>CM076240.1:46623804-49466315 GCA_038380155.1 Pseudococcus jackbeardsleyi
AAAAACGATAAAAACGTAAACACTGATAACGACTTGGCGAAAAAACGCGAAAAAAATTTGCACCCACCGACTCCAAAAACAAGCTCTCGTTATGTAAAATCGATGGAAAGCGGTTTCAAGACGTTTTAAAGCTACCAGGAAAATTTTGAAATTTTTCAGCCTCAAAGAAAGCCCATAAAAACGGTCCATATGTGAACTTCAGTAGGTACCTATAATTGCGGATTATCAATATTGGTGACTTCTTTGATTGATTGATGCATTTCTTGAAATTCATATCTTTGAGTTCAAATCTACATTATTGGGTTGGTAATTTTTCTGTTTTGCCCAAATAAAATAAAAATTTTTACTTCCAAGTTAAAAATTTAGGAAACTTACGTTTTAATCGATCAAATAGGTTACCAATATTGGTAATCCGCCATTATATAGGTGCTGAAATTCATATGGGCTATTTTTACAAGTATGGTCTTTTCTTCAGGGATGTAAAATCCCAAAATTCTCTGGTGGCCCGAAACGTCTCGAAACCACTTCCAATCGATTTGGCAGATCAAAAGTAGGGTGTAAACCAAATTTTAGCTTTTTTCGTTCATTAGGTCAAATTCTGCACTGAAAAAACAAATAATAAATTTTATCTAAAAAAAATAATAGTGCGTCCCAATTCATAAAATTTGGTAAAATCTATTCTAAAAATAATAATATTAATCCGATATTTTATAAAATTTATTGCATAAAAATAAAATTTATCATAATAGATTGATAAATTTTTACTATTTACAGCATTTTCGTGGAATTGGAACGCGTTATTATATTTGCTCATAAAATTTATCCATTTTCATGACACTTTTTATTTGTTTTTTTGAGTGTGATATTTTTTAAGCTATATGAAGCAATTTGAAATTTCAAAAATTCGCTAAAAATCAAGAATTGCACTTCAGCGCTTTATGTGTACTTGAAATGTGAGGTTCTCTTATAGTGTACCTGAATTTTTTCTGCTTAGGCTCACAGTTTTACTTTGAGTTTGAGATACCTCCCTTGTAAACTGGAAATTCAATCGTGAAAACATCATATGCTTTGGAGACAGATTATAAAATTGCCCTCCCCTTCCAATTTTAATAAATATCATGCGCAAAATATCTGAAAAACTTGCAAAAAATTTCTGGAAAACCTGGAAAAGTCAAGGAAAATTACTCATGAAATATTGTGGCGACTTATCAGTCACTTGGAATTTTTTTATGTTTCTCGTCAATTTGTATAATTCTTTTACCTCGAAAATAATATCTCATCAGAATGTTATTGTCAAAAAAGTGCTTCGAATTTCCTATAAAACGAGTCACAAAATGCTTGAGAAAAGGCTATTTTTTGAAAAATTTGAAGCAAAAAAATTGTATTTCATGTACCTAATGGCGAGATGAATCAAGAGAACAGCAACAAAATTCGATTTTTCAGATTCAGCAGAAACCATATTCGAGTAAAATGAACCATTACATTTGTAGAATATTTTATTACAACACACGCTGTACAATTTTTCGTTCAAAATTTACATTCGATTAGAAAAATAAAACCCATTCAAAGTTTTTTTTCAATTTTTTTCGTAAAAAAAAAAAAAAAGGAATACATTAATTACACGCAGACAATTACGCACATCGAAGTTTCGTTGACTGACCATTTAATCCCACGATGAATCGAGAATACCCGAAAATGTACCGAGATTTCGCCCTAAACCGGAGAGTTCTGTCTGCGACATTTCTGGTTCGTATTTGGGTATTGGGTCGTCGGTGTGGGTGTTTTTCACGTACACGTACGTGAATGTATCTATTTTACGAGTACGATGTAGCAAGACACGGATACCAAATGTCGTCGTATTTACCGCCGGTTGAACATGGTAATACGATTATTTGTCGTGGAATCAGATGCGACGGTGTATTTTTTCGCTGTATGTTTCTTTTGTGCTTTTCGTCGTGTTACGATATTCGCATCTTCGTTGGCCCGCTCGAGCTCTTCCCTGCGAGAACCATCTGTTGAATTCTCGTGCATGGTTTTGATATATACGTTGCGGCGGAGTATCATTCATATTGTCAACGTCGTCGAAGTCTCCTCGTCGTCTCACGTACTCCGAACAGCCGAGTCTTTTATAGTCACGAATGCGAGCTGCAGTAACGCGGTTTTATATGTATTATGAAGTTGCAAAAGCTCGCTCATATGGGTACGTTTTATTCACCCTACATCTCCGTTTGAAATTTGATGACCGGAAGTTTTCCACAGTGTTGGAGTCGTGATGGAGGACGAGGCACGAACGTGGTACCGCGAAAGGAGTATTTTAATTAAGACACACACGAAACGGATGATGAGAGTAACAGAATTAACGCTCTGTGTTTAGTTTATATACTCGTACGTAGCCATAGTCAGCGACGAGATGAAGAAAAACACGATGCTGTACGAAAATGCAAATGATACGTACAACTTTTCTTCTTCTCCGCTTCAATTCTGCAGACTCGTTCTGGTACGTTTCTTCGCGCGTGTCTTATAATTATGAAAAATTTCCTCGTTTACAAGCTTTTCTTTCTCTGTGCGAGAGAGGACTGTGTTTTCAACATTTATGTACATTTCGAAAGATTATGTACAAAGTATGATATGAAATAGAAAATGATGGGTTTTGGTATGTACAAGAGGAGAGCTGGGTTGCCGGAGATAGCTGATTCGAGGTGGTGGTGATGGTGAAATTGGTGGTGTTCATAATGACATCGTTAGACATAATAGGTAGCTGAGTATTGGTAGGATTATCGTTCGGTCTAGTCGATTTGCTACCGCTCTTGAACTTTTCACTGTGAACAGAAGAAGAAGAAAAAACTTACTCAGAGGTAGAATAATGAATAGAAATTTTAATTTTCGGTTGTTTTAAATTTATTGATGTTTTTCTAATTATCAGATCATTCCGAGAAAGTACCTATCCCGAAAGAAAGTAAAATTTTGGGCCGAAGAAAAAATAAATCGAAAGTATCCCAAAGAATAGATCCATATCAAAAATTTCAGGTGCTATAAAAATTATTCATAAATGAGTAAGAATTTCATTGAATGGAAATATTACTTACCTACCTAATTTTTAACGATTCAAAAATGAAAATCATTCATTTCTTTTTGTGTTGAGATTACGCAGAATACCATATCAATGTTTAATCAATAATAGGCAATAATAATAATTTCAATTGTTGATTTCTCTAATTTTGGCGAATTAGAGAAATTTAAAAATTATTTCATCGCCCTGCAAAATTTAAAAATTGATTTAATGAACAAAAGAAAAATAAATTTATGTAGGTAACCCTGTTTTCAACTCTCCGAATTGATTGGAAGCAATTTTGAGGTATTTAGAGCCTGAGTAAAATTTTGGAATTTTCCAGTACTGAAGAAGAGCCCGTAAAAATGTTCTATATGAACTTTAGCCCCTGAAAACTCATCTATATTGATGACCTTGATCGATTGAAACACAATTCTTCAAAATTTGTACCCGCTGAATCAAATTTATATTTCTTTGACGAAATTTGTTGGATAGAAAAAAAATAGCCCTACAGCGTACGTATCGGGGTAAAAATTTGAAAGTTGATCGGTAGATTATTTTCAACCTTTCAAATTGATTAGAAACGGTTTTGAGACGTTTTGAGGTCTTTGGAAAATTTTGGAAATTTTTTTCACTGCAAGAAAACTGATCAGTAAAAGTACTTAAGGTATTGATAATTTATGTCACGAATATTAATACTGAAATCATTTTGAAGGTATTCCAACGATTCGAGAAGTCCAACGGGTATTTTCCAACTCCTAGATTTTAACTTCAGTAAGTACAAAAGTAGGTACATTCGCTGTTGGCCTATTTTAAAAATCATTTTCAATAATTTTTGCTGGAGAAAAATATTGATTCGACGCGGCTGTTATGAATTTCAAAAAATGGTGTTTTAATCAATTCGATAATGGGTGACGAGTTATTATGGATGATTTGAAATTTTAAAAGCTAAAATTTATATGAACCATTTTTATTTTTAGGGATTTTTTTCTTCAATGCTGGAAAATTCTATAATTTTCTGGAAGCTCCAAAACATTAGGTCGAAAATGGAGTATACATACGTCAAATTTCAGGGTTTTTCCGTTGGCTAACTAACTAAGTAGGCAAAGTTTTCATTTTTGCAAAACAATAGGTATAATTTTGAAATTTCAGAACTTTGCCAAAATTCGAAAAATGAACTTGAGCATCTGAAATTTTGGGTACGAGATTTTTTCATAAGGTACGTACTTCATTCAATATATTTTTGTTTCGGTCCAAAAATTTACTGATTGTCGAAATTCTCTGCCTTTGTAAGCAGAATTAACTCCTTTAATTGTTTTTACATATTTCGGTGATTTATTAGCTCATATTTCCTCAATTTTCAAGATTTATCTTTTACACATCTGTGAAAATAGGTACACATTTTCCCATAATTTTTAATAACTTTAATATGAAGTCCAAGAGAAAGATTAACAAATACAAAAAAATGGTCTAATTGACATCGAGAATTGTTTCAAATTACATTCCAAGATCGAAATTTGGCGTTGCTCATTACATTTCGTAAAATAGCACTCATATTTCTAAGGAATTGGAAACTTATTTTTTATTTTTGAATATTTTTACAAAACTATCGTAATGCAGGCTTCTATCGAAGGTTTAATGAAAAATTTTGAGATATTGGAAACCTAATTTACATCACCAATATTTTGAACGCTTATTTATGAGATTTTTAAAAGGACAATTTTCAGGAGTTAGGAGAAATTTCGAGCTTATTGCTATACAAATGCGTAAATTTTGAATTTTTAAAATTTTTCAAAGAAAACTGAGCACTTTTCAATCTGTCTTTTCCAATTTCGATTCATTTACAAAGATCGATTGAGGAAATTTATATTACGAGAAGATCAAATTGTCAAATGTTAGTGCCTTTGAATGCAATTTCATTGTGTTGGAGATAAGTCAGAGTTGAATGAAGGCTACAGATCAACTCGAAAATGGTCATAAATTACTTGGAAACTCTTTTTGAAGAATATAAACTTGATTTTTAAATTTTTACTTCAAGATTTACTATATTTATGCGAAAATTATGCGAAAAATCTATGTATGTACTGAATCAGTGAAAATTCACAAATATACAGTCGAAATGCAGCATCTGAGAAACCAGTCAAAATAATTGATTTTTAGCCAATTCTCGCTTATTTTCTCATAATTTTCACTGATTTTTCAAAAAAATTCTATTTTTTTTTTAGTTATTTTTCTCACTGATTTGTTTTCAGTGAAAATTTTCTCAGACATATTTTCCTGTGCTATAATTCTGACTGTTTATCAATGATTTAAGATAATTTCCCCTGATTTATAAATGAAAAGGATAAGCTATTTGAGGCATTTTCAAAAATTTACCAAAATTCCGAAAATCAACCAAAGTACCTCAAAATTTTGATCTGATTGTACTCTTTCACTGAGCCAAATTTCAGCTCAATCGACATAGTCAAAAACTCCCTTACTAGTATCCTCCTATCACCCACTTCCAACCAAACTCAAACGAGAACATCATCTCCCTTCAGCAATCCTACGCACATTACCTTACCTCATACGTCTATTTATTTTACAAAACATCCCCTTATTCGGCTCGCTTCTTCCTCGATACACTCTTGATTCAAGTCTATACCCAACCATGCATAAAATATCAGAATTTCTCAGCGAACAGAAACGCCATCACACTTCCATACGTACGTGATACGTAAATAATTTCATTCGGCGTAATTTTACACGCGAATACATCAAAGACACGTCAAAAATTCACCAAAACGTACCAAATTCCGTTTATACCTCTTCCCCTATCCCGTCACCCTTCAAAGCGTTCATTTTCGGGTATACTTTTCTCATACGAAACCCCACGTCCTGCAGCTCGTCTTGAGTATAAACAAATACACATTTCATCGGCTGGTTTAAAAATCTTTCATTACATATTCGCATATTACATCAGATATTCGTATCTGAAAGTCTTCCCCGTCTCACCTCTTCGCCAGACATCTCTGTATAAACAGTTAGTTTATAATTACGTGGTAAGTTAACGTAGCTGGATATGCAACGATAATAGTTACATAAGGAAATGAATTATTGCTTTTGAAACAACTATATACATACACACGTTACAATTACAAATATTTATTCGTCTTTGGGGTATAAATACGCCGGTACGTCGTACCGACCGAAATGATCCATTCGAAGATACAAAATGAGGATAAGAAGAAACGAACGCAAACACTTAATTTTATTTGGTAGCACGGTACGCGATTTAATTCTCATTGTACTGCTGCGCGCCCAATTCCGAGCTGCTCCTGGCGCAGAACCCGCTACCGTATTCCTCGGAGATGCAGCCGAGGAAAAAGACTCGCATCGAAGACAAACGTACACGAGCATCAAAAGCTCCTGAAATGTTGGTACAATCGCTCCGTACGCCTTATCGCCGCACAGTCGTATATCCGCAAATATGGCCTCATCTCTCGAGTCGAGCAAAGGCTGGCAACGTTTTTGTACAAAACAACTCCCCGAACAACTTTTTATGCTACCATTTTACCAAAATATGAACTCTAAAACGTCGGCTAATGTTAAACTGTGCTCTATATAGTTTCATTCCCCCTCACCCCCTGCCAGCTTTAAACCAGGCTACCCGTTGTGCAATTTTTTCTGGTTTTGCGACAAAATGCGATATGTCACAAATCGCATTCTGTCGCATTTCTGTCGCAGAATATTTATCGCATTCTATCGCATTTTGTCGCAAAATGGAAATCTTTTGCGACAAAATGTTACAGAATGCGACAAACTGTTACAGAATGCGACAAAAAACGCAATCAATGGTTACGGATGATAGCGTCTAATTATTAAAGCGGGAATAGCAATTTTTTTTAATGTGGTGATGTTTTTTTAAATACGCAAGGCCGATGTATTCTACGAGGCTAAATATATTAGCTTGAAACTGTTTTCATTTTGGTGAGGTGCAACGAACATGGGCAAATTCAGAAATTAATTGAGGGAGAGGATGAGAATTCAACGAAAACATGAGTTTGACCAAATTTCAAATCAATCACTTTATACCTACTGATCTTTCAATCAAAATCAATGATTTTTCGGACAAATTATGAACAATTCACAAATATCGGATTTAAAAAATAAAAATTAAGAAACAAGAGATGATAAGAATTTTACTTTTGATTACTTTATCAAAATTCAAATCAAAATTAGATCTACCAAAACATAGCCAAATATTTCTCACAAAATCATTTTTCAATTGGTTGAAAAATTCACATTTCTAAAAATTATTGGTTGCTCCGTTTTTTAAAATGTATGATTACATGAGATTTGTATTCACAATCGCATTCTATCGCATTTTGTCGCATTTTGTCGCATTTTGTCGCATTTTGTAACATTCTGTCGCATTCTGTCTGGAAAATGTTTTGCGATGAAATGCGACAGAATGTTACAAAGTGCGACAGAATGTTACGGTATGTCACAAATCGCAAAATTGGCGTAAAACTAGCATAAATGTCGCATTTTTCGACGTTTATTTTGCGACAGAATGCGATCTCGAAAAAAATTTTGCACAACGGGTACGTCATATATACGCGTCAAAATTTCACCGCGCGTTTTCTAAAAATTAATCATCGCGAGCTCGATCCCTCTTCCATGGTTTTCCCATCGAGCCGGAATAATGAAAAAGGGAAAAAAGCGAGTCGACGCGACGATTTACCTCGTGTATTAGGTAGTTTGTTTAAAACGTCGTTGTCATCGTCATCAAAAATACCTTCGGTTTTTTATACCCTACGTATAAATATGACGATATCCACAGGTAAACATTTCCTCTCCGCCGCTGATCCCGGAGTCTCGTCCAGTACCATCGTAACGACATTTAAATTACCTTTTCATTACGATAATTACGGTATTTAACCGGGCCGGACGAGGGACGAAGGCCTTTTTAAAAGGTTATAATCATTAGCGGATTGACACACACGTTCGAATATCATCGATGACGGAAGGCCTACGGTGTGTAAACTAAAACGTAGGTACATTATTACCCCCTTCCTTCCCTCCTGAGCTCGTGTACACACACATAGATGGGCAGATATGTACACAAAGTCAGCCTTGTCGAGCCGGGTTATATCGACAGTAGGTATAACCGAGTTAAGGGTTAGTTTTCCGGGGGTTAATTTAACTTTCGCGTAATATTACTGCCAATCGTTTATCAAATAGCGTAATATAACGCGTTATTTGAAGCCTCAATCGCGTGAAATGATATTTATCGCGAACACGAACCGACCGAAATTTCACCTATGGACTCGGCTGCGCTATCACGTTTCCAAAGGAGGAAAAATTGTAACGGTTTGGTGGAGCGCGATAGTTGGCTTTTTTTCACCCTTCGTCGTCGTCATACATGTAGGTTTAATAATGAAAACGATGGTGTATTTTGCACTTTCCCTCTCGCCAATGTATCTGGTACACGATATTAGAATATAACTTGTGCTGGAAACGTGTGCGTGATGTCATTCGGTATATTACCGGTGAACTTTTTTCCACGTAATTGCGAATGGGTTTGGTGTTGGAATTGGTGGAAGGTTTTTTAATTGAGACGATTCCACGAGGTAGGTGGAAAGGAAGGGGAATGATGGAGGTATAGTTTAGGCATAATCGAATGGAAATTTTTTGAAGTTGGAAAGTGAATGAGATACCTATAGTGAAGAATGTACCTGGTATTTGAAAGCATCTGGTAAAAAATTTAATTACTGGTCCGGAAATTCGGAAAATTATTTTGAAATTTTCAATCGGGTATTTGGATGGGCCAGAAACCAAAATTTTTGATTTTTGAAATGAACCCCCGCACAAAGGTTATTGGCTGGGGAGACTTGAAAAGTAAATTTAAAAATCGATTGATATTTTTCGATCACGCAAGAACTTTCGACTTTTTACAAATTGCGAAATTCTCACTTTCAGAAATTTCGAAGAAATTGAAAATTGATTAAAATTAATTCTAGAACTTATTTAGGTACATAGTGATTATTTTGGACCAAAAAGCAAAGGGCACATTTTTTTTTGAAAAAATCTGTGTTTTACTTTTTTTTTCAACATTTTTGTTCATCAGGTGAAGAAATAGAAATTAAAAAATTATAAAACATGGATTTTTTCAAAAAAAAAAATGATGCTTTTTGGTTTAAATAGTCACTAAATAAGCTCTAAAACGAATTAAAATAATTTTTTTAAAATTTCCAAAAATTTTTGGAAATATTGAATTGTCAATTCCCCTAAGAACTGAAGAACCTTGCGCGATCGAAAGATATGAATCGATTTTGGAATTCATTTTTATAGCTTTTCCAATAAATAGCTTCTGCTTGGGGTTTCGTTTCGAAAAACGAAAATTTTGATTTTTCAGTCTACACTATTGAGTATGCCAGGTCGGTGCAATCTACTCCTTTATGTATTTATAAATCACTGGAAATTGGAAAATCTGTAAAATTTGTCGAAAATTCAGCAGAATTCCGCTGAAAAGCAAAGATCTTGACTAACTATTTATAAGTGACTTTTCACTGATTTTCGAAATTAGAGAGTACAGTGTCCAAAAAGTTGAGATTTTTGACGTAAGGTGTCTGGAAGTGATGAAATGATTTAGGGTTTTGTCATGAAATGTTTGAAAACAGAAGTATAAAAAATTGAAAAATTTATTTAAACACGAGTTTAAAAAATTGAAAACTAGGTATAAAAAAAAAACATAAGTACCTAAACCTAAGTGCATTTTTTCTTTAGCAATTTAAAGTGGAAGAAAGTTTTCAGAAGTAAGTAATTATTATTTGAAAATTTGGATTGTGTTGCAATGAAAACTTTGAATAATTATGCGAATCTTTCTCCTCCTCCTCCCCCCCAAAATTTTTTATGATAGTTTGGAAATTTTGGGGAAATTCCCAGGGAATTATTTTGAATTTTCTGTGGGTAAAGGAACCACCAGAGAGTAGAAAGATGAATTTTCGATTTTTTTTTCAGATATAGCATGTATGGTAGGTACCTATTTTATTACCCATATGTGTAGTCCTGGGTTCTGGGATTGAACAATTTTTCAGGACAACGCTACTCAGAAAAGTGAAAACTATGAAATAGAATTATCCAATCTCAAATTTTGTAAATAGTCTAATGAAATAGGTATTGAAAAATCACAGGAATGCTAAAAGGTAAATTTTAATCCAATCTAATTTTGGACAGACTAAAACAAATACAGAAATGTTGAGAATGAGAAAGTTTGAATTTTTCAGTTCTGTAGAGTGTGAAGAAATATTGAAAACTTACTGTTTTTTTGTTTGTTTTGGTGTTTTTTTTTGAAAATCCCAAACTCGAGAGGTTGTTTGTTTTGTTTTTGGATATGTTGCCTATTCTCTTAATTTGAATCAGTCAAACTGAAAAACGGGAAAATAGGAGAACAGGGGATCCAGAAAAGTTGACGGAATTTCATCTAACGAGTCTTATAAAAATTTACGTTGGAGAGTGTTTCCAATTTGGCCAAAAACATAATTTTTGTGACATTCTTGAGTCATTCCGAAATTTTTGCCCAAATTTGAGACTTCAAGGACTTTTGTACATTTTGTTTTCCTTGTATTTTTAAAATACTGGTGAAGGTGAATTCGCGTGACTGTTTTGGTTCTCTTCCGTCTTTTTTAATTTTGAGTTTGTTAATTTTCTCCGAAAGAAAAAAAAACGTTTATTGAAAAAGTGGTCATATTTTAAGACTTTGATGCAATTCTTGCTCTGCAGAGTAATGGAAGCTCATACGTACCAGGTCAATTATTTTGTTTTATTTTGAGGTATTCTGTTGTGGAAGAGTTTTTCGAAGAATTTCGTAGCAAAAAAATGCTACCTACTGATGTTTCATTGCGGTGAGATGATGAGAAGTTTTCTGAAAATTATTAATTTTTCTTGTGATTTATTTTTACCTGTACTGAAAATCGAAGCTGGTAAAAACCTTGTTGACTTTTATCAAAGTTATGAATTATAACAGTTAGATATATCCAAATTTTGAATAAAGTGGAGCAGAATTTCGCAAATATTTTCTATTATGGGAAACGAAATTGAAAATGATGTCTGATTTACAAAAATACTGTGAAATCGTGTAAATAATTGATATGGAGTTCACAAGTTTCATGTTTGCAGTTCCCTCGGAAGAAAGAAATTCGCGAGAAAATTTTTATCAAAATGATCCTATTAATTTTGCACCCATTCTTCAAAAATAAAATTGGAGGACCAAAAGTGGGTTGAATTATATCATACCTAATTGCTTGACCCAAATACATTACGATGGCTGACCATAACTAGTGTTACGATTGATTATATCCAATTTTTTCAAATTAAGGGTATCAGAACTTCGAAAATATCTGTTATTTCAAAAAATCAAATTGAAAATGAAGTCTTACGAAATATCTATTAATCAAAGCATCGCTTGTGAGTGTGCCCGATTTTTTAAAAAAATATTGCTTCAAAATTATTCGAAAAGTGTATGGAGCAAACTGCCAAAATCTTTTTGTAAATGTTCAACAATTTGCATTTTAACTATAGGCAATGATAAATCATATTGCTACAAAAAGTTTTTTTTTTCAAACAATTAAACATGAATGAATTTGAATGGCTACATTGGTACAAGCTCTGAGAGCTAGTTACCCCTTAGTCAGGATAAAATAAAATTTTTCATCAGATTCTTCCTCTCGGTCCAAGCATTACCTTCATGCTATCCTGTCTCTCTCAATTGATCCAATTTTTCAAAAATATCTACTATTCTAATTATGTATGCCAGTAAAATTAGAAACCAGACTTATATTCGAGTATTTTATATCTTACCCAATAATAAAGCTTCTCGTTTATCTATTTTCTGCAGCACGCTTTCCCGATCGCCTTCCCACAGCAATGGAGCAACGGTCGCGACACATCTAACCTTCATGCTTCCATCGTCGACGAAATGATCGCTGAGTATGGTAAGTCGTAACCCTAATATCGTCGTAGCTAACCCATGCGAAAAGGTGTGGGCGGTGTAATGAATGAGATCTTTGTCTTTTACCTGTAAAAATGACCAAAAAAAAACCAGTTCGCTTGAGTACACACGCTATTACTTGACTGATTGTATAAAAGGTACAAATCGTACTATATTGCTTAATGTAACTATGTATAAGTCGTAAGAGGAAAAAATAAAGGCAAAAAAAGAGAAAAATATAGTGTATAAGGGGTGGAAATTAATCGACTCGAGTAAATCTTTAATTTACGGTTTATCTATATCGTTCGGCCTACGGTTTTTTCCCCCGTAAACAGCGAAGTAGAAAAATGATTCGGATTCGTAAACGTAGATAAAGTTCGAGGCAGAAGGGTAGCTGGTAATTCCGCCAAGCTCGAAGGATCAATGTCTTAAAATAAGGATAAGAAGGAGAGCTCGTTGTAATGGTTGAATTTCCTAATAACCGTTCATATTTCTCCGTTAAGATGACTGCGTTGTGGCGGTCGAACAAATTTCGTGTAATCAATCCAAATTGATTGTGGGGGGTCGACGACCTTTTTTTGATGGCTGGTTTATGTGGTGTTGGAATTTGAAGGTTTAGTGGTGTTTTGGAAGGCTCGAGTGATAGGGGATCTAGATGGACATCTGCAGTAGATGTTTTTCTGAGGAGTTTTGATGACTAGTGATTTTTTGATGAAATGAAAGTAGAAATTATTTTGACGTCAAGTTTCAAAAATATTTATTAAGTATCATTTTTTGTTGATCAATTATATTTGCTTCAAGTTAGTACTCGAGAAAAAATATTGAATTACCTACTGAGATGAAAAAAATCTTCGAATTTGTCATATGAAGCTACTTTTGGTAACTTTTTTCACACAAAGTCTCGTTAGCCACTTTTTTTTTTCAAAAAAATGATATTTTCAAATTTTAATTGATCAGGTCTGCTCATTTTTGAGTAAATTCTCGAAATATAGTGCAAAGTTTTTCTTTGTTGATTAAATTATTTTTTTCGAAAAATTTTTGCTCTTACCCCTCTCGTCGGGTCATATTATCATATCATAATTTAAGTATTTATCTAGTTTGAAATTTTTATCAATATTTTCAGTTGCTTACATAATGAAAGGATCAATCGCCATCTTTCAATTTTTTTTTGGTTTTCTTGGATATTTCAATCCAATTTTTCAATATTTTTGTAGGTACATGTTTCCAAGTTTTGCGAAAAGTTGTGATTTGTAATGGTTGTTTTTTTGTCTGCAATGGCTCCGAATAATGTTTTCAGACGTCTTCCTTTTGCTGAAAAATTAGGGATGGAGATGGGGAAAAAAGTTGAGAAATGGTCTAGAAAAAATTGTTTGAAATTTCAGGTTTCTTCTTTGAACTGTTATCACAAAGATGAGGTTGAAAATTTTAAAACTTTTATAAAAATTGAAAAAATTTGTTTTAAATTTTCTCTTATTTTTTGTTGATAAGTGATTGTATTACTGAAAAGCGAAAAAATTCCTGATTTTTGTGGATGCTTCAATAATTATTTTGTATGGCCAGAAACTTCATTTGCCTAAATGAAACATTTTCATAATAAATTTTGGAAAATTATCAGAAATAATATAATTTTTACCTATTTATTCGGCGTCATTTTTTCATTGTGGAAACATTATTAGGCCATCTGCTCTGGCTTGAAATATCTCCTAAATTGACTTTTTTGTCATATGAAAAAATTAAAGTGGCATTCTTTAAAAAAATTGAAAAAAAGTAGGAAAATTTCTTCATTTTTTTCATTCTTTAACAATAAAAATCGTAAATAAATAAATTTTTTTTCTAAACTGTGTCTAATTTTTTGAAATTCTGAAGTTTTACTCGTAATTGATTGAGGTTTAAAAGTGAGGATGAATCGAAAATGTTAACTATGTTCTTTTGAGATAGTTCTGTTGCTTTTATGCAATTCCCATGTCCAATTTTTCAAAAAAAAAAAAAAAAAAAAAAAAACTAAAAAATGACCTACCTACCCTTAGAAATTTTTATTGTACCTATGTATCTAAGAATAAACTCATGCATTTACTTTTTGGAATTAATATTTTTGTGGGTCCCCTTGAATTGCCGAATTCATTTAAATATAGCGTCGAATACTTGAAAAATAATTTTTTTAATTTTTTAAACCGATAATGAAGAAGAATAGATAATCATCAGGGTAATTACACCCTGCATTTAAAAAATTTCTCTCATTGTACTTTCCTTATCCCTAAAAAACACAAAATAGGTACTGGAATTTTAAATGAATCGATTCGTGGTAAAATGATAACTCGCGATTCGTGCACGAGAATAACGAAACGAGGAAAAATACTGTAAAAAAATTCGGTTTATTTAGGCGTATACATGTTTATTGCATTTGATTTTTGTTTGCCTTTCAAACTTCCGAGAAGAAAAAAATACGAGAAAAAAAGTTGACGAAATCAATTTCATTTGTTTAGTAAGATTCGCACGCGTATGTGTTTTTTTCCTTCCCATATCGTCGTCTTCATTCTGTTTTTTCGGTATCGTTTTGTATATTTTTCAAGACGATTTATTCAAATGTACGAAGTTACGAATGCGAACGTAAGGATATGATTTTAGACAGGTTTCTCTTTTTCGCGTTTGATAAATGATTATACGATTAAATAAACTTTTACCGAAGTGATTGATTTGCAGATAAGTGGGTTTGGATTTTTGAGGAATGTGGGAGATAAAAATCGTTGGTAGTGGGTGCGTTGACCGAGAATAGTCTGTTGGAATGGACGGCGGGGGGGGGGATTTTTCCTCGATTTTTATATTTCCCAAAAGTTTGTACTTACTTATAATATTGTAAAATTTGTTATTGCTAATAAGTGAATTTGTTGCATACGTGTAACCTATCGATACAAAATTGGTCAAGCAAATCAATTTGCTCTTAAAGAACCTCGCAGTTCGGAAAAGAGACAAATTAAATTTTTGCTATTGCTTGTGTGAGATTTTCTGTGGTTTTTTTTTTGTAACTTCTTCCGTTGACTAAAAACGCTGCTTTTTCCAAAAAATTGGCATAGCAAAAATTTGTCATGTTTTAATTTTTTGATTGAGAAATGCGATTTTGACTTGAGAAGTTAGGTTACTGCCAAGCCTTACAAATAAATTTGAATGATTTGATTTTTCTGGCACTATCCCTGCCGTTAAAAAAAACAAGGCTCCCACAAAAGAGAATGAAAAAAAAAAACAAACAGCCAAAGGTGATACGAAATCGAAGTTGAAGTCGTAGTCAAAGGTGAAGGAGGCCAAAAGTAGTAAAAAAAAGTAAGGCTAAGAAGTCGAAGTTGGATTGAATGGACGTCTCGCGTTCATTTCAGTAACACGTCGCGTCGTGTCGGAATTTTTGAAGGGGCAGAAAATTAAAAATTTCTTACTTCAATTTTTCCTCAGAATTTTAAAAATTTGATTCCAATAAGTTATGGTAACACGTTCACAGTTGCGATCAGTAGGCGATTTCGTTGCTTGAGATCTACCACTTGGTATGTAAATATCCCGGATAAAAATAAGCGGATTTTCTTCATTTTTTTTAAATCGATAGGTAATCCACCTAAGATTGCCTGACTTTTGAGTTTTTTCCGTTTCATTTATTAGATGAGGAGTGATGAGTGTATTTTTGAAAAGAACTTTGAATTGACGTAGCACGTTGAGGAAACCAAATTTGGAGAAAGTCTCAAAAGTCAGGTAATCTTATGCTCGATTCAAAGGATTCTGTGGAAAAAAATTGAAAAAAGTTGAAACGTTTTCGAGATATTTACATACTAAGTTTGCATAGCAAGTGGGCGGTCTCAGTAAGGGGAAGTATTATTGCAACTAAATTATTCATCTACGCAGTTCGAACTAAAAATAATAGATCACGTAGAGTGGAAAGGTTGGGTGAAATCGTTCCTATCAATTTTCAGTAGTGGAAGTAGTGGAAGACTATTGTTTTCTGATGCAGGTAAACGAGACGAGGATCTATAATTCCAGACGGCTGGATATTGCTAGCAGTAAATTCATTCAAAACATCATTGCCGTAAGAAATTAATGAATAAAGGTCGAAATGAGGCACGGAGAGTGAATAATATTTTTAGCAGGAATAAACCATAAAAAATGAAAAATCGAAGAAAAACAATAGTTTTGATAAGCTACGAAAATAATGAATTAGGTAAACGGGTTTTTGAGCATTTGACCACTATCCACCGCCTGAAAAAATCTGAAAAAATTCTCAGGAATGTGAAATACATTGATAAATTCAAATTTTAAAAAAATTTCAGACACCCCCCCCTCCAGGGCGATTTCAAATTTTCAAAGTCAAATTCAAGGTCATTTAAGTGGTCGAAAAAATCTAAAAAAATTTCAGGGCATTCCCTTCTAGTACCACTATCGTTATGCCAAGTTTGGAAAAAATCGGTTGAAAACTAGCGGAGATGCAATTTTTAAGAGTTTTTGGCTTGAAAATCGCGTATTTTGCCCCCCCCAGCTCCCCAGGAATGGGATGAAAATTCTCTCATGCTCTCTAAAATCATCTCTTACTATGGCAAACCGAATGGCGTAAGAATTTTTCCAAAGTTCGACCAGAGGCCAACTGACCATCTTGCCACACCAGAGCCTTTGCCAATTAATTTTTTGTAGAATTTTACCAGTGCTAAATTTTCTAAGAATATTGCAATGAAGCAGGGACGAAACTTGGGTAGCAATCTTGGTTGTGAATGATGGCGTGAATCTTATTAAAAACAGACCTGAAACAAAAATTTGTGCTTTTTTCGAGCCCCTCTGAAAGAAAACTTACTCCTTAACCTTATTAACCACCTCCCTTCTGAACTAATCGTTTTTTTAAAAAAAAAATCCATTCAAAATCGCTACGAAAGTTTGTTTTTAAATCTTCTATCGATTCTCCACCAGAAATTTTCCCCAAGTGGACCGGTTTCGAGTTGTAAGCCTTCAGAATTGAGTAGTCTGGCAGAAGAATCGCAATCCTCAAAAATCACGAGATCCGCCTCCAACTTCTTCGAGGATTAAAACCAAAATAATGGCGATTATTGCATTAGATCCAGATTGGATCGTTGGGGGAAACTCATGAAAAAAATTCGAGTGACATCGGAAGACCAAACTTCATAATTTTTTGGTTCGAGTTTATATGAATGGGGTTTTTCCATTACAAAATCTAAGTGCTCTTTCTTCATTTTCCCCTTTTGAAAAGATGCCTGCCAAGTACAAAGTGTATATTTTGCTCGAATCATTTCCAGCTAATATTCGCATTCAGTAGCCAACCTTCCCCTATTTTGCTCCCAGCTCTATACACATCTACAAAATGTGACTACGTTTGGTAATTAATTACCTCACACGTAACGTTGAGGTACGACTTGCGGTGTGTGGAAAAGGCGTTGATGGTATACGAGAGTCAGTTATGCTGCATACGTAAACGTACTGGGAAATATATTACGACCAGGTGAGTGTGTGTTTGTGAGAGGCGAAGTGTCGCGGAATCAATGAAACAAGCCGGAGAACTACACTTAACATAAATTTCCAAAGGACGACGTGAAAATGTTTGGGTATATGGGGCCGAGAGAGCAGAGGAGCGAATCACGATTATTGAAAAGGTCTATTCTATACTCTGTATAGGTACAGGTACTCGTATAACTGGAGCTCTCGGTATAGCTATCTGTACGGCGTGTTTATATACATAGGTATATACCTTCGGCGTGGCGGCGTGTAACGTTTTTATGGCTCGTTTGTTGTTTACCGACGCTTTTCGGACGCTATTAAATTATATACGGCGGCGTCGTCGCTCCGACGTCCCATGGCGAGCGCGACAGAACGGTGGTAAAATGACGTACGTATGTGTACCTGTGTGTAGTCTACGGCGCGAAATACGAGTACGTAGCGTAGTTTCGATAAATTAATAAAAAATTTACATACCCCCGATGACCATATGTGTCAATAAATCGGACGACGCGAACAAAGGGGGTAATTTAATGGCTGAAAAAAGGAATTAGCGGACGGGTTATATACTCGAGTTATCAGCATAGAGCGGCCTCAATATAGGTGTACGCCGAATTATCTAGCTGATAAATTATTCCGATGACCGATGAGGCGACGAGATCCAGCGAGGGAATAGATGAATTCGATTTGAAGGGATGTGAGGTTGTTCGGTGTGAAAAGAAAGTTACGATTTTGGCAATTTTTGGAGTATAGGTATTTGTGGGTTGAGGTGTTGCAAAATTCATCTTGAGAAGATTTTAACCCCCCATGAGCCGTGGAAATGAGCTATAGGGTCAAAAGTGAAGTAATTTTTGATAAAAATTGTATTTTTCGTGATTTCTGTTCTCCTTCTTATCGTTAGTGTCAGTTGAATCTTGAATGCTAAAAAAGTATTTAAAACTTGGACGTATCTAATTCTCCAAATTAATTATTTCTCAAGTGGTTTTCTGCAATTCGAACCAATGATGGAAGTTTCACTTGATAACAAAACCTCGTACGAAAAAATTTCTCATCATCGATGTTAAAAAGGAAAAAGTTTACTTACTACAACCATAATAATATTCCTTACATTTTCTATGTACCTAGTTGACTTTAAATTGGTTTTTGGAAATTGCTAATTTTTCAATGTCCGAAAATGTTTTTTTTTTTTTTAATTGAATGGTACCTAAACAAAAATATAATGGCAGATTCTGAATATCTGTTTCCAACATGTGGAAGGCTTCACTATCATGCAGTATTTCCTCCGCTGGTTTCACTGAATAACACAGATTTGGCCATGCTTCCAAAGAAATATTATTTCAGGGTCAAAACATTTTTGTAGTTGAAAACACTGGTTGACATTTTTGAGCTTTCAAAATGCTATTTCTAGTTTGATGGGTGAATTTTTTAGTACGAGTATTTTTCGCTTTGAAGCAAAAAATCTCATCGCCCAGAGGTTTTTCACTATTGAAATCTTCTTGGCAATTCTTTCATTTTTTAAAATCATTTTTGTGGCTTGAAATCAATTTTCTGAGCAAAGGAAGGGTTCAATCAAAAAAAAAAAAAAAAAAAAACGAATTGAACAAAAATTGTAATGTAGAGAGAGAAATTTTTCTGTGAAGTCTTACTAGTTTTTTTTTTTTTTCGAAGAGGCAGTTACAAGGGTGTGTCACAACTCAAAGAAAAATTTGAAGCCCAAACTATGAGAAATTGAAAGTATACCATGATGGAACCCCATATTCAAAATTTCAACTGTTGTAGTTTATTTCTCAGATTTTTGTGATTTTTAAATTAGATTTTCACAAGCCATCCCATGCTTATTTTGAGCTTCCAAAAGTGACATTTATTTTTAGGATGAAAAGACTCATGAAATGTATCATGCTTGTATCTTCCTTTGAAAAAGTTTTCAGAGATTTTTGATTGAGTATTCGAAAATGAATGATTACTTGCCGTTTCCCTCTGAATACACAATTTATTTTAAGTTCGACTCTCGATTTCATCATTTTTAAAGCTCAACAATACAAAATACCGTGTTGGTATCTTCTCATTTCGGCAATTTTGCATCAGTTCCTACTTATTTTATGAAAATATGTAAAATGACTATGGAATGTGATATTATTACATTTTTAATTTTCCTTTTTCTAATAAAATGAATTAACACATCTCATACCCTCATCGTCTTTACCTAAACTTTTTAACAAAAATGTATGATTGAATCATCAATGTCGATGAGTTTCATAACAAAACTCGATTCTACAAAAAAACTTACGCTGTCAATGTAAAAATTGATTTATGATTAATATAATGTACGGTCGTCCATTTCTATATTTAAATTTTGCTTCAAAAAACTTCGAAAAATTCTCGTGACGAAAATTCTACGTCTCGGGAACGTCGGTGCGGCGACGCGTCGCGATATATAAAAATCTGGAAACTGTAAATTTTAATTTTTTCTGTTAACTTTGCAAAGTACTTTTAACGTTGCGTTGCCTGGTTAAAGCTCTCCTCCGTCGTGCCATTTTTTCCACCAGCTTTTTTCCAACTGCCGAGTTTTAAAATACTTTATAAATTAATTCGTTGAAAATATAAGTACAAAACTTTTACATTATGTTTTAAAACTAACATATTTCTTTTACTTGCATTCATTTTTTTTTTTCAGTTTTTTGTTTCGAAAGGTTTTCATTATTTTTCTTTCGTAATGCCACAGTGTAGCTTTGAATAAGTATATTCGCGATGTACAGCTCGATAGGTTCGTTAGTGTCGAATGCTGAAAAGGTGAAGCTGTAGGAAACTGTAATGATAATTTTGCTATATTTACCTCTACTTTGAAACAGTTTACGAAAACATAGCCAAATATTTCTATCGAAATCGCTATTCCTATTGGTTAACTTCGCAGTGATAAACTACTGATAATTTACATCTTCACCTTTTCAGTAGTTCACAAAATTCCACCAGATGGCAACCTTTTAAATGTGCATCGCGAATAACGTCTTTTCCATCCCCCAACTTGGTGTTCAGTTATCGATGTGTTTTTATACCTTGGCTGCCTTGGTCGAGTAGGAGGATCTGTGTTTATATAGCGAACCTGGTCTTGAAAGTGTGTTTGAGTTTGGATATTTGAATTTTTTCATAACTTTTTTTCTCAATTGTTGGCAAATATTATGAATTTTTTGGTGGGAGGATGAGGTTTTTTTAAAGCTAAAGCTTTCGTATTGTCTCGAAGAAGTAAATAAATGAGTTCAAGGCTGTGGTAGATATGTGTTGATGAATGAGGGGAGTAGTGGAAAACAGCAGCTGGAAAAAATTACTCGTCCATCAGAATAATTCAGGAGCCATTTGACCTTCAGAAAAAATTTAGATAGGAACGAATTTTTCTATCTTTTGGATGGACCGTAAGAGTTGATCGAGTAAAAATATTCTGGATTTCGACAAAAGCTGGTGAGGGAGTTCAATTTTAAAGGAAGACCTCTCCAGATAGTATTTTGCCCCCTCCCCCCTGTTCAAAGGAAGACAAATCAGAGGAACTTCTTGAAGAGATTTTCAATTTTTTATATTGCAATTTTTGAGAAGTGTCACTTACTGGCATCTTCAGTCATCTCATAAAAAGGTATCACGGTTCGAGTTTTTACACCATCCTGAACCGTTTATCTCGAAATTGGGCACAAAAATGTTGATCTGTTCAAGGAAATTGAAAAGTTACAGATCGCCAACTTGACGAATTTTTGATTTTCAACGAGTCCAAATCGCTCCATAGAAATTTTCTAAATCGAGCTTGATTTTTTTTTCGTCTCTGGAATAATTTTTGATGAAGGTTTTTGAAAATTTTTCATGGTAGTTCTGTCAACTGCATTTTAATCAACGAAATTTTCATGAAATTCAGGTTATTCGTTGAGTGACTTGAAAAGTCTTCGGTTATTGAAATAAATTTGAATGAGTGTTTTGAAATTTTTTTGTTGCAGTACAGTCAACAGAAATTTTAAAAAAATTGAAAATAAATGCAATTTATTTTCAGCATTACTGTTAAAAAAGTTTTCACCTTTTTGGTTCTCGGCCGTGTTTCCAAAGCCAAAATTTTGTACAGATATTTTTTAGAATAGGGTATTTCTGATATTTGACGAAAAACTTTCACGAATTTCTTTTTCTCGAATACCGAAATTTCGAAAAAAAAAAGTGTCCAAAATAACAGCCTAGAAGAAAGAGTAGTCTTAATGACTTTTGAAAAAAAAAACTAAGTGCCACTTCTAGTGGGTCCAAAAAGGAGTCAAAATGAGCTGGGAATCTAAAATTTTGATGATATTGGAGAAAATATAGATACCTGAATTGTTGCAGATAAAAATTTTGGACCAGTTCTGGAGTCTTGACATAAAAATACTAGTTACAAGTTTCAATTTGAGCCTTCCATATTTTTATAATAGAATTCCAAACAAAATTTGGGGCTTTCAAAAAATTCTGTATTCAGAATTTCCGCATTCGGGGAGGGAGTGATTTGAGAATGCTTGGGACATCGGTATTAGGAGAAACAGATCCGTAAAAAAGTTTTCCGTGAAATATTCTGTTCGGAATTTCGGATTCGAAAAAATAACCTTGAACCAAAATTCAAAACTCTCATCCAAAATTGTGATAGAAAAAAATCTGAGCTCGATTTCAAAGCGTTCGAATTGGGGATGTTGAAAATCAGAAATTCAACTTTTCAAAATGGTGTCCAATTTCGAGGTCAGTGCTTCAGGAAGGTGCGGAAAATCAAATATCAACTATTTTATTGTTCTTTTTTGGGGGGAGGGGAGGAGAATGATGGAGGTTTTCGGTCCATGTCAGCACTCAAAAATAGCAAGTCACGTTTTTTTTTTTTCGAGAATTCCGCCACCGTGAGGTCCTTTAACTTTGTTTTTCTTTGAGTTGGGGCTCAGGAGGGCAATTACTTTTCTTCAGAATCCAAGTCGAGTACTTTTTAAATCTACCTTAACAAACAGGAAATCAAAGATGACAATAACTTATCAAAATGACAAAATTCGTTCTCAAATGGAACAATTCTACAATTTGTCATAGTCGAATTTCGGCGCTTTTTGGCCACTGCTGCAGGACCTTAGGAAATTAATCACATCTATTTACCTAAAAATAATCATTCTAATAGCTTGAAATTCAAAACCAGAAAAATTCCGTAAAAGTTTTCCAATTTCTTGAGAAAATAAGAGATATTTCAACCGAAAAATGAAAAAAAATTGATAAACACGAGTTCAACAGGCAATATCTGTATCTATCGTGTTAATCACATCGTCGATGCGGTTCAAATATACAAAAGGAATCCATAAAACCGAGACTGGTGAGATTTCAGTCCAGCATCCGACGACTATGACGACGCCGAGGATTATTTAATTTGCAAGTTTTGCTTTTTCCTCGGCATTCGCGTAAGAAAAACTTTATTTAACCGAGACCGCAGCAGTCGACCAATGAAAGATGTTATCGATGTGACTTTCTGACTTGGTGTTCGAACTTTATACCCCGGGCTGGGTTTCGCCGCTCGAAACTTTTAATAATTAATTGTTTTTGAAGAAAGTAAAGATTTTCTCTTCTTTGGGGTCGCGGTCGACGGCTTCTTTTCGTCGTGGACCTTCTTTCTCATCCCCCTTAACCTACGCCATACCGAGAAATTACAGCGACCCTGCGGTTTACTTTCTTCAACCACGCGAATTTCTCAATAAACTGTGTACCTAATCCGAAGCACGACAAGGAGATAGACGAATATAGAATCGTACTAATTTGTCTTAACTAAAAATAAGCTGACTTCGCATCAGTTACAGCTGGTGAATCTAGTTTTTTCGCTGTTTGATTTTATAGAAACCGAATCATTCAATCAAAAAAAATATAATAAAGGCAAGAAATTAAAAATGAGCCAATTCGAATTTTTTTTTTACGATCTCTGCCCATCATCGTTTTCTCTTCCTGGAAACGAAACGTAAATTATATTTCGTATTTGGCCAACCGACGAATAACGAGATGGAAAATACACTCCTGACTCGTGTATATAAAACAATATCCATCGGAGAGAGTGAGAATGCGAAGGGAGGAAATGAACGAACACGGTACCAGTACAAGCCCATCGAATACGACAATTCGGGCGAAGCGAAGGAGGAAAAAAATACGTAAAACAACGAGAAAATAGTAAAGATTGTTGTAACTCGGTGAAGTATCTTATTTCGCGATCTTAGAAATCGTGTACGTTTTGATATTTCCGTTCAATCGGCTCCCCAATTGGTGTTTTATTTACTCGTTTCAGTTCGTTTATTTTGTTCTTTTTCTTGCCCTCTTTATTCGCGCTTCTTTGAGCACACGTATTTACCTTCTACGTCTATTTAACGTGTATCTACGGTGAGGATACGAGGTGTACCAGGTGCGGAGGTAATATACTTACGTAGTAAGTTGCATGTACCGAGGGAAGGGTGAGAGGGGTGGAAAACGCGCTGAGATGCGGAATTTCCGAAGAATAATATTTAAAAATGAGAATCGCCTTTTTTTCAACGCTGTGAACGTGTAAATAAGGGCAAGTTGTAGGGCTCAATACGAGCTGAGGAACGAAATGTGAAATTATTGCTGTTGAAAAAATACAAGATTACTTGCTTTTATAATCGAAGTCTGTTTTTTAAAAAAAAAAACATTCACCTCTTCGGGTTTTTGTTGGTTTTTTGTTTTTTTTTTAAGAAAATAGACCGCTTGGTCACAAAGATAATTTCGAGGAAAACACAAAAATATAAATTAGGGTTAAAAATATAAGATTTTTAGTTATTGATTAATTCGTGTGCTATGATCCTTCTACTATTACGTGAGAGAGTCCACAACTTGTAAAATACTTTTTGAACAGAATAAGCACGCTTCTACTAAAATATTTGGTACAAAAAATTGCAGATTTTTCAAATTTTGTATGTGGTTATTCGTGTTTAGGTTCATTTTGAGACCGTCTGGAAGCCTGATATGACTTCAGAATCAACTTTTTCGGGTTTTAGAGCGAATTTCTCATCAGATAAAATTTTTGTCCCATAAAAAAACGGTTTTTATTGAAAATGTTGACTCAAAAACGTTGAACGCGTTTTTCCAATATTAAATTTCAAATCTCACTGAAACCGTCAAATTTTCATGGAAAAAGGTCACTATTAGCTCATTTGAAAGGTAATTTCAAGAAACCAGCCTCAATCGCGGATTTTTAAATAAAATTAATTTTGCAATTTTTCAGCGAATTTTATAAATTATAACTTATACCGGGTGTTTATTTAATTCTGCCCCCCTCCTTGGGAATTTTTTTCTCAACATACTCTCTCATTCTAAATCAGTGAAAAGTCACTGATGAATAGTCGAAATTGCAGTACAGGAAAAATCAGCAAAATTCACTAATTTTTCAAAGATTTTCACTGATTTCGCAAAGGTTTTCACTAATTTTTCGAAGATTTTCACTGATTTTTTCAGCAAAATTCAAAAATTTTACTGATTTTTCAGTGAATTTTCATTGATTTTTCAGTGATTTTTCTCACTGATTCGTTTCCAGTGAAATTTTTTTTACAGATTTTCTCCTGTGCTGCAATTTTGACTGGTTTTTAGTGATATTCGATAATTTTCACTGATTTATAAATGATAGAGTAGGTTGGTACCTACTTCTGAATAGAGTGAAAATACGCGGTTATTACCTAATGCATGTTTTTTCTTGTTGATGTATTTTCTTAAATCACAAATTAGTTTTTAGTTTGCAACCTTAATTAAAAAAATTAAATTAAGCGCAAATAAAATCGTAATTCGTGATTTTTGATGAGAAAATGCATCAACAAGAAAAAAAATGCATTCAATTTGAAAATAACCGCGTGTTTTCACTCTATTCAGAAGTGCTAACTTACATGTTGAGAAAAAAATTCCCAAGGGGGGGGGGGGCAGAATTGAACAAACACCCGGTACGATTTTCGTTAGTGAGAAATAATCCGCGATGTTTTCTCATTCGAATCGAATTTGACTGTACCAAAACATAGCCAGATATTTCTCACTAAATAATAAATATTCCTATTGTTTGAAAAAAAAATCATTTCCCATTTCCAATTCGCAAAATAGATTTTGTCAAATTTTTACTTGCGCGAAAGGGGTTGCGCGTTATCTACCTACGTAAATTTGTGTTTGGTTTCACTTCAATCATAACTTTGAATATCCATATCAATATAAAAGATCGATGATTAAAACCCCTTCTAATTTTATCGACACAATTTTAGTTCTTTTATTGCAATTTATATGATTATTCAATTTATAATTACCTAGGTAGCTGAATATTTTCAATAAATTGCATAATTTGGAACAACGAACAAGCCTTTTCTCTATTGGAATATTTTCCCCCTTTGAGTTCTCGCTAATTTTGAATTTCATCTCCAATTTTTGAAATTCCACAACTATGATCATCTCCGAAGTGCTCTTCTTCGAGCATCCATCTCCAAAGTTGAATAGAAACCTGAGCTCAGTTCTATTTCTCAATTTTGTGGAAAAACATAATCACATTGACGTAGAATGACCCAGAGAACCACTTCTTTCTCTCCCATTCCTTTGAAATATGTTCTTCAATTCTTTTCTTATTTCAGTTTCATGTGCTGTTAAACTCATACAAATGGTAAAAATTTAAAATTCATCGTATACCTCGCTTTTTTTCATTTCGAACGAAAAAAAAAACCATAGTAGCCAAAAACAAAAACGAAGAAATAAAATTCGCAAATTTTCTGCCACCGAACACGTATTAAACTTTGGCGCAATACAAAAAGAACAAAATTTTTCCAACGCGATGAAAACAAGTAAAAAAATTCTCTCCTTCGAACGTTCGAATTTTATAGCTCTTTTCTGGCGTAGCCATCGAGATCGAGACCTTCACGCAAAACGTTCACTTCGGCGAAAAGTGGAAAATAGCGCGAACTCGTTAATTTTATTCAAAATTACAAACTCGATTACCTCTTTTTTTTCGACTACCTTGCTCGTGCTCGGTACCTCGTACATACTCGGAATGGCGGTGTTGTTGGTAACGAAAAAAAAAAAAAAAATGAAATGAAATGAAAAACAAAAGGGCTCTGTAGGGTTTTCTTTTTAGAGCTGTACTCTTAACTACGGCGTGAAAACTTGATAATAAAATAGACTTTCTAATTGATAAAATAAACTCGCTGGTGAAAAATTTTCCTGGCCAGTTGGGTACTCAACGTACGGCACGTTTTTCATCTCGCGGGGTAAACTTTCTCTCAATATTCGCCCAAGTATCGAACAGAAAAAAGAATACGAAATTTAAAACGACTTAAAAATTTAACGAATGTATTCGGTAAGTTGTCGATACGTTTGACGATGGAAATATGATATGCGATAGACAATACCTGGCTGGCATGGCGTAATTGAAAATTTTCTAGTGTTTCGATTCCGATACGTTTAGCGTAGAGGTATCTCTATCTACGTATTTTATGGCGAGCGGAGACGAGCAAGTGGTAAAGGTTTCGTCGTGTCAATATGTCAAGACGTCAAAATCGTCATAGATACGCACGCTTAAACCATAAGGATTAATATTTTCTTCCCTGTTGTAACCGAATGGGTATTTTCGTTCGTAGGCTGGCGTGTGCGTGTATTTTTTCCCTCGTCTTCGAATCGAATAACGGTTTTGAAATGAGATTGCCAATTAATGAGTCCCGTTTCGTTGGAATAAATGAAATATGTCGACGGGTTGATGTGATCTTTTCGAGTTAAGAGGGAAGAGGGGAGAACAGATGTCGTATTTCCTTGCGATCGTTGGGTTGATGAGAATCACAAGGTTGTCATCGCGGTGTCGTGTTTTCTTTCGTGGGCGCAGCTCAGTTTGTTTGAATTGGCTGTGTTATTATGATGCTGAACCTTGGAAAAATTCTGATTTGTTTTAAGTATGGTCTTGAAGTGTTTGTGCATCAATGGTTTTCTTTAAAAAAATTATAAAATTTACGAAGAATTTTTGAAGTATCAATTTTTTAATCTCAACGTGATCGGATATCCGGTATAGATCGAATCGCGTATTCTTTTCATCTAAATAATATTGTTATTAAAGTAGGGATAAAAAAAGTGTACAAATTATCTATGTACCTATTTTCAAAAAAATGATTTTTCTTAAAAGAATTGAATCAATTAGAATTTTAGTGTAATGTTATGAAAAAATCCGAACTCTCGTTTCAAATCAATAAAAGTCATTGAAAAAAAAAATCGGAATTGCAGCATAGAAAAAAAATAGAGAAATTCTTTAATTTTCATTGAATTTCTAGTTCGCTAGGAATTGTATTAGGCTATGTTTAATACAACATTAAAATTTAAAAAAAAAAGGTCCCCAAAATGTAATTTTCTAGCTAAAAATTCCATCTCGGCGAGTTTTCAGCTGATTTTTTTCAAACTTGACGCATGATCAGAGATATTTAGAGGGGAATACCTTCAATTTTTTCAACCATTTAAATGAATTGGAATTTGACTTTGAAAATTTCAAATCGGCCTGAGGACATAACTTTGCGACGAACAAAAAATAATTGTTTTTCAACGTTTTTCAATATCTCTAAATTTTTTCCAATTTTATTCGAGTGATGGAAGGTGGTTAAATGTTCAAAAAACCACGAAAAATTGATGAAGAGCATAAATTTTGAGGAACAAAAATTATGCTAATTGCGTCGTTTTTTTAAAAATATTTGACCAGTTTCCAAACCACTCTGAAAAATCTGAAAAAATTCTGGGAGGTGTGAAATACATTGAAAACTCTGGGAAGAAAATTGTTTTGCTGTTCGACTTCAAAATTGTGTTCCCTAGGGCAATTTGAAATGTTTAAAGTTGAGTTCAAAGTCATAAAAATGGTTGGGAAAATCTGAAATTATTTCAGGATGATCCTATCTACATACAGTACCTTTACACGCGCCATTAAAAAATGATAATATTTTGAAAACCTCTTGCTCAATGGTCTCCTTTCGGCTAGAAAACTTGAAATATTTTATATTGGATCTCTAACTAGAAAAGAACCATCAGAATCGAGTCAAATTGAAGATATTTTTGCCCTGTTCAATATTTAATGTTCACTTGAAAAAAAAAAACTGAAGTGATGAAAATCTTGAATGAAGTAAATGAAAAAAAAAGCTAACCAAAAAGCAATGACTATATAGGGAGTCAAATCTGGAACTCGAATTACTGCATGACAGGACTTCCTACTCATACCGTTGATCTTCGTTTCGACTTTTTTTTTTTTTTTTTTCAAATTCCAGAGTATTTAGATACTTACATCATTTGTAAACAGTTGAGAATTTTCTGAAAGAGTTTTCCAAATTTTTTCCTTTTTAATTTTTTTCTCATAATTTTCTCAACTAAAATGTTTAGACGTAATTTTTCCGCTGAAATTTTTTTCTAGAGGATTTTTCCATCATTTCTATTTGATTGACCTCATAAAAATTTTGAGGAAAAAAATTCGAGTTGAAAAAATACTGAGAAAGAAAATGGATGTAGAAAAATTCTTTAGGAAAACATTTCAGATGTGAAAACTTGGAAAATTTTTTCATTTATGTCAATCAAACAGTCTCTTCAAAAAAGATGTAAGTAATTTCAACAATAGAAAGATTTTTCGGAAAAAAATTCCAGTAGAGAAAATTACGTCAGAAAATTCTCAGTTGAGAAAATTCTGAGAAAAAATCAAGAGTAGAAAAATTACGAGGAAAAAATTTGGAAAACTTTCTCAAAAAATTAAATTCTAAACTGTTTGAATATGACGAGAAAATTTTGACCTTTGAAAAAAAAAGTCAAAACGACAATAACGAGATTCAAAAGTATGAGTAGTGACGTCATGAAAAAACTAAGTTAAAAATTTGACAAATTTTTCAATCATTCTCCTGTTCTTAGTCTCGCCACCAATTATTCCATCCATTCGATCAATACCCCAACCAACTCTCAATAAACCCCCCTCCCATCGTAAAAAATCCCCCATCCAATACTCTAGTTTTCTTGCGTTGTTCTTTGACGTCGTAAAGAAAACTTGGCCGTACGGGCCGACGGTACCCTATCGCTAGACTCTCATTCTGGAATAATACTCGTACTTCGTATACAAAAACAAGCCACGGTATTATAAACGTTTCGCAGAATTAATTACGGCAATAGGTTGTACGTAAAAGTTGCTGGCACTAATGAAGCGAGATTTTATACAGGATTACAGGAAATCGCCGGTACGGAAAAGGCAAGTCTCGAGAATACCACGTTTGGTTGTTTGGGGGTGAGCTCGGCGAGAGAATCCGGGGGTAGGTCTGCGAACTAAGGAAGAGGCCGAAATGACGCGTCAAATCAGTATACTTAATAACTACCCTAATATTATAAGTCGTTGGAATAAATGAAGATAGATTGAGACGGATAAAACGATCGCCATCCGTTTTGCTTCGTCGCGTTCCCTCCGCCTTGTCTTTTCATTTCGCATGGATCGCGTTCCATCGCGGTGGGCTGCGTATAACACATAACGCGATCATAATTGCGATAAGCTACGTGTTTGTCTTTTCGCATGCAATAAAGGCATTAGCGAATATCGAATTCTTGTAAATTCGACTCCCCTTATCCGTAACGGGCGTCTTCTTCCTCATTTACTCGCGTGTAATTATCGCCCGATATGGTATTTTTTCTTTTACCAAGTTAAACGTGGTTCTTCAGCTGGTTCGATGCGACCTACCGACCAATCTATCCAGTAAAACGGTCTCGATCCGCCTCAGTAATTGAATTAATATCCGAGCCAATAACGCGAAACGAGAGATACAACGAGAAGCCAGGGTATGAAGGGTTGAATACCAGGGAGGGTACACTTTACAAGATTTATATCGAAAAATATACTTCGTATGTACCCTCCTCGGACGTCTCGTCTTCCCCGAGTAACATATTAACGCCGTTATACTCGTCGTTTAAAACCATGTTGTGTATAATGTACGTCTACGTGCGAAATACTGCTATACCATCATGCATCATACTCGTAGAGTAATTCATGCGAGAAATATGAAAAATTACGTATTCCCTTTGAAGTCGGTATTCGCAGCGCGATTTTTCGGATGAATCGGTAATACACGGCGTCGCCTTTGAGTGGCTGGAGAGCTGCTAGGGGCTGAGACGATCAGGAAGGGTTGAGAGGTAATTGGAGGGCTCGCCGGTGAGGTATATTCTCACGTCACTTAGAGGCAAAAATAGAGCACTCGTTTACTGAGAGCTGTCGATCATTATTCTAGGATACTTGTTTTTGACGTGATAATTTATAATTTGTTATCTGCGTAATTTTTGGTGGGTCTAGGGGTTAATTATGCGCTTATGTGGGTGTGAGGTGGATTGATTTGGATTGTTTTTTGATAGTTTTTGGACTCTGTCTCATTGAGCAGGGTTCCAGTGATGAATTTGATGAAAAATAATGGCCCCTTACCATATTTCTCGATACAATTTGATTACACGAGTAATCGTGTGATGATATCACAGTTCGACATTGAAAATACTGCTTAAAGTTGAATAGACAATTTTCATCGTATTTTCCACACTGATTACGAGAAAAAAAGCGAAGAAATTTATTATCCAAGAATTTTTTACAATTTGAATTTTCTGTTGAACAGTTTTTCTACTTTTTTTGATATCCAACTTTGGACCCTTGTTGTTAATTTTCTGTAAACATGAAGGGTTTTAAGGAAAAAATGAATAAAACGTTATCTAAATTGTGGACCAAAAAAATTCCTCTTCGTGAAGTTCAATTAGTTTTTTCTTAGAAGGCTTAGTTTTCGAGACATTTTAGTTCAAAGTTCAACTTTTGTTTCTGAATTGAAGATATCTCACAAACTAAGCCTCCTAAGAAAAAAACTAATTATATAGACTCCACAGAAAGGTACTCGTAATTTTACGCTCTACAATCAAAGTTTTATTCAATTTTTTTTGCAGAATTTTGACTTTTTACAGAAAAACGACTTTGAATGTCGAAAGCTATCAAAATGAGTAGAAATATGATCAACAAAAAATAATTCAAATTGTAAAAAATACTCCAGTGATGGAATTTTTTCACTACTTTTTCGTGATCAGCGTAAAAAGTATACTATGAAAATCACCCATCAAATTTCAAGCGGCATTTCAAAAGTTTTAAAATGTCGACCTTTGTGATCAATTCAGGTTTGGATAATTTCGCATACGTTTATTTCATCATCCCGAACGGGCTCTCATTTGTTACATGAAAAAAACATCAATTTTTCCATTTTGAAATGAAAATATTAAACAAACACGCACTAAAAAATATCAGAAATCAATTTTCTTCCCTAACATTTTTTCAAATTTCAGTTTCAATTTGATTTTCTCAACTCCGAATAATCTTCTCATTTTTTTTTTCAATTTGAGTGCTTTTGGGTCTCAATTTTTCTCAAAATGTTTCTCAGCTTTAAAATATTTGAGAATGAAAAAATATTGAAATAATTTTGTTTGGAAAAAATTCAAGAAACTCGGGATAAAAATTTTTTGGGAGAATTCAAGTTTTTAAAAAATTTTAAATCCAAAAATGGAATTTTCGAGTTCATAATTACCCAAGAAAAATGTGAATAAATAGAAAAATATTGGAGCTGAAAAAATTTTTACAAATAAAAATTGAAGAATTTGAAAAAGTGATACCGAAAAAAATTTTATGAAGAAATTTCAAGAGTAGGGAAGGAATTTATTGATGTTGGAGAATATTTTATTTTATTGAAAAAAATATTTCGAAAGGTAAGAGAATTTATCTACTTAGGAAAAATGCTGGAGTTGAAAAGTATGAATTTTTTGGGAGGGGAGAGGAATATCGAAATTGAAAAAATTTCAGATCAGAGAATAAAATTGTAAGGTGAAATTTCACAATTGCGAAAAAAATATCGTCAATTACATATAATGAGCAATTTGGTTCAACATCCTCCAAAATAATTGGTAATTTACACTGATGAATCTCAACTTTATGGAGCCAGGTAGACTCGAAGAAGTCATTTTCATCATAATGAGAATTCTTAGGATCTTAAAATTGAGTAAAAATGGCTAAAATACACTTGTCTACAAACACCATTTATTTTTAGAATTATTGTTTTCGAAGTACATACAATAAACTTGCATACGTTTGAATTTATTTAGTGGTCAGAGAACCAAAATCCGATGAAGGGAGAGTTCTAGAACCTCTAAATTTTGAAAATTGGTCAATTAGCTAGATTTCCTATGATTTCTATATAGAAATTTAGATATGTGTTTGGTTCATTGAATCGCTGTATGTGGGGACAAAATGGGCAAATGAAGAATCCAAATTTTGAAAAGTTTGAGTGTCTTCTAGCACCTTTTGATGCTGAGTCACAAAAAATTGATATATTTATCAATTTTCAAAATGGCAGTATTCATTGTACAGTCAAGGTTTTAGCAGAGATTATTGGAAAATTTGATATATTTCACTGGAGTAATATTTTTTTAATGGAAATGTGGGTCATTCTGTGCACGTGGCTCCTCATGAAACTGGAAGGGTACCGGGGCTAAAACTTTGGTAATCCAATTTTTTGAGGGAAATGAATAAGCTTTCAAGGTAATCACTCCACTATTTAATAGTTCAATTTAAGATACATCTCAGAATTTTTCAATAGTTCGAATCTACCTATTTGAAAAATTTCCTAGTCTTTTTTGATTTCTGAAGGTTATTGATGAAGGGGGTTGATCGGTTGCTATTTGTTCGAATTTGAAGGAACTTTGCGTCTTCGATTCTCGAGAATTTGCGACAAAATGTAAAAAAAATTGAATTATTGCGGGGTTTTCGAAAATAATACATTATCCCTTTTCAAATAAGGTTTTAAAAATGCAAAAATCAAAAAACGTGGCTTACCAAAATTCTTGCCGGTAGGTTGACTTTTTAAATTTCAACCAAACAAGAAAAATTGAAATGAAATTGTGAAAAAACAAAGTACCCTAAACCACACGTCCCATGCACTTAGTTCGTAATTCCACCTTCACGTCTTCATTATTTATGCCTTATAATTACTTCTAAAATAAAATTTCCTTCGCCTGGACGTATCACCCAAGTCCATAGCATCTATTTCCAAACAAATGCGTAGGTGTACCGCCTCTGCGCAGCGTCTTGGTACACGTAGCCTACCCTCGTAGCCGCCTAAAAACATTCTACTCGTGTAACCATCCATCGAAGGTATATAATTTTCTTCCGTTTAAAAATCCCGCTTTACAAATGTTTACAAAATTTGTAATTTATTCATAAGGTAATTCCAGTAGCACCGGCGGCACGCAGAACCGTTTCAATTTCGCTGTCGTTGGTTGCGACGCGCGAACGGGACCAGGGGTCAAAAATTTAGTCGACTTTTTTCCAGTCGCGCTAAAATCGGAGTATGCTGCTCGGAATGGAAAAGAAATCGTTTCTAATTGGTGCCTTGGTTCGGGCCAAACGGTCCGCCACACCAGGAAAACTACAGCCAATTTAATAATAGGGTCGAGCCGTCTAACCGAAGTTAATTATCGGAACACTTTTCTATTTACGAAATGGAAGGTAAAAAAAAATATAAACACGATGTATTCGGCGAATTGAACAGCTTGGCTATTCTATCGGATACCGATTGAGAAATAAGAATGATATTTGGATTGTGAGAATGAAACAATCCTATGTGAGGTTATTTCGAAAAATGCTTACTTACTTCAAAAATTGTAGGGATGAATCAGACGAATTCACGAACTATAAAAAGGAAAAGAAAAATGTTTGAGATGAATTACCTTTTCAAAAATGAAAAAAAAGTTCAATTGAAAATGATTTGAACAATTTGACTTCAAAAATTGTCATTTTTTCGAAGTTTTAATTGATACGAAAATGTATTTTAGTCTCTTTCATTCATTTTAGGGTAAAAACTACTGGACTTGTTTATTTTTCGAAATATTTTACATCTTTCGACTATTTTTTTCAAAAAATTTTGTTGAAAGTTGTTTTTGTTGGCTTTTTAGTTATGGTGTTTAAGAAAAACTTTCGAAAAGAAAGTTTGGATTTTGAAAGATGAAAAATTATACTTATTTCCTTGTGTGAGAATATGCCTTGAAAATTCTTTAACTTTTGAAGTATTTGATCCCCGCATTGTCGCAGAAACATGATCAATGGAGTACTAACGTCCACTCGAGGTGTAGGGCTCTAAGAAATGGGGTAAGAAGATCCCACAGGTACATAGATGACTCTCTCAGGGCAAAATTTCAGTTATAATTGGGAAAATTAAGATTTTAGCGAAAAAATTTTCATTTTCCAACTATATCAGCTGTTGAATGTTGTCTGATACTTCTGTTTGTGGGTGCAGAAAATACTGAAAACAATCCTCATGACTGTCTCAAATTCGTTCTCGAGTTTTCAAAAAAAAAAAAAAAAAAAAAAGACTTTACCTAGTTGAAGGCTCTGGCGATGATTCCATAAAACCATGGCGGAAAAATATTTTTAATCGTAAAAAAATTAATATAACACAATTTCAAGCTCATTCATGGAAGGCGGGGGGAGTCCGAATTTTCATAATTATGTGATGACGAATGGGACAAAAGACCTCCCGACTAAAACTAACTTTTCGAAAAAAAAAAACGTGCTTTAAGTTTTGAAACAGTTTTTCGTAAATTTCTGTACTTGAATGGCAACAATTCTAGCTAAAGAGCTCAGCTAAGCAGCATTCGAGAGCCAAAACATGAACGGTTTTTTGGATAAAAATTTCATTTTTGATAAACCAACGTAACCATGCCTCTGTGGTAGGAAGAATATCTTGCATATTACCGAGCCCATGTTATTTTTGCAAAATCAAGTTCATTTTTCAACGACTTGCTTCCAAAGAACTGAAATTTCTAGACGAATAAAGCGACCTACAAAAAAATCATGTTCAACGAAAATTGTAGAGAATTAAACTTCCTTTCTGCCAAGAGCAGTCAAAATTTTTCTAGGAGTCGGTGTTTTTGCTGTACGCTCAAGTGAAGTTGAAAATCGCGGTTGTCAAATCTCAAGTTTTTAAATTCACGTGAGAATACCGCGAAAACATCGACTTCTAGAAAAATTTTAACCGCTCTTAGCGGAAAGAAAATTTAATGCTCTACAATTTTCATTCGACGGGACTTTTTCGTAGGTCGCTTTATTCGACTAGAAATTTCATATTTTTTTTTTTGGAAACAAGTCGTTGACAAATGAACTTGATTTTGCAAATTCAACTTTTATCATTTTGAAAACGTAATTTCGGTCAGGAGGTCTCTTTTCTCAATCTTGTGCCAAAAAGGGAGGAAATTCAAAAATTTGCAATTTCAGGGTAAAAGAATCACATAATTGATAAAAAAAATCATTTTTCCAACTTTTTTCACGAATTGAAACGTAACTTTCGTCGGGAGGAACTTTTTTGGTTGTTTTTTGGTGGAGAGGTCCCTTTTCTCATTCGCGATCAAAAAATCACTTTCAAGGTATGAAACGATTTTCAGTCGATTTTTAGGGGTTTCATGGATTAAACCAAAAAAGTGAAAAACGATTTTTTGGTCGGGAGGTCCCCTATGCTATTCGTCATCACATATTTTTTTCGAGACATTTTGAAAACTGATTAGGTACTAACGATTGAGATACCATTGTTCTTAAAATCGAATTATTTTTAGAATTTCAAACAATTTCTGTGGCTGTTTTTCTTACAAAAGCTTTAATTATTTCACAAACCATTAAATTTAGACACTCCAATCTGATTCCAAGGTAAATTGCCACTGATAATTTCCCCGAAAGCGAATTTTCAAGCTACGAAATACACTCAGCATAAATGATAAAATAAACCATATCACTCACCGATTTTTCGTTGACATACCACCTAAGCAAAGATGGCGGATACGATTTTCCCGACGTGCAATTCAAATTTAATTCGTCGCCAATTTGATATTCTGGTCTCTCGCCAGTAATTTGCGGTCCGCTTCTGGGTAAAACTGCGCAATTCAGAACACGATAAAAGAAACAAATTAAAATTATCAAGCAATCAAATAAAAAATAAGAAAAAAGTGTCAGCAACACGACACCACAGCAAAAAAAATGAAAAATTATAATAGGTACTTTCAAAAACACAATTTTTTTAATAAACTCGTCCTCCCTCATATTTCTTTGATTACCTTCCTCCCCTCACCCTTGGCTAAGGTGAACCTCTTTTTATATAACCGTGTTGCAATAGTTGTTTATTGTTCATCGGTGTGTACGCTTTGACTGCGTTTATTTCGTTCATAAAAGTAAAATAATTGTAGTTCCGAGTACAAAAGAATACGAAATTAGCGACTCGGAAGCAGCAGCGTTTTTTAAATTTAATATTCCAATTCGTATACCAGCTCGGGATATAAATTGACCGTCTACGACCTTATATACATCGCAACGAAGAGTAGAAAACGTCGAAAAGTATAGAGGAGGGTTTACCTAAAGTAAAGGTAACGAGATATTTTCAAGTTATACCTTAAATACGAATTCACCACCTTGTGATTTAGTCGATTGAAAAAAAAATCCCCCCTTCTTTGATACCCCTAAGCAATGGTATACTCTAGACACCCTTTATTCTTATAAATTTATAGCCACCTTTGATTAATTCGAAAGATACGATAATACGAAGGCACGTTGAAATGAAACTCGCGCTTTCACACAACGCCAATGAAATATTATACCATCGAATAATGATAAGTGTCGTGTCGGGGCGGTTGGCTCGACGATGGTTTGTACACGTGTCGAAGGCGTTTACCAGGAGCTGTTTTGCCAACTTACACAGCTAATTATTCGTGTAATTTGCAGCCACGTACCGATATCGAATTAGATTTATGAAAAAATTATGGAATTTTGAAAGGGTTATCAGTTGAAGTTTTTTTTTCGTCGTGGGTCTAATTTGATATTTGAGACTCACTCCTACATGGAAATATCTAAGTGGGAGGGTTATGGAAAATTTTTCTAGATAATTTCAATCGTAATAAATGGCTTAATTTCTTTCTTAAATAAAAAATGATATGATGAAGATGAACTGCAAATATTAAACAATGTCCTCGAGACAAATCATGTGGGAATACATAATATTGTCAAATACACAACAAATTAAATAAGAGGAAGTGTCGAAAGTTGAATGACTCGTTTGAAATAACAGACTTAATTTAAAATATAAGAAAACTAATAAAATTTAAAGAAGCTTTTGTTTATCACGGATGCCAAAATACATAAATAAGTGACTCCTACTCAAATAAGAATTTTATAATGAAAATGATAAATAAAAAATAATATGATGAAGATGAACTGCAAATATTAAACAATGTCCCCGAGACAAATCACGTAAGAATACATAATATTGTCAAATACACAACAAATTAAATAGGTAAGAGGGAAGAAGTGTCGAAAGTTGAATGACTCCTTCGAAATAACAGATTTACTTAATTTAAAATATAAGAAAACTAATAAAATTCAAAGAAGCTTTTGTTTATCAAGGATGCCAAAATACATAAATAAGTGACTCCTACTCAAATAAGAATTTTAAAATGAAAGTGATGCTTTACCTGCTTTGAGCGCGATCAAAAAATTGTTGTACTGGTGTGGAATAGTTTAAATGGGTATGATTTTAATTTACGCCAAAAAAGGGTGTCATCACGACCTGTGTAGGAGCGATTAACGACGAGAAAAGATATACCACGACTGCAAAATGAATTCACATTTTTCGAACGACGAAATAATTTATTGCACAACCTTTCAAATTGTTTGAAGTTGAGTAATCTTGAATTAAAATTCTTTCAGATACATTTTCATCACTTTCCGAACCTACATGGATGTAGAATAGGGGGAAAAAATTCATTTTTAAAATACGATAACGAAAAGACATAATTAGGAAAACACAAATATAAGTCACAAAATCATCTGATATTATCGAAAATGAATTACAGATGGAAATATTTCTTGACATTTAGGGTATCCAACATTGATTTTCAACATTTTTTCTCAACCTCCTACATGTCTTCCTATCGAACATTTTCCCCAATAATTTTTAAATTTCTCTCAAGTTTTTTTCAACAATTCTTTCGATTAAATAATAAAGAAATGAGAGGTATTTAGAAAATATAAATATGAAACTGATGAAAAAAAAGTTTGGAAAATTGAAATGGAACTTTCAGCTAGGTATTGGAAAAATTTTCATACCTGGCGCATCCCATGTCAACTTGAGCAAGTTTCGATTTTGAGTCTTTCGATTTTGTTCAAAAATTTTTATGGATTCCCTGTGATGATCTGATGAAGGAAAACAGCTTTTATAGACTTTGAAAGCTCATACTGATCCCTATGAAAAAATATATCAATTTTTTTGGTAATTCGGGTCAGTGACGATTACTGGGGAGGCAGATTGGGGAAGTAACTTTTTAATCGAGCTTATAGAAATCAATATGCCACGCCCTAGTTTTATTTTTTGCATGTGCTTTCTCAAAATTAGGAGCAAGGGAGGCGCCAAAGAGTCAAATCCAAAAAAATTAGCCAATATTCAAACTCAGTGCCCTCAAAAACTAGAAAAAACGACATCCCACACGTTATTTCCTAATTTTTTCTTCTACTTGAATCTTATCAAGGGTGTAGATAGGGAGTTCAGAAGGGAAAGATAGAAAATCTTGGCACATATTCGAACTCGGCGCCTTTGAATTAGTAGAAATCGATGTGTAACTTCACTTTTTCCATTTTTTGGAATTTTGACCAATATTGACTCAATTGAGTACCTCTTTCACTGTTGGGGTGTTGAGATTCCATTTTTAGATAGATTCGGAAGCGATTTCAAGATGTTTTGGAGCTAGCAAAAATTTTTAGAGTTTTCCAGGGATGGACAAAGGCCATGAAAATGTTCCATATGAAATTCAGCTCCTACGATCGCAAATTACAAAATTGGTGACTTATTTGATCAATTAAAACGCGATTTTCTAAAATTTGTGACTTTGAGTGCAAATTCATATTTTTTGGCAATGATTTAGCTTTTTTAAAGAAAATATTGTCAGCCAAAAAGTATGAATTTGAACTCGAAGTTGCGAATTTTGGGAAATTCTACTTCAACGAACAAATCTAGGTCACCAATATTGGTCATCTTTCCAAAGTTCATATGGAAAAATTTTTTCGAGAGCTTTTCTCCTCCGCTGAAAAATTCCAAAATTTTAATTGTGGTTTTGAAACGTCTCTAAACCAATTCTAATCGATTTGGTAGGTCTAAGATAGGATAGGATACAAAATTTTAGCTTTTTTTGTTGATTAGATCTTTCAATGTTTTGGAACTGCGAGGAAATTATAAAATTTAGTCGAGAAATGAACTTATTCAGCACCTAAAATTTTGAAAGTGGTGGGATATTTTATGTTGTACTTACTTTCGATTATTTTGTTTGGGCTCAAAATTTTCCTCCGAGTTGAGAAATCGCAAAGCTAAATCCAGAAGCGAATAGAAAATTTCAAAAAACTTAATTTTGTAGTGCTCAACTGTTAAAATCGATTTTTTTCTAGTAATGACCCCGCTTCAAAACCCCATTTCAACTCTTATCCATCAAAGAGAACTTGAAATTAAACACGATCAATTTTCAACTCAAACGTCATCAACTTATAAAAAATTACCAAAAATTTCATCCTCTTGAATTTTTTGTTCCACTTTATACTATTTAGACATCACTTCGACTGGAAAATTCGTCGATTCAAAAACGAAAAAAAAAATACCCACCAGGGCCGGTATTTTTTTCCAATAATAAATACAACGTGGTCGTTTAATTATAAAGGTAGGTCATCGTGTTGGTGGTTTTTCTGGCGTGGTAAAAGGGTAAAACGAGCTGTATAAATTCTTAAATAGACGTATGGGAAAAATGGTGGCTAGTATAGGCCTAATTGTATGGCTGGTTCGCTTTGTTCGGTGTCATCAGTTATTGACGTAGGCCAATTCGACGATTAATGTTGACCAGCGTGTACTCCTCTTTGAGAAAATTTCCCTGCTGGTTTTTTTTTTACTCGCGCCAACGCGCTCGTTATAACTATGTAAAAGTTCACACGAAGCTATGCGTCGTTTTACTATTTTTCACCCCTTCCTCAGCTGTGCCATCGTCGTCGCCATCATCAAACAATAAACCAGCGACATTTTAACATTTTATAGTTTAGCAAATTGGTCGATTTGGGACGGGGGGCTTTGGAGGGTGATCCTTGACAGGAAAGTGTCGGAATTTACCCGAAACGATGTAAACGGCGGGTACTCGCCGCACGTATGGTTTATAAGTGTATGCGCCAAAAAAAAAAAAATGAGGAAAACCCGCACCGAACGTGGAACAGAGTTGAAAATATGGGTATAGGAAAAATGAACGTCGAAAAGGTAACCGAGCGAAGAGCAGGCTACTCTTCATTAACAAGGTAAAAAGGAAAAATAAGTACTTTAATAAATGTGAGTGCAAAAGTAACAAAAGAAGAAAAGCACGGGAATTAAGTGGGCTTCATTCGATGAAAAAAAGATAAGAGAGAACCGGTAGAGGGATTTTTTTTCTCCGTTGCCTTTTTTGCCTCTCTTCGCGTATGTGCACACGGTTTCAATAAAACGGAGGTTTATTTCGATTTGCAACCTGCCCCTGCCCCTGGCCTTTCGTGTACTCGAGCCAGATGCTACAGACTTTTTCCAGCTACTTTTGCAGCGAGTAAATAGATCTAATTTCATTACCCCGAAGATGGTCGTAGTCGTATTTTCCTCGACTATTCTTCGGGGTATTTTTTTCCTCTTTTTTTTTTTTGATTTCGCTAATGCGAATTTTTTATCCTCTTGTTGAGCCCGATGCGTGTTTGGACGGAGGAAAAAAAATGAATCGAAGGGGTTTTTTTGTTGAAAAAATTCCGATTTGGTGTAGTGGAAATTAAACGTATCGTTGGGTGCGGCGGTGGCGACGTCGAGTGAAAGGTGAAACAATAAAACATCGGCGAAAGCTTTCTTTCAAGGGTAATTCGTTTATTTAAGAATTACAGAGCCGGCGAATGCTATTAACTCGGTACTTATGAAGATATTGTGTTATATTCGCCGGTATATTTTATTCCATTGCTCTCTCTCGAGTTTCTCATTCGTTTATCGGTCTCGCCTCTTCGATACTTTTATTCTGCTTTTCACTTATACCGGCACGCCATCGAGTTACGTATAAAAAAGACGTTTCGATTTATTATTAAACGTTTATACGTTTCCTTCTGCTAAAGCAAAGAGAACGCGATTTCGTTCCGACGAAAGGGTTACTCTCTTTGGAAGGAAAGACGCGGCGGCGAAATTGTTTAAATGTTATTTTTTTCGCAAACTTGAGAAACTAGGTTGCTCGAGGAGTGCTGAAGCTTTTGCTGATGGTTGTGGATTTTTTTTTGCCAGCGAGACGCCGGTACGATGAAATTAATTTCTTCGAAGACGACGACGCGACGGTGTAATCGAAAAAGCTTTTTCGCGGGTTGAAAAATAACTTCTCAATTAATTTGGTAAGCGAAGGAGCCGGCTACGTATGTTGATTTTTGTATTGATATTTGCCAAGTGCGCCGAAGAAGCCCTCGGTTTTGTGTGGGTAAATAAACGATTAGCAGAAAGCGGTGTTTGACCTGGGGTAATTATTTCAAAGTGAGGGGAAGGGAGATGAAAGTTGAGTTTGGTTGGAATTTCATAAAGCTGGGTTATTTTAGACTTTATGAAGTCGTGGGAATTTGAATTGATACTGAATTGGAATAATGATCGTGCATTTTTGAAAATTAGTATTTTTTGTCGTTATGTGTGATAACGTAAGTTAACATTGAAAATATTGTGTGACGAGGTCTGGTTGGATGAAGTGTGAATTTAGCCCTGGCTTCAATTCTCGATCAACGTTCTAGATGGTCTTCCTTGATATAAAAAAAATTCTGACTTCCTCAATGTAAAAAAATACTGAAAAATTTACCACCCCTCCCCCTTTACCCTTTTCTTTCGATAATATGACCATTTTATTGTATTATTGCCAAGAATTCGTAATTTCATTGAATTTGAAGAAAAATTTTTCTGTTCTTTGGTTCAATGTTACGACGCATAGAGGTGTTTTCGGTGAATTTTTTCATGAATTTTGGTGCCCTCCTTCATGAGGTTTTGGCTATTTGAAATTTTCAACTGCAAGAAGAGCATGTCACTGGAGCAAAAAATTGCAAAAAACTGTACAAAAATGATTTTATTTTAGCATATTTTCTAATTTTTTGCATTTTTTACAGACAGAAATGGTAAAATGAAAAAACTTCGGGGAATTGAACTATCTCGATAATCACACGTTTCGAAATCGTTCTGCTTCGAGTCTCAAAATTTCCATGGTTCACTGATTTTTCATAGCAAGAAAAAATTAATTTTTTAAATTTCGAGTAGAACGATCGCACGATAGATTTTTATTAGGGTATTTTTTCTGTAAAAAAAAAGTTTTTAAAAATCTGTTGAAGTAACATCACACTTTTTTTGCAATTTTAGGCTCTTGCTACACTGAAATCGCCAAAAGTGAATACGTAAGATAGATCTACGTTTTGTAAAACACGTTTCGAGGATGTTTTCATAAAATAACTAACTTCACTACTTAGACCCTTTTTACAATTTGTAATTTCCTAGCCCTTAAATTTTTCGAGAGACATATGTGGGGGAAGAGGGGCTGGATCAAAAATCAGAGACAGAGCCAAATTCACTTTTCATCCGGCCAGACCCTTTAATGGGTAATTTTGAAAGAATTTCTCGCATTGGTCATAAGTTCCCTCGTTGTTTGTTACTTCTGTGAATTTTTATCATTTTCGCGAATGAAAACTGAAAAATCATGAAATAAAATCATGCAAATGTCATGAAAAGTTACGACTAATCCAACGCCCTGGATACAAAAATTGGTTTTATGATTTTAAAAAACTTAAAATTGTTTTTTTGAGGTTAATTCTGCACCAGACATTTCTTTTAGATTTTTGTGTAATGACTAAAATTCACTGAATTTATAATGACAAAGAAGATTGGCGTCCCCACCGGAAGTAAAATTTTGAGTAGAATGTAGAAACGAAGTTGAACCAAAAGTAGGTCATGATAAACCCTCATATAGTACAAAATTTCAAGTTCTTGACATCTTGAGTTCATTTCTTGAATTTTGGCAAATTTTTCAAATTTAAAATTTGCCTTGCCTCATTGCCTGCAAAATATGAAAAATTAATCTAATCAACGAAAAAATCTAAAATTTGATATATATCTATCTAATTTCAATCCCATTTCCCCCTAGTCGATTGGAAGCGATTTCAAGACATTTCGAAGCCTCCAGAAAACTTTGGAATCTTTCAGGCCCAAAGAGAAAAAACAACCATAATCCAAATTTAGTGAAATTTGTTATTGCAGTTTCTGAAGTGGAATTTTATGAAGAAAACAATGGTGTTATTTGTTTCAGATTTTAAAAAACACTTCAACAATTTTTTTATGCATTTAAATCAAAAGTTTTTTGAGCTTTTTGATTAAAAAAGAACTATAGTTAATTAGATTGATTCTGATTAATAGTGAATAACCAAACGGAATAAACCTGTTGGACTATGGCTGTTTTTCAAGCAAAAAGCTCCAAAACTTCGAAAATTTGCGATTTGAAAACGAAAGGGAAAATTTTTAATTTCAGTTTTTGAAAACTGGAGAAAGTATTAGACGGCCAAACCTGCCCTGTAAGTCTTCAATTCACATTTTGAGATTAACTGACATTTGTTGAAATAGATTTTTAGTCTGAGAAACGTTTTGAGCACATTATTACATTATTTCAATTTCCCGTAATGTTCCATTTTTGATCTTTTTTTTCAGCGGAGGCTTGAGGCTTCAATTGTAAATTGTATCTTAATTGATCGCGATTGTAGGTGCTGATGATGAACTATTTTTATAAGCTTTTCTTCAAAGCTGATAACTTGAAAATTTTTTGGAGCTCTGGAATGCCTTGAAATCGATTCCAATTGATTCGAAAGTCAAAATTAGAGCATCTACCAAATTTCAGTTTTTTTCGTTGATTAAATCAAATTTTCGTATTTTGCAGAGCAATGCGGTAATTTTGAAATTCCAAAAATTCGAGAAATGAACTTGAGCACTTAAAATTTTTGATATAAGATTCTTTATGATAAACTTATTATGATTTATTGTTTCTACTCAAAATGTCTCTTCCAGTTGGGGTACCGCCTTTGTGAAGATAACTTCTGATTCGAAGTTGCCGTATTTACGGCGAACTAGTTATGCAAATATATTAACACTGGCCCGATGCAACACGACACAACGCACCTCTGCTTATTTCGTTCTTAACACATAAGTTAAGATGAAAAAAAAAATGATGAGATTCAGTAATTATTTGAAGTTTTTCCTCATCATGGAAGTAATTGTAATAATTGCATGTGAAGTTTTTTTGTACCTAAAGAATGTTTTGATGATTGAGAAAAATTATATATTTTTGTGAATTAGGTATTTAAATCCTGGAGATGAATAATTGTGAGAGAAAGAAAAAAATTCCTTACTGTTGCCAAATGCTTCCACATTCCACATAAGTTGGAAACACAACATATTCTTTTAAGTAAAAATCTATTTCGAGATAAGAATGACAAAAAAAATTATACGCCATCACTCGTGCCATCAAATTCGGATTTTCTTCGATGGAAAAAATTAATTCATCCAGGACACCTCGTCCATCACGTAAAAATTCCACCATCAAAGTATTCGACCATAATAACTTGAAAGCTCGATCGACTATTAACTGTGATCTTCGACCGAACCCATAGGTACCTTCTTGGAAATCGCGGAAGAAGGCTCAGACGAGGGCGGCGAGACGTCATAATATTAACCTTCGTTCGCGCCATGTACCGGCAATGAAAATCATTGACCGTCAAAATTATCGAGTATATGACAAAAAGCTCGGCACGAAAATTGCACGTATTATAAAAGGTTAAAGCGTGGCCAGAAAATAGTAAATCAAGCGACGACCCGCGTTCTACGTACATAAAATACACCGAACGTATACTCGTCGTAAAAAAAAGTCTATAATTCGAAACATTTATTCGGACACATGTACACATAGGAGTAAACGTTTTTTTCTCTCTTTTTATAAAGTGTAACAGTGTAACGTAAGAAGAAAGGTCGGCCACGTACGGCTTGGGAGGTTTTTTTTTTTCAATTTCGTTAAACGTGTATTACCTTTTTTTTCCCGTTCGGTTGGATCGACTCGAATGAAAATTTCATTAAAGATGGTTCGTATATTGATGCGTTTTGATTTACGAGTCTAGAAGGTGTTTCGATTTGGTTCGTGTGATTGAAATTTTTTGAAGATGGGGACTCCATTTGAATTTAAAAGGCTGTAAAGATTGATTAATTTCTGAAAGAAAGATTTGAGTTTTTTGAAGTGAAATCTGGATTGTTGGGAAAAAATTGCGTAGTTTATTGCCCTCATTTGTTTTGAATGTGACCAAAAAATAATGCTGGATTAATGAATATTTTTTTATTTGTACTTGATTGGAATTTTTCGAAAAATATGTTTTAAAACGTCCGTAGTCAAAATTACAACTGTCCTATGGTGGATTTTTCGATTTTTGGTCTATTTCTAGCTGAATTTTGAATTTTTTGAGTAAAAAAGCTGATATTTTTGGAAGTATGTTCATAACTTTTCTACAAGCTTATTGATGAATGGATTTCAACCGAATATTCATCTCCAGATTCCAATTTTCGTTATTTCAGGTTATTCGATGGCTTCCAGCGTAATTTTGATTTTGATTAGAATTTTAAAATTTTCTCAATCAAGTTACCGCTTCTTTTTAACCAGTTTAAGAAAAAAAATCATGTTTTCCCGCCATTCGACGACTCAATGATTTGATCAACTTGAATTTTTACGACTTTTTTCCAGTGTAAAAGACTACTTTGGTCCTGGAAGATTATTAAGCTAGTAAATAACAATCAAAAACTTCATTTCTTGGCTATACCTAAATGAATTTAGGTCCTTACTGGAAAAATTTTAAAATTCTGGAGAAATCCAAAACTAAGCTAGAAGCTGCAGAATGACTGACTGAAAACGGCCAAATTCGGATTTAAGAGTATGATAATTTGCTTGGGATTCGTTTTTCATCAAATTCAATCAAAGAGCTTGAGTACCTAAATTTTATCAGAATTACCACCCTTTTTTTTTTAAAAAAAAAACTTATGTTTGATGTTTCGAAAATTTACCACCATCAAAAATTCAAATTAAAGAGTTGAAATTTTGGTTACAAGAGGTTTTATAACGTCTTTTATCTTTTCAATGATCACAGTTTTTTTTTTTTTTTTTGGATTGGAGTTGAATCTGAATTTTCAAGTACGAGTAGTTTTTTTGTGAAAGCAAAACTGATTTTAAAGATTTAAGAATTTTTTCCATGAAAGAAAATTAGCGCTTACCTTTTCGAAACAATTTTTAACAATCTGCTGATGGCTGATGTCTTCGAAATATTGGCCCATGACCCATCGAAATTGGGTAAAATTTTGCCAAATTTGGAAATTTTGATTAAAATTCTTTTTGAGAATTTTTAGTACTGGCCAGTTTTATTCTGTAAAATATTGTACCTCTAGGTATGTATGCTTTTTGGGCAATGAAGGGCCATTATTATCCCTTTTTTAGTCAATAAATCTTATAAATGTGATCTCAACTTCCCTCAATTTTGTCCAGAATTAAAAAAAAAATTTATAGGAAGTACTGTAACACATTGATTTTTACTCATTTGTATTCATTTTTCATCCGACCACGATCCTCGATACTTCTGAACTCTCTTTTTGGATCCATTGATGAAATGAAAATTCAAAAAAAAAAATAAAAAGTGGAAAATCTAGCATTTGGGTTGTCAAGTTTTCAAATGCACTTAGGTTCGGATCAACTCATCAAGAGAATTGATAAGGGAAAGAGATATAAAAACTGAGTACATATTCGAGATTCGAACCCAACGCTTTTGAATTAGTAATAAATCGACGTGGTACTTTCTTTTTTTTTTTTTTGAATTTTGGTCAAAATTGAGAACCTGAGTGCCCCCTCCTCTCGAGGTGTCAAAATCATAATTTGAAAATTTTTCAATTAGAAAATTGATAGGAAAGACTGTTCATCGTAATTTTTTCAAATAGGTATTCAAATAATATCTTTCATCATGAAAGTTGAGCTTTTACCTCAATTGTTCAGCTTTGAGTTTTTGAAAATTCGATTTTGAATTTTTGATCAAGTCTTTTTCAAACACAGCCAGCAGCTCGTTTGGAATTCGATCCCTTGCTCGATTCGAAACACTTCAAATCGTGTGCAAAATGATTCGAATTACGAATCGCAATGTGCCTGAATGATTCAAATACGATTCTCGATCAGATCTCACAAAATGGTTCGAATAAAAATTTTAAAATCAACGAAAAAGTTTTGAATTATGCCTATTTCTGCAAAATATTCATAGTGATTTCCTCCTCTCGTAAAATTATATTATTTATGGACTCTTTTTCGAAACCCATCGCCAAACAGGTGACTCATCCTCAATCAAGCCTATATTTTTATTCAAAAATGCCAGATGTAAATAATTGGATTCGCCGAAGAAGAGAAATTACACCGATGAATGTCGTTCTGCTCGTCAGATAACTACGCCAGCCAGTTTCATTATAAACTGACTGAACGATTATAAATTTTCATTTTGTCGCGTCGCAGACGCTGAATTAAGATTGATCGAAGGGTCTATGTATTTTCGTAGAAAGAGGGTAGATTCGCGTTCAAGACGGTAATTGCTCTCGTCATAGGATGGTTTTGTAAAAACGAAGCCTTACTCGCGAATAAACCCTCAGCAAGGGGGGACTGTCGCGTTGCAAAAAGCGAGAAATTACGATCGGATATATAAGAGGCTTGCTGCGTCTCGAACGAGTACAGGGCGAGACGAAAAGATACACTTTGAAATATAAACGGTTTTATCTGTTTAAGTAACACGATACATTCGTTAAAACTGCTTTAAATTTTCCCATTTCGTGTTTAACATTTAAAAAGAACGAACGTATACGAAATCGGCGAAGAGAAATAAAAACCGATCTAAGATATCGAGAAGCAGTACACAACTACGTACGTGTAAATAAAGGGCGGACGAAAGAGGAGGAGGGTAACAGACAGCAGAAAAAGCAACGAAAAAAATACAACACGACGTGTGGGTATTACCTGTAAGAGAAAAATAGGGGTTGATTTCGTTTAAGGGAAAACAGGTCATATGATTGTTAAAGGTTCGCACCGAGGGGGAAGAGAGGGGGAGGAGAAACACCAGCAGTCGCAGTTTACTATCGTATCGTCTCGTATACGTATAAGTATAAATATATCAAACGAGGAGATTTTCTTTTCTAATAAATAAACGAGAAAGAGACGAGAATTTCCAACAAATTTTACCTCATCCTCGTATCCTCATTACTTTTCTTTTATCTTTCGTGTTGAAAATTTTTTCATCGTAGGTTAAAAGAGCCAGCGGAGGGCTGCGGATGGTGCGTCGAAAGTCGTTCGATTGTCTGGGTATTTTTTTGTCGTCTTTATTGGCGATGCGGTTTGCTGCGTGGTGTTTTATTGTCTTTTTTTATGCTTTTTATTACGATAGATGCGTCTAGTCGGGTTTCTTTTGTGTATTGTATGAGGTGAGTAATTTTTCAGAGAGGTTTGTGGTGTATGGACAAGGCTTACTTCAAAAAAATAAATTGTGAAATTTTTTTAAAGCCCTAAATTGCCTGAAATTGTATCACAGTCGTTTCAAATGTTTAGAAAATGATCCTAATCATGGGGAAAATGTAAGAAAACAGAAAAACAAATATTTATATTCAAGTTATTAAAAGATGAAGCTGAGTAAATAAAAATCCTTGAATTTTATTTCGAATTCTTTACTTTGTCTCCTCTCTCTTCATTGAGCTGCATCCCAAAAACATCACCTTGGATTCTGTCGATTTCATCAGTCAATTTTAACCGATTCAGATTAAAAGAATTCGAAAAAATGGTTTCAAAAATCAAGATTTGTGAATATGGTCGTTCGGGAACATGAGTAAAAACCCATTCGATGGTATTTTTTGGTGGAAAAAATTTTGACCCTCGCCTCCCTTTTTGAAATTATGGACATTTTATTCCACTGTTTTCAATAACGATTCATTTCAATGAAATCAAAGGAAGTTTTTTGTTTTTTTGCATAAAGTTTTATTTCGTGATTATTTACGTTAGTTTTTCTTCAAATTTTGGTGCACTCCATCATGAGATTTCATTTCAAAGTTTCAAACCCAAAAAACGTAATATATTAACATTAAGCAAAGAGAAACGCTTTAAAAAAATTACTACATCGAGAAATCTTTTCAACTAAATTTTTCTTCCGCATTATTTATAGTTTCGGCTGGTTTTTTCGAACGATAGATCGATAATTTCAAAAAATCATTCAGAAATGTTAGTTCATCCAATTTTTACAATTTAGGGTTTTCTATACATACCTACCTACCGAAGGAAATAACCAAATGGAGAAACCAACGTCGGATTCGCGTTCAGTGGGCCGAAATTTTTCGGAAAACTTCCTTTTCGCGATCGTTCTACTTCAATCCTTGAATTTCACTTCTTTGTCATGAAAAATTAGTAAAAAAAAGAGATTTTGAGACTTGAAATAAAACCATCACGAAAAGTTTTTTTTCGAGAATTGTGATCCACTGAATTCGAATCTGACATTAATTTCTTCATTTGGTCGTGTTTTTCTACATAAAAAAGCTCAAAATTTGAAAAATTTGCTGAAGTAACAAAATTTCAGTTTTGTTTTTCTTTATTTTCGGATCTTGCGACATCTAAATCTCCAAAAGTGCATAGAGATGCATGAGGTAAATCTATGTTAAAACAACATTTTTTGGGATGTTTTTAAAAAGTAGCCAAACTTCTTTTTCCAGACCCTTTTTACTGTTGAAAATTTCAAATGGTCAAAACCTGTCAAAAGAGTACCAAAGTTGACAAAAAAAATTATCATTAATTTACGTTTACGGAATGTGTGCTAAAGATCATAAAATTTCCTTCTTTTCCGTTGAATTGCAAATTATTGGAAAGAATTCAATGAAATTACCATAATTCTAAAACAGAGGGAGTGGGGGGGTGGAAATTTTTTGCGTTTTTTTTCTACATCCAACGATTCCGGGGAATCAGAATTAAATAAAAAACCGGAGTGAGGGCCAAATTCACCTCTTGTCTGGCTATACCTACCCTTTCGTTTAATAAGAGATGTGGGTGAAAAGTACAAAAACTGCTGAAACCTTTCAAAAAGGTTCTTGAAATATTTTTAAAATTGTGTAAATTGCATTTTAAATTGTTTTTCAAAGTTGAAAAAAAGTTTGAAATTATTGGAAAATTACTACTTGCATAATTGAAACATAATGATAATTCATACTCAAAATCGAAAAACTGTTGAAATTTCACAATAGATCATGGATTTTTTTTTTTGAAATCTCTTGACTAAGTATACGGAGTGACTCTGGTAATTGAACAGAAGATACCGTAATTAATTGAAATTTTTTGCTCAACGTGTGGTGGTTCATACCTATTTTTTTTTTTTTTTTTGAATTCTTATCCAGAAGGAGAAGAAAATTGGTATAACGATTTTCTGTTGTATCTGGTTTGTTTCAGCTACTCATCCATCATTCCATCATATCATTAATTTCCGGATTTGTGCTCTCTTCACTGTGATGGAAATAATTCGAATGAAATACTGATTAATCAGACCGAAAAGTTCTGCCAAAATCCATGATTGTGATCCTTCTTTCTCATTGAAAGTTAGTATGTTTTGAACTAGAAAAAGTTCTGACAACGAATCCCTGACAGAATAAAAATGTCTATCCACTTCGAGATATAAAATTTTTTTTTTTAATTTTTGAAAATGTTAATGTTTTCGATATTTTGTTAAATATGGAGGGGGGTTAAGAGGAACAAAAAATCGCGAATTTTCAAGAAGTCGGGATGTAAGTATAGGTTGAGAAATTTTTTTATATTGGTAGCAACAATGATCGCCAAATTTGTACTTTTATCATTTGAGCCATCGCAGGATCTAAATTAATATCAAAAGTATAATATCAGAGTAACGCTTAGTATTATGACTGTGTCGACGTCGTTGACTATATTAGAGTCTATTATAGATCCCCTATTGTATGTATTTTGTATCCTTGGCTGTCTGCCATTTATATTATGCAAACTGTTGATTGACATTTTCGCAGTAGACGGCACTAAGTCTACAACAATATTGGCTTTCGCGGGACGACTACTCGTGTCAGACATTACCTAGTAAAATGTTATCAAGCATCGGTGTTGAATATACCAAGAAGGTCCTACTGTGTAGTAATTTTGTTGTACCCCGATGAATTAATGTATAATAGGCATATTAATTAGTCCAGATTGTTTTCGAGTTGATTCATTATTGGAGTGTTGTTAAGAGGGCAGATTTTGATGGTGTGTGTTTCACAGTGTACTTGAGTTATTCATTCAAGTGTTGGGATGTGAGGGTGAAATAATACATTACTTACTGTTTTATAAAATTATATGAATTTTTTCGAGTTAAAGACGATATAAGTTGAGAAAACTAACTGGCTTGTTTCAATTCCAATTTTTGATCATTTTTTCATGAAAATGTCTCATAATTTGATTCAAAAATACAAATGATCAGTCCTGTCAATAATTTTTCACTGATTGACAGTGATTAACTGTTGCACACTTTTCACTGTTTAATCAATGAATTTTCAGTTTTTTGACTAATTCAGATTTAGAGAGTAGATATAATCAACCGGGTGTTCAAAAAATTACGTCTTCTTAAATTTTAAATAGGCAAATTCGATTAGGATTTTTCATCAAAAAAAAACTTGAATTCGGGAAGAAAATTTAAAAAAAAAATGACATCAGTTTTCTTATCTCATCTAATATTCGGAAAATTCACCTAAAATACGTAAAAATTAGGTTGCCACTTGAGAAAATGAAGGAAAGAATCTGTCAAAATGTGACGTTGTTTATAAACGTTTAAAAAGCAAAGAGAGACTTCTACACTTACCCAGCTCTGTCTAAAAACTTGGTATATTTTACGTTACGAAACCCAACGAGCTGCTGGGAGTCTCGATTACATACTGCACGATGATGCATTATGTGTACCAAATACCAGCAGGGTGAAAAAAAGACGAGTCGAAGTCATAATGAAATTTTCACGGAAGAGTTGCCACATCAGGTGGATAAAGTGAGACCCCGAACACTCGTGAAAATGAGCTCTTCGTATGAAGCATTTACAGACGGCGCGAGAGGAAGAAAAATAGATTAATTGGAATTCGCGGCTACAGGTGTTACGGAGACGCGAGAAATCAGCGGCGGGTGCCGGCGGCTGCGGCAGGCAGTCGTACAGCAATGTCGGCGTGAAATTCGATAATTTATGAGTTTTTAGTCGTGTGTACGTATGTACACGTACCTTACGCACTACCACACCGATCCGGCTCGGCTATAGGTATACATTCGTCTGCGTATAAATTTTGACGTTTTGTTGGAAGCTAAAAAATGACTTTTTTTTACGCTTCTAAAGCAGGCGGCCGACGGATATGTATTATACGAGCTCGCGTTGAAATATTGAATTAATTCGAATACGTCACCGGTAGTCATCGACAGATATGAAAATGTCAACTGCTCTCGACGTATTCTCGCGAGCTTTTCTCTGCCTCCTCCTACCTTCGGCGTTTATCTGGGAAAACGTTGCATTGTCACGGTGGCTGCGGCGTTCGAGGTATTTCCGAATCATAGCAGACGTTTGTGTACTTTTTTTTTTGTCAAAGATGTCGAATCGTTTCGCCTCTTGTCGAGAAGTTTATGCAAGAGCGAGACGTTGACGTGCTTTTTTTCACCCTGTCTCCGGATTCTTTAACTTGGTACTTTTTCTAGCGATTGTGTGCAATCTCATCCCGATCCTTGAGCACATTGTACACATCGAATCGGTACAGCGATGTTATTAAATTCGTTTAGACCGTTGATTTCGTACCCGATGAGATGTAATTTTATTCACGGTTTCGTATTCGGTTCACGAGACGACCCCTTTCACTCCCCCCCGTGGCCACAAAATTCCGACAATGTAGCAGAGTAGCAGCAGGTGAATGTAGCGGTATTTTGATTTACTTTTTTAAGCATCTTTGTAAATCTGTTGGCGAAGATGATTCGATCAAACGAATACGTTGGGGATTGTTAATAAATAGGAAGCTATCGCGTTAAGGATGCTGGCGACGAAAAAGAGGGTAACTTTCGAGTACCAATTTAACTACACCGAAAGCTTTACATTACTGTTGTCTTTTGTGATAATCGAACGAGCGTCGGTGTTATGGAAATATTTAGCCCGAGTTATGATACTCGTACGACCGATTGTATTTACAAAATGGTAATATGATCACTTCTCGATGAGGATCCTCGATTCAAATGTAATTGGTGTTTTGAGGGTTTGGTTGCATAGAATGAAATGAGGGATTGGAGTGTCGATGTCGAGATGAATTCAATGTGAAATTGCTTGGCTGGTGTAATTACGTTTTTGGAATGAAATTCGAATCTGTAAAGGTGGTATTAAAATTCTTCCGTTTGGGGATTAAGATCCATGTAACTAAAAGGGTACCCCTGTTAAAATGGATGAATCAGCATGAGAGCTTATTTTTAGAACTAAAATCAAATCAAGAATTCCAATAATAATTTTAGTCCGCATTTTTCATTTCCCATCTCACCCTTTCACCCTCCTCCCTTCCAAAAAAATGATCGAGTTTTTGCCAACAAAAAAAATTCTATCTTGGAACCCAATGACCAAAAATTCTAAAATTTATAATACGTAATATTATGGTAACCAACTTTTAAGGATTTTTTTGCACTGCCTTCTAGCCATACCCCCCCCCCTCCACTTTGAAAAATTAAAATCGCTCCAGGACCAATTCTGAAATTAGAAGACGTACATTACATTTTTTCAAATTTTTTGCCATGCATTCTAACTGCCCCCTCCCTCTCAAACTGTGTTTCTTTTAGTTTTGAAACTGGAGAAATTTTAAAATTTGAGGGTGGAGTTTTGACTGGAATGCATTGAAAAAAATCTGAAAAAATTCTCAACTATCAAATACTACTCCCCGTTTGTAGCACCATATAAATTTCACAATTTTAGGTTTACGTGAATGACGAAATTGATATTTTTGAATAGAACAGCGCATTTTTTCTCCTGTCCTTCCAAAGCTGAAAATCTTTGAAAAATTATCATTATTGAACCATGGTAGGGCTATTTTCGCGCCAAAAAGAAAAAAATGTATGTTTTTCAGTTTCGAAATTGAGGAGATTTTTATATTTCAAAGTGAAATTTTGACGAGAATACGAAAAATTCTCAAAAGTTGTTTACCCTCTCCTCGTGTATCAAGATAGGGTTTTTGACGAAAACTCGATATTTTTGGGGTTGGGTGGAAGAGAAGGGGGTGGATGGTAGTGCAGTCTGAAATTAATTTTTTGGAGTTTTTAATACTTGATGTGTAATGGTTAATTTTAAAAAATAGCTCTTGAACTGAGTTTCCTATCTTAGCTTGGGGTATCTTTTCTCAACCCCTTTGTAATTTTGAATAAATGGGCTTGGGATTCGGATTTGGGAGGTTAAAATACATGCATTTCGATACCCTACATGATGAGTATGAAAATTTTGAGTTTTGCCTCCTCTCCCAACTAATCCATGATTTTAGGGTTGAATGGACCCAGAAAATGGATTCAGCATCACATCAATTGTCTAAAATTTATACTTCGCTACCCTCGGCTTTATTTTATTTCTTCCTCCATGTTTTTACATTTATTCGAATATTTTCAAAATGATTTTTTTCATATCTTTTTTCGAAATTATTTCAACGAATTTCATTATATTTTTTCTCCTTGAAATTTATTATTGATGTTTGAAAATCAAATTTTTGAAACGCTTAGCCTTATTCTATTTTTCTCCTTTAATAATTTTTAATTTTAAGCAGAAGTGGCCGATTAATTTTCCAACGCTGAAAAAAGCAGCTATAATTTCAAGTCAAGTCTCTCGCTTTTAAAAATTAAGATTTACTTACTTCTATCATAGTACTTTTTCATTAACATAAATAATTTCTCGCGTTTTTGTTGGTGGTTTTTAATGTCTTGAAGAAGTTTGCGAAAAAAGCACGAATTTTTGTTTTTTGATTTCAGTACTAATAATTATGTAATGTGTAATTCTATCATCTATGTACTTACACACGACTTCCATCCTGCCTTCTTTTTGAGCAGACGAAAAAAAGGGAGCTTCGGCTGAGACCTCGCATCGATACGTGCCACTGGTTCGCAAATTCACCGATTTCAGCGTCACATGATTACTATCTGAGTTCTCGTGCTGAAAAATAAGCATCAACTAGTCAAGTAATTGTCCAGTTTGAGATACATAACACATTGGGTTGAATCAGAAAAGAATTTATATCCTGGATCTTGATCGTTAGGTAGTTTATTCTAAAAAAAGGAACTCGTCGAAAACTTGAATCATCAAAAGAAAATTCCAAAGGCTCGTTTGGAATTGATGAATTTGGGGCACCTGTTTTTTAGAGGAGGAAAAGATGAGAAGAAGAGTAATGATTTATGTAGAAAATAATCAGTTTTTTGCCAGAAAATCAAAATTTTCGTTGGTATTCAATTTTTCATTTTTCAAAATTTAATGATTTTTGTTTGAAATATAGTATTTTCTTTTTACATATTTGATTTTTTTTCTACAATAAATTCAACTTCTCAAATTTTTGTCCGATGAAGAAAGGTCATAACCTCCCTATACATTTCTCTATAGGTAGCGCGACACTCAGATGAAGATATAAAATACATACCACACAAAAAAACGTAAATTGGAAAGGTGGGTAGCGATTCTGAAAGAAATTGAAAAAGTGAACAAAATGGCGGTTTTAAAATGTTTCCCTCTCCTGATTTCCACTCCATTTGAGGTATCAATTTAAGAGAGGGATGAAAATTGAGAAACATTTTAGGAAAAAAAATGATATTAGATGAACTCAATGAGAGAAGATAAATAGAGTATTCAAATTCTTCCATCTCCTTCCATTTTCCCTCCCATCTCCCAACATTTTACCAATTTTTAAGAAGGGAGGAGAAAATTGGAAAAACTTGGAAAAAAGGAAGTCTGCATTTCGGGCAAAAGCCTTCAATCCTTTAAAAATTCACAGAATTTTAAAAATTTTGAAAAAAATTAAAATTGATTACAAGATAAATTTTAACGCTTATTTAGTGACCATCTGGACCGAAAGGCACCCGTTTTTTTAAAAAAATCGTGTTTTATAATTTTTTTCAATTTTTCTTCACAGGTAAAAAAATGACAGAAATTTTTTTAAAAAAACTATAAAACATGGATTTTTTCAAAAAGTTGTGCTCCTTGGTTATTTAGATTTTCACTATATATTAGCTCTAAAACTATTTTGAATCAATTTAGATTTTTTTTTGCAATTTTCTTAAATTTTTGGAATTTTTAGTAATTTCCTCAGAATTTAAGGTTCTGGTGCGATCAAAAAATATGACTCGATTTTGAAATTTTGGAATTTATTTTTCTAGTCTGCCTACTCTCTCATTCTGAATGAATGATAATTCACTGATGATGTGATGAATAGTCAGAATTGCAGCGCGTGAAAAATCGGCGAAATTCACTGATTTTTCCGCTAAATTCATGAATTTCAATGCTTTTCTCCTTTGCTGCAATTCTGACTGTTGCTTGATCCTATCTTTCGATCATTTTCACTGATTTATAAATGAGAGAGTTGCTAACAACAATTGCTCGGGGGTTCTTTTCAGTAATAGATAATTTCAGGTTTTTACCCCCCCCCCCATCCGTACACGTATGGACGTATGGCAGGGTGTCCATTCTACCAATCTATTATTTACTTTTCCAAGCTGAAAAGAAAGTCTTCATTGGAATTTATAAATTTTCTTTCCTTTTTTGGGTAGGAGGGAGGGAGGAGGGGGAGGGAATTGGATTGTGAAGAGAATTACAATTTTGAATTTTGAGACTGCTTTTCATTTGAAACATTTTCTGTTATAAAATCATGGTCTCAAATTTTTGTATCGAATTGCGAGAGGGAGGAGGGAGGGAGGTGGCGTTAAAAAAAGTTCCAAAACTGAATTCAAGTCATTTTTATGGCTAGAAAAGAGAACATCGAATAATCTCGTTAGAGGATATGATTTTTGAAAAAAAAAATTCTGGGCATAGGAAAAAATCGCCTCTTCTTTCGTCCTTCAGGAACAACATATTCAAAAGGACTGGAAAATTTCTAAAAATTGGTCCGGAAAACCTGGAAAAGTCAGGGAAAATTATTTTCGAGATATAATGGACACCCTGTATGTGACGAATTGTGAAAAAAATAATAAACTTGGAAAAATTGATCTAAAAATCCTGAAAAAATTCAGGAAAAATCATTCTTAAAATATTGTGGACACCCTGTAAACTACCTCACCTCAGTTCATCAAAATCCAGGATAATTTTTTACCAATTCTACCCCAGAACTCGTATCTCATGTACCCTGAGGAATACTTACGTCAACCTTGAGGCCGTCCAGTTTATAGGAAAAAATTGGCTGCTGCGATTTGGGCACGTATCGAAAAAACTCCTCGTTGTCTTTGTACCATTTAACAGCGTACAGCGAATCGCCTTCGAGTTCGTAGTGACATTCGAGTACGGCTTGGTCACCTCGCAGTTTGTAAGGCGGTACAACAATGCGTAGAAGTTTTATACTTTCAGCGCCTGTGTGCACAGAGAATAAAATGAGCCTGAGTACGAGCCACGTACAAAAACTTGCAGGTACCACGAGTCGACGGAATAACTTAAATTAAGTATACCTATACAGTGCGCGGTTATGGAAATATATAGCCGGCTACGACGACGATTTTCATCGTTAAATAATAGACTAAATATACGGCGACGTTGGTCAAAGCGTGAGGCAGGCAGAGGAGGATGCTAAACAGAGACTTGTGTATAGAGTACCTCGTACGTCGTGCTATCTCACGTATGAACCATATATTTTAAATTCGCCGCCTAAATTACCAATAACGACGCATAAGAGACTATAACGTCGCGGCGACTGCTGCTCCCAATTTATGGCTGGAACACGGCGCGGCGCGGAAACTTGGTGGACTAACGAGAGTGTAACGTTTTGATAATAATTCATAATTTCTTATTAACAAGCGTACCGTAAATCACGATAATTTATACCTGTTAACGGCTAGAATTACAATTTGGTAACTCTACTTTGCGTACGGTAAGGCCCAGGCGAGCAGGGAACCAGGGCTGTGTACAATTTTGGTCAAAATACCTGCTGATGTGGGTAGAATGAGTTTTGGGGGTACTTTACAAGCCTAGACCCCAAAAAATAATATTTTCTTATGAAATAAACAAAGTTGGATATTTTTATTTACGCAGAAGTCGAATTATATGCCTGGAGTGTGGTTTAGAGCCCACGTATGTGCGGATTCCTGCTCGATTGTACATACAGCTCTGGAAAAAAAGTCGCTGAGATCGCTTAAAAGTTGCAAAATGTTACTTTGTTTAACATAAAAGAAATACTTTTTTTCGTGGGCTTTCTCTTTCGCTCGTTCGACGCGTAGTATTGTTGGCAAGAATTTGAAATATTTTCACAGATACCTCTCGTTCGTCTTCTTTTTCTATATATTTTTTTTATACGTAACCTATTCACAAGGAGAGAAACTTTTTCGGTCGGGGAAAGGGGGAGGCTGCGAAAGGAAGAGAAAAACGATACTGTAAGCGAAGAAAAAGATTTCGAAAGCGTTTTTTTTTCTCTCTAAAACGATGGAAAAATATTTCCCGAGGAAAGAATTTTCAAATTTTTACGAATCTGATAAGGGGTCAGGTAAATTACAATATAAATTCGTAGGTATAAGTAGAGCGAGAAAAGAAAAAAGACGAGGAGAGGAGAGGTAAAAATACGCGGAATCTCTTTGTGTAGCAATAGTTACATCATTGTATACTTTTTACCTTCTGGCGGAGGGTTTTTTTCCTCGAACGAGTGTTTTTTTCCCTCGTTTAGTTCGAGTGAGTAGGAAAAAAAAAGCTTCAATATTTTTGTAATAAGCGTCGAAATTAATTTAGTCGAGTTTCGGGCGAATCGCGCTGCGCGTATTGTTTTAACGATGTCGAGAATTCGAACAGGGTCGAATGAGCAGAGAGGCGTTTTATCGAAGGATGGGGATGGGTTCGATGACGCGATTCTTTTCCTTATTTTTTTCCTTCGCGAGCGAAGTGGTTCGTTTTTTTTCCTTATTATGCTTTCGGACGAGGGCGATGATCTGTGTCGAAGGTGCCTCGATTTTTTTTGCGAGTGGGGTTCGAGAGTTGGGTGAGGAGAGTAGCTGAGTCGGGTTTGTGTTCAAATTGCGAAATGGCGAGAGTTGAGAATTGAGACGTTTTGATGCTACGTATCTAGCTGAGTGGCGAATGTTCCGTGAGTCCGAGTGTGTAAAAAGAACGGTTGATTTATGTGATTTAGATTTAGAAATTACCTAGCCCTAAGATTTGAAAAAAAATTGAAATGATTTATTGAGATGCAGGCCCGAAATTTCCAATATCATTGCATGATTTTGATTTTTTTGAAATTTCATCATCAGAATTTTTTTTAAAGAAAATAAAAATTGGGAGTAAAATGTTCAGGTTGTCGAAAATTTAAAAAAAAATTCAAAACTTACTTACTGAAAAATTAAAAATGGCTCAAATTTTATTAAATAAGTATGTGTTGTGTAGATTAGGAGTGTAGTTGAAATTTTGGTAAAATTTATTCATTACTTTTACAGGTCGACGTTTTAATACTTTTGAAGCACTGCTTGAAGTTTAATAAGTAAATAATTTCTATATAGTATTATTCGCGCTGATCACAAAATTAACAGTGAAAAAATTCCATCATTCAAGAATTTTTCACTATTTCAATTTTTTGTTAGGATTTTTTTTTTGAATTTAGTGATAACTTTTGACCTTTGAAGCCAATTTTGGACAAAGAAAGCCTCCTGGAGAAAACATGAATCGAATATAAATTGTAAAGCATCAAATTTACTATCTGTAGAGCCCTATTCATTTTTTCTTAAGAGACTTAGCTTCGAAAAATTTATTTTGGTTCAAAGTTCGAATTTCAATTTTTTTTTAAAGAAATTGAAAATATTTCGAAAACGAAGTCTCTTGCAAAAAAAAACTAATCAGACTCTATAATTAGGAAATTTGACGCTCTACTATTCTTGTTCTATTTCTTTTTCCTCCCAGAGAGGGGGGGGGGCTTCCTTTGCCTAGAAAAGCAACTTTAAAGGCCAAAAGTTGCATAAAAAATAATGAAACAAGTTTTTCAAACAAAAATTCCGATTATTAAAAAATTCTGACGCGTGCTGAGAGTAAACCAGAAATCATATTCGGACTCAGCACTAAAAAGTCTGTTAGAATCACCAATCAAAAGCAATTATGCAGGAAAAAAATGTATTGATTGTCAGCCTTTAGTACCTATTCTCATTTGTAGCTTTCATCTTCTGTTCTTATCATGAAAGTTGGGCTTTCACCTCCAAAGTTCAACTTTGAGATTTTCAGGATATGATTATCGATTTTGAATTTCCTATCAATTCTCTTCCAGACCCTGCAAACAGTTTTCTCTCAATTACAACCTACCTCGAGCTATGAGCCTCAATCGTAATTGCATTACTATTTCGAGGCCCGTCCCCCCTGCCTCCTTGAGGGTTGGAAAAAAATATCGTGGTTTTTTGAATAGACCACCTAGGGAAACTCAAAAAAAAAAATTGAGTAAAATCCGAAGACCCGACTTCATTTTTATCCTGTTTCAGTATGGAATAGCTCTAAAGTGTATTTTTTTCAGCTCAGTTATTTCTTCAGAACTTTTTCAACCCAAACTGGTTTTTGAATGTTTTTCTACTCAATTTTTCAATTTTTTTTAAAAAGTGTGACTTTTCAACTCCTCAATGTTATTATCAAATCTTTTTGTTTCGTATTGAATAAAAAATCATTGGAATTTTTTTGGAAAATAATTTTTGAAAAATTCAAATTTTTTACATTTTTTAAAAAATTTATAGGTAAAATAAAGCTGGAAAATTTTATGAAAATTAGTCGGTGTTTTCGGATCAATTACAAAAAATAGTTGGGAAAATTTAAGGTACCCCTCTCCCCGAGCATCTACCTTCGTCACGCCACTGGCTAATATAAGATGAATTCAAAAAAGTTTTCAGCTTTTTTCAGTCAAACTTGGTCGAAAATAAAATTAAGAAAATTTACTTTTGAAAATGATGCTCAGTGACATGATTCGTACATTTGTGTGTTCGTATTTCTGGGAAAAGATATTTCCAAAGCCTTATATTTCACATCTAAGTGGTGTACTCCTCGAATTTCACCTCATCTTCATAGCCACATTTGAACCTCTCGCAGAAACGTCTGGAAATATTTCCATCCAGTCTCCAGCTAACGACATCATCGATATATTTGCTGTATATCAAAGCTGAAGCAAGGCAAAGGGAGATGAGAAGGACGAAAGTACTCAGCCTATGCGTAATCTGGCTTCCAACGTTGTAAATTCTCCGAGGAGAGTTGGCCATCTTTGGAAAAAATGACATTTTCGTCAATATAGCAAATAAAATATAGTGCCTTTGTACCCAAGAGGGTACCGCTATAATAATTGATGAATCCCTTTGAACTACAAATGTGTTTACAACTAGTTAATTTTTCAGTAACAAAAAAATATGTTAAGAAGCTATGATCACGCATGGGTTCAAAGGTATTAGGTACATTTACCTTTTATGAATTTGTAGAATGAATCCGAGTTAATTACATGGAAAGGTGCATTGAGAAAAATTACGACCTGAAAGCCAACCATATTCTGTCGATCGGGTCAACATCGTTAATAATAATTACCGGTCAATGAGTAGGGTACGAGAGAACACGAGAAGGTAGATATGGTTCCATTACACGGTAGCGAATATGCACATATTCTACATACGAGGTTTCATCGTCCTGTGTATTTAAGTATACATCAATTACATGAAAGCTGAGGTGTCGGTTGTTGGGTCGTGTAATGAGAAAAGCCACGACCGGACCGTATCATCATCATGTGTACGTAGGTATGTGTATAACCCTAAATCTCATCAAAAGGTGATAATCGAGTCATTTGGTTATGTCGTGTTCGCTCAAAACGCCTCGAATAAGGGAGATGAACGAGAGGGGTTGGCAAATTGTAATAATCAACCAAGTTTGTATTATAAATACGTGTATGCAGATATTCGAGGTAACAGGTATCGTATGTGGCGAGGATGTATGATGGTTTTGATTGATACTGGAGGATGCTTTGGAGAAATGCACGGTACGATGAATAAGAAAGGAATTCGGGAAATAGGATTTGGTATTTGAGATGTAAATGTTGGACTTGCGGTGTCGAGTCTGAGAATATAGCTGAAAGCTGTGTAACGACGTCGTCGGGATGTTTGGATTTGGAGGCTACCGAATTTTTTTGCTTGAAAAGAAAAAAATGATAAGTTCATTTTTCGAATTTTGGAAAATTTTATTTGGAATTTTCCAGGGAAATGTCGACCCAGATACTGCTTGGGTGAGAGGTATCCCAACTCGGAGTAAAATTTTGAGTCAAATTAAATTAAATCAGAAACACACTAGGTACCTATGAAATAACCTCTATCCAAAATTTCAGGTGCTGAAGTTCAATTATTTTCAAATTTTGGCGAATTTTTAATGTTTCAAAATCAATTTATCGCTCTACAAAATTTTAAAGTTTCAGATTCATTGGGATATTTTGGAATTTTTAAGAGTTGCGTAGTAGACCGAATGGGTGAAATAATTATTCATCAAGTTTTAATTTCATAAAAAGATCGCAAAAAAGGGAAAGGTTCATACACCACACTATCTTTACACACATGAATTCAAAATTTTCAAAAAAAAATTTCTCAGCCCTCAAGAAAGGCGGTATTTGTACCAAATTTGGAAAAAATTGAAAAATCGACATGGGTATGAAATTCGAGGATTTTTAGGTCGAGGATTTCTAATTTAGGGTTATTTTTTCTTCCAATTCTCAAGGACGAACGAACGAACGAATTTATATATTTGTTTTCATTTTTGACAGATTCTCATTTTTATAGTTTTTTCCGGCTCTATGCGCGTAGCGCGAGCGAGACCGGGCTTCCTTAATTTCTAAATGTTTAAACGATTAAATATTCCTAAGACGGTAACAAAAATTCGATACAAAAAATAGCTCATAAAAAACAGATAAATAGGTATAACATAATATGATAAATAAACATAACAAAAATATCAAAGAATATCAAAATTTAGGGAGGGTGTGGATTATGTAATTGAATCTACGAGATTTTTTATTAGCTGTGGTCCAGGAGGTCCCTTTCAAGTAGCCAATTCTGCAACTCCACGTGAGATTTTATACCTCGACCTGTAGCTGCATTAAATAATCTAGGGAGTTTTTCACATGCCTGAGTGCTTGATCTATCCCTTCAAAATTCCGGAACGGTGGCAACAGTGTTGTCCTTTTTCCTCCCTCTGGTGTTAGTGTGGACATTGAATACATTTCTATGCTTTTGTACATAATCTACAGCCATAAGTTGATATAGTTTTTTTATCTTTAAAATTTTTAGGTTTTTAAAATCTACTTTCGTGCTAACACCCCATTTTTTCCCAACAACATCTCTAATTGCCCATTTTTGAAGGATTTCAATCGGATCGGTATGATAATCTGCAGCACCTCCCCAAATTATCAACCCATATTGCAGAACGGATTGGTATAAGGAGGGCAGTACCATGGGAAAAATTGAAAAAATTCGACATGGGTATGAAATTCAAGGATTTTCAAGTCGAGGATTTCAAATTTGGGGTTATTTTTTCTCTCAATCTTCAAGGAGGGCAGTACCATGCGAAAAATTGAAAAAATTGGACATGGGTACCTATGAAATTCCCGGGGTTCTTAAGTGAAAAATTTCGAATTTGAGGATGCTTTGTCTCCTCCAATCCTTCAGGAAAGGAGCTAACATCAAATTTTTGAAATATTAAAAAAATTGATGTGTTTAGTTGGCATTTTTCAACTAGGTACTAAATTGTTGAATAACTGAAAAAAACACCTTTTGGACAAAAAAACTGAGAGGCATCGTTTTACCTACATTTCAATGCATAATTTCATGCGATTGATTTTTCGGTCCAGAATGGCCTTGGAAACTTTGATCTATTCGCACTGTGCGCTGGAAAAAAATCCATAAAAAAGACCCATATGAACGCACCTAAACTCACGGGTTGCTCAGATTGATGACCTACGAGTATTTGATCAACTCTAGCACAATTTTCCAAAATTCGTAACTTCGAATAAAAATCCGTATTTCTTCCAAAAAATTGAATTTTTTAAGGAAAATTTCCGGTCAAAAAATATGGATTTGAAAAAAGTTGCGAATTTTGGAAAAAATTTCTGTAATCGATCGAGTAAGTAGTAAGTACATACTTCAAGATTGGTGATCTACGATTATATGTAGATAGGTGCCGAAGTTCATATCGACCATTTTTATTTTACTCGTAGATATTTTCTCCAGCGCTGGAAAACTTCAAAATTTTCTGAAGGCTCTAAAAAGTTTGGACACCGCTTCCAATCGATTCGGAATATCGAAAATGGGCATTACCAAATTTTGTTTCTTTTTTTTCGATTAGATCAAATTTTGATATTTTGTAGAACGATGAAGTAATTTTGAAATTTTTAAATTCGATGAAATTTGAGAAATGAACTTCAAAACCTAAATTTTAGATGTAGAGGTTGTTTTATTATGATGTACCTTCGATTTATAATCTGTATACTTAAGTAAATTTTTTATTCATGTTCAATAATTTCTAAAAATTTAACCAATTTTCTGTTAATTTTTTTCAATTAAAATTTTTCATTTTGAAACGCCATTTTTGTAACCTATTTCTAATGACGTTACTTCATCAAAAAAAAAAGTTTATTGGGACTACAAAATTTTTTTGAAATCGTCATTTTCGGGTAAAAAATGGCTACTTTTGACGAAATTTTCAATTAAAATTTCCTTATAAATTATTTTCAAAAATCCAAAAATATCTCGTCTCAAAATGATTTTGCGAAATAGTAATGCTAATACTTCGATCTTGGGAAAATTCTACCATATGCTGTTTCTTGTCAAGGACGACAAAACCAATGATTCTCACCACTCAGTCGTACAAAGTGCGAGTACTAGAACCTGGTACAATGCACTACAAGTATATGAGAGTACACAACGTTATATACTTTATTTCTGCTACGTTAATTGTAAGCAAAGCACAAGTACCCTAGGACGACGATGACGACAAACATTTGTACGCGAAATTTAACGTTCTGTGCTAATAAATCGGAATTATGGCACGTTTAATGTTAATGTGAGCAGAATACTGTTCGTCGACAACGAAACCAAAGCTGAGAAGTGTGTATAAGACGAAATTCGCGTGCATCGTGCATCCAGCACATTTAAAATAGGCAGGTGGAGAGGTGTGGTGTCTTCTGGGCTAACGTCTTGTGTGTAGTAAACTGAGAATATAGCTGAATAAGAGATTATGCAGAGTTGTAGCTTGTTTTACGTTGTACCAGTTAGTTGGTGTAATTTTTAGTAATGGGTATATTTTTTAGCTTTTTTTTTTCTGGCTTGTGTACTTTTTCTTAATCTTTACGTTGCCTAGGTTTTTTTTAACGAGTGTGAGATTGTGGTGTGACAAAAAAAAACTCAATAGCCGCAGATTCAACGTTGTTTCACTTTTATGTTCCTCGACATGCCTGATAAATTGATCATTATTGGAAAAAAATGGCAATTGATGATTTAAAATTTGAAGATTGGCGGATGAAAAAATTCGGCTTACAAAGGAAAATGCCTCTACTGGTTATAAAATTTTGAGCTCAGACAAAAATATCATCGAAAAGTATGGTATCTAAACAAAAATTATCCAAGATTTTAGATTGTCGAGTGTCGAGTCCATTTTTATTATTTTTGAAAATTCACAATCATTCTAATGACCTCACAAAAGTGAAAATATTAAAATTCCATCTAATCAAAGTAAATAGCTGAAATTGGGCAAGATTTTATACTTTTTGAGGTCAATTGGAGGTAGTTTCAAACCGATCTGAAACCCCTGCCGATTTTATAATTTCTGATTTGAAAAAGTATCAACTTGATCTGATGATACTGAATTTTTGAAAATTACTTTTTAATTGATTTTTGAGTAAGAAAAGTCATTACCGAACACCATTAGAAAAGGAAAGAGAAAATAGATGTTTAGCTCTCGAATTTGAGATTTTTCAACTCGAATTTTCAAATTATTGTTCTCAAAATTGCCTGAAAAATTACATTTTTTTCAATTTTGCATAACTTATTGGCCTCCTGACCATTTTTTTTACGATTTTCGAACTGTATTGGTAGATTATCGTGTTCATTTGGGCTTTTCCGCAGTTTTTATTTCAGTGCTGGTTAAAACTGACATTAGATTGTCTCGTAACCACTTTTATTTCATTTGAAATATGAAAAAAAAAAGATAACATATGAACCATTTTTAAAATTTTTGTTTTGATGGATCAAATTTTTATTTTTTACAGTTGAAATTTTTCAATTACAATAAGTACATATGTATTAATTTACATTACTTATCTTTTCATCAAAAATCTTCATGTACTTTTTAGATTTACTTACCTTGGTTTTTCAAATTTTAATAATCTGTATAGATGAATTCATGTTAAATATTGAAACAACATAGATTTTATAATTTTTTTGAAATAAAAAATCAACTAGGTACCTACTTAATCAAATTTTAAAATATAATCATCATCATTACCTATGATCGGTACTTATTTCAACTTGAAAATTGATTTGCCAAAAAAATCTATTATGAAAAAAACATCAATAAATACCCAATAATAATTTTTTAAAAAGATTTTAATTTTGAATAAAAATGAATTAATTTAAATAAAAACTTTACTTACTAAAAATTAATTGTTCACTGAACAGATGAATCAAGCGATCTTCTGGTGGGAATTTTCATTTTAGATTGAAAGTAATATTTCCAACATTTCAGTGTAATTGTATGCTTCAAATTCTTAGGGCAGATTAAAATTTTAAAAAAATTTAATTCTGGAAATTATTGTTTTTTTTCCTTTGAGGCAAAATTTCTCTACCCGTTGTGATGTGTGTGTAAGGTGATCCATTGACATCCCTTGTTATATAAAAACGAGAGAAATACCTAATAAAAATGATAAAATTCAAATAAATTGTTATATCGACTAATGAACCGGTTTTTTTTTCATTTGTTTCAGGTGAGTTTCGAATTTTCATCGTTCCTACATAAAATTCATATTGGTGAGATGTTTTTTTACTGTTCCTTAATTAAATTAAAATCCTATTCTATTAATTATTATGTAATTGGAGCAATTCTTCATTACTATGAGAAAAAACCCCGTTACCCCCTTAACCCTCTTTAATTTTTTTTATCCTCTCATCGGGATAATTCTGCGAATTTTACTTTTCGAGGAGGAGGAGTTTGCATATGTTAAATAAAGGGAAAATATGGCTCGAAATGAAGGAAGTTTTGGGAACAAGTAATCTGAACTTGGTGAAAAATGAGCTCAATTTTTCAGATCGTCTAGATTTTCTGCTGGTGCCGAAGAATTTCAAGAGAAGCGGATTTTCATGAATTTCTTGGAATTGATTTCGGTATTATTGATTAATTTTCGAAAAATCTAAAATTTCATCGTACCTGGATAAAGAATCTCAGTTTTTGTTCTGTTTCTAGTATGACTGGTCAACTGATTTGTTTTTGGATGAATTGAAATTTCAATTAAATTGATTTTGAGATTTCTTTATCGGTAACGAAATTTGAAATGATTTTTACCCATAGAATAATATTGAAAAGCACCATAATATTTTCTCTAGGCTTTTGACAATTTTCATGATGAATTATTACTCAATATTTCGATAATAGGTAAACTTGAATAATAATTTACCCAATCATTTGAGATTTCTGGTGGTTTGCTCGGACTTCACATCTTCACATGGCTTGATATGAGTATGATTGCAGATATATGCAAAAAGGAATTTAGAAATCGTCCTCCTTCAGCTAAACGATCAAAATATTACCTACACGTCTCAGGGTTACCCCTTTTTATATCCACTATGCCATATCCACTTTTAAGCCGTCTCGAATTATACAATTTTGATACGTGAACGCGTGTCCAACACCACACACTTGTTCTTTTTTTTCAAGACGTGTAATACGAACAGTCGTGTCTAGAAAGACCCCTCACCTTATTCGTCTCTCCCTCTCCGTATTTCCAAATGCTCGGTAATGTCTTTATGTACCATATCTGGATTCGTTTTCGAGTGCAGCTTTTTGTATGTATACGTAAAGATGACATAGCGACGGTATTTGCTCGAGTGGAAAAGCAAATGGAGTTTAAATTGTTCTATGTGGGTGCGACGAGACGACGCGACGATGTCGTGCTGGTTGAAAGCAAAAATCTATATGCGGAAAACAATTCGCCAGCGTCATATAAGAATCGTGTAGTGCAAAAAGAACAAATTACGATGCGAAAATCGTTTTAATATTGTTTTGTGTAGATTTCGAACGTGTAAGATGTTGACAAAAGGATATATGCGATTTTTTCAGCGTGGATTTGCGATATTTTATGGGGCAGGGTGGGATTTCGAGTCGTGTTTTTGTGGTCTAGGTTGGAGGAGGTGAGTAAGTGTACTTTGAGGTACCTGAGAAAGGATTTCTCTTCGTGCTTTTCTGTGATCAACTTTTACAAAAAGTGAAGTGATGAATTTAAAAATGCGTTTCTGAATTTTTATGAGATGCAAAAAAAAAACAGTTTTATTTTGAGTTATATTGAATTTAATTGATTCATTTGTTTGCTTGCTTTCATTCTTTGTAGTTGAATTCCTCTTTTAAAATGTTCTTACGATTTTGACTGTTTCAAAAATGAAATTTTTTGAATAATCTCATTTCTTAACCATTGATGCCTCTGATGAAAGAACATTTCCTTCTTGTTTGAAATCAAATGGAAGGATTTCAAAATCCCTTCGTGAAATCTTATCCAAAATTTCTGGTGCTGAAGTTTATTTCTTTAACATTGGTGAATTTTTGAAATTTCACAATAATTATTTCATCAATCATCTTGTAAAGTATAAAAAGGTTTAGGTAATCAATGAAAAGGGCTGAAATTTGGTAGATGCCCTATTTTTGACTTTCCAAATCGATTGGAAGCAGTTTAAGATCATATCTGAGTCGCTTAAGAATTTTTGAATTTTTCAGCGTTGGAGAAACTTTCATAAAAATGGTCCATTAGGAATTTCAGCGAATGCAATCGCGGATGATTCTAGGACATTTACCCGAATTCGATTACCCGAAGTATAAAAATCCTGTTGGTGACTTTTTTGATCGATTAAAGTAGAATTTTCCAAAATTTGCGATCAACTTGGAATTCAAATTCAAATTTTCTGGCTGACAATTTTCCTGCGAAAAATTTAATTGATTTATAAAAAGAATGTGAATTTGAACTCAAAGTTGCGAATTTAGAAAAATTCTGTTTTACGTGATCAAATATGTAGGTAAGTCACCAATTATAGTAATCCAGAATCCACGAACGATTTTTTTATGAGTTTTTCTCCAGCGCAGCGTTGGAAAATTCCAAAATTTTTCAAAGACTCCGAAACGTCTTTATTCAGATTTTTTCGTTGATTAGATAAAATTTCTATATTTTATTACGGCGATGAACTAATTTTTAAATTTCAAAAATTCGCCAAAATTCCAGAAATGAACTTGAGCATCTGAAATTTTGGATATGAGATCTTTTGAAGGTGATATCTAAATTTTCATCATTTTGAAGATTTTCATTTGCAAAATTTTCGCCCTTGCTTCGCTCGGGGCCCATCACATTTGTATATCTCATTAAAATAATTAATATTTTACTCCCCATTGATCTACTGGACTAAACCGAAAAGAGAGATTTTTGTGGAATTTACAAACGTGTTTTTTCTGGGAATTTTTGAATTTTAAGAATGAGAATATTCAAAAATTTTAAAAATTGAATTTAGCTCAATTTTGTGGTCGGAGAAGGAGATTCTAAAAATCTTGTAAAATGTAATGATTTAAAAAAAATATTTTGCATTATGCATTTTAAATCATTTTTCCGCACAATTTCATCGTCTAAAAAACCGTCCCCTTCTCCTTCCTTCAGAAATAACATATTTGAAAGGTCTATAGAAGCCAGGGAAAATCATTTCTGAGATGGAGAGGACACCCCGAATAATGAATCCAATCCAAATTGTGGTTTATAAAATGTTTACTCATTTACGAGTCTTGATAAATTATTGAATTTTAAGTTTTCTTGCCCTCTGTAATCGTGAATTGGATATGATTTTATGATCATAATTTTCGCCACAGTATGTTTACAAATTTTATCAAAAGATATTTTTGGATAATAAACTTAAATAATGGCTTACCTAATGTTTGGTGGAAATATTTGAAGTTTGCTGGGTTGCCAAGTTAAGATCATGGTCGAGAATTTGAATTTTATTTTGTAGTAATTTTTGATTACCTACTAACGTGATGAAAATTTTCCGAATTTTCTTTCTTTTTCATAAATTTTGTAAAATTGATTACATTATTTTTTTTCAAAACATTAATTTTGACGTTGAATCCAACCTTGTGTTTTCTGTTCCCCCGTGATGTTGCATCGAACTAATTTCATAACTTTATTCTCATCATTCCAACTCTATTATTTTATGATAATAAACCCCAAATGAAAAGATACGATAAAAGGGGTTGAAAAATCCAACCATATCGTACACAGACTGTCTACGAGGAAGCTCTGGTACTATAAATATTATGTGTTCTCGAAACAGGTGTGTGATTGCGAATTTTATTTTACAAGGTATCGGCGCGACGTCGTGAAATTCCACACTAATTCCCCGGAGCGTTTCGGATTCGCCATTACGTTATTATAAGGGTTACTCTCGTCGTAGGTATTATTTTTATACACGAGTCATAATATGTGGCTGGCAAACATATAGGGACTATGATGGCGAATCCTTAGACGACTGTAGACCGCATCGTGAACGTATATTATACAACGATGGCACTTAGTTTACGGCAATTTGACGTTTGAGGGTTCATATTGCAAAGGGTGTGCTTACACTTAGGGGTACGTTTAAGGCAATTTTGACAACGTCGTGCTTTATTAACGAAAGCATCGGGTTTGCGTAATATTTTTATGCATTTACCCGTTCGTACGTATCAAATATCTACACGATACGTTTAATGAAGGGAGAAGGACGAGACGGTGGAGTGAAAAAAACAAGGCGAGAGGTGCCCTTTTTTTTTTCACTCTCGTAAACGAAACAACGTCGAAAGTCGAGGACTCTCGAAATACTATAATTTTTTTCTCGCGTCCGTGAAAAAACATAGCTAATAGTTGGAGTTGGCGAGAGGAAAAAAAAGTTTTTCCGCGTGTCGGCGACGTTAATGCAGATTTAATAAAGCGTAGCGTAATTTTTTCGCTCTTCAATATACACTCTGGTGCCGGGGCTCGGGTTGGTAGCTCTTTATAGGGAACTTTCTCGACTTTTCGCCCCTCGATTCGGTTGTTCGTTTGTTAGGTACCTTGTTATCGACGTTGTTAAAAAACAATAAGAAAATTTGTCGTGGAAAAGTATAGCGAGCTTGAAGGGTAATTAAGAATTTTTGCGACGTGTATTTCCGTCCGGGGGTAGTAATTTCTTCATAATACCGAACCAGAAGGGTATAATTATTAATTTTTACCAGCCCCGAGTGCTGGCCGGTTAACGAGCTAAATAATTATACAGGTATGTGAATGTATACATGAGGAGCAGGCAGAGAGGGCATGATAAGCGTTCTTACTGGGTGTGTCGTGGAACGAATTTTGGAAATCTTGCAGTCAAAAGTGGTTCAGTTTCGGAGGAAAATGAGATTTTTTTAGAATTTTAGTCATTCCAGATCGATTAAGGAGCCTTACGACGAGCCCTTCTTTATTTTTATGAGATTTTATATACAGGGCATTCCATAAATTGTTTGCTATACTTTTTTTTTGGATGTTACCAAGTATCACAAAAAAACAGCTCGAGATGTTGCCGATCTTGAAAGTTGAATGGACAAATTCTGTTTCTGAAAAAATTATGTTGAAAAAATTGTCAACCATGTAAATGGATAATGCTTTGAAAACTGAACAATTTTTCAGTATTCTGACTTTTTGTCCAATTTTAAAATTTAATGAGCTACAAAAAAATTGTTCAAAGAAATTGGATAATTTTATTTTTCAAAATTGAATTAATGAAATGAATGTGAAGAATGTTGAAAATGGAAAAAAATATTCTGAAGATTTTTTGGCTCTCATCAGAAATAAAGGGGCTAAGACCGTCATTCATAATTGAGAAAATTTTGTAATTTTTTGGAGCCAATTTCATTTTGAGTAAGTAACAAAAAATTTAAAAAAATCATTTTGAAGATTTTTTTGCCTCCCATCAAAAAAAAGGGGTCAAGAGTCATTAAAAATTTGAGAAAGTTTTACAATTTTTGAAATCCATTCGTTTTGAGTAGCACGGAAATGAAAAAAATCATTATGAAGATTTTTTACCCTTCGTTGAAAATGAAGGTGCGAAGGGTTTTTCAAAATTGAGAAAATTGAAAATTTCTTGAAGTTCATTTATTTTGGGTAACACGAAGCCCCTTCAATTCCGATGTTGGCAAAAAACCTGTAGAACAAAATTTTTCAGTTTTTAACCGCACTATTCATTCTCTTGATTTGTTGATTTTTTAGAATTTTTTTGAACAATTTTTTTTGTAGTCCCTTCAGTTTTAAAATTGGACCAAAATTTATAGGAGTGAAAAATTGCTCAGTTTTCAAAGTGCTAGTCCCATAGTTGAAAATTTTTTACGTGGTTTTTTTTTAGAAACAGCATTTGCTCCTTCAGTTTTTAAGATTGACAACATTTCAAGTATTTTTGCAGTGTTACCAGGTTATATCTAAAAAAAAAAGACCTATGACCGACAGTTCATGAATAACCTGTAAAATATGTAACATGCTGAAAATGAATAAAAAATTAAAAAAAAGATGATGAAAAATTTTTAAATATTTCTTGAAAATCTGAAAACGGAAATTCTTGAATAAAGTATCTTTACTTTAAATCAATTGACAAATTCTTTTGAGACTAATTCAAATTTTAATTAAAAATCTGAAATTAGATATGCTTGATTCTCATTTTTTTTTTAACTTGAGGAACTCTCCTAGGAAGGTTTGGGGATCCCTAAATTGAGGATAAATGGCAAAAATCTACTACTTGGAAGTATCAGATCTTTTCTTGATCTTTAAAAATCACAATTAAATTATTCTCGGCTTTTCGAAGTATATTTGAAATTTTTTTTTTTTTGTCATTTTTTTCCATTTTCAGCATGTTATTTTATTTTAAATTCCTTCAGTGTCACAAGAAAAAAAGAACAGGAAATGGCGAGAATTCTACCTTGATAGCAATAAAATCAGAAAATATCTAAATTTTGAAAATTTCTGTATTGAAATGAAGAATTTTTAATATTTTATCCTTCATTGAATTTCTTAATCAAATGGTTAAAATCGATGGTCTTTTTTGGACAATCTTGTAGCAAAAAAGCTGATGTAATAATGTCCAAAAAAATTCAATAAATGGCCATAATTTTCCTCTTTTTTTGGAAAGTGAACCTTTTCAGGAGTCAAGACTTCTAAAATTCATTTAAAAAATTCGCCGTGTTTTCAGAAATACCTTTCGTATAATAATTTGATTACAGATTTGATCTTGGTTTACTTACTTTTTATAATGCATAAATAAATCAAACACAATAATATACGCGATTTGTCAAACATTTTGACTTGAATCCATAATACCGTGTTAAATTTGACGAGCAATTTTTTCTCATGACGAAGATCGTACCAATATTTCGACGAACAAATCGCGACAACGAGAATTACCACGATTTATGCGATCGGTGTTCATGGCGACAAATTTATTGAAATTTCTATCCAAGACGCGCACTTTTCTATCATTTTAGAATTTTTCCCCCGAATTTGGAAATTTTTTGCGAATTTTACGTGCGTATTTACGTCGATGTTGGAAATTCGCGAAACGCTTCGCACGTCGATGACTCCAGTCGCGGTAATGACTTAACATATGATTTGATATCTTACCGAAGTCGTGGAGCGTCCGTTGTCGTCATGGCTACCCAACCGAAGCTTGCGCTTTATCGCCTTTTCTTTCAGTGATAAGATAGTAAAACACATTAACCTTATAATAGTTATTAAACTTATTAACTAATGTAAATTTCGTTATGCGTACCGAGGTCTTCCCCTCGCGTCCCTTCTGTAGCGAGCTGATTTTCGCCGTGGCTTAGGTTGCAATGAAAACCAGCCGACCGGGTAATTTACCAAGGGGTGATCGTGTTTGGGATTAATTATAAGTTTTTGAACGAGTTTGGGTCGGAGGTGAAGTGGAAGATGTGTGGATGGTAAGGGTAGGATTTGTATTGGGAGAAAATAATGGAATTTTTTTTTCAATTTTTTTGTGACGATCGATGTGCAATAAAATTGAGCAAAAATGGGTCAGTTAAATCGTAAGCGTCTTTTGCTAATAATTTTAAGGCATCTGAACCAAAATCTGAATTTATCCGGGAAAAAAAAATCATCTACCTAACTATTAAATATTAATAAGCACTTTGGTATCCATTATTCTTTTCTAAGTGCACGCTGTATTAAATGAGCTACATACTTACAAGTATTGAATTTTGTAAAATAGTGCAACATTCCAATTTTTGCGTCTTTCAAATCCTTCTTCAGTGCTGAAAAGTAAATTATTTTGGAATCTTGAATGGAAATATTGAAAATAATGAAATTACATAGTCGTTTACTTGAACGAGAGAAATTATCGTTTTTACAAATGCTTAATGCCAAAATTTATTTAATTCAAATTTTATTGTTTGTTTCGAAGCTTTCAGCGTAATTTCGATTTTCTACCAGAATTTCATATTTTTTCAGAAAAGAGTATTAATGAACCTTAGAAATTAAGAATTAGGATCCCAAGTCTCAACCAAACTCATTTCGAGTAATTTTATGATCGTCACGATTTTCAAGTGGACATATCAATAAAAAAAATTTTGAACCGAAGCATAAGTTGATAAAATTGCCTAACCAGTTCGCCGTAAATACGCGACAAATGAGAAGTGAATTTACGGCAAATCGGTTAGGCAATTTTATTAACGTTTTTTTTTTTTTTTCATCGCCTGGAATCTATTTAAAAACACAATGTGCTTGACTGAAAGCCGTGGAAAACCATTTAAAATTGATATTCAACTGCTCAGAAGATGTTTGTCAGGAAAATTCAAAAAGTGGGTACTTACAGGTATGGAGAAAATTGAAATCTTCGAAGCTTCAGAATTCTAATCGAAATGACAAGAAATAATGAGATACGATTTCGAAAAGTTGATTCATATTAGTTTGCTTTATTTTATGATGAAAAAAATTAATTTCAGTTGAAAAATTTTGATTCATTTTTTCTTTGGAAATTTTTAAAAAATTCCAATTTTACGACGTGACAAAGAGAATTCCATTTGATTCAGAAATTTTCAATTTTTTTAATGCATCACGCAGCATTTTTGTTTTTCTTGGAAAATTTTGATTTTTCCAAGCTGCCTATGTGAAAAGACTATAAATTTTTTTTCATTGAAAATTTTCAAATCGATACAAGACTTGGAGAAAAATGCTGAATTCAGTATGCCCGTAACTAATTCTCCTAGGTATCCAATTTTTCTTCATTTGAAAAACCATTATCACGAATCGATTGGTTCAAAAAAGAAGGAAAGACCTTGAAATCACTGAAATTTTCAAAATCCATTAAGGCAGTCTTTATATATTTTTTCTGATTTTTTTTATTGAATTTTTGATAAAACTCATAGGGTTAAAATCCGCTCACACTCCTTTCTTCTTGCTCCTTTCCCATCCGCATTGCCCAGTTTCAACCTAAAAAGACGTGTTGAAAAAGGGCTTGAAAAATCGGGTTCATGACAATGATGAATAAAAAACTGTCATTGCTCAAAAAACAAAAATAATAAAACTAAAAATACTCTTCATTTAAAAAAAGTACAAAAATTACAAAAAAAAACTGATTAAAAAACAAAACATTGAATTGAAAAATCACTGAAATTCTTCTTAGAAAATGAAAAAAATCTAAAAATCACAAAGTCCAATTTTTTGTCAAATTACGCCACTTTGAAGTCTCATATCTCGAGATAGGTCATACTTGAAAGAAAACTGTTTGCGGGGTCCAAAAGAGCATTGATGGAGGATTCAAAAACGATAATAAAATTTGGAGAAGCACCAAATTGAACTTCGGTGATGAAAGCTCAATTTTTCTGATATCACGATTGATGAAAGCCACCATTTAGAAATCTGAAAAAATTATAGTAAGTAGTCCTTTTGACGCATTTTTCAACCAAAAAATTTTCAGGATAGAATCTACAGACCCCTGGGGGAAACGAGGGTCCTCAATTTTGACCAAAATCCAAAAAAATCGAAAAAGTCGAGTAGCACATCGATTTCTGCTAATTCACTGGCGCTGATTTCGAATATGTGCTTCGTTTTTTCATCCGACCCCTCTGAACCCTTCTATTAGCCCAATTGATAGGGGCAAAATTCAAGAAAATGCAAAATAACGTGTGACCTGTCGTTTGTTTGGTATTTGAGGGTGCTGGGTTCGAATATTTGCCTATTTTTTGGATTTGATCCTTCAGTGCCTCCCTAGCCCTCGATTTTGGGGAAAATATGTTTAAAAATTGAAATGACGTGTGACATATCGATTGTCACTAATTTCAGGGCGTAGAATTCGAATATGTACTTACTTTTTGATTTTACCTCCTTCATCTTGCTCTAACCGATCCCCCCTCGAATCAATCGTGCATTTACCTCGGTCCACCATCCAGCCCCCTTGAGCTTTAAAAAAGAAATGATGGTGGATTTATGAATGGACCATCATGGGGAACTTGCGAAAAAAAATTGAGCGAAATCGGAAGTCCTGGCTTCATTTTTGATCCGTTTTGGTATAGAATTGCTCCTGGTACTTATAGGAAAATTTGGTGTTTGTAAACTTATTGCATCGAGCTGAGAAAATTATTATTTTTTGTCAATTTTTTTTCGACTGGTGAAAATTTAATATTTGCCCCGGGTAATACCGTAAAAAATCACAAAATTTTGTATTTTTATTTCAGTATTTTTAAAACGACCAATTTCGCAGAAATGTAAGATCGTAGCAATCATCGAGAAAACTCGAAACGCTGCGACTAGTGCGAACGTAATATGCAAAAAATACACCAATAATGAAGGAGGAAGTGATAAAAGGGTTGGAAACGTTGCGTATTCGGCACTTTATTAAAATAGCTTTTAATTTACCCATAACGAAGAATGTTTCATTCGGTGTTTTTCGCCCAGGTATATAAAAATATTTCGTAGCTAATAAATCACGGTTGTCGGGGCGCTGCTGAGGTAGGCAGATCTAGATACACGCACACATACGTACCGTCGTTGCCCACCCTCCTTCGTCTACACATATTTACATAATAATGAAAATGTTTTGTTTGGTGAGATTTTAATGAATAGCTCGGGGTATTGTTTCATAAAGCAGCCCTGCGACACCGATGCTATGCTTCATGTAGTTACAATACAGGTACCTGGTGCATGAGTACGTAGGTAGGCGTAGTATAGTCGATATTCTATACACGACGATGAGCTATTTGGGTATATCGTACGTGTAGCCTCTGAACATTGGCAAAATATGACGAAAAAAATGTCTCCCTTTTGTCATACCGCAGATGAGTCGAAGAACAGCATACAGAGAGAATAAAATGTACTCCTTGAGGAGGAGCCAGGAAACGAGCTCATGTTACGTTTGAGCATCAGTAGAGTCGTAAATCTTGGCGAGAAATTCTCGCTGTATCGAATGGCAGGTCTTGGTAGATACGATAGATAAAAAATATTCGCGTTCAGGTATTATATCTACCGAGTACTCGATAGGTAGGTATCTATGTAAGTCTCATAGCTGTATAAAATTTACGACGTTACGAGGGAGAAATTAGTCGACATCTTAGGCAAATTATATAGCTCCCTATTGGCCGAAGTAATAATTTCACTTTTTAATGTACAACATTCATCTTTGGACCCATTAAACACTCCTTAAGGTACATGGCTGGGTTCTCTTTCGCGTGTGGCGAGACTTCGCCAGTGCCATACGCGATGCCCCCGGTTCCTTCTGCCCCCCTGTATAGGTTGCGGCGCCCTTAACTTATATCATTTGGTTAATAAAAGGCCTATTATGGATCACCTTTTGCTCGCACCGCATCGGTTATTATTAACGAAGTTGGCTAAATTATCGTTTTTAACAACTATAAAGTTGACTCTTTGTTAGACCATGTTTATGTAGACTAAGGCGTATTCAAACTTTACCGGTAATTGTATGTGGAGGTGTTTTACGAATTTGGCCATATTATGATCGAGCTTGTGTCGCTGGAGTTGCAAGGTTGTAGAATGGGTAATTATTGAAGGGAGAATGCGTAGTGTAAAAATTATGACGGTAACTTGCCTAAGAGGAAGGTATCCTTACTCGAAGTGAAATTTTGAGCCTGTATGAAAATGGATCGAAAGTACATCATGAAAGAACTTCAAATCCAAAATTTCAAGTGCCCAAATTTATTTTTCAAATTTTTGAAAATTTTTTGAATTTCAAAATCGCCTGCAAAATATAAAAAGGTGATCTGATTAAGGAAGATATCTAAAATTTGGTATACCCAATTTTTTTTGAGCTTTCTAATCGATTGGAAGTGGTTTCGAGAGACTTTTTGGAGTCTACAGAAAATTTTCTTGCGCTAGAGAAAATTTTATAAAAATGGTCTACGTGAACTTCAGCACCATAACTTTGAATAAAAATCTGAAAAAATTTCCGGAAAAATTTTCTGACAGAGAAGTGGTATTTAAAAACCAGAGTTGCGAATTTCGGAAAATTGTGTTCTTATTGATCAAATAGGTAACCAATATTGGCAATGCAAGATTATTGGTGCTGAAGTTCATATGGCCCATTTTTATGTGCTAATTTCTAGTGCTGGGAAATTCCTAAATTCTCTGGAGAACCTAAAACTTCTCGAAAACTTTCGAAATCGTCTTCAAGAATAGGGTACATATCGAATTTCAGCTTTTTTATTTGATTGGATGAGATTTTCATATTTTGCCAGACGATCTCGTATTTTGGAAATTTCGAAAAATTGCCAGAACTTGAGAAATGAGCTTTTAGCACCGGAAATTCTGGATATGGGATTCTTTTATGACAGTGGCGTAAATAAAAAATGAAAAGCCCTTGAGACACCCTTCAAAAATTAGGGTGTCCATTCTCTGGAAAACCAGGAAAAATCAGAGAATTTTGGCCGTCTGGAAAAATCAGAGGAAAGTCAGGGAATTTTGAAATTTTGGGCATTTCCGCTGATATTTCATAAAGATACTACAGAAAAAGAATGAATTATTTGAAGTTTCTGGACTCATTTTGATATAAACTTTTCAAAAAAAATTTCCCTTGCTCCGCTCGGGTCATATTATTTCAACTAGTTTTTATATTTGTCATTTTTTGATCGATAATGATGTAAAAGCAAATTGATATTTAAACACACGATTTTGTCCATTAAATTATTAGGTTTTCGAAAAAAAATTTTCCTCGCTACGCTCGGTGATAATTTATGCGCTCTTTTCTTTGTATACAGAGATTTTTTTGAACCGTACTTTTTGATGTAATGTAATGAAAAAGAAGTACCATAACCCTGATCAGTGGCGTAAATACGGGGGGGGGGGGGGTACAACCCCCCCGACACCCTTCAAAAATGAATTTTTTGGACATCAAAAATTAAATTTTTTCAAATGCTTTGTCCTCGCTTCGCTCGGGCATAAAATAATCACTATTTAAATTGCAAAATCCGTTCAAAAAGTATGATACGGAGACCGATTACAGAAAATCGAAACTTTAGATCACAATTTAGAGACAATGTTGCCAATATTTCGCAAAAAAACCATTTCTGTAAAATTAATTTTTTAAAACTTTTTACCACTTTTCTGTAATTGGCCTAATTACTTACCTTACTTTTTGAACAGACTTCTTATTTAAACCGACAGTACCAAAGAAGGTTCTGTCAACCCCCCCCCCCCCCCATTACCCGAGATTTTTCATTACCCGAGATTTTTATGCCCATTTAGTATATACCTAAGAAAAAAATTTTCACCCTTCAACTTCTGTCGTCCCCCCTCCCCCGAGGGAATGTCAAGTTACGCTACTGACCCTGATTACGATTTTGAAAAAGAAGGGAAGGGAATGGAAGAGAATTTGCATTTTTTGGTCACATTTTGGTAAATTTTACTGGGGTGTGAAGTGATAAATTTTCAACATTTGAAGATTTTCCTTTGCAAAATTTTCGCCCTTGCTTTGCTCGGGCTCATCGAATTTCTCTACTTCATGAAAACAATTGATATTTTACTCCTCATTGATCAATTATTTACTAGGTCAAAATGAAAAAAGAGATTACTGTAGAATTTATAAATTTCAGGTGCAAACGTGTTTTTTTTGGGAGGGAAGGGGGTTTGATTTGTGAATAAATTTTTGAATTCTCAGACTGAAAATATCCGAACTTTTAATCTCATCATTTGGTCGAAATCAACGTTTTTTCTTTTTTTTTGATGTTGTAAATTCAAAATCAAGTTTTTATACCGAGTTGCGAGGGTGATGGGGGATGAAAAGTGGCATCAAAAATGTTAAAAATGGAATTGAAATCGTAAATTGCAAACAAATTTCACTTTCAATTTCGTTTTGAAATACTTACCTAGATATTAGAATTTTTCAGTTTTCTATGGTAAAAATCAACTTGACAGTATTTTCGAAGTACGAATCAATGCACTGGGGTGCGTTCACTTCAGGGTTTGAATTTAGGTATAAGCGATTTCGTAATTGAATACGTCACTACAAAACGGGGTATAAGTTTACATATGCCCTTTTTGAGGCCACAAGTGATTATGATACTGTGAAGTCTCCTCTATCCAATGAGACCACTCCCACATCGAGATCTTGAAAACTCGCCGAGTTATAGCCAATTGAAGTATCAGAAATCGTAAAAATTGTTCCACTGTCAGGCAACCAGACACTAATTTTTTCGGTTTTGTCATCATTTTTTCAATTGTAGTGCCTTTTTAGCAATATTTTGTCCGATTTGATCACAAAGGAGTAAAAATATTGAAATTTAATACAAAATTTACCGGTTTTGTGTTTACAAATTTTAACATGTTTACAATGGATTCGTTTTGATCACAAAAAAAAAACACAAAAGTTCTTAGATGAATATCTTTGTCCCTGAACGATCTAGGGAAAAAAGTTAAATACAAAAAATGTTCCTTTTTTTGTCCTCTACAAACTTTGTATTTAGAGTTTTTTAAAATTTTTCGAATTGAAGGAGTTATGAGCTGAAATGATGACGAACTCGGGAGAAAAAAAAAGTCACAGCAAAAAGGGCATATAACTTGTCACTTTAAAACGATCATATATAAAACATTTTAGGTTGTACACTAAAGATAGCGCTGTTTTCTCGTAGTGGAAGGTTGATATTTCAAGATATTTAACTTTCTCAATCGTACTCCAACATTTAGTTACCAAGAATACCATTCCAAAACTTCAATCGACGATTCCCAAAAACGCCATTTTTTTTATATGCTCTTTTTGCAGTGACTTATTCAATTACCAACCATTTTTACAACCTGCAAATTCGTTCTTTTCAATCTTGTGGATTGAACAATTATTGGCTATGAACATTGAACATTTGAAATTTCTAAATATTTATCACTTCAGTGAATTATAAGTATGAAACTCACTTTCTTCTTGCCACAGCCAATGATTTTTAGTGAGGCCAAATTATTGTGAATTTAAACCATTTCAAACAAAATCTTTCGAGAACGAAAAAATCTGATTGGCTAACGCTTTGTTTATACCTTATTTGAAATAAGGCGTATTTGGAATCCTTACTTGGAAAGTGGTCATGGTAGAAAATACGACGCTCTGATTGGCTGTTTTAAAACGCGCTCGCGTTATCACTCATCAAAACATCGGAACCTTCAGATTTAGAACTTAGAAGTTGAAACGAAATTCGAATTTCATTTCATGAAATTACGAATTTATAATTAGTAAACTGTTTACTTCAAACATTAGAGAATTTTAGAGCCATTACCGCACAAAATTTAAGAACAATCAACAAACATTTGCCGCATAGTTTTCATTGAAGAATTTGGAAACTGAAAATTTATCAAAAGAAGGGAAAAGATTTGGACATTTTTATATTGCATTCAAATTAGTGAAATTGATCTTTGGTTAAACGGGTTCAGCCAATAAAAATATATGCCTTATAGATATTAATTAAGTAGAATAATACAAACGTTTTTTGAGAATAACTTTCTTATCTTTGATCTATCACCAAATTTTCTACATATTCGATTCAGTTTTCAAATGCAACTCACTTGACCAAACATCGATTTACTCATTTTAATAATTGCCTGAAGCCTGAAGAGTGTAATTCTTCAATGAAAATTGCACAGCAGATTTTTGTTCATCATTCTCAAACATTCAATGTTTGAGGTGTAGACATTTTATAATTCATTAAGTATTTAGTAATACAAAAAATGATTGAATGGTACTTGAAAAAGGATGAATAATATTAAGAATTCAAAATTTGTTATTTTTATTTCAAGTTCAACTGTTAAGTTCCGATGTTTTGATAAGGGTGATAACGCGAGCGCAGATAAAAACAGCCAATCAGAGCGCCGTATTTTCTACCATGACCACTTTCCAAGTAAGGATTCCAAATACGCTGAAAGAAGGTATACCTTATTTCCATAGGAAGTGAACGCAACCCTGAAATTGCAGAAAAATTCCACGTTATAATTTGTGGGTTAAAAATTTCGGATCGTAAACAACTTTTTAAAAAAAATTGACGATTGGTTTAAAAAATATTCCTGTTGATATTGAATTTATCTTCCTGCAATGTTTATAAAAGAAAAAACGAATCTTTTTTTTTATATTGATGAAAAAAAAAGCGTACTTACTATTAGGATACCTACTTTTTGCGTTTCTCAACGGAAGTATTTTCCCTATTTTGCTATTCGCCTTCTTCGTGGATCTCATATTTTAGCTTGCATTTAGTCATTTCAAATCGTAGGTGAATAGTAAACGTATTGTATTTTTTCACCTCTTACTCTTACCAAAGTCTCGAGAAATACTCAACAAAACGTGTAAATTAAAAAGACCCATTTTCCGGGTTCGCAAAGACGACGAATTACGGATTACGGATGGGCGCGTTCAAATTAGCCCTATTTTCGAAGAACGACGTCGATGAAACTACAGCTTCGTCGTATACCACGTACCCTTCTCCAGCCTTCCAGCCTTGGCTGACTTCATCATTGGGCATTCGCGATCAACAGGCGAACAACAATAATTCCCCGTTAATTTAAATTAAAAGCCGAGTTTACGAGTAAAATTTCCGGCAAAAAGTAAAGCGGATTTTTGCATCTGGAATGGAATAAGTACATTGTACGTTGTTATCGTCTTAAAACCTTATTAATTATGTTTCGAAAATGAGAAAATTTACGAGCTGAAAATTCACCTATCGAGCTAAACGAAGAGTGCTCGGTGGCACGCGAAGAAAGATTAAAATGGGGTAATTCGTCGTCGTGTCGTTTGCCATCGAAAAGATACGAGAAATGTTTACGTTTTTACGAGTGTTATCATTAATGAGAATCACCAATTTGTACAATTGTTTTCGTTATCGACTCGTACGAGATATTAAAAAATTTCCCGAACGATATGCCAAGTTGTTGGTATATTATTAAAAAAAATCCTTGTTAGGGGGTTTGCTTCTTTTTTTTTTCATCGTGTATGGGCCATAAGCGACCATATTTTTCCCCCTTGTTACGTGATGTTATCTGAGAAAAAGCTCGTTAAAGTGCTTCAATATAATTAACAAGGTATTAAATGCAGACTGTTGGATACGTGTTTGTGTGGGTATTATTATTAAAGGTGCCCTGGTTGTTTATGCCATGCCAGAGGTCGCAATATAACCGTGATTTTCACTTTTCTGCGTACGAGAGCTACAAATCCATCTTTGTCGCGTGACCAAGCAGGAGTGCACGTCAGGGTTGAAATGATACCGGAAATGAGAACACGATTCGAAAATCGTTTGGTGAAAGTTGAACGGGGTTGGAATACTGGAACGATGAATTTTTGAGTCCAGATTTGACCCGAAGTGGTTGTTTTTACTTAGGTTTTTTGTGCTACATTCAGTGGATTCCAAATTTTCTAAAGTTTACTTCGTTTAGGTTCTTTGAAATGGATGATTTGTTTAATATACCCGTACGTGTGATGATAAAAAACTTGAATTTTTTGTTTCTTTTCATTACTTTCGCTCCCTTGCGTCTTGTTTTCATTATCTCTTAATTCTCTTGTTGTGAGCACGACTTAATCTCAATATTTCTCATAAAATACTTACTCCAAAATCATTTGATGGAAAAGGAAATTCGATGATCCAAGTTCAGAATGCCAAGCTCGATTTCTTTCAAACTTTCAAATTTGTTTCAATTTCTTCAATTTTATTTTTTGTTCAAATTTAATTCAATTTTTCATTTTTTTTTTGAATTTTATATTTTTATCAATTCTTAAAAAGTCTTTTAATTATTATTAAGTTGGAAAATTTTTAAAAACGTGAAGATGACAATTTTTTTGAAAAATTCGAAGATTGAAAAACTTTTAAAATTATATAGCTGAAAAAAAATAAGAAAAAATCAAAATTGGAAAATTTTTTATTAGATCTTACTATATTTTTTTTCAACTCTCAATTGTTTTCCATTGTGAAAAGTTCTAATTCAAATTTTAACAGCCTTTTTCCAGCTTTAATTTTGATTTTTTAAATTAATTTTCATCTTTATTTATGTATTTTCAAAATTTATTCCAACTCAATAATAATTGAAAGAATTGAACGAAATATGATTTGAAAAAAATTAATAAATCAAGATTTGAAAAAACTAAAGTTTTTAGTGTTGGAAAAAATTTAACTGAAATAAATTTAGATTTGAAAAAACAATTCAGTCCTCAAAATCACATACTATAAAATTTTATAGCATTTTCCGAAAGTAGGAGTCCATCTCGCATTGGGAGTGACCCACAAATTTTCGTAGAATCAATTTTAGTTGAAGTATCAAATTCATTAAAAATTGTATACCTTAATAAGTTTCCTTTTTTCTTTCTTTTTTTTTTTTTGAAAAAGTGGTGGAAAACGAGAAAAATGGAAAAAAGTGGTTTTGTTGGGAAAAATGTGGAGTTTTGGGAAGTATCTCAGGCAGATTTTTGTGAGGTTTTGTGTGTTGATTAGGCCATTCTCTTGAGCACTATGGCATAAAAAATTTTCCTCCACTTTATTCCAAGTTCTGCTTTCAAATGAGCTAATTGGTGCAGACCAATAAGGAGAAATAAGAACATTTTCAGCTAGTCAAATTTTTATTATGAAAATCTGTCGAAAGTAGTCCCCTGATTTATTCCTAGACAATCCACACCTCCTTCCCCAGGTCCTGTGCTAAATTTTTTATTGTGGCTTCGCCTCGTTAAATATGGGGTTCTCCGAATTTTTTCTCAGAGTTCGATTTTTCAAAAAAAGTAGCTCGGTATTTTCTCATTTTAAACCTGATTTTTTACATTTGTTGTCTGAATTTTTTTGTGAGATCATAGAGGTGGACAGACTTACATAATTGTTTGAATTCACTTCAAAAGCCTGGAATTTGTTACTAATTTCGAAATGAAAATTGTATGAACCTCTATCTCCTCAGCAAATAATTACACCAAAAAATTTTCAGACAATAGTTGTAGAAAATTTAGTCTGGAATAAAAATGGGTACTGACTACTGAGCTACTTTTACTGTAAAATCAAATCGTAAGAATTTACTCCAGAAACCGATTTTCAAGGGGGAGGAGGTTACGTACAAAATTTATTACAGGGCCTGGAAAGCACGGACTGTATAGGCACTTGACACCGAATAAGTCACCATCTATGGGGAAAACACGGAACTAAACGAAACCATTATAAATTTTTTCATTACATGTATTCTTATGAGAAATTCGCGATTTTTAAAAATTAATTAAAAATCGAGTACTGAACATGCAGGGTTCATTTTTGTTTCAAATAGAAGAGTAAATTGTCCTCTTTTTCAAATAATTTTTCTCTCCTTTCGTACTCCACTTATTAACTAAAAAAAATTTGAATCAACGTAAGTATATTTCACATGTTTTTATAGTGCCCTTCAACGCGTACAACGAAAAAATACCCGTTTTCCCCTACTCGGTTTGTAATGCAACGCGCGTTGATTACAAATATCGTCCAATCACAGCTCAGCGTTCTCGTCCGTTTACGTTTTAAAAACATGAAAAAGTTACCTTCGTTAATTTCAATTTTTTCAATGAATACGCCAAGTAGAAGGGAAAAGAAAAAATTCTTTGTTAAGAGGAAGATTTACTCTTTCATTTAAAAAAAAAATGAACCCTGCACCTTCAATACCCGATTTTTAATTAATTTTTAAAAATCGCAAATTTCCCATAAGAATACATGTAAACGAAAAAGTTATCATGGTTTCGTTTTCGTAACAGCGCTCTCTGCAGGAGGTGCCGATCGCCTATTGATACTAGTCTGGGGACCACCCTCGATAGTTTTTCGCAATAAAAACTCAGCCAACTAGAAAATTTTTTCTTAAAAATACAAACTACTTTATTGAAAAATTTAACTCGTGTTTTCAAATTGATTTGTCAGCTGACTTGACCATTCGTTCGTTCAGTGTTCAACTCTCTTTTACGTATTTTTCACCATCTGAAAGTTGAAAATTGTTTATTTCATCATTCTCCGATTTCCCTCTTTTAGATAGTGATAAAAACGTAAACGAGAGTTAAAAATTGAACGGTCTGGATTTTGAAGGCGGAAATGTCATGACTCAATTTTGACCTGACGATCAAATATTTCCTCGACATTTGGAAATTTCGTAATTCGTCAAACCCGAATTTCTGTATCTTTATTCGTCCTCCTCGCATGCTGAAATATTCCATTCTAAGCCTTTGAAAATGCAAAACTGTAAATTCTTCGATTCGGTAGCTGCGAATTGCGGTCTCGCGACGATGGCATTGAAAAAAAAGAGGGAAAAATTCTCGGAATTTCGAGTCTCCGTTACCTTTTCCGTTCGGTTCCGAAACATAACTTTATTTTTTACCCAGTTATTTCGCATTGTAGGCAAAACACTCTGCTTATTCTTTGTTTTGAAAAAAGTTTCCATATTTTTTTGATACCGTCGCCCTGCATCCCACAGCTAAGACAAGGAATTAATTTTTTGCCTACCTTGAAGTCGATCCAGGGCGAGGGGTCAAGGAGACCCGAACGAAGCCTGGCCGAAGAAATCGTTCGGAAATTTATCACCGACTGGGGCAGAGCGCGTTAAAAATCGTCGTACGGTTTCATTATTTAATGGTTTGAATTTGTTTTATAGTCGCCCCCGCTTTCTCGAGCCCCCACGACTCGCGACTCACCCGACTTTTTCCATTCTGTGTATTCAGCTCGTACCTATATAGAAAAGCGAGATACTTAACCGGTATAAATTCACAATCTTAACGTCGTGGTGGAGCAATTTTTAAAGGCGGAATGGAAAAGCTGGTTCCATTTGTAAGATTATTTTTAATTTGGTACCGGGATGCCACGTGCTGCCTTCGTAGCTCTGGGTACCTTTTATTTGGGGGATGTTGCGGGGGTGTATGGAAGATTTGTTGGCTTAATTCGACAATGAAGTAGGCAGCTGAGCAGGAAGTAGGGCGTAATTCGTGTCGGTGTATCTACGCTCGAAATATAATCGTAAATTTATAAAAACACGGCGCCAGAGTCGAGTACCTTTGCGAAGGGTCATCTAGTCGCGAGAATGGCAAAATTTCGGATATTTTTATACCTTCGGAACGGACCAGGCGATATTTTGAATACCCCAGCTGCACGAATACGTAGGTATCTGCGTATAAATACAACGAAATGGTACCTAGGTAATTTTACGAGTGTCGTATATCGCCGAGTGTACTTAAGAAGATCGAATTTTACGCTCGACTTGTAAAATAATCTTCTTTTCTTAACGTGAAAAAGGTTTACTTCCGTTTACCCAGGAGCCCCAGAGGAGCCGGCTGGCGGACGTTGAAATTAATCTAATTATTTCCGTGTATATTCGCCTTTCGTATAATTAAGAAGATTAAAACGTGTTAAACGAATAAACGAACGCGAAAGTACAAGTTGACAAAACTCTCCTTTCTCGTAATAATTTTCTCGCCTGCGTATACGCGAATTACAAAAAGTTGAGGTATCGCAGCCATATTCTTGGCACGATGCCTTCGCGAATAAAGGTTAAAATGATAATAGGGCTGATCCCCTTTTGTTTCACCTTGCTCAGCTCCCCTTCTGGGCCACGAAAGGAGCAAGGTGCAACATTGTACGCGGCTGTGTATTAAAAAAAAAACCATCGTCGATTGTCGAACACGTCCCATCCTCCCCCGACAATTTACTAAATTGTTGTTTAATGTGTAAATCTAATAACAGAACGCGTTTTGTTGATGAGTTAAACATCGCTGCTGGCGCTGGTGGCTTTTTAATGGACTTACATCACGCTACAGGTGATTCGGGCTCCCTTTTGGCTTCGAAATGAGCTGGAAGAGGGTCGAAAGCGAGGGGTTGTTTACAAATCTTCGCGTAGTTTGGATTTACTCGAATTAATTACGAGTTGGGGTTATTTCATATGATAGGTGGAGTAAAAGAGTGAATAAGGTGGAGTGAAAAAAAGCTTGGATTTTGACGAAAATTTGTGATGTAGTTTATCTATACTTTGAGTGGACTTTCAAAAAAAAAATCAGCTTCTCAGCTGAAAGAGGGACAACCTGATAGTTTCATCTGAAACTTCCCTTGATAAAATTCAGCTCAACGAGATGACTTGAGATGAACCAGAGTTCTCTGTAATAGAGTCGTTCTAAAAAAATTACTTGTTTTGCTTTTGGACCAGTTTGAATGAATTATTCACAAGTGGAGAATCAGCTGGGTTCGATGAAAGTTGCCTGAATTTTTAAAGTTCCTTGAAATGGGTCAATTTTTATTTTGTCACTGAACCCCGTTCCAAAGATGAAAAATGATTAAAATGCTTCCTTTTTAATTTCTACAATAACGCTTAGGAGATTGCTCCTGACAAATTGGGTATTGATTTGGAAATCAGTGTTTTTTGACTGAAAAATGGGTGAAATTTATTTACCTGGATCAAAATGAATTGATTACAAAATTTTTTGATATAAATATTACTTGAAATCAGAGGTAACCAGAGTCCAAGTAAATTGGACCGGCGAGTCCAAATTTACGAATCCATAACCGATGGACTCAGGAGTCTTTCGCGAGTCCAATTAATAGACTTGCAGAGTCCGTTTTCGAGTCCTTTTCGAGTCCAAAAAATTGAATACGTGAGTACTCCTTTCTTTGGCGTAAAAATCAGGGGATGTACAGGAAAAAGTCTTTCTACGGACGCAGAAGAACTTAAAAACGTGAGAATTTTCAAAATATTTTTCCGTTGGATATTACAAAATTGAATGGGTTCTAATCAACTGGACTCAGATCCGTAAAAAAAATTCCTTTCCAAATCGTTGAAATCGGACTTACGAGTCCATGAAAAATAGACTCGGAGTCCACAAGTCCGACCTCGAGTCATTTTCAAAACGGACGCTGGTCACCTCTGCCTGAAATTTAAAAAAATTATTTTTGATGAGCTCCGAGAGGATGCTCAAGCCTCCTAAGCTTTCCCCTTGGGTTCGCTCATAATAATGAGTAAAATTGTAGTAAAAAGTATAAAAACTAGTTCCCCCCCCCCAAAAAAAAAAAAATTAAAAATTACATACTAATTTTTTGGGGTAAAAACTTTTTTCCGGCAAATGTAGTCGGCATATTCGTGTTCAATTTCGATATCGCGATCGGTTAATTCATGACCGACTAGTCGGTCATGTTTAAGCTCGTTCGAAAAATGTACGCGGTTAGTTTTAAGTAGTAATATTCGGCTACGGCCAAAAATCGCGATTAATCGTTTTTCTTTTCCGGTATGAACTTTTTCGAGTTCATTACCTTTTGTATACGTGGACGCGAACGGTTCTTATTTTCATACGTGGTCTTTGACCAAAAATCAATTGTTTTATTTTATTTAATAAAACAAATCGTTTACTCGATAAATATCGATATTGCCTTTTTATTTCACGAGCTATGAAAGGTATTTAAATTTCTGACTATCGAGTCAAAATCTACGAATAATTTTGTCGCGATTAAATTCGAAATTCGATAATTACAACAAATATCTCAACTTCACCACTTTGAAATTTTTTGAAAAATTATGTTTGAAAAGCAAAAAAAAAAATTCAACACATTCTACGTACCTAGCTACCTACCTACCACTTTCGACCATTTCTCAACATGAAGATTTTTTTCCTCTGGGGATGATTCTAAAATCGAAGGGATTAAAATTTGGGAAACACTTTTTTAGGGATTATTTCAGATTTGAGAATGAGAACATTATTTCAATTTTTTTTGATCAAGACATGAGAATCAAGCAGGGATGATAACTGAAACCAATAACTGTAACCAATAAACCAATAAAAAACCAAGTATTTTTGGGAAATTTTGTAACCAGAAACCGAAAACCAATAACAAATTTTTGAGAAAAACCCGTAACAAAACCATAACTGTTAAAAAAATCAACAAATTTTAACTTAACCAATAACCAATTAAAAATTTGCTCAATTATTGGTTAATTTTTTTTCACTTCTAATAGTAAAATAAACGTTTTCCTTCATTATTGACACATTTTAGCGATACATGAGTCAATTAAAAATCAAAAAAAATGTTTTTCTTGTAAAAGAATTCAAAAAATTGTCAAACAAAATTGTGTAATTGCATGTGATGAATGATTTTTTTACGTAATAATGTGTTCTATATATTATTGACAGATGATGATTTTAGGAGGGAAAGACGGATCGAAAATTGAAAACTGGACATACCACTTTTTTTTTTGCTTCAAACTGTTCTAACCTCTCGAAAGGGCGAAAAAAACGAAAAAAACCAATAACCAATAACCATAACCAAAAACCAATAATGAAACAGAAAAACCATAACCAAAAATTAATAACCAATTATCACGAATTTGACAATAATAGTTAACCATAACCAATTATTTTTGCCTAAATTTTGTACCATAACTGAAAACCAAAAACCAAAATAATTTCAGTTATCATCCCTGGAATCGAGCCTATTTTTTCGGTTTTTTTGAATATTTTTGATCAAATCTCTTTTATCAATTTTCACGACGGTGCTGCCAGCTGCATTTTGATTCATGAAATTCCCATTAAATTCTAGTTCTTCATTCAGTCAGCTGATAGTTGGTAATTTTTTTAGTTTTTCAAATACATTTTAATCGATTTTTTGACATTTTTTTATGGCAGTTCTGCCAGCTGAAATTTTATAACTACGCGAATCAAAGGCTTAAATTTTGGCTTGATTTTGAGATATTCAAATGGCCGATTTCAAATTGATGAAAATAAAAAATTCGCTGAATCTACGAATTGCACTTTTTCAACTTCTTTGTAAAGGAAAATAGGAAGCATATCCAATTTCAAGATCAATGGTTCGAAAGGGGCCAAAATTCAAATCACTCTTTTTTAGGATGACACTATCAAAAAAAAGAGTGAAAACCAGTAGGTTTTTTCGAAAATTTCTATTCCTCTTTAGACTTCAGACTATAATTTTTTTTAGGAGATGCTCTCGAATTAAATCATTTTGTCGATTTTTATCAAAATCAAGGTATTGTGTTTTTTTCCATTCACTGTAACGAATTATATTTCCTTTTGAACATTTTCATATCTGTAGTGAAATCACCGAAGTAATAAGTGTTCAAATGTACCTCGTATCATATCAAATATCAAACAACCTTCGTAATGTTTTATTACATTTTACTCAAACGACAGAGAGAAAAAACCGACATCGAACAAAAAGATCCAACTCTGAAAATGCATTTCTCTCCATATACCCATTCGATATTCTACCCGAACCAGCACGATGCTGCATCGCCATTACATTCATTCTATCAAGTTTTCTTTCTAAATTGACCCCTCGTCCGCATATCCCATTTTCAACGGTCTGTCCTCCCCATACCCCTCGAAAGTTACTCCAACGCGAGCTTTTTTTTTCATTTTATCACGTTGGTACGCTTTGTCAGGTTTTTGATCTACCACAACGAGTTCCTGGAGTTTCTCCTTTAATGTATTCATTCGCTTAATGTTTACGCTATCGGCATTTGTACGAGCAGTGTGTTTTTTCGCTTTATAACTTCTATATCTTTCTACATTGGGGATTTCCTCTTCTTTTTCTGTCCCGTTTCTTTCTCCTTCGCGGCGTTTTCTTCTCTTTTGCAGATTCTGCTTTTATTTGTACCACGGTGAATCGATTACTTGTATATCTTTTGTGTAGGTTCCCGAATAAACGATGATGATAGCGATCAGGGTTGCGAGAGATATTGTATGTATTACAGTGATTTTAATACGAATCGAGTTTATTGGCGTATTCATTTTGGGTATGGAGTAGGTTAGTGGATCACGAGATCAAATTGTGATTTGATGGATTCGTAAATAACGTTTGGGGAGTTTGCAAAAAAAACGTTTTGTTTAATAATGCTCTATTCGTAATCGTGGGTTATTTTCTAAGGACTTTCGATGAGATGAACGTTCAAAGAAAATTGATATATTATTTGAGTGAATTTCTTCGTAGTGAATGAGTAAAGTATCTACACTTGGCTTACCTATATTAATAGGTACATACATTTTTTTATTTTTGAAAGTTTACCAATTTCTCAATAAATAAATAAATAAATAAATAAATAAATAAATAAATAAATAATATGTACTAAGTATTCCTAATTATATTTTGTAATTTTTAAAAAAAATATGCTTACAGAAAATGCATAGAGATTCTTTTCCTTCGTTGTTGGTAATTTTAATAAATTTCTGAAAAAAAAAAATGTCTTACTGCATTGGCTCTTTTTCTTCCTGATTAAAACGAAAAGAGGATTTGTGGTGTCTTAATTTTGCCAAGTCCTTCTGGTCCTTAAAAAGACAGTCCTTATTTTGTACTTTTTTTGGTACAAAGTCCTTTTTTAAATTTTGAGACTCATTCGCCATAATAAATAGCCAATATTTGAAATGCCATTAGTGGCAACATTTTGTAAGATGATGAAAGATGATATGGGATATGGGTGTTTGGAAAAACTTCAGGTTTTGAATGCCTTTTTGCTTCGCTCAGGCTTAGTAAATTTACACAATTTTATTTTCGGAATAACTAATGGTATAAAACTTCTTCACTTTCAGCAAGACAATTAATATTTTCAAAGGGAAAAAATTGTCCTTCCCATTTATGAATGGACTTGTTACGATCTCGATTGCCATTTTCATAATTGTTTTGATTTTTTGGAAGGAAATCAGTTACGAGTTCATAGATATCGTTTTTTTTTGGAAGTCGAAACAATGAAAAAGTTGCTATTTGAATATACAAATGAAAATGAAAAAAGGAACAATCAAATTGATTAACTTTCTCCAATCGAACAAGAGCCTAGAATTTTTCGTAAATCGCCATTTAATTTGATCGAAAATTTTCTTAAAGTTTCAAAAATTATGCTCGATTTCCTTACGAGCTTTTTTGATGACAATCGGGACCAGAATATCATTTTTTTTTTTAAATAAGACTTGTTATAATTTTTCAAAATTGCTTTCTATTTATGATTTTAAATGGAAATTGATTAAGTGAAGTAGATGATGAAAAGTTGACTTTCTTGTTGAAATGGTCGTTCATGCAGATAAGCTCTAGTATGTACCATTAAAATTTGAAATTAGTTCTGGATTTTGAAAAAAAAAATCATTGGCATCAAATTTTCGTCAATTTTATAAGAATTATTACCTACCTATGTATCGATTAATGTATTTCATTTCTTGTTTTCATTTTCAATTTTTTTTTTAATTTTTAAATCGTTGAGGAGAACTTGGAGGAGGTCTTAATCCGAAAATTAATTCAGAATTCGGAATCCAATGCCTTTGAAAAATTCAAAAACAACAGAAATCACAGAATAATTTTTTTTCAATTATCTATGTCCAAACATTGAGACTTGCTAGGTCTTGGGATGGTTGCATTAAAAAATTCGAATTCCTGACTCAGAATTATCAGAAACATGACCCATTTTACACGATATTATTATTGATTGTTTTAAAACGATCCTTCCTCCCATCATCGACTCAGAAGTGATTGAAGGGGATCGTTTCATTTTTGAGATATATCTAAAACAAAATTGGGTAAATTTAATGATGTTATGAGATGTAATGAATCATATGGAGTGCTTCATGTCAATAGATGCTTTTAGTCAATAAAAATTGCAAAACTACGAGTAGGTATACCTGAGAAAAAACTGTCCAAATGGGAGGAAAAACAAATCCCAGTTTGGGGCGAAAATTTCTAAATGATTGAAGATTTTAATACTAATAAGTACCTACCTAATCATGTTTTTGGAAAAATCAATCTCGTAAGTATCGTAAGTAGGTATGTACTTTTTGTTAGGTATTTCTTAAAATGACTTGCGAGGTCAAACTCATGCAACTTTTCTGAACCTCTCGCACCATTTGTCCAATTTAGAACCCTCTCCCTTCACCAAAAAAATCAAAAATCTGACATTGACTTCAGAAAAAGTCCAGGGACTCGTTGAAGGTAATTAATGAAGTTTGTATTATTCTTATTAAGCAACTTCTGGTTGATTTTTTTGAAGAGTGGGACTTTTTTTTAACAATCCTATGATTAGATGCACCCCTCAAAAACAAAATGGAGTATACTCCTATTTTTGAATTTTTACGGATTATACGTCTTGATGGGCTGTATGTATGTTGTAAGTTCCAATGTATAAAATTTTTAAAAACTTTCGATTCACTTTTTTTCAATTTTTTTTGGAGACTCCCAGATGGGAAATTTTCTTTAAGTCAATTCGGAGTCAATTTGACTCAGACTCCGGAGTTAACTCCTCTTCCTTTTAAAATTACATTGACTCGTGATTTTGGCTCGACTCCGGAATCAATTTCAGACCTTGTCTCTTAACTTCATCTTAACTTTTAGACCTCAATTCCTGACTTCACCTTGACTCCAGAGTCAATCTATGACCTTGACTTTTGACTCGGACTTGACTATTTATTCTTGCTCACTGTCCTGCAAATTGTGAAAATCTGATCTCATCAATGAAAGATTTGAAATTCAGTGTATTCCCCTTTTTTGACCTTACGAATCGATTAAAAGCTGTTTCAAGACGTTTCGAAGCTTCAAGAAAATTTCAAAATTTTCCAATTTTGAAGAGAATCCGAATCCATGAAAAAAGTTCATGAACATCGACTAATGTAACAGCTGATTACCTGTATTGGCAACCTTGACTGATCGAAGTGTTTTTCAACAGTCCATAACTGTGAGTTGAAAATCTCATTTTAGCTGAAAATTTTTTTGAAAAAAAATACGGATTTCCGTCAGTACCTATTATGAATTTTTGAAATTTGTTCTTTAATCGATTAGATAGGTGACCAATATGTACAGATATGATTTTGTGTTTTTTGTACCCCCTCTCCTTATAAAATATTAATATACTGAAGTTCGTGAAGTAAAAATGAGAGTATTGGTGAAAAATATTTTTTCTATTTCGAAGACAGAATTGCGAGAAATTTTTTCTCCAAAGCTCATCGTTTTTCGTTAAAAGTCGAATTTTCAAGCAGGCCAGTCAAAATCCCTCTCGATTCCTTCTAAACATCTTTAATAATTCATACTTACCTACACCTTTTAAAAATATGAAAAAATGGCCCTCAGAACTAAACGAATTTTTGGAACCGAGTTCGTACTTCGTACCAGGAAACTTGATCCATAAAGAAAAATCTTGTAAATTATCGTAAAGAACGATAAGTACTTATTCGTAATCCACTCCGACCCAGCTTACCCATTAATAACGGTCCGAGCAATTCAGACGAATGCTTCCAAGCTTCTGTACCTCAAGTCTTGGTCGAAATTACCTTCCGCTCGTATAGAATTATCCCATCAATTTCATAGAATTTACCAATTCGCGTACTCGCCCATTAATACCGCTTAATATTCGCCAACTGGTCTAGGCTTCCTTCCTCGGCCCCCCTGGCCCCCTCAGCCGGACTTGTCTAAAAGGAAACGATGCCTTACGGTCGGACGTTGCCGACGACTAGGCGCAGTGGCGTGGCACCGTTTAAACGATGCGATTTATCAAAACAGCGTATAATATCAGTCAGCCATTTTGAAAAGAAATGTGAACATCTTATGATAAGCTTTTCAGATAAGAGTTAATAAGGGTTCGCAAATCCCGAGGGCTCTTATAAAGTTTAACAGGGAACTTGGTGCACTAAACTCGTACACTTTTTAAAACGCGAACTCTCGTTCGCTATTCCCTGCTCGGTACACGGTACGTACGTAAAAGGCCACGCTGCGTTCTTCGCGGTAATTGTACGTATAGTAGCGCGGCCCCGAACATCTTAGGGTCATTTAAAACGGCCGGCATTTAATCTTTATTAGGACAACATGAACTGCCAGACTTTTATTTTCTTACAAACACGACCCATAAGGCTTTGTTCGGCGAATTTTTCCTCTCTCTGCGATTCGTTTCTCTCCCCTCGACTGTGTTTCCTTCTCCTACGCTGCTTTTAACTTGATTTTATCTTTTTGTCGTAACATGAAGTTGAAAGCAAGGTCGGATTTTTTAATATTGTTTTAATGTCTCGGTAAATGGTCTTGGAATTATTTAAATAGCAATTTTTCTTTGTGAGTCGTCTCCGTTCTCTTTTTCTCTACGGCTACGCGACGATTCTTTCTCTAATATATCTTAGGTACCCTATCGTTTTAGTCGAGTTTACTTCTTTCTGCTTCGTTTTTTTTTGCTTTTTTCATTTTCCTAATCTAATGCTTTCGCTTATAAACCATCTTTCTCCCTGGCTCGTCCTCTCTCCCTCGAATGAATTCTACGACGACACGAATTTGTAAGTACTTAGCGTTGATGCGCGTTTAAATAATTTTTTTTTCAGGTTTTCTCGTATCCCTTCGCTTTCCCTCGGTGCTTTCTTTTCGCCGTTCTAGTCTGCTCGAGTCGTATCTCGTGACTGCGCTTTTCGCGGCGAACCGTACTGACGTCACGATGTATTGCGGGTTAGTTTCTGTGGTTCTCCGATTTTTTTTTAAGGGTAAAATTATCAGTTTTCATTGAAAATACCACATACCTTTTTTTTACTTTGAATTGAAATAATTTGAAATTTTGAGTGAGCACATAATACATTACATTGGGTGTTTGAGAATTTTTTGGAGACGTATTTTTTGATAAACTGCGATGAGAAAGGAACGATATGATGCTTTGGCGACGATGCTGAAAAACAAGGGGAGAGAGAGAAAGGAAGAGAATTCCAAATTGTTGGTCACGTTTGGAAAAATCTCAGTGAGAAAAAGAAGAAGAATTTTCAGCCAAGTTTTTTTTTCACAAAAATTTTCGTCCTCGTTTTACTCAGGCTCAACAAATCAATGGATAGGTACCTATAGCCCCATCAAATATTTAATATTTTATCTGTAATAATTTGAATTCGCAGAATTTTTGTACGGGATGGGGAATTCAGAAAACTTAAAAAATGAATTAGGTCATCTTTGTGGTCAATGAAAGGAATCAAATAATTTTTTGAAATAGTGATTTTTGGAAAAAAAAATTGTTAGAAATCGTGTAAAAATTAGGTACCCTCTTGTTTTTGCTGCCATGCTTCATGAGTGACATTTGTAAAAGTTTTGGAAAACATTGAATAATTGGTCTATAAACGTGTAAGAAAATTATTTATGAAATATTATTGGAACCCGAGAATTTTTAAAATTTTTGGTTTCACATTGGAAAAAACATATTTTTTTCAAGAATCAATGAATTTTTGAATCAATATTATGTTCGTTTGCTCAAGAGGTTTTTTTTTTAAAATTCCTACATTCTGCTGTAATTTCGTCAAGTCGGTCATTTTGAAAATACAGCATCATAACAACGCTAAAAAAAAAATTCCCAAAATTTTCTGGTGGTTCCAAAATATCTCAAAACCGTTTCCAATCGATCCAGCAGGTCAAAAATAGAATATCTACCAATTTTCAGTTATCTACCTCAATGTGGGTAAATTTTGCGGATTTCAATTTTTTTCCAAGTTCAGAACTCGTGAAGTTTCAGAAATACATTTTGTGCGCGAAATCAAATTTTTAATGAAGCTTTTGTAGAATTTTGTCATTCTGAATAATTTTCCAACTTTAGAAGCCCTTCGGGTGAAATTTTAAACAACTTTTACTGTAAAAAATGTTGGGTCTTGTGCAAAACCCCATAAGTCCATGAACTTCATTGGACTGTAAACCAATCATATTGAAACTTGAAAAACCAGAATTTAACGCAAAAGGTGTATTTTTGTATGCTCTTTCCATTTCTGACATTGTTTTTTAAGAGATTTTGCTTGAAAATGTTTTTTGTTGCTCCTAAAAAAATTTACTTCTTTGGACTTATGAGGTTTTGGTGTTTTGCAAATGACTGCCTCAATTATTGCAATGGAAATGAGTTTCATGAAGCAAATAGCAGGAGTGACCCTAAAGTATAAGATTGAAACTTGAGATAAAATTAGATCTTGGAGTAACGTATATTAAAAAAATTCAGTTCTCCAGGAAGAAATGGAGAGATCACGTTGAAAGGATGAAGAAACAAATCACTAAACCCGGTCCTTCAGTATAAATCCAAGAAGAGCAGAGAAAGACCAAAGAAAAAACATTTTATGAATACCTCAGGCTGTTCAGATGGTAAATTCCACACTACGGCATTCATGCGAACCAGCTTGAGAATGCAACGACAATGACGATGAAACTTTTTTAAAATTCAATAATAAAAAAACTTTTCAATAAACAAGATTGGAAAAAATTTGAAAAAATGAAAGTTGAGATTTGAAAAGTTTTACTGTAGAAAAATTCTTAAAATTGGATACAATTTCAAACAAAAAATTAAACTAAAGAAATACCTAAAAAAAAGTTGGGATTGAAAAAATTCAAACCAAGAAATTAAAATAAGTTTGTTGTTTGGTTATCTTCATTCTGGACCTACCCACTGTTTTAGTACCACCTGAAGCAAGAATACATCAGTGTTATTTCATTCCTTTCAAATTTGAAGTGTAGGAGAAGCTATGTAAAAATGTTGTAACTAAAAGCCACCTACTTTTGCTTTCTGTAGCAATGACTTCAACCAGAGAATGAGCTTCATTGAAGATTGAGTATTCTGTATCATATCTCAGTTCAAGTGCTGTTCACTGCGGCTAATTTCATTGCGCATTTTACCCAGATGATGACCAGCTCCTACACGGGGCCAGCTACCTCGTGAATTGGACATTTTCAAATCGGATGGTTGCGAATACTGTGAAAATATCACATGACATTTAATAAGTTGATGATGTTAATCAGTCCACTACGCGATTGAGTAAATTACTTACCCAGTAAGATTTGTTTGAAGGAAGAGTACGTTTCTGATGAACATTTAGCAATTGGCGCATATTGATGGATGAAAATAATGATCGATCTCGAGCAAATGCTATGGCATCTAACAACCATCGACCTTGTTTCCAAGATGTATTCAGTTGAGAATGTAAATTTTTTAATTCGTTCAATTTACTTTTGGTCGAGCTAACCTCCGATGCGTTGAAAGCCTGCGTCAAAAATTAAATGAATAAAACGAGAAATCATTACTTGTCGCAGTATTGAAACAAACTTTACCTTTCTCAAGCTATGCTGCGCTAAATCCATATCCATTTCGATAATACAACTCAATCTGGAATACATTGAGATCAAATCCAATTGATAGGTGCCGAAATGGATCATTTCAAATACTTGAATAGTTAATGGAAGTAAATCGGATCTCTGATGTAGTAATTCGCGTTGACCTGGCATTGAACATGCCGCTTCTGCTGGAGGAACTACCATTATTAAGCTGACATCTTTGCTTACTTCAATTACTTCAGCATCGTAAAACCTAAGAATACAGAAATTGTAGTTTCTATTATCAGCTATGTGAATTGCCTTGGATTATGAAAAAATTTCAAACACAAACCTATGATTAGCAGCTTCTTCTTCGGGTACTCCCATAAATGTAAGCAGGCTTCTAGCAGCAATAGCGATTTGTTCGATAAATAGTCGTTGTTGATCAGTAGTATTGGTCAAACTCTCCCTTAAGTTTTCCTTTTTCACCAACCATTTCCATTCTTCACTGTCGATATGAACAGATAATGTAAGTTTGGTGGTGTTTTTTTTTTTTAAATGATACATCTTAAATTGATGTATGAAGTAAATAACATGAAGGAATGAAGGAAATACTAACGCAGTCACATGAGGATTGTCTCTAATTTTACAATGTGGCGGAATATTCGGCGCTCTGGAAGAAACTAGAACTTGGAGAGAATCTACCGAACTTCTCATTTTTAGGTAACTCAAATATAATCCTCTCGGCAACTGTGTACTGCTAACTTGGTGATATGTAATTTGATCCTAAAAACAAATGAAACATCAACATGATCATTCGATTTCGAAACTGTAATAAGGTCTGCAGAATTCATTGTTAAAATACACATACCGGTATAGACGACATCAAAATATTGGCTACATTCGATTCGGCAACATCAACGATATTTGTACGTTTTGTTAGCTTGGCCAGCGGCAACCATCTTAAATTTAATGCAGAAACGGATTTTGGAGAATGAACATAATTTATCACAGAGATAACCACCGTTCCTTCAGCGTCGCTTACTAGTTTATGGTATAATTTTCCCAATTCTTGTATATTGAGGGCAGTCTGGGTGAAAATATTCAAAATATCGCAATTAATACTTATTGCTTAGTTGAAGCAAGAAAGTTTCCACACAAAACGTAGGTAATAGATTGACTAGATTTTCACCTGCATATGAACTGCCGCTTGCAATAATTTGATTCGAAATACTGCCGAGGTGTTTTGAGATTTTTCCATGTCAGTTTTCAACCATTTCAAATCGCTCCAACTGAACATAGCCTGGACAACAAAAAATCACCAACAGTTGACATATTTTACTGAAGTTGAAAATATTATGTTAGCAAGGATCGACATTCAAACCTTGAAAAACCAATGGAAGTCATTATGTATATTTTTCGGATACGTTTCATCGACTTCGATGGTGGGCAAGAAATCTTCGTTTGTAACCAATACTTTGTCTTCGTGGTATAACAAACATGACAAATACACGCCTCTAAAAAAAAGAAATTTCGTGTAAAATTTGAAAAGTAAAAAAAAAAAATTGGGTGAAAGCATGCGAAAGCCTTTGGAAACCTTTGCCTTGTCTCAAAAATCACTACATGGAAAGAAATGTAAAATCTCTTCTGCAATCATTCTCCATTGACTAAGTATCATACTACATTTCCTTGATTAGTTTATTTTTAAAAAATTTGTAGTCCCTCAATTTTAAAGTTACCCGGCGTGCAAGAAAAGCAGAATTTATTCTGCCTTTTTCTGCTCGAGTCTGCTAATAATCTCTGCACCTTTCCTGCCGAATTCTGCCCTTTTTCTGAAAAATCAACTCACGCGCAACGGGGTATCAAAAAAGGTACCTACGTTCAACGCGCAGCTGGGATCAAAATGAGCAAAAAGTGAGAATGCCTGCCCTTTTCTGCTAATTTTTCTGCCTTTTTCTGCTTTTTTTGCACGCCGGGTAGACAAAATGCATGAATGAAAACAGTAGAGAAATAATGTTCAAAAAACTATAAGAGGCAATGAGCAAGCCAAAAATGCATACTTCAGCTTCAGGAGAAGATGGCATACTAATGGAGTTGGAGTTATGAATCCATGTGGAATCGAAATGGAAAAAACATTGACTATCATCCATTTCCTTGATTAGTTTATTTTATTGAAAAAATTTTGCAACCCCTTCAACTTTAAAGTTGAGCAAAAATTCAAAGTGAAAATTTGTAGAATGTATAGATGAAAACAGCAGAGAAATACTTAATGTTCAAAAAACTACTAGAGGCACTATGCAAGAACAGCCAAAAATTGCATGCTTAAACTTCAGGAGAATGTGGCATACCAATAGAGTTGGAGTTACAAATCCAAGTGGAATCAAAATGGGCAAAAGTCAGGAAATAAACACTGTATCATCTGTGGATGATCAGGTAATACTAGTAGAAACAGAAGATGATCTGCAAAGATAGGTACATCTACAGATTACCAAGAATATCATAAGCTTACAACAGGAAGATGGATGCGAAGTTTGGACATTAAAGAAGTCGGATAAAAGAATTTCTGCGGCGGAAATGAATTTTATGAGAAGAATGGCGGGAGCGACCCTGATGAAGAATAAAACTAAGGCACCAGAAAATGAATTTAAAGATCATATGAAAAGGATGGAGGAAGCAAATACCACCAAAACAGGTCCTTCAGTTAGTTCAGTTCCATTGAAAAGAGGAGCGCAGGAAGGTCGAGAAAAACACTTTGTTAATACCTCAAGCTCTTCCTCAGAAATTCTACACCACAGCAGACAGGGACAGCTGTCCTAATATGGTCACACGGTCACAGATTACAGATACAGTGACAACAATTTTATTCTTTCTAGTTTCTAGCAATGAGGTTTTTTTTTGAAAAACTGTGGATCTTCCAGAAGGCAGAAAAAACGTGATATTTTGTAGGACTTTTTTTTTTTAATAAGAAAGAGGATTTTTCGAGACCAGCAAAACCCATTAAACATCTTGAATTCAAACGCAAACCTTTTGAGATGTTTTTGAAATTTCGACGTCGCGGTGAATAATTGCTTAATGGTAGTCTTTTTTCGCCGTTGATGTTGATTTACTAATAATTCACCACTCTGGCCGTACAATTCAACGTTACTCTTCAAATACGAATGTTGCAGCACCACATCATCAAAAATATTGTCAAACGTTTCTTTCATACTGGACGAAAATCTGATATCTTTTTCAGTAACATCTTGCCAGCCTGCACAGTTTTAAAAAATCATTAGATGATCGTGATCGATACATAAGTCAACTTGCTTGTTACAAAATCAGCCAGGTGAAAATGATCTGTGAAGGACTTACTCGATGGCACAATGAATAACGGAGTTGATATTTTATACGCGCTGTATCCTTTAATGTTACCACAAGCTACTCTCACGTAATACGATTGGCCTTTGCGTAGATTACTAATTTGATATTCCATTTTTCTGGTATCGGTGGCTTCGTGATGTCCACAAAGTGAGCAAAAATCCTTGTCTGTACTCCATTGCACTGCGAACAGTCATATTTGTTAAATTTATTCTGTAAGTCTTTCAGAAACCTTTCAACTCATTGGATGCCATTATACCTTTAAATCTAGTAGTTATAGACGAATTTTTATTTTCGTTTTCTTGAAAGTACACCATAAGCGAAGAAACGCTAGTAACTTCAATATTGACGGTAATTGGTGGATCGGGTGGCCCTGCGATTAATCAAATAACAATTAATATCCAATGGTCGGTTTCGCGGAGGCATCCAGCTTCATAACAACTTACTTATTTTTTCGAATCCCTTTATCATTCGTTTCAGTCCTTTGGCTCGACGTTCCCATATCGTGTATGTTTTATTTTGAGATCCATTGCCACCGCCTACCGTTATGGACTGAATATTACTTAAAGATGAAGATAATGAGGATCCTTTGGATTCGATATTCAGTCCAAGAGAGCTGCCTAATTCTTGGACTCGACGTTCGGCCTCGTGCAGCAAATGGTACAAATGGTTTCGCATGTCATCTGCGCTGTAACCTGCATACACAAAAAATATCTTTCATTTGGGGCATAAATCGAACGCCTTAGAAAAAAGTCACGTCAAATTGAAAGAAATTGAGATTTTGAAAAGCGATCGACCAATCTAGTACAGATTTGGTACAGAACATGGACATACTTACATTTTCTTCCTTCTTGAGCACCATACATCACCAAAACTTTCACCAAAGGTTTATTATTACTCAGTACTGCGACGTCCAATGGAGAAAGGCCATCACTGTTCAAGCTGCAAACAGTATAAAAATGATTCGTTGAAATTGATTTTGTAATTTTTCATTCAAAATGAAATATCAAAGAGGCTCGAATTTTTCTCAGGAATCGTATTTCATTTTAATGAAAAAAGCAACTTGAGTGACCTTAGCTGAAAAAAACACTTTGAAGTAATCAAAGTGGATTAGGGGCGAATTTGGCCCCAGGCACTTTTGGGCTCCTAAACGCTCAAGTAGACTATTGTAAAAAATTGAAAATGTCTCCCAAAATTTAGGACCCCCGCCCCTTCCTTTCAAAGTTGTGGTGATTTCATTGCATTATTTCCAAGAACTTTAATTTCAGAAATTTTCTGTTTTTTGGCACAAAGTTTGGAAAAATTACTTTAAAAATGTGTTTTTCAAGTAGAATTTCGCTGTGTATTCGATCGCGTCCATTTCTGCGACCTAAGCGCCAAAAATTGCAAAAAATCTTACAAAATGTTGCAATTTTGGCAGATTTTTCAAATTTTGATCGTTCTATACCTACAAAGAGAAATGGCAAAATGAAAAAACCAAAACCATATATTCGTGTTAAGCTGGAAAAAAATACCCCGATGAACACCCTTTTTGCAATAGTTTTGATTGAAGTTTTAAAAATTACTTTCTTCGCTAATTTTATTTTTCACGAAAAAAATAATGAATTTTGAAACCTTGGTAAAAAAAAAAATCGAAAAAAAGGCCTTTGATTGGGGAATTTTGATCTGCAAAATTCTCCAATCAAAGCCCTTTTTTCGATTTTTCAACTCAAACATCTCGTTGAAAAAGAAACCTGAAAAACGATAAATTCATACCTGTTTACATCGACTTCGGAAGAGTCCAAAATACTTTTGGTTTTTTCTGCGTAACCATGCTCGACGGCAGCGAACAGAGCTGCAAACACAAAATTATAAAGCCTTTGAGTTGTATCAAGCCAAGGTGAAATGAAAGCGATCTTCAAGTCAAATCGCCCAGGTTTTGATCTTCGGTTTTCCGATTTTGCTAAAAATTTGCGGGTTTGTCACAATGGTTCCCTCAGTGTCCCTTGGCCCGTAAAAATGGAAAAAAGTAAAAAAAAGGAATAGCATGCGACATATCGATTCATACTAATTCGAGAAACCCGAGGACTAGATGAAGAGGGGGAAGAAATAAAGTTTCACAATTTGGGTCAAAATTCAAAAGAAAGTAAAATAATGTATGACAAATCGCGACCATAGCTCCGAAAGGAAGAAGATGCGAGGTCATATAATTTTCTAAATCCAGAGATATCATTTAGAGAAGGTTATACCTATTGAAAATCGATGCGCATTCGATCGAATTCTTCAGCATATGCCTCATTTTCGCCCTTCCTTCCGAACCGATTTGAAGCAGTTTTTGAGACATGGGACCTTTGACTGTCTCAAAAAAACTATTAGAATTTCCCAGCGCTGGAAAAAGAGTCTATACAAATGGCCAACATGAATTTTAGCACCCACGATCGTGGATTACGCGCAATGACGACTTATATTTAATCGATTAAAGCACAATATTTTTCGAAATTGGTAACTTCGAGTTCAAACTTCAGATTCAGCTTCTTTAGCAGAAAATTTTCATAGAGAAATACGCCGACGATTATAGCCAAAATCTGGTTGAAGTGTACTAGAAAGACCGTTTGATCAATTTATTAATTAAAAACAGGAATCAACATGGAGCTAGGCAGCAGTACTCACCATGAACATGTATATCCAAATTTTGGAATTTCCTTTGCTTAACAACTTTATTATTTACTTCGGGTAGGTTCCGAATATCACATGTGGCTGATACTTCTACAAGATCAAAATTATATTAAATTAACATGAAAATTACTAATCTTGCTTTTAAAAAAATCTTAATCAAGCGAACAAAACCAGGGTTCCCGGACAATTCCCCGAATCCATTTTCCCCTGAATGAACCTTAACCCGAATGAATATTTACCCATTGCCATTACCCATACTAATAGGTTTTTCCCGAATCATACCGTCCAAAAATTTTCAATTTTAACGCCCCAAATACCTCAATCTAGACTTTACCTTCTATAAAATTCAACTGGGACATTGTGTCCCAAAATCCCCAATTTTAACGTTTCTAATTCCTCAATTTAGAAATAATATTTTTTTTTAAATTTCATTGGGACATAGTGTCCCAAACCCCTCAATTTGGACATTATGCCCAAAAATGTTTAATTTGAACGTTCATAATGGCTCAATTTGGAAATGTATCTCAAAAAACTCATCCTAGACATGTTGTCCTATAACTAATTTAGGCATAATTTCTCAAAAGCTCGCATCCATAATTTCCCAACTAACCTTAATTGGAATTGTTGGATTCGGGGAAAGTATTCAAGGAATTGGATTCGAAAATTCAGTATTCGGGGATGGAGGATTTGAGAAAACAGTTTTTTTTTCGGAGGGGAGGGGTGTTCAGATTCAGACTGCTAGATCTATCAGCCCATGAAACGAGAAAACAGTTGTTCGGTACAATGTATATTTGGTAATCGAATTCGGGCAAATGTCCTAGAGTCCAAAACCAGAGGCGATTTTCTAAGGAAAGTTGGGGAAGTCAGACTTGCATTGATTTTTTTTCATGATTGAGATTTTTTCAACTACCAACCATTTTTTTTTTTTTTTTTTGTAAGAAATGTCCTGAAAAATTGGCAAATCAAATTGATTTCTATCCTAGAGCAAGGCTTGCTTCCAATTATTTTTACCATAAACAAGATTTCAACGATCTAAAGTTCTTTATTCTTATTTTTGAGTCCAAATTTCTTTCATCACTTCAAGAAATTTTTTTTCCAAAATTATATCCAATTTTTAATTTTTTAATTTTTTCATCAATTAAATATTTCAAACCTAAATTTGATTTTTTTTCCTCAATTTCACTTTCTTAGAAATTCTCTCCAATTATTCACCTACCCGCTCAGAAGAAATTTTCAAAAACATGAAAGTTAAATATGAAAAAATTGAAGAAAATTTCAATTTTGGAAAAATTTTTCGAACTAGAAAAAATTTTAAGAAATATGATGCTGATTTTTGTTTCGGAATTCAACTTGAAATTTTGAGAAAATTTGAATTGATACCTGTGTAGTACTAAGTAATTGAAAATGTTTCTAGATTTGATTTCTTAAATTTTATCAAATCTACCTAGGTATATCATTAAAAAATTTTCTTAGCTCGGAAATTACTAAATTTTAAAGAAAGTTTTCAACATCACATTTTTCAAAAAAAAATTCCCGATCATCACAAGAAAATTTTAAAAGAGTAATAAAAATACAAGAGACTTGAGTCTATTCAAATATTGAGTAGATTTTTGATAAATTCATATTTAGAAAGAAATTGGAAAATGTTCAGTTTTTTTGAACTGACTTCCTCAGATTTTCCTTTCTGAAATCGTCGCTGAAAAATCCCAAATAAGCAAGAAAAGCGGCAACCCAAACGAGTAAAATAATAGCAAAGCGTGCGTCAGAATAGATGTTTAACAATATGATAATCCTGTTCAATTAAAATTCTGACTCACTGTTGAAAGAAAAATCCAACGAACGTCTACGTCTTGTAAAATTATACTCGTATAATTCATCTTGTATATACCCCAACGAACAGTGCCTCTTCAAATCGCTCTTCTTCCCAAATTTACAGCCTAGGTCACTCGTACTAGAATACTTAGCCTTAAATTCCACATCGTTTAAAGGTTTATCAATGTAAAAACTGGTCACCGGCCAGTTATAGCTCGTGATACGATTATCAGCTCGGAATGATGTGGTAGATTCCTTTTTTGAAACAGCTTTCACATTTTGATGAGGTTTGAATTCCGTCTGAGGTTTGGATACTTCCTCCGGCAAAGGGACGCTACTTTTGGGTACGTTTAACTCGCTGATACTTTGTCTGTACGCAAAATTATCGTATCCGCTGAAAGTTTGAGACCGGTCCAACATCTTTTGGCGTCTCTTTACCTTACTTATATTTCTATTTTTGACGCTTTTCACTGTAAGCCTTTGCTTCTTAACAGCATAAGGGTGAGAATTCTCACCTAAAGCAGTATTCTTAAATTTTGGTACTCCATATTTGAAGGGGAAATTAATTTGACAGTGTTCGCCTTCACCTGCGCCACTGGAATCTGCTTTATAGGAATTATCGGGCGAATTTGATTTATCAAATAATTTATTTTCTTTGCTGTCTGATTTTTCATCAATATTTAACGAATCTTGGTCAAAATTGTCATTTTCTTTGGCTGCCAGACCACCGTAACAACGTTCATCATCGGCATAATTTAATGTTGGAAACGTTGTATTGTTACTCGGTTTTAAAATCTGATTCGGATCTTTTTTCAATGCCAGCCCAGTATTGCTCAAATTCAGGTCTATAGTTTTTGGTTTATAAAACTGATAGTTGATATCGTAAAATTTATTTCTATTCTCCAAATTACCATTTGAGGTTCTCAACACGGTAGGTCGTTCAGATAAAGTTGAATTCGGAGTAGCAATAAGGTTAAATTCGGAGCTACATTCTTTCAAAGGTGTTTTAGGCGTATTGCGGTACCTAAATGGAGTACTATTGTACTGGTGGAAGAACGTTTTGCAACAGCAATTTGGTATATTACAATTCAAATAACTTCCATTACTTGAATCAGATTTCGACTGGTGAGATACATCGACTGCGCACCGATTCTCCTTTGAATTAGTTGATAAATTTTCAAATGTAAATAAGTCAGTGTCTTGTGCTTTGATTCCTGCATTTATTACTGAGCCTGTGGTTTTGGGCTTTGATTTAAACGGATTACTCAATTTGAAATTGCTGTCAAATAGTTTTTTCAAGGAGTGTATGTTTGAGGTAGATGATACCCTGGATGTGTTGCAAATTGAGTCATCCTTGTTGGTTCGTATTTTTGAACGTGATGATAGCATTCTTGATACTGGAATTAGTCAAATAGAAGGATTAAAATGAAAGCGACATTTTTAAGTATATGTTTCGAATACTCGAAAACACACGCATAATCGGACATTTTTAGTAGGTAGGTATTGAACAGAAAACCAGGTTCACTTCACGAAATATTACTTACTGAAAAACACTACAAGTGCTCGCGAATTATAGCAAAACACCGGCAAATCAATTAAACTACAAAATATCAAAACAATGGAATGTAAACAACTTGGTAACTAAGGAATTTTGAAAGAATGGTACTATGATGAACGTATACTGGATACTGGATAATGAATGCATACCAAAAAGGCCTTCGCGATCTTACCTTGATCCTACCCTCCTCAACTATCCAGTTTTTGTTAAAATTAATGGAATGATTAATGATTAATTTTATTATTTTTTTTGCATTGAATTATTTTTCATTATTTTCTTGAAATAAATATAAAATTGAGATTCAGAGGTAATTTTAGCTTTAGCGGTAGTTGCAGCTTGTTTCGGTAGGTATTTCCAAAATTGTTCGGTAGTTCCAACTTCCAAAATTGCTTTGTAAGGACTACCTTCTAGGGTTTTGACGAGTTTTGACGATCGACGTCCAAATTTATTTTATATACAAATTTTTTATTTAATTCTAAACTTTCCAGTTTCTTCAATTTTAAATTCTTTAATAAAAATTGTACCCTATCCAATATTAAAATTTTTGTAGTAGGTATCGAGTTGTGTGTTGAAAAAAATCTTTGAAAATATGAAATCAAAATTTTCTAAAAAATATCAGAAATTAAAAAAAAAATTGAAATTTTTAAAAATAATTGGAATCGATTTGGAAGAAATTGGAAAAAATCAAAGTTAGAAGAAAATTCGCTGTAGGAAAAGTATAGTATTAAATTATTCCAACCCTAAATTTTTTCAGTTTTTTTTTTCAATTATCTACATGAAATTTTCCCAATGATTCTCAAAGCATTAAAATGAAAAAACTGCTTTTCTTAGGCACTGAAAATCCATTTTTTTTTCTTCGCCCTCGCAATCCCTTTTGTATTTCAAGTCACGATACTATTCTGTACTCTACCCAAAAAAATGCTAATGATGCCACTGAGTGGATTTTCAATTGATCCGACAACAATTTTTTTTCTCTTCCAACAATTCCAACTGGATATTCTCACGAAAAATTGACTTTTTTTTTAATTCGAGATTTAAATCCCAGTAGTTCCAAAATTTCCTTAGAATATCCCCTGATGAGATTACACATTTCTTGAGAAATAAAGAGAAAGTAGCAGATTTATGAACATGAAAAGAATTGTTGATAGAAACAAATTGTCAAATTCTATCTGTTCTCTCAATTTTTTACCTTTTTTTTTTTTTTTTGCAGTTTTCACTTTTCAAATTTCTACAAATATTTTCATTTCAACAAAACTGCTGGAAGAAAGGGTACCTGCTTAAAATTTCCTTCAAAACTAGTATTACATGCGATACGGGGCCGGCCGGGGAGAGTCTTTTCTTTTGAGGAAATTTGGAAAATGAAAAATTGTACACATAAAAATGACATGCAAATCATGAAAGCAGCAAAGTGGCATGAATTTTCATTTTCTACATGCAGTAGACGCCACATAAAGTTGAAAAAAAATTTGAATTCGGAAAATGTCTCTCAAAAAATTCAAAATTAAATTTCTATAACAGTGAAAACAAATTGAGAATTTTGGAGAAATGAAAGCGAAAAAATTAAAATTGAAGTAGAATTGGGTTAAACAGTTCATTTGTCTCAATTTTCCTGAGTGTCTAAGCATTTTCAATAAACGTGGTGTTGGAAAAAATCAACTGAATTCAGTCACTTGACAGTTTAATGTTGAAATATAACATACACAATAAGAGCCGAAAGCTCCGAAGTACATAAATGCAGGCATGATGTGTTTTGCTGGAGCGAAAAAAAATAAGGCAAAATCCAAATCGTATGCGATGCATTTTTGTATCGAACACAGGTACAGGCAGGGAGACAGATGACAGAGACAGATGTGTCGATATAGGTCGGATACATTGATTTTATTTGTTATGCCAGCACTTTGACCAACGCAACGTGATGTCAACAAAATTAGCTCGGGAAACTGAAGCCAAATTAATAACACAGCAAAATAGCTACACCAAAAAATAACCTATTCTATTCTATTCTATTCTATTCATAAAAATGTCGATTGAGAATCGATTTTAGTGAAACGAGATGGCTCGATACAGTTATCCATAAACTATAAAGGTTGGAATGAAAGTACAGTAAGTTAGGTAGACTTGAAGTTGAAGGAGGACGTTGAATGTCGCTGTACCATGGTCAACTTCAAGTTTGAGTCACATGTAGAAAATCTTCAGATTATATACTTATTCCAGACGTCTGGCATCCTGATTTGATGAAAACCGCGACTGAATAAAAAAATGGATGTGTCGACAATGAATGTAAACATAATTTCAACCCCAAGTAGGTATCTCCCTACCTACTACCCAGATACCAAAACGACGTGTCATACATGGGATATGTAGGTTGTTCCTACATAGTTAGATGGGCACATTTGTAAGGAGAACACAAAACACTGCCAACCAACAAAACATGCCAAATTGGGAGTACAATGGCATAGAAAGTGGAGAGATATGTACCCAACAGCTACGTTTGAAACAGACCAATTGTCAAGCACAATTTCAAATCTCTGGCCAAATGAGATATGTTGACTACGCTGTTGACCATGTCTTGAACCGCTGAAACACTAGGAAATTGTATGGCGGCTTTTTTAATTTCGTGCACAGTTGAAGCAAGTGCTTCGGACAGAGCGTTGGATAACTGTCCAACTTGAGCACTTATTTCTGCACAAGAAATGTTTCGATGAACAGCGTCACCGATATGAACCAGTCGATAAGCGCTAACAACCACCAATTTGCCGTGTGCCAAAAACATCTTGGGTGGCTGATTGCGTTCCACAGTATTTAGAAATGTGTCGATCGCTTGTGTCAGATGCGCTAAATGAGCGTCACAGCAATTTGCATAGAATGACAACACCTAAAATCAAAATGAAAATTGACTATAGGAGTATTATGTAAATCATGTCGGTAATTGAATCAGATAGGAGTTTTCGACCTGTTTATCATGCTGATCAATTTGAATGGAATGGTTTTTCTGGATGGAAGTGACATCATTTTCGGCATCTGTGATAGACAGGTCAAACGGTTTTTGCAAATCACCTGATAGACTACCATTCTCACAAGTTAGCTGATCCAGCGTTGTACTCAATTCTGAGTTGATGTAATCTTTGACTAGGTTTGCTTCATCTTGCTTATTTGTAACATAACCGTCACTGACTGCTTTATTCTTTCTGAACAACAACGTAGCATTTCCCTGGAAAATAATTCCAGCTATAATTTTACAATAGGTACCATATCACTGCAAAAATTGGTTCCATTGTGCAAATAGCAAACATTCAATTGAATGTTAGTAACTTATTCAAATTCATAAACAATGTTCTGAATTTTGATTATGTATTAAGATTTCGATGAAATATGTGGCACCTTGCTCCCAACATTTTTTTTTTTTATTATGTAGGTAGTATGCGTTGCTATATATGGGCTGTAATGAGATATTTTGGCAAAACATGGACCATGAATGCGGAATGCAAAATGTCCGCTTTCAAGATCTTGTGTTATTGAAGATTACTAAACTTCTCCTGGAAAGACTATGCAACAAATCAAGAAGTCTTCTCAGGAGAAAGTTAATGAAAAGTGCTACTAGAAGACAAGACATCAAGCATAGAAAAATGGATTACTTGCCATTCAATTTGAAAATTTCCTACATCAAGCTAACCCAACCTTATCCTGCCATCAACTTCAAACGGTTCAAACACATGACACAAAATTGAAAACCTCAAAAAGAAGTTGAAAAGCAAACTACTGGTACTTGTGCTGGCCATGGAAAACTTACTTGTACAAATGATGAGAACCGCCTTACATCTTCTGTTAAGCTTTGTGCACATATCACGAGCCTATCCAATAAATTTGAGTCTTGGGTTATTTCACTATCCACATTGGCCAATGGAAGTGGTCTCATACCCATCACCTCACCAGACCAATCACACTTTTCCAAATGATTGACACATTCTTGAACCACTTTATTGGTTTCAAATAATGCTTTGGTAAGAGGGTGAAGTTTTTGGACTAAACCTGTGTCAGACAGACAAACAAATGGGTACAATACAAGTCTGCATGTGACATGTTTGACTATACCCTCACATGTTTGGTGATCTTCACTATTATAGATGCTTCATACCAACCTCTGTCTGATGCGTGTGAAGCATTGGCCAAAACACCGAAGCCGAATTCTGATAAATTGCGTACAGCTGATTGCAAATGCAATATCGCCAATTTTATGCCCTCCAAGTCTGGCTCTGGTCTATTGATCTCACTTTCACGCCAAAGCAGCGCTGAGTATGACAAGAACTTATTAATAGCGTCGGTGATTTCATTTTGTAATTGCTCCAAATTCTTTACAGCAAGACAAAGGTCCAATGGTAATTCGCAACCAATGCGCTGAGGAATGTCATAACACTGCGCAAATATGAAAAGTAAATAAGTAAATGAGATATTCTGTTGAGAGTCTTCTTCCCAACCAGACCCACCACAACTTTCTAGTGCAAAGTAAAGTAAATTGCATACATACAACAAAACTGGATGCTGCTTCATCATTTTGCAGTAGTAATGTTACAGGTCTTAATTGTGAAGTGGAATTCAGACTAGATACAGGAGCAGGTATATCATAATCTGCAACAATGCTGCATTGATTTGAATCAAGCATCCTGTTGCAAGTTAAATTGGTCGTTGAACTAATTGAGTAGGTTGGTGACACTGGTGCAATTGAATTAATTGGTCTTGGTATGTCGTACTTTTGGTGCTCATTGCTTGTGGATGCAGAATCAGATATGTTGCAATTGTTTGGGATTGCATAAGTAGCAAGTGCATCATTTCTTGCTTTACGCTGACAATATTCAACATTTTCACTAATGTTTCCATCTAAAACACGGCACCATCACACACATCACAAAGAATTTATGCATTACTTTGTGGCAAATGTGGCATACTCACAGTCATTCTTTGTAAGCACTGGAATTGGTTCACCAAAATGTGGAACATCGTACCAACAATCAGTGTCTTTATTGCTACCATTGCCACTGCCACAGTTGCAGTCAGTGCCAATATCGGGGCCACAATTACAAGTATTTCTGGTACTTTCTTCCTCGGATGTTGTAATCTGCTGTGGCAACTACATTACAGAAATTGAAAAAAATTTTAAAAGCTCAACCTTTAGAGAATGTGAAGTTTGAATCTAAGTTATATAAGCTTACTTTGTTTGACTGGGGTTGTGTGTGCCTGCTGAGATGTCTACTCTCTTGTTGCAAACCATTTGCATCACTAATGCCTCTTGATTTTTGATCAGAGTTGTTGACACCAGCTACTATTTTCAACCGATTTCCCGGACAAATGCCCTAACAACAATCAAAATAATCTGTCTAGCTTACAGCGTATCAATTGGGTGGAACTTGGAATGTACCAATATCCGATATTTAATGTATTTTTGTATTCGCTGTTTTTTCTCTCCTTTTTGTAGCAATCAGATAATTTCCAAGTTTTTGGTGACATCCAACTCCACAAAGAGTGAACAAAATAATGAACTGCAGATGATTCAGTAATGTGAGTAGAAAGTAGAAACTTAGTTTGATAATTTGTCCACAAAAATTGGAAGTTTTTACCAAATTGTTTCTTTATGGATTTATAACTTCTTTCTATTGCTATTATTTACTTGTCTGCCTTTGAAAGAACATAGCCACCATCCTTGTAATCCTCCAGTGTTCTGTTCCAATACAATCAATAAATCCCCTTTTCTAAATGGCAATTCATCTGGAGATTCGGCAATATTATCGTACAACGCTTCGGCCACATAATTCTAAACATAATTCGGAAAAAGGAAACATTGTACATAAATCATTTAAAATGTGGGTACATTAAACCTTGGGTGAAGTTCTATCAAAATGTAATACTGGCTAGGTTGGAAAGAGAAGAAATTTACAGGCAGTGGGGATTACATTATTTTTGATGACTGCCATCCTCAAGTAAAAGTTTATATATATATATTTATATGTACTACTCTGTGAATATCAATAAGTACCTACCTGAATAAACGTAGACTCATAAAGATTCTGAGGCATTGTCTGAATTGATGTAGAGCAAGATTACGCAATTACAATCACATGACTCATTATTTCATGACTTGGTGATTCAATATTGTATCCGGTTAGAGAAAGAGTAATTCCACTAAACAAGTAACTGAAAAAGAGAGAAGATGATTACTCTTCAATATATTAATTACTTAGTAAATCTATGGTTGATAGGTACTTTAAAAAAGAAAGTGTCAAGAATGCAGTCAGATTGTATTGAAATGCAGGCCCAGAAAATTACTTACCTTGAGTATTGCATGTTGTCAGTTGATGTCTTTATGTCGCAACAGCACCTCTACAAATTCCAGATGAAGATTACTATGAGAATGGTGCAATTATATTTGAATAATGTATACATTCAGATTTCAAATTGTTCTCAAAATTTGTAAAATTGTTTTAAAATTTCGTGAAATTTGAAATTCAAAGTATCATGAACCAAAGAAAAGCAATTTTCCAACTTCATTGTTTTGTAATTTTGGATTGTATATTTCATTGATGTGTTGATTTTCAAGGTTTTGATAAGTTGGCCCTTGAAACTAGATTATTCCATCTGAAATGTAAGGAAATCCACACTTTCTAATTACTTCAAATACTTGAAAAAAGATTTTAATAATACATAATCAAAATTTAAAAAATAGATCTTATTCTATGTCCATAATTCCATAATCAGTGATAAGATGAAAAGTTGTTTACTTTTTACTTGTTTGGCCCGGGCCATTTGATTCCCTTGACGGCTAGTATGGCTGTAGGGCTAGTGTTTGGATTTTTTTTCTTTAATTTGTAGCCAATCAGTGACTAGTATTTCTAGGCGACCAATCAGCTAGCTTTATTTGTTGGAGCTGAACATGAAAGTAAAATGGTATTATAGAATAATGATTTTTTTGTGATAGTGTTGCAATTATGAAATTTTGTGTCATGATTTTGTAACATTTGTGCCTTTCTGCCTTTGAATTTAATATTCATAACTTTTTACGTTTTTAGATATTGGCGTTATTATTTTTGGTGAAAAGTGACAGTGGCTTGACTGGTGTAGCCAGAAGAGTCCGAAAGGGGGGTCTGAGTCGGAAGCTTTTTTGGGGGGGCTGCAAAATGAGTACAGAGACTTGAAAAACGAGTAATTTTTTGGGTGAGGGGAAGAGGGAGGGGGTAAAAATGACCATTTTTTGCACTTTAGTCTTAAATAGTCCTTATAATAGTGATTTAATTTACGCCCGAGCGTAGCGAGGGCAAAGCTTCGAAAAAATTGGATACTCAATGCCCAAAAAAGGCATTTCTGAATGATTTTGTTAATGCCCGAGCGAAGCGAGGGCGAAGCTTTGATAAGATTAGATTTTTTAATGTCTAAAAAATACACTTTTTACAAAAATTCTTGACCTCAAGGGGGGTCCAGACCCCCAACCCCCCTCCCCCCTTGGCTACGCCTCTGAAAAGTGACCCCAGCGGGCAGTGATGCTACTGATGCTGGAAGATGGAGTAAGAGGGATGCACTGGGCACTGCAGGTGCATAGGTGCATCCTCCATCGAAATTGTAGTGATGGCATCCTCCACCTCCATCAGGGGTGAAAACTGTTAAAGATCGAAAAACCAAAAACGAAGAAAAAACAGGGGTGTTAACCGAAACCGAAACCGTAACCGAAATCCGAAATTAACCGCTATAAATAGATGATTAACCGTAACCGTAACCGTAACCGAAATCAAAATTTTGAAAAAATGAAACCGTAACCGTAAACCGTAACCTAAATGAATTAAAATTATGTAACCGTAACCGTAACCGAAATCATTTTTCCGGTTTTCGGTTAATTGATTTTGCGATTTTCAGCTATTTTTTTTCAATAAAGAATAGAGAAAGTGTTAGAAAATCAGCACCAAAGGATAAAATATACTTTAATTAATAAAAAAAAACAGATAATGAAATCAATACAAAGAGCATCCGAAATTAGCATATATCATATCAACTACGTAATTAGGAATATTGGATCTGCCCTTGGGCTATTAGGCTGTTACATTCTCTTTACATTCTCTTTCACCAGCAGAACAGTGTTGCCAGTTTTACCAATATAAAATATAACTATTCTATATTTCCAACACTCCCTCCTTGGTAAAACTGAGCATTTCAAAACATTTTGATACTAAAATTAATTACATCTTATTTACTAAAGTGACAATTCGAATTCAGTAATCCAGGTCAGCTACTTGGCGTCGATTAATCGTTTTGTGGGGTTTGACTGTGCAGTTTTTGTGCTTGATGTCGATCAATCCTCTTTGTCGGAATTGACTGTGCAATTGTGCAATTATTCCAATTTATCATGTGTGCAGTTTTAGGTTCCAAGCTTCAGTGACCTGTTTGCTTTCTATAACGACTGGACTGCTACAATCGGATCCATCCTATAAATCAATTTGAAACGAATTAGCAAAAGAATACACTTTCGCTAAGTAAGTTTGATTAAATTCCCCCTCTGTGTCTTGTCAATTGGACTGCCTTTTGAATCTTTTATGCTCCCTCCTAATCTGCAGACTTTTTTGGAAATTCTTAAGCTCCCTCCAAATCTACTGACTTTGACCCAAATTTTGACTCTACAGGACTTTCGAGAACCCATCGTTGCTTCTTCTTTGGCTGGACTCTCAAGGACTTCTCCGTGCTGCTACTTTGGCTGGACTCTGGCTGGACTGGACTCATAAGGACATCTCCTCACTGGGCTGGATCTTGACTATGCATTTCTCAAATCCCTTTCTACTAATTTCTCCCTCCAAATGGATAGGCAAGATACCACTGGTTGCTAATTTGCTTTCTCCCACTTCTCCCTCCGAATCCTATGTTGGTACGCAGATTTTGACTTAAAGTCCCCGCTGGAGTTGTTCTTGGCCGTCGAACAAAACCTTGGATTGTCTCCCTCCGAATTGTAACCCACTACTTGGATTTTTGCTGTAGGGAAGAAATTCGAGATCTGTCTCGATGATTAGTAACCCCCCATGTTGATTGATTGTTGATCGTGTTTTGGGGTTATTGTGGATTGTTTGCTTGACTATTTACTTGAACGTTTGCTTACCAGAGTTGTCTTCATCAGATTCAGAATTGTCGTCATCCGATGAGCATGTTACAGATGCGTCAGATGCTGCCAGATGAGCTTTTCCTTGGTCCTTCTTTGATTTCTTTAGAGAATGGATCGCTCGTGCTTTCGCTTTTCTCTCTTCTCGCTCTGGGCACTTAGATGAATCATGATCAGTCATCTCCTTACATTCATCACACTTTTTGAGCTTACGCCTATCAGGAAGGGTGCAATCTCTCGATAGATGACCGGGTTTGTTACAGTTGTAACATTTCACTTCCTCATTCTCATTCCTATTGTATGAACGCTGCTCATATCTCCCTCGCTTTTTGTCCCGTTGATCTCTTTCATCCCTATCTTCTCGATAACGATCTCGCTTTTCGGAATACCATCTCTTATTGTCTTTTCCTGCAAGAAGCGCCATTTCTTTCTCTCTTCCACTCCTTTCTAGTTCGATTTCCTTCTCAATACCATGTACCATGTTTATTACTTTCTGATATGTGGCGTCTTCGATCTTCATACCTCGAAGAGTATCCGCTGTCTTTCGCTTTGCCTTGGGTGGTAAGGAGCAGATGAAGATCTCCCTCTTAACATCGTTAGATATACCTCCTATTCCTCCCATTCCTTGACATTCCTTACAGGGGTTCCTGTTTCTCATTACGCACGTATTATACTTTCCTACAATGCTGTCGAAGTCAGCCACATTTTGAGTTACGGATTTGCTCAAATCATACCGAAAATCTTTTAGCGCGGTCCAAACTGCGAACCCTGTTGCCATAGTCGTTGGTTCCCTAAATTCTCTGATCCTTTGCACCATCTCTTTTGGATTCATCATGGTCTGTACATACTGCCAATACGTATCGTCTAGCCCGCGAAACAACAAATTTCTCGCCAAAAACGTTCGTTCGCTCACATCTTTTTCCTCCACTATCGGTGGATTCTCGACCCCGTCGAATAAGACATCCTCCAAATCGGTTAATTTTGAGGCCATTCGAAAATTCCTCTCCCAGACATTGTACTCAACCTTGTCATTCAATTTCTCTATAACCAAACCTTCCTCTTTTCTCTTAATCCAAACGCGTCGACTTCCGTCTCGTTTCTCGGTGTTGACTCCTTCATTTGATTTGCTTCCCTGCATACACAGATACGCAAATGTACAAATGAATTATGGAGGCGGGTCTCACCTAAGGCGTGGCCACGGCTGCGTCCGGAGATTGGGGCCAGCTGTCGCATCACCCGGGAAGTCCAGCTTGGGAGCCCAAGGTCAACCGGCTTGTGGCTCAGCATCCTTGAGGTACTGCCCTATGAACCCGTCGAACTTCGTATCCCCCTTTTGGTTGAGATAACTCAGTCGAGCGAAGATTGCTACTAATAGATCACCAGGGAACATTAGGCATACATCTCCCACACCACTTCGTTAAATCTCGAACCAAGGACAGAATAGTTCACCTCTGGTTCCACCGAAACTGCTCCTGGGGTTCCATTGCCTGCCGGAACGCTTTGTTTCTCCTTCTGGTTACCCACTGAACCGTTTTCGTCGTTTTCAGAGCTACCCCGTTGCTCTTTTTCTGCCAGCTGCCTTCGTACACTGGCTACAATTGTTGAACGCAACTCCTCCAACACCTTGACTGCTATCTCTTCGGCACCTTTTCCCAACATATTGCGCAAGAATTACATACCGTACCAGAACTGGTCGAAATTATCAGCTACCCACAGCATGCCAACCCATTCCTAGCGTATTAGTGAGTTCTGTTCCGTTAAACATCACTACGTTGGTGTTTCATTACAGACATAAACACCGATGTCTTCGTTGTCGTCATATTCGTTTATCGTTATCGTGTCGTTGTGTGTTCTATTCTGCATAAACACCAATGCATGAAGACGTGTAGCGCTACTGTGTTCTGTTCTGCATAAACACGGATGCATGAAGAAATCGTTCGTTGCATGTACGTACATGACTTTCGTTCGTTTCTGCATCACCTGCCTACTTGTGCGCACAAGATTTGAGAAATTTACCAATATCCTTTGCTTTTCGAAAAATATTTACCAACACCAGTGGCTTTTCAAAATAAAATATTCAAAAATTCCATTCTTTTATTCCAAATAATTCGTTTTTCAAAAATATTCCTTGGTTTTTCAAACAAAAATAATCAAATTTTCATTCATTTTTCAAAAAAAATAAAAAAATAAAAAAAAACAACTTCATTTGTTTACATGTGACCTCATCCAGCCAGTTCGGTAGGCTATCCGTTGCCCTACCTACTTAACAGCAGCAGACATCTATCCAGTTACTCTATTACATCCAGGCACTGTATGTAATGCCATGACCTACATAAATTACGTATCTACTTCAAAGCACACTTTCAACTTGAACTGATGCAATAAATTTACATTTCAATTTCATTAAATTTATCACTTCATTCGTTACCTGATCTAATTCTGTGTTACGCCGTAACATAGATTCAATCAATTCATATTTTCTACTTCTCCATTTAGTGTAAGCTGAGTATGAGGTGTGACACACCTTATCTAGGTCAGCTTCTAAAACTAAGTTTCTTGTTAGTATTCACTTTATTTTCACTAAATTGTTTTCCGAATCGTCACCCGGAAAACGAATAAACTAATTTATCACTAATTAAATTAGTAAAGAGAATAAAAATCAAACTTACTCATCCCCTCTTTGGGGATGTGATACTTGGCTTACGGAAATGAACCTGTTGCTTCACAACACTTGAACACAAATCTTATCACTTTGGAACTGAAACACTGAAAAATTCGTTTCAAATTGATTTATAGTGTTAGAAAATCAGCACCAAAGGATAAAATATACTTTAATTAATAAAAAAAAACAGATAATGAAATCAATACAAAGAGCATCCGAAATTAGCATATATCATATCAACTACGTAATTAGGAATATTGGATCTGCCCTTGGGCTATTAGGCTGTTACATTCTCTTTACATTCTCTTTCACCAGCAGAACAGTGTTGCCAGTTTTACCAATATAAAATATAACTATTCTATATTTCCAACAGAAAGAAATGAAAAAATTAAAATATCTGCCCTGAAACAGGTCTGAGGTCTTAATTTATTCATCACTTTACGATTTTTTTCGAAAACTTTGAACGCCAATGGTCAAATTTTGGAGACTGGAAAAATTTTCGCAATTTTTTTGAGTATTTGGTCTCTTTTTACAGTTTTTGAAAAAATTAACCGAAACCGTTATTTTTAACCGTAACCGAAATTTTTTTACTATCACTGTAACCGAAACCGAAAACCGATAACCGAAATGAGTAAAAAAATGTAACCGTAATTGTAACCGTAACCGAAAAAAAATAGTTGAAAACCGAAACCGCTAAACCGTAACCGTTATTTTTTTCGATTTCGGTTAACACCCCTGAGAAAAAACCAAATATAAATCGGTTTTGTGCAAAACTGAAAACCAAAATGGAAAGTTATATGGTCAAAACCAGGGTTGTACTGATTCGAATCATTTTATTATTCAGAATGACGATTATTGATGCTTTTAAAATTAAAATTCGCACTGTCGACAAGTCAACATTCTCTGATCATATGAAGAGTACAATAATTCCAACATTGGTGAGAAAATTTACCAGTCCTACACCAAGTTATTGGATAAAAAATTATTTCAAAAATCACTATTCAACGATGTTTTGCACAACTTTATTATTTTAATTCAATTTTCTGGTAAAATAATGGCGATTCACACATAAAATTGGTTTTTACAATCGATATTTGGATATTTAAAGCTGATAATCACCATTTTTGCAATCTTCCACAACACTATGTACGAATTCGCCTTAGTTTTACCAGATTTTTAAACACCAAAATTCAACAGACAAAAATACACACCTACAATTACAATGTTAACAACACGTATCAAACGCCGACATCATTATTAGTCTAATTCGTAGATAAAAAAAAATCAATTGAAAGAAATATTTGATTTAGTACGTAATCAAATTTTTAGTATTTTATTACCTAAATGAAAGGGAGAAAATACAATAAATTAGAGAAACACAATACCACAGCCAAATTTGTAATAAACAACGATAGTTGTTTATCTAAGTATTGTAAAAATTAAGATATAAAATTAATTTGCTATAAAACAAGAGTAAAATATTGCAGCCGGAGTCATTAATTATTTACAATAAATAAGTTATTAGGAACGTACAAAATAATCGACTGTGAATGGAGGTGCGTCACGTCACTGTAATATTTGTACTGTATCTGTAGCCATTCTTTGCTTACCAATTAAAGGTTGAACATTGGCGGTCTGATGGAATCTTAGACGGCCAGCAAAATCTGCGTTTTCTTCGGTCAACTGCGATGGCTGTATATCGGACGGAGGATGAATCGGGGTTACGATAATTTCTTCGTATTCGTAAGTTCGTTTTCTATAATAAAACGAATAAATAACCAGAAAAATATTGAATCAAAATAAGAAAATCCCTCCGGTAGAGTACTCACCTGAGTATTCTTAGTATCATTTTACGTACAAAACGTAGAAAGTTAAATTCATTAGCTGCTCCGGGTTTCACAGCCGGATTCGTCAGTCCGATGTAACACCATATTATGAACACCGTCACAAACGTAGCCAGAGCGTATTTACTATCGATAATGAACATTATTGCGATATTCAATACGACCTGTGAAAAATTCCCATGTAAATGATGAAAAAATTCCACACAGTCAAATAATCAAAATTAATAAATTAGTTACTCCGCATAAAGAGAGCCATCTGTTGCACAACGCCGAATACCAATTGCCAGCTTTACTGTGTACTGTTACATTGGGTGAGTCTGAGGCAACCTGTGAAAAAAATTCATCTATTAAAACCTATCGCATTAGTTGCCAGTTTTTAAACGCGTATTTGTGTATCGATTTTCGAAGCATTTCAAAGATTTCCTGGATGGCCTTCGATTAAAACTCACATTATCATTGTTATTAACATGTCGAGTATTTCTTTCAGGAAATAAACTATCGAGATCTTCGCATTCGTCACTAGTCGGTGAGCAAGACTGGTACCCTTGGCTGCTTCTGACCGATCTACAAAATAAAATTGTCAATTAGTATTAAAAAATTGATAATATTGTTTGCCTAGAGCAATTTACAATCGTCTTACTTCTTGAATCGTTGTTCCCTTTGGTGCTGAATGTCGAAAGTCTGAGCCAGAGCGAAATAAGCATAATCCAAGGCAATGTAGGTTAATAAAAATGGCATCGTTACGATAGGAGCTAATGTATTGATATCACCGACCAAAGTAAATATAACTATGGTAATGGCTATAACGATCATGGCGAAAATTGGTATTTTATTCGGACCTTTCTGCAAAAAAATCGAACAAAAATTAATAATTAGGTCCGTCTAATGACTGCAATTCACAGAGTATTCGAGGTGCCCAACAAATTCTCTCAAAGAACAGAACTACATAATAGAATTTCGCAGAACTTCTTTCTTCAACTTTGAAAAAAGTATGAACATTCACCACAAGGTGAATCCTAAATCAAATTTGAAGGGATTGAGTTCTACAGTATGATTTGTTTTTTTCCAAAATGTTTTTTTTTTTAGGAAGAGGGAGGGGAGAGGAATAGGAATATAATGATGTAAAATTTTCAAATACAACTTGAAAATTAAAAACTGACACAATTTTCTGAAACTTTGGAAATATCATTTTCAGAGCAAAATGAACCACTCCAAAGTCAAGATCTCCAAAATTTGAAACTTACCCAAAAAAATTCATCAAAATTATTAAATAATTCTACGCTAAATTTTTTTAGAAATCGAGACATCAAAGAATTGAAAAAGGTATTCTTGGCAGGAATAATTAATAATACGAAAATACTGAAAAAAGATGCGAGTACAAAATTTACCAATTTCTAACAAATTTGAAAAATTTAGCCCAGTACAATCAGGAGTATATTAATCCTGTCAAGGCAGAAAATTGGACAAATAAAAATCTCGAAATCTTGACTAAAAAATTTGAGAAAAAGTGATTTTCGAGTAATTGTCCAAAATACAAAGTTCTGCTCGAAAGAATCACTACTAGAAATTAAGCAACCATAACAGTTTCATTTCTGGCAACCAGATTTACGTTACATTTCTAGTTCAAAAATCAGTTGGACAAGAAAACTCGAAAAAGCAACAAAATATGCAGGACAGTTGGACATCTTAGCACTTCTATTTACCCCTTGTCCTAAAAAGTTGATAATTGGGATAACTTTCTCGTTAGCTATCGACTGGAGGACACGAGGAGTACCATATAAAGCTCCCAGACAGCTCGACATAGACGATATGTACACTCCACCGAGAAGCAGGAAGCCTGCAAAACGAATCAAATTAATCACAAACTCGCCCACTTTGAAAACCATTCCAAATCCAAAAAAAATCTTACTGAACGCAGATACTTTGGCAGCGATTGTAAAATCTGTAAGTAAAACGCTTCTAACGCAAGTACTTCCCAAAAATATCACAAAAATTAAATACAATCCGGCCCTGGACAAAAAAAAATGACTTATCGTCTGATCACAGAAAGCGTAGCTACTTCTGAATACAATTTTCGACCATCTTACGCCGTAAATAAAGCAGCAAATGTTCCATTCGGTATATCTTGCGAAGGCTGGCTCAAATCACCGCTCATATTGATCCCAGCCATTACTCCAGTTATTGATGGAAAATAAACGGCGAAAACGGTAAACCAATTATATCCATTGGCATAGGAAGGTAACAAATTCAATACAAAATTACCGCTAATCCATCCTTCGAATCCTTCCTCTGTTCAAAACGTAAAAAAATTAAAAATCTCAACGTTTTCTATGTATTTTAGAACCGTTCAGCTTAAAATACAAACTCATATCTGTATGAATGAAAGACCCAACAGCGAAATCCAATCCGGCCAATAACAGCACAATTAGTAACAAAAATTGCAGCTTGATCACCCATTTAACTCCAACTAGATTGATAATCCATAGAAAAAATACAGCAGCACTGGCGAATATCTTCTCAGCCCACTTATTGGATGTCATGTTCAACAATCCAGCCATCGATTCGCCAAATCCGACTAAATTCAAGCTGCATCCGACAGCCTAAGATAATAAATCACATATTCAACGATCACAGCGGACTTTAAATACTGTTCCGGTGACAAAACGATGATCTTACTTGACCAAATACGTAAACTATTCCGACAGCTGCGGCTGATCGAGGTCCCAGTACGTGAGCTAGTAAAAAATACACACCGCCGCTTTCGACACGGCATCGTTCACAAATTCCAACCGCTGATAAGACAGATATCAACGCTATTCCGACTAGAATAACATTTTGTATTAGAAATCATCGTTAGAGCGAAGAAAAACTAATGAAAATCCAACTTACTGGTAGATAAAACGATAAAAACTGCGTTTAAAATACCAGCTTGGGCAACCAACCAGCCAGATCTGAGGAACACAATTACACCGAAGATATTGATCAAACAGGACGTAAATACGCCATCCCACATTCCAAACAGCACCGGTTCCGAAATAAAGAATTGTGTTTTCCACCACGGTTCTTCATTCTGTTACAAATCGATCGTTTGTTGAATAAAGAAACATTTTGGAATAATTCCTAATGATTCTAAATATTTCATTACTTGTTCGCCAGCGAACAATTCATTACGACTAGCAGGCCTATATCCGTCGGCTCCACAACCGATAAATTCTACTTCATTGTTTGAATTTCGAGATTCACTAACGGCCAATCCGAATTTACTTAAGTCTACGTTATTGGATCTTTTGACGTTGGTCTTCTCCATATCGCTAAAAGAACTGCACCGGTTTCAACGGACAAATGCAATTTCTGAAACATTGTAACGATATAAAACGATGAGATTAAAACATTGGTAAAAACACAACTGTGTGAGGCTCGTTTCATATTAAATTGGTGGGAGACAGAAAATCAATACTTACCTTTATTTCATGCAACGAAATACTAATTTCCATCGGTATATTGGTGTTTCAATTAGATCTGTGGGAATGAATTTGCAAAAAGTTATTTCACTACCGGAGTTCGGATCGAAGCAACGAAAAAGCATTTGGCAGTGTTTGGCATGATTAATGGTTTGTCGGTAAAGTATAAAGTAAATACGATCGAAGTAATTACTTTGTTCTAGCTAAACTAAGTAATATAATCGCGAAATGAGAACACTATTAATCATAGGAAGAATAAATCGATTCAGAATTTCAGATACGAGATATTTTGATATTTATGATAAAACCAAGGATTATAGAAGTCTTATGTATAATAGGTAGCCCGGATCGTTGTTGTACACACTCGCGTGAGTGAGGAGTGCAGGGTGCTGACATCATTGGTAGTTTGCGGTAGCTGTAACAACATAACAACTAAAAGCACACACAACGTCCGTGTTGACAAACATAATCAGCGATGTCCGCGCATACTTTGTGGGATCGCGTGGGATCAACGGCAAAATAAATTGGTAAATAATGGCCAACTACCAATGACGTCATAATTCACTCACACTAGCGTCAAAACCAATTAACCAAGTATAAATTGAGGACGCGGCTGGAAAAAGGGCGTTAGTAAAAAAAGTTGATTTTGAGAAAAACACGTTTGAAGTGGTAAAACTATATCAATTCCATTTTTTTTTTTTTGGTTTTTTTAAGATAGCTCAAACCCTTCTCTTTACACTCACGCAAACCGTTTTTTGAAATATTAAATACTTTTCTTAAAAAATGAGTTCTCCCAAACGCTTATTAACGCCCTTCTTCCAGACATCCGCCCTTTTTCCATAAAATACCTTTTTTTTTGAATTATTTTTGTCTGTTTTAACAAGTAGAATTCATTTATACGCCCTTTCAAGATTTGAGACAATAAAATATTAATGCAACAATTTCCAATATATTTAAAACAATTGAAATTAATATAACTCAATTTTACAAACACTTATTCAAGCATCAAGCTGACAAATTGTTTTCAAAGAAAGTAATTCAGCAGGAGTCAAATACACGAACAATTTTTCTAAATCTTTTCTTTTTCCTTCATCCAGACCAGGTCCAGGGACAGCAGACAAGGTTAAAAGTTAAAACGTTGTATGATTCATTCTCACGTACATCTTCTCTCCAGAACAACACTGAGATAACGAAGTGCATTGATATAATTTGAATTTCTGAACAGGGGGATACATTTTAGGACAAAATACCTAGATGGGTGAATAAAGGAAGGATGTCTAATCACATTTTCTCGATTTCCGGAAAAAGGGCGTTCGCCCGACTAACGCCCTTTTTCCAGCCACGTCCTCAATTAGGAAAAAAGAAAAAACTGTTAACCAAAAACCAAACCAGAAATAATCATTTTTGGTTTTCAGTTTTTTTTTTGGATTTGGAATTTGTATGTTCTGTTGTTCCTTGCGACTCGTACGGGGCTGGAGCTGGCTGGGAGAGCACCAGGGATGAACCTCCCGGGTGCCCTCCCGCCCCGCCCCAGCCACCTACGAGTTGTAATTTATTTTTATTTTGCAATTTAAGTATGAAAAACCAAAAACAAAGAAAAAACCAAATATAAATCAGTTTTGTGCAAAAGAAAACTGAAGACCAAAAACCAAAAACAAAATGTAAGTGGACAAAACCAAAAACCAAAACACCAATTACTGAGAAAGGTGAAAACTGAAACCAAAAACCAAGAATTAATTTATTTCGGTTTTTCACCCCTGACCTCCACCCAGTTTCCTTGCCTTTTCTGACCATTAAATAACCAATTTTTTCGAAGCTCTCTAATCATATATGATATGAGCTATTAATTTCGGATGCCACTGCTAGGTGTCAATCACCAAAAATGAAGATGTTTGAAGAAAATCCTAACTAATCCATAACTTTTTGAGACTGTTTTCGGGGCAGTAACTCAAAAACCAATAATAATTCGCTTCAATTATTGATCATTTTTTTTTAGAATTTCCTTTGAAAAGTCTTGTTGACACACTGAATTCACTACAAAATGAAGTAGGCAATGATGAAAAGTAGAAGTATATTTACATTACCATACAATACATGCCATCGTATCATTCGATCATTACTTGGACTGCATTTTCCTCACAAGTCAACTTATAACCCCCAGTTACTTTCCCTTTAATATTATCGTTTTCGAAATCAACGGTAAATTCATGACGAATATTGGGTGTCTGAACACTGGCTTCAGTATTAATCTTGCCTTCTGCTAATCTCACGGATATGTCACCTTGCACCAGATGAATTTCAATATCAATACCATGCTGAAATGAATTCCATGAATTAATGAAAGCACGTGTCTCTCACAAAGAAATTATTCATCTTGATTTGATTGAGAAAAAATGAAGCTTCCTGTTATTCACTCCACAAAATTAATTTTTTTAGCTGTCAACGATTATTTTCCGATATTTAAATAACTGGTTGAAATAGCTACTAATTTTCAATAAAAATAGGGAATTACAAGACAAAAATCTGAAAATAAGTCCAAATACTGCATCTTTGAATCAATTGACATCATTGTACAATGTACAGTCAAAATGTCAATCTGAAGCCTCCAGCAAAAATTGATATTTTCCAGCACCCTGGAATTAATCCATTAAAAAACACAGTGATCGATTTTCAAAAATAAAAATGTAGTTTCAGGTATGGATGGCAAGGCTTTTTCAGTGGACCAAATTTTAACTTCATCTGCTATCATGGGTTGTGAATGTTCCCTTATTAGTTAATATTGATTTGATTTAAAGAAACACACTTGTTTCAAATATTTGTATAATGCTGCTGACCAAGGTCCCTCGTACTGACAGGAACAATTGAATTTGCCTTCGTTTACCGAAATAGTTGGTGTGTACGCTTGATGCTCGTTATCGTCCATGAAATTCCAAGTGAGAAATATTTTTGGATTATTTTCAGTAGATCTGTAAAATATATTTTGTTTTATAATGTCATATATTTTTAAAAAAAATATCAAGTTCATTTGGATACCTTGTCAAGTGTTCTGAAAAATATTTAAATATAGCTTCTCCAAATTGTAATTCAAATACAGCTGTGGCCGGAGAAAGAAGAGGGGATTCCTAAATAAGAAATAATGCCATTAAAAAAATCACCTGAGACATTACTAAACAATAAATTCTACCATAATCTGCATTACCTCTACAGCATTGGAAGTGTTTTCAAAGGCTTCAACGGATATGTTGTTTTCTTCTGTTTGAATCATTTTATCAAAGCATTGAATTGAAACACCAACATAGGCATCTCTTTTATCAACCAACGTAGAATTAACTTTTGATTTGAAGTCTATCACTACAATGTTATAACTGTTTAATAATTTATCTAAAATGTTGACATAGTCTTGGTAATTGGATTTTTTAAACTTTGCCGAATTATGCAAATCGCCAAAAATATTTTTGAAATTAGTTTCAATAAGATGACTGTCATTTAGCTGAGATAATCGATCTTCGTGCTTCCTCAGAATATTCTGAAGACTACGCGAGCAATCTAGGACAGTTTTTTCATTCTTTTGATATATTTTCTGTAATTCTTCTATCTGAAGAGGAAGCAAATCAAATGATAATAATGAACAGAATATTTTGGTTACTCCTGAATAAATTATCAAAATTACTTCTGTTTTATATTTATTATTCAGGGCATACTGCACACGTAGTAATTCCTTGCACTGGTTCAATTCACTGGAAACTTGATATAATTTCATTTTCACACTGTCTGGCCTGTTGATTGAAAAATTGTTTCAATATCACTGAATTTTTCATGCAAGGAAACAAAACTACACTATAATTTAGTTTACCCATCGTGAACATCCGCAACATTGATCAATTCCTCTAGATTATTTTTGGAGCATACAACGTCGACATGATCTGAAAAAAAAATCACAATAAAAAATATATATGTAAAAGTAGATGAGAAAGATCCCAGCAAAATGAATTTCAATACAATTTTTCTAACCTGTGATTGTAACCATAATAGCTTTATCTTCGGTAGAAATAGAATTATGCCTGTAGTTTGCTTTCAGTTGAATTTTATCAATAATTTCTTTCAAATTTTCAATTTGTTCTTTGAGCATAGTATTGTTGGTTTTGATTTCAGTGTTGGTGACATTGCACTTGGAAAGTTCGTTTTGTAATTTTACATTTTCTATTTCGGAATCGGCTAGTTTCGCTAGTGCTTCTGATTTAGCTACTACTTCTTTTCTCAGATTCTCTTCAAGTTCTTTAATCTGGAAAATTAGGTATATTTTGTGAGACAGGAAGATAATGGTTCATTCCATAAAATTGTAACTAACCTGTCTTAGATAATTGGCTTTGCTGTCAGAAGTGCTGGAGTTGGGTTCTTTCTGTAAAGATAATTTGAGTAGGTTGTCGTTGTGCTCTTTCAAAGTATTTTTTTCAGTCTGCAAGTATTATGAAAGTGAACTCTCAGAGTCAACAAAAAATGTACATTTATTGTAGGTACACTTATTATACTGACTTGTAAATCGTTTATTTGCTCTTCTAAAAGTTTCTGAGCGTCCTTCAATGTTTCAATATTTGATAATAATTTGGTTGTTTCCAATTTCTCTTGAGATAAATCGTTGTGTAATGTTTCTAAGCATACAAATCAATTATTTGAAGGATTTTATGTGATCACATTATTAAAGTACAATAAGTTGTTACCATTTTTATTATTTAGAGAAGATAAATTCGTTTGCAACTGTTTAATATCCGAATTGGCTATTTCTAACTGAGATGTCAATGACTGAATTTGAGCTGTTTGCTTTTTAGTTAATCGTTTCAATTTGATCAATTCAACATTATCATTGAGCTCAGTTTTCAATTTACTGGGTGATAGTGGTTCTTGAGCTTTAGACAATTGTGCTTCCAATTCGGAAATCCGATCTTTGTTTTGTTGTTTAACAGTTTCCAATTCCTAATTATGCAGTGAAGATCAATTGTAGATTTGATGTAACTATCAATGAGCGGGTGCAAAATTCAATTCAACTGTGTGAAGGAAACATTGTCCAAAATAATTTAGCTACCAGTGATAATCTGTTTGAAAATGAAAACAAAATGAACTACTGTGCTTGTATTACATTCTAAGTGGAGTTTTAACTAAAATGAACTGACCTCTTGTAATATATGCATTTGTTGAAATAACGAATCATACTGCTTATTGATGGCAGTTCTATTTGAGTCATCGTGTTTGGTGTCTTTATTGTGAAATCTGAAATATGTCACAAAATAGTAACACATTTTCAACTAACAGCAATGCGATGTGGATGCGTACCCATTTATATTATAATTACGATGAAAAAGGTTGGAATGAGATCGATGGCTTTGAGCTGATCTAGGATGGAAGGCGGAGTTGTACAGATTGCTCTGAGATTCTAGTTGGATTTTCAGTAACTTCATCTATAACAAATGTTTAATCAGAATCTATGAGGCAATTATGCAATATATCTATGTAGTAATCGATTAATGTACTTTCTCAAGGAGCATCCTATTAGATGTTTCAAGTTCTTCTATTTTGATATTTTGATTTAGTAATTCTTCTTGGGTGAATCTGAAATGGTAGTGAGGTTTTAAAATATCGAAATGTAACTTTGAAAAGTGTATATATCAACTTACTTCTTTTTCATAGTTTCGAAAGAATGAATCCTGTAAAATTACATAAAAATTTGAATAAATTGAACAAAAATTTAGAAAAAACTTCTAAATTATCATTATCATAGGTATTCAAAATTCAAATCAAAAACATAAACAAACGATAGAAAAGGAGTATGAAACCCTAAAAAGAAAAAAATGACCGTCTAGATTGTTCGCTGTTTCAGGGTGCGGTGTATTTGTTTCCCTCATATGTTCATACAATACATATCAACCCTTTGATCATAGAAATACTACGTATTTTCGTCGTTTTCAATTCAGATAGAATTTTCTCAACATTTTTCATTTTTTCAAACTCCCAAATTTTTTTCTAAAATTTATTACGACTCAAGTTTTTTTAGAAAATTTATTCGTCAACTCTCAATTTAAAAGCAAAATTTGATTTGGAAAAACGTTTAGAAAAAAATTGTGAGTTGATATAGATTTTGTCGAAAAGAGAACTGAAGCTGGAAAAAGTTTTAAAAATAATTTTAAGTTGATAAAAATTTTGAGAAAATAATCTGATCAAGTTGAAAAAAATAGATAAAGTTGTGTTGAAATTGGAAAATCGTTTGAAAAAAGATGAACATATCACCAGAAAAATTTGGAATTGAAAAAATAGTTTTAAAAATTTGAGTCAAAACAAATTTTAGAAAAAAATTTTAGTCGGAATATTTTATTTAAAAAATGGGAATCAGAATAAATGATACAAAAAAATTTGGGAGGTGGAATAAATTTCAGGGAAAAGGTTTGAGAGTTTAAAAGAATGAAAAATGAAAATACTAAGAAAATTTTATACTCGTTGAATACGACGGCAATGCAAAATATCACGGATTTGAATAAAAAATTTCCATCTTGAGATGGGAGGACGGGAGGAGTGATATATGGGCATGGGCGAAAGAAAAACACCGCACCCTGTTGCAGCGGACAATCTAGACAACAGAAATGACGTCATGTTGTCCAAGAAGTGTCCAGTGTCCACTCCCACTCGTCCACCTCCACTGGCATTAAATTCAATTCTTCAATTCATCACCGAAATTTAAAAATTTCCATCACTTTCCATAAAGTATTATAGCTGAATCCGAATCTTACGTTGATATCTGTTTTGTTCCTTTCAAAATCATCGTTTTGGACCGTAACTCGGTTCAAAATCGATTAATCGATCATATTAAATCCGTCTCCCGTCTCGATGAGATTAATGACGAATCGAATGATTTTTTGCGATCACATTTTGACCATTTTTTCGAAAATTATCATCATTATTTTATTACTTTAGACGTTTAGACAATCGCCCAACGTTACAATTAAAAAAAAAATCGCGCATAACTCGGTCAAGAATCGATCGAAATTCAAAAACGAATATTTACATCATAATCTAGCGGTTTTTTACGATCGAATTTTGACCATTTGGGTCGAAAATGGGCTCTGACTTGGGAGACTTGATGGATCCTCTATATGGGACTGGAAAAATCACATTGAAAAATAACTGTAACTCGGTCAAAAATTAATACATAATTAGATTCGTCTTGTCGAGACGAATCGAATGGTTTTTTATGATCGAATTTTGACCATTTGGGACGAAATTCGATAATGGGCTTTAGCTGGGGTGACTTTGATGGATCTTTGCATGGGATTGGAAAATCTTTTAGATTAACGCCTGTAATTTAAAGTTTAGATCATAGGCGCACAGTAGAAATTAATTAAGGGAGAGGATGAGAGTTCAAGAAAAAATAGGGAGAGGGGGTCAAATTTCAAATAAGTCATTTTGACTGAAAAATCAGTGAATTTTGAAATAAAATGGCTAAAATGTTTTTTGGAAAAATATTGTTTGATTTTAAAAGCAAAAAAAATAGAGATGTGCGCCGAGAAGCCGAGATGAAATCGGCGGCGGCGGCGAGTTCCCCAAAATCTTTCGGCGGCGGCGGCGTTGTCGGCGCGCCGCCGAGTGAATTTAGCGGCGGCGATTTCGGCGGCGTCACCGTTTTTTACCTCAAAAATCGGTTTTAAAAAATCGTAAAATGATTTTAAGTCATTAAAATGTTGCCCGAGCGAAGCGAGGGCGAAAATTTTTTGAAACATTACATTTTGAAAAGTAAAAAATTAATGAGCAACCAGTTTGAAAATATTTCCGAAATTTTTTACTTTTTTTGAAGGGAAAACTACCCTTTCGCCGACGCGCCGCCGAGATAAAAATCGGCGGCGGCGGCGGCGACGCTGGTAAATTGACTCGGCGGCGGCGGCGGCCAAAAACCAAGAAAAATTGGCGGCGGTGGCGGCGTTTTTCGGCGGCGCACATCTCTAAAAAAAAAATGCACTTTTTAAAATTTTTGTTATAAAAAAATCGTTTTTCGAGCTTGAGGAAGGGCTCGAGCCCCCTGAGTCTCCCCCTGGTTTAGATTTAGGATTGCAGGCAAGGAAATTACGAGTGAAATGACTGAAATTATCGTCACTGAATTCATGTCCAACGTCTCAAAATATCCAACTAATCCTTATTTTTGGTATTATTCAAGATGAATTTTCTCAAAATTCTTTTTTTTTCTGATTTGCTCAGCTGAACTGGATATGACTTAAGTTTTTCCATTTGATCACTTCTTTTCTTCAATTTTGGTAAAAATCGGAACGAAAAAGACAAAAAAGCCATGGCTAATACTGCTTCAAAAAAAAAAATGAAGAAATTCTAGCTTCAGACACGTGTAGGTACCTACGTGCTGATATTTTACATCCATGTTCGTTATTTTAACGGGCTTTCAAAGATGTAAAAACTTATTTCAACTTTAGGATTGTTTTTGAGGTCAAAAATCTGAAAAAATTTTCACGTGTTCATATCAAATGTCCTTCATTACTCGGAAAATTAAAACTGTAAAAATCACATTTTTAAGGTCATATCTTTCAGGAGTGAAATGGGGCTGTTAATTTCAAGTTGAAATTATCCATTGCGATGAATCAATTTATTAATTGATAATCCAAGAGATCATATTTTTTCGAATTTTTCACATCGACAAAAAATGTGTGAAACCCCGTTTGGTCATCCTTTGGCGTTTAAAAAATTGAAATTGGATGTAAAGACCCTAATTCCAAAGCGGCGTAACTCCAAAATTTATACACGAGAAAAAGGACTTTCATCAAAAAAATTTTTTATTGTCAAAAGCTGAAAAAAATTCACTTGAATAAAAAAATTCATGAACCTTGAAATTTTGCAATTTTTTTTTGAAAAACGAAACTTTCCACCCAGTCTTTTTTCTTCCCCTACATTTGTTTCACAGATCAATGAGCATAGTGCCCCTTCATTCCCTAGAGATGCAAAGTACACTCATAATACGTCACCCACGCTGCTACCAACACATAACATTTTCGCTTTCCTCTCTAGAGATAAAAATAACAGGCCACGATTTTTCAGTGCCGGAAGAAAGCGTTATAGTGTAAGTCGTGTTTTTCTGTTTCGTGCATTACGTACCTACTCATTTCAGAATCCAACTTGTAAACTTTTTTCGTTCTTGGTTCGTAAAAAATAAATTAAAAATCAAGAATAACATTTCACGAGTGCTAATAAAGTAACCAAGTAGTTATACGAGTACATGTTCGAGTTTACAATTCGAGCCCAAAGCAAGTAAAATACCTAAATTTACTATGTAGTTGTGTAATAGTTGGTATCCCACTCTCGTATTTTTCATTATTATTATTCGTGCTAGAAAACCGTTCGTTTCGTTTCTAGTCGATAACCCACAATCAGCTTCTCCCCACTCACGGTAACAGCTCGCGTTTCGCCTCTTGCGTTGTAAACAATGTTGCCAATTTTCAACTTCCTTTTTCGTCTCTAGAGAGGGGAAGTATTATTAGTAGAGTAGGTACTAGACTATGATTACGTAATACGTACTACCTCTACCTACGTTCACAAACTTACGTTAGTCCATGCACCATATTCGGAGAAATCTGTAAGTTAATAAACGCCCTATTTCTGACCTCCCAAATCGATTGTAAGAGGTTTCGATATATTTCGGAATCTTCGGAAAATTTTGGAATTTCCAAGTACTGAAGAAAAGCCCATAAAAAGAGTTCATATAAACTTAACCACGTATAATCACAGATTACCCACATTGGTAACTATTTGATCGTACAATTTTCCAAAATACGTATCTATTGAATTGAAATTCACATTTTCGAAGATGAACTTTGACTTGAAAAAATATGGATTTCAACCCTATAGATGTGAATTTTGGATAATGGTGCTTTAATTGATCAAATAGGTCACTGATATGAATAATCTGCGATTGTACTTACTTGAATTCTAAAGTTTATATTGTTTTCAATTCTAGAAAATTCTAAAATTTTCTCAAGGCTTCGAAATCTTTTCCAATTCAATTTTCCGTGTCACTGTCTCCTGAAAATTTTCCGACTTTCCCGGGCGAATATCTCAAAAAAAGGTGACTTTCAAACCAAAATCTGATGCCGAATTCGTATCCAGCGACAAAAAATCTACCTATAAACTAAATCCAAGCGCATTTGGTTAATGAAAATTTTCCGACTTTTCCGGGCAAATATCTCAAAATGGTGACTTTCAAACCAAAATCTGACGCCGGATTCGGATCCAGCGATAAAAAATCTACCTACACACTAAATCCAAACGCATTTGGTTAATGAACATTTTCCGTGTCACTGTCTTCTGAAAATTTTCCGACTTTCCCGGGCGAATATCTCAAAAACGAGACTTTCAAACCAAAATCCGACGCTGGATTCGTATCCAGCGACAAAAAATCTACCTATAAACTAAATCCAGGCGCATTTGGTTGATGACAATTTTCCGTGTCACTTTCTCTTGAAAATTTTCCGACTTTTCCGGGCAAATATCTCAAAATGGTGACTTTCAAACCAAAATCTGACGCCAGATTCGGATCCAGCGAAAAAAAATCTACCTATAAACTAAATCTAGGTACATTCGGTTAATGAAAATTTTTCGTGTCACTGTGTCTTGAAAATTTTCCGACTTTTCCGGACGAATATCTCAAAAACGAGACTTTCAAACCAAAATCCGACGCCGGATTCGTATCCAGCGACCAAAAATTTACCTATAGGTAAACTAAATCCAAGCGCATTTGGTGAATAAAAATTTTTCTGGCTCAAAAATCACTCATTTTCTTTGAAAAAAAAAGGATAATTTTTATCAACCAATTCGTCACTTTAAAATGTGCTTCAATGCTAAATTTTTCAAAATAAATAATATTAGAACAATTTTATAATCAAAAAACACGTTTTCTGTTGTCATTTCAGCTATATATGTTCTACTTTGGAAAGCATTGGCTTGAATTATGGAAAGTGAAGAATACAGCGAAGAAGAAGAAGCCTTCGAGTTACCTCGCGCAGGAGTCAACGGCGATACCGATAAAAGCATCATATTGCCAGAGAAATCCAAGCACAGATATGCCCAAGTGTATGAAAACTTCACAAATTGGCAAACAGAAAAGCTGAAGCCTTCATTGACAGAGACTGTGTTACTCGAATATTTTGAAGAATTGGCATCTTCCAAGTCACCAGCAACCTTATGGAGCTCTTATTCGATGCTAAGGGCTATGCTGAGTTTAAAACACGGAGTTGATATTTCCAACTTTACAAATTTAAAAGATTTTATCAAATCTAAAAATCAGGGATATACTCCCCCCAAACCAAAACTTTTTACTGATGAGCAAGTCAATAAATTTATCGAAGAAGCTCCGGATCATATATATCTTGCCACCAAAGTAAACCTTTTACTGAAAATTGAATCAAATTTAATCAGATAGATCGGTACCTATTCTAATCGATGTATTTTTTCATTGTTTTGTTACAGGTTGCTCTCATTTTCTCATTGGTTGGCTCCTGCAAGACTGACGAATTGGTCGAGATGAGTCTTGATCAAATTGAAACTCATGGTCGAGTTTACTTAGTGAAAATACCCAATTTGGGAACCAATACGCATCGATGTTTCACCATCTGCGATCGATATTTCGACATTGTTGAAAAATATCGCAACTTGAGACCACCTAATATGCCTTCGAATCGTTTCTTCACCAATTACCAAAAAGGAAAATGCACCGTGCAATTCATTGGCAAGAATAAATTCACCAGGATGCCGAAACAGATTGCTGACTATTTGAAACTAGAGGAACCAGAACGTTATACAGGTACATATATTTCAATCATGAGAACAAATTGAACAAAAACTATCTTGGATTTTGACAAAAATTGGCGAGATAGTGGAAGTTGTTTCAAAAAAGTTTTGAACCTCCAAGTCTAAAAAAGAACAGAGCCGGAGTGAGGGTTTTGAAAAATGGTTTCTTTAAGAAAAACTCGAGGGTTTTCCGATTTTGAGCAGAGTCATTTGTCAAGAACCTCAGTTTCCTCTTAAAAAGATGTGATTTGAATTGATTTTCTATACCTTCCTGCAGGACTGACTCTACTAGATTAAGTACTGCTGGATCTGAATTAATTCTCACAATTTTTGAACTTTTCTTGCCATTTCCGATGTACAATCTTTTATATTTAATGTCCAGAAAAATCCTCTAATTAAAAAAATTCAGAGAATAAAGTTGAAAATTTATGCTTCTTATTGTGAGATAAATAAAACTCAAATTTCTCATCACATCCAAACCTGTTTCCAATATCCGACACTGGATGTAAAAATTCTGGAAATTAATCACGCCTAGTATAAGAAAATTTTTAAGGAAAAAATTGGAATTTTTCATGAGTAGGTTTTTTTTTGGTGCTTTTTTTTGCTAGAAGATGAACATTTTATGAAAATTGACTAAGTACCACTTTTCCCCATTCTACTGCTACAAAGGGATAGAAAATTTACAGAACGCGAATTTTAAGATCACCTATACTTATTTTATTTTTATTGAATTCAAATTTCTCATTTGAAAATTTTAAAATCGAGCCAATTTTTTGGGTGATTTGAAATATTTTTAATGAAATTTTAAAAATTAACAGTTTTGCCAATTGCATATTTACTGTCACAATTTGAAATAAAAGTATAAAACTCTATTTTGCATCACTGCTGCAAAAAAAAACTTTGAAATTTGAAAAAATTTAATCGCACGAATCAAAAATATAGTTGTCAGTTCTGATATAAACATTTTTTTCGAAAAATTGAAAATTTGAAAAATTGTTTCCCTTTGAGATTGAAAACTGAAGGCTAATTTTTCTTGAAGGAAGGGATGTCTCCCTCACAAAATAAAATACCTCTCCAATTTTAGTCGAAATCTACAATGTATTTTTTTATAATCCAGTCTAATAACCCTGCATATTAGGGTGGGCCGAAAAAACAACTTTTTCGATTTTCAAAAACATACTCCCCCGCAAAAGTTGTCGGCTGATGAGACTTGAAGAATAAAAAAAAAATATTCAAAATCGATTCATATCTTCCGATCGCGCATTGGCGTTAAAGTTTTAAAAAATTAGCAAAAATTCAAAATTTTAAAAATTTTGAAAAAATTCGAAACTGATTAAAATTAATTTTAGAGCTTATTTAGTGACCACATAGACCAAAAAACAAATTTTTTTTTTGAAAAAATCAACGTTTTATAATTTTTTTTGATTTTTCTTCATGGCATGGGAAGAAATAGCAGAAATTTAAAAAAGGCATAAATAAGCATGATTTTTTTCAAAAAATTCTGCTTTTTGGTTTGAATAGTCACTAGATAAGCTTTAAAACCAATTTAAATGAATTTCAATTTTTTTTCAAAATTTTCTAAAATTTTTGAAAATATTGAATTTTTGCCAATTTTTGAAAATTTCAATGTCAATGCGCGATCGGAAGATATGAATTGATTTTGAATTTTTTTTTTTTTTTTATTCTTCAAATCTCATCAGCCAACAACTTTTGCGGGGGTATGTTTTTGAAAATCGAAAAAATTGTTTTTTCAGCCCACCCTACTGCATATGTTCTAAGTTATTCCTGCTCATATAATCAATACTTACGAATATTTTCATTTTTTTGACAGGACATAGTGTTCGGAGCAGCACAACTACCTACTCAAGTACTGTTCAAAAACCACGTCTCAGAATTCCTAGAACGACTGCAGCAGCAGGATGTAAGTGTTTCAATACCTACTGAAATTTTTATTGCTCTTGAGTAGCTGTCAATCCTTTGATATTTTCTGTTAAATTTTCACCAACTACTTTGGTAACAAATTGGTAAAAAATTTGAATGAAAATATTTTTAAAAAAAAACAATATGAGAATTTTTGTTATAAAATTTTTTTAATCTAATGCAAATTCTTATTCTTATTACAGTATCGATTCCAAGGATTCGAATGCGTAAAAAAAACCATTCACGTTCCTCGAAAAGAAAAGCCAAAACGCTCATTAAATCGGTCATACACGACATGACTGATTACTCGAACAGTGAGAGTAATTCGTCAATTAATTTGGAGATTTCAAATTCTGAGCCAGATTCGCCAGCTGTAATTATGGAAGATTCAGAATCAATATCCGGTAGTGAAGTTTCTGTCGAGGATCAAGCCAAATTAAATTCCGGTGTACAGGTAGATAGCAACGTACATTATGAGGAAGATAATCGTATAGATTTGGTAGATAAATATTTCTCCTTTGAAAATTGTACCAACGTTCACATTACTTTTTATAGTAAATAGAAATAGTACTGAAAATAATGACTGTTTTGAGAAGAGGGGGATGAGGGGGGGATTTTGTATTTTTAGAGGAATTTTGTGTTGGATAGGCATGACTATAGAGTGAAGGTGTTGATTTAATTTAGATGAAGTGTTTTTTCTACTTTTTGAAAAAAAATTATATTATGTACTCGAATTGATCTTTTTGTATTTTATTGTATGTATTTTTTTTTTTTCGTTTTAAGTATTTGTGTAAAATGTGAACGTACTTACATAAATATTGAATTGGAAATTTTTTACGCACTTACTGATGAATATAAAATTCCTTTACAAATAATAATATTTTGTTTTAACAATTAACACGTCACACGAAATTTTTGAATTTTTTAAATTTTGACCTGACTAAGAAGGCTGATAAATTTATAATATTAGGTATTATTTGATTTTCCCATTCATCAAAAAATCATCATTCTTCAATTTTAAAAAAATATTCATCAAGTATCATTGATCTTTAGCTTTTTACAGTGATGGAAAACTGAAATGATATCAGTTCTCAAAATTTTAAATTTCTAATTCCAGTCCCAGTTCTCAATATTTTCTAGTTCCAATTCCATACAAATACCAGCTCCAAAATTCCAATTTTTTTTTTCAATTTTGAGAGATGAAAAAATCCAAAATTTTCTGCAAAAATTGAACTTTGTTGTTTTTATTTTTCATTTTTTGAAAGCCCTTTTTTTCATTTTTCGTATGTTCAAGCTTAACACCAAAAATTTCTAGAAAATAATTTTTTTTGAAAATTTTATATATGACTCCTAGTCCTGACTTCCCGAGTCCTGAATAATTATACAATAAAAAAATTGAAATTTGAAGAATGTGTGCGAGGATGTTTTTAATTGGATGGAATTTTCAAATTTACAACACATTTTTTCTTTATTCTCTTTTCTACATAAATTTTTAAGGTTCGTTTAAGGTCGCTTTTGTTTTTCAATTGTTTTTTACTCTATTTGGAATTTTGTTGACCAAAAATTTTAATTGAAAAATAAAAAGAAGAATTGCAATTTGAAAAAAAAAATGCTAAAACTAGTATAAAATTGGAATTCATTTTAATTTAATTCCAGTTCTAGTTTTCAGATTTCAGTTCTCATTTCAGTTCCAATTCTAATTCCAGTTCTAGTTTTTCAGTTGTTCCAGTTTTTTTCACATTTCAGTTCCAGTTCCGATTCCAGTTTTCCATCACTAAAAAAAAACACACAAAATGAAACACTGGAGCTGAAGCTGAACGAAACCTTATCGCCTTATCACTGTCAGTGGCTTGTTGATTACTTTTTTTTTTATTTTTAGTTAGAAAATTTTTTCAATTAAAACATCTTAATTTTGTGTTGTAAAATTGACAATGTATTCTAAATTCTTGAGTAGTTTAAATAAGAATTCGCTATACAGTCTGGATATCAATTTCAATAGGCAAAATATGTTGAATACCTTAAAGTGCAAATCGTTGATGTATCAATTTGCTTCAAGCCGAGCTGTTTTTTAAAATCCAAATTATGTAAGTATGTTTTTATGGTCATAATTGGAATGCTTCTCGTCGTTTTATTGAAACCGAGCAACGTGACAATTTCATGAATGAATTTCAAATTGCTCTAACAGCCACACCTTTATTATTATATTTCAATTTTTTTTTACAGAATGTTGCGATCTAAAATTGTTAGCATCAAAAAAGAGCCCAATAAACCATTGGTATGTATTCCTATTTTTAAAAACTCAAATTTTTTAACTATGCAATTACTGCCTTTTCTTTGTTGAAGGGATTGACTGTCAAACAAGATGAAAATGGTAATTTGGTAGTGGCTCGAATTTTAGCAGGCAGTGTTATAGAAAAAACAAAAGCTCTACATCCTGGTGATGTAATCCTTGAAGTAAATGAAATTAATGTTATCACTCCGGAGAATTTAATGCACGAGGTGTCTCAAAGCAAGAGCACCATAAAGTTCAGAATTGCGTCTACAAGTGATGCTGATCTCACCTTTAAACCACAGGTAAACATACCATCATCATACCATACCACAATGATAATACAGTGTGTTTTATTATTCCAATTAAATCTTCCTCTTATCGATTATAGTGCAAAATCTATGTGAGAGCTCTATTTCACTACAATCCTGCCGAAGATTCGTTGATACCGTGTCCGGAATTGGGCCTGGCGTTCAAAAGTGGAGATATTTTACAAGTAACTATTGATTCTGAAAGTTAGCCTTGTTATTATCCTATAAACTGACGAATCATTTGACAATTCTATGTTGTAGATTTTGGATCAATCAGACCCCATCTGGTGGCAAGCCAAGAAGTTTGATGACGAGATGGGTTGTATTGGTTTAATCCCATCTCCAGATCTTGAGGAGAGACGAAAAGCGTATGTTCCTCCGGAAGCTGATTATGTTCATAAGATTGGTATTTGTGGCACTCGAGTATGTTTTACACTATTGAAGCCTATATTTTGTGCAAAAAAAAAAAAGAAAAATCCTCCTTTTTTTGTGTTATTTGTTATTGTTTAGATTTCTCGTAGAAAGAAGAAGAAAATGTATCAATCAAAATGGAACGTTGAGTTTGATAAAGCTGAATTGCTTCTATACGAGGAAGTTACTAGAATAGATCCTTTTAAAAGACGAACTTTAGCTCTTGTTGGACCATCTGGTGTTGGACGACGTACGTTGAAAGGTCGTTTAATCAACAGCGATCCGGATCGATTTGCTGGAGTCATTCCAAGTATGTGAATTCGTTGGAAAGTGCTTGATTTTAATTATATAAATTAATAACTATTATTTTCCTTATTTCAGTCACGTCTCGGCCACCCAGAGAATTGGAAGAAAATGGGAAAAATTATTGGTTCATCGAGCGCCAAGAAATGGACAAACAAATCTGCCAGCATAAATTTTTGGAATATGGAGAGCACAATGGAAACTTATATGGCACCAGTTTGGATTCCATCAGAAATGTTATTAATGAAGGCAAAATGTGTGTGTTGGATTGTAGCCCTCCGGTGAGTATCAAGTACTCAAAAGAGTTTCTAAATTTCTATTCGAACTACAATAATTTACAAAATTTTACTACTTACAGGCGTTGAAAATACTTCACAATTCGGCCGAATTCATGCCATACGTAATTTTTATTGCTGCTCCTGGAATGGATGAGTTGAAGAATTTGTACGATTATGGACGTTATAATGGCTACTCGACTAGAACTTTAACCGTAAGTTGAATTTGAAAAGAATATTTGATTATAAATCATGGCTTTTTTTTTCTTGAAATTTTGCTAATTTTTGTTACCTTTTTTTTTGAGAATGTTTGAAAATTCAAGTATTAAAATTTTTGCATCCAAATTGCTTGTTCTTAATGAAACTAATCTAGCTTGAAATTTTTTAGCATGAAAGCATGAAAAATTTTGAATTGATTTTTCTTCAAGTACTTCATTTTAATTTTGCTACATTATTTTAATTTTTATGGCTTAATTTGATTTTTTTTGTACATATTTTATGCAATGTAGTTTGATAGACAAAGCTCAATAAGATATAGTTCTCGTCGTGCTCGTACTTTGGAATCATTAGCTTCTTTGTATCAGGTAAATTATTTCATTTGAGGAATTGTTTATCAACGCCTCAATATGGACACATACCTATTGGAAATTGTAATTTTAGGAAGAAGATTTGAAAAAAACTTTGGAAGAAAGCAGTTGTTTACAACGAACATACGAGAAATATATCGATATGGTAATTGTAAATGAAGATTTTGACGAAACTTTCCGTAAAGTTAACGAAGTAGTCAATAGGTTGGCAAATCAACATCAGTGGGTCCCAGTTAATTGGGTATTTTAATCAATATACGCTTCTGTAGCAGATAGTACCATCGACTGAATATATTTTTATAGTTGTCTTGAGAGATGATTTTGTCCAATTTTTTTGTCAATTTTATTTAATTTTTCCAAAGCTTGTTTCTGCATTCATAGCTAATGTGAAAATCTCAGTGCTATTTATCTTATTTTTATCAAAATTTCATTTTACAATATTTTCAGTTTAATTCGTGTTGCTAAAAGCCATAGAGATCTCCCTCAATTCAGTATTATTATTTTAATGTATAATTTGAAAAATGTTCTGTAAATGAATTTAGTATTGCTTGTTTGTTAATTGAATCTCTTTATGTTTTTTAACCCAAATTCTGTCCCCTTATATTAAAAAAACTGTGATAATAATTGTCACTTTATTTTCAAATAATGATGTAGAAATAAAATTATTTGAGCTTTTTAATTTTGCAGAATTATCGGAATGTTTTCTCTATTCATCTTTTTTTTGAATTTGTTGCACTTTTCTTTTCTTGTTGATGATTTTACCAAGTTGATAATGTATCACGTAGGAAATTATTTAATAATTAATGAATATATTACCTTTATTATATTTTTATTGAAAAATTGTTTTTAGTTATATTGTTATCCTATTTAATGACTTGTACTCCGTCCATTATCGTCGGATAATTTTTTTATAAATGCAATGAGCACCCTCCACTTATTTATGAAATCTCTTTTTTTTTAAATATTTTTACCGACGTTTTCTTAATTTTATTAAACGCAGTTTATTTGCATAAAATGTAGTTTGTATTTTGAAAGATTTTGAATTATTGTGTGAAAATTTTATTTAATTTGGATTTTTAAAGTGTGGTTATTTTTTTTGTATTGATTAATTTTCGTTTCAATATTGATCAAGAAATTGATTATAATAATAAATCAGGTTGATTCGATGAGTTTTTGCATTTCATCTTGATTAATGAATAACGAGGAACGAAAATAAAGTCAAATCAATCTCATTTCGTGTACTCCTTGATCAAATACATCCAAAAATTATCGCTGTAACTAGGAAGTATCGTTTCAATTCCTCTCGTGAATGAGTCAATCTAAATTCGTATTATTATCTGAAATGAAAATTGTTAATAATTTCAAATTGTCATTGTTCACAGCTTTCACCAGTCGAAATCAATTTGCGTATCCATTCCTAATTTGAACGGTTTTCCCAGTTTGAAAAAATTTCCTGCCACTGGAGCTGAGAATTTGTGAAAATCGGCGAACTCTTGGATGGTGAAGTTCTGACGAGATGCGCTATCGAATCAAAACATTTTCACTTTGATTTGGATTCCTTGGGAAGGAAGAAATTGTGAAGAAGAAAATCAACGAATACGTACGTTTTATTGAGAACGTTGGCTGCTTTATCGATCAGAACTTCAATCGGATCTTGGTGCTCGTAAATCAAAAGTAATTGTCTGTATACTCCTGTGAAAAATTACCGATTTGTTCAGATAACGATGTCGAATTAATATTGTACAGAATTAGGCGATGTACAGCGAAATGGGCTACCTTCGACAGGATTTTTTGTCGGCGAAAAATATCCAAACACGTCATTTTTTTTGAATATGCTGCAATTGACGATGTTATTCACAAGCCACCAGTGGAATTGATTGACGTATGTGTGGGTACCATTCATATTATCTAAATCTGAAAAAAAAATTATAAGTAATAAAGTAAGTATATACAAACGTATTGCTCGTTTTAGCAAATACAGACAGATTTCATATAGAAAAATTGAAAACCTAATTCTGACAATCGATCATTAGGCACATAGTAGACCAAATAAAAACACTCGAAGATCAACTTACTCGTAAAAATCATAGTGTACAGTTTATCGTTGTTGCAAGGCCACTTCACTTCAGGCTCTTTTTCTACATCTTCGAAATCATAAATGAATTGATGATGAATGTATAACCATTCTGTATGCCATCTTATTGGAAAAGCTATCTAATTCAAAATAGATCATCTAGGTAATAATCTCCTCAGTGTTTCATTTTAATAAATCGTAAATATTTTTAGGTGCTCAGGAATGAACCTACATGGCAGAATTTTTCAAACGCTACTGGAATAATTTTAGGAATCACATCGGCTACGATCAATCTTTCGGTGATATTTTCATCTTTACGAATCCCAGGAGTCCAATATTCTGGTTTTATCGTATCCCAGTCCCAATACGAAGCAGCAAATAATTTTACAATTACTTGTAGCTAAAAAATAAATTCAGATTATACCTATAACAAAATCCAAGATCCATTATTTTGGTTAGTATTCCTAATTTGAGCATACTTACGAAAACTAAAATCAGTAAAAACAAAACATTAGAGGAGAGCATTTTTAAATTTGTTTCGATCACCATCGATATATTCATTTATTGATTATCCACGGTTGTTAATTAAAAATATTATCACAGTGATTTGTTATGATACATATAGAATTTAAATAACTCAGATAAAAGTAAGCTGGTAGGTACCTACTTCGCAGTTTTTTTTTCTTAATGAAATTGTTTTCAAATTCTTTCTCTAATTGATTTATTAATTTGTTTGTACGTAGGTATAGAAAGATTAGGCTACTGATTTCACGCTCAAATTTCAATTTACCTGCTGATTTTCAACTGTCAACGATCGAAGCAATTCGAGAAATTTTCCAACAATAAGTATCTAATATTCCAAATCGCGAATCCATCAGACTAAACATATAGTTGAGTATTACAAAATTGGAAAAAAAAGAAAAAATAAAACTGCACGACTTGATGTGGAAGACAAATAAAAATAATTGTTCAACCAATTTGTTTCCAGTAAAAGCTGAACGATTCAAAATCTCATTCTGAAGAAATTACCAGCCAAAGCATTTCCCAAATTATAAGTACTGACTAAATCTTTAATGGTAAAGGACTCTCGACTGTATCTATAGAAAAAGTATGATTGATCAATGTTAGCTGTTTGAAAGCCTAAGTAAATCAATTCAGTTGAAATACTTACAGATCAGTTCCGTTGACTTGTGGAAAAATTGGAGGACCGATATGCTTACTTTGAGTATATGCCAAAATCACTACTCGTTGGAAACCTGCACAATCAAATAAAATGTTTATTTGACGAAAAATAGTCCAAATCTATACAATACCTATCTAACGAGTACCTATGTTTCCAGGCAAATAAAATTTTCAAATGCAGATCTCAAGTAGAATAATATTTTTACCTCCCATAGGATACCGATCCATCAATTTGTAAGGAAATATTTCATCTCCACTGCTGACGACAGAACAATTCTTAATATTCGTGACCAACCACCAATGTACTTGTTTCACCCTATTCGTCATATTGGCCATAGTTTCATCTATGCCTGTAATAAATAGGTACGTATTTTTTTCTGAGTGCAGATGAGAGGTATACTTGATATATCTTACATGTCATAATTATCGTATACGTTGAACCTTCACGACATGGCCAAAGTACAAGTGGTTGTAAAGCTAGATGACGACGGTCGTATGAACATGCAGTTTTTATAACCGTGTCATTGCCTTCATAACTGACCTGATCAGATCAATGGAAAATTTATCTTTAAAATGCATCATTCGATAGAGATATACCTGTTTATTCTGTAAATTATCAACAAAAAAAAACCTTACATAAACACGTCTTTGAGGAGCATAGTCAATTACATCAGGTACAATGTAATGTTCTTTAAATGATACTCCGAGTCTAACTGTTGAATAAATATGAATCTATGGGAAAAAGTAAAGTGTAAAAGCAATTATTTCGGAGCAATTTTTTCATTAAAATTAAAAATTAGCTACATACGTTGAGTAAAATTAGCAGAACACCTATTAATTTCTTCAGATCTAACATTTTCAATTGTCTCAAAAATTTTTTAAAAAAATTATAAATTTTAAAATCACATTCAACTCCTGAGAATAAAACGTAACAGTAGGTAACCTAATTTTCATTTTATCAATCCGGACCGTGCAGAATCATTTCGTTCGTGAACGGGTCATCTGTTATCAGTAGCTGAAAGAGGGAAACTGGAGAATGATGAAATTAACAGTTTCGGATTTTGTCACTTTTTGTACTTGAAATGACTAAATTAGTACAAATTATTGAATAATATTTGATAATTTATACTAATTCAGTCATTCCAAGTACAAAAGATGACGAAATCGGAAACTGTTAATTTCGTCATTCTCCAGTTTCCCTCTTTCAGATACTGATAAGACGTGATAAGACGTAAAAAAGAATCGAATGCTCGCTGAACGAAATGATTCTGCACGGCCCGGATAATTGAAATGTTTTTCAGATCAAAAATACAGATAGAATTTTATCTATAAAGAACATATTTCTAAGACTGTGAAATAATACGACTGCATTTCTTCTCATTTTTCTTTCAGGCAAAAAATTTACATGAAATTCAACCACCTTAGTTACCAAAGTTTTAGCATAACGACATGAAGGACTGTAATCAAGACACCACAAGAGTCAACGACCTCTCGACTGTACGATAAAATCGTCAATATACCACCTTCGTGAACATAGGTAATTTCTCATACTTAACTACGTAAAGCTTTAAAAATTCATACCTGCTATTAAAAAAAAAAGAGAAAGACGGAAAAGTACGTACACATTCGTTGAACATTGTTTTATTTCAATAACATTGAATGTTTAAAAATGTTAATTGGTTGCTTTAAAAATTATTCAAGTACAAAGTATTGTAATCACAATTACAATATAAAATATATTACTCATGCTAAAAAAAAAAATTAAGAACAAACGTTAAACACTGGAAAGGGAAATGTGACAGATTATAATACAAGCTAAATAGGAAAAAAAAAGAGGAAAGAATCGTGAACCGAATGTAAGAATATGAACGATAAAATTTTATAATTGAAATTTTACAAATGCAGGTAACACAATTAGTTACAAAATAACAAAAAAAAAAAAAAGAAGAGGGAAATTAAATACAAAAATCACATGTCACCATATTAAATATTATTTACATTTGAAAATGAAAAATTAAAACAAAATAAAATATTACCTTTTGGGATGAAAAAAAATACTAAACAGTGTCGGTATTAAAATTATGTAAAAAAATTCCTAAAATACGACCCCAAAAGGTGATATTTTTTCGAATTACAATAACAATAAATATCACAAAACATTTTCCACTCATAATCGATTCAGAGTCCGAAAATGTTTAAAACAAAAAAGAAAATTACATCATTCGTAGAGGCTAAAATCGTATAGAAAAAAAAGTTAAAGGGGGCGAATTAATTACCAAGTGAAGGTGAATACTGAAGGTGGAAAGTTAAAGCTTGATAATATTTGCAATATTAGAAACGTCGGTGTGAAAAAAATCTATTTTTCAATCGAGTACAGTAAAGTTTGCACTTCACGAAACGATTGGCCTAATTTACCCTGCATCGTTTGACGTTTCAATAGGAATGTACGAATAGCTATCAAACTTTCGTAGCATTTCACACACTTGGCGTATCTTTCTTCTTTAGAGATATCAGTACCGATGGTGGGCGAAGACCATTGCACATTGGTTCGAATCACCGATGCGAAATTTTTCAGGATCAGCTTCAACGAGTCGCAACAAACAGTCATGTACATTTCATATTTACTATGCAGCAAGTTATGTATGGCGGGGAGTAGAACGACGCAGATGTCTAGATTCCATAACGAAGGTCTTTTGTTAATGGCGCTCAGTACATCTACCAAGACTGCTTGATCGTTCATCGATACGGCACCTTCGATGGCGCATTTCAAATCTTGGTTGTGCCACAACGAATAGACGATTTGTAAATTACGCTGGCGAATTTTCAATATGGTCAAGACCATTTCGTGATTTCGAGTCAGCGACGTAATAATTTCGTTTTCCGATAGATTCGAATGTGACTGCTGAGAATGTAGACCGTTACGATACGAAGACGGTAGGAAATCAGTTAGTTGAAGATCGACTGGCGCATCGCAGGAAGCTGGAATGATATCGTTATCGTGGTTCTCCGATGTAGTTGCGTTGTTTGTATATGGCACTGGGGCAGTATCGGTCACCGGAGGATCGTCAGATTTATTCGATAACGTTCTTTTATAAGCTGGCGGTGGTTTGGGTAGTCGAGATGTGATCTCTGGCAATGATGACTCGCTCCGATTGATATGGTTTTCAGTCGGTTTGGATGGAGGTTCGAAATCAGTCGAAGTGCTGGCGTTATTCTTGCAAGAGTTCGCTCTTCGGAGCGTTTCTCGACTGGTGCTCGATTTCAGCGAACTGTAGCCGCTGGATTGTTGACTATTTGAGGCGGACTTAGAATTAGACACGTGTATCTGTGACTGGTACTTCACCGGTTTGGGAGCCGGAACCACTGGCGACGGTACCCTGTGTTCTGGTAACGAAACACTTTGCGTCGCGGTGACAACCTCAAAGGTGGTTTCATCGGCGTACGTAAAATTATTTCGCTTTTTGGATAAATTAGGCGTTAACGACGAAGCGCTCAGGTCTTCTTCGCTGGTCGGTTCGGAAAAAGGGTGTAGTGGAGGACTTCTATTCAACGAACGGTGCGGTTTGAAAACAGCCTCGTAATCGTTTACGTTCGGAATGAACGGATTGGACGCTTCGTCTTCCGATTCTGCGTCGTATTTCTCGCTGATGGTTTCAACTTCTTGTTTACGTTTGGCTTCTTTGGGTTTTTGTTTATTGAAACTTTTACGAATACCTTGACCGTGCGAAAATGGTGAAGGCTGACTAGTACGAGAAGCAGGAGCAGCAAAAGGAGATATTTTTTTAACATCTACCACGCAAATGGAAACTTGTGTCATGAAAAACGATGCTCCGATTAGTTGATCTTGAGTAGTAGCCATATCTTGTACTTTACCCCAACTGACGGTAACCGAGTCGAACGTTCGAGCTGGTTCCCAACCGTAAACTTTAAGCTGCTCGGCACATCCGCCAAATAAACATTTACCATCCAAGCTAAAGTACAAACATCGTATTGTCGTTAATTCTTTATCTGTTTTTGAAACCAGATGGAAATTTTCCAAATCCCAAAAATTAATCGATCTGTCGGCGCTGCTCGATGCCAAAAGGAACTCGTGCGGGTGGAATTCAACATCAGTCACTGCTCCTGAATGTTCGTTCAAATCTTCCAATACACGACCGTTTCGTATATCCCATATCTTAACTGATCCTTCTTCGCCACCCGAAGCAATCCATTGACCATCTGGACTAAATTTAATACTATTCACGGTCTGCTGATGTCCTTTATAGGTAAAAATGCACGATTTATTGCGATTATCCCACATTTTTATCGACGTGTCCAACGATCCCGAAGCTAAGATATCGCCGTATGGATGAAAATCGATACATTTGATACCACCTTTATGACTGGTCAACGTGCGAAATAATTTGGCAGCTTCTAAATCCCATAATTTCAAGACACCTGCTTGACTACCTGCGCACACCATATCCTCGGTATGACAAAATTTTACACATTCTACGGGAGTTACATGTCCTCCCAGACTCATTATGCAGGTTTCTTTTCCGATGGCCCATAAATTCACTTTTTTGTCGTCTCCTCCCGTGACCAAAACGCGACCTGATTTGTGGCCCAAAGCCAGACAATTGACGTTTGCATGGTGAGCTGTAAATTCTTGCAGTTTCCATGATCGTTTTGTATTCGTCGCCATGGTGTGTTCAATGATGAGTAATTATTGATATCATTTCACCAGAAAAGGAAATCCTGAGGGGTTCAAGCTGGTTCGCTTAGGGCATGGTGATGACTAGATATCACATCCGAGGTTGTAGTTTCAACATTTTAACCAGTTTTTCACGTATTATCAACACGAACGATTGATAAATTGTCGCGCAACAAAATGATTACGATTTTTTCTAACAAATTGGCAAATTTTCGGATTGTAAACTGAAAAATTTCAACGTTTTTTGGCTTATCAGCTGGTAAGGTTTGGATTATCGATTTAAAATCGATGTCATCTATTAAAACGATTATCGATTTCGAATTCAAAAATTTGAAAAATTCTCAATCTACAAGCCAAAAATATTCCGAAAATCCAAACCAAAAAGACAATAAAATTAATGTGTTTTGAATTTTTTTTATCATTTTGTTTTTGTTTACAAATTCATAGGCGTGTTCTTTCTTCATTCTCATTATTCAAATTTTTTAAACAATTTTTTTAATACAAATTATTTTAATGTAATTTTTACTCATTCCGTCCAAATAACTGTGATTCTAATGATAAGTGTTGAATATTTTACGTGACATCAAATTTTTTTCAAATACCACCGAAATGCTGTTCCTTTTGATTTTCGGTGTACTATCATCAGTGAGTACTATAAATTGTCAAAGAACACCTACAATCGTAGCAATAACTCCTGATCAAATCAAAGATATTGGAGGTACTGTCGAACTTTCCTGTTCAATACTTTACTCTCAAGGATACTCGGTTCTGTGGAAGAAATTAGAACGCGAAGGAAGTCAAGAATCGATTCTACTAGCTTCCGATACTGCGATAATTATACGTGATTCAAGATATAGTTTAAGATATGATGCTGCCAGTACAACGTTCACTTTACAAATCAAAGATATACAAGACAGCGATGCCGGATTGTACAAATGTCAGATATTAATGTCTCAAAGTCATCAAGTCTCAAGAGAAGTCCGCTTGCTAGTCTACAGCCCTCCGATTTTCTTTGATAACTCGTCATCCACCGTTGTAGTCAGTGAAAATAATCTAGTCCGGTTGGAATGTTACGCCGGAGGTATACCAAAACCGCAGATATCCTGGAAACGTGAGAATAACGCCATCCTCCCCACGGGAGGACCCGTGTACAAAGGAAACATACTAAAAATTAACAACATTCGAAGAGAAGATCGAGGAACGTATTATTGTAGCGCTGATAACAAAGTTGGTAAAAATATAAAGAGAAGTATTGCCGTTGAAGTTGAATTCGCACCTATTGTTCATGCCACTAAGCCGATGGTATGGCAAGCGTTAAATTTCGATGCCGAATTAGAATGTCGTGTCGAAGCGTACCCCATTCCGCAGATTAACTGGATCAAAGATGGTATTCAATTAGCTCCCAATCAACATTACAAAACTACCAATTTTCCGTCCATTGATGAATTTACCGATACTACCTTGAGGGTAATTTCGACTGAAAGTAAACAATATGGTAGTTATATTTGTAAGGCTGTAAATAAATTAGGTGAAGGCTCGGCACAGATCGAATTTTTTGAATCAGATCATGCTATTTGCCCACCAGCCTGTGGTTCTGCTCACATTGAAACTATCAGTATTTTTATTTTTGTATTGTGTATTTTTATAGTACAAACTTTACCAGTAATGTCATAGCTGTCTTTCACAGAATCTCCACAATTATTTTAAATTTTAAGACACTTTTCTGAATTGTATAGTATTTTTTAATTCTTTTATATTGTTTTTTTTAGCCAATTACAATTTTACTATTTTTAATTTTCGAATTTCGATTTTTTTGTTTGTTTGTAATTTTTTCTTGGTAGAGCTCGGAGTTTTGTTTTTTCCGAGTATTTCAATATGATTCATCTCATTATCTACTAATATCTACGTTAGTTAATCAAGACAACATACCCATGTTACCTAACATGTAGGGAATTTACTAACAAAATTAAAAAGTTAGACTTCGTGAGCTTGAAGTTGAAATGTCACATAATAGGTAGGTAATCATGATGAAGTTTCGGGTGGAGGGAGGGGGGTGTAGTCAACGTCAACAATGTCAACATTAACGTTATCATAATCACATCGCTATCAGCTTTCCATTTCTTCTATTATTTTACACAAATTTTTATGACGTACTAATCTACTGAAAACTAGTTTTTTTGTTTTTAAAGAACATTACTTTCTATCACAGTAATCAAGGAAGAAGTTATCTTGTGTTATTCTATTCTGCATATGTGACTGTTCTTCTATTGTGTAGTCTCACGAAGTGTTTTTTGTTTTCGAGTTCGATTTTGGTATTATACTTAGTGAAAATATGATAAACACTGGGTTAGTATTGACATTGGCATCGTATAGTTGATTCATCATATTAATTAGGATCAGTTTCGAATAAGTGAATAATTCAGATTCAAATTCAAATATATTTTCTCCCAACTTCAGGAAATTATCAGGTTTGACCATTTTCATCACTGGCGCAAGTCGTGGAATCGGAAAAGAAATTGGAAAAAAGGCTGCCAAAGACGGAGCTAATATAGTAATAGCTGCAAAAACAGCCGAACCTCATCCTAAATTACCTGGAACAATTTACACGGCAGCGAAAGAAAGTAAGATTTCAAGGTACCTATAATTATGAATCGATACTTGAAAGAGATACCCGGAATGTTCTATTTTAATATTCTGTTATATAGTTGAAGAAGCTGGCGGAAAATGTTTACCCTGTATCGTAGATGTTCGTGATGAAAGCCAGGTCGCTTCAGCAGTCCAAAAAGCGGTTGAAAAATTTGGTGGAATAGATATAGTGGTAAACAACTGCAGTGCTATATCGTTGACTGGCACTTTGGATACTGAAATGAAGAAATACGATCTGATGAATCAAGTGAATGCCCGAGGAACATTTTTAACGTATGTTTGGTTTTCTATCTGTTTCAATGCAGACGTACGTGTTTAATGATACGATTCACTACGAATTATTATCGTTATTACTCAATTTCAGATCGAAATTATGTCTTCCTTATTTGTTGAAGAGTCGTCACCCACATATACTGAACATAAGCCCACCTATCAACTTGAATCCGGCTTGGTTTAAACAGCATGTTGCTTATACCATTGCAAAATATGGAATGTCTATGTGCGCTTTAGGAATGGCTGAAGAATTTAGAGCTGACAAAATCGGAGTCAATTGCTTATGGCCTAGAACTGGTATTGAAAGTTTGAATTTTCTGTGAAAAAAAGCTTGGATTGAAATGCTTGATGAAAAATTTTACTTTGCATTTTAGCGATTTATACGGCGGCAATGGAAATGTTGGCTGGTCAAGAAGCCGAAAATATTTCTCGAAAACCGGAAATAATGGCCGACGCTGCGTATGCGATATTGTGTAAAGATCCAGCCGCATGTACCGCAAACTTTTTCATCGACGATGACGTGCTAATGAAAGAAGGAATTTCTGACCTCGATCAGTATCTAGTTGATCCGTGTAATTTTGTAATTCTGTTATTTTGTTCGTGAAATAATACGTGGATGATGTTTAATGCAATGTATTTGTCTGTTGGCGTACAGCTTTCAAAGATAAACTCATGCCAGATTTCTTTTTGGATGAAATTCCGCTCAATTATGGAAGCTCAAGCGCAGCTTCAGCTAAAACCACTGGCGAGAGTTTGGAAAATAAAGTTGATCATATCTTCAACATCATCAAAACGAATCTTTCTGAAGAAATTGTACTGAGTACAAAAGCGATTTATCAATTTAATACGACTGGTAATTTGTTGATTACTTTAATATACATTTATCTTGTTTTCTTGCTAAAATGTAGCGAACTAATTACTATTAGATGGAAAACATTCGTGGTTCGTTGATTTAAAGAACGGAAGCGGCAATGCCGGCACAGGACCCGCTCCTGTAACACCTGATGCTACTTTAACTGCCAGTTTGAACGATGTTTTTGATATAATTTCTGGTAAAGTTAGGATTAATTGATTTCTTATTCATTAATTTCGTTATTTTTGCTCATTTGTTCTCAATTGTACTTCCAGGTAAGGTGAAACCTGTAAACGCTGTATTTGCCGGAAAATTGAAAATTGCTGGGAACATGGAAAAGGCTATCAAATTGGGAAAACTAATGACAATTCTAAAATCAAAGTTATAGCTCTCTGCAATGACGTACCTACGTGATTTTATAATCCCTACAATTCATTTTTCTCATTTTTGACCTGTGTTGTAGATATTGTAATAGAGTTACCTTTGTTGAAGTATTATTTAGGTGAAGGACTGGTTTTATAATTCATTTTTTCCATACGATATTTATTCATTTTTGAAATATTCTTTTTTAAAAATCCACACTTCTTATAAATAAACCCTTGTTTTGTTTTGAGCGAATTTTTTCATTTCAACGCTTGCGAAATGGCCTCAATTTCGAATGTTAAAGATTGGCAATTCGATGCATTTCTATCTCATTCTAATGGAAAATATCGTTAAATTGAAATTTTAAAAAAAAACTAAAGTTGAAATACTAAAAAAAATTATATCTAAATATTCAATTAGAAATAAAATTAAAAAATTAATAGAAGAAAATTCTAAATTTACTCCAGAAATTGATTCAGACTCCCCTTCTAAAAAGTTATAATATATTTTATACATCAGCAATCTACGCATAGAAAAATGCAATTTGATACTCTTTCGGTATATATTAAACAAAAAAAAATCAAATTACAAGATGATAATTTTCAATTTACAAAAGGAAAAGGGCATATGAATACAAATATCGGACAGAAAATGTGTCGACAATAATTTAACAGTTTTCGATAGATTAGTACAAGTGAGTAAACAATACAAGACATCAAGTTTCTATCCGATATGAAATTCATTGATCACGGATTTCCGAAAGATTATTTTTCGGAAATCCGTCTTCCAGCAGCTTTCGAGCGATATTGACATTGTTCTCTTTCGTGGCTTTTTTTTGCAGTATCTTCGGTTCTAGCTCTTGAACGGCTGGTGTGAATGCGATAAAAAGAAATTTATTTTTGAAATCCGCAATTTGAGTTTGATCGATCTTGGGAATGTTTTTTAAATAAAACGTCCATGCGTCTAATTCGGATTCCAATTCGTTTAGTTTGAGTTTGAACTTAGTCAAGTGTATGTAATAAAACACGAGTTCATCATTTTACATTGTGGAGTTGAGGAATCCAATATTTGAACTAATTACTAAACCCCGAGTCGACTAAACGGGATCGAGAGCTTTCGACTGTTTCCGAAGGTGTTCGTTTGACTTCTACAAATTTTTGAAGTATTTTTTACGTACTTGGGTATTATAACTCTCAATTTTAATGCGATTTAATTATTAAAAATTGATAAGTTGATTATTTTTGGCACCAATAATTATTAGTATTAAAACACGTCACGAATCGATCGAACATAATTGAAATTTAAAATTTTGTTGGTCCCAGTCAGTATTTGCACTAGTTTTGAATTTTTTTAATTCTTGTGATTAATTTCAAAATTTATCTCGTCTCATTCTATTTTAGAGTTACTAATTTACTAAACAGTTAACAAAGTTACATATCTTGTTTCAATCTTTTCCAAAAGTATTTGCTAAAAAAAGTATTTTTTTACAATTATTTATATTTTTTAATATCTTTTTAAGATAGAAATTTTGACCTAAGTACAAAGTTGGAAATTGACATCAAAATGTCAAAATTACTTACATCAATTGAATCATTTTTATGAAACCAATAAAATTTTAATTTTTTCTAGATAGATGAGATAAATTTTGAAATGAATACCACAAGAATAGAAAAAATATTCAAAATTGGTGCAAATACTGACTAGTGACTAAGACCAACAAAATTTTAAATTTCAATTATGTTCGATTAATTCGTGACGTGGTGTTATAATACTAATATCGGTGCCAAAAAGCAAAATTTTTATATATTTGTTTCATTAAATAATCAACTTATTAATTTTTAATAATTAAATCGCATTAAAATTGAGTATTTTAATACCCAAGTACGTAAAAAATACTTCAAAAATTTGTAGAAGTCAAACAAACACCTTCGGAAACAGCCGAAAGCTCTCGATCCCGATTTGTCGCCTCGGGGTTTAGGAATTAGTAAAATTAGATGGCAACTGAAGTAGGATTTATTGTCTAAATAAAGCGGAATATTGGAAATTTAAATGACGATTACTTTGTGTAAATTACGCTCGTAGTCGACCGACCCTGGCCACAATTGCCTCCAAAAAGCGTTTCAGCTGTAATATAGAACATGTTTGGTATAATACCTCTGATAGTACTTTTGAATCTCCATTAAGAACCGCTCACCTGATGCGGAAGAACATTTCACGTCTACTTGAAGGTAGAGGTAATGCCTTCGAAGCAGTTCAATCTGGGAGTGGGAGGTATGGATTTTCGAATCGAAGATTTTCCACTTGTATACTGGTAACATCTGCAATAAATTTTTCTGTTATACTTTTGTTGGGCTTATTCCCAAATATCTTCTTGAATCCTTTTATCATACGTAGGATCAACGAGACCATTGACAATAATTGGTATATTTTTGACCAGTATACGGAAAGGTACAAAAATTAGGGAAGGGAAATAATAATACCTAACAAGTAAAGTAAGTATGTGTATTTATATAGAGATGTTGCGGCTCTCGCCTGATCCGAACCGCGGCTCTAAATTTCGCGGTTCTAACTTTCCACATAAGAGTCGCATGTTTGCGGTTCTTTCCACAAAAGAACCGCGGTTCTCATTCGCGGTTCTCATTTGCGGTTCTCAGTAATGAAAAAATGTACAAAGGATTGAATATTCCTATTTTGAGTTTGGAAATCTTGTTTTAAATTAGAAATATTACTTTTAATTGGGTTATTTCAGAAATTCTCATGCTTCTATCACTGCACTACAGAAGCTGTAAAAAGCATGAGAGCCGCGATTCGAGAGAGCCGCAAAAATGATGTTTTGCGGTTCTATTGATAAGAGAGCCGTGATTGGAGCCGCGGCTCGAACCGGCGGCTCCGCGGTTCTATCAGCGGCTCTTTACGCGGTTCGAACCGCGACATCTCTGATTCAAGACAGGAAATGTAGTTACAGTTACACGCGTTAAAAATTGTTGCATATCGACGTCGAGTAAATTAATGAAAAAATTTTGAAATAATTATTGAAAAAAATGGAAGTAGGTATAGAAATAGGTATAAAGTTGAGGCTTTGAATTAATTACGGTAGTTCAATCCACATTGCGTCATATCTCATCGGTGAGAAACCCGATGAGTATGAGTCAACCTGTTGGACATGACGCGGTGGAGAGTGGACGTGGAATTTAGTTTGCAGCCATTTTCATGAAAATGTTCACTCGTGTGTCCGGTGTGTCGTGTCTCGGGTCTCGCCGCCACAATCTTTTATCTTGTGTGGTTATTCGTGTCCGGGTTTTAATTTTAATTATGAAGTTGAATTTGGGTTATTAATTAATTAATTTTTATTATTTGCGACATGATTTAGCGACAATGCGTAAGAACAACGCGCAAACTATGTTGCGTTATTCTTGATCGATTTGGTAAGTTGTTTGAGTGTTTGATTTCGAATCCAACATTTTTTTGCCTATTCAAATTCATATTATTTTTTTTAAATCGCGATATTTTCGTTGCTTCGTTTAATTAGTAATGCAATGCAACTAATGCTTAAGACAGTAGGTAATGATTTTTCAATGAAACTATTTCGTCGTTTGAATGATTGAATTAAGTATAGAAATTCGTCATAATTATTGTGCATTTTCGAACACCTTCTGTCTATGTAATTGAGATTTACTAATTTCCTGTCTTACAGTACTGGGAATGTATGAAAGAATCGAGCGGAATAGTTTCAGAGGTTCTAAGGAATACTCAACGCGAGAGTATCGCCTGTATCGACATTCGGAGCTGAAAGACTTGCTTCGAGCTGAAGCTGCCGCGAATTTGGTGCAATTTGTAGGTATGTCGCGTCGTGAGCCTAGTTGTTATTGTTTTTATTTTGAAACGTTCGATAAATTGTTGATTTTTGGTGTTGAAATTTGAAAATAGAACAGATAAATTCTATTTTCTTTGAATTCGATATTTACTTGCGTAGTTTCGGATTTTAAATTTCTCAGATAAATCGAATTTGATGTTTTTTTGAATTTTTAAATATATAGTGAAGTTTAGTATTGCTCAGCATCAGTGTTAAAAACCACCAGAACCAAAACCCACCAGAACCACTTTTTTTTCAATTTTTCAATTGGGAACCAGAACCATTTGGAACCGGTTCCAAAATTTGGGGGGAAAATCCCAAAAAGGACCAAAAAGAACCAATTTAGAAAGGAAAAAGGAAAATTCCCATTTGGGAGAACCAGAAAAAGGAACTTATTTTCAAAATTAAAACAACCACCATCACAAGGAAATATGTTTGAAGATAAAACCACCACCAATAAGAACCGTTTCAATTACACTGTAACCTAAACAAGAACCATCACCACCAATTTGTGAATCGGTTCCAATTGGTTCTGAAAAAAAAAAAAAAAACACTCTAGATGAATAATGAAGTGATATGTTACTGTTTCCTGAATTCAATTCAGCTAGCCTAGATTAGTGGTTAAGTTACTTTTTTGGTATTTTTTCCTCAGAGTTGAGGTATGGGAAGTTGTAAAAAGTGATTATATGTGGTAATCTACCCGTATAATTCGAAAATCTTGATGAAAATTTGATTGGGAGGTCGACAGGTTGTGCAAAGTTGAAAAAACGTAGATTTTAGGCCGTTTTATTAGCAAAAAAGCAAAAATACAAAAACAAGGGTTGAAAAATCTCAAATTTGAGAGACTTCCCTGCCTCGAAATTTGAAACTGATGACATTTTTGAACTCAGCGGGATTCAATTGTATGGAAATGACACCAAAACAGGACCGATGACCCAATTTCGAAAAATGGGGGGCTGAACCTCCCTTTGAACCTCTCCCCTCCCCCTCCTATGGGGTCTGGCGATGGCCTCCTGAGCTCAAAAAATTCCTTATGGTGTCCTTGTTCATCTGACTTCATCATACCAAATTTCACGCCATTATCATTTTTTTTCCGTTTACTTATACAGTTTACTTTAAGGTTTGCCACTGGACTAATAAATGTATTTGAAATTTTAAACACAGTTGATTGATACATAGATACCTGAATTTCGTTCTATATATTTTTTTTTTCAATTGATTCAAACTGAAAAAAAAAAGAAAAAACCAATTGGAACCAGGAGAACCGGGTTCCATTTGAATCGATCTCAATTTTGAGAACCACCACCAGAACCACATGGTTAAAAAAATTTAAATTGAGCCCAGAAGTAGAACTTTTTGTAAAAAATTGAAAACCAGAACCATTTCAAGACCAGAATCAATTGGTACCAAAAATTTAAAAATCAGAACCAAAAGGAACCGTTTCACTCCATCCTTAAAAACCAATTTAAAAACCAGAACCAGAACCACCCAATTACAGTTCATTGTAAAACCAGAACCACCAGAACCAATTGAAGTTCAAACGGTTTTCAACACTGCTCAGCATTATATTGCTGCTCTTTTTCGTATACGTTGAACGAGACTTCCAACTCCCGTTTGTCCATTTCAATTCTTTCATATTCATTTCCCGAATTTATAGTACCTATTGTATCATGATTTCCGATTTTTTCATTTTTATTTTGATTTTTGTATGAACTTGGTTTTTTCGCCGGAACGAAAGGATATAAAGTCGTTGTAAATTATTCATCTCTATATCTTTGATTAACGTTATCTTTTCATCATCGCTGGATTAGTGATCAAAAATTGAATCCTATCACTATTGTGGAAATACCTAGTGGAAATACTTACGCGTATTCGTATTTTCATTCGAATGATTTAGTGTCACTATTATGTGATTTGTGTGACGGAATTGAAGTTGAAATTCAATTGTACTAGGTATATTTTATTTTTCTGCAATGTTTATTCGCACTTCGTTTTCAAAATTTAATTGTTGTCTGGAAACGTTATGCCTTTATCGTGCATTTTTCTCATATTCATGTTTATTTTGTATTCTAAATTTTAATGAAATGCAATATTGTGCAAATCCTGGATCGTAATTGACGTAGTTTTTTTCTTGCAGTGAATACGCGAAGATGAACCCGAGTTTCGGAATGAAGACAAATAGACTTATTGTTTACACATGCTCGTTGATATTTGACTGCATCGATGTTTATGCTTGAAAAATATCACCGGAAATTATGAACGAGTAAGTTCATAAATCTAAAATATTTCTGTCAATGTGTTAATTCGTGCTGCTATTGAATAGCCCGCCCTTTGTGTGGGTTCTTGAAGTATCGCGCTTAATTTATTATTTGGAATTGATTATTTTTTTAATGTCTTGAAACAGTCATGGTGAAGCGATAGTATACGTGTTCAATTCATTAGAATCATTTTAATTTATATTGACGTAAGATTTGTGTTCTTCAGGTGTATAGATAAATGCAGCATACTCATCGAATATCTACCCGTGTAATTTACTCGATTGGTCATTGAAGAATGCATGAATGTAAAAGTACTCATCGCTCAGCTTAGTCAAGTTACCGAATATTATTTGATTGAAAATGGAAATCGTCGAAATCGAGTTCACGATCCTGCTGCTGGAAAGATTACTAATGACGCTTTTGACATCAAATGCATGACCAATGTAAGTAAATTGAGTACGGTCTCTTTATTTCACGGCTGTACGTTCGTGTTTCATGTCTCAGCTTTGCTTTTGATCTATCGATATCTTTTTAGTAATTTCTTGTCTGACTGTTCGAACTTGTGTTTCGTCGTTTTGTTTCGATATTGTTTCTGCGTGGAAATGAAAATTGTGTTATCGTTCAGAGAAATTGAACTATACGTGAGGTAAATGTGCAATTGTACTTAGATACAAGGTAGGTACTAGGTACCTACTACCTACACTTGTTAATTGTTTCGTAGTTTCATATTAACGGAAATATGTGTACATATTTTTTTGATGACAATGTATGTCGATGTCGTTGATAACTTATTTCTGTATGAAATTTTAAACTGTCTGCTAGTGATTGGTAAAGCGTCATTATGTACTTTGAAATTTGAATTTACGCATTTATATGGAATAATACTTTTTGGTTAATAAACTAGGTGCTTTTGAAAATCGCGGCTGCCCAAAATTTTCTGTTGTTTCATTTTGTCTCGTATGGCGCTATTTTTTTCAATATGATGGCTGGCTTTTGTTCGAAAAATTATGAATATACGTAATTGTCCTGATTGTGGAATATTTATCACGCTGTCTGTTGATATTTTGATTAAATCGCAAAATTTTGCATTTGATACCCAAGCAATTGTATTTTTTACGAGATTCTATGCATATTGTGTTTTATTTTTAATTACGTACATAGGTACTACCTATGTACTGCTAACCAATTATAGGTAATTATCAAAAAGTAACATTTTTAATTTATAGTTGTAGGTAGATTGCGGATGCTTCAGAAGTCGTTTTTCAAATCCAAGAATAATTATTCGATCAGCAATGAGTTTATCATACGTTTGATTCAGACGCGAAATAATCTTCGAGGGAGCTGGTTACAGAGACAGATTGAAGTTTTTAGTTCGTCTTGCTTTGTGGAATATTATAATCAATGAAGGTAAGAATGAGTCTTGTTTTCATATCTTTAAAAAAATGTCTTGTTGGAATATTTTTTCACCATTTGTAACGAATTTTTATCACGTACTTCAGATTCATTTTCTCATTTGATCATACCTAATGTACGTACCAAAAAAAAATCAATAGGTACATTTAAATATTGAAAGCAAGTAGCTGAGTTTTACTAATTTAGTATTTGATTCCTTGTTTCTTATCGATGCCGAATCTTACCTACCATTTTTAGTCCAATTCTCATTTTTTTTTTTTATTAATTTAAACAATTTTAAAATCTTGAAAATTGTTTGAATGGTTTCGATTTTTTGGTTAAAAAAAAAATCAATGACGTGAATTGACTCATTTTGAATAATCCATTAATCTCATTCTTTTATTTTCCAATTAAGTATTTTAAACATTCGGTATTTTTTTAAGTGATAAAAAAACCACATTTCCAATTTTTTTGAAGAATTTTAACGTATTTTCATTATCCCAAAATTTTCATTCGCTATTCGAAAATTCGAATATTCAATATTCGCATTTTACTGGGAATCAAATACATTCAAATACTCGAATAATCGTTCCATACAAAAAGTACGCAAAAAGTGAAAAAGAAAAGATCTGTACAGTACGTAATAAATTTTAACAAATTGCGTTGTACTCGTACCTTAATGTTGTTTGCGTATGGCAACCCTGTTGTCCCTTCGCACACGTAGTCGTCGTAGTAGGGCTATTACCAAGATGGCGAGAGCCTATCGATTTTTTAGGTTTGATAGTAAACAAACCGAAAATTTAACACAGGTTTAAATGGAAGTAGATCCGATTTTCGAACTTTTTCCATTTTTTTCGCAAGTTTGATAGTTCAAATGAAAGTTGAATAAATTTTAATGTGAAGAGGATCAAATTATCTATCGATTGACTGCTTTTTGGTGGAATTTTGTTCATTATTGGAGGCGTATTGTGTACTTAGAAGTGATAACATTTTGGATATAGAAAGTTTAATCGAATATACGTAAGAATTTGGCGGATGATCTGTCAATATTTTTACATCAGGATGTGTAGAATTTCATCCTCTTTCGATAGAGATGTTTACGAGGTTCGTAGCTTTTCTTATTGTTGAGATTTCTTGATTTTAAGTTGGAAGAATTGTGTACTTGATTCAACTTTTGACTTTCACATTAAAATTAAACCAACAGTTCAAGTGAAATTCCAATGCATTTCTAATGCAGAGTACGTAAAATTTCACCCTCTTTCCAACGATGTAATTATGAAACTCGTAGCTTTAATATTTCTCGAAATATTGTATGTTAAAGTTGGTGTTCTATCTTCTAACCACTGATAACAGACTTTAACAATACATCGTTCAATGTGGCGGGCTGTCAACTTTATTTACAATATCTCAAGAAATATTAAAGCTACAAGTTTCATAAATACATCGTTGGAAAGTGGGTGAAATTTTACGTATTCTGGATTAGAAATACATTGGAATTTCACTTGAACTGTTGGTTTAATTTTAATGTGAAAGTCAAAAGTTGAATCAAGTACACAATTCTTCCAACTTAAAATCAAGAAATCTCAACAATAAGAAAAGCTATGAACCTCGTAAACATCTCTATCGAAAGAGGATGAAATTCTACACATTCTGATGTAAAAATATTGACAGATCATCCGCCAAATTCTTACGTATATTCGATTAAACTTTCTATATCCAAAATGTTATCACTTCTAAGTACACAATACGCCTCCAATAATGAACAAAATTCCACCAAAAAGCAGTCAATCGATAGATAATTTGATCCTCTTCACATTAAAATTAATTCAACTTTCATTTGAACTATCAAACTTGCGAAAAAAATGGAAAAAGTTCGAAAATCGGATCTACTTCCATTTAAACCTGTGTTAAATTTTCGGTTTGTTTACTATCAAACCTAAAAAATCGGTAGGCTCTCGCCATCTTGGTAATAGCCCTGTTACGTCAGTTACGACGCGACGTTACGTACGTACTACGTATATAGCATTAAATGATCACGTCGCTCGACGCTCGCAGTAAATTAGTTCGAGTTCGGTATTTGGCGTTGCGTTGGTTAGTTACGTTTTACCTTTTACGTTACATCGCGTTCGCAAATGCTAATGTAGGACTTGTACGAGGGATGAATCATGGTCAGTTGAGTTTTTTAAATAGTTTACGATCGGATTTTAGATTTTTGCTCGCAATTCGCATTTTAGTTTTTCCGTTTTCTGTTACATTTCTGTGTTCACGTTTCACTCGTGTTATTTATTCGCATTCGTGTATTACATTTCGGTTGTGCTTTTCTAGTGCATAAAGCAGCCTTGCAACCGTTTTGCAATGTTTATGAATTAATTCATTTCATTGTCAATTCTTGCTGTTACCTAGGTACTTGTTACGAGCATTCTGAATAGAAAATTTTTTTTGAGTAGAAATCTTTTCGAGTTGTTTTTCAATTAAGTAGGTATGTACTATGTACTATGTAATTTGGTTCGTTCCTTTGTTATTCGAGTTAGAACTTGCTATACTGTTATCGTTGCATCATGTCTTCGCCTTTTTTCTTGGCCTCGGACTTGAAAATTTAGTATAGGAGAATGGCAGCGTGTGTTGTTCTGTTGTTTCTTGTCGAATTAAACGTTCAACAGTGGCGTATGTCGCTGTAAGTATGAAAATTATTACTGGTCCTTTTTTCTTTTTATTGTTCGAAATGTGTATAAACATTATTACGTAACTAGTAATGTTCGTGAATTTGAGGTTTTTTTGTCGCTTTCTTGTACAAATAGTATATGCGGTATACCGTGTGTTTGTGTGCACGTTTATTATAATTTTGTATATTTTGACTAACATTACTTAAATTTTACGTCAAGGATGTACATTCTTCTGTGTGAAATTTTCAACATTTTTAATGTATTTGTAATTATGAAATGTTACCGCTGCAAGATTTTCTCGACTTTCGCCAAAAGATTGTCTTGTGCATGTTTGAAAATCGCTACTGTTGGATTTATTTTTACTGGCGTCTTGTATGGCGCCTTTGTTTTCGAATTGGGGTGTTTTTCATTGCTTTGTTTTTTTGGTCCGCTTTTATGGTTGGCGAGTGGATTTGACGATTGTTATCTTTTAGTTTGGGTTCAGTACGTCAGTAGTCTATGGTGATTGCTTTTAAAATTAATAATGATGTTATATCTTCACTTCTTTTTTTTTCTCATCTGAATTAATGTAGCTCCTCCATCGATTCATTTTCCATTCACAATTTTTGGAATTTATTTCTTACGATGTCAAGTTGTTTTCTATTTTTAGCATTTTGACCCACTAATTCTAAAACCGTCCAAGTGCCAAATTAATTTTTTACAGGAAAGCCAAAAAAATCGTAAATAAATTTGCAATGCGCTTATGGATATTCTACATTGAGGTTTAAATTGATTATTTTATATTTTTCTGCATTTTAATCGATGCAGCTTGAATCGCTGAATCCAAAACACTCAAAATCTCATTTTTGAAAAAATGGCATTTACAGTTTTAGAATTAGTGGGTCGATTTATTTTATTCAGTGTCTGTGATCAGATTGAGCAAGATTGTGTTTTTGATGGAAGTAATCTTTGCTTTTTTTGGCCTATGATGTTAGGTGTACATGGTTCGTGCCAGGTACAAAATATACATGAAGATCTATGAAAATATATATTATAGCATATTATCAGTTTTTTATTACATAATTTGTGGAAAATTATCCGATCTACAAAGATTGGCTGCCAAATTAAATGAAAAAGAAATGTATTATTGCATTTCTGAATTTTTTCTTCCGTGGAAAATTACAATAGGTAGTAAATTTTTAATTGCATTTTGTCCAATTTTCAGGTCCTGATGGCTTTGAAAGCGATTAATGACGTGAAATCAATGGTGAATTTCGTTAAATACCTGTAATGGATATTTTTTCTCAAAAACTGAAACACAGCAGTTTAATGGTGAGTATATTAGATGTGTATAATTTATTAAATTAAGTAGCAAAATTAAATATGCGGTTCCAGTGATTCTGTGTAAGGTTGGATTTTGAAAAATCAAATGATTTTTTTGGGTGGAAAAAATATAGGATATGGAGGGGAATGAATATTTTGAACTCATTCAGAATAATGAGCTGAAAAAAATGAAATAGATTTGATCCTATTTTCATTTTGTTGGGTAGGTACTTGAATTTCTGAAGTTTGTAGGATTTTTTTATTGAAAATTTTGAGGTGCTCGATGATTTAGGCGTTTATTTTCTTAATTAAATTAAAAGTAATTACATACAAGGAAATTTTTATTTTTTGAAAATGGTTGAATCTTCAAAGCAATTGGATTTTCTTAGCGCAGCTTTGTATGGATTAAAAAAATATATTGATTTATTTTTAAAGAAAATAATTTGTGTAACAGCAGTTGAAAGTTTGAGTTTTTGTAGATCTTTACGTTTTACTCGTGTAAAAAATTGTCTCTAGAAATTAGGATAACCAAAATCAGTGGATTAAAGTTGAAAAATTTGAACTTTTCCCGAAGAAAAATTGTGATTGATATCAATGATTTATGAATTTCTAATATTTTGTTCAATTTTCAGATTTCTCAATGCCTTACTTTCGAGTTTTGGGATTTCCGAAAATACCTAAGAATAATGACGTGCAATCGTTTATCCGGTTTGCGACGTAAATATTTTCTCTCTAGAAAGGAAACAATTCAGCAAAAAAGTGAGTATCTAGATGTAATTGAATTCAACATAGATATTATGTATATTCAAAATTGTGGTGGTGATCACGATTTCTGCGCAAGCGTGGATCCAAAAAAGGATTTGATCAATTTTTACGCGAATACTGAACTTTTGAAACTCGTGGGTATTATTTTAAAAAATTTCAAGTGTCATCGATGAATTGTAATGTTATAAGAAATGAGAACAGATTGTTATCATGGTTTATTTTTGCCACAAAAAGTACGAAAATTCTAAACAATTTGATACGAACTTTGTTTTAACAAGTTCAAAAATACGAAAGCTCAGATTTTGGCTGAAAACTGAAATGATGAAAAATTAGGAGATTTCTGATTACCTATAGTCCTTTTTATTCAAAAATATTCGTTTTGGATTTAACTCGGGCTTGATGCCTTCATTACTCATTAGTACGATAATCGATATTTTAAAAAATTTTATGAGCTGTTTTTTCTGTAAACCTTTACCTCTCCTCTCTCATTTAGTCATTTTCAATCAGTGTAGCAAGCTGAAGCCAACAATTGAAAAAAATTCTGGAAAAATAAAAAGAACTTCTCTCCAAAAGGGTTGAAGAAATTTCTAAAATAGAAACTTAGTTTGAAAAAAATAAGCGTTTCAGGGTTACCGAAGTCTCGCACAAGTCAATCAAGAAAGATCCAGTCGTTCGTTGCATTTTTTCTCCATGCCTGGGTTTTCGAAAAATTTATCAATCTCTTTGATTTCATTGATTGTGAATAAAAAATTGATCAAGTAATGATAAATTGTTGAAGCATTAAATTTTTGTACCTATCACCTTTTCTTTATTTTATTGGTTCGACAAATTGAACTAAGAAAAATATTTTTTGAAATTCTTCAGAAAACCATGATGACGTTTTCGAAATTTTATGAAATGTTTATTCAGCGCGTATTACGTTATGATTTGTTTATTTAAGGAAAAACGGTGAATTTTGTGATAATGGTGATTTATGAATTCTATAATATTTTGTTCGATTTTCAGATTTGTTAATCATTTCAATTCGGAGGACACTGTGTCATTTTTCATCGACGTTGTACCATTCTTACAATTTTGAGGAAATTTGGAACAGTAAGTGTACAATATGATTGAATAATTCCGATAAGCTAAAAATTTTGATGTATGAAGAATTACGAATTTCAGAAAATGAAGGCCTGCTTTTGTGAAAGTTGAAATTCATAATTATTTTTGTTCCTTTTTTTTCGTGTTAGATGTCAATCAAAATTCGTATACTTATTTTTTAAATTTGACTTCGGTGGATGCTCGTTAATTTGTAATGGTACAAGTTCATTGCACTGGATGCATTTTATTTTGTTTGGAAAATGAAGCAAGTTCAAATAAGAGTTTTAAAAATTCATTTCCAATTGAAAATTTTTTCTTAGTATTGAAATAGGTATTGCTTTTGAATTTTATAATGAAAGGAACGCATTGTTTGAATTTTCGCCCCATTGTATTGAATATTGTTTCACAGTAATTTTTTAGTTTCTGATAAACTAGTAATTTTATATCCGCATCTTTAATTAATGTTTATTGGTTTGTTTTACAGTGAAATGCTGCGAAAAGTCGAGTAGAAATCGTAATGATGAGTACCTGACCTACCACACAGCGATAAATTTCACGGTGAGTGTTTAATGTACGTATAAGTATTTTTAATAGGTATAATTTTCCATTCAATGTTGAATTATTTCTATGTTCAACGGGATTAATTTTGCTACTCAGAGCTCGTCTTGGAAATTTCAGAAAAAACAATGCCTATACCTATGTAGAATTGGTGGTCATTCTTATCGTTTTGGCTGTTCATTTTTGCTACTCAACCAATCGATTTACTTAGTGAGTGTCTTGAAGATTTGGTCTGAAAATTGGAGACATTTTTTTTGAGTTGTGACCTATTTTTACCTCACCACCTTCTGTTTTCTACTATTTTGTAAAAAATTATGGGACTCTGTATCTTTTTGGAGTGTCGGGATCACGCCACGGAAAACCCCACGTTTGAATTATAGTAAATCGAATTAGCATGATTTTTGCGGATTTTCAAATTATCTCCTTGAACATTGTAGTATCGTGATTCAATATCTCGATAACGCGGCTTTGAAACAAAAATTCGACGCCGGTTTCGTGTTCAGCGACCCAAAATCTACATACCTGTAGACCAATTCAAGGCACATTTGATGAATAAAAATTTTCCGTGTCACCGTATCATTAAAATTTTCCGACTTTTCCGGACGAATATCTTGAAAACGCGACGTCTAAACGGAAATCCAACGCCGGATTCGTGTTTAGCAAACCGAAATCTACCTACAGATCAAATCGAAGCGCATTTCATGAATGAAAATTTTCCGTGTCACTGCCTCTGGAAAATTTTTGGAATTTTCCAGGCGGATATATCGATAACGCGGTTTAAAAACAAAAATCCGACGCCGGATTCGTGTTCATCGAACCAAAATCTACCTATAGATCAAATCCAGGTGTATATGGCGAATAAAAATTTTCCTTGTCACTGTCTCTAGAAAATTTTCCGAATTTTACGGACAAATACATATCTCGATAACGCGGTTTTGAAACACAAATCCGACGCCGGATTCATGTTCAGCAGCCGAAAATCTACCTACAGACCAAATCCAAGTGCATTTGGTGAATAAAAAATTTCCGTGTCACTGTGTCATAAAAATTATCCGACTTTTCCGGTTGAATATCTTGAAAACGTGACGTTTAAATGGAAAACCGACGCCGGATTGGTGCTCAGCGATCCAAAATCTACCTGTAGACCAAATCCAGACACATTTGGCAAAAAAAAATTTCCGTGTCACTGCCTCTAAAAAATTTTCCAAGCAGATATATCGATAACGCGACTTTGAAACAGAAATCCAACGCCGGATTCGTGTTCAGCACCCCAAAATCTACCTACAAACCAAATCCAAGCGCATTTGACAGAAAAAAATTTTTCGGTGTCGCTGTCTCTGGAACATTTTCCGAATTTTCCAGATAGATATATCGATAACGCGTCTCTGAAACAGAAATCCAGCGCCGGATTTGTGTTCAGCAACCGAAAATCTACCTACAGGCCAAATCCAAGTGCATTTGGTGAATAAAAAATTTCCGTGTCACTGTGTCATAAAAATTTTCCGACTTTTCCGGTTGAATATCTTGAAAACGTGACGTTTAAACGGAAAACCGACGCCGGATTGGTGCTCAGCGACCCAAAATCTACCTGTAGACCAAATCCAGACACATTTGGCAAAAAAAATTTCCGTGTCACTGCCTCTAAAAAAATTTTCCAAGCAGATATATCGATAACGCGACTTTCAAACCGAAATCCAACGCCGGATTCGTGTTCAGCACCCCAAAATCTACCTACAAACCAAATCCAAGCGCATTTGGCAGAAAAAATTTTTCGGTGTCGCTGTCTCTGGAACATTTTCCGAATTTTCCAGATAGATATATCGATAACGCGTCTCTGAAACAGAAATCCGGCGCCGGATTTGTGTTCAGCAACCGAAAATCTACCTACAGGCCAAAGCAAAGCTCATTTGATGAATAAAAATTTTCCGTGTCACTGTCTCTGGAAAATGTTTGGAATTTCCGGGCAGATATATCGATAACGCTGTTTTAAAACAAAAATCCGACGCCGGATTCGTGTTCAGCGAACCAAACTCTACCAATCGACCAAATTCAGGCGCATTTGAAAAAAAAATAATTTCCGTGACACTGTCTCTGGAAAATTTTTCGAATTTTCCGGGCAAATATCTTGTGAATGCGACTTTGAAACAAAAATCCGACGCCGGATTCATGTTCAGCAGCCGAAAATCTACCTATTGACCAAATCCAGGCGTATTTGGCGAATAAAAATTTTCCTTGTCACTGTCTCTAGAAAATTTTCCGAATTATCCGGACAAATATCTCGATAACGCGGCTTTGAAACAAAAATCCGACGCTGGATTCGTGTTCAGTGCCCCAAAATCTACCTACAAACCAAATCTGGGCACACTTGGCGATAAAAAATTATCCCTGTCACTGTCTGGAAAATTTCAATTTCCTGAATTTTCCGGGCAAACATCTCGATAACAATTTACGAATCCATTTTTTTGTGTTTGTGGGTTTTTTTTGAAAACTGTGTATAAAGTACGTAATACAGGTAGTGCCTTAATAGTGGCGAGTGTGTGTGTGGTGAGGTTTCAACGGTTCGAGAATGTTTTTTTTTCATGGTGGGATTGGTGGGGTTGGCATGTTTGTTAACAAAATCGCAAAATCATTGAACCTACCTATTAAATCTTTGTACCCATCTCCTTTTCTCTAAATATTTATGAAGGTGGGGTTAACTGTGCTCGACAAATTAAACAGTACCAAATAAAAAAATCATTCTTTGAAATTCTTCAGAAAACCATGATTGATGTTTTCGAAATTTTGTGAAATGTTTATTCAGTGCGTATTACGTTACCTATGATTTGTTTGTTTACGAAAAAAACTGTAATTTTTGTGATGAATAATGCTAATTTTGTTCAATTTTCAGATTTGCTAATTTTTTCAATGCGAAGGACACCGTGTGATTTTTCATCGACGTTGTACCAATGCTTACAGTTTTGATAAAAATTGGAACAACAGAAGTGTACAATATGATTGAATAATTTTGTACGAGTTCGAATCTGGAAAAGGTACGAAAATAAAAATATGATTAGGTAGTGTCAGTATTCAAATTTATTGCTAAAAATTTTGATGTATGAAGAATTACGAATTTCAGAAAATGAAGGTCTGCTTCTGTGAAAGTTGAAATTCATAATTTTTGTTCCCTTTTTTTTCGTGCAAGATGTCATCAAAGTTGGTATATTTTTTAAATTTGACTTTGATGGGATGCTCGTTGATTTTTAATGGTACAAGTTCATTGCACTGGATGCCCATTTTATTTTGTTTGGAAAATGAAGCAAGTTCAAATAAGAGTTTTGAAAATTCATTTCTAATTGTAAATTTTTTCTTAGTATTGAAATATTGCTTTTGAATTTTATAATGAAGGGAACGCATTGTTTGAATTTTCGCCCCGTTGTATTGAATATATTGTTTCAAAGTAATTTTTTAGTTTCTGATAAACTAGTAATTTTATATCCGCATCTTTAATTAATGTTTATTGGTTTGTTTTACAGTGAAATACTGCGAAAAATCGAGTAGAAATTGTAATGATGAGAACCTGACCCACCACACAGCGATAAATTTCACGGTGAGTGTTTAATGTACGTATAAGTATTTCTAATAGGTATAATTTTCCATTCAATGTTGAATTATTTTTATATTAAGTAACATGATTAATTTCGCTATTCGGAGCTCGTTTTGAAAATATCAGAAAAAAACAATACCTATGTAGATTGGTAGTCATAATCTTATCATTTTGGCTGTTCATTTTTGCTACTCAACGTTGAGCTTAGTTACCGATTGATTTTTTCAATGTACTTGCAAACCTGTAACTGAATTTTGGCCATTAAATTCTGGTTTTTGTACCCATTCATTGTGGGTATAAATCGTGTCACCAGTATTGGAAATTTTTTCTTTCGATTGTGACTTTTTTTTTTTTTCGTTTTCCGAATTCATTTGCTGTCGAGCTCTATTTATTTAAGTTATTGATACGTGGATTGTGTCTAGTTATTTATAAGAAGTGTATATTGAGCTTTGTTTTTAACAGACTTTGGTCTGATGGTTTTTATTTAGTATAATGACTGATGGAGGTGGTATTGCTCATTACACCTACTTACCTAATAAGAGTAAAAACCAAAGATGAAATTTTATCATGTTATGTAAACGAAGTACTGTTGCCAAATTATTGACTGTTATTTAAAATTTAATATTCGGATGATGTTGATATTCAGCCTAGGTAATTAGTTTTTGTATTGAGCGAAATTGTAACTATAATGATTTGGTCAATTTTTCATAATTCTGCGTAATGCATTTGGCGATATTTCATTTCAAATTCTCCCCTTCCCCAATTCCAAGATTCTCGTTTGAAAAATGAGATAATTTTTAGCGAATTTTCTGTTTGGTATTCGGGTATAATTGGTGGCCATGTTTGAAGGCTCTGTGACCTCTAATTTTTTTCAATTTTTTTCCCCTCACATTCTAAAATTTTCCGTTTTCGTTCGGATTTCTAAATTTTTGTATTTTTTTAAAAATAAATATTTAGGAAGTATTTTCTCCTTAGAGCTTTGAGTCAGAATAGGTTATGACTTTGGCGAACTAGTGTTGGAAGGTTGGTGGTACAGTCAGAGAATATCAGTGTCGTATGGCATTGGTGAAACCTTCGGATTCTGTTGGATGTCTGATGTGATCGTGCTCGGTTGTCCGGGATTTCGGCGTTCAGCTCCAAACATGGATCGGAGGTGGCTGTGGTCTCTTGATCTTTAGGCACCAGCCCTGCTTTATTGATCGCAAGAGAGTCAGCCGATATTCTTTCACAGTAGGCTCGGTACTGTGGAAAGAAGCGTCTGCTGCGGGTTGAAATTTCTTATGCGCTGATGTCGGTATCTGTGTGAACTTGGAAACCTCACGACATCGGAAGAGACCCCTAGTTTTGTACCGATGCCTGCCAATCGTACCGAGAACACTGAGAATGGCGGTATTTCTTGGCTCGGATTGCGCGAAATCCCAGGGTCGTACTTAACGAAGGGTAGGAGGGGCGGTCGGCATGGCATGTATTAATTACAATCGAAGGTCGTTTGAATCGCTGATCAAATGTTCAGATGTGTGTGAGTGTAGGGCCCGTTTGGTTTTTTTCAATTGTTAGGTCTGTCTAGTCTGTCCCATAGGTACTACGTACGCGTAGAATTCTTCAGTCTGTCCGTCCTTGTCCAACTTTATCAGTTTTGGTGCTTGTAGCAGTCACTGCATCGCCGCAAAAAACTGGTAATGCAAAATTTGATATTTTTTTTTCCATCTCTCGACCTGAGCTTGGCTCCCAAATGGTCACAACTTTCACAGGAAAGTCGTGCCGTTCTCTTCTTCGGTCTGACTGGGTATGCCGATGAAGTTGAACTGGTCCATGCGTAGGTATTGTTAATCAGCTTCTAATTTCTAAGAATATGGTGTTTGTTTGAGCCGCTGGTAAGGGTACATAGGCGTCTGGTTAGACGTTCGGTTTTTTAGGGTAACCGAAATCCGAAGAAAGCCCGAGAACGCGCCAATCTCGACGGCACCCCTGGCCGGTTTAGTGATGCCCTTTCTTATTATAGTAGGATTCTAGCTCGTTTGACGTACATGGTATGGCATGTGCGGTATTCGTGATTGAATTTACTATAATCGGAGTGTCATAACGCCTAACCGTAACCATAATGGCTGGGGTGGCATGGATATGATAGTTCCCTAATAGTGTCTTGTCTGTGGTTTTTTTTTTTTTGTTGGAAGGGGTAGGTGTCTGACATGATATGATATGTCTGGTCTTATATAATATCGTGTAATGTTGCTTTTTTTTTGGGTGCAACATTACCAGTGGTGAGTGAGAGTGAGTGGAATTTCAACACCAGGATGTAAAGTGGCCTCATTGTTGAATTCTTCAACATCCCAGGCAAACGAATCGAGCTAGTGGGTGTGTTGATCAGGGGTTCTGAAAACGACCTTTGTTGTAATTAAAGGTGTACATGTTGTCTGCTGCAACAGAATGTCTTTGTGGTCAAATGCGAAAATAGCTTCCATATCTTTGGTTCTATAAAAATGTACTGCAAAATTTGAAAAATTTGTTGGTCTTTGATGCGAATTGTAAAAAATTAAGGGTGAATTTTGGATGTTTGGGTGGAGAATAGAATGTTTTCCGATCTTGAATATTTTCAGATTGAAATGTGTTTGAATTTTTTTGGTCGTTGAAAATTAAAAGAAACATTTTATGGGTGGAATTATTCGTTTCATATGAATTCCAAGTGTGAGGGGAAAAATTGAAAATTGTTATTGGTATTTAGAGCCTATTTTGGCTTGTTTTTTTTTTTCATAAAAAAATATAAGTGAATATTTGATGTATATAAAACTCGTATGCTCAAAAATATGAAGTGTCCAATTCTTTTGGGACCAACCAAGTGGGAGCTTTTATTTATGTTTATGGTACATCGACCTTTTTATGTACTTTTTCCCCTCTTTTCTTCAACTTTTGAGATGTAGGTAGGTAAATCATGCAGAACTGGAAAGATGTAAGCCTCCATTCAGTTAATTTTATGAAATATTTTCATTTGTTGTGTTAAACCTATTTTTATACTATAGTTATACTATTTTTATTATTATTTTTAATTGTATTTTGTTTTTGTTTCATGTAAAAATCAAATTCTGCGAACTGAATTGAAAATTGGTGCCATGATATCTACAGCTCGCCACCTATTCGAAGCAAGACTCGGAAGTTGAAACTACATCGGAGAAAATGATCCTGATCTTCGAAGAACATTATGGCGAAATGATTTATATGAATTTGAAAAACAGTCTTTCAATTTGTCGTCAATTTTTTAAGCGTTTAAGCTCATTGTTGAAGAATGCTATGATCGATATTTTAATGTGTGTTTTGTTTACTGATCTCACGACGTGATAATTTTTTCCAAGTTATCGGACGATTAATTTCATTTCAATTTATAAAATCCCGAGTATTTGTTCAATTTGGAATTTTTATGAACCTTTTTTTTTTTTGTATTCACCAATGCATGTGTTTTTAAAACTTGAAATGTAATGAATTCTTAACATTAACAATTCAGTTTTATCGAGCTGTCCCATTTTCCAAATTAGTTTTCCTGGCACTCATCAATTGATGTGATTTTATTTTCTCAGTTCTTTTTATACTGCATTTTCAAATTGCTTTGCATTTTTTAAATTTCGGCAATTAGTTATACATTCAAAATGCTTGGATGCCATCAATTATGTTTAATATTTTTCAATTTTATTCGTGTATTATCTGTTGATATTTTGTATTGTTATACTCGTAATTTAGATTTAAGTTTGTAAAGCTACGTTAGTTTTATTTCGTCGCAGTCTGTATTCGAGTGCAAAGCGGTGGGGGAAGGGGGATTTAATTCAACAATGAGGGATGAGATATCGGCAGAGGTGTATCGAGTTTTCTCTCAGAAAGAACCCATTTTGTGTGTGATGGTGTTTCATTCTGTCTGGGAGGGAAAAGATAGGATTTTTATTGGAAATTCATTTTTTGCAGGAATCAATTACTCATGGAATAGTGATTGATTGAAATGATACATGCAAGCCTCTAAGAATATGCATTTTTCTTACATCAATCTAGGATATGTTAAACGACAGCGTATTTTTACTTGTGTATTGAAAGTGTGATAGCGAATTGCTGTGTTAAGTCGTCATCTGTATTTTATGAAATCGCCCTTATGGCTCCGAACAGCTCCTGCCCACTTGTTATTTTGTAATCGTGTTTGTATGTAGATTTGGCAACCAGTTATAGTTACCAAATTTCAAATTTGAAACGATCTCAAATATTTATCAGGTTTTTGATTATTTGTACTGTTACTAGTTCCTAATTTTTGGCTACTGTTGCATCGTTTTTGTTACAAATTCGCGATATATTGATTTTAATGGGTGGATTTTAAATGATTTTGCATCTATTTTAAATTAGCCAACTAGCTATTTATTGTTCTGAAACGTCTCTGATTAGTTTTTGCAATTCAGTAGGTAATGTGTGCTGAATGAGATTCGAATTTTTCGCCAAAATTATTTAAACTGCTCGACTTGGATTGATATTGATATTGTTTTGAAAATTTTACTCCTGATAAATGATAATGTAGTAAAATTAAAATAACTGAAATTTTATTTAAAAATATCATAAATATCTATGTATTTATGAATATAGGTAATTATCAATCGGAGTCCGGCTATCAAAAATCATGTTTGTAATTTACGCTTAAACTCGCTGATGTTCCATAGGTAGTAATATTAACGTTGAATACTTTTTTTATTTAGTTTCATGAGCTACGTAATTTCCGTAGTTTCCGTCCCTTCTTAATTTTAGCTCAAATAGAGAAAAGTGTGTGTTGGTGTTTTATTTTATGTGAGGAAGAAAATCGACTGAATTTTCGTAGTCACATGTTTATCATTGTTTCAGGCAATATTGCAGTAGGTAACATATGATAGCGAAAAACGATTTATTTCTGTGCTCATATTGTAATGTTCGAATAAATCCCTAAGAATTTGAGAATAAAATAAAATTGGTAATTTGAACATTACGCGAGTCATTCAAATCGAAACATTTTACTCTTATGTTGTTTCAGTTCGATTTATTTATCGAATATTTTTATAATTTATTTGGCGATGATCTAAATTTTTTCCTTTTGAAAAAATACGTAATGTAATCAAAATATTCCTGAAATGTTGCAAATGCAGAGAAAAAATATCAAATAATTGTAAAAATGTTGACTTTTCGAATAATTTAGTTATTTAAGTATTTTAAAATTTTCATTAACATTGTATTTTTACGATAATCTAACTTACAAATATTGTTCGCCTGCAAAAAATTCAATGTACAACTCATCCAACAACCCTTGTATTAATATTTAAGATTGTCAGCTGTTAGATACGTATGCAATGCATAGCGAATAATCTTATACGGAAATAGTAATGTTTAATTCTCATAGGGAAAGTATTGTGTAAATTTCATAGACGCCAAAAAGGCACTCGTCTAGAGTGAGTGCGCCACTGACCTGTCGGCTGACTGATTGCCATGTGATGATGAGTCAGCCTGTTGATTTCGATTACGTTGTACGTGGTTTATTATCATTACAACACTGGCAGTCGGCATAGTGATGACTCATTTCAGGTAGACAGTCACTACACATTGCAATCTGGTCAGATAAGATAGGAATACATTGCTCATTCAGGTGATTCATTTCGGCATTCAATAAAAGGGCTAGGGTCGAATCATTTCATAATGATTCCTGATTGGTCAATTCAAAATTGTATACTTTACTTCTCGCAAGGAAAGTATGTCGTAAAATTGATATAAGGAAGTGGCGCACCACCAAACCGTCAGTTGGTGGCCGGCACCGGTTCTGGTCGGATGTCTGGAGCCTTCCCAAAGGCACCGATCCACCAGATGGAACCGGAAGTCAGCTGCCATCTTTCCCCTGCACTCCCGTTGGCCTAAGTCCAATTTTTTATTGGCAGCTGGGAGTGCGGGTGGTCTTCCACTCAAGGGAGGTGAAGTACTCCTGGGTAAGGTCGGCCATTTTTGTTTTGCAAAGATGGCCGACCAAAAGATTCCCTCTGTTAAGGGCATTTCTTTTGATTAAGCCTTTTTTACAGAGGGAATCTAAACGGAGTACTTTACTTCTCGCTAAGGAAGTATGGGGCAAAAACTATATAAGGCCGACGCGCCCAGGGCGGGTGGCTGGGGGACCGGATGGTGGGAGCTATGCTTGTCCATTTCCCCCTCCTCCTTCACGATTTTAAATCCTTGCTTCCCCTCTTCCTTGACAATTTTAGTAAATGTAAAAACAAAATTGTTTGGGGGAAGAGGACCCCTTGGGGAAAAAGGATCCTTTGGGAAAGATAGATACTTTGAAGATTCTTTCAACTTGTACACTGTAACTTTCATATAATGTACTATTAGTTTCAATAAATTCATATAGATAGCGCCACTAGTATTGTTTTGACTTACTTTTACCATCATCATAATATTAGTTCGAACTACTTTTTATAGATAGCGCCACATTGTAAATTGTCTAACTTGTGTAATAAAAATCATTCTTAAACTTTTCTTCCGCATAATTTCATTGCAAATTGCAAAATCTTCGTCGTATCTTTACAATTATAGGTAAAAACTTGAATCTCATTCAATGACGATAATAAAACAACACAAACCAAAACCAAAACTTCATTTTATTCTTTGACTTGACGGCAAAAAAAGAAAGGACAAACTAACATCTAAGTTTAACCAATCCGGGTTAAAAAAACCTTTGCCGGCCGTTCGACAGAGGAAAAAACCGTGATTGGTTATCACAATCTTAAAATATAGATATGAAATAGCATATTTCAACACAATTACATATTAATTTAGAAATTAGAAAGAAAACTCTTACCTAAGTACATAATTTTGAAAAAAAAGACAATACATGATAAAAAATTTCAAAACAGGCCAAAAATTATAAAAATTAACGAAAAAAAAAACCAAAACATGAAATAATTTTCAACATTACCCAAGATTTATCAAACATGTCCAAATTAACAAAAATGTGACAAAAATTATCAAAAAATCCCACAAAATTTGCATAAAATTTCGTTCAAAGTTGGCCAAATATTGAAAACTAAAGACGCTAAAAAGGGGGACAAGACAACGCCATCTCATTACAACGAAACATGGCGTTAAAAATTCACTCACACTCACCACCGGTAATTTTACACTCGTAACAAACGCCATTGTTAGTTGAAATGAAAAGCCGATCAAAATCGTAATTTTAACGTCAATCAAACACGAATATTAAATCGCAGGATGTCGCAAAGGCAGCGCCAAAAATTCCTTACCTACCAGAACGCGACATTGGGACCTCATACACAGGCTGGCCTTCTCCTTGTGGCAAGGTATTTAGCCATTCCCGTCCACAGAGATGCCGGCCTACATCCGCAAGGATAAGGCCGACACCCTCATCAGCAACCTGGACATTGCCACTAAAAAAATTAAAAATAAAGCGGTCGCAACAAAGCCAGTCGCGCTGCTGACGTCTAACAGACTCCCGGCTAGGCGGGAAGGATCGTGTGCCAAAGGTGGTGGGACCGTCATCACTAGATGGCCGGAGTGCAAACAACGAGGTAAGCAGCTTCTCGCTAATGAGGCGAAGTCCCTAACCGGTAAGCTCAAGTAACACCACCGACCGAAGCCCTGCCGGACAGAATTCTGAATTCTTTCCGAAAATGGCACCCCCAGAAGAAGCTCAACGGAGTCCAACTGGGGTGTTCCTACCCTGAAAATCCTACTTTTATAAATTCGACAAAAGGCACCGGGACACTACAAGACTCGACTCTTAACTACCCCTCTCACATATACACACACATGCACTCATGGGCCCACTCGATCGCTAATCCACCAACTTTCATCTGCGATTTACTACCGTGCTTGGTGACGATTAAAATGGTACGAAATTGATCAAATCCTCGATACCCTTCGCTAGGTACGACCCTGGCATGTAGCGTTACCCGAGCCAAGAAAAAAACTGCAATATTCTCAGTGTTCTCGGTACTATCGCACCAGGCATCGTACAAAACTCCGAGTCTCTTCCGGTGTCGTGAGGTTTCCAGGTTCACACAGATACCGACACCGGCGCGGCTAAAATTTCAACCCGCAGCAGACGCTTCTTTCCATAGTACCAAGCCTACCATGGAAGAATACTCGCTGACTCTCTTGTGATCATTAAGGCAGGGCTGGTGCCTAAAGATCAAGAGACCACAGCTGCCTCCGATCCATGTTTGGAGCTCTGTGCACCATCAGAATCCGAAGGTTTCACCATGTCTTTCGACATTGGCATTCTCTAACTAATCCACCGACCCTCTACCCTCACATCTGCCAAAGTCGTTTCCTAATCCCGTCCAGGACACCACAGAGGGGGAAAAAATCTACCCTTGAAATAAAAAAAATTGGAAATCAGAACCTAAACGAAAAAGTACCACCAACCAAATAACAAAAATAATATCTACTAAAATAGATAAAATAAAAATACATTAAATAAGTATATATCGCGAAGTGGATGTAGAAAAAACAAGGCGACGTCGACGAAAACAGCGAATAAAACTTTCCTCGCCTCCTCGGCTCAATGAAAATACGATCTGCATTCGATCACCCTTCTGCTCAATACCAGCTGTAGAAAGTGAAAACCCAACGATAAAATTTGTTTGAAAATTTCCAAATTCAATACAATTAGTCGAAAATTTTCTCGTATTTTCCAATCACATTGCTCGTGAAATGTTTTCTGATCCCTCTTTGCCCAGAATACGCAATAGACTTGTTTCTTCCCCCTCCTTACGTAACCCTTTAGAATACCTACTTCGCCTTCAAGCGTATCAATATTCAATTCGTCAACAATCAATTCCGAGCAGTTTCGAACAAAATCATCAAAACATAAATTAAACACACGAACCAGACTCAATCCGTTGTAATTTCATCTCCAAGCAAATTCTTAGCGGCAAATTTCGTCAACTGCTTCGGTGAGGATTTTCCAGCACTGCAACACGTTCAATTTCACTCCCATTTCATCCATCTGTATCACTGCAAAAAAAAATCACGAATTGATGTCGGAATGAGATATGATTCAAAATACCAAATAAATCAACGATTTTTCATCCTTTCCCACATTGTCCAACCTTTTCCTGAAAACACTTAGAGAAAAACAATAACAAAAACGCAGAGGTACTGCACAATATCCTATGGAAAAAATTCTACAATTGGTCCCAAAATTTAACACTACAGATCAAAAAATTGACACTGGTGGAAAAATCGAACAAAGTGAACAAAACACCCATCTAGGATTATGATAAAAAATTCGAACATTACGAGCAAAAAAAAAAGTTTTGATACACATCACACTGAATGTAATCTTTCAAAAATTAAAATCTATGTGCAAACAGGTTATTGAGAAATTGGTGATTAAGATAGCATCAACATCTTCTAACGAAATTGTGAATGATAAATTCGTACGATTTTTCGATCTTTGTACTTCTCAGCAGTGATTTCGGAACAAATCATCACAACTTACGATTACATTAATGCACACAATTACAAAATTTGTTGCAATTTTACCTTCAGGCAAATATTTCGTTGATTTCTCAGCGATGAATTTGTAGTCTACTGCAATGTTGATCATATCACAGCTCGGATGAGTTGAATTGCACACGAATCTTCCATCGATTTCATTGTAAGAAAAACATGTCTTCGTTGTCACTTCCGTCATTTTTTTTCAGATAAGTTTATATTTGATTTCTGGATGATTCTTCGTCATGTTCTGCTGTAAAACATAAAAAAGTATACGTAAGAACCAAATTGTGAGGTTTCCAGGTTTACACAGATAAGTACCGACATCGGCGACTAAGAAATTTCAACCCGCAGCAGACGCTTCTTTCCACAGTACCAAGCCTCCCATGGAAGAATACTCGCCGACTCTCTTGAGATCAATAAAACAGGGCTGGTGCTTAAAGATCAAGAGACCACAGCCACCTCCGATCCGTGTTTGGAGCTGAACGCCGAAATCCCAGATAACCGAGCACGATCATATCAGACATCCAACAGAATCCGAAGGTTTCACCAAGTCGTTCGACATTGGCATTCTCCAACTCACCTACCCTCATCCCCACATTTGCCAAAATTGTTCCCTAATCCCACCCAGTTGCCAAAGTTGTTCCCTAATTTCACCCAAAACACCATGCCGGAAAAACATTTATCCTTTAAAATTAATTTTAAAAACCCCAAAACCCACAACAAAAACGTAAACATATAACTAACCGAATGAAAAATAATACTAAAATTAGTAATAAAAAATACATTAAATAATATCACATCGATATAGAATAAATTAAGCGACATCGATGAAAACAGCGAATAATATTTTTTTCGGCTTCATGAAAATACGATCTGCATTCAATTACTCTTCTGCTCAATATCAACTGTAGAAAATGAAACCACAACGACAAAATTCGTTGGAAAAATTTCCAATTTTAAAACATTGCCTAACAATTTTCTCATATTTTACAATCAGATTGCACTAGTAGGTAATTGGTTTTTTTGGATTTCTTTTTGCTCAAAATACAATACAACACGGCAGATTTTTTTCCCTCAACTCAACTCTCTTCAAATAGGTACTTCGCCTTTTAGCTTATCAATATTAAATTCGTCAGCAATAAAAACCGAGCATTTTGAAATGAAATCATTGAAACATAAAATATGTACATAACATCTACATACCACAAACCAGACTCGATCCGTTGTAATTTCATCTGGAAGCTATTCTGTGGTGGATTCGGTCAACAGCTTCGTAGCTTCGGAGAGGATTCATCAGCACTGCAACACGTTCAAATTCATTTGATTTCTTCCAATTCACTGCAAAAAAAAACACTATGTAATGATTGTCACTCGTCAGATAAGACATTTTAGCAAAATGCGCCGAAATTGTCGCCCTCGAACTTGACACAACTTTAGATCAACTCTATCACTGAATCTTTGAATTTTAATGGCGATTAGAACATGGTTGCCTCATTCACTTGAAAAAAATTTAGTATCCAGCAAAAAATAATACCCCGAATTATTTAACAAATCCAAAGGGGAGAAGAGCATGTCTTAAAATTAACACCATAATTAAAAAGTACCTAAAACAATATAAAATACCTACGACAAATTATTTTATAAAATATGATTTTAAAAAATTCGGAAAAAATATCTCTAATAATCTTGAGGCAGTTTCGTTGGAAATCAAGAGCTGTAAAATGATGTAAGAAAAACCGCGGGATTTCGTGAAAATATATTCAATATGTTTTATTACTTGATGGAAGTATAATGATCAATGACATACACGAATGGAGCCCCTTTGTAAAACATAAAAACAATAATTCTGACCACATATCGCTCGTATGCAAAGCATGAGGACACTCCGAGAAATTTTAAAGCGAGGTGCAATCGGAGAAAAGAAAACGCACGTTCATCAATTTTTTGAAGTCAACGTGGGGAGAATACGCAGATTAAATTAGTTATGAACAGCACCTCGCAGAAAAAAAAAACTCGTAACAACGAAAAGCCAGGAATTCAAATTGTACTCAATTTACAATCAGATTGATTTTCACCCATTCAATCGAAAAAATTGTAAAAATATGTGATTACAATGAAGAAAATTTAAAATTTGATTCCATTCAATGACTTGCGTTCGAAAAATCGACGATTTCCAAGTTTATTGAGCGTATCCAAGTTCTTTTTTTCATTTCGAGTACCTTTGTTTATTCCATAATACATTCCCATTTCAAAAAAACTCATAAAAATCTATCAACAAAGGCAAAGATTGATAGAAAGTTTCAATTGTGCTTCAAACTGTCGAATCCTACCACTTTCTCGAGTCTTCGCCATTTTCATGACCTGCTGAAACGTCAAATTGATTCGAATTCGTAATATCAAATAGGACAATATACAGAAGAAAGGAAATGACTTCGAGTAAATTAACAAAAAAAAAAATTTCACATTCAAGCATTTTTTTCTCTTTGATCTTCCAAAATAGCCCAGGAGAAATGTACTTTGAAAAAAGAAATATATGTTAGTCGAAATTTTATTGCTGAAAAAGTTTCTATATGATGTCCAGAGTATGTGGTAAAAACCCACCACCCCCACCCCTATTGCTTTTTGAGGGGGGTGGACCCCTTGTGGGGGAAAAAATTGTTTGGCACCGATTTCGCTCAAATTTGGGTGGAAGGTTAGGTGGGTGTAGAAGTACTCCCAAAAAAATTTTCAGGTCCCCCCGACCTCAGGGAGCTGAACCATCGCTGCCCAAAGTTGGGAATTTTTGACAAAAATGGAAAAAACGGAGTATTTCGAGTATAAAATCACCCCATAATACCAATTTTGAAAACTTTTATGATTTTCGTGTATATTTTGAGATGACGAATCCGACTAGCACATCAACTTTTTCATTTGAGGTGTTTAACTACCCCTACGCCCCTTTCAAAGTATGCAGATCGTGTTTTTTCAGCTAAAAATGACTTCAAAAAACACGATCTGCATACTTTGAAAGGGCCGTAGGGATAGTTAAACACCTCAAATGAAAAAGTTGATGTGCTAGTCGGATTCGTCATCTCAAAATATACACGAAAATCATAAAAGTTTTCAAAATTGGTATTATGGGGTGATTTTATACTCGAAATACTCCGTTTTTTCCATTTTTGTCAAAAATTCCCAACTTTGGGCAGCGATGGTTCAGCTCCCTGAGGTCGGGGGGACCTGAAAATTTTTTTGGGAGTACTTCTACACCCACCTAACCTTCCACCCAAATTTGAGCGAAATCGGTGCCAAACAATTTTTTCCCCCACAAGGGGTCCACCCCCCTCAAAAAGCAATAGGGGTGGGGGTGGTGGGTTTTTACCACATACTCTGGACATCATATAGAAACTTTTTCAGCAATAAAATTTCGACTAACATATATTTCTTTTTTAAGCGATTTTTTGATGCTAATTCTCCTGGGTTAAAAAACGCTATAGTCGAAGGTGTTTTGTAGATTAACACGGAGAGGAAATAAAATTCCATTAAAGTATTATACAATACTGAATGCGATTTTTAGACACAAAAATCAGGACAAAAAATGTAGGCATTTCACATGCAAAAAAAATATAAATTGGGTACAATTTATTTCACGACATGGGCCCAAAAAAAAAATAAGAAAAGAAGTCATGCTGCCAACAATCAGTCCGATTCGTTCAATACAATGAAAAAAATCCAATACACAGTTGAGCTCAGCATTGGATAACAAAAAAATAACGAAATCAACAAAAATCGACGAATAAAATGGGCGGAAATTTTCAAATTTCAACATCCTAAAAGTTTAGGTAAAATAATCGAAATTTCTCTCTCGGTAAAATAAATTCGCATCATAATAAGCTTTTTTTTAACGCAGACGAATTCGAAAACGTTTTCAATGTTTTGCAATTTAATCTGAGAATATTTTTCTGCCACAGATTCTAATACTCGGAAATACGTACTTCGCCCCAGTACGTATTTTTCAACATAATAAAATGGTTTCTTTGATCTTTCTATTATAGTAATTAATATTCATACGACGAAATCGGGGTAGCGAAATTCATTTCGTAAAATCCGACGAAAAATGACGCGAGAAATGGACATTCTGGACACTCACCGCGGTGTTCATTTCCGAATACTTTATTGCGATGATTTCTGCTTCATTCATCTCCATATTTCACTATAAAAAGAAAAACAATACCAAATTAAAATAAATAAAGATAATTTTATAATTTACAGGCATCGGACGGAAATTTGGAAAAAAAATAGTAACTTTAGTAACTTTTTTTTCTGGAAAAAGTAACCAATTTTTGTGAAAAAGTAACCAATTTTTTGCGAAAAAGTAGATAATTTGTCAATTTTTCGCATTTAAAAAATTATTAATACCCCTCTCCTTCCCATTTTTTTTTCAAACTTGTATTTTTCTCTGTAATTTCACTACCCAAGAGAAAAAAAAATAACGATCCGGGAAAATGAGAAAATCGCGTTCAAAAGAAATAGGAGACGTTCCGCAGCCCAAATTTATGAGGTTATAAATTCGTTCACTGAACGATTCTTTCTCTTGTTTTTGTTACCATTTTTCCATCTTTGAACCTCATACTGAATTATTTTCGATAATATCAATTACTTTCACGAATTTTTGTCTTCTTATTCGTATTTTTCTGAATCTTCCTGCTCATAACATAACTTTATTTTTCATTATAAAATTCATGACTTGAATTGAAATATTTATTTTAATTCAAAGATCTGAAATTTCGAACTAAATATTTGAATTCAAGTCACGAATTTTATAATGAAAAATAAAGTTATGTTATGAGCACGAAGATTCAGAAAAATACGAATAAGAAGACAAAAATTCGTGAAAGTAATTAATATTATCAGTAGCGTAACTAGACATCCCCTCTGAGGGGGACAAAAGTCGAAGGGTGAATTTTTTTCTTAGGTATGGTATATACTAAATGGACATAAAGATCTCGGATAATAGGGGGGGGGGGGGTGACAGAACCTTCTTCGGTACTGTCGGTTTAAATAAAAGGTCTGTTCAAAAGGTAAAGTAAATAATTACCTAAGTCAATTACAGAAAAGCGGTAAAAAGTTTTAAAAAATCAATTTTACAGAAATGTTTTTTTTGCGAAATATTGGCAGCATTGTCTCTGAATTGTAATCGAAAGTTTCGATTTTCTGTAATCGGTATTGGTATCATACTTTTCGAATGGCGTTTACAATTTAAATAGCGATTTTTTTAAGCCCGAGCGAAGCGAGGGCAGAGCTTTGAAAAAAATAGATTTTTAATACTCGAAAAATTCATTTTTGAGGGTTTTGGTGGAGGTATTTACGCCACAGGCTTACGTATTGAACTTTTGAACTAGCAAAAATTAATAATAATTTTGTTTACTTACGCCCGAGCGAAGCGAGGGCAAAGCTTTGAAAAAATTTGATTTTTTATGTCCAAAAACTTCATTTTTGAAGGGTGTCTAGCGAGTTCAGCGAAAAAAGTAACTTTGAAGCTGAAAAAGTAACTAAAAGTAACTTTTCAGCTAAAAAGTAACTAAAAGTAACCGAGCTTGAAAAAAGTAACCAAGTTACTTTAAAGTAACCGCCGTCCGATGCCTGAATTTACCAATTTACTAGATAATAAGCAAATATTTAAAATGAAGAATTTCACAAAAAAAAATTGAAAAAAAAATCGACTACAACCGACTGGTTTGAAGAAAAATATTATTCGAATTTTTTTGGAATCTCAACTATGTATTTCTTAAACAAAATATTTTCAGAATTTTATACAAAAAGGTCTGCTAACCCACAAATCGAAATTATTTCGATTAAAAAATTTCATCAAGGGGAGGAAAAATTTCGAAATTTTTTGATCTCGTCTAGGTATTACAGAAAAATTATTTGTAGTCCATTGATATTACATAAGTTCAAAACACACGAGTATCGAACTCAAAAATTACAATAAAGATATCAAATTTTGGTAATCACGTCTGACAGAGGAAAAATTACCAACTTCATACATGTAGATAAAAAAAACTGAATTATCATTCTTCTATGAATAAATTGAAATATTGACCCCTTTCTCTTCTACGCGTAATTTTTTTATATCCTAAATTCATTTTACACAGAGAAAATGAATAGGGCAGCCGAAAATTGTCACATGAATCAATCCTTTTTCACAAATACGATTTTCTTTCCCGAAAATTCTTACATTTTTGATTGTTGTAGATGAAATCGAGAAAAAAATCAACGAAACTTGAACGAAGCGAAAATTAAAGAGATATCGTCTAGGTTTATCAAAACAAATTCATCATTATTTTTTTAAAAATGAAATTAAAAATCATAAAGCAGAATTTGACGACACTATAGGTTATGAAAATTGGATTTCCAGAAGTAAAGCAGTACTACAGAATGAGAAATATTTCGATTTTCACGTAAAATTTTCCATATTGAAAAAAATCCTCAATGAATTTATCAATTTATCATGTCGCGCACATAAATTTGACCGATAACGAAGAAGCAACAAATATTCAAGGACGTTCTTCAATACTGTAATACCATCCATTTTAAATACATACGTACGACAAGAAATACCCGCGAAAATAAATGTAGATACACACCCGGTCGACAACATGAATTTGGTATTTCTTCCTCCTCAGATGGGAAATCAATTGAAGCCGCTGATCCATAAAATCTTGATAAAAACGCCCATCACAAACGAAAACAATATCGTGTCAGCAAGCTCGACAACTCGAAACGAACAATACGATGTGCAGCGCCGGCACTCAGACCATCAAGATCCAGCATCCCACTGGTAACCGGTTCAGGAAACATCTAGTAACAAATTATAAGATCATAGTTAGTAATTATTTTTCAAAATTATGTATCAATTATCAAATCGAACTTTGTGATCAACATTATTATCAAAAATACTTCAGGATCGATCCTGACCATCAAAATGAGAATACTTCTAATGATGGGGCATGAAAATTAACGATAATAACGACAACGTCAATGACCTCAAGTTACACGATGCCTTCTGCCTTCACTTAGAAAATCATTTCAATTCGTGCGAACCCAGACCATGGACAAGAAAACACTTTCAGAACATACCTACCTACCTTCCTATCTATCCAGACCTACCTATCCGATTTTTATATAATTTCTAAGAAAAAAAATCAAATAATTGGAAATTTCAAATTCTAGAAAGACAAGCAATTTCTTCTTTCAAAAACTTGGAGCTTATTCGTACACCTGGATATTTTGTAGCTGGTCATCAGTTTAAAATAGACACGATCATCTCTGCTTAACCTTCTTTACTAATTATTCAAATCTATTACACTAAGTATTCTCGCTTTTTGCCATGCATTTCAGCTATAGATAAAAAAAAAATCCAACGACACGAAATGAAACTAATTAACAACCAGATGTATACTTCAAAAGGCATAGACGAAGTAGTAACGAAAAATTTAAAAATTGAGCAATACGTCGCGTTGCGTCGTAACTAAAACACAATTTTTCTCTTAGAAAGTAAGACAGGCGTAATAATTCATTATGGTCTTCTACTTCATCTAATGATCATTTTTCAGTCAATGGTAGAGTATCACTGTTTTCAAGTTCGGATGATTTTTCTTCCTCCTTCTATTCAACGTAACTTGAGAGATTTGATTTATTTCACGAGTCAAATAAATGTAAGTATATTCTCAAAACACATCGAATAATTCTCACCTTGAGCAAAGAGTAGAAATATTCGTAAGAGCTGATCTTCATCCACTTGTGTCCGGTACTCGAATATTGACAAATGGTACGGATGATCCAATCAAATGAATTTGAATTTACACCTCCTGAAGACAAAGAAAACACAACGTTTAAGAATAATACAGATTGAATACTAAACATATTATTCTGGTATAATTTCATAATTTTCAAAAAAAAAATCTTTGAAAGAATTTCCACAAAACAAATGAACCAACATTGCATTTGAAATAAAAAACAAAATATCTGTTAAATTATTTTTACACTTGGCTTTCTACAATGAAAAAGAAAATCAAAATTTCAGTATACGGAAAAGCAAGCTATTCGTAAAAAATTCGAACTTCTTCACGCACTTATTTATTAGCTTGTTAGTCGCCAGTCTACATTTGCAATAGTTCGAAATAAGCGACCATTCCGCTCTCATTCGATTCAATTTCTTCGAATCTACGCTCTTACATTATAAATCATATATCCGGTAAATATTCATTTACTCACTTTTGGCGATTTCGAGTTGTTCGAAGAAACAATATCCAACAGTACGAATTATGATATCACGAAACTTGTAAACGATTGACTGCAAACTTCGAGGCATAAACGAAAGAACAAAGAGAAATCTGAAAATAAAGCAATACACTGTGAGTCAGCATAGAATATTGAGTAAAAAAATGAAACTTGAAAATAGATAATTGCTTTTCAATTCAATTTGATGAACCAAATCTACATATTATTTTGGAAAAGGGAAATTTTCATAGGTGATAATTTCTAAAAAAGTTCAACTCAGATCAAGTCGACAAAAATTTCACAGTGCAGATTGGGGTGGGACAGAAATACACTCGTATAAAAATTTTTAAAAATCAAACCAACGAAATTAATAATGTTGTTTCATTTCTGAAAGAGTAAGGATATTTCAGGCGCTAAAATTGGACACTCGCAAAACATCAATGGAAAATACTTTCAATTCGATATACAACTATTCACGATACTATAAAATTGCAAAACAAGGGATTGCAAACGTTGAGTAAATTCGTGATAAGGTAGCTAAAATATTATTCCCTCTACCCTCCTCGTCACTGAGTCAACTCACGACTTGAAAAATAAGTTTCACGAGTCAACTAAAAAATATTCAAAACTGTACAAATTCTTACCTCGAATAAGGATATATTTGGAGATGTCGAGCGCCATGTTCCGGTTGAATTCGAAAACTTTTCACGTTAGCACGGTTACCCTCCTCTGAAAACCTAATAAATACACAATAATACATTAACATCACACACAAGCTTTTCGATACTCAAAGACATTATATTTAATAATTGCAAAAACAGTTAATCACAGAAGTAATTGTGGGAAAGAATTTTGCAAGATAGATCAATTTTGTCAACAGCAATGCCCATATCGATTAAATGTATTACAGAATACGAAAAAAAAAAACACAAAAGATTGAGATCGTAATTATAAAGTAGAATCACGAACTTGAAACCAAACCTAACAACAAAGAAATCCACCGAACCGAAAGGAGAAAACAGCTCGAATTTGCAAACTAAAAACCCGTTAAAAAATTACCAGAACAAACATATTTTCGGAGGCTACTATCACGGTAGTCGGAAGTCGTCCTCACAGCTCAAAATTACAACTGTTTCGAAACAAAAATCAAAACAACTGAACACGAAAATAATACCTAATGATGCAGAAAATGGCGCCAAATAATAACTCGTAAATATATGTAGACACTGGACCTCTATACTCGTAAACTTTGTTTCCACATTCCATAATCAAAACAAAGACAATTGACGATTTTCAAACAGAGAACCAAATAAATCGAGCTTCTGAAAAAAAATCGTGCGAAAATGAAAAGAAAACTCAAACTTACACCATCCAACGCTAACACCACTAAAATACCATAATTAGGTATCTACATTTAACACGATACAAAAAATTTAGAATTGAAAATTCTAAATGTTGAATTCTAAATGTTGAACTGAAACTGTCGAAATCTAATAACGGCTCATTTCGAATGAATTTTTCAATAAAATACAAGTACATATAACATTGAATCACGAACAAAAACCGAATTATAAAAAAGTATTTCAATCAAACTTGCGCGATTTATGACATAAAATAATACACTACCTCTGCTGTTGCTGGTAATTACGAGAAACGAAACACAACTCATAACAATAGCGAATTAATTAAAACTTTAAAATCTAATTCGAATCAAGACGAAAAAACTATTACACTACTAAACTTTCATCGTTTCATCATTCGAAAACTATTCCGCACGAAATAACGCGAACGAGTAATTCAAAGTCGAGAACATTTCAAAATGGCGTCGCATTGACTCAGGTTCATCACATCATTCCCATTTTTTTACATAAAGAAACAGACACGACGACACGACAAGTTCTAGAATTCAAGGACAATGACACTAGAAAAGAACAACTGGACTATAGGACTCCGACTCGTCACTCATTCAGTCATTAGTCATTGTCTGACAAACCGGACGAGTCCACAAGGCGACGAATGATTCCACCCCTCTCAAACACCACTTAGTTATGTGCCAAGCTGCCAACGTACATTTGCGCATGCGCACATTCTTTCACAATGTTCGTGTTAATGTGTTGAAGGTGGTTAAAGGTTACAGGTACAGGATACGGGGTAACGAAACAACGAATGCGATCTACGACGACGTCGACGACTACGATCTACCAAATTTCCATGAATTCAGAATTTGGCACGTACAATATTGAAATTAGAAAATTTTATTTTGAACGATTTTTTACGCACATTCATCGGCATTTACACGGTCTAATCGCAATACTTATGTAGTGATTTTGTAAAAATAAAATTAGAAATCTAAATAAGGCTATTTTTCAGGTAAAATTTTCCAATTTGAAAAAATTCCTCGATAAATTTATTCTGTAGAATGTAAATCCTGATCGATACGAACAAGCAACAGATATTTAAAAACATTATTCAATATTTTGACGTCATCTGTTTTGAATATTTTACGATGGAAAATTAACCGTGAAAATAAATAAAGGTACATGAGCCTTAAAAGTTGGGTAATTCTGCTAAAAATCGTAATTGTATAAAAAAATATCGACGCCCACCTCCCCGCCACCTTGAAGGTTGGAAAAAAAATTATCATGGTTTTATGAATAGACCATCGAGGGGAACTCGTGAAAAAAATTGAACCAAATCGGTGGGCCCAAACTCAAATCTGATCGATTCGACTGGAATGTGCCATAACATGCACAACGCGTTGTCCCGGCGCGGCTGTTTTAAGGCAGAGAATAGAAAAAGCGATAGCCCACCCGCATTGCGCTGATTTCATAATGCCTAATGGTCATTTTTTTCGATCAACGGCAAAGTATCACTGTTTCCAAGTTTGGATGGTTTTTTATTGATAAGACGTTGTCGATGTGAGATGTTAAAATTAAAAAATTTGCCAAAATACACTTCTTCAAATTAATTCATGGGTAGATGGAGGAGGGGCACACACTTAGTGACACTCGTATAAAAATATACGAATAAGGAATAACACTGAATCACGAACGAAAAACAAATTATATAAAATGTGTTTTTTAAAAAAATTGTTATTCGGGACAATTTCGCGACCGGTAGACACCCTGCGTCTTAATCTGAAAATTTTACGTAGATTACCTATCTACAAATAATTTTTTGTGATAGGCAACTCCACCGGAAAAATTGATGACCTTTAATTTATTGTTCTGCCTCAAAATTATTTTTGTCTGTTTTTCAGATCAAGAACACGAATATTATAAAATTAGAAAAATTTTATCTCTCTGAATCGACGACTATTTCTATCCAGTCACTCTTTGAACTCAAAGTAGGTACCTAAGTAGTAAGTACCAAGTACCAATGTTCAGAGTGTTTTGAAAAAATTTCATTAAAAAAGATTTGGGTTGGTAACAAATTTAGGCCCATGTCCGATAAAATTTCAGAAGTTGAAAAATATAGGCCACCCTAATCAGTAGTATCAACAAAATCAATATCTAAATTCTAAAAAAAAAAGGAGCTCATAGAAATTCGAAAAATGTCTATCATTACATTTAATATCTAATGAAGAAATAAATTCCGAGTGAAACCAGAACGAAAATTCTTACATAAAAATACCATTAAACTAATTTTAATCAACATTTTAATTTTCAGTATTCAGGTCAAATCTGAACTTATTTTCAGACTTGTTCTACAAAATTCATGTCCCGATTTTCTAGAATTTTCGTACTTTTCGTACCAAAAATAAACCGGCTATGACATTCTGTTCAGTGTATTTCCATTTCTTAAAACATTACAAATCATCGACGACACTCAAGTTGAATTTGATTACATCTACTCACTTTTTCGCTGAACTGTTCCAGATAGTTGAAGGTCTTGAGAGGAAACATTCAAGTTACAAAACTGATGGACGATCACACGTTATCATTCTTATGTGTATTTCCGTAAATCTGGAAGCTCGAAATAAGGCACTGGGAAACCTGAAAATTAAACAACACATTATCACTTTTTCTTAGGCAAAAAATTCAAATTTTTCAACTAGTCTGAGCACTTCCTTCCTTCTTCCTCACATTCTCGAATTCATTGTTTTTGCTGCTCTAAACTATTTCTTCGCGAGTATTTGAGAGCTACAAAAACTAAAACCTCGAACTACATAAATTATTCTCCTTAAAAAAATATCAATAATTTTCTTTAAAAATTGACGAAATCAACAAATTTAAATGAGGTGTCGGAGAAAATCGCATATAATTCAGTCACATGAATCTGACAAGTTCTCATTTCAAAAAAGTAATAAATCAATAATCCACACAAAAAAGATAACTTGGACCATGAATTCAAATATTTATACTCCTCCTCGTCCTTCACCTTCAATTCCCAAAAAATCATTTTTTTATCTGAACATGCTCAAAAATTACGGTGACCACCAACATCAGCTCACATTGAATGCTTTTGTTTATTTTACCTAATTACATAATCTACTCACCATTCAACTGCAGTGTTTCAGTATAATTCCAGTTTTTGGAAAGAAACCTTCACTGTACGTAACTAAACTCATGATAAGATTCCACGTCACTAGGTACTCGCATTTCAAGGCCTTCAAGAGCTGAAAATCAAACAAAATGCAATTAGCTATCATTACCTATCGTAATTTTTCACAAAAAAAAATGAAAAAATTCACAACGCGATAAATTCTTTTCTTTTCATTTCAATATGACAGTCAATCTTCGTAAACTGTATAATTTATGGCAAATTACGTAATAAGAAAATTTATCAATATTCACTGAATCATTTTTATGGATCTTCGTTAAAATTTCGTACACAGTTTTCATACTCGGTGCGAACCATGAACAAGTGACATCATACGCGGGAAAAAAATTATAATCAAAAACACAATTTTGCTCGATTAGATCACATTAGACACTAAATAAATCCTAACAGTAAAAACCTACCGAACTTTGATAGAAACGAATTTCAATATTCATAAAATGGAAAATTAATGAATTGAAGAGCTACAGTAATAATCATTTTGAGGGGAAAAAAAGAAGTTTAAATAACCTCATTCTTTTGAGATCCACAGATTCGAATATGCATAATCAAATAAACAAAGCCTACCACAAGGACCAACCAAGCTAGACTGAGGGAAGTGAGAAATCAATATAATCATGCAGTCGTCAAATACAATCGCCAACTAAAGCCGGACTAGCTAAAAAATGAAGCAGGATCCAAATTCGAAATTCGAAAACTAGGGCACCGTAAGAGAAAAGAAAGCGTACAAAAACACGAACTTCACCGAACGAAACACCAGATAAAATTTTAACAGTTGCGAGTTGCGATTTGCAAACCTAAGTAACATTTTCATTAGATAAAAGAAAAATCTGATTCGGTCACATTTCATGACTACGAACTACGATTTCATCAAAATTATAAAATTCTAACTTACAAACACGTACGATGTAAAATTTACGCAATTTCAACATTTTCAACAGCAAAGATCATCGTAAAAAAAATGGCGCCAAACTACATTCGTTGCAACTAGGGAACATTGCAACTGTTTTCACAATATTCAACTACCTACTCAGTGAAAAAAATGCGGTTTTGCACACTTTCAACAAAATTTCCATTGAAAAATATAATAGCAGCACAAATTAAATAAGAAACGGAAACAAACGAACAGAATAAACCGCGCGGACTGAGGAAGAAAATTGCTGAAGTTGAAAAGGAAACTCGGAAATTCTAGTAGCACACACACACCACAACGAATTCAACATACGTACCAAGGTATTACGCGTACATTATTGAAAACACGAAAAACGCAACATTGTAACGTAATTTATACGCACATTTCAAAAATAAATGAAAAGAAAAAAGACCAGTACTTGCTTTCATACTTACAGTGACATTATCACCGTTGAACATTGAATTCGACACGAATACCTACACGCCAAGAAACGATGCGTCGAAAAAATAAAAAGTTCCAACGCGAATCAAAAATCGAATTGAATATCAATTAAAAAAACAACTCGAAAAGATTCCATTCAAAAGAATATTACAATTAAGAACGTTCACAATAATAATTTAGTAATAAATAATAGAATAACGATAATCGACATTCAATAAAAAGAATGCATCAAGATTACAAAATGGCGACGCGTCGCATCGGCATCATGTACGATAAAGCACAACCAAAAAGCAACGTACTAACGTGAATTCAATGAATTGAATGAAAAAAAGAAAAAATAAAACACAAAAGACGATTGAAAAGCTAAATACGTACGTAATTTGCACATTGAACTCTACAGGACGGGACAATGACAAACGACTCGACGACTCGACTAATCGTGTGATTTATCCCTTACATATTCGCGCTATTCAAATTTCAAACAATACGATTACGACTACGTTACGTCGTTCACTTACAACGTTAGCGTTACAGCATTTTTACGAGTTGCAACTCGATCACGTACATTTGCGCATGCGCGACAGGGTTGCTACACATAAGCAACATTAAGGGTACAATAACGCAATAATTAATTTCATGTTTGAATTTACGATAATTATTTTCAATTCTTGAATTACTCAGGGTACATCTACATGTATGTACATACATATTAATTTCTACGATAATTAAATTTGAAAAATTGGTCAAACGAGTGGCTAAATTGAAAATACGTCGCCGGAATCGTGTTCTGTGATCAATTATCTGTAAACAAACTAAATCCAAGCGCAAAATTTTTCGCGTCACTGTCTCTTGGAAATTTTCCGACTTTCCCAGGCGAATATCTCAAAAACATGTCGTTCAAACCGAAATCCGTCACCGGATTAATATCCAGCGAACAAAAATCTACCTACAAAATGAATCCAAGCGCATTTGGTTAATAAAAATTTTCCGTGTCGCTGTCTCTTGAAAATTTTCCGACTTTTCCGACTGAATATCTGGTGAACGCGGCTTCGAAACCAAAATCTGACGCCTGAATTGTGCTCAGCGACCCAAAATCTCCCTATGAACAAAGTCCAAGCGCATTTGGCGAATAAAAATTTTGCGTGTCACTGTCTCTAGGATATTTTCCGAATTTTCCGAGCGAAAATATCAGAAACGCGACCTGGGAAATTTTTACTCATCAAATGAGCTGGGATTACCTAGGTCTATTTCTGGATTTTCGTTCGCTGAACACAATTCCGACGTCCGTTTTTGGTCACGAAGTCGCGTTATCTAGATATTCACTCGGAAAAGTCGGAAAATTCTGATGGGACAGTGACACGGAAAATTTTTATACACCAAATGCGCCTGGATATAGTTTATAGGTAGATTTTTGGTCGCTGAACGCGATTCCGGCGTCGGATTTTCAATTCGGCCGTTCGTTTGATCAATATTTCAAATTTATTATCAGAATTTTCCGACTTTTCCGGTCAAATGTCTCGACAATTATTTTTTTTCAATTTATTGAGTACCTACCTATAGATTTTATTATAGGAGGTGTTGTTGATTAATTTAAATACACATGGTAGGGGAATAGGAAGGGGTATAAAACGTGCAAACAGCGTAAAATGGAGGGGAATGATGCAGAAAACATGAGTTTACGTTGATAAGAATGATAACTAATCGTAAATTTTATAAATTCGCTGTACTGAAGTGAATTAATTATTATCAAAAATTTCTCGTTGGTACTTGGAAATTCGCACTTTGACAAGAAGCAACATCGTATAGTAATCGATTAATGATAAAATTAGCCTATCGTTTCATAAAAAATGGATCAGCCAGTTTTGAAATCAGCTTCGCAGTTGAATTGTGCAACTGTCGCGAGTATTCGAACCATTAAAGCGTAAACCGAGAAATACTTCTAAAATTGGCGTTAGTATTTCGTACTTGTTCGAAATCACTAATAAAACAACAGAAGTTACATGTAAGTATTCTATCGTTTAGCGAACCGCAACCTTAATAACCTTCGAAAACAATTAACGTAGGTTCCCTGCGACGTTTATTCATTACACGGGTTAAATTTATATTTCAGTGCAATCACGTCATATGATGAGCGATGACGATGGTCTACAAGACGACAACGTTAATTCGGAAAAATCAAATTGTTTTCATTTCGTAAACAAGAAGAAGCAGAGAAATTCCTTAGATAATTCACAATCCGATCAACCTACTGTGACCACCGACTGCTTGGTAAAGTGTAATTCGATCGATAACAGTGGTTTAACTAATGTAACGTTGTGTTGTGCTGTAACCGAAGATAGCAAAACCAAAGGAAAATTTCACTACGTTGGGAAATCCAAAGTACGTGTCGATAGTTACCAAAAACCAAATGGTGTAGAGATTACCATGGAATCTACCAACGATAAACGACGTCTATCGGATGAACGAAGTCCAGCTGATATTAAATCAGTCCACGCTTTTATACGGAACGCGGTCGTTATCTCGGGCAGTGTTTCCTGTAGAAATGGGCAAGATAACGGGGACGAGGAAGAAATCGAGAAAAAAGTCATCACCGAAGTGGAATGTATGAAAAAAACCAAACGAAAGGTGAAACGAGCCAAATCATTGACAGCTTTGCATTCACGATCAGCTACCATCGATCAGTCGGAAGATAGTGATTCGTTTGATAGCTCTCTGGAAAGTCTAATTAAACATAATTTATCCAATGCCAAAGCTTTGCAACCTATTTCTGTTTCCAAGGCTAAAGAAAGGTAACTTGTAGCATCAAAGTGGTAATTTTCGATAGCTGGTGTATAATTTTGTAATTTAAATGTGCCTTAGGAACTATCTTCATGGCCGTTCTGGATTAGAGCCTCTACTAGGACGCGGTGAATTGGAACGCATTTTTCCCCAACACGAAATTTCCATTTTTATCGCTACTTGGAACATGAACGGCGAAGTAAACATACATTTATTTTCAAAACAATCAATAAAGAAAATAAACATTTATGATGGAGTTCGATTCAATTTCAGAAACCGCCTTCAAATCTGAACGAATTATTTCTGAACGAGAAAATGCAAAATTTACCCGACGTTTATGTGATTGGAACTCAGGAAAGTTACTCAGAAACTTCAGATTGGGAAGTAGCCATTCAAGAAACTATTGGCCCCACCCATGTGCTATTCCACTCAGAAACCCTAGGAACGTTATTTCTATCAGTTTTTATTCGAAGAGAATTAATTTGGTATTGCTCCTGTGAGTCATCTAAAATGATTTTGTATTATTTTCAAAAAAACGTTGTATTAACGTCAAATATTTCTAGTGCCAGAAGACGATAGTCACAGCGTTCGTCCTGGCAGTGCCTTCAAGACCAAAGGTGGTGTTGGTATTTGCTTCTATATATTTGGAAGTTCATTCTTATTCATCACAGCTCATCTGACCGCTCACGATGATAAATTACAAGAAAGGATAAACGATGTTGAAAGGATCATGAAATCTTTAGAATTACCAAAACAACTTCCCATCAATAGACGACCACTTCGGACCAAAACTCCGAGTAAATAGAAATACCGATTACTTAATCTATTTTGTGAATTTCGAATCCCATTATTAAAGCTGAAAAAGCATGATTTTTAGACGTCGTTCATAACTTTGATTACGTATTTTGGTTCGGCGATTTGAATTTCCGACTAACTCAACCTAGAGAACAAATCATCGAGTGGGTTCATAAGCAGAAATTTCCAATGGATTCGAATATACCGCTTCCATTTTACGACCAGTTGTATTCCAGTATGAAGAAGGGTACGTTTGAATCATTTATTGCCAAGGTACTCAAATTTTAATCAACTTTTTGATTTTTCCACAGGGTTGGTTTTTCGTGGATTTCAGGAAGCTCCCATTACATTTCCTCCGACGTACAAATACGATCCTGGTACATCTGTATTTGATACTTCGCATAAAAAACGTATACCTTCTTATACAGATAGGATTTTATACAGATCTCGAAAAAGTTCTAGAAGTATTCTAACACCTTTGACCAATTGTCAGTGAAATGATGCTCTCATATTTATTGATCGACCACATTGATTAGCTCATCTTTATTATTTTTAGATACGAGTATGAAGAATATGGTTTACACTTCGACTCCGTCATTCAATACCTCAGACCATAAACCCGTATGGGGTGTTTTCACTTGTAAACTCCGTCCAGGCGTTGATAGGTAAAGCCTAATTGAAGATACTGATTTTTAAATAGAATAATGAGAATTTACGTTGGTATTTTTTTCAGCATGCCGTTAGCTGCAGGCTGGTTCAAACGAGATGTCTATTTGGATGCGTTGAAAAGACGAGCAGCTAATCAAAAAAATAAATTTGGCGCACTTTCCGACTTTTCTGATTCCAGATCATGTTCTATTCAATAATAATTGTCTCCTGAACCTCTGATCTTGCCTAAATACTAAGTGCCATTTTATCGATAAGAATATCCAATTTTACTTTAATTTTATTTTGAAAAAAAAAAACTTTCGAATTCCGAATTACTGAGAAGACTTGCCTAAAATTGCCTTTCTTTCATAAATTTCTACAATAAAACGATCTCAGTGTGATAAAAATAGCATTAAAATTTCCTATTTTTTATATTTCTCGTTCGAGGAATACAATAATTTTTGAAACTAAACCATAATTTGGTGGAAATAATAATTATGCTCATTTATAAACGGACAAAATTGAAGCACCCGTTTGAAAAAACCATTGTCCATTTTGAAATTCTCACTTCACAGAGTTACTGTGAAATCTGCAAGGAGGAAATTTGTACCCCGGATAATTTTTTCTCAAAATGTTTGAAAATTTCATAAACCTAGTTATCATTTTTTTGGCGTGAAACTTTCTCATAATTACTGTTGAAACTCAAAATTTCAAAATGGACTTCGGTTGTTTTTTCAAACAAATGCTTTAATTGTAGTCTTAATATTTTAATCTTTTTCTACTTTTTCATATTTTTGCATGAAGTGCACCTTTTCAAATTTTCATCACATTTTGATTCGTATTTTGCCTGATTACATCTTGTCTTGGTAGTGCGATTGTTTCTTTCTTTTTAGTTTCACTTAATTTTGAATTATTGTTTATTCACTGCTTCATTGCTAGTCAGGTTGTCAAATGTAATGTTTATAATTACCTTATCCTGTGATAAATAATGCTTAGGGTCGAATGTTAAAACATACCTTAAGTAAACCTTAAAACGTAAGGATACCTTATTTTAAGGAATGGTTTGGTATTTTGAAACTCTCCTTAGGAGAACTTCGCTAAGGGCTTCCTTAAAAGTCGTATTTTAAAACTTTCCTTAATTTTGCATGCTTATTGCTCATAGACCTTTTAGTATTAACATAGACCGCGCTGAGTGATAAAAACAAGGCCCAAGATATGGGGATTCTATAAGTACGGCGGTTGACAATACATCGGCATTATCAGTATTTCGTGTAGATTAAAATTCGTAAGTGCGACATGAAAAATTGAAATAACTGTAGAATTTTAGCGAGAACATGGTTGTTTGAGGTGCGTAAAATAATCTACGTTAAATTCTCTACAAAATGAAATAGATTTGAAAGTTGTACGGTCATCCGATCGAAAATTATTAACGTTCAAAGTTACGAAAATGAGTTTTGATTGCGAAGTATTTCGTCTTTATACTGGAATAACTCGAAATTTTGAGTGAGCACATACATGTTTGAAATAAGGAAAGTAATCTACGTTGAATTCTCTACAAGATGGTGTAAGTTTGAAAGCTGTACGATCAACCAATCAAAAGTTATGGAAGCTCAAAGTTACGAAAGTAAGTTTCAATTTGTAAATACGTTTAGTGCATATTATCAACTTGGCATTAAAATAACTCACACTTTTGAGTGAGTACAACAATGTTTGAGGTAAGGGAAGTAATCTACGTTGAATTCTCTACAAGATGGTGTAAGTTTGAAAGCTGTACGGTCAACCAATCGAAAGTTATGGAAGTTCAAAGCTACAAAAGTAAGTTTTTATTGCAAATTTTACTTATCACTTTCGTAACTTTGAACTTTAATAATTTTCGATTGGTTGACCGTACAGCTTTCAAACTTACACCATCTTGTAGAGAATTCAACGTAGATTACTTCCTTACCCCAAACAATGTTGTACTCACTCAAAAGTTTGAGTTATTTTAACGCTAAGTTGATAAAATGCACTAAACGTATTTGCAAAATTGAAACTTACTTTTGTAACTTTGAGCTTCCATAACTTTCGATTGGTTGACCGTACAGCTTTCAAACTTACACCATCTTGTAGAGAATTCAACGTAGATTACTTTCCTTATTTCAAACATGTATGTGCTCACTCAAAATTTCGAGTTATTCCAGTATAAAGACGAAATACTTCGCAATCAAAACTCATTTTCGTAACTTTGAACGTTAATAACTTTCGATCGGATGACCGTACAACTTTCAAATCTATTTCATTTTGTAGAGAATTTAACGTAGATTATTTTACACACCTCAAACAACTATGTTCTCGCTAAAATTCTACAGTTATTTCAATTTTTCATGTCGCACTTACGAATTTTAATCTACACGAAATACTGATAATGCCGATGTATTGTCAACCGCCGTACTTATAGAATCCCCATATGTTGGAGCCACTGATAACTCGAATTTGCATTACATAGCGCGGTCTATGTAATACTAAATGGTCTAAGTTATTGCTTTGAATACCATGTTGCCAAATCTAAAAAGATGATTCAACCAATCAAAACGTGTTATTCAGATATAAATGGCTATATTTACGTATTTGTTCTTAAAAATTCATAAACATTTTTCATTATCATTGCTACCTAATCAATGTGTATTGCATCAGTGTTTGAAGTTTCTCGGAAGTTTCAATGATTTTTTAATTTTGTTTCAATTTTTTTACATGAATGAAAGAAAAATGAGAAAAATGAAGAAAATCGACGTCATTTGTTAATTTTTTCCTGAAAAACTAGATTTTAATTTTTTTATACCATAGAATTTTTTAAAAGCTTTATCGCCTCCAAGATGAGAAATGGTCAAAATGTTCCTTACGACTTTTTTGTAAGTTACTTTGTAAATTTTCACACTAACCAGCAATGGTCTAAATAGAAAATATACCCAAACCCACAGTGCTGCTTCTCAAAGCAAATTCTCATTTTCACACAAAAAAATTACATTTGAATTCAGTACTTTATATACGAGTAGAAAAATGGACAAGATCGACGAGCCCCTTCAAAAATTGACAAATGTTTCATTTTGAGTCTGAAAAATTGAGAAAGATTTCATTTTAGGAGTAAAACTGAAAATTTTTCAGTTCTCAGCAACAACTATACTCTTTAGGATGTGTACAGAAATGTCTATAATGTTCATTATTGATAATATTTTGAAGTATACCAGTGTATTTTCATTTTAAAAAATCTATTTATAATAGAATTCAAGTATCACAGTAGTAAACCCGTAAAAACAAAACCATTTTGTTACCTTAAGGTACCTCGCGAGGTACCTTAAGGAATTCCTTGTACTTCGATCGAATACGTGTTTTAAATTTTGTTAAGGAACGTTTTAAAATACGAATTCTGTCTAAGGTACTTTTTAAGGAACCTTAAAAACTCCTTAAAAATAAGGTATGTTTTAACATTCGAGCCTTAGTCTTGTGTTTATATCGAGTTTTTGATTTGTTTTGAATGTGTTTTTAATTTGTACGTAAGAATTGAAAGGTATTATAGTTTGTTTGCTTGCTATAGTTGTCATGAAATTGAAACATTATGCTTTTTTCACTTTATTGTTTGAAATAATGTAATAATTTTCAATTCAATAAAGTTGTGATCTTTCTCAGAATGGAGTATTTTTTGTTTCCAACATTTAATACAATTCCCGGGAAAATGTGTGAAATCTTTGTTTCTTGAAAGGGCTGGTTCCATACGTCAAACGAGCTCAAATATGACATATCTTGAAAACAAGGATTTGTAGCTAGAAATGGACACCGAATTCGGATTCAGCGACCTCTAATCAGTATTATACGACCACTTTTTTGAATATTTACTGCTTTAAGTAATAACAGTTGAAATAACAAAACGGAAGATGATTCGAGTATGCGTTTGTGGGAGCCGAAAATGGTGTTAAAATAAGTAGGTAAGCAAATATTTCATAAAAATTACGAGTTTTGTGAATTTTGAGGTTGAATATGCAAAATGAGGTAATCGTGACTGTTTCGAGGTCGCTGATTTTGTATCCGCTGTCCATTTTTGGCATCGGGCTTTCCTTCGCGAGTTATGGCCATTTTTTGTCACAAAAGTGCGTTTTATGAGCATTGGAGCCACCATCGCGCTACACGAACTTCGGATTCGTAATCAGCGACTCAAAATTAGTGAAGAAGCGCACTTTTTGCCAGATTTTGCGAGTCTTTGGAGTTTGCTCAAAATAAGACTCAATGATGTCAGTTTTCTCGAAAACGGCGACCAAAATACAAATAATTTTTGAATATTTTTAATCTCACGAAAAAAACACAAAAAAGTAACACGCTTATAAATAAAATACCCATTTACTAACAAACAAAAAACTAAAATACACTTCTCAATTAAAATTCTTGCATCTGCCAACTGAACTACGGTACTGATATGTTCCTTCCAGATTATTTTCAAACAAGACATGATTAAAACTTGTGCATAGTAGAACGATGATTGAAAAATTATATCATTGATTTGAAAAACATCAATTAAAATCGTGACGACTAGATTAAAATCTAAATTAAAAGAATGCAGAGGGCTGCTAAAATGGTCATTTCATAAAACCAAAACCATTGAGATCCAAATGGCACGAAAATCAATCTGAACATTGAAAAAAAAGTTAGGACTTACTGCTCAACTAAAAATGCTACAATGCTCTAGACAAAACAACAAAAACAAGAAAAACAAATGACTTAGAAAACATATGACCAGATAAATCTAATCCAACTAATCATAAGATCATCGTATGATACATAAAATTATCAGATAATTGGTTCGTACGATATGTACAATTTGGATAAAACTCGTAAAACCTAATCAGTAAATTGCTGATTCGATGACCAAACACTTTGTGACTTAATTAAATTCACAAAAGCGTCGGAGTTATATAGCTAAGACGAAACAGCGGTTGAGGTCAGCTGACGATAATTCTCCAAAAGCTGGGTCTCGGTAAGGGTTGTTGAAAATAAAGGTGTTTGGGTAGCAGTAGTAGTATTTGAAGCAGCACTCGCAGTCAACGTGAACGCCGATGGTTGAGTTGATATGTAAATCGTATCAGAACAAGCTGTCTGTTGTACTATGTTTGGTGATAATATGGCCACCGAGTTGATAGTAGTCAAGTTATTCTCTTCGAGCTAGAATTACATGAAATTGATTAGATATTAAATGAGATTTATGAAAGGATTCGAGTACTGTAATAAATATATACCTGAGAATTCGTCGTAATCGAAGATTCAGGTACGGATACTTGAGGAGTGGCACGAACTCTGTGTCTTACTTTGTGACTATTTAAAAATTCTTTCTTAACAAAACCTTTTTTACAAATGTCGCATTGGAATGGTAGCTCTTCGTTGTCATCAGTGCCATGGTTTGCTTGATGCATTAAAAAGTAATGTTTCACGATGAAAGATTTACCTATAAAATAATAATTTCTCAATCAAAATTAAGTCTTTAGGAGAAATAAGGCAAAAAAGGGTTAAAACATACCACAAATTTCACATTCGTAGGGTCCAGTAATACCATGCGTTTTTCTATGTTTATGCAGATTATCTTTACGACTGAAAGTTTTGCCACAAATATTACAGGAATGTGTTTTTTCACCGGTATGAGCCAAAGTGTGCCGAAATAAGTGCTCTTTACGACTGAATGATTTTCCACAGCTACCACAAACGTAAGGCCTTTCACCTAAATAAATATTACATTAGAATTAAGCATGAAAATTACAATTCTATCTAGATTCGAGAATTTATACCTGAATGCAATTTACGATGCTGAAACAGATGCTCTTTTTTACGAAACGGTTTCTCGCAGACGTCACATTTGAAAAATTGGTCATTATTTGATACCTTTCTGGGACTTTTGGTAGGACTATAAATGGTATTTACGGATTGTATGACGGACGTGGCTGCATTCTGCTGAGGCACATTGGGTACATTCGAGGTAGCAGGTCGGACAATGGTATGATTACATATTTCATTCGGATTACTCAATATTTTGCCACAAGTGCCACAGCTGTAAGAAAAACACCAAATTTAGACGCTGATTTTATGAAAATAGTTGATAGAAAGTACCTTTTTAAAGTATTGGGTTCTTCTTTGGTGATATTGACTTGCATAACAACGTCTTGAACAGTGGTATTTGGTATTCCTGTCTGCGTCGAAGCTACAATGGATACTGGTATCGATGATTCGTTAAATGTAACATTTCCGGTGGCTGAATTCGGTTGGATTATTTTGTTTACATTGATATTTCCATCCTCGCTTATTTCACACTAAAAATTATGCTCAATTAAATACTCTCCATGGTAGAATTACTACAAATTTCAGAAAAAAATTACCTGCAGAGATTGAATAACATTAGCAGAATCTTTTTGATGGACCACTGTATCATTATTAGCGGTAGGTATTGTAACATTATATCGTTGATTACTGCCATCGTTCACAACTGCCATTTCTGTCTACGAAACACAACAAATCATTGTTAGATAAAATTTTTTGAAAATGTTTTCAATTAGGTATTCAAAATTATTCACTTGTATAGGTAATTTGAACTGTTGTATTCGAGACATATCATTATCAGGGACTACTTGCATAAGACTAGATAAATTTTCGACATTTACAGGAACGACTGATGACGGTACGCCATTCAGCTTTAACGGTACAGAACATTGCAGCGGCATTTGTCGAGGTTCTTCATTCATCCTACTAGGTAATGTCATCAAAGCAATCACACGTTTATCAGGATCATTATCCGGGGTGTTTTGAAACACCGTAGATACATTGGATACATTAGGGACTTGAACAGTGGTGCGATGCTGAGTTTCAGGCTGTTGCTGTTGCTGTGGTTGCTGTATAAGATTTTTTTCCACTAATGTTGTCTGTGGTTGGACATCTTTCACGTAGACTGGTAGCTGTAAAATATTGTGGTTTTATTCTTCCTGAAGGCCAGAATTATGAAATAATTTGGTTCGGAGAGATTTTTAGTATACCTTATCTGTATCTTTACCGGTACATTTTAACGATAAACGAAAACTTTGCAGCATTGATTCTGCTTTCAAGCATAGCTGTCGGAAATTATCATATTCGTCTAATTTATTTGCGCAATTATTGCAAATCATTTTCGGTAGAAGATCATTATCAAGAACCTATAACAACATAATAAAAAATGAAACGTTCAATATCAATTATATTGTTATTAAAAATATGGCCTAGGCAGAAAACAAGGTGTAGTCTGAGTGGACTAAACCTGACTGCAGACGAGATGGGAATTTCTAGATTCAATTTTTTCTACGAGATGATAGTACTACGAAAACTTAATTTATAAAAATAGGAGTATTATAATAAATTTCAGAGGGGTTGTTATTAAACAGAAAAGGAACCCCTACCTTTAGAGGGAGACATTTTTTAATCTTAGTGGGGAGCTGTCTTCGGCGTCCTTCTTCTTTATAAATATGTATTTTAGTTCCTTCGGTCGACGTGCACAAGCGACAAAGCTCATAATAATTAACTCGTTTGTAACCAGACATGATGAATTTTACGATTATTAATTCTAAACGTGAAAATTTTCCAAATTAAAATAATTAATCACATCCCACTACTTCACCCCACTACGCCATCATAAGAAAAGTGTTTGTTATTGTTTTTTTGTTGGAGAAAGATACGATTGCGATTGGTCAATTGATTGTAAATAGCGAACACTGGCGAGTGTTTTTGGAAGTGTTAAGTTGTGGTTTAGTGGTTGTGATTGGCGGAACCACAGCAAACACTTTTTCATTTTTATAATCATATAATTTACATCTTATTGCGTTATTGCGTATTTATGTATCAATCAATTTTGATTGATACAATTTTTTTGACAGGTTGAAGTTTTATACATGTGAAAAAAAGATACGCGTTAATCCCAGCCATTGAAAATAGGGAATGAGAATGAAAAATGAAACTTGAAACATTCAGATATTTCAAATTCCGTAATTCCTACCGACAGCTATATTAGCATGAAAGTTTGATAGGAACAATGAACAATAAAATGCTGGACATAAGAATTAAAAATTGAAACACATCCTCTACTCTTCATTCTAGGGATTATAAATCTTATAATGATGATTAGAAAATTATTTTTATTTTAGTTCAAGGTCTAGAATTTTGATAGATCTCCACTACAAGTACATACAAGCATACTTTTATAATGGAGCTTTAATTTATTATAGTCCAAATATTGAAAAATGTACTCTAGTGACTTCTCCATATCTTCAATTATACTCGGGAACACAGGTACTAAAGAAGTGAAACCAAACAACGATAAAATATATATAATTTACACATGAACAACAATAATTAAATGATTCTTATATTATACAAACTCAGACTTTTGTACACTTTTTATAGTAAAAATTTCCATCCTGGAAAAACACGAAAACAGGTAAACATAAAATGAATAGCACAAAGTTATAAATAAAATATATAACACATTCCATCGCGATACCTTTATAAGAGGAATAGAAGAATTTTGAAATGCTTAATCTGCATAGTGAAAGGGGAAAAGACATTTATTGGTCCAGCGATTTCAAGTAGGGTAGAAAGCTTGACATTTCGTCCCTTGCCATTTCTCTGAAATTAAACTGGTGTACTGTTACACGAATTGTTAAGAACTATTGAACAATCTGCCAGTATGAGACCTTCACCAATATCGGCAAAATTTACAAATTATAAGGTAATGTAATTCTCAAAATTAAGGATTTTCGAGAAAAATCTGAAAAATGAGTTGAAAACACTGAAAACACTTGGCTTAAAATCCTCATTTTTCTGATTTTTTTTTTCAAAATTTCCGCGTTGGGTCGTTTTTCAAATTTTTCATTTTGTCGAATTTTGAACCAAAAACGAAACAAATTTCCAGACTTTGAAAAATGGCACTTGTGACTATTATGCATTTCCCTTCCTAGGTTTTTTTTTTTTTTTTTTTTTTTTTTTAGCAAAAAAACACGATTCTTCAAATTGCAATTCCGTAAATAAAAGAATCGAATCGAGAATACACAACAAGAGTGATTCAGAATCGCCCCATTTTAGGACATGCCTCATAATTCATAAACAGGGAGCGGATAAAAATGCGGTTAAAATGGGCAAAATATGCGCTTAAATATGCCCTAAAAAACTCCAAAATATGCCCTAAAAACGTAAAAATATGCGATAACGATATGGGTGTCTATTTAAAGGGCGTAAAGAGCTGAACCTAGTTCTAACCTTTAAAGGCTGAGAATGGGATAAAAACGATCGATCAAACCATTTATTTAATTAAACGAGTGAAAATCACAAAATTTTGGCAAAATCAGACGCAGAGAACGAAGGTTGAAGATCTGGATGAAAAAATATGATTTTTTTTCAACTTTGAAGTAAAAAAAAAATCCTCTTTTTTTCAACTTTGAAGTAAAGAAAAAATCCTTTTTTTTTCAACGCATGTGTGAAAAATATTTTTAAAATGTGTATTTTTTCGATTTTTAAAAATGAAATACTGGAAATTACCAAAATATGCGCTAAAAATGAGAAAATGGAGAAAATATGCTCTAAAACAGTAAAATATTCGCTAAAAATAGCCAAAATATGCAAAATAATGCGTTTAGAGGGAAAATATGCAAAATATGCGGTAACAAATATGGCTCATTTTGCTCAGAAAGACTTGAAACGTAAAAATAGCTTACATATGCGGCTTCTTACTCAAAACAGAAAAACATGTTTTTACATTAAAATCCGCTCCCTGTTCATAAACATCTACCCTAGAACTGTCAAAAAAAAATAAGTACACGTAGCCCAGGAGAAATGCACTTTGAAAAAAGAAATATATGTTAGTCGAAATTTTATTGCTGAAAAAGTTTCTATATGATGTACAGAGTATGTGGTAAAAACCCACCACCCCCACCCCTATTGCTTTTTGAGGGGGGGTGGACCCCTTGTGGGGGAAAAATTGTTTTGCACCGATTTTGCTCAAATTTGGGTGGAAGGTTAGGTGGGTGTAGAAGTACTCCCAAAAAAATTTTCAGGTCCCCCCGACCTCAGGGAGCTGAACCATCGCTCTCCAAAGTTGGGAATTTTTGACAAAAATGAAAAAAACCGAGTATTTCGAGTATAAAATCACCCCATAATATGAATTTTGAAAACTTTTATGATTTCTGTGTACATTTTGAGATGACGAATCCGACTAGCACACCAACTTTTTCATTTGAGGTGTTTAACTACCCTTGCGGCCCCTTTCAAAGTATTTAGATAGTGTTTTTTAAAGTTTTTTTATCTGAAAAAACCGTGATTTGTATACTTTGAAAGCGGCCGCAGGGGTAGTTAAACACCTCAAATGAAAAAGTTGGTGTGCTAGTCGGATTCGTCACCTCAAAATGTACACAGAAATCATAAAAGTTTTCAAAATTGATATTATGGGGTGATTTTATACTCGAAATACTCGGTTTTTTTCATTCTTGTCAAAAATTCCCAACTTTGGAGAGCGATGGTTCAGCTCCCTGAGGTCGGGGGGACCTGAAAATTTTTTTGGGAGTACTTCTACACCCACCTAACCTCCCACCCAAATTTGAGTGAAATCGGTGCAAAAAAATTTTTCCCTCACAAGGGGTCCACCCCCCTCAAAAAGCAATGGGGGTGGGGGTGGTGGGTTTTTACCACATACTCTGGACATCATATAGAAACTTTTTTAGCAATAAAATTTCGACTAACATATATTTCTTTTTTAAGCGATTTTTTGATGCTAATTCTCCTGGGTTACACGTTTATAAAACGTGAGACATTCCGAATGAACGTTGTAAAATGCAATTCTTTATTTTTTAATGAAAGGATTTCGACTAGCATTAATTCTTTTGTTCAGTTTACTTGGAAACAATTTCCAAAAACTTTGATAAACTTGCATTATCAAAAACACGATTTGCACGATATAAAAACCATGATATAGTCAAGATTTCAATGTAATAGGTATTAGGTACTATTCAACTTGAAAGTAAGAATTGAATTTTGCTCAAATGGTTCAAGTTCAAAGTATGTATCAAGGAATGTGTTATATTTACACATATTACTAATACCGAATAAATACCATCGATACACTCGAAACAATAAACTCACACATTATCAGGTACGAGATACACAACACCGAACGAAATACGTAATGTGATGTGCTCATGCATTGAGGGGCAAAAAAAGAGGAACCAAGATAAAATTAACGTGACTTAGATACGAATAAACTTACGGATATAAAACGCAAAATGAAAAGAAAAAAATTAAAATTGTACGTCATTTTTTTGACTCGCGACAAGGATAATACATGAAAATAGAATGAAAAACCTGATCAAATTACGATGGCGATGATTAATGCGACAGTCTTCATATTTCCTCTTGAATCCAACTTAGAGCTTTACTGATCACTATTAGTTTGACTCGTTGGAGAAACGTGGCGATTAATTGGTATTCGGTGACGGAGGCTCGTTTGCGTTGCGAATCACGTTTATGGAATAAGATAGGTCCTTCGTACAGGATTTTCGTGGTTAACGACAACAACCATTGTAAAATCTAATGGATTGAAAAAAAATTATAAATGAATTAACCAAGTTCACTAATTACAACTAAAAATTTGTGTGGTTGAAATTTACCTCACTGTTAGATGGCAATTGATTTTTCGAAATCCATTGACTAGGAGCCCATAAATACAATTGACATATGGTGGCTGCCAATTCGGCATCCAGTCTCTGTAATTTGAAAAAAAAATCACCGGAATTAGATTAAATATGCAACAAATTCAATTTTTTTCAAAGTGAGAACTTTTGTAATAAATTTTCCATGAAAAATTGAAATAGTCTGATTCATATCCGAAAAAGCACGAATCAAGTGTTCAATTTTTATCAGAGCTAAAAAAAAAGTTGAAGGAATCGTAATAACTTCGAGAAAAATATTTGTAAAAATTGCGACTTTCAAACTTATCAAGATATTTTTTCATTTGGAATGACATTTTCATTTAAAAAAAGATATTGATAAAAATAGAGACAAAAAAGGGACCCACTTGGGTTGCCTGACACACGTCTCGAGATCAAAGAATTGAAGAAAAAAAAGGCAAAAGAAACGCAATATAAAATTGAGCCAAACTATGGCGCAGCAAAAGTTTTACGGACAATTAAAATACTAATCTAACATTTTATGTACATGTATTCTTTAATTTCACTCATCTGTGTAGAGTAGACCTTTCGTACTACTTCAACAATTCTCATAACCTCAATTTTACTCTTCTATTTTATTGTTGAAAATTCAAATCGAGCGTTCCTAAACAACTCACTTTAGCTGGATTTCTGTTCAACATATTTTTGATCAAACGACTAATAAGGGATGGCACTTCAGCAGGTAACTCTGGTAACATATCTTCGGTATAGGTGGTATTTCGTAACACAGTTTCCTGCTCTTTGGTAATTTGTTTATAAAAAGGATTCATTCCTGTGAAAATTTCGTACGCCAATGTACCCACAGTCCATATATCAGATTTGGAATAATCGATTGTGGAAAACATGCCAGCCTGAGCAGTCGCCACCTATTTAAAAAGAAATACTAAATCAATATCCAAAATAATGCCAAATATGGTGAAAATATTAACAAGGAGCTCACCTCCGGCGCCATTAAAGCAGCGTTACCACCTCTATCTGTGTCTGGTGTTCGATAAGGCATTTTCAAGCCATAATAACGATCCGACAGACAGCATCCAAAATCGGTCACAACCAAAGTAGGACAGTTATCTTCGCCTTCTGAAGTATCCAGAAGGATATTGTCACTTTTAAGATCACTGTTAACGATAATTTTATGAGAAAATGGCATGATAAGACATTGAAGTAGCATAAAAAAGTGGAAATTACCGATGAGCGACGTCACATCGATTCATATGAGTAACCGCTTCGAGTAGTTGAGTCAGTAACAAAACACCATCTCGAATATCTGGAGGTTTATCGATAAGATATTGTCTCAAATTGGTATTATATCTAGAAAAAAATACATCAAAATTGAGAAAAAGATGAGACGACAGATCGGCAGAGAGATATTCTGAAGATCAAATAATTACTTCTTCATGACCAAAAATAAGCTCATATTACGCCCATAGCCTTCAGGATTCAAACGCATAGGTAAAGCATCAGGATACAATGTTCGACAACTCGGCAGATCCGGAATATAATCAGTGAGCGAACGATACATAACGACGATATTCACATGAGGTGGCAAACGTTGAATTCTTTCAGCCATTCTAAGAAGAAAATCAACATTTTACGAAATCACAGACACATTTCCACACAAGGGAACAATCAGATAAAAGCATACTCGTTTTCCCAGAATCCAACGGTGTTTTTATCCAAAGTAACGTTTTGTAACGGCACCATTTCTCTGTACATAGATCTGAGAATCGACGAAGCATTACTTTCGGCGTCGAAATTGAACATCATCTTTACAGCTAAAGGAAATTCCTTGGGCGTTTGTTCGTTATCATTTTTGGTTCTTTCGCGAGCTTCGTATACAACAGCGTTACATCCTTTGGCGATAACTTTACCAAATTCCAACGAGCTGAGAGAAAATTCATCTTCGAACTCTTGATTCTCCGCTTCGTACAAGTTGGCTCGCATACGACGTATGGATTCCTGCGTGTTTACATAATCCGCTTAATGTGGCTTATTAAGGTAAACAACTAAGGTCAAGGTTACTTACCCTTATCTCCCAACAAACACCTTCTAATTCGTCTTGTCTAGTAATGACACCGGTACCGCTCGCCAAACTCGTACCGACCAGGGCAAAAAACGCCGACGGGTTTCCATTATTATGCTGTCGAACGCATTTACGACGTAAATCGGAAGCCAAACTATTGGTAACTCGTTTCAAAACACCGTCTACTAGTAAACGACGGGCGTAATCGTATCGTGATTGAATTCCACGTAATTCCGAAGTTCTACCTGTCGATGGTAAAAGTCGTTTACCATCTTCAACTGTAGCTCGATCTTTAATCGTAAAAATATTGGCACGTCGTTGAGTTTGAGTTTGCGGAACGAGATTAGCGTTTTTTCGCCAAAGCAAAAGGTAACGATAATACGCGCGATTGATCGCTGTTTTTAGGTACATATTGAATAAAATAGTACGTAAGACGCGGGCGTGGTCTCGGATTTCGATACGGAACAATGTTTAAATTTTTCACGAATAATTCATTCAAAATATTACACTTCAGATTAGAAAAAATAACAAAATTACGGAAATTAATGGATGACGAAACAGCGCGAACAGAAACAAAAGGAGGAAGGTCGGTCAAAAGTCAACGTTGTCAAGAATTTGACGCAACGTTGTCAAATTTAGTAAACAAACAAAATGAACGATTGGATTGTCGTTCACATTCTAGTTTTTGTGTTATTTGATTTTTTTTTTGAAAATCTCATCAAAAATAAACAAAAAATATGAATTATTAATTCAAATCTGCTGGCAATATTTAAAATTACAAAAAAATGCTAAAACATCGCAAAAATTTGCAAAAAATGAAAATTTTTAAAAAATTTAAAGAATCAGACTTCCCTATTTTTTAATTTCAATAAAATCTAGCTCACTCGTTATCAAAACAATGCCAATAAAACTTTTCAAAAATAAAAATATTTTTATTTTTTATCAGATTTTTTTTTTTAGAAACTGGATTCTTAGATTAATTTTATTAATTATAAAAAGATTTCAAATGAAAATCAGAAATTCTTGACGTATAATTCAGTAATATTTGTAGAAATACGCAGTTCTTACATTACGTAAAATTTTCATTTCATTTTTCTTCATCTCAGGTAAGTAATATGGTACTCAGCCTAAAATTTCTTTCAACTTCGTTAGCTTGTTTATTTTTTTAAATATTACATCATTTCGCAGGGTAATCGAATATGGCCAGTCAGGAATCCAAGTATAGTGCTTTTGCTCGGCTAAAACAGGATTATATTTGTTTGAAGAAGGACCCGATACCATACATTGAAGCAGAACCACTGCCTTCCAATATTCTAGAATGGTAATTTGATTGTATTTCAAAGCCTTTTAGCATGTAAAAATTGCCTGTATTACTCAATTTTATATTGTTGAAAAGGTACTACGTAGTTCGTGGTCCTGAAAATACTCCTTACGAAGGAGGATACTACTTAGGAAAACTCATATTCCCTCGCGAATATCCTTTCAAGCCTCCTAGTATTTACATGCTCACTCCTAACGGCAGGTAATGTGGAAAACAACTAAATACCTCATACAGTTGAGCAAAGAATCTATTTTGATCGATATTACAGATTCGAAACACGAATGCGATTATGTCTATCAATCAGCGACTATCATCCAGAAGATTGGAATCCGGCGTGGAATGTATCAACCATACTCACAGGACTGCTCAGTTTTATGGTAAGTTTTCCATATTTGAAATGACCATTTTACGTATATCAAATTTTGTATCAATGCATTACATTTATAGCTAGACAAAAGTCCCACCGTGGGCAGCATCGAATGCTCAGATAACAAACGAAAAGCCTTAGCGACTAAAAGTTTATCTACGAATCTTCATGACAGTAATTTTTGTGATCTGTTTCCCGAATTGGTTAAGGTACTTCATACATGTTTTTCTATGCCAAATTCAGTTTGCAATTCTAACTTGTAATTTATTTATAATGTAGAAAATCAAAAACGAGTTGGACGGGAAGAAATCCAAAGAAGTACCGACGTCTACGTCTACATCCAGTCGTAAGCGTGAATCGCAATCGGAAATGTATCTGAGCGATTACGATTCCGATTCTTTCTCTGACTGAGTATGAATTTTCCTAAAGGATATTTTCTTACTATGCGTCGGGCCTTTGAGACTCTTCAGCGACTTTTTTAATCGTACGAATAAGAGATATGATTTATTGATACGTATAAATTTAGCGTAAATTTACGTATTCGAATCTCGTAAAACAATTATTTTTTAGCTGATTTTTTAAGCAGTTCGTTTTATATGTCTTCCCTTTTTGTCTCTTGACCAATTTCAGCTACGATTTTTCTGCAGAAATGAGATATAGGTAATGTGAAATTAGTTATTAAAAAAGTCGAAAATGAGTCTCAGCTCGACTACCAACTTTCAAAATAAGATGTAAAGTGTTGAATATGAGAGTTAACACAGCTATTGCAGTGGAAAGCGTACTTTTTGAGGGGAACGATTTCACTTGTGAAATACTGAAGTGAAAAAAATACATAGCGCCGTGTATACCATCTTCGTGGGTGAGTAATAAGACTATTTAAGAAAATATTACATTACAGCTTCATGTATTAAATAAATATTTGTCGTGTTTTTCCGTCCTGCTCGAAAGTTGAATTGTTATTCTGTCGATTAAATCCATGAATATTGTACTATGAAATATAATCTATGTTCCTTTGTATATTGTTATTATTTTGTAATTTATTTATATTTGTAATACATATTTTTCAATTTTTTATTAGTTCTTCTTTTTTTATAGTTTACTTATTTCACGTTTTATTTAGTGTCTTAGTAGTGGCTGAATTGAATGGAATTGAAATTGAAACGAGAAAACTTGCAAGTTATTTAAATTTTGTAAGCATTTGAATAATCAACTTATATCAACCAAAAACAGTAGGCAGCTAGGCACACATAGGCACATTTTTGAAAATTGGTCAGTTTTTCAAAAATTTTGTTCAATGGTCAATTTTTCAACAAAAAGTTTTGTAGTCAATTTTCTAGAAAGTTTTCTCGGTGGTAAATTTTCCAAAAAATTGTTCAGTGCTCAATTTTCTAAAAGAGGTTAATTTTCCAAAAGTTAGATGATTATCCTTCAAGGGTTCGCCAATTTTCCAGAACACGAAAAATTTTCCGAAAATTGGTCAGTGATTGATTTTCCAAGGAATTTTCTCAGAGGACAATTTTTTAAAAGAGACCAGTTTTTCAAAAAATTGTTGATTTTCCAAAACACGAAAGGTTTTTTTAGAAATTGGTCGTGGTTAATTTTTCAGAAAATTTTCTCGGTGATTTTTTTTCAACAAAAAGCTAATTTGCCAAAAATTGGTGGGCTTTTCAAAATTTCATTAATTTTTTGAAACACGAAAGATTTTCCAGAAATTGGAAATTTCTCCATTGATCGAACAATTTCCCAAAACCTGATGATCTCGAAGTTCTGGTCTATAGAAAATCAATATTCTATACCACTAAGCAATTTTCAAAATTCCTGAAGTTTTTTTATGCAAGATGGAAGATTTTCAATAACTTTGTTAATGTTCCAAAACATGATTCTCCAGAATTTTGAAAAAAAAAGTTTTAAAAAAATGCTAGGTTTTTAATCATATTTTCAGAAAAATTACAAAAACTTCGAAAAGATTTTTATCACTTTTCACTTTATGGCGACATTGGCGACGAATGATGAAATTTTCTCGAAAAAGAATAAATACGATTCCTAGAATCATTATCTTCCCAGTTTGAACCATCAGCTAAAGATGAACAGTGTATTAACCAGTGGACGGGAGACAAGTCCCTCGATAGTAAAATGAACAATAAAAATAATTCAATGTTACATGTATTCAACTCATTTTTTCATTTTTATTTAAATTTATAATAAATGAAAAAAAAATATAACGTACAAAAACAACAAACAGAAAAAAGCAATACATTCTTTTTTTAAACCGTTTCATCGTAAAAATAATCTCACGTTAGAGGTACAAACTCTCGTATGAAAATAATTCAACTAACTGAATGTTTGATTAATAATTATTATCGATCAGTATATTTCAACACGAACAATTACGAAATTGAATCAAGACATCAATATCTTACTCATTTTTATATGCGGTACTGAGCTTTGTAGAGCTGTTTCGATATTTCGGAAAAAAGACACAGATCAACATCGAACTTGAACTTTTTCAGATCTCATCAACGTTTATTGCTAAATCTACACCCAGGGGGTAAGTTTCCCTTCTCATTTGGCTATAATAAAAATAAAAGAGACACCCTCGGATACTATAAATAAATAAATTACACAAACCGTGACGTAACATAGCTGTATACAACGATCCGGTTATCGAACACGTATTGAAAAAAATATTACAAAGGAAAATATTTTTTATAATAAACTCATTATTATTTTTATAACGAGATGGCAAAAAACTAGTCACGAAAGTGATTTTTTCATATTTGGTTTATCTAAACCCGCAGTTCGATTTGTTTGGATATCCCCCCCCCCCCCCACAAAGAACGTACTTACCGAAGATAAGAAAAGAAAAATATATGTACGTATTTTTATGTACATCGTATTATGGTTTATTTTAGGTAGAAAAAAAAAAGGAAACATTATACATAATAAAATAGCACAAGGTGTAAATTTTTTACGCCACGATCAAACCAAACCGAACGAAATTTCCACTTATGAATAAATTTTCTCTCCGATTACATAGAAAGTTATACGTAACATTAGCTTTGGCTAGATAATACCAGTCGAAGACAGGAGCTCGTGATATACAAGACACATCCTGCTCAGGTCGTCCAGGCTCATTCGTGCGATAAATTCAACAGAATGTATTTGACGGCGTAAGCGAAAGCTGCGAATCCGAAGATGATACCGATATTAGAGATTATATTATAAAGGCCGTTCTGATTGATCGGTGGACCATTGGCGGCGCCTCCGATGGTGTCCATGATTAAATCTCGGACGTTTCCGGCGGATCCGTTACGTGTGATGTTTGTACTGGATGATTTATTCTCCTGTTCTTCGATTTGCTTCCTTCGGTCTAGCTCGGTTTTGATTTTCTGTAAAATTCAGTGATTAGAAAGGGTCAGATGGGGTCGGAGATGTAATTAGATCAAGTACCTCGACCAATTCCGGAAATAAATCACAAAAGTTACGATCGTGAAGGTTCGTGGTTAAACTCTGTGCTGCCAGGACTCGTCGTTCGTAGTCCGAACATTCGATGCTGCCCAGCGTAGGGCTTTTTTCCAACTGTACAATAAAATGAATTCTGGATTAGAAGAACGAGCCCAATATTCTGTACAGATTACAGAATATCCATAAAAATTACCATAAAACTGAGCAGTCCGGTCAAAATGGTTGATACACTCCATGCTGGATTCCACGTATCCGGATGAAAGTCACTGATTGATAAGCATAACCTCATGTGCGTTTTGAATCTGTCGAGATTAAAATAAAATTGCATCATTCTCTTGGACATCTCTGGATTAACGAATGATCAATAGAATTTCCATTTTTACCTGCCGTTTGGTGTGTGCATATATATACTCGGTGGCTTGAAGGGAAATTCACGGGGGAATACGAGCTTTCCTAAATAATATCCTCCTTCATAAGGAGTATTCTCTGGACCTCGAACTACGTAATACCTTTTAAAAAAGATAACAAAGTATAGAATCATCTTGTTTACGATACTCGTTTATAATGAAATAGAACTTACCATTCTAGAATGTTAGAAGGTAACGGTTCTGCTTCAATATACGGTATGGGATCTTTCTTCAAACGCATATAATCCTGTTTCAGGCGAGAAATAGCGCTATGATTAGCCTTCCTGCTGCCCATCTTTGATCTCCTACACAGGTATCGATAAATTTGGATTAGATTAAAACATTTAATTCGTAAAACGTCGATAAAGCTGTTATCGTCAACCAACTAAGTTAGAGAAAACTTTAGAACTGCAAAATCGATATACGTACTTGTGAAGGTGCAATGTAGAATGAAGTTGTAATTTTGTCTACGGGTAATTTTGAGCAATAAGATGATGCGGTTTTAGAAATCGAGCTGAATTTATGATCGCGTAGATAGTTTTTTTCTATTTTTCATTCGTGCGTTTGATGAAAAAAAATTTAGATAAGGAGAAATTTTCAAATTTTTAAATTTTACAATTCTTTATGGGGGTTTGGGCTTTGTATTGGTACGAATCGAGGCAGGTGGCGGTGGATTTTCTTTTTTGAGCGAATTTCCTTGGAATTTCTTAAAGAAAATTGCGCACAACAACAACAACAACAACACATGTAAACAAACAGCGATAAGACGTTATCAGTAAGATACATTATTTTTTTTTAGATATTTTGGAAAAATATTCAAATTGAGTTTAGTAAAATGAATATTTAAATTTTCTAGTAAGCTATACTTGCGCAAAAATCATAAGCAACATATTACTGCAATTGCAGTAAGAGATCAAAGAATAATGAATCAACGCATGGCTCATATTGTCGCATTCTTGCATTTAATACGCATGCTCTGTATCCAGCATCCCTGAAAACTCTTCGATATTTTTCTAAAAATGAAAATATTTATTCCAAAAAGTGGCCATTCGATGGACTCGCAGAATACTAGAATTCCGATTTTGAAAACGTTACAGAGTGTTAGCATTTGCTATGAATGAGTACTTCAAACAACTAGGATTTCGGGTGAGTAATTCTCATCTAACTTTTTCATTACTCTGACGCCTTAAATATTATTCATGATTTATTTTACAGAGATTGACCATTTTGGGTTTGGTTGGATGAAAAAAACCCTACATTTTTTCAAAATGATGCTCGTATTGATGATTTTCAGCATATGTGTTTATGCCTCAGCAGATAATCCAATCGTCCAATTGAATGTTATCAGAGGACATGTATTCGTCTATGATTTAACGAACCATTTTGCCTATCCTGAAAATGGTAAATTAAACTTTGGTAATTCAAGATATTCGAAATTCATATTCATTATATATTTTTTGTTTTAGATCTGCAAGAGGGATATCGTTATAGTTTATCAGTCCCCGATGGTCCGGATATACCTTCGTGGCTTTTCACTAAACGTGATAGCAAATCTATGAAGGCGTATTTATTTGGCGCTCCGCCAATAGATTCGGTCATAACTTCTTTGGAAGTAAGAGTACCTAGTTTGCATTAAGGTAAACGTATTATAATATCGTCCACCTAAATTCAAATGCAATTCCAAGTAGTATGGAGCAATATCGACCTGAAAATTGGCTAGTTCTGATAATTTAACTCTCTGAACAGTTATGAATTGTTTTAGCAATTTTTCATTTTTTAAAATAGAGTTTTCTATGAGTGGACGTTATTATCTACAAGTTCAAACAAAATTCGATTCATTTGATCATTTTTTATAGATCCGAGTTTCTTTGGTCACCTATCAAAACTACAAAACTGTCTCGAGTGTGGTGATTTTAAACATATCAGAACCCATTGGTAATTGATCATTTATAAATGTATTTTCATTGGTAGTTTAATAATTAGTAATACGAGTTCCCATTTTACAGACAATATCGTTAGTGAAATCCGGATACGAATAAGTAATTCCGATATAATCCAGATGCTCGAAACGAATCGATCTAAAGAGCTAATTGACATATTTGAAAATTATTTCTGGGAACAGACTAAAGGAAGATTGTATTTAACGTTTTTAGCTGCTTCGGAAGATTTAGGATTCAGATTGCCATCAAGTCCTACAAAAACAGCCGGGTAAATGGAGTATCTACATAATATTTCGATATTTCACAGTTTCAAGTGAAATTATTTTTTCCTCTGATTGCAGAGTCGTAATGCATTTAGCAAGTTCTAAGAATTTCTCTCAGCCCTTGATTGATTTGCAAAAAGAAACTATACCTTTATCGAAACACTGCCCTGAAGATTTCTATAAACGAGTTACTGTTGAACGATTCTTTCGACCTAAGAATTTCGTCATTGATTGGTGCTTCTTTAAATTGGTAATTATTCTAGTACTTTCGTAATATGTATCGATGATTAGATTTTTGCTTCGAATTTTTGTTGAAAAAAAACATGAAAAATTGGAATTTACTCCAATAGAAAAAAATTGCAGATTGATTTCTCACGTTTTTTCTTTTTCTCTTTTTATTCGATTAAATTTAATTTTCGAGAAAACAAATTTTAGTATGAAAGGGAAATTTTTTATTATATGTAGTTTGCTTTTTTTCTTGATTCGAAAAAAAAATCAAAATGGTTTTCAATTCTCATTAAAACCAAGAACCGAAAAATTCTGTGATTCTGTGATTTTTGAATTTTAATTTTTATTCTTTTTTGTCAACGAATTGAATTTGTTGATTGTAGGATTGAACATACTCGTACATGTTCCTTTAAAGTATTTTTTTTTTAATGTATTGGAAAATAATACCGAGATTCATGATTTTTTGAATCTTAATAGGCACTTACTTAATTCATGTATCATTTTCAATTAAAATCGTTTTTCAGGTAGATTACAACGAATGCCAATCAATTTCATTAAACGAAAATCGACCCGGGTGTAACTACATACCTTATAATTTCACCAGCGATTCACTCAATGATGATATTGAAGTATTAACAGAGAAGACTGGTTTACCTACTTCCGAAATGCTAAAAGTATTCTTTATTTTGGTCCTAATTCCATCAATGTTGGTGATGGCTTCACTCATATTTTGGCTAACGTCATTTATGTGTCTTCAGCATGCTAAATTGTAAGTAAATTTACACATTTTCATAGAAATTCTAATTCTCATAATATTTTTAAACACGTAATTAGAAATCGGCGCAAAGTTACCTATAAATATAATATTCCAGAAGATATTTTAATCAAACTCCACATTACAGATACGATCCTTACTCTGATGATTATTTTGAAACTGTATTTTATATTTGCGAAGATTGTGGAAGGTAAAAGTGTGCTATGAAATAAAAAAATTGTGTGAGACTAACACCCTTTGCCTTTGATTATTAATTTAATATCATTATTCGTATAATTATACAAGTATCTTGAATTGATGAAAATACATTTCTAATTATTTTTGATATTTTTCAGATCATCGAAAGATGAAGAATGTTCACTCGATGATGAACTCAATAAACGTATTTCTCCGTATGATTTAATTTGAGTATTGTTTTTCAAGTTTAGTAAAAATGTTGCATTTATCTTTGTTTTTACGTGAAAATTATTAAAATGTAAGCTAGGAATATGTGTTTGACTCTAGTCGCTATTGTTTTCGGTTGTGTCCTAATTCTATTCTATTTTATTTTTTTGATGAATACTGCCCAAAAAATACTCATTTATATGTGATCGTGTAACGTATCATAGGTAATTGTTTTTTTTTTCAAATAAACTTATTTAGACCATGAAATTTTTAATTAATTACAACCAAAGCCACCAATAGAAATTTACTTATTTACTTTAGGACATTGTTCATAAGATTCGAATAATAACGGATCTAATTTGAAATGAGAATTATTTTCTGCACAAAACGAAAACGTAATAATTTTTGAAAAAAATATACGCTGAAAAAAACAAAAACTGAGTTCTCTTGGTTTAAAAAAAAAAACTTGACAAATAAAATCATTTCCAGAATGATCTTTCCTCTCCCCCCTTAAAAATTTTCATGAGAAAAATCAAATTTCAAATCACTGCAGAAAAAAAACTCAAATTGAGCATACCTATTTACAAAAATTAAAAAAATTCAGATTAAATCTAATTTTAAACTATTATTTTTAAATATGGAGAAACTAAAACTAGCCCAAAATATCTTCAGAACGGCTTTGATTTCGATAGGTACCTACATGAATGAATAATCACATTAGATGGATCTTTTCGTCTAACGATATAACAATAATCTCAAAAATTGTAAAAAAATATATTTAAAAAAACACATTACATGGTGAACACATACCATTTGATGCATTTAGGTATTACCTATACCCATTTTAATTTAATCGAGTCTTGTCATTAGGCTAAAAATAATATTCCAGTTTCAGTTGGGTGATCTCGAACCACCAAGATCAATTATTCGAAGTTCCACAAGCCGGAGGACACATAGGAATGACAGTTTCAAATAATTCAATTTTGGCTTCAGCCTGACCAAAAATATTTATCGCTTTGCAAGTGTAATTACCGAACTGTCTTTTCTCAATGGTGATGATTCGTACAACAGTGAAGGTAATTTCGTCAGTGGTAGTGAAATGTGACACCTCGTAATGCTGATTATTCGCAATTGAATTGGTATCGCCTTCTTTATACCAAACAATCGCCGGCGGTGGGTATGCTTCGATCTAGAAAGAATAAAGAGAAGTTTGTATTTTATTATAGGTACCTACTCTTGGCTCTGAGGCCGTTGTGTTTAATTCAAATCTACACTCCACTCATAAACACGAGGATCACCTTACAAAATTAAGCTAAGCAGAATTTTCCCCGTGTATAATTTTTTACCATCGTACCTTGCATTCCAAATCCATATCAAACTGTAATGCTTGACCGACACGTTTTCTCGTTGCAGTTACCACAGGAGTAAATTGCACTTCGATAGCGATATTACGACGTGCTCCTCGGCCAACTCCATTATCAGCGACGCAATAATACGTTCCTCGATGATCTTTATTCACCGAGGCGATTGGTAACCAAGTACCACGATAAATAGATCCTCCGGTTGGTAAAATTTCGTTGTTGTCTCTTCTCCATGAAATTATAGGTGGTGGATAGCCTCCTGCGTAACATTCTAGAGTTACGTTTTGGCCTTCTAGTACTACCAGAGATCTTGTAGAGTTGTCGAATATTATAGGAGGTCGACGAACTTGCAGTTCGACTTCGGCAGTTATCTGAAAAAAGTTGGATCCGAGGATGAAGAGTTGAAAACTTCAAGGGGTTTTCAAAGTAGTTTATTTAATAGACATCTTTTAAAATATTGTTTCATTATGTTCGTTCATGAATGTCATTTTAGTTTTAAACTTTCACGAATGTCACGAAATATGACGATTTTCCTAATTCTTCTCGCTAAAACTGTATGTTTTTTTTTCAGGTTCCAAAACTACGACGTATTTAAACAAAACAATGATTTCACCTCACCGATGGAATATTTAAAACGGGTGTGGCCTAGAAGTTTTTTTACCATACAACAGTACACATTTATTACAAAAATGTGGCACCTTGGGTTTAGTTGGTTTTTTGTTCAATTTGAAAGGGAGAGCTGTCCGAATTTTTTCAAAATAAGAAAGGCGTTTGAAAAAATTGCGTAAAGGGTACCGGCGGTTAAGATAGGTGAATCTGCCCCCGAGCTGAAATTTGAAACTAACCGACGGAATTTGGTCCTTAGGGTCTGAAAACCACCTGGTAAAAATTTTGGCCCCCTACCCCTCCCCTAACCCGAGTTATGGGGCAAAACGTTACTTTTTTCAGCCTTTTCATTAAAAATTTTTATCTCCGAGAGTTTTCAACCAAATTTTTTCAAATTTACGTGAGTTATACTCCATACTGAGGGGTATTAGTGGGTGGTTTGAAAAAAATTTTTTGATGATTTTTTCTAGCCAAAAATCGCATTTTAAAACTTGAAATCGAGTTTTCTACATGATGTTGCAGAGGTGCAAAAATGAAAAAAATATATATCATGTATCTAGTCCCTATCTACAACGTAATATTTTTTTCAGAATTTTTTAGGTGGGTGGAAGACCTTCAAAAACGCAAAAAACCGCATTTTTATCACGTTTTTCGCTCAAAAAATGGTCATTTTTGGCCGAAAAAATTTTTCGGGTAATAATATTCCAAAATACGTATTTTTACGCCACTTGCCCGATTTTCACTTCATTTCATTCTTTTTTGAATGATTTTTGCAATTTCAAGTAACCTAAAGCGCAAGACTTAAAATTGTATACCTATATGTAACTTTCCTTATAGGTACCTGCATAAAATTATCATACGGAAAACACTGAAAGAAAATTTGTGTTCAGTAGCTCGAACTACCTTCGAAAAATTCATTTGCATGAGCAGAGCACTCAAATTTTGAAAATTCACTTTGTAGTCAACAATTTTTTTTTTCAACAATACTTACGTTGCTACCAATATCATTATCAACAAGAGGTATGGTGAATCTGCCCTTGAAACCAGTTTTGACCGCTCCTACCCCCAAAAGGTCAGCCATGGTGAGAAAACATTCCAGAAAAAATTTCAGACCCCTAGCGCAAGTGTTTTCGGAGAAAGGGGCCAAAATGTGTTTTTTCAATGGATTTTTTCGTATTTTTGTGGTTTTTTGCTAAATGTAGATAAACGTTTCGAGTTTTTTTTAGATGAATTTTAGGGAGTTGGAGGAACCCTAAAAATTTTTTTCAAAATTTTTGGTATTTTAAAAGTTTTGAGCGGCCTTTTTTTTCAATTTCTTCATTGACATGTTATGAGCCCGTGAACATCGTACTTCCCACGAAAGTGCGGTGGGAAATACATACAACGTTACTGTACGCGCTACATGCGAGGGGTGGTTAGTTTTTATTTTTTTTGACAATGCTCTACCACTTTGATTTTTTTGAAATTTTTGTGGTATATTTATAAAAATGAATGACACATCTTTTTGGGGAAAAAGTTCTATTGTACCTTTGTCCTTTCAAGACAAAATGGCCGCTCAAAACTTTTAAAATGCCAAAAATTTTGAAAAAATTTTTTAGGGTTCCTCCAACTCCCTAAAATTCATCTAAAAAAACCTCGAAACTTTTATCTACATTTAGCAAAAAAACCACAAAAATACGAAAAAATCCATTGAAAAAACACATTTTGGCCCCTTTCTCTGAAAACACTTGCGCTAGGGGTCTGAAATTTTTTCTGGAATGTTTTCTCACCATGGCTGACCTTTTGGGGGTAGGAGCGGTCAAAACTGGTTTCAAGGGCAGATTCACCATACCTCTTGTTGATAATGATATTGGTAGCAACGTAAGTATTGTTGAAAAAAAAATTGTTGACTAAAAAGTGAATTTTCAAAATTTGAGTGCTCTGCTCATGCAAATGAATTTTTCGAAGGTAGTTCGAGCTACTGAACACAAATTTTCTTTCAGTGTTTTCCGTATGATAATTTTATGCAGGTACCTATAAGGAAAGTTACATATAGGTATACAATTTTAAGTCTTGCGCTTTAGGTTACTTGAAATTGCAAAAATCATTCAAAAAAGAATGAAATGAAGTGAAAATCGGGCAAGTGGCGTAAAAATACGTATTTTGGAATATTATTACCCGAAAAATTTTTTCGGCCAAAAATGACCATTTTTTGAGCGAAAAACGTGATAAAAATGCGGTTTTTTGCGTTTTTGAAGGTCTTCCACCCACCTAAAAAATTCTGAAAAAAATATTACGTTGTAGATAGGGACTAGATACATGATATATATTTTTTTCATTTTTGCACCTCTGCAACATCATGTAGAAAACTCGATTTCAAGTTTTAAAATGCGATTTTTGGCTAGAAAAAATCATCAAAAAATTTTTTTCAAACCACCCACTAATACCCCTCAGTATGGAGTATAACTCACGTAAATTTGAAAAAATTTGGTTGAAAACTCTCGGAGATAAAAATTTTTAATGAAAAGGCTGAAAAAAGTAACGTTTTGCCCCATAACTCGGGTTAGGGGAGGGGTAGGGGGCCAAAATTTTTACCAGGTGGTTTTCAGACCCTAAGGACCAAATTCCGTCGGTTAGTTTCAAATTTCAGCTCGGGGGCAGATTCACCTATCTTAACCGCCGGTACCCTTTGTAAGAAATCAATGACTTAACGTTAACGAAAGATTTTTCGGTGTGGGCGAGGGGGGGGGGAATAAATAATGTTTTTGATTTTGTCAACTTTGAAACGAAAATTATTCGATTTTAGAAATGAAATAAATTTGAAGTATGTACCTAATGTTTTGGTCTAAATTTTTTGATCTCTTTCTCCTGTTATCTCTATATTCACTTCATAGGCCATTTCATGGAAAGTAATTGAAAACTCCTATGCGAGAGTGTAAAATTCTAAAAAAAATTCTAATTTAATGTAAAGAAATTTTGCAGTTTCAATGTGAATAGATGTAAAAGAAATTAATTTGGCCAGACCAAAGCAAAGGCGGAAATTTTGGGATCCTCAATTTCAAGGTACAATAAAATAATGTTTAGGATTAATAAACTTGAACAAAAAATATAACACTTTTGCTCGGAAATGATTGAAAAAAATATAATGAGGCCGAGCAAAGCGAGGCAACTGCTTTAGAATTTGGTCTTTGAGCATCGAAAATTAATTTTAGGCAGGGATGAGGAGGGAGGGGTCTGGTCCCTCCGGCTCCGAGATTTTTTCCAAGTGCCTCCAGTTGAAAAGGCTCCAGAGGGCCTTCCCGGAGGAATCCTCCAAAAAGTCCCCCTCCATAGATGAAAAATCGAAAATTTGTTTTCAAAAGTTTAGATTTAGAAGGTATTTTCAAGAGTCCAGAGCGGAACGGAAGGAGGAGGGCCCGGGGTAAAGCTTTTTTTTTTTAGGTCCCTCTTTTCAAACCATTTTTCAAGCTATCTTCATTACTCGAATAAACTTGAGCAAAGGATTTGAAGTGAAATTTAGAAACATGAAGGAAGGCATTTTTTCATTCTTTGGATCAATAAGTCAAAATCTATTGAAAATTCTGATAACAAGTAAGGAAAATTTCATAGCTCGAGCGAACCAAGGGCAGAAATTTTTGGTAAAAGTTTTAAAAAACTTAAATTTTGGCTTCAATAGGTACGTGATTTTTTTGCTCATTTTTTAATGTTATGTATTTCAAATCAGTGATATAGGGACCTTTAAAAAATTCCATGCCGGAGGCTTCGGAGGTCCCTCCTTTGAATTTTAAATTTCAAAACGTGTTCATAGGAATAGAATTCGTATTTCTCATAATCTTCCCTGTCATTCAGTTTGGATTTTCAACATTTTCAGTGGTCAAAGTTATACCCAAATGACCAAATCATCACAGTTCTTTTTTTGATTTCATGGATACAGATTTCTGAATATGTTTGCCACTTTTTGAAAATAATATGAATGTAGGAGTGGCAGTATGGTGCTTTTTGTTTTTATTACTAGTAATTTTTCTGTTTTTTCTCCCCTAAAACCTACCAAAATTGCTTACGACAGTAGGTAGTTGAAAACGATCTGTTTTTTGTTTTTTCAAAAAGTGACGGTAGTTTTAATTTCATAATAATTCCCTAAAATTTTCGAAAATTTTCGATTTTTCATCCTCGCCTCCTCGGAGGACCCTTCCCGGAGGCACTTCGAAAAATTTTTTAGAGCCCGAGCCGAAGAGACCAGACCCCTTCCTTTCGGATCCCTGTTTTAAACGTCCTGACGCCGGAGGGACTTGAATCAAAAATCTCGGAGTTGAACCCGGAGCCGGAGATAGAAGTGCCCCCCTCAGATGCCCGAGCAGACAGTAAAAAATTCAGAGCAACGCCGGAGGGTGAAGAGAGGAGGGCCTTTCTCTGGACAATTTTTTCAAGACCGGATCTGGAGACACTTTAAAAAAATTTTCGGAGCCAGAGGCACTTTCTAATAACCTTGGAGCTGGAGTCGGATCCGGGGGGACTTGAACTGAAAATCTCGAAGCTGGAGCTGGAGGGATCAGACCTCCTCTCTCCGGATCTCGGGGTATTTCCGAGTTTGATTGCAATTTTTAAAGGGGAACTGTTTCCCTCGATTTTTTTGTGGGTGGGAGGGAGTAGACAAATTTTCCAAATTTTTCTTAATTTTGATCCAATTTCCTAACTTACCTATCTGATTTCAGATAAATTTGCCAACTTTTTTTTACTAGCATTGTTGGTACGCCTCTGTTGAGAAATTGAATTTTTTTGGGGTGTGGCAATCTCATTTCGAGTATGAAAAACTATTTGCTATTCGAAGGTTGCCACCACTGCGCAAAATTTTGTTACCCCCTCCCTCTGACACGCATAATTTTAAAAAAAATTGTACCACTCTCTCCATCAAATTTAAGACTAAATCCAAAGCGTACAAATATTTTTGGGATAGACCGTATGTACCTAATACCTATTTACGTATTTAACTACTTAAAATACCAAATCAGTGATTTTACGACTAGGTATTCGTATTGTGAAAGAAACCGTGGCATATCGTTACTCCTATGTACCTACTAGGTACCTACTTATATAACATAGCCATAAAAAAGACGCTGAAATATGTTACTTACTTTGGTCGTCGAGCTGATGATTATTTGGCATCTGTAATACCCAGCATCAGTTTCTTGTATATCACCAACACTCAACGTATAAGTCGATGTTTCCTTATTGAACTGAACCTTATATCGTGATTCTCTCAGCACAAGTGTCGTACCATGACTAATATGAACTGGTTCTGTGGTCTTGGATTTATCAATTTTCGCCCAAATTACCGGATACTCCTGCGAATATTGTACCGAACATGCGAAATCGACTGAACCTCCGATATCCTTAATCTGCTCCTGACTTATGTAAGAGATGGTCGGCGATCTTTGGGCGACCACCGCCACAACACAACTAACTAAGACGCAGAATAAACGACACATTTCACTTCGGAGTTACCGCACATTCGAATGTTTTTTTACTCACTACATAGAAAGCACTACCGAAAGCTACGTTGAAAGAAGGTCAACGGGTTAACCTGTTATGAATACAATTGATTTGATCAAAACCGAATGTGTTATCGACCTTTTGTTTTACAACGTTATCGACGACTAATTTTTATTATGAATAAATTAATTGTTTTCGGTGCGGAAAAAAGTGTAACATGTGCACACATGTTGGCGCGGAAATATTGTTTGCGTTCAACGCACATCCAACGCCCATTAGCTGTAACCACTAGCTAGCGCCAATACGAAGGTCAAGCGCATGATGTATTCGGATGTTCGCTTCTGTTCTATGTTCTGTTCTCCGTTAATTAACATGGACAAGTTTCACAAAACGATCAAACGCATTATAAAGTCAATGATCAAACGATGTAAACCGTACAATAGATCAGGTGCTTCGAGCAAGGGCCTATCGAATTGTTAACGTTGAACCTTCACCTATTTGTTTGAATTATTGAATAACGATTCTATTAATGATTGGAACCAGTTTGATATAAAATATCCAGATTTCCAGATATTCAATTGTGGTGTAATGAAATGTTTGAAATTTTTTTTTAAAAAAAAGTAATTTTGGGATTCCATCATAATCTTCATCAGATGGAACTTGGTATTTTTTTCTATGTGGGTAATTTTTGTTTAAAACGTTGAAACGACAAAAGTGGACAAATCATCAATTTCTACGTGAAAAGTAACCGGTTTCGTTTTGTGGAACGGTGGAAATGGCATCGCAGAGTTCCTAAACGTACTGTTAGGCAACCGGTTTACAGCTGAGTCAGAGAATTTGCCTAATTCAAATTTAAATCCGACCATAAGAGAAAACGAAAAGGTTTTCTTTCTCTCAATGCCGTAAAAAAAGTCAAATTTGGATTTTCTTATTGATGATATTGGAAATTTTCAAGCTGATTTTTTAACTTGAAAAACAACTAAACCTTTCTTAACCTCAACGACATCCTCCTTAAATTGGATTGAAAAGGTAAAAGAGTCGATACCATCATTTTAAGAATGCAGGACTGCAAACATTTATTGAGCCCGAGCGGAGCGAGGGCGAAAATTTTTGAAAAAAGGGACATCCAAAACTTGAATTTTCTGTATTAAAATTCGTGTTTTTTCGTGCTATTTTTATGAATTCCAAAAATCACGATACAGGAGCACTCAGAAATTAATCAAGGGAGTGGCTGAGAACTTGACATAAGGGGAGTCAAATTCCAAATTAATAATTTTTTAATGATCTCTTAGTCAAAAATCATCAATTTCTTCTGACAAACGTGGAATTTAGTGAGGAATTGGTGATTTTTGATTGAATAATCAGTTCAAAATTATCAACTTTTAAAAGGAAATGATTGCGAAATTTTTTTAAAAAATGTTGTTTGAAAAGCAAAAAACTGCATTTTTTGCAATAAAAAAATTTTTTTCAAGCGGGGGGGGGGGCTCGAACCTCTGGAGCCCTCCTGGGGTCCTGGGTATGTCTATGAATCACGATATTTTTAATGAACTCCTGTTCTTCGTCCAAAAAATATAATAATTTTGAATCAAGTTCCATGATATATAGATGAGACGGAGTTGTTTTCACTATATTCAATTATCTGGATTAGATTGAAATAAGTTGAAATTTCATATCATTGTTATGAAAAAAAAATGATGTAAATTTATTGAGCCCGAGCGAAGCGGGGGCGAAAAATTTTCAAGAAAAATGTATCCAAAAATTGAATTTTCTTCATTTAATAAAATCAAAATTTTAGTATTGAATGGGAAACGAAATTCTCCCAAAGCAAAATTGTCAAAAAATTAACTCTAATTTCTGAACGGATAGGTGAGTGACATTGGGTTCTTTCGTGGGAAATATAACGCTCATGGACCTATGGGTTTTATCACAAGGATTTTCAAAAATGCTCCGATTTTACTTAATTTTCAAGTAAGTGCTGACAGCTGCGTATACTACTCAAGGAGGTTAAATCGTGTCTGTGGGTGGGGTGGGTGGGTGGGTAGTGGTTGGATGAGTGTAAGTTACAAGTTCCTGTAGTCAACCAAATTCTGTTTCAAAAAAATGTTTTGAAATGCAAAATAGGATAAGTTTAGTAATATAAGGTATTGGGACTCATTTCAACGAATTGTCACAATACGTATTAAGCGTTTCAGATTATGGTTGATTGCGTTCTGTTGGTTTGGTACTTGTGAAGTGTGATTTTTTTTCATTTTAAAAAATAATTACGAATAAATTGACACCTTATTATTTTATTCCCTCATCCCACTACACCTACACCTACCTACCCACCCACCCACCCACCCCAAAAACAACTGAGGCATTTGCCCAAAATTTTGCTCGGTCGGCACGCCCCTGAGTTTGACTCTTCTTTTGTAATTTGAGTTAATTTATATAATGTATGTAGAATTGCAGACAGTGACATGATTAAAAAAATACATAAAGTAGGTATTTTTCAACATTTATGAAACAATAAAAAAATCAAGTTACCATTATACGTATAAGTACCTATTCACAAGTAGATTTTACAGAAAATTTCAAATTAAAGAAATTAAATGTTAAGTAAGTACATAAATAGTTAAAGAATTAAAAGCGTGAATGTTTATAAAATAAACAAACAAAACAAAACGAAAACAAATAAGTAAATCAATAAAAACAAAAAAAAAAACATTGTTTTACCAATGATATCACAATACATAAGTACACAATTAGTTGGTAAATGAACAAGTAGATACCTATTTTGTTCATTCTCTTCACACGCGAGAAAAACAAAATTGAATACAAAGAATAAAAAATAAAAGAACCATCATTCTTGAAAATAAAAAAACATCTGTTTTTCTCCCAACTTATTATAACGAACTTCCTGATAAAATTAGAATGATGTACCTCTTCGAAAATATTTCCATCAAAGCGATGATTTGAGCAAATTAAATTTTTTAAAATATTTCAAATCAGAGCATTATACACTCGGTATCTTGACCTACGTAACGTATGTATAAATTTAAGTAGAAAATTGCAGATACATTATGTACTAGTCAAGTACTACATTAGTAAACTTTAATTTCTAGTAAGTAAAAGAAAAAGAAAAAAATTTAAATAACAAGCATTTGGAATCTAATCATAATGACTGGAAATCCACCCACTTAAACGATAAAGATAAGCGAATACAAATTATATTAACAAAATTGAGGAAGTATATACGTAGATAAAACAATAAGGTAACATATTTTCCATTCCGGATTGATAAGTGGTAAAATGTAGAGATAGTGAATTTATGACTGAGAAGTAGTCCGTTTCAACTCATCCAGACAGGCATTAGCTTCTTTGACACCCTGCTCATAATTATGACGTGTTGCGTTTTTATACCCCTCAGTACACAAAGCAGTCGCATCTTTGAGAAATCCTTTTTGAATATAAATATTTCCCAAGGTAATGTGCGCATTTGATAATCGTATCATTCCTGGCAAATGCTTACCCAATTCGATGGCTTTTTTCAAATATTCTACAGCTAATTCGAGATTACCTTTTTGATAACATACAACACCCATTTGTTGTAGCAACGTTACGGCATGCTCGCTAAGTTCTCCGTGAATAAGAACACAAGCGTCGTAAGCTTTTTTAAAATATTTGTAAGCTTTTTCAAAATTTCCTCGATTCAGAGAAAAATGAGCTCTGGACGTTAACGACATTATCCACAGTGCAATTACTTCATCGTCTTTATGCTGTAGAGCGTTGGTGATTTTTTTCTTCAATCCTTTCGAACAATATTTATAGTATTCTTGGGCTTTTCTGAAGTCAGAATCGCAAAGAAAATATTTTCAATTAGTAACCCAAAACTCAGTAATTGAAATATGAATTAGGTATTTACATATCGTTCTTCATACAGCCGTATACTTCGGCGAGCTTCAAGTTAACGTAGGCCATTTTCAAATCATCCAACTGCATGTTTTTTGTAACAAAATCATTTCTGACTTCTATGAATAATTTTTCTGCTTCTTCGAATTTCTTCGTGAAAAATGATATCAGTGCCAGCTGCTCTTTGATAATATATTCGTGTTCATCATCTTGAGTATCGATAGCAGTTTTCAACGCTTTGTTGAATACGACGCAAGCTTCTTCGACATCTCCATCCTGTAATGCAGTAAGAAATGAACGATTGAACTCAGCGAACAAAAAACACTTTCTATATTCATAAGAAAGGAAAAACAGTACTTCTAAATGTTGTTTCGCTTTCTGTATCATTTTCTTCACTTCTCTGTTATCGTCTATACCAATTATTTCGTATAATTTAGTCAATGAAAAAGCGGCGGTAAAACTGTACAAGATATTCAAGTTAAGAGGATTACGTGTGTCATATTTTTTTAGCCGAACACCCGCAGAAAATCTTCGAATATTACGAGTATTTGTAAAACTGAATTCATTAACAGTACGAAATAGAGGCCCTACATTCTTAATAAATACTCTGTTTAAACGGGTTAATACTGAATTCATATTTTTTAGTAACTAACAAAGCGGCAAAAAGAACAGAAATTAAAAGTATAGAAACTTGAACTAAAACCAAATTTTCGGAAATTTGAAAAAATAATTATTTTTAAAATAATTCAATTTCGACAAAAAACAAAAAAGTGATAAAAGTTGTTATCAACGTTCGAATTGTTTACAAATGGTTATCTGTTTTTATTGGCTGTTGCGTTGGTGATGTCAATGAAGTAGCATTACGTTGAATTTTTTTAACCAATGAAAAACTGTCATTACGGAATGTGTGACCTTTGACCATCGAAGAACGTTGGTAGTACAATTACGATTGTCCATTGTACGCCATTGCCAACACTCAAACTCTCGTTTTTCGCTGTCGCGGTTGTACGTACATACATTCTAATTCTAATAAATTTCTAGTAAATATAGGTATGTGTTATCTAAGCCTATTTACCTGCTATTTACATCTATAAACATTGATATTTTCTTTTAGTTCTGGAAAACAATGGGAGAATCTCGGGCCGCTATCATTATTATCGCTAGATAACTTCACTCATAATTTGTTTTAATTTCGCTGATTTATAGATTTTGTACGAATTTCAAAATGGTAATATCGTGTTCTGCCTACGGATGTTCTAATAAATGGAGTCGTCAAGGACCGATTCATTTTCACAAGTAAATTCATTTTATTGTACGTTTTAGATTATTTTCTCTCACAGTTTGTTTCGTGAAAATGTTTTAATACATATTTTGCTGCTTTGTAACCGCGCAAATTGCGACATATATTTGGAAAGAACCAGAATCAATGCTGTTTTTTGTATGTTTTAATTTTAAACTCTGTATGTTACAGATTTCCATTTCGAAGTCGTGTTCTGTGTGAAAAATGGATATCGGCATTGAAACGTAAAGATTTCGTTCCAACCAGAGCTAGTCTTGTATGCAGTGCTCATTTTACAGAAGACGATTATGTAAAAAAGCCCGAGTTGACCAAGAAACGCTTGAGAAATGACGCTGTACCTTCGGTATTCAATTTTCCAGTCAACGATTTGTCTACTGCTTTTCAAATAGATCAGTACCCTCCTACATCGAATTACAATGTCAGTGGCAAGAAGCGGCGCAGTAAGAAGATCTACAATCCTGTAGATGATGTAGACTTTGATTCGTTTACCACCATTACTGATAATTCACTTTTGAGTGAAATAACTTCAGTAACTAGACAAGCCAATTTTACGGCAGAAGAAATAACGTTGACTGGCAAAGGTAAATCCTTAGAAGCAAAGGACATTGATTCTGTGAGTAATGCATTTTTAAAATTAATATGTCAAAGCTATAAGCTAATTTCGCAATTAATGTATTGTTGAACTTTTTGTTTAGTTTATTCGCGAGCTGGTGGTATATGAAGAAATAGACCTTAAAAACAATAGCAAACCTGAAGGCTTCATGAACGACGAAGAACACAACATAGATGATCTTGAAGATGATTTAGCACGTATGGCTGAAGCTGATGAAGACGATAAGTGTTGCATCATTGGTAACATATGGGGTGAAAGACTCAAACAACTTCCAGCTGACATAAGACCAAAGGTTAAGAAAATCATTAATCGAGTATTCGAAGAAGCTCGTAAAGGTACATTAACAACGCACTTCGATACAAATTTATTTGAAACTCGTTGAGAAATACTCTTTTTTGGAAGTTGAAAATTTGGCGGTATTTTTTGTGTTTTAACGTTTTTTAAGAAGTTAGTATATATTTTATAATACAATAACTCATTTATTTGGATTTCCAACCTTTCTGATTCATTAATTGACCGGTTCGGGCGGTTGGCATTATCTTTTTAGATTTAGAAGTTCAATTTTCGATTAATGCAAAAATTTTTTAATCTTTAAATACGGGATCATCAATATAATAGGTACCTAGTTAGTACCTACTACCTACCTACACAGAGAATTAATTTAGTTTTTTACCAAGATACAAAAAAAAGCAATTGTTTGTTCGTTAAAGCGTTATTTTTATATTTGAAGAGAACTTCAAATAAAACGATGATAGTATCGTTTTGGTAATTTTGAAGTGAAAAAAAATCATAACCAAAGCTGTTATTAAATTCAGATTGTCAGTCATTTCAAAAATTAATTCCAATACGACAGGTTCAATACTAATTCAATAAGTGAATGTTACATTAATTTTATAATTTTCTCTCTTTTAATCTTTTAATTACATTGCATTACATTGTAATAGTTGGTTGTTTTCAATTACATTTTAATTTACGAATTTATGGTATAAGTTTTGTATTTTTATGTAGCTTTCCAAAAAAAAAAAACATAATACGTCTTGTTTTAACTAAGTTTTGTTTCTAGTTCTTTTACTTTGGCAAAACAATCTTCCGATTCTTTAATGCCTTCTTGATAATCGTGTTGTACAGCATTTTGTTGGGCTAAATAACAATATTTACGTGCTTCCGCCAAGAAATTGGTATCCATATAACAGTAAGCTAAATTTAAATAGATGAACGAAAAATTGTTCATATCTGGTAACGACTTGCCTAATTTTGCAGCTTCAAGGAAATAATTCAGTGCACCATTCATATCTCCCTTGTGTTTGCAAATTGTGCCCAAATTATTGAGCATCAGTACATTATCTTCGTGTTTTTCTCCGTATATTTGCCTGTTAACATCGTACGCCTTCTTGAACAACTCTGATGCTTTGTTCAGTTGGCCTACGCCATAATTGAAATATGCGTATGCATTCAATAAAGTTTTATATAACTTTATAGCATCTTCGTACTCTTCATTTTTTTCATTCAACTTCGGTTCTAATTTTTGAAAACAGAAATCATAACCGCTGTGAGCTCCGCTACAAGAGACAAGAAAAAAGGAAGCTGGTGTTAAAAAAATGAATGAATGTGGGTTCATAAGTTGAAAAATCTAAGAATGTCGCTTACAAGTAATCCTTCGTATTTTCAAAAATTTTGGCCAGCTTTAAACTAATATGAATTACTATTAGATCATCTTCTTTAATTCCCTTTTGAAATAAGCGATTCAATACTTCAATGAATAATTTTCGAGCTTTTTCAAATTTGTTGGTTTCAAATGCAATATTTGCTAATCGGTCGTATATGTAAGTCACGGCGTTTTCATTCTGTAATTCTTGTGCAACACGCAACGCCAGATGAAATATCTGTTCAGATTTGTCAAATTCTTCACGCTATAAAAACAAAACTGTATAGAAATCAGTCGATCCGAGAATCAATTTTGAGGAAATGTGTTTCATATTTACCAAGTACGACAGTTCACCTCTTTTTAAAACTAGCATTAATTCAGATTCTTCTTCTTCCTCGGAGAGTCCTAAAAAGTTCAGCAGTCCTGCTACTGTTACCGCAAACAATAGTTTGTTTTTATTACAGCTGCTGTTCAAAGTTCCGCTATGAAATTTAAATCTACTTTTAAAATCTACGGTAACGTACTGATATGGATTCTTGGGAATTATCTTACAATTACAACTGGTATGTGAGTTATTTTTCAACAAGCAAACAGCAAATTTGGAGAAATCAACATTACGAAAAGGTTGCTTTGAATAGTTTTGTAAACATCTAAACATTTTGAACTCTAATTTTATTCAATTTTACAAAATTATTATTTTACTCGATGAAGATAGTGACAGTTAGTGATAAGAATGCCGTTGAACTGATAACATTTCATTTCGTTGTTGTTCTCACGTGCGGTGCCGCAGCTGCTGAACGAAACCTACCTTTCTGGCCTGCTTACCTATAACGGAAATGGGAATGGCGGAGAATGGGATAATCACAATATGCAATTGTGAAATTTGCTTTTTGGTCAGTTCAGGTAGTCCATATCTACGTAAAAAACTGGTTTTGGGGCAAAAATGTGGATTTTTTAGGTGAAGGAACGGGAGGAGACGAGGAGAGGAGCTTATCTGCGCAGCCAAATTTTTTTAATTCAGACAAAAATATAAGATGAAGCACTTGAATTTGCCTGCTTTACGACAAAAATTACAAATTGCTAACTCGGAGAGGTCGAACAACAAATCAGATTAGCACATCACTGAATTTTAATTTCTTTTCAAACACTTTACAATTACCGATACACAACTTGTCACGTCTACTCAATGATACGGCATGGGGCATGGTACAGTACCTACTACATTTCACTTGACCGTAATGATACATGCAAAATACGCTTACATAGGTAGGTCTAGGTATCCTGTATCAAACCTAACATCCACAATATATACAACAACCAAAGATGCATTATTGTACAATGCACGTAAGCATAAAAAACAAAAACACAGTAGCCTAAATTCAATCTAGCCTCAGTCTGCAGCTGATGGGAAGTTGACCGCGAGGCGACACAACGGCGAAGTAGTGTAATCTTTCTCTGTCAGTCTTTTCCACAATACTACAAAGTAAGTAGGCAGCGTCGTTTTCCTTTTTCCTTTCTTAAATTGAAAATCGCTCGCTTCTCCGATGCCCGAGCGAACAGTTAACAATTGAATCGAATCGGATATCAATTTTCAAACGTATTTATTTAACTGATTGCGGAAATCTTGCAGGCAAGTCAAAAGTTGCGAAAATGTCGGTCTTTCATCGGCACTCATGGCCCAGCAATAAGCCATAACGGCAAATCTAAGTGAAACAAAAATAATAGCAAGTAGAAGGTCTAATCATAAATATATGTAGGCTCTAACAGTTCCAGTCGACGATAACATTGATTAATCACGATGACAACACCTGTGTCGTGTCATGTCGCTCACTTTGATACTTACAATTCATCCGGACAATTTACGGGCTGAGAAAGTCTGTATCCGTCTTTTAAATAGTGCTCTATTTCGAAAGGATCTACTTCCACGTAAGGCTGTTGACCGAGGGTGGTCAACTCCCATAGAGTGACTCCGAACGACCACTGCAACAATGAAACGCAACAAATTGAACCAAATACTACCCCATACCTACTCATTCGCAGGAATCAGCGCATAGGAGTCAACTGCAGTGTTCTTGGCTTGATTCCATTGTCAGGGAGAGGTCAAGGTCAAGATCATAGATTGACTCCGGAGCAAAGTCGATGACTAGAGTCAATTTTGAAAAGGAATAAAAGTTACTCCGGACTCAGAGTTGAAGTAACTTCAAACCGGCTCTGACTCTGGCTTAATTCCGGAGTCAGGGATTCAATGAGAACTCAGAAATCAGGAGTAAGTTTGACCCTAAATTCAAGGTGAAAATCAGGAATCGAAGTCTGAAAAAGACTCCAAGGTGGAGTCAGGAGTCAACTTTTTGGCAGACTCCTATTTCTTGGCATGAACATATACAGAATACACCCTCCATCAGTTCCTGTTCCCCGTACCTGATATTAAGACAACATCTTAGATCTAGAAAGCAGACTGTGATCGTGAATACGTGCTACTATGCGCACTCAAAATTACTCACCACATCAGATGCGGTAGAAAATGTCCTATGCATTAAACTCTCGATTGCGAGCCATTTTACCGGACGATTTTCATTATCACCCAGACAATGGTAATCATTTGGGAATAGATCTCTGGATAGCGCGTTGTCGGCTACTTTAATATTCAAAGATGCGTCGATTCTGCGTCATGGTCGCGCAAAAAAAAAAAAAAAAAAAAATTACAAATTACATACGGTTCAACTCTACTAGTACGCTTACCTACGCCTATTAACCGATAACGATAACGGAAGCAAAATCTAATAATTTATTTTCGCGAGTAATCTAAAAGGCGGTTTCCTATATTTTGTGTAACACCTTTCGAAAACTTCGCTGAAGATTGGTTGCCTCTTCAGTTTTTTATACCTCAAATTTTGAGTTAGAGTGGACTTGTGTTCGATATATCTGTGAGCTCTTTTGCTAGGTTCGAAGGATTTTTTCGGCATCACGCCTGTACTCTGTTTACGGCTCAAGTCACGTCTCAACTCAAACGTTCTCGTTTTTTCGAATTCTAGCGCAGGAGGATGTTTCAAATTCGGAGGTGGCCGCAACGGAAACGGAACGGTTTTTGAAATACGTCGCATTACTTGTCGCCAGGCTCTCTCGACCTTTCTTTCGTGTTTCATTAATTCCGCTCGTTCGCTGTCCGATAAAGAAGAAGGAAGGGCGGTGGTCGCAGGAAACGAAATCGGATTGGAAAACGGCCCTCTGGTCACCACTGCCGTTGGTTTTGATAAAGACTGAGATGAATACGACGGAGATTGCGATCGGCTCGCGCTTTTTGCAGCGAAACGGGTCGCGCAAGTCGTCATTGGAGCGCTTTCAACAACATCTGTTGCCGACATTTTACCACTAGTTTGAGTAACTGAAGCTGGTCGCGTACTAGTTCGAATATCGTCGCCGTCGGAAGCGCCTGCTAAATTGGTACGTCCTTGGGTCGAAACTGGAGTAGGCGTTGATGCTTGCCTGCTGATTGTTGAGGTCGTTTCTGTTATTCCAGCGGTTGCAGTAGTTTTTGCTGATTTACTTCCAGTGACGCTAGTTTTGGGAGATTTTCCTTTTGCGCCAGGAGGCAGTTTTTTCGTAGCAGCAGTATTGGTGTCTCCGGTGGCGACGTCTTGGGCGCTTTTCTTAACCTCGATACTCTGTGTTCTTGACTGCACGGGAGCGGATTTTGTGGCATACGGTGCGTCTTTTGCTTTAGATTTTACGCCACTTTTACCTCGATCTTTGGCCGCCGCAGTTTTTTCTTTCGTTCCTGTCGGCGAAGGAGAAGCTATTTTAACATCTGCGAATTCGGGCGCAACAACCGACCATTTTTCTAATTTCGTGTCTCTGATATTTTCCATATTGTTGACATCAGTCTGCCATAGTCGGCGTTCTGTCGGCGGCACTGAACACGCAGCACTTTCATCTAGGTGTTCTTTCGATGACTGGCAAATACGCTGTTCGTCGTTTCGCAGTTGCTCGTTGACCATTGCGAACGTGGGTTGAGTCCGTGCATTCGCCTCGGCCTTCGCCTTTGTTTTCGCAGCATGTCGCGTTTCTAAACCGATTTGACAAAAACGTTCGCGAACCAATTCGTCGTACTTGGCTCGGGCGCTGTTTGTGCGGCGATAATTGAGAAACAACGGAGCTCCGTACGAGCTAAAATGGCCGCTCCGTTGGACCGAGGTTAAAAATGGATTACGACGAGGACGCTCTTTGATCGTCGGTTTAACGAGATAATTGCGAGTACTGTCGCGCATAAAATACATAAAAGCCAACTCTTTCTTTCAAAAAAGCCCATCGTACCGAACCGAGTTACAAATTTCTATGGAAGTTAGTAAACTCGAATCGTGAAGGTCTAGGCGCAGGGTAAAAGTGAAGAGATGGGTAGAGGTAGAGGTATACGTAACAAAGATAGCGAATCAGGCAGGATATGAAGATTTTTCGTTGAATTTTGCCCCTTTTGCAATCGTTATGCTTGAAGTCTTGAAATTCACATTTTTTCATAAAGAAGAATCAGTGGAAAATTGAATTTTGAACTGTCAAGCAAAATTATCACGAAAAAGGTGCTCATCGAAGCATTTTGATCCGCTGAACGCAAATGTGGGATCGATGCTTTTCAATTTAGAAAAATCTTTTAGTATAAGACATTTAAAATTTGAAAAATCTATTATAATAACAACGTTTTACTTGTATATTTTTTGGCTCAAAGAAATAGCAAATACTCACAAGCAATTCCTGGTGGCCACGTCTCTGTGAAGTAGTTTCTTCTTGTGCATGTACTGAATACCGGCTATGATTTGTAATGCGATTTCCACCACTTCTTGAGTGGTTAATATGTGCGTTATACCTTCTTGACATAACTTGCTCTTCTGCAGATACCTAAATCGTAAACATACGCACATGTTAGCATAAAAATTGCCGCGTTGCGTTTTTTTTCTTAGCCAACAAGGTCGACTTACTTTTTCAAATTTGTAAAATTTTCGCGTAAATAAATCACGAAAGGTTCTACATGATCTTCAATTGATACCCCTAGCACTGACATGATATTTTTATGCCTCAAACCGTACATGGTAAGACCTTCTCTCAGCAACAATGATATTTGGTTCGAGCTGGCGAAATCTGCAACCGAATGAATCGAATGATTGAATTTCGTGCCATTGGTATTTGAATTTTCGAGTCATAATAGGTAAGTATTAAAACTGTCTGATTTATTTACTCACCCATGACAGTCTTCACAACAACATCCTCCTCTGATCCATCTTCTTTGGTATAAGTTCCGATGAAAACGCGGCCAAACGTTCCTTCCAGCTCTATTTTTTGTAATCTGATTCTTTTTCTGTAATCAAATTCCGAATCGGAATCATGAGTCAATTTTCACCCAGGAATAGAAAAATTACTCCAAATTGATTCCGGAGTCCAGCCAGTGTTAAGGAGTCCAGGACAGATTGATTCCAGGGGTGCGTTCACTTTGGGTTTGAAATAAGGTTTTACCTTATTTACAAACTTTCATAAGGGCAAATTCATTCTTTTCAATTTTGATAATTTAATAATTACTGGCTGGGGATGGCAATTTTTCTCAACTTTACCCCACTAGGATGAATTAAACAAAATTTTCAAGCAGCATAATCCTGCAATGGCCAATTAATTATGGTGCGAGGAAAAAATTATGGTTTGAACAAATCTTTCGGAAACGAAAAAATCTGATTGGCTGATTTCTTTGTTTATACCTTACAAATAAGGAAATACCTTATTTCAAACCCAAAGTGAACGCAGCCCAGAGTCAAGTAAAAATAGGGGTGAACCTTTTGGCTGACTTTTGTTCCCTGGTAAATACATACCTTTGAATGGTGATTTCCGATATTCTATCTTGCAAATCCAAAGATCTGTTATCGAGCTGAGTGTAATTTTTACGTTTTTTCACGCTCGAATGACTAATATTTGACGACGTTGAGGTACCACTGTTGATGGCCGAAGCGCTCAAAATATACGGCACATTTTCTGTTTCTGTTCTTCTCAAACGAATCTGCTGTTCGGCACTGTAAAATATACTTCAAATTAAAAACACGACCACTCGATATTGTACGCGGCTCAACAATGTGATAGTATTTACTGCAACGAGTTCTGTCGACTGTCTTTTTTATTGCTAACCATATACGCCAAGAAACATAGAACTAATGAAGTGAATAGAGAACATCCGAAACATAGAACAATGTAGAAAATTTTCAACTGAGACGAATCCGAACTATCAGTCAACGGTTGCTGATTGATATCGAATGAGATATTCTGCGGCTCTGAAAATGTTAATAAATAAATGACCAAGCCGGTAAGTAAGTTTGTAAGTATACAGATTGATTGGATTGATACTATGGCAAAAAAACTTTCCCACGGGCCGTCCACGTAAAAGCTAAACACCAGAACCAGCATACCTTTAACGCAGAATTTTTTCCTTTTAAACGTTATCTCAATAACAGACGAATTTTCCACTACAAATTTCAAATTGAAATCCACAACGACTTGCGCATTTTGTAAACCACCGCAAGTAAACCGGATCATAACTGTTTCTCTGGTTCTCGGCACAAAACCTTGATTCGAAATATTCAACGTTACAGATCTTAGTAATTTCTTGTCCGATATTTCAACGTCGATTGTGTACGGTATCTACGTTCAAAACAAGGTATAAGCATTGTCCCCGTATTTCGTATTTATGCTTTACAAAAATAATCGTCAGCTGTGAAGTGCAATAGATAATAGGCGCAACGCTCACCAAATTGGACGTCAGACTTTCCCAATTATAATGAACGATATGGAAGTTTTCTGGTACTTTGAGAACATGTTCCAGTGCATTTTTTTGCACTTTTCCCGCTTGAATGTAATACATCTCACTTGGTATACCTGAAAATCGATCTAACTTAGACGAAGTTGTCCCAAAATGTGTGATAACTGAAATTCGAATACTCACCGAGAAAGTTATGCGATTCGGTTTTATCCAAAAATAAATTCAACGTACACAGCGATTCTTCAACGTTGAGAAGATGCAATAAAAATGTAAAAGCTACAGTATAGCTAACTAAACCACGACCAAAGGATGCCATTTTTCGTCAAACGAATGAAATTTCTGGCGAAATGAGCATTGATATTTTTTAGGCCTTATCTGAGAAATTGTAATGAAGAATGCATCTCCAAATAAACAAAATTAATATATATAGATTGTTGAAATTTTGATTCGCATCTCAATTTGTCAGCAGGTTGACTTCGCCAGATGAAAAACGTTCTTTCTTTCTTTACTTCTTTCTCTCATTGTAATCACCTCACAACTAAGAAATAAATGAAATAATCTATTTCGATTCAAAAAAAGTACTTAAAAAAAATTGCAGCATCTAAGCAAACTTAATAAAAATAAACTATCTCCGAATTCGGCGTCATGCAGCTGATAATGATCGAGTTGTTAATTTCTATCTTTCCCATTCCCATTCCCGTATTCCCCTTGATTGAACGACGAGGGAAGTGGTGGGAGGAAGGGACAGCAGACAGGTAGAAAAGTCATTATTTAACGTTGTTTCATTTGACATTTAGGAATTGAGGATTTTCTTTTTCGTTATTCGCACCATCTCAAATTCAAATTTGGCCAATTTTTTACCAATTTTATTACCAACACAGCAACACTACCAAAAAAGCATACAAAAAAAAAGTGAAGGCTACATTTTAGTTGCCTCTGTGAGATATACCCAAAGTTGAGAAAAATTGCACTCGTTCACAACGCTATAGGTTCATTTCTTCTGTAAATTAATAAGAATTAAAAACATTGTAGTCTGCGGTGATAATAATTAATAATACTAGGCTCTGTATTTGGATCAGCAGCTTTTTTTTAGTGAGTATTGATTAATCAGAATTTCAACAATGTTTTAATGTTGCCAAAAATTGACATGATTTTGGTAACTGATCTTTTTACGAAAATAATTCTCGACTTCTGAAATTAATCATCAAACAAACTGCAAACAAATTTCCTTTAATCGACAAAATAATACTTACATATTTAATTCACATGATAAAACAAACTCTCCACGTAGATCATTAAAAATACGCGAATATTACTACAAATCTTAAAAGATACAACCAAGATTCAAAATACGCCTTACCTACCTAAAAAAAAAACCTAAGAGACGATTCAATTAACGGCAGTGTACTGAATAAAAAATAGGTTTTGGATTCTCCGCACATTAAATGTGACGGGCAACAAGATACATAACCAGACTAGATATAATTTGTATGCAGATTTTTTTAGAAATAATTTCCAGGGTGTCAAAATCGCACCGAATAGATACATATATCGTTGTAATTAACCTAATTACATAATAAAATGAAATATTGGAATAAAATTAACAGTTAACATATCACCATTTTCCATAAAAGTACAACGTCCTATTTCATTTGATTATTGTCATAAAAACGAATGTGATCTGCCCGAAGATGTAGTTGCAGCTGTACTGCTAGTTTCAAAGCCAGATTCTGAATGACTGCTCATTTCCGAAGTACTGGATTGCTCCATTTGGTCATAACTTCGTTTTTCCTTTACTTTATACTCGGTTATTTGAATTGTAATATTATTGATGGTGATTTCTCTGGCTTGGGCTGTACTGCGATCGACGTTCTTCAATTTTGATCTGTAAAACATCATGATTAGAAAGATTGTAGCAAATTTAGTTAACATACGAGGTAAACTTACGGTCGCCATGTTTTCTTGAATTTTTTCTTCCTTTTACCATCTTTGTCTTTGCTTTCGTCTTCTCTTTTGATAGGTTTGGGTAATGGTGAATTATATTGTTGTACTGCATGTTGAGAAGCTAACACATTTACTTTTGGTTTCCTTCGATTGAAACATATTACAGTTTAGTATTCTGTATGAACTAGTCGAGGTAGTCGTTCAAAATAAGTTGGGAAAGTGTTACAATACCGTGTAGACGTCCCTTTGCGTATATCACACATTAGGCATTTAAAGGCTTCCGCTGCATTTCGATAAGTACATACGCTACAATCCCAATACGGTTCTTCCAAAGCTTTATGATGCTTCTTACTTCTGCTGTGAATTGACGATTTCGGTTTGGCTTAAAAATAACCACGAGTGGCTTTATTCTATTATTACTTACTTCATAACTGACTACATGAATACCCATGTAGGTTGGATTACGGTTACACGTCTCTTGAGAAAAACGGATACAGTTTTTTAACCAGGTGCCAATTCTTCAAAAATACTCAGAACTAAATGAATATCTGTAAGTGATATGAGTGATTACTTCATTAAATGAGATAAGCTCTGACCTAATCAGCTGATTCTATACCAAATAGTCACGTACTACAAAATTGACTTACCAGCATTTCGAAAACAAATTCTTATAGAAATTTGTTAACTATTTTCAAATGTATTTTTGGATAAAATGTCATAACAAAGTTGACCACAAACGAGGGTTTCCGATAGCAGATTAATTTTCACTAAAATGATCGAGCTTTTAATTCATTTAACACTGTCTATTTTCTCACTAAAGCGCCGAGCTTTTTCTGATTATCTGATTATTTTTCGATGTTCCGAGTTCTTTTTCTCTTTTTTCCAACAAGGAAATACGTAAAAATGCTGGATAGCGTCTTTTTTGTGTTTTTTTCTTTCGTAATTTTTCTGGTAATTACAACTTTGTGACGTGAAATTACGAAATAATTTTAAGCTCGTATTTGCTTGGATTGCGAAAATTCAAAATTTCAAATTCATCAAAGGCAACTCACCGAACTCAGCTCGTCAGCTCAGGATGACTGCATTGACCTATTGAGTATTGACTATTGAGAATTTGAGATATAAATTCGAAAATCAGCTTGGAATGAAAGATGAATAATATTGAAAATTTGAAATGAAAATCATTTCAAGTTTATCCGTGGAAATTTTTTTCCAATCATTCCTGGATGTCCGCAAAAAATTTTTTCGGACAACATTGGTACTGGGAGAGAGGCCCGTAGAAATATTTTATCAATTTCCGGATATCCGAGAGGTCCGTACTGTAGAGATATTTTTTCCGGATATTCCGGACGTCCAAGAGTAATGGAAATGGAAACATTTTTTCCGAGTATCCGTTAAGGTTCGTAGAAATTTTTTCCCGAGTATTTCTGACCTCCCAAATCCCAATTCTCATACTTACTAAGTTCATCCCAGGCTCAAAAGATCGAAAACAAGTCCGGACTGAATACTGGGATGAAGATTCATCTAAAATTCATCTTCATCTTCATCTGTGGCTTAAAATTTAAAGATCCATTTGGAATGATCAAGTATTGAAGAGAAAATTCATCTCAGGTTCATCTCTGCTCTGGCCCCTAGCTTAGAAATTTAAAAATCAGCTTTTCAGATATTGTTACAAAAATCTGAAAAATTCACGAAAAGAAATGTAACATTTTGAAATTTGAATTTATATCTAGTAAGTATTTCTACTTTCCTAATTCCTATTTAGTATGTAGTAAAATAGTATGTCTATGTACATCGTGGTCGTGGCGTCCTGCTCAAAAGTTGAAACAGTTAGGTGTAAAAAAATATTATATTCGTCTGAAATTCATTCCTATGATTTTCAATACATTTTTTTCAGAGGCGGTTCAAACACAAACTCTTGAGGTATGAGATTCAAAAATGCCGACCTAAAAAATTCAAAATTGTCGAGTAAGAATTCGGGAATTTGATAATTCGAGAATTTTTTGTCTTAGCAGCTTAATTAATTTCGAAATAAGGTTATTATAGTTTCAATGCGAATATGAGGTGAATAAATTTGGCCCGAGCGAAGCGACGGCAGAAATTTCAAGAACACTTTAATTTCCAGGTGCAATCAAACAATGTTATAAATTAATCAACTTGAATAAAAAAGCGGTCACATTTACTCAAAAATTATTCAAGAAGAAATACGATAAGGCTGAGCGTAGCGAGGCCAAAGATTTTGAAAATTTTGATTTTTAGACATCAAAAATGAGTTTCAATGAGAAGAAATTTAATAAAACAAGTTGAAATGATTTTGAAGAAGAATATAATTTTTGTCAAATTTGGATTGTTTTAAAATATGGAAGAAAATATTCAATAAAGCCGAGCGTAGCGAGGCCGAAATTTTTGAAAATTGTTGATTTGGAGAGTACCGAAGTATATAGGTAATTTTAGAATTTTATTTACTTAGAGTGAATTTTGAAAGGTCAAGTTTTATTATTAGTTAGGTATGCTGCAAAATTTCTAAAAAATGGTTGAATTTGCCGAAATTTCCAAGAATTTGCCGACTGAGAATTGACGGGGCAGGGGTGAGGGGTATTAATACCCCCTTCACACCGCCTCTGATTTTTTAAACATACGACACGAATAAGCACCAAGTATTGTTGAAATTCTTGAAGTATGTTTTGTAAACGTATAGAAATGAATTTCATTTAAACGAAAGGTATTTTATTTTTCTATTCTTCCAATTCCGAAGTTTGATTTTGTGAAATTTCATTATTTGAGGAGATATCGGTTGAAAATACAAAATAGTCGAATTTGAAATATTAGAAAAAGCCAAAATTCTATGAAATCAAACTTCCGAGTAGGTAGGTACCTAAACTGTGACGCGTTCCCATATACTTAGTATAGGTACTGAAAATATCCAAAATTTGTTAAAATTTTAGGAAAATCATTCAAACTATGTGAAAAAAAGTTGAATCAAGTAAGTACCTATCGCAAAATAAAAAAATAGGTATCTTCAAAATCGATCGGAAAATTCAGAAAAATTCTCAATCATTTGAACCATTTTTAAGTAACAATGCTTCACAAAATTTCACAATAATATTAATCCATTTTGCAACATTTAAAAAATGCTTGGTAGGTTTTTTCAATCATTTTTGCAGTTCAATAACTTTTACATTTTATTTTAACCTACCTCGAATTATTTTAATTGCACAAAATCTTCATCAAACTACATTTTCAACTACGTGCACAAAATTGTACACTTTTCTATTTTCATAAGGGAGCCTCGAAATAGTAAAACTCTCTGGATCATTTGATTTCTAGGGATTGTTTTTTTTTCTGGAAGTACAAAGATATAATATTACTTATGCATGGTAAATTTGTGTCATTTTTGAGAAATTTGTATTCGTCGCTTATGCATTTGAATATGTAATAAGATTACGGACGATAGTCAGCAAAAAAATTTGTCATTAAAAATTTGATGTGAGTTTTCATTGACGACGAACTCGTGTTCCAATCATAAACGACCACGATCTTTGATATATCAACGTACTGTGAAGGTAAGAAGACGTATGTATATTGGTAACATTTATTGTTCTAATTGAAGCAGGTTTCTGTTCAATTACGATTCATTGGCGAGAAATTTAATAAATTTAGGTATATTTACAACCTTTTGTACGAGTACTACAAGTTGATTACTTTTTAGGCGAGTTAATTAATAAATTACGTCAAACGTTTTCCAATTTCAGACTTGTTCGCTTGAATATAGCCAACACTGATTTCCCACTTTTTCAGTTTATCCAAACTGCCATGAATGAATCAATTGTTTAGTTTTGTTGATATAAGTTTAGTTGATAGCGGTTTAAAAAAAATTGATCAAAAATTTATTAATGATATGTGAAGTTCAACCATAGAAAGTGTATCGTATTCATTTTACTATTGGGATTCATGCGTTAAGAAATGATCGAGTACTGGCAAATTGCGCCGGTGAAGATATGCTCTAGTTGGTTGCTGTTTCTGGCTTTCGATATCATATCACGTATGTGCAATTTCATATTTCTATTTTATTTAATGTTGTTTTTGTAAAATTGTACCAATCGTTTAGTATTCCCGGATCTGTCTGTTTGTTCTGCGAATGATCCGTAGGATTCTACTATGAGCTCTTCAGAAAGAGAAGAATGTAGAATCATATGTAGTCGGGTCACTGAATTATGTATTCTGCTCCGCCGTTCATTAAGCATTCCGTGTTTTCTTTACCTAAATTTCAAAATGAATAATGAATTTGAAGATTTCTCCGACACCTTACTGAAATTCTATCGTCGCTGATTCATTGGCATTGGCGTTCTTGATAGAATTATCTATGTGCCGTAGGATGTTCTCAAATTCGGGTTTATAAATTTTATTCTCAACATTACGAATTGTCTAGTATTTATCGAGCACAATTTCTTGATTATTTAGTTCAATCTAATAGTCAGAAATGTTCTTCGATAAATTTTAATTGCCAAAAGACGTCTTGTAAAGTTTTATTTTTCTTTTTTCAAAGCAAAGAGTATTGACTTCTGTTTCTTTTTTTATGATCTCTAGCTTCAGTTTTCTTCTGCAGTCATTAATTTTTTATGAGTTGTAGTGTTCAGTTTGTTTCTCTTTCATATGTTCTAATCCTTCACGGAATGAATTTTTTGAATCAATTGTTGCACAAAATTTGATTATTATTTTGTATTCTTTTATTTACGTGTACCAAACTTTTCTAGTTTTCTACTTTATTAAAAATAAAAAAAATTAAAAAGTGATAAGTTGGTTACATTGCAAAGTCGATTTCCATTGGCTGATTTTTTTAGTTCTGAAAATAATCGCTAGACTCGTTGTATGCATTGTTTTCATATTAAAAAATTACTTTTTCAAGAGATTTGACGAAATTTCGAACATTTTTTTGTAATTTTATTTTAAAAATGCGCTACTTTGTTCAAAATTCTCATTTTCCTTCTTAATTCAAGCTTTTTTCAGTTTTTTCGTGAAAAAATTACAAAAAATTGATTTCTGCCGAATCATCATTTTTGAATGACGAGGCATTGTGAATTTCGCAGTAAACACGAATAGAGATAAGAGTGTTTGCGTGTTTTATTAATTTACGTCGGTAAGATAATTATTATGATATTTTATTTTCATCTTACCAGTGTCAATTTAATGATGATTACGTTTTAAAATACGCGTAGTACAGTTATCGATCGTTCTATAGTGTTACTCTTTGACGAGTGCGAATTATCGAACAACAATCGGAAATAGTGCTCGGTTCCGTTGCCAGAAGTTCGTACATCAGGAAGTATCGAACAGTTTCAAGGTTACGATATGGTATAATGTTGTAAAAAATCACTCGCATCTGCATCCTTTTTATTTCAACTGTGCGACAAACTCGAAGCAAAGATGTCCGATAAACCGCAGAGTGTTAAAATAGGCCACTACATCTTGGGTGCAACCTTAGGCGTTGGCACTTTCGGTAAGGTGAAAATCGGAGAGCATCAATTGACCAAACATAAGGTGGCAGTGAAGATACTGAATCGCGAAAAAATCAAAAGCTTGGATGTCGTTGGTAAAATACGCAGAGAAATACAAAACCTGAAGTTATTCAGACATCCGCATATTATCAAATTATATCAAGTCATTAGCACTCCTACCGATATATTTATGATTATGGAATACGTATCCGGAGGTGAACTATTCGATTATATCGTTAAACATGGCAAACTGAAGGAACACGAAGCTCGCAGATTTTTCCAACAGATCATCTCCGGCGTTGACTACTGTCATAGGCATATGATCGTGCATCGAGACCTAAAACCAGAAAATCTCCTATTAGATCATAATCTTCATGTGAAAATAGCCGATTTCGGATTATCCAACATGATGACAGATGGCGAATTTCTACGTACTAGTTGCGGATCTCCTAATTACGCAGCTCCTGAAGTAATCTCCGGTAAACTTTACGCCGGACCTGAGGTAGATATTTGGTCCTGCGGCGTAATTCTTTATGCATTATTGTGTGGAACTCTACCGTTCGATGACGAACATGTGCCTACGTTATTTAGAAAAATTAAATGCGGTATTTTCCCATTACCGGATTACCTTAATAAATCGGTGGTTTCGTTGTTATGTCACATGTTACAAGTCGACCCTATTAAAAGAGCTTCCATCGAAGATATCAAAAAACACGATTGGTTCCAACGTGAATTACCTACTTACCTGTTTCCTTCGCCTATTGAACACGATTCCTCTGTCATCGACACTGACGCAGTGAATGAAGTTTGCGAAAAATTCGGTGTCAAAGAGCAAGAAGTACATAACGCGTTGCTCAGCGGCGACCCTCACGATCAACTAGCCATCGCTTACCATTTAATCATCGATAACAGACGGATCGCCGATGAAGCAGCGAAAGCTGAAATCAAAGATTTCTATTTCGCCAGCAGCCCGCCCCCTGTATCATTCAGTCCGAGCGAATCACTCTCTCAGAGCCCATTTAAACCGCACCCCGAACGGATTGCTCCAGCTCGTGAGAGATCCTTGACCAAAGACGGATTCATCGATAGGAACAAAAATGCGAATAAGAAGGCCAAATGGCATCTAGGCATTCGATCGCAGAGCAAACCTAACGATATCATGAATGAAGTTTACAGAGCTATGAAAGCTTTAAATTTCGAGTGGAAAATTATCAACACTTACCACGTCAGAGTACGCCATCGGAATCCGGTCACCAAACGGTTCTCGTTGATGTCATTGCAGCTGTACCAAGTAGACCATAAAAGTTACCTTCTAGATTTTAAAAGTCTCAGCAGCGAGCAGGATGCTAATTCGCAGAATAACAGTACCGAATCTGAAGACGTCTGTAAAAGGATCCCTCTCAACGTTGGCAACCATACGATGGAGTTTTTCGAAATGTGCGCAGCGTTAATTACCCAGCTCGCTCGTTAGGAAAAACTCAAGCGGTGAAAATCGACGCTGACAGAATGGTTTTGTTTCGGATCGTTGATATAGATTAAAAATTTTCTCATTTCATAGTAATTTTTAAATAGGGCTTTGGCCAATCTGGATAAAGGGGGTCGTTCCATTATTATGTACAAGGTGGTTGCGACGATTATATTTTAATGACAGTTACAATGAATTTTATTCTTAGCCATCGGATTTCATTTTTTCTTTATTATTTTGATTAATTTGTAACTATATTTTCTCGTGTATTTTTTTTAAAATTCTAACGGAATGAGTTATATATTGTGATTGAATTCGGTCTTGTTTTCGTGGCCTTGCCTGTACCATTTATTTTTAATTATTTTATCTCCTCTTGTTTGTAGCAGTTAGCTAGACTACGAAACGTTATCTCGAGTATTTTGTTTCTTTTTTTCTTTTTATTTGATAATCCGCGTTTTTATTAAATGTTTTCTGTTTTTAATTATTTGTTTATTTGGTATCATGTTTACGATGGTGCGTTTTCGTTCAAGAATGCGTAAATTTTTTGAAAATACACCGAGTCACGCTTGTATTTAAATTTTATTTTTTAATTGCTAGAATTTTTGAGATAAAATACGTATAAGGGTTCATCTTTTGTTTCTATTCACCATTCAGGTGTTACCCTTTTTCGAGTAAAAAGTTGTATTTTATATAGCAATAATTTAATTTTGCTAATTACTCGTTTTAATATTTGTGTGTTTTTTTCTTATAATGAAACAGCTTTAGAATTTACGTGAATTCCGATTTTTTTTTTGAATGTATTCTTTGCACTGATTTCTATGCATTTGCGAGGTATATAAAATTATATATTTTTTAATAGATTAAATTTTTTATCCGATGTGTTGATTTATTTTTTTTCAAGTTGTAAGAAAAATGAGCTGTTTATGTGATTTTTTAGTGGGGAATTTCCCAATTACGTGGTTATCTCGATAAAAATATGGATTTACGTTGAGGCGCAGCTTCGTTTATTAGCTCCATAGTTGGCTTAAAAACGTTGTAGTGCCTATTTCATTGTTTTAGTTATAAAAATACCCAATGAGATGGCAAAATTTTGAAATAATTTTAAAACAATATTGGCATCCGAGTATACGAGGTAATAAGTAAATGAAAATAGCAACAATGCGCATTGTTCTTTGTACGTACATTCATAAAGTTTCCTGTACCTTTTCTATATGAGTAAATGACTCGTAACAAATCAAACAATTACATTTACTTGGTAAGCTGCTGGAAAGGAAATTTGACCGATATGAAGTCGTAATAGGTTATTCCATTCTGAAAAGGACCAAAAATGAGGTCGGATCTTCTGATTTCGTTAGAAAAATTTTACTAGTTTCCCTTGGTCATTTCTTTTTTATCCCTCGAGGGAGTAGGGGGCCAAGCTTCGAAATTTTTACGCAAAAGCTCATATCTCGAAATAGGTTGTAGGGAAAAACTGTTCGCGAGGTCTAAACGAGAATTAATAGAAGATTTGAAAACGATAATCATATTTTGAAAAGCTCAAAGTTGAATTTTTGTGGTGAAAGCTCAACTTTCATGATGTGTAGGCATGAAAGATGAAAATTACTATTTAAAAATCGGACGGATGATTTCAGTAAGTAGCCCTTTTCACCCCTTTTTCAACTAGAAAATTTTCAAGTTGAAATTTCTAGACCCGGGTACAGGGGTCCTCAATTTTGGCCATAATTCAAAAGTAATGTATCTTATCGATTTCTACTGATTCGAAGGCGGCAAGATCGAGTATGTATCTACTCAGTTTCTTCATCTGACTCCTTCAAATCCCCTTATTAACCCCCTTGACCGGATCAAAATTCCAAAAAATGAAAATACGTGTGACCCTGAGTTCGAATATTTACTCGTTTTTTAAATTTAGCCCTTCAGTGTCCCTCTAGCCCCCTCCTCCTCTGTTTTGTGGAAGAATGTTGATGAATTATTTTAAATATTTAATTTATATGATTTAACCAAGATTGTTACTATCAGATCATATGTAATTAATTTTTTTCTATTTATTTTTCAGTAACGGTTTCGGAAAGTTCAAATTCGCAAGCCGACGTAGAGAGTCACTTGGAAATAGGTAGAGATTTCTTGGCCAGAGGCCAATTGCAAGATGCCTTATCGCACTATCATGCCGCCGTTGGTACGAAACCCGTCCAGATTTTTCTCCCTCATTATTTGAAATTAACGATTTCTTCGTTTCTTGTACGTAATTTTATTACTTGGATTTTACAGAGGGCGATCCTGATAATTATTTAACCTATTTCAAACGAGGAACGGTTTATTTAGCTTTAGGTAAAGCAAAATTTGCTTTACTGGATTTAGACAAAGTTTTGGAATTGAAACCGGATTTTCATTCTGTAAGTAAAATTATTTGATGGATTAATCACGAAAAAATTGAGTTCCAATTTCGAATTCAATTAGAGAGGAATTAATATTGATTTTTTATTTTGCAGGCGAGACTTCAGAGAGGGATGTTGCTCATGAAACAGGGTGAAATACTTAAATCCAAAGATGATCTCTATCATGTGGTAAGATTGTTCATCTGATCTTATTCCCTATTGATATTGGTGTACGATCCAAATATCTACAAAATGTATTCGTTCTAGTGTGGGTTTTTTTTGAAAGGAAAAATATTTGAGTAAAATTGGAGTTCAAAATTCGAAAAATGACTATTTGTTTTTTTAAATGATCCAGGGATGAACTGAGCTTCAAAAACTCATCGATTTTGGGGTTCAAAATTGCATGTAAGAGGTAGAACATATGAAAAATTATTGTCTAGGCAAGATTACATAAACGAAATTTTCTGGGTTTGGTTTAAATTTTCGTTTATTGGTGTGAAAAAATGAAAAATTAGTCCCTTTTTGCGTTCATTTTTGAAAATTCCCAAAACAAAACGTTTTTGTTTTTTTATTTTTGTGTTTGGTCTTTTTTTCTAAATCCAATTTTTTTCAAAAATAATGGAAGAGAAAAACATTTGAAAACTGATAAAATATTCAAAAAATCCTTTTTTGATTTTTTTAAAAGAAAAAATTCATTACGGATGGAAATATTTTTCATCCTCCTTCCTAACAAACATGTAATTTTATTCAATTCAGCATTTTTTTGGAACCTATTTAGATTGCTGACTATATTCAATACAAATGTTGAAAATTGATCATTATTAATAGTTATTTTTATACCATTTCTGTATTTTATTTATTCAACGTATACTGAATTAATATATTAATTTTGCATTTTATTTTTCTTGCAGTACGTTTCAGATCCAAATAATGCTCAGGAAGCGTACGACCATTACCAAAAATTAGATAATATCCAGTACGAAATAGACAGTAGTCATTATTATTATGAAAATAGAGATTATTATTCCGCTATTCAATTACTAACGAAAGTAATTGAGGTAAGATATACACTTCTGTGCTAGTTGAACTTGTGATCGTGTATGAATCAGTACTAATAATATTTCTGTCACCGTAACAGGCGTGTCCTTGGTCTCCAACATTACGAGAATTACGTTCAGCTTGCCATTTAGAAAGAGGTGATACAGAAGCTGCCATATTAGATTTAAGATCAGCGACTAAATTGCTTACCGATAACACCGAAGGATTTTTTAAAATTTCAATGTTACAATATAGACTTGGTAAATTAGCCGATTCGTTAAAGTGAGTATTCGATACCTATTTTTTTTTTTTTTTTTGCCAAGTGATGGTAAATGAGCCCCTCGACATAAAACAAATTATTCTTATTTCGCAGAGAAATTAGGGAATGTTTAAAACTCGATCCAGAACATAAAAATTGTTTCCCTCATTATAAAAAAGTCAAAAAAATCGATAAATTGATGTCCGATGCCGAAGAACACATCAACGCTAAAGAATATGGTTTGTGTGCAGAAAAAGCTAAAAAAGTAAGTCATATTTGTCCCAAGCATTTTTAAATATTTATTTTTTACGTAATTATCGATTTTTTTTTTCAAGATGCTATTAGCGGAAAATGAAGAACCTATGATTATGTTCTTGGCGAAAGAAAAATTATGCCATTGTTATTTACACGATGAACAATTCTCTTTAAGTTTACAATATTGCCAAGAAGCCTTGGATATTCACAGGACTCCAGAGGTACATTGCGAAAAAGCAGAGGTTTACATTGCCACCGAAATGTACGAAGAAGGTGAGCTATTCGAAAATTTCGAAATCTTCCCATAAATATAAATTCGCCATTCTAATTTCAACATTATTTTTTTGTTTTTTAGCTGTACATGAATTTAGTAAAGCTTTAGAACTCGACAGGGAGTATCAAAGGGCTGTAAATGGTCAAAAACGAGCTCAAAAGTTACAAAAAATGGCTGAAAAGAGAGATTACTATAAAATATTAAACGTTAAAAGAACAGCTTCTAAACAAGAAATTGTCAAGGCTTACAGGTACATAGCTGTTTCGTTTTATTTTTGGATGAGTTCTTTATCCACGACTAAATTCACACAAAATATGAATTAGGTACGAAAAATTGATAAAAATGGTACGAACGACTGATTCATGCAAGCGTAATCTCGATTTTTTCCAATATCGTAATTATTTTCAAAAATTTTTCTCTGATCAGAATTTTTTCAAGTCTAGTATCTTTTTCTTAAAATTTATCCCGAAATATTTTTCAAATCTAGAAATTTTCAACCTATGAAATTTTTTCCCATCTCGAACTCGGAAAATTTTTTCCTTACGTTACTTTACTCTCTATGAGTGAACTTCTTTTTCAATTTTATTTTTCAGCACTAAAATTTTTCTCGGGGTTTCAGTTTCCATGATTTATTCTCAAAATTCTAATTTATTTTCCTCAATTTTTTTTTCAGCTTCTGATTTTTTTCTTCAATTTTCGATTTTTCGTGAGCAGGGATGGTAAATTACCGGTAACTTAAGATCTGGTAACTTACCAGTAAGTTACCGGTAAGTTACCGGTAACTTTGGTAACTTATAACTTTTCAAATTTCAATACCACATATTTTGAAGATCACAAAAATGATCGAAATTTCACCTCAAACAAAAGGCAATATGAAAATAAATGCACTAATCTGAAATAAAGAAGAAAAACAACAAAAAAAAAAACTTTGTATGTAGCATAACAGTACTGACCAGTGGCGTAGCCAGAAATTTCTCATGGGGGGGGGGTGGTCCACACTTCCAAAATTTTTAAAAAAATTTTTAGTTCACTTTTCACCATTCCCTTCACCCCCCCCCCCCAAAAATGGCCTACGGGAACAGTAAATTCATAATTTGAAACACTTTCATTCATAAATGTATCAATATAAATCACGATTTGCATAAAATTTTCGATAAAGGTGTAATTTTGGAATAAGCAACTTTCAAAGTGATCATTTTGACCTTGAAAAAAGGAAAATAATAACCAGAAACTTCAAGCAATAGTGTCAGAAGCTTTCTTTGGGAAGGCACTAAAGGCAGAAAGTGGATATGAAGACTTAAAATACTAAGTTGGAGCTTTTTTTCGCATAATCATTGCGAATAATTCAAATAACTAAGATTTTTTATGCCCGAGCGAAACGAGGGCGAAGCTTTGAGAAAAATTTATTTTTAATGCCTTATTAAGGCGTTTTTTTGCGCGAATTTTTGACTTCATGGGGGGGGGGGGTCTGGACCCCCCTGGCTACGCCACTGGTACTGGTACTGACGCTGATACTTTTCTTTTGGTTTGTATCATTTCCACTCAACAAATTTGAAATGCTTGTACACAGCAGATGTTTTTGGTTTCACCATGGTAATTATTCAAAATAGGTAACACAAAATCAATGTTCAAAAATAAAACACTTTCATTTTTGGTATAAAAAGGAACATGAGAGCAAAAAAATAGTTAGAATACGTTGACTCATTGATATCTTTATTTTGCTGCTTAAGAAACGAGGGGAATCGTGCGCCAACGTTTTGTGACCATATGTGTCATGCGCATGCGTGAAAATTTATAAGTTACCGCGGTAACTTTGGAAATTTATCTCGCGGTAACTTACCAGTAAGTTACCAGTAACTTACCAAGGTAACTTACCATCATAAATTTCCTCCCATCCCTGTTCGTGAGCTAATTTTTTTTCAACTTTGAAATTTTTCTCAACTATCAACTCTAAAATTCCATTTTTAGACTTTGAATTTTTAAAAACGATATTTTCTTGAAACTTTTCATCTAGAGTTTTTTCAAACTTTTTTCCAATGAGAAAAAATTTTAGAACCAAAATCAAAAAATGTCAGAAGTGAAAAAAAAAATGAAGAATTTTGATAAAAAATCTCAAGTTGAAAAAAAAAATTAAAACTTGAAGATATGATGGAAAAAAATTTTCAAGTCGAAAATATGTACTCATCATGGAGAAAAGTTTTAGAGTAGTAAACTATTTCGAGAAAAAATATCTTGAGAAAAGGTACTAACGTTTAAAGAAATTTTGAAAATAAAATTGCTTAATAAATCAATTAAGTAAGATTCATTCGTTCATGCCATTTATTTTACTATTTTTGATGCATGTTCGGTGTAAATTTAGTCATAGGTTTGTTATTTTAGTTTTTATTACATTAGCGTGATGAATTCTTTATCGAATTTATAGGAAAGCGGCGCAGAAATGGCATCCGGATAATTTCCAAGGCGATGAGAAGAAAATGGCGGAGAAAAAATTTATCGATGTTGCTGCTGCCAAAGAAGTCCTCACTGATCCAGGTACATTTCTTGGAAATAATAATTTCTTATTCGAGTAAGTAAATGATTGATCCTAATTAATGTTTTATTTTGGCAGAAAAACGACAAAAATTCGACAACGGTGAAGATCCGCTCGATCCTGAATCCGGTGCTCATCCTCAAGGATTCAATCCATTTCAACAATTTCACCAATTTCACGGCAGTCCTTTCACCTTTAAATTTCATTTCAATTGATATCTTGGCCATATTCGGTATAATGTGGCTTTCCGTTGTCTGTTTTCAATATCAAATGTAGGAAGGATTGTTTAATTAAAAGATAATCAAAACGATCCGAAAAGTGCACTTGGAGATGCACTTTCAATGTGTAAAGTATTGTAAATTTGTTTTCAAAATTTATTAAGTGTAAATATTGAAAGATAACAGCGTACAAGGCAAACCCCATCCCCCAAAACTACCATTTTCAATGGTACCTTTCATCAAGAGCTTAGTTTGCCTCGTCTTCCGGTTTCGTTGGCCTTTTCTAATGCTACGAATCATGCTCGAGTTTAATACCGGTTCCTTGGTACGATTAACCTGTAAAATAATCAGTTATGTATTTTTCATTATGTACCGACTGATGGTTATTTTTTTTTTAAATGTATATTAATGTAAAACACGATGTACCTATGTTTTAATACGAATTTTAATGTGACATTGCCATATAATGGAGGTATTCGTGCGTTTAGTTCGATACTGGTGAAGTAAATTTTGTTTCGTGTAAGTACTCTTATTATTGTTTATTTTAGTAATTTATTAGCTAACTTGTTTTGTTCTCTTCTTTCTTCATTTTCGTGAATTTTTGATTATAAAATTTTATACATAATAAAATCAATATGTTACCATTTACGAAGCTTTTTTTTTTCTGGGAGAAATGAGATAGTTTCCTGTGCTGAGAAGTGCCAGTAGCTCTGATACTCGTACAAAATATGTATACTTTAAAATGTTCTCAAGGTTGCTGTCGTGCTTCGGTGTCTTAAACCATTTACTTTTTCATTACTTTGGAGCCCAGTTACCCAGAGAAGAGAATTTCAGGGATGAGAAAAATCTGGAGAAAAAATACTAGAGTTGAAAGAAATTTGGAGAAAAACTTGAATGAAAAAAATGTTTGGGAATAAATTTCAAAGTTGAAAAAATTGAATTGCACTTCCAAAACGTAGTGTAAAAAAATTTTAAAATAGAAAGGCGAGAAATGAAAAAAAAGCCTGAAAAAATTTTCAAGTGTTTTTGAGAAAAAAATCTCTGGAATTGAAAAATGATTTGAGAAAAAAATTCGGAGTCGAAAAATGTACTGAAAAAAATTGAAAAATATGTATCATGAGAAAAAATACCAGAGTTGAAATAATTTTGGACACGAGAAAAAAAATTGAACTGAGCGGAGAAATAGTTTGAATAAAATATTGAAAAAATTTTAAGAGTTGTAAAATACTTCGAGAATGAATATTCCGAGCTGAAAAATATTGAAGTTTTTGATAATAATACAGACTTGGAAAAATTTGGTTCCAAGATGTGTGGTAATCGAGATGAAGACAAGAATGAATCATACAAACACCCAGAATAACTGAAAAAATAAATAGGTAGTATGAAATAAGTAAACTGTTTTTTTTTTCAAATACATAATGTATTAAAAAATACTTAAACGTACACATCTGAAAAGAGAAAAAAATGCAAACATACGACTCTTTTTGAATTAAGCGTACAAAAGTAATAAATTTTTTACGGTATAGAGTCTTAAAAAATTAGCCAACTTATTCAACTAAATTGCACTGCGGTTTCATAATGTAAATTTTAAATAACTTATTAAGTACTTCCGTTTTTTTTTTTCAATTACTCTTCTTCAAGTAGATAATATAATAAGTATACAATACAAATACAAACACGAACACACCGATGTATAATAGCGTACTAATTATACTATACTCGTACAAGTACAGAAAGAAAAAATTAAATAAGTACCTAAAGTAAAATGATATCATTAAGATTTAATACTGTTTGATTTTTTTCTGACCCAAGACCGGCCTGGGACTTGGGTAATGAATTTTCAAAATTATATAAAATCGCCTTAAAATTTCTTTGGCGATAGGAAAAAAATGAAATTAAACTAGTTCTTCATAGAAGCTGCCAAATAAGGTACAAGAAATTATTAAATAATTGGAAAACATTTTTGTAAAATGTGTCGACGTTCAAGAGTTAATAAATTAACTAATAACTAAGCACTATTTAAAATAGTGAGAAAATAAATGATCGTCAGGGTATGCCAGCAGTTGAACTGCGGTCAAAAACTCGATTTTATTTTTTCAGATTTCCTTGAAATTACTTAGGTATTTCAATTGTCAGATCAGAGAATACAAAAAGTTTCATTTTTTTCATCGAATTCCATCATTATGTGAATTTGCTATAAATTTATTTTCCTCGTTCAAACTGGATTAATTTTTTGATGAATTCAATGCATCACCCATTTCCTTCTTTCGCCCTTCCCATCCATTAACAATCGTATCCAACATTAATTTCAACTAGTTTCGAATTTTGATCCTGGGAATTGAATTCTATCATATATTCGGCCTGACCAACGAGCCCACCGCTGCGCTATCATCCCGACGATCTTCTTAAAACTAAAACATTAATATACACGCTTACACACAGACACAAAATCAACATGTAAAAAAACTGCACGTTTCCACGTACGTGGGTCATTAAGTACTTCATTTCTCTATACCCACAACAAAAAAAAATTAAAAGACGTTCGAAAAATGAACAAATTCGATAAATTAGAACAGACATAAGAAGAAAGAGAGAAACATAAGGCAGAAAAATTTTCGAAAAAAGAAAAAATATGGAATAACAGGAAAAAAAATGTAAGTAATCTTACGTACCAGACGTGAGAAAAATAAATTACTATGAAATACAGATGACAAAATATCTTAGCAAATTATAGTATAACTCAACAATGTAAAAACAAAAATAAACTGCGACATGCTAAAAGAAAAAAATTACGAATACTAAAAAAAAATGTTAAGTAAATTATTATTACTCTTACCATAAACACACGCACACTTCTAAATGCATCGTTAAATTTTTTGTCAATGTAAACTATAGTTTGGTAAAATGCAATTTTCGAAGTACTTTCTGTGCTACTGCACCCTGTTACGTATAATAAATATCAATACCTAAGCAATTAGACTGAAACCCCCAAGAGAGGAGAGGAAAACATGGCCAAGCAAAATACAAATTTAAACTTGATTAAACTTAACGTTACCATTAATTACCCGTTTCAAAAAAGGAAAAAAAGGAGGAAAATGTCGAAAATCGAAGGAGCTTGTTTTAAGCACGTGAATAGGTTTAGAAGAACATCTTATGCATTTTTAATATTTTTCCTAGGCGTTGTTTAGCCGTTGCCATTCCTTTTTTTGGTTTACCTCCTACGACAAAATGAAAAAAACAGGTGAAATGAAGTAAAATGATGGTAGGCGAGTGGAAAAAATAAGATACTTACTCTTAGTAACGTACGAGCTGGTATGCTTTTTCTCAGCACAAGTGCTACTAGAAGGACTACACATGCTATCGTTTTTAATTCGTTTGGATACTGGAGTGGTGGCCGGAGTAGATGCGGAGGAGACAGTAGCCGGTGGAGTTTGTATCAATTTGCATGTTTTGGGTGGTACGAGCTTGGTTTTCGCCTTGGCCCGAGGTGATTTTTGACAAGGTCTGCCTTTTTTGGTAAGTTTAGGTTTGGTTGGTGATGATTCTGGGCTGGTATTTGTCGACGAGTCGGTCACATTGAATGACAAAGAGGATGTCGAATGCATTGTGGAAGTAGAAGGCACGTTGTAGTCTGGGTTTAGGTTGTTGAATGCGTAGTCGCGATTCGAGCTGGTTACGGTGTCATCGATGATCAGATCGCCGGTAACATCGCTGTCTATTGATAGGATCGAGTCGGTCGACGAAGGTATAAAGACGTTGGGTTTTTTGTGTAAAGTTGAAGCCGGTAGTGGTTTCTTTTTTGGGTGTTTTTTGGCACATTTTTTTCTTCGATTCGAATTAGTCTGAAATTTAAAAAAATAGATTAAATAGACAGAAAACGGTGATTGAGAATTTATGAGAAATAATTACTGTAGAATCACTGTCCGCCCGTTTCATCGCAGCTGCCTCTAGACATTTGGCAACAGCACTTTTTGTCTTCCTATCACGTGTAGGTCGTGAAGTTTTCACCTCGTTTATTTTCATCTTGATCTTTGGGGTCCAGGTTTCGTCATCTCTTTGAGAGAAACTGTAGACGTCTTCTTCTTCATCGTCGGACATGTCTAGAGATGGGTAGACTACCAAAAGAGTCGTTCAAGTGAGTAAAAAAGGTCAAGCTGAGAACCTGGATAGCGTTAGGTTTTCTCTTACCGAAGTCGTCATCTTGGTGAACTGTCGTTGAAAATGGGAACTCAAATTCTTCAACTGGTTCATTTTTCTTTTTCGATATCGAAGGTGATTCGATTTTATCTTTCTGTTTAGCTGGGACAGGTTTCTTAGTGCATCTCTTTTTCTTCGGAGGAGGCGATGTTTCGATGAATGTACGTTTTGTACTGCACAAAAAAAATCAAATTGATTATGTAGAATGTTGGGAATTTTTTTTGAGGAACATTCAGAGTCAATCTGGAGTCAGGATGTGAATTCGATTCCAGAATCAAGTCAAAGTCAAGAGTCAAGGTCTGAAATTGACTGGAGTCGAACTAAAGACAAGAGTCAATGTTCAACAAGGAATAAGAGTTGACTCCGAAATCAAGATTTAGGGTCGTAGATTGCCTCCGAAGTCTAGGAAGAGTCAGGGAGAGTCAGAATTCAACTTTTCGACTGGCTCCTATTCCCTGCTTTTCATTTTTTTTCGAATGAATCCTCACCATGGATTTCTAATTCGTTTCGATTTTGCTCTGACATTGTCTTTTGCACTTTCTTCGAGATTCGTTGTTGACACTTCTTCTTCATTTTCCACTCTTTTGATCAATAGTTTAATTGGTTCTGCAAAAAATTTGGTTTTGAATTGGGTGAAAATACATCACGAGTTTTTTAGAATAAAATTTAGGACAAAAAAAACATACTAGGTTTATCAGCCACTTCTACAGGTTCGACGGCATCTGAAGATTGAATAACATAAGTATTGTTTACCGGATACTTGAATTCTTCATCTAAATTCCCGGTATCAATTACCGCGGGAACTTCGGTCATGGGCGTAGATATGATTTCCTCTTCCCTAAAACCCCGATTTCACATCTTAATCTAAATCCAACCATCAAATTTCAACTATTCAACCAATGATTACCTTAAATTTTCCAAATACCCATCAGCTAATGAATAAGCGACTGGAGCCGCTGGACATTTTGGCCAGACAGCAGACGTACGTCTGAAATCCAGACTGGGTAGTTTGATCGGTGCATTACCTTCGGCTCTCTCTTTACGAGCCGACCAGTCGCAAAACCCGTCAGCGACGGATTGATAAATTGATTTCTGTGTAGGAACTGTATCCGGTCTGATTTTCATTTTGGTATCGGCCATTTTAGCCAAAGATGAGGTTTTATGAATGAGGCTTGCATTAGGCATGATGTGACCGTTGGATCCTTGGAAGCCCTCGAAGTTACCATCGAAGTTTAATTGCAGTTGTTCAATGTCAGCCGAGTCGACACCAGCGAGCTGATCGTAGTTGCCAAATCCGGCAGACGTCATCTGAAAAATTATTCAATGTGAGATAACGATGAATTCAAATGGAAAAAAGAACTAAACTAGGCTAAAATTACCATCACACTGTAAAACTTACCATTTTTAACCACTCCTGAATGGGTGCAAAAAAAACATAACGTAAACAAAATAAAATATCGATGCGCCGTATTATTTGAAAAAAAAAGGTACCAAAGCGTAGGAAAAAGTGGCAAAAGAAAAGGATGTGTTTTTGGGGTGAATTAGTGTATTAAAATAATAGCTTAGTTTTGAAAAGCGAAATATGCGAGATTTACTGTGTGAATATTTATTACCTCAGTTTCAGCTGGAGTGAAATTATTTTTCCCCAAGAATGAAAATACTTCTTCTTGTTTGAGTCCTTTTAGGCCCATAAGTACTTCTTCGATTTTCATTTCGTCGATATTATCGACGAGTTCTTCTTTAGGTGACTCCAATGTTGATTCGACATCTTTGCGTAACTCTCGCATATTGTCACTGATAACAATTTGCTGAAAATAGTGAAAAATTATTACCAAGGTGTTCATTTTAGGTATAGGAAAACGAATTATACTATTCTCTGAAGGCATATAAAAGAAAGAAATGAAAATTGTAGGTAGAATTAAACTGCTCAACGCTGGACAATTATTCGACAGATTGATTTGAAGTTTTATTCATTTCAATTGAACCGTAGAGGAAAAAATGCCAATGGCTTGACACAGACGAACATTTCTAGTTCGTGTTATTACGTAAATAGACTTGGTAGCTGAATAATCTGTGTAGTGTAAAATGAACCCAAATATCGAATATGGACGTATCGCCGAATTCATAGGTATCTGTGTCAGGCTTGTCAAGTGAAGAATTCGATTGAAGTTGAGTGTGGAATTGTAACGAGAGGAGGAATACAGTCGAATCAGAATGATAATTTTGACAGAAGTTGTCTGATATAAGCTAAAAATTAATAATAGAGACAATTTTTGAACTTACAAATTTAGTCCGATTTCTTCTCGAAGAAGAATTCTGTTTGCTTGTTCACCATTCCATTGCCAGGGTTAGGGGAAAATATTTCATGTACCTGGATACTCTTATAAGGTGTTGATATTAGTAAAAGCTATGAGAGTTCAAAAAATTCATTTTTTTGAAAAATAATTATCATTAATTGTAAATTATTTATTTACTAATAGAATTTACAAACACAAAAAATAAACAACAAGAATTTCAGTCATGATTAGCAACGACTAAACAAAGAAGACTGCTAAATTTAATTATTCCTAAACTTCAAGTCGACAAAACGGAATTGGGAATGGGAACTTTCGGTGACTCTCGGTTATTTCCGAAAAAGTTCGTTCAACTTCTTCAAAATTCAATTTTTTTGAATTTTTCAAATTTCAAATTTTTGAATTTTTTTAGATATTTTTTTGACGAATTATGAAATTGAAATTGGAATTTTTGTTATTGTTACCGTTATCAATTTCATACTTTTAGTTTTAATTTTTTTTAAAGTTTCATTTTTCACGATTTTTCATTACTATCATTACCTATTTTATGAAAATGAAAAAAATGAAAATAGGTACCTAATTAAAAATAATTAATTGAATTTTAATTTTGAATTTTTGATTGAAAATCACAAATCAGCGATGGAAGGAAAACTGAAAACTGAATCAGTAAATCGTTGGAAATTGTCAAAAATCATTAAATCAATCGTAAATTAAGTAAGTAATAAATGGTTGAATTCGTCTCGATGTCGATGAGACATGAGACGAATTCAATGAGCAAAATCAATTGAGAATATGGCTGGACTCGTCTCTTTAAAATCGCTGGAACTGACGAACTGAGCAAAATCAATTGAGAATATTATGGCTGGACTCATCTCGTCATCTCGAACAGACGAATGCATTCGTCTTGTCCAGATTCTCGAGGTGAGGCTTCAATTGCAAAAACGAAAGCGTCATTGCAATGGCGCTTTCGTTTTTGCAATTAAAGCCTTTTCTGCGAACTGAGCGCGATATTTGTAATCCCCTCAATTCTGAAGATGATAAAAAATCAAAATCTCGACAAAATTCACCCTCGGTAATTTTTAAAATTTCTCCTCCAAAATTTTTCAAAAACGTAAATTTTACAAAAAAGTTAATTTGAGATCTAGAACGTAAATTGTAAATTTTCTCGAAATTTTTTCACATCGACATTGTGCCACCAGTCACCCTCGGTAATTTTTAAAATTTTCCCTCCAAAATTTTTCAAAAACGTAAATTTTACAAAAAAGTTGATTTGAGATTTAGAACGTTAAGTAATTTTCTTGAAATTTTTTCATATCGACATGTGTCACCAGTCACCCTTGTCTGCCAAACGCCAACGGTTTCTTTTTCATAAATTTTCAAGCGTGTAATAAATTTTCATTGAGATCAAAAAATACGCAACAAGAAGAATTAAGTTTCCAGATGGGTCGTTTGCTTTTAGCCCAAAGCTATTATGGAAGCGTGATACCATATGATATCAATCGAGCTGTTTCTTCCAATAAGAGAACTTTTTAAAATAATGAATAAAGTAAACAAGAACAAATCAAAACATCAAAATTTAATGCAGCGAGTGTAATACTAGAAAGACACAGAAACCACGAGGGAAGTGAAGATTGATAAGATTGAGAAAGAAAAAGAAGACAACTTGTGTGGTCTCTGCTCATATAACTTTGTTTATACAACAGGATTAAATATCCCTTCGGCTGTGTAACTTCCCTTTTTACTAAATTTGTATTCATAAGGCTGACGTTAAATCAATTTTGCACAGAAACACTGTCGGCATTACATTACATTCCGGTGTGCACAAATCGTTTGGAAAAACTTTACCTACTAGTTTATCACTAGAGTAAAGAATGTAAAGGGTAAAGTTTCACAAAATATTCTCCTATTTTTCCTCAATGAACGTTTGATCTGTATATAGATCGGTAGGTAAGGTACCTTTCAATTCGTTATTCTGAAATAACAATCCTAAAATTCAATTCCTAGTTTCAATAATTCTTAAAGTAGGTATTTTACCTATCTACACAGACACGCATGACGACTGACGAGTTGAATAAAAATCTTCTAATAAAATGGCCTTTTGTGAATCTTGATAAAAAGGGAACAAAAACAGTGGTTATTTTTGTATGTTACATTAATTCAGTTCATATGAGAAGAAATCAAGTAACTATTTCTTGAACGATTTTCGCCTAAAAGCATTTCTTTCTGGGTAACACGATAGATAAGCAAACAAAAATTCCATTAAGTCATTGTTTTAATTCGAATTAACATGAATATCAAACGGCATGTTGCCAATTCAAATACGAATCTGTCAAGCATTTTTTGAAAAAATAACAAAATATACATTTTTCTTATGGCAACATACGTTGTGTTTATATGTAGGTAGGTACCATATGTATTTTTCAAAAATCTTCAAAATTAGAATTCACGTATCAGAAACATATAAATAAGTACAGGGTACAAGTACCTAATTATTTATATTTTATAGTATACGGAAGCTTGAAGTAGGTATTGAAAAATCGATTTTAAATAAGAGTAAAAAAGCATTCAAATTGTATGGTATAATTAGAAAGGGTAGGTAGGTGTAGGTACCTATTTGTTCTCAGATTTTTTAATCAAAACACAATTTCTTCAAGTAACAGGAAGATATTAATATATACCGGTAACTGAGTACCGTTTTTCCAAACTGAGCTAAGTTTGAAAACCGTATATGAGGAATGGACTTTTTTCTTATTTGAAAAAAATTGCACCCAAGGCCCTATCCTCGTATCCGGTTTTCAAACTTAGCTCAGTTTGGAAAAACGGTACTCAACTGTTCACTGCTTTAAAAATACATACACTAAACATACTCGTAATTATTTTCCCCAGATTATCTACATATTTCCTGGGTAGATCTAGATAGCCAATGAGATAGGTAACTACATCATGTATCTTATCAACATCTACGTACATAATTTTCAAAAAATTAATAATTTGATATAAATAGCAATACAGCACATATGTATAAAATAAAAGATAGAGTACATAATTAAATTAATTAGTAGAATCTGCAGTAGCAGTAATGCATTCAACACAACGACAACTTCCGTGAGATCTAGGTTGGACTAAAATTGAATGCAATGGACTACTAATGGGTTGATAGAATGGAGATCGTTCATAAGATAAAACTGAAGTCGAGCCCCTAGAAATATAATTTATAAAATTTGCAATTAGGTAATTAAAATAATGTAGGTATGACATTTTTTCTAAAATGAAATGGACTATTAGTGATGGAAAACTGGAACTGAAATTCATTTCGATTCTATGTAGTTTCTGTTCCAACAGATTTTATTTTTATTTACTGTTACGAAGTCAACATCAAAAAATTGGAAAATTTTTGGAAAAGATGTGAAAATTTCTTATAATTTTTCTAAAATTTTGGCTTGAAAAAGCCAAAATTTACAGTTGAAGATTTTATTTTAAACAATTCTGTCAATTTTCATCCAATCTGGTACCTCCAACCAATTAATACCTATTTAGATTTTTAAACTTAAAAATTAATCAAACTACATTTTGAAATGTCCACTCAAACATCGAATCAAAACTGAATTTTTTAGCTAGGCAAACTAGTTAACCCTTAATGTCGCAATGTACACTATAATGTACACCAACTTTGGGAATTTTTGTATTTTTTTCTAGTGACCAGATTGGAATTTTTGTTTCACTAATAATTTCTAAGGACCTTTAAGAACATTGTATCAAAATTTCAAATCATAATCTTATCACACAAACTTTTGGTATAACTTTGAATTTTGAAGTTTTACGTTTTTTTTAAATGTATGAAAGGTACAGTTTAAAATAGTGATTTTAAAAATGAATGAAATTTTTTAAAAAAAATTTATGACGGGTTTTATTCAATGTAAGGTCACTTGTTTGCTGTAATGAAATCAACTTTTGGCCAGACCACTTCAACTGTCTACAATTGAAGTTCAAAGTTGGTGTACACTATAATGTACATTGCGAACGATAGCCAAGATAGCCGATGGAATCAAGTGTACATTGTAGTGTACATTGCGAACGATGGGTACCGTGAAATCTGTAAGGTATTGTATTCATCACGTTCGTCGGTGGGTTTGAATGTCGATCGTTCCCTGTAGCTTGGGGTAATAAAAACAATTCGATTACCAAAGTGTTTAAAACAGGAATAAAAAAAACGATTTTTTAGAAAAACAGTTACTTTTACCCTCTTTTGAAAAGAAATGCCGCGGTCAGCTTATGTAAGACATGAGATACCAGTTTTTTTCTGTGTTTGAAGAAAATAAATCATTTTATTTTATTTTTGCCGCGATGTGGTGTTTAGAATTATACATAAAATAATGTTGAGTGGAACTTGGATAATTTTGAAAGCAATTTTAATCAGCCCTGTAACTTGAAAAATTCCATCTTCAATGATTCAAATTCAAAAAATTATATTTTAAAATAGAATTTTTGTGCAAAATGGAAGCAATTTGGATGTTTTTACTTTTTTTTTTTTGTTGAAAATATTTTTTTCTTTGTTGCCTGATCCTTCCCTCTCCTGTCATTCAAAAATCGAAATGAAAATAAGTACTTTACCTACTTACAACAATTTGTTCCAGAAAACAAATTGATGATTTTTTTTTAGAAATTTGATAAGATTTGTAAAAATGATTCAAGTGTTTGTCAGAATACTGTGGTTAAAACACTGTAAAAGCTGTTCAAAATTTTGCAACATAGAATTTCATTAAAATGATCAAAAAAAACCTAAAAAGCATGTATAGGCACACGGAAAGTTAGAATGTGAGTAAAAAATAAAAATGTTGAATTTGTATGACATTCAAATAATAAATTTATGAACGACTATTCGATATTTTTGATTTCTGTTTTTTTTTTTGAGTAATTTTCATGATTTTGGGTATGCCTACTTCATAATTTTTGATGATCTCTTTCTTATGGGAATTTGCAACTATTACACCCCTAGCAATATTTCGACCATTTTTAAATCTTATCCACAACTTTTTGAAGAGCTGGATATATCTTACTCAAAAAATTACACACATAATCGTATTTTAAATTAACAAAATCAAATAATAGAATTCTGACTGAAAATTCAAAAAATTTGGCTTTTGCAAAGTCGAAAAAATCTAAGAAAACTTATTTCAGGATAAAAAATTTTGAGGGTATTTTTTATTATTATCCAGTACCTTGAACAAGTAAAGTCAATTAATCGAAGCTGGTTCATATAAACGCTAAAAAATTGAAAATTTACAACTTTTATGAAATATAAAAAAAAAATTTCAATCGAAATGTATAATTTCATTCAGTTTTTTTGTCTGAACAAAAAAAATTCGTCAAAAAAATCATCACTTATGAAAAATTTCAAAGTCAATTCTAATTTCCCCTTGATACCGGTTTTGAAACGTGAAACCAAACACGGTATCTAACGTTCGCAATGTACATTGTATTGTACACTAAGCTTGAACAGTAGGTTGCTGCATCGTTCGCAATGTACACTGTAATGTACATTCCATAAAATCAGTTCTATGGGCTCGAAAATTTTTTTTCCTGGTTTTTATTGTTCAGTGAGCTCCTTTGACTTCGTTTTTTCAAAAATAATAATTTTCACAACATTTCCCTGAGACCGTCCTTTTAAGGGTTAAAAGCAAACGAGAAATAAATTTTTAGCGGCTTAAAAAATTTGAATATCTTGTTCTAGAAAATTAGAAAATCCAGAAAAAAAATCAAAATTGCATTGAAGACTTCAAAATGGCTAAAAATTGTAAATCTCAAGTTTGAAAAGTCGATATTTGGTAGAAAAATGATTTTTTTTCGATTCCATCTTTGAAAAAATTATGTTGTGTCCTGGCTCCTGGGTGGATTTATGTCCTGATGGTCCTCTTTAATTTCGATTAAACTTTCTATCATAATTTTCTTAAGTATTCAATTTCAAAATATTCCCAAAAAATGTTTTGATTTGATTTTTAAAAAATTTAAATTTTTGGATGAGGAAGGTCTGAAAAGAAGACCAAATTTTTTAAAAAAGGTTATGAAAACGATCTTTCTCATTATAAGGCGTTATATGAAAAAACTTCTCGTTAGAGTTAATTTTTCAGTGATTTCTGCATTGAATGTCCACTCCATTAAATTTATTGTAGAGAAGTAGAGAATAAAAATATGTAATCATAAAAAAATTTCACTTACGAATATAAATGATGAGTGGCTGGTAACTGAAGAAGTGTGGCATGGTGTGGAATACCAGAAGTTATCATTCCCGATAATATTCTGTTATTGTAATTCAAAACAGAGGTGATCTCCTGACCTTCTCTTCTATTATTTTGATGAGCTTCGGGTAAACTGTGATTATTTCCATAACTTAGGCGAAAGTTAGGCAACAGTTCATCCCTACGAATATTTTGATGAGCAGCTGGAGGTTCTTCAGGAATAAATGGATGAAATGCAGATTTCGTTGAATTAAAATTACCTTCGCCTCCTAATTTGACGATTTTGTTCAATAAATGATATTCATCTGGTTTTTCTGAAAAAAAAAAATTAATATTTGAAAAAAATATGTAGGTACTTGAATCTACATAGAGGGGTTTGAATATGTATTATTATTTACCTATCTGAATAGTTTTCAGTTTTTCAATGCTTTCTTTTCCAGGCTTTTTGAGGCAGTCGTATTTAAAACAATTTAATCCTTCTTTTAAAGGGTTACATTGTTCAATTGCCTTCAACAAATCATCTCCACATCGACGAAGTACTAATTCTAAGACTGATTTTTTCTTTTCTGGGAATAGTTTCGATAACATTTCCAAAGCAGTGGAGGGAATTTCACTTGAAAGTTCGCAATTTGCTGTATCAGCATTATTGGAAGATCCCGGTGTTTCAGTTGGAGAATTTTCATTGTTTGGTTCTCTATTAGTTTCTTCTGTTGGATCATTTTCGCAAATAGATTCTTCGTGAATTTTTTTCGATGCATTGTGAGGGTTTGATGTATCTACAGAAGTTAAGAACAAAAAAAGGCCAAGTGGCAGAAAAAGATTTTTTCAAAAAAATCCACGAAAAGCCTCATTTCCATTTTTTTTTTTTGCCATAAACCTACCCTGAGGGTCAGTTATTTTCATACCAAATATAGGGCCAGGAGGCAAATATCCGTATTGGTTTCCAGTAGCAACTGCTGCTAGTCCTATGGCTATCGCATCTTCTGCAGCTTGTTGGCGTTTTAAGGCAACCTGAATAACATTGATTTTTTGGATGATTGAAAGTATGTACCTAATACTCAAAATATGGAGACTTCAAAAAAATAATAACTGATTTTATTAATCAATGATACCATAAACGCACTTGGAAATTAATCAAGGGAGAGCTGATAATTTAAGAAAAGTAGGGAGAGGGATCAAATTTTAAATCAGTAATATGTCATTGGTCTTTTAATCAAAATTACTGATTTTTTTCCTGACGAATTGGAAATTGAGAAATCGGCGATTTTGACCCGAATATCAGTGAAAAATCGTTAATTTTCAATGAATATCATTTCACTGATTTTAGAGGGCAGAATTTCATCAACGACTGATTCTGATTAAAAGTTGTATGATTTATTCAAGAAATAAAAAAAACGACTAAAATACTGCTCGAGCAAAGCGAGGGCGATTTTTTTTTGAAAAGTACATACTGTTTGAAAAGCAAAAAATGCACTTTTTTACATTTTTGTAATGAAAAATCTCATTTTCGAACGTAAGGAGAAGTCTCGACGTCTCGAGCCCCCTGACGCTTAAAACAATTAGGTACCTAATTATAATATTTGAAAAAATCGTCTGGGTTGAGGAACCAAACATTTTTCTAGATTTTTTTTTATAAGAGCAAAGGCTAAATTCGTCCTTTTTTCCACACGGATCTTTTAGGTTTTTATAATTAATAAAAAATCGAAATACCTGATCTGCATGAATAACTGAAGTACCTACCAAGTAAGTAAATACAAATGCTCAATTATGATAAAACTGTTCAATTTTCGACAACTGGAATTAATTTTCGACTTACCTACATAAATTATTTAAGCTGAAGAAAAAATGAAAAAATTTGAAATAATTTACCAACCTGCGCTGCCATTACACGTTGCCTTTCAGCAATCAAATTACATTTCGCACAAATACATAATTTAAACCTACACTGTCTTTTATGCCCTTTCAACCAAGATATCATACCATGATTTCTACATCGAGCACATTTAGGACGTCTTGTAATTACGTACTGTTTGTCCGACTCCGAGGATGGAGATTTTTCCGAAGAATTTTCCATACTCATAAGAGTTTAGAAGTATTTTTTTTCGAGAGCCGCGAGTATACCGATTACCGAAATAAATATTACCCAAGTAATTTCTCACCGATGATTTGAAAAAAATGCTCTGTTACGACTTTTTTCTTCCAGAAGAGGCGGTTTGAATTGTCTGAGTTGGCGCATTTCTATCAAGTTTCTTATTTGTTCCCACTGACACGCCCTGCTTCTCTTACGACGTTCTATTGGTTGTTTTATGAGTATTTAAAGATACATTTTATTACTTTCTGGGCTACATCCAGATTGGAATTTTAGGTATCTAGTTACATACCTTTGGTGTCCCTTGATTTAAAAAAAAAATCTAGAAAAAGTCGGATTTATAGGTATTGCACAATTTTCGAAAACGTTTAATCCGTACAGAAATGAAGGAAATGTTTGTTTTTGGGCACAACGTTACAATAAATTTCGCAGAGATGTATTTAAGATGATTTTTTCATCAATTTTTGTACACTTCTTTATGCACTTTTGGGAATTTGAAACTTTCAATTGTTTAAAATTTAGTATTTTTACAAATTTTCCATGACAAAAATATCAAATTTCGAGGCTCCAAATTAAACAACTGCGAAAAAATTGAAAATCTTCGAAAATAATGCAATAAGTAGGTAAGTATTAAAATAGCCATCACACTTCGTGAAAAATGGGTTGGGAGTGAAATTATCTCCCAAGTTTTTAGTAGGTACTTAAATCAAAGGGACACTATTTGGGAGGATTACATTGAAAAGCCGATCTGGGATTGAATTTCGTGCACATGGTACATGCACCCTTTACGACCTCCCCCCCCCCACCACACATTTGTTATATACCTACCGGCTACTTATTAAACAAATGAGTATAAATAATGAAGGTCTATTTCTAATTATGAAAAAAATATTAATTTTAAATGGAGTATTGTTCAATAGTAAAACAATTGTAGGTAACCGTAGTGGGCTGACTTCGGTTGAAATTATCTAAAACCCAGAAGATTAACATGTTAAACATAATGAGAAAAAATTTTGAACCCAAGATTTTGAAAGAGCAGGATCGTTTTTCTATTACCAGGACTTTCTCATTTTTGAGTCAATATGCAGTTATGCAACTAAAAATTTATAATTTTGATTTTTTTTCAAACAGATTTCCGACTGTACTTATAAAAGATGAGAGGAATTTCAAATTTTAGTAAAAAAAATTTGTTTCAAATTTTAAACAGGATTATTCTTTTATTTTTATAAAGTACATACGTCCATATTTTTAAAAAATTTCTTTAAAAAAAACATTCTTGATTTTTTATTTTACAGGCCTCGCTTTTTACCATTTTTTGGCACCATATAGACCTAGACGCACCCAAAGCGGACTCACCAAGCTCAAGCTCCTCTCTAAAGATAGGCCAATGAAATTTGTCAAAATTTGTCATAAAAAAACTTCAAGAAGTGTATTTTTTTCTACTCACAAAATTTTGACCACTTCAACTGAACTAGGAGATCTTACACCAATAAAAGTTAGATGTTGGAGCCTCGAAAAAAGCAAAAAAAAACACAAAAATTTGAGATTTTTCACATTGAGTCGATTGTAGATCTGGTACAAAAACAGCTTTTCCTGGTTTCAGCCAAAACTGGTCTAAGTATCATCCATTTGAGAAAATTATAACAAGCCAGATAGAGTAACCATTTTATTGAACTGTCGAGGGCAAAAAAATCATCTAAACACACGACAATATGTTTAAAAATATAAAAATTATAAATAAAAATTACGCAAGAAACTTCATTTTGCATATCATAAGTCTATGTATAGCCCCGTCAAAGTTCTCAATTGCAATAACAGTTTACAAAATAAATTACTCCTAAACAATAAAACTTTACAAACAATAAAAAAAATAGATCAAAATATAGGTTAATGAAAACTTTTTAAAAAAGGTAATAAATACATCGGTGAGTAAATGGGATATGCCTTTGGCAGGGAAGACTAGTAAATTGACCTCATCAGACTAGACATTTTCAAGTTTGAGTACTTGTAAACAATGTGTCCGCCCAGGTAATCATCAGCTCAATAGCTCGAATCTGGTGAATACTATCGAACAAGGCAGCTCCAGAAGTTGATTCGGAGGTATCTTTTATACAATGCAGTAAAGTCGGTCCAAATATTACTGCTAGATTATAAGCGGACATGTTGTTGACAGTGGATTCATTGGAGATGCGGTGTAGATGCTGCATGACAGTTGATGCAGCAACATAGTAAGGTTTTGGTAACTTGGTTAATATTTTGCGTAATTCGTCGATGCAGTGTGTTTTGTTATTATCGCTTGAATCAGCTTCGTACAGTTTGGCAATTCTGAAAAAAAAATATTTACAGATTATTTCAAACAGTGAAATTACCTAAGGTGAATAGAGATTTTGAAACGTTAAGGTACCTAATGAATTCTGGGTAGAGCTCGAAAGTAAATAGAGGTTGAGGTAACTCTCGTAAGTACAGTTTGAGTACATTTGCAATGATATTTGGATTGATATCAGTCAGACTGACGTTATTGCCGTGTTTCTCAAACGCATCGCAAAGCTGATGAACTTTTGATTTCACAGCAGATACTCTGTAGATACCCTGAAAATGAGAGACCATAATATAAGTAGATGATTTCTAAGCGAAAATAATTACTTCGAGAAGTATCTTACTTTGAGGTAAAGTCCATGAGTTTCTACTTCTTTGATGCATTTGGTGACAATAAATGGTACATCGGATTTGCTAGCGTTCAAATGTTTCTCTAATTCTATTCCAAATATTGAACTGGCATTTTTTAGTGCTTTGAGACCCTACAAGATAATATTTTGTATTAATAACACTCCGATTTGCTGATTTTCTCATTTAAAGACAAATTTGTACCTGTATTTTATCTGAATTCTTTAAATCTCTCATTTGAAGAACATACTGAGAAGCACTGGAATAACACAGAAATTATCAAGTGTTCATAAATGTGTTACAAACTCAAAAGATGAACTGAAAAGAAACAAAACTCACCTCTTGGTAAAATACAAAGCTAACTGATTAATCAATCGATCACCTTCGACTACGCAAATCTTTGTATTCTGTCGAGCTGTGGCAAAAACACAATTAAAATTACTCCTTGTATTGATCAAAATCTCATTGATAATTTCAAACTTACATTGTACATAATTGATGAGCATTTGAACAGAAGCGAACACTTCGGGACTAGCTACGGCCGGATACTTTTCCAAAATAATTTTCAAATTATCCAATACGTCGCCTAACCCTACATGAACTCGTTTGATTCCCGAACTTTGACTACAAGCTGTCAAAAAAAAACCGTTATCAGTGAATCTTTCGATAGTTTGATGACTTGCAAAGCGAGTATCTACTTACTAGAAGCATAGAAAATAATCCTGCTGAAATGTTTGAGTGATTTTTTGAATTGAATGAGAGTATTTTTGAAATCGACGAACTCTTCGTTGGGCAGTGAAGTATCTGATGCATTGGAATTTCGATTGGACTGCTTTTGAGATTTTTGTTCCTTCGCAGAGCCACCTTTGCCGCCAGACATTCCTTTGAAGAATCCAGGATACATTAGATCGTCTGTAAAGATATGCATTGTACTAAAGATAGTTGTATTATTAAAAATGTTTTTCATTACTTACTTTGAAATGGTGAAATTATGAGTTTATTACATTTCTGGCTGATTCGAGTTGAATATATATTCAGTGGTGTTAAATCATCTAGTTTGTTTGAAGTGCCATATGAAGGATTACATTATTGGATTTTTTGACGAGAATCTATTTTTCAACTGGTATCACAATTTTAATCAATTGACCAAATTCGAAGGAGGATTCAAATGAGCACTGTACAAACGAACAAGACGTGCCCTCCCGTTGTGTTGGCTGGTCCCCAACCAAAAATAAAACATTAATAGGTGTACGTAAATAGTAGTCAATGGGTATTTTTTCAGGTTACAATTCAATCAATAGCCATGGAATTTTAATTTAAAACGTTAACAATGAGATGATCATCAAAAAAAACTTCTGAAGTTCACGTTTTCTTTAATTAATATTTTAGAATTAATTCATGAGTGAATATTGTTGAATTCTTTCCGGAATTCGGAAAATTGTAGCTTTATCACTTTTGTTGCATTTTGTGTAAACAAACACCATGATGGATGAGCACACAGACTTTGATCTGTCTATTTACATCTTGAGAGATATGAAAGTGCGCTGAACATAAAGTATGATTTTGCAGATTTTTTTTATATAATTTATTTTTTGAGCACTAGGTGCCACTAGTTAATTGATCAATTTTTTCATTTTTTTTATGCTGTTATCAGATGTTGATTTGTGGAACAGCTGTATCATTCGATTCATTGTAGACATTAGTGTCTGTACGATTCATCTACGACAAAAAGACTGATGTAAATAGTAATAAATTAATAACTACATTATAGTCGACGATTTTCATTCAATGATCATTCGTTTGCATTACTCTAGATTATCAAAATCTGCCTTCTTGCTATGTAAGCCTGCGGAATTCTGATCTTATGTTTGGTGAGTCATTCTAGGAATCACTACTCACACTTGATTTCGGTTTACAGGTAAATAAAATCGTGCGGGAAAACAACATATCAAAATGTCCAATCAAAAGGACGCCGTCAAAGAGCTAGATAAAGAGTACTGGAAGATCTGTGACAGCGGTAATTACTTCGATAAATCATTGCTGATCAAAACACTTCTCGATTCACCAGAACATATGATATTGATAACAGCACCACCAGGATTTTTCAAGCAGACCAATTCGCTGATGCTAAAATGTTTCTTTCGCATAAATTACAACAGTTCCGGAGTTACGGACAATCTGGTACGTTTATGGAAATACCAAGTGTTTAAATCAATGAAGATTGGTAAGCATTTAGAACTGTTGGATAGACATCTATCTAGATATCCAGTCTTGCACCTGAATCTGAGCAAGATCGATGGTACAAATGTGACTTCGTTCCAATCTCATTTCCAGTCAGTACTACAATCTGCTTTGACTGAATTTGCATTTGTTGAGCAGAGCTGCAATCTGGACACGAATGAACAAAGAGAATTCCATAAACTGATGTTCTGCAAATTAACCGATTTACAGCTTGAAATGAGCATCAGAAGAATATGTAAATTATTTCGTAAACATTTTAATGAAAAGGTTGTCGTACTGATTGATTACTACGATGATCTAGTTATCCGCCGCATGAGTTCAGATTACTTTATCGGACCACTGGTCGATTTCTTACAATCTATGTATGCCAGTTTACGAGGCGATCCTAACATCAACTTTGTGCTTTTGACTGGTGAAACAAATCTGTTCAAAATTGATGGCATAGCTGAGTACTGCTTTCCTGAGTATCATAAGTTCACACCACATTATGGAGTAATCTTGGAAGATATAAAGTCACCGGAAATACTACAAAAGTTGATGGTTGTAGATGGCGAATCTACGTCGTTTTACTGTACTGGTACAGGTAAGAAAAAACGTATCTATTTTCCGTGGATTGTTTCCGGCAACGATTGCGGTTTTCATTTCTCTAGATTATTGAACATGACTCAAGGTTCGATTGTGATGCAAAATTCAATTGTTAGGTCGATCTTGGAGAAGCTCTTGAAGCTTGAGAAGGTTGCCATTAAGGTTAGGAAACAGTTTGACTGTAGTGATATTTATAAATTATATGAATTGTGTTCCAAATGCCCGAAGGATGCCGACGAAGATTCGTACCTAGATGATGAAAGTATTGAAGTTTTTTTTACATTTTTAGTTAGATTAGGAGTTATTACGGAGACTAACGAGATAAACGAACGGATCCGAAGGCAGTTTGGATTTCAAGCTTGTACTTTGTTTTGTATTTCTAACGAGTTGGCCAATGTTGTACTGTTAACGTTGATGTATTAGGTTTAAAAAGTGTTGTAGATATATTATTGTTTTTATATTTCTTACCATTGAATGATTATCTATATTCCTAGTATGCTAGTCTTCGTATATTGCTATTGAAGTGTTTGATGTTAATTAAATATTTTAAAGTGTGATTTAGATTTAGTCAAGGAATTGATCATTGATCATGTTCGAACCTTTGAACAAGACCTTATTAATTTAATAATGTAATAGTCAATTTTATTTATCAATTTATTTTATGTGTTATCGAATATTATGACGAAAATATCCGGATAAATCATTGGAATGTCTTGAGAATTGTTTTTAAAAAAGTACAGCATAACAACTTGTAGTTGTAATTTTTAATTTTTTTTTTTTTGCAATTTTACAATTAGGAAATTTTTAAAAAATGAAAAATTGAAAAAATCATCTTGGTAGGTGAAGCTAAGTTTTGAGTAATTGTGTGGTAAATTACCGTAATAATATTAAGAATGTAAACAAAAACATCTACAATCACAAGTCAAAATCGATAAAAAAATTGTTAAATTTTTGTAAATTTTTTGATAATAATTATGAAATTTTGTGAAATGTGATGCCTTTAGTCAAATTTCATTGTTTCTTTAGCACAACTTCACATTTTAATGTTAATTTAATTATTGTGTAAAATATTCTGAAATGAGTGCATTGTGATTTAAACCATGTTGTATCGTAATCAACTCTCAACCTAAGGAACCACACTGTTTGGAAGTATAATGTACCACTGTACTTATGTAATTAAAGTTTACTAAAGTATATTTTGATACCCTAGAAATGGATATTTTTCCAAAGTATGTAAATATTAGCATATAGTAATAAATACATCTCACGTACGTAACTTGAACCCATACAAATCTTCCTGCCAATTCGTACCTTGAAATTCGGAATCATGAACGTGCAAACACTCTTCCAGAACTTTAATCCCAGGTAAAGTTGTATGTATGTCAGATTTTAATCAGTATTTACTAATTTAGCTTTTTTTCTGCAGTAAATTCATTATACATTCGTCATTGATGGTGTTCACAATTTTCTTTTCATTACGTTTGGATGGGACGATATTGTGGAGTTATTGGGCGGTATTCTCGCCAATATGGTTTTGGAAATTTATGGTTATACTTGGAGCAGCAGTTGGAAGCTATGTATGGTGGCGTTATCCTCATTTTAGGTAAATATTATTGTGTTATAGATTGACCTGATGGTATATTAATTATTGTTCATTTCTTAGATTGGAAGGTGAAGCATATATACATTATAAAGCAATGCTAATCACGTTAGCTTTACATCTAATTCTACTGATGTTCGAGTTACTTGCCTGTGATAAATTACAATCCGGAAGACATCTTTGGATTTTAGTTTTCATACCGCTAATTTTCATTTCCGTTGTTTCCATCGCTGTTTGTATATGGGCTGTAAAACATGACAGATCATTTGAAGTAAGTAAAAATACCAGCATTTTTCTGACCATAACTCAAATCTAATCGATAACTGTTGTTTCTTAGTTGGAATTATTTTGCTCTGTGAACATGCTGCAATTTATTTTCTTGGCGTTGAGATTAGATAAGTTTACAACATGGAGTTGGGAAGTGGTATTTGTACCATTGTGGATTGTGATGTGCCTGTCTTTAGTCAGCGTGCTGTATACAATCATATTTGCCGGAATATTAATCAAAACACCTGAAGTGAATAGTCGGCAGCGTAGGACATCATTTAACGCAGCTTTGGGGTATACGTTGTTAGTGGTGCCCATTCTTGTGTTCCAAGTGAGATTTACTCATGGTTTTGTTGTTTTTAAAAAGAATTTTTCATTAAATCTGTATAATTTTTGTTCAGGTACTGCTTACGAATAAATTAGACGAAGATATATCGATGAGTTTTTTCGGTGTGTGTTCCCCGCTGTTAATATCGTTCACGACCTTGATTATAATGTCATTTAATTCGAAAGGAGGCAATAAGTGTAAGTACGGGGTAATTAATTTATTAAAAAAGGCGTGTCGAAGGGAAGACACCCAAGGTAATTGAAATGATGTAGGAGGGGATTTCTGCAACGATGGGTTTCTTATCGATAATTGAATTAATTTCAGTCTAAGGTCGGAACGTGTTTTTTTATTTTCATTTCATTAGTCGTTTTTTTTGGTGTAATGATTTGTGAGCGATTTTGTGCTTAGCATCTCAAGGAGGTATCTTTAGAGGATTTGGCTCTCTGTTCCAATATTTATCAAAAATATCCTAGAATTATTTTATATTTTTCTTATCAAAAAATGCAATTTATTCCAAATGAAAGAAAATTCAGTTTCAGAAACTGTTCAGCATTTTTTTTGCTTCATTTCCATTTCTGGTCTCATTATTTCTATTATCAATATTTTTTGTATATTCTGATGAAACGATGAAAGAGGGGAGATGAAGACCAAATGAAATAAAGGTCAAAAAAGCTTTTTAGTTCTGATCTCCCTAATGACAAGATTGGTTTTTTTATTAGGCGAAAAGAGTTGCATTCAAGGTACAAAAATTATCAGAATAAGTTTTAGTTTTTGAACAATGAAATTTTGAGTCGTTATAATCAGTAAAATTCTGATTAATCGAATGTTTTTATTTTAATAATTTCCTCTTGTATTTTTTTAAAAATGAGTGATTTCTGATCCATTTCGGTAAAATATTCTTTAAAGTCTCCCTTTTTTTGCCAAGTGTTGTTAAGAACAAGTGCTGTGATTGTCTATTTCTATTTCATTATATTTTGTATTTGATAATCCAGGAAAATTTTAATTTATTCAATACGGTTTTTATTTTTCATAGGGTGGTTCGGATTACGCAAAGACTTCTGTCAATTTTTACTTGGGATCTGCCCATTTCTTCAAGAATACGCCAATATCGCTTACAACTCGCAGATTAACCTGGGAGATTCTCGTGCCTCCAGTGCACAACAACAAAGTGAAGCTGAAGACCCAGTAATAACCAATTTGAACCATAAAACAAAATGTAAATCTGGCAAAAATGTTCAAATCATCGAACCAGCTCTTAAACCTGTCGCTCAAATTATCTCGATTGATATGCCCGATTAATTATTCTCCTGGTGAAATTTCTGGTCTTCCTATCGATTAATGCCAAAAAATGCGCGACAATCATTTTAGCGTATTATTTTATTTATTAATTCATGTTTTTTGGAGTCTTCCAGCGGATAAAATTGATATCGCCCTGTATGTAAAAAAAGGGTACTCGTTTAGTTTTATTCATTAAATTCTTTGTTGCTGTTTTTAAATTAAGAACACAATCGTATTGTAGATATCTTCCTGTTGAGTATTTTTGTTTTTAAATTCATTTTCCTCCTTTGTTTTTAATTTAATAATGTTTTAATATTGTGATTTGTTAAATTATTAACGTAACCAGTTACTGTTAGTATTAATGTAGTGGTGCTTTTGTATTCTTTCAATGTAATGTTTGTCTATACTGGCTCTCTTCCTCTTCCAAGGATTTATCCTGAGATAGAATTGTGTTTGAATTGTTTTCCTGTTTTAATCGATTAATTGAATTACCGTTTTAATTCGACTGCTTAGATTTAATTGTTTTCCTCGTTTTATCCTATTCTTCCTCGTTAGACGTTGTAGGTTCCTTTTTTCTTGACCTGGTCCTTGATCAAGAGAGGAGATACAACTAATGTTTTTTTCTTTAATGATCTCGTGTATAATAAAAATACGTATAACGTGTACATATGTTATCAGGTTCATATGCATTTTTTTTTTGTAAAAGTTTATTGACTTAGTTTATGACTTATGAGAAGAATTTTTACGTAATCCTTATTAACTTCTTCTACATATTTTCCGGATAATTATATCTTACTCGTGTTTGTTATGCTCTCAACATTGTGTGAGAGATTGTGAATAAAAATTAGCTGCCGAATTTTGTTTAAATTTACTCCTCTTCCCCATCTCCTTTTTTTGTATTTGTATATTGAAAATATTGTACGTTGATTTAACTAATATATTTTGTTGACTGATGTATGGATTTTTTCAGTTTGATATTGTACTGTAAAAATTTTGCATATTTTTGATGAGATTCACGCGGTGACATTTTCTTATCCTGAAAGGAGAAGGAGTATAAAAGTTCCAAAATTTCAAAAATTGAGAAATTTTTAAAGAATAGTTTCAATTTTGTTTCTTCTGTATTCTACTCATATTCGGCGTATATTTTTCAATTTGGGAATTCGGCCGAGAAAGTACATATTTCGGATCAAAAAAAGCTTTTCTAAATAAAATTGCAATTCAGGAAAAAATAACGTTTGAAGAGAGTGTTATTCAATTTTGATTTTCTCAGTTTCTATGAATAAGAAGCACTTAAGAACCTATAAAAAAATCGGAAGTCTTTGAATGTTGGAAAAATTGTTGCATTCAGATGCCCAAGCAAGGCTTCGATTTTTGGAAAGAGCTCGCAGTCAAAATTTCAGCTGCTTACAATAATATTCCTATTTTTGAAGATTAAATTTTGTTTCAGTTTATGTAGCAAAAAAATATTATTTTTTTAATAAAAAGAGCCCAACTTCTAAGAACACTTACTACTAGAACATCTAATAGCAAAAAAAAAGAACTACTGTATGAAAAAATACCTGATTTCATTTTTCCCCTGTTGCTTGGAGTTACCGCTGAAATTATGATAAACAAACAGAATTGCAGAGATGTTGAATTGCAGAATGCATACAGAAACAAATCGATAATTCGAAAGAAAATTTTTTAATCGTGTTCGAATGCTTGTTAAAATAATTGAATGTTGTACATTTCAGTATTGAATGTACAGTGTCTCAGTTTCCTTCATTCAAATAGATAAAACTCATAATGGTATCTGAGAGAACGAAGGAGTATAACAGCCATAATGTGTCTGACGAGCCTCCTTATTCAAGATTATTTGTCCTTTACAACAGAAAGGATCCTTTGACAGAATCTGAACTGAGGACTGATTTCGGAGAATATGGAGAAGTTCAAGATATTTTCATCGTCAAAGATAAATCTACCGGAGAATCCAAAGGTTTGTGGTTTGTCATCTTGAAATTCTTATCCTCATTAAAAATCAAAACTATGTACTGTTTCTGTTTTACAGGAGTTGCTTACGTTAAATTCCCAAAAATGTCTGAAGCTGCTCAAGCCATGGAAAAATTGAACAACACTACGATTAGAGGACATTCCGGAGTATATAAAGTATACATAGCCAAAAGGTTGGTGTTTTTCTTTAGTATTGTAAACAGAAACGGAACAACTATATAAGTATTAATCGTTCTTATTTAGTCGATTTGAAGCGAGGGGACCAGATCACGACGATCCAGATCGTTATATGCGAGTTTTCGTTACGGTGCCAAAAAAAGCCTCAGAAGAAGATGTTAGAGAGTATTTCTCCAAGTTCGGTGACGTTAATATAGTTAAACTATTACGCCATAAAGATACCCATGAAAGCAGAGGACTCGGATATGTAACTTATGCGAGGTAAGTAATTGCTGCTTGAATGTGTATCACAATCGCTTAGAATTCATTTTCCTAATACGGTTATGTTTTCAATTTTGATACTTCATCCAGAGTGTACGATGCTGCCAAAGCTGTCGAAAGTGGTGAAAACGAGTCTGGATATAAAGCCGTTATAGCTCGACCTAAAGAAAAAGCACCGCCTGCGGATTCCGGCGGTTCTTCTAATTTTTCTCCGTATTCAAGTAATCCTCGTGTAATGAACGTAGTACACGCAGCAACTAACAATGGTAATGGATTTTAAATCTCAACCAACCATGCTATTTTTGAGTATTCATTTTTTATTCGCTGTTTATAGATCTGAATGGAAGCGGCGACTCTTTTCAAGCTACTGTTTCGTCAAAATTGGACAAAGATCACATATTTCGATTGTTTGATATAGCACCCGGTCTAAGAAATATACAAATCGTTTCTCAAAATGTAAATATGATTGCATTTTGCATTTATTTTGATGTAGTGTAGAATAATTTAGAAAAATTAATTTTCAGATGTACCGTACCGATATAATTGCGACTTATACTTCCTCGCTGGCAGCTGAATACGCGTTAAATAAATTACAAGGATTGGAGTATCCTTTAGGAGAATGTATTTGCGTCGAATCAAAAGGAGTCAACAAGTAATTTATTTTAAAAATTGTTGTTGGTTCTGTTGTCAATTTACTAAAAATCTTTTTTTTTTTTACACAGATCCGTCATGGGAATGAATCAAACTTTCAACGCGCCCACTCCAAGTTACAACGCGTCTACTCAAAGTCACAACATGAGCGCTTCGAGTTACAACCCACCAGCTCCAAATTACAATCCACCAGCTCCAAGTTACAATCCGCCAGCTCCAAGTTACAACCCACCTCCTCCAAGTTACAATCCACCTCCTCCAAATTACAACCCACCTTCTCCAAGTTACAATTCATCTTCTAGTGGAAGTATTGGAGGTAAACGTGATTATCGAGGAGAGCAAATCATGGAGCAAAGAAGCGTCTCTCCTGTAGACACAAATCATGAAGTTCATCAAAAACTTTCTGCTTTGACGAAAGCTCTCTCCGATGCGACAACTTTGCTGAAAACTGCTGGAATATCGACTGCTGGAATCTCAGTTGAAAGAAACCCACCTGGTGAGAATTTTATTGATGGATGAATAAAACCGGAGTCAATTTTTTCCATTGATTCCGCAGTCAGGAGTCAACTTTTTACTTGACTTTTATTCCTACGAGTGTCTCGCAAGTATTTTCAATTGAATTATTCTGTCGAAAAATCTTGCTATTGTGCTACCCCTTGATAATCCACGCGAGGAGAAAAAAAGCTGACAGCGCCAGCGTAGGTTAATATTTTTCGATTGATTTGAAATGTTCAGGATCACATTTTTTGATGCACTTAAACAGATTCAAATGAGTAACTGAATTCGAAATTTTACTAATAAGAACCACCTTAATGACTTATTCAATTTACGATTATCCTGTTTTTTGTTTTTAGAAAACCATAGACACGAAAAAAAGGCAGATAAATCTGTACCGTCATCGTACTGCGATTTTCCTTTGCCACCGCCTCAGAAGGTTCTTTCGAAATCTTCTTTCAACGAATCCACCGGAATGCGGTAACTCGCGAACAGAAAATCCATTCAATATACGCAATTCTGGATGTGTATTTTCATTCAAGTTTTTTTTTCTAGATTATTTTTCGTCGGACATCCAACTGCTCCTCCGCTCGATGCTTTATACGATGTATATTGTCGATTTGGTAATTTCGCTGGTGCCAGTATTTTATCAAGAAAAAATTACGGTTATTTGTATTTCAATACCTCTGAATCAGCTGCGAAAGCAATCGAGGTATTTATTTCCGACTTGACAAGGTAATTCATCCATTGTCAGTCGAGTAATTTTATTTTACTCTTTTTTATAGGCTACTGATGATAAACTTATCGCTGGTGTAACCATTAAAGTTTTGCCAGCTGAACCAAAAGGCGATCGCGAACGTGAACCTGGTTCCAAGAGAAAAAAAACTGACGCCTAGTCGGGTATGGTATTATTTTTCAAAATTAATTTTCCATTATAAAACTGTTGCTTTTTTAATTTCCACTTTTAAAAGTTATTCATTTTTCAAAATTATGATCACTTTGCTGATTTGGTTTCGTTGCTTCGTTTTGTCCTTCATAAAAGCTCGAGACATATTGAAAACATATCATTTATCGCATTATCGCTTTATATTATATTAATTTTTACTTATACATGTATATATTTCTCGAATTATCGATACCACCCAAAAATTCATTTTTTTGTAGTACTAAAACCTCGTAAATGTATTGACTTCATTTTTTTTATCGAATTATCCCATTATTTGGGTACATGACTAACAAACTTGCTCTGGTTGAGATACTATTGTTCATCTCTTCAGCTAAATATTTGATGGCAAAAGTTTTTATTTCACTGGAAACCGTAATTACTAAGTTTAGAAAACAATGCGGGGGCTATCTAATACGTGAACGTTGGAAATATCCTTCAAAATAGACGAACTTAATTGAAAATAATTAAATTTCAGTAAATGATTTAATACGATACTGGAATACTTCATTGAAAAAAATCATACTGTCTGGTACTTCAGATATTTTAATCCAATTTTCAAAGTATTTACTGGTACTTATATTTTTACCAACTCATTTACCTACTTTACTTTCTTATACTTTACAATTTTGTCTTAGAATTTACTGTATTTTGTTCGCAGGACTGTAGGTAGTAGGATTACGAACTTAACTGCAACAGTTTGTGTGCCAGTTTACTTTGAAAATCAACATGTTTACTATACTTAACATTAATTTACTGAGCTCGTTGAGATCAGCTTTTAATGTAAACTTGATATTTTACAAAAATACCGGGTGCCCGAAAATTCTGACTTCTCTTTGGGATTTTTGTGTTTAAAACTTGTAGGTCAACAGATCTGACTGATGTGAAGGTGAACAAACAATATCCAGTTCAATAATAATTATAAATGACATGGTAGAAAACAAAAACGAAATGTAAATTTTCCAAATTTCCTCCATTTTAAACACAATTTACTTGATTTGATTTGTTTCACCGTCATATTTTGCATTATTTTTAGATACATATTTCGAATCTACGATTTTTAAAACCAAAGTTCTCAGAACGTCGCCAAAATTTTTCGGACACACGGTATAAACTATTTTCTGATTATTGTAGGCAAATAACTAAAAAACAAATCGTAGACGTAGTAAGTTGAATTTTAAGTAAGGTAAGCTTCTACATTAATATAAAGGTAGTGTTTTATACGTATAATATATAATTATGTATGGCTGAACTGCATTTAATTGTTATAAAAAAATTCTCGTATCACGAAACTTGACCTATCTTGTATATTATACAACTGTGGCTTTTGACATAAACTCAAAATTTGAAATCGAATCTTTACCAGATAACTTGTCTCTGTAAACGAGTCACAATTAAACCATGTTAAATCAAAAGCGACCGTACGAAATAAAAAACTTCTGAAAAAGTTGAGATTAATCTAGATCTTCCGATTTTACTAAAAAAATTTTACAATGAGCCAGTGAAAAGGGGAAAACCCCGTTAAAATCTCATTTCTCATCAATTTTGTTGCTTGGTCGTTTCTGACTTGACACGGTTCAATTTTATCAAAAAAAAAAAAAAAAATAGGTGAAAGTTTTTGATTTATTGAGATTGAACTTGTTAATCAGATTTATTCAAAACAAGCCAAGCGTCGCTGTATGTTCGGTGTAAAATTTATTCATGCTGTTATAACAATGATATAGGTAGGTACTCGTACCTAGACTTTTTTTACGAAACTTTTTTACATGTGCCATAAAGGCATTGGTATTGAGGGTATAAGCATATGTTACATCAAAAATAACCAATAAGTAACTCTCATTGGGATTAGACGAATTACACAACTTTCAAACAAGTACGTTACCTATAATGGATTCGTTCATCTCGTATTTCCACCATGAACGGATAAAAGTAACTCTTCCACAAATACAGGTAAATATTTCAAATAATTAACTCGACTGTACTTATGTTAACAACACTACGGTGACTTTACTGTCAAATAAAACATTATACGATGATTTCGTTTTTATAGTGAAGTGGAAATTGAATTTAATGTTCTTAGTATGGTCCGTTTTGGAGAAAAATTATGTGATCAATGAGCCTAGATTGAATTTATTGTTCTTGATAATTTGTGATTATTGATTGTAAAATGTGTTTTCAGTGACGATATTGTGATTCGGTGGATTTGAACGAGTCATTATGGAATTATTTTGACGATTTTATTCAAGACTTTGGTTCGAAAGGTGGCGAAGTTTACTCTGATCAGAAAAATTGAGATACGGATGGAAAGTTAGTCGACATCAACTCTTCATCTTCCAATATTCAACCAGATGAGCCACTGATGATGTGTACACGTAGGTACACGCTGTTTTCGACGACAATGAAATTTTGGACTGAAACAAAAATATACCAAAAGTAGGTACCTATACGAAAACCCCTTATCCAAAATCTCGGAAATTGAAGTTTATTTTTTGTATTTTGTCGAATTTTAGTATTTCAACCACATAACCGCGCGAAGTATAAAAATTTATCAACGTTAGAATCTGAAAGACTTCTCGGAGCTCTAGGAAATTTTTAAAAGTTCCAGCACAGAAAAATACGAGACATGTAAGTGTCGCTAAAATCTGCGTTTCGAATATTCTGGAGGTTTTAAAACGTCCCACTTCTAATTGATTTGGGTGGTTGAAACTAGGGTATTTACAAATTTTCAGCTTTTAACAATGTATATGCTGTAAGCGTATTTTTCATTTTTCCAGAAAAATTTTTCATTGGAGAGGATTTGATCTGGCAGTAGCGAATTATTGGAAATTGTGCGTTGGAACATCGAATACAGCAATTGCAAAAGAGTGGACGAGCTGACATGGAATGATCTTGCTATGAAAGTGCGAAATTTGGAACTGAATTTAATAATGTGGTCGATTTTTATGTGCTGTAGTTATTTTGTGATTTTGTGATTTTAGTGCTAAGTAGTAAGGAAAGGAGTGAAGTTGTGATCTGATTTTGTTTATTATTAGTGATTTTTGCGCTTGATTCTAATATTTTTTCACAAACTGGAGAAAATAAAAAAAATATATCGTGAATTGATTAATTATTTATGTCATCAATTCTTATTCAGCAGGTAATTCATTGAAATAATGTAACGTAAAATGAAGTAGGTACGCGGAATCTTATAATATGATATGAAATATTTACTAGGTATCGAATTTCTTTAATTTGTTATCTCGGAACTTTTTTGCTCTTTAAATTCAAAGTTCAAATATGATTTTTCAAAAAATTTCTTCACATGGGCAGGGCAGTATTCTTTTAGTCTCAGTATTTTTAATTCTTGACATTTTTACGTTTTTGACTTGATAGGCCCGGGCCGGGTGACGGGGTGACACACTGACCCGTGACCCTTTAATAATATGTTTTTTTTTTGAAATAATTGTTCAGTTGAAATTGAAAATCTCTCTAAATTAATTAAATTATTTCAATATTCCCAACTTTTCGGGAAAAAATTATGAATAAAATTATATAAAAAATGTAAGTTTAAATTTTCATTGCTAGAGATCGTTCTGTTCAAAAAATCACGAACAATTTTGGAAACCCCTGCAATTTTTGATAAGTTTTTCTGTTTTCCAATTTTTGGATTGTGTTTTTCAAATTTGAGTTCTTTTGAATTTGAATCTGCCATGAATTTTGAAGATTATGGTCAAGACAACGTTGCAATTGTGATCAATTGGAATACAAATCGAAAAAGGAACTTTCAATTTCAACTAAAACGAAGACTCGAAGACTGTTTTCTTGGTAATTATCAATCGCTTTGCATAAAATAGTTATTATGAATGGATTCGTATTAGTTCAAAAATCTTCTTTTAGTCAAAAATATATTCTTCGTTAGTTTCAAAGTGGTATTTTAATGTTCGTTTACGAGTCTGTCAAATTTCAATTTTATTTTGGTAATCAGATGATAACATTCCATATAAAAACCCCAAAAACGCGGTAAATTCGTTCACATGGTCAAGGTTTTGAGAAAATACGAATTCTGCGTCATAATATAAATTCATTTGTTGTCTCGATTTGACCCGATAATGTACTCATTTCAGCCAAAAAATGTAACTAGTCGTTAATCATCGAACATGAATATCTTCGAAGCTACTCAAGTTCGTATTTGTTCAATTTACACTTCGATATTTACTTTATTTTTCTATTAAACCGAATTATTCCAGCACGGGGACTTGGCTCGATGTCAAGAACTCGTCGAAGGAGGTATCGACGTAAATACTCGGGACAATGACTCGGTAACGTTAATGCACTGGGCAGCGATCAATAATCGAGTAGAAATCATGAAATACTTTATTTCTAAACAAATCGACATCGATAAACCGGGAGGTGAACTGCAAGCTACTCCACTCCATTGGGCTACTAGGTAATGACCCCGGAATCAGCTGAGAAAAAAATTACATATTAATTACGTACTTTTAGACAGGGTCACTTGATGGCAGTTGTATTACTCATCCAAAATGGAGCTGATCCTGTATTCGTCGACGCCGAAGGATTGGCCTGTATCCATGTGGCTGCTCAGTTCGGCCATACAGCTGTTATTGCGTATTTAGTTGCTAAAGGAGTCGATATCAATGTGACCGATCGAAATGGTCTCACCGCTTTAATGCATTGTGCTTTAAAACACATGAGGTAGATTTTAATTGCAACTTACATACAGTGTTTGGAACAATTTTTCATGTTTATTCTTAGTTTTTTAGTTTGGATCCGGCGCGATTATTGGTGAAATTTGGAGCTGCTACCGCTGTTCAAGAAGTATTCGGTGGAAATACAGCTATGCATTGTGCGATTCATAGTAAAAATCGTGTCGTGGTTCATTTATTGATCGATTCCGGCGCTAGTTTAGATATTCCTAATAATAAGGTATTCATCTTTCTTAATTTACTCATTTATGTATGTTGAAATTACGTTCAAGAATTTTTCCTTGCAGAACGAAACTGCGTTTCAATTACTCTGGGACGTTAAAAATGCTCCTTGGTACGACAACGACGTCATGAAAAAATTAAAAGAAATAGCAGAATACGAAAAGACTCTACCGTTACTCGAACGAATCAGAAACAACCATGTAAGTTTTATTGCTTATCTTACCCATTTTCTTGAATTCGTTAAAAATTTGATTATTTTTTTCAGAAAATTAAATACTGGTGCACGATGGCCACCCCGGTGATATTCTATTATATAGTCGGACTAATATTAAAAACCAGTCTAGTTTACGTATCAAAATTCACTACCATAATTACCATTATATTTGTATTATTTCTATCAAGGCGAGTCCTCTTTACGCAAAATTTTTCATTGGATTTCCCTCTAGCTGTATATTTAGCGACAAAAGTAAGTTCGAAATGAGACCAGCAACATATGGCTCTATTTAACTAATTTCTTTGCGCAGTTTTGGCTTTATATTACGTGGTTTCTATGGATCACACCAGCTGTCAGTTTTTTACTGTCGTTAACGTTCCTCTCGTTATCGGGACTATTGTGCTATAATTTTTACAAGTCGTGGAAAAGCGATCCAGGATATATAATTACTAGTCGAGAAGAGAAATTTGTTGTAAGTGTTCAATTTGCAAACATGATGAGAATATTGGCCACCAATTGAATTTTATTTTCAGACTGTAATCGAATTAGCTGAGAAAGGGATGCTCGAACCGAGATTTTTCTGCAGTACGTGTCTAGTGAGGAAACCAGTACGTTCGAAACATTGTTCAATTTGCGACTGCTGCGTTGCCAAATTCGATCATCATTGCCCATGGGTTGGAAATTGCATCGGTGGGGTACTGGGGTATTCGATTTGTAGCCTGGGTCTTATCTCATACCAGTTTTAATGAATAATTTTTTCCAGGAGCGAATAATCATCGGTATTTCGTTGGATATTTATTAATGATATTGATTGTCAGTGTTTTATACATTGTCGGAGTGGTTGATTATTGGGAAGCGGTTTGTTCCGGAATGTATCCGTCGAAATTAGATAACGATACTGCTACGCCAAGTATGATAGTGGGTGTATCACCCGATTGTAAATTTAGACAGAATATGCATCAAGAGCAACTCAATTTTATTCTAGTCTACAAATTTTAATTTCAAAATTTTTTCAACACCGATGAAAGTTTTTGTCTTTTCCCAGAATTTTTTCTACTCTTAAAAAATTTATATCAATATTTTTTTCAAATTCGATGAAATTTTTAATCAACTTTTATTTATTTTTCAAAAACACAGGTCTATAATTATAACTCGATTGAAAAAAATTTCAATTTTACGTTTTTCAATTCATGTTGTATATTTATATTTTTTTCCGGAGGCTTGATTTTTATTACGAACCACATTTTAAGAAATTTTCACGGGAGTATCGAAGGCCGGAAAAATCATTTTTCCTATAAATAAATGATTCTGATTTTTTAAAAAATGAATGCAACACAAATTAAAGTCTAAAATTTCTTTTTTTCTCGTGATCAGTGCGAATTTTTTTGTTTCATTTTTTAAAATAAAGTCGGATGAGAAATTTTTTCAACTCCAATATTTTTTTCAATTTTGGTATTTTGTTTTTTTTTGCACTAAAATTTTTCTCATAATATTTTCCAAAACCTGAATTTTTAGGATGATTTTTTCAAGATCAAAGAATAGAAATTCAGAGTTAATAGTTGAAAAAAATTAAGGAAGAAATTTTAGAGCTGAGAATAAACTTCATTAGATTTGAAAAATTAAAATTACGAGAAAAAATCTTGGGAGTTGAAGAAAATTTGAAAAAATTTTGCGATAAAAATTTGAAGGGTTAAAGAATACGAATTCCAAAGTCGAGAAAAAATTTTATTGGGGCTGAAAAATGTCAAGAGTTGAAAAAAATTTGATTGAAAAAATTCCGAGTATTGAGGTTGAAAAATTATTGAAAATATTATGGACCTAGAAAAAAATTGTAATTGAAGACTCACATGAGCCAATCTACGTAATTGAGACGTTCCCTGACGAAATTTCTTGTTTACAGTCATTCTTTATACTAACATGATTTGCGATCCTTGGGTTTCTTGGGCATTAGTCAACGTCGTCATTCATACCATTTGGGTCATACCATTATTCGCTTGTCAATTGTATCAGGTACGAAATACTCTAAAAATAAGCGAAACGTCATAGAAATGTATTTAATTTAAAGTATATTTTTTCAGATATCCTGTTTAGCCATGACAACCAACGAACGGATGAATTTATATCGCTATAAACATTTCCAGGACCCTAAGACAGGCGAAATTAGGAGTCCGTTTAGTCGTGGAAAAATTCAAAACCTAGTCGACTTCTCACGTATCCCCCTCCCTGGATTTAATCCTCCCGATACAAAAAATTGGAAAAATGTATTCACGTTGGAAAGCTACGAAAATCAATTTTTCTTGAATCCTCATCCCAATCCTCAATACGTATGAGTATTTTGTTCAGTATTTCATGATCATAATCGTATTTTTTTTTTAAATTGAATTTTGTTACGCATTTATTTAACTTTTTCCACTTGTGTTATACGACGGGGTACTCGTTGAATTGTACATAGAGTCGTTACCCTTTATCATTAGCAGTAATTCAACGAGTATTTTTCGGTCAATTTCGTTTTTTTTTTTTGACTGAGCTTAACATTACGTTCGAATTTTAATTTTAATCGAGGTTGTATGTGTTTTTAAAGGATCGCGAAGACCCTTTATATGTTTGTTTTTAATTTTCTTATACGCTTATTTCATTTTCGTGTGTGTTTTCCTTTTCTTTGAACATTTAAAACGCTTCGAGTACTCGGAACATTGTGGATAGTTCGAGGGTTTCCAACATATCAGTGGTTCTTAAGTCTTCCACAGTACCTATGAAGAGGGTATTTCGAGGACTCGGTTTTTAGCATTAAAACTTATTCTAATGCAATTTTTAAATATTTTCTCTCAATACGAAGCGATGCACTGTTGATTTTTTTTTACGTTTGTTATCGCTTGAAATTTTAATTTTTTTCAATTGTGTTTGTTATTACGTTTTTATCTCTTATTTTAATCATTTGCATGAAATTTTTCTAAAGACTTAGGGTGTAATCATTTTATTATGTAATTCTTTCTCAGTGTGAAATTTCCATTTGTTAATGAATCGAACAATTTGGTGTAATAAATTAATTTTAAATTGCGTTGTTTTTTTCCTCTCAAAATCTGGATTTGCGCTCGGAAAATGAACAGCCGAGTACTTGAAAATGGAAAAAATCGAGAAAATTTTAGATTGAAAAAATTTTGATGAGTGATTATTTTAGAAAAAGTGTTGGAAATAATTTTAAAAGATTAAAAATCGAAATGTGATGAAAAATTTTTGAAAAAATTTCAAACTAAAAATTGAAAGTTGAAAGAAATTTTAGAGTGAGTATCAATTCATTTGTCCCGAAAAAAAAAAAAAAATGGGGACCAGTTGGCCTATATTTTTGCATAGGTAAATATTCCTTTGATGAAGTATATAAAACACTCCACTAAAAGAGGAATTTCGATCCGAAACCAAAATGCATCAAAAGTGCACTGCAAAACGCCCAAGTATCCTGTACCCAAAATTTCAGATGCAAAAATTAATTTCAAATTTTGAAGAATTATTGAAATTTCAACATGTGACAACCGTGACATTCTGCGTTTCATGTTTTTGAAGCGTTGAGTTGAAATATCTATTTAGTTTTTGGATTTGATCCCTTCTTTTTCTCTACTAGGCTTCGAATTTGGTCCAAAAAATGAGAAAATTAATCGCTTTTAAAATCGTTCCAGTGGTCTTGCGTCGTGCATTTTTCACAAATAATCGATTTATTCCTTTTACGAAAATTAATTAAATTTGAAGATTTTTCTCAACAATTTACCTCAATTTCTCTAATATGTTCCATCTACTAACTATAAGATTTCCTAAATCATTCTCTAATCTATCGAGTATCGAGGCACCTACTCGACGAAAAAATATGAGCCCTAGATAGCGCTCGGTTCGCACTTACAGTACATTCACTCACTCACAGAATGCGTACCAGATCGACTTAATTTTCATTAATTTTTCGTTTCCAAGGAAATATTTACTTTGGGAAAAATTTCGCGGTTCAGTTCGGTGGAAACGAAACGATGAAAACTAAACGACTCGTGACACGCTTGGAAAATAATGAACAACGCGAACGAATTTCGAGTATCGACCAAAAAGCATTCTTTTCCAGCAACCGGAAAAAAATTACGTTTTAAATCGGTCAAGTCGATTATTGGACAATATATCAAAGGTCACATCCGAGCCAGCGACATTTCTGGTATCCCTAAACCCAAATCTAAATCTACAGACCGTCGAGCCGAAACCAAGTCTCGAAACATTGCACCATCAGCCACTAAAAGTGAGGCAAAAAATACTCAAAAATCTATTGTTTTTCAACCTTGCAATTCTTCTCCATCGAATATTAAATTTTATCGAAAAAATATCGAGATCTGCGCCCCAGACATTCTATGCGTAAATTTAGCATCCCAGGAATCCAAAAAATCGTCCGACCAAATCAAAAAATTCACCATGGTGACCTCGACTCCGGACAAAAAAACAGTATTATGCAGGCGACTAGACGAATTGCAGAAAACCTCGGTCGACAATGAAATTTACATTGGTAACCTAATCGAAGAATTGAACCAGTTGAAGCTATCCGTATCTCAGCTAAGCGAAGAGCAGCAGAAAATGGAGCATTCCAGCGAAATTCGAGCCATCGGCTTGAAACTGTTGAATAATATGTTGAAAAGCAGGCGTACCTTGGACGAGGCTAAAACAATGCCGAATACGAACGATTTTAAATACGAACAGTACGAAAGAGAAAGGCAAACAGTTGAGAAAATATTGGAACAATTAGCAGGCCTGGAAAAGGTGAAAATGAAATTAGAATACGAAAATATACGTAACCTTTGCACGATAAGGGAATTAAAAAAGCGCAACGCCGAGTTGGAAAAAATTAAAGCCGATTTGTTGAAAGAATTAAATTCCGAAGGTACGTAGTAGGCAGTGTTCTCGAAATAAGGTGTCGAGAATTTTTCACCCTCTTTTCCGGTACCTCGGCGAGTTTACATTTAAGATAAAATAGGTATAGTCTTTTTAGTTCGTTGTAGGTGTATTTTTTTGGAATAAATGAAAAAAAGTAGGCTAAAGAGGTGTATTTGCCCTGTGTACGTTCGAATTAAGCTAAATACTCGTAGTACGGTCATTTTAGCAAAAAAAGGCCCTAACCCCAAAAAATTACAAAAAAGAGGAAGTTTCGTATACTTATAAGCTCAGTGTAATTGGAGGGGGGGGGGGGAGAATGAGCTCAAATTTTGGTTTTTAGGTCAAAATTTTCAAAATTACGCACTTACGGAAAAAAAGTTGAAATAAAAATTGTACAGAATAAAAAATCAAACGATTTTGTTGTTTACAATTTTTTCTTGGTAGCTGAGGCCTTCAGAAAAATATCTGCTTTCTGCTTTGAAAATTTCTCATTACTTGGTACAAATAATTGAACAAAAATCGAGCTAAGTTATTTACTTTCAGAATCGGTATCCTGCATGAGCCGACCTCTTGAGGGAGAGAGGGGGTGGAACCTTAACATTTTACGAATTAATAGTCGAATAAGTGGAGTTCTGCGTGTTTTCGAGGGCATTGAACTAGATTTTTACCAAAATTGGACCTCCGGAACCTGATTTGGGTCCCAATGGAGGGGGAGGGGTGTCGTGTCAAAAATTCGAAATTTTATGTAATGGTATTGAACTAAGGGTGTTTCAAATATCCGGTTTTGGATTTTCAAAAGCATTTATCAATTCGACTTAAATTTAGCTTCAAATTAAGGGGTGTCAAAATTACAATTTCTACCTAATTCGAACGTGGCTATCGATGATGCAATTTTGAATTGGCTTTTTCGGATTTCAAAAGTATTCAACTGTGGGTTACCAGTTCAGCCCCAAATTGGAGTCGGAGGTTTTAAATTGAAAATTCTATGAAAGATTTTTGTATGTTTGTATTTTTCGATACTTACCCATGTTCAAAGTATGCAGAATTTTAAGGGCTTCGGTGAGGAGGGGGGAGAGATTATTCGGTCTCTAAGTATAATTTTTTCAAAATTTTTATGCAATTCTACACGTCTTTGTATAAGATAAATTCAGAGCGCGCGAGCGAATTTTTATCTCACCTCGGAAGGCCCGGGCGAGGGTGATTTTCAAGCTTAAAATTTAAACGTTGCGAGCTTTCAACCGATTTTTTTAAAACTTGGCATGTATGATGTACATAAATAGAGGTACTAGAAGGGAGTAGTGTGAATTTTTTTTTAGATTTTTCAAATCATTTTTTATGACCTTCAATTTGACTTCAAAAATTTGAAATCGGCCTGAGAGAGACAATTTTGGAAGAGGCAGAAAAACAAACCTTATTCCTCAATGTTTTTCAAGGTATTCCGTATCTCTCAGAATTTTTTCAGGTTTTTCCGAGTGGAGGGGTTGGAGGAGGGAGGTCAAATATTTAGAAAACCGATATTTTTGTTTTATCTAATGAGATACTAATTTTTATAAATTTTTCTTGGAGTTTTGAATATTTGATCGTCTTTCAGGAAAAATGTAAAAAAAAAACAAAATTCAATAAAACTGGAAAATTTTTTATTGAAAGTCTTGAAAGGTCTTATAGAGCTGGTAAAAGGTGAAATACATAAAAGCTTCACTCGTAGATATATTATTTTTTAAAATAATTATTCTAAATTTTTGGAAAATTAGTCAAATACTCACCACTTTTCAATTTATACAGCCCAAACCTCAATTTTTTCATATTTGGTACCAACAAAACTTCCAATATTTATATTATCATTTCTTCCGAAAATTCAAAAAAAGTTAAAGAAAAAGTATTTCATCCCTTAAAATAATAAAATTCTTCTTCAGATTCTTTTTTTTTCGAATTGTCAAAAATTCAAAATACCTACTCGTATTTTTAAACAATGTTGTAATTATTTTGAAAAACGAATGGGCAGGTATTACAAAAAATATAAAAATTTGAAACCAAACCAAGCAGAGCCGAGGTAGCTTAATCTCACCTCAAATTTGGAAAAACTGCATTTTCAGCAAGAAATATGGGATTAAGTTCTTTTTTTTCTGAAAACATAGCAAAATTAGGAGAAATAGGTACCTACCAATGATGGGGGGGGGGGGGGGAGATTTTTCTAATTTTACGCTGTAGAACACTCAAATAAAACCAACATCTTTCTTTCGTAAGAGGATTATTTGAATTAAATTAAAAGTGATTTTTTTTTTCCAAATAGGTAAAACATTTTTTCAATTACCTATCAAGATTCAATAGAAAATGTAGTTTCAACATTTTGGATCAACGTATTTTAATTTTCCATCCTTAATACTTTTAACATCTTGTCCATCGAATTCATTGAAAAAGTAGGGTGGAGGGGAGAGGGTGAAGCTTTCCAAAATGTTCTTAAAAGTTAGATTATACCTACTCATCAGAATTTTTCTTTTTACTAGGTACATCAGAAACCACACTTTCAATATGCTCACCCCTCCCCCAAAAAGAGAGGACGAAATACCCACCAATTTAAGGGAAGTTTGAGAATATTAAAATATCTTCACATCCTGTTGGGCCCGTATCTGTAAGAAATTTCTCATTTCTGCATTTTTTTTGGGTGGGGGAGGGTGAAGAGGAAGGAAAAAGTTATAGACCTGAAAGATTTGGCATAAATTTCTCAACCTATTCGGATAGGTTTACCTGCCCAAAGTGTTAGCAATGTCTTCGTTGTCCAAAAGTTCATCTATCGTCGAAGCTGGAAGGAAACCCCTCGGAATAAATTTTCCCGACGATGGTAAATTGACGTTAACGAAAAAAATAAAGCTCTCAACAAAGACGGATTATTTTTTAATTTCTTTTCACTTTATTATCCGAAGTATCGGGCGTGGTTGAAAGGCAGAGGCGGCGTAACGATCACTAATACAAAGAAGAGTAAAAAAATTAACGATTTTGTACCCCGACTAACGTCTCGTTTACAGATTAAAAGATTTCAGGCTGCTGTTGCAAAACTTCGGAATTTTTTTCCCATTCCTGGTGCAATTTGCGAATCACTGTATCGCAAGGCGTTTCCGATAAGTTTGCTCCCTTTTGTAAAACAAAGGAGAAAAAAATACGAAAGAATCAACGTAAGGAAATATCCGGAGGGATTTTTTTTCCTTTGCTGTACGAGGGTCTGGTCCGGTACATGTATTGCGAATGTAATACTCGTTTTATTCCAGTCTCGCTGCTGTACAAACTGTCGCATATTTTTTTTTGTCGTCGCTGCTACGACGTACGACGCTCTAGGTGATTGTACATGTGGAGCTTTGTGTGGCCGCTCGTCGTAGTTGCTGGCACCGAAAAGAGCCGCAGGAGTTTCTCACGAACAAACGTATATACGGTGAAATGGATTAAAAACGGACACCAGGGTTTAGCTCGGGTTCAAGATCACCAAGATGAGGGTCGGTAAGATTACGTTTTGCGGTAGTACGTACGTGAGTCTTAGGGGGTGAAGATGACGTTGGACAGGGTAGTTTTTACGACTTGTCCTCCTGGCAGTGGAGATGTTCTATGATGGTATTAAATTTTCTTTTTTTTTTCATGATTGGTTGATGAGAAAATTGAGCAAATAGATTACCAAGAAAGGGATTTGCGAAAATTGACCGGGGGTTGCTTCTTTGAAGGATTTTTTGAATTAAATCGATGCTAATGATCGAATTTATGATTGTTGATTCGAAATTTGGAGCGTTGGTGTAATTCCAGGGTATCTAACGATCAAGCTAGGTCAAGCATTAGATCAAAAGGTAAAGCTATAGTCATGTAAAGTCAAAAATTTCCATCAATTTTCATGAATTTCCTCGTGAAACCTTCTCGAGTTCTAGAAATTGTCTTGTAACAGCCTCGTAAAGATGGGTCATTCCAAATTCGCCACGTGATTCCTGGAAAAATCGTCCAGTAACAGCCTTATTGTAATGGTTCACTGATTTCTAAAATTCACCCAGGGAAAGTCCATAGCGATTTTTAGAGGTAGCCCCTGATTTCCAAAATTCGTTCTATGATAGCCTCTTGATTTCTAGAAATCGCTCCATTCGTAGTTTTGAACATTGATTTTTTTTAGTTCGCATATAATCACGAATACCTATAAGAAAAAAAAAGATTTTTTTGCCCAATCTTTGAGAAAATTTCACGGTAAATCGAATGGAATAAATCGCAGGCCTTTATTTCTTTCAGAAAAAAGTTACAGCTCGTTCTTTTCTGGGAAAAAATAAAAATCTCATTTTTTTATGTCTCTTCTACGAAAAAGTGAAATTTTTCAGGAAACTAGAAATAACCATGACAAAAGTTGTAGGAGGAGTAGATTTCCTTTCAGATAGAACCAATGAGATTGGTTATTTTTTTTTGAAAAAAGAAAGAAAATTTCCAACTTTTTTCAAAATTAATATTTAGATTTACTCGAAAATATCTTGAAAACTATGCTTCCTAGAAAAATTGCACATGGTCATTATGGCTTCAGATCGCGGCACAAAAAAATACGATTTTTTCATAGAATTTTGGAAAGAATAAGCTGCAACTTTTTTTCTAAAAAAATATAAAAGTCTGCAATTTGTTCCATTTGAATCGCCGTGACATTTTTTTGAGATTGTGAAAAAAATATTTTTAATTTTTTTTTTATTCTCGTGCTTATTGCTCTTGAAAAATCTTATTTTTCGATTCGACCTCCCTTCCCAAAAAATTTTAGAAGCCAGGAAAGAGTGAGGTGGTATATTTTGACACCTAAAATCAGAATTTCAGCATTAGACCTGAAACACAGAGCAAAACATTTTTTTTTGTCGATTTGTGTTATTGTATCTGAGGCGTATAGAATCAAAAGTGGCTTTCTCCATTGAAACTAATTTCGAGAAAAACGCGAAAAACTTTCTGAGCGCCTATCATTTGATAAAATTGAGAAGTAATGGTTGGAATATCTTTATACCAATGTAAGGATAATGACCTACTATTCGGTTTTCCTCCTCACCTCGCGGTATGAGTTCCTGGGGGCCTTCGAGTTTGGAGAAAGCCACTTTTGTCTCCAACTTTTTTTTCTTCAATTTTTTGGGAGCTAATTCATGGAACTTTTCATGCATAATGAAGTGATCAATGGTACAAAATGTGACCCTCTCTCAGAAAAGGGACCTAAAGGATTTTTTTCAATTCACATATCATTATTCTACACACTTTCGAAGTATCAAAATTGGTGTTCAACTCGAAAACGTTTTTAACTTCCAAGGTCCCTTTTTTTGGAGAGTGTTACAAATGTTAGAAAGTTGAAAAAAATCATAATTATGATATCGCGTTTCTCGACATTTTTTTTCCTCTTGAAAAACAAAAACAACTATCCAAAAAAATTAATAATGTAGCGGTTTTACCCAGCTACAATGAAACAAGAGGAAAAATACCATTAAAGGCCATATAATAAAAGGAAAACACATAAAACAATATTATCGAACATCGTACATTAAAAGAAAAAATTACCATCCAAGATTCGGGGGCTAAAAATCGCTTTTGGATTGAACTCCGATTTTGATATGAACTTCGAAAGTGTGTAGAATATGATAAGTGCATTGAAAAAAAAAACCTTCAGGTCCCTTTTCGAGGAGTGGGTCACATTTTGAAACATTGATCATTTCATTATACATGAAAAGTTCCATGAATTAGCTTCAAAAAAATTGAAGAAAAAAAAGTTGGAGACAAAAGTGGCTTTCTCCAGTGGAGAAAGCCACTTATGATTCTAACCCCTATCTTTGCATGCTATTTTCAAGTACTTAGCAGCCAAATTTGAAAATTTCAATTAGTACATCAGATGTGGCTTGCCTTGTAGTATCTGAAACCATGCTTAACTCATTTTTGATAAAAAGTGGAGAAAGCCACTTTTGATTCTACACGCCTCATCTTAGGTATTATTTTTTGGAATATATTCGAGTGCGAAAGTATTTCGCATCATTGAAAATTTCTGGGACCATGAATCGTTATATCAACATTCATACGGATCGTGACCTCAGTTCAAAGATCAAGTAGGATCCTTTGAAATCTCTGACCACCGGGTTATTATTCTTATCTCTTCTTCCCGGAAGTATCCTAATGACTCATATCGTGTTCCTTTGTTTTATTATCGATAGCAGGTGGCCTTTGTTCTGTCCCCCACCTCCAGTTTTTTCCAGTTGCGAGATGGCGGATGCATTAGGATGATAAGATTATCGAAATCCACTTTAAATCTCACAATCAGTGGATTTAGTTCAAATTTCAGTTTCAGACGAGAAGTCCGTAATGGTTTCTTTGGAATGTATCTTGTATCTTGGTTAGTTTTTCAGTTGTTCGTAGTGTATTCGAAATTCATTTTGCTGTTTTCATTGCCACAAATTTGCTGTTCTTCATGTTATAAAAATTTTTCGTGATAAAGGTGAGAAAATTTTTATATTAGTGTTTTTTTCAATTGGAAGAAGAGAGGAATTTGAATTCACCACATTTTTCATTGATTTTTTATACTTAAGGTATTCTGAAATTGTTTTAAAAATTGATTTTTTTTTTGTTTTTTCATCTTATTTTTCAAAAAACAGTGTTTGCATTGTTTTTCAGATTACCTACATTTTTTTTGATATTCCTCCACCATCTTGATTTTTTTGGAAGGGAGGGCGAGGGAGAGGGTTACATTGAGAATACGTTAATTAATTTCTTTTGCACCTTATAATGCTTTGTTATCACGAATCGAACTTGAATTTTTTTTTCGAGTTTCAATCTTGAAAATTTTTTCCTTTATTAAGTAATTTTACCCTTGAATGTGGCATATTGCCTTTGTATGGGTTTAAGTAAAAAGTTTTATTTCATTTTTTTCACGTGAAAATTTTTATACAAAATATTTTTACAAATTGATCATTTCTTCTTAGTCAATATTTTTACTTCCAATTTTTTGTTCTCTGTTAAAATTATTGGATGTTCAATAATTTTTGTCTCTAGGTCCAAAATTACAGCCGAGACTCAAATCTATTTTATTTTCGAAAAATGACTGAAAACAATCACTTTTAGATATGTCGGATCCGTCGTTTCCTGTCGTTCCTTTGAAAAACGAAGTTTTGAAAATTTTTCAACACCCTGAAATTACGACTTCGACTCAAATCTTTTATATTTTTGAAAAATGATTGAAAATGATTATTTTTAGGTACGTTGGATCCGTCGTTTCCTGTCGTTTCCTGTCGTTTCTTTGAAAAACGACTTTTTGAAAATTATTTTCCAAATTATTTTTACTCTTGAATGTGGTAGGTATTTTGCCTTAGTACGGGTTTAAATAATTCTTTCTTCTTAGCTCTCTGTCAATTTTTTTCACGTGAAAATTTTTATACAAAATACATATTTTTACAAATTGATCATTTTTCTTCAGTGTAAAAATTTTTACTTCCTTTTTTAAAAAATTTTATCATTTTTCTCTTCATTGAAATTTTCATTTTTTGTACCCATATTCTGTTCAAAGTTGAAATTGTTTTTTTTTTCAAACTTGAAACAGTTTTGAATAATTGGTTGAAAAATATTTTTCAAGTACTTAACAGAAGAATGAAAAAAAAAACAAAATCATCTGAAAAAAATAGTTGAATACGATTGAAACTTGGAATTTTTGACTGAAAGAAAAGAAATTCAAGATGTGCAAAAAAATTGAGAGGAAAAATGTTAAATAAATAATAATATAAAAGAAGTCAAGAGCGTAAAAAATTGAAAATCTGTTAAAAAATTTGATCAAAATTAAAATTTGAAAAAAAGTTGAGTTTGAATCGTGATCACGAATACAAATCTCGCAGAATGAAGTATTTTCGATGAAAAAAAAATCCGACATGATCTGAGCATTTTTACGAAAAAAAACTTACGAAGGGCCTTTTTCGAATATTAATGAAAAAGGTCTAATTTGTCACCCGTGACGAGCATACCGAAATTCTAGATCGTTGGGTGCTCGTTTTGAAAAATATTTCAAGCCTATGCGATGTAGAGGTACATGTTTTGCCTAACTCAAGTATTGCAGGGCTATATATCAAATCGTATAAAATATTGAAAGATTTTTATATTTGGTATTCATTTTTTACTCTTTCAGAATAGAAATAGGCACAAAGTGTAATACCTATTTACTTTTTTTTTTTTTTTTTTTTTTAGTTTTTGCAGTATCTACTATTCTTTAGTCACATCAAATAATTAATTCTTGAAAAAAAATTCCCAATTAAAATACGTAATAAAAATCCATGTAAAATTGAAATCTTGATCGCATAGGTTCAAACCATTTTTCAAAACAGGCATACAAAGATTTGAAATTTCGATATTCGCTTTACGAGTTACAAGGCCACCTTTCAACAATATTTCGAGAGGGCAGTTCAGCGACTCCTCCCATGAGTAGATTTTAGCGTCTCATCTGAAATTCTCCTTCATTAAAAGAAATTATGGGCCATTGGTATTTGATAAATATGCCTTTTCCTCTCCAGCAATACTTAAATGATCGTTTGAATTTCAGATCCAGCTATCCATCGAATATTGTACCAAGTGAAGTTGAAAGGATGGCAGACACTTTATCAAAACCCGACGAAAAAATATTCCACGCCTCACCTTTCACTCTACAGCAGCTCGCCTCGTTAAAGTTAGCTTTACAAATTTGGATTAAAGTATACGAAAAAAATACTCATATCAAAATCAAACTTCTCCGTGCCGCCCTGGACTCGCCTGAAGACTTATCCCTGCCGACTCAAATTCCGCCTAAAATCAGAGAAATGATCGAGTCTTGCTTCAACCTAATCATCAAAGGTATGCAATTTTGGCACAGGAATCTAAGAAATTATCTCAGTAATATTCTCTTTCAACAAATTTATCGTCGTTATAATTTGGTGGCATTTGGAGGCAATGGCACCGTTAATTTAGAAAACACGCTTGAAAATATTTTCGAATGCGATTTCTTAAGCGACGTGGATAAATTCGAAATAGCTTGCGTGTTCTGCGTACAACAAAAAATTGATTTTTTATGGCCTCGGATGGAATATCTCAAAACATGCTCCGATGGAATACGATTGGATCGAGATTTCATGACCCATTATTGGATATGTCTCAAAGAAGACAGATTGGATAAAATATCTGCGCGAGGATTTGATTATATTCCACATCTGATGATTAATCAATGTCTTAGGAATGGCTATTTTTTAGCCATTGAGCACTTTTTGTCATCATTGAGTCCGGATGAACGATTCGCTCAGATAACTCGATTATGCGAGTCCGATCCTGGTTTCCAATGTGTGAAATATTTACTTACACGTTTCGATGCGCCTGTCCAACGTTATGTGCTTGACAGAGAGTACGCTGAAATATTGCCGGAATTTATCGAGAACTACACTCAGATCGAGTACGCTTACCAATGCTGGCTCTACATCAAAGATTCCATTAAACGAGAAGACTACATTCGGATTGTGATCATGCATTCGATCAAATTCAGAAATCGATTTTCATTCGAAGACGAACTCTTCAAATACACTCAAATCGAATTATTCCTCACAGACGTATGGTCCAGTACGCCACCCCATCTGAAAGAATATACCCTGAAATTTCATTTATCGGATATTCTGTACGAGCTGTCATTAAGTCGAGTCCATCGTTTAGCAGATTTCGGCAGAGATATCGGATTTCTGCAGCAAATTTTATCCGATGTCGATTTTCCTCTCAGAAATACCTTTTGGAAATCGAATTGGCTAAAGTGGATCACAGGAGTGCCACCAAATCAGTTGAAAATGCTGATGAGGATGTGCTTGGAGAATTCCCAGGCTGTCGCTGATTTCGTCGGCACCCTTACGAATTCAAACGTATTCCTCGAATACTGCGATAAGTTGATAACTTTGGGATACTACGACGCATTAAACGAATTTCTAAATAATTTGTGTCCGAACCAAGAACAGGTTTTGTACTTGAAAAAGCTGTTGCTGATTAAAAGCACGACCATTTTTACCAAATCGCCCGAATCGTTGGATATGGATAAACATGTGAAATACATCGACGAAACATTTTCCAACCCTCTCCTAGCCGAAGATTTCAAAGAACGGTTGATTTTATCCGACAAAGTACTCAAGCATTTGAGTGATAGAATTGATCAAGGCTACTTTAAAGATTGCCAGGTCATAGTATCTTTGTATTTATCGTCGAGAAAACACAAAGAAATAATTAAAACCGAATTTTTAAAAGCCCTTCGCAATAAGATAATGAAAGCAAAGTTGTACGATTTCGACGAATTTTCCTGGCAAAATTTTCTAATGTGGTGTCTGAATAACAACCAAGAACAATTCGACGCTTTCATGAAATCTTTACCCATTGACCAGATTTTCCAAAAATCTATTTTCAACTGTTTAGTTGTAGAGCCAATGTATCGTCATAGCTTTGTAAAAGAAGGATGTAGAGTTGTAGATTTGTACAAATTTTTGATGTGGTATTTTCAATCGCAGAGTGTGTGTCAGAAATTCATTCGTCAAAAAGTCAAGTTTTACGAGAGAATGAGTAAAGCAAATGTCGAGAGTATTTTCATCAGGGATAAACGGCTGGTCATTGCTGTTTTGAAAGTTATGCTCATTAATGGCGAAGAGGATGATAACGGCGAGGAAAATGTTGGGACGAGATGTGCTAGAATTTTACGAAGATGGAGACGTCATATAAGGAATTTAATTGTCGGTTGTTTTGAGCTTTGAAGCGAGATCCGGTGAAAAAAATATGAATTTGGTACGTTATTAATTAAATTTAACATTGTATTTTTATTATTACGTAGAATAGGTATTTGTTATCCATGAAAGTAATTGTTTTAATATAAGTAGGTACCTATGTAAATAAATATGAGATGTGAAAAAATTTGTACCTGAGTAATTTTTTTAGACAATAAGTATGAAATAACACATGAATCCGATGGATGTTTTTATCGATATTATTTTTTCCTTAAAGAAGTTCAAATGGATGCAAAAAAATGGTAAAAATTTTAAAACTTTCGATTTTTTGATTCTGCCAACCTTTAATGTCGAGTAACAACCAGAGGCGATTTTCCAAAGGAAGTTATGGAAGTCAGGCTCCCATCGAAATCTTTTCAAGTCTAAATTCACTCCATCACTTCGATCATAATTTTTTTCAAAGTATCCAATCTCTAATTTTTAAATTTTTTCATCAATAAAAATAATTTCAAACCAAATTTTATTTTTTTCAATTAAAAAGTTTAAAAAACATGAAATTGAAAATTATTTTAAGAAAGGGGAAATTTCAAGGAATAAGCACTTACGATTTTGTTTTTTTGCCTGAATCTAAGTTGGAAAAATTTTGAGAAAATTTGTATTTGAAACAATTTTACAGTTCGAAATCATTTTACAGAATCATTTAAAAATTTTCTCCAACTGGAAAATTACTAAAGGGTATGGCCGGGTTAGGGGTGAATTTGGCCCTTGCTCCGATTTTCACTTTAACCCCCTTAAGTGGTGCCCCTTGATGTAAAAACATTCTAGAAAAATTTTTGACCCCCCAACCCCCTCCCTTTCGGAGATATGGCCATTTTATTGGCTGATTTTCAAGAATTTTTAATTCCAACGGAAGTGAACGAAATTTTCTGTTCTTTGGCACAAAGTTACATCTAGTAGAGGTGTATTTGTGATAATTTTTTCAAAAATTTTGGTGCACTTCTTCATGTTTTTTCGGCTATTTGAAGTTTTCAATCGTAAAAAACACCATATAATCGAAGAGCGACCACCCTGGAAAAATTACTAAAAAACGTGTTTTTTTATGTAGAATTTTGCTGTGCATTCGGTTTTGGCCGATTCTTTGAACTAAGGGCCGAAAAATGCGAAAAACCGTACAGAAACGTTGTTATTTTAGCAGATTTTTCAAATTTTTAGCGTTTCATACAGAAAGAAAAGGTCAAATGAAAAAACCAATACCATATTCGTGTTCAGCAGGTCAAAATACCCCGATAGACACCCTTTTTGCAAGCGTTTTGCTTGAATTTTCAAAATTGACTTTTTTCACTGATTTTTCATGGTAAAAAAGCTGAAAAGGGGTGAATTTCGAGACCTCGAGAGAAACAATTGCGAAAAGAGTGTTACTCGGGGTATTTTGACCCACTGAGCACGAATATGGGATCGGTTTTTTCATTTGGTCATTTCTTCCCTGAAAATTCACCATTTTCAAGTTTAAATTGGGTCTTTTGAGCAATAAAATTGAAATGCGAAGTAATTAATGCAATATTCTTATTCTATGAACCAAAATTAGTCAGAAATTGAATTTTTCCGATTTTAGATACAGTCACATTACATACGTATGCCAAACCTCCCTACAATGCTGCGTGACCAGAATGTGAACAGACACTTTTTGCAAATTTTTCACTACCAGCAACTTATAAGATCGAGATCGAAAAAATTTCACGGGAACAGGGGCAGGGCATAAACGATGAATGGATTTGTTTTCAAAACCTCAATTTTCATTCTGACATCTTATTGCGTCTCACAAAATTAATTCATTATCATTAGTATTATTGATTATAAATCATTTGGGGGGGGGGGATGTTGATGCAAGAGATATAACCAAAAATGGAAAACTAATCTCATATTCATGTTCAGTGGGTCAAAATACCCCGATTAACACTCTTTTCGCAATTGTTTCTCTCGAGGTCTCGAAATTCACCCCTTTTCAGCTTTTTTACCATGAAAAATCAGTGAAAAAAGTCAATTTTGAAAATTCAAGCAAAACGCTTGCAAAAAGGGTGTCTATCGGGGTATTTTGACCTGCTGAACACGAATATGGTATTGGTTTTTTCATTTGACCTTTTCTTTCTGTATGAAACGCTAAAAATTTGAAAAATCTGCTAAAATAACAACGTTTCTGTACGGTTTTTCGCATTTTTCGGCCCTTAGTTCAAAGAATCGGCCAAAACCGAATGCACAGCAAAATTCTACATAAAAAAACACGTTTTTTAGTAATTTTTCCAGGGTGGTCGCTCTTCGATTATATGGTGTTTTTTACGATTGAAAACTTCAAATAGCCGAAAAAACATGAAGAAGTGCACCAAAATTTTTGAAAAAATTATCACAAATACACCTCTACTAGATGCAACTTTGTGCCAAAGAACAGAAAATTTCGTTCACTTCCGTTGAAATTAAAAATTCTTGAAAATCAGCCAATAAAATGGCCATATCTCCGAAAGGGAGGGGGTTGGGGGGTCAAAAATTTTTCTAGAATGTTTTTACATCAAGGGGCACTACTTAAGGGGGTTAAAGTGAAAATCGGAGCAAGGGCCAAATTCACTCCTAACCCGGCCATACCCTTTCAAAGATATTTTTCAATATTAGCGTTTTTCAAAATTTCTTCCCAACAAAATGAATAATTGAAAGAAATTTTAAAAAGTAATAAAATTAGGTACAAGAGACGTGAACCTATTCAAATTTTGAGTAGTTATTTGATAAATTTGTATTCGAAAGATTTTGAAAAATGTTCATCAGTTTCTTCTAAGTTTCAGACTTCGTCAGATTTTTCTTTCCAAAATCGCCACTGGTAACAACGTCTCTCGTCCATTTGACCTTCTTACTGCGGATAGGTACCTACTTACCATTTCCCCCTTTCTTTTTCAAAAAATAGCTTTTATTGTGGGTACCTATGAGTGATTTTTTAAAAAAAAGTAGAAATACGATCCAATAAAAATTCTGAACAACTTCCACATTTCGATTACGAATTAAGGAAATTAACTCACCAACTATTAACAAATTCATCATCCAAATTTGACTTCCAGAATTAGGATTTCATGATTTTTCGTCATTTTGGAGCCTCCAAAAATGGGATGGCCAAAAGTCAGGTGACAAATTTGCACATTCAAAGAATTTTCAACTTTTTGCCGTGACACGTCACACAGAAAAAATCTCTGCACCGGAAAAAAAGTCAACTTTCGCCCAAATTCTCGAAATCGAATGACAAAAAAAACCATTACATTCGTTTCGACGAGAGGATTCCGAAAATGTATGAGTTTTTGCGTTATGAGTGATTTTTGACCGAGTTACAGGCATTTTTCTGCGGCAGGCGTTTCGAACATAAGCGAGGGGGAGGGGGGAGTGGGATGATGTTCAAAAATACAGACTAAAAAATTCAATGTTGCCGATTAAGAATTTCCAAAATTTGACAATCCGAGAATTTTTTGTTTCAGAAGCTTACTTGATTTCAAAGTTTATAGTTTTAATGCGAATTGGAGGTAAACAAATATGGCCCGAGCAAAGCGGGGGAGAAAATTTCAAGTTGAATACTTCCCTTGATTTCAAGTTCAATAACTGGCCACTTATTGGACTCAAAAAATATTCAAAAAGCAATACGATAAGGCCAAGCGCAGCGAGGTCAAAGCTTTTGAAAAATTTGACTTTTAGACATCAAAAATGAGTTTTGATGAGAAAAGATTTGATAAAATAGATGGAAATTATTTTGAAGAAAAATATAATTTTTGTGGAATTTGGATTGTTTTAAAATCATGAAAGAAAAAATTCAATAAAACCGATCATAGCGCGGCCGAAATTTTTGAAAAATTCCGATTTGGAAAGTGATTAATTTTGAATTTGGATTGTGTTTTCTAAAAGAGGACCGAAACTTAAAATTTTGATAGGTTTCGTTTTTCGTGAGTCAAGTAAGTAGGTATGCTGCAAAATTTCTAAAAAATTTTCAATTTTCCGACCGAGAATTGACCCATCCTCCCATCGCGCCGCCCGCCACTGGTCACCAGCGGGTTCTTCGGTGGCGTAGCCAGAAGCGTCCGAAATGGGGGGAGGAGGTTTGGGTCGGAAGCCTTTTTTTGGGTGGCTGCAAAATGAGTACAGAGATTTGAAAAAACAAAAAATTTTTGGAGGCAGGGAAGAGGGAGGGGTAAAAATTAGCCTTTTTTTTTCGCACTTTAGTCTTAAATAGTTCATATAATAGCTATAAAAAAATTGGATATTTAATGCCCAAAAAATGCATTTTTCAATGATTTTGTTAATGCCCGAGCGAAGCTTTGATAAAATTGAATTTTTTAGTGTCTAAAAAAAGTATGTTTCACAAAAATTATTAGGAGGAGGGGGGTCCAGACCCCCTGGCTACACCCCTGTGGTTCTTTTCAGCAATGACCTACTTTTTTTTTCATCACTGATCAAAGTTTTTTTCAAAATAGAACAACGTTTTTTCAACACGGACCGACGCGACGTTTTAAGGCGAAAAACAAGGGCTCTTTTGTATTCAAAGGCGTTTCTTACGAATGGCTTTTGACTAGTTTTGGCGATTTTGAGTTTTCCACCATTCATGGAACACCTTGTATTACCGAAAACTTCATTTCTAGTCACCCTTCCATCCATCAAACTACCGGAAACATTAAAAAAAATTATTTCCTGGTGAATTGACTCATCCTCTCAATATTCCAGATCTTTTTGTACCTTTTCAAAAAAAAAAACCTGTTCATATTCTCCACTGCATCTCTTGTTTTTTCACGTCTTGCAAGGACCTTTACAGTTATTTTTAAGTAATTATTTCAATAACAGAATTTATATTAGAAAAATAATGCAGAAAATTGTTTACTTTATCCATCATAAAACTGGCAATCAAGTAATTCTTGAACTTGCGCTACTTTTTACCACAGGTTATCAGCGACCTTTCGACCCTTCATCGTATATTCGTTGATCTTCCATAAATCATCCCTCATCTTTTCCACATTGTCTATTCCGCTACGTAAACCCGACTGTCACTCTGCTCTCCTTCGATATCCTCCAAAGGCGAGAAATTTCCCCACCCTTCGCCTTCCTATTTTTTGCCTTCTGCTTAAACGCAAATACGCCAAGCACGCGTCCAACACCAAGGTTAAAATTGAAACGGTAAACTTAACAGTAGGGAAGGTACTTTCGCCTCTTTCAGCCTCCTCGTACACATTCTCGTATCGTATGGTGGCGTAGTATATTTCGATCGTTAGCCGCGAAAAACAGGGTTATAACACCGGCAAATTACCGCAGCTGGGCTAGAATTTTATCGAAGAGTTTGATTGTTTATCACGAACAATTAACGAAGTGTAAACATCTAAGATAAACAATGAATTTTCGTCACCGCCGCACCGCATCCCTTTTTACCGGGTCCCTAAACCTTGCCCTGGTTCCCGCATCGTTCTTCACGTCGCCTCCGGATCGGGCCCGGGTTCGGGGAGCTTTCTACGCGGTATCAACGTCGCTCCGGTTAAGCTTTGCGGATACCTGAATTAATGAATAGTTGGTTTTATCGCATTTTTCAAACACTCCGCGCTGTGGCGAATCTGTCTCTTTCCATAGCTCGTTCTCGCGCTTTCGTATACTTAAATGGAATAAAATCTTGAAAATGTATAAGAAAAAACTGGAACGAGCGTCGTCTTCTACCAACTCTCGTTCGTCGTCTCGGCAAAAGCAATAGTAAACTTGGCGTGTTCTTTGTATAATGCCGAGGATTACTCTTAAAATAGCGCGTAAAATTCGCGGGTTTTAAATCACTTTAGAATATACAGAAGCGTAACCGTCGTCGTCGAGCAGCAGCCATCAGATAGATACACACTCGTCTGATACATTTACAGAATCTCCCCCCCTCCAGCCTCCTACTTTGACGTCTCTTCGGAAAATTCTCGAGTACCGAACCGTCTTAAAATTAAAATATCGTTTGGTAATAAAATTCGACGAATCGTCGACACCGTACCGCGATTTATTCGCGTGAAAATGAATTCCCAAAATGCGCCGTCCTACCCCAGCCCCCGAATAATCAGCGGCGAATAATTTGCGCCCGTTTTCGCCGCCGCCTCGACTCGAAAGCTAATTAAATTAACGGTGCTTCGGTAATCGCGTACTTGTAATTAAACCTCGTAGCCGGTGTACCCGACCACCTCCTCGTTCTGTTCCATTAATAATATACCAATGTTTCATTTTTAATCAGAAACTCTTTAATTCGATTAGGAAATCGCTTTTTCCATCGTGCTCGGTTGGGCTTACTGTATTCCCCTGCCCTTTTCTCATGGTTTATGGTTAGGGCTCCAGACATCCTCTTCGAATTTTACCTATTTGTGGATCGCGGTCGTATAATTTGCACGGTTTGGTTGGATCGAAATCAAGAGGTTTATGGGTTTATTAGCTAATAAACATTGGTTAAGGTATCCCACGTTCCGATCCGGTATTGCGAATTTTGATGCGAGGGTGGTTGCCTTTATGGTGCCTGTAGAAAATTTGAAAGTCGCTGAAAGTGGCAGGTACCTCTCTGAATAGAATTTGGTACCGTTCTGAAAAATGGTCCATTTCATCATTTTTTTTTTTAAATATATCAATTTATTATTAATCAGCATCATACGTTTGCTCGACGAAACAATTCCATTCGAGCCGGAGCAAGCAGCGAAATTCATATCGAGGCTGGAATTGATGAAATTCGTTTTGCGGAGTTTGTTAACTGTGTGTTTCATTAGACCTTAATTATTTTTGCCTGAAAAATGTCGACAATCTAAATCTAAATTTATTTCAAGTTGAAATTTTTAAATTTTTTCTTCAGTTCTAATTTTTGTTCTAAATGGTATCCAATTTTCCCCTCTGTAAAAGTTTTCTATATTTGAACTTTTACAAAATTTACTTACTTACTTCTGATTTTTTCGATTCCTTTTCGATTTTATATTTTTAAAGATTTCTTTCAATTTATTAAGTTTAAAGAAATCTTAAAAGACACACCTAAAGTTGAAAATAAATTTGATGAAAAATTTTAAAATCATTAGAAAATTTTTTTTGGATGAGAGAAATTTTCAAAAATAATTTGAAAAATATTGAAAAGGTCCAAGTTGGAAGAATTTCTAAGAATGAGAAAATTTGAACTGGGATCGTTGATGACCCGCTGTTAAAATTGATCACTTTTTTGAGTAGGGGAGGAGGAGGTTAAACGTACAAATTATCATTTTTTAGTGAGGTCGAACTTCGAAAAATTGTGACAATACTCTGATAAATTTACGACAATTGGATTGATTTTTTTTCGAAAATTCAGATGTCTTATAATCTTTAAAAGACTTCAGTTTCTTAGCAATATATCAGCCCCATATATTCAAAAATTTTTAAATACTTTTCCAAAGTTTTCGCAATGTTTGAGGGGAGAGTCTTTTTTGAGACAACTGGATGCATAGAGCGGCCTTCCAACATTACCTACAGAGGCCTTCCGAAGTGATATGCTCTGGGGGGGGGGGGGGTGAGAACGTCAAATTTTCCAACTCATTTTTTTAAATTTTCCAACTAATTTTTCTTAATTTGTCGATTAATTTCCCCAAATTTACTTACCAATAATCAATAATTAATTGGATTTCCTGGAGCTCTGACAGCAGTGGCGTGCAGACGGTTTCAACTTTACCGGGCATTTTTTCGCACTTTCGACCACCCACCCACCCATCACCACTCCCCCCTCCATCATTGATAAGAACAAAAAAGTAATATGGTATCAAAACACTGAATTTTTTTCTGGGTGTGATTCAACTACATTATTCAATGAACAAAATCAAAATAGTATAATTCAAAAATCGAACTAAAAAAAAATTAAGAATTCAACATAAACTTTGGGGAAAACTTGTAGGTAATAACGAGGTAACTAGGTACGTACATCTTACCTAAAACTTGACTAAAAGTGGAAATATTTGATGGCAGTGGAGTCGGAAGATGTTTTTGGGGAGGGTACAAAATAAGTACCTAGGCTGAGAATACCAGACGAATTTTCGGGGGAGAGAGCAAAAATCTGTCATCTCAAATATTTATGCAATTTACAGCAATTGTGACTTTCCTTATGCCCGAGCGAAGCGAGGGCGAAGCTTTGAAAAAATTGAGTTTTTAGTGCGTTAAAAACCATTCTTCTTAAATTTTTAATGCTTTGAAAATTTCTATCTCATATGATTGGAGGAATACAAATGATGCTGGTAAACCTAAAAACCCCTTAAAATACACTATTAAAATTCGTTCTTGTTTGGTGATACTTTTATGACTTCCAAAAAACAAGATATTCGTCAATGAGCTCCTCTTCTTTCAAAAAATTCTGAAAAATTTTAATTGAAAATTCCGTTTGAGATTATCATTAAATTGTTTTCACTTGAACATATTGAAACGTCTATTGGTTGGATGTAAATAAATTGAAGTTTCATCCCATTATTTTGAAAATAAATTATATAAACATAAATTTACTAAATCCGAGCGAATCGAGGTCGAAGATTTTTCAAAAAAAAATGCGTTTAAAAATTCATTTTTTTCAATCAAAATTTCAATATTGAAAGGGAAGCGAAATTATAAGCCCCCTTTCGATATGTATTTAGTATTGTTAGTAGATATATGCCCGAGCGAAGCGAGGGCAAAAATTTGAAAAATTGATGACTTTCAAAATGAAAATAGTGCATTTTTAAATGTTTTCTTGTTTTAAAAATTCAATAACTATAGAATCAAAATTTTGTGCTCTCAAAGCTTTTTTTTTACGAAATTTGGTGCTTCTTCGCGTGTTTTGTTGCTAAATGGTGATTTGAATTTTTTTTCTTTTCTTATAAGTATTATGATTTTTCGTGCAAAATTTGCTGGCTTCTTTAGAAAATTTCTAAAAAAAAGTCGTCGCATTCAGTAATAAATCTGAAAATTTTCTCAATATGCCGGAAAATTTTGTGTTAGGTCGGTACATTTTTAATATTTTGCCGATTTTTGTAAAAAAATTTAGACTGAAAGTGAAAGGATGTTTACAATACTTATTTTAAAATTTTTGGTCATTTCAACATTTCACAATTTTTCTCAATTTTTACCATTTATGCGTTACTGCCAACTTTTTGCCAACTTCACCCAATTTTTCCAACTGGAAAACGCTTGGGGGGGTGAAGCACCCCCCCACACCCCCCCGCTAGGTAGGCCTCTGATTACCTACTATCAAAAAACAGAAACTGAAATTACCATATGTTTGGTCCCACAGAAGAATGAAAATTTTTCTGAGAGATTTCTGATTTCCATCTCAAATTATATTATTAAAAAACAGCGAAATCAAAGAAATTTTTTTTAAAGCCACTCTATTGGCCAATTCCCTTTATTGTTTAACAGATATTAACTAACGAAAATTATTGGAGACGTTTTGGAAAATCTTAACTGAAGAAAAATGATGAATTTTCACCTTTTAAAAGTATGTTTTTCGAAAAAAAATTAGCTCTAGTCCTCTTTGAGCTCAATGCTTTTGCGAAAAATTTATGATTTCAGGATGTGTTTTCTTTTTGAATGGGATTGAAGAAATTTTAAACTTTAGCCCCGAAAACCCAAAATTTCATTTGCATGATTTGATAAACACCTACCATGTTTCATTTTTCAAAATTTTATAATTTTACTTCAAAAAATAGAGTTTTTTTTCTTTTTATAAAGGAACTTTTTTCAGTTATAAATTCAATTTCCCAAGTTCTTGCGTAAGAAAGGAGAAATGAGGTGAACATTTTGAGTCGTTTTTATAGGTGGAAGAAAGGTAACAACAAATCTCGTAAAAAGTAATGATTTAAAAAAAAAATGAATTCCGTACCTTGCATTTAAAATCATTGTTCTATACGATTTCGGATTGGAAGCAGGTACTTGACTATATTAATCGAAAAATTACCCCTTCCCCTTTATGTTTCATGAATTCTAGAAAAGTTTGAAAAATAGATCTGGAAAATCTGAAAAAGGAAAATCATTTTTGATACCTACATGTAACTGTGAATACCCAGAATTTTTTCTGAAGGTAGGGGTCATTAAAAAAATGGTGAAAAAAAGACTTAAATCAAAGATTCCGGCGATTTTTGACAAATAATTAAAAAAATTAATCAATTTTTTGGAATTTTTTTAAAAAAGTAGATAGAATTTATCTATAACGCCAACATTTGGTAGTGCTGTTGAAAGATTTTGATGAAAATTGATTTTAAAAAATCGATCTCTCAGGCCACAGAAGAGCAGAGGTGAAGAATTATTTCAAATTAGGATCTTTTTTGGAACATTTTCATGCTATTTTTGGACTGGGTCACTTGTTGGGATGCTGCGTACCTCGATCAAACTTTCTAAAAAAATATGATTTACTTAAATCTGAATCATCGAATTTAAAATTTCATTCGATTTTTCATCTTTGATTTAGGGACTGAAGTGAAGAGTTATAATTAGATTTCGAATTTGAAGATCTTTAAACACTCAAAAACTTCAAAAATAAATTCTGCCTAACTCATGTAATTTTTGATGGTAGTAAGTACTGCTAACTAGAGTTGTCAAATTATCGATAACTATCGTTAATTATCGATAACTTCTGCTATCGATAACTATCGATAACAAGTCCAAAATTATCGATAATCAAGCAATTTTGAAAAAGGCCATTTTCAAGTTTTCATGTGTATTTATTCCAAAATTTTTGCCCTCGCTTCACTCGGGCTATGTCATATTTTATATTTTTTCAAATTTTACTCAATTCCGATTTAAAAAATACAATGATTTGAAAGATTTTCACCTTATTATAACAAAAATATAATTTAATGAGATAAAAATATTTTTTCCTAAAAAAAATGTAGGTAATTTTAACCCCCTCCCCTCCTTGAAAAATTATCGATAACTATCAATAACTATCGATAACTTTTCAAAATTATCGATAATTATCGATAACTATTTTTACCAATTTTTGACAACCCTACTGCTAACCGAATTTTGATCGACGTTATTTCCGTAAAATTTCAAGTAATTTTTGGCTTTGTTTTCAAGCCATTGAATGCTCATTTAAAATTTCGAAAAATTTCAAAATAGAGTCAACAACTCTGTCATGAAATTTTTTTGAATTGTTTCAACAAAAATTCATCAAAATAACCAAGAAATTTTTTTGGTCTGATTTTGAGATGTTAAAATAAAATTTTCAAATTGTGTAAAATCAAAATGTCATTCAACCCTTTCCTAAGTTGAAGGCTTACTTTGGTATCCAATTTCAAGGCCAATGATTCTGAGGGGTGTAGAAATTCAAGTTTACGTTTTGAGAGGAGAATGAGTGACCGAGCTTTTCAGTAGGTTTTACGTCACCTAACATTAAAAAAAAATCCTATTTTTTTTTTCGAAAATGATGCCACTTTTAGGTCCTCTAATCTGGGGTTCAGAATTATTTGTGAGCCCCTCAGGAAACCCTTTTCACTAATTTTCGTAAAAATTCAGGATATTTTAGTTCGACGAATCCAATTTCTTCTTCCATTCAGTCCACTCGAAACGAGAAAATGAGCTAAAATACCTTCTTCAAAAACGATGCCCATCGGTATGTGGCTCGTTAACGAACCCCCAAAGCCCTCCTCCCTTGTAAATACCCACAACACAGAAGGAGCCTCGAAACCCAAAACGACCATGAAAAAAGCACCACGATGCGGCATCCTACGACGTCCAAATAAGGAGGCGAATGCCGATCCTCGGCAATCTTAGATGATAAATTTTTGCTACGTGAAGCTCATAAAAGCTGCTATAAAATTATAAAAACTTTAAGCCGGACGAGTACCAGTACAAAATGGTACTTAAAAAGTCGACGTATACGCGTAAAATTGGTATTCGATAAAAACCTCGGAGAAGGACCAGCGAAGGGATGGTTTATTTACGACGGACGACCGACCGCGGTTGTAAATCTAGTTAATATTATAAAGGTCGACGAAAAGTTATAATTTTTGCCTTTTTTTTCTTCTTCTTTAAAGTAGATTTTTTCCACGTTTACGATTTGGTTAAATAAATATGTAAATTTGTCGGCTCGTCTTCGTCGTACTATAATTTCTTCCCTGTTGCCTGTCTTCCCTCTTTACTCCTCCTGGACGATGACGAGGCTCAGAACCCTAAGGAGTTTCTCAAGCCTGATGCTCTCTTAATAAGGGAGAAAGTCGACGCGAGTGTTTTTCTTTATTCACGTCGAACCGGAAAGAACCAGGGGGTTTGGTTGTGTGAGGTACATATTAGATGAACCTGGGTGTATGATAGATCAAAAGACGTGAAATTTTCCTCAGTATAATATGTCGAAATCAGTGTAGTATGAAATTTTATACGTGTACGTGTCTGGCCTGCCATGGCCTGGGTTCCTTCCTCCATCTTCATGGCATGTCTCGCCCATCCAAAGGTGTATAGTTCAAGTATTCGTATATTTTCCCTCTCTTATGTTCTCAATCGAACGATAGGTTAAAACTAGGGCGAGAATTTCTATATGAAATTCATATTTTCGTTTTAAACAAAAAAAGAGAGAAAAAAAAGCTGAAGAGAAAATGGAGCAAAAATGTAAGAATATAAAATTCGATGTACCTCGTCGTTGTATTTTTAAATTGTTGAATGAAACGGAAATTCTTTGATAAAGATATCAAGAGAGAAGGAAAAAAAAAAAGGGTAACGAAGGCGAGAAGGAGGAAAAAAGGAACCAGCAGCCGGTGCACCTTTTTTCGATGTACACGATATACCGAAACTATAAGTACGATAAACCTGCTCCTTTTTTTCGCTCTCTCTCTCTTATGGCAAAAACATCAAGAATGTAATTGATTGATGAATGACATTTGATAAGAACAGTATAGTTTGGTAGTTTGAACGCTATGTATGGCCATATAGAGCGCCGCGAGGCCGAAGGGGGTTGAAAAATAGGGAGGAAAAGCCAAACGATGCAACAAGAATGGCAAAAACAACCTCTAGTGGGTTAGTTTTGAACGTCGCGACGTCGAGTTCGCAAGTATGTTGCCTGTTTGAAAAACATCGCTGTTGGATTTTCGTACGTACGTAAACTCGCGTGGTTCTTTTCGTAAATTTTTCGCTATTTTGACCAGGTGGAAAAATTGCACGGATTTGATGTAATTATTTTTTTCATTTATTCTATTTTTTGATAAAATTTTGGGCGTAAAAATTTTCCCTCGTGGGGAAATTTTTTCGGAAATATTTATGACGTAATCTTTCGTATTTATAGCTTTAATTTTTCGAGCTGTCCTTAAATTTTTATTTTTAGCATTTTTTTGAGTTTTTTCAATTTTACCCTAAATTTGTATTTTTAATTATTCATTAAGCTTTTCTAATTTTATTTTTGCCAATTTTTTCAAAATTTTTCACAAAATTTTTAGTTTTAAAAAAATATTTTTGGTGTTCTTAAATTTTTAATATTGAAATTTTTACTTATCTCGAATTTTTATTATTATTAATTAAGTACTCAAGTTACCCAAGTACCATACTTCCATTTTTTTTTATTTTTGAAAAATTTTTGTGCTTTTCTCAATTTTTTTATTTTAAAAGTATTTTGAACTTTCTCAAATTTTTCGTTTTGGAATTTTTTTGAGTTTAAAATTTTTTTTCTGATACTCTATTTTGACAATTTTTTGAGCTGTTCTTTAATTCTGACTTTTTGCCAATCTTTCAAGCTTTCTTAAGTTTTATTTTCTGCAGTTATTTTGAGCTTTTATCAAATTTTTCTTCCTGAAAGCTTTTGTTGAATTTTAATTTTTGTAAATTTTCTGCGTCGATTTTAATTTTTGAAAATATTTTGAGCTTTCTCCAATTTCTTGTTTTGGAACTTTTTGAGATTTTCCCCAAATTTTTCTTTTCAAAAACTTTTTCAAATACTTATTTGTTCCAATTTTTGAGATTTTCTCAAATTTCTTATTTTTAGTTTTTTGGATTTTTTGGTCTTTCTCAAGTTTCTATTTTTGATTTTTTTTGAACTTTTCTCAAATTTTATATTTTTGCCAATTTGTTTAGCTGTTCTACAATTTTCATTTTTTATATTTTTCGAACTTTTTCCTACAGTTCTTTTTCTTTATTTTTTTTAGCTTTATCAAATTTAAATTTCTGCAAATTTTTCTTCATCTTTTATTTTTTAAATTCAATTTTTTTAAAAAAAATTCGTCAAGTCGATTTGGGAAATCACATTTTGTACCCTTATGGTCTACGTGAGAACTACGACCTCGTTTATATTTACGTTACATAAAGAAGCGAAAACGCAGGTACCGTTTTATGGTTAGAAGAACAACGTACTATATTCGTACGAAAGAGCAACTCTATTTACGTAATTGTAATATAAGTTGCCTATTTGAATTCTCGAAGGAGAGCGCAGCTAATTCTCGCACTTGGTTGAGCAAAAAATTATTCATAAAGAGGCTCGTTATGAAAATAATGGCTTGAAGTACGATTTTTGTGTAAATAAACAATTTACTTTGTCGAATTGAATTTTCGAAAAATTGATTTTTCGCCGGCCTTTTTTCGTCTCGTCTTCGAGAGGATGCCTTTGTAAAAACATTTCAAAAGATAGAAAAACCTGCCAGAGCGAGAAGTTCGATGATGCGACTCTTTCATAAAAATTAATGTCGTAGAAAAAAAATACAAATCTAGTACGATCTTTTATGTAGAAAAAAACGTCTTTTTTAATGTAAGTATAAAAAAAAATATGGGAGATTTTTATTTTGATTTCATTTCTGGCACGGCTTCGACCACACTCCAATAATGAATCGACCACGGTATAGGTTACCTTACGTATTCGTGCCTGCAAGGCAATCGTACGAGGTTTTTACCGGACGTTTTCAAAAATGATGAAAAAAGTGTTCGACGAAAGATTAAAAAGACGGAAAATTAGGATAACCGGGCGAATTTTCCAGTCGAAATTCTTTCTTCGGTTCGTATACAGAAAGCTGGCCCGAAATAACGAGTCAGTAGATTTCGTAGGTAACCGAATCGAAAATTTTTTATCGAGTTTTTATCAATGAATACGACGATAAAGTGCTACCAACGAGGAAAACATTTGTTCCAAATTGGTCTCAGGAAAAAAATTCGTATTTGAAAGTCTTTGCCGAAAAAAGAAACCATACCGAGAAAAACGTTCAATTTGTGCTAAAAAGGCTCTTTTAAAAAAAACGAAATTTTTACAAGATCAATTTATTCGATATGGAGTATCGGCGTCTTATACAACCTAGTTGCTTATGTCGATACGATAAAAGAAAAAAATTCAAATTTTGAAAAATTCCCGAACCGTTGGAAATTTTGCAAGTGTTGGAAATATTACGGGAAGAAAACGACAACGGTGGTGTCGTACTTTAAAAATGGTCGCGTTAAATCGAAGCTTTTTCGGAAACACATTCGAAAAGTTTCCGTCGTTTGTGATATTAGACTTGAGCGAGGTGGAGTTTTCTCGACGAAATTATTATCTAAGTGACCACTTTTGGGAGTTTTAGACGGCGAAATTGCTCGCCATTGTCACCTGCGAAGTTGAAAAATGATATGGTAATATTTATCGGCGGACTTTTAACGCGTAGGCTTGAAATCTATTCCCTGAACTGGGCTGCGGAGGATTTGACGGAATAAATTTAACACGTCCGAGAATAGAATTTTATCGACGGATTGTGTCGGATAATGGGCATTTTAGTGATTTTTTCGCCTATTTTTAGCCGAAAGTTCGCGTCGATTTATATGGATATGGGAAGTGATTTTTCTAATAGGATGTGCTCCGATAAAATGGTGCTAATTAATTATGCAAAATGATTAAAATTTTTGATGGTTCTTGCCTCTCATTTGTATTTCATATTGCCAGATACTTTTTCATCATTAAGTATGTAATTGAATTAGACTATTCATGGAAATGAATATGTACCTATCGGTATTTTTAAATACCTATGTAGTTGTTTTTCACTATTTTTATTGAGCCAAATTTTTTTTTTGATCGCACCGAATAATTTTTGAAGAAATGTTTCAAAAAAGTAATAATATTTTAATTTTAGGTCTCAGTTTGAGAACTTTCAGTCCACCATACGTGGCCTTCTTGTTGGAAATTTTAGATTTTTAGGAACTAAATGATTATGGATCATTTTGGTGGATTTTTCTTTGTTGCTAGAAAATTCCAAAATTTTCTTGAGGCTCCAAAACGTCTCAGAACTGTTTCTAATCGATATGTGAGTTCAAAATTAGAGTATACCAAATTTCAAATTTTTTCGTCGATTATGCACATTGAATTTTCACTTTTTTTCTTTTTTACAACGATGCAATGTGATAATTTTTTGAATGTAGGGGGGGGGGGAGAGGGGGCAAAAATTCAATATTTTTGATTGAAATGGAACTTTTTAAATCTCTTTTTTCTAATTTAAAGAACAATTTCTTCTTCCAAGCTCAGACTACCCCCCTCCCCCCAAAAAATCAAGTCATATGTTTTGAAATTTTCATAAAGATTTTCAATCATATCTGAAAAAAATTCAATTGAATTCTATTTAACATACGAAGAATTTTTGAATCCGATTCTTTATTGGGTTCGAGAGTTAATCCTTCAATTTAATGAATCACAAATTCACAATCACACTTACAAGAATCACGATTATTTTTTGTTTGAATTGGTCACTTACCTACTTACAATTCTTTTGCAATTCTTTTTAAACACAACACTTTTTACCCTTATTCTTCCTGTAGAAAAATGTAAAAAAGCACATTTAAGATTGAAAAATTTAAATATCAAAAAAACGCGAAGAAGTGCACAAAATTTTTTGAAAAAATTCTGGTAAATACACCTCTATGAGATGTAGCTTTGTGTCAAAGAACAAAAAATTTTCTTCATTTCCATTCAAATTAAAAATTATTGAAAATCAGAAAATAGAATGGCCATATCTTCGAAAGGGAGGAGGTTGGGGATAGGGGTCAAAATTTTTTCAAATTTTTTTCACATCAATAGGTACCATTTGGGTGGGGGGGGGGGAGTTAAAACGAAAATCCAGCTTGGGACCAAATTTACCTCTTATCCGGCCAGATCCTTTTCCAAAATTTGAAAAATGAAATTCAGCACCTGAAATTTTGGATATGGGATTTTTTTATGTTGTAATTTTAATTTATTTCTGTTTCGGTTCCAGTGGCGTTACGAAGTGATGTGTCATTGGGGGGGGGGGCTTAAATTTTCCCAACCAATTTCGCGAAAAATTCCCAACTATTTCTTCTATCCCCCCTCCCAAAAAATTGAAATTTTCAACTTCTCAGAAATGTTCCAGTGCAGTCAAAATTTCCCAATTTTAAATTTCTTATTTTCCAAGAAAAAATACAGAACCATTTTAAGATCAGAATCGATAAGTACGAAAAATGAAATTATCAGAACCAAAAAGAACTATTTTAGATTTCAGACTAAGTCTTACCTATCTATATTAGAACCAATTTAAAACCAAAATCAACAGCAGCGTCGGAAGATTTTTTGGAATTGACGCAAAATGAATTTTAAAAATTTGGAAAACCAAGAAGATTTGGGGGCGGGAAGGAGCCTTCTTTAGTCTTTCTACCTTGCAAAATTTATATATGTATCTAATTGCGATTTTATACATGTCCGAGCAAAGCGAGGGCGAAACTTTGAAAAAATTGGACATGAAGTAAGTATTCAAAAGAGGCATTTTTTCACTGTTCGATTTAAAAATTCTTCTTCTTAGGTGTAAGGAGAGAGTGCGCAATGGACAACTTCATTTCAATTATTATTAAAAGAAGGAAAAATTTGCTGACTCATTTCTGAAAAATGGAAATTTTCTGAACAAAGATTACTCTTGATTTTTTTTTGAGCTGCCTAATTTTTTTGTCATCTAAAACACATTAATGACGACACTCTTCTAAAAAAAATCGAACATTTTTAAAAAATCCGTTTGAAATGAATGTGGGAAAATTTTTGAAGAAAACGTAGCTTCCAAAACCTGAAATTTCTTCATTAAAATTTGTGCTTTTTTCTCTTTACTTACCTCCCCTCCTTTCAGAAAACTCCAAAAAATTTTGAAAATTCCACTTATGATTGTCATGACGCTCCCTGATAGGTAAATGAAAAGGTCATTTTTTTTTTCATTTGAAAATAGTCATTCGTTTGGGCTACAGGATTTATACTATCATTTTGAAAATGAATTCTGCAAAATGAATTTACTGAGCCCGAGCGAAGCGATGGCGAAATTTTTGTTGATATTGTGAAATTTTCCCAATTTTTCCAACTTTCCAAACTCAAATTTGGAAAAACTTGAGAACTTTTTCCAATTTTCCCAACCATTTGCAACTTTGAGATGGCCTAGGGGGGGAGGTGTGACACCCCCACACCCCCGGTCATCACCCCTCCATCGGGTTCAAAATTTTACTCCGAGTCTGTATATTTTTCTTGCAAGTCTGTTTCGAAGAAATGTCTGCACAGATTGAGTGTGAAAGGGGATCTTCACATTTGAACAACCAGAAGCCCCCTTAAAAACCTGATATACGTGCACCTAACCAAGAAAAGAAGAGAAACGAAGTTCATTGTATCATTGTCACGAGCTTCCAACGGCGAACTTTTTATTTCTTTAAAAAAAGGCATTCAAAGAGCCTGCAATTGATAAGATATGCAAATCGATTTCATAAGTGTTATATAAGTTGGCTGAATATTGCATTTCACACGTATTTTTATTCGAATTACTCGGTATATAGTGGTATATTGCTTTTATACGATCTTTTTCATAACGGGCCGATCTCGTGACGACTTTTTATACCTTTTTATAGCATTTATTCGGTATTCCCCTTCACTCCTTCCCTATCGCACAATACAAAGAAAACCTGCGTGCAGATAGCTACTTACTACATTATGGTACGGTCTGTCTCGCGTACCCGGAGCTTCGTCTCGTCTCAGAGGCGGACGTAGAAGGCAAATCGAGAGAAAAAAAAGCACATAGATTCGCGATAACTCGGTATTTAGTCGTTTAGTACCAGCAAAAGCGAAATACCGTGTTATATGGGGCATTAGCCGCCATCGCCGATGTACCGAACAGACGACGACGACGGGATAGTCTTAATTCATAATCAACTATATCATCATTGGTTTTTGATATTTCACCAGCGCTGAGGTGGTCGAGTTCGCAATAGTATATTTTTACTGCTCTAGAATCCCTTCTTGGGGTTATTTTATCGCCGAGTGCTCGGGCACTTTAATGCAATTTTTATTCCACTATAGGTAGATACGGCGGTATTTCGCATAGCGTTCGTGTATACTTGCGGGAAATACGATACCAAAGATGGGGGGCAAGTGGGAGAGGGGAAGAGGTTGGCGCATATACGCGAGAAAAGCATTAACCAGAGCAAATGGAAATAATTCGATTTTATTCAAATTTACGAACTAAATTAACGTTTTGATAACCGAAAACAACAAAGTTATAGTATACCAAGGTTTATACCCGGAAAGTTTATATGGTATGGTCTCGTATGCGTGCGTGTGCCATTTACTACTTTCTGTACCGAAAACCGACGAGGGCGATGGCTGCGAGAGTGAGATGGGCGTCGTGCAGAGAGATTGGAAGCTATGAGAAAACCAGCTCCAAGGTGGAGTTAGAAGAAGAGGGTTCTGTATTGTTAAGAGAGACCGAGGTGGACGGATATGTACGACTTGCGGTACACATTTGTTACATATTTATTGGTTAAATTTCGCCAATAAATGCCAATTTAATTATGTTTTTACAATACGGTATAAATTCGAATGGAACAGGGTTCGTTTGGCCGATTCCTCGATTCGTGTTCGACAAATTCGCGTATTTATGCGGTACTCGCATTAGTTCGCCCCGGACCGAATCGCGACTCCGGCGAATATTCTTATTTACGAGGTATATTGCATTTTGTATTCGCCGGCGTGTGTGGATGATTATGAGGCACGTAGTTTTCTACGATGGTGGTGGTCGGTGGAGTGAGGTGAGGAAGTTGGACGAGGTGAGGAGATTTTTATCGGAGGTGAGATCGTTTGGAAGGGAATGAGGGGAATTTTACGGCTTGAATTGAGGTTTTGAATGAAAACTGAGTGAAAAATACTTACATTTTGAACATTTAAATTGGAGAATGCGAAATGTTAGCTGAGGATTTGCTCCATTTACCTGATGTTTCAAATTGAATTTCAACTTTGAATTTGTGTATAATTGTCTCAACTTTTTCCGCCCTTCAATTTACCTATTTTGATTTTATCTTTGAGATAAGAGAGACAAAAAAATCAAATCCCAAAACTGAATTGAAATTCGACAATTTGTTGATTTTTTTTTGAATTTCGGCCCAAATTTCGAGGCATGCGATATTGAGAGGTTCAGATCCAAAAATTCGACATCGTGATGTAGGTGACCTATTCAACGAATCAATTCGAACCAAAAATGAAGTTTAGTCTTTCGATTTTGCTGGATTTTTATTACAAGTTTCTTTTTTGATGGTCTGATGGAATTACAACCATTTTTCTGGCATTTTAATTCTCAAAAAAAGGCTGAAGGTTGGACCTGGTGATTTTTGAGAAACTGAAATTTTTTCCCTGAATAATTGAAAAAAAGTCGATAAAGAGCACTTTTTACCATTTTTTAAATTAAAAAATTAAATTCTGATTTAGACACTAGGGTGGGCCGAAAAAACAATTTTTTCGATTTTCAAAAACATACCCCTGCAAAAGTTGTTGGCTGATGAGACTTGAAGAATAAAAAAAAAAGTTCAAAACGATTCATATCTTCCGATCGCGCATTGGCATTAAAATTTTTAAAAAATTCAAAATTGAATAAAATCAATTTTAGAGCTTATTTTGTGCTCACATAGACCAAAAAACACATTTTTTTTGAAAGAAACAACGTTTTATAATTTTTTTTTTTGATTTTTCTTCATGTGAAGAAATAACAGAAATTTAAAAAAGGTGTGCAGCATGCATTTTTTTCAAAAAAATTGTGCTTTTTGGTTCGAATAGTCACTAGATAAGCTCTAAAAACAATTTACTTGAATGAATTTTAAATTTTTTCAAAATTTTCTCAAATTTTCGAAAATATTGAATTTTGCCAATTTTTGAAAATTTTAATGCCAATGCGCGATCGGAAGATATGAATTGATTTTGAATTTTTTTTCTATTCTTCAGGTCTCATCAGCCAACAACTTTTTGCGAGGGATATGTTTTTGAAAATCGAAAAATCGAAAAAATTGTTTTTTCGGCCCACCCTATTAGACACCCCTCAAACCTGTAGGTGAGTCAATTCCTAACAAAATTTTCATGTAAAAGGATAGGCGAGTTGATTACTACTTTTATTAAAAATTTCTTTTGACTCTGGATTTTTGACTCCAAATTTTTTCCTGGATTTTCCCCCCAAATTGCGGCTCTATTTTTGCTTGAAATTATTTTGAATTCTTGATTTTATTTTTGTCTCTGGTAAATATTTTCAACACTAAAATGTTTCCAAACCTAAAATTTTCTCAGATATTTTAATGCTGATACTTTGTCGATTTTTTTTTTTGAGAAAACTGTTTTCAATTTAATGAAACCTTCACGCATCTTTATTTCTCAATAAAAAAATTATCTTGAATCAGTTTTCCAATTCAAAATTTCGTATCCAATTTTTTTCTCCTTTAATTTGTTGTATTTTTTCCCCAAACTCCCAGCATTTTTTCCAATTTATCAGCTCTATAAAGTTGTTTCCATGGAATTTAAAAACAGCGTCTCAGAATTTAAAGTTGATATCAGATTTTAGAAGAATTTCAAATTCCATAAAGAAATTGAATTGACAAGAAACAAACAAAAAAAAAGAAATTGGAAAAAAATGAAAAAATCTAAAAATGTTGTAATGGGATAGGTACAATTTTGTTGTTGAAATTGCAAAATATTTTGAGAATAAAATTGAGGTTCAACATTTTGAAACAATTTTAAAGTTGAAACAAATAATTTTGAAAAGATGTAAAGAAGAAACACTTTCTGAAAGAAATTTCAAGAAAATACGTGCAAGGAGTTCAAAAAAATTGGAAAAAATTTGGAGTCAACTTTTTAGCAAAAAATCTAGAATTTAAAAAAATTGATAAATTCAAACCCCTCAAAACCTCTTTATCAGCTCTCTTGATATGATCAAAATTTTGAAAAAATCAAAATAACGTGCGACTTGTCGTTTGTCAGGTTTTTAGGGCACTTGATTCAAATATTTGCTTACTTTTTTATTCGAATTTTCAGCTCATTCCCAGCCCTCTAATTTTAAAAAAAACTGCGTGTAAAAATGAAAACCCGATAAAAAATTTGATCTAAGTTTGATGGATTAGGTCTGATTAGATCTCAGAATATTCCCAATCTCATTAAATCTGATCAGATATGACTGACTTGAATTTTTTTTTCGCTTGCCATTATTATTTCATTTCATACCATTTACAGAATTTGAATTAAAAGTGATACTTAAATCTAAAGTAATTTTTTTTTTCAATTTCGATCAAATTGGATTTTTTTTTTCTGTTTTAATGAATCATATAATTGATAAAAAAAATTGGAATACGTTCAGCAAATTTCTGTTGCCCTTCATGAGGCTTGGAGCCTCAAAATTTACAATTCAAGAGGAGAAAGGAAGTAAAAACATTGGTAAAATTGAAATTTTCCAATTTTTTGGAGTAACGTATCCTGAAAGTTGGGGTGAGGGGTGAAATATAGTTTCAGAATTGATATTAATCGCTCATCTAGATAAAGTAATTGGAGTGAAAACTTTTCTCCTATGAAATTCAGTCCAGGGAAATTGTGGTTCTGACCAAATCTAATTCAGAGCCAAGGGTTTTTTCTCAAATGGAAAGAGAAAGATCCGAAGAATCTCAGTTAATCTAGCAAAAGAGACAGATGTCGAGGTTATGCCCCCTTCTAAAATGACGCATTTAGTTCTCAAACAACTAAATTTCGGATAACCGTAGAAAAAATTTCACTTCGGCAGATTTTAAAATTTCCCATCTCTTTATTTTTTTCAAGCTTTTCAAAAACCTAGAATAAAATCCCGAAACATTCCGAGCTCTTCAAATATGCACCCTTTCCCATTCATAAACTTATTACTAACCGGAGTCGAAAAATATTCATTTTTGGCTACTTCGAATTTCACCAACCACCAAAACCTCTCCCAAGATTTACCGTTCATAAAAGCGCCATTCGCCATCGCAGCGCCACACCATCCAATCTGTATGCTCGTACGGCGAATAATTTATTTTCTGTAATTTATTTAACGTGTGCTACGCTGGTACGCGCCAAACGATCGAGAGAAAAGCGACGAAACCGAGAAAAAGAGCGAAGGAGAGTGGTGGAAAAAACGCACCGACTGAGGAATTTTTAATCTTCCATTCCTTGGCAGTATCACTCCCCGGATGTTTCTTGACTCACGAGTCCGCGCGCTTATAACATCGATTCGATTTACCACCCGCCACCAACCGCCATATTCGCGTGATAAAAATACTTCTTCACGCAGACACATCGCCGGAGCAGCGGATTCTACTCCGGTAAACGGAATTGTTCGTTTCGCCAAAGTGAGAAAAAACAAGAGCACGAATGAAAATAAAAGTCGAATAACTATTTAAATTAAATAACTATTGAATGTGTGAGTAAAAGACGTGTTACCAGGAACACTGATTTATACATTTGGTGGAGTAAGAAAGAAATGAGGGTGTTTTGGTAGACGTGTTTTAACGTATGATCAAAGCTTAACGATTGAAACCCGTGTGAGTTTTTAAGTCGAAAATTACCTGCAATTTTTTTTTAGTTGAAAGTTGTGATGTTCTTCTCAGAAAGCCAAACTCAAAACTTACTCTAAAATATTAGTTTTGCAGGTTGAAGTCGTATATGATTCTATTTTCGTTTGAATGAGCGTCTTTTTTTTTTTTGAAAACTTTATTCCATAAAAAGAGGAGTTACGAAGAGAGAAATTGTGACTTAAAAAAATTCCAATGTCAAAATTTTAGATTCCAAAATTGATTTTTAAAATTTCAAAAGTGCAATATTTTTTGAAAATAATCTTTTCAAGCACATAAAAGTGAAAAAAATGGTGATCCTATCTGATATCAACCTTCCAAAATCGATAATTTCCATTTCTAGCACCTGAAGTCTCCAGCCAGAGAAATTCTAGAATTTTTCTGCATTTTCAAAATTCACAGAAATAAAAGTGAATTTGAACATTTTTTTGACTGTAGATATAGCTTTTACATTTCAAAAATCAAAAATTGGGGAAAATATAAGAAGTTTACTGAAGTTGTCCTCCAAAAAAAACGCTGAATATGTAGATTTTCTCGTCCAAAAAGTTTGAAATGAAGATCGGAACTGTTTGCTTAGTTGACCATATAAAATTTTCCGTGTTTCGAAGAAATCCAAAAATATTGGAGAAAATTCAGAATTAACTAACAGGCGCCAGAATATTCAAAATTTATGAAATTTGAGCAAAAAAAGTATTATTTTTATTAGTTGAGTAGAAGAGATATAAATTCAATAATTTTCAATCATTTCTCGTTTTTTTTTTGAAATTTTGAAATTTTGAAATCTAGTCAGAAAAGCGATTGAATTGCCAGGCTGAAAATCACTACAATCTTATCAATAAACTCGAAAGAAGGAGGAATAATTATTATTAACTTCGCACGATTTGAATTGCAAGAATTCTTTGATTTTTATGTAAATAAAGTTGCCTATCGAATTCGCCTTATGCTGCTGTTGAGTATTTACGGCGAATCAGTTATGCAATTTTATTAACACGATTTTTTGCTGTGTGTGAATTTGGAAACAACGCTACGTATTCGCTTGAAAATCATGGCAGACGAAAATTCTGAAATAGATAATTTTTCGAGTTTTTCAAAAATTCGTCACAAATCCAAAAATACTCAGATGAAATTTTGATTAAGAAAGCTTTTAAATTTTTTTTTCGAAAATCTAATGCTCGTTTTAATCAATGGCGAAAAATTGGATTGTTTCTTTGATGAGCAGAAAGGGCGCCATTTTTTCCTCCATTTTCTTCAAATATTTTACTCACTGGTCGTATCGAGCTCCTCAACGAGTTAATTCCGCTCCGTCTTTGAGTAAAAATTTTTTTAAAAAATCACAAAAAATTTTGAAAATCGATTTCTATGAAAAAGTGCAAGTTTGAATTTTTGAGAAAAAAATGAAGGATAAATTACCAGAAAAAAGTAAGCAAGTATGAAGAAAATTGATGGTTTTCGAGGTTGAGTTCTCGTAGCTCCCCTCCCCCTCCATTCCAATAAGTAATACATACAACAAACATTCGAGAAATTCGAATTTTTTAAATTCTACGTGAGCTCAGCTGTGAAAAAATGGCAAGGATGAGAATGATTCACAAAGTTTTATTTCAATTTGTTTATGAAGATCCTCACAAAAATCTTTAACTACATATCAAGTTATTTTTCAAATTCAATTTTTTCTGCTCTTGAATTATTTTCTTCGTATAAAATTTTTCAAGCATTGAAAGTTTTTCTTAATTCCAATTTTTTTTTAGAAATGTTCTCAGCTGCGTTAAGCACGAGTATTTTGCGAAATGTTTTTAAAAATATTTCCTCACTTAAAAAAATATATTGAATTTGAAAAATATTTTTAAAAAATTCGAGTTGAAAATTTTGAGAGAAAAGAAGCAAAGTTTGTGAAAAATAAAATTTAAAGATGGAAAATAAAATTTTTGAAGTTGGCAATTATGAAAAGATAGCAAAAAATTTCAAGAGTTGAAAAAAAATTTAGTGAATGAAAAAAAAAATCGTAAACAATTTCAGCAGAAGAAAAGTTTTGAAACATGAATTTTATTGTTGAAAAAATTCATACAAGGTACACAAATACTGAAAAAACATTTGGAAGATGGAAAATATTTTGAGAGAAGTACGATACGAGGGCTGGAGAATATTTCGAAAAAAGAGTACAAGAAATTCAAAATAGATGTACATATAAAAAGTTTAACGCTGAGAAAATTTTTTAAAATAACGATTCTGGATTTGGAAAAAAATCTCGCTTGAGTGAAACAGAAAAGATTTCATGATGCATTTTTCGTACCCATAAAAAACGCAGAAAAATTAATGGTAGAAAAAATAAAAATTTCAGAAAAATGTGGCCTGCTTCTTTGAAGACATTCAAAAAATTGTTTAATTTTTTAACTATGAGAAATTTTTTCATTCTTCAAACATAACAATCTGACTAAAAGTCGATCTCGAGGAAAAACATTTTCGTACATCACATTTTTTCGTAAAATTTCACACATACGATATTCGAACCAAAATCACGAAAAATCACCTCTCTAATAATTTCATCAAAAATTTATCATTTTCAGTCAACTTCCAATGTATCTTCGATCCGAGGACACCTTCCAGCTTCTCATTTGAGAGACTCACGTCTCGTCTTCGTCGCCATCGCCGCCGTCTCAAACGCAGCAGCGTATGCAATTGAAATGAATTGACCCGGCGTATATGGTAGTTTCGCCACGTCTTCGCCCTCAGCCGCGCCGCCATCATCTAGCCTCACTCACACAACTACACGATGATCGGAATACAGCCAGCGGTTGTGTTTCTAGTGGTGAAAATCTGCGGTAAGTGAATATATAGGTCGATAATCGTAATACGTGCTTTTTTTCCCCTCGCCCCAGCCGTCGCAGCGACGTCGTCATCGTGATACGCGAAAGTTTCGGGAGCCGGAGGAGGGGTACAAAAAGGAGACATGTTTACATCGTCAAAGACTCGAGCGACTTTTGTCTTTAATCTTCGACGAAAGATGCGGAAAACCAGCCGAGGAGAGGAGAAAATAAAAAGAAATAAATAACATGTAAAGTGATGTAGGCGGCGAAATCCTTCGACTCCATAAAAATAGATTAAGTAAAACCATATATATTAAAGTATATTGGAAAAAATCGCGTCGAACGAAGATGCAGCAGGGAAAAAAATAAAGGAAGCCGTTAGGCTGAACGTTCGTCGCCTGCCTCGCCCATCTGTACCGTAGTTTTGTCTTAATAAAATTTTTTTCTTCCCCCTTTTTTCTTCCAGACTTTTCCTTTTTTTCGTCGTTCGCTGGTCTTCGTCTTAAACTAAATATACAGATATAATAGGACCGTCGAGGATAGACGAGGAAACATTTCAACTAAACGCGATTGGAAACTCACCAAAAATTGAATTTGTAATTATTCTTTTATTTCACTTTCATGTCGAGTTTTATTTTTATTATGTACGGAGGCCAGGAACAATCGAAGTCGGAGGAGGAATTTTAAACGAGGATTTACTCGCTCGATCCCCCGTATATATTCCTCTCTACTCTACGTTTCTATATCCCCAAGAGCTGCTTAAAAAGCTTACGGATTTAGGTCAGACTTTTATACTGTACGTACGACGAATGGTCCGGTATATTTATGAAGGTGCCTTGCTTGGTCTCGTGCGTATCGCTGGATCTTGCCAAGTTTGATTTTGTCCCCGTGCCCCTGGCTCCCATTCTCGGAATATAATGTGCGTTGTTCGACTCTTCCGAGCGAGAAAAAGAAAGAGAGGATAAAAATTGGAAAATTATCGATGGCGGTACGACGTGTCAAAATGTATGAGTGATGTGAAATGTACGAGTTTGCCGAATGAACGATTGCTTCACGTGGTACCAAATATGTATGGGCTTGGGCTTAGGTAACTGTAGAGTTATTCGTACGTATTCGTCGGTACTGTACAAGATTGCCACCATAAACCTAGGCTCGATTTCAGACTCGTTTGCGTATATTTTTCCAATGCGGATGTCGTATCTGCGTAGTTAGTTCGTGTGTAATTAATTATTTATAATGATTACTTGACCGTGACGAGTTTCCATGTGTTGGATCCTAATGGAAAATTCATACTGGGTTTAATCGTCACCGCGTTGTCGCGTGTAATTATCTGGATATTGGAGGGGGGCCGGGGGAGTTGGCTGCGTATATTATACATACGCATATGCGGTTGAATATAATTCGTAGGTGTTTTGGAAGATTTTAATACGAGATTGATTTGATTTCGAACAGGTCCAGTGCGAGGTAATTTTATACTTAATAACTTGCTTGGGTGATTTTGCCCAAAAAATAAAACTTTTGGTACATTTTCGTTGTGATCTCGAAAAAAAATATATAGTGGAAATGATGATTCGTTGGTTTTCGCAGAGATTTGTCAAGATAGCCGAAAGTCGAAAGTTTGATAATTTTTGAGATAAGCTGATGGCTGAAAAGTTTTATAAACTTGGTCCGAAAATACGGCTACAAGTATCACAAATTTTCAACTTGAAAAAATATTTTCAAAATGCATTTTAAAACTCGGATTTTTTCCAATTTTTACTCGAACTGATTAATTTGAAAAAAGCGGATTTTGCTTATCCTTCTCTGAGTGATATGAAGCCGAACGACGAGCAATTTCAGCTTTACACACGCAAGACATTTCGTTTAATTCATTGCCAAGTTCACTTTTTTTTTGCTCTAAATGCCAGTTCCTTCATTTTTTTTTCAGTGGTAGGTATCCATATAATAATTTTTTCCTACAATTTTAATATCAATTTTCTTGAAATTTTTCCATTTTTTTCAATTTTACATTTTTAACAATGTCTTCCAATTATTGATTGAATGGAAAAAACACCGAAACTCTGAATTGTAAAAAGATAGGTATACCTAGTACTTATAGCCGGATAAACAGAGACGAAACTTCACTTTTGGTTGGGGCGGGGGGGGGGGTGGAATCCACGAAATTTTAAGAATTTGCCGACTAAAAGTTCTCCACAAAACATGTACAAAAACCTCGGGGTGAATATGAAAAATTTGTCAACCAATATTTCTAATAATAATAATAATAACCCCCCCCCAAAAAAAAACAGAGAACTTTACCAACCAGACCCATTAAAATAAATAACAAAAATGTCTCATTTTTTGGTGCTATTTTTCGATTTTTTTTCTCAAAAAAACAGTATTTTTAAATGTGTTCATCTCCTCCCAAAAAATTGAATATTTTCAAAAATTTAATTTGAAATGATCACGAAGTCTCTTGATTTTCATATACCTATGAAAAGGGTGGATTTTTTCATTTGCAAATATTGAATTTTTTGGGCCGGAAAAGATGAAAGTTCAAAATATCATTAAAAAAATAATTATACAGATTTCCTGAGCCCGAGCGAAGCGAGAGCGGAAAATTTTTGAAGAAAAATGCATTTAAAACTAAAATTTCTTCATTTTAATTGATACCTATTTTAGTTTCTATAAGGGGAGGTGATATTTTCAACCCAGAAGATTTGAAAAATTTATGATTTCCCGAAATAAAATAGCTTGTTTTGTAATGGATCGTTGTCTGAAAAATTTTTCAACGCTTCCAAAATTTTCCGACAGACGTGGGGGGGGGGTGAGTCCCACCTCCACTCCAAAGTTTTTCCTCTGCGGATAAAGCAAAAATTTATCCCAGGTGCTTTTGGGCTCCTTCCAGATTTCAAGTGGTCTCCTCCTTTCTCGAATTTTGGTTATTTTATCGCATCATTCACACGAATTTTTCATTTCAACGGAAGTCAAAAATTTTTTCTGTTTTGAGGTAGGTACTAGAGTGCAGAGCCGGCGAAGTAAAATTTTTCCCGGGTGTAACTCACAAAAATTACAAATTCATATTTCATAGAAAATGATATTTCTGTGAAAACAAAATATTGAAACTTGAAAATTGACGTCAGTGGCGTAGCCGTAAACATTTGAAAGAAAAGGGTCAGAACCATTGACGTTGGAAGATTTTTTTTTTTTTGGGGGGGGGGGGGTGGAGGCAAAATGAGTACAAAAACAAAAAACCAGAAAGTTTTTTGAAGGCGGTGTGGAAGAGGGGGTGAGAAGAGCCTTTTTTCCCGCATTTTAGCGTTAAATAGTTGATAAATAATTAGGGCTAAATTCATGCCCGAGCAAAGCGAGGGCCAAGTTTTGAAAAAAATGGATATCTAATGCCCAAAAAAGACAATCATATAAAATCCATAGTAAAATAAAGCAAACAAATTTAGATAATGTTCGTTAAAATAATAATTAAAAAATGAATTTAAATTGAAAAATCACTAGAACAAACGATCCTTCCTCTTTTATTATATTGGGGGGGGGGGGGGGGTGCAGAATTGAACATCAAATATGGGCTTAAAATTAAGAAAACTTTCATTCATTTCAAACCTGTGTACTTTTGGTGTTCTAGTCTTCAAAATTTCAATTGTTTTTCTTTAGGAAACTAGTTTTGACAATGGATAAGCCTCGAATAGACCTTTTTTCGGCGCCAAATTCGAAACAAAATACCGAGTAGATCATCATAACGAGAACTTCCGTTCAAAAGCTAAAATCTTTTTGGTGTTCATGTGTAAAATTATATACAGGAAACGAAGAAATACCTCTCCACATGCCAAGTTACGTTACCCCGAAAACATCCTACCGAAAAAGTTTTTTCGTCTCGTTGACCTGTTAAGCCGCGATCATTTCTCCATCCAAGTGAGCTAGAAAAAGGCGACAACCCACGTGAAAAAATATTCACCCAGATAATACGCAACGGACTTTGAAAATTATTTAAATTTTCTTCGAGTACCAGGTACCTAAAAAAAATAAAGGGGAAAATTTCCACCCGATATAAGAAAATACTTAAACCCTATAAGCTGAAAATTTTTCACAAAGTATAAAAATATCTTCTTCGAAAAGTTTTCTTCGTGTTCGAATTTTTTCGAAAATTTAAAATCAATGTCGTCGCGCGAAATTTAATCAGCAGTTTGTATTATAATTTTCGCGATGAAATACACGCAAAAAGAAACCATTTTAATCTTTTATAATTTCGCCTTGCCGTCGTGCCGCGGAGGAGTTGCAGTAGAGAGGAGGATTCGACGAAGCGAAAGAAAAAAAATCCCCTAAAGAAGGACGTGTAAGTCGTGTATTTACTTTGAAAAGTTTTTCGATAAGGCGGAAAAGAATTTTTACAATGCTAATAGAAAACATATTGAACAATTTTATTCGTTTTGGTGAATTTTTGCCGAAGAAAGAAAGAACGAAAAAAGTTGCGGGGTTTCGCTTCTCTACAATATACTTAAACTTATGTACTCTTTTCTCTTATGTACGATGTCGAATGGAGTTATTCCACTCTAATTTTTCTTCTTTGCTGAATTATTACGCGGTGTTTCATCATATTATATTATGTACACGAAGACGAAGTACTTGTTAGACGATGGGATGGGAAAAAGGGCCGGAAATGATGTGCGATTTTATTTTACGCTGAGAAACGTAATAAGAAGAAATTATCGACGTTTGAAAATGTAAAATGATTTAGTCTTTATTAGGAAATTATCGTTTATCAGTATTTCCTTAAAACAAATTATGAAAATGGTTCATATCATTTCAGGAATTTTGATTGAAAAAATTAGAATAATTGAAATTTTAAATCATAAAAAAGATGTTTTTTTGAAGTCATGTCAAGTTAACTTACTTTAATTTTTGAAGATTTTAAATTTGAATTTTGAAGAGTTATTGTTGTTAAATTTTGATGAAACTTTTAGTAAGTATGGTTCATCATGAAGGAAAATTGGTTATAAAATCCTGAGAATTTGAGATATGAGTTTCCAAAATACGATGATTTTTGAAAAAATCCGTGACTTTCTCATGCATTCTTGCTCCTATTCTCCTCATCGCCAGTTTTTTCCTTGAAAATGAATTAGTTATCCAATTGGGAAATTGATTCTTCATTTTTAAATTCGAGATACTTATTTTAGTTCTTCAGTTAATTCGAATTGGGTTTCCAAAAATTCAAAAAGTTTTTACAGCTTTACTTGAAAATGAAGCGTTTAATGAGAAAATTTTCATTTACAAATGCTGCAGAAAAAATTTCTACCAGAATTCATTATAATTGTTACTAGAAATTTTTTCTCGGAAGGTTTCATTTATTCTAGTAAAATTGTCAAAACTTGATGAGAATTGGTGAAATTATTCCAGTTTTGGATGGAGAATTTAGCCTTGAATTGGAAAATTTTTGAAGGAGTGACCTATCTGAGGTAAAGTTGTATTTCGTATTGAAATCGAGTAAATTTCGACCCTCCTTTAAAATCTGTGAGAATAAGAAAATCTCTGATAGAGTTTTCATAACTTTTGGCTCTTGCAACATCAAAATCGTCAAAAATGAATACGCGAGGCGAATTTAGGTACGTTAAATTTTTTTTTGAGATATTTTCAAAAATTGCTTTGCTATTGGGAGACTTTTTTTTACGATTGAAAATTTCCAGTGATCAAAATTTCACGACGGAGTGCATCGAAGTTGATGAAAAAATTATTCGATGAAACTTTGTGCCAAAAAACAGAAAATTTCCTTTCTTCTATTGAAATAAAAAATTATAGAAAATAATGCAATAAAATCGTCATAATTCAGAATGAAAGAAAGCAAATTCGGGGGGGGGGGGTCATCAATTTACCAGAATTCTTTCACACCAAAAGACACCATTTGGGAGGGTTAAAGTAAACATCGGAGAAGAAACCAAATTCTTTTCAAATTATTTCGTCTTGAATTTTTTAAAATTATGCTCAACATAAAAATTTTCCAACAGCAAAATTTTTTTCAACATTTTGCATCTTTAGGTATCAAACCATTTTTTAATACAATAGAGGGGAAGGGGAGGAGCACGAGTGAAAATTTTTTGTGCATATAAATTTTTTTCACCACTCCCTCCCCTCTGGGGAAGAGGTTTGGTGTAACAAAGTTCACAAATTTTCAAGCTGGAAAACACTCTTTTGAAAATAAATGAAGTTGAAGAAAAATATTGAAATTTTTTTCAACTGAAAGGTATAAATTTTTTCAAAGATAAATTTTCTCAAAATTTTCCTCCAATTTTTTTCAACTTAAATCAAAAAAATCATTTTCATATCTTACAAAATTTCTTTAGATGACAATTCATTAAAAATTTGTTTTAAAATGTGAAATTGAAAATAAAAATTGGAAAAATTTTTGAGAAAATGGAAATTGAAAAAATTTTACATTTGAAAAATTGTGAACTTTGAATAAATTTGACCTCGTATCATCAAAATTCTATTTCGGGCAAAATAATCAGGAACTGGTAAATTTTTAACCTTCAAATTCAAAAACCATTTTTTTTTTGTTGGGAAGTACAGCGAAAAAACAAATATTGGAACAATTTCCACCACCTTCACACCTTCAAACATCCCAACAGACAAATTATCACACACAAAAGTCTCCCTATTTCCTAAAAAAATCCAACCCATCCCATCTTTCACCCCTTCAATTAACAGCATCCGTAGCCACCCCGAAGCTACACCGACGAGCATCCTAAATTGCCTACCTACCTGTTCGAAGGATCCAGACCCTCATAATCATCTCGTATAAATAAAAACGACATTTTCGAAATACACAGGGAGAAACCTTTCGTCAACATAGCAGCAAGGACCTTCATCGAGGAATATTTTTCCATCGCTTATTTAATTTTTACTCTCGTAATTGGAAATTAAATTACTCGTCGACTCGCGACCCCAAACTCCACAGACGCGAATCCGCTTAATTTTAAGAACCGCGACTCGATCCTCTAGCCCGGTTTGTTCTCCACTCGTAAAAATTTTCCAATGTAAATATTTACACGACGACGAGAGCAACCAAGCTCGAGATGTTTTTACTCTTCGGGCGATTCCTAGATCCTCCAAGGCACCGAGGACCCAATTTAATGGCAAATTACTCTAAATACCGGTTACCTTGTTTTCGTGCTTTTAAAAACACATCGTCAGGGCAACAGGAGACAAGAGGCGGCCCTCTTACAACGTTGATTATTGAAATTAATTCTGCCGCCGAAAAAATACCCCACATCTCGGATCCGAAACTCGAAGAAGCATAAAAAGGTTAAAATCAACTCGACAGGGTGACTAAACACTTGGCTAATGGTTCATACGAAACGATAACGCAGCCACTTTGTACGAATTGGGATATTGGAAAAGCTCGACTGAGCGGCCCTGTGCGTCTAATACGACGAATTTGTTCGCGTAGGTAGGCTTTTAATTCTTGTATAAAAGAATTCTTTTTTCGATTTTATTTTTCAAAGTATTATACCAGGCTGTGATCTCGAAAGGTGGGTAGTTTTTTAAGTAAAAAGTTATGTTACGCATTTATTAAAAAGTCATCGGAATAGGGGGGAGGACTTTGGAATTTCATTCTAAAAAGTTAAATGCTATATCGGTAGGTACTCGATGAAATTTGAATTTTACGACTCCGGGGCTCGAATGAATTTGGCAAGTTGACGAACTTTCGCACTTTTTTCCGGCTTTCTCGATAGAGAGAAATTTTTCTCGAATGGAAAACGGCCGGGAGGATGGTGGGTTACGTTCGACTGGCTTTTGCAAAAGCCCGGGTACTTGTTGCTGTTGATGGCTGCGTGTATATTAATGAGCGAGTCGAAATATAAGCGATTGCGGTGCTGTGGAAATTTTTCGTGCAGAAATCACCGCTGACGCGAGAATGATGAGATGTTTTATTAACGAGCAACATTTCGTCGGTGTTTTTTTTTGAAAAAAGCTCCGGTGCTCTCGATGGAAAACATTCGAGCGCAATTAGGGAAGAATTCGGGGTCGAAGGTGACAGGATTTTTCTCCAGTTGTAGGAATATATTTGCGAGAGCATACGAAGAGCTTTTTTTTTTAATTGCGAGGTTTTGTTTTGGAAATTTAAATACAATTAATGCCGTGTCGGTGCCATTAAAGTGAAGTACGTCGAGCGTTTTACCAAAGAGCACTCGAATCTAGGTGGAGAGCCAAGTCCTCGTTTCTTTTGTCATATCAAGACTTTTGCGGCCTTTGTTTTCTCTGCTCGTGTGGAGAGCGTTTACAACGGAAGAGAGATTCAAGATGCGGACCCTTTTAAAATTTTCCCAACGAGACGCGCAGGGATTGCGAGAAAATGACGACGAAAGATCCCAACACACACGTTGAACAATGTTTTTAGCGTCGGAGCGATTGTCGACGAACGATGAGAAAACAGGGTTGCATTTGATGCGCGCATCGTTTAAAGTTGAATTTTCAAGCGTGCTTTCGCAGCTACGCTGGAAAACTTCAAGTGTGCATAAATTCAAGTTGCGGTGCTATCTTAAATTATTATTATACACTATTTATATATATACGTACATACGTACGCCGGATGCTGGAGCACTGTTCCTGTATTTCACCTTGCTACGTGTGTGAGACGGCATCACCGTAGACGACATTTTCTCCACCCTTTTGCCCCCCTCCTCATGTCTTGTTTTTCTCTTCGTCATTGCTGGAAAACATTCTCAACGAGGTGAACCCCCTCGCCTTAGTCTACACCTTCGAGGGACCGAAATGAAAGAAAAAATGTTCCACGAGCTTTTTACGAGTCTGTCCTTAAACTAAACCGAGAGTATGCCACTTTTTAAAGTGATACTCAAAATAATACGTTTGTTGGCATTTAAATAATATATGTAGCTGGGTGTCGACTCGCGAAATCGTCGCTGCAGACATTTGACGTCAGTTGCACACCGTGGAGAAAATTAGCCCTTCTTGGTGAGCTGTATTTTGTCGAGTACGTGGCCAGCACCACAACGACAACAGCAGAAGAAGCAGTAGTGAAGATGAACTGTTCGAAATGAGTTCTCTTAGGTAAAAGATGGATTAGCTCGGTGGTATATTTCGCTCTCGACGAGCTTGAGAATGAGAATCTACCATACGAAGTAGAATTGTGCTTAGAATGGAGGGGTGGACGGAGGAAAGTGTATGTCGAGTCCAAGTAACCCTTTTGTCTGTAGGGATTCGGGGTGGCTTTGCGTTCGATGTGAAAGAGTAGCTGTGTAAGTTTGAAATTAAATTGTTGGGATGAAGTAGGTACCTACGGAGCTTCGTGATGCAATTGTGAGATGCTGAGGTGCATTCGAGTGATACTTTTGAGAATACAGTTTTATGATGGATCGAGGTGAAATGAAACCAAGTAGGCTTACTTAAGTTCAGACTTATTTCAAGTTTAAATTTTTTCAACTTGAATTTTTTCAATTTCGATGATTATATTTATTAAAAAAATTATACCTAATTTTCTGTCATTTTTTGAGTTTTTTGAAAGTTTGCAATAAAAAGCCATTTTTTTATCCATTAATCCTCTTGAAATGTCTATTTGCGATGGCGAGTTCTTTTTAAATCAAGGTTTACCTGCGACATTTTTTTCAACTTATTTTTTGAATTTTCTTTTGCTGAAAAATTCAATTTTTTCAACGTGGCGAAATATGGATTAAAATTTAATTATAATGTGTTCGTGGTTGGATTCGTCTCGACGAGATAAATTCAATGATGAGGTCGTTTTTGAATTTTTCATTAGAAAAAATTTCTTTAAAACATAGTTGAGTTAGAAACAATAAAAATTAAAAAAAAATGTTGAGTCGAAAGAAATTGTAAGTAAAAAATTTGAAGCAAATGAGGCCAGAAAAAAAATTGAAAATTAAAATTTTTTCAATTGCACTTTCTAAATTTGAATCAGTCAAAAATGTCAAAATTGACTGATGAAATAGAGAAAATCAAGTCACTGATTATCAGTCAAATTTCATTGATTCTCCGGTTAATCAGCGGCGTTTTACTGCTGTGAAAAATTACCGATTCAATGAATGAATTTTCATCATTTAATTCAGTAAAAATTATTTGACTGATTGAAATTTTTTCATTAATTCCAAAAGTGACTCTGATTTAAATCAGTCAATTTTGACCAATTCAAATTTAGAAAGATGAATTTTTTTTCAACTGTAAATTTTTATCAATTTAAATTTTTTTCAAATTTTCTTCCACTGCAGTTTTTTTAAAATGTTTTTTTAGCTTCATATTTTTTAAAATTTATTTTGATCCGAAATGTTTACCTAAAATTCCCAAAATTTTCTTCCACTTGAATTTTTTAAAAGAATAAAAAATGACTGATTTAAATCGACGGAATTGAGCCAGTGTTGGAATCAGTGAAAAAATTTACTGATTCAATGAGTGAATTTTAATTTTTACTGATTCAATAATGAAAATTCACTGATTGAATCAGTGAGTTTTGACTGATTTTAATCAGTCAATTAATTTTTACTGATTCAATGAAGTAAATTCAATAATTGAATCAGTAATTTTTTACTGATTGGCAGTAAAATAGGTATCGCTAATTAACAGAGGAATTAGTGGAATCTGACTGATTATCAGTGACTTGAATTTCTCTATTTCATCGGTTAATTTTGGCCGTTTTTTTTCTTAGTTTTAAATTGAAAAAACACTGACAAAATTTAATAGATTTAAAAAAAATTTACCAGTAAAAAATTTTTCGATCGAATGAAATTTTGAAAAAAATGAAATTGAATTTAGGGTTACAAAATTTAAACTTGAGATGAATTTGAATTTTTGCAAAAAATATTTAAGAATGAGAAGACAGACTAGGGAGGATTTTGGTTCGAGTTTGAGGCAAAATGGTCAAAGGAATGAATTCCAAAGCTCTGAATATTCCCTGAAGCCAAATTTTCATTTTTCATCTCCGAAAAATCGTTTTGAAATATTTTGATCATATCTTAGTCATACTTTGTGATCAAATATAGCTCACTCATTCACTCCTCTTTTCTACGGAACAAAAAATTGAAAAAAGCTTCTCTGATATTAAATACCAAAAAGAATCAACCAGAAATTTAAATGACGTTTTCATCGAGGTAAGAGTAAAAAACTTTTTTATGGGTGGGAGGGAGGTCAAGCGTCCTTCAGAGGGTCTTCTGGATACTTGGATCGATGGTAGGAAATCTTGGCATGTTATTTGGGTATAGTGTCATGGGTCAATCAAGCCAAAATCCCATACTTTGCCATTTTTTTGTCCAGTTGCACTGGACTATCTACACAATTACTGACGATTGGTTACAATATCTACATCAAGCACTGAATTAAAAAACAAATAATAAATTTAAAAAAAATTAAAGTAAAAATTTTATCAAACAGGTACCTAAACAATTAACTAATTAACCGATACACGATATATACATTAACTACAGTCTATCCCTGTATCATTCAACGGTTCAGTTCATCTTCATCCACCCTGCCATTACACGTCACGATGCCTTTCTCTTCCCCATACCCCTTTTACGAAACGACTCGCTTCCAACAATAAGGAAGACATTTCCGAATGTAAATCAGATAAAAAGGCGAAACGTGATCGCGATATAGAGCATCTTAAGGTGAACTCAGTCGGTCGGGTTAAGCCGGGCGTACGTCAAAGGGTGATCTCGTATACTTAACCTTTTTTTCCCTTTCTCCCTAACGCTGAAGCCAGCCTTACTGCATCACGGAAATGCGAGGAAAAAATATTTAAATGGTATTTTGATCCTTTCTAAAGTGGCGTAATTGTAAAGCCGGCTTTAGGCCGGTGCAGATTGATTGCGCGTGTAGAGGCGCCGAAAAACAGTGAAATTTTTCCACTGCTGTGTGCGTTGTGTAATGTGTGTAAGGGGTTGAGAAGATTTTATCATGTGTTGTAGGTGGTAGCACAATGTGATGCGTTTTCTCGTGGTCTTCTTGTTTGAAACACGTGTGTCGCAGATGTTCACTTTTTTTTTTCAATAATGGAGAGATTTGAGAATTGGTGGGAGTGTACTTCAAGGTCATAGATTAGGGTGGGCTGTAAAAACTAACATTTTTGATTTTTACGTTCCAATACCAGGCAAAGGATGAGAGGCTCATTTCACGTCAACTCGATCAGGTTTTGACCTCAAGTCTTCCGTTTTTGCTGAAATTTTTTTAAAAGTTCCCCTTCAATGGTCTAATGAAGAAATAACTGTCATCTCGATATTAATCTTTCAGGGGTAAGGTGAGGTGAGGTGAGGGGTGACCCTAAGAGTTTTCGTACCATTGAAATTTTTTATAAGATGGCTCAACTTGAAAGACCTATATCTTGAGGTTGGTTTGATCCAAGATGAATCCATTAATGTGGTTTTGAAAAGATTTGAAATCCTGTTGGAGTTGTCATGGGATGAGCCGGAAGCTGGCGAGATCGGAAAAATACAAAAAAAAAAAATGAAATCATTGAAATTGTTTGTAACTTTGATCGCAACGAGTCTTCTATTTTGTAAAAATTATCAAAAATCAATAATATTCATAAAAGTTTTTGAAAATTTCAAAAAAAAATCATATTTGATGAAAATAATTTTCGAGTTTATTTAGGCAGTTGGTAACTGTTGACCAATATACATCTTTTCTGTGTGTTTTTTTTTTTTTTGAAAAAGTCAACGTTTTATAGTTTTTTTTAAATTTCTTCTATTACTCATTGCCCTTTACCTATAAAAAATTGTCATTTTTGTTCTGAAATAGTCGCAGAACTCTAGAACTTATTTCAGTGAATTTTAGAATTTTTAATTAAGTTTTCATCGGAAATTTTTCTAGAAGGAAATGAAACTCGATAAATTACTAATTTTTCGTACTTTAGGCAATTAAGCATAGAAGGGTCGTATACTTTTTTTTCTAGAAAAAAAAAAAAAATGTACTTATAGCAATTTTCAATGTTTCCTGAAATCAAAAAGGTATGATCGATCCCATTATCGAAATACTTATATTTCATCCACTTTCGATCATTTCATTACGAACAATATCAAAAATATTATATTTTTCGAGTCATTTAGGAAAAATTAAAAAGCAGCGTAAAAAATGCAACCTGAAACCTTCACGCCACTGCTTGAAATCGGTTACTAATGCGCGCGCATATGCAGTCCGAATAGTGAACGCGTAATTCATGCATTATGAGTTGACATTCAGTTCAGTTTCGTCTCGTCTAGTCTCGTCCTTCGTTTTTTTTGTCTGGTCAGGTGATTGGAATGCGATAATTCAAGGAACACTTATCTTTTACAAAGGACCACATGCGACGTTTTCGAATGCGTTACATTTTTTTTTGCCTTTATATCTTCGTACTTCGTAGTAGTCTTTCGTCGGATGTGTTTACGTAATCTTGAGAACTGGTTTCTTCTTTAGTTTCATACCTTTTAATTACTTACTTTTTTGAATTTTTTGTGTCGAGTGGTTTCGCTTCGAAGTTGATACCTTAAAACTTAAGGTGAGTTAATTTTATTCCTAATCATTACTAAATGTATCGTCGTGATAAGATAAGAAAATACCTAAAGAATCGAAGAAAACTCGAAACCTCGCCAGATAATCCAATTATTTTGAAATTGAGTCAAGTTTAAGTATTTGATGATGAATTTTTCTTATCAGTCAATAATATTATTTAGATGATTTCTGAGATAGACAAATTTTTTCATGGTTCTAAATACAGAATTCATTTTTAGCTTCGTCATGAAGAGATGAATATTTTTCCGAGTCGTTTTTCATTTTAACGAACGATATTGAGAGCCTAAAATAGGCAAGCTAAATTACATTTTATTCTTCAAATGTTTACAGCCTCACGATCATTTTTGCCAAAAATTGGATTTTTACGACCTTTATCATAATTATGTAGTTCAATTTTTTGTCCATTTTTTTTTTTCAAAATTATTATTCAATTTTAGAACTTTTCAATCGGTAAAATTTTTTAAAACAAATATTTATCAAAATTTTTTCAATTTTGAATTTTTAAATAAGTACCTATGCAAAAAAATTATATACCCGATGAAAAAATTTCAGATCTGATAATATCTCAAACATGTCCCTAAAATTTTTTCATTTTGTAAAATTGAAAGCACAAAATTGAATTTTTTTTGAAAAATTTGAAGACAAAAAAACTTAAGAAATTACAGTTGAGAACATTTTCAAGTTTGGAAAAAAAATGAGGAAAACTTGCAAAATTACTGGAGGAAAATTCCGAGTAAATTTTTTTGAAAATTAGAGGCTGAAAAAATTCTGAAGGAATCAAAGTAGGTGCCTAATGATTTTTCATATTTTTTAAAGTTTTTTTAAATTTAAATTTTCCTAAAACGAATCCAGTTTGAATTTTTCCACTTTATGTTTTCTAACACTTTAACAAAAAAATTCAAAAGTAAAATTGAAAAAATTTCGGTACATGTAGTTGGAAAAATTTGAATTTAGAATAAATTTGGACTTCAATCGTCGAAATTCCACGTTCAGCAAAATGATTAGGAACGTGCCAATTTTCCGAACTCGAACAGAAATATGTTTAGAGATTAAATCAGGTAGATTTTTTAGTTGAAAAACAAACTCAGTTTTGATAATTAAAATTGATCATCAAAATAAAATGAACCCTTAGAATAGAGAAAAGCAATAGGTAACCCATGCCTGCCTTTCCGTTTGATATTTTTTTTAAATTCGAAAAATGAACTCGAGTTTTTGAAATTTTGGATTCGATTATGTTGAAATTGATTTTGACATTTTTTGGTTCAGCTATCCATTAGAGGTTGAGGGGGGGGGGGGGGTGTAATCGGATTTTAGAATTATTCTTTCGCACAAAAGCTAAAATAAAGGTGACATCAGCAGTATAATTTTACCGATCCCATATTTTTACGTAGGCGGTATTGAAATCCACTATGTATATTTTTTATTGCCTCGAACCTTGCATCTGCTCCCCTTGCCCCTTGCAACCTCTCATCGTCATCTAAAAATCAATACCATTCAGCCATAATGTGATGGCAGGTAAATGCACAGTCATCCGTACATTATGTAACCGTCGCCCTGTAAAACGTGCTTTTGGCATCGTGCGTCGATTGAAAATTTGAAAAAAAATGAAAAATTTGCCATTTATTAATCCCCGATGAACGATGAAATGTGGCTCGACACGGTGTATGGCGGATACGTGCTGGAAGGGGGTGAGAGGAGGCAGTTAAACGAACTCTCGGTGTATATACCTTTGCGAATTAATTGGTTCGATGGGCTGGATACGCGTATCTATTACAGGCGTATATTAAACTCGTAATAAATCTAAATGTGAAGTTGGTTCAAATTTACTTTTACTTGATTTAAAAAAAAAATAAGCTCGCCTGTTTCAATCACAGGACTGAATTCTTTTAAAGTTGGCCTGTTTCAATTTTTTTGATTTAGGTATTCAGAAATATTGAGCGAAGTGGTTCAGAATTATGAACGAATTTTTTTTAAAATTTCGTTAATATTCGAAATTAAGGTAAAAAAAAATGGAAATAAATCTGATCGGATTATCGAGAAAAATCTAGGTATACGATAGAAGAGGAAAATAGACACTAAGTGGGGACTGGGGATGGAAAATGGATAATAAAAAAATTCAGAACATTATAGCAAGTATGATTCTACATTCGCATATCGTTCGTACGTAGAATCGTCATCGCGTACGTATATTAAATTTAATATGAGAGTGATTTTTGCGAATTATTTTCGATATGGAAAGCGAAACGGTTGGTAAAAGCTTGCTCGAAATTGCCTTATTTGATTTTTTTCTCTCTTTCGTTCGGTCGATTCGTTCACTCGTTCGATTTATTGACGATTCTTATCAACCGAATAAAAAAAAGAACCGAGATATAGACGGGGAATCGTAACGAGTGACTCTCGAGCTAGATTAAAAATGTACCGCGGGGTGATGGCGTGAAACAGAGAGAGCGATATTTTGAAATGAGAGGTCGCGGGCGCCACTTCGCTGCTCCAGATAATGTAAAAAATTTACGACGTTTTGCCGCATTTAAAAAGAAAGATGCGTGAAGGGATAAGGGATACCGATGGCAATGGGCGGCCCACCGCTTTGTGCCAGCGAACCGCAGCAATGGAAAAATTTACGATTTTTATTTGTTTTATAAAAATTGCTCGATGGTGGGGTATTTTTACGTAAGTGGAATACTCCTCGTGTATTTATGTGTACAAACGAAATATCGCACGGATTTGGATTGTATATTTATGTAGTACTCGGTTCGTGCCATATACGACAATTAATTTCATGTCCAAATGTCTCGTCTCGACGTTGCTCGTTTTCGAACAATTACGAACGGTTTTTTACGGCTGGAATTTTTTTATGAGAGGGGAGGGAGGGATTTTTGGGTGAAAATTGGGATAACTTACGATTATGAGTGGAAATTTGGAAACGTAGAAGGGTTTCACTGAATTGAATGAGGATTGGGAAAAATATAATGTTGAGATTTATTTTTCCTAAATGTTTTGGTTAGAGTGGAGATTTTTGTAAGGAAAAATTCCATTTTTGTTTACGTATTAAGTCTCATTTGGAATAGTGAACACACCTTTTCCTCATTTTAAATTTAAAAATCCCTGAAAGTCAGAATTACAACATAGAGGAAATGAGCAGCATTCTTTAGTTTTCAGCGGATATTCACTAATTTTTCAAACAGTTACACTAATTTTTCTAAAGAAATTCTAGAGATTTATTTATTTTCCAGTAATTCTCACTGTTTTTGGAGCGAATTTCCATTGATATTCCAACGAATTCTTACCGATTTTTCAACGAACCTTCACCGATTTTCATCATATTTTCACTGAATTTCCAGCGAACTTTTTTTATTTTTTCTGTAGTGAACTTTCACTGATATTCCTGTGAATATTCGCTGATTTTCTGGTGACATTTCACTGTTTTCCATCGAATCTTCATTGAATTCTCAGTGAACTTTCACTGAATTTCCAGTGAATTTTCATTGAATTTCCACTGAACTTTCACTAATTTTTCATTAAAACTTCACTAATTTTCCAGTGGCATTTCAATGATCTTCCAGTAAACTTTCACTGATTTTCTAGCAAACTTTCACTGATTTTCAGCGAACTTTCATCGATTTTTAGTAAATTTTCACCATTGTTTTCCAAAAAAATTTCCTCTGTTTTTCAACCAAAATATCTGGCTTCCATTATATTTTCTCTTATTTTCCAGAAAATTTTCATTAATTTTCAAGCGAAATTTGATTGATTTTGCAGCGAACCTTCGCTGATTTTCCAACAAGTTTTCTTAATTTTCAGCCGACAATCACTGATTTTTCATTGATTCTTCTCTGATTTTCCAAAGAATCTCCTCTAATTTTTCATCGAAAATTCATTGATTTCCTCACGAACCTTTACCGATTGTCCAGTAAGTATCGTTAACTTTCATTGATTTTTCAAACAATGACATACGGGGAGGGAACACCAAGTCTCAGAATCTCCGAGTCTATTTTTGAAAAGTTTTAAAGTTCAATTTATTCAGACTCAGAACAGATTGACTTTTTTTGGTGGAGGGAGAGGGGGAGTGACTGACACCAATTTGTCAACGGAACTGAATTTTTTGGCAACTTTTCCCTCGGTAATCTTACTGCAGTTGAAAAAACATATAAAATAGTCAATTTGTCCTTACGGAAATATAAGTGGAAAATTTCAAATTATAATCCAATTGAAAAAATTTTCAGTTTAAATGTGAATACGAGAGAAATAATTTTCACTTGAGCAAAGCGAGGTTGATAATTTTCATAAACTTGAAAAAAAATTGGACACTTCCACTTTAAAACTACCTATCAAAGGACACCAAAAAGTCATTTTCTTAAAATATGTCAATTACACATCATTTTGCAATGTGTGATTTTGACTGGATTTTTCGCCCTGATGACAGGAAAAATAGTAAAAAAAATTCAAAACATCAGGATATTCTATAATTTCAATTTTTCGGTCAAGTTTTAGTACTTTATTAAAAATCAATTCCGTATTTAAATTTCGACCAATATTCATCCATTTCCTATGACTAGGTATGACATTTTGAGCTAAAAAATTTTACGCTGAAAAAATTTTTTGGAAAAATTTTAAACTTGGAAAATTGACCAAAAAAATGACAAGTTTCGAAATAAATTGCAGTGAATTGAACTTGAAACTTGAAAAATGGACGTTGAAGAAATTTTTAAGAAAAATTTTTAAACCTCAATGAAGAAATTTTTAAATTTTGAAAAGAATTTGAGACTTGGACTTGAAAAATATACGTTGAAAGAATTTTTTGGAAAAAAATTTGGACTTCGACGATAAAATTTTGAAGTTTTGTCTTTTGAAAAAAATAAGAGAAAATTTCAAAAATAGCTTGATAATTTTTGGCATTTGAAGTCAATTTTAAAGGCGAAGGAAGGATCATACGAAAAAAATTAATACAGAAAACGAACTGTAGAATGAAAAATTTCCTTTCTGTAATAGTTACTTTTTTCCATAATTCTTATTTTCAAAAAAAAAAAATATTCAAATTCAATTTCGAACGTTTGTCTGAAATATTTTGAAAATTAAGCTTGCTAGGAAAAAAACTAATTACACGCCACAGAAAATAAATTTCACACTTCGAAATTCATTTTCAATTCATTTTTTCCTCAGTCCCCCTCTTTTGTCCAGAAAATTGATTCCGAGCGTCAAAAGTAATCAAAAAATATAAAACAAATTTTCTGCAAAAAATTCCAATTATGAAAATTTCCGACGAGATGGAAAAAGTCTGAAATCATACAAATTTGCATTCGTTTGAATTCGTTCACCTATTGGTGTAGGTATTCATGAAAAAACAATATCGTCATGATACAGCTTCTTTTGCCGTTTTCCTTTCTATAAATATCGAGCAGCCCCTCGTTTTCCTCCTCCACCTGTTTACCTATATACGAGTAGCTCCCTATGCCAGCGTCAGCATCGTTGGGTTTTCGGCTTCGTCGTTTCGCTTGGTCTGCGTATGCGTTAGAAATACCGTCAAATTTTGACGCTTTTATCAAACCACGTTCGAATAAATCACGCAGAATAATCACCTCGATAAAAACGTTCGCCTTCGCCCATAATACCGCTTACACGGCGAGATACCGCAAAGGAGCCCCGGAATTATATTCGGTGTCTTTTGAACGCGCCACACAGAGCGAAAGGTAGACGTTCGACTATAACGAACTAATTGATGTTATAAACGTAGCTTCCCTAAACGACTGTAAATTTACCGAAAAAGGGTTGCTCGAGGTAAATCAACAAAGAAAAGGCGAAAAAAATCACCCACGTTTGAAAATTCTGCACCCTTCTCCGCCTCGTCGTCACCATCGATGTTGAAAATTTCGCTTTTTTGCTTCGATGGCGTCGTTTGTCGTATACTTTGTACCTATTCCGAACGACGCATTTGTATGATGTTTTCGTACTTACACGACGAATGAAACAAAAACACATTATCCGGAAACCTGTGCTTTCGAAAGTATCAAAATTGTAAGGGAAAAAAATGAAAAGAGAAAAAACCAAGGGAAGGAAAAGATAGAAAACGACGAAGAAGAAGACTAGAAACAGTTTAATAAGTTAAACAAACTTAATACTCTTAACAAACTTCATTAACGTTAACTGATGCAAGATATTTTTTATTCGTAATCCGAAGTGAAGGTTTTAAACGTTCCGTTCTTTGGTGCTTTTCCGTTCGTCTTCGTCAGCTTCCTTCTTATTTCTTAGTTATTCTCTCGCAAAAAGCACATCGGGCCAAAAAAAGAACGATGAGGAATGGCAGGCGCACTTTCGAAAAGCTTGTAAAGAATAATAAGAGATTTTCCTTTATTTATGGACTAGCAGGTGAGTAGCAGGGCGAACGAAAACTTTCGCCGGAGTATTCTGATGTACGAGTATGCTCGCAGAGTGTAGTACTTATACCACCCATACCCATTGACTCTGCCTTTCGGCTGCAGCCCGAAGCGAGCTTTGCTCGGCTCGTGCCACATTCTCTAGCTGCTGCTTACGCTGCCGCTGTTTCATTTTCCCATTCTTTTACGTTCGTTGTTGATGTCTTCATTGAAGTTTCGTAATTTAATTATTAGCGACTTGGAAGTTGTTACAAAGAGGCGTGTAAAAAGATAGCAGGCTCGCCCGGTGCCTGCTGCCTGGTTGCTTGGGCAGTGCCGGAATTACAAACTTGCCTACCAAAATATCCTTATATTGGAGTCGGATTGAATTTTTCGATAAACATGGAGAAGGAGAAGCGTAAAACGTATACACACAAATAAGCCTGAATATAGGAACTATTTTTGAGGAGCAAAAATTAATTTTTGAGAAGAGATTCTCCCTCGATTCTGCGCCTTTTAAAAAGTCCAAAATCTGTGTAAACTCAAAAAACAATTTTTTACCCTTAAGGGTGGTTTCTGTATCCAGGCTCATGAATGTTATTCGCAAATCAGATTTTATTCTTTCTTATTCCATTTAATCCAATTTTGAGGCTCTTTCTCTTTTTTTTTGGGAGGGGGGATTGGAAAAAAATTTAATGGCTCAATTGGTCATTTTTGTTGCTTTTTTCATCTAAAAATTATTGAAATCGATTTTTTCAATTTTTTTTATGGTCACTACCAAACAGAATGAAATTACAAAAAGAAAAAATGAATTATTTTTTAAGTACCTAAATAAAATTTCAGCTCTTCATTGCATTTTGCTAAAAAAATTTTTGCTGCCGTTTCGCTCAGGCCACAATATTTTTATATTTTCGGCAAAATCATCACAAAAATGATTTTTATGCATTATTATTGAAATGGATGAAGTGGAGAAATGACTTGTTGAGATTTTTTGAACATAAGTAGGAGATACTTTTCATACCAAACACATAGGAAATTGTTGGTTAAATTCAAAAATATCTCGTCGAATTGAAAAGCAAAAATATTTATCGCTTTCTAAGTGGTTTTTCAAAAAAAAAAAATTGATTCGTTCAATTTGGATTTTTTTTAATATCATGCCATTTTTGAACACTAAATTTCATACCTTTCTCGATGACGTCGAGAAATGTTTATTTTTGATCTTACCTCATTCACTTCAGTGAGCCAGTTTTTGGGTTTTGGATTCGAAAAAATCCCGGAAGTGCCTTTAGGATGGATTTTTTCACTGCCTATTTCTTATATGGGATCCAATTTATTTTTTATTCCTACTTTTCTAATATGCATTTTTTTTTTTTTTTTTAATATCAACTTGCGATTTTTAGTTTTTTTTTCCATCATCGAAGGAAACATTGAATAGGGTTTTATCAGGGGTTATCCCAAGGGATAGTTCAAAGTTGTTTGGATATTCCCAAAAATTTGAATTCCAAAATTACTTAGTGGTTGGTATACCCAATTTTCAAATTTTCAAAAAAAAAGATCATATTTTACAATTTTTTGGATTTTTTTTACTTTGATAATTTCAACGGTACCTAATGAGATTTTGATATTCCAAGTCCTATTCAATTCGAATTTTTTTTAAAAATCGTATCTTTCTGAAAATTTCCAATCGAATAGGATGCTGGAAGAAATTTGGAAAAACACATGGCTAAAATTTGAAAAAAATCTAGGAGAAATTTTTGAATTATTGGAAAAGATGTCTGAGTTGAACAAAATCTTAAAAAACAAGTTGAAAAAAAATTTAAAAATCAAAGTTGGAAAATTTTAGCACTAAAAATTGCCACTTCAATTTCTTCATTTTTTTCAACGCTAAAATTTTCCTTCAAATTTTTTCAAAAATACTCTATGACCAATAAGTTGAGGGATGGAAGACATTGGCATTCATTCAAAATAATTTGATGTTTTCTACTTGTATGGTTGATATGAAATAATCTCAGTGGCATCGAAAATAAGGGTACAAGGGGCTCATTATACCCCATTCCCCAAATCTGCGACTAGGGTACAAAAATCTGATTTTTTTACACAAAATTGTATTATCCAATTCCGAAATTTCTCCAACAGTAGCATTTTTAAAAGCTTGAATTTCCTTCATTTTTTTTTCATTTTGATTTCTTTGTTTTTTTTTTCAATTTCATGTTTTAAAAACTTCTTCCAAGATGGAGCTAATTTTTTTTTCAAATGTTCGAAGTGCAAAATGAATTTTGAAAAAAATCGAAAATTATCGGAAAAATTGGAAAAACACGAAGCGAAAAAAATCGATTTTTTCACCTCTTTTCTCTCCTCTCAGACACAACGTCTTTGGAACATCACTGAATAATTTTTTTCTATCATCTATTACGACACTTTGTGATTTCGTCGTAATTTTGGATTTCAGACCGAGCCTCTAATTCTATCAAGAGATACACGATACCTTGGTACAATCTCTTGCCATTATCGTTCAAATTTCGAACCAAGAACCGCATATTTAAATCAATTAGATAGTCTAATGTTGATTTCTCACACAGAAACGGAAATAAAATTGACATTAAGCGAAAAAGACACACCACAAATTTAATCCTACACCTCAAAAATATCTACCCAAAACGTATCAGGAAATTCGTAATAGAATACCCATCATTATACCCTTTTCTTTCCCCCTCTCCGGCTTCCTAACACCTCTAACCCTATATCAAAGTATCCTCTGCCTACGGATGTAAATACACTCGCAGTCCGTCAAAAATTCTCCCTTCAAAGCTCCATCTTCGTCTACACGAAAACCCTTCGTTTAAATATCAGAAGAAAAAACGAGACGATCTTGGCAATGTGTTTATTTTCCCTTTTTCTTCTCTCGAACCAACTTCGATTTTCATACTTGTTTCTTTTTTCTCGAGCATCACTCGTCGAGTCCCAACGAAAAACACCCAATACGGGTACCCTGGTCGGGGCTGGGGGGCTGGCTATATACGTAGGTACGCTCGATTTAGGGATACTATTTTACGCTCAAGCGCTCGTCGAGCAATATATTCACACGCGAAATCCATCGTAAGCAATATTATAACACTTTGATAGTTTTTGATGTAAGTTGGAATTTTTTTTCGTCGTTCTAGCATTCCGGCTCCCCTCCCGCGCTCCTTTTTCGTACCCAACTTTCGATACGTTCGCGAGCTGGTGCGAAATTCGCGAAATACCGAAATGTGTGTGTCTGAGACACTCACACACGCCATAAAACACCAACAGACTCGTTATGTACCGACGACGAAGCACCGGAGTATAAAGAAATAGAGAAAAAGACTTTGAAAAATAGCGTCGGACGAAGGCCAGGGGGGATTCGTCTTGCTAGCGAACAAAACCATTGCTTTTTTGTACATTTAGCCGAGTGCCTGCCAGGCCAAGCGACGAGGAGAGGGTTACACGTATGTAGGATGCGGTGTATATGCGGATGATGATGATGGCAACGAGGTAAATAGATTTAGCAGCCGCACCGTCGTCGGGTTCGCGTTTAAATTGGGCGAAAATGTATAGAAAAGCTACTTATTGACAGACTAATACGATGAAAGAAAACGAGATTGAATGTGTTTTAACCCTGGATCCTGCGGATGCGGGGGTTTTCTCTTCGACGACGAGCTTTTCCTGTTCGTCGTGTATCGCGTGTCGTCTTCAATGTAAGACAGAGAGAGAAAACATACACGACAAATACCCTGCTGCCCTGGTCGGCTTCTCGAGCATCTAGAAAAAAAAAAGAAAGACGACGCGAAGGAAACGAAACAGATCCGAAAGATTGAAAAATACGATATTAGTTAGTAAACGGACGAATACGCGGATTAAATGTACAATCCGCAGCCGAATCTGTCCGTAAGAGGAAAAAATAGCTATGGCTGCTGACTTCATTCGAAGACAGCCCAGCTCCGTATCAGTAGCGAGGGTTTTGTTTTTACGACGAGATTGATAATAATTGGAGACTGTGCGGTGGCTGCGGCCGCGTCCGGGCGCACAAATGTCGAGAAAATAAAAACCTGCTGAATTGTAAAGCGACCGAATTATTGTACAGATCGTAGGTCGTTTTTCCTGTTCGTTTGGTATTGTAGAATGAGTTTTAATAAAGTTCGAGTAGCCTTATAAAATTATCCGAATGTAGGATTTTTTTCCATCTCTGTTTCTCTCGGTTTCTTCCTTCTTTTTTTTTCTTCTTCCTCGCTGCCGACGTTCTTCTTTTAATTTAATAACCATTTGGAAAGGAATACGGCGAGGAGATAGATAGGATGAATCGATGAAGCGAAACGTAGTTTGTAGACGACGGACGTGTATACTAAAATTTGTTGTAAAAGTTTTGCCAAAGAGAAGTTTAAGTTTATTATCGGATGTAAAATTTACTTGGTTTGAAATTTTTGATGAAAATAGGGGTGTAGTCTGCCCCCCCCGCTTGTTTCGTGTTACCTTGTTCGTCGATCGAGGTTTTGGATTTTCTTCGTTGGCTAGATCGTGTCTATTGAATTACGTGCCTGAAAGTGGATTGTTGGGTGGGAGGAAATTTCGTCAAGGTCTGGGTGTTTTTTCATAATGTACGTCTAAATGTAATACTAATAAAGATCATCCATTACCTAAACTAAACAATTAAAAAAAAAGGAATGAAATTACTCGAAGTTGATTTCAAAAATAATTTTAGGAAAGAAATTTTTTCTAGTGGAACCTTCAGAAATTCAAGTTAGAGATAGAGACGAACTACTTTGTAAAAACGGATGATTTATAATCAGAGATGAAAAAATCGTTTCGTCAAAATTTAGAGGAGGAGTAGTTTTTGTGTTCCAATAGAATTTTGATATGAAATATCTACTAAAGTCTAAATAATTATAACCCTGGAAAGAACAATTTCTCGTGGTGCACTTGTTTTACCAAGCAAGAAAAACATCACTTGGAAACATTTTTTTTTATAGAACTCTAAAATATTTTCTGTTTTTCCCCTTTTTTTAAACCCAAAATTTTTGCCAACTTTGAACTTTTTTTCTGAAAAATTTTCCCAGATTTCTTTCTTTATTTTTTTTGCACACCGAAATGTTTTCGAATTGTGATTTTTTTTCGAAATTTAAAGCCATCCTTAATATTTTAAAAATGATTTTTGCTTTCACTTTTCTTCGCCAATTTTTTTCAGCGGAATTTCATTCAATTTATTTCTAGATTTTTTCTCGAAAGTTTTTTCAAATATACTTAAAGGTTTTTTGTACTTACCTTCATTATTTTTTTGAGTGGTGTACTTTTTTACTTATGAGACAGGACGTCATCATCAACCATGTTAGGGGCTAAAAAAAACTTGGAAGGATGAAAAATTCTATGGAAACGTTTTGAGAAAATTTTAGAGTTAGAAAAATGGGAAAAATTTAAAGTTTTCATTTTACAACGCTTTCGAGGAGGGAAGAAAAGAAGCTAGGTATTCGAAAAACTTGAAAATTTGTGATTTCAATCATTATTATTAGGTTATTCATATCGAGAACTCGCTGAAACCCTCGAAAATATAGTTGAGTTTTCAATTTTTCTTTTTCAATTTCTAATTCAGAGAAAATTTTATTAACGATTCGAAAAAAAAGTTCTACCAACCCCAGAGGCGGTTCGAACAAAAATGTTTAGGGGGGTATGCGGTTTAAAAATGCCGCCTAAATAATTCAAAATTGCCGAGTAAGAATTCAAAAATTCGAGAATTTTTGGCAATAATTACAATAAAAACCACGTGAGGCAACATTATTGAAAAGATAGAACATAATTTTTACAGATCAGTGTAACAAAAACTTGATTTGGCCCGAGCGAAGCGAGGGCGACAATTTCAAGTTCGAGGATCAATAAAACAATATTTTAAAAATTATTCGAGAAGAAATACGATCGGGCCGAGCGCAGCGAGGCCGAAGATTCTGAAAAATTTGATTTTGACACATCGAAAATGAGTTTTCATATGGAAAAACTAAATAAAATAATTGAAATAATTTTGAGAAAAAATACGAAAAATAGTATATTACAATACAAGCAGCGGAAGTGAGTCATGAAAATGCTCACGGCCGATGCTCGTATGGTAAGATATTTTTCATTTGTGCACCATCAAAATCATCATTTGTACTTTTACGTAATACGTATGCGTTCGTGTGGTTCGTGTACCTGGTCGCGAAAGTTTACTTCCGCGTCCTAGGACAGAAAAGTAAGCATGAAAAACACTAAAAACGGTGTTGACAGCTCAATAATGAAAAGACAAACTTCCGATCCGCAAATTAGCAATGAAAAGACGTACTTTCGATACAGTACAAATGAAAAAATCATTTTGTTGAATTTGGATGTTTTAGAACTATGAGACAAAAAATTGAACATGGCCGAGCGCAGCGAGGCCGAAATTTTTGAAAAAGTAATTTGGAAAGGGAATAATTTCAGAGTTGGATTGTGATTTCTGAAAGAAGATAGTAAACTTGAAATTTTAAATGGCTCGATGATTTTTTTTAATCTTCCGGAATTTCTTAGATTTTGCCGACTTACCTAAAATCTCCTAAATTTTGCCGAAATTGCCGACTGAAAATCGGCTGGGGGGGGGGGGGTATTATACCCCCATACCCCCTATCGCGCCGCCCCTGACCAACCCCTACGTGTAGAACGATCTTTTTCAATAGTGTTGATAAAATTGCATACCCTGTTTGCCGTAAATAAATTACCTTTACCACTGCTGGGTTATTCAACGTTAGTTCTGCTCAGGGTTTAAAACCGCTTGAAACCACAACCATTAAAAACCACCACAACCAGATTTTTTGAAAATTTCAAGTGGTTATCACAACCAATTGGAACCATTTCAAATATTTTGTAGAAAACCACTAAAAACCACAACCAACAACCAATTGATTTTTAACTCACAAAAACCACCACAACAACCACCAATTGAATCAAATTTTTCAATTTTTTCAGTGATAAAATTACTTTCTGTTTCTTATTCAATTTTCAATTTTGAATCATTTTCTAACTTGTAAGTCAAGTATCCATACTTCCAAATGCCAAAATGCTAATTTTTCCCAAATTATTGCGAATTTCTGAAAAACCACCACCATTAAAAACCACCACAACCAGATTTTTTGAAAATTTCAAGTGGTTATCACAACCAATTGGAACCGTTTGAAATATTCTGTAGAAAACCACCAAAAACCATAACCAACAATCATTTGATTTCCAATTCTCAAAAACCACAACAACCACCACCATTTGAAACTGAAGCGGTTTTAAACCCTGGTTCTGCTGGTTTTCAACCAAGGGTCAAGTTCATCGAATTTGTAGTCATGGCATCCCAATAATTAGAAAACGATTTAAATTCATTTTTTTGCTGCTTGGGACGCTTGGGAGAAGCTCTTTTTTCATATTGACAATTTCTGTGGTGATGGTACATATTTCACTTTGAAAGGTTTTTGTTCACGAAAGGTGATGCTCAATATGAATTATGGTTCAATTGAAAAAAGATTCAATCAAAACCAATCGTGAAAATTTTCCGAAACTCAAAGTATTTCTTATTATTTCAATTGTCTTTTTTTACAAAGAAGAAAAATTCCAAATAACTTTAGAAGCTCCAAAAAGTAGTGAACCAGTTTTCAATCCATTTTGTAATGTTAAAAATAAGGTATTGTATACAACCACTTTCAGCTTTTTTCAATTGTCTTTTTTTTTTTTTTTTACAAAGATGAAAAATTCCAAATAACTTTAGAAGCTCCAAAAAGTAGTGAACCAGTTTTCAATCGATTTGTAATGTTAAAAATAAGGTATTGTATACAACCACTTTCAGCTTTTTACCTCGAATTTTTCTTTGGACAAAGAAGGGAACCGATTCCACTTTCACCCTCTAAAAAATTAATTCTTGAACTTGAAAATTTTTTTCCGTATCGTTATGTTTTGCACTCCAAAATTTTTAATTTTTTACCAATTCTGTGGCATTTTTTACGTAAACAAGATTCTAACGATTTAAGTAGATAGGTAAGTACTTACAGATCAGCGTTAAAAATAATAATAATATATACATAATTATGTACAAATATCTACACTGGATAGTTTATTGCGGATCATCGGGATGCTCAGAGGAATCATAGAAATAATCAGCGTATTCCGGAGGTGGAGTTGTGGTTGTGGTTGTTTTGTGATGCTGTTTAAGTTTTGGGGTTATTCCACCATCCAGTGGACATGTTACAGCACCTTTAGGAGGAGATGAAGCTTTATCTCTTCGTACTACACCACATTCCGTTGAGTTGTATTGAAGTGGTATTACTACTAAATCGGGTGAATCATCCCCTGTCTCACCTATCCATTGATTTGTAACATAGTACGGAGTAAGCGGTTTGAACTCAAGATGTCCAACACGACAGTAGGCAAATTTAAATATGTTAAGGTAAGTGATATCTTCATGCCGCATATACCAATTGGGTATAATTTCGAGTAATGAATCGTGAAAGTCATACTCCGGTCCTTCCATAGGTTGAGTAACTGCCATAACTGTTGCTAAATACTTGTGAGAAACAGCATTTGCCAAATAATAGCTTCTAGCTACGGTTGCACAAAACTCGATTTCAAGCTTTTCAATTTCCATTTCTGACTTGTTACTGGCAAAGTTGTTTCTAAAATAACGGTAAAGTCTTCTCTTCATTATCTGGAAAGCTGGTGGAGGACGAGGGTCAAGATGCAACAAGTACATGCACTGACCAAAGCGATATCCTATTTCATGGATGAAATGTGGTTTATCATATGGTTTATTTGGGGTTGAATTTCTTGCACTAATTATACTACTATGAATCCACTCATCACGGGTGTTATTTATAATAGCTAAATCAGACTGTATAAACATATTACTCAAGTATTTTATTTTTGATTTTATGGCGATGGTTACCCGGGGTATTTTGCTATACAATTCTGGTTGGTGAGTAAGCTTCTCTAGTGTACTTTTAATTACACCAATTGCGCAGTGGAATGCAGACCAGCCCTGTAACATCAGACCATGAAAATCATTAATACCACCGATACCTACACTGAAATTATTTTCAAATATCTAAGTTGATTAAAGGCAGATAGCTATTGTATCAATGACACTGTGTCAAGTGGCACTCTAATTGGACCACTAAAATTGTCATTACCATTATTTCTAAGTTTTGGTAGTGGAAAATCCAATTCCTTTTTGAATAGAGCTCACCGGCCAAATTTTGTTTTTTGCCCATATTTTTTTAGGAAATAACCAATGAAATTTGTTTTCATCTTTAATTTTTAGTGAACATCCGTTTTTTACAAAGATGAAAACAAATTTCATTGGATAAGATGTAATGACATGCAAATTGACTTAGGCCCGAACCACAGTAGATCCGTTATGTGATCCAGTAACTACTGAAAATTACACGAGGTTCTATAACTATAAGGTTACATTACTATACATAGATATACGTAGAACGCCGTGTATAATTTTCAGTATCGGATCGCGTAACGGATCTACTGTGTTGTTAGCCTTACAAATAATTGATCTATGGTGATCTATGACATCAAGTCGGTGAGCCCTATAAGTCTATAACCAAGATTGCGATGAGCTTAGGTATTTATTTTTTGGTTCGATAGAAAACAAAAAAAATCACAAAATTTACACAGGTTTAAAATCATGGAGATGGATGTTTTTTAAATTTTTCCTGGAGATTTGATGGTTCAGATAAAAATTAAATAAATTTTAACTCAATGAGGATATATTATCTTTTGACTGAATATTCTTTGAAAAAACTTTGTGCATTATTGAAGGTGTAGCATGCATTTCAAAGTGATAAATTTTGATCAGAGAAAGTTTAATCAAAAATAGCGCTACAGAAGCAACAAAAATTATTTTTTCAGTATCACACTAATCCATCTGCCTACATATTATTATTGGATTATTTTTATTAAGTAATTGCAATTACATGAAGTTCGCTTGCTTGCTTGTAGCCAATCGCAATTCCAGTCTCATTGCCAATCCTAACGCCAGTCTCATTGCCACTCTTATATACCATATTAAATTTCTCCACCAGGGCAACTTTCGCATTTGCGAGCATTTCTTGCTGTATACCCAAGCCCTTCAAAATATCGTCAGCATATTTTTCAAAAGTTTTACCTAAAAGAAAAATAAATTTAGTTACTCAGTACTTCAGCGATAATAAGTATTCTCTTTCAGAGAGAAAAAAAACTGTCCAGAATAACTACCACATGAAAGTATAATTTGCAAGTGCAGTAGGGTGTCCCTGCAAAAAAAATTCGGGTCCCCCTAGTTTGGTTCCAAGACGTTCTGAATCTAGTTCTGAGATAATTTGACTTCGAACTATAACTAGGACCAGGACCCAAAATGGACCGATATGGGGAGGCGGCAGGGAGGGGTCAAATTGAATCACGTTGTTTAAATTAGAAATAGTGGCGTCAACAGAATCGAAAATTGGGGACACAAAAGGGGCCATGAGTTGAAATCTTTTTTTTTTGCTTTTTCAATATGAAATAGGAGGGCTGACTGGTTTTGATGGTTAAAAATTCACATATTTGTAGATTAAATTTACTGATTGCATTCATTTTAGAAGTAACATTCTTGCAAAGTATAACGCAATTTTCATAATTTTTTAAGCAAGAGGCGATCTTTTTGAGAAATTTTTTGGTTAAATTGTGAGCGAGAAACTCCTTTTTCATTACCTTCGAATATTTTTTCCATTAAAAAAAATCTAAAGGAGTCAAATTTCTGGAGGGAGGCAAGCGGGAGCCAGAATTTCTCTGGGGTCTGCCCCCTTGGCAACGACTTTGATTAGAAACGGTGCAACATGTAATCGTTTCTCGTAGCGATTACAAATTAGCTATATGAAACTTGCCGAACATCAAACAAAAAGACACGAACATCAATTGAAAAAGGGGTTTGTGATGTCATTTGTAATCGCTTCAGAACACGTTTTTGCTGAAAAAAATTGTCAACTTTTTAAATTTTGTACACCTAAGTAAATAGTGGTGTAAGATTTTATTGTTCAAATACTATTTTTTGACGAAAATTTGACATTTTGGGGGATACCCTTTCAAATCATAGCAAATTCCCTATTAGTGATTGGAAAGAAAACCTTTTTTTTTTTAAAAAAAAATTTACCTCAACCTTGCATTTCGAGTAGAAATTTCACATAAATTTTTTCAATCATTCATAAAAATTGAAAATATGTACATTTTAATAGAAAAAGTATGCGGATACTGGATAGGCAACCACTTTAAAGAATGTCTGCATTAGGCAAAAACACTGCCTGATGCCCGTATTCGGCAAATGCTCATAGCTAATTATCTACTGATTTTGAAACAACTCTTATTACCTTCTTTTGTATTTTTTTGATCTTGCGCAACTGCATATGAGGCATCGGAGACATTAAAAATGAGGATGGCTGTTGAAATGATCGCAGAATATACAACATCTTTCAAACGGATTCGGTGACGCATAATGGTATACAACTGGAGATCTAAATAAAAAATACCAACAATAATTAACAGTGGGTAATGTGAAACATTTTAGTTTATACATAACAATATAAAAAAACCGAATCAAATAAATGCAAAAGCGATGTGTAAAGGCGTGTCAGCTAGTGATGGGCGATTACTAATCGATTATCAAAATAATCGATTAATCGACGTAAAAAATAATCGACGTGCAATTATTTTTTTCAGAATAATCGATCGTCGATTAATCGATTATTTAGTAGAAATAATCGCACATTCCATTGTTTTTCCTTTTTCAATTTTTTGGGCTGAAATTGCATGGGAAAAAATTAAAAATAGGATATAACATGAAAATCTTGAAGAAAATGTAGAAAAAAAGAGGCTTTGACCTGAACAATGTGTATTTTTTGCCAAGTTGTCATATATTTTTTTTTAAATTTTTGAAACGTGGAGCTTCTTGACAAATCTTTGAAAATTATTCACGAACATCCATCTTTTGACTTCAAAGTAATTTGAGGTCTATGAAAACTTTAAAGAAATTTTTCAACGTATTTGGAAATTTTGAATTAAGAGAAAATAATTTGAGATACTGAACAAAATATTTCGAGAAAAATGGAACAAAAATCAACTGAATTTGTTTTTTGTTGTATACTTTTGAGTCTTTTGAACATTGCTGGAAGAAAAAATAACATCCATCGCCCAAAGATTGTTCTGTTCTTGTTTTTGTTTTATTATTGAATTAATTGTTGCCGTTTTTTTGAATTTACAAACGAATGATACATAGGTAAGGTTACATAAAATTTTCCAATTTTTATTGAATTTTGTGGGTGTAGTGTCACGATTTGGGCAAAATTCTCAATGAAATTTAGTCATTTCAGTCGGCTGAGCCACCGCTGCCGAAAATTTTATACGCCGTTGATGGCATCGACTCAAGTTAGCAAGACAGCCGCCGCCAGTAAAATAAATGGTTGAGCCGCCGCCGATTCAAATCTCATCGGCGCAGACTTCTAGCTAAACCCCTTTTTCTAGGCGTGCAATTCAATATTGTAAGCGTGCTGAACTGCTGATATAATATTTCTTAAAATTATGTAAGTTAGGTACTGAGAAAAACACATTCGAAAAAAAAAATTGAAGACTAAACTTTCGTAACTTTCATACTTGAAATCGAAATGTTAATGTGTTAACTACATAAATTATATGTATAATAATAAGTAGGTAGGTAGGTATAGGTGTGTGTTACGTACCTAGTGAATTTTGGTTTAATCTAATATGGTTAAAATAGCATCAACTCGCTACTGATCTACTGTCTAGAATTTTTTGAAATCCAACTTAGGAACATAAAAATCTAATAAAATGTGCTCATTAAAATATGTAGATATGATAAACGGAAACCTAATTTCTAGCAAAATCTATCAAGTTAGATTTGTTAGAAGTGATGATAGTATAGAGGAAATACTGAATATTTCTACGCAATATAAATTTCTCAGGCAGATAAATACGCAGTATTAATTTTTTAATAATTAATTCAGCAGTTATATTGAAAGATGAGTATCAAATTTGGATGGAATTTAGATACCTATGATAACATTACTTAAACTTAACATCCATTGACATACTACCTACCAATTTTGTCATCTTCTTTCTAGAAAAATCTCCTTTAAGTAATTTTGAATTTGATTAAACAGCACTAATAAAAGGAAATCAGCCGTGAAAGAAATGTTAAAAATTTCCGTATGATTTTAATCTGGTATCTACACGATGGATATGACAGAAATTATTACCATTTTGGAGGAATGTGTCATAGTATCATGAGTTGGGTTAGTGGAAAATAACTTTCAGAAGTTAATTAAAATATGTACGTATCATTTTAGAAGAAATGTTAAATTCCTGAGATGGAAAGGTTGAAAATGATCATTATTACTTAACGAAGCTGTAATGATTATAATAACATACATAAATGCCTTTTCTAACTCTGTGAGTCAAAAATTTCTATCTTCTCTCTCAAAGGTTAGAAAATCTCCAGCTTTTTTCAATTATTCCAAAAAGCTCGGAGGAGGTCATTTGTTTGACATAAAAATTCACAAAAAAATTTTATTTTACTGAAATTGAAAGTAAATTTTACAAGAAAAACAAGTCTATACAGTTTCATCAACATTGAATAATTCTTCAAAAATTCAATATGGTTTTCGGAAAAATCAGAATTTTTCGAAATACAGTAGAAGTTCGATTAAGGTAACATACCAGTTTTGGATCACTTTTTCTTTGAATTCGTGTCCTGACACTCCTGACGTTATTTATGAACCAATTTTGGTGATTTTTTTAAAAAAATAAACGTTGAATTCTCCTCTACAAAGTAGCGCGGTTGAATTTTGAAAAAAACGATTCCAAGTATTTTTTATCCAGGCTTGAAAAACCCAGAAAAAATACGCCTTTTTAGCCTTTTTAGGGGGTTCTACCAATTACGGATCATTAAATAAAATTTAAGTTATGCATTTTTTTTCACTCTGATTGTATTTTTTACATTACAAAGATAACCTTCAAAGATTTTCATCAAAAAATTGTTAAAAAACCGAAGTTGAAAAACTACCAATTGTGGATCGATCCGTAATTGGTAGGAAAATTTTTGATCCGCAATTGAAAATTGAAAATTTTTCTACCAATTATGGATCAAACCAATTACGGATCACTTTCACTTTGGAATTTCACTGCGCAGATTTAATAATGTTAATCACCCAATATATAAAAACATGACGAAAATCTCGGAACAGACAATTTTGGTGAAGAAATCCAACTTTTTTGGTGCCAATTTACGTTTTCTTCGATGCTTGGCAAATGACACTCAAAATTCGCAAAACGGGTTGATCACGCAAAAAATGTGTCGATAGTACTTCCCTGAACATGAAATAATCAGCAACCGCGTCAAAAACTAAATATCAATAACACTACTTACACTTTTTAACAATCGCCATTGCAAAAAATACGAAATTCAACTAAAAATGCGACTCACTTTTTTCAAATGAATCTACAAGCGGTTTGATTACACGAAAAATGCAAAGTTTACATATTTTCTGAAAGGTAAGACTTCAGACTACACGATTATGTTGGTATCAATCCTTGGTGACCATTTCGGAACGACGTAGAGCGCCTCAAAAAAATGATCCGTAATTGGTAGCCTGATCCAAAACTGGTATGTTACCTTATCCGATTATCCGACAATTTCTTAAAAGGATATCCACTACGATTCAAAAAGCTGGACAATAAACAATCAGGTAGGGCTTGTGGTCACTTATTCCCTGAGCTGCGATAAACGAATGGGGGTAACTTTAGAGATAGGTACATAGACCTGATTTGGAATAATCGGCACACAGGCCAGAAAGGATTTAAATTGACATTCAAAAATAATAAAACTGATATTATGGATCGCTATTGAAATAATGCACAGAGGAGGGTAAGGGAATAAATGAAACACGAATAGCTGAACATACGGATCATACTATTTTAATCGAACACAAATATATTACAAACTTAACCTGACATAAAATCGGTCACCCGAGAAACTCTTGTCATGTAACACCTCGCAGTTTTGTACATGATAGAGGTCTCCGTCGCAACGCGTACAGGCCACCACAAACTTAATCAAAACGCCGAACATACTTATAAAAAACACTCGAGGCTACTTAAACTCAGTCTACAGTCTAAGTGGCAAAAAGTGTTCATTGAGTGTGCTTTTCTGGGGCGCAAAAAAATCAGTTGGCTTCTTGTTGGTATGGGTCCCATGGTACGAAAAAAGTGTATTTTGGATTTTTGTCTTTGCACAATGGGGAGCTGGGGCCTAAAAAAACCCATTTTTTCAACTTGATCGGGCGCAAAAAAATTTTCCACAGTGTGATAGCAGACACTCCCCCGACTCCAAAAATATGTCACAACCCTTGGGCCACTTGCACAATGGGGGGCTAGGCCACTCAAAGTGCGATTTTTCGCCAAATTCGGCCATTTTTGGCACAATAATGCCTCTGTATGCGACATGTGGTCTGGGGCGCAAAAAAATTCAAATGTAATGCATACCCACATTCATTCTGCATCTAATGAGCCAATGTTTGAGGAAAACGGTTTGCACAATAGGCCGTAGTGAATTTTCAAAGTTGAGAAAATGAGTAATTTTCACCCCCCTTCATCATGAATGAGTTCTCAAAAAAATATATGAAACTTGGGTTGCGACATATCAAAAGGGGTTAAAATTTTGCAAGCAAAACGAAATTATTAGTGAAAATTGAATTCGAGCCCTTTCGACCCTTTTTTGGGCCCCTTTATGGGCCCTATTTTTGGGGTTTTTCCAAAAATGGCATGCGACCTATCAAAATGGGTTAAAATTTTTCAAGAAAAGCGAAATCATTAGTGAAAATTGAATTCAAGCCCTTTCGACCCTTTTTTGGGCCCCTTTTTGGTCCCTATTTTTGAGTTGTTTCCAAAAATGGCATGCGATCTATCAAAATGGGTTAAAATTTTGCAAGAAAAACGAAATTATTAGTGAAAATTGAATTCAAGCTCTTTCGACCCTTTTTGAGCCCCAAATTGAGCCCTATTTTTGAATTTTTTCCAAAAATGGCATGCGACCTATGAAAATGGGATAAAATTTCGTCAAAAATTCAGAAATGTCATCCAAAACCAATTTTGAGCAACTTTCGAAAATTTTGAGCTCCAAATAGGGTCAATTTGGGTGTTTTCAAGTAACTGGTGTGTGACCTGTAAAAGAAAGGTAGAATTTCACCAGAAGAACAGAAATGTCATCTAAAATTATTTTTCAGCAACTTTTGATACCTACTTATGTAGGTAAACTTTATGAAACAAATTTTAAAAATCATTTGGCAACCCATCATTATGGGTGAAAATTTCATAGGGAAATCAACCATCGTGAACAAAACCTTTTCCAATTTTCTATTTCTCATTTAATATGTATTACACATTTCCTCGTTCATTTTTTCATCTAAGAGGAAAATATTTTATAAGTTGAAATTTCTGAAGTCTAAAGGTGTTCAAAAACGGTGAGAATTTGAGGCTCAAAATTTTCAAAAGTTGCTGAAAAATAATTTTAGATGACATTTCTGTTCTTCTGGTGAAATTCTACCTTTCTTTTATAGGTCACACACCAATTACTTGAAAACACCCAAATTGACCCTATTTGGAGCTCAAAATTTTCAAAAGTTGCTAAAAATTGGTTTTGGATGACGTTTCTGAATTTTTGACGAAATTTTATCCCATTTTCATAGGTCGCATGCCATTTTTGGAAAAAATTCAAAAATAGGGCTCAATTTGGGGCTCAAAAAGGGTCGAAAGGGCTTGAATTCAATTTTCACTAATAATTTCGTTTTTCTTGCAAAATTTTAACCCATTTTGATAGATCGCATGCCATTTTTGGAAACAACTCAAAAATAGGGACCAAAAAGGGGCCCAAAAAAGGGTCGAAAGGGCTTGAATTCAATTTTCACTAATGATTTCGCTCTTCTTGAAAAATTTTAACCCATTTTGATAGGTCGCATGCCATTTTTGGAAAAAACCCAAAAATAGGGCCCATAAAGGGGCCCAAAAAAGGGTCGAAAGGGCTCGAATTCAATTTTCACTAATAATTTCGTTTTGCTTGCAAAATTTTTACCCCTTTTGATATGTCGCAACCCAAGTTTCATATATTTTTTTGAGAACTCATTCATGATGAAGGGGGGTGAAAATTACTCATTTTCTCAACTTTGAAAATTCACTACGGCCTATTGTGCAAACCGTTTTCCTCAAACATTGGCTCATTAGATGCAGAATGAATGTGGGTATGCATTACATTTGAATTTTTTTGCGCCCCAGACCACATGTCGCATACAGAGGCATTATTGTGCCAAAAATGGCCGAATTTGGCGAAAAATCGCACTTTGGGTGGCCTAGCCCCCCATTGTGCAAGTGGCCCAAGGGTTGTGACATATTTTTGGAGTCGGGGGAGTGTCTGCTATCACACTGTGAAAAATTTTTTTGCGCCCGATCAAGTTGAAAAAATGGGAAAAAATGGTGTTTTTTAGGCCCCAGCTTCCCATTGTGCAAAGACAAAAATCCAAAATACACTTTTTTCGTACCATGGGACCCATACCAACAATAAGCCAACTGATTTTTTTGCGCCCCAAAAAGCACGCTAAATTCGATTTCTAGAGTACTTTTTGCCACTTGGACTGTAGACTAACTATGGGTACTTTTTGCCACTTGGACTGTAGACTAACTATGGCCTACTCGGAATAATTGCACCTCAAGCGGAATCACCCTTTCCTCACACAGATGTGATACGCGTGGTAGGTACTTAGATGACTGAAGATTCAGGGTAACCGTAGTTTGCGGGTACCCACGTATCACTTGGAGAATCAGGGTTACCAGTACCCAGCAGAAGGGAGAATTGGGCCATATTTACCCTTCACACTAGGTATGAAATTGGAATAAAGTTGAAAAAATCAAAATTGAAAATGCTTGAAAAATTGAAGTTTCATAAAAGTACTATTGGGAGAGAAATTGGACATGATTCTGAAAAAAACATAGAATTAAAGAATTGAAAAAAATGTGCCTAAAATTTAAAATAGATTTGGACTTAAATCGTTAGAATCTTGTTTACGTCGAAAATGTCACAGAATTGGTAAAAAAATTAAAAATTTTGGAGTGCAAAACATAATGATACAGAAAAAAAAAAAGAATTGAAAAAAAAAATGCCTAAAATTTAAAATAGATTTGGACTTAAATCGTTAGAATCTTGTTTACGTCAAAAATGTCACAGAATTGGTAAAAAAATTAAAAATTTTGGAGTGCAAAACATAATGATACAGAAAAAATTTCAAGTTCAGAAATTGAAATTTTTCTTGAGGGTGAAAGTGGAATCAGTTCCCTTCTTTGTCCAAGGAAAAATTCGAGGTAAAAAGCCGAAAGTGGTTGTATACTACAATATCTTATTTTTAACATTACAAATCGATTGAAAACTGGTTCACTACTTTTTGGAGCTTCTAACGTTATTTGGAATTTTTCATATTTGAAAAAAAAGACAATTGAAAAAAGCTGAAAGTGGTTGTGTACAATACCTTATTTTTAACATTACAAATCGGTTGAAAACTGGTTCACCACTTTTTGGAGCTTCTAAAGTTATTTGGAATTTTTCATCTTTGTAAAAAAAGACAATTAAAATAATAAGAAATACTTTTGAGTTTTGGAAAATTTTCACGATTGGTTTTGATTGAATCTTTTTTCAATTGAACCATAATTCATATTGAGCATCACCTTTCGTGAACAAAAACCTTTCAAAGTGAAATATGTACTATCACCACAGAAATTGTCAATATGAAAAAAGAGCTTCTCCCAAGCGTCCCAAGTAGCAAAAAAATGAATTTAAATCGTTTTCTAATTATTGGGACGCCATGACTTCATAAAAAAAATCTTGAACAAATTCGATGAAGTTGACCCTTGGTTGAAAACCAGCAGAACTAACGTTGAATAACCCAGCAGTGGTAAAGGTACATCATTTATTTAAGGTAACATACCAGTTTTGGATCAGGCTACCAATTACGGATCATTTTTTTGAGGCGCTCTACGTCGTTCCGAAATGGTCACCAAGGATTGATACCAACATAATCGTGTAGTCTGAAGTCTTACCTTTCAGAAAATATGTAAACTTTGCATTTTTCGTGTAATCAAACCGCTTGTAGATTCATTTGAAAAAAGTGAGTCGCATTTTTAGTTGAATTTCGTATTTTTTGCAATGGCGATTGTTAAAAAGTGTAAGTAGTGTTATTGATATTTAGTTTTTGACGCGGTTGCTGATTATTTCATGTTCAGGGAAGTACTATCGACACATTTTTTGCGTGATCAACCCGTTTTGCGAATTTTGAGTGTCATTTGCCAAGCATCGAAGAAAACGTAAATTGGCACCAAAAAAGTTGGATTTCTTCACCAAAATTGTCTGTTCCGAGATTTTCGTCATGTTTTTATATATTGGGTGATTAACATTATTAAATCTGCGCAGTGAAATTCCAAAGTGAAAGTGATCCGTAATTGGTTTGATCCATAATTGGTAGAAAAATTTTCAATTTTCAATTGCGGATCAAAAATTTTCCTACCAATTACGGATCGATCCACAATTGGTAGTTTTTCAACTTCGGTTTTTTAACAATTTTTTGGTGAAAATCTTTGAAGGTTATCTTTGTAATGTAAAAAATACAATCAGAGTGAAAAAAAAATGCATAACTTAAATTTTATTTAATGATCCGTAATTGGTAGAACCCCCTAAAAAGGCTAAAAAGGCGTATTTTTTCTGGGTTTTTCAAGCCTGGATAAAAAATACTTGGAATCGTTTTTTTCAAAATTCAACCGCGCTACTTTGTAGAGGAGAATTCAACGTTTATTTTTTTAAAAAAATCACCAAAATTGGTTCATAAATAACGTCAGGAGTGTCAGGACACGAATTCAAAGAAAAAGTGATCCAAAACTGGTATGTTACCTTACGGCAAACAGGGTATGCAATTTTATCAACACTACTGAAAACAGTGTTGCCGAATTCTAATCTTGAAAAGTTCCGAAAAAGGTTCCGGAAATCGTAAAAAGATCCGGTTTTTTATTTCATCAACAATTTTGCTTTAAAAAAGAGGGGGGATCAAAATTTGAAGAAAAAATTGCCAATTTTCTATGATATTGACCGAAAAACCAGTCATTTTTGACTAAAAAATCAGCAACAAAAATTATAAAATATTGCCCGAGCGAAGCGAGGGAAATTTTTTTGAAAAATCGTGTCTAAAATGCAATAAAATGCAATAAAATGCAATAAAATTTCCGGAAGTTCCGAAAATCGAAAAGTTCCGGAAAAGTTCCGGAAAAAGTTCCGAAGAGCTTCAAAAGTTCCGTTTTTCGGATCTTTATCCGGAATTCGGCAACACTGACTGAAAAATATCGTTCTACATGTAGGGGTTGGTAGAACTTTATTTTTCGAATCGTTAATAAAATTTTCTCTGAATTAGAAATTGAAGAAGAAAAATTGAAAACTCTTTTGGAGACAAAATCTTGCTTTAAAACTATATTTTCGAGGGTTTCAGCGAGTTCTCGATATGAATAACCTAATACATAATAATGATTGAATTCACAAATTTTCAAGTTTTTCAAATACCTAGCTTCTTTTCTTCCCTCCTCGAAAGGTTGTAAAATGAAAACTTAAAATTTTTTCCATTTTTCTAACCCTAAAATTTTCTCAAAACGTTTCCATAGAATTTTTCAGCCTTCCAAGTTGTTTTTAGGCCCTAACATGGTTGATGATGACGTCCTGTCTCATAAGTAAAAAAGTACACCACTCAAAAAAATAATGAAGGTAAGTACAAAAAACCTTTAAGTATATTTGGAAAAGCTTTCGAGAAAAAATCTAGAAATAAATTGAATGAAATTCCGTTGAAAAAAATTTGCTAAGAAAAGTGAGAGCGAAAATCATTTTTAAAATATTAAGGATTGCATTAAATTTCGAAAAAAATCACAATTCGAAAACATTTCAGTGTGCAAAAAAAAATAAAGAAAGAAATCTGGGAAAATTTTTCAGAAAAAAATTTTAAAGTTGGCAAAAATTTTAGGTTTAAAAAAAAAGAAAAAAACAGAAAATATTTTAGAGTTCTATAAGAAAATGTTTCCAGGGGTGCGTTCACTTGTTTTGTATTTTTTGGTATGTTCTATTTCAAAAATTGAATGTTTTCGAAGGTTTTATTTTCGTCTTATAGATCTAATCTAATTATACTAAAATCCAAGATCGAAATTTTATTTCATGGGGAAAGTAGTATTGGGGCATCTGTCTGTAATTCACAGGCAGTTTTTCAACATGAAAAATTGTTGGTTGCCAAATTCCTAATTCGGGGGTTTTCATTTTCATCGAAATAAGTAGGATGTTTAATAGGTATAAATATATTGGCATTTAAAATTTTTTTTTTCATTTTCTAATTTTTACATGTTTTCTCATGAAATATTTCTAAATTAGAAGGCAATAAAAAATAAATGAATATTTTTCTGGGATTTATTCCTGAAATACCAAGGCAAAAAAATAGGTAGGTAAGATAATTATTTATTTATTTATTTATTTATTTGGGAAAAAATTTATATCGAATGTTGCCCGTATTACAACCAGGGCTGGTGGAACACTACGTCATTTTGTTCTATTCAGAACAGGAACAAATCATTGAGCGAATTGTTTTGTTCTGTTCTGGTTTTGTTCCAGTTATTTTTACGCTTTCTGTTCTGTTCTGTTCTGTTCCGTTCCGTTGTTTATTTCGTTTTGTTCAGTTCTGTTCTGTTCTACTCTATTTTGTTCTGTTCCGTTCCATTCTGTTCTGTTCTGTTCTGTGTTTTGTTCTGTTCCATGAACTTAAAAAAAAATCTGTAAATTGATGTTTCTCGTGCTTTAATTGAATGTAATTGTCAATCAATCTCAATTCGCGAGTCAAGGCACATGTGGCTGCATCTAGCGGATTTCGCGCAACTGCTGAAAAGGGGATGAATGGTGGATGATTAGAACGACATCGGGTGCTTTCGGTTACTCCCGAACCGGTTCGTCGACTTGTTTCAATTTTGTTCGATAGCCAGCCACATACTGTGCCATTGTTGTTATTTTCTACACTATCCCCTTTTCAGACGACGACACTAGCGAACCTCACGAGCCTTGATCCGCGAATTTTAATGATTATCTGAGGTTGAAGTGTGAAAAAAACGCTGCCTTTTGTACCCTCTTCCTCGTCCCTCTTGATGAAATCAATTACCTATATTTGTATATTTTTTTGATGAAAATTTTGGAAATCATTAAAATAAAATGAACATGAAAAATTACTTTTTTAGTTTTTTTGGACATAGGAAAACAAATATAATTGAAAATTAAAAAAAAAAAAAACATGAACAAAACAAAGCGTTTTGTTCTGTTCAGAACAGAACAAAACAATTTCATTTTTGTAGCGTTCCGCTCTGAACAGAACAAAATATATTGAGATTTGTTCTGTTCTGTTCTGTTTTCTGTTCCGGTTCATTTCTTGGAGAATTATTTTGTTCCGTTCCGTTTATTGTTCTGAACAGAACAGAAATTTTAGTGTTCTTTTTTGTTCATTTTGTTCTGTTCTGTTCTGTTCCGTTCCACCAGCCCTGATTACAACACATCAGTATAATTTCTTTTAAAATTTCTTGGATATTTTTGGGGGAAAAAGGAAGACTGCGACGGGTGAGAGAAATTTTATAATAGGGCAAAACCTATTTTTTTATTGGAGGGGGGGGGGGGCAGGAGGAAGGAGAGGCCAAATTACTTTCAAAATTACTCACTTGTGAAAAAAAGTTGAAAAAAAATTCTAAGCAATATAAAAAACGAACAATTTTAGTTCTTTTTGTTTCAAGGTACAGTTTTGATATTTTTTACAATTGAGAGTAAGACTGCGACGGGTGAGAGAAATTTTATAATAGAGCAAAACCTAATTTTTTGGGGCCAGATTACTTTCAAAATTACTCACTTATGAACAAACAAGTTGGAAAAAAATTGCAGAGCATCATAAAAACGAACAATTTTGTTGTGATCCGTGATCGGGATAGGACGGGTCCGGTGCTCAAATAAATAAGGTTAATTATTAATTTGCGATCATTTACATGAGACGGGTTGTTGAATACCTGGAAAAAATTTCTGAACAGTAAATTTATTGTGAATCTCCCCTCTTCCCCTCCCAATGAAATGCAATAAATCTTTGAAAATCGTTCACCTCGCGAGTTTTTTTTTATAAAGGGAGTAAAAGTCGAGGTACTTTTACTCCCTCTATTGTTTTTTTTTATAATGTAGAAAAAAATTGAAAAAACATAATTTTGAAAAATACAGGGGTTGGGGCCTCGAGGCGGACCATACTAATTGATATTATGTAAACCCCTATCCCATCCGAAGGATGGGTTTCCCACTAGTCAGATGAGAATTTTTGAATGTGAGAAAGTTGGGAAACTTTTGATAAGTTTGATGTTGTTAGCTTTTGATGGTCGTATTGTTAAAAATTTCGGATTTTTTGATTGGAAAGATGTTTCAAGATGGTTAAAAGTCGTTGTTGCAAAGTTGAGCTTGTTGTTTTTGAAAAAAGAAGTCAGAATTTCGAATTTTGAATTTAAAAATCGATGGTTGTATGTTGAAAGTTTGTATTTTCATGTCTATTTTAAAATAGTGTGGATAGGTATTATGGTCTGTTCACATAACATTGAATTAACGATTAAGAATTAAGAATTAAGAAATGAAAAATTTTACTTTCAATTGACTTACAATTACCTCCAATCAGATATCAGAATTAACTGCATCAAAACATAGCCAAATATTTCTTACGTCCCACAGTGGGCCAGGAGACCCCCCAAAACGCCTGAAACTGAATATTTCATTACAATTTTCGGAACAGTTGGTAAAACCTACCAATATATATGTATTTTGGGACGCTGAATCCGAATTTGGCAAAAATTTTGACCCTGGGGTAAAGGGGAGGGGGGTAAAAAGCATTTCTTTTTTCAAAATGAGAATTACAAATTTTCAGTGAAAATCAAGTTTTTTGAGGTAGGTACTGAACACGAATTTGAAGTCAAATTTTGTTTTCACCAACACCCCTAAGAAGGGGGTGGGGAAGGAGTGGGGGCCTGTATTTGATCGTTCGTTAAATCATCAAATTGAAGAAAGTGAATTGGTATGTTTGAAGAGAAATTGCTCAAGAATTACACGTTTTTTCGTAAGAAACCCCATCTGGAGGGCACGGGGGCACCTCTGGGCAGAAATTTTTTTCATATCTGGGTAGGTGACATAAGTATCTACATTTTAAGCCTAAAACGGTCGCTAAGCTCGGCGAAGCGTAATACTTCTACTCCAAAACAGTTTCACTTTTGGTATAGAAATTGACAATATTCAAATCGCAATTGACAAAAAAGTAAGCGTAATAGGTAAAAATGGTTTGAACCACGTGAAAGTACTCATTTTGGGGAATAGAATCCATATTTTACTTTTTAAAATCGCGAAAGTATAACTCATAATAACTCCGGTTTTAAAAAACACCTTATACAGAAGCGCTTGACAGACATCGCATCGCCAAGTTCATTGCACGCGTACGGCTATTGTGGTGGGGGTAAGGACAATATGTCAAGTGTTTGGGACATGTTGAGATGTGTATAACAATATTACGCATTCGTTGATTCGATTGCGGAAACTTTTTTTTTCTAGTTTCAGGCGTTTTTGGGGGTCTCCTGGCCCACTGTGCGTCCTGGTATTTACGGTAAAATTCTTAATTCTTAATTCTTAATTGTTAATTTAATGTTATGTGAACGTAGCCTTAGATTGAAGATTTTAAGTACTTATCTACTTCTGTTTTTCGGAGGAAATGAAATAATACTTTTATGCATTTTTTGTATCCAAATTTTTTTTTTTTTTGAAAAAATCTTACTTCTTCATCTTCTTTTCTCTTTTCCTTTTCTTTCCAGAAAAAACAGTTCATAGAAGGAAAAAAATTAGATGTTGATTTTTTTTTTTTTGGCGAAACTGAGTATTTAGATACTTTTCTTTTACCTAATTTTTTCAGCATTTTTTTTTCAAAAATTTTCATCATCGTTGGGTAGGTAGATATAACTATTTGAGGGGCTTGGTTCCAAAACTCACTTTTGCCATCAAGGTACTTTTTGAGAAAACCACGAAAAACGATTTCAAGGTGCGCGTTTTGGGTTTCGATGCCAAAAATGGTCTAGATTGATGAAGTTGGTGTATATGAAGAGGCCTATGTGAAAAAAATCCAAAAGTAGTCGGCCATTGTGCTTTAAAGTTACAATTGCATATGGCAAAAGTGAGTTTTGATTCCAACTCATGATTTTTGCAAATTTTCATTACATTACGAAGTTTAAAATTTGTTTTCATGACCTACGAACAAGTTTTTACCCTAAAGGTAGTAGTGATATGTTTTGTAGAAAGGGACCTAAGAGGTTTTTTTCCCCCCTTTTTTTGAAACTACAACACAGTCCAGTACGGAAATACGCCCCTTTGCCATTATAAATCATTTATAATACCGTTAGAACATTGTAACTTTGTTAACCAGATAATATCATTCGTTTTTGCCGGTTAGAAATACATTTAAAAACAGTTGGCATCAAAACTCACTTTTGCCAATGGCAAAAGTGAGTTTTGGAACTGAAGTCACTTTTCGATCGCGGATTCTCGCGGAATCGAAGCATTAACGTGAAAACGGAGACTGTAGGGTTGTAGAGCGTGAGAAACTGTATCCGAATCCGCAATAAAAACGAAAATGATTTTTGTGGCAAAAGTGAGTTTTGGAACCAAGCCCCTCATTTTAATTTTTCAAAACTTGAAATACTGTCTGTCGGTTATATCATGACACTTTTTACAGTGATACCAGCAGGCGAAAATTACTGAAGGGTTTCTCAAATCAACAAAAAATTAACAAATAAATGGCTAGCAAAAAGGAATTTTGTTCGAATTTTTCAAAAAAATCAATGTTTTGATTGTTTATTTTCCGAATAATTTTTTTTCTGAAATTTGAGAATCCCTAGAATTTAGAACTTTTTGTTCATTGGTAACCCTGCAAAAAGTGTCATGATATAACCGACAGACAGTATTTTCATGTTTTGTTTGGAAAGTCAGATTGAAATGGTCTATTTTAAATGGTGAATGTATGTTCTCAAGTTTTGGTGGAGATAATAATGAAAAATGTAATTTCACTATTGTGTTTGTTTATCCTTTTATTTAATCTATTTTTAAAATCATTGTACAATTGCATTACGAAGATTGTAATTTTGTAACTCGTTGGATGATAATTTGATATTAGGTTCAGACTTATTCTTGATTTTCTTTCATGAATTTTTTTTGACTTGTATTTTTATGATCAAATTGATCAAGTTTTCTTTGATTTTTTGTAATTTTAGAATTACCAGAAGCATGTTTAATGATTTTAATTCAATTAATTTTAGATTTTTTGCAAGTTTGATATTTTGGAAAAAATGTTCATTTTTTGAATAATTTGATGATGTTTTTGTAATTTGGAATTGATTTTATTTTGGTATTCGAAAGTTCTAACTTTGATTTGTATGTTTTTCCTAGTGAAATTTTGGTTTAATTTTTGTAGTTTGTAGAATTGTTGAGGAAATGTGCCTTTTTTGGACAATTTCTGATTTGATGCGGATGTTTTTGATTTTTGATGCATTTTTATGCTGTAAATATTAATTGTAGAAATGAAATTCGAAGTTTAATATCAATTTTGTTGCTAGATAATTTGTTGATTTTCAAAGTAATGGTTTTAAAATAATGATTTTCTTTCTCTTGGAATGAGGCTTCTCATTCAGGGGGAGTTCTGTTACATGATGATTTGTAATTCTCGTATGCATGAACGTATGTGTAGATAAGTGTAAAGCAGGTTAATTTTAGATGGTCTTTCTGTACCATATCGTATGTGTTATCTTATCTTGTTTTCCCATTTGAGAAGTATTTTTATCTTAGTTTTTGTAGTTGTGCACTTCGTATGTAACGTATGTACCAATTGTATCAGTTTGAAATATACAGTCCACTTTTGCTCGTTGATTCGTAACAATGGTAGTAAAATAACGAAACCGGTTTAACATAGGTTTGTAAATTAACTTTACCACCTGGGTAGTGCAAAAAATGTAAAAAAATTCTTTTGTGTGATCCAATCCCATCTTGGCTTAGTTCAGCGTGTTAACAACACGAGTGATATACGCGATTTTTATTGTAGGTAGGTACTTCCTATAGTGATGATATTGCTCCGAGGACGATAGTGTAATTTTTCAATGTTTGATTGTTATTTGAACTATTTGCCTAATTATACGTTAATTAATTTGATATGCTGGCAGTGTTGTGATGTCGGGTCAGTGCGTGAAATGAAACACATGTGTGCCTTTTATATTCTTACCAGTGTGTTATTGTTATTCAACATTGTGTATGGGCAGCAACGTATTTTTCATTTTTTTAAAATAGATACCTATTCGCGGATCAAGGCTCGTGAGGTTCGCTAGTGTCACTGTCTGAAAAGGGGATATTTAAAAAAAGTCCGTCAGAAGTTAGGGAAGGCGCCTCCATAGAGGCACCTTATCGGTCTACCTCCTGGTAGACCGAGGTAGACCGCGTAATTTACGGTAATTACACGTGATCAGGAAGGCGTCTCCATGTTGATTGTTATCGATCTACCACCGGGTAGACCGGCTGGTAGACCGCGTTTTTTTAAATGTTTAAATCAAATAAAATATCAATAACCTTCAGCTCGCGATCGGCGATCTACAGATCTACTCGAGGTAGACCGGATGGATGGTCTATAAGAAATGATTTTTTTATTTTGAACCTTTGAAAAAAATATAAAATTTATAAAATCATCAAAATAACTATAGTCTGTTCGCGTTGAGAATGAAGTGATTGTGTTCCCTCACCCAACCAAAAAATCTCGTTTAAAGCATGACATTTTTCTCGTTACGTCGTTAGACTCCGGCAGGATTGTCGACCCATTGAAATATCAGGGTTCAACAGTATTGCCGCAGTGAAATGAGGGAAAAAACCGGTTTTTAACGAGAATTTTTGGTTGCGAGATGGAGCATAATCACTTCATTCTCAACGCGAACGGACTATAGGTTTGTTCGGGCGACCTGCTGAACCTTACTGAAACTACGCAGGTTACTAAAACGTTCGCAGGCGTGCGCAGAGCTAAAGTAACGAATTTGTAAGTAGCGCCCGAACGGTTTTCAGTAACTTTCAGTAGGTTTACATTTTTTATTTATTTTTTGATATGAGAGTAGCTGAGTTTAAGTTGTAGTGTATAAAAATTAAGCCTCATTTTTCGGATTCGGATATTATTGCAATGATTATGGAACCAAACCATAAAAAAATAGCCAGGGTTTTCCCTGGCGTTAAGACTAGGTCTTGAGATGCGATTTTTCTATATGCATCGGAGGATTCATATTTGTTTGCCAATTCCTTAAATAAACTTCTCGAAATGCGAAAATATTGAATAAACTCTTGCTCGGAGTAGCGCGGCACAGTTTCTTCAAAAAACTGTGAGACAGAGGTGCGATCTTCCTTAATATATCTCCTTAAAATAATAGAAATTTCTTGATCAACTTCGTCATCAGAATCATCACATAGTTCAAAAAATTCATTTCTCAGCGTAGTCCATCGTTTAAAATTATTATTAAAGTTTGTAAACACAATTTTCTCCAAATTATTCCTCTTTAAATTTTTACTTGAGAAAAAATTGAAAAAAAATCAAAAATTTTGAGAACCTTATCAGTTATTATCACTAGCCTCTATCAAAATTACAACATGAAGTAAAGGTTGCTGAGAGTTACTGCACAAATTTGGCCAGTAACTTTTGTAACTTCCAGTAACCTACGTAAGATCGCCCGAACAAAAATTTCGTAACTTCAGTAGGCTACACTAGCGTCGCCCGAACGCAATTCAGTAACTATCAGTAACTTTCAGTAGTTTCAGTAAGGTTCAGCAGGTCGCCCGAACAAACCTTATAATTCGCGATCTTCCCATTCCCATGGTAGACCGGAGGTTATTAATAATTTATTAAATCATTAATAAATAATAACCTCCGGTCTACCGCGGGTAGATCGCGAATTAGTTATTTTGATATTTTTGACGAGCTGAAGGCATTTTGATTAGCTTTTGGCTCGCGATAGACCGGAATGTTGAAGACTGGAATTATATTTTTATTTAAAGGTCCTAAAATTTTTTAATAATTACAATTAGAAGCAAAAAGTAACCAATCAAGAAATCGTGAGCCAAAACTGCCAAAAGATAATTAAAATGCCTTCAGCTCGCGATCTACCCGCGGTAGACCAGATGGATGATCTATAAGAAATGATTTTTGGACCTCACAAAAAAAATGGTTAATTGATTACATGCATAAAATTTATAAAATCATAAAAATAGAAAATAACTAATTCGCGATCTACCTATGGTAGACCGGAGGTTAATAAATTATTAATAACCTTCGGTCTACCATGAGTAGATCGCGAATTAGTTAACCCTTATAGAAAAATACTGGAAGTTTTTTTAAAAACTGGCAGTTTTACAGGAATAACTTGCAAGTTTTACTGGAACAACTTGCAGTTTTACAGGATAAACTACCAGTTTTTCAAAACTGGTAGTTTTACAACAAGTAAAACTGCCAGTATTCTCAAAACTGGTAGTTTTACAACAAGTAAAACTGCCAGTATTCTAAAACTGGTAGTTTTACAACAAGTAAAACTGCCAGTATTCTAAAAACTGGTAGTTTTACAACAAGTAAAACTGCAAGTAAAAAATCAACTTGCAGTTTAACTGGTAAAACTGGTGGTGTTCTTAAAAACTTGATAGTTTACTGGCAGTTATACAAGTAAAACTGGAAGTAGAGAAATGTTGCAGTTTTACTGGAAAAACTCAATAACTTTAACACTTTCGCTGCCACACCTGAAAAACATAAAAGGGACCAAAATGCCATGGTTCGCCCAAGTATTATATAACCTTAGGAGGGTCTAAGGAACCCTTTTTGATAGATTACTACCTCCCTAACCCCTTGGGGCTTTAATTAGGGGCATGTGCAGTAGGGCACACGCGGCTGTTATGCTTGGAATTTGGAAAAACATATAGTAAGGATGGGCTGTAGCTGCAAATACTTGATATTGTCATTTATAAATTGCAACAGATACAAATAGACGTTTATGTGTCTTTCATATTTCAAAACAATACACTGAACGAAGTTATTTAAACATTTATAACAAGATTTACCCTGAAAATTATTCTGCACTTTCATACATACCAAGAATAATAGCCAAATGTGCCATACTGCACACACGAAGTATAGTATTATTTCTCTATTTCTCAAAGCTTTGAATTCATTTTTATTCATTTTGGAATATAAAATTCATAAAGTACAACTTTCAAAAATATATATGCAAAAAAGAAAAATTATCACGGCAGAAAAAAATGATAAGATTTTATAATGACAAATTAGTGATGCAGAACTAGACTTTTTTGCCAGCATGATATTTTCATCTGGAAACATTATTAACTGAAACCGAACCCGGCCATTTATGTATTCAACATCGCTTCATTCCGAAGCAGAATATTCGCAAATTCGTTTTTTATGATCTCAAAAGTCAAAAACATACTTAAGTTTAAGTAATTCACTCAAAAAATTTAAAAATTTTTATTTTTCAAGTTTTATTTTTCAATGTTTTGAATTTTGAGGCCCCAGCCCCCAAAGGGAGGAATGAAAATTCTCTGAATGTGCCCTAAAATCTTTTATTTATTATAATAAACAAAATAAACAAAAAATTCCCCCGATTTCATTGAAATAGGAAAAAAAAAATTTCTGATTTTAACACTTGAGAACTCATTGCAATACTAAAATTTCAACCCGACGTGGTGGCGTGCTCCTATAAACCAAGACATCAAGACAAGTAAGTAAATGAACCAGTTATACAGGCTCGAGATTAGGTAACTGGCAGTAAAACTGGGTCAACGGTTAACATTTTTATAGTAAAACTACCAGTAAAACTACCAGTAAAACTACCAGTAAAACTACCAGTAAAACTTCCAGTAACCAGTAAAACTTCCAGTAAAACTTGTTCCAATTTACTGGTTGTCAAAACTGGTAGTAAAACTTCCAGTATTTTTCTATAAGGGAATTAGATAATTTTTGATTCATTTTGAAATTTGAAATAGATAAAAAAATAATGCATAACTACAAAAAAGGAATTTTTGGTTATTGGTTCGCGATCTATCCATGGATAGATCGTTCCTTTTTTGTAGTCATGCTTTCATGCATTATTTTTATCTATTTCAAATTTCGAAATGAATCAAAAATTATCAAAATAACTAATTCGCGAGCTTCGCATGGTAGACTGGAGGTCGAGGAGGTTTCTAAATGATTTAAACACTCAGAAAACTGCGGTCTACCAGCCGGTCTACTCAGTGGTAGATCGACAGCATGAAGGCGCCTTCCCTAGCAACATCACAAACTCGAAAAAACCGGTATTACGGTAATAACGCGAGATTTTCGAGGTAGACCGGCAGGTAGACCGATAAGGTGACTTTATGGAGACGCTTTCCCTAACTTCTGACGGTCTTTATTGAAAAAAATTAAAAAATAACAAGTGATAAGCAATAATGTGGCAATATATGGCTATCAAAACAATAGTATAGAAATATGTGGTTATCGAAAAAATTGAAACGAGGTGAACAAAGATGTTCTGAAATAACCGAGGACACCCGATGCCTTTCTCAAAATCACTCAAAATTCACCATTGATCCCCTTTTCAGCAGTTCATAAAATTCCGCTAGATGCAGCCACTTGTGCATTGACTCGCGAATTAGGGTGGGCCGAAAAAACAATATTTTCGATTTTCAAAAACATACCCCGCAAAAGTTTTCGGCTGATGAAATTTGAAGAATAAAAAAAAATATTCAAAATCGATGTTAAAGTTTTCAAAAATTAGCAAAAGTTCAAAAGTTTCAATATTTTGAAAAAATTCAAAATTGATTAAAATTAATCTTAGAGCTTATTTAGTGACCACATAGACCAAAACACAATTTTTTTTTGAAAAAATCAATGTTTTATAATTTTTTTTGATTTTTCTTCATGTGAAGAAACAGCAGAAATTCAGAAAAGGCGTAAGTAAAGCATGATTTTTTTAAAAAAAATTATGCTTTTTGATTTGAATAGTCACTAGGTGAGCTTTAAAACTAATTTAAATGAATTTCAATGACTTTTTCAACATTTTATAAAATTTTTGAATATAGGTATTGAATTTTTGCCTAATACCTATCTGCTCAATTCCCTTTTCTAATTATTTTGAAATATTAGAAAAATAATTTCACCGATTAACAAAGAACAAATTGTAGTCATCCTCCTATCGGAGGGACTTCAAAAAACATCCTTGATTTTATTTCTCCGGGACCGATGAATTTTCCAATTTTTCACGCTTCGCCGGATAATTAATTATTCGTATTCATTAACGTTATTTTATACCCTATTGAAAACATCCATGTGTTTTGTGCTTTTTTGGTATGGTCCATACCTAAAGTGCAAAAATTGGCAAAAAAATTAAGTTTACAATTCGGTACCTACGACTAACGAGGATATTTATAATTTACTCCGTGTCCGTATTACGTTGTAAAATTAAGCTAAGTAAATGATGTTTTTTTTTGGGAAATGGTATTACGTATTTTATAGTACTATTTATTTTTGCAAGTTAAATAAAATGAGAATAGGATTATGTAGGATGATGTCGTATTAAAATTTACAAAACGTAAAATTTTAATTAGAGGTTGAAAAGTTCTTGAAATTATGTTAAATAAGTAGACGTTCGTACACAGCAAACAACAAAAGTATATTGAACAAGTATCAAATGTAGAATGTAATACGACGAGAGCTTATCTCATAGATAAGAATTACGTAGCTCTCGGATAGGTACAATACCTATAAACTAACACGCCTCCTCGAATTTCTAAATTCGCACAAAATTAACACATCTCAATACAAGGTAACATCAAAACAATTAAAAATCAAATTTTCAAATAGGCATATAAAATTCCAATAATACATCATAAAACATCATTTCTAAAATTCATTTTAAACACATTACCTATACCATATCAAACTAATTCTCAAAACAGAATAAAAATATAAAAACGACCAATAAAATAAAATATCAAAAACGAATAAAATAAAGTATAAAACAATAAAACAGAATCGACCAATCAAGCACAGGGTAAAACCCCCAACGAATATCGAAAACGAATAAACTTAGTTCTATCCAGAGACTTTGTGAGAATATCGGCAACATTACTCAAAGTTGGCACTTTAATTACCTTAATATCACCTTTAGCTACAAGATCAGAAACAAAATGTTTAGAAATATCAATATGTTTACTTTTACCAGTATAGTTACCTTTTTCTGCAATCGTTTTTGCACCAGAATTATCTTCATAAATAATGATCGAATCTAAATGTACTTTACCTAGCTCAGAGAGTAAGCTTTTCATCCACATTACCTCTTGAGCTGCATCAGCCATGGCATAAAATTCAGCATGAGTTGATGCACGAGTTACAGCACCTTGTTTAAGGCTTTTCCAAAGTACAGGATTTCCATGTACTCTAATTACAAAACCTGACGTTGACTTTCGATCATTGACATCTCCTGCAAAATCTGAATCAACATAGCAATCTACTAACCTATCACACTTGTCAGTGTAGGTTAAACCATAATTCCTAGTACTATACAAATAAGATAACACACGTAAAGCATACTCAAAATATTCATGATTATAACCGGACTGAAATCTACTCAGGTAATTAGTAGCAAACGAAATATCAGGCCTGGTTGCCGCAGCAATGTACAGCAACGCACCTACTAAGCTACGATAAGGTAAATCAGGATCTACCTGATCTAATTTTACCAGCTTTAATCCGGTCTCCATTGGCGTTGAGAATACTTGCATGGAATTTTTCACACGATAACGATCAGCTAATTCTTCAATATATTTGGTTTGTACCAAATTCATTACGCCACCTTCACGATTATATCTGATCTGAATTCCAAGATAATTGGACAAAGGTCCCATGACCTTCATGGAAAAACGGCTGCTCAACTTCTTCATGATCTCCTCAATTTCCACTAAAAAGGCTCCGCATATCAATAAATCATCTACATACACTAGGATGAAAATATTACCTCTCACATAAATACATCGCTCAGAATCAAGACAAATAAAACCTAGGGAACGTAAAAAACTATCAAGGCACTCAAACCAACACCTAGAACTTTCAGGAAGTCCATATAACGCCTTGAATAACCTTAAAACCTTACCCCTTCTGATCCGAAATCCTTTGGGAGGATTTACATATACAACTGACTTGATTTTGCTGTTCAAAAACGCTGTCTCAACGTCCATTATCATTACAAACCATTTATTCTTGACAGCCAGTGCTAAATACGTACGAACGGAAGCCAAACTGATCACAGGCGAGTACAAAATGATATCATCAGCCATTCCTTCTTGCTGATATCCCAAAACAACCAATCTGGCTTTGAATAGGTCCTCGGACTTCTGAGAATAGATCCATTTCAAATCTATAGCTTTATGACCCTCTGGTAGGTCACATTCAATCCAGGTTTCATTCTTTACGATGTTACGGAGCTCTCTATTCATTGCTTCTTGCCATTTATCAGCTCTCGTATCACTGATGGCTTCTTCATAGGTTCTAGGGATACCTACTTGAACAAAGTAAACAATGGGATCGCCATACCTTTCCGGAGGCTTAGACTCACGAGTTGACCTTCTAGGGATCGCCATATCACCAATATTTTGACCATTTTCATCATCTTCATCATCACTATCGATATACATGATCCGACTTTTGGTGGGGTCAATAACCTTGACGTTTCTTGATACAGTGATTTGACCATTACATAAAACTCGATATCCAGTGCTCTCATAACCAATAATGACACCTTGGACTCCTTTCTTGGCCCATTTATCCGCCCTCTTTTGATCAGGGACCCGAACAAAGCACTGTGAACCATACAAGACTAAATTTGACACATTAGGTTTCTTACCATAGATGATCTCATAAGGCGTTTTATTTTCCATGGAATTTGCCATAATACGATTTCCAATGTAAACAGCTGTACGAACGACTTCTGGCCAATATCTTCTGTCAATTCTTGCTTCATCAAACAAACAATTGGCGCGATTTACTATAATCTGGTTATACCTTTCTGCGACGCCATTCAATTGCTGTGTGTAAGTTGGAACATTTTCAATACTAAAGCCCTTTTCAGAGGCAAACCTGAGAAATCGCTTGTTAAGGTACTCAGTACCATTATCACATCTTAACTCAAGAAGCTTTTTACCAGTAATATTCGTTATCTTATTATAATAATCTACAAAACAATCAAATACCTCATCTTTAGATTTAATACCATACACAACCACATATTTTGAATAATCATCAATAAAACTTACGAAAAACTTTTCACCTTTATTACCAGTTGTTGTGTGGTATCCATTAACATCAGTGTGAACAATTCCCAAAATATCTTTGGCTCTTGATCTCCCAGCTCCAAATTTCAGATCCTTCATTTTGTTACGATCACAAATATCACAAAATACATATTCACCTGAAACATGAGGTAATCCGTCCAACAAGTCCCCATTGCACAACTGTTTAAGATCGTAAAAATTAACATGGCCAAGGACCCTATGCCAATATCTCTTATCAGTCTCTATTTTCGAACTAAAAACCAAAGGTTCCCCTTTAAAATTTCGAAAAGTACAAGTTAACTCATAGAGTTTTCCATTTCGCACCCCTTCACCTATCTTGGTCCATTCTGGGTTATAAATCTCAGCCTTACCATCACCTAATACTACTCTATAACCTGCCTTATCCATGGTACTAATAGATAACAAATTCTTATTCAACTCTTCTATCAAATACACATTTTTGATTGTACAATTAACGATTTTTGAACCATTACTAAAATTAACATTAACATTACCAATATATTCCGACCTACACGGATAATTATCACCCATACAAACATTAACCGGTTCTTTTAATTTGACATAATCAGTAAAGTACTCTTTACTGCATACGAGGTGATCTGTACAGCCACTGTCCAATAACCATACCATAGGCTTGTGATTTGACTGAATTTCGGAATTATTTACTTCTGGTTGCTGGTCCATTTCAACCAAAAACGTCTCATGTTGACCATATTGACTCGAATCTCCTTTCTTTTGACCCGGATTGAATCCACGTTTACCTCGACCTCCACGATTGAAATTATTTCTGCCACTTCCTCGCCGAAAATTATTACCACGATTATTGAAATTGCCGCGACCACGTTTTGGATTTTTATAACAATTATACTGGTAATGTCCCTTTTTACCACAAGTGAAACACACAATATCTTTCTGGGCACGAAAAACGGAATGAGAGAGTTCTGCATCACTAGTTGCCTCCTTCTTGACAGTTGAAACACCAGACTCAGATGTACTTGAGGCAGAAGCTTGAACTTGAGCACTTTCCACAGGTTCTCTCTTGTTCAGGAATTTTGAACGGACATATGAAAATTTTGACTGGTTGGGAGGTAAAACGTCCATAATATCGACTAGATGCTCTTGACTCTGAGGCAATTTGAGCAAAAAATGGGTGAGTACTGTATCATCATCGAGATTTTTACCAGCAGACTTTAGTTTCTGTCTCGCAGCTTCAAAACGTTGCACAAATTCGTTTTTAGACTCTTTTGTGGGATCATATTTCAAAGAAATGAGCTCCTGCTCAGCTTCAATTTGCAATGCTAAATTCGTTCGCGCGTAAATTTCGTTGAGCTTATCCCACATACCTTTAGCAGTTGTTTCATTCATTACCAGATCAAGTTGACCATCGGCGAGACCATTTGCAATATAACTGCGAGCTTTTACGTCAATTTTCTTCTTGGCAGCATCTGAACCAGGTTCTGCACTGATTGCTGTATTTACTTCTTTAGATTCAAGATATAACTCCATTCGAAATCGCCATGACAGAAAATTTGTACCATCGAATACAGGAATTGGCAACTTTTCACCACTCATGATGATTAAAAATTGTTCAAAAACGTTTAAATTATTCAAAAACACAAAATTTTACGCCAAAAACGGCCAAATTACACATAGAATTCATCAAAAACGTAAGAAAAATTCACTCAACGAACATGAAAAAAAATGCTCAAAAATAGCATCGTTCATACATGAAAAATTCATAACCACGTCGCTACCATGTTAAATAAGTAGACGTTCGTACACAGCAAACAACAAAAGTATATTGAACAAGTATCAAATGTAGAATGTAATACGACGAGAGCTTATCTCATAGATAAGAATTACGTAGCTCTCGGATAGGTACAATACCTATAAACTAACAAATTAACTCGAAATGAATTAGAATTATTAAAAAATAATTTTTGGTCTAAATAACGAATTGAATGAGTGGGAAAAAATAAAAATTCTTTCAATTCAGCCCATCTTTTTTCACATTTTAAACTTGGAAGTAAGTACATTCTACAATTTCACCAAATGAGAAAATTGAAATTATTGGGGGAAAAATCATACATATCTATAGATTGAATATTTAAACACGTGGAAAAACTTGGCTGGCAAAAAAAATCAAACTGAAAAAAATCGATTTCGCGAGTAAAAATTTGTGAATCGCATTTAAATACATGTATCCACCATCACTTTACACCTGAATTGACCTGAATAATTCTATGGGTAGATACATACCTATTTTTGAATGCTTTAGAAAATTAATTTCTTCAGCTCCACAAACCAAAAGTGCTGGGCTGCGTTCACTTTGGGTTTGAAATAAGGTATTTTCTTATTTATAAGGTATAAACAGAGAAATCAGCCAATCAGATTGTTTCGTTTCTGAAAGATTTGTTCAAACCATAATTTATTCCTCGCACCATAATTAATTGGCCACTGCAGGATTATGCTGTTTGAAAATTTTGTTTAATTCATTTAGTGGGGTAAAGTTGAGAAAAATTGCCATCCCCAGCCAGTAATTATTAAATTATCAAAATTGAAAAGAATGAATTTGCCCTTATGAAAGTTTGTTTATAACTTAAAAATAAGGTAATACCTTATTTCAAACCCAAAGTGAACGCACCCCAGAAAACATACCTATTTATGAAATAGTGAAGTTCAACACATAATTTCAACTTGGCATAAGTATATGGATTGTCCAGTTAGATGCATTTACACCATTGTCGAACTGACACCTGTGAGCGAGTTTTGATTTTTGATTTGAGGTTCCCTTTTGATTCTACTTCTTCTGAAAGGTTCAAAATCAGTCTTGTCTCAGAAACCAATTTGTGAGCTCTAAGGGTGGTTTCTGTTTCCAGGCTCATATTAAAACATCTTTCATCTACTTAATTCATTATTCAAGTAAGAGTTTGGAAAAAAAAATGAAAATTGTATAAAATAATAATTTAATCTTAGCACAGTATAAAATAAGAAAACCAAAGTCTAAAATTGAACATTATTATACCAAAACTTGAAGCTACTAAAACAGAACTTATGTGGCTTATTTTTATTTTAGCGGGCTCAGGGGTGCGTTCACTTCAGGGTTTGAATTTAGGTATAAGCGATTTCGTAATTACCAACCATTTTTACAACCTGCAAATTCGTTCTTTTCAATCTTGTGGATTGAACAATTATTGGCTGTGAACATTTGAAATTTCTAAATATTTATCATTTCAGTGAATTATAAGTATGAAACTCACTTTCTTCTTGCCACAGCCAATGATTTTTAGTGAGGCCAAATTGTTGTGAATTTAAACCCGTTCGAACAAAATCTTTCGAGAACGAAAAAATCTGATTGGCTAATGCTTTGTTTATACCTTATTTGAAATAAGAGGTTCGTTCGAGCGCTTTATAAGATATGAAAAAAAGATATGAAATTCATAATTTTCAGAAAGTCTCAGGGTGCATCTCCACTAACAAGGGCTACCCATTACTATTCACTTTATGTACGTAAAATTTCATTACCATTTTTTCGATGATATTTTGTTGCAGAATTTTTTTATTGTCGATAAAATTATTGTTTAAACATTTACACATTTAGAAATTAATACACGAAACTACACCTTTCAATTTTTATCAATTTTACTGTAAAAGATGTGAAGTTTTAGAAAAATAATGATAGGTAACCATTTATTTTTACACCATTGGCATTTGGTGAGAACGCACCTTTGGTTAACGTAAACAAAAAAATTATGAATTTCATATCTTTTTTTCATATCTTATAAAGCGCTCGAACGAACCTAAGGTATACCTTATTTCCATAGGAAGTGAACGCAACCCAGGGGTGCGTTCACTTCAGGGTTTGAATTTAGGTATAAGCGATTTCGTAATTACCAACCATTTTTACAACCTGCAAATTCATTCTTTTTAATCTTGTGGATTGAACAATTATTGGCTGTGAACATTTGAAATTTCTACCGTAATTATTAAATTATCAAAATTGAAAAGAATGAATTTGCCCTTATGAAAGTTTGTTTATATCTTAAAAGTAAGGTAATACCTTATTTCAAACCCAAAGTGAACGCACCCCAGATTCCAAATTTGTAGTTATTTTCAGCATTTGACATCCGATGCTTTTGTAGTTTTCCTTTCAAATTTTGAAATCGAGTAATGATAGTATTTATTTTAACTTTAAAGAATTTAATTCATACTCACTTTATTACCATATTCCAAAGGCAAATATGAGAATTGAATCGATGGCATAAATACACCCGTCAAACATTTCGCTACCAGATTTGGAAATATACGGTAGTTTCGCTACGATTTCTGGAGTAGTAACACAGAATTTTCGCAACTGAAATACATTGAAATTTTGGTAGCCGCATAGGTTTTGGCACTCTTTTCACTACCGAATTACTACCAGTTTTTTGGTAGCCAAACTACTGACATGCTACTCGCACACTACCAAAAGGCTTTGAGTAGCATGTCAGTAGTTTGGCTACCAAAAAACTGGTAGTAATTCGGTAGTGAAAAGAGTGCCAAAACCGTAGCGGCTACCGAAATTTCAATGTATTTTAGTAGCTGAAATTCTATTTTACTACCCACAGAGTTAGTAGCGAAAATACCTTTTAATAGCAATTTGGGTTACTTACCAATACATACAATACTTACCACCACTCCCGTCGGTACCCTTCCCACGGTCTCGTTTTAATGGAGTACGCCACCACGTCAGGTTGAGAACTGAGTATTAAAAATAATACTTAAACTCGGAGGGTGATTTTTTTTTAATTTGATTAAATTATTAAATTTTTTCTTTTTGGTCTATTACAAATTACAATGAATATAAACTTTTGGGGCACATTTAACAAATTTAAAATTTACAATTTGGGTAATAAAAAACTTAAAAAAGGTCTTGGAAAAATTGAATTTTATAGGCATTTTTTTTTTGACTTCTTACCCGATTGGCAAAGTCGAACAGTCACAACTGCGAAATGACCGTCACGAATTGCCGTGACTGCTAAAACGGAACTAACTCAATAGTCGAAATGACTGGTGAAATGACTGTCACTTTTCGAAATTTTGAACAGTCATTTTTTCGAATGTGACTGTCACAAAATTCGTTGTGGTAAGGCGCATGCGCTCCCCATACAAATTTATATGGATTACTTATCACTTGGTGCAATGATTACGTGTGCCGATGATATCACTGAATTTTTCAAATGATATGCAAGGTTAATATATGTTTTGTTAAAAGAAAAAAGTGAATTGTAAGCTGGTTAATTTTTTGATACGCGTTAAATTTGTAAATAGAGCAATTTATTGAAAAATTTTTATTTGCGGAAGATATAATTGTGTCGTCCATCGTAGTGTGAAGTTCAATATTGAAAGATAAATTCCAAAGGTAATTAGTGTTGAATACCTATATTAACTTTAAAGTTGTGACAATAAGTAAGTAGGTACCTAATAGCAGATATAGGTATTCAACACTAAATACCTTTGGGATTATATCTTCCGCAAATGAAAATTTTTCAAAAAATTGCTCTATGTACAAATTTAACACGTATCAAAAAATTAACCAGCTTACAATTCACTTTTTTCTTTTAACAAAACATACTTATATTACATATTCATTTGAAAAGTGAAAATGAGTGCGAATTTACGAAATGAATAATTTTTAATATAGCGCCTTCAGTCATTTCGCCACTCATATCACCAGTCATTCTTTTTGGGAGATGCTAGATTCCCGGAGTTTCGTGCCAAAAGAGTCGGTTGCTCAAACTTCATGATTCTTGATGTTTGATTCTGTTATTTACTGATTACGGACTTAGAAAAATTTCTACAACTTCGAATTTTTAATTTCAATTATGGTACAAGTACAAACTGAAAACTTTTCTTAATGAGTATTTAAAATGATTTAAAAATGTAAATGGCTTACTCTACAGTCTCGATGGATTCTTTTTTATTATTATCGTTAATCTCGCTAGGAAGGAAAGGACCATGTCTACCGTTTTCAATCTCATCTCGGTCATCTCACACAAAATTCGAGAATGATTTAAGGACTGTGAGTTTAAATTACTATAATAATGAAATTATAATCAATAATTATTACGAAATATCACATTATCACTCCAATATGAAAATTTTGAAAGGTAGAAAGGTTTCAAACTTTTATCAAACAGTACGCCAGTACTGTATGCAATTTTCAAATAGAGATACTGACAGTGTGACAGTAAGTTGTTTTCGTATTTTCTTCCTTTTCAACTTTAAATATTCTTTGTTTGAGCATAATTCCATCTCGACTGTATAAAATTTACATTGTTTCAATACGTATAATATATTGTCGATTGTCGATTTGTCGATCGCAGAAATTTTTCTAAGTCCGACCAACTTGTACGTAGAAATTTTTCTAAGTCCAGACTGAACGAAGAACGAACTGAACGATTCTTTCGAAAATGGCACGGAACTACGGGAATCTAGCATCTCCCATTTTTTTTGTTTCTGACTGCCGAAATTTACGAGATGAATTTTCAATATGGCGCCTTCAGTCATTTCGCCGCTCATATCGCCAGTCACTTTAATAATTTGATGATTTTTTTTTAGAAATATAAAATTGGATGGGATCAGTGAGAGGACTTCAAAATTTTCAATTTTTTAATTTTCTCAAGTTATTATTAAAATCTATGCTTAAAATACGAATTTGGAAATAGGTACTTTTTTTTAAATATAGGTATTGAAATTTTTAAACCTGGGATGACAAAGAGAGACCAAGAATTAATTTCCCAGCATTTTTTTTACCTGAGTATTGATCTCTAGCTGTTTATTTGGTTCAAAACTGATTTTATTGAGATGGTTTATGGTTTATGCTTGAATTGTAAATAGATGTAGGTAGGTATCTAAGTAGATGTGATGATTAGGAATAATTTTACATTTTATAATCTTAAAATGTAATAGAGTGGGATTAAATTAATTGACTGCAAAATTCATTAAATTTGATTTGGACAAAAAAATTAAATTTTCCAAAACTCATCGTCTCACTCCTAATTCTTGATTTTCTTTCAAAAAAATATCACTAAATTTGTGCTCTGCACTAAAAAACCAAAAAAATGATAAATTTTATCCAAAAAAAACAAGAAGGGGTCCGGTTCCTATTCGCCAAATTGGTAAAATTTATTCCGATGAATACTTTCTATTATTTTTCTGATAAATTATTTTTTAGAATATCCCCCTAAATTTTGTAAATGGAGACCCATCGTTATTATTTTAGATGAATTTTTAAAAATAAAATTTCATCATTTTTTGTAGGTAATTTCAATTTTCAGTGCGCATGTCTGTTTTATTAACGAAATTATAATTTTTCCAGCTCTCACCTGTGCTCGTTTTTACCCTAGGTAGCATACACCTTTGGTCTCAAAAATAAAAACGTTGCCATATTCCTATTCTGTGCCCCAACAAAAATATTAGGGGAATTACAAAATTGAAAATTTTCCAAACCTCACTCCAACCCTTATCCTTTTCTCACTCAAGCCTTCATTCTTGAAGGAAAACATTTTAGGTTGGTGTTCTACACTCTCAAAAAAATTTCGAAAATTTCACAAAAAATGTGAAATTTTCAATTTTTTTAAACAAAGACCATAGAATTTAGAAATATTGGGCTGCGTTCCATTTGGGATTTGAGGTATGTAAACATATACCTTACACGTCACAGCTATGTATAAACATACACTATTTTTTTGAAAATCACTGGTTGCTTTTGATAGAGAGAAAATGGGAAAAAATTAGTTTTTCCATTTTATTTTTGATTATTTAATTATCGCCAATTCTGAAAAATACATTGATATCGTGGAGGAAAATATTAAAGAAATTATTAAAATTTTATTACTTATAATGAATGAAACAATTACTGTATGCATTTTTCTTTTTGGTGGAAATTCAACACTCTTGTAAGTAACCGGTGATTTTCAAAAAAAATGATCTTCACTTTGTTTGTTTACACCTTATTATGACGTGTAAGGTATGTTTATACATACCTAAAATCCCAAATGGAACGCACCCTTGAGCACAGAATTTTAGAGATGTTGAAAAATTTAGTTGAATCACTTCTTATTACTACTGTACATATTTAGGTATCTTGGCTACTAAATCACTACTACCTATATTGACTTATGAATCAACAGTAGTGATTTAGTAGCAAAAATACTGATTGAGGTGAAGTAGCTCAACTACTAATCTGCTACAGTAGTGACTCGGTAGCAAAAATACTGAATGGGGTGAAGTAGCATCACTACCAATTTGATACCAATGATACAGTAGTAATTCAGTTGCAAAAATACTAAATGAGACTGATAAAAACTAGAATGCAGGGATGATAACTGAAACCAATAACTGTAACCAATAAACCAATAAAAAACCAAGTATTTTTGGGAAATTTTGTAACCAGAAACCGAAAACCAATAACGAATTTTTGAGAAAAAACCGTAACAAAACCATAACTGTTAAAAAAATCAAAAAATTCTAACCTAAGCAATAACCAATAACCAATTAAAAATTTGCTCAATTATTGGTTAATTTTTTTTTCACTTCTAATAGTAAAATAAACGTTTTCCTTCATTATTGACACATTTTAGCGATACATGAGTCAATTAAAAATAAAAAAAAATGTTTTTCTTGTAAAAGAATTCAAAAAATTGTCAAAATTGTGTCATTGCATGTGATGAATGATTTTTTTTACGTAATAATGTGTTCTAGGTTGCATTCAGGATGGATTGTGTATACACAAAAATGACGTCATTTTTGTGTATAAACATACAAAAAAATTCAGAGGATGTGCGAATTCATTCATTTCAAAAATAAAAATTTAAAAATTGATGGTTAGCAAAGCACCCCATTTGCCTTGAATTCACATTGAATGATTGCAGTTTTATTTTCTTTGCATGTTTTTATCACTGTTTTTTCGGATCTAAATCTTTCAGGAACGAAAACAATCTGATTGGTTAATTTTTGTATACACCTAAAAATGACGTCATTTTTGTGTATACACAATCCATCCTGAACGCAACCCTATATTATTATTGACAGATGATGATTTTAGGAGGGAAAGACGGATCGAAAATCGAAAACTGGACATACCACCTTTTTTTTTTTGCTTCAAACTGTTCTCACCTCTCGAAAGGGCGAAAAAACAAAAAAACCAATAACCAATAACCATAACCAAAAACCAATAATGAAACAGGAAAACCATAACCAAAAATTAATAACCAATTATCACGAATTTGACAATATAAGTTAACCATAACCAATTATTTTTGCCTAAATTTTGTACCATAACTGAAAACCAAAAACCAAAATAATTTCAGTTATCATCCCTGCTAGAATGCCGTCACAAACTAATTCTACCAAACTTCACTGAATAAAACACGACTTCGATAGTCATCAACACGTTTATTACACGTATTAGCGAACAAGACAAATAATTATTTATAAAATAATCAAAGAAATGGACACATTCACCGAATAGGCACGTATTCTCAACGAAGCAGACCATGGCTGCGTTCCATTTGGGATTTGAGGTATGTAGACATATACCTTACACGTCACAGCTATGTATAAACATACACTATTTTTTTGAAAATCACTGGTTGCTTTTGATAGAGAGAAAATGGGAAAAAATTAGTTTTTCCATTTTATTTTTGATTATTTAATTATCGCCAATTCTGAAAAATACATTGATATCGTGGAGGAAAATATTAAAGAAATAATTAAAATTTTATTACTTATAATGAATGAAACAATTACTGTATGCATTTTTCTTTTTGGTGGAAATTCAACACTCTTGTAAGTAACCAGTGATTTTCAAAAAAAATTATCTTCACTTTGTTTGTTTACACCTTATTATGACGTGTAAGGTATGTTTATACATACCTAAAATCCCAAATGGAACGCACCCCATAATAATTGTGTTGCTCGTCACCCAAGGACGTACTACTATAATGGACTGCTACTTCCACGGGGATTTGAACGAATTTTTGAAGAAGCTATTCTGGCAGACTCTGAACCTGACCCTTGTGCGCATGCGCCACTTTATTGTGATAATGGGTGATAATAACATCTTTTGGCGCTGAAATGTTACTCTACGTACCTCGTTATTTTAATTTTTTCAATTTTCATAGTCGGTTTTGAATAAAAATAATATTTTTGAAAATATCAAGTAATATATTAAGGTCGTCATGGTGAAAGATAAATCCAAAGCCACGAATATTTGTATTGTGTGCTGTAACAACTCTGCCTTAGATTCCTACTTCAAGTATGTAATGCCAATGTAATATAATTACATTGAATATGCGATAAAGATATATTTTTCTGGAATTCCACCGGACCTTCGAATCAATTCAATTTTCAGGATAGATATTAACAATATTAAGATATTATTTCAAATTCAACTTCAACGTAAATATTATCAGCTAAATAAAAACAACAAATTTTTGATTATTTCGCGCATGCGCACAAGGATCAGGTTCAGAGTCTGCCAGATTGAGTTCTTCAAATCCGTCGATTTACAATAGCAGTCCATTATAGTAGTACGTCCTTGTCGTCACCTCGACACTTTAGCTACTGAATTCGTGGCCGGTACCCTGGATATGTCTGGGTACCGGCGGACTACCTGCGAGCGGCGCAGTGCATCCACATACACCATTCTAGGGATAGTCAGTAGGGCCAAGACCACCTCTTACAAGACAAAGTAGCTACACTATCAATCCACTACCAAAAAAATTGTGTAAAGGCCAAATAGTAGCGCTGCTACTAATTTTCTACCAAAAATTTACACTAAGATACAGAGAAATGGTGAAAAATACTGTTGGTAGTTTGGCTACGGTAGCCGCTACTGAAAAATGTTTGACGGGCATTAGCTTGCAGCCATCTTACAAATAATTCTTCTGATATCTTTTCATTTTTACCATATCCAGGCATCCACGGTTCTACTGCAGGAATATGATCCGCGGATCATAACCGATTACGTAATCCTATGATCCGAGGATCATAATCCTTGAGATCTGCAGGTACCTAACATGCAAAACGTATGTAAGGGCCATAATTTTTGCGAATGTTTTCAACAAAGTATAATTACACTGCAAGAAATAAAAGTTCATCAGTTCATTAGTTGAATTATTAGTGAAAGTTGGTTTGAAATAAAAACTCAAAAGTTATTATAATGTTGAGAAAAATGCAACCATTCAAGAAACGTGAAAAGAAAATGGACAAGCCAGTTACACTTGCAAAAGAACAATTAACTTGGCAAAAACTCACACGAGAATTACTTGAAAGCATAAATTAGTTCCCTAGCATAAATAAACTTTGTATTAAAGAAGACAAAAAAATTCAGGATAGGCAGAAACAATAATCCTCCAAAGCTTCAGCGCTGAAGAAAGTAAATCGGGTAACTTTTTCCAATAAACCTCCCTTTATTTTCATTTAATTTCATTTCGAAAACTGCAATAAAATTTTTTCCCTATGGACTATGGTGGATTTTTAAATGGACCCTTCAAAATGAATTTGTTCAAATTGGCATTTACCATACCTAATTGTATTTTTGAAATCATGAAATTTAGAAAAATTGTTTCATAAAAAAATATTTGATATGTGATTTTGCTACTAAAAATTTATTAAGTAGATAAGTACTTACAAATTAGCGTTAAAAATAATAATAATATATACATAATTATGTACAAATATCTACACTGGATAGTTTATTGCAAATCATTGGGATGCTCAGAGGAATCATAGGAATAGTCAGCGAATTCCAGAGGTGGAGTTGTGGTTGTGGTTGTGGTTGTGGTTGTTTTGAGATACTGTTTAAGTTTTGGGGTTATTCCACCATCCAGTGGACATGTTACAGCACCTTTAGGAGGAGATGAAGCTTTATCTCTTCGTATTACGCCACATTCCGTCGAGTTGTATTGAAGTGGTATTACTACTAAATCGGGTGAATCATCCCCCATCAAACCACGCCATTGATTTGTAACATAATACGGAGTAAGAGGTTTAAACTCAAGATTTCCAACACGACAGTAGGCATATTTAAATATGTTAAGGTAAGTAATATCTTCATGCCTCATATACCAATCAGGTATAACATCGAGTAATGCATCGTGAAAGTCATACTTTGGTCCTTCCTTGGGTTGAGTAACTGCCTTAACTATTTCTAAATACTTGTGAGAAACAGCATTTGCCAAATAATAGCTTCTAGCTACGGTTGCACAAAACTCGATTTTAAGTTTTAAAATTTTCATTTCTGGCTTATTACTGGCAATGTAGTTTCTAAAATAAACGCCAAGTCTCCTCTTCATTATCTGGAAAGCTAGTGGAGGAGGGTCAAGCTGCAACAAGTACATGCACTGACCAAAGCGATATCCTATTTCGTGGATGAAATGTGGTTTATCATATGGTTTATTTGGGGTTGAATTTCTTGCACTAATTATACTACTATGAATCCATTCATCACGGGTGTTATTTATAATAGATAAATCAGACTGTATAAACATATTACTCAAGTGTTTTATTTTTGATTGTATGGCGATGGTTACCTCGGGTATTTGGCTATACAATTCTGGTTGATGAGTAAGCTTCTCTAGTGTACCTTTAATTACACTAATTGCACAGTCGAATGCAGACGAGCCCTGTAACATCAGACCATGAAAAACATTAATACCACCGATACACTGAAATTATTTTCAAATACCGAAGTTGATTAAAGGCAGATAGCCATTGTATCAATGACACTGTGTTAAGTGGAACTCTAATTGGCCCACTAAAATTTTCATTGCCATTATTTCTGAGTTTTGGTAGTGGAAAATGAAATTCCTTTTTGAATAGAGCTCACCGGTCAAATTTTGTTTTTTGCCCATATTTTTTTAGGAAATAACCAATGAAATTTGTTTTCATCTTTATTTTTTAGTGAACATTTGTTTTTTACAAAGATGAAAACAAATTTCATTGGATAAGATGTAATGACATACAAATTGACTTAGGCCTGAACCACAGTAGATCCGTTATGTGGTACAATACTGAAAATTACACGAGGTTCTATAACTATAAGGTTACATTATTATACATAGATATAGAACGCCGTGTATAATTTTCAGTATCGGATCGCGTAACGGATCTACTGTGTTGTTAGCCTTACAAATAATTGATCTATGGTGATCTATGACATCAAGTCGGTGAGCCCTATAAGTCTATACTTAACCAAGATTGCGATGAGCTTAGGTATTTATTTTTTGGTTCGATAGAAAACAAAAAAAAACCACAAAATTTACACAGGTTTAAAATCATGGAGATGGATGTTTTTTAAATTTTTCCTGGAGATTTGATGGTTTAGATAAAAATTAAATAAATTTCAACTCAATGAGGATATATTATCTTTTGACTGAATATTCTTTGAAAAAACTTTGTGCATTATTGAAGGTGTAGCATGCATTTCAAAGTGATAAATTTTGATCAGAGAAAGTTTAATCAAAAATAGCGCTACAGAAGCGACAAAAATTATTTTTTCAGTATCACATTAATCCATCTGCCTACATATTATTATTGGATTATTTTTATTAAGTAATTGCAATTACATGAAGTTCGCTTGCTTGCTTGTAGCCAATCGCAATGCCAGTCTCATTGCCAATCTTATATACCATATTAAATTTCTCCACCAGGGCAACTTTCGCATTTGCGAGCATTTCTTGCTGTATACCCAAGCCCTTCAAAATATCGTCAGCATATGTTTCAAAAGCTTTACCTAAAAGAAAAATAAATTTAATTACTCAGTACTTCAGCGATAATATTCTCTTTCAGAGAAAAAAAAACTGTCCAGAATAACTACCACATGAAAGTATAATTTATGCAAGTGCAGTAGGGTGTCCCTGCAAAAAAAAATCGGGACCCCCTAGTTTGGTTCTAAGACGTTCTGAATCTAGTTCTGAGATAATTTTACTTCGAATTATAACTAGGACCAGGACTCAAAATGGACCGATATGGGGAGGAGGCAGGGAGGGGTCAAATTGAATCACGTTGTTTAAATTAGAAATAGTGGCGTCAACAGAATCGAAAAATTGGGGACACAAAAGAGGCCATGAGTTGAAAACTTTTTTTTTTGTTTTTTCAATATGAAATAGGAGGGCTGAATGGTTTTGATGGTTAAAAATTCACATATTCGTAGATTAAATTTACTGATTGCATTCATTTTAGAAATAACATTCTTGCAAAATATAACGCAATTTTTATAATTTTTTAAGCAAGAGGCGATCTTTTTGAAAAATTTTTTGGTTAAATTGTGAGCGAGAAACTCTTTTTTCATTACCTTCGAATATTTTTTTACAAAAATTGAAAAAAAATCTAAAGGAGTCAAATTTCTGGAGGGGGGGGGGGGCAAGCGGGGGCCAGAATTTTTCTGGGGTCTGCCCCCTTGGCAACGACTTTGATTAGAAACGGTGCAACATGTCATCGTTTCTTGTAGCGATTACAAATGTGCTACAATGAAACTTGCCGAACATCAAACGAAAAGACACGAACATCAATTGAAAAAGGGGTTTGTGATGTCATTTGTAATCGCTTCAGAACACGTTTTTGCTGAAAAAAATTGTCAACTTTTTAAATTTTGTATACCGAAGTAAACAGTGATGTAAGATTTTATTGTTCAAATAGGTACTATTTTTTTGACGAAAAGAGCCTTTCCTAATAAGATGGTGAAATCCGCCCCTACACCGTTTGGGCTGAAACTCACCCAAAATGTTAGTCTCGATGTAAAACATCCCCAAAAATTTTTTTGGCTCGATCCCCCCACCCCAACCCGAGTAAAATGGCCGTAAATGCCCGAAATTCAAAAATTCGTAGCTTTGAAAGGGGTGGTTCAAAATTTTTGAAATTTTCACAGAAAATAGTTGATGGGTAGGTGTATATGTGAGAATTTTTTCAAATTTTTTTTCGCACATTTGGGGGGGTTTCGTGGGGTTTGAAAACTTCAAAAATTCGTAGAAAAAAAAATCGGGGGGACCCCTCGCTGGAATTTTTTAAAAAGTAGGTAGTACCCCTAGCTATAACATATATTTTTTTCAGATCCCGTGAGGGGGTGCAACATGGTCAAAAAAATCAAAAACTATGAAAAAAACGTGTTTTTGACGTTTTTTTCGCCATTTTCACACCTCTCAAGGTCAATAATTTGGAGACCAATTAAATTTGGTTTAATAAGGGGTCCACATATTCAAAAATTACATTTTTGAATAATCGAGCCCCACACAGATGATTATAGCGTCGCGGCGCTTTTGATTGTTAATGATACATCAGTCCAGTGCAATTGGACAAAAAAATGGTAGCGTACGGAAAAAATTCCGATCCAAGTTTTTTTTGACCCAATTGATTCAGGGCACCATACCGAACAGCATGATGAGACTTCTTGCCTCCCCCCAAGTGCCGGAGGCACCTGAGCAAGGGGTTAAACCCCAAAAATTTGGTTTCGCCCTATAACTCGCCTAAAAAAAAAAAATGGTTTGTAAAATATTCATTTAAGTACGTCGTTGAGTTTAGTATAAAATAGATATTTTCACTTTTTAGTGCAGAACGCAAACTAAGTTTACTAACACCCCACGAAATACCTTTATACATGCAGTCGTATTGACACGATTTTCTGATTTGCGGCATTCGATTATTGGAAAAGCTATATTCTTTTTTTCGTCCATTTGAGTGAGGGGCGTGAGCCGAAGTTGATGACGAGTGAGATTGAGAAAAAAATGAGCGAAAATTGATTAAATTTTCTGTTCTGAATTTTCTGAAATTCTTGAAAATATTGGGAGTGGTATCAAAAACCATATCCCCCCCCCCTGAGAAGGTCATTTCTGATGTTATTTCTTCAAAAAAAAAAAAAACAAACCTTAAAATGGCTCACACGAAGGATGTTTGGGAGTGAATGAATGGGAAATTTTTTTAAGCATCAAGTATTTACGTGTAAAAAATCTTGGGATTTGATACCATCCTCGAATCCTCGATATTTTCAAAAAAACATTTACTCGTCGTCTCTCTCTCACTCACTCCAGTGGAGTCTGCTTTAAGTTTGAGATCAAAATGGCCCCGAACGGATGTAGAATCCTCTGAATACTCCTTGAAACCGAATTTTTCTTTCTTTTTTCATCATAAAATTTGAACAAAATATCTCAGGTAATTCTTGATTGCTTTTTTTTCTCAGTCACACTCATGATCACTTTCGATTCACCATTCTCTCGAGTACGAAAAAATGGAAAATAGCTTTTTCGACTCAAAATACTACAAATAATCGAATGCTACATAGTTTACTGTAAACTATGTAGATATTTTTACTTTTTCGTGCAAAATGCAAACTATGCCTTCCAACACCATCACGAAAAACCCTTATACTTGTGAGAAAACATTCGTATTGGAACGGCGGCTTTAAAATTATTACAGAAAAGCCATTAAAATGGAGATAGAACTTTCTGATTTGCAGCATTCGATTATTTGTAGTATTTTGAGTCGAAAAAGCTATTTTCCATTTTTAAAAAGCAATCAAGAATTACCTGAGATATTTTGTTCAAATTTTATGATGAAAAAAGAAAGAAAAATTCGGTTTCAAGGAGTATTCAGAGGATTCTACATCCGTTCGGGGCCATTTTGATCTCAAACTTAAAGCAGACTCCACTGGAGTGAGTGAGAGAGAGACGACGAGTAAATGTTTTTTTGAAAATATCGAGGATTCGAGGATGGTATCAAATCCCAAGATTTTTTACACGTAAATACTTGATGCTTAAAAAAATTTCCCATTCATTCACTCCCAAACATCCTTCGTGTGAGCCATTTTAAGGTTTTTTTTTTTTTTTTTTTGAAGAAATAACATCAGAAATGACCTTCTCAGGGGGGGGGGGATATGGTTTTTGATACCACTCCCAATATTTTCAAGAATTTCAGAAAATTCAGAACAGAAAATTTAATCAATTTTCGCTCATTTTTTTCTCAATCTCACTCGTCATCAACTTCGGCTCACGCCCCTCACTCAAATGGACGAAAAAAAGAATATAGCTTTTCCAATAATCGAATGCCGCAAATCAGAAAATCGTGTCAATACGACTGCATGTATAAAGGTATTTCGTGGGGTGTTAGTAAACTTAGTTTGCGTTCTGCACTAAAAAGTGAAAATATCTATTTTATACTAAACTCAACGACGTACTTAAATGAATATTTTACAAACCATTTTTTTTTTTTTAGGCGAGTTATAGGGCGAAACCAAATTTTTGGGGTTTAACCCCTTGCTCAGGTGCCTCCGGCACTTGGGGGGAGGCAAGAAGTCTCATCATGCTGTTCGGTATGGTGCCCTGAATCAATTGGGTCAAAAAAAACTTGGATCGGAATTTTTTCCGTACGCTACCATTTTTTTGTCCAATTGCACTGGACTGATGTATCATTAACAATCAAAAGCGCCGCGACGCTATAATCATCTGTGTGGGGCTCGATTATTCAAAAATGTAATTTTTGAATATGTGGACCCCTTATTAAACCAAATTTAATTGGTCTCCAAAATATTGACCTTGAGAGGTGTGAAAATGGCGAAAAAAACGTCAAAAACACGTTTTTTTCATAGTTTTTGATTTTTTTGACCATGTTGCACCCCTTCACGGGGTCTGAAAAAATATATGTTATACCTAAGGGTAATACCAACTTTTTTAAAAAAATTCCAGCGAGGGGTCCCCCCGATTTTTTTTTCTACGAATTTTTGAAGTTTTCAAACCCCACGAACCCCCCCCAAATGTGCGAAAAAAAAATTGAAAAAATTCTCACATATACACCTACCCATCAACTATTTTCTGTGAAAATTTCAAAAATTTTGAACCACCGCTTTCAAAGGTACGAATTTTTGAGTTTCGGGCATTTACGGCCATTTTACTCGGGTTGGGGTGGGGGGGATCGAGCCAAAAAAATTTTTGGGGATGTTTTACATCGAGACTAACATTTTGGGTGAGTTTCAGCCCAAACGGTGTAGGGGCGGATTTCACCATCTTATTAGGAAAGGCTCTTTGACATTTTGGGGGATACCCTTTCAAATCATAGCGAATTCCCTATTAGTGATTGGAAAGAAAACCTTTTTTTTTTTTAAAAAAAATTTACCTCAACCTTGCATTTCGAGTAGAAATTTCACATAAATTTTTTCAATCATTCATAAAAATTGAAAATATGTACATTTTAATAGAAAAAGTATGCGGATACTGGATAGGCAACCACTTTAAAGAATGTCTGCATTAGGCAAAAACACTGCCTGATGCCCGTATTCGGCAAATGCTCATAGCGAATTATCTACTGATTTTGAAACAACTCTTATTACCTTCTTTTGTATTTTTTTGATCTTGCGCAACTGCATATGAGGCATCGGAGACATTAAAAATGAGGATGGTTGTTGAAATGATCGCAGAATATACAACATCTTTCAAACGGATTCGGTGACGCATAATGGTATACAACTGGAGATCTAAATAAAAAATACCAACAATAATTAACAATGGGTAATGTGAAACATTTTAGTTTATGCATAACAATATAAAAAAGCCGAATCAAATAAATGCAAAAGCGATGTGTAAAGGCGTGTCAGCTAGTGATAGGCGATTACTAATTGATTATCAAAATAATCGATTAATCGACGTAAAAAATAATCGACGTGCGATTATTTTTTTCAGAATAATCGATCGTCGATTAATCGATTATTTAGTAAAAATAATCGCACATTCCATTGTTTTTCCTTTTTCAATTTTTTGGGCTGAAATTGCATGGGGAAAAAATTTAAAATAGGATATAACATGAAAATCTTGAAGAAAATATAGAAAAAAAGAGGCTTTGACCTGAACAATGTGTATTTTTTGCCAAGTTGTCATATATTATTTTTTAAATTTTTGAAACTTGGAGCTTCTTGACAAATCTTTGAAAATTTTTCACAAACATCCAACTTTCGACTTCAAAGTAATTTGAGGTCTATGAAAACTTTATAGAAAATTTTCAAAGTATTTGGAAATTTTGAACTAAGAGAAAATAATTTGAGATACTGAACAAAATATTTCGAGAAAAATGGAACAAAAATCAACTGAATTTGTTTTTTGTTGTATACTTTTGAACATTGCTGAAAGAAAAAATAACAACATCCATCGACCAAAGATTGTTCTGTTCTTGTTTTTGTTTTCATTATTGAATTAATTGTTGCTGTTTTTTCGAATTTACAAACGAATAAAATTTTCAAATTTTTATTGAATTTTGTGGATATAGTGTCACGATTTGGGCAAAATTCTCAATGAAATTTAGTCATTTTAGTCGGCTGAGCCACCGCCGCCGAAAATTTTATACACCGTTGATGGCATCGACTCGAGTTAGCAAGGCAGCAGCCGCCGCCAGTAAAATAAGTGGTCGAGCCGCCGCCGATTCAAATCTCATCGGCGCAGGCTTCTAGCTAAAACCCCTTTTTCTAGGCGTGCAATTCAATATTGTAAGCGTGCTGAACTGCTGATATAATCTATCTATTATCTATTATATAAAGTAAAGTGGTGTTTTCGTTGTCCGGGGTAATCTTTGGAGATCGGACGAGTTGAGTTTGGAGGGCGGCAGTGTTGCCAGATGAAAATATGACAAAAATCTTCAAAAATGAGAAAATTTGCCAACTTGCCAAATTTGAGGGCAAAAAATCTCTAAAAAATCCTTAAATTTTCATTTTTGAATTTTTTTCATGGCATATAGCATATGTTTATCTATATATACAGGCAACAAAATCCTTGAAAAATCCTTACTTTTTTAGTTATTCCACGATGTGTGGTATATGAGTGTGAGAAATGTATGAAAAAAGGAAAAGTATTATAGCCCGAGCGAAGCGAGGGCGAAAATTTTTGATTATTTTGAAAAAAAATGACAATTTTGGTCTAAAAAGGCGGGTTTTTTCGCTTTTTTTGCATATTATTCAATGTTCATAAACAATCCTCAAAAATCCCTAAAATTGCAAAAATCCTTAAAAAAATCCTCAATTTTTTTCGTGGACACTAAAAATCCTCAAATATAAGGATAAATCCTTAAATCTGGCAACACTGGAGGGCGGTACCATTGGATAGCCCTCGACGAGAGGAAGGTTTAGCGCTAATAAAATTCCGAAAAAGTTGCCCGCAAAGTTGAGAAAATTTACGCCAAAGTTTGGTAATTTTCGGCTTCTGTTTGACCAATCAGAAAGTGGTCGGCTGAAAACGCGGTTTTTCACGATTATCTTGCAACCGAAGGGTCAAATTGAAAATCTAACGACACACTGACGATTGCAAATTTTACGAGCTACAATTTTGGTTCTCTTCGATTTTTGCTCAAACGGCTTCGTTTTTGAGTTATTGCTCAAAATGTGTCGAGTCGAAGTTTCAAAAATTTAGGCCAATCAGGCGTTCACGTGCGAAATTTTACACCATTCAACAACAACAACAGCATAGCCGCGTGGTGTGGCGCATGGATTCTCACCGCAAAGGGAGGTGGTTCGAGTCCCGGGTCAGGAGGAAATTTTTTCAACGTAATAAAGTTGATTATTTTAAATCAATTTTTTTTCAAGATTTAGTACAGTTTTCTCAAAAAAATTGAACACAATTGGTCCAATTTTTTAATTAATGCGAGAGACTGTTTTTTAAAAAATTAATTACGCCTGATGTGTAAAAAAATTGTTAAAAATCTGCAAATATTGGAAAATTTTATTAACTAAGATTTTTTAAATCAAAGAATTAATGAAATTGATGGGAGAATTTTTGTCCAATTTTTTTTTCAAAGAATAAATTTGAAAAAATTGAACAATTTTTCAAAAAACAAAAAAAAATGAGATGAAAGCTTCCTCCATGATGAGGAATTTTTTCAAAACAAAAAATGAATATAATTCTAAAAACAAATTTTTTATTAAAAAAGAAAAAATGACTAAAATTGATGGGAGGATTTTTTTCCATTTTTTTTTTTCAAAGAATAAATTTGTAAAAATTAAACAATTTTTTAAAAAACAAAAAAATTGAGACGAAAGCGTTTTCCAAGATGAAGAACTTTTTCAAAGAAAATAAATATCATTCTAAAAACATATTTTTTTTATAAAAAAAAAAAACTTCTTTTGAAAATCGATCAGTTTTTTTTCAAGACAATTTTTTTTAGTGAATCTTAAAAAAAGTGAATTATCATTGTAAAACTCATTTTTTTTTTTCTTCAAATGATGTTGTTTTGAAAATTGATAAGTTTTTTAAAATTATTTTTCTTGGTGAATAAAGACAAGAACAATTCGACTTTGGGTAATTACATATATTTCGATAATTTTTTAAATTGTAAAAAATTGAAAACGTTTTTAATTTTTTGAATCGGAGGGCGAAATAATTTTTTTATTCGGATTTGAATCATTTATTGAATATTTATTTTGAATATCTTTCTTCAATAATTGAATTCAAGGCGAAGTAATTTTTAAAAAAATGTTCCAGATGGATTCAATTAATTTTTTTGCATTTTTCAAGTTGAAAAAAATAAAAATTGAGGTTATGGTAGACTCGAAAATAACAAAAAAATTGAAAAAACTAGGGGTTCAAGTCTGCCCACTGGCTAAATGATTTTTTCAATTTTTTTTTGAAAAAATGATTCTTAAAAAAAATTTAAAAGATTTAGTACAATTTTCTTTCAAAAGAAAAGCTTTTTCCAAGATGGAAAAGCTTTTTCCTAAGATGAAAACATTACTTTTTAAAAATGATGATTTTTTTTCAAAAAAACTTTTTTGGTATTGATTTCAATTTTTCAAAGCTAAATAATTTTTTTTTAACTTTTTAAATTCAAATTGAACACAATTGGTCCAATTTTTTAATTAATATGAGAGGCTGTTTTTTTAAAAATTAATTACGCCTGTGTAAAAAAAATTATTGAAAATCTGCAAATATTGGAAAATTTTATTAACTAAGATTTTTTAAATCAAAGAATTTATGAAATTGATGGGAGAATTTTTGTCCATTTTTTTTTTCAAAGAATAAATTTGAAAAAATTGAACAATTTTTCAAAAAACAAAAAAAATGAGATGAAAGCTTCCTCCATGATGAGGAATTTTTTCAAAAAAAGAAATGAATATAATTCTAAAAACAAATTTTTTATTAAAAAAGAAAATTCTTTTGAAAAATGAGTAGTCTTTTTTTTTCAAACGAAGTTGTTTCAAAAATTGATGAATTTTTAAAAATTATTTTTCTTAGTGAATAAAGAAAAGAAATATTCGACTTTGGGTACATTTTTTGAATCAGAGGGTGAATCAATTTTTTTGGATTTGAATCATTTATTGAATATCTTACTTCAATAATTGAATTCAAGACGAATTAATTTTTTTTATGTATCCCAGTTGGATTCAATTGATTTTTCAAACAAAAAAATGAATATAATTCAAAAAACAAATTTTTCATTAAAAAATAAACTTCTTTTGAAAAATGAGTGGTCTTTTTTTCGAATTGATTTTTCTAAAAAAAATTATGAATAATTATTATCTATTATATAAAAGAAAGTGGTGTTTTCGTTGTCCGGGGTAATCTCCGCGGATCCGACGAGTCGAGGGTGGATTAAAAATGATGATTTTTTTTCAAAAAAACTTTTTTTGGTAATGATTTCAATTTTTCAAAGCTAAATAATTTTTTTTCAACTATTTAATTTCAAATTGAACACAATTGGTCCAATTTTTTAATTAATGTGAGAGGCTGTTTTTTTTAAAAATTAATTACGCATTTGAAAAAAAAATTGTTGAAAATCTGCAAATATTGGAAAATTTTATTAACTAAGATTTTTTAAATCAAAGAATTTATGAAATTGATGGGAGAATTTTTGTCCATTTTTTTTTTCAAAGAATAAATTTGAAAACATTGAACAATTTTTCAAAAAACAAAAAAAATGAGATGAAAGCTTCCTCCATGATGAGGAATTTTCTCAAAAAAAAAATGAATATAATTCTAAAAACAAATTTTTTATTAAAAAAGAAACTTCTTTTGAAAAATGAGTAGTCTTTTTTTTCAAATTGATTTTTCTTAGGGAATGTTTTAAAAAAATGAATTACTATTCTAAAAATCATTTTTTTTTCAAACGAAGTTGTTTCAAAAATTGATGAATTTTTAAAAATTATTTTTCTTAGTGAATAAAGAAAAGAAATATTCGACTTTGGGTACATATATTTCAATAATTTTTTCAATTTTTTGAATCAGAGGGTGAATCAATTTTTTTTGGATTTGAATATCTTTCTTCAATAATTGAATTCAAGACGAATTAATTTTTTTTTAATATCCCAGTTGGATTCAATTATTTTTTTTGCATTTTTCAACCTGAAAAAAATTATGGTACACTGAAAAATAATGAAAAATTTGAAAAAACTGTCGAGTTTGGAAAAGTGTCAATTTTAAAAAACATCCGAGGTAGTTTCAATTTTCTTTTTTTGAAAAGCCAAGAAAACCTTTTTCCAAGATGAAAACACTTCTTTTTTAAAAAATTCTTTTTAAAATTGATGAATTTTTTTCAAAAAAAATTTTTTTGGTAAAATTAATCTGTTTTCAACATGAAATGAATTTTTTAAAAAATTGAACAATTTTTTAAAAAACAAAAAAAATTGAGACGAAAGCGTTTTCCAAGATGAAGAACTTTTTCAAAGAAAATTAATATCATTCTAAAAACAATTTTTTATTAAAAAAAACTTCTTTTGAAACTTGATCAGTTTTTTTAAGTAAATTTTTTTTAGTGAATCTTCAAAAAAAAAAAATGAATTATCATTCTAAAAATCATTTTCTTTTCAAATGATGTTGTTTTGAAAATTGATCAATTTTTTAAAATTATTTTTCTTAGTGAATAAAGAAAAGAATAATTTGACTTTGGGTAATTACATATATTTCGATAATTTTTTCAATTGTAAAAAATTGATAACATTTCCAATTTTTTGAATCAGAGGGTGAATTAATTTTTTTATTCGGATTTGAATCATATTTATTGAATATTTATTGAATATCTATTGAAAAAATCAAGGTTATGGTAGACTGGAAAATAACGGGGAAAAAATGAATTATCATTCTAAAAATCATTTTTTTTCAAATGATGTTGTTTTGAAAATTGATCAATTTTTTAAAATTATTTTTCTTATTTTTTAACATGAAATTAATTTTTTTAAAAATTGAACAACTTTTTTTGAATAGGTACTCATCCCATAAAATTTTTTTTGAAGGATTTGATTCGATTTGAACACCAGGTCAAATTCTAAGAAAATGGATTAGACCTATAGGACATTTTTGAGATATGGTTTGATCTGAAATTTTTGATTTTTTTCAACGGAATGTTTTTCAAAAAAAATGAAATGAGATTGAAAACAATGTAAAACCAAGTTTTAAGTAATTTACATGAGCAATATTCAGTAAAATGGAAATTATCATAGAGTGGAGGTTCTTTGGGTAGATAATTTTGAATTATGAACTTCTCACTTCCAGTAACTTAAAAATTGATCAATGTTACTAAATTTAAATTATTTTATTTGAAGAAATATTTTTCAAACGACATAGATCAAATCAGTTTTTCAAAAAAATACATATTTTATTGAATTACTTGAAAAAAAAACTTCCGTTAATCAACAATTGGTTCAATTAGTAAATTGTGGAGATGGAATCAATTTTTTAAATTTTTATTCAATTTGAACCTTTTATTAGGTCTCAGGTCGATTTAGGTATTATGTAATTTAAACTAAAGACAATTGATCGAATGATTGGTTGATAGGAAGGGGTTTAAGAAAATTGACTCATTTTGGGATTTAGACTAAATATAATTATTCTGATTTTCAATTAATGGGAAGGAGTGTTCAAAAAAATTTATTTGACTGGGTTATCTGAAAAATTTATTGGTCAAATTTTTAATTATGGGAAGGAGCATTAAAAAAACTTTTGTCTTTGGTACTTTGGTAAACTAAAAAAATAGTTGTGAGTTACCTATAAAAAAAAAAAAAAAAAAAAAAATAGTACAACTGATTGAATTTTTACTTAAAATGGGAGAGGAATTCAAAAATATTGGTTTGATCCTTAATAGCGGGTTTCAAAAATTGTCATAGAAATACTTTCACAATTTTTGAAAATGCCATAGACTAATGCAATTTCAAAAATTGTGGGGATACAGTGGAAGTACCTTTATAAAGATTTTCAAAAATTCTGAGGGTAGGATACCTCCATGGAGATTTTTGGAAATTATAGGAGGGGTATTCAGAAAAAAAATTGGGTTTCTAATTGAAAACAATTGTTCATATTTTGTGACCTATTGATTCGACTTGGATTATTAAAAAAAAATTGTTTCAATTTTCAAAGGGGGTGAATCAATATTTTTCTACAGGCATGATGTAAAAAAAGAAGTCAAGTTAGTGGGAGAAAATGAAAAAAAAATCATCTGAGATTCAAATGGAATAAATAGAATTTTTTTAAAATTATCACAAATTTTTGATTGATGGGACAGGCACCTATCTAAAACATAATAACTTTCCTGGAGGTTCGAAGTGAATAGAATTATCCAAATTGGGATAACTATTGAAAAGAGTATAGATTCCATGTGGGATATTTTAGAAACCAATTTGATCTTGGCTCAAAAAATTATTACTCAATTCATTGATTTCTATTTCTGAGAGAGAATATTCAGAAAAAATGATTTATTTTGATCTGTGTGCCGTTTGAAAACATAAAAATAGTGTAATTTAAATTGAATAGGTGCAATTAATCGAACATTCAATTAATAATAGTGTTCATCATTTTTTTAAAAATATTGAAACTATTAATTGATCTATATGTTGATAAATTGAAGCAGTTAGAAAAAAAATCAAAAATAATATTGATCGAATTATTTTCCAATGAGAGAAATAAATAAGTATTGAATTTAAAGGAAAAACTGAAATTATTATTTCCCTAATGTAATTGTTGATTAATCAATGGAAAGGTAGGTATTCAAAATAATTGGTTAATTAATAAGAGAGAGTATCTAAAAAAAAATTGAAATTGAATATGGGTATTGTGAGGGAACCTCTAAAGATTTTTAAATTGTTGAAAAATTATTCAAGATGTTTAAAAATAAAAAACTATTCAGGTACCTACCCTCTGATCCAAAAATGTTTCAATTTTTTCAATTTTTTATGATTAAAACAATTATCAAAACGAATTAAAATTGCTTCAATTGATGAAAAATTATTCAAGATATTTTAAAAATCAAATTCAACCTGTGCCATTTTTTAAATAATTAAAAAAATCATTTAGTTTTGAAAAAAATTCATCAATTTTAAAAAGAAGTGTTTTCATCTTGGAAAAAGCTTTTCTTAAGCTTTTCTTTCAAAAGAAAACTGTACTAAATCTTTCAATAAACTTTGATTTAAAATAATCAACTTTATTACGTTGAAAAAAATTTCCTCCTGACCCGGGACTCGAACCACCTCCCTTCGGGGTGAGAATCCATGCGCCACACCACGCGGCTATGCTGTTGTTGTTGTTGAATGGTGTAAAATTTCGCATGTTACTGCCTAATTGGCCCAAATTTTTAAAACTTTGAAGCCACACATTTTGAGCAATAACTCAAAAACGAAGCCGTTTGAGCAAAAATCGAAGAGAACCAAAATTGTAGCTCGTAAAATTTGCAATCGTCAATGTGTCGTTAGATTTTCGATTCGACCAACCGGTTTCAAGATAATCGCGAAAAACCGCGTTTTCAGCTGACCACTTTCTGATTGGCCAAGTCACGGATAGGCTCCGCGGATCCGACGAGTTGAGGGCGGCGGTTGGTACCGTTGGATAGCCCTCGACGAGAGGAAGGTTTAGCGCACATAAAATTCCAAAAAAGCTGCCCGCAAAGTTGAGAAAATTTACGCCAAAGTTTGGCAATTTTCGGCTTCTGTTTGGCCAATCAGAAAGTGGTCAGCTGAAAACGCGGTTTTTCACAATTATCATGAAACCGAAGGGTCAAATCGAAAATCTAACGACACATTGACGATAGGAAATTTTACGAGCTACAATTTTGGTTCTCTTCAATTTTTGCTCAAATTGCTTCGTTTTTGAGATATTGCTCAAAATGTGTCGCAGCGAAGTTTCAAAAATTTGGGCCAATCAGGCGCTAATGTGCAAAATTTTACAACGCTCAGCAACAACAACAACACAGCCGAGTTGTGTGGCGCATGGATTCCCACCCCGAAGGGAGGTGGATCGAGCCCCGGATCAGGAGAAAATTTTTCAACATAATAAAGTTGATTATTTTAAATCAATTTTTTTTTCAAGATTTAGTACAGTTTTCTTTTGAAAGAAAAGCTTTTTCCAAGATGGAAAAGCTTTTTCCTAAGATGAAAACACAACTTTTTAAAAATGATTTTTTTTCAAAAAAAAATTTTTTGGTAATGATTTCAATTTTTCAAAGCTAAATAATTTTTTTAAAACTATTTATATTCAAAAAAATTGAACACAATTGGTCCAATTTTTTAATTAATGTGAGAGGCTGTTTTTTAAAAAATTAATTACGCCTGTGAAAAAAAAAATTGTTGAAAATCTGCAAATATTGGAAAATTTTATTAACTAAGATTTTTTAAATCAAAGAATTTATGAAATTGATGGGAGAATTTTTGTCCATTTTTTTTTCAAAGAATAAATTTTTTAAAAAATTGAACAATTTTTCAAAAAACAAAAAAATGAGATGAAAGCTTCCTCCATGATGAGGAATTTTTTCAAAAAAAAAAAATGAATATAACATTCTAAAAACAAATTTTTTATTAAAAAAGAAACTTCTTTTGATAAATGAGTAGTCTTTTTTTTCAAATTGATTTTTCTTAGGTAAATCAAAATATCATTCTAAAAACATTTTTTTTATATAAAAAAAACTTCTTTTTAAAATTGATCAGTTTTTTTTTCAAGTCAATTTTTTTTAGTGAATCTTAAAAAAAATGAATTATCATTGTAAAACTCATTTTTTTTTCAAATGATGTTGTTTTGAAAACTGATAAGTTTTTAAAATTATTTTTCATAGTGAATAAAGAAAGACAAGAATAATTCGACTTTGGGTAATTACATATATTTCGATAATTTTTTAAATTGTAAAAAATTAAAAACATTTTCAATTTTTTGAATCGGAGGGTGACTTAATTTTTTTATTCGGATTTGAGGACTAATTAATTTTTAAAAAACGTCCGAGGTAGTTTCAATTATTTTTTTTAAATTACCCCTTTTATTAATCAAAAATTTGAAAAATTATTCAATTTGAACAACAGGCCGAATTAAAAAATAGCGAAAGATTTTGTGACTTGAAAGAAATTATTTTGATCAGGATTATATTTTAAAAAACTGGTTTGACCTCTGAAATAATTTTTTTTAAAATTATTATTGAGTGATGGAATTATTGATCAATGGAAGAGGTATTCTAAAAATAATAATTTTACCAAGAGTTTGAAGTAAATAGTATTGTTCAAATCAGGGTACCTATTAAAAAAAGAATTGATTCCATCTGTAGTATTTTACAATTGATACTACATGGGCAACTTTTAAAAAATAATACTTAATTGATCAAAATTTTAATTATTGTGAGAGGATATTCAAAAAAAAGTTCAACCTGGGTATTTTCAAGAAAAACTGATTTGAGCTTCAATGTTTCAATTAATAGGAATTCGCGAGCAATTCTACATATACCTATAATTTGAGCCTCAGATCGAATATCATTTTGGCATTGGGGTATTTGAAAATTTATTGATCAGATCAGAACTATATGTATAAGTTGAAAAAAATTTAAATTGAATACAATATTAGGTATTGATCAAACTGTCAGTCAAGGGAGAGGTTATTAAAAAAATAGATTCAACCTGAAGTATAGGTATTAATTAAATATAATCGATTGAATTTTTGTCAAATAATGGGAGGAATATTCTAAAAAAAAAACTGACCTGTGGTGAAAATTGATTCACTTTTGCAATTTGAAACAAAAATAATTAATTGAGTAAATGTGCTTTTATAGTAATGAGAGAGAGTATTCAAAAAAATACATCTGACGTGAGTATTAAAACTTTGAAATATTTGTAATTTTTTACAATTGAAATGGAAAGGAGTGTGGAAAAAATTGATTGGTTAAATCTTTAATTAATGGGAAAGAGTATTAAAAAAAAACTATTTGTTGCTCTATGGCTGTTTTTGAAAATATATGGTTTTGTGTGGGTACCTTTGCAACAATATATAGAAATTATAGTAGATTGGTAGGGTATTCAAAAAAAATTAAACTGGGATTGAAATTGAAAGCAAGTATTCCAATGGGAGGATTTTTTCCATTTTTTTTTCAAAGAATAAATTTGAAAAAATTGAACAATTTTTCAAAAAACAAAACCAAAATTGAGACGATTCACTTTTGCAATTTCAAAAAAAAAATAATGGTATGAGAGGTTAAAAAAATGAGTGGGTTCTTCTGGCCCATTTTTAAAAAATGATTCAGTCTATAGTTTTGAACAAAAAAAATTAAAATCATCAGCTGATTGAATTTTTAATCAATGGGAAGAGGTATTCAAAAAAAGAGTTGATGAATTTCCCTGCTTTTTTTTAAAAATAATTCTCTCAGTAGTTTCCAAAAATTTTAAAATGACTGACTGAATTTTCAATCAGATTTTTAAAAATAGAAGGTTTCAAGGATACTTTTGAGATGATTTTTGAAAATGGAGAGGGGAAAACTGGAATTATTACATATTGTAAGGATATATTGAGGGCACCTCTATAATGATTTTTTGAAAATTCTGGGTACCTCCAAAGAGTTTTTTTTTTTAAATCATAGGAGGAGTATTTGGGAAAAAATCAATCTGGAATTTAAATTGAAAACCATTTAGGATTGATGAGGTGCCCAGAAAAAATTGATTAGACTGGATATTCTCAGCATTAAAAAGTGATGTCACCAGATAATTCGAGATGTATTATTTTAAAAAAATGTGTTTATTTCTAAAATCTTGGAAAGAAGTACCCGTCCAAAGGACGGGTAGAAAGTCTAGTATTTCCTAAAATTATGTAAGTAAGTTAGGTACTTACTGAAAAAAACACATTCGAAAAAAAAATTGAAGACTAAACTTTCGTAACTTTCATACTTGAAATCGAAATGTTAATGTGTTAACTACATTAATTATATGTATAATAATAAGTAAGTAGGTAGGTATAGGTGTGTGTTACGTACCTATTGAATTTTGGTTTAATCTAATATGGTTAAAATAGCACCAACTCGCTACTGATCTACTGTCTAGAATTTTTTGAAATACAACTTAGGAACATAAAAATCTAATAAAATGTGCTCATTAAAATATGTAGATATGATAAACGGAAACCTAATTTCTAGCAAAATCTATCAAGTTAGATTAGTTAGAAGTAATGATAGCATAGAGGAAATATTGAATATTTCTACGCAATATAAATTTCTCAGGCAGATAAATACGCAGTATTAATTTTTTAATAATTAATTCAGCAGTTATATTGAAAGATGAGTATCAAATTTGGATGGAATTTAGGTACCTATGATAACATTACTTAAACTTAATATCCATTGACATACTACATACCTAAGAGAGAAATAAACCTCGAACCGTTGTCTTAGGATATGTAGCATGCATTTTCAACAAGAAAAATTCGCCACCCTTGCCGGGTCTGTAATGACTTGTGGATATTGTAGCATGCATTAACGGCTGAAGAATCTCGCTGCCCTAGTGGTGTAGTGGTTAGCATACTGGACCGGCAATCCGGAGACCCTGGTTCGATCCCAGGCAAGGGTGGCGAATTTTTCTTGTTGAAAATGCATGCTACATATCCTAAGACAACGGTTCGAGGTTTATTTCTCTCTTACCATGAGTTTCCGTTGTATTTCCTTTGTATTTGCATACTACATACCTACCAATTTTGTTATCTTCTTTCTAGAAAAATCTCCTTTAAGTAATTTTGAATTTGATTAAACAGCACTAATAAAAGGAAATCAGCCGTGAGAAAAATATTAAAAATTTCCGTATGATTTTAATCTGGTATCTACACGATGGATATGACAGAAATTACCATTTTGGAGGAATGTATCATAGTATCATGAGTTGGGTTAGTGGAAAATAACCTTCAGAAGTTAATTAAAATACGTATCATTTTAGAAGAAATGTTAAATTCCCGAGATGGAAAGGTTGAAAATGATCATTATTACTTAACGAAGCTGTAATGATTATAACATAAATAAATGCCGTTTCTAACTCTGTGAGTCAAAAATTTCTATCTTCTCTCTCAAAGGTTAGAAAATCTCCAGCTTTTTTCAATTATTCCAAAAAGCTCCGAGGAGGTCATTTGTTTGCCATAAAAATTCACAAAAAAATATTATTTTACTGGAATTGAAAGTGGAAAAAAAGTTGAAATTTACCAAAAAAAATATATATTTTACTGAAATTGAAAGTAAAGGGTATGGCCGGGTTAAGGGTGAATTTGGCCCTTGCTCCAATTTTCACTTTAACCCCCTTAAGTGGTAATTTTTGACCCCCCAACCCCCTCCCTTTCGGAGATGTTGCCATTTTATTGGCTGATTTTCAAGAATTTTTAATTCCAACGGAAGTGATCGAAATTTTTTGTTCTTTGGCACAAAGTTACATCTAGTAGAGGTGTATTTGTGATAATTTTTTCAAAAATTTTGGTGCACTTCTTCATGTTTTTTCGGCTATTTGAAGTTTTCAATCGTAAAAAACACCATATTATCGAAGAGCGACCACCCTGGAAAAATTCCTAAAAAACGTATTTTTTTTACGTAGAATTTTGCTGTGCATTCGGTTTTGGCCGATTCTTCGAACTAAGGGCCGAAAAATGCGAAAAACCGAACAGAAACGTTGTTATTTTAGCAGATTTTTCAAATTTTTAGCGTTTTATACAGAAAGAAAAGGTCAAATGAAAAAACCAATACCATATTCGTGTTCAGCAGGTCAAAATACCCCGATAGACACCCTTTTTGCAAGCGTTTTGCTTGAATTTTCAAAATTTACTTTTTTCACTGATTTTTCATGGTAAAAAAGCTGGAAAATGGTGAATTTCGAAACCTCGAGTGAAACAATCGCGAAAAGAGTGTTAATCGTAGTGATGCCGTTCGAGACGATCGAGACGAGAAATCAGCAAGTCTCGTCTCGTCTCAAAATGTTGCAACGTAATCGAGACGTTCAACGAGACACGAGTTGTCTCGTTCAGGAAATGTTGGGTCTCGAAAAGTCTCGAAATCACTCAACAAAATAGGGGACGGCCAGACGACAATTTCGGGATAACTTTCAAACCTACTCATCAATCATAGCCGGCGTTTACAGCGTAGCGTGTGTAGCAAATGCTACACATCGGAGAATTCGTGTGTAGCGACGCTACACATCAGAAAATAGCGGGATTCGAACCTCCTCCCTCCAAGAGGTCAAAAATTTACGTGAAAAAGGTCTTTTTAAGATATTAAAAATCAAATTTTCTCTAAGCTTTGCCCTCGCTTCGCTCGGGCATGAAGAAGATCTCAATTCTTTAAATTATTTGTAATGATTATGCGAAAAAGGTTCAATCTTGGTATCCTAAATCTCCAAGCTTCTGACACTATTGCTTGAAGTTTCTGTTGTTATTTTCGTTTTGTAAGGTTCAAATCATTAGTTTGAAAGTTGCTTGTTCCAAAATTACACCTTTATCGAAGTTTTTTCTCTAAATATTTTATGCAAATTGTATAAGAAGTAAGAACTTGATAACACCCGTGAGCCTATATTGTGATTTTTTGATACATTTATGAATGAAAATGTTTCAAATTATGAATTTACTGTTCTCATAGTGTATTTTTTAGGGGTGGGGTGAGGGAGGAATGGTGAAAGGTAAACTAAAAATTTCTTGTAAAGGGGGGGCTAACCCCCAAATTTCCTCAAGCTCGGAAAAAAGATTTTTTTATTGCAAAAATATTTGAAAATCTGCATTTTTTTTGTTTTTCAAACAGAATTTTTTCAAAAAATTCCCACCCTCGCTTTGCTCGGGCAATATTTTAATTTTTTTATATTAAAAATTGATAAATTTTAACCAATGTTCGAGGCAAAAATCACCGATTCCTCAATAAATTACCACTTTGTCAGAAAAAATTGATACCTAATTTTTGACTGAGAGATCAGTAAAAAAAAATGAAGTAAAGTTTCTTCTGAAAGCTCTCATCCTGACTTCTGATATTAAATTAATTTCAAAAAAATATATATTTTTTTAATTTAACCCTTCATGACGGAACAGAAAAAACTTTGCCATTTGACACCCGTGTTGTAATATTGGCTTGGGCTGAGCAATTTTTTGTTTGCTAATACACATCGGAGAAATTTACTTCGCCGGCTCTGTCATCAATTAGTTTTCAAAATTTTTCACAATAATTTTCATTAATTTTTTAGGAAATTTTTCACCGAAATTTCTTTAATTCTCCTTCAATAAAAAAAAAAAATGTAATTTTCGTTTGGTTTTCGGGATAACTTTCAAACCTACTCATCAATTAGTTTTCAAAATTTTTCACAATCATTTTCATCAATTTTTTACCAGTCATCTTGATGACTGATGAACATCTTTTACATTTGCCTTCCTTGTCACATTCCTTTTTTGCATTTTTGGCGTTGCATGGTTATTTCGAATAAAACAGGTGCACGTAACGGCAGTAACAAACCGTGTACTGCGGGTTGCATTTACTCGATGACGTCTTACATTTTACAGTCCAACTCTCTTTTTCTACTTAATATTTTGAAGTTTGTGCTGTTATATCATTTGGGACTTGAAAATATTACGATTCGCGTTCAAGATTTCGCTAAATAATAGATTTTTCATCGTAGTGTGAGTAAAAGTGCACTTTTACTCACACTCGCGAATCGCTCGAGTGCTCAAACTCGCCTTTTACTCACACTACAACAAAAAATATCGTATGGAACTCGTGAGATAAATGATTTTCGACGATTTTGAATTATTTCCCTCGCTTCGCTCGGGCAATAAACCTCAAAATTCGTCGAAAATCACTTTATCTCCCTCATTGCATAATATACTATTGATACGTTCTAACACACTTTAAGGATCTGAAAGTGATTAGGTATTCAGAGATTTGAACTATTCTTTTGTAAAGATGGGAATATCTCGCGGCCGTATCTCGCACGATCACGGGGAGCTTGGGAGTTGAACGCTCCGGGCAGTGGATCCGATGGGCTGCCCCCGGCCCTTCTTTACTGTCACGTACGGAGCCCAAATTCGGGGTTGCCGGGTGATATTGGTGGCTGCGGCGGTTCCAGCGATGTGTCCGGATGTGTCTCTTCGGCTGATGATTTTGATGACGAGCACAGAGCGGCGCTGAGAGAACCGACGACGGCACCAAGATGAGCGGCGTAAATAACCGAATTTGGCGCGACGTATTATCGTGTACCTATATTTCTGGCTGGGCTGCGCGGACGGAGGGCCGGACTCGCAGCTTGGGTAAAATAAAGGACACAAGTTTCTGAACGGGTGTACGCGATAATGATGTATTTGGGCGCGAGTAGAAAATACATGCGGCGTAAAAATACAAAGTAATTATCGCGAACGATTGGTCTAAATTATCGCGGATTAATTCGAAACAATTAACTCGCGATATCGAATTACGCTGAACGTGTGGACCGCGCGGGGTTTCGGGGGACGCAGGAAGAGAAATTACAAATTCGGAGGCGACTACGAATTAATTGAAATTTCAACAAACTGCTTTAGCCTACGAGTGAAACACGCGCGAGACCTGAGCCTTAAAATCGTGCCGAGCCTGACCTAGCTGTCGAGGAGATTTCGAAAGGACTGATTCGATCGATCGCAGATTGAGTCGCGAGTCGATCAACCACTATTTGCTCGCAGGGTTGCCACCACACCATAGCCCAAGATTATTTCCCAATAATCTCGGACAGGGCCATAATCACTCTTACATATGCCCCATCGGACTTGATGAGGGGGAGGGGGTAGCTCACACCCCAGAGTCGAGTTCGAACCCCAAATTCGAGGTCAAACTTTCAGTTCTTAGAGTGTATCATGGTCCCTGCCCCATCGAACTTGGCTATGGGTGGTGGTAACCTGAAAGTACCAGTGTTAAGTTGTATTCGAAGTAGGTCTGGCTTTAATTTTGAATTTTTGACAGTGATCGAAAGCACTGCGAGCTTTAGATGACTGTTTGTTTTGAAATTTTAATCTGAATTTTGAAATTTTGCTGAACCGAAAGAAATGAGCTTTTTTGATTAAATTTTGAACACAGACGCAGCTGTGGATGCGAAAGAATAGAATTTTGACGTCGTAGATTTGTTTTAAGTCATCTTTTTCATTTCTATAGTGGTTGTCCTTTTTGTTATTTCGATATTATTGATTCTCTTCTTGTTTCTTTTTTTTTTTTTTGATTAAGAGAAAATATAAATTTAGACAATTTCCGGCCAGGCTCTTGCCTTGCAAAAATGCTTTTTTGTGCGACGTGTTCGTGGGCTGTTTTGAGTCGCATCCGAATTTGCAAATTATGAAAGGGATATTATACAAACAATGGGGGAATTTATGCGGTCTAGCTTAAATTTATAGAAATATTTGTACATTGGCAAGAAATAGAAATGACAAAATAATATCTTATGGTCTAACATGGCAAGAAATGAAAAGAAATGATAATGAGAAAAATAAAATAATTGCATATTAAAGTGTGCGATGCGCTTTGGTTATTTTCGTAGGCATGTTGGCCCGTTATCAGCGCAGTATTTTTGTGATGCGTTTATGTGTCCGAGTAGACTGATGTCTAGGTGGTAAATTTTTTGTGGACGTCGTGAAAACGCAGACAATAAGATTCATACTTAAATATAAACATGCATGGGTTAAGATAATGACAAGAAATATGCATAAGAATAAATATGAACATAAAATGTTGGGGTAATTGGTTTGTGATGATTGATTTAAACATGGTGAATTATTGTTTTGACATTTGGAGGGGTAGTTTTAAATCTATAATGAGTCTGATTTGCTATTTGGTTTTGGGTTAGCTTTTGAAAATGAGATTCAGTGTTCTTTGTCGGTAAATAATAATAAACAGGGTGGGTAATTTTTTAGACATGAAATTTGGGTATAAAAATAACATAAAATTATGGTTTTGGGTTTTTTAATCATAGGTGGTCTCTTCCTGCGACGTAAAAATTTAAGAGGACAAAATATTTTGGGGAATTTTGAAATAATTGACATATGTACAAGGGTTGATACAAAAAATATGAAATATGAAAATATAAAAATGCACATTATTTACAAACATAGGTATCACAGATCGGGAAGAATTTTACATAATCGGTAAGTATGACAGTCTTGGTAGGTAGCGGCGAGAACGATGGTATTATTAACGATGTTTTGATGTTTTCAGGTTGCCGGGCGGTATCGGATTCCATTTTGGGCAGCGGAGAAAGCATCAAACGTATCTCGACGATTAAATTATTGGCGTGGTGGACTGTGAACAGGTTAGCAGGTAAAATTAATATTGTATATAATAGAATATTTTATGTCTTGTCATTCCAGATTTTTTGATTCCCCCTTTTTTTTTTGTATTTTTTTTTTTTGAATTTTTAAGGTCGTCGAAATTTCGAAAGAGTATTGTTTTTGGTTTTGGGTATGGCTATTGTTTTGGTCGACTGAAAATTCGCAAATTTCTTTATTTTTGAATCACACACTCTGTTACTGATATATTTTTTGATAATTTTTGATTTTTCAATTTTTTTTTTATTTTGGTTTTATGGTTCACGCTCACTGTTGCAAGTATATATTTTTTTTTGATTTTTTTAAGTTTTTACGATTTTTATTTTTGTATTTTTCTTGAAATTTGCTAGTTTTCAAGCCATGCGGTTATGGTAGAAAGTGGTTTTTGGTTTTTTGATCTTGTAATACGTACCAATTTGTGTGGGTGTGATACCAGGACTTAAGGTGTGTATGCATTAGGGTCTCGAATTTATGGACTACAGGTTTTAAATTTGATCGAATGTGAATTTTTTGTCCATGAAGCCAAAATGATAATTTTCGTATGGTTGTTACTAGTGCCTGCATTTCTTTATCTACGATCGTGTATTTCTTTTGATGGGGTCTAAAAGCATAACTCGTAAACATGAGTATATTTTCAGCGCCATTGATAACTTGATATAATACGCCGTTCATAGCGTCGTCAGTTACCATGGTGTCCAAATATACATCATATTTTGGATCCGGAGGTGTTAATTTGAAGTCTTTTTTGTATTCTGCTTCGAGCTGTCTAAAAGCCTCTTGTTGTTCTGGGCCCCATACAAAGGGAACGTTGTTTTCGGTTAATTTATAAATAGGTGCCAAAATTTGTTGATAATTTGGAATAAATCGTCTGTAAAGGCCAGTTAAGCCTGTGAGGGTCTGAATGTGTTTGATTTCCGAGAGCTTAAAAATTCCTTTTTTGGTGTATTTTTGTTTGAAGGCCTCAAATTTTTGAATTTTTTCCGATTGTTTTCCAATTTCATTTTTTGCCAAAGTATAGCCGAGATGTTGAGTTTCTTGTTTGAATAAATTTGTTTTTGTGGGATTTAATTTTAGGCCATTTTCCCTAATTTTGAAAAGTACTTTCTTTATTCTTTCTAGCATTTCTTGGAATGTTTCAGCCGTGATAAGTAGGTCGTCTACAAAAGTTTGTACGCCCTCGATGTCGTCGGGAAATACTTTGTTCATCATTTCTATGAATTCCGCCGAGGCCGTTTTTATTCCATAGGGCATTCGGAGAAATTCATAGACTTGACCGTCTATTTGAAACGCAGTGTATTGTCTTGACTCGGCGCTTAAGACCAGTTGCCAAAATCCGCATACGAAATCAAGTGTACTGAACCACTTAGCATTTGTGCCGTGGATAATACCTTCGATTTCACGCGGCTCGGTAAGGAGTCTTTCCAGCCAGGTATTCAGTTCGTCTGCGTTTAGACACAAACGTATTTCACCATTCTTTTTCACAACGGGAGTAGTTGTATTTATATAGGGAGATTTTGAAGGTTGTATGATTTTGAGTGCCAGCATTATTTTGATGGCTTTTTTAATTTGGACCATTAATTTTCGAGACGGTTTGTATTTTTCACCTCTCCATTTTTCACGATGTCCGTTTCCGTCAATAAATTTGAAATGTACTTCGTCGCCAGTATATTTGCCAGGATAGCGACTGAAGCAGTCAGAAAATAAGATTAATTGATTGTAGGCGTCATCAGCCTCATTTTGGGTGATCCATCCCTTTTGTATGGCGTCCATTAGATCAGCTCGTAATTTTTTGCAAAATAATTCAGGGCCGTTATCTTTTTCGTCATCGTCTAGTTGTGTGAATTTGGCGATATGAGTCTTTGTATAATACAATTGGGCATTTTCATGCTCGAACTCTTTTTCTACCTCAATTGCAAATGTTTCTACGCCCTGGTATTCATCAGTTGTTAAAAATGGTAAAATGGTGCGATATTCTGCCCCATTTGGCGTACAATGAGCGTAGCTTTCGCCTTGATTCATTTCGATTTTTAGGATTTTCATAGATAGCCTGCCTATGATGAAGAGGGGGGAGGCTATGTCGATTACGTAGAAAGGCATTGACATTACGATGTCACCGAATTGAAATGTCACTTGTACAAGATGTGTCATAGTACGTACGATTCGTGAGTCGGCGACTTTCAAGTTTACAGGTCGGGATAAAGGGATGTATTTTACCGATTCGGGACAGTTTCGAGTCAATAATTCTATTGTACCATGAGAGAGAACGTTGGGGAGGGCACCTGTGTCTAATTGTGCCGCGTATGTTTTGGTCTCGATCAATAAAGGTATGGCACAGGTGGGATCTTCAGTTTTTTCCGAAATTATTTGATTTTTTATCATAGGGTCAATTTTGTGTTGTAATTTATTTATGTTGTCGATTGCATCAATAGTATTTAATTTTTGGTTTTCTTCTTTTTCTGTTTCAGAGTCGGAGGAATCTGAGAGATCGAAAGTTTTGTCCGAAATTGGAGGGGATGTTTCGTCCGAAGAGGTGAGTTTTTCAGAAATTTCATTTTGGAGTTCCTTTTCTAAATTTTGATCGGAGTCGATTTTTTCAATGTGATTTAGGGGAGCTTTGATTTTTTGATATGGTCGCATTTTCTTGTTTGAGTCCGAAAATTTTGATTTTATGTCCGGGGTGGGGGAATTGTCATGATTTGGGTTGAATTTTTGAGGATTTTCCTGAATTTTAGTTATAGATGTCTTGATTTTTTCGTATTTGGGAGGGGGTAAAATTTTTTCGGGCTTAAACGAAAAGTTATTGGGGTTCATAAGTTCTTCGAAAGCTTTTGAATTTGAATCGAAAATTTGTTTTACTGGGCCCTTGATGTCTGTTTCTTGATTCGTTTTATTTAGGTCGTCAAAATCTTCTTTTAAAATTTTCAAAATGTCAGGATATGTTTTTATGGACATAAAATATGTTTGAATTTTTTCCGCGAAAACGAATTTTGATTTGTCCGCTATCATATTCAGATTTTTATCTGCGGCGGGCCTTTGAAATGTTTTTCCAGCAAAAGTCTCCGATACCTCTTGCTTTATAAAAAATTCTGCCGGGCGTCGCCAAAATGTGATGCGTCTATCTTGAGTGAATTTTGCATATATTTGTCTGAATCGAATATATCTACGCAGACTGACGTTCCGGTCATCAGGCTTGCGTGGTTTTAGGAGGGGGAAAAGTAAAATGATGTTTGTTGCGCCCATTTCGAAAATGCGATTTAAAATTTTGAGGAGCATTTTATGAATTGCTTCGTAGGGAATTTTCATGTAATTTAGTTCGCGTTGACCTATGCAAAGTAGTACTTTTGTTTTGGTAAGCTTCGCGTCAGTCAAGGCTTGTATTAAATTTGACATCGAAATTTGTCCTTTTAGGTAGGGGGGTAGATTAAGTCGGTCTTTTGCTCTCATTGTTCCGATAAAATGGGCGAATCCATCCCCTATGGGCTCGTATTCATCGAGTATCGGAAGATCAGGGGGTGGTTTCTTTACAGCGGGACTAGGGGGTTGCCCATTACCACCTAGTCTTCTTCGTTTCCCGACCCCTCCCCTTCAGATGCTGATTCAGAGTCCACCTGGTATAATACGTATTCGTCGTCGCTTGTATCGGCGATGTGTAATTCCTCGTCGATTTTATTGACCGGTGGATTCTCTGATTTGGGTGGCGGAGGTTGTGCGGGGTTCGAAGTCGATTTTGGTTTTTTGTCAAATTTAGGGTTGTCATTATTTTTGGGAATCGAGTTGTCGTTCTGTTTTTTCTTCATCATTTCCTCATATTGTTTCTTGGGTATCCTATAGATACGATTTTGTTGAGGAAATTTATTTTTGTCATTATTTCCAGGCCGTATATTCGTTTCATATGGCCTTTTTGCGGTAGATGTTTGTTGGGGGTATCTAGATTGTTTAGATTTTGTAAACTTTAGTCTAGTTTCATCCCCATCGATTGAGAATGCAATTTCTTGCATTTTTTGCATAAATTCAGATAAGTTAGTTTGTTCCGAAATTGAAAATTTGCAATGAATTTCGTAGGGTAATTTCTCTAGCATTTCAGATATTACCTCTTTTTCTGTGGTCAAAAGATAAATTTTGTTTAAGGTGTCGTGCCATTTTATACATAGGTTGGCTATATCACTGTTGGTCTGGACTACCGTTTTTAGTCTAAAATGTTCAAGAGTTTGCCTTTGGGCTTGTTTATTCCAAAATTCTTTTATAAAATTTTCACGTTGGGTTTCGTAGCACTCGATTTTGTCTTGGGTTTCTAGCCAAATTTTCTTGTTGGGAATTTGTATACAGCCTCGAAATAGGTGGCATTTGGCGTACCCATTCATTTTTATGTTTCTTAAATATTTTTCAAATTTATCAATGAAATCGAAAGGGTGATGGCGGTTGTCCCAATTAAATACGATACCACCATCTGTAAGTGCTCGAATGGTTAGGGGTAAGTTTTTCATGTCCGAATTTTGGCTTGGGACTGGACCGTAATTTTCGATATGAGAGACTCGGGTTTGTAAATTGTGAATTTTGAAAGAATTTATGTTTTGATTTTCCAAAAGGTGAGCAGCCGTTTCTTCGAGTCTATCAGCTTGTCTATTTACGATGTTCGTAATTTGAGGAATTTTGTCTAATTCAGGTCGTGCCTCATTTGAAAATTGTACTAAATGGTTCACGTGTGCCATCACAGCGTCGACTTTCTTCTCTGTCACCTCGTTTTTTATTCTTATGTCGTCGAATTTTACTTCGACGTCGTTCATTTTTGAGTTTATGTAATTTTCGTATGATTTTTGGTTATTTTGGGTCGTCCTAATCGCCTCCCTTATTTGGGGTAAGTCAGTTCCTTCAAGGGGAGGTTCAGACGTGTTTTCAGTTATAGGTTGAGTTTTAGTTTCAGTATTTTGTTGAGTCTCAGTTGTGGTTGGTTGAGATTCAGCGTGTTCAGTTAGAGTTTCGTTAGGTGGGTTAGTTATGGGGTTAATGAGGTGTACATTGACAGTAGGGAGCTGGAAGGCGCCATTATTACGATTTTCGTAGGTGAAGGGAGCTAAGCCACTGTTCACTTGAGGTACGTAATTTGTCAACGAGTTTTGAACACTGGGTTCATTTTCGGTGGGTATGATAGTCTTATCTAACGGGTTCGTAATTACAGAAAGATCGTCTCGAGTCAGATCTGCACACGACGCATTATTGTCATCTCCTATGGGAGAGACTTGCGGGGTGGCGTCCGTACTCAGATTTTGGATTCCTGCCTCGAAGGGAGGTGGAGCATTTTCAAACGATCCTATTGGTGGATTTTTAGGAATATTCATCTCTTTTTCAAAAGTTGAATTTAAGTTCCTTTTTGTTTTCGAAGTCGTGGGTACCGCAAGCGTGGTTGGAGGTCTTTTGTAAATCGAAGTTGAGGGCCTTGTGGAGTGCCTCGGGGTGACAGGTGAATCAGGTGGATTCATTTTTGATTTACGCGTTGCGGATTTATGAATTTTCAGTTTTTTTATTTCGCGATTTAGATATTTGATTGATTTTGGTTGTTATCCAGTCGAATTTTTATTTTTTAGGTCGAAGAAATTTTGAAAAGAAGAGAATTTTGAAGTAGCAGTTGTGTATGAACGTGCTATATTTCTTAGGTAGGTATTATCCTATTTTTGAACCGATTTCGAAAATTTTGATGTATGTTTTAATTTAAATTTTGATTTTCTAGGTCGCGGAAATTTGAAAAGAAGAAAATTTTGAAGCTACGGTCGCCGATATACACGTGCTGTTGTAGCTGGGATCGAAGAGCTGAAATAAGAAATTGAATTAATAGCTGCAGTCGTCGTTGTACACGTACTGTCGCAGCGGATTGAGAATATTTGTGGGGGGTAAAAGGATGGTACACTGAAGTTGCCGTATAGCTCGTGCCGTCTCAGTGGGGAGGTCGAGGGAAGTACTGCGTATCAGAATTGCTGAAAATTGCAGTCGTCGTTGTACCACGTACTGTCGCAATTTTTCAAAATTATTGATTGCAGTATTTCAAGGTATTTAGGAAGAGAGAAAGGGAAAGTAAGGAGAAACAGGAGAAATTATACAGGGGAAAGTTTTCTAGGCTGTAATTACTAGTAATTGCAGCGCTGTAATTGAGAAAAAATTTCAGATTAGCAGTTTACGTGATGAAGTAGGTAGCTTGGGTAGGCTTCCGTTGCTGCCTATTTGCGTCCGTTGGCTGCTTCTGAGGTGACGTGTTCGAGGTTTATTCACAAGGTGCGTAAGCTTGTGTTTGAAATGAATCGGTATTGTCGTAGTCCGGTTTCCCTTGATGCGATGTGTTGGAATTCGGTCCGGTAGTAATTGGCTGAATGGTTCCAGCCGACCGTTTGTGTCGTTTCCTTTTAATTCAATGGGGTGAAGACGCCAGTGATTTTTTGTAAGAATCGGCGGCGTTATTAAAAGAGAAAGCGACACGATTTTTTCGTAATTGACCTTGGATGATTCCTTGGCCGTTACGTTTTTCGCGCAAAAGGGATTATAGGGGTCTTTGGTAATAGCCGTCAAGTAGGAGATTCGTGAATTTAAAATAATGGGATGATTTTATATGGTCCGAAAAGTTATATTTTAGATTTACAAGTACAAGGGATTTTGGAGAATTTAGATAATTAATTGATTTTGAGTTGACAGATTTTTTGAAAAGAATAATGGAAAATGTCAAAACGTTTGTATCTTGTTTCCGTTGGTTTTGTGTTTTCAGAAGAATTGAATTTTAATGAGGCTGTGAATTGATACGAAAGTAGGCTAAGATGCGATCAAAAGTGCGAAATTTGGAGCGGAATATCGAAACGGTTTTTTGGTTTTGATTGACACGTTTAGAAAACGTAAGAATTGGTCGGAAATTTATTGATTGTTTAATCGTTTTGGAAAATAATGGGGTGATTTTTTGCGTACCAAAATGTGATCGTAAGGTGTATTGTTTGGTCCGGAAATCGAAACGTTTTGTGACAGGTTATATTTGATTAATCGATTTTTAAAAGTTTTGAAAATAATAGGCCGGAAGAAACAATGTGCCGAAATGCAGACAGAATGTCTAGTTGATTTTTGTTTTCTAAAGAATAAGATTTAAAATAAAGAATTGAAAGTGTGCCGAAATGTCAAATTTTGATATTTAATGGACCGGATTTTCGAAGTAATGTGATTAATGATAGGCGGTGCCTTTGTAAGCTGTACCTGGATTTAAGATTTTGAAACGTTTTTTGTTGTCAAATTTCAAAAGGATTTGAATTTTAATGAGATGGTACAACCTTGGATCTGAATCGGGAAATTTTACTTGACCATTTGCGCTTTGTTACAGATTTAGAGGGAAAAAGAATTGATCAGGTTGGGCTGAACCGAAAAATAAAAAGTATTATTTTTTTTCTTGTTCTAAAATGGATATTTTTCTGAATATTTAAATTTTGAGATGTAATATATCAAAATTGGTGAAAATTTATCTACGATTTTTTAGGGCGTAAATATATTTTCTTTTGAACTGAATGAGAAGAATTTTGAATAAATGATCGAATTTAGAGATCGAAAATTGGATTTTTTTACAAATTTAGAGATTGAAATTCGAATTTTTATGACATATTAAATCGAAAATTTTAATTTTTACGTTAGAAATAGATGGAAAAATATGAAAAGTATTCACGTTTGATGATTTTACGTTAATATTTTTCTTTTCAGGCTATTTACGTACGTACCAAAGGGTGAAATTTGGCTGGTCGCACAGCTAATTTCGAAGGGTTCCGTTTTTAGCCAATTAAGGCCCCGCTGTCCGCTTTTAGTGGCCTATGCAGTTGCGATCTGCAGGCATAAATTAAGACACGCGTGGTTCGGGCGCCAATATGTAAAGATGGGAATATCTCACGGCCGTATCTCGCACGATCACGGGGAGCTTGGGAGTTGAACGCTCCGGGCAGTGGATCCGATGGGCTGCCCCCGGCCCTTCTTTACTGTCGCGTACGGAGCCCAAATTCGGGGTTGCCGGGTGATATTGGTGGCTGCGGCGGTTCCAGCGATGTGTCCGGATGTGTCTCTTCGGCTGATGATTTTGACGACAAGCACAGAGCGGCGCTGAGAGAACCGACGACGGCACCAAGATGAGCGGCGTAAATAACCGAATTTGGCGCGACGTATTATCGTGTACCTATATTTCTGGCTGGGCTGCGCGGACGGAGGGCCGGACTCGCAGCTTGGGTAAAATAAAGGACACAAGTTTCTGAACGGGTGTACGCGATAATGATGTATTTGGGCGCGAGTAGAAAATACATGCGGCGTAAAAATACAAAGTAATTATCGCGAACGATTGGTCTAAATTATCGCGGATTAATTCGAAACAATTAACTCGCGATATCGAATTACGCTGAACGTGTGGACCGCGCGGGGTTTCGGGGGACGCAGGAAGAGAAATTACAAATTCGGAGGCGACTACGAATTAATTGAAATTTCAACAAACTGCTTTAGCCTACGAGTGAAACACGCGCGAGACCTGAGCCTTAAAATCGTGCCGAGCCTGACCTAGCTGTCGAGGAGATTTCGAAAGGACTGATTCGATCGATCGCAGATTGAGTCGCGAGTCGATCAACCACTATTTGCTCGCAGGGTTGCCACCACACCATAGCCCAAGATTATTTCCCAATAATCTCGGACAGGGCCATAATCACTCTTACACTTTCTTCTTTCATTCGTTTTTTCTAAAAAAAACTTGTCAACTTACGATCGTTAACTATATTTCAGCAAATATTCAACATTTTTCCAAAAATTTTTAATATTTCGTTTTTGTACAGTGAGATCTTTGGAGGACTTTTGGGACTTTTCACTTGAGTAAATCATTCCAATTTAGAAAAAAACGTTACAAAAATCATTTCTGGGTCATTTATTCGAAAATAATTCATTTACATTTATTTCAAACAAAAAATATTACAATTTTCATTATGTAGATAATTTCATCAGTGGATTCCATTATTTCAATTGAAGTTTTTTTTTAGAAAAAAAGAATGGAAGAATAATAGTTCAACTTTTTGAGTATCTGTAAACTTTCAGATCGTCAAGGTCTGGTAGAACGTATCAGAAATTCATAATTCAATTTGATTTCGCAAAATTTTTAATCTAAATAATCTTGAAACGTTGAACTTGAGTGTTGTACTTGTATAATTTCTATTTCTAGGTTGGACAGCAAGAGGTCATCGCGTAAATGCAACCCGCAGTACACGGTTTGTTACTGCCGTTACGTGCACCTACAATAAATCCTCTTCATTAATGATGGCCAAAATTTTTTTTTTTCAAAAAACGACAATTTTGATTGAAAAAAGTGTATTTTTGATCAATAATTTCCGTTCTTAAAATTTCGTATTGATTTTGTAATTTTTGTACAATTTCAACAGTTTTTCATACTTTCTATGGTCATTTTCTAATTTTGAGTCTTTTCTGGTTTTTCATGGTAACTCCTGCTACGAAAATTGACCTCTGGGAAGATAACAAAATTTCAAGAAAAACTCGTCTAAAGATAGCTTCGTTTTCCCGTGTTTTGCGAGTGGTTAGGCAACTATTCGTTCACCTCATCATTTTTGGTGGTCATTTTGGACTTCGTGGTACTATAGAGAATATTTTTGAATTTGAATAGCGATTGTCGCTAATTTTTGTGTTGAAGAGTAACAGCGTAGTTTTATTTTTCTTATTAGTTGTCAATTTTTTTCGAAAATGATTGGATAAATTGAAATAGTGATCTTTTAATTTGAAGTGGTTAATTAATGAGAATATAAATTGTGAAATCAATCTTTAAGAATAATGTGTAGACGAGAAATATTGCTTAGTTAAAGAGCAATACTTCAGTGAAAACAACGATGACTGGAAAAATTTTATCAGCAAAGATTCGGAAAATATGCCATTAACTTTCGTTTTGTACTACTTGAATTATCTCTTGAAAATCTTCAAGAAGAAGGAAATATTTCCAGTTATGTGTTTTGACATTTTTCGAATTATTTTGGATTTTGCTTTCATTTTTGACCGCAATTTCTGAGGAAAGTAAAAAATATCGGAACTTGGGTTCAGCGCCTTTTGAAGAAAGGTCAAAATTCATTTTTTGGTCCCAATGGTCCCTTTTCGTAGCGAGGGTCACTTGGATGTTTTTAAACTCCCGAATTTTTGAAACAATTTTTCAAAATGGAATTGGAAAAAAATATTTGAAAAAAATTTCATTACTAAAGAAAAAACGTGTTGGGCCATTGCCCTCTACAAGATACAGCCGGGAAGCACGGTTTGGCAACGCAGCAGTAGTAGTCCGATTTTTAACGTTGTATTATATGGCGCGCCGCGGTATTTTTACTACTTTTCCTTGTACCTCAAAATTTTGAGTGAGCACATAGGTGTTTGAAGCATGAAAAATGATCTACTTTTCACGGGCTACAACGTGGTTTTTTTTTCAACGTCCTATCTTCAACCGATCAAAAGTTATCAAAGCTCAAAGTTCAAAAAACTTCATGTTCGACATTTCAAATTGAAATTGCTCAAAATTTTGAGTGAGCACATGGGTGTTTGAGACATGAAAAATGATCTACTCTTCACTGGCTACAACCTCGTTTTTTCCCCAAAGCTCTAGCGCCAACCAATCAAAAGTTGTGAAAGCTCAAACACTCAAAATTTTGAGATAATAAGGGAAAATACCGCGCGCGCCATATAACGCAATGTTAAATTGGGACTACTACTTACAAATTTCGCGACATTGCCAAACGGTGCTTCCCGGCTGTATCTTGTAGAGGGTAATGGTTGGGTTGAAAACATTTGAGAAATCATGCATAAAATTGAAAATTTTTTTTAATGATTAATTCTATTTTATAACAATAATTTGAAAAAAAGTTTTATAAATTTTAAGATCTTAATAGGCGATCGGCACCTCCTGCAGAGAGCGCTGCTACGAAAACGAAACCATGATAACTTTTTCATTTACACGTATTCTTATGGGAAATTTGCAATTTTTAAAAATTAATTAAAAATCGGGTACTGAACGTGCAGGGTTCATTTTTGTTTTAAATGAAAGAGTAAATCTTCCTCTTGACAAAGAATTTTTTCTTTTCATTTCTACTTGTCATATTCATTGAAAAAAATTGAAATTAACGAAGGTAACTTTTTCATGTTTTTAAAACGTAAACGACGAGAACGCTGAGCTGTGATTGGACGATATTTGAAATCAACGCGCGTCGCGTTATGAGCCGAAGCCGAGTAGGGGAAAACGGGTATTTTTTCGTTGCAGGCGTTGTAGAGTACTATAAAAACATGTAAAATATACTTACGTTGCTTCGAATTTTTTTCAATTAATAAGTGGAGTAAGAAACGTGAGAAAAATTATTTGAAAAAGAGGACGATTAAATCTTCCATTTAAAACAAAAATGAACCCTGCATGTTCAGTACTCGATTTTTAATTAATTTTCAAAAATCGCGAATTTCTCATAAGAATACATGTAATGAAAAAATTTATAATGGTTTCGTTTAGTTTCGCGTTTTCCCCATAGATGGTGACTTATTCGATGTCAAGTGCCTATAAAAACCAAAAAAAAACCACGTGATTTTTTACCAATTTTTTGTAGTAACAAGCAAGATATCCCAACTTGAAGTAAAATTTTGATTCAAAAATAGTCATCAATTGAAAGTAAATCATAAAACAAAAACCATGTTCAAAATTTCAAGTGCTCCAGTTCATTTTTCGAATTTTGGCGGATTGTTGAAATTTCAAAATTTGAGAAATGCACTTCAGCTCTTGAATTGTGGTAAAATTTTCCGCGCCACAAATGTATCCACGCTGCTCGGATGGTTAATAACCGATGAACAAAAGTACAGTACGTAATTGGTTCGCCAGTCGAAATGAAAAATTACTCGGGAGTCGTCGTCGTTGTAGTCGGTCGTCCCTTCGGACCACCCTCGCCCAGCCATCTATGACTGTAACACCACCAATGGCTATGACGCTGGGCGAATGCGTAGTTGTGTACCATTTACTATGTATACGGTATAGCCCTTTTAACACGCATAACGCCGACAATACGTTTTCATATTATTGTCGCTACACACTTAATCAACAACTTAACCGAGCGATTAATTTCGTTTGTATTGTAACTAACCGAATCGAACTATCGCGTGACCATTATTCATAATTTTTTGCCATTTTGGTGAAACCCTCGGTAATGGGTTAAGAGATTGATAGAGAGTTGGAAAAAATTGCTGAGTTTAGAGTCTGGTGAGCGAATTTTCCTTTAGAATTGGGTTAAAATTGGATGAGAAATTGGTCGAGAGGTAAAATTTAAAAAATCTTTTTTCATTTTATTTTTGAATCAAAATCGCAAAATTTTTAAAACTTTTTTTCAACTGTGAAATTGAAATTTTAAATTATTGTCTTTCAAAATTTTTTCCAATTTATAGTTGAAAAAAAATTTAAAAATATGAAATTGAAAAAAAACCAAAATGGAAAAAATTTTGAGAAAATTTATTAAAGAAATTGGCATGAATTCAGACGTTGATAACCAAAATCCCAGTTTCGGCAAAAATATGTAGGAGCAGGAGCTATAGTGATGCAAATATTTCGTTATTATCGTTTTTTGGACGTGAACCTGTTTTACGGATTCGAAGTGATTGGTGAGCGATTTGTTTTTTTTTTTTAAGTCTATACTTTTTCCTGTTCCGATTTTTTTTCCAACTTCAAATATTTTTTTGACGTGGTCTAAATTTTTTCTTGTATTTTTTTTGACATCAAATTTTTTATGACGAGGTCTAAATTTTTTCTATATTTTTTCCGACATCAAAACTTCAAATTTTTTTAACGTGGTCTAATTTTTTTTCCAGCTTCGAAATTTTTTTGACGAGGTCCAAATTTTTTCCTCTATTTTTTTCCGGCTACAAAATTTTTTGACGAGGTATAAATTTTTTTCCAAACTTCAATTTTTTTGCCAAGGTTACAATTTTTTAACAAAATGTTTTCAACGTCGCTCGGCAAATTTGTAAATCAAGCCCAGGTCAATTCTTCAAGTCAAAAATTTTTCCCAGCCAATTTTTTCTCTATATTTTTTTAAATTTTAAATAATTTTTACAACATGAAAATTTGAAGGTATTAAATTTTTTCATTTTTCTCCTTAAAAAATTGAATACCTTGAACCGGTAGGTGAAATACCTCCCTGAAATTGCGCCTTTGGGGGTCGCGAAATGCTTGGATAGATAGGTTTACCTACCTATACAAGCATGCGATCACTTTTCTGACGAAATTACAGGCGAAATTAGCCTGTGCTGTATTCGGCGAGTACAAAGCGCTTATCTACTAGATAAGACTTTGTACTCGGCTTACGTAATACTACGTACCGAATACAGCAGCTTTCGATCTTTCTACTCTCATCTAGTCGCTACTAGATTCTTCTAGTAGCTGACTAGATGATGAAATCGAACTGGCAGTTACGTAGGTTTACCCTTTCCCTTCTCGATTGCTACTTCTAGATGCTTCCACAGAAGCTGACGACTAGAAGTAGCTGAGAGCGAGAGCTCACTCGCTTATTCGATTCCGATCATTGTACTTCATACGTTACGTTTATGTAAATACTAGGTACTTCGTGTACATCGAGCGTTATCGCGTTTTAAATTGATACTTTGTGTTACGTATGATGTATATTTCGTAATCTCGGTTGTGCTAATAAATTCAGTTAACGTTTCGCCGTGCAAGATTCTTTCTTTGTAATAAGTTGTGCACTCTGAGTAACCAACTTATTACTTCGCGATTCGTAAAGTGCAATCTATCTGATTTGGTGTAATAAGTCCGGTGAAGTGACCGTTGACTCTGTGCCCACAGTTGCCAGACTCACAGGCAGACCCAGGATCCCATAGATCACCTCGTCTTGCAAAAGCCTGTCGCCTCACCAACCAGCTCACGACTTACGTGAGGGCTAAAGTTCTTAACCAACGGAGGCATCTATTTATTACCACCAATTCATTGGCGCCCGAGAGCTTTTCAAGCTGTGCTACGAAAGTTTCCAGAGGAAAATTCGTCGAATCAACGATCCCTGGAGGTGGTCAGCGTTTGAGACATCGACACTGCATAAATTTGGGTATAATTATCCGTTGTATGTACTTTGTAATTTTCGTTTTCGTCTATTTTCGCGTTGAAGTGCGTTTTAGGGTTAAATTCGTGTTTTACCTATTTATTTTTAACCTCGCGTAATTTTTAAACCTATTTTTAAGAGATAGGGCACGTAGGTTTTGTAAAACAGAAGCGAATTGATTTTTAGTGACCTTGAAAATTTTTTGAGACGAAAAAATCTTGCGAAAATTGAGTGTCGAGTCGTAATCGAATCAGATTATTCAGTCTTACCAGATTTATTAGTCAAATATTTATTTGAAATTTTTACCATAATGACAAGTGACAATCAACCTAGTTCTTTAGATAAGGAAATGGGTGAGAAATTTACGCCTGAGCAAATTGCTGAATACAAAGAGTATAAAAAGAAAATTTTTTCCAAGAAATTGATAGATATTAAAGAAATTGATGAGGATGAATCCAAATTCAAAAGTGCTATGGAAAATATCAATAATTGAGTTTAATAAGGATAATTATTACCATGCTATGCGATTTCTGGATTTGTTTGAGAGATTCATGGATAACCAGGAGGATGCTAATGAACAAGATTATATCAATTTGTGTAGGCAGTGTATTAAATATGAGCCTGCATTGAGATGGAAAAATGCTTCTTATGAATACGCGAATTGGGATTTGTTTAGAGAGGAATTTGTGAAAGAATTCTGGTCAAAACAAAGAAAGAAGGAAGTATGGGCATATTTTCAGGATTTAGATTTGTCAGATAAGGTAACTACTGGTAAGGAACTGATTAATGAGCTTGATATTTGGCTAGGTACCATCAAATCGATGGATAAAAAGACTGAACCGGAAATAATTGTTGCTTTGAGTAGGAAGGTACCAGAATGGTGGTCGAATAAATTAAAGTGGGAAGATTTTACCACGTCCGAGGGTTTCTTAGGGAAGCTTGAGGAATTAATGAACACTTTTGAGGATGATCCTAGATTTTCTGATATTTATGGTAAGAAGTCGAAATCGTTGAGCAAAACCAGTGTTGTTAATGGTAATTCCGGAAGCAATTCGAATAATGGAAATAATGGTAACAACCAGAATTCCCAAAATTCGAATGGATTCAGGAATAATCGTAATAAAAATAACAATTCGGGTAATAATAAACAAAATGACGATAGGCGTGATAATAATGGCCAAAATAATCAGGAAAATCGTAATTCTAGGAAATCAGAAGGTTTTAGGAAAAATTATAGGAATAGGAACTATAATGACAATTTGAATCAGAATTCTGGGAAAAATGAGTAGTACAATCGCAAATCTATAGCTTATCCGGTAAATAACAATCAGCAAAATCCTAGTCAAGGTAAAAATCAAGACAAATCTGCCTCTAAGCAATTAAATAGCTTATCCGTTTCAAAAAACGAGGAGGCAGGTGCGAGTGTGTCGAGTCAATAGATAATGACCAATTTTTCTATACAGTAGGCGGATATCAGGTAATAGGCGACTCGATTAATTATTATTTGGCCAGGAATAGTCCAAATACGAACATGGAAAATCTCCGTGGGGTCCCATACTTGAAGGAAAATATCTCGCTAAATGTGCTGTATGACAAACTCGCACCTGAAAAATTAAAATCTACAAAAGTAATTTTGTCTTGTGGAAAAAGGGAATTAAACAGTCCCAACTTCCCTAATTCGTATGTTTCCGATAAAATGCAAGAAATCGTTCGAATGTTGCTTGCAAAAGGAGCTGAAGAGATCGTGATGGTTTTCCCTCCGGTCCTCCCTCCTCGGAAAAATTTTGCTGTGTCCGTGAGCCGATTATGGTCTTTCTGTCGTGCTTTCTATCGTCTAGAGAAATTAGGCAACGTGTATGTCGCCGTCACGCCTTCTCTCATTTTTGCTGAAACACAAATATCAAAAAAGACAGGTCGATCAACTTATATTAAAGATAGGAATCATTTTATTAAACCTATCAAGTCGAAATATTTTTACAATAAATATTTCAAACGCTGGTTCCCTGTACAACGCGTTTATTCAGAACTTTTGAATTCAGTCAATGAATTCTTGTCCTCGGTAGCGCAGAGAGGTCCCTCCCACGCTAAGGTCGGGGGTGGGGCTACCCCTCATGAAGTGCCTTCTTGCCAAATAGGTAATTTTTCTCCCTCGATTGAGTCGAGGTGTCCTCCTCAAGCTGTTGCTGAGCGAGTGACTGGGCCTCATGAGGTATCCTCTTGTCATTCAGACAAGATTTCTAACTCAGTAGCTCTGAGTAGTCCTCCTCAAGGTGAGCCTGAGCGAGTGACTCGAGTTTTTGAAAACTCTTCTTCTGAAAACGTTGTAGATGAGCAGGGTAATGTCATTGGTAGGATCGATCGTCAGATTAGGTGTTCAGAATCCAAATTAAAGGATGACTCAGTCATTCCTGGGTTTATTAGAGACGATATCAAACGGATGCGTGAGGAAAAGAGGTCTCCTGAGGAGCTTTTCCGAAAAATAGAGTCGAATTTGGAAAGTATAGGTAACCAGTTGGAAGGGAAGGATACTGTCGTGAAGCCTGCGATAGGACCCCAGCAAATTGAGACTCAGACTTTGAATTCTATAGGAGCCCAGAAGGATCCACCTATGAAAGATGAGGGAGATAGCGTTCAGAGATTTGGGTACCAAGAAGGGATAACCTGTGTAGTGCCAACCGAAATTCAAGGTGTCGTAATTCCCACCCAACTGGATACTGGTGCTGAACCGAATGTTATGGCTCTGGAAACTGCTAGGTACCTACTAGATAAGTTTCCCGAAAATGTCAAATTCAAGAAATTAGATCATTTGATTGAGATTGAATTAGCTGACAAGTAAATTGTAGGCACGATGCACAATTTGCTGAATGTCAGAATGAATTTTGGCAAACATGAGATAAATGTACCTTTTTATCTCATCCCCCAATGTAATCAGATATTCATTATGGGGAGGGTTTCGATGTTGGAATTGGGCATCGAACCTAAAATTCGTAAAAAATGTGCCTACTGTAAGCCCAAGAGGGAAACAGAGAAGGTCTATCTTCCCTACATGTCTGAGGAAGAGTACACTGGAGTTTTGAAAATAAATAATGTAAGACCTGCCGGTAGGTATGGCAATGAAATTCCTAATCGTATGAGAAAACATACCTACGCTAAGAATGATAGGTTGGCCGATATTCCAGAATATGATGACTCATCAGAGGTATTTTTGAAAAAACTCTATGAGGGCCTGAGATCATACGTTGAGCAAGGAAAAATTTGTGACAAGCGGAGAAAGTGGGCTTATGACCTACTCAGTGAATTCTCCGATGTTTTTTCAAAATCTCCAGGCTGCTACACAGGTCCACCCGTTCATTTCGACATGGCCGATGAGGAGGAATGGAGGGGTGCGAACCACAGGCCATCAAATAAGTTGATGCCTGCAATTGATCGAGAAATTAAAAAGATGTTGAGAGAAGGTACAATTACTCCATCTGACACTCGATATATCAATAATATAGTTGTGAAAGTGAAAGCAAATGGCAGTCTGCGTATTTGTTTGAATCCTACGTGGTTGAATCCAAAGCTAGGTAACAACTATAATGAGTCAGCAACTTTAGATCGAATAATTACCAAAAATGGGGATGCCGAATTTTTCTCAAGTTTTGATTTCGTCAGCGGATTTTGGCAACTCCGTCTGGACGAATATTCTAAAAAATTTTGTGGTTTTCAGATTGAGGGGCGTGTCTATCAATGTGAGAGACTGCCATATGGGTTGAAAATTTCATCTGCTGAGTTTATTAAAATGGTAAACAGAATTATTCCTGATAGAGAATCTATCACTGCCTATGTTGATGACGTTTTGGTTAGGAATAAAGGCTTCAAAGAACACGTTTTAGATATTATTGAGGTTCTAAAAGCTTGCAGAGAATATGGAATTAAGCTCAATGCTGAAAAGACAGAATTGTTCAAGGCCAAGACTAAGCACTTGGGTTACGTTTTGTCTCCGGGTAAAATTGGGAAACAAAACAAGAAAATTGAGAAATTTTTAGATTTCGAGGCCAAGCACTCCAAGAAAAATGGTAAATTCGTTTTGAAGACCGAAAATGAAATTTTGGCTCTAGTTGGACTGACTAATTTATACAGACGTTTTATTCCTGAGTATAATGAGATTATTGCTCCTATGATGAAACTCACCCATAAGAATGTGAAATTTGAGTGGGGTGAGGAACAGGAAAAAGCGTTTGAGAGATTGAAGTATGAGTATTGTAAAGACTTTGAACTTTATGCTCCTATTGACAATTTAGATTATTACCTATATACTGAATGTCTCGAAAATTCAATCTCTGGAATTTTATATCAAAAGGTTGAAGGTGTGAATCGAATCGTCATGTATTTGGATAAAAATCTTCAAGATTACCAAAAAAGATACACACCCACCGATTTAGACATGTTGGCACTAACCTACTCATTGAAACGCTTGGAAATGTGGCTACATGGTCGGAAAATCCATGTTAGGCACGATGTTGGGACATTAATTTCGAAATACACTGCTTTAGCCCAGACACATAGAAAAGCAGCGCATTGGATAACTGCTCTAAACAGTTATGATTTGATTTTTGATATGAAACCAACCAAAACTGAGCTGAAAATTTTGAAACAGTCTCAGGATCCAAGTTTGACAGTGAATTCATTCAAAGTTCGCGACATTGATATGTCAACTGGGCTCGAACCTCTTGAATTGAACCATATTCAGCATTTTAGAGAAAATTTGCTTGAGCTTTTGAGTGATCTTCCAAATTGGCAAAAAGATGACGATTTTTGCGAGAAGATTTTTGATGAATTAGAGCCAATGTCTGAGTTTTTGACTGAAAAACAGAAAGCCACTCGTAATAGGGTTTCTAAGAAATATGAAATCACAAACGATGATGGTAAAAAGTTACTTTGGCGTAAATATACTGATGGTACGAAAGTTCCAGTTTTACCTAAAAAACTATTCAGAGACGTTGTGTATTATTTACATGAAATTTATGGCCATGTAGGGGGGAATAAATTGGAGATTATTTTCGGACAACTTTATTTTCACCCAAACGCTCTGAAATTTATAAAAATGAACACGAATATGTGTGTCGTTTGTAAGGTAAATAAATGTTACGGCCAAAGGAAACGTATAAGGTATGCTCAAGTGGAGGCTTACCACAAGGGAGATATTTTGTCAGTCGATATTTGCGGACCTATTGCAGCGATTAGGGGGGAGGTAAAATATATTTACGCGGTGAAGGATGTTTTCACCTCGAAATTGTGGCTTTTCACAATGACAGACAGTGACGCTGAGACAGTAGTCGAGAAGATGAAAATTTTGATGGATATCCTGAAAAATTATGGGGTCTCGCCAAAGAAAATCATGTCTGACCATGGCAGGCAATTTGAGTCGCGCAAATGGAAGGAATTTATTCAGTCGACAGGGGCAAAACATATTTTCTCTAGTCCATTTTCACCTCAAGGAAACTCAATTGAGAGAGCTTTTCGCTGTGTAGGTGAAAAGATGAGAGTGAAAATTAATGACAAAGTCCACGATAGTACCTACACTCATGAGGGGTGGGATCAACACGTCGAGGACGTTGAAAAACAGATGAATGATCAGCCTAATGTCCTTGGAATTTCTCCGAACGAGTGCTGGGGCATTGAGGAACACCTCACGGTTGGATTACCTGTAAAAAGAAACAAAAGGAACTTTAAGTACGAGTTGAAACGTCTTAGGGAACTTTTGGAAAAAAATCTACTTCCCTCAACGACATCTAAGGAACTCATGAAAATGATCTGGGATAAGGAACAAGTTATTTTCGACGATGACGGTTACCTCCGAGTAGTTGTGGACGGTGCTTGCGCTGCAAATGGCTCTGAGGAAGCTATAGCTGGAATTGGTATATGTTTCGGACCTGATTCAAAGTATAATGTGTCAGAACGCATTAGTCATGAGAAATATAAAAATACCAATAATCTAGCAGAAATTATAGCTGTTAAAAAAGCACTTAAATTTGGTATAGCTAAGGGGGTTAAAAGAATAAAAATTTTAACTGACTCAAAATATATTGTGTATGCTATTAACGAGGGGGCTATAAGGTGGAAAGCTAGGAATTGGAAAAATTATGCCAAAAAGGATGTCTATCACAAAGAAATTTTCCAGGAAATTTTGAGATTGAGGAGGGAGTATGAGAGGTGTGAGATTAAACATGTATTCGCACGTAGGTACGAATATATGAATATTCTGGCTGATCAGCTTGCTAGACAATCAGTCTACACGTATGAGGTGGCTGCCGAAAAAATCGACAGCATGACTGAAGAGCAAGCCATGGAAAATTTTATCAGAGAGAAAAGAAAGCAAATTCGAATTTTCGAAGAGCAAAATTTCAATAAATTACATGGTGACGTAATTCCTTACAAACCAGGTGATTTAGTTCTCATCACAGCTCATGGAAAATCTGATTCTTTTAGTTTAGTTTCGGAAAAGCTTCTGGAAAAACGTTATGGGCCTTACATAGTAAAATATGAACATGAAGCAAATTGCTATATGGTTTCAGATTATGCAGGAATCACAGACGATAAACTCGTCAACGTTCGCCAAATTATTCTATTTTTGTCTAAGGAACAGCTTGATGAAATAGAAGAGGAAGTGAGGTGTCACTCTTTAATTGATAAAAGATCAATCGAGCAACGTATTAACGATTACCTGTGTAAGAATGAGAGAAAAGGCATAAAAATAACGGCTAGAACTCCAGAGAGTGAGCAAAAAGGTGTGAGTAATAATTTGTCTCCGGATAATAACATGCTTGAGAGATCGATCGACGAGGTTGACGAGAATCTTGAGTATGAGCTCGAAAATATTTCCTCTCCTCAGGAACTGGGGCAAGACTTGAGTGAAAATCCAGGTCTGAGTGAAATTTTCGAAAATGTACCTGAAAATCGTAATGTAAATATTAATCAATCGACATCAATGCAAATTGATTTGAGTTCTAGTAAAAATGATGATCAGGTTACTTTGATTGATCCACGAATTCTTGATAAGGATTCTGGAATTGATAGTTCGTTCACATCTTCTGAGTCTGAATCCGAAAACCTTCAAAGCTCTTCTGTCTTGATTGATGATTCTGTAAATAATGCAGAAAATATTAGTATTTTGGAAAATGCGAAAAATTCCAAAATTATGAAAAAATTGAAAATTGATTCTAAATTTGGCCAAGATTTAGAAAATTTGAAAAATTCAAAATCAAGCAGAAATACTAGGGCTAAGCTTAGGGAAGCTAAAAAGAATAAAAATTCTGAAATTTTGGATTCGAGCACTGATTTAGAGGAAATTAATGACGAAAATTTGATCCGTGAGTTGGAAATTTGGAAAAAAGATTCTGACCACGATTTTGTTCCAAAGCTGCGGGTTGAAAAACCACCAGTTAAAAAACTCAGAAAATCGATTGTTTCTAAAAAGCAAGGTTCAAATAAAAAATATGAGTCTTCAGACAGCTCATCTGACGAGTCAGATGGCACTGATAAATGTCTGACCAAATTCAATGAGGTTTCGAAACGTTTTAGAAAAAAGAATATTTCACCTCAAGAAGGTGAACTTTTAGAAAAAGCTCTTCTAGCCAATTTTGATTCTGAAACGATTTCTAGATTAAAGGAAGAAGCAAAAGCTTACCTGGCGTCTCGAAAAAAACGAGGTCGTCCCAAAAAACCATTGAATTTGAATTATATTGTGCTAAATAAAGCACCACTCGTGAATAAAATAGTGCTCGGACACTATTTTTCACGAATCCACGAGATGTTTTAATACTGACGCTTGTGGTGTTCGGTTTCGCACCTTATCAGCGGACCGAACGAGTAGGTAGGTTGGTTACCGGGTAGGCGACGCGTAGCGGGGTAACTGCACTTCGTTGCGATCTCCTCTGCCTACGCGTCATCCTTTGTTCTCCCTACCCGGACCATTTTCAACGGATGGTAAAGTTGGACCGATTTGTGACTGGTTTTCTGTACGACTATGAGTCGTCATTTTTCTTGCCTGCAACTCAGTATGTGTATTTTTGGTGTGTTTGAATGCCTGTTTCAATGAAGTTTCTTGTCAAATTTCTATGAAAGTTTTTCTAGTCAAAATTTTGGCAGAATTTTTAATTTTCACGATGTTTTTCGCTATTTCTATTTTAATTAATACGGTTTCAAGTTCCTGATGATTTTCATCGAGTTTTTTAATGGTTTTACCATGTGAGTACCTCAAGTTTGATATTTTCTTTTGTTCTTGACCACGTTGTCAACGAATTTTGATTTTTACAATTTGACTAATTTTTGGTTCCTATCTGATTTTATTTTCAGTTTTTAAATCAGATTTTAATGTTTTATCGAAGTTTTAAACGAGTTTTATCAGAATTTTAATGAGTTTTAACCATTCTTTTGTACCTGTACGTCTGTGTATCTCTAGTCAGTCTACGCCGGAGCTAGCCTCCTATTTGTAAGTCACCAAACTTTCTTTCTATTCAATTTACATTCATGTTAGTAGACATACCTATTTCTCTATTTAAATACGATGCTCAACTGTTTGCGCCGCAAATAGGTTATGAGGTCGTGCTGGAAATTTGAGTCTACGCTTTTTGAATGGTCTTTTGAACTTTCGTCGATTAGAGGGAGAGCTACAATTTTTTCGGTTGCTTTTTCAATTCGCTGCTGCTGTGTGTTTTACTCCTATAAAGGAAATTTGTGAGTATTTTTACAATCAAATTTTCGGTATCTATCTTGCATTAACGCATTTCTATTCTAGTGGAATGTTATAATGGTATGGTTGGAAAAAGGCACGTGTGCATGCTCAAAATTCGAACTCCTGGTAATATTGGTTGCAATTTTCAACTGGAAAATTAGTGCCTCTATCATCATCGCATCGTCGGTCTGGTTTGTCGTCGATATTTTACTTTTCCATCACTCCAGAGCCCATCACCATAGGCGTGATTACGTAAATCGCCGTAACAACGGTAATAATTCCAGTAGAGTCGAACGTGGCAACGCAATCCTCGAACGTGAACTTTCGCGCATGGTCCAAAACGAATTAATCGATTGGAACATTAACCTCCGGTAAAAATGTCGCTGTCAGGCTCGGTTCCTCAATTGTCTCCATCTACAAGCTCCTGACCACCGGAAGTGGGCTTGCGAATAACGTCTACCATCTCTCTTCACCCTCTCCGGTCCTGTGTTGGATGCGACATTTGCTTCAACAATATTTTTGTGGCATCCCCCCAGAATGGGACTACGGAAACCCGAATGTCGACGGTATGCAGTCATGTGTTTCATCATGGCTGCATATCACGTTGGCTTTCGAGAAACCGGAACTGTCCCATTTGTAGGGCGGCGATGCCACTGCAGGATTTGATCCCATTTGGATGCTACCAGGCCGAAGAGGGAAGGGAGATGGATACGAAGTCGCGAGTCGCACTCGTCGAGCTGAATATCAAACGGCTCTTGTTAAGGAAAAAGCTAATGGACACTGAGAGACGAGTAGTGGAACAGGCCAGGAACCTTACATTAGTGCGAGCCAGAATCTCAAGAGAAAATCGAATCGCGGACCAGGTTTCGAAAGGAATAATTCATCCATCCACGATCGCTACCGTCTCGAGGGTACTCTCGCGGGATCTTCGAGCATTCCGGCAGCGCGTACTTGGAAACGAACGTACGGCGAATGATGATCGACGCAGATTGAACAGGGAGAACCTGTTACGAGACGTATTCAGAAACAATGTCATCGATATCGATTCTGACGACGACGTGCAGGTTATAGGCGATTCTCCATAATTTAATTTCGTCGCCATTTGTAAAATTCTCGTTCTGGTAAATTTTCTCGTTTGTTTGTGTCAAATTGTACCCGCGTAATTGTCAAGCTCGAGCTTGCAATTCTTTGTCAAACTGTTTTTATTTGTACTCACGTTCATGGTCAAAATTCGTAAAAATCGTATTTAATTTTTCGGCAATTTTCAAACACTCAAAAACGAGCAACGCAATGTGAAATTTTGGCCACTGTGTTTGTCAAAATTCTTGGTAATTTTTGATTGCGCAATTTTCCTTAAAAATAACTTATAACTAGGCTTAGAACTAAATTGACTAGGTTTCTCTTTGGTTTCTTAAAAATTAGGAAAATATCACAGTCTTCTTTTCTGAAATTTCAGCGTTTGTTTCAAAATCATAGTTACAAAATTTTTATTTGCTACCTGAGGAAATTTTCTTTGGAAAATATTCCAAATTTTTCTTATCTTTTGACAATATTTTTCGGTCTAGAAAATTTATTTTCGTCTTGATAGCTTAGGCTAGTTCTGTTTAAAAATTGTAATTCAATTTGAAAAACTTTACCACCGGATTTGTTATTTTTTGCATGTTAGTACCTACCTAGTAGTGGAAAGCATTGCTAATACCTACCTAGAGTTGTAAATAGCCTCGATTTCGTCTATTTATGTTATTTTCTTTCTCGACTACCCAATGAGGTAGGAAAAATTGATAGGTAATACCTATTCATTACTTTGAAAGTTTTAGATAGGTCTGTCAATTCTGTAGAAAATTTTCGTCTTCGAATTCTACAGTTTAAATTTTGTAAATATGTTTTTCTATACGTCTCAGTACGTTTTCTTATACGTTTTATACGTTTTCTTGCCATAGTGCAATTTTTATTTTATTTTTCGATGCATAAATTGCAGTTTTAACCTAGTATATAAGTGTTTAAAAATTTCCGCAGGTCAAGTACCTGAAAATTTTTCTTATTGTGTTTAATGGTTAAGTTTGCCGGCCTATTTTCTTATTTTTGAGCCGAGGCCTAATAGGCTAAATTATTTTCGCTTGACTCAATTTTGAGGTTTTTGTACTTACGTTTCATTCCCTAGCAGGTAGTAGGGGTGATGCGGTTTAAGTTTTATTTGAAAATAATTTTTGTTGTTTTAAAATCCTATAAAAAAAAAAAAAAAAAAATGCCGTAGAAAATTTTCGTGATTAATTTCACACCAAAAATGTATACCGGGTATTTTTAGAAAATTTATTTTTATAGGTATTTGTTTTAATGTATTTTGCCTAGTTTATATGTGAAACAAATTTTTCGATCGTTGCTTATGCACAAGTATATTTTTTCTTGTAAATTTTTATGCAATTTTCATTCCCATGTCTGTTCAATTTTCGACATGCATCGTGCATGGTATTTTCTCATGTATATTTATTTTTCATGCTTTTCTATGTATGAAATTTTGATTTTTATTCTGTTTCCTCTCAACTTCGCGTGTGAGAGAAATTTTTTTTATGTAAATATGCTTATTCTCATGTGAGAACTTTATTTTTTATTTTATATTTATGAACGTGGCATTTCTCATTCGTCTGAATAAATTTCAGTGCGAAATTTTATTTTTGTAAAAATTGCATGCTTCAAGTGAGGCGTTTTCTATTTTTTCGAAATGTATTTGCATTTTGTATATTTTCATGATGTAATTTTGTTATTTTTGTAAATTATGAAATTCTCATTTTATTTCTTTGCATTGTCAAGTACGATGTATTTTATTTCCGAATGCATTTTTAACTTTGGTATATTTATTTTTGACTGGTTTTACCAGGTTTTCGTAATATACTTGTTGATATGTTTCTATTGATATCATGTATGCATTCTATTTTTTTCTATTTTTGCATTTTCATGTGTGTTTAGTCTGTCCAAAATTTTGGGGTTCTGATTTTCAACTTTCTCTAGTAGTGTCTTTTTGATATTTTTAATTTCGAAATTTTCAACTTTTGGAAAATCTTTTGTTTTTTCTGTTTTGGTGGGGAAAGTGACTTTGAGCCTGCTGAGTGCAGAGCGGTCATACGAAAATCGTTTTTAAGGGTTAAGACTTCAAAATTTTACCAAAATTTCAAATTTCGGTTAGGCTAAATTTTTCTTTGAATTTTTATTTCCATGAAAATCTACCTACGTCTGGGTTATAAGACTTTTGAACCTGCTGCATGCAGAGTGGTCATAGATTTTGAGTTCAAAATCGCTTGAAGGGCGAGGTTTCATGGAAAGTACAAAATTCTGTTTCCGACTTTGGATTGTTTTTTTTCTCACATTTCCATAAATAAATACCTGTTTTGGGGGGTCTAGGCTTTTGAATCTACTGCGTGTAGATGGTCATAGATTTTGTCTCAAAATTCGTTGGAAGGGTTCAGGCACTTATGGAAACGTGTTTGAAATATTTTTTTTTCTACTTTCAAAATTTCCAAATACTCTAATTCTTGGCTCTAAATTTTTGAACCTGCTGCGTGCAGGTGGGCATAGATTTTGATTTCAAAATTCGTTTCAAGGGCTAGGTATTTTAGGGAAATTTTTTCAGTTTGTTTTTCATGACTCTTGCTCTCTCTTGTTCTGTACAGTTTCGATGTTGTTTGATAGTTACCATTAGTTATAAGTTCTGTGCTTATTTTTTAGTCAGCGTCGAATTCCATGTACTCAGGAGGGGCAGGGGTGGCCTGGGTAACTGCCAACCCAAGGGCGCAATTACTACCGGCACGTTTCTTCCCGATTACCTGTCTTCAACATGTATTCGGTGGGGCAATGAACCGGTAGGTGAAATACCTCCCTGAAATTGCGCCTTTGGGGGTCGCGAAATGCTTGGATAGATAGGTTTACCTACCTATACAAGCATGCGATCACTTTTCTGACGAAATTACAGGCGAAATTAGCCTGTGCTGTATTCGGCGAGTACAAAGCGCTTATCTACTAGATAAGACTTTGTACTCGGCTTACGTAATACTACGTACCGAATACAGCAGCTTTCGATCTTTCTACTCTCATCAAGTCGCTACTAGATTCTTCTAGTAGCTGACTAGATGATGAAATCGAACCAGCAGTTACGTAGGTTTACCCTTTCCCTTCTCGATTGCTACTTCTAGATGCTTCCACAGAAGCTGACGACTAGAAGTAGCTGAGAGCGAGAGCTCACTCGCTTATTCGATTCCGATCATTGTACTTCATACGTTACGTTTATGTAAATACTAGGTACTTCGTGTACATCGAGCGTTATCACGTTTTAAATTGATACTTTGTGTTACGTATGATGTATATTTCGTAATCTCGGTTGTGCTAATAAATTCAGTTAACGTTTCGCCGTGCAAGATTCTTTCTTTGTAATAAGTTGTGCACTCTGAGTAACCAACTTATTACTTTGTGATTCGTAAAGTGCAATCTATCTGATTTGGTGTAATAAGTCCGGTGAAGTGACCGTTGACTCTGTGCCCACGGTAGCCAGACTCACAGGCAGACCCAGGATCCCATAGATCACCTCGTCTTGCGAAAGCCTGTCGCCTCACCAACCAGCTCACGACTTACGTGAGGGCTAAAGTTCTTAACCAACGGAGGCATCTATTTATTACCACCAATTCAACCTTCAGACTTTCATGTTGTAAAAATTATTTTAAATTTAAAAAAAAAAAAGGAAAAAAATTGGCTGGGAAAAATTTTTGACTTGAAGAATTGACCTGGGTGAACCGGTAGGTGAAATACCTCCCTGAAATTGCGCCTTTGGGGGTAGCGAAATGCTTGGATAGATAGGTTTACCTACCTATACAAGCATGCGACTACTTTTCTGACGAAATCACTGGCGAAATTAGCCTGTACTGTATTCGGCGAGTACAAAGCGCTTATCTACTAGATAAGACTTTGTACCTGGCTTACGTAACATTACGTTCCGAATACAGCAGCTTTCGATCTTTCTACTCTCATCTAGCAACTACTAGATTCTTCTAGTAGCTGACTAGATGATGAAATCAAACCGACAGTTACGTAGGTTTACCCTTTCCCTTCTCGATTGCTACTTCTAGATGCTTCCACAGAAGCTGACAACTAGAAGTAGCTGAGAGCGAGAGCTCATTCGATCATTATACTTCATACGTTACGTTTATGTAAATACTAGGTACTCTGTGTACATCGAGCGGTTATCACGTTTTTAAATGATACTTCTTGTATACGTGTGATGTATATTCGTAATCTCGGTTGTGCTAATAAAATCAGTTGACGTTTCGCCGTGCAAGATTCTTTCTTTGTAATAAGTTGTGCACTCTGAGTGACTCAACTTATTACTTTGCGATTCGTAAAGTGCAATCTATTTGATTTGGTGTAATAAGTCCGGTGAAGTGACCGTTGACTCTGTGCCCGCGGTAGCCAGACTCACAGGTAGACCCAGGATCCCATTGATCACCTCGTCTTGCGAAAGCCTGTCATCTCACCAACCAGCTCACGACTTACGTGAGGGCTAAAGTAGCTAACCACCGAGTGCAACTTTTATTACCACCAATTCATTGGCGCCCTAGAGCTTTTCAAGCTGTGCTACGAAAGTTTCCAGAGGAAAAATTCGTCGAAATCATCTACGATCCCTGGAGGTGGTCAGCGTTGAAGACTTCGACACTGTGTAAAATTTGGGTATAGTTATCTGTTTTATGTACTGTGTAATTTTCGTTTTCGTCTATTTTCGCATTGAAGTGTGTTATAGGGTTAAATTTGTGTTATTTTAAACCTCGCGTAATTTTTAAGCCTATTTTTAAGAGATAGGGCACGTAGGTTTTGTAAAACAGAAGCGAATTGAATTTTGTGACCTTGAGAAAATTTGTGAGACGAAAACTTAGCGAAAATTGAGTGTCGAGTCGTAATCGAATCAGATTATTCAGTCTTACCAGATTTATTAGTCGACTACCTATTTGAAATTTTTACCATGATGACAACCGAAAATTAGCCTAATTCTTTAGAGAAAGAAATGGGAGAGAAATTTACGCCTGAGCAAATTGCTGAATATAAGGAGTATAAAAAGAAAATTTTTTCAAAAAACTTGATGGACGTTAAGGCTATTGAGGAAGATGAATCAAAATTCAAAAATGCTTTGGAAAATATCAATAATCTTGCAGATCTCACTGGTTCTGAAATTAAATTTCACATGAAAGCTATTCTAAAAAATGGAAAAGACATTGAGGTAATTCAAAAAGATCTAAAATTGCAGGAAAAAAGTACTGAAAATTTTAATCTGAGCATTGTAACATTAGATCATGATTTAAACAGTAAATTGTCAGATTTCAAAGATAGTTTCAATCAGAAAACTGATAGGTTACAGGAAAATGATTCTAGAATACTTTCGAAATTCGATTCTTTGACTGAAAAATATGAGGAACTCAAATTGATTAACCAAGGTTTGGAAAATACTAATAAAAGTTTTGAATCTGATATAAAAAATTTATTTGAGAGAAATAAAGTGCTTGAGAGTACATTGAAAAATCTTCAAACGGTTTTGAAAGATATAGGTACAGGCAAAGAAATCGATGTGAACGAAATTTTTAATTCTAGAACAAAGATTGAGAAATTAACAAACAAAATTTCTAGTCTTGAGGAACGATTATTACAATGTGAGAATAAACCCAATGTAGGTACAAACAAAATTGCGGTTAGGTTAAACAAATTAACTGCCAAAACTCTCAGAGACAATGGCATTGAGTTTAATAAGGATAATTATTATCATGCCATGCGATTTTTGGATTTGTTTGAGAGATTCATGGATAACCAGGAGGATGCTAATGAACAAGATTACAGTGTTTATCAGTTATAACAACATCGGTTATAATGACATACCGCTTATAATGACCAATTTCAAAAGTCCCGGCAGAACTCCAAAAGACTCTATGTTAAATAATATTGCTTATAACGACATCGCTTATAACAACATATCGGTTATAACAACGTGATTTTTGGGTCCCTTTAGTAAAAAATATCGGATATAGCGACCTTTACATTGAAAAAATCACTATTTCCTTTCAACACCAGCAAATCTACTGCTTGGCTAGTACCTTTTATTAATGATCCCTAGGGTTCAGGTGAAGACAGGTAGTTTTGTGTCTATTCTGAGAAGTAGGGCAGATTTTAAGGTGATAATGATCGCTACCACTTGCTGTGTTTTTTTTAGCCTATTTACTTTTGCATCCTATACAATGTTGATTTCACAATAGAGCTGAAACCAAAGTAATTTCAATTTTTCTTGGAATACCTACCTCATTTACTTTAACAGACTTTCTTTTTATTCACTGTCACTTGTTTACTGTGCTTCCCCTATCCCATCCCCACTTAAAATGCAATAGATTGGGCTAAAAAAGGGAAGTATGGTTATAGCGACCTACCGGTTATAGCGACCAGATTTCGAGTTCCCGCTGATGTCGTTATAACCGATAACTACTGTATATCAATTTATGTAGGCAGTCTATTAAATATGAGCCTGCATTGAGATGGAAAAATGCTTCTTATGAATACGCGAATTGGGAACTGTTTAGAGAGGAATTTGTAAAAGAATTCTGGTCAAAACAAAGAAGGAAGGAAGTATGGGCATATTTTCAGGATTTAGATTTGTCAGATAAGGTAACTACTGGTAAGGAACTAATCAATGAGCTTGATATTTGGCTAGGTACCATCAAATCGATGGATAAAAAGACTGAACCGGAAATAATTGTTGCTTTGAGTAGGAAGGTACCAGAATGGTGGTCGAATAAATTAAAGTGGGAAGATTTCACCACGTCTGAGGGGTTCTTAGGGAAACTTGAGGAATTAATAAACACTTTTGAGGATGATCCTAGATTTTCTGATATTTATAGTAAAAAATCGAAATCGTTGAACAAAACCAGTGTTGTTAATGGTAATTCCGGAAATAATTCGAATGATGGAAATAATGGTAACAACCAGAATTCCCATAATTCGAATAAATTCAGGAATAATCGTAATAAAAATAACAATTCGGGTAATAATAAACAGAATGACGATAGGCGAGATAATAATGGCCAAAATAATCAGGAAAATCGCAATTCTAGGAAATCAGAAGGTTTTAGGAAAAATTATAGGAATAGGAACTATAATGACAATTCGAATCAAAATTCTGGGAAAAATGAGTACTACAATCGCAAATCTATAGCTTATCCGGTAAATAATAATCAGCAAAATCCTAGTCAAGGTAAAAATCAAGACAAATCTGCCTCTAAGCGAATCAATAGCTTGTCCGTTTCAAAAAACGAGGAGGCAGGTGCGAGTGCGTCGAATCAATAGATAATGACAATTATTTTTATACAGTAGGCGGATATCAGGTATTAGGTGACTCGATTAATTATTATTTTGCCAGGAATAGTCCAAATACGAACATGGAAAATCTCCGTGGGGTCCCATACTTGAAGGAAAATATCTCGCTAAATATGCTGTATGACAAACTCGCACCTGAAAAATTAAAATCTACAAAAGTAATTTTGTCTTGTGGAAAAAGGGAATTAAACAGTCCCAACTTCCCTAATTCGTATGTTTCCGATAAAATGCAAGAAATTGTTCAAATGTTGCTTGCAAAAGGAGCTGAAGAGATCGTGATGGTTTTCCCTCCGGTTCTCCCTCATCAGAAAAATTTTGCTGTATCCGTGAGCCGTTTATGGTCTTTCCGTCGTGCTTTCTATCGTCTAGAGAAATTAGGCAACGTGCATGTCGCAGTCACGCCTTCTCTCATTTTTGCTGAAACACAAATATCAAAAAAAAAAAAACAGGTCGATCAACTTATATAAAAGATAGGAATCATTTTATTAAACCTATCAAGTCGAAATATTTTTACAATAAATATTTCAAGCGCTAGTTCCCTGTACAACGTGTTTATTCAGAACTTTTGAATTCAGTCAATGAATTTGTGTCCTCGGTAGCGCCGAGAGGTCCCTCCCACACTAAGGTCGGGGGTGGGGCTACCCCTCATGAAGTGCCTTCTTGCCAAATAGGTAATTTTTCTCCCTCGATTGAGTCGAGGTGTCCTCCTCAAGCTGTTGCTGAGCGAGTGACTGGGCCTCATGAGGTTTCCACTTGTCATTCAGACAAGTCTTTTAACTCAGTAGCTCTGAGTAGTCCTCCTCAAGGTGAGCCTGAGCGAGTGACTCGAGTTTTTGAAAACTCTTCTTCTGAAAACGTTGTAGATGAAAAGGGCCAAGTCGTTGGTAGGATCGATCGTCAGATTAGGTGTTCAGAATCCAGATTAAAGGATGACTCAGTCATTCCTGAGTTTATTAGAGACGATATCAAACGGATGTGTGAGGAAAAGAGGTCTCCTGAGGAGCTTTTCCGAAAAATAGAGTCAAATTTGGAAAGTATAGGTAGCCAGTTCTAAGGGAAGGATACTGTCGTGAAGCCTGCGATAGGACCCCAGCAAATTGAGACTCAGACTTTGAATTCTATAGGAGCCCAGAAGGATCCACCAATGAAAGATGAGGGAGATAGCGTTCAGAGATTTGGGTACCAAGAAGGGATAACCTGTGTAGTGCCAACCGAAATTCAAGGTGTCGTAATTCCTACCCAACTAGATACTGATGCTGAACCGAATGTTATGGCTCTGGAAACTGCTAGGTACCTACTAGATAAGTTTCCCGAAAATGTCAAATTCAAGAAGCTAGATCATTTGATTGAGATCGAATTAGCTGACAAGCAAATTGTAGGCACGATGCACAATTTGCTGAATGTCAGAATGAATTTTGGCAAACATGAGATAAACGTACCTTTTTATCTCATCCCCCAATGTAATCAGATATTCATTATGGGGAGGGTTTCGATGTTGGAATTGGACATCGAACCTAAAATTCGTAAAAAATGTGCCTACTGTAAGCCCAAGAGGGAAACAGAGAAGGTCTATCTTCCCTACATGTCTGAGGAAGAGTATACTGGAATTTTGAAAATAAATAATGTAAGACCTGCCGGTAGGTATGGCAATGAGATTCCTAATCGTATGAGAAAACATACCTATGCTAAGAATGATAGGTTGGCCGACATTCCAGAATATGATGACTCATCAGAGGTATTTTTGAAAAAACTCTATGAGGGCCTGAAATCATACGTCGAACAAGGAAAAATTTGTGAAAAGCGGAAAAAGTGGGCTTATGACCTACTCAGTGAATTTTCCGATGTATTTTCAAAATCTCCAGGCTGCTATACAGGTCCACCCGTTCATTTTGTCATGGCCGATGAGGAGGAATGGAGGGGTGCGAACCACAGGCCATCAAATAAATTGATGCCTGCAATTGATCGAGAGATTAAAAAGATGTTGAGAGAAGGTACAATTACTCCATCTAATACTCGATATATCAATAATATAGTTGTGAAAGTAAAAGCAAATGGCAGTTTACGCATTTGTTTGAATCCTACTTGGTTGAATCCAAAGCTAGGTAACAACTATAATGAGTCAGCAACTTTAGATCGAATTATAACCAAAAATGGGGATGCCGAATTTTTCTCAAGTTTCGATTTCGTCAGCGGATTTTGGCAACTCTGTCTGGACGAATATTCTAAAAAATTTTGTGGTTTTCAGATTGAGGGGCGTGTCTATCAATTTGAGAGGCTGCCATATGGGTTGAAAATTTCATCTGCTGAGTTTATTAAAATGGTAAACAGAATTATTCCTGATAGAGAATCTATCACTGCCTACGTTGATGACGTTTTGGTTAGGAATAAAGGCTTCAAAGAACACGTTTTGGATATTATTGAGGTTCTAAAAGCTTGCAGAGAATATGGAATTAAGCTCAATGCTGAAAAGACAGAATTGTTCAAGGCCAAGACTAAGCACTTGGGTTATGTTTTGTCTCTTGGTAAAATTGGAAAACAAAACAAGAAAATTGAGAAATTTTTAGAATTCGAGGCCAAGCACTCCAAGAAAAATGGTAAATTCGTTTTGAAGACCGAAAATGAAATTTTGGCTCTAGTTGGACTGACTAATTTATACAGACGTTTTATTCCTGAGTATAATGAGATTATAGCTCCAATGATGAAACTCTCCCATAAAAATGTCAAATTTGAGTGGGGGGAGGAACAGGAAAAAGCGTTTGAGAGATTGAAATATGAGTATTGTAAAGACTTTGAACTTTACGCTCCCATTGACAATTTAGACTATTACCTATATACTGAATGTCTCGAAAATTCAATCTCTGGGATTTTATATCAAAAGGTTGAAGGTGTGAATCGAATCGTCATGTCCTTGGACAAAAATCTTCAAGATTACCAAAAAAGATACACACCCACCGATTTAGACATGTTGGCACTAACCTACTCATTAAAACGCTTGGAAATGTGGCTACATGGTTGGAAAATCCATGTTAGGCACGATGTTGGGACATTAATTTCGAAATACACTGCTTTAGCCCAGACACATCGAAAAGCAGCGCAGTGGATAACTGCCCTAAACAGTTATGATTTGATTTTTGACATGAAACCAACCAAAACTGAGCTGAAAATTTTGAAACAGTCTCAGGATCCAAGTTTGACAGTGAATTCATTCAAAGTTCGCGACATTGATATGTCAACTGGGCTCGAACCTCTTGAATTGAACCACATTCAGCATTTTAGAGAAAATTTGCTTGAGCTTTTGAGTGATCTTCCAAATTGGCAAAAAGATGACGATTTTTGTGAGAAGATTTTTGATGAATTGGAGCCAATGTCCGAATTTTTGACTGAGAAACAGAAAGCCACTCGTAATAGGGTTTCTAAGAAATATGAAATCACAAACGATGATGGTAAAAAGTTACTTTGGCGTAAATATACTGATGGTACGAAAGTTCCAGTTCTACCTAAAAAATTATTCAGAGACGTTGTGTATTATTTGCACGAAATTTATGGCCATGTAGGGGGGAATAAATTGGAAATGATTTTCAGACAACTTTATTTTTACCCAAACGCTCTGAAATTTATAAAAATGAACACGAATATGTGTGTCGTTTGTAAGGTAAATAAATGTTACGGCCAAAGGAAACGAGTAAGGTATGTTCAAGTGGAGGCTTACCACAAGGGAGATATTTTGTCAGTCGATATTTGCGGACCTATTGCAGCGATTAGGGGGGAGGTAAAATATATTTACGCAGTAAAGGATGTTTTCACCTCGAAATTGTGGCTTTTCACAATGACAGACAGTGAGGCTGAGACAGTAGTCGAGAAGATGAAAATTTTGATGGATATTCTGAAAAATTATGGGGTCTCGCCAAAGAAAATCATGTCTGATCACGGTAGGCAATTTGAGTCACGCAAATGGAAGGAATTTATCCAGTCGACAGAGGTGCACGTAACGGCAGTAACAAACCGTGTACTGCGGGTTGCATTTACGCGATGACCTCTTGCTGTCCAACCTAGAAATAGAAATTATACAAGTACAACACTCAAGTTCAACGTTTCAAGATTATTTAGATTAAAAATTTTGCGAAATCAAATTGAATTATGAATTTCTGATACGTTCTACCAGACTTTGACGATCTGAAAGTTTACAGATACTCAAAAAGTTGAACTATTATTCTTCCATTCTTTTTTTCTAAAAAAAAACTTCAATTGAAATAATGGAATCCACTGATGAAATTATCTACATAATGAAAATTGTAATATTTTTTGTTTGAAATGAATGTAAATGAATTATTTTCGAATAAATGACCCAGAAATGATTTTTGTAACGTTTTTTTCTAAATTGGAATGATTTACTCAAGTGAAAAGTCCCAAAAGTCCACCAAAGATCTCACTGTACAAAAACGAAATATTAAAAATTTTTGGAAAAATGTTGAATATTTGCTGAAATATAGTTAACGATCGTAAGTTGACAAGTTTTTTTAGAAAAAACGAATGAAAGAAGAAAGAATAGTTCAAATCTCTGAATACCTAATCACTTTCAGATCCTTAAAGTGTGTTAGAACGTATCAAAATCTATTATTTAGCGAAATCTTGAACGCGAATCGTAATATTTTCAAGTCCCAAATGATATAACAGCACAAACTTCAAAATATTAAGTAGAAAAAGAGAGTTGGACTGTAAAATGTAAGACGTCATCGAGTAAATGCAACCCGCAGTACACGGTTTGTTACTGCCGTTACGTGCACCTGTCGAAGGTCAGGGGCAAAACATATTTTCTCTAGTCCATTTTCACCTCAAGGAAACTCGATTGAGAGAGCTTTTCGCTGTGTGGGTGAAAAGATGAGAGTGAAAATTAATGATAAAGTCCACGATAGTACCTACACTCATGAAGGGTGGGATGAACAAGTCAAGGACGTGGAGAAACAAATGAACGATCAGCCTAATGTCCTTGGAATTTCTCCGAACGAGTGCTGGGGCATTGAGGAACACCTCACGGTTGGACTACCTGTAAAAAGAAACAAAAGAAACTTTAAGTACGAGTTGAAACGTCTTAGGGAACTTTTGGAAAAAAATCTACTTCCCTCAACGACATCTAAGGAACTCATGAAAATGTTCTGGGATAAGGAACAAGTTATTTTCGACGATGACGGTGACCTCCGAGTAGTTGTGGACGGTGCTTGCGCTGCAAATGGCTCTGAGGAAGCTATAGCTGGAATCGGTATCTGTTTCAGACCTGATTCAAAATATAACGTGTCTGAGCGCATTAGTCATGAGAAATATAAAAATACCAATAATCTAGCAGAAATTATAGCTGTTAAAAAAGCACTTGAATTCGGTATTGCTAAGGGGGTTAAAAGAATAAAAATTTTAACTGACTCGAAATACACTGTGTATGCTATTAACGAGGGGGCTATAAGGTGGAAAGCTAGGAATTGGAAAAATTATGCCAAGAAAGAAGTCTATCACAAAGAAATTTTCCAGGAAATTTTGAGATTGAGGAGGGAGTATGAGAGGTGTGAGATTAAACATGTATTCGCACGTAGGTACGAATATATGAATATCCTGGCTGATCAGCTTGCTAGACAATCAGTCTACACTTATGAGGTGGCTGCCGGAAAAATCGACAGCATGACTGAAGAGCAAGCTATGGAAAATTTTATCCGAGAGAAAAGAAAGCAAATTCGAATTTTCGAAGAGCAAAATTTCAATAAATTACATGGTGACGTAATTCCTTACAAACCAGGTGATTTAGTTCTCATCACAGCTCATGGAAAATCTGATTCTTTCAGTTTAGTTTCGGAAAAGCTTCTGGAAAAACGTTATGGGCCTTACATTGTAAAATATGAACATAAAGCAAATTGCTATATGGTTTCAGATTATGCAGGAATTACAGACGATAAACTCGTCAACGTTCGCCAAATTATTCTATTTTTGTCTAAGGAACAGCTTGATGAAATAGAGGAGGAAGTGAGGTGTCACTCTTTAATTGATAAAAGATCAATTGAGCAACGTATTAACGATTACCTGCGTAAAAATGAGAGAAAAGGCATAAAAATAACGGCTAGAACTCCAGAGAGTGAGCAAAAAGGTGTGAGTAATAATTTGTATCCGGAGAACAATCTGCTTGAGAGATCGATCGACGAGGTTGACGAAAATCTTGAGTATGAGCTCGAAAATATTTCCTCTCCTCAGGAACTGGGGCAAGACTTGAGTGAAAATCCAGGTCTGAGTGAAATTTTCGAAAATGTACCTGAAAATCGTAATGTAAGCATTAATCAATCGACATCAATGCAAATTGATTCGAGTTCTAGTAAAAATGATGATCAGGTTACTTTATTTGATCCGCGAATTCTTGATAAGGATTCTGGAATTGATACTTCGTTCACATCTTCTGAGTCTGAATCCGAAAATCTTCAAAGCTCTTCTGTCTTGATTGATGATTCTGTAAATAATGCAGAAAATGTTAGTATTTTGGAAAATGCGAAAAATTCCAAAATTATGAAAAAATTGAAAATTGATTCTAAATTTGGCCAAGATTTAGAAAATTTGAAAAATTCAAAATCAAGCAGAAATACTAGGGCTAAGCTTAGGGAAGCTAAAAAGAATAAAAATTCTGAAATTTTGGATTCGAGCACTGATTTAGAGGAAATTAATGACGAAAATTTGATCCGTGAGTTGGAAATTTGGAAAAAAGATTCTGACCACGATTTTGTTCCAAAGCTGCGGGTTGAAAAACCACCAGTTAAAAAACTCAGAAAATCGATTGTTTCTAAAAAACAAGTTTTAGTTAAAAAATCTGAGTCTTTAGACAGTTCATCTGACGAGTCAGATGGTACTGATAAATGTCTGACTAAATTCAATGAGGTTTCGAAACGTTTTAGAAAGAAAAATATTTCACCTCAAGAAGGTGAACTTTTGGAAAAAGCTTTATTAGCGAATTTTGATTCTGAAACGATTTCTAAATTAAAGGAAGAAGCAAAAGCTTACCTGGCGTCTCGAAAAAAGCGAGGTCGTCCCAAAAAACCATTGAATTTGAATTATATTGTGCTAAATAAAGCATCACTCGTGAACAAAATAGTGCTTGGACACTCGTGAACAAAATAGTGCTTGGACACTATTTTTCACGAAACCACGAGATGTTTTAATACGGACGCTTGTGGTGTTCGGTTTCGCACCTTATCAGCGGACCGAACGAGTAGGTAGGTTGGTTACCGGGTAGGCGACGCGTAGTGGGGTAACTGCATTTCGCTGCGATCTCCTTTGCCTACGCGTCATCTTTTGTTCTCCCTACCCGGACCATTTTCAACGGATGGTAAAGTTGGACCGATTTTGTGACTGGTTTTCTATAAGACTATGAGTCGTCATATTTTTCTCCTTGCAGCAAGGTCTGTGTGTTTGTGTGTTTTATTGCCTATTCTCAATGAAATTTCTTGCTAAATTTCCATGAGTGAATTTTTCTAGTCATTTTTATGGCAGAATTTTCTTTTTTCGCGATGTTTTCGCAATTTCTATTTTAAATTTTTTACGGTTCGAGTTCCTGATGCTTTTGCATTGAGCTTTGAATATTTTAACCATGTGAGTACCTCAAGTTTTGATATTTTCTTTGTTCTTGACCACGTTGTCAACGAATTTTAATTTTCACAATTTGACTAATTTTTGAATTCAATCTGATTTTATTCTTCCAGTTTAATCAGATTTTAATGTTTTAAACGAGTTTTATGGAATTTTAACCGAATTTTACCAGAATTTTAGCCATTCCTTTTACCTGTATGCGTGTATTATCTAGTCATTATACGACTCTATCATAGGAGCCCGCGCCGAAGTATCATTTCAGCTTTTTACGTCACTGCGCATGCGTGGGCACTTGGTATTTTTTCTCGTTGTGTTTCTTATCAATGTTGGTCACCGGAATTATTATTTATTTCCATAAAGTGCATAAAAATATAATTCTTAATTATTTCTGTAAGCAGTTTTATAGATTGAAAATCGGAATATTAATATCTAAAATATTTGTGGTCATAATTATTATGAACCTTGGTTGTTGTTGCTGTTGAGTGTTGAGACAAAAGCAACCAAGAGACGAAAGCAACCAAGAGACGAATTTTGAAGTGCTAAAAATTACATCTTTTCGCTGCTAAAATAGAAAAGTTCTTGAACACGCGAATTACTGATAGATTTATGAAACACAAGTTCATATTTTTTCTTATTCTTCGTAAGGTATCGTATCCCATCTCCAACTGATTATATTTTTCATTTTAGCTTAGCATTTGAAATGAAATTACTCAACACTCAACAACGCTCAAAATGACCACAAATATTTTAGATAAGATTTCGATTTTCAATCTTTTAAACGGCTTACAGAAATAAAATAATTATATATTTATTTTCATTTTACGGAAAAAATTCCGGTGATCAACAGCTCAACAGCAGGGAAAACCCGAAAAAAACGATATGATATTGATAAGAAATGCGACGAGAAATAAAACCAAGTGCCCACGCACGCTCAGTGACGTAAAAAGCTGAAATGATACTTCGGTGCGGGTTCCTATGATAGAGTCGTGTCATTATATCCCTGTTTGGATCAACGTGTTGTAAGTTTCCAAAATTTTCAATACACGTTGCTGGTAATTTGCTTGATAGGTAATTCTTATTTTCTCATTTCTGCAGTACTGATGTTTGTGGTTCTAGCCATTGTACTTTCTTGTATCTTCGTCGACCTATTAATTGATGATCATGCTGTTTTGAGATTCTTCGTTTGTGAGTTCAAACATCCTTTACTATTTTCAAGTGTAAATTTGCATAATTGATTCGCTTCTGTTCTTTAGAATATGTGGCTGGACATAAACTTTGTATTATTTTTCGTTTCGTTCACTTTATCACTATTGATCACCGATTTTAAAATCGAATTTTTTACTAGCCTGTTCGTTTGTTCAATCAGCTTCAGGTGGAACACGGAAATGTAAGATAATCAGTTTATTTATAATGTCAATTATGTACTAACTTTAGACCTCTGCAGATCTTTAGCTATAGATGGCTAGCACCGATCTGAGTTTGACCAAATATGAGATTATTCTGCTGGCGGTCGCCGTTATTGCTGATTCGTCGTTGATTTCTGCAGCTGCTTTAGTCATACTCGGTGGTCTTTGGAGCTCCGAAGTGCGGCACCGATACTGCGCATCAACGTATTTCTATATGAAATTTTGGAAAAAAGCAACGAGACGCGCAGAAAATAATCCAAGCAGCAACCATCCAGTGCAGTTGGCCGACATTTCGTCATCGTCGAACCGTTTAATTAATCGACGAGCCAACAGAAATATCCCGCACCTCGACGAAGTCATCTGAATATGGCCGGAAATCAGCTCAGCCTAATCATCCGCACCTCTAAAGTGGCCGGATGTTGGGTCTGCTGCCTCCCGCTCCGCTTGAAGTCCGTATATGCAGATCAAAATGGTGAAAATGAATTACGATATGGGGTTAAATGTGGACATGTTTTCCATGCAGCGCGCATCGATCGGTGGATTTCAGCGTCAGATAGCTGTCCTGTCTGTTCTGTAAAACTTGGTGTCGGCGACCTGAAGAAACTAGCAGTTGACTGGTTCGAAGAAGCGGACCCGTCGACAAAGGATTGTGATGATGGGTTGGCTGCTCGATACCGTCGAGAAATCGATGAGATCGAGCGAAAATTGATTACCGCAAACGAGGAGCTTCGAACGAAATCTTGGGTGGTGGAAGAGTTTCGAAAGGAATACCATCAGGCCAGGAAGCTTGTGGACAGGCTGACTGGCCAAATTGTAAGTGTTGATACGGTCAACGCTCTGTCACAGAGCATAGCGTCGATGGTAAATTTTGGTAACCCTAACCACCCGGGACATTTCTTCGAAGATATCCAAGTCGGCGGTAACAATAACAACCCTGAACCCGTTGTTGTCAGTGATGAAGAAGATACCGTTGATGACATTGCGTTTTTGGAAAGTCTCGATTAGTTCATCGACCATGGGTAAATTCTCAATTTTTCTGGTAAATATTCTCGTTTGTGTATGTCAAATTGTACCCGCGTAATTGTCAAGCACGAGCTTGCAATTCTTTGTCAAAACTCTATTTTTTTGTACTCACGATAATGGTCAAAATTTTAAAATCGTAAATCTTTTGGCAATATTCAAACACTCAAAAACGAGCAACGTAATGTGAAATTTCGGCCACTGTGTTTGTCAAAATTTGTAAAATTTTTTTTTGATCTTGAAATTTTCCTTAAAAAATAACTTGAAACTAGGCTTACAAACTAAATTGACTAGGTTTCTCTTTGGTTTCTTAAAATTAGGAAAATATCACAGTCTTCTTTTCTGAAATTTCTACATTTTCTTTTCAAAATCATTGTTACAAAATTTCTTATTTGCTACCTGAGGAAATTTTCTTGGGAAAATTCTCCAAATTTCTTCTGTCTTCTAACAAAATTTTTCGGTCTAGAAAATTTATTTTCGTCTTGATAGCTTAGGCTAGTTTCTGATAAAAAATTGTAATTCAATTTAAAAAACTTTACCTACCGGATTCGTCATTTTTTGCATGCTAGTACCTACCTAGTAGTGGAAAGCATTGCTAATACCTACCTAGACTTGTAAATAGTCACGATTTCGTCTATTTATTCCTTATTTATTTTGGACTACCCAATGAGGTAGGAAAAATTGATAGGTTTTACCTACTTTTACTTTCGAAGTTTTAGTTAGGTCTGTCAATTCTGTAGAAATTTTCGTTTTTCAAAATCTACAGTTTAATTTTGTAAATATGTGTCTATACGTCATAGTACGTTTTTTGATACGTTTTATACGTTTTATTGCCTCAGTGCAAATTTTATTTTATTTTTCGATGCATAAATTGCAGTTTTAACCTATTTTTTAAGTTTTTAAATTTTCGCAGGTCGAGTACCTGAAAATTTTTTCTTGTTATCTGTAATGGTTAAGTTTTCCGGCCTAATTTTCTTTACTTTTGAGCCAAGGCCTGAATAGGCTAAATTATTTTCGCTTGACTCAATTTTGAGGTTTTGTACTTACGTTTCTCTCCCTAGCAGGTAGTAGGGGTGATGCGTTCTAAGTTTATTTTGAAAATAATTTGTTTTAAAACCCTATAAAAAAAAAAAAAATGCCGTAGAAAAATTTTGTGATTAATTTCACACCAAAAAAATGTATACCGGGTATTTTTTAAGAAATTTTATTTTTATAGGTATTTGTTTTCATACTTTTTGCCTAGTTTTATGTGTGAAACAAATTTTCGATCGTTGCTTATGCAAGAGTATATTTTCTTGTAAATTTTCATGCAATTTTCATTTTCATGTCCGTTCTATTTTCGACATGCTTCGTGCATGGTGTATTTTTTTCTCATGTATATTTATTTTTTCATGCTTTTCTATGTATGAAATGTTTATTTTATTCTGTTTTTCTCTCGACTTCGTGCGTGAGAAAATTTTATGTAAATATGCATATTCTCATGCGAGAATTTTACTATTGTATTTTCTATTCGTGAACGTGGCATTTCTCATTCGTCTGAATAATTTCAGTGCTTCTATTCTTTCGAAATGTATTTGCATTTTGTATATTTTTCATGATGTAATTTTAGTTATTTTTGTACATTATGAGATCGTTTATTTTTCTGCATTGTCATGTACGATGTCATTTTATTTTCGAATGCATTTTATTTTAGTATATTCATTTTTTGACTGGTCCTCACCAGGTTTTTGTAATATACTTGTTGATATGTTTCTGTTGATATCATGTATGCATTCTATTTTTTTCTATATTTGCATTTTATGTGCTAGTCTGTTCAAAATTTTGGGGTTCTGATTTTCATCTTTCTCTGATAGAGTCTCTATTGATATTTTTTATTTCGAAATTTTCAACTTTTGGAAAATCTTTCGTTTTTTCTGTCTTAGTGGGGAAAGTGACTTTGAGCCTGCTGAGTGCAGAGCGGTCATACGAAAATCGTTTTTAAGGAATAAGACTTCAAAATTTTACCAAAATTTCAAATTTCGGTCAGGCTAAATTTATCTTTGAATTTTTTATTTCCATGAAAATCTACCTACGTCTGGGTTATAAGACTTTTGAACCTGCTGCATGCAGAGTGGTCATAGATTTTGAGTTCAAAATCGGTTGAAGGGCGAGGTTTCATGGAAAGTACAAAATTCTGTTTCCGACTTTGGATTGTTTTTTTCTCACGTTTCCATAAATAAATACCTGTTTTGGGGGTTCTAGGCTTTTGAATCTACTGCATGTAGATGGTCATAGATTTTGTCTCAAAATTCGTTGGAAGGGTTCAGGCACTTATGGAAACGTGTTCAAAATTTTCTGCTTTCAAAATTTCCAAATACTCTATTTCTTGGTCATAAATTTTTGAACCTGCTGCGTGCAGGTGGGCATAGATTTTGATTTCAAAATTCGTTTCAAGGGCTAGGTATTTTAGGGAAATTTTTGCAGTTTGTTTTCATGACTCTTGCTCTCTTTTGTTCTATACAGTTTCGATGTTGTTTCATAGTTACCATTAGTTATAAGTTCTGTGCTTATTTTTTTAGTCAATGTCGAATTATATGTATACAGGAGGGGCGGGGGTGGCCTGGGTAACTGTCCAACCCAAGGGCGCGATTACTACCGGCACGTTTCTTCCCGATTACCTATCTTCGACATGTATTCTGTGGGGCAATGAACCGGTAGGTGAAATACCCCCCTGAAATTGCGCCTTTGGGGGTCGCGAAATGCTTGGATAGATAGGTTTACCTACCTATACAAGCATGCGACTACTTTTCTGACAAATTCACTGGCGAAATTAGCCTGTACTGTATTCGGCGAGTACAAAGCGCTTATCTACTAGATAAGACTTTGTACCTGGCTTACATAACATTACGTTCCGAATACAGCAGCTTTCGATCTTTCTACTCTCATCTAGCAACTACTAGATTCTTCTAGTAGCTGACTAGATGATGAAATCAAACCGACAGTTACGTAGGTTTACCCTTTCCCTTCTCGATTGCTACTTCTAGATGCTTCCACAGAAGCTGACGATTAGAAGTAGCTGAGAGCGAGAGCTCATTCGATCATTATACTTCATACGTTATGTTTATGTAAATACTAGGTACTCTGTGTACATCGAGCGGTTATCGCGTTTTTAAATGATACTTCTTGTATATGTGTGATGTATATTCGTAATCTCGGTTGTGCTAATAAAATCAGTTGACGTTTCGCCGTGCAAGATTCTTTCTTTGTAATAAGTTGTGCACTCTGAGTGACTCAACTTATTACTTCGCGATTCGTAAAGTGCAATCTATTTGATTTGGTGTAATAAGTCCGGTGAAGTGACCGTTGACTCTGTGCCCGCGGTAGCCAGACTCGCAGGTAGACCCAGGATCCCATTGATCACCTCGTCTTGCAAAAGCCTGTCATCTCCCCGATCTGCGCTGTGTGGCAAATTATTTTGCCAAAATGGCAATTGCCACACATGAGACTTTAGGCAAAAGATTGGCAAAAATGAGGCAAAATTCCAACCAATCAGAGCGCTGTATTGTTTTGCCACAATGGCAAATGTTTGGCAAAAATATTGCCAGTGTGGCAAAATAGTGACAAAACTGTGTCAAAATTATTATCCAATCAGAGGACTGGATTTGTTTTACCAGTTTGGCAAAAATATTGTCAACATTTTTTTTAGTAAATGATAAAATGAATCATGCAGAGAATAATTAGTAGAGATTAGAATAGGTATAGGGAACCGCAGCGTGACGTCACAGTTTTATTTGTGTGTGTTAACAACGATATTGTGTGCGTAAATACACAAACTCGTTTGGTCCAAACCGAAAACGTCGTCCCATTTAATCGCATGTAAAATTGCGAGTTTTCAATTTCAAATTTCTTTGCATTCAACACAGCGATTTTATTGAAACAAAAAAGATTTTAAAGGAGGACGATTCTTCTTCAACATATCTAAGTTTCAAAAAAAATCGCTGAGTTTAATACGAAGAAAAATTAATTTGAAAACTCACGATTTTACATGTATTTAAATGGGACGACACTTTCGGTTTGGACCAAATGAGATTGTTTACTTACGCACACAACTTTAGGCTGCGGTTCCCTATCACAATAAATTTATTCAAAAAGTTTATCATATACATCTTTCAATATGATGATTGGAGTATTTGAGGAAGGGATGCAATTCCAACTCAACTCAAGTATAATCTGCTTTGTCTTGGGTGTCACGTCATGTTATCAATAGTTGATGAGGAAAAATTTAATCTACACAAACAAAAGAAAATATCTATCACTTGATTAAAATAAATAATTCACTGCCAAGTGGCAGGGACACTGTGTCAACAATTTAATTGCAATAAATGGCACTTACCATTACTTCGAAAATAAAAGGATGAATAAATTTGAGAACACCAAACACGTTATCACTTTTATCACATTTTTCTATTCTTGGAGGAACTACTTTTGCTCACCAACGCTACCTACATTGAATCTCAACTGGTTTTTGCCAACATTTTGCCATTATTTTGTCATATAAGCATTTCTCTACTCCCTTTTGACACAATTTTGTCTATGTTTTGTCACTCTGTCAGTTTAATATACAACACTAGCGCTAAAGTTGCGCTACCTACTCGTTTTGCCAACATTTTGCCAATGTTTTGCCACTCTGTCATTTTAATATTCGATACTAGCGCTATGTTAAGGAGAAAACTAGTGGTTTTGCCTTAGTTTTGCCAAATTAGAGCCCACAGCGCTGATTGGGTCACCAACCAGCTCACGACTTACGTGAGGGCTAAAGTAGCTAACCACCGAGTGCAACTTTTATTACCACCAATTCATGGGCTTGTTTCACAATTTTGCCGCGACGTTGAAAACATTTTGTTAAAAAATTGTAACCTTAGCAAAAAAATTGAAATTTAAAATTTCGAAGTCGGAAAAAAAATACTGGAAATAACTTACGACCTCGTCAAAAAAATTTTAAGTTGAAAAAAAATTGAGGAAAAAATTTAGACCCCGTCAAAAAATTTGAAGTTGAAAAAAAAAGTCGGAACAGGAAAAACGTGCTTATGGACTTAAAAAAAAAATCGCTCACCAATCACTTCGAATCCGTAAAACAGGCTCACGTTATTTTTGGAGAAATTAATCTTCAATTCTTACCTCTCTCCTTCTGAGAAATACTTAAAATACTCTTTAAAAATAAAGATCTGTAATTTCAACTTCATTTGCAAGAAAAAAATTTCAGATATTAAAAACCTGGCAAATTATTAGGTGATTAATTCGACTAATTTTTTTATTACCCCAAAAACAACACTACTACTCGACAAAGCCTCAAGCTCTCCCACATTATTCCCCTCCCTTCCGCACAGAAAACGATAAAATTCTCAATCTCATCCATCTCGTACCACTCGAGCTTGTAACTTAATTACCAACTACAAATGGCTCCGAAACGAGCCATCGTACTGCTGGTATCGCAGAATAAACCTGCCAAAAAGGCAATTAACGTTTACAAAAGCTTATTAAAAAAATCCCTCTATACGAACCCTCGCGAACAATAAAAGTAACAAGGCCGTAAGTGAGGAAACGGGAATAGGAAAGAAAACGCCGCACTGGGCCACCCCCGAGCCGATAGAAGAAGGGGATAAAAAAAAAGGCCAGCAACGGAAACTGTCCTCTCTGTACAGCAATATGAAATCAAAGATGCTATATACCGAGGGTTAATAAACACCACGGTGTGTAACCGAGTCGAGTCGCTTCTCCAAGAAATTAGGGGGTTATTCTTCATCATACCATATATTTTCTACCCTTATTTCTTATATAACACCGTGTAGTTTACTGCGTAAAGTATTATATACCCATACTTTACTATATATTGTTACGTGGGCGAAGGAAAGGGGGATAAGGTGGAGTGTGCCATCTGATGATTAGAGTTTATTACATTACTTTCTCTCTCCTTTACGTTGTGTTATCTGCTTTCGCCTCACCCCTGTTTACGGGTGTTTGCTTCTTGTGAGATATGTACCCAGTGTCTTGTATCCTTTAATCCTTCTTCAAACGTTTCGTCTGGTCTACAACGACGATAGGGAGAGACACTTTCACTCATCCAGCGTCGTAATTTTAATTAGTGCAGTAATCATGTTTGATTCGGGATTCGAGGCAGAATCTTTTCTTTTCGGTAATTTTTATTCTTAGCCTGATGTCTGCCTGGCTCATGAATGATTTTCTTCGCAAAATGTACTTATACCAAAAACAAGCAAAATTCGCTGATTTTTTAAGGGGTTTCACTGATTTTTTGAAAATTTTCACTGATTTTTCAGCAAAATTCAAAAATTATATTGATTTTTCAATGAATTTTCATTGATTTTTCAGTGATTTTGAAAAGGGTATTTTTAAAACCCTACATATTTCTGATTCGTTTTTTTTGAATAGGTATCTTGCATTCCTTGTATTTGCTTACGAGGGAGAGATTCCTACTCAAAGTAAAATTTTGAGTTTTTTAAAAAAATTTAAATCCCAAATTTCATTTGCTGGAGTTTATTTCTCGAATTTTGGTTAATTTTTGAAATTTCAAAATCAACTTCTTATCTGGTTAGATACGAAAACTTGATTTAATCAACAAAGAAATCTAAAATTTGGTATATACCCTACTTTTTGACCTCCCGAATAAATTGAAAGTGGTTTAAAGACATTTTAAAGTCTCCAGAACAGTTTTGAAATTTTCCAGTCCTGGGAAAATGTTCATAAAAAAAGGTTCATATTAATTTCAACTCCTGTAATCATGGGCTCCCAATGTTGGTGATCTTTTTAACTGATCAAAGTAGAATTTTCCAAAATTTGTAGCTTTGAGTTCAAATATCTACAAATTTTTTTCCAGCCAATTTTCTCGGAGAAAGTATAAAAGTACGGCCTCAAAGTCCACAATAGTGTAAAAATATGAACATTGATCTATACTCAATTTTTGACCTCCAGAATCAATTGAAAGTGGTTTCAAGACGTTTCGGAACCTCCACAAAATTTTGAATTTTTTCAGTGCAGGAGAAAAGCCCAAAAAATGTTCTATTTGGGATTTCATCACTTATGATTGCGGATTAGGAATTACCAGTATTGGTGACATATTTGATCAATTGAAGCAGAATTTTTGAAATATATGAACTCCAATTCAAATCCATGTTTTTTAGCAGACAATAATTTTCCAGGGAAAAAATTCAATTTGCTGCCAAAAAATTTGAATTTGAACACGAAGTTGTGAAATTTGAAAACTTCTGCTTTAATCGATCAAATCGGTCCACCAATATTGGTAATTCGCGATTATAAGTGCTAAAGTTCACATGGACCATTTTTATGAGCATTTTTTCTGGGCTGGAAAACTCCAAACTTTTCTGGAGGTTCCAAAACCTCTTGAAAACGCTTCCAATCGATTCAGGAGGTAAAAAATGGAGTGTACATATACCAAATTTGAGTTTTTTTCGTTAATTAGGCCAGATTTTCATGGTACTTTACAAGGCTATGAGGTGATTTTAAAATTTCAAAAACTCGCCAAAATTCTAAAAATGAACTTCAGTATCTGAAATATTTGGATATAGGTAGGGTTATTTTATGATGTATGAACCTTCGATTTATAATTCTAAGTACTTGGTGTTGGGATACACCTTCCTTATTAGCATGAATATGTTTCACAAAAGTTGAGAGTAGGTTAGTAATTTTTAAGCAAAAATGGAAGAACTTCGGAATATCATTCAAATTTGGATCCAATATGTCAATTTTAATCAGACTCAAATTAATGAAAAAATTCATCGTTGAAAGAATCACATTCTGAGAACATTAAAATTTCAACATTTCATCAAAATTCGAAAAATGATTTTCAAAGTCTGAAATTTTGGAAATAGGATTATTTTATGATGTACTTTCGATTTATTTTTGTTTCGATCTGAAATTTTACTTCGATTTTGGATCAGAGATCCAAATCGAGGGGTCCACGTCCGGTCCCTCTGGCTCTGAGCCCAGCTCCGAAATTTTATTAAAATTGACTCCAGCTCCAGCTCTGGAATTTTCATAAAAAGACCTCCAATGAAAATAGGTGTTCAGAATTTCACCTCAGTGGCATAAAAACATGAAAATAGCATGAATTTTTACTTAAATTTATTATAAAAAATTTCTGCCCTCGTTTTGCTTGGGTGCTGTATTTTGTCTTCTTCTTCTTTCAAATATTATATTTTAACTTTTTCAGTCAAAATCTGTCAATTTCGATTTTTCTATCTTGACACATAAAAATGGTCATTTTTGGCCGAAAAATTTTTTTCGGGTAATAATATCTCAAAATACATATTTATATACCACTTTCCTGATTTTCGCCTGATTTCATCTCATTTTTGTGATTTTTGTATTTTCGAATCCAAATAAGTACAGCACAAGACTCAAAATTGATTACCTCACTTTTTTTTTGCCTGAGAAATTGTCATAAGAAAAAAATTGAGCGTGCAACACCCAGTGGCGCGCTAGTGTCGCTTGATTTGAAATAGGGGCTTTGTAAATTCCAAATTGTTTTTTTCAATAATTCAATTATATTACTTCATAATTAGGACAATATCTGAGAGAATACTTGTTCTACATTGCAACTTTAACAACAGTTACGTAATTTTCAATCATATATTTTACGTTATCATTACAAAACCCCTATTTCAAATTCTTATCAGTGCATTTTAGTTCCAGAGTTGCAACCTCAATTGCAACATATTCGAGTTCAGCAGCTCAAACCGCTTCAATAAACCTCGTTTTTACAATCAAAGGACTCAAATTTTGAAAATTCAATTTTGAGTGAACGAGTTTTAATAAATAGGTGTAATGAATGTTTCGCACATTAAAAAAGTGAGATTACGTCATTATTAGGGGGGGGGGGGGGGTGGGAGATTGCGGATAATTCCTAATATAGGTACATATCTTCAGTGGCGCAACCAGAACTTTTTTTTAGAGGGGGCTAGAATTCATGAGAAAAGTAAGGGGTGTAGACCTGCGTAGAGAGGGGGGTCCCCCGAACCCCCGTTTTTTCAAGGAGCTCATTAAGGCTTACCATGGGTGAGGGACCTTGAAATAAAGGGGTAAATTTTCCTAATTACATCGAATATAGATGTTTAAAATTTCCTGAAAGACCTTTTTTCGCGTTTAGATTATCCCCCTGGGACCCAAATTTTCTCGACACGGCTCCAGGAGGGAGGGGGTGTTAATCTATTTTTATAGAATATTGAGATTTTTTCCCTTTTAAAGTATAAACGTGAATTTTATTCAAAACAACAGAGTACAAAGAGCATTAAAAAACAAATGACAGTGAATTTTTCAAAGAGGAACACCTCATTTGGGTAAAATGAAGAGAGAATCGTGTAAATTCGAGTTTTTTCCATCCATACCACCCTCTCAATCTCATCTTAAAATTCGTTTTGGTCGATTTAGGGCAGTAATTTTGAAAATGTGCTGAGTGGCGTAGCCAGAAGAGTCCGAAAGGGGGGTCTGGGTCGGAAGCTTTTTTTTGGGTGGCTGCAAAATGAGTACAGAGACTTGAAAAACGAGTAATTTTTAGGGGGAGGGGAAGAGGGAGGGGTAAAAATGAGCCTTTTCTGCACTTTAGTCTTAAATAGTTCATATAATAGCGATTCAATTTACGCCCGAGCGCAGCGAGGGCGAAGCTTCGAAAAAATTGGATATTTAATGACTAAAAAAGACATTTTGTAATGATTTTGTTAATGCCCGAGCGAAGCGAGGGTGAAGCTTTGATAAAATTAGATTTTTTAATGTCTAAAAAATACATATTCATAAAAATTCTTGACCTGGGGGGGGGGGGGGGGTCTGAACCCCTCCCCCCGGCTACGCCTCTGTTCGACACATTTTTAAAACCACTACCTTAAATCGACCCGAGGTTTTGGGGGGGGCTTTAGCCCCTTAGCCCCCCCTTGGTTGCGCCACTGCATATCTTATCAGAATAAAACTACTGAAAAAGTTCTTGAAATTTTGTTTAAAACAAATATTATTCGGTATGCATCTTTTTAGAAAAATTTGAAGCATGAAAAATTGTATACAATCGGCCTGTAAAACATGAAAATAGGATGAACTTTATTTTTCAGATCCAAGAAATTATAATAATTTTTCCATACACGACTACCTACGTGGTTGATCCCACGTAATAATTCCATTTCAAAAAAAAAAAAAAAACTCATCACAACAGACCTTTCGCAGAAATTTCTTCCCACACACACACTCATTCTACATGAAAAAAAACTTTGGAATTACAAAATTCTGTGGCCTACTGTTATCTCATCGAATACATTTTCATTCACGTTGAATCCGCCTGATCGACTATTTCATTTCGAACATTGCACCAAAGGGGGGAAAAAATATATCAAACCAATTCCCAAATATATTTCCAACATCCGAGGCACTCAGAGCACCCATTCATGACCAGAGAACCCGACACAAGCGCATAAAAACGACCATTGAATAAAAATTTTCATAACTTTATATTCGGCGTTGCTCACGTCAATCGTAATACTTTTTGAACTGCTTTTGCCATCCAGCAAATGGACGTAGGGCTACAATTACTCGGCCATTATGGAGTTGATAATTTCGCATACGAGAACACCATACCTGGCCTATATTCGTATGTATTTCCAAAGCTAGACATTCCATTAAACCGTGTTATAAAATGCTGCTACGTACCTTTACCTTCCTTTAACGATTCGTATCCTTTTCCCCCATCAGCCTTGGGCCCTGAAAAGCAAAGTTCCGAACCGAGTTATGTTTTGATACCGACGTGAAAAAAAACCTGCTGTTGCCACCAACGAGAGATATAAATGAGGCTGCCATATCGAATAAGTATTTTACATCGCCCTTTAACTAAAGTGAAAATAAAGCGCTTATGTGAAAAAAAAAAAATGAAAAAAATACGTACGATGGAAAGTTCAAGGGCTCGGGGAGCTAGGTGATAAATGTACCGCGTTGAAAGCAGAATCGAATTTCGATTGAAATTTCGCCGTACGTTTACGCGATTTGTTATCGAAATCGATCATTAGGTATTTACCAGGCGAAGGCCCGAGGTGAAGGGTCGAACCGACTGCATCTCTTGTAAAAAGTTGCCAACTTTTAACACGCCGATAAAAATGGTAACACTGTGAATACGGAAATGAGAAGGGAAGTACCGACAGGCTTGTTTCATAATGTATGCTATTTACGAATCATATGTTACTTTCATCTGTCATTGAATGCTGACAGTTCGCTATACCCGTACCAAGTGAGAGAGAAAAAACAAATGGATTTTCGCGCCAGAATTTTTATGTTTCGCGACGCTATACACGATTCTTTTTCCATCCCCGTTCAGTCATTTCATTCCTCCCTTTGTCGTAATTTCGACTTCAGTTAAGAGCAAGGGGGAGAAGGGGTTGAAGCGAAAGGAGTCGAGAGTTACCGTGATAAATAGCGTTTTTCGTTGATATTCGAGTCGAAATTAAAAAAATACCATGCAGCTTATTAAGATGAAATTTTCGAGATTTGATATTTTTTTGAAACATTTCGATGTTTTCGACGAAATGACTCAAAGATGTGGTACCTGGGGAAGGGGGTTTTTCTTATGCGAGGTCGAGAGGAATTTGTAGTTCACGTGCGAGAAGTGTCGTATTCGAATGGAATGCGTTTTTTTTTCTAGATTTTTTTTATCGTTTTGTCGAAATTTGGGTAACACGTGCGATTTTTTATTCCAATTTTTTTTTCGCAGTGTAGCAATGTGACGCGAAAATGGATATTTTAAGGTAGAATTTCGCGTATGATAAATCCGTGTGATTTTACCTTTTTTTTTTTTGGTTGTGTCTGATGGAAGAAAAAGGTTATAAAGGTGGCATATTTTAATGATATTCGTTAAATAATAATCCTTTGTTGATAAATTTTGAAAATTAGCCATATTTGCAAACTAAAATATGAATTTCCTTCAAAAAATGTGAGAAAATTAACCGAGGAAAAATTAATCTTCACTCTGTAGCATAAAAATACGAAAATACGTGAAATTTAGTGAAATTTTTGAAATTTCTACCTAAAATTATTAGAATTTTTTCAAACAAAATTCCAATGGAGAACCAATTATTTTCCCTCTGAAAATTATCAATTTTTCATGGCTCTCACTTCGTTCGATCATATGAAACCTGAAATAGGAAACTAGATATATTCGTATGAGAGATAAAGGTTGAAAATTTTGCCTTCCTTTCAAAACTAATTATTGATTTAAAAAAAACGGAGTAATTTCAGCTTTTGAATGTATTTTTTTTTCGAAAATAAGTATTCGCCCTCATTTCTCAGACAATTGAATATTTTGAAACGGAAATTTTTTTTTTTTATTTATTTATTTATCAGGAGACTTGATGGAAATCTCAAGTGCAGTTTTCGAAATTTTTTCTATTTTTTTTGGGATGGTGGGAAAAAAGGAAAAATTTTCACTTTCACTTCTTCCCCCTCTACCCTCAAGAATTTTTCTCAAGCTTGACGTCTGAGAAAATTGGGAGAAATATTTCAACAATTTTTAAATCCATGCTCAACTTAGTACACTCCATTTTCATTGTAAATTTTGCTTTTCTCTGTCTTGAAATTATCGAAAATTTATTCATTTTTCATTTGGAATCCAATGTAATCTTGAGAAAAAAATTCCAATTTGAATTTTTTTCAAACACTTGTCATTTTGATGTTTTTTTAGTGGGGGAGGGGGGAATCTGTTTTGATTTCTGATCATGCCAATACAATTGAACGAAGGTAATTTATTTGGGGCGGGTACTTTGATAAATTTTGATAAGTTGATGCATACAAGTTCTTGTAATTAGTTATGATTTTTGATGATTTTCTTTGTAAGTTCATTAAATTTTCTGAGATTAGTTATTTTAATCAATTTTGACGATTTCAAAAAGAATTAAATTACACACCTACCTGTACTTACTTCAAAAATTCGTCAAAATTCCAATGATTGCGATCATTTTGATGACTTTTAGTCATTTTATGGTACCTAATTTAGCAGTTTTAATTGATTTTTGATGTTTTCGTTTTGACTTTTTTTTTATTTTGGTTCATTTTAGTACCTACCCAAATTAACACTTAAGTATACCTATTAATAATTTTGTCTGAGAATTCATTAAAATTTTGATAATCCCAAATTCTTTGAATTTTTTTTTATGAGATAGCTCCATGTAATTTCCCTAATAGTTTGACATCTCCTTTCCCCCCAAAAAATGGTGATAATTTTTATCCATTTTGGTTAGGTATTTGTTGGAAATTTTGAGGATAGTCAAGAATTTTTTTACAATAATTTACCTATTCATATAAAAAAATTTTTAGTTCAAAAAAATCGTTGCTGATATTTTTTTTAATTCTAAAATTTTTTCTGAAACCATTGATTTTTCAATAATAATAAAATTTGTTTCTCAACAACTCTAAAATTCCATTCTTTAACTTCAAAATTGAAAAATTTTATCCTAAAAATTTTAAAGTGAAAAATATTCTGAGAAAAAATTACAGAGCTGAAAAACAAGTTTCAAAAACGAAAAAAAATTTGAATTGGAGGAAATTTTGCATCAAAATTAAAAATGATATTTGAAAAATGTTGAGGAAGTAGGTATATGAACTTTTAGAGTTGAAAACAATTTTGAGATAGAATTTTACACTCAGAGTAGGAAATTAGATATGTCAAGAAAATGGTACGATGCGTAAGAGAAAAATTAGAAAAATTATACTCAGGCAAGAAAAACCTTTGAAGAAGAAATTTCAGAGTTGGAAAAATTTTTAATTGGATTCGATTTTTCAATTTTTTTTAGATTTTGTGAGAATTTGCTATTTTTTTCCACCAAGCTAAATTCATTTCACGAATTTTAATATTTTCATCAATATTCTTAACAAATTCATCTACTTTTCAGTAAGGAACGAATCAGTGGGAATTTTTTCAAAAATATGTGGAAATTCGAAAAATTTGTGATTTTTTCGTCAACTAGGTTGAAGTTGAAAAAAATAGAATTCTATACAAAACTTTGAAAAAATTCAACTTTTCAATGTTTAAAAAATTCATTTTTGAAAGGTGTGAGGAGTACCCCCCAAATTTACGTCACTGAATTGAAGACTTGCACGAGTCAAACTGGAAAGAATCAGTCATTCGCAACCAATTCTTGCCTGATGCATATTCCATCAAGAAGTTGTGGGTATTTAAGCTGTAGGATCAAATATTGAATTCCTATCGAAAAACCATTCAGTTTTATTCAACTTTATCGTGCATACTTACTTTTAATAATTTCCCATAATTTTCACAAATCACCTTGTTCGTAACCCTTCAAAAACCAATCCGAATTTTTCATTTCAATGGAAACCATCTTTAAGAGTCAAGAATGGGTTTTTGAGTTGACGCTCCTCACCGAATTTATTCCTTCTGAAAGGCTCAAAATCAGTGTCAATTCAAACAGAAAATTTTGACCCTTAAGGGTAGTTTCAAGATCCAGGCTCCCATGCAATAAAGTCGTGACCAAAAAAAAATGAAAAAATATACCCATCGATTATTCATCCATTTCCAGGGCAATCCCCTCGAAATTCGAAAAATGTCCCCGAATTATTAATACACCCCATAAAAATATTTCAAATTCACTCCCTTGCCTTCTTCGACTTTTTGGTAATTTACCACCCAACCTCCATTTTGCAATCCCTTACTTTCCTCCAAAGCCATACATCAACTATTTCCATCTCTGTTCCTTTCGCTACTGCCATCTTAAAAATGAAATGCGCTTTGAATAAAATAACGCCGAAGATAAGATGATTTCGTCAGATACGCGTACCTTTCTTCTACTTACTCCTTCGAACAATCCGACTATCTTCGTCCTCCATTCGTCATCCAGCCAAGAACATCTAAAACAACTTAACCAACTTGACGGCTCGTTTCGACTCTGGCTGGATGATTCTGTTTCTCTCAAAAAATAAATGAAATCTGGGTCGGTGCGTGCGTGTTTTACGTATACGTAAAATCATCGTCTTCGCGAACCCCAAAGATGGCAGTATATCGCGAATATCTCGACATTTCCAACAACTTTCGCACCAAGAAGAAAGCAGTTGGCTCGTCGTTTCGACTTAACACGACCGGAGGGGAAAAAATACCGTAGATCTGAAGAATAAAAAGCGATGGAAAAAAACACAATCTAAGGGGGTAAAAAAGAACACCGAGAGGTGAAAATTTCCGCATTCACGTACGCTCCAGAATGAAAATCGGCGATCTTAAATTATTCAAATCCCTTCTTATATAGCAGCGTCGTTGGTACCCAAGCCAACCTACACGGATCGCGAAAAGTAGGAAAGAAATAGAGAGAAAAGTTTACGTGAGCGCCCCTCGTCCTATTATTTTTATAGTTTTACTTTAGATCCTCGGTGTGTGGTTTTTTTTTGAGGAGGACCACGATGCGAAGAGAGGAGATGGCAAAAAAAGGAACAGTCGGAGCCAAGTTTTAAAATCGTCGTCGTCGTTTAACATAAAACAAAGAAACGCTCTTAACGTGGCGAAGTCGCGCTTATTTCGGGTAGACTTAGGTATCTAGTCAGGCTGCGTCGAGAAGATTTCTCTCAAAGACGTGGAACGCTGATTAATACGCATTACGGCTCGAAAATAAGGCGAACGTCGGATTACCTATTTTGCGTAATGGAAAGTTTATAATTTCGACGCGAGAGCAGGTTAAAAAGCTCGATATCAAATTTAAAAAGTATACGGAATTATAAATTATCGTTTACTTATCGAACCAGCCAGACTGGGGGAAAGGATCAAGCCGCAAATCGTATTTGAAACTTGATTAACTCGTATATTAAAAAATCCACGAGCCAGGAAAAGGGAATCCGAGGGGGTAGGATGATTTCGAGCTTGAGTTGTTTTTATACTTAGGCTATGCCTGCTTCCAGCGAATACATTTGAATTACGAACAGCGAGGCACGCGGAAGACGAAGAACTTGAAATTTTCGCCTATACAAACTTCGCTAATACTTTTTAATCAAACTTCCAAAATAAAATGTGTTTTTTTTTTCGAAAAAAATTTCTATAGAGATACTTCAGAGGTTATTTTTCGGTATACCTGGCGAAGTACTTACTGTCGAAGGGGGAACGGTGACAATACGAAAAAGGGTATTAGAAAGGCAGAGCTCGATCAAGTCTGAGAACGAGAAAAACACCAGGCGAGAGCGTTGAGAATTTGCACATTTGTGTTGGCGAAAATATCTTATTTTTATTCGCCTTTCTTATACGTCGTATAAGTTGGCAACTGGCGAAACTTAAGACTGATTGCTTTTTGCAATTTTTAAACGCGAGTTTTTAGTCAATCGATTTTGTTCAAGGTTTGTTTTCTCAATATAGGTACCTAGTGAGCTACCTACATGTACATATCGTATGGGTAGAGAGAGTTTTTCACAAATGTAATTTGCCAACTGCTGCTGCGTCAGTTGGCGAGGCAACGAAATCGAATGTAAAAAACGATGAAAAAATTACATTTTTTTCTCTCTCTCAGTCGAAAAAGTAGGAGGAAATGGGGTGAGTTGTAATTGCGAACGGAGATCCGAAGAGGGGGAGCGGAAATTTCCCAAAATTCGTCGAGTATTGCTTTTGTTTACTCGTCGATTGGTTCATTAATAGGTTTGCTTTATTGATTCGTATTCGGCGTCTTATTCCGGGCTACGGTTCGGTCTTTGTCGCGATATTGTGGAATTCCCCCGCCGACGTCGCACCTGGTACCAACAGCTAAGGGAATTTACGTGTCGTCGGTGTTTATATTATTTTCAAGATAAGTCGCCGATGTTGATAAGTTCGGACCGGGCGAAAGTACTTGAGCAGGATTGAGACGAGGAGGTTGATTGGTTCCAAGATGAACGATTGGTGATGGTTTTGTCGAGAAGAGTATAGAAATGGAGAAAATACGAGGAATTTAATCGTTCGCCGGATTTAATTTGGTAAAAATAATTTTCCAAGGATTGAGTAGTTTTGGATGCTGAGTCGAATAGGCCGATGAAAGATGTTATTTGAAAGATTTTATCTTGCTTTGTATTTTGATGCTTATAGAAATATTTTACGGGGATTCTGGTATTTTTAACGTTAATTGTTCTCTATACCGAAACTGATTATTATGGAATTTCGAAACTTCTCAGGCTTTGATATCAGTTTGAAGAGATCTTGTCGAGGTATTCTCGAGCCATTTTATGTACCTAAGAAAAGTATATTTTCGGTCAAGACCCAAAATAGATTTAGAAGCTAGAAATTACCCCCCACCCCACTCCTTTTCCCTCATGGAAAAAAATTTGGGGCAGAGAAAATGGTGCTAGCCGTTTTCAGAGGGGTTTAGGGGTGCAAAATAAAACAACGATTTTGGAAAAAGTCTCCATTGCATGTTGGGTAAAAAAATTTGAAAAGATATGCAATTTTTTGTTAGTCTGCAATGAATTTTTAACATAGATTGAAATTTAATAAACTTGCTTCAATTTCTGGGAATGGATCCCCTCTAAAAAAGCTCGGATAGGAGTGGAGGAATGAAGGGCACGAAACTGTAGATAGAGTTTGAAAAGTTCTGAAAAATAAAAACATGTTTTTGAAAAAAAAATTCCAACTTATCTTCTTATTGGGTCCAAATTTTGTATCTTCTATATCGGGCTTTTAAATCTGAAAACAAAAATTCTTCATAAAAGTGGATTTTGAAACCAAAATGCAAAGTCCTTCTAGAAAAAATATTTGAAATCAAAATTCAAAAATCTGATTTTAGATAGAGTTTGAAAAGTTCTGAAAAATAAAAACATGTTTTTGAAAAAAAAAATCCAACTTATCTTCTTATTGGGTCCAAATTTTGTATCTTCTATATCGGGCTTTTAAATCTGAAAACAAAAATTCTCCATAAAAGTGGATTTTGAAACCAAAATGCAAAGTCCTTCTAGAAAAAATATTTGAAATCAAAATTCAAAAATCTGATTATCAGGGTATTTGCAGAATTTTAAAATTCGAAATTCGTGCATTTTCGCAACTTTTACTCGAGTTTTTCCTAATTTTCAAAAAATTAAAAACGAACCTTTTTAAAGTTCAATTTTCAAAAAAAAAACCTCTTTTTTTAAAAGGAAAAAACATTCTTTCAACTTCATTGAAGAATTCAGTTTTTTCCAACAGTGTTACCTTTTGTACAAAATGAAAAAAATTCTAAATAATTTTTGTCAAATTCGCAAATTTTGTATTAGTTTGGCGACTTTGACGACCCAAATTTGAATCCACGACTTTTTCGTAACTTTTGCAAACACCTTGGTTGTAATGTTTTTTGATTTCATGTGAAAAAATAGGTGAAGCAAATTTACTTTTTCGTGAACTTCAAAAAAAAAAAAAAAAATCGTTTCTCGTTCTGTCTCTGGTAAAACATAATTATGAAGATGAGAGGGGGTAAAATTTTTCAAAAATTTTAAATTCAAAATCTATGAAAATCAAGATTTTGAAATGTTTTGGATTTTAACTCTACAAGGCTTGGAATTTTGCCTAATCCTACTTGTTGGGACACAAATTTTGAAAGCCTATGTTTCTACGTGTTTTGACAAATATTAAGAGCTTTAGTCAGAAAAATTAAGGAATAAGGCCATGAGCCAATAGTTTTCAAAATGATTTAAAAAAAAAAAAAACCAAACAAGATTTCAATAAAAAAAAAGCTCCCTTACTTGTTTGGTCCCATCTTTGGTGATGCATGAAGTTCTTCTTTAACAAATTTAGAACTGTTCAGTCACCGGGGTGGGGGTAGGTAGATGAAGTCATGGTTTTTCAAATTGGTAACAAATAAATACACGATTTTGGAAAAAGCTTTGCTGATTTAATCGTAAATTTCTGAATCACGTTGTATTAATTTTTGCGAAAAAGATTTCAAACCTGGAAAAATCATGACATGATTTTGTAAAAGTTATTTTCATTTCAAAATTCATAAGTCATTTTATCTTCAGAAATTCGAAAAAACGAGAGAAAATTTGTAAAATTATTTTCAGCTCAATAATTATCTTGGATTTCAGGTTCCAGATTAAAACAAAAATCATTCATTTTTTCACTTTGAATATATTTTGAAATATGTCACAGTGAAAATCATCAAAAATAATTAGAAAACCGTCAGAATTACAGCACAGTAATGAATCAGTGAAAAAATTTCACAAAAAGCAAACAGAGAAAAAAATTGCTGAAAATCAGCTAATTATTTGAAATTTTTTGAAAATTCAGTGAAATTCTTTGAAAAATCAGTGAAAATTTGCTGAAAGTTGACGTTAAAAATAATAAAAGAAATTCGAGAAAAATTATTGATGAACAGTTGAATGCTAAATTACTTAGGGAGGGGGGATTGAAATCAAAAATGCCCAATTTTTTAATTGTATTTTTAATGAATAGTTATAATTATCTGAATCTAAGAAAACCGAAAATTTTATTCTATCAACTAATGAATAATTTTTCCATTTTCTGTTTCAGGTGAGTCACCCTTAAAATAAGAAGTGTTCAAATAAGTGAGTCGTGTTTAAAGATTTTTGAGAAAATCTTATTTCAATAATAATTAGGTACCTAATTAAAGAATTATTTGAATTTTTTTCAATCAAAGTTTCAATTTTTCTTAGTTTTTTGTTCGTCTCAAACTTTTTTGGTCTTCTCGTCTCTATTCATGAAGTCTTAGGAAGTACTTATGATCAGAAAGGAAAGACTTGAAATTTTGAAGAACAGTAAAATGGTTTGAACTTTGAAAAAAATTGACACAGTCGATCAGATCATGATTTTCTAGATCTGGTTATGACAAAACAGTCTCAGAAAGAATATTTTTTAGTTACGTTTTAAACAATTTTCTTTGTGCTGTGGTCTTTAAAGTTCTTAATTTCTTCCATAAATAGGTCGATCAATTTTTTCAGGTGAATCATTCTTGCCCTAATAGCTTTTTACATAATTTGGAAGTATTTGCTTAAAATATTGATGTGATTCAATTGACCTAAAGTCAGTTGTGTGTTGAGAAAGCTCAACAGAATTTCAAATTCGATCAACTAATAGATAATTTTTGATATGGTCAATTGATGCTCAATTACTCATCTAGTTCGTTCCATGCAGGTAAATGATTTCAAAGATTCCCAGTTGAGCGAATTTTCATATTAAATTCGAATTCCTTGATCTCGAATAAAGAGCATGACTCCCTCTCTCATACAGAAAATTGAACAAAACTAAAGTTTTCTTAATTCACGTCAAAATTATAGCCAGAAAGATTACTACTCGAAAAGGGGAAATACCCTATTCAAAGATTTTCTTCCAAAAGCCTCCTTATTGCTACACTCAAAGATGTGAATTTTTTTGACGGCTCATTGCGCATTTTATATACATCTGTAGGGGTAGATCAGTATACGAGTAACTATACGTGGCAGTATGGAAAGAAAGAAAAAAGTATATTTTTCGTTAATTCTAGAAGCGATTTCCTCGGTGACACGTGTGTTTTCATTCCCAGGAGAGATCACTTTGTGCGGCAAGTTGAAAAAGGGTCTTAATATACGTTCGCTCTTTTTCCTCTTTACCTTTTTGACAGTAAAATACCGAAGAATTATCGTCGTTGGAATTTTTCATTTATCAAACGCGGCCCGCCTCGTAATTACGAGTATTCAAGATATTCGACAATAATTGGAAAAAGCAAAGAATTTGCTCGGCAACGGTGCAGAGAACGCGACGCGGTGAACGGCACCGTCTTCGGTAAAAGGTCGTAAATTATTTTATATTCGCGAAACTGCGGAACGTTGGTCGATGGCGAATATAATTTTTCTAAAATCAATGTCTTTTTGGGGTATTTGTTTCGAGTTCGAGTGCCTTTGCGAATAATAGGACCATCTATCGTTTAGGTACTTCGAATGTCGCCCAGGGCAGAGGTGTCAATCAGGCTCCAGTTGTGAAATAATTTCGATAATGATTGAAATTCGTTAATAAATTGAAAGAAAAGGATCAAACGATACCAACGGTTTTTAGCAGAAATTCGATACTGTTGAAATTTGACTGCTGAAAACTGAAAAATTCTCATTTTTTACAATTGATCTGAGAATTTGCAAGTCTTTTGAAAACCACCTGAAAAGCTATTGCTGAAAGTTTTGTTCGATTTTTTAAAAATATTTTTTCTCAATTTTTTTTTAGGGTTTCCATCCCACGTTCTGTGTTTTCCAATTTTTAATAATTTCAATTTTTTCACGAATTCTTTCAATTTTTGATTCAAGTATGTAAAAAAACGAACCAAAAAGTAGTGAAAATTTCAATTATGTGGTTTTACTGTAAAAATCAAGAATTTTCAATATTTTCTTTTCTTGAATTTTCTAATAGAATGATTTTAAGTGAAAGGGAACGAATGTTTTTTTTTGGGGTAATCCCGAAACAAAAAAATTTAATGAAAATGGCCAGAAAAGTTTCATATTTGAAAGACATCACAAAAAATGTTTTTAAAAACGCTCAAACAACTAATGTCAAAATTGGAAATTTTGTTTTTTAAGGATCCAGAGAAAGCTGAAATTTGAAATTTCAACGAAGTCAACGCCCCCCCCTCCTAAAAAATTACAATATCACAAACCTCGAGTACATTATGTCAATACCTACTAAAAAATTCAAATAAATTTCAATGATGAAAATGAGCAATGCCCAGAGAAAAATGAACAAAATCTTTTGACGTGATTTTTTTAAGAAGCTTCAAAGTTGAAGAGGTCATAAATATTTCTTCTGGAATGAAGGAATTTCAAGTAAAATTTTAATCGTAGAAATAAACAGGTAATAGACCTTGGAAAACTAAACAAATTTTGTTATGATGATTTTTTGTTCAATAGGTATCTAAAATTGAAGAAAAAAAAATGAACAAATTTTGTGATGATGAATTTTTGTCCAGCATCCAAAGTTGAAGGTTTCGATCGGATTTTCATCTTTTTGATTGTTGGGAAGTGTTTCAATTTTATACTTAATATTAGAAAAAATTATCGTGGAGTAGACTTTTTTAAAAATTGAAAATGTGTAATTTTTATACATTGCAAAAAATTTCATTTGTGACCCTACTGTAAAGAAGGGACCTAGCGTAAAAAAAATCGATGTCTCATTTTTCACGTGTTTGGTCCAAATGACACAAAATCCGGACCAAACACATAAAAGTAAAGTCATCGATTTTTTTTTTTTTACATAAGGTTCCTTCTTTGCAGCAGGGTCACATTTGTTGGTACATGAGAAAAATTTTGATAAAAATGAAAATTTGAAAAATTTGATTCCCCCAAATTTTTTAATGCTTATAACTTTTTAGGAAAATTTTAGTTTCATTTTTGAACGAAAGAAATTTTTTCATAAGCATTTGTGACCCTGTCGGAAAGAACGGACCTTGTGTAAAAAAAAATCGATGTCTCATTTTTCAAGATTTTGGTCCCAATGGCACCAAATCTGGATCAAACACATAAAAATAAAGACATCGACTTTTTTTTACATAAGTTCCATTTTTTCCGACAGAGTTACATTTGCTAAGCTATTAGTAATAACTGGAAAGAATGAAACGAATTTCGGGGTTGGGTTTGTGTTTTTTCAAAAGGAAAATAATCAGGTAGGCGAAGTTTTCGTTTTTCAAATATTGGACGATGATGATTTTTTAAATTTTTATAGACTGGGAGAGCAAGAAGAGCTGAAAACGTTCTTTACTCGTGAAAAATGAAAGACAATTCTCAAAATTACTTAATTGATGTCATTCTGTTGGTTTTCTCTAAATGGAAAATTGAGAACGGGTCGCAAATATTTTTCTTGAAACATAAAAAATTTGAAGCGATTTAGGGACCTTTTTTTTATATTGGTATGATTATTTTCGAGCTGAAATTTTGTAGAATTTTTCGCCATGAATTTTTTCAGAGGGATTTTGAGTTGTCAAAAGATCTTTGGAGTTTCTTTTTCGTTTGAAGTCGACGGGACAAATCCAATGTTATCATCATTTCTGATTTTTTCCCCATTTCAACCAACCCCAGTTATTGGTGATTTTCTAAATTTTGTTTTCTAAGGGTACCTACCTCTATTTCATTTTTTAAAATCTGCGAATTCGTGATAAAAATACAATCGTCGATTCTTACTCCATGTATACTTGGGTGATTTTTTAAAACTTTGAATATTTTCAAAATCGCTGGGCTACTCTACTGCTATTCAATTTTCTCACCTCGACGAATCCTCGAACAAAATTTAAAAGTGAATTCATCTCAATGTGAAGAAGAAAAATTATCAGGCGAAAATTCAATTTGTGGCGGAAATCAACTTGAAAATCTGAACCAGGAATTCATCGGACACCCTGTATGTATTTCATTTTATGAAAAAAAAATTCATCCCTGGTTCAGTACCCATGAAAAAAATCTCTCTAAACTTGTATATCAAAGCAACTTTGAAATTCCGGGTCACTTTTTTTATTATTATTGTAAAATCCACGTAGAAAATTCTAATTAGTATTATTCTGGTCGTAACGATGCTAAAAAAAAAATCCGAGCCCAAAAGGTGACTCGACCTACCAACCCGATGATAAAAATTTATAGTAATTTTTTCTACTTGTCTTCTTCTTCTCGTTTACATCGAGACACCGTCGATGGTTGTAAAATTTCCCTTTTTACATTTTGGCGGTCGCAATGATGACGACGACGACAGTACGAGAATGGTGGCGCAGAACAGCGAGAATAAATTGCGTCTTTTTCTCCGTCTGTGTGCTTGTATTCGGTAGCCTTTTTTTCCCGGCTCGTTTTTTTCCCCATTCGGATGAGAAAATGCGACGAGCAACGATGATGGCAATGGCGCGCTAAAGCGAACAAAAAACTAGACCGTATAGCATTTAAAATAACATTCATATTTAAAAGGGGCTTTATTATACGGGCCGAATAATTCTTGGGAAAAGAGCGACAGCGTAAAAAAAATAGAACCTTGCCCGAAGAGAATGGTTAGGCTACAGGTTATACACCGAGCAGCAAGACACGCCTGAGGGGGAGCGGTGTAATAAAATCCGGCGAGCTTGGTCAAATAACCGGAAAAAATTTTAATTTGATATTCTCAATTGTACAAAAGACGACTGAGAATTCGCCATAAAATTTAATTTCTTTCTCTCTTTCTGCGGCGTTTTGTTGTATACGTATAAAAAGCCGACCGCAAATTCGCGGCGATATAGTCGGCAGTTCGTTAATAAAGAAATAATTTACGCCGGTGTAGAAACGTATAAGAAACCCTGCGAAGTTCGCAACGCTGTTCGTCGTAATTAAGACACGTTCGCGGTGCTACGTACTATCGGCGTTATCGATATAATGAGAATCTGTAATAGTGACGAGGTGAAACGTAAGGGGAGCCTTTGGTTGCGAAATACACCCGAATTGGGCGATTGCGTGATATTTTGACGAATTGGTCCAAGGTTGGTAGTTGAAAACGACGGTGGAACGAGAATGGGTACTTTTTTTCCTCTTTGGAATATTTCCTGGTGAATTTCGTGAAGTTCGAATCAAAAATATTCACACCAGTGAATTTAAGGTTCATTGATGTTTTTTTCGAATTGATGATGTTCTTTGATATTGAGGGAGATGAAAATAGGAATTCGATCTTTCTACATGTTTACCAAGTGCTCCCAGGAAGGTTCGGAATATTTTGCCAAAAATAATACCGCATTGCACAAAAAATGTATAACGGGTTGTCAAAGTTTGGCCAGTCTCTTAATGTAAAAAAATTCTGGAAAAATTAAATTTTTCGAGCTATGAAATTTATTACAAAATTGAATCAAATTCTCTTTCTTTTTCCACTCTTTTTCAAACTCTCAATTTTTCCCCATCTAGAACATTAAACTCAGAATTTCCCAAATTCTAATTATTTTTTTTCACTCTGATGAAACTTTTTTCCGATGAAATTTTACTAAAACTCCGTCAAATTTTGAGACGAATTTTTTTGTAATCGAAAAAATTCGCCCATAAATTCAATTTTTGAAGAATTTTGCTTGTTCCCTTGAAATAGATTTCGTCATTTTTTTTTTACAAAATAAGTGGGAGGAATTCTATTTCACATGAGTAATATGTACTTCTATGTTTCCGAGCATTGGTGGCCCCAAAAATTTTTAAAGCTAGGGCTAAATTTGAAAGAAATTAGGTCTCAAAAACCTGATTTATTTTATTTGAAGGCATAAAAGCGCCTTTAGAAATTATTTAAGGGAGGGATTGAAAATTTGAAATGATCAAATTGAAATGAGAATACCTAATCGGTTATAAACATGGATATTGGGGGGGGGGGAATTCCAAAATTTTTAAGACCCTATTTGCGTGACGCTGTTTTGCAAGCCCAAAAGTCAAGAAATTATGAATTTTTATATTTCCGAAATTAACTTAATGTCAGAAAGTCAGAAGCTGACTTTTGAAAACTTACAAATTTTTAAATTTTCGAAATCAACTTCTTATGTATCAAAAAATTAGAAGCTGAAAACTGACTTAATATCAGAAAGTCAGAATAAAAGAAAAAATATCAAAGATCTGAAAGCCAATTTTTAAGTTTTAAAAACAAATTTGTAGATTTTTGAAATTAACTCATGTAGTATCAAAAGTCAGGACATATCCATGTTATCAACATTTCCTTTCAAAGGAACCTTTACTTTTTTTTATTGGCTCTGGCATAATTAGAGTAGTTTCACGGATTTAAGCAATGAAAATTGAAAAATTGCGAATTTTTTTAGAACAAACAATTAATACGCTTCTTGAATCTAAATTAGAAAAAAATCACTGGTTTTAATCAGAAAAAACGTAGATCTATTCATAAAATTGGTAAAATTAATTCTGAAAAAATGATTCATCACAATATTTTTCTTCTAACAATCGAGGGAAAGTAAAGAGAGAATGAAGTCTGGAAAAATTCAATTTTTGTAATTTTTTCACTAGCTCCTAAATCAATTTTTCGGCGAATTTCTTTTTTCTATTGACTTTGTGCCACTTCGCGAACGTGAAGCTTTCGGTCATCGCACATAAGCGCAAAATAATGTGTTGATTTTTAATTAACAAGGTGAATTAAATTTAGTATTTAATTTTTAGTCGTAAAAAATGCTGACTTTTTTTTGGAAGTTTACTAAAAAAAGAATTCCAATTTTGAAGAAAACAAATTTCGGCATTTCCAATTCAAAGTTCCATTTTTCAACTCTAAATTTTTTCAGTTCCAATTATTTAAATTAAAATTACTTTAATTTCTTCAAATTTTTTTACAAGTTCTTTTCTCACGTTAAGGTTCTTTCCCTTAATTTTTAAGTTTTCTTTCAATTTTTTCTCTGGTAAGATGTAATTTTTTTAAATTGGAAATTTTAAAAAATACTTGATAAAAATATGAAATTGGAAAAAAATTAAAAAGGCCAAAGTTGTAAAAATTTTGAGAGAATTTTAATTCAAAAAGTAACTGAACAAAAATCTTTAATTCGAGTAAGTAACCAGTAAAAACACTTTCGCACAATAAATCGAGAAAATGGCTTAAAAAATTCAAAAATATAAAATAAAAATTTTTATTAGGTATTTCATTTTATTTTCATTGTTATTTCCTCAATAAAAATTGAAAATCAACTCTCCTCCCGCAAAAGTACCCACCGCCCTTATAAATTACCGGTAATTAACGGTGTAATTTGGCAAAATCACTTGGTGTGCGAAAATGATTCAGGAGCTAGTATAATTTTTTCGAGTACCTATGTGTTCCATGAATCGTCTGCGGGTGCCACTGAAAAAATTTAGAGATGAACAAGTTGCCTACTTTGAAAATGGAAGGGACAATTGCTGCTTTTAAAGCAATCACGTTAAAAAGTTTCTTTAACCATTGGAATGGAAATGATAGGTGTTAAATTTGTCGACCTGTTGTTTCACTCCGCTAAATTTTTCATTCCAATAACTTTAGTTTGAAATTGAGAGGTTCTCTTGTTCGTCTACGAATACCTACTTGACAATAATTTTGCGCGAACTGCAGATATATAATATACCATATCTGTCTGAAACACACCTACGCACGTATCAAAAACTGCCTACATCTTACGTAGATTTCATTTTTTTGATCTTGCGTTCAACCGCCTCCGTGCATCTTTTTTGTGATTTTTCGTAAAGGGGAATGACGAGACAAGTTCACGTTATTATACCCTCCATTTGGGGAGCATTTACCATGAAATATATTTCGTATCAAGGTTTCTTTTTTCTTCGATGTGTTTTCCAGTCGATAGACGTATACAAACTACTCATAAATACTCACCCATACGAATACACCGATACATCTACAAGTCGATATACGTACTAAAAAATACTCAAAGAACGAGAGAGATTTTGGAAGCTGGAGCAATTCGTTTAGCTTTTTCGTTAGACTCGATATATTCGTGTTTTTTTTGCTCTCTCTTACTATCGTTTCTTTTTACCTACTGTACGATACGAGTATATAGAAGACACCCTTCGAGCGTGTCTATTCGATTCCACCCTTCTCTTTTCTCCCGACCATCGGGACGTCAGCGCCAATGGTATTTTTTTCTTCGCTCATAAAGTGCTTCTTGATATATAAAATAGTGCATCGAGAAAGACCTTATGCTTATGGATAAAACGATTCGATAAACGAGACGTTTGCATGTGAATTTTTCGATCGACGGTGACGTGACGAGAGGAAAAAATAAAATATTGGAAATTGGAATAGTTTGATTATTGGACGAATTGAGAAACCAGTGCTTTGAAATCGACCGAACTATGTTGGAAAAAAATGAAAAAAAGGGAAGTGAACGTGATTTTCAATTTTAAAGAATATGATTAGAATTTTTTGGTGGATGGATAAAAACGAGAAGGGTGGGTTGGATATTTGTGACTTTTTTTTAAAAGGGAAACTTGCATGGCGAGGGCAATGTTGAAAAAACTTGATGAAAAATGAAGTTTTCTTGTTTCTAAGCTGAAACAACATCAAAATTGAGAACAAAATCATCAAAATCGAGATTTTAAAAAGTTTTTTCAATAATGATTTTTTCCTACATTTTTTTCAATTTTTAATTTTTTCAAATTTTCATCCTATTATAATTTTTTAAAATTTGATCTTGCTTCTAAAAATAATACTTTTTTCCGATTCTAAAATTTTTTCCAATTTTTTTTTCTAAATCCACAGTTTTTTTCTCTAGATATTTTATTCTAATTCTTGGCAAAACGCGAAGAAACAACCCTGAAAAACACGTTTTTACCTATATCTAGAAAAATAGATGGGACCTGGGTCTAAAAATTTCGGAAATTTTTTCCTCTAAAAATATCTGTTGAATTTTAGTTTTTTTTTTTGTTGATTAGATCAAATTTTCATAATCTGTGAATGAAGTAATTCTAAAATTTTTAAAAATTCGCCAAAATCCCTACTTTTGACCTTCTGAATCGATTAAAAGCGGTTTCGAGACCTTTCATAGCCCCAGAAAATTTTAGATTTTTTCAGTAGCTGCGGAGAAATAAGCTCATTCGAAGAATACAATTTTTTGATGGGTAATGTCTTGAATACATTTTTTTTGAACATAGGCGCATGCGCACCCAAAGGGGGCTTAGGGAGCTCGAGCTCCCCCTTGAGCTCGGAAAAAATATTTTTTATTGCAAAAATATGAAAAACGCATTATTTTACTTTTTAAACAGTATTTTTTCTAAAAAATTTTCGTCCGAGCAAATTTAGTCATTTTATTTAAAAATTTGATAATTTTCAATTAATTTTTCAGCCGAAAATCAATAATTTCTCAATAAATTCCCAATTTGTTGGAAAAATTGACGATTTTTGACTGAAAGATCAGTAAAAACCAACTAATTTGAAAGACCTATTTTTCTCAAATTCTCAGCCCCCTTCTTAATTAATTTCTGGGCGCGGCTATGTTTCTGAAGCTTTAGAACTCTTGAAATTTAGAACTTTTGCTCATTTCGACTTTTTTCGTTGATCAAATTATAAATTACAGGACGATAAAATAACTTTGTAATTTTAAGAATTCACCAAAATTCGAGAACTGCAATTCAACGCTTAACATTTTGGAAATGGAGTTCTTTTAATATGCACTTTTAATTTATTCCTGTTTTGGCTCAAAATTTTACTTCAAGTTAGGATACCACGACCACCCTGGTTAGTTATGAAAAAATAGTGGAAAATGCATAATCTTTTGGTTTTGATTTTTTTTTTTTAGCATGTTGCATCTAATTTTGGAATAAAAAAAATGTGATGCATGATCATTTGAAGTAGGTACCTAATAAAAAGAATTTCCATCCATGGCTCCCTCCAATTTAAAAAAAAAAATCAACTAAAATATGAAAAAATTCGAATTGAAAGTTTTCAAAAAAAATTAATTCATATTCTACCCAACCCAGATGTGAAGGTAATCTGAAAATTTCAATAATTTTTATCCTTCTCTTCCAGATATGAAGGTGCGTTAATTCGGGAAAAGATTGGTGTGTGTGTGTGTGTGTGTGTGTGTGTGTGTGTGTGTGGGGGGGAAGGGGGTTAAATTTTTCTTATAGTATATTACAATACAAGCAGCGGAAGTGAGCCTTTTCATGACGAGCGTAACTTTGCGAAACGAGCCGAAGGCGAGTGAGCAAATACGCGAGTCATGAAAATGCTCACGGCCGATGCTCGTATGGTAAGATATTTTTCATTTGTGCACCATCAAAATCATCATTTGTACTTTTACGTAATACGTATGCGTTCGTGTGGTTCGTGTACCTGGTCGCGAAAGTTTACTTCCGCGTCCTAGGACAGAAAAGTAAGCATGAAAAACACTAAAAACGGTGTTGACAGCTCAACAATGAAAAGACAAACTTCCGATCCGCAAATTAGCAATGAAAAGACGTACTTTCGATACAGTACAAATGAAAAGATAATTTCAGACCATAAGTAACATCCCTCATCAAGAAAGACTCTTTTCAACATAACCTTAAATCTGATACTTACATATTAAAAATACGAGTACAAAAAAATTAACTCCACATCCACTCGAACAATCACCATCGACAAATCCGACTGCCGCACAATAAGCACGAAATCTTCACGAAATCTACCCCGTTGATCTCTAGCTTGCCTCTGTATTGGTGGAAATTTCTCAATTCTACGTACAAATCATCGAACGTTAAAGATTACGCTACAAGCGGAGCAGCTCGAACCAGCTAGGGCCGGGAGGGAAGATAGAAACGACGTAATTTGTAAGCTCAGACCTATAATTCTACGCCGAGTAACCATTAAAATATTGAATTATAATGGACTGTAGTCGCGGTATACCGTTATCAAAAGTTTTCCAAGTCCTTAGGGACCGTTTTGGTTGGGTTTAAGTTTAAACGGCTGCGACGAGGAGATGTGCAGCGGCTCCACCAACATCGCAGCGCAAGAAAGTATATAAAATCACTTTCTCCAAAGCGGAATAATTTTCTACACTTAATTTCAAATTTATCTCTACGTTTGTAAAATGACCTCTCGTTGTTCGATATCTGCTCCTTATCTAACAAGATATAAATCACGAAATTTTCTTGCTCAGTTTTTCTCCGCCCTGAACCAGCTTTTGTTTCGGCAGCTCGAACAACCCCCTTTTCCCCCCTCCCAGCAGCATCGGCGGATTATAAATTTAAACGAAAAATATACTCTGGAAAGAGGGTATAAAAACTCGTGTAATATTGTAAAGCAAACCTAACCCTGGCACCCTTAACGTATTTTTCGTTCGTCCATATTCCCCGCCTTCCTCCTTCGGTCTTTTCCGAGTGTGTTTTTCTTTATTTGCCTGTGACAAGACGTGCTGAACTATACGAACTACCGGTGCAAGCCCGGACTATCTTTCTATCTCGCTTCGGCTCGGCGTCGTTAAATATTCGCAATTCATTTAACACAAGTAGCGTGGATTTTTTTTCCTTTTGGCTCGACGCTGTAGGTATACAACCGAGCGACGTTTACCTAGCTATAAATATAATAGGTTTCAGATATATTGAAAATATATATACGAGAAGGAAACACGTCGCGGGTATTATACGCCGGTGGCAAAACGATAGCAATTATTAGGATAAAAAACCATTAGGAAAAAAAAAAGAGTTCGCCGAAATTAATGCGCCGCCGAGCTCGCTGAGCTCGGGTCTTTTTTACTCTTTTTCTATTCGGCGGAGAATACGCGACGCGAGAAACCAACCAAGCGAACGGAAAATTTTTTTAGAAAAAAAGAGAAAAATATGGTACGGTGGGAAAAAAACCCCGACGACGGTGTAGCGAGTACTACGTAGTACGTACTTACTGAAGTATTGGAAAATATCGATCACGCGTGTTTTACATCGTTAGCTATTTACGAATTACATATTACTTTCATCCATCATTTTGACAAGTTGAAAAATAAAATAATTGCAGTGACGGACGGCTTTTACGTATTCGTCGTTAATTTATCTCTATGTGGGAGCGTTCGGCTCGGCGTTTCGCTCGTTTTTACGCAAATGTTTCGAAATTGGTGATCGCAGCAGGCGGAGGTGAGTGAACCGCAGTGAGAGTGGCGCTGAATGGGAGAGAACGAGATAAAAATAACCTAGAATTAACACTATGTACCTATCTAGTGCAAAAATTAAGCGAAATTTCAAAAAAAATATCGTGAAATCGAATTTGAGTATCTACCGTTATCAGGAGAATTCAATAAAAAACACGAATTGAGCCCACGTCCAGTTCAAACGCTTACTAGTTGAAAATTTTAATTTCTGGGATTCAATTTTTTTTTCTTTCTAAAAATTGAAAGAAACTCAAACCAACTTTGCTTTCCGAAAAAGCATAAAAGAGAAAATTATGTGTAAAATGGAGCACAAATGAAGCACAAACGATCGACCTTTGTTTAACCCTCCAAAATCTTATGACCTTAGTTTTGACATCCCATCTGATATAGGTGGGGCTGGAGATATGCAGAACCTCTCAAACCAACTTTGCATTTCAAGGAAACATGAACGATAAAAAAAATTGCAAAATTGAGCACTAATCGAAGCAGTGGCGTAATCAAAAGCGTCCGAAGCGCGGGGAGAGGGCTCTGGGTCGGAAGCTTTTTTTGGGTAACTGCAAAATGAGTACAGAGACTTGAAAAACGAGAAATTTTTTGTGGAGAGGAAGAAGCCGAGGGGTACTGTCAGACCGTTATATCATGACACTTTTTGCAGTGGTACCAGCAGGCAAAAAAAGCTGCAGGGTTACTCAAATCAACAAAAAATTGACAAATAGGTGGCTGGTAAATAAGAATTTTGTTTCCATTTTTCCAAGGACGTACTATAATATGGACTGCTAATCCAATGTTAAAAATGAGCGTTGTTTTGAAGCTCGATATATAGGTGCACTTTTTGGATATCGGGAAATCCGAATGCAAATGGTATGAACAATTTCTGTTTGGCGGCTGTGTATTATTTATTTACTTTGAAAATTCGAGGTACATTTCCACAGGAATGGAAATATACAACACCAAAAACATTGCATAATTTGTGTTATTATTCTCAATATTACAAAATAGGTATTTTTTATTAGAAATAGGGATAAATTTCATGAATAGATGATTTTTTCAATCAGAGTTGTCTTGAAATTGCTTTCACTACATTGAATTGATATGTATTTTTAATGGTGATATACCTTGAGTTACCATAATACAGAAAAACCTTTGGCCACTGAACAAATAACTTTCGGTGATAAACAAGAGATCTCGAGCATGCGCACTCAATTTAGAAAAAACTGCACCTATATATGCTGTTTCAAATCCCTCGATTTGAATTAGCAGTCCATATTATAGTACGTCCTTGCATTTTTCAAAGAAAACAAAATGTTTTGATTGTTTATTTACTGAATAAATTTTTTCAAAAATTTGAGAATCCCTAAAATTTAGAACTTTTTGCTCATTGGTAACCCTGCAAAAAGTGTCATGATATAACGGTCTGACAGTAAAAATGAGCCTTTTTTCGTTTTGATAAAATTGGATTTTTTAATGTCTAAAAAAGGCATTTTTCACAAAAATTCTTGACCTCAAGGGGGGGGGGGGTTCAGACACCCCCTGGCTACGCCCCTGAATCGAAGCGAAGGCGAAGTTCTGAAAAATTGGATATTTGATGCCCAAAATTTATTTTTTTATTGCTTTAGTGCTCTGAAAATCCTTCTCTGATGTAATTTGGGGCGAAACAACACACAAGCCAAGTCCAAAAATATTTTCATTTTTAACCCATTCAAATTTTCTAATATTGTTTTCCTAGATCTAAAATTTTTGCCCCAAAATTTTTAAATCCTGAAATACATTTTTACCGAAAATTTTTCCAAACTACTATTTCTTTAAGATTGTTTAGCTCTTCGAAATACCTACAGAATTTTTCGAAAAAAAATTCAAATTGTTCAATTTTTCTCAAAATATATCCGATATTGAACTCTCAATTTTTCCAAACTTTTTCTCACTCCAATGAAAATTTTTATCAACGTTTTTCAATTTCATTTATTTTCTCCAACCAAGAAAATTTTTCTCAAAATTTGTCGAACCTAGGATTTTTTAAATTGTAAAATTTTGCGAAACGTTCCATCTTATTTGTGGAATTTTGTTGTAAATTGGTGTGAAAAACCCCCAGATTTCGTAAAATAAAAAAAAACGAAACAAAAAACATTAATTTTTTCACCCAAAGTTATGGAATTTTTATTGATTTTTTTCAAATAAAAAATCAGGTTAAAGATTTTTACCCGCCTCTTCAATACAAAAAAATTCATTAAAAATATTAAGAAATTTAATCTTTGGGATGTCTTTTTTCCAAAAATTTTCACCCTTCTTTCGTTCAGACTCCATAAATTTTCACAATTTATTCATTCTCAGAATTTCTTTCTATCCCAAAACAATTGGGCATTATGATATGAAGCGGAAAAAGTTCGTTCTTTTCATTCTTCATGGAATTTAATTTCATGGAACTTATTTTGATGGAACTTGGGTGGCGATTTCGAATTCATGTTCCAAAAATTTTTCGATATTTTGGAGGTCGTTGAGAAAATAATGTGTTTTTTTTTGTAAGCCGAGGAAGTAGCAAGAAAAAGGCACGAATTTCTGTTTTTTGATTCCGGTACAGCTGAATAGCAAATTTAAAAAAAAACATGATTTGATAAATTTTTCGTTTTATGTAATATTAGCTCCACTTTCATCCCCTTTCAGAAATGGATCAAAAGAGCAAGTTTTATGTCGTTGTGTATTTGTTTTTTTGGTCAATTTTTTCGTATTGGCTCTTGAATACTTTGACAAATTATTTCATTTTGTTTTCAAGCCTAATTTTTCTAAGATTTTTTTTTGGTTTCATCTCAACATTATTTCGATTTTTTTCTTCTTCATAGGTAAATATTTTGCTAATTTTTTTCGAACTTGGAAAATTTTTTTTCTTAAAAGTCACTCAAACTCAGCCCCGGCGAGAGGGAGGTACAGGGGGTACATTTTGTACCGGGCCTGCTTTTTTTCAATTTTTTTTTTTATAGAAATGAAAAATTGCAGTTTTTGCTCTTCAAACAGAATATTATTTTTTGAAAAATTTTCGCTCAAGCAGTATTTTGAATATTTTATTTTCAAAAATAATGTTTCTTTTTTGACTTTTTAGGCAAAAATCTTTTTTTTTTTTTTTTGATTCTTTACTTGTCAAAAACATCAACAACTTTGAAAGATCAGTGAAAAATCATTATAATTTGAAATAACGTAAAAAATAAGCAAAAAAATCACCTATTGAAGCCAAAATTTCAATTTTTTTAACCTTTTACCAAAGATTTTCATTCGATTTTGACTTGGCTAAAAAATGAAAAATTTCTTCCTTATTGTTTCCAAATGTCACTTCAGATTCTTATCCAAGTTTACTCAAGTAATGAAAATAGCTTGAAAAATGGTTTGAAAAAAGGGGCCAACAAAAAGCTCTGTATTGGGCCCACTTTTCACGATTGCATAAAGGCTTGGTTTGAACTTTTGAAGTTAGGTAGGTACATTCAAAAGTTGATGAAACTCAAATCATAAATCTTTGATGTTGAAAGAGGAAAATATTGAAAAATGTATTGAATTTCATTATTTTTGAAAATTTAGATTTAGATAGAAATTGTTTGATTAAATTAGAAAAAAGTTTCAAATTAAGGTATTCCTAAACCTCAATTGGAAAAATATGAAGTTGAAAAAAATTGAAATGATGTTGAGATGAAAATAATTTCGGAGAATTGGAAAAAAATATTGAAAAAAATTGACTTAAAAAAGAAATTTAATAATTTTTCAAAAGTATGAAAGAAGACAAACAAATGAATTATTCAAAATAACGAATTCCCAACGACATATTTGCTTGTTCGATCCACTCCGTTCTTCTCAATGCCTATTCTTTTAAAATTTCGAGTTTCCAATCAAATAAGCCCCATTAAAATCATATTCTTTCCGAATCTCTACCACGGATAATTTTCAATTCAAAATTCATTTCAAACTTGCATAAAATATTCGTCCGCTTCTTCACTCAAACCCGAACACCACAGACCAAGTTGATCGTTTAATAACTCCATAGATACGACGACCCGACTCCTTCTATATTTGCTGGCTCGACGAACCGTCGATACAGCGGGGCTCGCGGCCATCCCGGCCAAATCCCATTTCGACTTATCTATATGATTTTATTTTGCGTATGTGCAGAAATAACGTGTTTAAAGAACGTGGAATTACGCGCAGCAGAAGCGATCCGGGCCGGCGAAACGTTGCATTTAGAGTGTAATTACGATTTAGAAGAAGCGCTTTTATACTCCATTAAATGGTACTTCGGAGACAATGAATTTTATCGATATGTACCGAAGGAATCGCCACCCACCAGAGTGTTTCCACTTCCTGGCATTATCGTCGATGTAAGTTATTCCGTTCAGTTTACTTTGTAGTTTGTATTGCATTTTGTACTCTCACATAGCTCTGTACCTAACTACGTTATTTTCTGTACTACACGTTCAATAACGACGCCATCTCGGTAGTTTTTTCCCCTGCTGCTCCCTCGACTCGCTATTTTGGCCAAATAGCGACAGCACAGAAGGAAATCTAGAATGTTTTGCTTATTGTGCCATGCTGCGAGCGCCTTCTGTGCACGTCGAATAGATTTAATCGCCAGCCCGGACCCAAGGGGGAGTAAAATTCCTTTGAAATGTTAATTTTTTCTAATTCGAGCTAATTACGTGTAGAATGTTTTAAAGGGAAAGTATACGAGGGCCGGGGCCCGGGCACAACCGATGTGTATAGTCATTAAGCTGGTTAATTAAATTGATAATGGTCTTGGTAAATTTTCAAATACCGATACGCGTCGTCGCAACGTTGTACGAGCTCCCCGCCTTCCCTTCCGAACCCTTTGTTCCGCCCTGACCCCCCTGGACTCAGCCAGGTTTTTAGTATTTTTCAACACGTACCTCGGGTAGAAATTCGTTGTTCTTTTTTTTCTCCCTCCCTGCCCCATTCGAAGTTCTTTTCACCTTAACGAATATTACCTTTTCGGTGGAATTAGTTTTTTTTTCAACGTTGAAAGAGCTTGCATAATGCGTAGGTACAGGTACCTTATAGCTATCTACGTGTGTATTATTTTTTCGGGGCGTATTGTTCGAAAAATGGGTACGTGTGGATGAGCTCGACTTGGGTGACCCCTCCGTACGCCTGCGATTCGATGCCCCTGTATTTTTTTTGTCCAAACACAGCGAGAGGTCTTTGTTTTTGTACCGGCCGGATTGTGGGATAGAGTTGGGAATCGACACGGAGGCGGAGGGCAGGTGACGAAAATAGTTTTTCACTTTGCCGCGTTTTGTGCCGGATTTCCATTTTTATGACGGCGCCGAAACAAAAACAAGGAAAAAAATTTACCCTCTTCGAGCTTATTTTCATCATATCCCCTTTTATTCTTTCGGGGATTATTTCGCGAGTACTCGCGCCCTCTTCTTTCGTGACATTTTACTGTTGGAAAGATAAAATGAAAAATAAATGGCTTACCTAGCTAAGCGAATTGTTACGGTGGTGAAGCTACAGCGCCAGCCGAAACGATGGAAACTAATAAATTAATGATTTAAATGTCACATATCTCTCGGCTCTGCGGCCGTGTATGATGACCGGGCTCGGTTCGCGTAAGAATAATATAACGAGACGAGAAAGGGTCGTCGAAGAGGAGCGAACTACGGATGAGGAGGTGTCGAGGATGTCGGTCGCGCTGGTCGTGTATTAATTATTCGAAAGGCTAGATCGAGTCGCTGCCGGAGTGGAAAAAAGTAAGTCATCTTGGAACGTGTGCTGCCAGAGATGGTAGATTGCACAGGAACATATACGAGATGCCACAAGTTAATGGTTATTGTATGAAGACCGCTATGCCCCCGCTTTCTATGGCCATTTGCCTCCCATTTCGGGCCGTCAGGGGAGAAAAAAGTATCTACGGCGTGGATTTAGACGATGCCTTTGCCGGGTTTCATAATCGAGCGTGAAATTTTTGCGTAGGTTTCTTATATTTTAGTGTACGTGAAGTGGAACGTATACAGGGTGTCCTGGCTTGAAAAATAAACGAAATGGGAACGGTAATTTTGGAAAATATATGTAAAATTCGTCCATATTGAGAATTCAAGATTTGAAACGGAACTTGAACAAAAATCTCGGGAAGGAGGGTGTAAAAATGAAAAGTTTTTCAACAAATGCTTTAAAAAAGGAAATTTGTCCATCATTCGTGCCGAAATTAGAAAACAAAAATTAACGTTTTTTTGGTGATTTTTTTGACTTCCAAAAAAATAATATTCTTTAACCTCCTCCTCTTTCATGTTTTTTTTTTTTTTTTGAAAATGGTATTCAAAATTACCACTCTGTTTCCTGATGAATGAAAAACACCATTTTCTCAACTTCAAAATAATTGATATAATACATTGCGTACTTTTCGGATTTTTTAAAACTCAATTTCATGCTTTTTTTGTTGATAGTTATCCAACAAAATTACCGACCCAATGAAAAAAATACCATAAACGGAGATAGAACATGACTTTTTTTGGGGAGGGGCGCGCCTCGAGCCTCAGTTAGAAAGGAATGAAAAACGAAACAAAAATGATTTTTTTCAACACCTCTCCCTCCAAAAAGCTTTCATTACAATTACGTCATTTCATATATTTTAGTACCTACAAATTTTCAACCCTTATTTATTCTTATTATATTTGTACCTAAGACATCAAATGCCCGAGCAAAGCGGGGGCTAAAATTTAAAAAATTTCAGATTTTCAGAAAGAAAATAATTCTAAACTTTTTAATGGGATTTTGAATGAAAAAAAAAACAACAGGAAATTCGTCACATACTTATTAATGAAGTTTATTCCTCGAAAATTACGTATGAAATTTTTTGAGTGAAACGTACACACAAAAATTGTTTGGGGGCTCAAGCCTCTCCGTGCCCCTCCTCTATCTCCGCATATTATCAATATTTACGTCTGAAAAATCTTAAATATTTTTCTAAAAATTTGATAAATAGGCTTTTGATTCGAGTGCATGTTTTTTTTTGGACTAGCAGTGTACCAACAATACCAACATCGTTATTCTAACATCAGGTATTTATTTCTCAAAAATTTCAATAATTTTAGCTGAAAAATGCCGATAATTTTGAAAATCTGGAACGTTAGGGAAAGGCCGGAAATTTTGAAATTTTCACTGCGATTTTCGTAAAAATCGGAGAGGATTGAATTATCATTTTTTTTTCATTCCTTTATTGCTTGCTAATAATTGAATTTTTTTTTAATTTCCTGAAAAATAACCATTTTTGGTTTCAATTTTCAAACATACTTTTTCAAGAAAGTTTTGCCTTTGCTTCGCTCGGACTGGATAAATTTGATTTTTCAAAAACAATTTAAAAAGAGAAAATAATTTAGCATAAATTAATTTGAAATTGAAATTACGAATTGAAAAAAAACTTGAGTTTTTTTGTCTCAAAAGAATCACACTTTTTTAATCATGTAGTGATGTAGCAATTTTCAGAACGAAAAAAAAGGACTATTGTTGTTTTTTCAGTGTAATTTCTTGAAAAAATATCACTTTTTTGCTACAAAAAAACCAGTTTTTTTTTCAAAAATTTTCACAAGTGTGTTTCAAACTTGAAACAGAAGATTTTAAAAAAAATTGCACCCTCATCGAAAATTTGAATGTAATGGCCTTACAATCGTTATTTAAAGGTCTGCAGAATTTTTAAAAAATGAACTGAAAAATTTGTAAAACATGAACAATAATTTATTTCGAAGGAAGTTTATATTTCTGATCAAAGCACAAGGTATTCCAAGGGTTACGACTTCGAATTTTCTGGGCTAAATGCTTAATTGGGCCTGAAACTTCTTCAAAAAAACGTTCTATTTTTTTACTGTTTGTCGATCAAATCGTTGAGAAAATAGAAAATTATTCGCTCTTTGTCGATCAAATCGTTTCCATTTTCAAAATATTTACAAATAGAAATTTACTGATTACAAAAGGCCTCCTTTTTGGTTTTATGTTTTTGTGGGATGACTTGAATTTTGACACTTTTTTTTGGAGAGGGAGTATGGATGACTTTCATCAAAAAATTCTTCCTTCTTCATCATACTTCATACCTAAATATCATGTGTAAACACTGTAAACAGTGGTTTAGCGAAGTATTGTTTACGAGGGGAGGGGGAGAGTATTGTACGTTTCCAACATTTGAGATGAAAATGAATTTGGAATAAAATTTTGGTTTCATAAATGAGGATTTTTAAGTCGATTTTTGAATAATTTTGATAGTTAATTTACGGCCACTTCTCCCATCTTCCTCCTTTCTACTTCCTTGCTTTTTCTTTCAAGGAAACTTTTTCCTCCAAATTTTCTTTTTTACAATTAAATTTACCGTCTTTTTCTACATGACTTTGTTTCAGAGGGAAAGGGATTTGGAAGACTACGTTTCACCACAAATTTTCCCCTTTTCTGGGCAAAATATGTCAACTTTTTCTAGTTACATCGTGTTGAGAGAAGGGACGGGGAAATCTCAAAGAAAATTTTGCCAACTTTTCTCATTTAGGACAAATTTGCCAAATTTATCTACTGAGATTGTGTCTGGTGAGGGAAATGATTGACCTTGAACCCCTAATCCATTAGGCTTCTTTGTAAAAATATTTTGATAATTTGGAAAAATTTGCCTGGTTACCTTAAAAGTGAAAGAAAATCATTCCTGAAATATTGCGGACACCCTCTTTAATATCAGGATTTTAAAGAACCAAAAATATGGACATCCAAGTTGAAAGCAGACATTCCTTACCCGATCATTATTCGATAGCAATTTCACTAGGACGATTTTTATTTTCCACCTCTCGACATGCACCATCCAGGAAGATAAAATTAGGACACCCTGTATAAATTCAGATCCAAAAGCATAAAGCAAGACGACGCTGCAACGGTTCAAGGGTGTAATTTCGTAATCATATTTTTACGTGGAATATTCGTCGTCTCGTTCGACGTCGACGACGGCGGTTTTTATACTCTCGTAGGTCTACCAGTATCCAGAACCATGGCATATATGCGCTTTAAGTGGCGTTAGGACGGCAATAACGATCGTATTTGTGTATGCATTAGGCTTTCTAAATCGTGATTAATGGCGTGTACACGAGCCAGAGGTGGCGCACAACGTAGCAGGTATCTCTATCCTTACATATTTCGTGCGAGAAAGGAACGCAAAAAAATAAGAAAAGGGCTTCTGTCGTTTTTTTTTCATATAAATTCCCCCCTCCCATTCCCTCAAATACGGATACGAATACTAGTCGACTTTCTGGTGCTGTAAGCTTTGCCAGGGGACAGTATGTGTTGTACCTTTGCTGCCGGCGCGATGTCGCGTAATAAAATAAATGTTATATCTACATTGAAAAGATACACTGATGCTGTCTCGGTTCACGAATACGACGCGAAGCTGGGTATTTGGGTACTACGTACACGTTCACGCGAGGTGGCGAGATACCCGCGTCCGAATGCCAGCATCGTACTCGACAATGTCGGTGCGGTTTCTTTTTTTGCGCCGGAAAAATTTTTTAATATGTTTGAAAAGGGTCGTCAGTGTCGTCGAGTTGTATAAGCAACGTAAAACCGAATCTGTGTGAGATTTTTTTACATTTTGTTAACCGAAGGTGAGGAGAGGGTTGTGGACGGGGCACGCGCGACGTAATGTCAACGATATTCCAGTCAAGTTTATTCGATGCGGAGAGATTTATGGGAATGCAAATTGAGAAGTGAAAAGAATTTGGTAGGTTGGGGAATCGAAAAATAAATACATTGTAGGGCTGATTTACACGAAAAAGTATAGGTGAAAAATACTCGTCGAATATACCTAATTAAATAGATAAGTATAATAACGTGCTGCTTTGAGTTTTTTTCTATTTTTTTTTAAAATCCCGATTCTTGTATTTTCGAAACTTCTGGGATGGTACCTAATTAAAGGTTGATTATGCGAAGGTCAAGGTTACCAAGCTATTCTGAAAATTTGAAACGAGTTTCGTATTTCATTGTAGTTTATCGAAACATTATATTTCAGGTAGTGTTCGTCTATATTAAACTCCAGATTTTTTTCCCTTTCTTTTTTTTTTGTCAATTTTCGTTACTTTCGACGCGTTGAAAACACTTCGATATTTTGCGAGGGCGATATGAATGAAAGGATTCTGTCTAGGTACCTTTGAATTTGATTATCGTCAGAATAAATTTTTTCCAATTTGAAAAATGAAAGAAACAAAGTAGAATTTTGTTCTGAATTTTTTCACTCAATATTTTAAAGATGCAATGTAAGCGTAGGTACTTCGTAATTTGAATGAGAAAAATTGTCAAAATTATTCGAGTGTTACCTTCTCGATTGAAATGCTAAATTTTAATTATTTTGTGTATTGAAGTCTGAAATCTTCAAGGATGTGCCTATGTAATTTTAATTTATTTGTGTCAAATTAAAAATTCGTGAAAAATATTTAGGTACCAGTAAAGAGAATTGAGATTTTTGGAATATAGGTACAACTTGGCTAATCTGAACGTTTTCTTATTCGAATTGAGAAATTTCCATTACATGAGCTTCACCGGATTTAAGGATTAAAATTACTAGATAGGTATTTACAATTTGATTAAACTGTTTTTTATTTCAGTAAAGTTGCTGCCTGTGTGAAATACGTCTGAAAAATTTATTTTTTCATGTTGCCAATTCTAAAATAGATTCCAAAATAATTGATTTTTATGGTAGGAATTTCGAAGGCATCGATTTTTTTTATTTCGAGTTAGAGTATCGTTTTTCTGATCATCGACCTCTACGAGATAGATTTCGAGTATCGATTTTGAACCATTGGTTTTGCTTATCGATTTTTATCCATCGAGTTTGATTTGATTATCAATTTCTAACCATCAATTTTGATAATTAATTTGGGATTATCGATTTCAATAATTATTGATTTTGAATCATCGATTTTAAACCATCGATTTCGAACCATCGATTTCAACTATCGATTTTGAATCATCAATTTCGACTATCGATATTGAATCATAGATTTCGACTATCGATATTGAATAATCAGTTTCGAGTATCGATTTTGAACCATTGGTTTTGCTTGTCGATTTTTATCCATCGAGTTTGATTTGATTATCAATTTCTAACCAACAATTTTGATAGGTACCTAATTAATTTGGGATTATCGATTCCAATAATTATTGATTTTGAATCATCGATTTCGACTTTGATTTTGAACCATCGATTTCGACTATCGATTTTGAACCATCAATTTCGACTATCGATTTTGAATTATCGATTTTGACTATCGATATTAAATCATAGATTTCGACTATCGAAATTCAATAATCAGTTTCGATTATCGATTTTGAACTATCGATTTCAATTATCGATTTTGAACCATCAATTTCGACTGTCGATTTTGAATTATCGATTTTGACTATCGATTTTGAATCATAGATTTCGACTATCGATATTAAATCATAGATTTCGACTATCGAAATTGAATAATCAGTTTCGATTACCGATTTTGAACTACCGATTTCAATTATCGATTTTAAATCATCGGGGTTGATTATCGTTTTTGAATAATCAATTCTGATTTCAATTATCGATTTTGAATCATCGATTTAGATAATCGATTTTGGATTGTTGATCTCAATAATCAATCCTGAATCATCGTTTTTTATTATCGATTTCAAATCATCGATTTCGACTATCAATTTTGAATCGTCAATTTCAATTATAGATTTTGAATTATCGATTTCGATTGTCACTTTTGAATCGTCAGTTTTATTATCGATTTTTACCATCGATTTCAATTATCGAGTTTAAATCATCGATTTCAATTATTGATTTCGAATCGTCTGTTTTGATTATCGATTTTGAATCAAAAGATTTTAAATGATCGATTTTAAACCGTCAATTTCAACTACCTAACTAGTGTTTCTTTTTTAGCGAAAAATTCACAATTTTCTGATCTTCCAGAAATTTGGAAATCTTGAAAAGTCGGTGGCAGTGTTTTTTTTTTTTTTTTGAGTGGAAATGTTCAAACCTACCTACTGAGATCTTTCAAAAATAGAAAAAAAATTGTTTTTGGCTCTGCAATAAAATATATGTAAAAACGGTTAAAAAGTAATTTTTCAGTGTGGGTTGGTAGGTACCTTGAAAATCAATAATTTAATACTAATGACATTAATTTTTTTCAAAAATTTATTTTTTCTACATTTTTTAAATTTATTATCAGAGTTTATTGGTAGGTGAGGATTGAATCAGGGTAATCAAACCTTCATCAAATTTTCCTCTTTTTTTTTCAATTTACAAAAAAAAAGGCGAAAATATACACTGGGTATAATAATTGAAAATTTAAAAATGAATAAGTACCTACCTATTTCAAAATTAGATTTTCTGACATAGGTACAAATTAAACCATATGAAATCATTTCGTTTATAATTATCAATGAAACATTCATCAATTCAATCATATAATGTACCTAGGTAAGTATTCCATCCAAAATTTTAATACTTACTTATTGCGATTTAAGAAAAATAAGTACTAACAAAAAATGAATCAATTTTCACAGCCCTATTTAATTCTTTACACACTCGGGAAGTTGAAAAAAACAAACATCAAAGTCGATTGTACAATCGATTTCAACAGTCAACAATTTTCATTGCTACCCTTCCCTTTTCCTCATGGCCTTTCTCTCTAAGCCACTTCCACTTCAAAAAAAAACCATCATTAACTCATTATTAATTCCTTTTGAAAACAAAAAAAAAAAGAGGAAAGAAAAATCGCTGTTTTATCATCATTAAATTGTTAAGACGGTAATATTATTAAGAACAACTGGCTACATCGCGCCTACAACAAAACACTTATTTTCTCCAACGGAACCAGGAAACAAACGCGATGATAGACGTAACGCCCTTTTATTTGGCATTTAATCCTCGTTTCACGTTTTACACCATAAAAAAAGAGGAAAAAGAAAAAGAAACCCACAGGAGAAAAAATGAAAGAAAAAAAAACACTCGAACGAAAGAAATAAAAAGTGTTAAAGGTGCCCGTTGTCGCGTTATTCGAATACAATTACGACACTTGCCGGACCAGACTTTGGCTACCTTTCAACCACGTGTTACAGATATCGCACCAGGATCCCTCGTTCTACGCTATTTCTATCTCTAAAACCGCACAATCCCGTTTTTTCTTTTAATCGAGCGATTATAAAATAACGTCTCGTTTTAATACAATCTTCTTCCATTTTTACCATTTTTTCTCCTTGGCCCGAAATACCCGCCTCGTTGAGAATTTGTCGGAAGATTTCGCCGCGCAGATAGCCCCGAAAGAAAACGCGGAATAAGATCGAGAAAGGCGGAAAGGCGCTGCCCTTGGCAAAAGTAATGTTCCATATCTAAAATATTATCGTTTAGTGAAAATCTCTGGGCTCGAGAAAACCGTTCGAATTACGATATCGCGTTACAATCTCGAAAACGTTGCTGTGTCCCATTTAACTGCTTTCGATGTTTTAAAGTGTATTCGAAAGTTTTTTTCCCTTCGTTTTTCGCTTTTTGCTGTATCGAAAAGGAGCCCAGAAGAGGGGGCGAAAGTTGCATGTACCATTGTTTCCATCGCGAAACGAACGCTTCTTCAAGGTATATAGTTTTTCCACAATTTTTCTAGCGAATTTCCATTTTTATGACGGCGCCAAAACAAAAACTTCGTAGGAGGGGACGATGCGGCAATGATGGTTGTTCGTTCTGTGTTTTATATGGTCGTCCTTTCTTTTTTTCTTCATCTTGTTGTTCGCGGTGCGGTGGTTGTATATGTGGTTTTTTTCCTCCTCGGTATGTTCGGTTGGCTCATTTCGCGGATACGAACGTTTATATATATCGTTTTCTTTTTATATAAGAAGAAGAAAAAAAGGTTGCGAGGTCTAAACATAAAGATCCTTTTAAAGTCTAAACTTAACGCCATAAATCTATGTTACTAAGTTATGTTAGTTAACTAAGTCCGCGTTAGTTAAGAAAATTTCTTTCTTTTTTCCCTTTCGTTGCGAACTCTTTTGTTATTTTGTTTTTTGATTTTTTCCTGTACTTTTTTTCCCCCTTCGGTTTATATTTTTCGAGACTAGAGTCGGGTCGATATTGAGGCGATGGGTTCGTATGGCGGATGGCCGGCGAAAGCGGACGAGGAAATTGTACTCCGCTTTCTTCCAGCACATTAAATCCAGTTCTTTGGTGATTTAACAAATGAAATCGAATATTTCTTCGTATATAAGAATACAAGTTACGAAATCGCAGACGACGAGGAAAAGCGAGCGAGAGGGGGGAGGCGCTGTGACGAAGATCCGAGGAGAACCGGAGACGAGAACTGGAAGCCGGAGTAAACGATGTATTTTAAAAAAGTTTACTCCCGCCGAGAGTTCGCGGAGTGTATAAAAATTTTCTCAACAGAAATAATTCTTTTTTCGCGTATCGGTCTTCGAATTGGAAAAAAATAACGATTTCAGCTTAATTTTTGTACCGTTGACAGGTCGGGATCGTTATCGAATTCGCAGCTTTTGTTTAATGTTATTTTTTTGTACTCTGGTATGATTTAATTGATGAGTTTTTTCGCCTCTTCGCGACAACGATGGAGCTTCGGGTAGTGACTTTGTTCGCTATATTTGGAACGACGATACGCCGCACGCCTTTAAATTATGTGCTGAGTTTACGTTAATGTGTTATATTCGCAGAGAGACGATTTCTTTACCTGAACTTTGACGTGAGTAATGATGGTGTCGCCGAGGTTACTTTTTATTTACATCGCGCTGGCCGGGGTTAAGATTGAAAAAGTTTTGCTATTAAGTTGATTTAGATTAGATGGGATTTTGCGAGCTGGTTTGCGACCCTGATGTAATGATACTGTCGAGCCGGATGTCGGCGTCGCGTTTTCCGATGGATTTTGAAGGTTTGTCGGGCTTGTTTTAACGATATTCGTCTGGCGGAGGAAGGGATGCGGTTATTAGGAACGTGTCCGAGGTGTTGGGAATTAGATAGGGTGGTTTGAAAAGTTGAAGTGGGGAAGATATTTACATGGTAGTGTTGAAAAAAGAAAGGAGATTGAGTGAGATGATGTTTTTTTTTATCGAAATGGACATTTTTTTCCTCTCTAGTGTAGAAAAATTAACGAGATACTTGGTTCAAATTTCGAACACTAATTTTTTTTAAAAGTTCGATTCTCTCAAAATTCCTTCAATATTAACAATGTTTAAATTTTATGCGATAAAAAGTTTCTCCCAATTTGATACCTACTTTTAAAATAAATAATAAATTAAAAAAAAATCAAAATCATGACCGAATTTTTTTTTAGAAAAATTTCTGCAGTCTGAAAAAAACTAGCAATTGAACAATTTTGGGTATTACGTAAAAATGTTTTCAACCTGGATTTCTTCAAATAGGCAAATTTACTCAGTCCATGCTAACTCAACCCAAAAATGAAATCGGCTCTTCTGATTTTGTTGAACTTTTTTTATGAGTTCTCCACAACGTTAGAAGAATGAGAATAAGAACAATGATAAAGAATTTTGAAGAACGAGAATGAGTTTTGAAGAATGAGAATGTACATGGAAACCAAAATTTCATTGTTCTCGCAGCCCTGGAACGAACGAAGAACCAAAATTTGAACAATGAAAATAAGAATGGGAACAATCTGAAAAAAATTAGAACAAGAACAAGAGCAATTGGAAAAGAATGAGAACTAAATTTTGGAGAAAAATAAGAACTTAACCTCAAAGAGGAGACGTTCCGCAGCCCAAATTCACGAGATTATAAATTCATTCATTGAACGATTATTTCTCTTGTTTTTGTTATCATTTTCCCATCTCTGATTCTCTAAACTCATACTCCGAGACTGGCAGCCAGCCGAAAGCCAAAAGCCAATAATTTTAAGGCTTTTTTCCAACCAGCCAAAAGGCCGTCAAAAGCTTTATTTTTTTGGCTTTTCTAATAACTTTTTTTAAAAATTGAACGTCATTCTACTTCCTATCCTACTTGAATTAAAATTTATTTTTTGTACCTTGTTTTTGTCGTTTTTGTTTTTTTAATAGGTATATGGTAAATTTTTTTACACGTGAGCCTGTTTTACAGATTCCAGCAGATTGGTAAGCGATTTTTTTCTTCAAGTCCACACGTTTTTCCTGTGACGAAGTCTAAATTTTTTCCTCTATTTTTTTCGACTTCAAAATTTTTTTTGAAGAGGTCTGAATTTTTCCCTTGATTTTTTTCGACTACAAAATTTTTTGACACCTTAAAATTTTTTGTCAAGGTTACAATTTTTCAACAAAATGTTTTCAATGTCACGGCAAATTTGTAAAACAAGTCCAGGTCAATTCTTCAAGTCAAAAATTTTTCCCAGCCAATTTTTGCTTTAATTTTTTTTTTTTAATTTAAATAATTTTTACAACGTAAAAATTTGAAGGCATTAATTTTTTTCATTTTTCTTCCAACATATTTTTGAACTTCAACACATCTGTGGTAAAAATTATTTGAAATTTGAAAAAAATAAAGAAAAAATTAACTGGGAAAAATTTTTGACTTGAAGAAATTGACCTGGGCTTGTTTTACAAATTTGACGTGACGTTGAAAACATTTTGTTGAAAAATTGAAACCCTGACAAAAATTTAAAGTTTGAAAAAGAGTTTATGTAGACCTCGTCGAAAAAAATTTTGAAGTAGAAAAAAATTAAGGGAAAAATTCAGACCAAGTCACAGGAAAAACACGTGGACTTGAAAAAAAAATCGCTCATCAACCTTCTGGAATCCGTTTGTTACATTGGCTAAAATTGAAACTTATTGTGAAAGTTGAAAAAATTTTAGCGAAAAAACATGAAAAAATCTTTTTAAAAGCCGAAAGCCGGAAGCTAAAAGTCAAAAGCCATAAGTCCAAAAAGCAGTATTTTTCCACCAACTAAAAGCCAGTTTTATCTGTTTTATAATTTCCAAGAGCCAAAAGCTAAAAGCTTCAGCTTTAATATTTTCTATCACTAAAAACCAAAAGCTCAGCTTTATCTTTAGGCTTCCGGTCTCTGCTCATAGGTACTGAATTATTTTCGATAATATGAATTACTTTCACGAATAAAAATCGAAAAATTACAAAAATTTTACTTTGAACTTAATCTTAAAACAAAAAAAAAATCACTGAAAATCACCGAATTTACGATTTTTAAACTTAATCTTAATGAAAACCAAACTGAAGCTAGAACATTATTAATTAGAGTCAAATTTTCATGCGATTTTTCGATTTTTCTTGTTTGTTGTTAGTATTAATAATAAATTTAGAACTCGTACAGTACCAATTAATAATGTTCTAGTTTGGGTTTTCATTGAGATTAAGTTCAAAAATCGTAAATTCTGTGATTTTCAGTGATTTTTTTTGTTTTTAAAATGAAATTCAGAGTCAAATTTTTAGGTATGATTTTTCGATTTTTATGTTTTATATTTGGATTAAAGTCCAATATTTCTGTTCGAAATTTCAGATTTTTGAATTAAAATAAATGAGTATTTTAAGTCACGAATTTTATAATGAAATACAAAGTTATGTTACGAGCAGAAAGATTCAGAAAAATAAGAATAAGAGGACAAAAAGTATGAGTTTTGAGAATCAGAGATGGAAAAATGATGACAAAAATAAGAGAAAGAATCGTTCAGTGAACGAATTTATAACCTCATAAATTTGGGCTGCGGAACGTCTCCTTTCCAAGGAACCAAAAGTTCTGAGAACAAGAACGAGTACAAAAAACGTATTGTTCTTGCAACAGCCCTTGCTGTAGAACCTTTTTTTTTAGTTTTCAAAAGTTGAGAAGCTTTTTGAGCAGACTCTGCTAACTTTGAATCACAGTCATGTTTCAGTCAAAGGGGAACATTTCAAGAGATTTCTGCTATGTTAGTCTGTAAGTAAGATGAAGACTAATTTCTTCAAGCAAAACTAGCAAGAAATTTAAAAATGAATTTTTCAATTACGTATCATTCACTTTTAAACCCTTTTCTGCCTTCAGACCTCCTTTGCACACGGTCCCCGCCACTATATCATATGTAAAATTAAACCCAGGCACAGGAGGCGAATTCGTTGCGGCTTAATGAATCGTCGGCGTCGTCGGTTTATTAAAACGTACCGAAATTTCCAAATATGCCGCGAAATCGTTTCGACGCGATATCGAAAACACGATACAAACAGACGAGATGCGGAAGAGAAATAGAAAACAGACCTGGAAAGAGAAGATTTCCCAACTGTTTTAGGTACGATAGGCATACTCGATATATTCGTCACCCCTCCCCTCTTTCTCCACCTACTCTCTTTATTGTACCTGTTCTCTGTATATATATAGACTATAGAGTATATTAATAGCTACACTAATCCTTTTGTTGCTAATCCTATTTTGATGACTGAAATGCGGTCTAGAGAGAAGCGGCGTCTCTTCTTCGCCACCTCCAACTCTCCACCTTCTCTTCACCACTTAACGAGCGATTGCGATTTTCGTTACAGAACGTTTCTACTTTTAGAAAGGGAGGAAGGGGACGCGTTGAATGAATTGCGTATTTCGTTGCCGTTTAAATATTACCATTCTCGATGTTGATAAAGTTGCCTAACTAATTTGCCGTAAATATGAAAGCCGGTGTAGTGCCAGAGCGATGTTTTAATTCGTCGTGGCCGGAGACGAAGTAGAGGGGGAGTTAGAAGACGACTGCGAAGACGTCAGCTAGTGAATGCAAATACTCGAGTAATTTTTAATATCGTTCGATACTTGGATCTTATTGGACAAGAGGTAATTGTTTCCCGACGTATTGTACGTACATAGATGGATGAGTCGTACGTAAATATAACGAAGGTAGGACCATTTGAAGGATTAGTCTCGTGCATCGAAATAAATGAACAATGGGTATGGGTACTTCAAGTAAAGGGGGCAATTCAAACGAAAGTTTTATTATCGGCAGTAATTTCATTAATGGAGAAATTCGAAGTAGCGCTGTTTCGTTGTTTTTTCCCTCTTTTATTTTTATTATTACGCGTACTGTTTTTGTATCGTGAGCAGACGTATCTTTTAGATTGACGAGCGCGAACGATGACGATGACGACGGAACAGTGTAAGGAGCATCGGTGCGCGAAACCGACTCCCTCCTTCCACCAGCTCTTGCTCGGCTGGTTCGTCTGTATCGTGAAAATGTCTCGAGAAAGATGGAACGAGTTTACCGGAACCGAGTTCGGGTAATTTGTAAACTCATTAGAATGACGAGATCGTCGATGCTGCTTACGCCGAAGAGGCAAAGAGAACAGATGAAAGATGTGCGCGCACGAGATAAAACGACGAAATGAATTTAAAAGCCGCGAAGATGGGGAATTATGTGGGTGAATTTTGGACGGATTTTCTGACTCCAAAAACGGTAATGGCTATTGTTGGAATTTTGCGTGGGTACCGAGAGTGAGGGGATGTCAGATCTAGTTTGAAGTTGAGTTTTGAGGAAATGATTGGTTTGGTGAGAGAATTGCTGTTTGCAGTGGCGCAGCCAATGCAGACATCGTACTTGGTCACATTTTCCATCGAGTCACTTTGGGTCACTTTTTCCATCAAAAAGTCACTGAGTGACTGAGGTCACTATGCATTTGAATTTTTTTCCAATTGACTCATTTTTTTAGTGCTGACTGCTGAGTTCGATTATGATTCCAATTTTCCCATGAAGTCAAAATTTTTCATAAATTGGATTTTTTTGATAAAAATTTCGTTGAAGTACATAATTTTGGAATTTTTTTCCTGCAAATTCAGAATGTTTTTTTTTTTAGGAAGCTTGGATTTTGAGATTTTCATTATCTCATATTTTTACGAAAATTGATGAAGTAAGTAGTGTTGAACAAAGGAATTCTTTAAAAAATCTGATCTTCTCAGTTCATTGGGGATCAAATTGTATGATTTTTGACCTTGTGAGCTCATTTTCAAAATTCATTTGATGGAAAACCCAAAAGGGGGCTTCAAAAAGATAGGGGAGGGACAAATGCAATATAAGCAAAGTTGTGCACAGTTGCACACAACACCGATGGGAAGGGAAAACATAAAAGATGTACCTAAACCTATTAAGGGAAGAACTTTTATTTGAAAAATGTTTATGGGAAATGATGGAATTTTTTTTAAAAGCTATTATTTTGATTTCCTTTGTAAAATTATATCGAATTTTGCCTCTCTTCTTTTGAGGCTCGTTTTGGTTTTTGGGTCAAAATGATTTCAGGGAAGAAAATTATACGGTTTGACACCAACTCGTTAAAATTTAAAATTTTCAATTCTACCCATTTTGCTCCTCCTCCTGGGACTCTTTTTGGTTTTTGACGAAAATGACGTTGAAAATGGATTCCTATTCATTAATTTTCAAATTTTTATCGTGCATTTTCAGAGGAACCTCTGTGGGTTGATGACCTCAAAAGTGCAATTTGAGTTTCTACATTTTTCTGACCCCTTGATTTTAAAATTAGGTATTAGTTTTTTGACTTTTCCTGCCATGGAAAAGTTGAATACTAAACTTTTCATAATGACTGGGGAGGGGGGACTGGGGAAGGAGGTAAGTTTATTTTACCGAATTTTACCGAATCTTGCCGAATTCTACCAATCTCCATCGAATCTTGCCGAATTCTACCAATCTCCACCGAATCTTGCCGAATCTTACCAAATTCTACCGAATCTTACCAAATTCTACCGAATCTTACCAAATTCTACCGAATCTTACCAAATTCTACCGAATCTTACCAAATTCTACCGAATTCCACCGAATTCCACCGAATTCTACCGAATCTGGCCGAATTCTACCAAATCTTACCTAATTCCACTGAATTTTACCAAATCTTACCGAATTTTGTCGAATTCTACCAAAGCTTGCCGAATTCTACTGAATTCCACCAAAATTTTCCCCAGCCCCTTCAAACTGTGGAGCTCAAATTTTTCCCAGCAAGTCCCTTAATTATCTATGAAGGTATTCATTTCACTTCTTTTTATCACGATTCTTGACAAATTTTCTTTTTCTATCACTTCATCATTTTCAAACTTTCATTAGCTACCAAGTACCAACTCAACAAAATTTAATTTCTCTTTCTCCGTTTCATTTATCACCCTCCTCAGGGAGAAAATTCGCCTAAAATCGTCCACCTCCCGCCACTTTTTGTTTCACGTACTTCTCTAGAAAAAAAAAACTTTCACAATTCATCACCGAGCCAAAGACGATGTTATAAATTACGGTGTTGGAAAATTGAAAGCTCGCGTTAGCAGAGTACCTAACCTAGTCTCAGGCTAAACAAGAAGCATCGGGGTGGGTAAATTTAAATTTATCGAGCCTGGTTTGGACGTTTGCGTTTATATAGCAGTTGAACGCTACGTATGGGTGCGTTCTTGGAATGAAAGTTTATCAGAATTTGCGCCAAGATGAGGTGAAGTGATGGGGTGTCTGAAGTTGAAAATCGAAGATGATTGTCCTCTCGCGCCGTTGTTATAATTTTTCTTCTTTTTTTCTCTAGTCTTCGTCCCTACCCACGCTATGGCATGCGCTAAAGTATTCAGGACGAGGGCGAGGTAAAGATGCGGTCTCGAGATGGCGGAGTTGATGTGCCCTACGTAATATACGAGGTCGGAGTAATTTACCTAATATACGAAATAGTGGCTGGGTTTACGTTTCGGATGCGGTTTTTGTCCGGAATGGAAAAGGAGGAGCTCGGGCACGATGAATAGAAGAGTACAAAAAGAGCTCGGCCTGTGTTTTTCATCGTCGTGTGCAATAAAATAGCATCTAGGATTGCGAGCTAGCCCCGGCCAGTACCGCGTTTAAATATTTTCATTTGCGAGTCGCTGCGCCAAATTCGCATTCGGTGCACTATTTTTACCATGTAATGTACCGCGACCTAAAGTACATAGAGAATCGCACCGATACACATGTACAGTAGTTTGGAAAAAGAGTACGAGGGGGGGGGGAGTACGGAGGAAACCAATGTGTAATACATACCTCGGAGAGAGAGCGCCAGACTATGTTGCATTGAAAACCGAGCCGCATCTATGCAACGGTTTAAAAAGGGATTCGAGTTGGATGGGAAGGGGTGGGAGCCCGAGGAAGGAAAGTACTCGTAAATAAAAGTTGAATTAACAAATGACTGCGATGAAATAGCAACTTCAGAACTTGCTATGTACCTTTTGCGTTTTTCGACGGAGAAACTTTTTTAATTACCGGAGATGGTGTGTTTTTCTTTCTGGTTGCGTTCGTTCGTGTGTCTCGTGCCGGTCTCGTATTCTACGTCCGTGGCTCCCTATACGTATTCCCACCGCCCCCGCGATCCCCTCTTGACCGGGTGGCGACGGCGGTTGCAAAATTACGGAATTATTCGTATATAAAAACAAACATTTTTCAATTAGAAGGTAATTACCGGGGAATTTTCCGTAGCCTGAGATGCTGTGTAGGTAGGTAAATGATACGACGTCTTTTTCCTCCCTCGTCGCCACCACCTGGTTAGTCGACGTCTCTCTTTTGGCCCTTACTTTGGTGTTTTTTTACGCTGCGAGGCGACGGAAGGGCTGGAAAAAGGGAGAATTGTCGAGTTTTCGAAAAATGAATATTCTCGCAGGATAATTTTAATTCGAAGCGGATTCTAAATTGGTTTTTTCTTATGCCACTTGCTGCAACTCCTCTCTTGAATATACCACGTCTTCTGTTCACCTTTTTTCACGACGAGTGACTTGTAATAAGAAAGCAGTGTTATTTTTATTCGCGATATTTGCAGTTAGAAATACTTACGAGAATGGTATTGACGTCGGAATACCGATTGTCGAACGAGGTATAGTTTATTTTTTTTCATTCCAAGCAGCGAATTGGACGTGGAATTTCTAAGCAGGGAATCTGCGAAACGGTGAATTTCCTATTTGATGCTAGGTAGTGGAAGGAAGGTAAGAAGAGAGGTGATGACAGTGTGAGAGGATTGTCTTTATAAATAATTAGAAATCATCTTTTTACTGTTTTATATTGAAAAAATATTTGAATCGGTGGAAGTTTTGGAAACTGTTAGTTCTGTTTTATCATAGATTTTTTTTTTGTTGAGTGTCGAGTTATGGAAATTTCCATTTTATTCTTTTACATACCTTTAGAATTGAATATCCGAAAGTTCTTTTTTTAAAAATTTTTCTCGAAATTGGAAGAGATTCCTAAACTGATGTAATTTTTTCACAATGCTGATTTTCAAAATGAGATACCTAGATATTGAAAAATAGAAACAAAAAATGTTGGAAGCTTTTTATTGAACATTTTTCTTTGAGAAATGGGTACTCTCAAATTTTCCAAGATAAAAATTAATTTTTCTACAAAAGGAATTATTTGAAGAATCTTTCATGAAAATAGTAAACTTGCTCTTATGAGAAAAATACATTCTTGAGTTTGAATTTCTATTTCAAGGTGGTTCATCGGTCGAAAAGGCGAAGTGAAAAAAATAAATCTTGCATTTTGATGAAAATTGGTGAGCTGGTTCGTTTTGAGGAGAGGACTTTCCATCAGAATTTTTGAGCTCTTAGTACAATGGAGGACGGAGCAAGAAGACCTCAAGAATTGAGATCATTTTTGTAAAAAAGAAAAAATATACATAGCAAACCTTTTCTCATACTTTTGTTCAATTTCGCTCAAAATTCGATCAGCTGCTTGAAAAAATTCGATAGTTTCATTTGAATTTCTGTAATATATATCTTGAAACATTGATCTTGAATTTGGATATGTATCCCGTTGGAAAATGATGGATCCCGAATTTCAAGATTTCTCGGAAATAAAAAAATTTAGATTCCTCACTGAAGCATCTCAAAGTCTGACCAAACAAATTCTTATCATCAAGTAGAATAATTTTTATGTTTTTTTTTTTTTTTTTTTTAATTTCATCGACGAGGTCGTATTTATAAATGTTGAGAATTTTCATTTTACAACTATATCTTTTGCGTTTCGTGTTTAGTTGAAAAAAAAAAATTATTGGAACTAGAAAAAATTCTTAAAATGAGATTTCTTCATGGCGTTGTTGGTTCCACAGTTGAGATGATATTGTGAGAGAGCTGAAAAATATTCAGGTAAAATTTTTTTTGAAAAAGGTTGGGTACCTGCGGTGGTGCTGTCAATGTGATTTTATAAAATTCAAATGAAATGGAATTTTTAGGAATAATGGTGCTAATTTTAGAAAATATTGTAATCATAAGCGCACCCAAGGGGTGGGCTCAGGGTGCTTGAGGCGCCCCCCAACTCGGAAAATTTTTTTTTCATTTTCAAAAATTTTAAATAGTATTTTTACAAAAAATTTCGCCTTCGCTTCGCTCGGGCAGTGTTTTAGTCTTTTCATGTTCAAAATTGATAATTTTTGACCAATTTTCGAGTCAAAAGTCATCGATTCCTTAATAAATTCCCATGTTTGTCAGAACAATACGTAAATGTTTTTGACTGAAAGGTCAGTCAAAAAGGATTAATTTAAAATTTGACCCCTCCCCTGATTTTTCTCAAATTCTCAGCCCCTCCCTTAGTTAATTTCTGGGTGCGCCAATGATTTTAATTATTCAGTCGAGCGCATTGCCATAAAAATTTCTGAATACATGATGTTAGACCATAAATATAAATTTTTTGGTCTGTTTTAAAGTGTTTGAAGGAGGGATTTGAATTTTTTAAAAATCAAAAACTTTTTTGAACAGGGAAAAATGGCAGATATTCAGTTTCAAAGTCCAAAGCCAATGGTTCAGGAAGATGTGGGAACTTGAATCGTATTTTTAGAAAAATCTCTTCTTTGACAATAAATCTAAAATTATTTGAAAATTCCAATCAAGATTATCATCAAATTTCCTGATAAGTTAGGACAGATTTCTTCCTTGACCAATTTTTTGAAGCTGCCCAATAGAATGTTGGAACTACCCAAACAACCAAAGCGATGTCTACAACTCTTCAAAATACACAATATATATGTTCGATTTCTACAAAAAAATTGATGTTAATAGGTATCGGATTACAGATTAAGTAGGTGCGGTAATAGGGAATTTCTAATTGACATTTTGAAAAAACTGAGGAAGACTAATGATTTTTTTCCTTCTGATTATCTCAAAATCGAAAAAAAAATCAAAAAAGTAAAATGCAAAAGAAATGAAATTTTCAAATTCGATGGAATTTTCTGTGATTTTTTTTTTCAATTCAAAATTCTAATTTTTTCAAGTTTTGTGAAAAAATTTCTTACCCTACCCAATTCTTTCCCTTGAATCCAATTTGTCTAACTTGAGAGTACTCGTCAAAGCAGAATCCAAGATAAAATTAGATATTTACAACCCCATCGTCGTGAAATTCAAATTAAACCCGTTATTATAACGATTAAATATTTACTCGCAAATAAATCTCATAATAGACGTAATAAACCTTCGCAGCCTTAGCCCACTCTTCCCTCAAGTCGGAAAATTTTTAACGTTACGAACACCAACGCCCAAAATATTTGTACAAATACAAATTCGCACAATACATGTGGCTGATCACTCAGGCTGCGATGCTACGAATCATTTGAACATGGAACAACTACGCAAACAACAAATAGCCTCGCAGCATTTGGCTGGCGTGTGCTTACCTACAAAGTCTTGGCGGCATCGAAATTCCAAAATAATTACTGTTTGCTCGTCATTTCACAATCCTTTGAGGAGGAATATCGATAGTTGGCAGATTTCTAGGCCTGTACGATGTTGGCGTTTCGACGAATTGTTTCCATCATGGTTAAAACGAGCGAATCGTTTATTAGCCAAAGCCAAGCTTTATAGACGAATGAAGACTTCGACACACGCGATCTTTTGCGAATTTTTCCTCCCGCTCATCGAGCGTTTACTTTTAATTCGCGATGTACCGAGAAAAAAAGGTCGTAGACCAGACTTCTTTGCTCGATTGGGAGCTATATAAATAACCCCCCGGAGAAGAATCGTATACTTGCAATTGGTTACGTGCGGTTATATTGTCGTCGTAATGAAGCTATTCCAAGTAATAGTGTATCAGTTTGCCTGCCTTGGGTTTATGTTCAACGTGTTCTTTGGCTTTTTGTGAGATACGGTGATTGATGTGGTGCCTCGCAGCGCGTGTCAAACTTCGCTCCGGTGCGATGACGAAGTTCTCGGCAAGTTAACCGGGATGTGTCCTTTTACTTTGGTATGTTTTGCGAGATAAAAGTATACCGAAATGCGAGCTGTAGATAGCGAGGATTTTGTACGACGAAGCTACCAACTTGGTAAGTTCTCTTTCTCGATGCTGAACGTCTGTTTTACAAATATCTTTTGGTGGTTGTGTTGGAGGTTGGTTTTATTGTTTTGGTGAGACTAATGCTGCTGGAAAGGAGAGGGGAAATTTTTTCAAATTTTCATTTTTTTAAAAATATTATTGAATTTGAAGAATGATTGAGAAAAAATTCAGCTGGAAAGTCGAATTTTTACTGAGTTTTTTTTTTTTAAGGCTACTCAACTTTTAGTCAGTCCATTTTATTTTTTGACCGCCGAAAAAAAGTGCAAGGCAATTTACTTACCTAGTTTTCATTTTTTTTTTTTTAATTTTTACGATTTGGAACAGGAATATTTTAAATCTGGGGAAAAAATATCAATTCCTAAAGAGATTTCGTTCAATACGAAATGTGAACGATTTAAGCGTTGTATGCTTTCGTCGTTCATGCATCGTTCAGTGAATGATTTCCTCGGGTCTCAAACGATTTGTTAAATGAACGATTGCTTTATCGTTCGCGAACGATTCAGCTGTATAATTCAACCGTTTTCAGGCGAGTAGTAAGTATGCACTGGATATGTAAACAAAGCAACCGAGGCGACAAATGGTACTTCCACCGAGGAGCCCCAGTGAAAAAATAGGTAAAGAGGCGTTTACCTATCACGTTGGTAGGAGGCCACGGTTTGGAAGGTGGGTAGACGGGGTGGTATGCGTGGGCGATGACGCTGTCATATCCGCTGCCACCACCGCAACCACTTCTAATCAATTGAAAATTGTTTAATAATGTAAACAAACCAACCGAGGCGACAAATGGAACTTCCACTGAGGCACCCCAGTGACAAAATAGGTAAAGTGGCGTTTACCTATACTTGCCTCTTGCATACCCACGCGCAAATGGCGAGAAAGTAGGTAGGCAGGTAGGTTGATCGGTAGGCGTCTACGTAGACATATACGTTGAGGCAACCGCCACCACTACCGCCCCCCTCCATCGCATACCATGCTGATGAAGGTATACCTTATCAGTTGGAAATTTATTTATAGAAACGGCACACCGGATATGAGTCAGCAATTAAAACCTTATCTTATCAAGTCATATTGAGTCAGCAATTAAAACCTTATCTTATCAAGCCCTATTGAGTCGGCAATTAAAACCTTATGAAGCCATAAGTGGATGTTTTGTCTGATATTATTTATCCCCACTAAATGGCTCATTAGATATGAGTCAGCAATTAAAACCTTATCTTATTTAAATATTAATGTTTCCTTTCACCTATCCAAATTTTAGCTTTCCAGCCAATTTTATTTCCATTTGAGGTCTGAAAACAGGACATCATTCAACTTAGGGGCTCCAAATAGGTTAATGAAATAAATAACAGAATTTCAGTTTTAAAACTATTTTATTGAAGATATATTATAAGATAAATATATTTAAACATCTTAAGAAATAAAAAAATGAATACGATAAGATAAAAATATTTTAAATAAATAATTTAAAGAGTAGTAGTAGGCATAGTAGATTGGGGTGTCTCAGTGTCAGCTTGAGACAGGCGATTCATTACAAAAGATACCAATTTGTCCTCATTGAAAATTTTGATATCACTCAAAATTTTCTTAGCCAATTTAGTATTTTTGTGAATCAAAGTTAAATCGCTGACTTCGTAATTAATCAATAAGCTACGTATAAATGTTTCCAAGGAATTGGTGGTTTGATTGGATAGATGAATGACCACAGGGATATCGTTAATGATGAGCTGCCAGGCCCGATTCGCTGCTGCCTGGTAATCGGCGAGTAGATTAAATGTATCTTCGATGACCGGCTTCATGTATAGAATCGTATTCCAACTGGCTTCTTGCAACATAATCGAGTCTGGGATAAATTCCGTAGATTTGGTAGTTTCAGCCAAGAGAACTGATTTATTATTACAATAATTGCGAAATTCGATTCTCCATTTGTCAGAAATGAACATTCGTTTTGGCTTTTGTGTAGGATCCAGGCATTGGAAGTATCTTTCGACGCAATCCAAAATGTTTGGTTCCATCAGAGTTGCAAATTCTTGTTGACTTAGATAAATGCCGCCAGTTTTACCATTACTGTATCGTGTAATGCTGAGTAATGGTGTAAAATCGGCATCTATATCCAGACCCATGAGAATATTTTTTGTACCGCTCCAATTTACGGGGTAGAGTTGATTGAATATGAAGTACTTGCGTGGCTTAAGTACTTTTTCAACACGACATCTCTTCATTGGCGGCAAGTTTTCAATATTTTTGATAAGTGCGCCTGTAAAAAATAAATATACATACACACATTACTCAACTGTGCAAAAATGAAAATTGTATTTTCAAATGCAAGAATTAGAAGTACCTGCATCGTTATCATGTGTCGGTGAAATTGGCGAATCACTCGGTATTTCGTCATTATTGGAAGTTTGCTCGGATCTTGGTACATACGAATCGCAGTAATTTTCGACATTCAGTACAACATTCAGAGGTTGCTTTGTTTTTCGACCACCTTTAGGCTTCTTTGGTTTTGGAGAATCAACATTAACGGTATTGCTGCTGCTACTGCTGCTGCTACCAATGTCTGTTGGCGTTGTGATGATAACTGCCTCTTTGGCAATGTCAATCATTTTTTGTGCCATTTTAATTACTGAGCAAACAAACGAACGAGCGAGCGACTGAACAAATTGAAGAAACGAATAGAAGTGTGCACTCTAACAAGTTTAAACAGCAAATGAATAGATCGACGTGGTCCTGTTGATTTTATAATGATGTACAAGGTCACATGATTATCCCCACTCGTTTTGGCTACAGCATTGGTGGGGGCTTATGTAAAATAACTTTGGTATCGCAGCCATAGCCGATTGACTGTGCTGGAACTGTAAATTTTTATCCAGCAAAAGTTTCATCATTGTGTGAACATGTGACGATGCTGGAATTTGTTTGTCCAGCAGTGTTCTTCGACCATGGAAAATTGCATTATATAGGTATGTGATCACCTGGTCATTGGTAACTCGATTATCGGAGAAAAATGCTAGAAAGTCTTTGAGCGAATAGTGTTGAGTTTTGAAATAAAGGAATACAGCGCAGTATTGTCCGCAAACTGTTGAGCTGTATGCCTGAAGTGCTTGAGTATTACATGTCCAAATATCCGAATTTCGTTTCATGAATTCTACAAACTCCTTTCTTAAAGGTGGTAGACCGTAACTGTCAAAATATTCCGCTTTGCGGCGTACATCGATATGTATGCACACCCAATGACTTCCTTTCTGAGTACTTTTGTCTAAATTGATGATTACACTGGCTGGAAGTGGTACCGGTGTTAAAGGTAATTGATCCGAGGCATATACATTTTCATGTAAGGAACAAATTCTCGTGATGAAATCACGTTTCAATTGCAAAGTGTTCATAATGTAGCAATTTAGGCCTTGTTTTTTCTCTTTCACCGAAGCGATGTTGATCGTGGTGGTACTGGTGGAGGTGGAAGTGGCCGAGTTGGTGGTGGAGGTGGCGGAGGAGGTTGTATTGGAGATTGTGCTGGCCTATTGTAGCACACTAGATGTTGCATTGTTTTGTGAACCTATCTCGATGGTGGCGGTGAAGGTCTTTGTGGTGGAGGCGGAGGCAGATGGGTAGGCCTTTGAGGATTTGGATTTGGTTTTGGTCTATCGTGATTTACATAAGGTGGAGCCATCTATTTGTTAAGCGAAGAAAAAGAAGAAGAACGCGGAAATACACATCCAAACTAACAGACTACAAAATGTCGAATGCCATTACTTAACATCCAAAGTCTGTAGTTACATTACGAGCTTTGTCTATTTCAATTACATTATCAAATTCGGCATACATAATCATATTGATAACTTCTGGTAAGGCGTCAGCAAATCCCAATTCAACTCTTAGAGATCCGTGACGAATTAAGTTCCAGTGAGTTGGCATATGCGCCGATAAATCAGGTGTAAGATCAAAAGCGTACAAGCAGTACCCGCCACCAAATTCATCGTATGTAATTGTGTGGGTACTAGGGTGAAAGTGGATTCCAGTGCCAGAGAACAGAGTTTGGTAGGCTTCGACGTATAATTTATTTTTAAAGTCTGGCTTTAGTGGTTTTGACGGAAATTGTTGTCCATCCAAATACAGAGACAGATAATTTAAGTTGAAGTGGCGGAAATTAAACGGATTCAGCTGGAAATGGCCATTATATGCCTCATTCGAGACAAATCCAATTATAACCCTTTTAGGTAACTGTCCGAGGATAATGTTGTCAACGGCGTGATTTTTACTACCCTGTGCCAATGTTTGAACTTTGACCTCGACACGATTAATGGGGTATTTTATATTACTTCTCTCTAGTACTTTGGAGTGTGTGAGAGCGATATTTGGGTTAACTTTGACACGGCGTACACGTAATGTGGCATCAGTTATGAGGACTTTGTACTCGGTTCCATCAGACATGAGACCAAAAGCATCTTTTGAACGATGCATTTTAATTTTAACTTCAATACCGTTGATTAATAGTTTGTCTTGATTAAAAAACGAAATATGCGGCTGTCCAATCATTTCCAACCCCAAAGATGCATTGTGGCGACCAGTTCGCAAAGCCAGAGCAGTATTTGTTTTATCTGCAGCATCCATACAATTTGCCGTATCTTTATAAAAGAGGACATTTCCAAGACGAGTGGATACTGTGTCCAAGTTATAATTCAACAAATTTTCAATGTAAGCTACATAAGCGTAGTTTGCTGACACGCTTGAAATTTGTTTTTGATTCAGGGTAACATCGAATTGTGAAAACAAGGTGTGAAGCCAATTATTCACACAATATACCTTATCAGCTGCTGTTAGGTCAGCCCCCTTGGAGGTTACAATTTTTGCTTTAACATATAGCAACGTATGAGATAAGTCCAAATATTCTTCCCGAATTCCTGGAATACAAAATTCAATCGGAGCATTTTCAGTTATGGAAGCAACAGGTTTATACTCGACAAATTCTGAGCGTTCGATGCTAAGTTGTGTCGGTGGAAGTACAAACAAATCAAGCTCTGATTTTGTACATTCACACGATTGAGAGTGTAAGAATGCCATTTTTTCAATTTTCTTTTTTTTGTTCAGCAGTTGCAATTATGATGTAAAAATATCATTCGTTAGAAAGTCGTATTTATCACGTTTTCTGCCAACGCTTCGATTTTTCGCCGTATTTTTTTTACGCTTCTGTTTCGCGCCAATTGTTTTCTGTTTTCTTGTGCTACGAGCAGCACCTTTCCCTACCTGTTTCGAAGTGTTGCGCTTTTTATTAGCAGTTTTACGATTACGACTACGGCGCCGACACTGTTGCCGAGATTTGCCTTTACCAGTTTGCTTGCCTGATGTGGACCGTCTTGTTCGAGTTGCTTTCTTTGACTGGCGAGATTTTACACATTTTCGTCTTTTATAACCTTTACCTTGCAAGAAACCTACAACCTTATCGGTAGCTTTACGCTTAAGATTATTCACAGACTCGTCTAACCGATTACTTAGGGATTCTTTAAAATTTGAACCTGTCCCTATGTCGCCAAGTACATTAACGCCACTGCTAAGTAATTCTTTTCCAGCGGCAATGCCACCTCTTTTCAACAAGGGTAATGCTGCGCGAAACAACCCACCTAGAAAACTACCAATTCCGTGTCCTCGTTGATACGGTGAACCTTTGAAAAAATTTGGTGAAATTCCGCTCCCAGCCTGCAATTTATAATAATCGTCGTAGGCGAGGAGTTGACCACCTCTACCTCGATACATGGACATTTGTTATCTTTTTTACTCTTTATAAGTCTTTTTATTGTTGTTGTTGTTGAGAGGAGCGACGAAAATGCAGCCGCACGTTCAGCTTCCCAGAATCAAATGGCACTAGATTACCAAGGTCATCCCTTATATTGATTTCTATAGTTTGAAATTCGCGTTTTCCAACTGGCACATAGTACAGCGTATTGAAGACAGTACTCACAACTTGGCGAGGCTGGTTAAATTGTTTTTCCAAATTTACAATTCGCAATAGCGGTGCATATGTATCGCCTACAATGTTTGGCTTAACCACATTGCAATACACATATGCGTGACTTGGTAGACTATAATCAATATCAGCTTGATGCGGAGCTATAATTTCCGATAATGAAGAGTTGATAATTTTGCTTTTGTGCCAGAAAAATTTTATAGATTTTTCGCCGACTGAAAATAACGAAGAAGATGTAGACGACGCTTGATTAGTCAATGTCTGTCCAAATTGATGTGAAATAAAACCTAACATATGACCTAGGTGTTTACTCATCTGTATTATACGGATGTGAGGCATTTCAGCCGAGGATGAGCGTTTGTGTTCAAGCAATTTCACTTTACCATTTACCGAATCAATGTCCATTAATTTTTGGTTAACATCAGAATCCCCACTTGGAGGGTTGATATTTGACGGGCCTGTGGCTAGATTCTGAATATAATTATTGCAAACTTCGTTGATTTTCTCAACAAGTTTTTCCTTATTGGTGTATACACCATCGGGTATGAAATTTTTTTTGGCCGCCAATATCAACTCCTTACCCAAATCATTTCCAGCATCATCTTTTAGTTTTGCAAAGCAAGCCCTAACACCAAAACGATATCGTTTCATTTCGTATACAAAGCTGTGGCATATCGTACCTATATCTATAGAATAGCAAAATGTCCGCCTATATCGTTGAATTTTTAACAAATCGTGCGATATCGTTCGATATCGCACGATATCGCCCGATTTTTAAAAGATATCATATAGATATATTGGCGATATACCTGTAATGCCAATCTATATCGAATAGATGTCAAATATATGTCGGTGATATGTCTTCCACCGATATCTTTGGATATCGCTTAGATATCCAAAGATATAGAAAAGCATTTTTCAAATTCGATGGTATACTTGCAAAAGGTTATATGTCCAAAATTTTCAATTTTTGTTTTTTTGGATGTTCTGATACTTGATGGACCATCAAGTATCAGAATATTCAAAAAAAAAAGATGAAAAATTTTGGACATATAACCTTTGGCAAGTATACCATCGAATTATTAAATAAATAAAAGATACAAAAATTAATGTGAAAAGCAGCTTTTTTATTTAGTAGATATATACATTATGATATTGTAAGATAGGTATAAAATTTAAAAATATTTGAAAATCTAAAATTAGATGAAAAACATATTGACGAATTGTTTCTTTTCCGCTTCGCTTTCATTTTTCCACCATTTTTTAATCCGACCTTCAATTTAATTTTTTTTGAATGACCGATAATTTTTGAAAATTATTTCTGAAAACAAAAAATTAAAATGTAGGTAGATGACTTTCGTAATTCCAAATATAATTAGGTACCTATCAATAAAAATTCGGTAGAAACTCTACAATGATGCAACACACATTATTTTTCATCTATATTCGTACGATACCATAATTTTTAAAACTTGTACAGTTTTCTTTTTTTAAAAAAAAAACTCTAAATTTTCAACCAGACTTTTTTTCATTTCTTCTGCCATCAAATTTCTGATCCCAAAAATTTTCAAATATTAAATTAGAATTCTTTCTAATAATTTTTAAATTTTAATGAAAAAATTTCTATCTTTGAAATTTTTTCCAGAAATACGCCCATTTATCATTTTTTTTTCGTCACCTTTTCAATCAGTATAAAATTTCTTAATGTAAGTGTTTGGCTATTATTAAATGTGGACTCAAAAACTTACCACTTGGCAAAATTTTCTTTAGGGTTCAGCTTGTAATCTCCGTTAATGCTGTTTACCAATGTATTCCGATAATGCCGTTTACCAATGTATTTTTCTTTTTTGGAGCACCACACTTTATTTCTAACACTCATTGATGAAAAAAACGGTTATTGATGAAAAAAACAAATTTTATGTAAAAATGGTTTTGAACAACAGCACAACACAAACTCACAGTTTTAATCATATTGAATTTTAAACACTGTCTCAAGCACATGTCAACATTAGCAGATATCGATCGATATCGATCGATATCTCAAATTGGCATGAATACATTGCAGAGATATCCATTTGATATAGATGAGAAATTTAAAGCTGCAAGATATCGAGCCGATATAGTGAGATATCGCAAATCGATGTAATAAAATCTCGATATTTAACGGATATCGAGATATATCTTTAAAATCAGAAAAATTAAGTCTATATCGTTCGATATATATGTGATATATTCAATATCAACGATATAGATGAGAAGTACTGGTGATATAGTTATTAGCTGTATTGTATGGTATATCACATTGAAAATCGTTTAAATCGCAAGTTGCTATAAAGATATCGGACGGACATAAAATAGCTCTATTTGGTTGTTAGGGAGGGAAACAGTCTATGATACACCATGTTTCACGACTAATGGCATTACAAAAGCGGGGTGGATACATAATCTCGGTTAATGCCACTTCCCATTGATCATATCCAAATTCTATCCGATTTGGTAATTGAGTAACATATTTTGCCAAAGTATTTCCAGGATATAAATGCATAGAAACGTTACTTGGTAAAGTAATGTAAAAATTATCGCTTTCCATGATAGGTTAAATGTCTTTTACGTTTTTTGCCGGAATCCAAGAATTAAACGACGTCGGGTATCCACGCCACTTGACAAAGCACTGAGCATTTTTACCCTTACCCTTTGTTTTTAAAACTTCTTCAATCACAAATTCTTTATCTGTTGTATAATTGACTTTTTGCATTTCTTTCTCATAAAAGCGTCCCTCTACCTCTTCCCCGTCCAAGTCTTCAATTTCATATACTGGAATTGTGTGCGGAATTACTTTGGTAATTTTAAATACTTCTTCTGTGAAAGATATTGTGTAGCCTTTTGCAAAAACATTTTTCAGCTTTGATAATCTAACAAAGTCACCAACCTTAAACTGGGGTATTTCCCTTCTTTTCATCTTTGAAAGAGTCGAAGTGTTTTTCAGATTGTAATAAACCTCCAAAATATTACTCTTGTTAACCTGGTTTGGCGTCATTTTGATTGAGCGATGATATGTATTGTTATACCCATCTATCATATCTTGTAAATGGTCAATGTACCTCACATTGTTACGATGAAATAAAAACCTATACATACGAGTTTTCAATGTTCTATTAAACCTCTCCACAACACTAGCCTTCACTTCGGGATTAAATGTTGTAAAATGGTTTATATTATTATTGTGGAAAAATTTTTCTACATCTTTTGCTACAAATTCTTTACCCTTATCTGTTTGTAATTTTTGTGGTCTTTGTCCGCTAGTTTCAAAAATCTTCTCAAAAGCGGGAATGATACTTGCTGCAGTTTTCTGTTTAATAGGCTGTGCGTAAGCTTTTTTGCTAAACACGTCAATTACCGTCAGTATATAAGAGAATCCATCATTTGTTTCTTTTAGCGGCTGCATGTCAACCAAATCTGCTTGCCATAAATCATTTATATTTGTCACAATATATGAATTTCTACGATATTTTTTTCGAGCTGGCTTGAATAATGTGTAAGTATCTTGAGATCTTAGCCAATCTTTGGCTTTTTCCTTAGCCTTTTTCTTTTCAATCCTATGCAGTAACCTATGAGCACCGGCATATGCTTCAGGTTCATCAACATTGTAATAAATATTCTCTAAAATTTTACTTTTAGACTTCATTTTTGGTGCCATTATTTTGTCACAAAAGAATCCCACTTTGGATTGGCTTTCCTACCTCGTTTAGTTTTTCGATGAGGCTGGGGGTATATTGGTGATGGTAATAATTGTAAAGACGATGATGATAATTGTGAAGAGGAGGGTGTCTTACGATTTGTAGACTGATGCCGAGTAAACCAAGTACTGTTGCTGGCGGAGTGTGAGGGTGTACTGGTCCCTAGCAGGCTTAGCGATTGCTTATATCCAGTAGTGAATTCCCCATATCTACCTTGATTCCCGATTAATGTACTTGGTATGTTAAGTTTCTTCAGAGTAAGGCAAAATTCCCTCATACCTGTTGGTGGTGAAACTTTTCTAGATGTCAATAAATCTCTTACTAAATCTACAATATTTGAACCTATAATTTTATTACCGCCAACACTCACTTCCCCAGTATCACTCCATTTTATAGCCCTAGATCGATTTATCCAATTCAGTAAAGTGCTAGCTTTTTTCTGCAAAGATGCGGGAATAGCCTCCAAAATATTTTCATCCGACATCCCTTTTTCGGTATTGTTTTCTTGTGAAAAGGGCTTACGCTCTTCATCCATATGCCTAATGTATCTTTGCAATAACTGGTAATATAACGACCACTTATCCCTATCTGTGGTATTATTTGAACCCAACGTTGAAAACATTTCCTTTTCCAAATTTTCAATAGGGTCAACTTTTTTGGGTACATATTCGTCTGCAGCTGCTGCTGCAGCTGTTAAACTGGTAATTTCATTGTTGTTGTTGGCGTTACTTGTAACATGCGCAGTTTTCTGATGATAAGCCTCCGGAGAAATTAATAACATTTTTTTGGCGTGATGCATTGTTCACAAGTAATGGGAAAGCAATGAACTGACAACGGCACCAAGTAAAACCGGTAAAATAGCACCACCTTTTTGTACTAAAATTTTACGTTTACTCTTCCAACGAGTAGGTGTTTGCACCAAAGAGTGTAACAACCGTCTGAAACGAGACAACTTTTTCTTCTGAGCCGGTGTCAATGGTACATTGCCTTTTAAAGTGTTCAAAGCGCATTCGCATATCGCTATTATTAATCCCGAATCAGCATCTTTTAGTACATTAGCCCTTTGCTTCGGATTCATTTTAACAAGGGCCTGAAGCATCTCCATATTGTTCCGTACGTGACGAGACATTGTGCTCAACTGATCCCTTTACTAGGGAGAAGTTCACTTTTATACAGATCAATTTTTTGATACATATACATAATGATTTTCATCCGACGGAAATACGCAAGTTCTAAATCGAATTTCATCGGGGGTATTTTGTTTTAAATCGATAAGCAAATAGCCGTGAGGCACAGCAGTTGCATCTTCGTAGGCTTCTTGTACAAATTTTGAATTTTCTGGGGACAATTGACGAGCTAAATGCCGAATTTGAGCTTTATCCCGCGGATTTTTAAAGTACACGATATAATGAGCATTCAAGGAAATGTCTCGCTGACCTCGACCTTGGTGAAATAGATTTTGTGTTATGAAAAAGACGCTCATATTTTTATGATGACATCCTTTTGTGAACAAATCTACCACAGCTGTATTTGATTCACGCATCAAATCATCGAGTATAATCAATTTGGGAGGCTTACCTGTCATCAGCGTACTTGGCTGGTGTTGTTCTTCCAACTTACCTGATGTTGATGATGCAAAATCCGTTTTTGGTAAACCTTCTTCAAATTTAATTTGCGGAAAATCATTATACCAAGGTTGCCATTCGGCGTAATACCATATTATTTCGTTAAAGTGAACATTGCAAATTTCATCTTGAAATTTCAAAAATTTCAACACAAATTGAGTTTTACCACACCCTGAAGGTCCTGCGACAATTGCCGCAAATGGATGTTTCCACCTAGCATCAACAACAACGTCCATCCTACCCAAAGTTCAAAGCCAAAATAAAAGCACACACACATTTTCCAATTTATAATAATTATTTTTTATTATTATTATAAATGCGATCGATAATTAATACATCTTATTATAATAACGATATTTAATCGCTAGCGATATTTATCATTATAGCTTGGTTTTGAGTACCGTTGTATGTCAACTTCAGTTTAGACTTCGAATTCCAAATTTCCAGTTTTTCCTCTGTATCGAATAGCTGATAAAAGCGTTTGGGCAAACAAAGCTTGAAGGCGTCATCTTCTTCCTCGATGTGCGCGAGTATGGCAGGTCCGTATTTCGTAGTAACCGGTGTGAATTTAACAACATTAAACACGGTGCCTACTGGAAAATCTTTGAATTTTTTCAAAGGCGGTAATTCGCCACCAAGTTGATTAAATCCTTGAAATAATTTTTCCATTTTGTTCAACGAATAAAAAGCGGTTGTGAAATAACAACAACAAATAGTATGGTTGCGTAATAGTAGCAGCAACAATAACAATTGAAAGCAAGTCAATGTATAATAAGAAGGCTTCTTTAGTACTGAACACCAGAAGAGACTGCGAACGAATGAGCAATGCCATACCTCGACAGTTATATTTATTAACACCCCACCACTGTTAAATTCAGAATCTCGAGTATAGGTGGGGGCTGTGATAAGATAAGAAAACTGCTGAACCATTTCCGATCCATTTATCAGTATGAGAACATTTTGATAAGATAAGAAAATTGCTGAGCTATTTCCTGTCCATTCATCAGTATGAGAACTTTTTGATAAGATAAGAAAATTGCTGAGCCATTTCCTAACCATTTATCTGAATGAGAACTTTTTGATAAGATAAGGAAATTGCCTGAGTCATGTCATTGATAACCTTCAAAGATTATTAAATGATGACTCATCGCTATACCATTCAACCATTCCTAGACTATGAGTCATTGTTAATTATAATTTTTTTTTGTTTCAATAAAACACACAAGGAGCATGTTTTAAATACATTTATACATTATTTTTTGCATATGTAAAAGAGTCTAATGCTAAGTTATAGAGTAAATAATTTTTATATCTATATTTAAAAATAGGCTTAAGTAGGCAATCCATCTTGAGAATAGGTTGTCGAAATCTGCATCTATCTCTGGCTTTTTGTTCCCAGTTACTCTTACGATCTTCGTATGGAATATACAGGATTATAGTCTCCGGGTTAAATGAAACACTGTCGGAAAAATCGGTATTGATTAGCGAATTAATTAATTATTCACGAGTTTATCGGCCAAGAGTATTAAAATAAAACTTACGTTTTACTCATTATTTCAATTTTGCGAGCAATGTACCACCTCTTTGACCATTAGCAGTTGCTTTTCCAAATGTAATTTATTGCGCATATAAGTTATGCACCGGCAATAGCATCTACCAAACGATTCGCATTTATGACAAGCTAAACCGTCCACCTCGGTACTGTCCAGAGTTCTGTGGAAAAGGAAACATCGTTGTTAATATTTAAAGTCTGTATGAAAACAATTGACTCAAAGTATATATATATATATGTAACCTTACTTGTCAAAGCACATCAAGTCGCAGCAAAATTCTGAGGAGTGCTCTGCTGTCGTGATTAGCGAATCGTTCAAATAACGTGTTTCCAGCCATTGGGCGTATTTCTGTGCCTGGACTTTAGCACACCGATAAGACGGCCCTTCTGTCTGCGAAGTAGGTTTGTGCGCACCCAAAGGACATTCTTCGAATTTACTTTCATACGGTAAATCTGATGCCTTTGGGCATCCGGCAATATCCAAATTATACACCATACGGTTGAGAAACCTTCTAAGATACGCACATTTTTCATAGCCTTTGGCCCAAATTTGTGAGGTATTCCCTGCTGTTACAAATCTGGCCATGTGTCGAACCCTCTTCAGATCTGCTTCCCCATCAGACCAAGAAATGCCATGTATGAAGGTGTCATTATGTATTACCTCCTTCTGTTTCTCCGCATTCAGTGTAGACCAAGGAACTGACGAGCAAACAACTTTATGTTCGAGTTGATCGCCATATACCCGTTTAATCGCCAACTCCTTCAAAATAAAGGAACCATCGTTGTCGCTAAATCCTTGTACATCAACTACGAAATGTATTTCTTTCGCCGCTTCTTCTTCCTACAAATTTATAATCGTATTAATAATATTCATTTTTTTTGTGAATATATTCGATGGAAATACATACCTTACATGGTACTTGTATTTCTTTTGCTGCAAAATTCCTGTTGCTTATTTCCTGGTCCATTGACATACAAATCAGCTTTGCGATCGTAAACCCTTTTGGAATATCCCACTCTTTATCAGTTTTGTTGTATAGGACAACATGGATATTTCCACGATACTCGCTGTTAATGGTGCTACCTGCAAATAAAAAAACAAAAATTTTGAAAAATATCGAAAATTAAGCCCAAATTTTCAAAATTATGCAGCAACCAACATACCTCCAACATCTGTATATTCTTCTTTTTTGGAAATGCACGATCTTGGGACTACTTTCGCTGTCCAATCCTGTGGTAATTGAATAGATATATCTGTGGCAATTATCTGCTCACCATGTGATGGAACAATATCTTTGTGTGGACTGTAAAATGATTTTAATTAGTCACCTCAATAATCAATTTGATCAAATTAAGTAAACTGGTGAATTAAAAAAAATTTAAAAACCAACCTTTTCAAATTAAAGATACCAGATGATGATGCATCTTCGCCCTCAAGAGGATACGCGTCAGTAGACAACCGTGAATATGTTAAAACAAGCATGGTACTTTTTTTCTATGTGGAAACTGTGCTTGACTCGAAGTTGAATTGAATAATGAATCAAATGAACTGCTAGCACTGTATTTTATACTACGGCTTTAGGTAGTGGGAGCTCTATTGATTGGAGTAGGATTGATAAAGAGTGGATAATGATAAAAAAGACACGAGTTATTTCCAATGATTTCATATCAGAATGAGAACTTTTAGATAAGATAAGAAAATTAATGAGTCATTTCCTGCCTGATTTATCTGAATTAGAACTTTTTTTGATAAGATATAAATAATTAATAAACAACTTAGAAATAATTTATATTAAAGAATATTGCATAAATTTTAATTAGCATTATGGTTACATCTAACGAAATTTAGGTAATTACATTTCTTACAGTATGCATCATCATAACCACGAAGGATCTTATCCTCCCCACGAAAGTATTTCCATATCTTTTTATAACAGGTTACATCCCTATATTGTGCGCAACCTAATCTGCGACAACAATACTCACAAAATTTCAAATCATATGGAGAATTTTCTTCTTCAAAATTTAATAAAGAATTTTTTACTGAACTTCTAGAAAATTGTTTGTTTTTCTGATTTTCTGCCCATACAAGAATAGAATAATTGGCTAGTACCCTAATTAATTTTTTGGGCAGTGGTAGCCAGAATACATTTTCAACAATAGGAATACTTTCTACAATTTTTTCTTTACATATATCTTGCAACGATTTTGGGTCAAATACACGTTTAATTTTTTTACAACAGTGCAAACAAGCTTCAACATAATCTGTTTCATAACCAGAGCTGTCTAAACTAGAATCACTTTCGTTGCTGGAAGACATTGTGAAAATGATTGAATATTGTTACCTTACACCGTTTTTATAGATTATTTCTACTCCCGCCACCATCACCGATAAACCCCACTCCTACATAAACATGATAACCTTGAGATTAACTTACAGATAAGATTAAATATTACTAATACTAGTTTTATCAAAATTTATTCATAAGTTATCTACAAAACCATAGGGTACAGTTTCAAAATTCATTGTTTGGCGCCTTTTACTTGAAATTTCACCATATTTTTTCGTTTGAGCCTGTGTAACAAGTTCAAAATGCCGCTTTCGTTGAATTTTATATGGCTCAGTAACCAGTATAGGTTCCGAATTTTCTCCAGTAACAAAATCCTTCATAGTCTCAAAATTGAGTTTTTGGCTCGCCGAGAAGTTTAGTGTGAAGCCTCGTACTTTAGCAGTTGTTGATACTGTATTTCCATCTTTATCCACCACCTTGTAGCTATAATTCTTTGGACCCTCTGAAATCAAAAATTAAAACAAATTATTTAATCAATTGATCTATTATCTTAGGTAATCTTTACACATTTAAATAAAAAGGCTTACCGCAAACAAATTCGGAAATGTAGCATCCATTACCATAGCCATCCAGCTCGTTACTCATTTCTCCCAAATATGGACCAGTTTCAATTTCGGTGTCACCTTCTCGATAAACATAGATGACTGAATCTGTATCACAATATAGTACTCTATCACCTAGACGCTGTAGAAAAGAGTGCAGATATAGTCGAGCTTGAGCTGTGACATAAGCACTGATAATAGGGTTGATGAAACTTTCATCTGCAGTGCATTCTTCTATAACTTTCCAGGACACAAGTGAGATTTCATTTTCTGGTTGTTGCTCAACATTTGTGTTTGACTTTAATATGCTGATGTCTATAATTTCCTTCTCTGGATTAATAACAAGTTCCGTAAATTTATGAGTTTCATTAATTATTGAAGTTTGCTGCATGTTATTACGTTGACCAAACTTGCCCCATAAACTGTAAAGCAAAAAAAAATATCACATAGAATAAATAAATTGTAAAATTTAAAAGAAGAAATAACATTGTTTGAAATGTGTATACCTATTCAGGCACAGTTTACTTAGAGCGCGCATCCCTGGGTTGAACTCCACTTCATTAGGACTCAAGTCTATATTTTCTTTTTCTCTAAATTTTCTACAGAATTCTAATTTATCAATGTCTGTTTCAACATGGGATGGATAGCCAGATGCTGCCTGTTTTATTTTAAGAAATTTGTCAATATACTGTGCAAATAGTCCTCCGGCTTTTGTGGAATGATCATATTGAGTACTATTATATGACCACACTTCATAAACTTGTTTGAGCTTGTATTCCAATTCCAACGCTTTAGCCAATTCTATGCATGTGTAAGTTCCAACTAGCTCTCTTTGCTCATCTTCATGAGTACATGACTGCTGATGTTCATACTCAGCACAAGTACGACACAACGGAAATATCAATTTGTTATTTACCCGTACTGGTAAAACTGGGAACAGCTGTTGTTTTGGTGGTAAGATCTTCACTTTGGCAATACCGGTAAGTTTATGAAAATCACACTGTTTTGCCTCATCATCAAGCAATATTTCAGGATGACCAATTGGGTAAACACCATATTTGTTTACATACGGGTATAAAGAATTGACGTCGATATAACGTATCTCTTCACCAGGCTTCACTTTGTAATAATTTCGAAAGCATTCTGTACGACCGCCAAAAAATGCTTCTCGATTTGACTCTATTCGAATTACTGTGTCTGCATCTGTCATTATTTTTCTTAACACTTCGTCGTTTGTGCACTGGCTACGAATTTCACACTCCCATATCTCCAGTATATACGGTCTCGTTGACAACTTTCGCAGATAATCCATTTTTTTCACTGTATTCTCATATCTATGCTGCAATGTTTGAAAATTCTTCTGTGGATCACCAACAGGTTCATATCTTTCTGCTCCTGAATAACATTTCAGACATCCATGGAACAAGCATCCTTGAACTTCTATAATTAACTCAACTTCTTCTCGCGTATCATTGTCTCTATCAAAATTATCCAGCTTTGCAGTAGGAAACTTCGCATAGTATCCATCAACTTTATATTTACCAAATTCTTTTTCTCGACCACGATATGCTGATTGCAAAATAATTCCATATTTTTGTTCCAAATAATATAGATATCGTAAGGCCATTTTAGATTGATTATCTTGCATATGATAAGTTTTAAAAGGCATTACAGCAATCATATTCTCTGGAAGAAAATTCTGTCTGTAACCCTTCATGCATGCAGATGCTATAGTTATTGTTGAAGCCAAAGGATCAACATCCAGCAGCTCGATAAATAATTTACGAAATTTCAGCGCCGCTTCTCTTAAAATATCTACATCTGCTCTACAGTAGCTGGTCATTTCTTGCTTAAAATCAAATTCACCTTTTTGCTCGGCATGCCAGTCCAAAAATTTTCTTCGTTCCTCTGTATTCATAAAGTCTGGTCCATAGAATTTGATATGCGGTATAGCTCCTCGATATTCCTGGTTTTCTGGCAAATTAAAGAAATGTGGAAAGTATCCTTTCATTGTCTCCTTTATATCGAACATCTTTGGTAATGCAGACAATCTGCATCCAAAAAAGTATAAGGTATCTTTGAAATGTAAATTACGATATTCCATCGACATGATTTTTGAACCATTCTTAATTATTTTTGGTATCCATTTCTTCTTCATTATCATGTATTTGGCTATAAACTGGAAATCATAGCCCCCACCATTGTGGGCAAATACTATTACTCTCTTGAAATATTCTGATTTACGACTAATAATGGCAAAAAATTCATCCATCAGCTCATCGCCTTCTTTATCAATTATATATTCTCTTCGGAAGCAGCTGTCGCATTCTTCTTGCATATTGTTATTAGTATTGCAGTATTGGCACTGATTCTGTATGACACAGAAGTTAGGTATATGAATCCCATTTTCCACTCTTGCCTCAAAGTCGAAAAAAATAAATAAGTTGTCATCCAACTTAGAGTTAAATGTTTTCAATTTCTGTATATAGCATAAATGATCTTTCGGTACATATTTGCTACATATTTTGCACAACTTATACCAGCACTTATGAGTTGTTTTTCTTCTATTCAATGTGTATATCTCCATACAATGATAACAATATTTGGTTACATTGCAAATGGACTTATTTCCCTCCAGTTTTGGCACTTGATGATTCGCTAAACACTGAGAACTAGTGAAGTAAATGTTACATTCATCGCATTTTGTATTAAAATTTTCTTCAGGTTCGCATGCTGTAATACTCCCGCAGTTTTTACATCTTCCTACACAGCGGTGTTCTCCTTTATTGCTATACCCTTTACAGCATTGCCTACAATAATAATTCAGTGCAAAGGCACCTGTTACACTAGTTATAGTGCTGTAATGATTTGTATCCACATCGAGGAACAGATCAATGTATCGGGTATTTCCAGTATTACCCTTATACAGCACATTTTTCCCTTCTCTATTGGAACCATCAAATACTGTCAATTCAAATTCATTCTCAAAGTATTCCTGGAATTTATCAACGTCGTATAGATCGCCAATAAAGTTTTGCACAATGCAACCATTTCTTCCAATGCAGCCAGGTATTGCGGCCTTGCAAAGGTTTTCAGCAGCTGACTTCTGCGGGAACTCACTTCTAACCAATGAATAATACTGGTTCGTCGATATTTTCTTCTCAGCCCTTTCTATAAAAGCCTTTCCAACAACAATTGCTCTTGGTAGGCATAAGTTATCTCGATTCTTGATAATTACAATAGATCTTGGCCTTTTCTCACAATAATCATCAAAAGGTAAGATATGATAATTACTTTTCCCTCGTTGACCACTTGGTAAATGTACCGTCGTTATTTTTACATCCAAAGGTTCGCTCAAAAAAAATTCTTCGTTACTTTGAATAATCTTCTCAGCTTCTGCCAAAATCACATCTGATGTTAATTGATCATGTTGTCTCAATGTAACATACATAGGCTTGTTAAAATCCTTGTTGTTTAAGATAATCCCAACTTGATCCCTCTCAGAGATATTTCTCAATTCTTTTTTCAATATATTATCGAAGGTCTGCTTTATAACAACTCCAGGGTTCTTTTCCATTTTCTTCAATTGAATAGATGTTTCGGTAATTTTTGTGTTAAATTTCTCACTATGCATTGTATTGCTAGACAACACTTCATATAGTTGCTTCTCAACAGCATCATTGTTTCCTGCATTACTCGTCGATGGCTGTGGCTCCACATGTTCCTGTCCCAAACCAGACATTGTTGAAATAGTTGCAAGTGATGAGCGATCAGTTGAAACCAATGTCCAGGTACCATCATTGTTAATAATGAAATCTGGAGCAGCCAACATCCAGTTATCATCCTCGTTGTCGAACTCTGTAAATTAAATTCATTCAATTACTTTCAACCCTTTTAAATTACAATCAATGTAATAAAAACAGCAACCCACCAATTCTATCCTCTGCCATTATGCTTGTAAATAAAACTCCTTTATTATAAATCTACTTTCAGCACTTTTCAAAGTTATTACAGCTCAATTCAGTAATCAACAATAAACTGAATCAAAAAACAATCTATAGCTAATTTTATACTCTTTCAAAGTGGCGGGGATAAATAATATTGGACAAAACATTCTCCTACTACTAAGGTTTTAATTGCTGACTCAATAGGGCTTGATAAGATAAGGTTTTAATTGTTGACTCATATCCGGCAAGATTAAATTGCTGACTCAATATGACTTGATAAGATAAGGTTTTAATTGCTGACTCATATCCGGTGTGCCGTTTCTATAAATAAATTTCCAACTGATAAGGTATACCTTCATCAGCATGGTATGCGATGGAGGGGGGCGGTAGTGGTGGCGGCTGCCTCAACGTATATGTCTACGTAGACGTCTACCGATCAACCTACCTGCCTACCTACTTTCTCGCCATTTGCGCGTGGGTATGCAAGAGGCAAGTATAGGTAAACGCCACTTTACCTATTTTGTCACTGGGGTGCCTCAGTGGAAGTTCCATTTGTCGCCTCGGTTGGTTTGTTTACATTATTAAACAATTTTCAATTGATTAGAAGTGGTTGCGGTGGTGGCAGCGGATATGACAGCGTCATCGCCCACGCATACCACCCCGTCTACCCACCTTCCAAACCGTGGCCTCCTACCAACATTATAGGTAAACGCCTCTTTACCTATTTTTTCACTGGGGCTCCTCGGTGGAAGTACCATTTGTCGCCTCGGTTGCTTTGTTTACATATCCAGTGCATACTTACTACTCAGGCGATTCATTCATATGATTCAGTTGTGCACGAACTATTCGGGTGCAATTACTTCATGTTCATACTTCTTACTTCATAAGCGAACGATCCAGCTGAACGATTTAGTTGAATGATTCAGTCGTTCGCGAACGATTCAATCCTATGATAATGATGGTTAATTGACTTATCCTTATTTTCCAACGGCACTTTGGGTGCTCGGCTCGGTTCGGTCACGTTCGTGTGACTTTCGTTTTTTACGTGATTGAGCCTGTTTTACGGATGATTTTTTTTCAAAGTCCACATTCCGACGTTTTTTTTTCAATTTCAAAATTTTTCTTGACGAGGTCTGAATTTTTTTCAACTTTTAAATAACATTTCTTTTTCATTTTCTTGACGAGGTCTAAATTTTTTACGTATTTTTTTTTCAACTTCAAAAATCAAAATTTTTCTTGACGTGGTTGATTTTTTTTCAACTTCAAAATTTTTCTTGACGAAGTTTAAATTTTTACGATTTTTTTTTTCAACTGAAGCATAATTCGTACAAAGGGTATAAGTCAAAAGTCAAGAAAGTGAAGAAATATTAAAAAAATGGTATAAGTCAAAAAACTGTATAATATGAGAAAAGAGACTTTGTTGTTTTGTAAACAAAGTTACACTTGAGTCCCTTTTCAATTGAAGTTTGGAAAAGTATTTAGAACAAGTAAAAAAATTTGAAGTTGAAAAAAATTTCGACCTCGTTAAGAAAAATTTTGAAGTTGAAAAAAAATCAACCACGTCAAGAAAAATTTTGATTTTTGAAATTGAAAAAAAAATTCGTAAAAAATTTAGACCTCGTCAAGAAAAAGAAATAATGAGAAATATTATTTAAAAGTTGAAAAAAAATTCAGACTTCATACCTCGTCAAGAAAAATTTTGAAGTTGAAAAAAAAACGTCGGAATGTGGACTTTGAAAGAAAATCACCCGTAAAACAGGCTCACGTAAAAAACGCAAGTCACGCGAAAGTGACCGAACCAAGCCGAGCACCCAAAGTGCCGTTGGAAAATAAGGATAAGTGTTTAATTGTGTGATTTTGAATTTTGAATCGTTCGCGAACGGTTCGATTGGATAACCAAGTCGTTCGCGAACGATTCGATCGAATGACCAAGTCGTTCGCGAACGATTCGATCGAATGATCAAGTCGTTCGCGAACGATTCGATCGAATGACCAAGTCGTTTGCGAACGATTCGATGGAATGACCAAGTCGTTCGCGAACGATTCGATCGTATGATTTACTTAGTCGTTCGCGTACGATTCAGGTGTAGTTACTATTCCATCGTTCGCGGACGATTCAGTTGTATGATTCAGTCGTTCGCGAATTTCGCGGGTGTACGATTCTATCTTTTGCGAATATTTCAGTAATATTATATTATGATTCTTTCGTTCGTAAACGATTCAGGAGCATATGGTACCTTAAATGATTTTGTAATAATCACGATTTATCAGTGAGTAGTTCTGGATGATTCGTCAACAGGATACATGTGATTTAGTCAAGTCTCCTAAGGATTAATTTTTCGCAAAATTTTTTGTCATTTTCAAACGATTTGTACAAAAAAGGGTACTTTTGTTCGTGACCTGTTTACCTACTAATTAGTGAATTCTCATCTGAAAAAAAAATGAAGAACTTCCCGAAATATCAAACATGGGACTTGATCACTTCGAATATAATTCAAATGAAAATGAGTTTGTCCAAACACTTATCGAATTACGCTACGAGATTTACAATTTATCATCCACAAAAACTCACGTTTTGAAAATTCAAAGAGAGAGAAAAAAAGTACCTACATCATCCACCTCACCATCATTCTTCTTACGTCGTTCATCGAATTTCTCGAAAGATACGAAAATTAATTCATTTACCCCGCCAAACAATCGAATTAGCTCTCTCTTTGCGATATCCACTCGGCTACTGACATCGTCAGCGTCAAGCTCGCGTATCCAATCCAAATCAAGTATGACTCAAAATTCCCCTCGCTCGGGTTTTCTTTGAATAGAGACATTTGGAAACCGTGGCTCGTCCGAATCCGTACACTTTATAGAATTAATTTTTTTCCTTCAACTTTTTTCCTATTGTTTTTGTTTTTATTATCGATACACATTGACGAGCGGTGCGGCGAGTAAATTTGGAAGTTTTATTCGTCGTCGTCTTTTGTACAGCTATAAACTTAAACAATAGAGAAGAATTGGATTATACGCAAAAGTGATATATATTCTATAATCGTAAAAATGCTTTTATCGTATTGAGAGCGCGTTTTACCAGGGCGGAGTTTTTCGTTTCAGTATAAAAAGAAACGAACGAAACGTCTCAGTCGCTAGCGTATTAAAGATGGTATCTGGACTCGAACCACGTATGTTGACTCGACGACTCTGCGACTGGGTGAGATTATTTCGACTTTAGAGTATTATCTGAGGCGACCACGGGTACCCAGGGCTAATTTCGCAGGCGACAAATTATCGCGTTTCGTCTGTTCCAAGATAACCGGCAATTTATCAAGGTCGTCTTGTTTTATTTTAAATTTAAAACCGAATTCCAATCATCGAACGTTTTTATCAATCTCACGCTGGGACCTTCTACCCGAATCTTTTTCAAACTCAAGCTGAGCTCGTATTTCGGGACACGCGATAGAGGAAAAAAGAAACCCCAGAATATTGCGGACAAAAGCAACGTGGTTATCTTTTCAGGGCATCGACTTGTTTCTTTCTATTCGCCGAGAGCGAAACGCAGAGAGCTTCTTTCATCTAGACTCCTCGACCCCGCGTACTCGCCTCCCTCGTTAATAAAGCCTATTAATTTATAGCTTTCGTCAAACAAACCAACCCCCGGCTGCGGCCCTGGTTCGTTCACTTGTTGAGTTTCGTCGGTCGAATACCAGCGTAGTAGCCGAAAATAAAGCTTGGGAAAACACGTCGACGAATATCTGGCCAAATTAGTGGTTTTTCTTTTCCGTTCGATGTCGGCCGCTCTTCATCCTTCATCCCTTTGTTTGCTTATACATTTTCATGTGCATGTCTCGAGTCGAGATACTTGAACGGTGTTTGTCATTTTTCCAGCATAAAATCCGATATCGATACTCCCTCGAGATATTTGAAAGTATTTTTCGCGTATTTGCATACTTATTTAAACGTTGTTGGTCGGAGATTATGATTTATAGGAGGGGTGGTTTTTTGCATAATGCTTACAAATGCGTTGTAAAAATAAAGAGATGAAATTTTATTTACCTCGATGTACCCTTTACCGTACATCTTTCGGTATACCTTTTTCTATTTTTTTTTATGGAAAATAATTATCGACGGGACGATATCGATATTGTATTTTCTTCCTGTTTTTCTACTAATGATGCTGATAAGATGAATCCTTCTGGATGTTCGAGGGGGGGGGGTGCTCACTTACCTCAGGGTTAGTGAAAACCGTTACAGAGTCAAGATGTGTAAAATTATCTTTCTAGTTTTGTCCCTTGTACCGTAATGCATCTAGAATATGTAGTTATTTTTTTTATCGAATTCTGCTTTGATGGGTCGAGGTATTGATTCGAATCGTTATTAAATTTTCGCAAATTGGTATATTGTTTTTACTTGAATAAATACGACGGATTTGGTTATTTTTTTAATGATCTTGGATACTTTTTTTCTTATCAACATCGATTTATTTTCGTTCCCTAGCCTGCTGATTTTAAACTTATGAATACTTTGATGAAGTTTATACCTACGGAATTTATTTTAAATCGCCTACGCCACCCTCGGTTCAAAGTTCTAACGTATTTATTGTTCCTGTTCGCGGAATTAATTAGAAAATGAAATGAAAATAAATACTTCGTCGAGCCACGAAAATTAAGAAAGACTGTATTTCTTCCGAATAAGTATTAATTACCTACCTACGTAAAAATTAATGTCGATGGTAATAGGTATTTAATTGGAATGACGTCAGCGGATACGATGAAAAATAAAAGGTGGAAATGAGGAAATTAATTGCGCGTTTTAAATCGTAAAAACAACTTACTGTAGGTAACAGTAATTAAAGAAAAATCAGGGGTTATGTTTTTGAGTTTTTGTTTGAATTGTGATTTTTTTTTGTACATAGAAACGTGAAAAGGAGAAAAAATTTAAAAAAATTGGCAGGAAAGTTTTTCAAAAAATTTTAAAATGTGCCGCAAAAAATAAATTTTCTATTTTGTAAATTTCCACGAAATATTCGAACGTTCAACTTTTTCATAGTTTTTTTTTACTGCTACAAATTTACTCATTTTTCACAATTGTCGCAAAATTTAATTTTTTTTTTAGCAATAAAGTTGAATATTTTTTCCACCAGTGACCAGTTTAGTACTCTTTGATAAAATATGTCCTTGGATGAAGTACTTAGTTTCAACACTTCAACAGTCCCTACCTACGAGAATAATTTTTAAAAATTGAAATTTTCCAAAATTATTATTTTTTTTGGAAATATGCACACATTGGTCGTGTAATTATTGCACTTTCACCTCCTTGAAAAATAATTTCAAGACTTTGAGACTTTTTTCCAACATTGTACAAAAAGTCCAAAATTTACTCCAATTTTTTCAACTTTGAATTTTTAAAATTTCTGTAGGTAAATTTGAATTCAAGTTATTTATAAAAAATTATGGAGAATTGTGTACTGCAGTAAATTATTATCGCGAATAACATCTACCAGATTTGAAAAATATTTTCTAAAAAAGATTTAAATTTTAATACCTATTATTACCTATAGGATTATTAAAAATTTGACCACAGAGGAAGTCAGAATTGGGTGTATCGGATCTGAATGATCAGCATGGCATAAAAATGTTTTTTTAAAAATGTATGTTGATTATTACCTAATCGAATGTGTTTCTGTATTTTAATTGATTACAAATACCGAATTACCTACCTAATGGAAAATGTGCATCTTTTTTGTTTCAGGTGAGTAATGAATTTTCCTCCTTAAAGAACCTATAGAAGAAAATATAGTAATGAGTAAGTTTTGTAGTTTATAATTCGCTAAAAAAATCTTCATATGAAGTGTCGTCAATGATGGGAGTGATGAAACCAGTTGGTGTTTCGTGTCAATCCATCATCTCTTATACATCCTTGAAAATATGAAGCACGTAATTCCAACGCGAAGTGAATTTTGAGTTCAATCAAAAAATTTATCAAAGTACATCATAAAAACCTCTATATCGGAAATTTCAGACACGGAAGTTCATTTCTCGAATTTTGGCGAATTTTTGAAATCTTAAAATTACCTTATCACCCTGCAAAACATAAAAATTTGATCTAATCAACAAAAAAAAGTTGAAATTTGGTATGCTTATACCCCATTTTCAACCTCCCAAATCGATTGGAAGAGGTTTAAAAACGTTTTGGAGCTCCCTAAAAATTTTGGAGTATTTCAGTGCTCGACAAAATTCCATAAAAATGATTCATATGAACTTTAACACTGTTTTCTATAAAAATTGTCAGCCCAAAAATATGAATTTGAACCCAGAGTTGGAAATTTTTGAAAAGTTTATGTACTTCAATTGATCAAATTGGTCACCAATATTGGTAATCCACAATTTTAAGCATTGAAGTTCATATGATGGACCATTTTTAAAAGCTCTTCTCCGATATCGAAAAATTCCGAAAATTTCAGAAAGCTCCTAAACATCTCGAAACTGCTTTTCATCAATCCGGGAGGTCGAAAATATGGTAGGTATATATAGAATTTCAGATTTTTTCGTTGATGAAATCAAATTTCGATATTTTGCAAAGCGATGGGATAATTTTGAAGTTTCAAACATCCCCCAAAATTCAAGGAATGAACTACAGCACCTGAAATTTTATATGTGAGGTTCTTTTAGATGCACCTTTGATTTTTTTAATTTAGACTCAAAATTTTATCTCGAATTGTGATTCTTCTCTTGTTAGTAATCAAAAATTGGTTTTTGAGTTGGGACTGAATTTGGACTTTTCAAAAGAGATAAAATCTAAGATTAACCTCAACGTTGGGTTTCCAATTGAATGAATTTGAAAAAAAATTGGTTATAAGGTCATTTGAATTTCAAATGATTTATATTCATAAAAAAATTCATTAAGTGTCATTTTCTGATCATCCAAGTCATTTCAATCAGTTGATATTAACGCATTCAACTTAGCTGAGGTCAGTGACCTTTCGACCTTTATTGATTCCGGGGTCAATTATGTAAATAATGTATTGAAGTTTGATTTTTGATTATCAAGTTTTTTTTGGTTCATCAAATTACATCTATTACATAAATTTAAAATGATTTTCTACGTTAGTATTAATTGCACGTTGTTATGAATCAATTTATTTGACCTTTTGACCTCTAGATCATTTGAATCCTGATTGATTGTGACGCATGAATCAGTAATTTTCAGTCATACTACCTACCTCAATCATAAATAAAATAATTTCAATTTTTTTTTTGAAGATTCGAATGGAAACAATTTTTTGATAAGTCGGGTCGGTTGACCTTGAATTGACCCGATATTTGAATGCGCAGACTCATTTTGATTTTGATTTTAAATGATTGAATTCAAATTCCATTTTGAGCTATTTAATAATATTGATAATTTCGCTTTCAAACATCAGTTTTCGGATCATTACGGTCAGTTGACGTTGATAACGTGAGCCTGTTTTACGGATCTCCGTAGGTTGGTGAGCGATTTTTTTTTCAAAGTCCACATTCCGACCTTTTTTTTTCTATCTTCAAAATTTTTCTTGGCGAGATCTAAAATCTCTAAATTTTTTAATTTTTTACGAAATTTCTTTTCAACTTTAATTTTATTTGATGTGAATTTTTTAACAAAATGTTTTCAACGTCACTGCAAATTTGTAAAACAAGCCCATGGAGTCAGGTCAATTCTTCAAGTCAAAAAGTTTTCCCAGACAATTTTAAAAATTCCAACCTTGACAAAAAATTTGAAGTTTAAAAAAGTAAAAGTTGATGAGAAATTTCGTAAAAAAAATTAGACCTCGTGAAGAAAAATTTTGAATTTTTTGAAGTTCAAAAAAAATTTGTAAAAAATTTAGACTTTGTCAAGGAAAATTTTGAAGTTGAAAAAATTTCGACCACGTCAAGAAAAAATTTTCAAGTTGAAAAAAATTTCGACTCGTTGAGAAAAATTTTGAAGTTGAAAAAAAAACGTCGGAATGTGGACTTTGAAAAAATCGCTCACCAACCTACGAAGATCCGTAAAACAGGCTCACGTACATTGATATTGACCAATTTTTCGACTAACCCCAACTCTATTGTAAAATTCTGCAATTTTATTCGTTTGGCCTCCTTTATTAGGTACTCGAATTCTGAGTCCTTCCCTCCTATAATTTTTTGGTGCTTTCCATTTAAAGAGATCTGAAATGCAGAATTTTTTTATAAAGAATCCAGCCTAGCTACTATTTTTTCTCTCAAACATATTCTTATCGGGTGAGGTGAAATTATACTTGCAGTACTCTGAGTCTGAATACTCCGACGACATCGCAAGAACAGCAGTATATCTGTCTCGACTCGACACATAATCCCATCTCATATCTTCGCCTCGTCGTCTTGGCATTAAAACAGTCGAACATTTAAATAATTAATCCAGCTAACATCGTACCCTAGAGTAACCAGCTGGTAAAAGCTAGAATTCTTCTCGACATCGTGCCATAAATCCCATCACTCCTTCGAAGTACCCATCTATGTACCTACTGTTAAGATAAAAAATCCGCACTATCTCGTCGTTGGCATATCCAAGTTTTATAAAACAATTAGACGAATACGTAAGTACATCTTAGGTACTTACATAGCAACTGCAGTATGTGGATATAAGATTACCCAAGCACATTGCCGTACGACAAGAAACGACGACCAGGGTAATTAGATGCACGTCTTTCCAGAAAAGGGGTTGTAGATTTAGATACACGAATGGCTGGCGTACATCACGTATACGTATTAAAGTTTAAAATTAGAGATAACTTTTTGACGATGACCTTGACACAGTCACCATCAACTCGGGAGCAACCCTCCGTGTAATTCTTAATACCACCGACGAAGTGTTTTCTTTAACCCAGAGTATAATATTATTGCTGATATACATAAGATTACCCTGTTCGCTGCGTTCTCGGCTTCTCTTTCTTACACGTTCTCTCCGGAGCACGGAACGTATATCGAATTTTATTAAGCCCTTCGTCGAAATGAACGAGAGAGAAAGAGTCCTCAGTATAGACGATTTTATCAACGCTAAAGAGACAATTCGCAAGGCACTAAAATTTCACCGCCATCGACCCCGCCTCCGGTCGTCGCTCAATTACCCCGCAAACTATCGCGTATCCCTCGGGAGCGATTTTATTAACACCAAAGTTGAAATTCGCCCTGTTCGCGTTGGTGGTGTTTTTTTCCTCTCGTCCAAATGATATTGCCACTTAGTTTTCCAGTCGTTCAAGGCCTTTTACGGGTAACGAAGGTCGGAATTTGGCCGCCTTAACGACTCCCTTTTCGGCGGTATTCTTCGGTCAGCTCGTGACCTTGGTGCGGTTCGCGGAGAAGAAAAATTTTTCCTCGTTTGCGATAATTGAACGAGGCTCGATGGATATAAAATTGGGAATCGGGGTGATATTCGACGACATCGTGGATCCGGTATACGAGTTTTTAATTATAGACCGGACACGTGTCCTGGCTCGATAGCTTGTAATTTGAAGAGAGACTGGAGGTACGAAAATACGAGGTTGCGAAGTCGTTCACATTGAACGATTTTTCATTTTTTCCTTCTCTCCTTTGCTTATTTTTGTTGCTCGAGTGATTCACTTTTTTTTTTAAATTTCCTAAAATCAAAATATTTTTTATGTGTTCTTCTTCTTTTTTTTTTTTTTTTCAAATTTTCATTTTGGTACCGATGGTAAACTTCATTTTTCTGTCTAAAAAAACATACGAAAAAAATTTAAATAGCGCTGTCAGCAATTTTAGAACTTTTTTGTAGTAGATGCTGTATTTTTTGGCGAATAGTAATCCATCAATCGAAAAAGGCCAATAATGAATGAAAATATATTGGTAGGTAATTGAAAAATTGATTAGGTAATCGATTATTTGAAATGATCGTCATTTTCAATTTTCAAGTTTTTTGATAATAATGGACTAATTGAAGAAGGTGATTGCTCGGAGAATTAAATTTTTTTTTCAGTTAATCTACTTAATTGATTTCTAGAAGCAACAACAAAAAAAAACATTCAACTCTAAATTTTTTCAATTTCTTGCAATTTTAAATTTTTTTCTAACTCGCTTCTTTTTTGCAGTAGGGTCATTTTCTCATTTTTTTTTTGTACCACAAAGACTCCGAAAATACATCAATTGTCAACACAAGACATTTTGAAATCTTCGATTTTATTACTTAGTATCAATTTTAGGTACCAAAATTGACCCATTAACGTCCATGTTTCAGAAACCTCAGATTCTTTTGTACAATAGGAAAAAAATGGCAAATACTTACTGCAACATAATACCTACTTACCTTTTTTCATTTTTAGGCTCTCTCGAAAAAATAGAATTTTCATTACATACAAGGTCCCTTTATGGGATATCGGTTATTAGAAGCAATAATTATTGCAGAAAATTCCAAAATAATAAAGTTTAAAAACCTTAAAGGAAAAATCAAGTTTGAAAAATTCTTAATACCTGCCAACATTTTTTCCTATTTTAAATTTTTTTCCAATTGTGATTTTTTCTCTTTTGATATTTTTAAATCTTCCATTTTTAGAACTCTCCCAAAAATTTTTTTGTTCAAATTTGATTTTTTAAAAAACTTTTGTAACTTTCATGTTTTTCAAAATTTTTAAAAACATAAAATTAAAAAAAATGACTCTCGAAATCAAAAGAGAAAGTTGACTCCTGACTCCGGCTTGACTCCAGAGTAAGGAGGAAAAAGTAACTCTCGAGGTCACTCCAACTTTGGAGTTTTTCGCAAGTCAAAATCACACCCTGACTCGGACCCCTGCCTTGACTTCGAGGTCAACCTATGACTTTGAATCTTGACCTGCTTGACTTCAACGTCAACCTTTGAACTTTGAACTTTTCACCTGACTCCAGAATTGAATTGGAGTCAGTTTGACTCCGAATCTGGAGCCAAATCTTACTCCGTGATAAAAATTGACTCTTGATTCTGACTCGACTCCGCAGTCAATTTCAGACCTCAATTCTCGATTCTGGCTTGACTCCGAAGTCAAACTCCTACCCCGACTCCTGACTCCACCTTGACTCCGGGGTAAATCAATGATTTTGATTTTTGATTCTAACTTCGGAGTAAATCTTTGACCTTGGTTTCCTGATTCCGGCTTGGCTCCGGAATTGAGCCGGAGAAAAATTCTACTCTCTGGAAAAATTAGGTCATGAATTCGGTGTCAATTTTTAATTTTGACTTTCTACTTCGGCTTGACTCCGAAGTCACTATCAGACCTCGACACTTCCTGACTCTTCCTCAACTCTGGAGTCATTCTTTGACCTTGACTCCCTGACTCCGGTTTGACTTCGGAGTCAAGTTGGAGTCGGAGTCAATTTGAAGTCAGCCGTCAGTGTGACCCAAATCTCGGAGTCTACTCTTAATCCCTGAAAAAAAAATGTATAGAAAAAATCAAAGTTGGAATTTTTAAAAAAAATTACATCAGAAAATTTAAACTTAATAAAATTTGCATGATGAAAAAATTTCAAAATTCAATACAACTTCGATGAAAATTTGGAGTAAAGAATTTGAACTTGGGAATAAAGGGCTCAGTTGAAATTCCATTTTAGCTTTTGTTTTGATCAGTCCGGAGTCGAAGGCGGGGTCAATCAAGGTCCAAAAGTGACTCTGGAGTCAGGCTAGAGTCAGAAATCAACTTTTTTGGGTTATTTATTTTCATTCTCCAACCAATTTTTCTGGCTAATTTTTGGTCACTAAAAAATTTCACAGCTAGTAAAATTACAATTCTTGAAATTCAGACTTTAACACCCGAGACAGCTACTGAAAAACTTCAAATTTCAACTTTGACCACCTCGAAAAGAGAAATCTAACCTAACAACATTTCCTCATTTGGTACGTGGAAAATTCCACGCCTGCGAAATTTCATCCATAAATTCGTCCGTACGAACGAACGTGGCGATTCGATAATGAGATTTTTCAGGCTCGTTAAGGATTTAAAACTGATGTGAAATTCGAGAACTTGGAACTTTTCCCCAATCTCGGAATACTGTTCGGATCTGTTCGGATGAGGATACCACTCGTGGCATCAGACATCGGCGACTGTTAAACTAATATGCCAAGAGCATAAAATATTTTCTTATTTAAGAAATAAAGCACGTTTTAACTGCTCCGCCAGGTATGCGAATGTTCTTTATCATCGGAAGTATTTCCACATTCATGATTCTCGCAGAACGACCTGCTTTTTTTCTCTCTCCCCGCCTCCTCGCCGGTTGTCTTTTTGTCTTACTGACATTAGTGTTGTTCCGAGCGAAATACGTGACTGAACTTCAAACTGCTATGTAGCCTTTTTTTCCTTTATTTTTTTTCATTGGCTTTTCTTTTCCTCGTCGTAGTCGTCGCCGTGAAAAACTTTCATCTGTATAGTGCGTTTCTCGTCGTCGTCGTGCTGGTTTTTTGTCCTAGTCGTCGTAGTTGTCTCTTTTTACCCGGGGTCTCCGTCTTGCTGTCTCGTTCTTTATTATCATTCAAACTTCCCTTCTTTTTGTCCCCCCGCCTCGCCTATCTGCGGATCCTTTTCTCGCTGCCAACTTTTTACCTTTAATAAGTTATTATTTTTGTTAGCCCTGCGTTTCTCTTCTCCGATGTCGTATATCTTTCGTTATATACGTTTCCTCCTTGACGCTATAAAAAATATTAATAAATTTTTCATTCTAGTTTTTTTTTTTATTTTTATTATTTGACGTTTTATAGTATTTAATAATGTCAATTTTTTCCATTTTCGGTCTCGATGTTATTAATTTGTAAAAGTGGCTAATGGGTCTTTTTACCCCTTTTCTCGCCGGTACCCCTTTTTGCCAACTATGATCCCTTTTTCTACAATACGAATGCTGCTTGTTTTTACATCGATGATTTGGTCTCTCTTTCTCGCCTGATTCTCTATTTCACTCTCGCGCCTTTTTTTTCTGTCTATCTTTTTTTCTACCTTCCCCCTTGTCTCTGTGTTCCAGTAACGTTGTAATTATACTCGTTTTTAATTAAAAAATATTTATATTCTTTTTTTTTTTAATTTTACGTCGAAGCGTCGTCGAATTTTATTGAACGAGTTTTTGCCGTTTGTATTTGCACTATATTACGCAACGGTTGATTTTTCTGATGGCAGGCGTTTGACGAGTGTATCAGTCGATTTAGTTTCATTTATCACTTTTTCTCGTTTTGTGTCGTGTTTTATTGGAATTTTAGGTTGAGTAAGGTGAGGTGTCGATTTTTAGATCGAAAATGAGTGATTTTGGAAGTGATGGGTCAGATTCGAATTGAAAATTTTATTCAAGGTGATTCGAAAAAAATTCGAATCAAATTTTCGGTAATTCATGATTGATTAATTTCATGGTTTGGAGTTTTCAAAAGTATTTTGATACATTTGAAATTGGGAAAAATTGAAATAAATTTTAGTTGATAACCTTCAATATAATTTCATCTCAGTTTTTTTCCAAAAAAAAAGTGAAATTTTATCCAACCGAAATAAGTGTATAAAAACAACAAGCAGCGAAGGAGTTTGTAACACAAGTAAAACGGAGGTTAGAAATTTTGGTTCAACTTCTCAGAAAGTTTTCAATGAACTTGAAAAAGTTTTAAAATCTTAATGCAAAAATTGATTGTTATTTAAATGAACGAGGAAAAATTGTGAAAATTTTAGCAATTTTTCGACGAAGGCAGCGAAGAGGTGAAATTTACGACTGATTTATTCTTTTTAGTCAAGTCAAACCTTGAAAATTCTGACAGCAGTCTGAAAAAATTCAAGACTGAAAATACTTCAATTGGAAAAACTTTTGCAAGATTTAAGTGGTTTAGTTAAATTTTCATACCACAAGCCGAAAACAAGAGGGAACATCGCGTTCATATAAAACTACAGTCTAAAAAATTTTTTCTTTCGAAAGATTTATAAAAAAATTCTGTATTTCTGTCCGGAAAAATTGGTCAGGGATAGGGTCGAAAGTAGTATAATAATTCTTTCAGACGCAATAGATGTTAAGCTACGACGTATTTTTTACTCCTTTAAATTGGAAATGATTTTAATAGAGCTTATTTGAGGTGGAAAAATTCACGTAGTCGGAAACGAACGCAGACGTACGTATTTGAAATTAATATTCAAGGAAAAACCTTGAGCAATGAGAAACGAAGGGAATATTTCAGACCGGGACATTTTTTTTATTTTTAAATCGATATAGAAACCTTAAAATAGCCAATATTGCGGAAAATTTTCCAACAGGTCGCCATTCTATTCAAGTATATTTATAATAGCGAATTAGTCGAGAACGATTGAATTGTGAATTCCAAGACGAACGAATCAACCACAAAATAAAAGTTGATTTTAGTAGAAAATCTAATCATCAGAATGGGGAAATTTTTCTTGAATTTAACTTGCTCGCTATGATTCAACTGAATCCAATGATACAAATGAATGATTAATATCGGGTAATCAATGGTTTGCAAAAAAAAAAAAAAAAAATGGTTCTGATCAAAAAAGAATCTGGTACAAATGTCACCTTTTTTACTCCATTCTCACCTAAATTTGTCAAAGTACTTCTACTCACAAAAGATTTCCAAAAATTTATAAACAAAATTGCTGACAAAATTTTTCAAAAAATGGCCCTATCGTGAATTTTTTATCCAAAAATACCATCGACGTCCATTTCTTATTTCAATTTTTTTTCAAATACCCACATCAGTAAAAAAAAAAAAACTTTTTGGAAAAAATGTACCTAATGTAGTGAATTCGACTGAATTACGAACTTTTTTTTTCAAAAATAATCATCAGAGACGAAACTTTACTTTTGATGGGAGGAAGGGGACTGTAATTCACAAATTTAATGACCCGAAGTTTCTCTCGAAACTCGAAACTCAGACTACCATTTCAGGGGAGGGGGATGAACAATTTTCAAACCATTAGTCGTATTGAAAATAAGGAACAAAAATTAAATGGTTTTTTTTGTGCAACTTTTTTGACTAGAAAAAACCGATAAGTATGAGTTTACCTATTGAAAAATTTCTGAAAATTCAATTAAAAGAAACAAAATTTTTTCAAGAGAAAATATTCGATTATTTGGACTAGAAAAGAAGAAAGAAGAAGGTAGCGTTATTTGGAAAATAAATTGTGCAAATTCATTAATCAGAGCGAAGAGAAAGCGAAAATTTTTGAAAAAAGAGCATTGAAGGCTAAATTTTTTTAAATTCATATTTCTAGTATTTAAAGGGAGGCAAATATTCGGCCAACTTTGTGAAAAAATTTCTCAAAAAATTGGATTTTTTTTTTTGTAAACCTGCAACCCTTTCTATTAGTTTTGTCTCTGAACAGGGCTAACCCGCAAACCCGCGTTGGCGGTTGCTCAAGTTCAGCGGAATCATTTTTAAAAACTTTTCTCCAGAGCTGAAAAATTCCAAAATTGATCAGAGGTTTTGAAACGTCATGAAACCACTTGAAATTAATTTGATAGGTCTAAAATTTCAAAAATAGAGTACATAGGAACCAAATTGTAGAAATTTTCCAGTGATGGAAAACTGAAATTATATCAGTTCTTGTTTCAGTTCTCAAATTTCCCTTTTCGTTTCAAAGAACAATTTTTCCCTACTTCAAGCTAATATAAAAAATTCTCCAGAAAAAAAGGATCATTTAGTCATCTGGTTGGAAAATTCTTTGACTCAAATCCTACATTATAATACATAATAAGTGATTAAAAAAAGAGAATAAATTTCCTTCTCTAACCCCCCTCCTCCCCCTCAAAAAATGTACAATCGAAAAAATCAAAATTTGCGATCCTTTTCAATCAAGTTTTTCAATTAGGTATGTACATTTTTGTAGTGTGAGTATAAAATAATTTTTGATAGAAAGAAATTATGCATTATGTAGGTAATATTTTTTAAATGCCGTTTAGTAAATATTTTATGATTTTTCCAAATTTCATAAAAATTTTCAACCGTAAAATTTTGTTTGGATTTTTGATAAATTTTTATGGAGAATTTTTTTAGTCTCCACGAAAAATTCGATTTTTGGTGTAAATTAGTTATATTTTTTTCAGAATTATGTAGTATTTTTTAATGGAAATTTTCAGTTGAATCTGGTTTTGTAAATTTTGATTCTTTCAAGTCAACTTTTTAAAAAATTACAAGGAATGTTTTTCTCGATTTTGAAAATTTTTTTCTCTATTTTTTTTATTTTTTAATGTTTTGCGAAATTTTTTGATGTTGGCTTTAGAACACTGAATAAAAACTACAGCTGTTGGAACTGGTTTGGAACTAAATTTCATTTTAATTTCAGTATCAATATATAATTCCAGTTTTTTTTTTCAATTTCGATTTTCCATCACTGAAATTTTCTTACTATACAAGGCGATGAGTCAATTTTGTTTTGAAAATTCGCCAGAATTCTGGAAATGAACTTCAGCACTTTAAATTCTGGATTTTTTTAATGATGTACTTTCGATCTTTTTTTAGGGGTGGCGGGGGGTGTGTTAAGATGAGTTTTCTCCAGTGCTTCCTTGTACAAAATTTTGCTTAGAAAAAATGCCAGCTCCTTTTAGAGAATTACCACTGGCACCACTTCCACTTCAGTAGCATATTTCAGGAATAATCCAACCCCCATATTTTCATCCAAATAACACGTTCGTGTCGCCATTCTAACGACTACCAATCGAGAAAACTTGTTGCATCCGGGTTTCGAATGATTTAAAGCTGTCATTCGTATCAGGAAAATCGTCCCCTTCGACGTTCTTTTATCATCTTGCATTATTAATCGAATCATACTTATTATGGTACTTGGTTCTCCAATCATGCTTATTTTTATCCCATTACTCAATTCCGCGTACCGTTACGGAATCAAGCAGCCAGCAAACTCGACTCGGGGGTAATGTGAAGTACACTACACGTGCGCAATTGTATCCCATTATAGTGCACGTTCAAAAAAGGGAGAATAATTTAATTACAATACGAATCGTCGGTATAATAAAACATTGTATCGTGTTTTAGGGCTGCTCGGTGCTTGACTTTTGAAAAGAAATATACATAAAGGAATATAATATATTGGACCGAGTCGGCGGAGCGAAGGTGGAGGGCAGACAAAGACGCCAGAATCACTTGGCTATAGAAACTGCTACCTGCACACCTTCGCCTGCCCGAGGTATATTAAGAGGGAGGAGGCTGAGAACTCGTAGCAGTTCTTTTCAACGTAGTAACTGGAGAAAAAAATACCAGAAACGTGTAGACGCGAAGGAGAGAGAAAAAAAGAAACGCTTAATATAATTTGCGGACGTGGCGAAGAAGGTGTCCGGGTCGGAGGAGTGGCACAGGAGAGGTCTGCATTCGGTGTGACGGAAGTAAAAGCTCTCTCGTTCGTTTCGCTGTAGTAATTTTTTTTCCCCAACGTAGGTATATTCCCGTTACGTGGTTTTTTCCTCTCCTCCGGCGTCTCCTCCAGCTCCAAGATGGCACAGAGTATTAGAGTTTTCTCCAGTTACCAAGGCAGGGCGGCAGAACAATTTAACATTATTTCGTTTATATGTACGCTGCTGCAATAAGTATCTGCTACGAGGAAATTTAAAACAAGAGCTGGCTCGTACGATTTAGGCGAGACGAAGAGACTATGTAATGCTCGAATTTAGCAGCGGTTTCGACTCTTATCGTCGGGTATAACGCCAAAGTACCCGGTATACGCTTAGCCTAGGTGTACGAAGTCGAGTATTTCACCAAAATAGACGTGTCAAACGCACACGCTTCCTTCGTCATAGGTACAGCACACGTAAAGCTCGCAGAAGAAGCTCAGCAGATGGAGATAGGTAGGAAGGTGCGTTGTGCTGTTTGCATTCGCACATAACGAAAAGCAATGTAACGTACGTGGCGAGAGATCGGGAAATGTTTCGAGTGATGGGGATGCCGGGGCGAGACGACGTCATAATTGTTTTAGTAATTTTCTTATGTAAAGGTGGCTGCGAGTAGACTGGGGTACGTATGGCGGTCCTTATTGAAATTACGACGACGATACGAATTGTGCAAACAATCCAGACGTTTGCGAATGTGCCGCGTTGGGATGAATGTTTTTTTTAGGCGGATTTTCTGGAGAAGAGGTTGGGCTATTGTGGTGGGTGGTGTAGGAGGGTTGTAGGGAGAAGGGAAGTATGAGCATTTGGCTGGAAATTGATTTTTTTAATTTTTTGAGTTTTCTTTCCTTTGAAGTTTTTTTCTTTTGGTCAGAAATTATCCCTCTTATGCGAAGAGTATTTTTATAAGAAATAATGGTGTTGATTAAATTGCATACTCGGTTCGCCGTAAATCCGCAAAGCATCGATATCATTATGATTTCTGTACTTGGTTCTCAGAAAAGTGGTTCAATTTAGTAGGGGAAAAAATAGTGGTAAATCAGAGCACCCAGAAATTTATTAATGGAGGGGCGTAGAATTTGAGAAAAAATAAGGGGGGGGGTCAAATTTCAAATTAGTCATTTTTATTGATATTTCAGTCAAAAATCATTGATTTTTTCTGACAAATTGGGAATTTATTGAGGAATTGGTGATTTTTGACTGAAAAATCAGTGAAAAATTATCAATTTTTGAATTAAAACGACAAAAATATTGCCCCAACGGAACATTTTTTGAAAAAATATTGCCTGAAAAGTATAAAAATCCAAATTTTTACGTTTTTTCAATAGAAAAATCTTTTTTGGGAGCTCGAGGAGGGGGCTCGAGCCCCCTGAACCAAAAATTTTTAATTTTTTTCAAAAAAAAACCTGTGAAATTTGAAAAATAATTCGTTATTTTTTCTCAATATTGTTTTTTCTCTCTTCAGAAGTTGAATATGTCTAGAATCGAAAATATCTCCAAGCGAGCTTCCTTCTTCGTCCTTATCCAACCCATGTCGTCCTCAAAACTTAGTTATATTCAATAAAAAAAAAATTGGAAAATTGAAAAAAATTAAAAACGTTGACCTTAAGTAGTAAGTGCTGAAGATTATTGAATCTATAATTTTTGTTTTTACATTTTTCTGCAAAAAATGGGGAAAAAATTGTTTTTGAAAAAAATTTAAATGATCAGCTCTTAATTATTTTTGATAATCAGTCCAAGTCCAAATATATGTATTCAAAGTTCAATTTTTTCAACTCTTTATTTCAACTTAATTTTTGAAAAGTGTGACGTTTTTACGTACTTAATTTTTTAAGGGTAAATTGACAAAAAATTAACATTTCCTCAAATTATCCTTTTTGTTGTACTTAGGTACCTACTTGTTTTTCAGAAATTTTGAAAAGAAGAAGGGAAAATGAATAGCTTATGCTTATTTTATTTTTCATTTTTTTTCTCTGGTCATGAATCTGACGATATTTGACGTTGGATACTCGATATTAGATATTCGGTGTTCGATGTTCGATACTCGATGTTCTATAATTGATATTCGATCGTCGATATTCGATATTTGATACTCGATGTTCGTAATTCAATAATCGATGCTCAAAAATGAATAATCGATACCTAATATTCGATATTCGGTAGTCAATAATCAACGTCTAGAAATTTATAATTAATATCCAAAATTCGATAACCGATACCGGAAATTCAATTGACAACTCGACGCTCACGGGGAGCGCTAAAGTCGCTGGGGTGATAGAATACATTGGCTTATATGGGAGAAAGGAGGTTTTTCGGATTTTTATCGAAAACGGTGGGTTTTTGTGAAATGTGCCCATGAGAAGAATTAAAGGCGACAAAATTTCCTATCGATTGATGCAAAAAGTTTTGAATTTCATTCAAAAATAAACATTTTATGGACATTTCTTTTAATTTGTTTTTTGCTCATGTCAACTTTGAATTAAAATAACTCAAAATCGAGATCGACAACACCAATTTTTTATTGCAGTAAGTTGTAGAGAATTTTATCCTCTTTCCAATGATGTATCGACGAGCTTAATCGCGTTAATATTCTAGCCGCTATTCACGGTTTAATGCATTGAAACAAATTCATCATTTTTGAAAATAACGGATCAGCTAATCAGATGTTTTCAAATATGAAGATAACTGTTTCAACGCATTAAAACGTGAATAGCGGCTGGAATATTAACGCGATTAAGCTCGTCAATACATCATTGGAAAGAGGATAAAATTCTCTACAACTTACTGCAATGAAAAATTGGTGTTGTCGATCTCAATTTTGAGTTATTTTAATTTAAATCTGACGTGAGCAAAAAACGAATAAAAAGAAATGCCCATAAAATGTTTATTATTGAACAAAATTCAAAACTTTTTGCACCAATCGATAGGAAATTTCATCATCTTCAATTCTTATTATGGGTAAATTTTACGTAGACCCACCGTTTTTCTTAAAAATTCGAAAAACTTTATTCCTCCCATATAAGCCAATGTATTCTATATGATTGTATCACCCCAGCGGCACGTAGTTGCAACAACATCGGATAGATGGAGCCACTTGTAATCGAGCCGTCAATAATCGATGCTCAAAATTTGATAATCGATACTTGAAATTCGATTATCGATACCTGACATTCGATAGTTGATTTTCGATATTTGATACTCGATCCTTGAAATTCAATAATCGATACTCAAAAATCAATAATCGATAACTAATATTCGATAATCTATATTCGAGATTTAATAGTCGATACCTAATAGTTGATCAATAATATCAAGAATTCGATAGTCGATACTTGAAATTCGAAAATCGATGCGTAAAATTCGATAATCGATACTTAAAATTCGATAATCGATACCTGAAATTTAATAATGTATGCTCAAAATTTGATATACGTTACTTAAAATTCTATAATCTATACCTGAATTTCGAGAATCGATACCTGAAATTCGATAATCGGTGCTCAAAATTTGATACTAGACAGCTATTTGATAATTGGTGTTTGGTTTTGAAATTCTAATATATTTTTTCGATATCAATTTTCTCAAAAAGTTGGAAACTTCTTTTTCAGCCCTTTTCACTTCATTATTATTTTTTAAATTTCTTTCAACTCAAACATTTTTACCATCGCTTTTAAAAATTTTCCAACTTGAACATTTTTCCAACCAAATTTTTCTTGAAATAGTTTAAATTTCAATACTATTCAAAGGAATCAGACTTTAATGTTTTTCATATTTCTTTTAATAAAAATTTGTAAAGAAAAATTAATGCTTGGACACGGTATTCTGCATATCACTTTTTTCGAATTTTGTTGAGTCTGATAAGAAAATGGTTGTGGAACAACTTGAGGAAGACCTGGTAAAAATTAAAATTTTTTTGGTCCCTTCTACCCTCCTCCTTCCAGGAATTTTCTATAAAAAATTAATGAATTTTATTGGTTGCTGTTTTGTTGATGCTTTGTCGTATCATTACCTTCAAATAGTAAAAATGATCACTAACCCTCATTATTTCATTTCAACGCATTATGAATCCAATTTTTCATATTTTTCGATCCCTTTGATAATTTTCATCGCATACACTCCACATCTCTCTATATCTTGTGGAAAATCCGGCTCAAACGGTTCCGCAGCCTTTTTTATTTCCACGTTAAATATTCCGTTGTTTTTTCCACGACGACACGGCGGAAGGGCTCGACTCGTGGCGGTTTTTTCCTCTACGTATTTTTTTTTTTCGAAACGGCGGCGCGACAGCCGCCGAGAGCGAGAACGTATTCGATGGTAATTTTCGTCGTTTATTACTAGAATAAATAAAAACCCGTTATGTAAATAAGGACGTTTGTAAATGTGCTAGTTGGCATAACAGAATGAGTGAATGAGAGAGAAACGTGAAAAAAAATTCTACGCGGTGTGTTCCGGGTTGGGCAACGACTGCCACCGATGGCAGGAGGAGAGAAGACAGTTGGATATACGAAGAGTAAAACGCCCGCCACCGACGAGGTTGATCGTACTACGTATTTTTTTTTTAGTATGCACCCGATGAATTTTTACGTCGAGAGAAAAAGTTTTTTTTTTAACGAAAGTTAACCAAGATCGAGGGAGGGAGGAGGCAAAAAGGATGAAACGAAGAGAGAAAAAAAACTGTAAATAGTGTTCTCGGTACTGTACCAGCTAATCCAAAGTTGCATATATTTATGAAGGTGTTCGCAGCGAGGTAAGGGAGGGAGACGAGACACGAGAGTATTTCCCAGATATATTGGTACGCTTTCAACGTTTCGTGCAATGTTTGTTTTATCGCAACGTTGTACAGCGATAATACAATTATTACGCGAATTCGACCCGATGGGCGGGGGCAAAGGAAGGGTATAATTTCAAGTTCGATGGCCGCAGAGGTAAAGCGAGAACGATGTTTTTAAATATAAATCAAATTTTATATATTATTAAAGTTTTAACCGACGGCGCGAAGGGGAAATTCCGCATTCACGTCTGTCGACCCTCGAACTAGAAGTACATAAGTAGGTACGTGAATGGAACGAAAGATGTAGACGAATAGGGAAAGGCAAGGGGCAGATTTATGCGAACTTTCCGAGTCGGCTTGCTCGCTATCTAATTGAAATTAATCTCAGCCACTTTGGAATTTTCTTTTTAAAAAGCTTAAAGTATTCAAAAAGTTTTGCCATATGTAACCAAGCAGTATCCAAGACTAGCGTTGTTTTTGCCATCACGAGGAACACATTCGTAAGTGTACGTGCATGCGTTACTTTTTGCTCTGCTGATAATGCTCGATACTTGGTACTTGGGATGAGATAAACGAGGAATATAGGTGTCGTAGGAGTAAAGCTATCCGGCTCGTAGATGTCACAAAAGAAGTACCGAAAACTATACACTCTCGCAGACTAATCCGAGCGCTAAAATTTAATTAAAAGTTGACTATATACACAGCTACCTATATAACTATACCGAGATACCCAGGGATGTTTTTTTTTCGACGTCCTTTCGCATATGGCTCCGTATCGAGAGGCTTTCGAGAATTCGACGACTCGACGATCGAGTTCAATTAGCCCATCGAGCCGGTCTACAAGTAGAAATAAGCTTTGGCTGCGCGGCCAGCGACGAGTGAAATATGCGAGAGACGAAACGACGCGATGAGGCTATATAATTTGCATTATTTCCATAAGTTACTCGATCTAGTATATAAAGTTGGTAAAGTTATCGAGCTTTTAATTAGAATACATCGGGGATACCGAACGAGCGCTGCGTTCGGCCAGGTAATTACTACACGTAATAGCTGTTTTACGCGTTCAAATTCGACGAATTTGCAGCGCCGAGAATGGCGCCTGGCGCAGAACCCGCCGGGCCAAATAGAGTTCGAGGAGGGGAGTTTTGGACTTTCAGATTGCTGGGAAGCGCTGTACGGTGAATTGAAGGTAAAATGGAGGTTTTTGCGGGGAATTATGAATGGTGTCTGAAATTATTGGTGGAATGGGCGGATGTTTTGTGATGAAAATGAAATTTTGAGGGCTCTGGGCATGTGTTGGTATTTTTATAACGTCGAAGTAACGTGAAAGATGAGCCGATTTGAGTCTCTTTAAATGATGTATGATTGAAAAACATTTTTTCACCAATTTTTTTCTAAAATTTTCCAAACTTGAGTTTCGATGTTTATCTAGAATTTCTAGATTTATAGATTGGATTGTCCTTAGGTGAGAGGGAGTCAGGGGCGAGGAATTTGATGTATTTTTTCATTCTTTGATTACAATGACTGCAATCTATCAGATCATTTTGTCACAAGCCTCATCTGGCCCGAAGAGTTCTGCGCCAGGAGTGGCTCCTGGCGCAGAACTCGTCGGGCTAAATAGTGCTCGAAAAGAGAAGTTTTGAATTTTAATGTGGCTGGAAAGTAATGTTACAGGGAATTGAAAGTAAAACCAAGGTATATGCAACGAATTTATAACTAGTGTTCATAATTGTTGGTGGAATGGGCAGATGTTTTGCGATGAAAATGAAATTTTGAGGGCTTTGGATATGAAATGGTTTTTTATAACACCGAAGTAATGTGAAAAATGAAAGCCAATTTGAGTTTCGTAAAATGATGTATGATTGAGAAACATTATTTCATCAATTTTTTTTTTAAAATTTTCCAAACCCAGGTTAAATGTTTGTTGAGATTTTCTGGTTTATAAATAGATTCTTTCTCAGGGGAGAGGGAGAAACGGAGAGAAATGATGTATTGTTTTTCATTGTTTGATTATACTGACTTGAATCTATCAGATAATTTTGTCTCCAACGTCATTTAGTCCGACGGGTTCTGCGCCAGGAGCCACTCCTGGCGCAGAACCCGTCGGGCTAAATGGTGCTCGAAAAGAGAAGTTTTGAACTTTAGTGTGGCTGGGAAGTGATGTCTCTGAAATTACTTGTAAAATGAGCAGATTTGAGTTTCTCGAGATGATGTATGATTGAAAAACATTTTGAAGGATTCAAAATTCCAACTACGAGTATTAAAGCTATGCGGTGTACACCAATGGCTCATCTTTCACATTACTTCGAATTTTTACCAAAATTGAGAAAAAGTAAAAAAGTGAATAAGCGCACCGATTTCTACTTATTCAAAGGCGCTGATTTCGAATATGCAATAATTTTTTTCATCTGACCCCTCTGAACTCCCCTATTAGCCCTCTTAAAATTGGTCAAAATTCAAAAAAATGAAAAATAACATGCGGCCTGTCGTTTGTTAGGTATTTGGAGCATGGTTGGTAAGCCGTATTAAAAAAATGCGGCTGGCTGACTTAAGCTTACGAAAAAAAAAATACAGCTTTGGCTTTTGGCTTTCGGCTTACAAAAAAAATATATACGGCTTTGGCTTTGGCTTACGGCTTACGGCTTTTGGCTTACGGCTTTTGGCTTTTCGCTTAAATTTTCAAACATTTCGCTAAAAGTTGATTTTTTAAAAAAATTTTCATCATTTAGCTGAAATTGATCAGAACGCTTGAGTTTTGAGTTACGTTTTCATAATGTTCATAATCATTTTTAGAGGTAAAAAATCAATGTTGTGCTCCGTGCTCCGTAAAAAATTTAAGCCGAAAGCGGAAAAAAAAATAGAGCTTACGGCTGGCTTTAGCTTTTCAAATAATAAAACTTAAGCTTTCGGCTGGCTTTTCAAAACTAAGATTTTACGGCTTATTTTTGGCTTTCGGCTTAAGCTTTCGGCTGGCTTACCAACCCTGATTTGGAGGCGCTGAGTTCGAATATTTACTTATTTTTTTGGGTTTGACCCTTCAGTGCCTCCAGCCTCCACTTTGGGGAAAAGTACGATGAAAAAATTAAAATGACGTGTGATATATCGATTGTCACTAATTTCGGGTCCTAGAATCCGAATATCGATTCATTTTTTCTTTTTATTCCTTTCCCCTTGCTCTAACCGGCACCCTCCCGAATTAATTGTACCTATATTTCGGTTAGAGCAGACAGAAGGGGATAAAATCGAAAAATAAGTCGATATTCGAATTCTTCTACCCGAAATTAGTGGCAATCGATATATCACGCGCCATTTTAATTTTCTAATCGTACTTTTCCCTAAATGTGGAGAGTAAAGTTTCCTTCCAATAGATTTCAATTATCTATTTTTCTCCCAAATACTTGGTTTTCGAGGCATTTTCTCCCATACTTCAGAGTTCAAAATTTACCATTTGACCCTGCCGGAAAAAAGGGCCCTGGTGTTGAAAAAAGGGAGGAGAAAAATATTTGTGATAAGTTTTTAAAAGGGACAGGAAAAAATCCCCATTTTTTTGGCATGATCATCTTTCTTGAAAATATTTAAAAAACTAAATCCCCCCCCAAAAAAAAACCATTTTGACTCTGTTTGGAAGGAAATTTCACACTCTCGCGATTCATATTCAATTTGTGTGGTTTTTTCGAAGCTCGAATTTCTAAGAAACCCAATTTCTATAATGAACTACATTTACTTCATTTACTTACCTATTTGAAACTCAACAAATTTTTCCAACGAAATCGATTTTGATTCGTGATTTTGACCTACTTTTTTAGTGCTAAATTTAATTATGGTTTTAGTTTTTTTCCACCTCACCGAGGCTTCTGTTTTACTCTCTGAATTCGTTTTTTACCCTCCAAAATTGTTTTTTTACGCTTTGAAGTTCATATTACGAACACCAAAAAGTCATACTACAGAATATGAATTTCAAAGCATAAAATTTTCTTTCAGTGGAGGTCGATTAATTTTTCAAAGAAGTTTAGATTTCAATACATTTTCAATAAAATATGAAAGTTGAATTTCTAACTTTTAACTGTAATATCTCGAAAGCTTATCCTTCTAGACAACAACTAATTGGACCCTAAAAACACGAAACAAATTTTTCGTTCTATAATTTTGAATAAAAGTGTCAAAGTTATTAGAAAATTGGTAAAATTTTCCACAAAAAATTCAAATCGTGAAAAATTGAAACTTGCTGTAATTTTCTTCGCTATTTTTCTCGCGATCAGGGCAAAAATTACTTTAGAACTGTATTGTTGCGCATTTTTGTGCCAGCATGTGATATAATTCCGAGGTGTAGGTGTGATATTTTTTTTTTATATTAGGTACCTGCGTATTTTATATGTATTTTTAATTGATGAAAAAATCGTCAAAAATATAAAAAAATCATTTTTCAAGCATTATTCAAATAAAATTACTCTATCGACTTTTCGAATACAAATTTTATACGTCTCTCGCTTCTCCATCAGTTAACAATTTCACGAGGAAAATTTCCTACAGCTTTGGTCGAATAGTCGTTTATCGACCGTGTAATTCATCCATTAACTACACTTAGTATTTTTACTCTGTCGAAACACGAATAAAACCAGCCACGTTTTAATGTCGTTTCGATATTGTAAACAGTCTCGCAAAACTTGGGTAATTTACATGAAAAGTGTTACGTATTTTCTACACGAAACCATATCGTACTTACTTCCAGACTTACATATCTATAGAGTTACTTTTGCGAAACACCTTTGACCCCCAATCCGAGTGTATTTGTCCAAGAACATTTTCTTCTTAAATATAACACCATTCGGTATGTAACTAAAACGATTTTCGTATACAGTGTTTTTCATCGCCAGTGCTAGCGCCATCCAAGAGACGCTCGTATATTTCTTGCGAGAAAAATAAAGAAGGTATTTGCGGTCTTAGGTATGGAGATATTTATGAGTTTGCGGAGGTTTAAGTCCTGGATGTGTATTTACCGTGTCTTCTGTGGTCTTTTTTTCCCTCCCGATCTCCTCTGGCTATTCTACGGTATCTACTCGGTTCTGGATTGTAATGTATGTGAAAGTACCCATGGTATGTAGTATTTTGGTATGTTGTAAGTTGGTGCTAGGTGCATAGTTGAGAGTTATATGTACATATGTGGTGGAAATTCGCGGATCACGGTGCAAATACGTAATTCTTCGGTTCGTTCTTGTGAAATTTGTTTTTTTTTCGTGCAGCTGGGTTGGTTTCTTGTAAGGTGGGCTAGTTGAAGAGGTATGTATCTTATACTAGGTAACCTCTTGTCACCGAGGTCGAATGGTTCGCCATTCGCGGACTCTGTAATAGCATTAGCATATCGTGACATGCGGATTTATTTAGTTTTATTACCGTCTTTCGAGCTGACTGTTTGTATTACTGGGTTGCAAATTGAGGGTTAAACCGTCAAGATGGAGAATTATTAAAGAGATAGATGCATGGGGAAGAGTAAATACTGGGGTACGTACTTTGAAAATACCAGCTTTCGTTGCCTTCTGTGATGGCAGTTTTTCTTCTTATTTCTCAATTTCTGAGTTATTGAAATGCTTTCGAGAATGTTTGGTCTCTTTTTTCGACAGAGGAGTGTTCGGCGGGGTTGATTTTTAGATAATGACCAATATGAACTTGAATTCACTGAGATTCTCTTGATATGAATTAGACGTTGGTTCGTTCAAATATTTTTTTTTGAATGGTGAAATAAATTCTGAAAATTTTGAAAATTTCAGAAACCTACGAGTGAATTTTTTAAAATTTTTATGAGGTGCAATGATGTGAAAAAATTCAATGAATGTTGTAAAGGGCAATTTTTCGGCTTTTTGCCATTTTAGGACAAATTTTCAGGAATTCTGTGAATTTCATTCTGTAATTTTTGGTCCAGTCTCACACAAAAATAATGGTTTAAAAATTTCCTCCCGTTGAAATTACAGCTTGATTGAACTCTTCGTGGTTTAGGTGTCGAGAAATTCAATTTTCGATTTTTTTTTTAGTCTCCAATGTTTTGGAAACCTCTAAAAAGCTAAAAAGTTGTGATTTGCCTCGAATGTATTTTTGTATAAAATATAACTTTTTACTCCACAAGCTCGAAATTTCGTTTGGAGTTTTCTTTTCATATGTAAATATTTGTTAGGATCATTTTTTGAAGGGTCAATTTGGAAAACGCCTGGATTAAAAAATTTAATTTTTCAAAATTTGAAGATGGAATTCTCTTGATTTAAATATTTTATTCGCCTTACCTATTCAATGATTTGAATTGCATTTTCTACTTGTTTTACGAAGAAAAATTCCAATGGATATCTATTGAAACATGCAATCAACTTTTTTAAAGGCATCGAATTTTTACCCACGGACGAACTGATTATATCTGAGACTCATACACGAGTATGTCTGCGGAGAGCTGATCATATCATGAAAATTTTCACATCTGATCAAATCTGCTTCACTTTTAATACCCAGAAAAAAAATCTGAGCTGATCTATCTGAGAAAAGCTGATCAGTCAGATTATTAAATTGATCGCATCTGATGAAAGTTGGGTGTGTTAATTTTACAGAGAAATTCTGCAATTTTTATGAAATTGCATAAAAATTTTGACCATGTTCTACCAGAAACTAAATGATCTGCTAACCACTCCAAAATCTTTCAAAGTCACATTAAATTTTAAGAAAAAATTTCAAAGTTTGGTCGATGTAGGAAAAATTTTATTTTTAAAAAAAAAGTGAGATGAAAAAAGTTCAGAAATGTTTTTGCTGGAATTGAAAAAAAATATTTTAAGAAAAATTTCATGATTCGAGGAAATTTTAAGAAAATATTTTGGAACGTAAAAAAATTGAAAAAAAATTTTACTTCATAAAAGTTACAGGAAAAAATTTTACTCTTTGAAAATGTTGCTGGGAAAAATTTTAGGGCTCGAAAAAAGTTGAACAAAATTAGGAGCAAATTTTGAAAATAAATTCCCAAATTGAAAAAAATTTCGAGAAAAAAGTTTGGAGTTGAAAAAATATTTGTTTCCTTAGAAATGATCATTTCAGTCAAGATGTCTAATACATCTGACCCACTCGATTTTGATCAGATCTGATTAGATCATCTCAGATGTGGCCACTTTTCATATTTGATCATTTTTACATAAAATTTTGGGAAGATTAACAGACCTTGTCCCTGAATATTGTTGCATCTCCAAAAATTGGAAAAAGTCGCCCAGCAGTTCCCCAAAAATTAGAATTTTCTGTTTCAAGAGTCTTCCAGGGTGGGGGGGGGGCGAAAAAATTCTTTAAAAGTTGAAAAAAACTTGATTGTACCTATTTTTCTGCTGTAGCCTCTTTCTAGTGAGAAAGGAATCTGTAAATTTTCAAAAATTACCCACCATGAGAAAAAATTGGATATTCATTATATCATAAAACGTGAATCTATTTTGACCTCTTTCCATATTTTTTATGAAATAAAACTGAAAATTTTCGAAGAGCCATTGCCCATGAAAAAAAGACTAAACTGAGGATCATTTCAATCAATTGAAAGATTTTCAATTTCCATCGAATTTTCTAATTTCATTTTTATGAGAATTTGAATTAGTTTAAAATCTTTTACAATGTGGTTCATCTAAAAATTTTGGAAAGCAATTTCTGTTTTAGAAAAACTTCTTCAAGGAAATCAAAATTTATTTTTTTCGTTTTTTTTTTTAAATTTCAATTTTTTTTATTCTTTGGGTATATCCAATATTTTATTTAAAGAGCTGAACCTTGATAGCGAGATTTTTTTCCATAAGCAAACAATTTAAAATATCTAAAGCTGTGAAAATCTAATAATCCTCTCTCTTTCTCTCCAAGTAAACACACAAAGTTATTCGGTGATACCATCATGAGACGACATCGCAAATAAGAGGAAATACAAAATACGTACTGTACAAACTAGAAAATATTATGTAGAATACAGGAAGCACCACGGAGGGAACCGAAAAAGAGGAGAAAACGGAAAAAACTCGTGTACTACACGAACACGAGACGAACAAGTCCAAAAGTTTGACATTACGAAATACGGATATACAAAAAGTACGAAAAGAGGTGGCGGCGAAGGGACGGCGTTAGCAGAAAAACGTAAATAGCGGAAAACCTATGCTATACGATGAAATGGACATTTAATAGAGATATTTTCAAACGGCTACGCCAGCGTGTAGCAGAAAAGTTTCACATATCGTACAACTATAAAGTATATACGTACATCGTCGTACTATTACGTATAGTATTCGTCCTCGTCCGTACACCACGAAACGCTGGCAAACGGCTTTTTAAGAGGGAAAACTCTCGAGCACCTTAACATGTGCCCTGGATAACTGGACTTCTGTCAATAAAATGAAATATAACGCCTATTACCGAAGAGAAATGAGAACGATCTTGATATCGCCGTTCAAAAGGTACATTGAAACACTCTTTATACTTCGCCTATGTAAGAATTGCGCGTCAGAGTGTCCCAGTGTGTGTACCAGTAACACAAAAGAGCATTTTTTTTTCACTCTTCACTCTCTCTTTCGCTCCGTACTTTATCACAAGTATATACAGAATCGATAAGTATTTTTTGGACTGGTGTGTATAGAGAAGAGAAAAAATAAAGGAATTTTTAGGTTTTTTTTTCCACTCTTCGTACTTAAAAGAGGTTTGGATATATCGAGGGTAGATTTTTTCGAGAGGGAGAATGATACAAAGAAGATAGCTTGAAATCGAGTATGGTCTGTGGCAGATGAAATACTTGCTGAAACGATCTTGAAGTTGACCCGTGTCAGGTACCTTTTGGCTTGTGGATTACTCGGTTGCTAGCTCGAGTTTCCATTTCATTGAAATGTTGATATTCAATTTTGCGTGATGAAGGGATGACATAAAAAGAGAGGGAAGAATGTGTTGCTCAGTTATAGGATTTTTTTTTTTTTTCAGAAATAATGAAGAATTATGTATGAATTTTTTTTTGGTTCTCTAGAGTTATCAAGTGAAAAATATGAATTTGGTACTTGAGTTTGAAAAAATTTTAAATCAGGGATGAAAATTCCTTAGAAATAAACAGAAAAATTGATTGTTACTTACTGTATGAGCAGATTGAGGTAGAATATTCTAAAGTACAAATCTGTCCAAGTGGTGGGGGGGGGGGTGTCAAAATGTCCCAAATTAATCATATTTTTTTATTTTTAGTTTTTTTCAGTTAGGGAAGGTTGGAGGCCGAAAAAATTATGAACATCGTACGTTGAATTTAAAAAAAAAAAAAAAAAAAAAAACATAAAAATTGAACCTATTTAAGATATGCTGTCTCTCTTGACGAGAAAGAATTTTAAAAATTTTTTCAGCCTCTTAGACGGGAAATAACGTAACTATCATTGAATCGAGATCGCCAAAAAAATAGTTGAAAATTATTTAAAATTTTGATACTCTTCGATGTTAACTTTTCCAACAAAAAATCACCCTTAGAAATTTTCTAGTTTCGAAATAAATGTTGAAAGTGGAACCATTATTTCAATTCTGGAAAACGAAATTCCCCCCCCCCCCCGCAAGTTTCCTATGTTTTTAAGAAACATCACTGAAAAGGTGCAATGAAAATTTCAATAGGTACAAACTCATTTTTAAAATTTTTCATTGCGTTTTTAATGCAACGGCTCTCTCATTTCCAGGCTGGATTTTTTTAAATTGAAAAGGTATAGCGAAAAAAATCACCAATTCGGGGGGGGGATTATCTATTTCGATGAAAAAATCCTCAATTCTAGCGAAAAATTATCGATTGTGACAATAAAACACTGAGAAATTATGTTGAAATTTTTTTAATTTCTTACCTAAGATACCAAAAGTTAAAACTTTTTGGTAAAATAGATGTAGCAGAAGAATGAGCAGAAAGAAAAAAAATATTCGTTTTTTTTTCATTTTTTTTTTTTTTTTTGAAATGAATGTTTGCGATGTACCTGAAAGTTGAAATTTTGATATTTCAGTAGCAACATGTTGAAATTTTTTTTTATCTCCGGAAATAAATCAGGTATTTATTTATACATTTTTGAAAATTGAATTTTGTACTTAGGTATACAACTATTTTTCTGTTTATTTTTTTTCGAAGATTCTTCAACAAATTCTTTTGCCCAAAAACGTGAATAATGGGTAAATTTTTCCAAAATTGAAGGTGTATGATTCGAAGAAATATTGTGAAATAAAATTTTTGAATAAAGTGGAATCTGTGTAAAAAATTCAACCTTTTTTGTAATTTGAAATTTTATTCCTGTTTTTTTTTTTCATCACAGAGTTTATCACTAAAGTTGAGCTCAAATCAACGTTTTCGTTTATTACCTATCTGTGTTTTCAGAATTTTTAAAAATTTAACAAAAATTCTGCAATTTGAAAAAGTTATAGAATTCAAAAATTTTCAAAGTTTGATTCCCATAAATTCTATTCAATTTTATATTTCTATAAATTTTTTCCAATAATTTGAAAATTATTTCTTTTCGATTTTTTTTTTGCAGCTTTGAATTTTATTTAAAAAAGTTTTTCAACTCTATAATAGTAGGAAGAAATTTTAAAATTGAAGAAAAGTTACAGTTTAAAAAACGTTTTACAGAAAATGATTTTGAAAAAACTATCGTTAAAAAAATTGGAAAATTTTATCAAAACATTCAAAACCTAGATCGTCGAAATAGGAATCTGAAAAATTGTTGCATATGGTGCTTAAAATACAAAACAATGAAATGGCTTGCTCACATCTTTTTCAAGTCGGAAATTTTCGATGTACTTACTTAAAATGTCAAATTTCTCTTTTTCAGCTCCTTTAGATTTTGACCTAAGTTTCTTCTCAGTTTTGAAGACGTCCGTCGTGTCGGTCGTGTCGTCTCGTAGATCTCCTAAAATAAAAATTTTAACTATTTTTGGAATCACTTTGTGTTTTTTTTTTCAATTTTTGTGGTAAGTAATTTGTAAGTAATTTAAAATTTGTAGAAAGTGAAACACAGTAGGGCTAGATGTTTCAATTATTGATTTCTACCCCCTTTTTTTTTGCAAAAATGTAGGTAAATTTTTCTTGATGATTCTAAAAAAAAAAAGTCTGATTTATATTTAGAGCACTGAAACCCTTTCCAACAGCATCTCAACCCATTTGCTCCACCTCTCGAGATTATTTTCCAGCTCAAACTCAAGGTTTACTTTTTCCTTCAAAATGACCAAAACAAGAGAGCAAAAAGTACAATTTTCGAAAAAATTCATGTATTTTCATTCTCGGGATCAAAAGGTCATCAACCTCGTATTAAATTGATGCTATGAATGAAATTATATTTTCGTATCTCTCCTCCTTCCCTTCTTCTCCCACCCACCTCCAAATACTTTATAACTAAATTATCATTCGACAAGTCATAAAAACTCGACCATTTTTATCGCCTTGAAAAATTACTCCAGCTGATTGGTTATTTGAAAAAAATCACCCCAACACATACCTATCTCAAAAACTCTTCTCCGCAGCACCAAAATACACCCAATTCCGATCTCTTTTTCGTTCTTTTATTCGCAAGTTCGCCATCGTATCGGGTCATAATCCGGGTACAATTTTCACTCCGACACCATAAAAAAAAGCCACACACCCAACATCGCATTCTTAAAAAGACAAAAAAAAAACATAATTTACAGTATTTCATTGTTTCATATCAATAGTAAAAATTAATTTAAGTTCTGGATAATTTTAAATCAAATATAAACGCAACCTCAGCTTTATCCGAATGTAAACAAAATAATTTCCTCTTTTTTTCCGGTATGCGAGAGAGAGAGTACATATTACATATATACCGAGTCCGCAAAAACAGTTCAGTGATAGGGTTTATTTATATTCGTTCATAAACAAGGGAAAACACAATTTCTATAATACAGCACTGACCCTTTTTTTTTTTTTTCAAAAAAACACTGAAACCCTGCGCAAATTCTCGTTCCAAAAAATCGCCAGTTCTTTTTGCCTCGGCATTCTCGGTATTTTTTTTTTAATTTAGTGCCAGAATTACGCTTTTATGCAATACGCTACCGCATAAAGTTCTATTTACATTTAGCTATGCGCTTATTATGAGTAACTTTTTATCAAACGTATTTTGTAAACATTTGAGCGAATGATATCACTTTGATTATTACTCCGCAGCCGGTACAGCGGAGAGGGCGGTAATACAAGCATTTATTTTCAATACTCGTTCGCGATACGAGCCAGGGGTATTAAAAAAAAAATAGTCGGCGTGCTCTCTCGAGTAGATATTTTAATTTACTAAAGCTGTAATGAGAATCGCCAGTATTTCGCTTATTGCAATAGGTACCACTCGTTTGAAAAAAAAAATTGGAAAAACAGCTCGTTTTCAGGGATATCGTAGGAGGCTCTACGAACCGCAAAAAACAAATCACTTCAAAGCTCGCCCCCTCTTTCGGTCACGCCGTTCAATTACTCGGCAAACAAAGAATCACCTAGCTCCGGCTTTGTCCAACACCTCGACAAATTTTCGGCCCGAGTTGGTTATTTGAAATGTCGCATTATTGGTGTACACGGCAAACACGAACACTTTGAAAAAAAAAAATAAACACCGTAGGTTTCTGTGTCGTACGACCCTTCATTACCGCATCTCATCGGTCTCGAGGAGACTGATGCAAAGGGAAGAGTTGGCAGCGGGTATTAGGTATCGGAAGGAGTAAAAAAATAAACACATTTTGGTTAACTTTGGCCCTGCGGCACATAATGAACGAGCTTTAATATGAAAAAGGATTTAATCTACAAAGGCCACTCTACGCTTTATGTTGCTGTTTCGAATACAAAACTTCGGTCTATTCTTTTATGTACTGTGCAGTTGCTAATACGTGTACGTACCACGGTCCGGGGTTTATCCGGTAAATAGAAGTGGGCCGGGGAGGAAGGCTTACATACGAGTATAACACACAAATTTAACGCGGCAGCGCAGCGGCAAGAAAGGCATGTGTAATTCAACTCGAATCCAACGATTTAACACTGTATGACAGGAATATTTAATTATTTCGAAGATGGAGCTTTTTCCTAGGTGTGTTTGGGGGTGGTTTTTACCCTTCCACTGGTCTCTGGTTGAGCCTGGACTTCGATTTGTTTCTGGAGAGTACGTGTATCTTGTGTGAGGTCTGGTATGATTGTTCATAGGTACTATTTTGCCTGTTTTCTGGTTGTTTGGGTTTTCAAAATGTGTGAATTTGTTAAAATTTTGATGGTGGGAGTTTTGGGTTGGTTTTCAAGACTGGCTCTTGATTAGTTTTGCCAAAAATGAAATTTTGACGATCTAAGCTCAATATTTCTTCAACTCGTAACATTTTTCAGTTTATTTTATTCAAGTTTTTTTAAAAAATGGTTGGTATTTAATTTTGCAATTTTTTAAAATCTCAACTTTGCGAAGGAATTTTTAATTGAAATTTTTTCTATTTTATTCGTTTTCAGATTTATATGAAAAAAATTCAAAATTTAATTTAATTATTGAAAAAATTATGTTGAAAAAATTGTAAATTTAAAGGAATGTTACGATGAGAGAAAAATGATTAGTAGGTACTTACCTACTGAAACATCGATTTCTTTGCAATTTTCATCAATTTTATATTTTTCAAAAATTCATCCTACTCTGGTTTTATACTTGATTGAAAATTTTTTCAGTTCTGAATTTTTGGTGAAATTTTCAATTTTGGTGTTTTTCAAATTCTCTTCTCTCAATAGATATTAATGGTAAAAATTTTTAAATAGAGAAACTTGAAAAAAGAAATTGGCGGAATCGAAATCAAAAAAATTGTTGAATTTTTGTTTTACATGAGAGGTACCATATTCTAACTCTTAAATAAATTTTGAGCCAAAACAAAAATAAAACGAATATTTGATGACGAATAGGATAGTGGACCTCTCGACCAAAAAATAGTTTTTCACTTTTTTGGCTTAATCCGTGTTAAATATCTACCCCTTAAAAATCGAATGGGAAAGGGGACCTCGCGACCAAAAAACGTCCAAAAAAGTACCTCCCGACCAAAATTACGTTTCAATTCGTGAAAAAAGGTTGAAAAATGATTTTTTTCATCAATTTTGTGATTCTTGTACCCTGAAATTGCAAATTTTTGAATTTTCTCCCTTTTTGGCATACGATTCAGAAAAGGGACCTCCTGGCCAAAATTACGTTTCCAAATTGACAAAAGTTTTTGCAAAATCAAGTTCATTTGTCAACAACTTGCTTTCAAAAAAGTGAAATTTCTAGTCGAATAAAGCAACCCACGAAAAAATCACGTCGAAGAAAATTGTAGAGAATTAAATTTTCTTTCTGCTTAGAGCGGTCAAAATTTTTCTAGAAGTCGATGTTTTCGCGGTATTCTCAAGTGAATTTAAAAACTTGAGATTTAACGATTACGATTTTCAACTTCACTTTAGAGTGCAGTCACAGACGAATCATTTCAGTTCAGAAAGTCGAAACAATTAAAATTTGAAAAATAATGAAGAAAAGAAATCATCGTTTTCGTTTTTTTTGGGGATTTTTTTCATTCTTGTTCTCCCAACACTCAGGGTTTTCCTCATGCTTATACTGATTCTCCAAATTTTTTGTAATTTTTGGTTTTTTGTGTTTTTGTTTTCTTATGGCAGTCCTGTTATATTTAAGCAACGAATTCATTTCGTCTAAAAAAATGCAATCTTTTCTTTTTCATTTTTCAGTTCATCATTTTTTTCATTTTGGGTTTTCATAAACATTCAAAAAAAAATCTGAGAAACTGAAAAAAGAGCTGGGGCTGAAAAAAAATTGTTGGCTCTCGCTCCCGCTCTTCTCAGATTGATTATTGTTCCTGGTAAATGCTCTTCGAATAATCTGGTGAAATTTGTTGCGCTCGCGGTCTCATTAGTTTTGAAATTTCAGTTTTTTTTGCTCCTCGTTCTTGCTCTCGCTCTCTCAAATGGCGAGCTCCTTTATGTTTCTGTTTCCTCGCTGCTTTTCCATCACTGCCAAACACTCAAGAACTCCAGTGAACGATCAAAAGAAAGTAAATTTCATTGGCAATGCACTCTCAAAGTTATGTAAAACATCTGAAAAAAATTCTAAAAGGAATCGGATTTCGGATTTTGAATTAAGTATGTAAGATTCTTTTCAAAAAAAAAAACTCATTTTGGGAATCAAAATTGATGAGTCGCCTCTTACTGAAACCAATTCTCCAAATTGGTGAATTGTCCCATCTCTTATTTCAATCCCAAAAGCAAGAATTTCAACTTCTTTTTTTTTTGGACATCTGATTACTTACATCTGTTTTTTTTGTCGGATTTCGGATTCTGAATTATGTAAGATTCTTTTCAAAAAAAAAATTGATGAGTCGCCTCTTACTGAAACCAATTCTCCAAATTGGTGAATTGTCCCGTCTCTAATTTCAATCCCAAAAGCAAGAATTTCAACTTTTTTTTTTGGATATCTGATTACTTACATCTGTTTTTTTTTTCAATAATTTGATCAAATATCAAACTGTGTTTGAACAAATCATCTTATCATATGAATTGATGAAATTACCTAGATACGATTTGATGAAATCAAATTGGGACATTTTTGAGATATGATCAGATCAGAAAATTTTTTTCATCCGGATGACAAGAATGGATTCAAAAATAACCAGGAATTTCATTTTTCAGATTTAGTTGATATCTTATATTTTATCTATTCTCGATTGACAATTTACATATCATGACGTGTGAGATGTATATAAATAAATTAATCAAATAAATTTGGCCATCTTGCGAATAGAAAGTGATGAGGTCAGGGGTGTATTTTTTTTACCTACTTAAACTATCTTTTTAGCCATTCTAGCTTTGAATTTGGTGAAATCAATAAGACCCATCTTAGTTCTTAAAGTTAATCACCCATTTAATTTACTTTCTTTTGAAATACATAGAAAGGCCTGCGAATGTGACACTCGATTCGTACTCGTTCCTCAGATCACCTTATCTTTTCGACCTCGATTAACAGAAAGAAAGGGAGAAAAAAAGTACACCAATGCAGAAAACTCCTACCGAATGGATACACCCCATACACCTCGATTCGGTAAATTTCGTCCGACGTTAGATAATTATATTTTTGCGGGAGGTAATTTATTACCCGAGCCGAAGTTATTCTCTCGCACATATATATTCGTTGCGGCGCGACATTGCGCAAAATGGTGGAATTCGGCGCTGCTGGGTGTGGGTGACAAGTCGACGACGACGATATTAGGTAATGCTGCACCGAAAGACCACCCTATCCTAATCCAATCGAAGCGTAAATGAAAGCAATTTAGAGTTTCAATCGGACGTTGCCGCGACGATATAGAGCCGGCGACCGGCACGCCGCGCCGTGCCGCAGAGAACTTCGACTGATGATTTTTTTCTCACCCCTGCCGATCTCGATGCCGCCGTCGCGTCATTGTGCGAATTACTCTCCGCTTATTATACTTAGTCTGCCTCTCTCTGCCTCCTGACCGTCGTCGTATTGTTATCTGCTGCCGTTCATTGTTTCAATACCGAATAATGGAACGTATAATTAATTTGAATGTGTAAAATTTATCGAAGAATGCCAACTTTTTATACCCGGTACGGGTTCGATACACTGAGCGCATTGCTCCGCCGTGCTTCTCTGTATTTTACCTAGGACCTAATATGTATCTACCTATGCGACTATGAAATTTAATATGACCAAAAATTACATTTTGTTTGGGCTCATGTAGTAGCCCTATTCCTGTGCCCGCTACTGTAGGGGGATATTTTTTATTTATGGGGTTGGAATTACTTTTATTGCTGGTGTTTTCCCTTCTCCGTCTCTTTTTTGTTATTTTCGCATACAGGGTGTTTTATAAGTATGATGCGATGTATTCTTTCAACTTGTAAGTTGGGTATGAAGGTGGACTGAAAAAGGAAGCCTCTCAATGTCACTAATTTTTTGATGTGTAAAATCCAGGGATCCCAGAGGGAGGGGTCTGGTCCCTCCGGCTCCGAAAATAAAAAAAAATGCCTCCGGCTCCAGCTCCGGCTCCAAAAAATTTTAAAAAGTGCCTCCGGCTCCGGCTTCGACTCCGGCAAGGTTAAAAAGGCTCCAGAGGGCTCTCCAGGAGGGCCCTCCAACGATGAAAAATCAAAAATTTTGTAGAATTATCATGAAAATAAAAGTACCATTACTTTTTTGAAAAACAAAAAACAAAAGTCATTTTCAACTATTGTCGTAAGCAAAACACTAACGGACAATTTTGATAATTTTTAGGGCAGAAAAACTGAAAAATTCACCACTAAACTATGCTAGAAAAAATATTTCTAAAATGGTTAAAATAAATGTTTTGCTAGACAAAAATATCCCCCCTACAGGTATGTGCAGAGAGGGGGAAAAGGGGTGAATCCCCGTGGCCCGAGATTTTTGGGAATCCGTTGGCCCCGCAAGAGCCCTTCAAAACAAAAAAAAACATTCTTCGGTTCCTTAAAAGTTGTAAAAATCCAATATTTTCAAAAAAATTCGAAAATCAAATTTAGAGTTCATTTAGTGACTGTGTAGACCAAAAAATACAATTCTTTGAGAAAATTGCTATTTTATAACGTTTTTTAAATCAGATGAAAAGAATTGTAATACAGAAGGAAGTAAAAAAGCTATAAAATGATTATTGGTTTTGCAAAAAAAAATTACTTTTTGTTAGAATAGTCGCTAAATATTTGATAATATTTAAAACTGAGTTAACTCAAAAATCAAAATTTTGAATTTTGACCCCCCCCCCCCATTTTGTAAGACTTTTTTGCTTTTAAATCTCCCCCCAGGGCCCGGATATTCTCTGCACAGGCCTGCCCCCTCAGATTATACTAATTCGCCTCCACTATTCAAAATCTTTCTCACTAAAAATCTTGTCTTCATATTTTTTGGCGTTTGTGTATATTTCACTCGTACAATTTGAAGAAATAACAAATGATTTTGAAAGGTGGTTGGAACCGGATAAGAGACCAGGAGTCCTTGACGATTGAAACTGATAAGTTGAAAAAAGTTCAACGAGTTCGAAAGAGTCCAAATGAAGGTTCAATCGAAAACTCGATAAAAATTGGCATCTTCAAAAAAAATAAGAAAGCCATCATTTTCTTCAAAAATTGGTGTAAAATCCATATTTTTTCCCTTCTCCGAAAAAATACTTGAGAATCTTTTATTTACTTCTGCAATTTCGAAAATAGGAAAATGCACTTTAACCAAACTGAAGAAGCTGCACAAGTTACGAAACATCCTGTATGTTTCAATGTTTCTTACAACTCTCCCCTTGAATCTCTACTTTTCCCTTACTTCTCCGGACACTGGTATTTTTTTCACTCGCATAAACCGTGAGCCAAAAGGTCCAGAATTAATATCCGTGCTGGGACGAACGACGGTTCTGGCTTTTTCGTTTGGTGTGCGTGTGTTGTATTTTTTTCTCGCTCTTCTTTATTATTATTATTTTACATAGAAAAAAAATAATAATAAAGTAGTAAAGAGGCGAGAGCGTAATGTTGTCGACCTTTTTTTTTTCACCTCCCCTTCGTAGCTTTTCTTTTCGCCGTCGGTCGCATCGTAAACGTGTTATGTTTCTTACTCCGGTGTACATATCTATATTGTTTGCCACGATGTCGACGTCGACGACGCGACGAGCTCGAGTACCTACGCCAGAGCGCGCGTTGTGTTGATATTTCGGGTATTAATTTTTTTTCGCCTCGCTGTTCCACGTAGTTATTCGTGTAGTATGTGTCTGGTCGTTTATTTTTTCGCATAATACCTTACAAAGGATACGACGAGAGTAAAAAAAATCTGAACAGGTGATGCCAGCAAAATGGCACCGGAGTATCCAGAAGAAACTCGGTACTCTTTTTATTTCGCTCTCTGCGGCGAAGTTTACAAGAAATACCCACGCAGATGGGTAAAGGAAAAGGTAAGGTACACGGTTTAGCAGCCGACAGCGAAATTTCCACTAAATGGTCTTAATAAGGAAATTGTAGCGTATAAAATACGTTCTGCGAGGACGGCGGCGGCGACGTATATCCTTCCATAGAACACAGGTACCTACGAGTATTACACAAAGCTAAGTTTTCCAAGATTTCTCTCACCCTTTTGCGAAGAAGGCTTGCAGGCATAACCGAGCCATGCGGCCGTCGCCGCTTTTCTTATTCTCGGCTTTTCTTCGCCCTACTTCGCATATATTTCCTTCTAAAACAGAAGCCTGTTCTGGTCTCGCCGCCGCCGGTAACACGCAACTCGGTCATTTGATAAGTTTCTGAATTCGTCTGAATTATAATTTCTTTACGTAATAGACAGCTTGATTGATCTGGCGGCTTTTTCTATCAATTTATTGTAATTTAATTAACCAACGTCATAGAATGTGAAATCGGAGTTTGGAAAGCGGATGATCCCGAAATTGCAATTAAAATCGCGAATCGAATTTCATTCGGGGTGGCTAAGATTGGTTATTGTTTGAGTGATGCAGTTTCCAGTGAGGTTTGAGGCGGGGTATTATTTTGCGAATTTGGTAACCGGATAAGCCAAATGAACGCGTTTTTTGCTTTAAAGCAAAAATCTTAGAACATGGATATGTCAATAAGAATAAGATGGAGCGTTAGTAGGAGAGTGCATAAAGGCATTTTCTCAAGTTACTGTGTTAACTCTGTTGCACAGATGAAGAGACCCTTTTTGGTTACCAAGAAGGTGGTGGAACACACTCAAATTTTTGATTCAACATAATGTCATTATGTCTAACTATCTTACTAATGTTTTCAAGTCTTGATTCAAAAACATCACACTAAAAACTTACTTAAACTACTTGATACAACATAATATCATTATGTGCTAATCTGAATTCTGAAATCATTTTTTTCAACTTTCTTCAAGGCTGACATAATGACTTTTAAAATTCACGATCATTACATTTCTTGGCTTTTAGATTTCTTAACTTTTTAATTTCTCTATTTTTTGATTGCTCAAATTCTCAACTTTTTGATTTCTTGGCTTTTTGATTTCTTAATTTTTCATTCTTTTCAATTTACCCGGGTTTTAATTCATCAACTTTTCAATTCATTGACCTTCTGATTTATCAAATCGACATTCCGATTTATCAAATTGACTTTCTGATTTATCGAATTGACCCCAATTTATCGAATCAACTCCAATTTATCAAAATGACCATCAAAGCGACTTTCCAATTTATTAAATCAACTTACCAATTTATCGAATCAACTTTCAGATTTATCGAATCGACTTTCTGATTTATCAAATCAACTCCAATTTATCAAAATGACCCTCTGTTTTATCGAATCAACATTTTAATTTATTAAATCGACTATCCGATTTATTGAGGACTTTTTGACAGACTTTTCGACCGACCGACTTTTCGACCAACCGACTTTTCGACCAACTGACTTTTCGACCAACCAACTTTTTGAAATAATTTTTTCCAAGTTTCTTTGAGTCTAACATAATGTCATATGTCCTAATCGAAAAACGTTACGTTACTTTACATTACGTTGCATGCACTGGCATTCCAACATAATATCATTATGTTATTATCTAAAATGAAATTTTTCTAAGTTTCTTCAAGTCTAACATAATATCATTATGTTGTCTTCATCTAAAATGAAATTTTTCCAAGTTTTTTCAAGTCTAACATATTGTCATTATGTCTCGATCTAAAAACGATCTTTCTATCTTATTAATAAAATCCCATTATGTTTAGACTTGACAGCATCATATCATTATGTCTAGTTTTAACAACATCACATAACTACCACCCACAAGAGTTATGTTACAAAACCAGTGTTTATTGTGAAACTCTAACATAATATCATTATATGTTCATCTAAAATGAATTTTTTCTAAGTTTTTTCAAGTCTAACATAATGCCATTATGTCTTGATCTAAAAACATTACGTTACACCTCCAGCGTTTCGTAACACCTCCAGCGTTTCGTTACACCTCCAGCGTTATCGTTACACTTTCAAAATTTTACCCCCCAGCCCTAAGACATATCCATGTCAAAAAAAAACTTTTATCGTTGAGGATTCTTTTCGTCTTTGAAATTGATGATATTGATTTTTTAATACCTGATTGATATTCTTCAAATAACCTGAATTCTTGAATGTTTCAGTAGAATATTTTAATTGATTTTTTTTTTTATTAAAATGACAAATTTCAAATTTTGATATTCGAGCTATAATTTTCATTGGATTAGAATGAGATAAGATTCGTTCATTCGTTTCGTTAGAAAAATTATTCATTTTTAAAAATAAGATGTTCACCATTAAGAAAAATATTAAAAATATAGTCAAAATTTTAATAATTTCGATTGTGAATGTAATGCGATCAGTGAAATAGGGCCACAAGTCGAAAAATAAAATTTTTCAGCACAGCGAAGAAATCGATTTTGGGGCCATTTTTTTTATATTTCAAAAGAATGTATGGTACTTCAAAAAACATTTTTACAAAATTTTGGCCATGAAAAATTTTTTAAACATCGAAACTCTAAAGTACCATATCTCCTTTATTTTAAAACCAATTTTCGATTTTTTCTTCATAAATCAGAGTATATTCCTCTCAGTATCAATTGGACCAAAAAATCGTTTTCGATTTTTCCTACTTGTGGCCTTGTTTCAGAGATCGCATCACAAACAGTAAAAATTTTAAGCATTTTCCTCATTTTTGAATTTTTTAATCGAAAAATGGAAAAGTATTTCTTCGAAGCGAAAAATGGCCAAAATGGGATTAAAATTATAAGGTATCAAGCCCCCCCCCCCCCCAAAAAAAAAAAACCACAGAAAATGGCAAAAATTGTAACAATTTTACTGTACTTCCTTAAAAGAAGAAAGAATTTTCAAATGTTTTGAAAAAAGGAGTTTCCGGGAAAATTTAAAGAAAGAAAAATTCTAAAAAAAAAACAGAAAACAGCATGAATTTTCATTTTTAAAATACAAAAATTGAAAAGGAATGGAGAAGGGATTTTTATCGATTACACGGAGAAACAATTTAATTTTACCACGAGAAATTTTGGAAAGATCTGAAAGTTGATGAAAAATTATTTCATAAAATAAGTTCTGGACCAACAGAAATGTCAAAATATGCGGCACCATTTTTTCGATACCTAATACCAACTTTCTTTATGGACATAGGTAGGGGTACATTCAAATGGTGTTTCATATGTATTGATGAAGTTTTCTTCTGGAATTTTTTCAGAGTTTTTGTTTTCAGTCGGTTTTGAAGTTTTTCATGCTAGCTTCAGTTATCTATAATTTGTGAATTTCAATTTTTTTCTTCATCCATTTCTTATAAATTTCAAAATGAAGACAAGGAGGAGCTTTCCTTTTTCTGTTCTGCCAAAACTAAATTTTTAGTCAAAAAAAATTATGAAGAAACATTCGTAAAAATGATGTATTTTCTTAAATTAAGAAAAAATCAAACATTTGAAAGATTGAAACTGGAGAAAATATAAGTTCAGTTTTTGTCTTCATTGCCAAGACAAAATCAAGGTGAAAAAGCCAAAAAAATAATTTGTGACGTCTGCGTCTTCGAAGTAGAGTTCTTAACATGAATTATTTCCAATTTTTCAAGGAAAGAAACCCCCCCTCTCCAAATGATTCCTCTGAAAGGAAATGTTAGTAACGTGGATATGTTTTTTTCTTGTCATTCTGACTTCTGATATTAAGTTAGGTAACTTCAAAAATATAAAAATTCGTTTTTAAAAATCAGTTTTTAGCTTTCTGATATTTTTCCTGTCATTCTGACTTTCTGATATTTAGTGAGTTAATTTCGAAAATATAAAAATTAGTAATTTTTTTAAAAGTCAACTTCTGTTTCTGGTATCAAGTAAGATGTTTGAAAATCTCAATAAACAGTCGTGTTTGGAAAGTTTTGCATCAGAAAATTCTATTCTTTCAAGTTTTTTCCCCCTGAAAATTTGGGATTTGCCCCTCTTTCAAGATTCGAATTGAATCGGTTGTAAAATTAAAATTTAAATGTCAGAGGAATGGTTAGGGAGGGAAATCAATATTGGCCCTATTGGCCAGTTTTAATCATTCAATAAAAAATATGTTCGAATCGTACCAAAATATTTTCTCTCAAGTGAATATTTGTTGTCAAAATATGAGGAGTGAAGAGATGAGGTGAGACGGGAGTTTTTGAAGAAAAAAATAAGTAAAATTTCTTCTGCAGAGAAATATTGGTAACATGGACATGCTTTTATTGAAATTCTGATATTTTTCCTGTAATTCTGACTTTCTGATATTAAATTAAAGTTCTGAAATAGCGTTGAATAAAAACATATCGATCTACATACAATGACTTTCTGACATTAAGTTCATTTCGAAAATATAAAAATTTATAAGTTTTTAACTTAGACCTTGAAAAAAAAAACGTGACGCAAAATAGGGTCTCAGAAGTTTTGGAATGACACCCCCCCCGCGCCCGAAAAGAAAAAACATCTCCGTGTTGATAATCCTATTTTTTGGGAAGATGACTTTTTTAAAAAATTCGATGCGTTTTTTTATTTCGTTCAAAAATAGAAATGACTTACCTAATTCTATAAATGATCAAAATTGCATCTGATAATTTTTTTCCGTGGCTTTGTGTGTATAAATTATCAGTTATTACAATATTAATTTCAACTGCGCATAAAATCCTTATTTCAAATTCGTATTATTATTTAAGCAGCTTTCGAAAAATATCGTGTATTTTTTTACGAAGAATTACAGAATTCTCGAAGTTGACTTTATGCCAGTTATTCCTCCCTTTTCAGTTAATTACTGGCATTTTCAAATAATACTCACTACCTCGGAATTCTCGTTCAAGAAAAAATTAATTCCCATAAAGACGTAAATACAACGATACGATACATAAAAAAAGAAATGAAACGAAAGTAGAAAAAAAAACGAAATGAAAATAACACGACAGGTCACAAGGGTCGAAAAATTATTAAAAAATTTCTAGCGACAAGTCCGCGGCTTAATTTCAAACCATTACAAGAAATACGCTGTATTTCATAATGAAAAAAAAAAAGAAAAGAAAAGAGAAAAACCCCGCACATAAAATATAAGTCGCGAGAAAAATACTAACCGTCGAGGAGGGAAAAAAGTAGAAAAATGACAACTCGAGAAATTTTCTTCGTGTACAGCCGAAAGAAAAACGAAAACACTTTAAAATTAATACGGTCGAATTTGAAGGAAAATGAAGTAAAACGCTACCAAAATATTCTCGAATGAAGTACCAAAGAAGAGAAGGGGGAAAAAAACCACCACACGTACGAATGGAAACAGAAGCTCGAGACGAAGGAGGAGCGTAGAAAAGAAAAACCTCGAGTAAAAATGAATTACAAAAAAGAAAACATTACAACGGAATCAAAAGAAATAAAAAGCTTTTTAAACTCCTTTGCTACTTTCTTCTTTTGGCGAATGAATATCACGTTTTTCTTTCGTTCGGTAGGTACCCGAGCTGGAGGTTTTTTTCCTTCGTCGTTATACGTCTCTCCCTGGTGCTTTTTTTTCCAAGGCGAAATCTGAAAAGAACTAGAAATTTAATATACAAGTTAAAAGCGACATCTGAAACCCGCCAATCATACTTTTATGATATTGCCACTCGTTTGAGAACCGTAGCTCACTAAAGATATATTTTCTATGTTAAAGTTTTCCCTTTCTTTTTTCGCTTTTTTCTTCTTTCAGACTCCGGCGTAAAAAGTTTTTCTTATATGGGGAATAATTTTGTAAATATTTTGCGAATTTTTGCCTCTTAGGTTCGTTTGTACGTGAGGTACCTTTGTATTCGAGATGATCGGTGCTCGACGACATGAAAAGAGAAAATCTTTACCAAAGTATCAATTGTCGAGTGATTTTTTTACTCGCAGCCCCGCGGACGTCTCGTCGACTGCAAGAATTACCCGATGTATTAGAGAGCATTAAGCTGGAACAGGCGAAGAATGAGGGCAAAGAGGCCGTTAAAATAACGCGTAAAAGGTTTTGAATAAGAAAAAAAAGCACGAAAGGTTTAGAAAATTCGACGGCGTATTGTTAGAATGCGAGTGCGGCGAGGAAATTGCGTCGTCACCTTGTGGCTGTATCATCCGTTTAGGCTCGTTATACGTTGGAGGACTTATTTCGCCGAGTTTTTTCCCCCCTTCGACTCGTCTTCGTCCTGGAAAGTATTTTTTTCATTTATGAGAGAAAAGTACCTACGCTTAATTTGCTGGCTTGTCGGCATCGCGATAGTTTCGGGGGTAATTTGCGTGGAATTTTTGTGAGAGATTGCTCTACGTCGGTGGCCTGGGACCGAGGTGTTTTTTACGACGTCTCGAAAATGTCTCCAGATTTACGCGTCGATTGAGCGAAGAAGTTTTACCAAATGGAGAGTTCGACGCGGTAGATTGGCGTCGAAAGTGAGCTATTCCGAGAAAATGTGCGCTGATCCGTGATAACTGGGTAATCGAATGCTTGTTCGAAAGTTTTCATCGGGTAATCGTTTTTCCAACGGTTGGTGACATGTATGGATAAAAAAATTTACGAACTGGTTTTTATGAGAAGATTTGACGAAAATTTTTTCTCAAATTATGATTTCGAAACAAATTAGTGGGTTGTGAAATGATTTTCAAAAAATTCGAGACTTGGAAAATGAGTAAAACATATGGAGAGGGAAAGGGTTTAAAGGCAGGTAACACAAAAGTTGAAAAAAGAAGACCGAAATTTGTAGAATTTTTCCCCTGACAAAGTTATTCGACTGAAATGAAATTTTGTCATATTTTTTAAATCAATGTTCCATCATATTGTTTTCGAATTAGGTACCAAGACGTAATTTTTGTAAATGAGAACCATTGCAAAACTTTCATATTTTATCACAATTTTTTTAGCTCCCAAAATTTTTCCCTCCAAAAATTCTAATTTGTACAGCTCTAAAATTTCATTTTTGGTTTTAGAATAATTTTTAAAAATTTGAAATTTTCTTGATGTTTTTCGTCTTGCATTTTTAAAAACCATTTCCCCATCCAAATTTTTTCAAAACTTTTTGAATTGAGAAAAAAATTTGTAATTGGAGAAAAAATTATGGAACTAGGTATTGACGGAAAAGAAAATTTAATACAATTTTACTACCGCATGCATAGAAAAATGATTTTTCAAGGTTGAAAAAAAATTGTGTAACATTTTTGCAGAAAAAATTTTAGTGTGAAGAAAAATCGTGAGAGTTGAAAAATGATTCGAGAAAAAAATATTTAGGACTGAAAAAAAGAAAAACCAGGAATGAAAAAATTTTAGGCGCGAAAAAAAATTGAAAAAAATTTTCAGAGCTAAGAAAAAATGTTGATGAAGTTGACAAATTTTTAAAGTATAGGTAGTAAAATATTTCGAGAAAAAATTTTCGAGTTGAAAAATGGTGCGTTCTGATTAGTGTACCAAGTTTTGTGACCTCTTCATAACCTAGACGAACGCGGGGTGGTGAAGGTTCAATTAGTTTCCACTAGGGCGCTCTCACTTCAAAGTTAGAGGAGGGGTAGTAGCGCTAGGAACTGGTTATGTGCAAGTAGAATGCGCGTTTGGGGTTCAGTACGTATTTTGTAGCCTTTGTGAGTGGATGGTCCGTGTTGGTGTGTGTAGTCTTATACTATGGTGTGTATGTATGTTTGTGTGTATTTCGTGATCGTGTTTTTTTTTTCTGATGATGTTTATTTATTCTGAAACTAGTTCTATGCGTTATTAGTGTCGCGATTAAAATATTTCGAACTGAAAAATTTCGCGTTTTAATTAATTTAATTGTTATTGTTGGTGAAAAGAATCATCTAATTCGCTTCCGGAGTAAATTGGGTTACCTTGGTGCTTTTAATTGTGATCGTTTTATTTTTCTTCCAAGTAATGATGTTTATTTATTCTGAAACTACATAGTTCTATGCGTTATTAGTGTCGCGATTCGCGATTAAAATAATTCGAGCTGAATATTTCGCGTTTTAATTACTTAAATTGATTGTTATTGTTGTGAAAAGAATCATGTAATTGGCTTCCACAGTAAATTGGGTGAGTGCTTTTAATTGCCTATCAATTATTTGTTATGATACGTGTTTTAAAATCGCCAGCATTTTTTTTTTTTACTTTGATAAACACATTGATAAAGAATGGAATTTGGATTCGGTGTTTCTGTTCTTTCGTTTCAATGGGGTAAGAAATCCTCATTTGATATTTGATTTGATTAATTTTTTAAAAATTCAGTTAAATTTTCAAAGTGATTTTTTTCTAATCTAGTATTTTATGTTGAAATTTTTTGAATTTCACTCGTTAGGTTGAAGTTTTACTTAATGCTTTTATTTTTTGAAAACAATGAATTAATTTTTTTTGAGACAGGAAATTCACTCTTTTTTTTCTTAAAGCGTTTGAATTTTTTTCGCTATTCTTTCGTAAGATTTTGGATCTATCTGCTTTTCTTCTAAATTTTTCTGTTTTACAGAGTTACTTTTTCTGAATTTTGAAATATTTTTCATAATTTGTAGCAAGTTTCAAAATGGATTTTTGAAATTTTACCCTAATTTGAATCAAATTTGAATAATTCGATTTCTTCACTTCCGATTTTTTTCTCTCCTCTGCTTTGATTCAACATTTTGTATTGAAATTAGAACTTTTTCTTTGAGACTGAATTTACCTATGTACATAATTTTTTTCATTGTTTCTCCAGACCGGACCGTATTAACGTTTGTTAAATCAATTCAACTGAATTTATTTACAATTTACTACCAAGTTTTTGAATTTTTTTTTTTTCATAATTCGTTGCAAGTTTCAAAATTTTGACAGAATTTTTGAAAGGGTATCGGTGGTTAAAATAGGTGAATCTGCCTCAGAGCTGAAATATGAAACTAACCCATGGAATTTGTTTCTTAGGGCCTGAAAACCACGTGGTAAAATTTTTGGCCCCCTACCTCTTCTCTAGCCCGAGTTATGGGGCAAAACGTAACGTTTTTCAGAATTCAGACTTTCCATTAAAAATTTTCACGTCCAAAATCGCATTTTAAATTTTGAAATCGAGTTTTCAACTTGATGTTTCGGAGGTGTAATTCTGAAAAAAATATAGGTACTTATTTCATGTATCTAGCCCCTATCTGCATCGTAATATTTTTTCAGAATTTTTTAGGTGGTGGAAGACCTTGAAAAATGCGAAAAACCATATTTTCGGAACGTTTTTCACACATTAAAATGATCATTTTTGACCGAAGAAATTTTTCGGATACCTAATAATTTGCCAAAATACGTATTTATAACTTGTCTAATTTTCGCTTCATTTCATCTCTTTTTCGTGATTTTTTGTAGTTTCAAGTCCAAATAATAATAGCACGAGGCTCAAAATTGATTTATCTCACTTTTTTGCCTAAGAAATTGAAATAGGTAAGAAAAAAATGTAAGAAAAAAATTGCATTGGTGAAAGAGAGGTTTATTGAAGTAGTTTGAGCTGCTGAACAAGAATATGGTGCAATTGTTTTCTTTTTTCGAGCCTGGTACTGTACTTATTTGGACTTGAAATTACAAAAATCACGAAAAAGAGATGAAATGAAGAGAAAATCAGATAAGTGGTATATAAATACGTATTAAATTTTTAGGCCAAAAATAACCATTTTTATGTGTGAAAAACGTTCTGAAAAAGTGGTTTTTCACATTTTTCAAGGTCTTCCAACCATCTAAAAAATTCTGAAAAAAATATTACATTGTACATAGATAGGGACTAGATACATGAAATATATTTTTTTCAAAATTGCACCTCTGCAACATCAAGTAGAAAACTCGATTTCAAATTTTAAAATGCGATTTTGGGCAAGAAAAAACTCATCAATTTTTTTTTCAAACCACCCATTAATTCTCCTCAGTATATCGTATAATTCACGTAAATTTGAAAAAAGGGTCTGGCCGAATAAGGGGTGAATTTGGCCCCAGGCTGGATCGGGGTTAAAACGAAAATCCAGTCTGGGGCCAAATTCCAAGAACGTACAGTACGTCCTTGCCAAATTCACCCCTTATTCGGTCAGACCCTTTGGTTGAAAACTCTCAGAGATAAAAATTTTTAATGGAAAGGCTGAAATAGTAACGTTTTGTTCCATAACTCGGGCTAGAGGAGGGGTAGGAGGCCAAAAATTTTACCAAGTGGTTTTCAGACCCTAAGAACCAAATTCCGTGGGTTAGTTTCAGATTTCAGCTCTGGGGCAGATTTGCCTATCTTGACCGCCGCGCCGGTACCCTTTCAATTCCTATATAAATCACCCTTTCCTGAATTTTTATCAGATGAACAAACTTCAAATTCGATTTACTCGGAATCATGTTCATGTCGCTTGGTTGCTTTTGGTGAAACACGGTTCAGTTATGTGAACACATACAGTAAGAAACATAAAAATAAAGAAAAAAATGTACAAATGAAAAGTAGTTATGTAAGAGAAGTAATCAAAACATTTCGTTATCCAGTTTTATTACGAATCCTTATCTTGTTCAAAGGATTGAAGGATCTTGCTCAATCGAAAGATAATTGTAGATTATCAATTTCCAATTTTTTCCCCAATTTTTCCCGTCACTTCGAATCTCATCTTTTTGATGGTATTCGAACTCAATAATCAAAAATTCTAGTTTTCTGCCCACCCTCACGTGTATCCTTCAAGTCATCTCGTAAAAAAAAAATCGACCTCCACGAACTACTCGATAAAACCTCTTTCATACTTTAATTTTTCACAAACGGCGTCAGGGGGCCGACCAAGCACGTTTATAAAAGGTACAGTTATAGCCTTTCAGTAACAGAAAAATGTACGAATCATATACCATATTACATCCCCCACCACCTCCCTCGTCTCCGGTCGTCGCCAGATGAACGTCACCGACGACGGTCAAAGGGAACCCAGAACGATGGCGAATGAGCACGGCAGAAAAAAGAAGACGAATTCGCGTCATCGTGGTGGCGTCACGGTGGCATCGTCATCCCGTTGACGACGCCCGGACTAGCAAGAGGTACCGCGTGTGTACGCGATTAAACCGAAATACTACGTACCGTATAAGGGATTTTTATAGTGATGGATGGTTCGCAATACGTTTCGTGACTGATGACGTATAAAGCGTTATGTGCAGTAGACGAGCCAACATTTATACACAGAATCGCCTGAAGAAGGGAGGTGAAGTTACCGCAGAGAAATCGGTACTGTGCACATCTACGGCCCTATGTACCGCCGAAGGAAGCTGTAGAAAGGATAGAAAGTCGTCGTGGCTCGTATACGTAAAAGTATAGTTGGTAACATATCATACGTTATGTGACAAAACACGTCGTCGGTGGTTGTTCTTAATTACATTCATATCACCACGTCTGCTGACGTTGCCGTCGAGCTCGCGGAGTATCACTTTCCTTTCGGTTTAATTTGTCATTATTAAAGTTTTGGAAGTTATAGATGTCATTTATGGTGCAAATTTATTTGACAATTTGGGTACTAGAAGGCCGGATACGTTTAGTCGGTCGCGATATCAACACCTTTTTGCGGTCTTTGTGACATCTTCCGAGACTTTGGATTTTTTATGCTTAATTCTGAAAGACGTCTGAGTGGTTTTCTCGTTTCTCCATTTTAATACCAATTTTTGACTGGTAATTTCGCCTCCAAAATGTTGAATGACGAAGGATCCAGAAACGTGCGTAGGAATTTCCACCAACAAAGGGGGAGGGCAGATTACGTGGTCGTTATTGTAGGTCGACGTGTGTACAATGTAGGAAAAGAAAGACTCGGAATGTTGGTCCTTGCCGATGGACACTACGTAATTTCAAATATAGAAGGTAATCCTCGATATACATACGTATGGTATGGAGAATGCGTATGTTCGCAGTGGACGCGGATTCTGCGCCAGGAGCAGCAGGGTAGCGGATTCGTCGTACGATATACGTGCCACATCCATCATCGCGCCAGCTAAAAAGCTAATCTAACGAGAAAAGACCCGGTTAGAAGCTCGCACAGCGTCGTGCTTATTGTCAAAATGATATAATCTTTCATCGCCCTCGTATTATTCCCTTTAGATTTAACCGACGACCAACTTATAACCCGGAATTATTATGCTGTTATCGAAATACCATACCGAGGCTCGCCCCAACCCCACTCCTTTTGATGAGCCATCTCGGTCGCCCAGTTTCTCTATATACTGTAGAAGTACTTACATCGTGTTATAGATATATTCGACTGTGCGACCGCCACCCAGAGACGACTCGATTTCGGTATTCGGAATCGAAAATTAACGTTGTGTGTTTTGTTTTCCGCAGATTTCCAAATCGAACGAAAAGCAGGTGGCGCTGAATGAAGTACAACGCCAGATGACCGGGTATTATAAATGCGAAGTTTCCGCCGACGCGCCTAGTTTCCATACTGATATCAAATCCGCGCTGGTTGTTGTTATAGGTATGTGGATTATGTGCAGTTGTGCTAATGTTTAGGCTAGTTTATGTATAGGAATACGAATGCGATTGAGAGCGGAGAGGGGGGATTTGGGAATGATTGTGTAATATCATCGATATCTGTAGGATGAAGTTGGAAAAATTGGGAGATTTTTTTCCCTCCTATAATGAATCTTTCGAAAGCGAATGAATATTTTTAAGAGAGGAGAGCTAAAGATTCTCTCTCAATCTTGACACAAGACAAAATTTTTTTCTGTTCACATCTCCTGTTCTCATTTGGCTTTAATACTTATTTAACAATGTTTGAAAATTTTTGAAAAATTGGTTTTGAAAAAGGGCATCATTGCCAAAAAAATTCATTGGCTTTCATTCTTTCATTTTGAATTAGTGAAAAATCATTTTCAAAAAAGTTAGAATTGCAGCACGGAAAAAAATCAGCGAAATTCTTTGATTTTCAGTGATTTTTTAACAGATTTTTCAAAGGAATTGGAATTTTACCATTTTTCAAAGAATTTTGCTGATTTTTTTGATAATTTTCAGATGGGTATATCATCTACTCACTTTTCAGTGATTTTTTTTTTACCAATTTTCCAGTAATTTTTTTCACTGTTTCATCAGTGTTTTTTTCCACCGGTTTATTACTGTGTTGCAATTCTGACTAATTTTTATTAATTTTCGATAATTTCCGGGATTCATAAATGACAAGAGTATAAATACCCTGCCCTCAATTTTTTGTGGATATTTTGTGATATGTATTAGATACTTTTGAATATTCAGTGAAAACTCTTTTTTTTTTAAAAAAAATCCTAAATGATGTTGATATCGATATCGATACTTTTACCCATAAAAATTATGTACTTGCTGTTGAAAATTTTCCACAGTTCCCTTAATTTTCAAAAAATGCCAATTGTAGATGATTTCTACTAGTAACGGAAGTAAGAAAACTCAGGAAATAGCAATATTTTCACCTTATTTTCAAGAAAACCATACGAAAACAAGGATTTTAATGATTTACTTAGGTACTACAAAAATTTGGAATGCATTCATACTTCTTTTCTTGAAACTTCTAATACAGAAGAATAATGAGAGGGATTTTATTGGAAAATTTTGAAGCCAGCAAAATCGCACAAAAATGGTAGGGAAAAATCAGAAAATAGCGATTAAAGCTGAGCTTTCCAAAATTCGTAATTTTTTAATGCAAAATCATATTTTTTGGCAAAAAAAAACTTTCCAGAAAAAATGGTGCGGAGTCGGGCTCCAAATTCCAAATTTCAGAAAATTCAGATTTAATCGATCAAATAGGTCACTGCTCACTAGTAATGATTATTCGAAATTGTAAACGCTAAAATTCATATGGAGCATTTTTATAGGCTGTTCACCTGCACTGGAAAATTCCACAATTTTTTTCCAATTATATGAAATTTTCATATTTTGTGAGGCTTTGAAGTAATTTTGAAATTTCAAAAAATCTCAATGTTTTCTTTTTTGGGACTTGAAATTTTACACTTTGAATTGAAATACCTCTCTTGTTAGGTACCTGTAGGTATTCAAGATATTTTTTAGACTCGTGAATCAAACTGAAAAACTGAAAATATGTACCCGTGGCGAATGAGGAAGAGGATTACTGCTCGAAAATGCTGAATAATCATTTTTTAGTCATTTTTGGAGATTTTATTGGCAGATCCGAATCAGACATATTTTTGTGACTATAAGAAAATCCGAAAAGGGCGTGTTCATTCAGGTGTAAAAAGAATTCTGAAATAAGTCAATGTTTGCTCCGTCACCAATGGACACACCGTAATTTGAAATATTACTCAATATACACACATTTAGTATCAGAATGTGTATCCTCATGGTGGACGCGAATTCTGTTCTGCGCCATCCAGGAGAAAAGCGTGGATTCTTTGTCAGGAGGAGGAGAACAGCGGGTTCTGCATCAGGAAGAGAAGAGCGGCAGGTTTTGAGCCAAGAGGAGAGCAGTGGTTTTTTTGTCAGGAGGAGGGAGAGGAGAAGATCAGTGGGCTCTTTGTCAGAAGGAGGAGTACAGCGGGTTATGCGCCAGGAGGAGAAGATCAGTGGGTTCTTTGTCAGTAGGAGGAGTACAGCGGGTTCTGCGCCAGGAAGAGAGGAGCCGTTGGTTTTGCGCCAGGAGGAGGAAAAAGAGGTTTTTGACGGGCGGAGGAGAAGGAGGAGGGGGAACAGCGGGTTTTGCGCCAGGAGGAGAAGATCAGTGGGTTCTTTGACAGTAGGAGGAGTACAGCGGGTTCTGCGCCAGGAGGAGGAAAAAAGAGGGTTTTGCCGGGAAGAGGAGGAGGAGGAGGAGGAGGAGGAGGAGGAGGAGATTTGTCAATAGGAGGAGAATGGCGGGTTCTGCGTTAGGAAGGGACGTGAGCTTGTTTTACGGATTCCCGCAGGTTGGCGAGCGATTTTTTTTCCAAGTCCACACATTTTTCCTGTTCGGACTTCCAACTTTTTTTTCCAACTTAAATTTTTTTGGCGAGTTCTTAATTTTTTCCTGAATTTTTTTTCCAGCTTGAATTTTTTTTGACGAAATCTAAATTTTTTCTGAATTATTTTTCCAGCTTCAAATTTTTTGCGAGTTCTCAATTTTTCCCTCGTTTTCTTCAACTTCGATACCTTCAAATTTTTATGTTGTAAACAATGTTACATGAATTTGAAATTTATGAAATGAAAAAAATGAGGAAAAAATTGGCTGGGAAAAATTTTTGACTTGAAGAATTGACCTAGGCTTTCAGGAAAAAATTTAGACCTCGTCAAAAAAAATTTGGTTGGTAAAAAATGAGGAAAAAAATTAGACCTGGTCAAAAAAATTTCAAGTTTGAGAAAAATTATGATAAAATTTAGACTTTGTCAAAAAAAAAACGAATTTGGGAAAAAAAAGTCAGAAGTCGGAACAGGAAAAACGCGTGGACTTGAAAAAAATCGCTCTCCAACCTACGGGAATCCGTAAAACAGGCTCACGTTAGACAGAAGCTGCTGGTTTTGCGCCAGAAGGAGGAAAGAAAAGGGTTTTTTGACGAAAGGAGGAGGAGGAGAAGGAGAAGGAGAAGAACAGGGAGTTTTGGGCCAGGAGAAGAAGAGCAGTGGGTTCTTTGTCAGGAGGGAGGAAAGCAATGGGTTCTGTGCCAGGAGGAGGAGAACAGCGGGTTTTGAGCCAGGAGGAGAAAAGCAGTGGTTTTTTGTCAGGAGGACGAGAATAGCGGGTTCTCTTCTTCGCCAAAAATAGGAGGATAGCAGTATGTCTTATGATATACTTGCTACATTCATCATCGCATTAGCTATAAAGCTAATCTGATGAGAGAATAATTCTGAAAAATTTTCAACTTTTCCGAGAGCTTCGAAACGTCTGCAAACTGCTTCCAATCGACGCAGCAGATGGAATGGAATCCATACCAAATTTCAACCTTTTTTCGTTAATCAGATCGAATTTTCATATTTTGCAATGTAATGAGGTAGGTACCTAATTTGGAAATTTCAGAATTTTTCAAAAATTCGATATACTTATGTATTATGAATTTTGGCATCTGAAATTTTGGTATGGGGCTCTTTTTTAAAATGTTTTTAATTTATTTTTGTTTCCGGCCAGAATTTTACCGCCAATTTAGATACCTTTCTCGTCAGTAAATCAACCCAAACGTGCATGAAAAAAAACATTGATGAATTTTTCTCATCTGCATAAATACCTATCTTTAGGTCCACTTCGCACGACTACGATACCTGGCTATAATTCAATTCCATACACCGATGTAGAACCATACAGCGTCGCTTCGACCAAAAGAAACCGAACCTTTTTCGTCGACGTACCTTTATTCGCACATCGGTATATAAACGAAGTATTAATAAATCGTATCTCACGTATTCGCCAAAGTACCCCGGTATACGACAAGATTACAACGCACGTACCTGGTACACCTATAATAGTACCATAATACATCGGTACACACGTACACGCGTGATCACGGCTCTAGGTAGCTAATCTCGGAGATGAGTCGATTCTATACAGCTCTTCGGTAGCGTAGCCATTTATTGTATGTGCAGCCAGCGTCATCGTCGTCATCGTCGTGTTCCTTAATAATTAACAAATCGGCTTTCTGTGGTCAAAAGCGCCGCCAGCGTCCCGGATTTCAGCGAGTAATTCTTCGACATACCGTACCGGCGACCCGAGGTAAAGGGGGTAACATTACGTCGAGCAGGTCCTTGTTTCGCCTTTCGGATCGGCGAGGCGTCGAAGGGACGAGATTTTCAAAGAGAATAGTAATCAAAAAGGGTATTAATTGCTCGTTTGGTTTCATTTTACCAGCTTTTGTAGCTTTGTCAGTACGTAGGACGAGGTACCGCCGTATAAAAGGTTTTCACTTAATGAACGTCCAATTCCGAACGTTATTGTTGCGAGGGATTTTTTTTCGGTTTGAAAAATGGACTTGGAATTATTTCGGCGGAAGGGAGGCCGGCGCGGGGTGAAATTCGAACGTGGCGTAGAAAAGAAAAAAAAGCCAGCTTTAACGTTGCGGTGTGGTAATAACGTCGTCAGCGGGTACAATGAAGGCGCAGGAGGTTTTTTCGTATAGTAGGCGAAAAATTCCATGTACAGGCGATGGCTTGATGGGTCCCTCCCTCAACTCTGGATTTTTCCAGTTGCTTATTGCGTAGAAATGAGTGCTAGGTTTAGGCATTATGGGAAATAAAAACCGGAGTTATTGTGTTTCGGGGGAAATGATTGATTTTTCGGGTCATTTTAGATAACCTGGCCTTTCTTAACGTCTACGCTTTTTCTTAACCTATCAAAGATCATCGGTGGATTTACTATTTTCCGTTTCTCGACTGAGGAAAAAAAGCACCGTGGTTATAGATTTACTCGAATTTTACAGATATTGTTAGTAAATCTGATAAATTCGATGGAAAAATTCCTTTTCATTGAAAAAATGGAAAGCTTTGAGATGCCAGTACGTGTGAATACCCAAAATACACTGTAGAGTCGAGTTGGGAATGGAAAAAGGGGTACAATTTTCCCATACCCAGCGCCACCTTCGATCATATTTTAACGCGTCATCGAGGTATTATACGATAGTGAGAAAATATCGCGTATAAAAAGGTAATTACCACCCAGGAGGATTTTTTCCTTTTCTTAATTGCCATTTAATGGTGTTTTTTTTCCTCCGCCGAACGTATCGTCGAGCCGAGCTTTTCGAGTGTTTGACGTCGTCATCATCATCATCGATTCGCCTCCGCTCTTCCATCCGACGAGGTCGTAAATTTTATACCTCTATTAGAAAAATTAAATATCGATGCTGCGGTGGCGTTTTTTCAACGCTTGCAGAAAAGTAAACTAAACATCTAGTCGTGTATGGCAAACGGAGCAGATACCAGAATACCCCGAGCTTGTGTAATTTATGATTAAGATGTCACCGTACTGTACGAGTACGTAAAACGTCGGGTAGGGTTTTTTTTTCCTCGTAAAACTACCGTCCCTTCAGTCGAGCACGACTAATGGTTCGCGTTCGCGTTTCTGATTCCTTTGCGAGTGTCGAAATACGCGCATGATATTTATGGCTAAGATGATATTGTTTATTGCTATTCGTCGAGTGTATCGATAAATCAACCGGAGGCTGTTTTAAGCCGAATCGAAGAAGCCTCGGCGATGATGCGAACGAATGTTACGAAAGCGATTAAAAAAAGTGGATAAGGGGTGAGGTTCGGATCGATGCAGCCGGTTGGATAAGATTTGATTTTAACTGGAATTGGGATATACGGGCTAAGGGGTTTCCTTCTTTTTTGGGTGAGAGGAGGAGAAATGGAAGGGTTGTTTTACAATGTTTTTCTGGCTTTTTTTTTCGAAAATCAAGTTTAGGGTGAAAGTTGTGTATGTGGACTGTGAAATAATCTGATGAGAATTTTATTTTGCTGATTTTGGTTAATTGGTCTTCGATTATTTTGGTACTTTTTTCCACAATTTTGAGATGAAAATTATGATTTTGAAGACAAATATCATTTTTCATAAAAAGGATTTGCTCGTATTCATCAAAAAAAATTTCTATTGACTAGCCGCACTGAAAACTGAACTCGAAAACAAATTTGCCTGCTTTATTTTTCAATTCCAAAAAAAAAAAAACAATATTCTTTGATGACCACCTCTCCTTTCCAAAAAATTGAATATTTTTGGAAATTTTATTCGAGATCACCACCAATTCTCTTGATAAATCAAAAAGGCGTGTTTTTTTCATTCTTAAAATGAGTACTTATACCTACTCAATTCTCTGGAATGTGGAAGAGAAGGGAAGGGGAGGGGGAAGGCTCACATGTAGTACTTGCAGTTAGCTTGGAAATACTTTATTTTTTGAACACGAGTTGAAAAATTTTTCTACATATTTCAGTATGATTTTGAAAAATGGATCGATCAAGAATTTTCCATCAGGTGGAAGGGAGGGAGAGTTTCAGGGAGTGTCTTATCCTTATTTTTGTCCTACCGAGGTGAAAGGAAATTTGGCATCATTTCCATATAATTTGCCCCCCCCCCCCGAACTCGAATAATCGATTCGTATTTCGATTAACTTGCGCAATCGTACAATTTATGTGGTGAAAACTAACCAATTTTGAAGGGGAAAAAATGTATGATTGTGTTTTTTGTTCATTAATCATTCAGGATTTAAGAACCCATTTTCTGATGTAATTCGATTTTGAAAAAAAAAACAAAAACTGAAATTTCTTCATTTTTTTAGATCAATATTTAATTGAAAGAAAGGTGCAAGCTTCATGTACTCAAACGAAGCAAGGGCCAAGATTTGAAAAATCTAGAAAAATGTGTGGGGAAATCGCCCATTCCTTCCCTCCATCATTTCGGACTTGCCCCATTTTGATCATGTTTGAAAGTTGAGCACTAATTTTTTTAAATTTTGGACCAAAAGTTTGAGCATTTTTCCGTCAAGATCTTGGTAAAGAAACTTTCAATATTTTACTCTTTTTCCGCTGTTTCGATGATTTTTTTCGAAAAAAATTTTTCAACTCCTTTTAATTTTTCATAAAGATTGGCAAGAATTTTTTCAAAAAGTATCGAAATGATTTTGGTGCCGATTTTCCTGAATCTTTTGATCCTGTTTCAAACATGGATTGTTTTTTTTTCGGAAATTTCTTTTTGTTGGCAGTGATGGTCTGAGAGTAGAAACAAAAATGAAAAAAATTGAATGGATTTTGGGCACCCAATGATTTTTTCTGTTTAAAAGTGAAGGTTTCTTTTCTTCCTTTATAAATTTTTTCTAGTGTCAATGGCTTCTAAAAAAGCTTCAGTTTTTTTGAATTTCTTTAAAAATGTGGAATTATGAGAAGTTGATATCTTCAAAGCCAGATGATTTTTTTTTTTGTTATGTATGGATTTTTTTTATTCCTAAGAATTTTTGGTGGGGAAGGGTGGGGGCAGAGTTGAAATCGAAACTGTATGAGTCTTAAACTTGCAAGATTAACGTAATATGTTTTTTAATTTTTTTTTTTTTCTAAATTGAATACTTAATTTTAAATTTCTGAGTAGGTATAATTTTACTAAGACAGTCGAACATTTTAAAAATTAATAGAAAGCCTTATTCATCTCTCCATACCCCTCTATATGCTATCTCGTAAAAAAATCCGATACCTACAAATAGTTAATTGATTATAAATCGTATGTACCTACCATATACATGTACAAATTACGTAAATAGGTATACAAATTTGAAAAAAAAAATTGTTTGAGTGTCTGATACAGTTAAATTTTTCCTAAAATGATTATTACTTAGAACCTATCTAGTTTTTATACAAGTTTTGCTGTATACGAATCATGGGACTCCGAGGTGGTATCATAATTTGCTTCCAATTTGCCGGCAATAATCTTCTTGCTAATTGCACCGTCGAGCTGAAAATTCCATTCAGCGAATCACATTCCAAATGAAGTTCATTTTCGAAAACGTAATTTTTCGGCATTTTTTGTTTGTAGATTTCTGATTTGAGCTCGTTCTTGATATAACGTACAGTATTACTTGCTACTCTCAATGATTCGTTAATATCCCGAAGTCGACCCAAAATTGCATTAAAATCGACCACTTCTGCTCATGAACAAATATTAAAAAGTAAATGTACATATTTTTAAACAAGCATTTTTCATACCTAATAATTTTCCAACTTGATACATTCAGAAGAAATCCAGATTTTGAATTTTTAAATTCCAACTCCCCTTTGTTATTTTCTTATGATTAGTTGAATTTTGCAAAAGTCAAGAGCACGTGTCCTGATTCTTTAAAAACTTTCACAGAAACCCATCATCCGTTATCAATATTTTTTCATAATTCAATACTTACGGTCAATATGATCAGAAGGTGTTTCCTCCGGGTTACGAATCGGTGTGGATGGTGCTTCATCAGCATACCTCCAACGGTTGAAATGACCCAAATACAGTCGTATTTTTGATACACCTGATCGAACTATTGGTCTTAGGCAGCTAGGTTCACCTGGCGATACAGGACCTTTCCATTCGAAATTACCCAATTGGGTCCATACTTTCTCAAATTCGTCGTCGATATTTTTTTTCAGTTCATTGTCTTGTGCAATCGTTGACGATATCGATATCGTTAGAATAATTATGACAAAAATTGGTTTCTCTGTGAGCATTTTCAGGCACCTGAGAGTCAAAAAATTATGGTTCAATTTTTTTTCGACCAACGTACGTACAATTTATTCTTTTATATTAAGTATTCGTGTCAAATTTAGTCGCTTTCGAATTTGGATTTTTAGATTTTTCTCAAATTTCTAGTCTCAAAAGTTGGAAATTAATCGTTGTTTTGTTTTTGGCAGACCCGGAGCTCCAAGGAATGGGGGGTTTGATGATTTTTAGTCTTCAAGATTTTTTTATGAGAATAATAAACTTCTTGGTATCTTGGGTATCGTAAAACTGATGCCCTTTGGAGCAATTTGGCTTGTGCATTTTGAAAGTCAAAATTGAACCTTTCTCAAAATGCTCAATTTTTAGCGATACTCTTAAAATTTTGGGGTATAGTTTAAAAATCATCCGTTGAAAAACGGTCAATTTTCGTGATGGGATCCTGACGTGTAATTGAAAAATCATCAGTAAAAAAAGGGTCAATTTTCGTGGTGGGGTCCAAACCCAGAGAAAAAAATAGGGGGACATAGAGTTTCAAAATTTTGGAAGACATTTAAAACATAGAGTTTTTTGAGGTGGTATGTTTGATTTAGAAAATTTGGCTTACCTAAAATCCTCCATGAAGACCCAAATTTAGCTCCTCATCCACTCTCCACCACATTCTGATTATTTATTCGCGAAAATATCATATGGCGCGATGATTTATTATTATTATTTTTGGTCAATTAGTTCGAATGTAGATTCTTTTTTTTTTTTTTGATAATATCTCATCAGAATTTTTTGCTTCTAAACTCCAAATTATTGCCAACGAAAATGCTAAGAAATCATAAAGAAGGGCAGGTAAAAATAAAGTACGAGTCCATTGAAATTACAAACTGATTCAATTTTCGAGCCTTTGAGTTTTTTTTCTAATTTTTTGGCCCTCAGTGAAAGGAATTTAAGAATTGAATTCAAAAGCCAAGTTGAATATTTCGATTTCAATGCTTCATAAACGTAAGAATTTACCTATCAATAAATGTTGGCTTTTTTGAAATTTTGATTGGAGAATTGGGTATATTCCCGATCACATCATCAAAATTATCAGCTGTAAAACAAAAAAAATGCCCAGAGAATTTTTACAGATTTTTAAACTATATTTTTGAAGCTCGGGGTATCACCAAAAATCGAACTTTTGATTAAAAATCTTTGTACATCTAAACATTGAAAAAATTTTATCATCGATTCCGAGTTTTTTCAATTCTTTGTCAAGCTTTCGCCAATTTTGCAATGCAAAAAACGTCGAATGTGGATATTTTTATGAAAAAACGAAAAGATAAAAATCAACTAACTACCCTCGTCCTTCATAGCACCCATAGGAGTTAGAGCCAAAGCAAGAATTGAACCAAATTTCGAGCAAAATCACTAGGTAGTTCAAAAAGCTAATTTTACGCAGAATGACCAATTAGGGAAACCAAAACGAATTTTTGGAAAAACACAAATTTGATACCAAAATTGAACAAATTTTTACGACAAATTCGCGTATCAATAAATCAACCCGAAAAAATACATAGTTAGGTACCTACTCACCTCACGAAACACACTTGTCCAGCTACCGCACTTCTCATCTAAACGTATTTCGTCGACTGGCGATTTTCGCCTCCTATATCACCAATAACCCTGTAAACAGAGTCGTAAAAATTCACCCATAAAACACGCCATTACCTTCGTACATCGTCTTTACACCTAATTGTAAAAAATTCACCGATCGACATTTCGCAACGAAGACCGCAAAACGATGATACAGCAAATGAATTTTTTCAGCTTTACCGTATCTTCTCGTAAATCGACTCGGTTATTTTTTTATTTCCCTCGAACGTAACGAATCAGCCGATAAATAATTTCGATAATCAATCCGTGAAGTAATTAAACCGGATAGGTCGGGTTGCCGGGGGACCAAAGTAGGGGTATCTCAATTGGTAGGTAATTTCTGGCACATGACCGGCGGGTAGCGAACGAGTTAATAGGCTTCACGCGGTGCGAAAAACTCATCGAAAGCGAAAGCAAAAGCTTTCTTGGGACGACTTTATACGAGCTGAAGGACTTTTTACTAAATGAAAATAAATTACCCGGAACTGCGTTTAAGAGATTAAAAGTCTAAAGTGCACCTCGGTATATAAATTCGTAAATTAGGTGTGTTTTTATTTGCTACGTGAGTAAGTGGTGCTCGTATACGAGCAGCCTCCCCTCTTCTCCGGCTCTATTTGAAAATATGGTGTCCAGGTGGCGCTGTTTTATTGATGATGCTAATCTATTTTTTATGTTCTTTTTCTCTATTTCTATGTTTTCGACAGAGGAGCCCAAATCCAAACCTATACTGACCATTGAAAAAACAAAGTACTCGATTAGCGAACTTGTCCGGGTCAATTGTACGTCATACAACGGATATCCGGCTCCTAATATTACCTGGTTTATTAATTCCATACAAGTGAGTACTCAGAATTGTTTGCTTAAAGTGGGCTCGAGATTTATGTAGGTGTTGCCATAAGCTTTGCGTCTTTGTGTGTGTACTTATTGGTGTTGTGTTTCGATTGTTTCAAGATGAACGATTTACACTCGCCGACCATTTCGTACAATTTGACAAAAGAAGCCAACGGCTTGGAAACGAGTAGATCCAGATTGGAAATATATGCGAAAGCGAAATACTTCAAAGAAGGCAAAATGCGTATTAAATGCCAAGCAAATCAATACGATTTGTACTTGGAGAGTTCGCAAATCGAAGTAGAGGACGATAGACCTCAGCTTGCTCCCGTTCTTAGTCCGTCATCGATGCCCAGTAGTCACGGTTCGTAGTATATTTTCATCTTACCCCTTGCCTTTGGTCTCTTGAAGTGGACCATTCGACGAGGTGTTTGTTTTTTATTTTAATGAGAGTGAGATTTAATGTAAGAGCAATCAAAATTCCAGTTTGACCAGCCTTAATTAATTTTTCGATTTTTAAAGAATTTTTAAAAATTTGTTTTAAAAATTGTCAGGTTTAAGGAAAAAAATTCTCACTACCTAGTTTTCAGGATTTTTTCGAAGTTCCTAATAATTTTTGCCAAAAACCAAAGACAATCTATATCCAAATTTAATAAATTTCAAGTTCAAATTTTTTCGACTTTATACACTTTGTATTTTTTTAAATTTTATCTACTTTTTTTCGGTTTTAAAATTTTTTTTTTAGTTATTGAGTTGAAAGAAATTTTGATGAACATGGTGATGAAATTTTTTAGTAAGTAATTCAGAGCTGAAAAAAATGAGGAAAAATTAAAAAGTCAAAGTTACCTAATGGGAAAAATTTTTCTAGCTAAAAGATTTTTTGAATATTAAAGTTGAAACATTTTGAAAAAATTTATATTTGAAAAAAATTCAATCGTTGGAAAAATTTTAAAATCGAATATATTCTTGAAAAAAAAATGGAATGGAAGAAATTGAAAAATATAGGGTTGGAAGATTTTGAACTCGAGTCATCAGAAATCCCATTTTTGGATAATAATTGGCAGCCAGTGGAATTTTCCAGAAGGCACCAACCTTGAATCAGTCGTTTCATCAATTTTTGGAATTTTTCATTTCCTTCACCAGTATAAGGGTTTCAAATTGGAATTGAGGGAAGAAAAACGAGAAAACTTTGAAAATGTCATTTCACGAATGTATTCAGTAGATGATACTCTCATATAAAAAGAGAGAAAATTGACTGGAAAAATCAAAGTTTAAGCACAGGGAAAACCAGTCAAATTATTTTACTTTCAGTAAATTTTCGTCGATTTTTTAAAAAATTTCAAATGTTTTCCTGGGTTTTCAGTGAATTTTTTTCATTGATTTATTACAGTGCTGCAATTTTGACTCTTTTATAGTGATTTTTGATTATTTCACCACTGATTTATAAACGAGAAAGTAGTGTACATAAAATATTGCATTCCTCTCAAATTTTCTCCATCTTTTTTTTTCAACTCGGAAATATGAAAATTGGGAAAGAAATGGAGGAAAAGTAGCAATTGTTTTCAAAAGATTCCAATGTTTCTATGGCTCAAAAAATTATAAAATTCATCAAAGTGTTGTACAAAATCTTTAATCTTTGTTCAATTTTAATCAGTTTTTGTTAAATTGTTACCATTTTTGTTTTACAAATTTTCGTACATTTTTTCTCAAAAATTTGAGCTTGAATTTTGATTTTTACGTGCTGAATAATATTTTTCAACATTTTCAACAAAGTTGCATATTAGGTGCTGTAATGTTCATTTCATCAGTTCCACTGAAAAAGTTCGAATTCTCAAAAATTCTTCAATACCTAATTGTAAATTTACTTGGATATCTTAAATTTTTGTATTGGAGGTATTTGGAATTCGCTCATTCCGAAAATTTCATTTTCGTTCAAATCGAAAACGTACACCTCGAGTGATCCTCTCATTAGTTACATTAATAAAATACCTTTTAATCTAGACAGAATTACACTGAGAAAGGGAGAGGGTAAGAGAGACCCGCACAGAGGAAACTATATCGCGACAACTTTTTAATTTATCCCGTAGAGTTTCCACTCCACGTAGTATTCGTATTATCGCCAAAGAGCTCCGGTATCGCTGTGCGAGCTTTGGTAACTTTTTAAATTTCCACCCCTCCCTCCCCCTTCATTCTATTCCTTTGCGAAAAAAATACGAACACGCAAATGGCGCGCGAATCTGCGGTTTTTTTCCTCCTTCGGTAGGTACTCATTGCGACGAGACGAACGAATACCGAATACGTCGAGTACTTCTTTCTAAATTACTTAAATAGTTCAGCAGAAGAAATTTCGTCAGTTTTAAGACGACCTCTCGTAGCTCTGTGTCCGCGTCTCTGTCTCTCCCGGCCGCGATAAGTTTTATACTTACTTAAACCCGAAGGCTATACGTACGTTCTATTAAAAACGTATGACAACGGTTTAAAAAGCTGCACAGTCGTCTTCATCGTGGGTTTCATTTCGTTTCTTCTTCCAGCCAGTCCGATGTTCCTTTGTCGTCTCGCCGAACCGAGGTCTTTTCTTGTTAAAAGTTATCCAGTCTCGTTGAGGGTTTTTAGTTTGACGAAAGTTTTACAACACGCTGGAATAGTGGCGTAGAATATTTGCCCACAACCGTGCGGCGATGGCAAAGGCAAAAGAAACTGTAACGAAAATGTTGTTAAAGATTGGATGGCGTATGAGATGAAATAGCGACAGCGAGAGATGGTGAAAAGAGTGGGAATTCGTTTGAATCGGTGATGCTTACAAGTTGGAGCAGGGTTAATCGACGGAATTTTTGTTTAATTTTGAAAGAATGTGAATTTGCAATGTAGGATACTGTTAAAATCGTAATGATGTAAAAATTTTGTGCAGATTGTGAAAAAGTATATCAAAGAGTTCTTTGAAATTATTTTGAATTAATTTTTCAATTCTCAAAGTAACTTTTAAATTATCGTAATTACTTAGCGTCTAACAATAGTTTATTGTGAATTACCGTCAAGGATGGTTATTACAAGTAATTACCATCAAATAGCGCAGTAGGTAATTAAAGTAAATGAACACAAGCGATGGCAAAAACAGTAAAAAATTAGGTATGTACTTTAAAAACTGGTAATTTTGATATGCTATAAAAGGTGGTTATTTCAATAAATTACTGTAAAATGTGGTAAACAGCAAAACGTTGGTAAATTACCGTAAATGGTGGTAATTTTGGTAAATTACTGTAAAAATGATAATTTTGGTAAATTACTGTAAAAATGATGATTTTGGTAATTTACTGTAAACATGATGATTTTGGTAAATTACCGTAAATGATGGTAATTTCGGTAAATTACCATAAATGGTGGTAATTTTGGTAAATTACCGTAAATGGTGGTAATTTTGGTAAATTAACGTAAATGGTGGTAATTTTGGTAAATTACTGTAAAAATGGTAATTTTGGTGAATTACTGTAAAAATGATAATTTTGGTAATTTACTGTAAAAATAATAATTTTGGTAAATTACCGTAAAGGGTTGTAATTTTGGTAAATTACCATAAAGGGTTGTAATTTTGGTAAATTACCGTAAAGGGTTGTAATTTTGGTAAATTACCGTAAAGGGTTGTAATTTTGGTAAATTACCGTAAAGGGTTGTAATTTTGGTAAATTAGGTACCGTAACAGGTGGTAATTTTGGTAAATTACCGTAAAAGGAAGTAATGTTGGTGAATTTCCATAAAAAATGACAACTTTCATAAATTACTGTGAATGGTGGCATTTTTGGTAAATTACCATTCAATGTAGTAATCTTGGTATTACCTACCATTAAAAAGTTGAAAATTTGGGTAAATTACAAGAAAATATTGTAATTTTGGTAAATTACCATAAAATTTTGTAAATATGGTAAAATTTGGGTAAATACAGTAAATAGCCATCTTATGGAGAAATCAAGGTAAATTAACCCAAAATAATAATTTTTGTAAATTGTTATGAAGAATAGTAATAATAGTAAATTACCACCACAAAGATGTCGATATAAAATTACCGTGAAGAGATTATAATTACCGTGAATTACTCCGAAAATGTGGTAATTACTGTAAATTACCTCAAATAAATTTTGATTACGGTAAATTACCGCAAATGAATTGTAATTACGGTAAAAGCTACTTTAGATTATCATCAGATTTATGGTAATTACGGTGAATTATCTAGAAATACGGTAATTAAGGTAATTTACAGGGTAATTTGGGTTGATGGCGGTAAATAATTGTGAAATTCTGTCAAATTACTGCGAAATGTTCATAGGTAATAATGATAATCAGTTTTTCTGTTTTTTAAAATACCTAAATGTTTGGAAGTATCGCATAAATTACTTTTGAAGCTCTCTCACGATTTGGTTGATATTCTGTTTGTGAGATGAATTGCATAATGCATAATGAAACATCTATTAAGAAAAAGTAGGTCATCGCATTATTTTTTCCTCGAGTGAATCATCGTACTGTATCCTGATGTGAGAATTACGAGTTGACTCACTGGTTTATACGGCGTTTATGGAGGTTTTCACGAGACAACGACGACGATCCGGTGCGATACGAGTAATTGGCGACGTTATAAGTTACACATTTCATTTTCAGACCAACTTAGTGTAACCTACTCGAGCCCATACATAATCTCTTTCACTTACACACGTTGACATTACTAGGATATAGGTAAAGAAATACATTTAAATGGAGGACGGGAGAAAGAAAAATAGAACAATATGACGTATAATTTTATCTGTCGAGGGTTTGTTCTTTCGACTTTCGTCGTCGCGAAGCTGTGTTTGTATAGGTAGAGGTATTTACGTGCAATGCTACGCGACGCGAGTCGCCGAGTTTTATATCGTATTTAATTTCTTAAGTGTTTTTCGTCGGACAAAAGTGTAGGTCGTCGTAGTATTGTGCGATACTGTAATCACCGTATTTGTACGAGTTTTTACGCTGTATTAGCTCCGTACGAGTGACCCGGTGAGAAGAGGCGGGATGAAATTGAGGTTCGTGGAAATCTTTTGTATGGTGGTATATGGTTGGTAATTAATTTCCATTTTGGTGATTAATGGCCGAACGTTTGACTTTTATTTTGTCTAGAGATATCTGTACGTGTAATTTTCGAGCCACTGGATAGATACCGTGTATGAGTTTGTGTGGAAATTGGCGTAAAAAAGGGGTTATTTTGGAGACGATTTTTGGTTAGAAGGTCGTTATAAGTTCGTGACTGGGTATAGGTAAACGGTATTGTGCTTTAGGGGTGTTTTGGAAAATATATAATGGAGGTGACTGAGGTGATTTTTTAATGGGATTTTATTGGCAGAGCTCGGAAAGAGAGCGAGATGACTGGTCGGCTGGTCTCTGTGTAAGTTCATCAAATTTAATCATTGTTGAATGCCAGTTTTAGGTAATGAATTTCAAAGTTATTCGAAAAACTTTCGCAACAACCGGTCAAGTAAATCGAAATGTTGAGAAATCAAAAAGTTGATAAATCAAAACATGGAGAAATCAAATAGTTGAGAAATTGAAAAGTCGAGACATAGAAAAGTTGAAAAATCAAAATGTTGATGAATGAAAAAATGGAGAAATCAAAAAGTGGAGAGATCGAAAAGTTGAGAAATCTGAAGGTCGGACATCTGAGAAATCGAAATCTGAGAAATTGGTAACTTGAGAAATTGAACAGTCGAGAATTTGAAAAGTCGAGAAATCGTGAAGTTAGAAATCTCAGAAATCAGAAATTTGAAAATTGGAAAATTGAAATCGAGAAATTGAAAAATTGAGAATTCAAAAAGCCGAGAAATTGGGAAGCTAATAAATCGTAAAGTCGGAAATCTCAGAAATCAGAAATTTGAAAAATTGTAAATTTGTGGAATTGAAGTCGAGAAATTGAGAAATTGAGAAATCAAAAAGCCGAGAAATTGGGAAACTAAGAAATTGAAAAGTCTAGAAATCAAAAGACAAGAAATCAAAAAGTAAATAAATTGAAAAATCAAGAAATAGAAATCAAAAAGTTGAGAAATCTGAAAGTCGGAAATCGGAAATCCGAGAACTTGAAAATTTGAAAAATTGAGAAGTCGAGAATTTGAAAAGTTGAGAAATTGAAAATTTGAGAAATCAAAAAGTTAGGAAATTGAAAAGTCGAAAAATCATAAAGTCAGAAATCTCAGAAATCAGAAATTTGAAAAAAAAAAATGGAAATCGAGAAATTGAAAAATTGAGAAATCAAAAAGCCAAGAAATTGGGAAGCTAAGAAATCGAAAAGTTGAGAAATCAAAAAGACAAGAAATCGAAAAGTCAATAAATTGAAAAATCAAGAAATTAAAAAGTTGAGAAATCTGAAAGTCAGATTGGAAATTCGAGAACTTGGAAATTTGAGAAATTGAGAAGTCGAGAATTTGAAAAGTTAAGAAATATTAGTCAGAAAATCGGAAACATGAAAATCTGAGGAATCGGAAATTGTGAAAGTGAAAATTTGAAAAATTTAAAAGTTGAGAAATCAAAAAGTCGAGGAATCGAGGAATCAAAAAGTCGAGAAATTGGAAAGTTGGAAATCTGAGAAATTAGAAATTTGAGTAATCGGAAATTTGAGAAATTAAAAAAGTCGAGAAATTGGAAAGTCAAGAAATTGGAAAGCCGAAAAAAATGAAAAAACCAAGAAATAATCAGGATGTCGAGAAATCGGAAATTTGAGAAATGGAAAGCCGAGAAATCGGAAATTTGAAAAATTGAAAAGTTGAGAAGAAATTTGAAAAATTGAAAAGTTGAAAAGAAATTTGAAAAATTGAAAAGTTGAGAAGAAATTTGAAAAATTGAAAAGTTGAGAAGAAATTTGAAAAATTGAAAAGTTGAGAAGAAATTTGAAAAATTGAAAAGTTGAGAAGAAATTTGAAAAATTGAAAAGTTGAGAAGAAATTTGAAAAATTGAAAAGTTGAGAAGAAATTTGAAAAATTGAAAAGTTAAGAAATCAAAAAGCCAAGAAATCGGAAATCCGAGAAATCAAAAAGTCGAGCTGGCAAAGATTTTGAAGGGAAAGTATTCGGCTTTAACCCAGCGCAAGTGAAAGAGAAACAAGTATCTAACGTTGCTCAAAGTGGCCCTGAAACTTTTTGAACAAAAAAAAATTCATGCATCTTATTGACACATCCATGTTTTAATATTTTGGCTTCAAAGTAAAAAAGTGTTCATTTTTGATTAAAATTATTTCTAACTCGATTCCCCGATTCATTTCCACCATGAATACCTCGAACCTATACATTTCAACAAATCCGTTCTCGAATTGGAAAAATCTCATCGAGACTTCCCGTTCAAATCGCACTATACTTTTATTACTCTCCGAATCAACATAACACACGGTATTTATCCTGGAGTACATCTAAAGACGCTTTATTCGTACATACTGTACATACGTCTACGACATCCCATAAGATTCTCGATTCTTAATATCTCGACATTCGAATGAAAAGAAAAATTCAACTATATAGTTGTCGAGTCGAGTACCAGCGTATTATTGAAAGAGAATATCTCGCAGAAAGCGACGACAACGACATTTCGCTCATTCGCGAAAGAATAAAGAGGCCCCACAATAGGCGCGCATCGCATTTCTCATCCATACACGGCGCGATTTCGGAAACGACGATGACAGCGCGAATATATAAAACGTATCCCATTCGAGAAGGAAAAAAAAAGAAAAAAGCATCGCGTATTCTATCGATGAGAGAAAAATCGCAGCATCCGGCCAAATAAACAGACTGTCTGCGTTGTAGACGAGGAAAGGAAAAAAACGAAGTTCGCAGGAGGCAGGATCGACGAAAAGAGTCTGCTAAATGGATATTTTCTCTCGTCTCGTCGTCGTTGTCGTCGTCATCGTCTGTGTATATTCTCAAAAGCGGAATAAAAATGTTAAATCGTTTGTGAAATAAATCGTTTGTGAACGGTTATTGAAAAGTAAATTAGTTGCAAATGACATTTTAGCCTTGTAGGAATTCATATTCCATTTATGGCGTATATGGTATGATGATGTTGTTGGCTGGATGGCTGATGCATATATTTTTTCTACTTTCTCTCTCTCTTTCTTTCTCCAGCTCTGTGCTCTGTGACTTCTCGTCTCATTCTCTCTCTTTGGTATATTTTAGATTTTTATTCAATATACGTGTGTGTTGTTGTGTTACAGATCACTGCAGTAGAATAAACGTCAATAGGGTTCTACTTTTATGTAATATTTTATTTATTTCGAAATTCATTTATGGAAGATAGCAGCAGACGATGGGGTGTTTTATGAGTTAAGCCTGCGACCGACATCGACAGTCGAACTCACTCGTGTATAAAGGTTACGTGTATTATATTCTTGTAGTAAAAATTCTTAACTGTCGAACGAGGTTTACTTACCTCTTCGTACGAATTTTAAAGAAATTTTATACCAAATGTTTACTGTATTTTTCGTTTCTGTTTCCGTTTCTCCAAATCTATATTTCAAGTGTATAGAGATTTTCATTTTTCCATTCAATGTTTGTGATTTTTTTCATTCCCCTTCTCGATCTGTTTGTTATTCTGTCATCACTCTTTTGTAATATGGGTTTTTTCAAAGTTGCTGATTTGCAGTTTGTTCGCGCGATTTTACAGCTTCATTTTTTATTTTGATTTTAATCGCATCTCGTACGTTCAACGTGTATAATCCCCCCCCCCCCCCCGAAAAGCAACAATTCTGCGGGGTTTGTCGTAGATTGAAACGTTGCTATAGATTATTACAAAATTTTATTCCGTACTTCTAAGATACCAACGGAATTGTTCGCGGGTCGTATTTTTATGCGAATTTTCTCGAAATTACCAATACGTGTATTATATTTAGGGTTTTTATTATTTGTGGAGTGTAATTTCGAAAACGATATTATTAAGTATGAAATTCTCTCTCATATTCGTGCATTATTATATATTTTACGGATGGTTATGTATTGTAAATTTTATATACCTTGTATTTTAATTAATTCGTCGTTGTTTTAAACAGGTATGTATGAGATATTAATTTTCGAATAAATCGATGTTGCCAAGTTTTTTTCTTCGTCGTTTTCGCTAGATAGGGAAGAGTAGGCTTTGTCGAAGTTATTTTTGGAATTTGCTTTCCATGGAGTCAAAGGAATTGCTGATAGTTGAGTTTTTAACGTATTATCTGTAAACCTACCCAAGTATTTTAAAACGTTTCGAAAACCTTCCAAGAATTTAATATACCTATCTGTTATGTTTTTACCTTCGGTTGAAATTTTTTTTAGAAAATGAAAGATTAATTTGTAAAACTTTGATGAAGAAAATTTTCCCCCGAATTGGAATTTTGAGTTTGAAAATTGAGAAGGGAAACAGGGCTCAGAAAAGAAGACGGAAAATGACGTTGTGCGTTGGAGGTTTTTTAGCGGACTTCCCGCTCTAGCGGGAATCCGCTATTGCAATCATAAGGGTTTTTTTATTTATTTATTTATTTGTTTGTTTGTTTGTTGAAGCCTTTTCTTTCTGACGCGATTTCTCTCGTTATACTGAACAGATCGGGCTGAAATTTTTACAGCAGGTGTAGATCATGTAGAGGAAGAGCTGATTAGATTTTGGTGCAATTCTGTGCAGCGAAAGCTGAGCTTTTCAACTTTTAAGCTCATTTTCAGTGCATTTCTTTCTGACGCGATAACTCATGTTAGAGTTGACCAATCGACTTGAAATTTTTATGGTGATTAGAATGTATATAGGTGAAGAGCTGATTAAATTTTGAAGTCAATCCGAGCTTTGAAAGCTGAGCTTTTCGACTTTAAAGTTTATTCAGTTTTTCAAAAATATCTCACAAACGGTGCACCGTAGAGAAAAACGAAGGTCATTTTGATGGTCAGGAATTTCAAGCTCTACAACTTTGGTTCTCATGAATTTTTCTTGAAAGCTCACCGTTTACGAGAAAATTGAGCTTAAAGTTTGAAGACTTGTGATTGGTTGATTTCTATTTCTTTTTGTTTTCTTTATTTGACTGATTTTTTGAAAATATCTCGCGAACGGTGCACCGTAGGAAAAAACGGAGGGCATTTTGATGGTCAGGAATTTCAAGCTCTACAACTTTGGTTCTCATGAATTTTTCTTGAAAGCTCACTGTTTTCGAGAAAATTGAGCTCAAAGTTAGAAGGCCTGTGATTGGTCGATTTTTATAATGTATTTTCTCTGATTAAACTTATTTTTCAAAATATCTCACAATCGGTGCATCGTAGAGAAAAACTGAGGCCAAAAGGATGGTCAGGAATTTCAAGCTCTACAACTTTGGTTCTCATGAATTTTTCTTAAAAACTCACAGTTTTCGAGAAAATTGAGCTCAAAGTTGGAAGACCTGTGATTGGTCAATTCTGACCCAATTTCTCTCGTTCAACTGAACCAACCGTTTTAAAATTTTTACAGTAAGTTTACATCATAGAAAAGAAAAACTTATCAAGTTTTGGTTAAACTCTGTGCCAAGAAAGCTGAGCTTTGAAGATCCAAAAGCTCATTTTTCTGAAATTCTCTCTGACAACATAAATTGAATTGACCAATCGATTTGAAAATTTATGATGATAAGAATGTGTATTGGAGAAAAGTTGATTGAATTTTGAAGTCGATACGTGCATTGAAAGTTGAGCTTTTGAAGTTCAAAATTTTCCAGTTATTCAAAAATATCTAGGAAACATTGTATTGTAGAGAAAAATGGAGTTCAAAAAGATTTTCAGGAATTTCAAGAAGCTCTACAACTTTGGTTCTCATTAATTTTTCTTGAAAGCTCACGTTTTAGAGAAAAATGAGTCCAAAATTCAAAGGCTTGTGATTGGTCAATTTTTCTGACTTGATTTCTCTAGTCTAACAGAACCGATCGTTTTCAAATTTTTACAGTGGGTGTAGGTCGTGCAGGAGAAAAGCTAATTATTTTTCTGGTTCAATTTTGTGCCTAGAAAGCTGAGCTTTGAGGCTTTGAATTTCATTTTTGTGACACTATAACTCAAGTCACACTTGACCAATCGACTTGAAAAATAAATTTTGAAGTCGATTGCGTATTTAAAGTTGAGCTTCACAAGTTCAATTCTAGTATGCATATAAAATGGGAAGTCCGCTCTTTTGACACAGTGTGTCTAGTTTTTTTTTGGGGGGGGGGGGATAATTTATTTGGTTTCAAAAAAGTGTGGTCGTTTTTTGTAAATTTCCCGATTCGAATTTTGATAAGGTATTTTTTTCTATGGTATGAAAAAATCTCAAATGAAAAAACCAGACGTGATAATAAAATTAACAACTACTTAACTTTATTAAAAGAATGGCAGAGAAATAAACTCTTGAAATATTTGAGTAGGAAGTTGGTCTTGAAAATTTAAATCAGTGAACAATTGTGTGAATTTTTTAAATTGTTCCCTTTCCCCTCCGGCCACCATCATAATTAACAGAATCTTAAAAAAATTGTCGATTTTCACCGGGAACGGTTTCGAAACAGATTTTTTTTATTCAAAATATAATACCTCTGACCCTCTTCGTTAAGAAAATTTCTTGTAAAATACTTTTTTATACGAATAAGTACATCGTCTCTAAAAAAAATTACTAACTCTTATAAATTGTACATGATTTTTCATTCTTTTCTTACTTAATTTTAAAAAAAAATCGATTCTGGTTTTCCTTATTTTGAATAAAATAAAAAATAAAAAATTAGGTGCTTCAACGGTGGCTAATAGTAAACGTTCTCTATCGATGCAGTTTTTGAGTCAAAGTATCAATATTTAGACCATTTGGAAGTAGTTCCGTCGAAAATATACGTTTTTAAAATTTCTAGTAAGAATTTAAAAAACTTGAAAGTGATTTTTCGATTTTCATTGAAAAATAGAAGTCGGTGTATTTTTGAGTGAAACCTCAAAATCAATATTTTTTACAGTAAGTATTTTTTTTAAAAATTTTGTTGAAAATTGAGATAGGAGTTGCTCAAAAAACATATTCAGCTCCCTTTCTGAAAAAAATCTATGAAAATTTGAGCCGTTTTTTCATTGGTAGGTAGGTAATAGGTGTTCACACATCTTTGATTTCTCCATTAAAAATATAAAATAATTATTTTAGTGATTGGGATTCTCTAGTCGGAGGGAAAAGGGTCGTCAGCAGGTCAAATATTTTTGGAACCCCTGATTTGGATGGTGTCTCAATTTATATCTATCTTCCATCTACTGTGTCGCCATTCTAGACCAAAACAGAAGCTGATTTTATTGTCCCGTTAAAGTCTGATTTTCCATCTGCCGATGCTACACATCTGGCAACACTGTACCAACTGGTTAGGTGGAGAAACTGATTATGGGTGTGACTCCTCCCACTTTTAACGTTTACCTCGTGGCTTCCCCAGAGCTGCTTGGCTCAGTCTAGTTTTGACCCTCTTACCGGAAGGTTACTTGGAACATTTGGAGATCCGAGTGCGATCATTTTTCCTCCGGATTATCATTGCTGTCCATTTCACCCCCTCCTCCCATCCATTGCTTCAATGAATAATCAAAGATTTTCTATTTTAAAAATAATGTACACAGAACTTCTAATTAAAAATCTTCAGTTATAATTATTTTCCGTTAAAATAATTAGCTTGAGACCATTTCAATTTTCATTGAAAATTTCCCCAAAAAATAATTTTTTCTCAATTTTTAATTGGAGAAAGTTGTTGAAAAATGAATGAAAAGCAATTTTTTAATGCCTACTCATGGAAAAAGGAACCAATAAAATGAAAAATAGATTACTTTTATAACCTATCGAGGTCGAAAATTACTTTTATAACCTATCGAGATCGAAAGAGGTTGAAAAAGGATTTTGGCTGTCAACATTTATATCTGAGCCTCTGAACTGTTCTCGAAAATATTTTTATTTTTTTTTTTCAGATTTTTTGAACTTAGCGAAGTATGAAAAGCAAAACAACTTGGTAAAAATTTCACTCTCCTTACTTCATCCTCACCCATTCTGTCCCTTCCCATGTTTTTTTTTTTTTTCATAAAGTGATATAAATTTTTAGCTCTGAAATAGGATTGGTATCCATTTTCCATGCCGTCTTCGTGAAAAATGAATTTTCTTTCAAGTTTTTCAAATATTTAGTGGTAAAGTTCCAAAAAATATTTTATGAAATTTTTTCCCGGAATTATTCTAATGAATAAGCGCATAAACATGCTCACCCCTCGTCCAGGCCATTTTTCCAAAATTAAAAAAATTCATATCTGACACATCTGTCAATACTTTAATTTGGATAAAAATATCGTGAATTTTGACAAAAATTCTTCAATTGAGGATAAAAAACCTCCCAATAAAGTCTAAATCCTCATCACAGCACTAAAGGTAGGCAAAGCTAGGCACCTCGAATCGTGATTATTTTTGAAAAATTGGTTTCATTCCACTTTTGGGTCATAAAAAATTACAATCAGAAATTCTACATTCTTTGCCAAACCATAAATTTTGAAATTGGATATCAACTTTTTGCCCTTCAAAAGAGGGTTAAAAATCTACAAATTACGAATTGAAGTTTTTTTAAAAAAAATTTACCGATTTTTTTAGTCTTCAAGGGAACATCTTGGTGAAAATTAACGAAAAAATTCACGCAATTGCTACTAAAACTACACCATGAAGCAGACCTGCAAATAAGTAAATATCTACCACCATATAATACACAATTGGCTCACCGAGGGTGTTGGTGAGTTGAATAAAGGGATCCAAACCATGCAACTTTGTAGGTCTGTGCAGCGAGACGAGTTAGGGTACGATTGCGAAATTACTGCTTAATTTTATAATCGAGTCACAGATGAATGGATCGCGTATCTTGAAAGTTGAACTACAACTAGATACCTATATCTGGTAAGATGATACGCGTCGTCCCGGGTCTCCACGGAATACCTCTCGGTATACGCAAGTATTTCCTCCAAAAAAGGGTTTCAAATTCAAGACGCTGGCTGGCGGTCGGTAATCTCTCGAGTACCAAAGGCAAAGTGACCAGTGAACTTGAAAATGATTGAGAATATACTCAAGTTTGAAGTAGGTGTACATCGAAAACACCTTTGAAAGTTTAGAGTATGCCGAATTATAATACATAGAATAGAAAATCGATGCATACACGAAGCACACTCGAATGTGGTTGCATCGAATATCGTCAGATGAGGCGAGACCGGGATGGACTGTTTAATTAAAATTATTCCACCAAGTACGTAATTTTAATTAAATCGCTTTTCAATAATATTTCGCGTAAAGGAGACGAATAACCGCAAAGGCATACGCGAGTATGGGTTGGCTAACCGCTATAAAGAGAATGTTTCGCTATGCACACAGCTACCTTATAATTTTCCAAGATTACGAGTATTAAAATCAGAAGCCAGCGTGTATTTAAAAGTCATCTCATCGGTATTCATGCGTATTTTTTTACTCCTTTGGTCACACTGCGGTAACCGGGTTTGCAAATAATACCAGTCGTCGGGGAGAATTATCCGGTACACTTTTTGCTCTCGTGCGACCGAAGTTTCGGCGAATTTGGGCAAAAAAACGAATACATAATTTGGCTCGTAAGTATGTAAAATATACTGTGTGTGTATTTTTGGTATCAACTGCCGTAGGTACGACGTAATAGAAAACAACGAAACACATTTTGCATAAAACAAACATCAGATTACAAGGTGTACGTTTAACGTACCTGGTTCATTTTAAATTCCGAACACAGCGATGTGGCCTTTTTACTTTACGTTAATACCCAAGCCTTGGGAAATTTTTCCCGATGTCGAGGATACTTACCGTTAGTTTTGGGAGTTGGAAAGCGTGAAATTTTTTCATCGGCGGTACGCTTCGGACCTGAGAAAGTGGAGGTGGCTGAGTGAAATGCGTTGCGGAAATTCGTTTTAAAAAAGTGAAAAAATTCGAGTGGATAGGTTTTTGAAATACTTAGGTGATAGTTTTAGAATGAAAAAATTTTAAATCATGATAAAATGGAATTAATACCCATTTGTGTAAAATTTGCAACATTTTTGAACATTGATCGGAGTTTTTTGTTGGAGGAATTGCTAAATCATTATGAGACATGCCGAGGTAAAAATTCTTGAAAAAGGAAGTATCCGAAATAAAAGTAAATTTTGAGCCGAAACCAAAATAAATCGGAAGTACATTTTAAAGTTACTTCATTTCCAAAATTTCGCAGACTTTAATCCATTTCTCGAATTTTTACGAGTTTTTGAAATTTTCAAAATTACCTCGTCACATCTGAAAAAAAATGAAAATTCGATCTAATCAACGAAAAAAAAAAGACTGAACTTTGGTATTATGTATTCTCTTTTTAGACCTCTCAAATCGATTGGAAGCAGTTTTGAGATGTTTCAGAATCTCCAGAAAATTTTGGAATTTCCCAGCACTGGAAAAAAAAGCTACAAAAAACGATCCATATGAATTTTAGGGCTTTTTGATCGATTAAAGCACAATTTTATGAAATTCGTAACTTCCAGTTCGAATCAAGAATCTGAAGGGAGGTGGTCTGGTTCCTCTGGCTCCAGCTCCGCCTCCGACTCTGGGATTTTTACAAAAGTGCCTCCACCTCGGGTTCGGCTCTAAAAAATCATTCGGAGGGAGGGGCTCCTTCCTTTGTGTCCAATATCTCCGGCTTCAAAAATCACCCAGAGGACCCTCGTCTCTCCAGGGAAGCCCTCCTTCCATCGGCTCCAACTCCGAAAAATTTTTCTTTATGATTCATCCGGCTCCAGGACCTGAGTGCCGCCTGCTTCTACTTCGGCTTCGAAAAAATTGCCCGGAAGGAGTCCTCTTCTCTCCGGCTTCGCTCTGGATCCCTGGTTCAAAATCCATCATTTCAGTTTTGCCAAAAAAAATATGAATTTGAACTTGAAGTCGCGAATTTCATAAAATTGTGCATCAAATCGCCACCAATACGGATAATTCGCGATTGAAGTTCATATACTTAGACCATTTTTGTGGCCTTTTCTCCAGTGCTCGAAAATATCAAATTTTTCTGAAGGCTTAAAAACATCTCGAAACAACCGAACCGATTTTACAATTTTGAAATTTTAAAAATTCGCAAAAATTTGAAAAACAAACTTCAGCTCCTGAAATTTTGGTATGCACTTCTGATTAATTTTTGATTCAGCTCAAAAGTTTACTTCGACAAGATATACCTCTATTTTAAATTTATGTATGTAGATATGGTTGCCTAATTTTTGATTTGAAAAGGGCATCAGCATATGTATGGGAAGTAGGTACGATCTCCTCACTCAATTGCTCAAAATATAGCTGAAATCAAATTTTACGACTCAAAAAATATACATTTTAGCATCACATACTCCAATGCATGAATTTATTGATCTCTTTTCAAGCCTTAGGTACTCCCTAAATTTATCCAAATGGAAAAAATATTGTCAATATGGATTTATACGACCCAAAAAAACATTAATTTCGAATTTTCGACATGGCACATTCCTACTCAAATACAAAAATTTATTGACCTTTCCTCCCCTCCCAGAAATTTTTTTTGAAGATTTTTCGATTTAAAGACGTTACCGCTGATACTGGAAATCCCTCGAAATTACTTGAAATTTTTTTACGAGGATTTGGCTTAAAAATTTTAAGTTTTCAATTTTTTCTCCTTTTTTGACTCAGTCTGCCAAAAAAAAAAAAAAAAAAAGGAGCACCTAGGTGCGTAGGGGTCTGCAGACTTGAATATTTGAATTCAGCTCAAAAAACTTTATAAAAGAGAACCATTTAAACCCATCAGTTTTTTGGGGTAAAAGTTCATGAAATCTATGAACTTTCGAACTTTCTCCGCGCTTAAAATCAGGAGCTACGAACCGGCGGCTGGTAGTTTTCAATTTAAGGGCAGGTTAATAGCACATATGCCAATTTTCGGGACCGGTTCTAGCTTTCAGTTATTTGGAGTAAAATTAATCGATAGCTCATCTCCTGTACAGCGATTATTTTATTTACGGCAAACTGGTTATGCAATTTTATTAACATCCAAGAAATTAATCGCCCAGAACGTACATAGAGTTTGAAAAAATCTCATTCTTGAATCGAAACTAATTTTGCGAATGAGGCGCTGTATTTGACTTCGAAAATCAATATTTATTTTTTGCATTCTACCCTCACTCCTCTCCCTAAGCCCCTCCATAAGGGTTCGAATTTGGCTCCAAAAAAAAATGAAAAAACTCGAGTGGTATGTCGTTTGTTGTATTTTCGATGATGCCGAGTCCAAAAATCGAATTATTTTTTGGTTGCCATCACTTCTAATCACAATATGATTAAAATTTAAAAATAAGTTTTGAAGGGCATTCAATTAGCCAAAATTCAACGCTTATTTTCGATTCATTTATGCTACCCAGTGAAATTTTTTTAGATCTGATCGTATCAAATTTTATCTGTTTTGATAAAATGGCTATTTTTCAAAATTCTTTAAAAATAAAAAAATAAACTTGGATGGGTCAAAATTTGATCATGGAATTTGGACGGCATACTCAATCAGTGAGCTAAATTTCAGCTCAATGGAGAGTCCATGGGTCACACAAATACCTTTTTTCCAATATAAAGAATCAAATAAAACCACAGGTGTAATCTTCGACCGACTTCCGATGGTCAGAGCCAAAGAACAAGCCAGACCTGTGCCCAAATTGCACATACAACTCCAACCCACAATTCCTCCCACATCTCGGCCGAAAAATACGTCAGACTCGAAACAGAAGCGGAATCCGAACGGTACAAATTTTGGTTCAATAATTCCGAAGACATGATTTCTCTCTCGCACTCGTTTGTCCTTGCGTGTACGATAGCCTCAAACCAACCACTTCATCAAAGTTTCAAACTTTCAATTAAAGTTTATATAAAAGTTGGATGTTAATGGTATTAAAGCGAGCTTCTTACTCGATTAGAAAGTTGCTGCTGCTCGTTGTTAAGTACCCCGTCGTCTTGCTTAAAAACAGATCTCAGCTTGTACTAACCAGCCCTCCCCCGGCCCCGTTTCGTTCCCCATCATCGCTCGTATCCAATTTATTACCAACTCAGCCGCGCGCTCGCCGCTTTCGGCGCTTTTCATATTTTCTTATACGAGTTTAATAATCTTTCATAATTAGTTTCTTATTGAGGTATTTTCGAACTACAGGCGTTTCTTCGGCCCTTATTCGAGAGCGCAGATAAGAAATACCGTGTACTTGGACTTATCCCCCCTCCCGTCACAATTTTGCCTCTCTCGTGTTTTTTTTTAATTCCAATTTTTCCGTCTGCCGAGGAAATCTTTCCGGTTCGAGGATGCGCGCGTCGAATGCATTACCCGAGTCTACGAGTAGACTCGAAATTCTAAATTAATTTTTTTTTCCGCTTCGCTTTTCATACGCCTTCACGTCGAAGATTTAAATATGTATAATACATATTTGCTGTATTTGTATTTTAAATCAGATTCAAACTCGTCGCGTTTCTTATATAGAAAATAATAATAAAGATGCACAGGCTATAGACGGCGGATCTCCGACATGAGAAAATTTCACTTTTCTTGCGCGAATTTCGACGCGTATAAGGGCGGAATAATATTGCAAATGTACCAAATACGTATATTAGCATTGCAAATCCTCATCGCAAATTCGTTTCCAAAAGGTTTTAAGCGTCTTAAATCAATGAAAGGTTTTATAGGTGTATTTTGAATATTTTAAAATGCCTCCTCTTCCTTGCCATCCCATCGTACAATCAGATTAAGCAAAACGCGATCGAACGCTCCCTCCCAAGCCGACGAACACCAGTCGTAGTCGTCGACAAGAAGCCAACATTTTCGTATACAAATTTTAATTATCCTCGGTGAAGTATGCTAATTACACAACGGGTTACCCGGATGATGCTGAAAAATTACCAGTCGACTAGAACCCTGGTGCTCGGTTTGCCCCGCATTGGGCCATGCCACCTTACAGGGGTGTTTTCCATTTCGCCCAAATTCTACGTAATTTTCGCCATTCTCGCGTCCTAGTTGTTCTTTTGTTTCGTTGCTAAGGTTTATACGATTTACGAGAAGTACAAAGACGAACGAGATGGTATTTGTCGGTGTGTAATTTTTTTCATTGCGAAAAATATTATACGAGGTGTAATATTTCTTTCGACGAGGTTATTTGTGTCGCTGAGAGTTTCCCAGCGGTTTTTTTCGGCGTTGGTTTTTTTTTATCAATGGTTTGGTAGCGGGAGATGATTATTAAGGTGGGTGGAAAAAAAGGATTTTGACGAAAATTCGTGAAGTACATAATTATGTAGGTAGTTCATTTCGAGTGAGAGATCTTCCGAAAAAATTTGAGCTTTCAAGCTCAAAAGTGGTCGGAGCAAGAAAGCCTCAAATTCAAAGTGGGATCATTGTTGAACTAAACATTTTTTTTTTCACTTTTGGAGATTTTCAGGGACTGAAACTTCGGTGAACGTTGTGAAAGCTAAGATTTGAGTTTTTATTTCTCCCTGAGTTATTGATCTCCGAAATGGAAACCACTTTTTGCATTCTACCCATAAGAAAATTGAAAATTTTTAAACCGTGAATTTGGCGAATTTTTATTTGGTATCCAATTCTAATTGTTCTCTGAAGCCCCTTAAAACTGAAACGATCTTTTTGATCACTTTAAATATTGTATTTACCGGTTCTTGATGAAATTTTACAAAAAAAAAATACCTGATACAATTTTAGTTGGTAGTACCGCTACAAAAATTTAATTAAGTAGGTACCTCATTATATTTTTTGAATTTTATTGCAATGACTTAAAAAAATGGTTTGATTATTAAATTACCACATGAAGTATTTTGTGAATTATGAAATTGCAGTTGGCAGTGTAGGCCTCAGACAAAAAATTTTTAGAAAAATTTCATCAAAAATCATTCGAGGGAACCGAAAAAACATTTTCAATTTTTGGTTTATCGCCCTCCAGAAATTTTTTTGTATAAATTTCATCAAAAATCATTCGAGGGAACCGAAAAAACATTTTCAATTTTTGGTTTATCGCCCTCCAGAAATTTTTTTGTATTTTTATTTATTATGCTGTATTTTTTTTTTCAACGCTTGAAAACTCATTTTATAATTTACCTATGTGAAGTTGATTTTGAACTTTGTTCCCCTTGATTTCGGATTTTATTCATACCTGACTTTTTTTTCCACTCCGTTGTTGGAGCTCAATTTCTCAGCTTAGTCTGTGTTGAAGTGTTGAAGAGGTAACACCATCTTTGGTTTTGTTTACTTCTTTAGTAGAGTTGCTTCTCAGCTCAGTCTGTGTTGGACTGTTGAAGAGGTTACACCTCTCTTTGTTTTGTTTACTTTGTGGTGGAGCCGTGTTTCTCAGCTCAGTTTGTGTTGAACTGTTAAAGAGGTAACACCTCTTCAGTTTAGTTTTGTTTACTTAGTTGGTAGAGTTTGTGTTTCTCAGCTCAGTCTGTGTTGATCTGTTGAAGAGGTAACATCTCTTTGGTTTTGTTCACTTTGTTAGTAGAGTTGTTTCTTAGCTTAGTCTATGTTGAACTGTTTAAGAGGTAACACCTCTCAGGTTTTGTTTTGTTTACTTTGTTGGTGGAGCTGTGTTTCTCAGCTTAGTCTATGCTGAACTGTTAAAGACGTAACACCACTCTGGTTTTGTTTACTTTGTTGGTGGAGTTGTGTTTCTCAGCTCAGTCTGTGTTGAATTGTTGAAGAGGTAACACCTCTCCAGTTTAGTTTTGTTTACTTAGTTGGTAGAGCTGTGTTTCTCAACTTAGTCTGTGTTGATCTGTTGAAGAGGTAACATCTCTTTAGTTTTGTTCACTTTGTTAGTAGAGTTACTTCTTAGCTTAGTCTATGTTGAACTGTTTAAAAGGTAACACCTCTCAGGTTTTGTTTTATTTACTTTGTTGGTGGAGCTGTGTTTCTCAGTCTGTCTGTGCTGAACTGTTAACGACTTAACACCTCTCCGGTTTTGTTTTGTTTACTTTGTTGGTGGAGCTGTTTCTCAGCTTAGTCTGTGTTAAACTGTTGAAGAGGTAACACCTCCCTAATTTTGTTTCATTTACTTACTTCGTTGATTGAGCTGTGTTTCTCAGCTCAGTCTGTGTTGATCTGTTGAAGAGGTAACATCTCTTGTGGTGGTGTTTTATTTATTTTGAATTTTTTCCTTTCATTTTTAAATTTATGACTAAGAAGAACCTTTTAGATGTGGCTTCAGTGTTTATTATTTTTTTAACTGTGCAGTAATGCTTCGCATTGATTTTTTTGAATAATTTGAACTCGTGATGTGTTTAATGGGAGATGAAAGAAAAGCAAGTTTCAATGCAGTGGATATTTTGTCATCTATTTAAAGACGTAACACCTCTCCGGTTTTGTTTACTTTGTTGGTGGAGCTGTGTTTCTCAGCTCAGTCTGTGTTGAACTGTTGAAGAGGTAACACCTCTCCAGTTTAGTTTTGTTTACTTAGTTGGTAGAGCTGTGTTTCTCAACTCAGTCTGTGTTGATCTGTTGAAGAGGTAACATCTCTTTAGTATTGTTCACTTTGTTAGTAGAGTTGCTTCTTAGCTTAGTCTATGTTGAACTGTTCAAGAGGTAACACCTCTCAGGTTTTGTTTCATTTACTTTGTTGGTGGAGCTGTGTTTCTCAGTCTGTCTGTGCTGAACTGTTAACGACTTAACACCTCTCCGGTTTTGTTTTCTTTGTTGGTAGAGCTGTGTTTCTCAGCTCAGTCTGTGTTGAACTGTTGAAGAGGTAACACCTCTCCAGTTTTGTTTTGTTTACTTTGTTGGTGGAGCTGTTTCTCAGCTTAGTCTGTGTTAAACTGTTGAAGTGGTAACGCCTCCCTAGTTTAGTTTTGTTTACTTACTTTGTTGATTGAGCTGTGTTTCTCAACTCAGTCTGTGTTGATCTGTTGAAGAGGTAACATCTCTTGTGGTGGTGTTTTATTTATTTTGAATTTTTTCCTTTCATTTTTAAATTTATGACTAAGAAGAACCATTTGGATGTGGCTTCAATGTTTATTTTTTTTTCAACTGTGCAGTTATGCTTCGCGTTGATTTTTTTTAAATTTTTTCCTTTCATTTTTAAATTTATGACTAAGAAGAACCTTTTGAATGTGGCTTCTGTGTTTATTTTTTTTTCAACTGTGCAGTTATGCTTCGCGTTAATTTTTTTGAATAATTTAAACTTGAGATGTGTTTGATGGGAGATAAAAGAAAAGCAAGTTTCAATGCAGTGGATATTTTGTCATCTTTGAATACCAAATACGAGTAAGTACATTATTTAAATTTTTAATTAGCTATTAATTTTATTAACTTACTTAATCTATGGATTATTGTATGCTCTTTTTGTTCCTTAGTATCTTTTCAAATTCTTTTTCTCTAATCTAAAATCAACAGGCACTTGAAAAATTATGATTTAAAAAAAATTATCTGTGTTCTCCATGCAATAATTACCTAATACTTAATATCATCGAAATAACAATTTTTCAATTTCAACTTTATAAGTTTATATGTGACCTTCCAAGAAGAAACTGACCTTAGGTCTGAAAAAAAAAATTATAAAAATGGGAAGCTTTTTTAAAATTTTTTTTTTGGACTGAAAGTCTGTTTCTTCCTGGAAGGTCGCATATTATCACGAGAAAAATTTTTCAAAAAAAGTAAAAACCGTCTTCTGTAATTGACCATTTTGCGCAAAGTGGCTACATTCTATGTGAACTTGTTGGAACTGCATGTTTCTGGGGAGAATAGAATTGTAAGTGTAATACATTAGCTTATATGGGAGAAGTTGAGTTTTTTTGATTTTTAAAGAAACCTGTGGGTGTTGGTGAAATTTAACCATAAGAAGAATTAAAGATATTGAAATTTCTTATTGATTAGTATTAAAAAAGGCTTATAATTTCATCAAATGATTACCATTTTATAAGCATTCCTTTTTGTTTTTTTGCATACATCAACTTTGAATTAAAATAACTTAGAATCTGAATCGACATTACCAATTTTTTATTAATGCAAATTATGTAGAATTTTCTCCTCTTTCCTATGATGTAGATATCATTAAGCTCAATCACATAAATATTGAAGCCCCTATTCTCTTTCTAAGGTGTTGATACCGTCAGTCATCTTTATAATTCAAAACCATTTAAAAACAGCTGATTAGCTGATTCATTATTTTCAAAAAAGGTGATATATGTTTCAACACCATTAACAAAAGAATAACTGCTTGAATATTTATATGATGAAGGATGAAGCTTGTTGATACATCATTGGAAAGAGGATGGAATTCTCTATTTGAAAATGCTCATTAAAATAGTTATACTTATTGGACAAAATTCAAACTTTTTAGGGGTACTAATAAATAGGGAATTTCAATCTCCTTAATTCTTGGTACAGTTATATTATACATAACACCCCCTCCCCCCGTTTTCCTTAAAAATCAGAAAAACCTTGTTTCTACTTTATACGCTATGTATTTTACCCCCTCGTCCCTCGTTTTCAAAGCGATGCTAGCGCTGCAGTAAGCGCAAAATGGTCAATTATGAATCGAGTCCAGATTGGCAAGGAACCCGCTAAAAAAAAACTGTGTGTAATCTGGATTTGGCACGAAAAAAAAAACACTTCTTTTTCACATCTTTAATGGCGTTTTTACTGCTGTTATTTCATCTGAAAACACGATAAACATCACTTAGCGTTTTTAAAGCGTTTTTATCAGCATAATGCACACCTTGAAGGGGGTTTAGGGGTGCATTATGCTGAGAAACCTCCATATATGGGTGCATTACACTGAGAAAAACACTTTAAAACGCGCTAAGCGAGTTCAAAAAATAGTGTTTTTTTTTCACAAAATCCAGATTTGATGCAGTGTGTTTTTTTTTAGCAGTTTCTTGCCAATAGAGGTGTGATAGTTGATACCTATTTATTAAATTATTTGAGATAAAATGTAAACAAATTTCATTTAGAACTTTTTAAAATATAGCCCAATTTGTGGTGGGGTAACTTTGAAAAATTCTTTCAAGTTCTTATCACAATTCGTCAAATGATCATACTATTTTGATTCGCAAAACCCAAGGTTTTAGTTTAGTTTTTCATGATCCTTTGTAGAAGAAGCCTTGTTTTACCATGGATTAGATCGATCTAGTTTTATAAAATTTCTGGATTGTTAATTACGTAGTGCTTTGAGATTAATGTCTTTAATTAATTTTGGTGTGGTGTTTATGTATGTAGGTACATGAAGATGGAAAATTGGAATGTCATTTCTGGAGACCTTCTGCTCAATGGATGCCAAACATGTTGGGTAAGTCGTTGAAATTTTCCAACTTTTTTTGTTTGATGAAATTCCAATGCATGCGCTATTCAAATTTCCACTTCAAATTGCAGCTTCAGTAATTTATTCTAAAAAATATAATTTTTTAAAAAACATTTTATTAGAAAAATAATGAAATTTCACCATCAAAATTTTAATTTTTTTTTATTAACGCCATATGCAGCAACTAAGGCTAGGGGCGTAAAATTTTAAATTTTTTTTTTCTGATGCCATTTTTCCCCGGCCTAAATTTTTTCCTCATATTTTTCAATAGCAATTTTTTGACGCAATTTTTTTCACTAAAGAATAGTTTCTGTTTGATTGATATCATAAAAAATATTTTTCTCACAATTTTCACATTACATTTTTTTAAATTATAAAAATTAAGAAATTATTCTTCAAAATATTTGCACCTGTCGGAAATAAGAGTTTCAGTTCATTTTTCAAAGTAGTAACATACTCCTTCGCGAGTTCAATGGAGGTTTGGTTGCATAATCTTCTCCCCTTTGAAGGCAAATCCTTGGGCGTGACTCTAGTTATTTATATTAAGTGTTTTTGCTTTTTGTAAGTAGTGCTTTTAATGAATGCATTGTGTTCCAGGTAAACAGAAAAAGTGCCGATTCCAAAGGAATATGTAGTCGTTTTGGATGTCAAGCATAATTATTGGGTAAGTTATTCCCACTTCTTAATTGCTTATATTAATGCATGATTTATTATAAATTTCAATTTTATAACGCAATCTCAGTAATTTCGAGTGTTTTTTCAATTATTTTTTTTGTGCATTCATTGAATTTTTAAACTTCTTTTCAAATCCTAATAACTCGGCATCAAAATTGATTACCCGTTTCATATTTTAAGCTCGTCTTATTTCTGATATTTTGGCTTTTAATTCAACTGAAGAATAAGTCCATTTTTTAAGCGCGAGAATTGCTGTAATTTTTAGTGATCAAAATTTCTGAAAAATCGAATTCTATTTCTACTCATCTATCTATTATTTGAAAAAAATTGTTATTGGCTATTTTTTTTTCTTTCAAAAAATGTGGCTTTATTGCCTTTTTTTCATTTTTTACAATAACATCGAGCTTGAATATTTATAATTTTCGCTTTACCAGAATTAAGTTTTTTATTAGAGTTTTAAGTAGGTACCTATGTATTTACTTTCGCTACTTGAATTTTTTTACCATTAATTTTTAATATTTTGAAACATTTGAGTTGAAAAAATCCAAAGATTTTGGTTCTAATTTGTTTTTTAAATGGAAATTTTCTTTTGAGGTTACGTAATGAATCATACTTACCGGGTACCGCCGCCGGGTACATAGAAGCTTCTTGTTCTTTATGCAGTCTTTACAATTTTTTCACCTTTTTTCGATGGAGAGACGCATACATTTTATTTCAATTAAATTGAAGTTTTTTTTTTATTTTTAAAAGATACTTACCAATAATTATCTTTATCGTTTCATGTAGGTACCATATTATTTACTCACTTGGGTTTTTCTATCAAGTATGTACTTTGTTTTAAATTTTTTTAGTGTAAGTATTTTAAAAACGTATTGGAATTTTTTCTCTTTTTTTTTTTCGAGTAACAAATAAGTATGTATTCATTGGAAAATTCCAACACTTCAGACGAAAATTATTTTTAAGTATTTTCAACTAGATTAATTTTATTGTAGTTTCTGTTGCCTAGGTTTAATCAGTGCTTGTGAAAGTCATTTAGATGGAATCAAAAAGCAGATCCAGATCAGTTGATAGTTGGCTTTCATCGAGGAAAGACTCAGCTCACAGCTCAATCAACTAGTGGCATTCATGGAGCGAAGATCTAGCTTAAACAACCTTTAGCTTTCATCAAGTGATCATCCAAGATAATCTTTCATGGTAAAGATTTATTGTGAAACCAGAAGTGATTCTTTGTGTTTTTTTTAAAAACAATTTCATTCCTGATGAGTATTATCTTGTTAATTACCTACTTAATTGGCATTTAGTGAATTTTTCACGAAGTCATGCAAAATTCAGTCAATTTTTAGGAAGTTTTGCTGAAATTATTAACTAATTACATTTCCATAGTTTTAATTCGTTCGCGTTATGAAGTGAGATTAATGAAATTAATGTAGTCAAGTTTAGAGATGAATTTTTAACTGAATTGAAATTTTGACACTTTGTGATAAAATTAGAAATTTATTGGGGTTTTTATAATGAATCTAGTTTAATAATAAATTTGTTTTAAAATAAGTTGTTTTAATGGCTCCTAAATGAGAGTAGGAACAGGATTTCCTGCTCCAACTCCTTGTCACACGTTTACATCGTAGGGACTGGGACCTTATTAACATATATAATTAAATCTACTCTCTATTAATCTTTTCGTATGAATTAATCTTATTTAGAAATTATTTATGTATTGTTGTGTATTTTTTTAATATTACTTTAAATTTTTTGCTACCTAACATTTTGAAACCTCTTATATTTCACTGCACTTTACTTTGTATTGATTTTAGTCCTATTTTTTCAAAAATTTAATTTTGTTGCTGTTTTTTGCGTTTCTGTAATAGCGGTTTTCTATTACGTAAGTATCATTTTGCATATTTTTAATTTGTAAAAAATTGTATTCAATTTTTATTTTACTTTTAATTAAAATTGTAAAATGTAATTATATGGCCCCCTAATGGGAGCAGGATTAGTTTCCTGCTCCAACTCCTAGTCGCACGTCCAAGTCGTGGGGACCGGGACCTCGCCGGAATCGGGTCCGGCGTGCTAACGTGACAGGGGGGCGTGTTAGAGAAATTCTCTCACACGCTGGTTTTTGAAATTGAAAATTCTATTTCGGTTTTTGGAGAGGGAGCAAAATTCTGATTTTGGTTCTGGGCTAAAATTGCATTAGGTGTCCACTCATGCAGGGTCACCCTAATACTTGGTATCGGGTTACCCTGCATGAATTGATCTCGGTGAGTGAATCGTGTAATGGCATCGGTATCCACAGCGGTTCGCCGATTTGGTGCCTTTGCCGGTGCATTTTTCTCTCACCGGATCAGGGATTTGTCTTATAGTCGTAGGGATGTCTTAGGACCTGCGTAATGCGCGAAATCTTGTGGCTTTGCTGAGGGTCTTTGATCCCCATATCTATCTTGGCAAATCCGGGATGGAGGGCATTACGTGGCTCGTTGCGCAATCAGGCGTCTGGTCTTTTCATCGTGACTAGCAAAATTTGAAGATGGTCGGACCCGGACGCTCTTTTTAGTACCGTAAAAAAATCAAAAATCCAAAAATTTACGCTAATTTTTTTTTTTTTTTTTTGAATGAAAATTTGCCAATTTTTGATTTTTTTACGGTACTAAAAAGAGCGTCCGGGTCCGAGCATCTTCAAATTTTGCTTGTCACGATGAAAAGACCAGACGCCTGATTGCGCAACGAGCCACGTAATGCCCTCCATCCCGGATTTGCAAAGATAGATATGGGGATCAAAGACCCTCTGCAAAGCCACAAGATTTCGCGCATTACGCAGGTCCTAAGACATCCCTACGACTATAAGACAAATCCCTGATCCGGTGAGAGAAAAATGCACCGGCAAAGGCACCAAATCGGCGAACCGCAGAGGATACCGATGCCGTTACACGATTCACTCACCGAGATCAATTCATGCAGGGTAACCCGATACCAAGTATTAGGGTGACCCTGCATGAGTCGACACCTAACACAATTTTAGCCCAGAACCAAAATCAGAATTTTGCTCCTTCTCCCAAAACCGAAATAGAATTTTCAATTTTAAAAACCAGCGTGTGAGAGAATTTCTCTAACACGCCCCCCTGTCACGTTAGCACGCCGGACCCGATTCCGGCGAGGTCCCGGTCCCCACGACTTGGACGTGTGACTAGGAGTTGGAGCAGGAAACTGATCCTGCTCCCGTTTAGGGACCATTTTGCATAACTTGATCAAAATACTTGTAATTTTCACTAAAGATAGAACAGAATTATAATTTATGACTTATAAATAAACGATATTTCATTTTATATTTGCATTTTTTCATAAAAAATTTAAATTTTAGAAAACCATCGATATAAATTTAAAAGTAATCGCTCAGATAAAAATTTTGAATATGAAAATGACCAAAAAATTTCCAATTACCAACGAAAATAAATAAAGAGTAATTCGTTGAACAAATCGAATTTTGAATGACAAAAAAAATTCCAGTTACCTACTTTGCTAGCGAAAATAATTAATGAAAAATTCATTGAACAAATCAAACGATAAAAAATCACGAACAAAAAAAATCACTATTAAAGATAAACACAACACAATTATTAAGGGGAAAAAATCAAATTCATAATGGTGAAAAATACTTGAAAATAAAAATACTTACCAAAATATTTGATAAAATCAGCCAATTGATCATTTGTTGTAACGCTGATAAAAATTAATTATACATAGAGTACTATGTCGATATCAATTCAAAACTAATCGCTGAGATAAAAATTTTGAATTTGTAAATGACAAAATAAATTTCCAAATACATTTCCAACGAAAATAAATAATGAGCAATTCATTGAACCAAACAAACGATAAAAAATTACTATTACCGATAAACACAATTATTAAGGGGGGGGGGGGAATCAAATTCATTGGTAAAAGATATTCGAAAATAAAAATACTAAAATATTTGATAAAATCAGCCAATTGATCATGTGTTGTTCCGCTGGTAAAAACTAAGTAATTATAGAATACTATCGATATTAAGTAATGCAAAACTAATTGCTCAGATAAAAATTTTGAATGTGAAAATGTCAAAAAAAAATTCAGTTGCATTGCCAGCGAAAATAAATAATGAGCATTGAGAAATTCATTGAATCAATCAAACGATAAAAAATCACGACCAAGAAAATCACGGATAAGTAAAGATAAACACAATTATCAAGGGAAAAAATCAAATTCATAATGGTAAAAAGTAAGTACTCGAAAATAAAAACACCAGAATATTTTGATGAAATCAACCAATCGATTATTTGTTACCCTGATAAAAATTATAAATACAAAAATACCCAACTATGTTGTCTATAGGTAAGGCATACTCAAAAATTCATTTCAATACCACCGAAAAGTTCAAAACTAGTCGAAGACGAAAAAACCATCAAGTCAAACTGCAAGCGCATTACATAGGAGTTAACAAAAACCAACGGGGCAGACGTAAGTGCATTGTCCTCCTGAGTAATAAAAAAAAAAGTCACATGACTTTAAAATGCAAAAACAAATACGAAAACTTTAGGTCCAATACAAAAAACATTGATAAATCATAAAACACGTCATTCACGACAGAAAATTAATATCACATTAGATCGTTAAACAAAAATACCATTACCTTTGAAAAAATACGCCAAATGAGATTCTCACTTCCTCAGAATCAATGGAAAACTGACCAGTGAGGTATATTCTATGAAAGCCTGTAAAATTAAAGGAAAAAAACCACAAATAAATAAAGTCATAAAATTGTTGAATAATGTCGTAAATAAAATAAAACTTACCCTTTCAACACGAAATCATACTTCCTTGATTAAGAATAAAACATTGATAGGGTGAATCTGAGAGAAGACACTGGACAAGATTGGCGAAATTCTGTGAATAAAAAATTAATTTAAAATTCTAAAAATTTACAGCGGTTTCAAGTAAGGAATTAATTAATTAAAGTAAAAAAAAAAAAACACAATTTGAATCCAGATTGTTGAAAAATAAATGGAAAAAACACCTCCACCTCCAGCAAAGCAAATGAAGAATTTCATCATATCCAGAAGTAGGTATCACCGAAGTTCATTAATGAGGGCATCTGTCCGAAGATCTGTAAAATTAGAAAAGCAGGTAAGTACATAGGTAGGGGTACTAACATAAAATAAAACTAAACAGAGAAAAAAGATTTTTGGGGTAAAGCGGTTTAAAAATACTCTGCCACCAGCGAATTAAGAAAATTTTAAGTTTTTTAAAAAAAATACCTAATAATAATAATAATAATAACAATAAAAATATCATGAAAATACAGTTTAGGTAACTCAATTAAAAAAGATATTGTCCAAAAATCTTTAAAGCATAAGTACTTAAAATATCAGGTAAACAAATACCTATCCAGGTATGTAATATAATTTTTCGTTCAATTTTTAAAACACGTACGAAAATACGACATAGGCAACTTAAATAGCATGAATGATGAAATTACACACATTTCAAGGCAGAATTAAAATAAACTGATCTGATAAGAAGAGAAGTGGAGAATAGAAAGAGTAAATAAACAAAATACTCAGAAGTAAAAATTGCACTCACTTGGATCATTTAAAAATCCCAACTTCAGCAATTGTCTACAAATCTGTAAAATTAAAATCCCAAGGTAAGTAAGTAGGTAATTTAATCAAATTAGAAAAATCCCTCGTTTCCTTAAAAAAAAAATCCTGTATAGGTGACCCGGGCGAAAAGAAGGGTCCCTAGGGTAAAGAAACAAAAATTTTTTGATATTATTTAAAAAAGGGTCTAAAACGTACAAAAAAATCATGTTTTTCACACTAGGACCCTTATTTATGGTAGAGTCACACAGGCGATTTAAACAGCACGAATGAAAAAGAAAAACATTAGAATAAATTTAAAACTTACCAAAAAACAACCAATAGTCCTAGTAGTTCGTCCTTTTCTTGATTATTGAAACTGAAAGAAAATTAAAAAGTGCATTAATATGTAGGTACCCAAGTCTAAACTTCGGGAGGTGTGTGGAGAAGGGGATCTGTAGGTAAGTAATATAAAATACCGACATCATATTTCCTTGTTTACTACCACCACCAAATCTATTGAATTAAAAATAGATATGTACTCACCTTTTTGAAAATTAAATTTCAGTACCAGGGACGCTTCAACGTTAGATCTGGAAGGATCTGTAGGTAAGTAATATAAAATACCGACATCATATTTCCTTGTTTACTACCACCACCAAATCTATTGAATTAAAAATAAATACTCACCTTTTTGAAAATTAAATTTCAGTACCAGGGACGCTTCAACTTTAGATCTGGAAAAATCTAAAATGAAATAAAAACATAATATCAAACATTAAAAGACGAGGTAACAAAAATATGCAAATTATGTTCCATGAAAAAGAAGAGAAGTACTTGGCATTGAAAATGAATGATCAAAAATTAAACACAAACATTTTAAAAACATCAATCATGAGAGTAAACTTATCAAATGAGACTAACGGTTTCCAAAAAACCTGATGTGCACTTTTGACAATGATACAGCAATTAAACTGTAAAAAAATTTAAACATTGAATTAAAGGAGCTACCTAGGTCATGACCTAGGTACGTACCTGCTCACGACGACAGCTGTTAACCAAGAACCAACTGACCAATTTACACCTCAATTGGTTAAAACGCATTAACCAATGCTACAAATTGAAAATATTACATATTTAAATAACTTTTTAAAAGGGCAACAAAAATTCACGAAAAATGACTTTTAAATCATGAAAAATGAATTTAAAAACTCACCCAATACAAGACAATGAAATCTAAAAAAAAAATTATGGCGAAATTGAAATTTCATTTTAAAAATTCCAAGAATAAGTAAACAAATTCAATTGAAATCGAAAATTTCCGAAAAGTAATCCCAAAACTAAAAAAAAAAAAACAGATAAAAAATGATCACAAAAGAAAATTAGATTTGGAATTTTCCAAAAATATGAAACTGAATCAAAATTAATTGAAATATTGAAATTCATAAAAAAAATTCACGAAAGTCATTTAAATCGGAAATTCAAGAAAAATGATACTGAAGCTGAAAAATATAAATTAAACTTCATGATAAATAACCCAAATTGAAAAAAAATAAATTATTTGCAAATAGAAATTCACGTAAAATGATTGAAAACATTATTACTTGCATTAAAATCCGCAAGATTGGCAAACATAATCCTGAACCTGGAAAAACTGAATCATTTTTTAGAAATTCATGGACAATAATCATGAAAAAACTGAATTAAATATTCGTCAAAATTATCCCGCGTCGACGAGCCAAATCCAACGGCACCCACGGCTCGTCGATTGGCACCCTTCCGGCGGAGCTATGGGTGAAAATGACCGCGTCGACGAGCCGAGTCAAATGCCGCAATCGGCGCGCCGCTGCGGTCATTTCCGGCGCCGCAAACCGCAAAAAACGCTGGAATTGGCCGGAAGTCAAAAGTGACTCCATCAAAATGACCGCGTCGACGAGCCGAGTCGAAGGCCGCAATCGGCGCGCCGCTGCGGTCATTTCCGGCGCCGCAAACCGCAAAAAACGCTGGAATTGACCGGAAGTCAAAAGTGACCCCATCAAAATGACCGCGTCGACGAGCCGAGTCGAATGCCGCAATCGGCGCGCCGCTGCGGTCATTTCCGGCGCCGCAAACCGCAAAAAACGCTGGAATTGACCGGAAGTCAAAAGTGACCCCATCAAAATGACCGCGTCGACGAGCCGAGTCGAATGCCGCAATCGGCGCGCCGCTGCGGTCATTTCCGGCGGCGCAAACCGCAAAAAACGCTGGAATTGACCGGAAGTCAAAAGTGACCCCATCAAAATGACCGCGTCGACGAGCCGAGTCGAATGCCGCAATCGGCGCGCCGCTGCGGTCATTTCCGGCGCCGCAAACCGCAAACAACGCTGGAATTGACCGGAAGTCAAAAGTGACCCCATCAAAATGACCGCGTCGACGAGCCGAGTCGAATGCCGCAATCGGCGCGCCGCTGCGGTCATTTCCGGCGCCGCAAACCGCAAAAAACGCTGGAATTGACCGGCAGTCACAAGTGACCCCAACAAAATGACCGCGTCGACGAGCCGAGTCGAATGCCGCAATCGGCGCGCCGCTGCGGTCATTTCCGGCGCCGCAAACCGCAAAAAACGCTGGAATTGACCGGAAGTCCCAGCTGACCCCTTCAACCTGACCGCGTCGACGAGCCGAGTCGAATGCCGCAATCGGCGCGCCGCTGCGGTCATTTCCGGCGCCGCAAACCGCAAAAAACGCTGGAATTGACCGGAAGTCAAAAGTGACCCCATCAAAATGACCGCGTCGACGAGCCGAGTCGAATGCCGCAATCGGCGCGCCGCTGCGGTCATTTCCGGCGCCGCAAACCGCAAAAAACGCTGGAATTGACCGGAAGTCAAAAGTGACCCCATCAAAATGACCGCGTCGACGAGCCGAGTCGAATGCCGCAATCGGCGCGCCGCTGCGGTCATTTCCGGCGCCGCAAACCGCAAAAACGCTGGAATTGACCGGAAGTCAAAAGTGACCCCATCAAAATGACCGCGTCGACGAGCCGAGTCGAATGCCGCAATCGGCGCGCCGCTGCGGTCATTTCCGGCGCCGCAAACCGCAAAAACGCTGGAATTGACCGGAAGTCAAAAGTGACCCCATCAAAATGACCGCGTCGACGAGCCGAGTCGAATGCCGCAATCGGCGCGCCGCTGCGGTCATTTCCGGCGCCGCAAACCGCAAAAACGCTGGAATTGACCGGAAGTCAAAAGTGACCCCATCAAAATGACCGCGTCGACGAGCCGAGTCGAATGCCGCAATCGGCGCGCCGCTGCGGTCATTTCCGGCGCCGCAAACCGCAAAACGCTGGAATTGACCGGAAGTCAAAAGTGACCCCATCAAAATGACCGCGTCGACGAGCCGAGTCGAATGCCGCAATCGGCGCGCCGCTGCGGTCATTTCCGGCGCCGCAAACCGCAAAAAACGCTGGAATTGACCGGAAGTCAAAAGTGACCCCATCAAAATGACCGCGTCGACGAGCCGAGTCGAATGCCGCAATCGGCGCGCCGCTGCGGTCATTTCCGGCGCCGCAAACCGCAAAAACGCTGGAATTGACCGGAAGTCAAAAGTGACCCCATCAAAATGACCGCGTCGACGAGCCGAGTCGAATGCCGCAATCGGCGCGCCGCTGCGGTCATTTCCGGCGCCGCAAACCGCCAAAAACGCTGGAATTGACCGGAAGTCAAAAGTGACCCCATCAAAATGACCGCGTCGACGAGCCGAGTCGAATGCCGCAATCGGCGCGCCGCTGCGGTCATTTCCGGCGCCGCAAACCGCAAAAAACGCTGGAATTGACCGGAAGTCAAAAGTGACCCCATCAAAATGACCGCGTCGACGAGCCGAGTCGAATGCCGCAATCGGCGCGCCGCTGCGGTCATTTCCGGCGCCGCAAACCTCACTTTACTGTTGTATTGACCGGAAGTCAAAAGTGACCCCATCAAAATGACCGCGTCGACGAGCCGAGTCGAATGCCGCAATCGGCGCGCCGCTGCGGTCATTTCCGGCGCCGCAAACCGCAAAAAACGCTGGAATTGACCGGAAGTCAAAAGTGACCCCATCAAAATGACCGCGTCGACGAGCCGAGTCGAATGCCGCAATCGGCGCGCCGCTGCGGTCATTTCCGGCGCCGCAAACCGCAAAAACGCTGGAATTGACCGGAAGTCAAAAGTGACCCCATCAAAATGACCGCGTCGACGAGCCGAGTCGAATGCCGCAATCGGCGCGCCGCTGCGGTCATTTCCGGCGCCGCAAACCGCAAAAAACGCTGGAATTGACCGGAAGTCAAAAGTGACCCCATCAAAATGACCGCGTCGACGAGCCGAGTCGAATGCCGCAATCGGCGCGCCGCTGCGGTCAATTCCGGCGCCGCAAACCGCAAAAAACGCTGGAATTGACCGGAAGTCAAAAGTGACCCCATCAAAATGACCGCGTCGACGAGCCGAGTCGAATGCCGCAATCGGCGCGCCGCTGCGGTCATTTCCGGCGCCGCAAACCGCAAAAAACGCTGGAATTGACCGGAAGTCAAAAGTGACCCCATCAAAATGACCGCGTCGACGAGCCGAGTCGAATGCCGCAATCGGCGCGCCGCTGCGGTCATTTCCGGCGCCGCAAACCGCCCAAAACGCTGGAATTGACCGGAAGTCAAAGTGACCCCATCAAAATGACCGCCTCGACGAGCCGAGTCGAATGCCGCAATCGGCGCGCCGCTGCGGTCATTTCCGGCGCCGCAAACCGCAAAAACGCTGGAATTGACCGGAAGTCAAAAGTGACCCCATCAAAATGACCGCGTCGACGAGCCGAGTCGAATGCCGCAATCGGCGCGCCGCTGCGGTCATTTCCGGCGCCGCAAACCGCAAAAATCGCTGGAATTGGCCTGAAGTCAAAAGTGACCCCATCAAAATGACCGCGTCGACGAGCCGAGTCGAATGCCGCAATCGGCGCGCCGCTGCGGTCATTTCCGGCGCCGCAAACCGCAAAAAACGCTGGAATTGACCGGAAGTCAAAAGTGACCCCATCAAAGTGACCGCGTCGACGAGCCGAGTCGAATGCCGCAATCGTCGGCGCGCCGCTGCGGTCATTTCCGGCGCCGCAAACCGCAAAAAACGCTGGAATTGACCGGATGTCAAAAGTGACCCCATCAAAGTGACCGCGTCGACGAGCCGAGTCGAATGCCGCAATCGGCGCGCCGCTGCGGTCATTTCCGGCGCCGCAAACCGCAAAAAACGCTGGAATTGACCGGAAGTCAAAAGTGACCCCATCAAAATGACCGCGTCGACGAGCCGAGTCGAATGCCGCAATCGGCGCGCCGCTGCGGTCATTTCCGGCGGCGCAAACCGCAAAAAACGCTGGAATTGACCGGAAGTCAAAAACCGTGTATAATTATATTATTATAATTGATTTGCCAATGTCTTACTCACCTGGAAGGTATAGGTACATTAATCCAATCCAAAAAGATAAGGATTAATCGTCTCAATATCACTGGCAACATCTTGCACAGGATCTGTCTACTCATCTTTATCACCTTTAGACTGGTCTTATCCAACCCCTGGGGGTGATTATGAACGTAGTATTTTGGAATGAGCTAGTGAGCTTACTTCAAAATATTAAATGTGTCTTCCAAGTTGGTAGATCTCTAGTGCTGCAATAATATCTGGATTTTCTGAGAAACCAATTAAGCTCTTCTTTACTTTGAATCATTTACTCAATTTCTTCAATCTACATTTTTGAGATAGTATTTGTACCAATATTATCATCAATGCATTTATATATGTATCTGTAATTTAATATAATGACAAAAGCTTAATGATTCCATATTATACCAAAATGCTTTTGATAATGTAACCACATCAATTGGAAGATAATGTTAATCTGAAACTTACAATTTAAATTATGTTAATCTCAAGCTGTATTACTAGTGCATATGGGTACACAATAACTTCTGATAATGGCTATTTCAATTATAAGTAGACTGCATTAATCTGAGAGCTCTTTATTAAACTCACACTCATCATCCGACTTTATAATCCATTTTACCATTATCCTTAATTATGCTGCACTGATACTTTCTACTTATAACAAATCGTCGAGCCGTGGGTGCCGTTGGATTCGGCTCGTCGACACGGTCATTTTGATGGGGTCACTTTTGACATCCGGTCAATTCCCGCGATTTTCACCCATAGCTCCGTCGGAAGGATGTCCAAAAATAAGTGTAGTGAGATGTCTTAACTTGTGAGTATTATGGGATTGGTGAATAAAGACTACATACCAGCCTTTTAGCCTAATTAAGAAAAGTATGAAAAACCAACATTGATTTCAAAAGTACCTTGCTAGAGAAAAAGGGTAATTATATGAAGGATTATGAACCAGGAAGATAAAATAAGAGTTAAATTGAGAGTTTTTAACTCACTTTGCTAAAAATAACATTATAGATATACCCAGGTATCTATATTTGTGGCACTTTTTACATTACTTTTCTTCTTATGCATAAATAAAGTAAATTAATGTGTTTTCTGAACCATCTGTATATAAATGGATCGTACTATCATTGCGAGACCCGCTTTGCAAAAAGATATGATACAGGCACTGTCAGGCCTGAATTTTCAAAATTGGGCATAAATGAAGGGTCAGGTATAAGGGTCGATGTGTGTAGCGGAAAAAATAGCCAAAAATGAGGCGAATCTCGCTGCGCAAGCGCCATGCCGCTAGCTCAATTCGTATTCGAATGGCGCATGGTCAAAGTTTTCATGTGTTGTTGTGTGCAGAGAGGCGAGGTAAATTGTATATAAAGATATGCAAATGACACTGTGAGGCCCGAAAAAAAAATTCGCCTACAGCCTCCTGAGTATGCATATATCATGAAAAACCACTTTACATGGCATGACGTTGCGAGACCCGATTTCGGGTCTCGCAGTGTGAAATCGGGCCTCGCAGTGATAGCACTGTTTCCAAAACGGGTCTCGCAGTGCTTTGGTATGCCTGTATATAGATTTATAAACCGGAAAGGTGAGATCCAAAATCCAAAAATATTGGCAAGATGAGATCCGTTTTGGAAAGGTGAGATCCGGTTTCGGATCTCACCTTTCTTTACGTGTATATCAAGTTTTTAGGTATCAGGATACCACCAGCAATGCAATGCCCAATTTTGACCCGGATCTCATCTTGACACTTTTTCGTCCAGCATATACAGTTTTAGTTCATCCCTTCGCGCTGTAGAGCGCGCGGCGTCGTTGTATATCCTCACGGTAATTTTATAACAAGATGAGATCCATGTGATCGGCAACATTGCAGATCTCTCCTTTCCTGTATTAATATTGATGAACGATGTACCCGTTTCGTTTTTACGTACTCGCACCTTAATAATTGTTCTTCAGATTTTAAAGTTCCATTAAGTAATCAAATTTTGTATGGTGCTTCTTAAACTTTTTCTAAATTTTTAATTCGGCGATTTTCCGTAATCATTAAGGAGAATTTATGAAAAAATTTTAGCAATTTTTTGAAAAAATTTCATGTTTTTTTTTGAAAAAATTAAAAAATATCTCGAGTTGAGCAACATTTGTAGTCGGAACAAAACAAAATCAAAATTACTTTATAAGAAAAATCCATTTATCATAAATTTCAGAAGATGAAATTCATTTCTCGAATTTTCTAGCAAAGGCTATGGTGTGGTAAGGGTAAGAGGGTCATTTGGCCTCTGGTGAAGCTTGATCGAAAATTTTTCACCATTCGATTTCTCTTGATGTACCTAGAGCGTATGAGCAAATTTTTATCGCCCCCCAACGGGGGTGAGGCCTCAAAATATTTGATTTTTCAAGTAAAACATTCCATTTCCTTGAATTTTTAATCGATTTTTTTTCAAACTTGGTGCGTAGGTAAAGGGTAAAGATTTGTTAAAGGGTAAACCCCAGAAATTTTTTCCGCTAACACATACTAGTGATGATGTTTTAGATCCTCTCAGCTTACAAATCGCTTTTTTTCAATTTTAAAATTTAATAAATTAAAATTCGCAAGGTTTTTTCCACAATTTTCATTTCGAAGAATTTCAGTGACCACTGGGAAGAATTTTTGAAAAAAAATTTATGTAGCTATCCTAAATTTAAGGTGCTAAAGTTCATTTTTAAAATTTTGACGAATTTTTGAAAGTTCAAGACACCTTATCATTGATCTAATAAATTTAAATAACTGAAATTTGGCATATATCCTATTGTAGACCTACCAAATTGATTGGAAACGGTTTCGAAATATTTCGAAGCCCGTAATTTTTTTTTAGAATTTTTTAACCCCAAAGAAAAGCCCATGAAAATTGTCAACATGAAGTTCAGCACCTAGAATTGTGCACTAAACGTACTGGTGACCTAATTGAACGATTGAAGAACAATTTTTCAAAATTTGTAACTTTTGGGTTGAAGTTTGAGTTTTTTGTCAGAAAATTTTCTCAAAATTTTTTTAAAAATACGCCTAAGGGGCATGCGGCGAGGTAAAAAGTTAAAAAATGGTGGACATCTTTTTCTCAACCTCTTGAATCAATTGGAAAAAGTTTCAAAATGTTTCAGATGTTACAAAATTTTTTAAAAATTTTCAGTCTCATTCAAAATTTGTCACTTTCACGGAGAGTTGGAATTTTTTGACTGAAAAAACTGCCGAAAAATATTTAAAAATACGTCTAGGGCGTGCGTTATAAGACGCATAGCTGAAAAATAGTAGATAGACCTGTTCCCAACCTTTTGAATCAATTTGAAACATTTTGAAATGTTTCGGAGATGGCAGGAAATTTTAGAATTTTCTGGTATTGGATAAAAGCTTACAAAAAGGACCCATATGAACCTGAGCGTCTATAATCCTCGTGAGTACCCATATTGGTGACCTATTTGATTCAATGAAGCAGAATTTTCCAAAATTTGTAACTTTTAAGTTTCAGTTGAAATTTTTTGCCAAAAAATTTTCTCAAAAGCTTTTAAAAATACACACAGGGCACATGTGACGAGGTAAACCGCTGAAAATTGGTAGATATCCTTTTCCTAAGTTTTTAAATCAATCGGAAGCACTTCAATGTTGTTTCAGATCCTCTAGAAAATTTTAAAATTTGCCTAATTGGTGGACACCCTTTTCCTAACTTTTTAAATCAATCGGAAACACTTCAATGTTGTTTCAGATTCTCTAGAAAATTTTAAAATTTGCCTACCACAAAGATAAGATCATAAAAAGGACCCATATGAACTTTAGCATCTGTAATCGTCATAAATTATCCATTCATGCGACCTATTTAATCGATTTACCCAAAATTTTTAAAAAAATCTCAGTCTGCGTTGAAGTTCTAATTTTTTGGCGGTAAATCTCATGTACTTACCCAATTTGTTTCAATAATTGCTCTTCAGATTTTAAAGTTCAGTTAATCAAATTTTGCATGGTTCTTCTTAAACTTTTTTAAAATTCTCAATTCGATGATTTTCAATGATCATTGAGAAGAATTTATGAAAATATTTCAGCAATTTTTTGAGAACTTTTTCTGTTTTTTTTTCTGAAAAAATTAAAAAGTATTTTGAGTTGAGCAAAATTTTTAGTCGGAACAAAACTAAATTGAAATTACTCCATAACAAAAATCCATATCCTAAATTTCAGAAGGTGATATTCATTTCTCAAATTTTAGCAAAAGCTCTGGAGTGGTAAGGGTAAGAGAGTCGTTTGACCTCTGGTGAAGCTTGATCATAATTTTTTATCATTCAATTATATAAGATAGTTCTAGAGCGTCTAAGCCAATTCTCAACTGTCCCGAAGAGAGGATGAAGCTCCAAAATATGTGATTTTCGAGTAAAAAAATTCCATCTCCCTGAATTTTAAATCGATTTTTTTCAAATTTGGCGCGTAGGTAGAGATATGTACTTGTTAAAAAGTAAAACCCATGAATTTTTTCCACTTCTTCTTACCACATTAATGACCTTGAATTCAATTTTGAAAATTTTAAATCGTCGTTGGAGACAAGTATTTCAAAGTAGTTCACGCCTCTGGGAATTTTATTAGAATTTTCACAGATATTTTCGAGTGATGTAAGTTGATCAAATATTCAAAAACTGGCGTGAGAATCTGAGAAATCAGATTTGTTCTTTAAAATTTCTGCTTTTCATCAATTTTTCACGGTTCATTGAATATTTGACCAAAGTCAACCAGCTGAAAAAATTCTCAGAGATTTAGTAAAGTACTTTGGAAAATTTTGAAGTAAAAAATCATTTCTGTACCCCAAGAAATTTATTGATAATTCGTGATGATGGCATTTTCAATTTAGAAATCACTAAGTTTGGGGTGTCAGCCCCTCCAGAGGTAAGATAAAAGTTCGTGCATGCACTCTAAAATTATTTTCTACAAAGGCAAATGGAACGCACTAAAAATTTTCATCCAGTTCCATCAAAGGCCAGGTGACCCTTTACTGCACCGATGCCTTTTAAAATTCCTATAATTACCCATCACCCAGCCAAATGAAAATCTTTGATCTGATCAACGAACAAAACTGAAATTTGGTATACCCTTTTTTGAACATCTTGAATCGACCGGAAACGATTTCGAGATGTCTCAAAGTCTCTAGAAAATTCTTAAATTTCCTGGCACGCTAGAGGATATCCGATAAAAATGGATAATGTGAACTTCAGCACCTATAATGCGGATGAACAACATTGGTGACATGTATTTTTGATTAATTTAAGAAAAATTTGCAAAAATTTGTAACCTTGAATTGAAGTTTGAATTTTTTGTCAGAGAATTTTCCCGAAAAAATTGAAAATACGCCCACGGCGCACGTGTAGCGAAGTAAAGAGCTGAAAATTGGTAGATACCCTGTTCTCAGCCTCTTACATCAAATGAAAAAACTTTGAAGACTTTTGCATCCTCCAGAAAATTTTCCAGCGCCTTGTAAAAAAGCTCTAAAAAAAATACAGCCTATATGAACTTTAGCATCGAAAATCGACGCAAATTGTTCATGTTGGTGACCTATTTGATCTATTGAACAAAAATTTTCAAAATTGGAAATTTTCGAGTTGAAGTTTTGAGTTTTCTGACAAAAAACTTTCTCAAAAAATTTTCAAAAAAATACGCCTAAGGCGCATGTGACGAGATAAAAAGCCAAAAACTGATAGACATTCTTTTTCTAACTTCTTAAATCAATTGCAAACGGTTCAAGACCCAAGACGTTTCAGATCCTCCAGAGAATTTTAAAATTTTCTAGTCTGAGAGTGAAAGTCATAAAAAATACCCATATAAACTTCAGCTTTATCATCGCGGTTTAAATAATCCATGATTGTGACCTATTTTATCAATTGAACAAAAAATTTTTTAAATTTGTCACTTTGAGTGGGAGTTGGAATTTTTTGACAGAAAATTCTCTCGAAAAATATTTAAAAATACGCCTAGGGGGTACGTGATGAGGCAAATAGCTGAAAAAGGGTAGATAATTTGTTTCCAACCTCTTTAATCAATTGGAAACAGTTTTGAAACGTTTCGGAGATTCCAGAAAATTTTATAATTTTCTAGTGTTGGAGAAAACCTCAAAAAAAGAGCCGATATGAACTTTACAGTCTTTAATCCTCGTGGATGCCCGTATGATGACCTATTTGATTGCATGAAACCGAATTTTTCAAAATTTGTAACTTTAAGTTGGAGTTGGACTTGTTTGACAGAAAATTTTTTGAAAAGCTTTTTTAAAAATACACGTGACGAAGTGAACCACTGAAAATGGCTAGACATTCTTTGAAAACGCTTTCATGAAGTTTCAGATATGTACTCTAGAAAATTTTTAAATTTGTCTATCATAGAGAAAAACTCATAAAAGAGACCCTATGAACTTTGGCATCTATAATCGTCGTAAATTATCCATTATTGTGACCTACTTACTTAATCGATTCATTCAAAAATTTGTCATCCTGGGTTGATGTTACAATTTTTTGGCGGAAAATCTTTGTTTTTACGTATTCTCACGTTAATAATTGCCCTTCAGATTTTAAAGTTCAATCAATCAAATTTCGCATGGTGCTTCTCACACTTTTTTTCTCTTAATTTTGTACCAGTTTCGTTTGTACGTTCTCGCAAATTACAGATTTTAATTTCAATTAATCAAATTTAGCATGGTGCTTTTTACACAAATCTTCAAATTTTCAGTTTTTTGATAATTTATGATCATTGGGGGAAAATTTTTCAACAATTTTCAACGTTTTTTGAATTTTTTTTGCATTTTCCTGAGAAGATTGAAAAATATTGTAACTTGAGTAAATTTTTGAGCTGACACAAAAATAAATCTAAATTCCATTATGAAAAATTTCAAATCCCTAATTTCAGACGCTGAAATTCATTTCTCAAATTTTAGCAAAGGCTCTAAATTGGTGATTTCCAAGCTAAAAATTCGATTTCCCTAAATTTTTGATCGATTTTTTTCTAATTTGGCGAGTAGGTAGACGTAGAGGTACTTAAGGGGATTGCCTTTATTTTTCTGATTTTTCCAACTACTTTAATGACTTAAGATTTGATTTTGAAAATTCAAAATCGTAAATCGTCCGGCAGACACAATTTTGGGGTGGGCAAAAAGTAAAATTTTTTGACAGAAAATTTCCTTGAAAGTTTTTTTTTTTTTTTTAAATACACTCAAGGCACATGTGACGAGGTAAACTGTAGAAAATGCCCTGTTTTCAACCTTTTCAGTCGATTGGAAATGGTTTTAAAACGTTTTGAAGCATGGGATGAAATAAATATTTTGAATTGAAACGGAATCGAAGGTATAAATCAGTCATCACACAAATTTTTCGAGCTTTCGAGCTTCCGAGGCTGGGATGAATTTGAAATAAATTTTCATCCGGAAGACGATTTTTTTCAACTTCTGTGGCTGGGAGGGATTTTGTAATGGATTCTCATCTCCCATTTGAACTTTTTCAGGCTGGAATGAATTCGAGTTAATTTTTCCGTTTCAAATTCATCTCTCAATTTTTTCAAACTTTGAAATTTGAAATGATTTTTTTTTAAAATTATCACATAATATTTTCAAGCTTCTGAATCAGGACAAATTTTAGGAAAAATTTTTACCCCCTCAAGAATCATTACAAGATGATTTCCGAGCTTTTCAGGTCAGAATGAATTTTGGAATGAGCTTTCATCCCTTGAAAATCATCCCACAAATTTTTCGAGCTTTCCAAGCTATGATCAATTTGGATTGAATAATTTTCATCCTATATACCAAATCCATCACACAATTTTTTTCAACTTCTGTGGGTGGGATTAAGTTTGGAATGAATTTTCATCCTCCATGAATCACCACACGATTTTTTCAAACTTTCAAGGTTGGGGTGAATAGTGTGATGAATTTGCATCCTTCAAAAATCATCCAAAATTTTGAGTCGACACAAAAATAAATCAAACGAAAAGAACCTCCATCTGTTCTAAATTTCCGCCTGCTGAAGTTCATTTCTCAAGTTTTTACAAATTTTTGAAATGCCTAACTTTGAGGTACATCTCAAAACTACCTCATCGCTCTGCAAAATATTATAAAAATTTGATCTGATTAACTAACGAAAAAAATTGAGATCTATTATAGTGTATTCTGTATTTCTGCCCTCCTGAATTGATTGAAAGTGATTTTGATACGTTTCAGAGTCTCCGGAAATTTTTTTAATTTTCCAATGGTGGTGAAAAGCCCATAAAAATTATCTATTATGAATTTTATCACCTATAATCGCAGATTACTTATAATGGTGACCTATTTTTGATCAATTAAAGCACAATTCTCTAACATTCGTAGCTTTGAAAAATCAAGTCAATATTTTTTGATAAAAATTTCTCCTGGAAAGAATAATCTTCTGGATGAAAAATTAAGAAAAATCCATTATTCTGGCGAATTGAATCCTTTTATGGGGTGGGTTTTATCACAAATTCGAAAATCTACTTCCAAAGTGAGAGTGAGGCTTTAAAATTTAAAATTACTTAGCCAAGAATTTTCTACTTTGATCAAGCCACCTATTCACTGAGACCCCGCATTCATGCTTGAGGGAAATAGTGCCAGAAATAGGCGTAGATCTTTTCTAGGATATTATTTTGTATTTTCTTTTATATGTACTTAATCTCAAAACTGTGCATTTGCATTGACATACCTCTTAAAGAAGATAGGGATCGAATTAAAAATTTCAAGGAAATTCAATTAGACATCCGAAAAAAAATTAGTCAGCTATAAAGGAGGAAAATTTCTATGCTCCTCGATCCATTAATGAGGTCTTCTTCATGGCCGCCGGCAGGATTTTTCAACGAGGTAGCAAAAAAAGTGCTATGACGATCGCCTAATTTAATTTTTGTCAGTGCCCGTTCAATCGTAGATCCTATACTTCAACAATTAGTACCCTAATTTTAGTGTTGTGACTCAAAAAAAGGGGAAAAAATGGGGAATTTTTCTCAAACCTTCTATATCGACGATTTGACGAATTATGTAACCACGCAAACGCACCACATTTCGGATTTCAATCAAAATGATTGGCTTTTGAGGTTCAGCTGAATAAAATGACTTACGGTTTTTGGCTACAATTTTTGAATATTTTTCTAAAAATTCAACCTAAATTTTGTAAAATTTTAAAAATTTGATTTTTTTTTATTTTATATTTCAGTAGGCTTTCTCACATCATGAATTTCAGAATTTCACTGAACTGAAAAAAAATAGTCAAAAAAATTGAGCTTTCGGCTGGCTTTAGCTTTTCCAAAATTGTAACTTCAGCTTTCAGCTAACTTTTCAAAACAAGAATTTTACAGTTTTTTTCGGCTTTTGGCTTAAGCTTTCAGTTAGATTATCAGCCTTGAGGATTGTGCATGTTGAGTGTTGAGTGTTCATTGCAAAAGGGTTAGGAGCGATGAGAATTTCATAGAGAATACTACAAACAATTTTGATTTAAAGTCATGAAGATTTCAATTTTTATTTAAGGCATAGGAGAATAAGTTCATGCGCATGAATTTAAAAACAAAAAAAAAACGAAAAGTTTATGAGGTAGCGACTGCTACCTTCGCTACCCTCTGCCGGCGGGCATAGTCTTCTTGATCCCGAAACCCCATTTAACCATTGAGAAATAGAGGGTGAGTCAAAATTTTGATTTTTGGTACAAAAGTGGATTCTAAAAAAAGTAGATTTGGATAAAAATTGAAAATGTTTTGGTTTTATCGAGAGATGCATTGAAATCTATTATTTTGGCTCATAAGCATTCTTTTATGAGGTCACTTTGCCCCCAAACTTGAAAGACTCCCCCCTGGGATAAAACCAACATTTCAAAATTGAAAACCACTCTGCCAACAATTTCAAATTTTGATTACACCTATTAATTGAGAACCTACTTTCAAGTTTGGGTGAGAAATAGATTCATTGGGTACATAAATTCAGAAAGACCAAAACCATTGATTTTAATAATTAAAACAATATTGGAATATTTTTAATTTTTGCCGCACCTCATCTCTCCGAGGACATAATTTTGCATCTGAAGAGTAAATAATTCAAAAAATGGATTTTGGGCTATCAAACAACATGGATTTAGATACCTCGCTCAATAATTATGAAAATCTCCCATTTTCGGTCTGAACTCTCTATTCTTTGACACTGACTTCTCAAGTTTGGGACAAAACAAAAAGATCAAGAAAACAGGGACCATGGGGCGAAACCGGAGGAAGGAGAGCCTTTCCTGGAATGTTTTTTCTGAACTAAAGCCGGAGGCACTTGAAAAAATCTCAGCACTCAGAGTCGGAGGCACTTCTTTTAAATATGTAGTCCTAGAGCAAGTGCCGGAGAGATTCTGATCAAAAATTTCAGAGTTGGAATCGAATCCAGCCCGGATGAGTTTTTTAGAGTTGGAGCAGAAGCCATCAACCTACCCTCTCCGAGTCCCTGGAAAAACCTACTTCCGTGACTGAAAATTTTTTTGAATAACAATTTGAGTGATCAGTCGTCTTATAAATTTTTCTGTTGTGATTCGCAGTTTATTGAATTCAGAGCCCGGGGGATGGAAATTTAAATGACAAAAAAAATTGAAAATTAGAGGGTTGGTGCTTAAATATTGTTTATACCACTCAAAAAATTTCAATTGCTATTTATTTGATGTTTGACCCTAATCTTTCATTTTGAATGAGAGAAAAGTCATCGAAAAAAAGTCAAAATTGCAGCACTAGAAAAATCAAGATTTTCAACAAATTTCAGAATTTTACGTACTATAGGCTACGTGAACATTTGAATATCATTTTTTTACAAATTATTTTTACATAGAATTTTTAAAATTAATTTTCGGAGGGTTTTTTATGCACAAGAAAAATCGCAAAGAGAAACTGTTAAATACACATTTGGACAAAAGAGAGGATTTCAAAGCTCCTGATTCCATGTCTGAAATTATTTTGACTTCAAACCAATTCTTCAATCTTTGATCAAAACTAATAAATTTTCAACTTGATCAAGTCTGGTATCAAAATCTCTTTTTTTTTATTTCATAAATCCATGTTAGGAGCATTTTTTATTGTAACCCAGATTGAAAAATTTTAATTGAATCATGGAATGAAAATCGAAATACTCTATTTTGAGGAGAGTCCACAAATTGGATCGTTTGTTTCACAAATTGAAAAATCTACCTCTAAGGTTAGGGTGAGGCTTTAAAATTTAAAACTATTACTTAGCCAAGAATTTTCATCTTTGGGGCTAAAAAAATGTCCAGAAATGATTTCAAGACCGTAGAAAAACTGGGATGGGTGCGGAGCTAGAGGAGAACGTGGACGGCATTCGGATGATTTTTTTGGCACCGAAAGCATTTTTAAAAAGGTTTTGGAGTGAACAGAATTCCGGAGCAAAACTGAAGAGAGAAGAGCCTCCTCCGGACGATTTTTTAAAAATCCGGAGCCCCTTTTTTGAAAATGTTGGAGCAAGAGTCCGAGTGACAAGACTACAGACCCCTTCTCTCCAAAAAACACATTTTAGATATGATTAAAAAAACTTTTTGTATGACTGCCATTTTTTTAAACTTTCGTCTCATACGTTTTTCTGCTGTGATTCACAATCTATTGACTCGACTTCCTTGAGAATCGCAATAAATGACCAAGAAATTTAATTAATCAGGGTTTTAGAGCCTGAAAAATTATTTTTTTGCTTCAAAAATTTTAAATGACCATTCACTTGAATTTTGATTCTATTCTTTCATTTCGAGTCTATAAAAAGTCACTGAAAGAGTCAGAATTGTAGCGCAGGAAAAATCAAAGAAAATCCTGCCATTTTCAGTGGATTTTCGCTGATTTTTCAAAGAAATTCACTGATTTTTCAACAAATTTTAGGGTACCTATTCGAGTGTATTTTCAGTGAATTTTCACAAGTACTCTCTAAATTTGAATCAGTCAAAAATGTCAAAATTTACTGATGAAATAGAGAAGATCAAGTCCCTGATAATCAGTCAAATTTCACTGATTTTCCTGTTAATCAGTGACATTTTATTGCCAACTAGTGAAAAAATAAAAACTCAAATAATGAATTTTCATCAATAAATCAGTAAAATTTTATTTTCACATATCAATCAGTAAATTTTTGAATTAAAATCAGTCAATTTTGACTGATTAAATTAAGAGAGTAAGTACCTATGTCTAATCATAATTTTTTCTATTTTTAAGTTTTAAAATTCAAAATAAAATTTCAAATAATTAAAAAAATTAATTATTTTAAAAATAATTCAATACAAACCTAAATTTTACCCGGTTTAAAAATGATAAAGAGTGCCCCATTACAGGAGAGAAAATGTCCCTTTGGCCATTCGTTATTAATTTCGACCCTTAGCCATTCTTCAATACCTTAGAATCTCGCGGAACACGAATTAAATATAATATGAGACTAAAATAGTATCTAATTTCTGACAACACCGCTGGATCTCACCTTACCTCTAATTACATTTGTATATGTGTATAAGATCTCATCTTTCCTTTTTTTCTCAACGGATCTCACGTTTCTAAAATTTATCATGAAAAAAAAAGGTCATCATTTCTTACCCCTCTATTGCGGAAATGATTTAAAAGCGGCAAAATAACTATTTCCTCTCCTATATATTTCAAAATATGCAACTTTAAAGGTGGATCTCAGGTTACCCAAATTCTTATCGGATCTCACCTTGATAGATTTGTGTGTATATATATATATGGATTGTACTTATATATCTATTATTACAAGACCCGCTTTGCAAAAGGAGATGATATAGGCGCTGTCAGGTTCAAATTTTCAACAATAGGCATAAATTAAGGGTCAGGTATAAGGGTCGATGTGTTTAGCAGAAAAAATAGCCAAAAATGAGGCGAATCTCGCTGCGCAAGCGCCATGCTGCTAGCTCAATTCGTATTTGAATGGCGCATGGTCAAAGTTTTCATGTGTTGTTGTGTGCAGAGAGGCTAGGTAATTTGTATATAAAGATATGCAGATGACACTGTGAGGCCAGAAAAAAAAAATTGCTATGGCCTCCTGAGTATGCATACATCATGAAAAACCACTTTACATGGCATGACATTGCGGGTCTCACAGTGATAGCACCATTTCCAAAACAGGTCTCGCAGTGCTTTGCCATGCCTGAATCCAAATTTATATCTGTATCTGGCTTTTTTTATGGTACTTTTTTCCAAGTATAGAAATACAATACAGATTAATAAGTTTTTAAACCATCTATATCCAAATTTATGTCTATATCTGGCCTCTTTTTCTACAATATCTTTAATGAGGCTCTTCAATTTACATTTCTCCCGTACATTGAGGAGTACTTACAAGATTATTTAAATTAAATTTATACAAAGTACTATATGTAGTACTGATATATATCCTTCTCAACATGATTCTAATTCTATAATGTACTCCTCAACAGAAGAGCAGATGGAACTAGCTAACTAAATACTTAGCCAAAATCTTCTGCATCATATATATCACCATTTTTTCTTGCAAGCTCTTTTCTTATAATAAGTAGGTAAATTGAATAAAGCCTAGCAGCATTCAGTTCTACCGAATTTAATAGCTACATTATCAATTAACCAAAATATCTTTAATCATTACAAGTTCACACTAGAGAATTTTGAGTATTAACATTTCAAAAACATTCTTATTAACCAGAAAATCTACTACTATACTCTAATAACTAAAAGTCTCACTTTCGAGTTTTGCCCTATAAGCAGGTTTGGGTTGACGTTCACTAAATGAATGAACATGTTTGTTTAAGTTCGTGAATGAAGGTCTGAAATGAATGAACATGAATGAGTGAACGACCAAAAATGAACAAGAATGAACGAACAAAACGTTCTCAATGTTCAGTTTTTCATTCCTTTTTTTAAAAGTCAAAACGCTAAAAACGTCTTGAAATGAAAGCCAATAAAAGTGATTATAAATATTTCGCGGTATTATCAGTGTGTGATTGTGAATCATGACCTAATCCTAACAATCATGAGGGGGAAAACGCAAAAATTCTGTGAAAAATGGACAAAAAAAGGTTGTTTATAGTCATTCACGTTTGTTCACATTCACAAACAAAGGACCAGAATGAACGAACGAGGACAAACGAAAGACTTCTTTCAGAAATGAACTGAATGAGAAACGAACCAACGAGTAAAATTTTCAAAATGAACGAATGTGAATGTGAATGCAAATGCGAACGACCCAAGCCTGCCTACAAGTCATGCAGATTCAACGTTTTTCAAAAAAAGGTCTTATTTCACATTCAATGTGCAATGTTATACTGTATATAATGACTAATAGCACCTGTTTTAAGGGATGGTAATTGTGTATTTAACCCCTTTATTGCCTCATTTTAATGCCTACACATACACAGTTCCTACTGTATGAATAGGGACAAAACATTATATTAAAGATCTACCACAAAAAAAGAATAACTGGAGAGGAATCCAAATCCTTTTGAAACATTAAAAACTTGAATACATACTTGAAAATTTTAAAATTGATCTTACCTGGATTTATTCCATAGTAGTAGTTTGTAGCTTCACATTTTACTTTACATTAAGTACACTGGTGCAACACAAAAGTAATACACATAACATATCATCACAGTAAAATGAAAACATTCACATCGGGTAAAATCAGAATTTTAGGAAACATAATTACACGATATTCATTTATCAAAACTCACAATCACGAAGCGTAAAAACACATCTTACTAACACGGCAATTACAATAATACTGACACTACTAATTCTCTAACACTGCAATAAGTAAAGAAAAAAACTGGAATTCGAAAACTAGATTTTCCCTCTCATAAAAATAGGACAAAAAAATGTAATCCACCGTATCTTACCAACCACACAATCACTACTATTTAGATCCAAAGTCAATAGGTAGGTACTAGGTACTTCATAATCACATGACTTATGATTAATAAGATTAAGTACATAGAGGTGAAGAATGGAGAAAGGCATTACATTTCCACTTGATTTTCATCAATTTTTGTAGAAGATAACATCTTTCAAGTAAGCATATTTTTATAAATCTTTTGCAAAAATTCAAAAAAGTATTTGTTTGTAAATAGTATTGATTTATTCTCCCATCCTTCACCTTAATGTAATTTTATGAATCATATATCATGTGATTGTGACATGAGTATTGAATATGGAAGTCTGATAGTGCAATTGAGAAGCCATCCAGGGAGAAGCCTTGTAAATTGAAGTAGGAAGGAATAGAATTTTAAACGCCTCTCAATTAACTTTCATGTACCCACCAATTATTTACATAAATTATACAAAGACCAAAAGAGGAATTTGAAGTTAATCTAACAAGATCTTATCTACTTGGCTACACAAATTATTCTGATAATAATATTGTTTGAAATAATGAGGTAAGTAGGTAGGTACTAGGTAGGTAGATAGGTACTACCAAAAAAAGGATTGAACATTTTCTCAATATTGGACTAATTTCTAATAATTGAATAATTTTTTAAAATTGAGAAATTCTTCAGAAATTCTGGATAATTTTGTAAAAATTGGACCAATATTCCCAAAAAAGCTAAACACATCATAAAACATTGTTGATTTTATCCAAAATTACACACTTTTCCTTTATAGGTATAATTTTCCAAAAATTATGAATAGGTAATAGGTACTTACAGTGTGAGTGGATTTTCCAAAAAATGGCTCAAATTAACAAAATATCTACTAAGTATTTCCCAAACGAGCTAACACTTTTCAAAAAATTTAGCCACCACCACCCCCCCTCCCCCCCAAAGAAAAAGGGTGCATTTTTTTCAATTTCATTTCACCTCCACCATCAAGACGAAAGAAACATGAAATTTTAGAGAAAACTTAAAAAAGAAACCAGCAAATAAAAAATGTGTAGGTAATTGAAATTGATTCCGCATTTTAAACAAAAATCAACGTCATTTCTACGAATTGCTCAATAATTTTCCCAATCTTGAATAGAAAATCAACGCGTACTAAATTCAAAAAATAACAATGAACAGCACCTCGAACATTAATTTCGCACCAGCTTTCTCATTTACCTGGTAAATTTTCAAAATAATAATTGTTTAGGTACCTATCTAGACGTATTTCCAGACTGCTTTATAATAATTGCTTCGTTAAGGTTTCAAATTGCCTTCTCGCCTCAATTCGTACAGTAAATTGGCCAAACAGCGCGAAATCAAAATTGGTATTTTATTATTCGAGGAAATTAAGACACTTATTACAGAAACGATAAAATATAATGAAAATATTAACACAAAATCTTGCTCGCTTTTTTCCTTCACTCAGCTCCACTTCGCGTAAATTAGGATAAAACAGGTACCAAGGTGGGGCAGTTTTTCACTCGCAAAGCGTAATTATTAACCTCTTTGAAGGAAAAATTCTTTTGATTTTTTTCCTCCTTTAATAAATTGGAAACATTCTTCGAAATGTTTTGATTACCTGACGCAGGAATTCTTTGATATCGTTGCTGTGAAAAATTTCACAATGCAAGAAAATATGTTCTCAATTAATTCTCTCGCTCGGATAGCTCTTTAAATATCATTTTTCCATCACCAGTGCCAGGACAGAAACAAAGACTCGTAAATATATAGTAATTAAAATACCTCAACTACGTCATCAATCTCGAGCTCATATAGAAAATATACTTACCAACATTTTCAGCCGTCATTTTAAAACAAAAATCATGTCCATCATTGACAACTGCTAAAATATCCTTCTTCGACTAATTCAATTCTTCTTCGGATCCGTTTCTAGTACACCTGCTGTTTTCTTTTCTGCGCGAATTTTACGAGCTTTCGTTGACATTTTTTTTGCTCCGAAATAAAGGTCTTGCAGCTTTTATCCACTAACAAGCTCGTAAATTTGTTTCGATTGGATAAAACACGCGATATATTTATCGGGCATGTGTCCGTGTCGTTTGACTTGGGCAATCATTACGATCGATCTGTGTTTCCTAATCCTTCAACAAAAGTTATCCAGAACCTGTAAAATAAACAGACTTAAATAAATTACCGTTTTTGAACGTGAAAGGGGGACAGGGAGTTGGAAAAAACTATAGGTACATAAACTTTTCCAATCAAGTTTCCGCCTCGCGCCCGTTGTAATTAAAACGTAATCCAATTTCGAATTCATTCTCCATTAAGCATTATCAAGCCGCGGAAAAAATAAACTCTCGATTGAACGATTTTAGAGAAATTTATCATTTAAATTTGCCACCTTTCTTTTTTTTCTCGCTTTTTTTTTTCAAGAGGATGGTTCTAGATGGAGAAAAAAAAGTCGACTGGAATTTTACGCCAATTTACATAACCGACAAAAAAACAATAAAAAGATTCTAAACGGTCTTTTGTGAAACGATAAAGAAAACTGTTATCATAATGAAATCGTTTTATGCAAAATAAGAATAGCGGAAAACCCCTCGCTCCGGAAAGGTAAAGGGTACCCGACCAAAGAAAAGCAATGAATTTCCAAAATCAATACCCGACGAATAATGATGTATGAAAAAAAAAAAAAAAAAAAAAAACTAAGATAATTGTTCGGGCTGTGCAAAGTAAACAAAGAATATAAAAAAGACCTTTTACACGCGAATCGTTTTACCAAAGATGAAAACGGTTTTTTTTTCGTCGAGCTTAATAAGGTACACGATGTTTTTTCATTGCACTTTGCTCCCCGCCACCCCTTTCTCACCGCCTCGTCGGCGTATACTTTTAACATCTCGTTCTTCTGTAATAATGCTTCGTGAATATCTCTACCATTGGTAAGACTCGACGTAACTATATTGAATTCATTAAATACATAATTTTGCTCGCTACGGCTGAGATGGTAGACGATTTTACGCGTTTCTTTTATCTTTTTCTAACGCTGAATGTACCGAGTATTTTGCCGACAATTTTCGTCTCCCTGGCGAACGGCCGATAAGTACAAAGAACGTTTGAAAAAGAGCTTATTTAGCAGATATTAAAACTGCGAAGAAAAGTCGACGATCGTTTCGCATATTTTCAACTAAAATTGTACGATTCCTTTGAAAATTCTGTTCGTTGATCTATTAATTAGTTCGTCGGTGTTTGAAGGTCGTGAAACAGTCGGAAGGGGGCAGGAGGGTTGGAAAATTCCTCAGTTCTTTGTTATTTAACAAAATATCAAAAATTATTTTTAAAAAAAAGGTTCATTTTATACCTTTCTGTACCTTACTGATATTTTAATGAAATTCCATCAAGTTATAGGTGGGATTATTGCTAATAATACCCACCACCTACTTACATTAGGCTGCATGTTTTTTCATGTTTTTCAGTTTCCTTACAAACAATTTTTGGATGAAGTCTCTAGTAAAACTAGAGCTAAAAAATTCTTGTTTTGAAGTTTAAGAATTTTGGGTAAAAAATTAGAGTGAATGGTAATTTTTCAAAAACATCGAAACATGTACCAATTGGAAAAAATGCCAATGGTTCTCGAAGAGTTTTTCAAGGATTTTAGTATTCTTTTTTTTTAAGTGTAATTTTCTTCGAGATTTCATTTTAAACCCACAAACTAACTGGAAAAAAAAAATTTGTCGAACCATGGAGTGGGACTCCTTTAAGAAATTTTGAAATGTGAAAAATATACGTAGATGAATACGGAGAAAAAGATCTAGGGCCATCGAGCCAGGGTAGGTACCGTTGATTTCGCATGGACCGATTTAAAATGTCAAATGTTTTCTGTTGCTACGATTTCAAGTTTGATTAAATCAATCTCACAAAATCATTGCTCCTTTTCAAAAAAATAAATAAAAAAATAGAAAAACTCAATGAAACACCATCAGCTCTTCTCTGAAAAATTATAGAGAACTAAAATTTTTAATGACTGGGTCTGAACAAGTGGTCAAAAGTTTAGTTAAATTATTGAAGATCCTCGAATCAAAATACTATTGAAATAAATTGGAGAGAATTGGCAATTTCTACATTTTCTCAGTTCCATCAGAAAATTTTGGATTGTCCCACGTCAACTCGACTAAAAATTGATGATGATAAGATAAAGGTTTTATTCTGAAAATGATTTGGTAAGTATTTTGGGTTTTTGCAAAGGATTTGGTTTTTGGGGGTCGGTAATTATGAAAATGTGTTGCTTTCTTGTTCATTATTTTTCAAATGGTTTCGATTTTTTAGGATTCTCTACAAATGATCTAATTTACAAAAAAAAAAAATTGTAATAATTTATGGTCTTATTTTTCTTTACTGCGGAAATAGGGAATAATTTTTTTCCCGAGCAACTTGCAGTGTTCTGCTGTTAAAGTAACACCAAAGGCACCCAAAAAGAAAATGATGCATAATGTTTCGAATATTTCTGGCGAAATTGAGGTTTTTATTGCTTTAGAAAGTATTTTCTCTCGAGAATGTGATGGCAATATTCATTTTGGGTCGTAATGATTTGAGCTGCAAATCTCTGCACTAGGAGCTCTTGGACAAGATTTAGAAGCCAAAATGACTTTAGAAATGAAATATGACGTTTCAAATTAGACTTTCCTCGTCGTTTTTGAAAAAACAGTCAAAAACGACTAATTTCGTGTACTTACCTCCAAATAAAATTATTATTTTATAAGAAAATTAACATTTTCTAAATCAAAACATTATTTTGAGCGAGGAAAATATCTATTTTTTCGAAGCTAAAATCTGAAAAATCATATTTTTGCAGTTGAAAAATGCCAATTTTTAAAAATTATTTTTGGTAAAGTTTCAATTTTCAAAAAAATTAAAATTTCAAATAAAAATTACCTCGTTTTAAAAAATTGTTTACTTACTTTCTTTTTAAAAAATCCCCAAAAAATGTAACTTTTTGAATAAAACGATCGTTTTGAGTGAAAATGATCTTTTTTGGTAAGAGCGATCCATTTGCGTAAAAATTATAATTTTTGGTAAAAATTTTCTTTTTCTCGATTTTTTAAAAACTGCGTCCAAAAAAAAGATCTTCTATATGGGTGGAGGAAAGAGAATAGGATGCCATTCTCTCTCGAAAATGATTTTTTGACCCATTATTTCAATTCACTTGGGAATGAATTAAAACATTTTGACGTTTACGAATGCTATTATGATTCTCATGAATATATGTATTGACTAATTTTTCAATTTTCATCTAAAAAATTTTGAAAATTTGACATTTCAAGCCCAATTTAAACTTTGATTCTTTCATCCATCTAATTATTCAATTTTCAATTTTTTTAATCACTTGAGCAAATTTTTTCAAGCTATTCATATTTAAAATATTTTAAAAACTCTCCGTCTTATATATTTCTCAGTACTTGATAAAATTTTATCCGCCTCAATCGCACATCATTTTTTAATCTACCCAAAACACGAAACCCTTTCATTGTCAGCACCGTTTATTTCACGTATCCGCCGATGACACTACTTTTGGCCTATTCGGTGCCCCGAAATCGTCACCGAAGTACCGCATGTTTTCCCGATAACAAACTTGCCGTCAGTTTTTTGAATTATGTCCCATATATCGCGATATTCATCCTACCTGTTATAAAAAATCTATATACACGATTGAACGCAGGTTATACAAAGTATGGCACACAGGTTTGGCTTTAACATTACCAGTGAATGTGTAGCATAGGTACATTAATAGGGTTATGTCAGTGCTACGATATAGGCCAGTTATAACGATTTGAAGCCCGGAAAGACGAAGAAGGGCTTGGCCGGGCGATACATTAATCAGGCAAAAACTAAACGCACCTGCGACTCAGCGTTTTCCACGTACCTATAATGTATCGGTAATATTTTACTCCTGCGGGCTTTAAATTGTCTATGTGTACATAGTACAACTGTATGTACAGTATTTTTTCCACCCTTCGGATCACCCTATTACTTATATCTACCTTGCATTTTTTTCCGCGGTATATTACCCGGGTTAGGCAGCTTTATGGTGAAAAATTCGGGTGGCTGGATGTTTCGTAATCCCATCTGGTTCGGTAGTGATGTGTGGAACGCATCGTAATTAGAATCGATCTAGTACATCAGGTTTTTTTTCAAGCAAATCCCTATTTTTTTTTTTTGAAGATATGGTATTGGAACCATTTCATGGCAACTTTGTAACTCTTTGATCTTGAGGTTTTTGGATTTCGAAAAAAAATTTCACCGGATTTTCTCACCCTAAAAATAATTCTAATTCATTTATCATGGAAGGTCCGGGGAAAGATTCTTGTGTTTTTTTTTTTCAATTGAAGTCAGCCAATTTTGATGCCACGTATTGCAAGACTGTTGCGCAAACAGTTACAAAGAAGATTGAAAGAAGACTCAAAATGTTATGCAAAAAAATTTACAGGTTGAAAAAATGATATATTTTCAGCATTGGAGAAAGGGGTGAGGGACGAGGGGTTGGGGGATGGGAACGAAAAAATAACTCGATTTTAAGCTCAGCCTACTTTTAAAGGTAAACCACTAAGGTCAATAACTCCGTGTACAGAATACTTCAAAAAGAAAACGCAAAGCAATAAAATTATGAAAATTGATAAATTAAAACATGTATTAAAAATTTGGAACTCGGCAATGACAAATTGAGCAAATTTAGCTTCAAAATATTCTATGTTTAAAACTGATCCAACTTTGAACAGGAGAAGAATCGAGAAACATTTTGCAAAGATTCTGCAAAAAATTCTGCAAAGATTCTGCAAAGAATTCTGCAAAGATTCTGCAAAGAATTCTGCAAAGATTCTGCAAAGAATTCTGCAAAGATTCTGCAAAGAATCTGCAAGGAATTCTGCAAAGATTCTGCAAAGAATTCTGCAAAGATTCTGCAAAGATTTCTGCAAAGATTTTGCAAAGAATTCTGCAACGATTCTGCAAAGAATCTGCAAAGAATCTGCAAGGAATCTGTAAAGAATCTGCAAAGATTCTGCAAAGATTCTGCAAAAATTCTGCAAGAAGTTTGCAAGAAGTCTGCAAAAATTATGCATAGATTCTGCGAGAATTTCGCAAAAATTCTGCAACAATTCTGTGAAGATTCTGCAAGAGTTCTGCAAGAGTTCTACTAGGATTCTGCAAATACTCAGTAAGAAATCTGCGAAGATTCTGAAAAAATTCTGCAAAGAATCTGCAAGAATTTTGATGCGGTTCTGCAAGAAATCTGCAAATATTCTGCAAAAATTCTGCAAAAATTCTGCAAGAGTTCTACTAAGATTCTGCAAATACTCTGCAAGAAGTCTGCGAAGATTCTGCAAAAATTCTGCAAAGAATCTTCAAGAATTTTGATGCGATTCTGCAAGAAATCTGCAAAGATTCTGCAAGATTTATGCCACGAGTTTGCAAGAATTCTACAGAAATTCTGTAAAAATTCTATCGCCTTGATGTACTTCAGGTGGGTTTTCCCCATCAGAATCATTGCAGAATTCAGAATCTTCCAAGAAATTCTCAGAAAAATTCTACAAATTCCTAGCAAACGTTAGCACACCGACCTTCCGACTCAACTTTTGTTCTAATGCTCCAATTTGGATCGTGAAAAAACCATTCGATTCGTCTCGACGAGAGGATTCCAAAAAATGTATTAGTTTTTGAAATTCGAGCGATTTTCGACCGAGTTACGGGCATTTCTCTGCGGCGCCGACCATACATCAACCTTCTGCGCCGAAAAAAAAATCAACTTTTGTTCTAAAGCTCGAAATGGGATGAGAGTTAAACCATTCGTTTGTTCATGACGAGAGGATTCCAAAAATGTATTAGTTTTTGCATTTTGAGCAATTTTTGGCCGAGTTACGGGCATTTCTTTGCGGCGCCGACCATACATCAACCTTCCGCGCCGGAAAAAAAATCAACTTTCGTTCTAATGCTCCAATTTTGATCGTGAAAAAACCATTCGATAGTGCTTGAAGAGAGGATTTCGAATCTGTATTACATTTTGCATTTTGAAAAATTCTCGACCGAATAACCAGCATTTTTCTCAATCTGCAATCCGCGAAAATCAATAATATCTCTCACCCAAATGCTCGAAATTAAACGATAAAAAAACCATTCGATAGTGCTTTACGAGAGGATTCCGAAAATGTATTAGTTTTTGAAATTCGAGTGATTTTCGACCGAGTTACGGGCATTTCTCTGCGGCGCCGACCATACATCGACCTTCCGACTCAACTTTTGTTCTAATGCTCCAATTTGGATCGTGAAAAAACCATTCGATTCGTCTCGACGAGAGGATTCCAAAAATGTATTAGTTTTTGAAATTCGAGTGATTTTCGACCGAGTTACGGGCATTTCTCTGCGGCGCCGACCATACATCGACCTTCCGACTCAACTTTTGTTCTAATGCTCCAATTTGGATCGTGAAAAAACCATTCGATTCGTCTCGACGAGAGGATTCCGAAAATGTATTAGTTTTTGAAATTTGAGTGATTTCCGACCGAGTTACGGGCATTTCTCTGCGGCGCCGACCATACATCGACCTTCCGACTCAACTTTTGTTCTAATGCTCCAATTTGGATCGTGAAAAAACCATTCGATTCGTCTCGACGAGAGGATTCCATAAATGTATTAGTTTTTGAAATTTGAGTGATTTTCGACCGAGTTACGGGCATTTCTCTGCGGCGCCGACCATACATCAACCTTCTGCGCCGAAAAAAAATCAACTTTTGTTCTAAAGCTCGAAATGGGATGAGAGTTAAACCATTCGTTTGTTCACGATGAGAGGAATCCAAAAATGTCCTAGTTTTCGCATTTTGGGCAATTTTTGGCCGAGTTGCGGGCGTTTTTCTTCATCAACTAACCAGGCAGCAAAAAAGCTATCTCCCGTCCAAATGCTCGAAAAGGGGTGGTAAAAAAACCATTCGTTTGTTCATGACGAGAGGATTCCAAAAATGTATTAGTTTTTGCATTTTGAGCAATTTTTGGCCGAGTTACGGGCATTTCTTTGCGGCGCCGACCATACATCAACCTTCCGCGCCGGAAAAAAAATCAACTTTCGTTCTAATGCTCCAATTTTGATCGTGAAAAAAACCATTCGATAGTGCTTGAAGAGAGGATTTCGAATCTGTATTACATTTTGCATTTTGAAAAATTCTCGACCGAATAACCAGCATTTTTCTCAATCTGCAATCCGCGAAAATCAATAATATCTCTCACCCAAATGCTCGAAATTAAACGATGAAAAAACCATTCGATAGTGCTCGACGAGAGGATTCCGAAAATGTATTAGTTTTTGAAATTTGAGTGATTTCCGACCGAAATTCAAAAATATTTTCGCCCAAATGAGTAAATTATCAGTTAATTAATCGAATTTTTTCCTTGAAAAATAGATACCTAATATCAAATTAATTGGGGATGAGAAAGTTCAGAAAAATACTGGTCATCGTGTAGAAAAATTTTTTAGGTAGGTAAGAATCGATTTGTTGGCACCCTTTAAAAAAATCGGCACGGTTATTCAAGTTATCTGAATAGGCCAACGGCGCGTGATATTTTCAAAAATAAATAATTCAAATACAACAGAGAGAAAGATTAAACTTAAGTTTTCACATTTGCAGAAAAATTCAAGTCCAAATGAGAGGTATCAGGAGATCAAATTCAAAAACTTGGTCGATATTCGAACTTGATGCGTCAAAAAATCTTTCATATATTTTTTTTAATTTTGCCAAAAATTTTCCATCACAGAAATGACAACCTATGTACTTACAAGATCTGTACAGATTGTTCAGAATAAGATTCTGGCTAGATGAGAAATGCACCAAAATTACATCATAAAAGTTTCCCATATACAAAGTTTTCAAGAGGTAAAGTTAATTTCTCGGCTTTTAACGAACTTTAAAATTTTAAAATTAAACTTTATTGCCCTGAAAAATGAAGAAACATGCCCACTTGAAGTAAAATTTTGAGCCAAAACAAGAATACCTGACTCAGAAGGTACCTACATCACAAAAGAACGTTCATATCCTGAATTTCAGGCGTTGAAGTTCATTTCTTGAATTTTGGCGAATTTTTCAATTTAGAACTACCTCGTGGCCTTGTAAAATATCAAAATTTGAACTAATCAACCAAAAAAATTCTGAAATTTGATACCCACATATCCCATTTTTGGTCTTTCAAATCGACTAAAAGTAGTTTCAAAACGTTTGAGCCTCCTAAAAATTGAAATTTTCCTACAAAAAAATTGGTTCATATCAAGTTCCTTTGGTGAACATTTTGATCAATTGAAGCACAAGTTTCCAAAAAAAAAGAAAAAAAAAGATAAGTACATATAAACAAGGTTGGAATTTCAATTTTTGATTTGAAGTGATAAGTGAAGACTTCGTTGAAAAAATTTCAGTGAAAATTGATGACCCAATGTAAAAGACACGGAATTACCCATCCCATCGCATCATTCTCTATGCACCCAAGTACATACATAGTATGATAATAGATACCTACGAGACATTTGGAGCGAAAGCACTTGTTGATTATGTGTACGTATCATTTAGGGGAAGATCTTCGGTACGCAATCGAATGAGTACGTATTAAACTCGATCGAGTACTCGACGAATGCGAGTACGGAATTTGAATCGTAATCTTCGAGCCGAACACGGCTCACGTCTCGACAATTTACCTCTGTGTGATACCATCGATACGGTCATTACGGTAATTTACATTTTGCCAAGCGGATGTTTTATGGTATCGGGCGCTTATCTGGTTATTTAGTTTATTTCGTCGAAGATAAAGACTACAACGAGGGTAGTTCGGCGCGGTTTAATGGTATTCGCAATTCACCTATAGCGACGTCGTCTTATAGCGTCCTAAGTAGTATACTATTTCATCCTCGCATAACCTCATTTTCGGTCTCAAAATTCTCTACGTATAAACGATTCAACCCCCCTTAATTTTTTTTACTCCTTCGTCGACGACGCTTGTTTACGATCCTAATCTTATTTCATTTTTCTCCGACAAGCCGCCCGTCGCGTACTTAATAAGATGACGTACTCGAAAAAAGAATCGGGAGCAAAATTACACGAAAACGATGTCGAGTGGTACAACATTAAACCTCCCGTGCTCGATTTTTTGAATTGTTCTCGAGTACACGAGCGACAGAGAGAGCGGGAAAAAAATCTGAAATATTCGTCGTTTTCTTTCGACAACGCGACCGAAGAAGAGCAACGCTTTATTAACTGTTTCATCGCAGTTAATGTATTTTTTTCGTCCTTTCCCCGTCTGCTGCTCCGGATGAGCCCGCGTGATGGTAACCGCCGCACCATATACACCTTGTTTATCCTGCGGATACCTTTTAACGTGTTTGTTTTTGTCTTTGCGACCGCGGTTGCCCGTCCTCCGCCTCTGTGCCATCGTCGTTCATTAGGTTTTAGATGTTTGCTCGCCTCTCTCTTTTTGCGCCAGAGCGTTAACGTTTAACTGTGGAAATTGCCACTTTAACGGTGCTTTTCTTTGATGAAATTTTCCCCAACAGCACTCGAGAAAACGCCGCACCTTTCGAGTACCGAGTACCTAAGTCTAACGAAGTGCATGTGTCCGCCTCTTGTTTGAGTTCTTCTCGACGACCAGTCCGACCGCGTTTGGGTGTGATGTGGTTTGTAATGGCGAGAACGTAATGGTCAACTAAGTTTTATCGCGTAATCGCGACACGTTTTGGAGGAAAAGTTCTCTATTTAAAGGGAAGTGTGTAATGGAGAAAGGGGCTGGGCCGATGGTGGTACGAGAGTATCAGTATGAAAATTCGAAAAGAGCTTGAAATTTTCAAGTCTTTGCTTCCATTTGGTCATCTGATACAATGGATTCGTTTTTCAATCAATAAAATTTAAAACTCATTTCAAAAATAATTTTTGTTTCAAGAATTTTTAACGAAAATGAAAAACTTTTGAAAATGCTTTCCTTTCGAAAGGAAAAACGTCCACTAACTCGAGAAAAATGGAATTATTTGTGAAAATTATTTTCATTCAAAAAGTCATCCCACCTCAGAAAAGTTATGGACTACTTACATTGTGAAAATGGTTTCCATTTTCAAAATTATCGCAGAACTTCAGATCAGAAAAATCGTGGAAAGATTTCTGGCATGAAAATTTACCCCATAAATTATTCTGGCCTCAAATCTTGGAAAAAACTGTCGAATGATTTGTGTGATTGATTTTTTTAATCCCAAAAGTCGTATCACTTTTTAAAGCTCAAAAAAATTGGAGATAATTTTTCCCAAAGTTCAACTGGTTGGGAAAAGTCGTGGGATGATTTTTGAAAATTATTTTGATCTCAAATGCTATCTCGCCCCTCAACACCTTGGAAAAAGGAGTGACATGATTTTTTTAAATTATTTTCATTCTAAAAAGTCATCTCACTTCGAAATCTCAAAAAGAACGAGGGATGATTTTTGAGATTGATTTTGATCCCAAAAGTCATCTCAACTGGGACATCTTGGAAAAAATATGGAATGATTTTTATCCCAAAAATTGGCCGACTCTTGAAAGTTCAGAAAAGTCGTAAGATGATTTTGTGAAAATGATTGCAAGTCATTTCACTCCTGAAAAAAACATGAACGGTTCAGGAGATTGATTTTCATCTCAAAAGTCATCTGCATCCAAAACTCGGGAAAGCTGTGCGACGATTTATGGGATGAAAATTCATCTCAAAAATCATCTCAGCTTCAAAATGATGTTTTGTGAGATTGATTTTCATTCTAAACATTATACCAAGCTCAAAAGCTAGGTTAAATCATGAAATGATTCGAATGCTTCATTTTTATATCAAAAAATTCGGCCTCAATACTTCGGAAAAATTGTGAGATGATTTGTGAGAATCGTGGAATAATCTGTGAAAATGATTTTCATCCCATCTCAATCAAAAACTCGTGAAACTATTTTTAATCACAATAGTCATTTTATTCCCAAAAAAAAGCGTGAGCAATTTGTGAAATTAATTTTCATCCCTAAAATTATTCCATCTCAAAGACTCAAAAAAATCATCCTCGCTCCAAGGTTCTTAAAAATCGTGGGATGGATTTTCAATTTAACAATCATCCCAGGCCCAAAACCTCGGAAAACTTTTAGGATGATTTTTGAGATGGAAATTCATGCCAAAGATCATCCCACCCTCAAAAGCTCAGGATAATTTGTGAGATTAATTTTCACTCAAAAAATCATTCCAGCCTGAGAATTTCGATTAAATCATGGGATTATTAGCAAACTTGGTTTTCATCCCAAAAAACCAGTCTCAAATTTCATAAAAATTGGGAGATAATTTATGAGAATCGTGAGACAGTCTGCGAGATTTATTTTCATCCAAATGATCATCCCAGCCTCAAAAGCTCGAAAAAGTCATGAGATGAATTGTGAAAATTATTTTCACCGAAAAAGTCATTTTACTCCCGGAAAATGAGAAGATGATTTGTACGATAGATTTTTATCTCAAAAATTCTTCAATTTTTGAAAAATTCGACTTTTGGAAAACTGCCCCACTTTTTGGAAATCGACCAATTCATAAAAGAGTCCAATCATTTAAAAATTATGCAAGTTCTAAAAAAAATCATCGTCCAAGTACCCTAAAAGGTGAAAAAACAAATATATGAGACGGAAACAAAATCACGTAAATAAAATTGCCTAACCAATTCGCCGCAAATACTCGACAAAAATTTTAAAAATAGGGAAATATTCAAAAAATTGTTCAACTTTGAAAAATTATTTCATTCGATAAAATTTTCCAGATTATAGAAACAAAAACTCATCCCATTTTTGAAAAAATTGGTCAATTTTCGGAAAATTGTTCAAATTTTGAAGTTTTTCCAATTTGAAAATATCTAAAATGTTTTCACTGATATCCAAAAATAGAAAAAAAGACAAATTTTAACTACAAAATTTGTGGTGCAATAATTTGATTTTTCTCCTGAAAAATTCTTCAATTTCATGGTTTTCACAAGTTTTCAACCCCCCTCACCCAATTCTGGAAAATATCAACCAATCGTAATGAAATTTTCCGAACGACCTGTCCTTGAAAAAATTTACACAGCTGCTGCAAGTCGTGGTTTGACCTCAAAATGAATCATTTCTGTGAATTTGATCAAAATTCAAGCCATGAAAAATGTTTCTCAATCCTCTCTTCCTATAAATTTCGTATAAAATCCCCCCCGCCCCCCACCAAAAAAAAGGAAAACCGGCCATTGTTAATTTACGGGTAGGTAATCCTTCAAACTGACAAATTTTAGTATCCTCTCATTTTTTTTCATACGAAATGTAGAAAAACATGTATTTTATATTAGGTACTTAGCTACTTACGATCACTTCATCGAGTCCACATCATTTTCCAAGTCTGTATGAATATTCTGGCGCGTATCCCACATAAGTAGGTACGTATCATGTATTACACAGTTCCACAACCTGTGCAAAATAAACCCGGATTAATATCGCACGAAAGGTAAACATAGCCAGGTATAAAGTGAAACAATATTAAACGAAAACAATCGAGCAAATTAAAAGATCATAAGGCGCAGGAATCAAAATGACGGCAATATTGAGAAAATACACATTCAAGAGCAAACATTCATCGCCGCACCATCAAAAGATTTGGTTGATTGAAAGAGCCTGCAATTCACGGGTAAACGATTCCGGCTCGACTGCTTTTTTGGTACGAGGCAAATGCGAAGGAGAAGGCGAAGAGACTTTTTAATAATTCCGTAGTTACTTTTTACAATAGGTTAGGTATAGGTACATACCTACGTAGAACGTAGGCCTTTCGGCGCTATTCTATTAATACGACCAGAAACACACTTCAAATATACAATTGAACAGTCGAAGCGCATTATTTCCATTCAATATTCCCAACGCTCGTGGGCTTTAAATTCGATATACACGAATACTGGCCTACCATCAGGCACACGTACCAAACTGTTACTTTTTTATACGCGAATAAAAAATGTCTAATTATGAATTTCGAGTCGAAAAAAAAGAGAGTTGAAGAAAACTTGACGATTTTGGGGGTCGTAATTACCTATACCATTCGTGTCTCTTATTTTCGTCGTTTGGAAAACAAAAAATAGAAAATGGGATTGCTAACGATACACGTGTAGAATCGCGAAGAATAGGTAATCACTTTTTTAAAGTATCGATTCATCGAGACGCCTGAAAGTAGGTGCGTTTGTAAAAAAAAAATACTTGGGTAATCTAATTACACCGGCTTCTTCACTGCCACGTTCTAGGAATTTCAGACGATCTAAAGGGTTGATACTTGATAGGTATTTAGGCAGTCGTTACGGAGGTAATTGAAATAAAACGAGCGATGGTAACCTTTATTTGACCCTGTTTGAAATTTAATTTTTTACTATTCTGAATTTTTTATGATGTCACGAGCTCAATTGTGTTGCAAATGAAGCATACTAGAGGGATAAATCAATTTTTTCGGGGAGGAGTTTAGATAAATTTCATCTTTAAACAATAAATTTAATTCGGGGAAAAAATTCACGACATGTGGAAGGGACTGAGCCACGCCCATAACTGTTTTTTTTTATTCAATTATTTCGGAGGGGCGTTTCCAAAATAAAGTTTGAACCAATCAGCAGGTGGAAAACAACAGGAAATAAAGGGCTCAAAAAAAAAAAAAAAAACTGTCTTCGTACTAGTCTGAAATGCCCAAACAATGGGAGATGAATAAAAAACAAACTTACCCTGAATTTTGATGAAAATAGGTGAGCTAGTGCCTGCCTGTAATTTTAAGTAAGGGCCAACAAAAAAATTTTGTAATTTTCAAATCGGTCGCCACTCTTTGTTTTTTATCAGAGGGTTGAAAAGTTGCATTATCACGAATTTTTTTTATTTTCATCAAAAATATAATCCTATAAGTACGCGCAAACGTGTCTTAGAATCGAGAAAAAAATTCTTCAGCCCCTCAAATAGAATAATTTTTGATGAAATTATTTTTGAAAATTTTGTGGCAGTGCTGTTGATTACCATACATTTTGAATTATGCAATTTTCATAAATTTTCGGCGAACAGCTCTAAAACAAAAAACGTCCAAAAAAATGATGAAAAATTTTTTCAGCAACGGAATTTTTTTTGCTCGCTTACTTTTTAGTATTAAGCCATTACAAACAATTTAAATTTTTTAGAATTTCTTGAATTAAAATCCAGTTGACAAAGCATTTTTGTGGAGTCTTTGGAAAATTTTTACCAACATTTTTTCTAGATGATTTCGAGTTTTCTTTTTTTGAGAAAAGTTTTTTTTACCTTCGGCAGATTGGATATGGCATTGAATATTTAGCTTAAAATTGATAACGATGGTAAAATTCAAGATTTCTCTAGTAAATTTTTTTTTCAAATGATAAATCGAATAAAATTTTTTGAAATGGATGAAAATTATGAAATTTCAAATTTTCGAGCAAAATATCTACTTACAAAAAATGACAAAAAGAACAACTAAGTAACTATTACAGAATATTTCAATTTCATTCTAATCAAAATTTGAAAAAAAAAACACGAAAAGTACAAATTTTCGCTCGAATCTGAGAACACTAAAAATGAAAAAATTTCGATCCGAAATAATTTTTTTATGACGCGTGCATTCATTTAGCTTTGAATAAGATCGATTGAAGCTTGAAAACATAGTAAAATTCAGGATTTTCTGGCAAGGGAAGTACCTATTTATCTACTCCAGATGCTCACTTGTAATTTTAAAAAAAAAAGTTGAATTTTTGGAAATAAACATAATAAGGTACCTACTTCGAGCTTTGTGACTATCTGCACGGCAAAATGCAGTTTCAAAGGCTCAATATTAGGCAGCGATTCAATTTTCATGAATTTGTACATACAAATATTTTTTCAGGCACAACTTTTTTTTTAAATTTTAAATTTTCAAGACTAATTTATCAAAAATTGAAAAATTGAATTCGACACCTGAAGCTTTTATTACAAAGGTTCTAAATCGACTAAATAAAAATTTGGTCGTCTAGAGTAATTTTTGTATCAATTTTTCAAAAAAATATCGTCGCAATACCCGCTCCAGCTGCATTTTGATTATTGAAATCTTGATAAAATATCAGCAAAAAATCTGATTTAACTTTCAAGTCACTGAATAAGCAATTTGAATTACCATAAACTTTGAGTAAATCAGATGTTGGTGTTGGTACCTAGCACTGCCATAAAATTTCTTGGTAAAATTTTATCAAAACTTATTTCAAGTGATCGAAAACAATTGACTCGATTTTGCATAACTTGAATACGCAATTTAAATTTGGTAAAAATCAAAAATTCGTCAAATTCTCGTTCTGTAATTTTTCAACTCCCTTAGAGAGGGCAAAAAATGATATACAATTTCGCTGGAGCTGTAGAAACTCGACGTGATTTTTTGAGGAATGTCAAAAGTTCATAAAATATGAAAAAATCGAAATCGTGGCAAAAACTTTTTCTTCAAATGACTTCAATAAGAAGTCCTTCAGCTTCGTCCTTTTTCTGCTAAGGGTCTCAAAAATTGTTTGAGGACTCCCATTGGAAGTAAATCCATCTCACTCTAATCTTCGTCAAATCCAGAATAATCATGATCCTCTGTTTCAAATGCCTCGAAAGATAATTTCAAGAAATACTTTTCCCGAAAAAATGGATATCGATCGAATGGCACTTCCAGGCCTCAATATGAAAATCAAACCCACGCTCATATCACACGACATTCGACGAAACATTTTTCTCATAGCGATAGGACTAGCAACGGTAGAGGAGGGGGGGGGGGGGGTACGGCGTGTAGATTTCGTCAAGCAAATTTAGCACGTTAACAGTTCCCGCGTAAGCTTATTTAGAATAATAATATATAGCAAAAGTTTATCTGATTTAATTTTAAATTTGCATACAAGTGAAGTCTGTGAACTCATACACGGTTACGTTCAAATTTATAATATCCTAAGTTTAAAACTTGCCCCTGGGAAAATATTAGCATATTTATGTTGAGAAGAAGAATATATTGACAAAACCGAGTACTTCATTATGGAAATAAAGGGTAAAAGCTGACGCTCTACTAGAACGTCGGCGTATATACCGAACAAATGTTGCGGGCTATTTGGAAATTCTTCAAGATGGTATCCCTTTTTACGGTACAGCTGAAAATTTTAATATTGTCCGAGGCTCTAGTCGTTTTAATTCGTTTCCTCTCCCTTCTTTACATCTTCTCTTGCCCTATTATAAAACACCCAAATAGCGTATATTCGCGAATTTTTATGAATTAAAACCGCAGCGATACGTATATGATACGGAATTGACCGCGTATATATTAACACCCTGTTGGCGTTGTATACTCGTCTGGTACTCTATTCTTCAACCTACATTTATGTAAATACCTTGGATATGCAGTTTATACCTTATATTAACGTAGATGTGGATTAGGGTGGATCACGAAAAAAAACATACCTCGGATTTCGACCAAATTCGCTGGAGTTGTTGGGTCATCATCGGAGACAACCCAAAAAAAATTTGAGCCCCCCCCCCCCCAGGTGACAAGAGAGAGGAGCTAAGGGTTCTCAAAGGGCACCTCTTTTTGAAAAAAATGAACGCGTTTTTTGCTTTGAAGCAAAAATCTTAGAACTTGGATATGTCAATAAGAATAAGATGCATTAATTGTTTTAAGTTACTGTGTTAATTCTGTTGCACAAATAGAGAGACCCTTTTAGTTGCCATGAAGGTGGTGGAACACACTAGGCACCATAGGCGGATTTAAGGGGGCGGGGGGCTTGGCCCCCAAAAAATTTTCGTATTTAATTGTCAAACTGTTTGACAATCAAACTCGAATGTACCTACCATGAAAAAAATGTATTTTCCAGGCATTAAAGTCACAATTTTTTCAAAGCTTTGCCCTCGCTTCGCTCGGGAGTCCCTACTTGGGAATGAACAAAAACACAATTCAGAAATTATTTTTAAGCAATGTTGAGGAAGGAGGCTCTTTTCCTCAAAAATTCCTTCTGGTACTTCATGTCTTCCCGTATAGAAAAAAACTAATGGTTTTTTCGCCACCATTAATCACCATTAGTTTTTAGTGGTAAAACTATTAGTAACGATTAATCACCATTAGTTTTACCACTAAAAACTAATGGTGATTAATGGTGGCGAAAAAACCATTACTTTTTTTTCTACACGGGTTCTTCCTCAATTTTGTATTCTCCCAAAAAAAAGCTTCCACCGCCACTGACTTGGAATATGTTCTACCTCCCTCTCCCCCTAAAATAACATCAAATAGCAATTTTGAAATCATTAACATACGTACGAAAAAATCATTTTTATGGCCATTAAAAATTCAATTTTTCAAAACTTCGCCCTCACACGGGTATAAAAAGATTTTTCTGGTAAGTATTCCTAGTCTTTGTAAGTATCTATTTCTATTTTGCAGTTTGCACCCTTCCAAAAAATCTTCTAATGCCATTGACCTGGGGCTTAGCCGAGCCCCCTCCCCCTGATCCATTTTTCTAAATCCGCCTATGCTAGGCACTCTGCATCTGGTGTTGTACCACACTCAACTTTTTGATTCAACATAATGCATTATGTCTAACTATCTTACTAATGTTTTTAAGTCTCGATTCAAAAACCGCAACATCATGCCATGTAAAATGGTTTTTCATGATGTATGCATACTCAGGAGGCCTTAGGCGAATTTTTTTCCGGCCTCGCAGTGTCATTTGCATATCTTTATATACAATTTACCTCGCCTCTCTGCACACAACAACACATGAAAACTTCGACCATGCGCCATTCGAATACGAATTGAGCTAGCGGCATGGCGCTTGCGCAGCGAGGTTTGTCTCATTTTCGGCTATTTTTTCCGCTACACACATCGGCCTCGATACCTGACCCTTCATTTATGCCCATTTTTGAAAATTCGGGCCTGACAGTGCCTGTATCATCTCCTTTTGCAAAGCGGGTCTCGCAATGATAGTACGATCCATGTATACATATACTTATACAATCTAGACCCAAAAATGTATTTTTGGGTCTAGATAGTCAAGAAATGAGCAATCAGTTTCAAATTTCAAGTGGCAGATGGGTTTTAGGTCATCTTTCAACAGATCATATTTACATCTAATCAGTAATCAATATTTAATAATTATACTTCATTGAGAACGAGGTACTAGACAGTTGGACACCTGATCAATGAGCACAAATATATTGTTAATATTATTAAGTTCAAATACAAAACACATGAAAAAAATATTTAAAAATAGTACAAAAGCATTGGATACATCTTAGAAAATGGAAGTAAGTAGATATATATTTCATAAAAATTTACAACATTATTGAAAAACAGCATATGCATAATCACAGACGTCAGGCGTAAGGCGTAACTAAAACTTATTACTACAATTTTTTGGGGGAATTTTTGAAAGCATTAAATTTTTGACCACTTGCGAATTAATGAAGGAAAACTAGACGATGAAACGATAATCGTACAAAAAATTTTCTGCAAAAAAAAAAAAAAAAAACTGAAACGAATTGTAAAATTTTATGATTCGTTTCAGTTTGCTTTTTCTGTAAAATATATTTACAATGGAAATATATGTTGAAAAAAAAAAGGAAATTCATATATATCAGAGTTATGCAAAACGTTCAATATAATTAAGAGTGAAATATTTCGGAGGGGGGTGGCTAAAATGCAAGACAATTTACTACCAATATCACTCATTATAAAATGAAAAAGCTCGATCGATTCATCATTTCAAAAAAGATTAGAAAAATTGTTTTTCTACCTGAAATAAATTAATAGACAAAAAACAATGGAAATTTTGATTTCTTTCATGCTATACTAATCGAAAAATGAATAATTATTCGGATAAAATTAATTACCTACTCAACATGCAATGAAAGAAATGAATGATAGAACGCTTTACCAATTCGCTACTCCGGTACCTATTCAAAAAAGTAACAGAATTTAAAATCATCGAACCGATTTCATTTTTACATTTCTCTCCATTTAAATGGGGGGAAATTACTTATTTTTGTTTTAATGAATAAGCATGTGAGTGTTATCTACTAAACTAGTAGGTATTAATAATTCTGACCAGAAAAATGTATTTAAAAAACAAAAAACTTTTGAATTTTTCAAAAACTAGAAATGAAATTTTGCAAGATTTTAAAATAATTTATAGGTAGTATGGCAATCATGCAATTAATCATACGATGTGCCAATATCTACCTACACATAAATAAAAATTATTTTCCCGCATCTATATAGTCATAAATTATTTTCTAATATCTATCGCTAATTGAAAAGAAGCCGCAATGGACATTAGAAATTAAATTTATGCCTAATGGGTGAGGGAAAATAATTATCATTTAGATATTGCCACATAGTATGGCAAACACCCATTTCATGATCTTCAATTTGGGCCTGAATCGGATGATGTTTGCAAAATTTACTATGAACCCTAGCTAAATATTTCATATCTGCTTTTCCAATTCTTGGTATACGCCTTGAAATGGATCTTTCGCAATCGAGGGGATGTATTTTATCGATTAATACATACCCCTTGATGTATCTGTTCAAAGATTCGTTATTAAACTTTTGATGGACTTCTAAATAGATCCACGATTTGCTGTACTCGTTTGTGGAACTCATCGGAGCCACCCAGCATTGCCCATTCTCGTTCATTTCCGAAATTACTAAACTTGGATGAAAACCTCCAAACTGTCTCCTTCTAAATGGCGAGAAATTTTTGTCTTGAAAGTGGAACCAATCTACATCCAGGATTCCTATGTCGATTGGTTCCCTTAGTAAAAATCTGGAAACAATGCAAATAAATTAGTCCGCCACATTATTAATTCGTGAATGCATATTTATATCAAGGGTACCTATACCTATCAGCATAACAATGATGAAATCATTTCACTTTAGGTCATTCCTATGAAGGAACAAACCTGCATTCTCAAAAAAAATTAAGGAATCAAATATGTCTTCTTAAATAGGTACCTATACCTGCTGATTCATTAGTGTCACTCTGGGTGCCTCATTACCTTACTTTCTGAAGATCCTAGTATTTGAAGCAGCAATATAAAAGAAGGCTCCCTTTACCCTGCCCCTCTTGAAATCGTTCTGCTATTCCAAGTCTTCTCAACCACTTTACATACTTTTAAAATGTTTTTATTCTATGACTTCTGTGTCTCTCCCCCTCCCCCCGAAGAGTTGCCAAGTTACGCTAATGTGGCTGCTCAGGTTGGGTATTCTTGAAAAGTTTGAAAACTTGTGTTGATTTATATTATTTTAATAATTTTTTGATGAATTATGTAAATATGAAATAATGAATTGATCAATAATAAATTGTTTTTTAAATAAATTTCAATACGTAGGAAATTTACCGAACATGGAAAGAGGAAGAAAATTTTTCGGTTTGGGATTTTTTCCACAATGCGCAACAATGTTCAATATGAATTTCAAAAATCTGAGAACAGGGACATTCCTTTTATCCCAGGATTGATTTAGGTAATAAGACTGTATAAAAATTTCATTTTCATGAACTCACCCTGTTCAGTATACATAGAGAAATTCACTTTTTCTTCCATAATTGCTTTTCTCATACGTTCGCTTCTTATGTAAGCTGAAATTTAAAAAAAATTAAATTTTTTCTGTATCTCGCTAGGGAAGGCTTGATAAGAATTTTTATTGCATCATATATCTAGATTCGATTTAGTGCTCAAAGTTATTTTTAATTTTATTAGTAAAAATTGAAATCTCATTTTAGAAGTAGTTACAAAGGAAGTAAAATTATCCCAGATATAGTTTTATTCTGTCATTAAAAGATTTAAGGATTTAAGATTTGAATTCAAAATTTACGGATAAAATTAACCTCGGGTGCCGATTTAAAAGAAATTTTAAAACTTGAATCATCAATTTTTCTTTAGAAATGAAAGAGCTAATTGCTCCCAAAAAATTACTTGCCTTTTATGTCGGGGTTCTCGTTCTGTTCCAATGGTAACAACCTGAGAATTTCCGCCTGTTGAACATCGTTAAGTTTTTTTTGTGTTTCAAGATCTTTTTTGTGTGTTTCAAGATCTTTGTCTCTCTTCTCCAGCACTTTGATTAAATCAGCTTGACTCAGCTTGGAATAATCCTTCTTAGGATGACATTCCAGCACTGTAAAACATTAATGATCAAATTTGAAATCAACACCATATACTTAAATTAAAAACGAGAAATTTAGAAATTGAAATTCCTTACTAGCGTTAAAAGCAAACACAGTTATTACAAAAACTCGCAACATTTTTTTCATTTTAGGAAATTTAAACCGATCCACTTGATTTTCAGAAGTTCGTTCAATACTGTCACAATGTGATGAACTGCAAACTGAAGATTATGTGGTTTAGAGGAGATAATTTATACAGCAAATTTTAATCATCGATGGCATATCAAAGAAATTATGAGTTAAATTAAAAATTAAAACTGTTATAGATATAGCTGATTATTTTTTCCATACTACCGTTAGAGTGATCTCTCAATTCATTATAATTTCATCATCTTTGATTAATGGCAGATTTAAGAGAAGAAATTTTTCAATTTTATTACAGTAACCAATGAAGAAGAACTATCAATGTAATTAAAAAGAAGTTATATAGCTTATGAAATACCTAAACAGATTATACCCAGAAAATTTTGAAAAAATGATTATAATTTCATCATCTCTGATCAATGGAAAATTTAAGAGAAGAAATTTATCAATTTTTTTTATATCAACGAATAAGGAAGAACTATCAATGTAATTAAAGTTTAATTTGGACTTTAAAAATGTGATGTCATTTAATTTTAGTGTTCCTTTTTGAGATTTTATTTTTGAATTGCAAAGGGAGCTGAAATTCGAAGGACAAGAAGGGAAAGAATTGATTAACACAGATCGGCTCCAAGGGAGGGGGTGAAATTTTTTATGATAAAATGTTCCAAATTTCTTTATGGAAAAATCGAGACGAAAGAGTAGCAAGAATGTCGATTTCGGGGAATTAGAAATAGAAGGAATTTTTTTAATGAACAAAAATAGTTATTTTTTAAATTTTACAATCATTATCTTTAAAGAAGAACGTGATTACATCAATATACGAATTCCAGAAATTTGAATATCACAAGTCGCACTTGGCTACACTAATCGAAAATTACTCGGCGCGGTGCAAAAGTGATTAATTAGGGGCCAGCGAAAATTTCACAATATGAAAATTTCGCGATCTGCAACTTTTGGACCCCTGGTAGCAGTCTGAATTTTGATCGGAGAAGGACGGCGGCGATGGTCTTGGGAAATGAGCAAACTCAAATCGCACCTTTTTAGTGCTGTGTCAGTGGGCGGCTCAAAATTTTTTTGGGTAGTCTCCGATGATGACTCAACAACTCCAGCGAATTTGGTCGAAATCCGAGGCATGTTTTTTTTCGCGATCCACCCGTAGATACGATTCGACGATCACCTAAAAATACTTGGATTTGGAGGATGCACTTATTTTGGTTTCAAAATTAAAAACCAAAGAATTGAGCAAGAAAAATTTTCAGTTTTGAAATCAACATTTTTTTCCCTCTTCAATTTTCAACTTGGTGTAGGTATTTTCTACTAATGAAGTCATAAATGCGAAAATTATTCACCAAAAGGATGATTCAAAAGCTTATCATACAATCTTCTTTCAAAAAAATTTCAAGTTTTCAAAATTGAGGTACGATTTGATAAAATGTCAGGTATTCATATTTTTAAAAATTTTAAAGGATTTAAACATACGAACTGACAAGTAAGCAATATGCAATCAAATATAAAATTCCAAATTCCAGTTGTTTTTTTATGGATCATTTTGATTTTAGAAACTTATGAAGAATAATTCTCTGATTTTTTTGTAATATTGTTATTTAGGAGTAAAAAATTATAGGGCTTTTTTAAGATGAAAATTTTTTCTTGCTCTCAAAATGAAATAGCTATGGTGTTCCATGAATCGTTTACCAAATTTATTTTTTGAATGTAACCGAGTGCCAATGGAAAAAATTGAGATGAATATGTTGCCGATCTTGAAAATTAAAGGAACAAATACCACTTCCAAATAAAAATACGTTGAAATTTTTTTTTAACAATGAAAATGGATGGTGTCATAAAGTAGGTAAGTACTCACGGAGTACTTTGAGAACTGAACCAATTATCTTTTCATGACTTTTTGCCTAATTTAAAAATTGAAGGGGCCACGAAAAATATTGTACAAAAAAATTCTAAAAAAATTATTTAATCAATGGAATGGGCAGTGCGTTGAAAACTGAAGAAATTGTGTCCTGAAGGCTGTTTGCCTAACGTCGAAATGGAAGAGGTAAAAATTCATCAAAATGAATGCGCTTCGAAAAATTTCAAATTTTCTCAATTTTGTATTACCCTTGGCTCCTATATTTTTAATTTTAGGCAAAGTTCATTCTCTTGATTAGTTAATTTTTTTAGAATTTCTGAATAATTTTTTCGCAGTCCCTTCAATTTTGAAGTTGGGCAAAAAGTCATAAAGTGAAAATTTGGCACTTTCCCTTTTAATTTTTAATATTGGCAACATGTTCATCTCAATTGTTTTAGTCGGTAGAGATGGGGGCATGAAGAACTTGAGCCCTCTTCCACACCATTACGCCGTCTCACCTTATAAAAAACACGGGCCAGTGAATAGGGAACCCCCCTCTTGGCAAAGGTCTGAATCTACATGATTAGATTTTAAATTTACTTGAATTGAGAAAGCTCATGAAAAATTGCTTTGAAAAACAAAATGTTATTTGTTTGAGAAATCTTCGCACTTATTCTCTTACCTTACCAAAAGCTACACAAAATATAAGTATATTACCGCGAAGTTGGCTGATATGAGGAACAAGAAAATGAAAATAATTCCTTTTTTCAAGTTTTTCGACCCAAGTATCATTTTCCTCCACTCAAAAGCATAGGCGCACCCAGAAATTAATTAAGGGAGGGGCTGAGAATTTGAGAAAAAATGGGGAGGGGCTCAAATTTCAAATTGAGTCATTTTTCACTGATATTTCAATCAAAAATAATCAATTTTTTTCTGACAAACAGAGAATTTATTGAGAATTTGGTGATTTTTGACTGAAAAATTAATCAAAAATTGTTAAGTTTTGAAATAAAAGAATTAAAATTCTGCCTCGAAGCGAAGCGAGGGCAAAAATTTTTTGAAAAAATGTACTTTGAAGAGCAAAAAATTGTCTTTTTTCTCATTTTTGAAGCAAAAAATTATTTTTTCCGGGCTTAAGGGGGGGCTCGAGCCCTCTGAGCCCCCCCTTGGATACGCCTATGCTCAAAAGCAAACTATCTCCAAAAAAGATCAATAATAGAAAAATATTTCTGGCTGAAACACGATTTCTCGACAGATAGATATCACAAGTCCTATCTCTTTTAGAAAAAAAGGTTACAGCCTATTCTTTCTGAAATTCTGCGAAAAAATCTCATTTTTTGGGCGTTGCTTGCGAAAAATGATATTTCTGAAAAAATTAAGCGTTCTAAAGCCATAATGACTGTGACAAAACTTATAGAGAATTTAATTTCGTGTTGGATAAAGCCACTGAAATTTTTGTGGGAGGCATAATTCTCTAGATATTTTTGAGTAGGTAGGTAGGTACCTAATGTCAAACAATAATGGAGGCAATCGAGAAAAATAAAATAAATTTTCGTTTCAATTCTCAATTTTCTTCACTAGTAATATCTTGAAAATTATGCCTCTCAGAAAAATCTTACTGGTTCTATCCGATAGGAAATTTAATTCTCTACGATCCAATTTTTGGACACCCCCTTCACTTTCACCGTCAAAGCAAATTTTGGAAGACAAGATTGAGCGACGGGGTAATTTATTTTGATATCTAGAATCAGAATTTTTATATTACAACTAAGACATATAGAGCAAAAAAAAATTGTCGACTTTGCAGATTTGTTATTATTTAGGTAGATAAGTTCCCTGCCCAGTACAGTACAGATGGATACATTTTTAAAAGCTGTAAGAACAATCGATATACAATATTTTAAACCATGACTTTCTGTAATAAAGAAAGTAGGCGTAGGTAGCTGGGTATCATTGAATTATTTAAAATATCCATTTTCTTATGATAATGACAACGAAACGTCTTCTACATAAAATTGATTCATCAGACGACTCTACGGTCATATTAGTGATATTCGTTGATCGAGAACAGACTTCGGTTTCTAAATTCAAGATCCCTTCACTAAATTCAAAATGGGAACCATCCTATCTATCATAAGACCGCAGTGGCGTGCCAGATTTTTAGGGAAAATTTTCGAAACTGCGGATAAAATCGAAAAAATAATATTCACAGAGGCTGTTTGCGATCGCATCTCAAAATTGGAATCAAAATTATCCTTCTACGTTTACGCGTTTTCGGTGGGATTCTTATTCGACGACAGGATCAACCAACGGGTACGAAAAATTTGGACAATATGTCAGCTGACGAGCAGCTTGATCACGGTATCGTGCTGTACATTCTACATCAGTGATCTGAGAACAGCTGGAGATCTTCGAATGATCGCATACGCAACGATCCCATTATTACTGCCATTTTTGGTCATAACATATCCGTTGGTAGGATACTATTATCGTAAGGATCTCTTGCAATTAATGGAGTTTCACCTCACCGATGACGACGGATCGAGCTTAGAGGAATCAAGTGGAAATACGAAAGAACGAAATTGCAAACTGATGGATGTAAAAAAACTAATTATAAAGACGTTGGGATTTTTTGTCATCGGATTTTCAATTGCGACAGTACTGTATGATATTGATTCAATCATGCCAAAAGGTTCGTTTACCAAGAAAACCTTCATTTACAAGTTTTTCCCCGTGTGGTATCCGTTCGATGGAAAATCACCGTACATATGCAGTTGCATACGCATTTTTCAGTGTATCACATTATGGGTGAGTTGCCCTTTATTCATGAGTAATAACAGTACCCTTTTAATGCTATCAGCCAAATTGTACAATAAATTCCGCGTTCTGAGCGAAAAAATGGAATCAATTTCTGAACGTGCCTTTGAACAATTACAAAAAATGGATAAGGTCGAAGAAGAAGCGTTGGCGGTGGGTCAAGCGAAATTTCTGTGGACTAGAGCATTATTAAAAAACAAAAGGACCGAAGTGATGGATACATTTTACAAGGATTTTGTTCCATGCATCGACCGTTATCAGAAATTGCGGAGGTAATCATGGATATAATTTTATTCCGTCTTAAAGCTGCAGAATTGTCATAAATATTTTTCTTTCAGGGTAGCCAATAAAACAATACCGTACGTGGAAGCGAATTTCTCGGTGAACTACTTCGTCACGTTCGTGATGTTGTGTATGACAGGCTTCATTTTCTCATTGGTGAGCGAATTCGAAAATCCGCACTAACCAATAATTCTTCACTTTTTAAGTTTCTTTTTGAGTCAAAAATAACTAGTTAGCGTTCTTGTAAACCCCACCATCAACTAGCGTTTAAATGATCAAATTCTGAAAACTCATTTTTTTTGTACATTAAACGGTTCGAAACAAAGGAGGATGAAAGGTTCCAAAAGTCGCATGATCTTTAAAATTGGTCAAGAATTTGGCAAGAATTTTACCCACCAACGCATTAAAAAAAAATATTTGATTCGAAAGGCACTTTCCTTCCTTTTATGTATTTAACTAATGAAAGACAAAATATTTTTTTGATCAAAGTTTGCTTTGGGGAGAGTGGGGGGCTAAAAAAAACTGATTTTTTCAAGGGCAATAAGCCTGAGCATAACAAAAAAAAATTCTGAACTAATTTTATAGAAATTTAGAAAATTTTATGGCGAATCCAATGCCGAAAACCGCAGGCCTCCATCTCTTTAAAAAAAAAAAATTTACAGCTCATTCTTTCCAAAATTCGGTGAAAAAAACGCAATTCTTTGGCCTCTCTCGTGAAAAAGTGAGATTTGCTAGAAAAGTAAGGGTTTTAAGGCCATAATGACCATGGAGAGAGTTGTAGAAAATTTTATGGCGAATCGAATGCTGCAAACCGTGGACCTCCATCTCTTTTAGAAAAAAAAGTTAACTACAGCTCATTCTTTCGAAAATTTTGTGAAAAAATCGCACTTTGGTACTTTTCTCGCGAAAAAATTAAATGCGATTTTTTCACAAAATTTTCGAAAGAATGAGCTGTAACTTTTTTTCTAAAAGAGATGGAGGCCTGCGATTTGCGGCATTGAATTCGCTGTAAAATTTTTTATATGATTAATTCCAAAAAAAAATCAGTTTTTTTGTAATGTTCAGGCTTATTGCCCTCGTAAAATCAGTTTTTTGCCCCCCTCCACCCCCATAGCAAACTTTGGAAGCCAGAATTGAAAAAAGTGGTGTATTTTGATGTCTAGAATCAGAATTTCAGCGTGAGAACTGTCACGGTAGGGATTGTCCCGCTCTACCCAGTGGCAACACTATGTTGAAATACACATGGTAACACTGGGTAGGTAGAATTCTGGTTGACTACGTTTCGAAAGAGACGCAGCTCCGTTAGTGGCAATCCTAAGTTTCTAAGCGACAGGTTGTCACTGTTTGGTACTTCTTAACAAGGTCTAATGTAATCGAGTTCTCTTTGGATCCCGAAAGGGCCTCTTAGCCATTGAGTTTTAGGCCTTTGTGCCGTATTCCAACGATCTCTGTGAGATCGTCGATCTCTGTGAGATCGAAAGTAAACTACTATTGACTGTGAGTAGGACTCCGCTGGAGTATCTTCTCCGGGTGAGATCACTCTAGTGAGCAGGCTCTGTCTCTCACATTGGCGCCCGAATTTGAAAAGGTAAGACCTTTTAAAGGTTTAATTATTCCGCTAGTTCCAAAGCCTACTAACCTAGGTCAGCATTGGTAAAAGGCTAACGTAATTTTTTGGCACTTGGTGCAACCTTTTTTGCTTGTTTTTCTTTTTCTTTTTTCCTTTTTTACTTATTTTCTTTGTTAACTTTTTTCTTGTTAATCTTGTGAATTTTTGATATTCGTTTTTTCCTATATTTAACCATATATTTATTCGTTTTTTCCTAGTTATTAAGTTCCGAGTGTTGGATTAGCCTGCCACACTATCCACACTCAATTTTCTTTTCCTATTTCTTCTCTTGTGCTAAAGTTGAAAGTGTTGAAATATTACACTTGAAAGTGTTGAAAAATCACACTTTGAGCACTTTATTTTGCCAAATTGAAATATATTTTGGCAGTAAGTTTTTGCAAAAAAGCAAAAACGTGTGTGAAAAATCACAAGAGATTGAAATATTATCTCTCAAACGAATACCTACTTAAAATTCGTGCGAACGTAATTTTAGTAGGTAGGTTACCTATCAAGGTTAAAACCTGCGTTTTCTATTCTTGCTTGAAAAAGCAGACGAACGTATTTCAGTGCGTTTGGGCGTTGGTCAATCCAAACCCATTCCATTGTGGTACACAACCGTCGTTATCTTTTCAGATAAGAAGCATCTCGCTTGCTTTTCAACGATTTTATCTCGTTTGAAAAATAAATTCGATTCTCTCTCGAATTTATTCTTTGCGTAAGCAAAATTACGAACCAAGGTAAAGCACTACGATTGATTCTAGAAATAGAATCTGATAAGAGTACTTTTCCTGCAAACAAATTAAATCGGTTCGATCTATTTTCGTGCAGCACTCCTATCTCTGAACTCTACCTTCATATAGGAGATATCAAGTATAAATTTCTGCACAATAGTCCGAACCATTTAACAAGCGAAAGCTTTGCAATCGAAACAGAATATTTCTTGAAAGATAGAAACATGCCTGGTAATAACCCAATTCATAATCAAGTCAATACTGACGGTTCATCCACGCATCCGAGTGCTAATACCACTCAAAATATGGATGCTTTGCATAATCAAAATGCAAATGGAAACCCTCAGTCCCAAAATTCGACTATTGATTCAAATTTGAGGCCGCCTGATTCTTCAGTGAATCCGGCTAGTTTATTTTTGCCTGAGTCACCTTTGAGTGGTGATGTCTCATTCTCTCTGGATAATTCTCATTTATCATCCACCCACCAGAATATTTTTCGATCAAATGCTGGTAGGGGCAGAGGAGGCATTCACACACACCAAGGGGGTTACCACACGTTTACTGGACACATGCCTCAAGTTGGCACTTCGAATTTATTTTCAATTCCTGAGGCAAATACCTCAGGGGCAGTTCCTATTGCCAATCGTCCATGCAACACGGCTATCCCGCCCCCTCCGACTCCGCCGCAACCTAATGCGGGCATACCTATCATTGGTGGTATTCCTTATGTTCCACCAGGGGTACAAAATCCCCCAATTAGTCAATCTTCTCACAATCCTGCTATCACCAATACAGGAGGCTCTTCCCAAATTATTCACCCAAATTTAAATCAAAATTCGGCGAATGGACAAATGGGATCGAATCAAGTATCACATCCTGCGATCACTTATTCAAACAAACCTCCTGAGCAACCTGATACTCAGAATGCTCAAAATTCTGAGAATAATGTGGAGGATTCGGCACCCCAAGTTGATCGTATTTTCCAGAAATATACCAATCAACATCGTTCTCGCTTACCTGCTTACACATTTGAGTGGCCTGAAACACCTGTTTTCACCCCTCAACTGCCACCTCAGCAACCTCAACTTCCTCAGGAAGGTTATGTGTTACCTCAAGTGAAATATCGGCAGTACGTCCCTCCCCTCGAAAGAGTGGAGCAGGAACCTGATTACGATAACATGCCTAGGGCGAGTTTACACACCGACCCTAACCGTGGTATGAAACGATTGCCACCTATTCCTGTTCGAGATCCTGCTATGAGCAAGGATGCATACTCCATCCAGAATGAAGATACCACTCGAACGTTAGTGAATAAGGAACTGCTGAAGCTCAGTCACCGAGCTGGATCACTTGAGCACCATAAACTCAAGAACGAAATGTGGAGAACACAATTCGAAAAGTGCATGGAAAACGCACGATTCACTGCTGATGAAGATAGGACAAATATTATTGGTTTATTTCAAAATACTGATAATATGAGGTTGGAAATCGATGCTATCAAGCAATCCCTCGATGCTAATTCTAAACATCAAGCAGAGTGGCGAGCAGCCCTTAAAAACTGCATTTTACAAACTGCAGAATACCAAGATGCTAAAACTGAATATTATCGCGACTTAACTGACGTGAGAATCGATAGTTTGCATACTGGTACCCGACTTTTGAAAAATAAGGTTGATGAACTCGAAACTGGCCTCACAGAAGTTGCTCAAAAAATTGATACCTATCAAGCAACTGGTATGGTCCCTCGAGGCAACCTTACAGGCGAATGTGTAAATACCTTACGTCAGGCAATCTCAGCCGACGTTATGTCTAAAAATGGTATTAAATTTGATGACGCGATGCGACAACATCCTACCTATTTTTTGAAAATTTTCAGAGCATATCTTAGAAATAGGAATGCTGCAGAGGATGTCTGGTGCGATAATTTCCGAGCACTAATCCAATGCAAAGGTAGTGATGAATTTAAACGCAGAAATATCGCTCGTCAGTCATTCGCTGACCTTGAAAAAGACTTTCTAGCCACTTTTTGGTCTTTCAGTGATCAAAAGAAAGCCTGGGATGCATTTCAAAGCACTGTTTTCGCAGTTAATTCTAGAAAGCAGTTACTTTTTGAGCTCACCATGTGGCTAGACACCCTAATGTCTGTAAAAAACCCTGAAGAAGAGCAGATTATCGCTTTAGCTCTCAAAAAACTTCCCACAAGCTTAGAAAGTCGCTTCACTGATGATGACTTAGCAAATATGGAAGAATTTAAGAAACGATTAGAGAAGCTAACCTCTGCTCCTGATCCAGGGGAAGCCCCACGATTAATACTCAGGGAAGAGTCAGCTCCTCAAAAGCGATTCACTCTTGAGGATATTCATAAAGCTCTGGATGACATTAAGAAGGCTCAGAATCCCAATCCTACTTACCAACAAAGTAAGAAAAATTCCCAAAATCCACCTGGGAAAAATTTTCGAAATCAGGGTAGTGAAAAACCTCCCTTCCAACCTCGAAAAGGGATTCCGACGGGCTCAGTCGATGCCCAACCTCTAGATCCAGAGGAGCAAGCTGCTCAAGATCGTCTTACTGCTGAACTGCTCGCAAGAGAAAACACAGTTACAGTGGAGGATGATGAATCACCTGAGTCGGAAGTTTTAAACTAGAGCATGACAATCGCACCTCAGCGAGCTCTCCAAAAAATTTTAAATCAAATCCTCAAATCTACCCTGATTTGAGCGATTTTCATGATTTTGAATTTATCGGAGATTCTCTTGCTCATTACCTAGTTAGATCGCAAGATAAGGAAGCAAAACTTCCAAATTATTTAAGAGATGAGTTAACTCTCAAAGAAATCTTAAATAAAGTTAGACATGTAGAATTCAAAAAACCCAATGCTATCCTCAGCATGTGTTGTTGGGAAATGAATCACTCGAACATGCCACTAGCTACCATAGAACAACAAATCTATGAGCTTTTAGACTTTCTCTTGGTTAAGAAAAATTTTAAACGTATAATTTTGCTTTTTCCACCCTGCAAACCAAGATTGAAAAAAGACAGGCCAATTTCCATGAAACGTTTTTACGATTTCAGGAAAATTTTCGCTGCTCTCACTTTCGATGATAGAGTGTATTCTTGGGTTACTCCCTCCCAAATGTTATTGGAAACCTTAATCGTGAACGATCCACTTCAGGGCTTACTCCACCGAGTAATGGGCGACGCTAATCGAAATATCATTCCAGATAAAAATAAATTCCATCTGGCAATAAATCATAATCGATATTTCATCGCCGACTCAGCCTATAAAACCATTATGAAGCAAATGCAATTCGAACTCGATCGATTACTAAAAGCTACTCATAAACCACGAGATCAGGGTCCAATTCAAAAACGTTCAGACTATCCAGTCGACCTCAAAAATTTAAAACCCACCGTCAAAAATGACGAAGCGATTGATGAAAATCAACCGAAAAAAGAGGCTAAGGAAAATCTGAACCCCCCAGATGATGAGAACAAAGAAAAGTCTCGAAAATCTGAGAATGAATCTCTACAGAATAAAGACTTTATTAGATTTAAAGTGGTCAAAAACTCGACCAGAAAAAACTCTCTTAAAGGTCATAAACATCTTCCTGTCAATGAAATAAAAAGCATCACAAGTACTACGATTTACTACAATGAACTCGATCCCATTGTACAAGAGCAAATCGTGACAGAAGATTGTGATGACGTAACTTGCGTAATTCCTGTTCTAATTGGTGAAAGCTGCTTAATTTCAGCTCAACTAGATACAGGGGCACTACCTAACGTAATTTCAACGAGTCTCCTCAATCGGATAATTTCAAAATCACCCGAAAAAGTCAAATATATTCCAATTCGTAGACCTGCTGTCTTAAAATTAGCTGACGCTCGTCTCATAAACACGGAGACGCGAATGGCTCAGATAAGCTTGATGTTTGGCGATTTGGAATTAAAAATTCCTTTCCACATAATCGATTGTGGTAATAATATAGGAATTATCGGTCGTCTATCGATGAGAAAGTTACGTATACAGCCCATGATTTATGAAGGGTATGCATACTGTAAACCACCGAATGTTTTAAAACGTGCTGAAGTCAAATTTCTCACACCTGAGCAATATTACACGAATCTTGCTGTCCAAAAAATCTATATCCATAAAGACTATCGTCAAGAAGTCAGCTTTGCTACTCAAAAACGAACGAGAGCAATTGATTGGACCTGTCTCGACCCTGAAGACAGAGATAATGGACCAGAAATCTTCAAAAAGAAATGGAGAAAAACGTGTGATGAAATGAAGGAGAAAAAATATGCTTCAAACGAACGATGCGACGAAATTTATAATCAATTTATGACCGTCGCTGATGTTTTTAGCAAATATCCTGGCGCGTATAATAAACGTAAAGTTCATTTCGATTTTGTCAGTGAAGAAGCGAAAACTGCGACGTGGAGAGGTGAAAAATACAAACCCTCCCAAAAATTACGTCCTGGCTTACGTCACTGCTTGAAAGTTCTTGAAACAATTGGTTATATTCGTCGATCAAAGACCCCCTTCATTAATACTTTCGTTCCAGTAATGAAAAAATCTGGAGAAATAAGACCATGTCTTGGGCCTGACGAATTGAATGAAAAATTACAACCGAATTACGTTGAGCCTCCTCCTATTGAAACAATCATAAACGATTGTGGCGATGCAAAATTCTTTTGCTGCCTAGATTTCGTTTGGGGATTTATGCAACTTATGCTCGACGATTTTTCATGTCAATACACTGGATTTCAATACGAAGGCCAAGTCTATGAATTTACTCGACTACCTTATGGCTTGAAAACGTCAGCAGCCGAATTCATTGCTATGATTAATGAAGTAATTCCAGACACGCCAGGTGTCACAAAATACGTTGACGACGTATTATTACGAGCTTCTGATTTTGAGTCTATGGTCTCCCTACTTTGGGATATAATTAATTTAATTCGCGACGCAGGATTAAAACTTAACCCTCATAAAACCGAATTATTCCAAGAAAAAACCGAACATCTTGGATTTGTTCTTGCCCACCAACAAATAGGCAAGCAAAAACAAAAAATCGAAAAATTTGAAGAATTTGTTCAGCAACATACCAGAAATGGTAAGTTTCAGCTGATAAATGATCGAGAGGTTTTAGCTTTAATCGGCCTAACCGGCCTGTATAGTCGCTTTATTCCTAGATATCAGGAAATAATTGCTCCTATCTATGCCCTAACTACGAATGAAGCAAAGAAAAAATTTGCTGAAAAATTTCCCTCAAAAAATTCTGATACTTCAAAGAAAAAGGGAAAAGTTAGGAACATAGAATGGACGGATGAATGTACCGCAGCTTTCGAGGAATTACGTAGAGAATATCTCAAAGATTTCAAACTCAAGCCACCTACACCGGGGCATGAACTCTACCTCGAAACCATGGTTACCGAAAACGCCATGAATGCTGTACTTTTCCAAATTATTAACGACGAGAACCAAGTCATCATGTTCTCAAGTTACGCTTACAAGCCACGTCAACGAAACTACACGTTGATAGACAAAGAGATGCAATGTTTAGTTACGACTATAAAAAAGCTCTCTATGTGGCTACATGGAAATTTGGTCCATGTAAGAAGGGACCTAATTCCCATTGTCCAAAAATTTGACAAAATGGTACAAACTCACCGTAAGGCGGCGGCTTGGATCACAGAGCTACATGGTTATGATCTGAAATATGATCTGATCGCTCAACCAAGTAAGCTTTTCAAAGCTGTAGCTCCAGAGATAACCGTCACCCAGCGATGTACTCCTGAGAGACCCTCAAAATTGCCAGTCAATTTTTTGCATTCCTCACTCGAACCATACTCTTTCACTTTCGTACAAGAGGAAGTTGATCAACTCTTCGGATACCTTAGAAGAATCCATGAAGATCAAGAAAGAGATGAAACTTGTATCAAAATCAAGGAACTCTTAGAAATGAATATTCCCGAGAATATGAAAAAATTAAAATTACGCCAACAAAAAACGGCTAAAAAATTTTCTATTCAACTCGACGAATATAACAATCAAGTTTTGTACCATCACTATGACGACTCACGTATGGTTCCATACCTACCTAGAGTGTTATTTTATGACGTCATCGACTACCTACATGATGCTTATGGCCATGTAGGAGCTGCAAAGCTCGAGGCAATATTCAAACGCCTCTATTATTTTCCTAATGCCATTAAATATATCAAAGATATCACTTCTTGTTGCATAATTTGCAAGGTCAATAAAAACTATGGATTAAGAAAAGCCCTTGAGTACGCTCAAATCGAGGCTTACTCCATAGGTGACGTGGTATCTGTCGATCTATATGGTCCTGTCGCAAATTCAGACCAAAATCCTAAATATTTATTGGTCGCGAAGGACGTTTTCACAGCAAAAATTTGGATTCGACCAATTTTTGGAATCACTGCTGACATAGTGGTCAATGCCATGGAAACAATAATCTCAGATTTTGAATCTCACGGGATTCAAATTCGTAAAATTATTTCCGATAATGGCTCACAATTTACTTCAGGTAAATGGAAAGACCTACTAAATAAACACTCAGTCAAAATTGGTCACACAACCACGTATTCACCCCAAGCCAGCTTGGTAGAGAGATCTTTACAAACGATTTCTGAAAGAATACGTGTGAGGATAAATACCACCCAGGATCCAAAGAAAAAACACCATGGCTGGGATCAATTCGTCGAACAAGTCGAGCTTGAGCTAAATAACTCCCCGACCCCCTTCCATTTCAAACCGAATGAGGCCTGGGGCATCGATGACGAAATCTCGAAAAAGTTACCTACCCCTGTAACGACTTTCAATTTTCGTGAGAATTTGAGGAAATTACGCGACCAACTCAAAGCCGCAGAAATTCCCTCAACTACCTCCGAAAAATTCTTAATTGAAAAAATGCCACCTGACGAGTTTATAACTGACAACGATGGTTATACTTGGGTGACAGCTGACGGCGCATGCTCAGGAAATGGCCGCGAAAATGCCATTTCTGGCTATGGCATTTGCATTTCAACCAACCCCGCTTACAATATTTCCGAGCGAATTTATGAGTCAGAGTACGCTATGACTAACAATCTAGCTGAGCTCTTAGCTATCAAAAAAGCTATGAAAATTTTGATATTCAACGATATCAAAAAAGCCAAACTTTTTTCTGACTCTGAATACGCGATTAAAGCCTTAAATATCACAAAGGATATTTGGTTGAAAAATAACTGGAAAAATTCTTCAAATAAACCAGTTCGCCACAAAGAAATTTTCCAAGAAATTCTAAAATTGAAAGAAAATTTCGATGTTCTTGAATTTATTCATGTTCCTGCTCGTCACATCGAATACACCAATGTCATTGCTGACCAACTAGCTAAAAAAGCTGTGTATCAATACGATACGGTCGAATTACAAATTGACCAAATGTCAGAAAAGCAATGCATTGAAAGTTACATACGCGAACGTAGACAATTGCAGCGAATTCAAGAAGAAACTCTCTTTAATAAAACGCACGGAGACCCGACCCTCCTCACCCCTGGAGATTTGGTCCTCCTCACTGTCCACAGGCAGTCGAAGTATTTAAAAGGAGTTTCTGTTAAATTTTTTGCGAAGCGTTATGGCCCATTTTTGGTGAAAGAACACAAAAATCATAACTGCTATCTCGTCCAGTCACTTGAGAAACCGGATGAAATACGTCTGGTTAATGTACGTCAGATAATGGTATTCATGACCAACGATCAGCGCAATGCGTTTGAAAATGATCAAATATATCACAGCCGGATCAATCATAAAACGATTGAGCAAAAACTCAAAGAATTTTTGCGATTACTTGGCCAAAGTGATAATATTCCTATTCAACGCAGCTCTCTTAACACCGCGACTGATCTCTTACACGATAATATCATTACCACTTCAAACGAAGTGAGGAGACCGCGAGGGCGCCCTCCAAAAACTCCCGTTTTACCCCCCCCTCCCCAAAAGGCCGGTGGGTAGACCTCGAAAAGTCCCTAATACGGACGTCGGCACGGGAAATTTAGAAAATAACTCGAATGGGACCCCCTCCCCTCCTACCCCAAATTTTGAAACCCAAAATTCAACATCTAATTCCCAAAACCAAAATTCCGATAGTGGATATGATGAAAATTCATTTCCATCTGGTTCTGGCATGACTCGCGATGAAATAAACGCCAGTCATAATTATAATCTTCGAAATCGAAGAAATTCGCCACTTGCCCTTCAAAGAATCGAAAATTACGTGAGGAAAACCGCGGGTCCGAACTTTGAAAACGTGAAAAGTAAGGCAATTGCCTATCTTCGCGAAAGGGGCAAGTATACGAATAAACCAGTGGTTTTGAAAGCAAAAGCTTCAAATACCCCATTAAAAACGGTTCAAACCAACCGTAAAAAACCTTTGCCATTAGCTAGGGCAATGATGAATATTATTAAAAAACAATTCGAAATTAAGGTTGATGAAATACTCAGCAAACATTTCGAACAGCTAAATGAAATTTTCAATAAAAATCATTTTCGACAATCAATAACTGGCAAACATCCAGCCAAGTTATAATTTCCAACCGTAATATTCATCATACCTACCTAATAGGCAAAGAACCTACCTATTTGCGACAAGTCTGTATATGGAACCCCGAGTGTTCAATTTCCCATATACTCAATGTAAAATATTTATCACATTTTCATTTCTAAATATAACCGCATAATAATCGCATTTCATACTCGCAAATAATCTTTACCTATCTAGATTTACCCATCTAGAATTACCTATCTTTCTTATCTTATTTTTCTCACAATATTTCAGTCGAAAATAGGTATCATTACGATCCGTTGTTGGTCGAAAAGTCATTATCTACTCGAATACAATGACAATTTCCAACAAGTCATTATCTAAAATCTAAAAATACCCGATCTCGATGCACAACTTACGTGCGATAATTTCGATCGAGGTAACTGAGCCTATTTTTGCTGATAAGAAATATCCACCTTTTTGCCGATAAGAGCCCTGCTCTTACAAAATACAATAGAAATTACCTCCATCTTGAGATAGGTTTAGGTGGGAGAAAATAAGAAAAGCCTAAATTACGATTCGATGTAATTTTCAACTCAACCATTTATCATTTTGAATTTCGTTTGTTCCAGTTCAACTTTTTTCACCTCTGCTTAAATGTGCTTTCTACTGACAAGTGTTGTGCTTTTTATGTGAATTTAATTCGATGTTCGATGACGAAATATTTATCTGGTAAGTACCACGTTAATTATCGTAAATTTTTCAAAATCAAATTTCGTTAATTAACCTAAATTTTCCTCGAATTTTTTTTAGAACGACGTTAAATTTCTCTGATTCGTGTATATTTAATGTGTGTCGCTGAAATATCGCAACCCGTGTTCTATTTTCGTAAATTTTCGGTAAGACATGGCCATCTTTGATTAAGTTTGCTTTAATCAATTATCTAATCAGAGTGTTCATGTCTAGGTATCCAATTGTTCCGCAAGCCGGTAGAAATTTTGTCTCAAATAAATTTTGCATGTTCCGCCAGCCGGAGAAAATACCGCGTTGAAATAAAACGGGTAAGTCGCATGTGTCTTGTTAAACGATCGTTAATTAATTTTTCGTTAATTTGACCCGTGCGCCTAGTTCACAGGTTCCATTCCATGGATAGATGAATTTTCGAGATTTTCAACGTATAATAAATAGTTACTCACCACCGAATCTCAAATTCGTCGACGATATTATTTGCACGGCAAGTCCGCAGGATTTTTCACATCTAATAATCTGTAAGTTGCACAAAAATATTATTAGATACGATGCATACAATTTTCTATTGTGTATTTCTATGTACATTCGTTGTGATTTTGAAAATTCCACCTCGAAAAATTTTCGGTAAAAAATCTGTGATTTTTTATTCACGAATTAAAAATTGAATATTAGAATTTAATTATTCTTACTTTTGAAATTTCCAATTCGATTCAGTTCTTTCTAAAATGGAACTTTGAAATTTTTTCTAACATCGATTCTAATATTTTTCTTCATCTCGAAAAATTTTTTTCAGCTCAGCTTGATGTGAAATATTTCATCGCTGTAACAAAAATAAAAATTTATTTCGGTTAAAATTCACAACTAATTAAATACTTGAATTTCGTATGCTAATTATGTCGACGCATAATGATTCCAGAACATGTCATCGTTCACTCGATTAGCCCAGCGTAATAATACCGCTACAATTGATGAATATTATCGGGCGGCGCTGACGAAGCGTAATTTACCTTTGAATACAAAAAGCTTCGTTAATAAATCTAATATAGCTACCGCTTATGATATTAACTTTCCACCCATAAACTGTACGAAACTAATTACGTGTAGAAATGCATGAATTAATCTACCTTTCTTTTTCTTTCGATTTCAATTTCTAATTTTGTAATCGTAATCTCTCCTCACAGCAAACGCAGAAGCTACCGAAAAGCTGTCGAGACCATTTTCTGCCTTGGAAATTCCTACTTCGAGTTCATCGGACTCCAACAGACGTACCATAACTAAAAAGCAACGTCGTCGTCGGCAGAAAAAACAAAGGAACATCGCTGTATCGACTAAAAAGTCTGTAACGTTTTCGGAAGATAACGAAATCACCTTTTTCGATAAATCGACCGGATCAGTTCTTGATGACAACGAAATCGAAGAACTGATCGCAGCCTTAACAAACGAAAACGAAAGCAGCGAAAAATCGACCGCCGAAGACAAAAAATCGACTGTCAATGATCAATATCGGTAACAAAATTTACATCAAATTAATTCGCTAATTGATAATTACCACTCACGCGTAATTTAATTTCTATTTTCTATTTCTATTTTTGACAGCGAATATACCGAATTCGTAAGAAATAGAAAAGTTAATACTCAAAATTCTCTCGAACCTCGAATTTGTTTTGCTCCGCCAAAACAATCTACGTGAGTAATCTTCATAATAAATATTTTTTTCGATTAAAATATTTGACATCTAATTACGAATTAATTTTACTCACAGGTCCAACGTTGCCAATACTCGATCCGGTCAACTTGTCCAGCCGCCAGACGGCAAAAAATTGAAATCGGCTCTTGCTACTATTCAATCAGCCAAGTTCGTCGTCGCTGCAATTCGTCGCAACCTTTCTCAACTGCCGCTGCTGCCGTCCTATATTACAATAAAAAAGGGTGATCAGTATTTGTACCTGTAAGTACTCCTCGTTAATTACTCTTCAGTAATACGGAGCCTTAACGGTGCGTACTTTTTTAGCAACGAATACATCCTGTCGTCCGAAACGTTCCATTTGGGCTCCGGCCCAACCATCGAATCCGACATTTTTGGAGTCGTTCGCCACGATCTGGAAAACCGTCCGGTTGGCCTCTCATCGGATATCACTAAAAACGTGACTTTAATTGATGAGAGCTTTAGGATCTGGAAAATTGACGGCCGCGTTGCTCATGCCTTTGTTATCCATTCGTTACATAATCCGATCTCATTTGAAATGTAAGTTTTTTACACCTAAAACAATAAAAATGAAATATTTTTTATTAACCTAAAATCTGTTTAAATTTACAGTTATCCATCGACCGGCGTTATTCGTTACCCATTTACAATTAACAAAGACATATCGATCAGAGAAATAGAAATATTTCTGGAATTTTATTGTCTCCACGGAAAATACCAGGTGATATTTCGACGAAAAGTTCCGTTGGCGATCAAAAGCCCGCCAGAATCAGATCTCTATCTCCGATTCCGGGAATACGCCGAAATACAGCTTGCTCTGCGCTGTCCACCGAATCCATATCTCAGAAGAAACTACCGTCTTCTCGAGGATTTCTCCGAATTAGAAAAAGACCAGGAAGAAATTGTGGAAGATCACTTTCTCCGCCTACTCGATTCACAGGAGAACCTTGCTCGAAAATTCAAAGAGCTTGAAATTCGACACGAACGGGTTAAACGTATACAACGCGAGCACGACTTAAATTTGACAAATCGATACCACCTTCAATTTGCTCTTGACGATTATCAGTCCTCATTAGAACAAATTGAGCGCGACCTGCAGCCCAGCTCATCCGAACATAGCTGGTGGAGCCGTTAGTCACAGGTAAGGTGATAAAATATTGAAAATTTATACTCGTTTAAATTTTTCTAATGTCAAAATTTTATCACCTGTAGATTTATATCAGATTCCGTCCATCCAAAGAAGATTCTTTTATAATTTTATTATTTTCGTCGCCAGAAGACATCTATATTTCTTTTCTTTTTCAAAAAGGTATGGGAGAGATTATAATTACAAAATTTTCTATTCCAAAGCTAATTATAATTTCTTTCATTGCAGATTTTTCAAGACGCCAGTCGTCATCTTTATTTTCATCTATATTTTTTGTATCCATATCCATATATCAGATATTCGCCAGTCGAAGACACTGGATTTATTTTTTCCTGTTTATTTTTTAACCGTTATACGTGAAATATCGTCGAGCAAGACTCCAGGTATATGGATTGGGTTCAATATGTTTTATTTTTTACACACACATATTAAATCTAACCCATATTTAGGTTATATTTATTCGATCGAACGAAGATTTCAACTCACCTATCTATTATTTCGCCAGACGAAAGTATAGTGAGCCAATATTCATCGAAGCCAGTCTTCTAACAGGTAAACAAAAGGACTACGACTTTGATTGTTCGTAAATTTTAAAGCAAGTCCTTTTGCTTATAGTTTTCCGGTACCTGATCGAACCAGCAAGCTGAAACATCAAAACAGCGGATCAGTCGCGGTTGAAAAACCGATTAAATCGCCGAAAATAAAAGAAAACAATACCTGTTCGATCATTCCCAGCTGTTCTTCATTCGGTATGATTTCAACACTCGTCACTTTTTTCATAATTAGTGATTAATTTCGCTTAATTCTGAAAAATAATTATTTTAATCACTATTTTCGATGTGTTTTGATAACAGAATCATACCAAGGTTGCCGCATTCGGCAGTTAAAAATTCAGATTCACAAAGCAATTCTACCAACCTCAGTTTGGGTTGCGGCTAAAATAGCCAACCTCTTCGGTGATTCGTTCTCGTCCAACCTGGATTCTGGAAATCTTCTCGTCGACGATTTTACTCCGGATTACGAAATTGATCCTGAAACTGAAGAAAATTCTGTTAAAATGGTAAATTTTTTATTTTAAAAAGTGAAAATTTTTCGTTGTCTTTTCTTATCTTGTATAAAAATAAAACAATTCGACCGTCTTGTCTTGATCATTCAATTGAAATACATTGAATAAAAATAAATTACAATCTAGTCAATTTTTTCTGAAATACGAAAATTCATTTAATTAACTTCCATAAATCGAAAATCTGAAATAAGATTGAATTGCTTTTTTCCTGAAATAATGGAAAATTCGGAAGTTAACGATATTAATTTAGAAAACTCTAGTTCTGATCCAAATTTACAACCAATTGTTCGAATTCAAAAACTACCGGACATTGTTTTGACTACAGTTCCAAAAAGTACCCCCAAAGGTACTAAAAAATCGAAAAAAGTCAGAACTAGAGGGACTTCAAACTCAGTCACACGGAAACCCAGTTTTCCGGTTAGACAGAGGCCTGCAAAAACTAGGTATGCAGAATGGCTCAAAAATGCCAGAAATTTAAATTTGAATTTTGTTTCACAGGCTACCGACCCCTCCGTTCCTATTCCAAAAACGGATACTGTGAAAGCATACCTAGCTTGCAACCTTTGCGAGGAGAATTTAGCTTTCGAAAGCTCACGTCGACCCGCCGGATGTACGATTCCTGACGAGGTGGTTTTCGGCGCCTGCCCCCACCTCTATCATCGAATATGCTTAATCAGCGAAACGATGACCAAAGGAGAGATCATTCACTGCTCTGGTCCGGATTGTGTGGATATTCTTGAAGTCAATCGTCTGACTACCGTTAAAGCTGTAATCCACAAAAGTGAGCTCCCCACCGCTCCCTCCTCTCCTACATCGCCGATTGAAGAAACTCAACAGCCTCCTGCCGTCGATTCAACGCAACAAGTTTTGCAAACGACGAAAGAATTAACAGGAGAGCTCTCGAAGGCGATTGAAATGTTGAAAAACATTCCAAAGAATGCGGTTCCGAGGGGCACCCCCTTTTCCTATCAAACGGAAACCGTGGATTTAACCAGCTCCCCTCCACAATACGAGGAGGCGGAAACAGCCGATGACAATCAAACGGCTTTACTCAATCTCGCAGCCAAGATGTCCACACCGATGGACATTGCAGACGAAGATGCTGACATCAGCATAAAGTCGGAACCTTCCATGAAGCAGGAAAAAGGGAGCCATCGTGTGGTCCACGTAGCACCTTATATTCCGCCCTCTCCGACTGTCGTGAGCTCACCGATCGCTAATTTATACCCAAACAACACTCCCTCATCTGGAAAAAATCTGCCAACTAAGCAAAATAGGTCGAGAAAAACTCCCTATAATCGACGCGGTGCCTCCACAGGCAGATCTCCGTTGGCAGACCGTTTGGGTAAGAGGAATTTGATCGCAGATATTGATCCAGACGAATTTAATCCATTCACCCCGACCGGATCTACCTTCAACCTGATTCGTCAGCTCGAATTCGAAGGAGCTTTTGCTTACTCAGTAGGTCAATACCTACTTCTTGGTAATGGATATCCGTATGCCTTTGTTTCGTCGGCACTAACGGGCGCAAATCGACTGGATCTCGCTTCTCTCCTTCTCTCGTCGCCGTACTTAGGCAAAAACATCTCTATAAAATGCCTAATCAGCAATTTTTCCAAGCTACCGAAGCTACCGAAAAAGATTATGATCGGTTTCGGCGAATTTGAGACTCTCCACAATACAAATTTCACGCCGACGTATATCGTTGAGTCGATTCGACTACTCATCGGCACCCTCAAATCAAAAGGGGTGGAGACAATCGCAATTCTGCCGCCAGTAACTTTCGGTACCATGTCTCAAAAAAGACATCATCTTTTAAAGATCTGCGGAGAAATTGCGGCGAAGGAGACGAACGTGCAGATCAAATACCTCAAATGGATAATTGATCAGAAGGCGAAATACCCTAACATGATCGAGGAAGGGAACAATTATTATCTCCCTCCTGCGTCCGCCAAAATTTTCCTCGAAATGGCCAGCAAGTTCGCGACCCGAAAACCGAAAAACGAACAAATTTCGGTTCATTATTAACTTATCTTATTTCTAAGATTTTCCTTTATGTAAATAAAATTCAGACAAGAAGAATTTAATTTTCTTTTCGAATTTGTTTTTTTGACATTTTCTATGTCAATTTTGTTATTTTTTCTGTTGTTATTTTTTGTTTTTGTAACCTTCGGCCACGAAGTATTGGCCATAGTACTGTGTACTTACCTATTTTCATTTATTATGATTTATGGAAAATAAACTTTCTTTTTCGCTGACCCATATCTCTTTTAATTCGAAACGGGTAAAATACATACAGCTAAAAATAACTACTACGATTAAGATGCGAAATAACATCATACCTATCAATAAAGATTTCTGAGATACATGAAATAGGTATCCGCGCATCCAAATAGGTAAGTCGATCCACCTATGAACCTGAAAACATCAAATGGAGTTAATTCTCATAGAAATTGATTACTTGCGGTTCTAAATACAGACTCTTACCTTGGCCATGAAATCTTTATTTTCTCTATTCTTGTAACACATCACTCTCGATTTTGGATTTTTCTTACTCTATCTTGTCCCCAGTGGTCTGTAAATATGTAAATAATCCAAAATTAATAAAAAATACAAAAAAAAAAGTTTTTTGCATGCCGTTTCCTATATACTTACCCGCATTGTTATGGCATCCTCTAAAGATGTGTTCAGATAAGTAGGTAGAAGCTTGGCTGGCCAACCAAGTCTTTTATCTACTATGCGCGCAGCGCGTTACATATAGGGCAGTAAACACTCTGCTGCATTTCCTTTATTTATTTTATTTTTACAATAGACCGAAACATCTATCAGAGGAACCCTCCCTCTGCAACCACCTGTACCCATGTACACAATAGTTCAAAATTTTCCGTAGCTAACACTACCACCAAAAACAATAGTTTAAAACCATCCACTAACACAGAATTCGGACCAGGCCACCCTTGTCTAAAAGTTTGAGGGGCAAGGACCCGAGTACACCCTACCTCGGAGGATTGTTCACACTTTTCTCCTACGGTTGGCTTTGACCCCCTAGTTCAAAGGTGTGAAGGGGCATATGTCACGGTAGGGATTGTCCCGCTCTACCCAGTGGCAACACTATGTTGAAATACACATGGTAACACTGGGTAGGTAGAATTCTGGTCGACTACGTTTCGAAAGAGACGCAGCTCCGTTAGTGGCAATCCTAAGTTTCTAAGCGACAGGTTGTCACTGTTTGGTACTTCTTAACAAGGTCTAATGTAATCGAGTTCTCTTTGGATCCCGAAAGGGCCTCTTAGCCATTGAGTTTTAGGCCTTTGTGCCGTATTCCAACGATCTCTGTGAGATCGTCGATCTCTGTGAGATCGAAAGTAAACTACTATTGACTGTGAGTAGGACTCCGCTGGAGTATCTTCTCCGGGTGAGATCACTCTAGTGAGCAGACTCTGTCTCTCACAGAACCCAGAAACAGAGCAAAAATTTTTTGTCGACTTGTGTAATACCTATGTCATTGATACCCACTTCAAATTTTTTAAATTCATCATGAAGCTCCAGGCCTATCTAAAAAGGTGTACTCGCGATCTTTAAATTGTTTAAAACATTTTTGTTTGAAACGCGTTTAAAACAAAAAAAAAAACAAAAAACTGCTTTAAAAAAAATGTGTTTCAAGTTTTTTTGTTTTTAACATTTTGTATCCGGTAGTTTTTTTTATTTTCTTTCAAAAAATATGTTTTTATACACAAAATTGAATAGGAAATTTGACTCTGAAATTCCTATTTTATCCATTTTTTTCTCAAGGGCTTTTCTTTGCCCCAAAAATCAACTTCTGAAATAGGTACTTTCAAGTGTTGAAACAAAAATTATCAAAAATAATAAGTACATAAAAAAATTTTAAAATCAAAAATAAGTATGTAGGCGGCTTTATTGAGGTGAAAGTGTTAGGTAGTGATGTGATGGCTGTGGCGCGTGGGTAGGGCAAAGGCAGATGGAAAAAAACAGAAATTGTAATCAAAATTGGAACTGAAAAGTGAAAAATATTCAGAAATTTTATTTAAAAAAAAATAATAAACTTGATATTGTCATTTATTTCCTGTACTCCATATTTTGAAAAAAATTGTTTTAAACACTTTTTTTTTGTGTTAAACACGTATTTTACTTTTAATTATAACAAGTTTTAAACAAAAAAAAAAAACACCCCAACATGTTTTTTAAAAAAATCACCGTTTTTTTTTTCAACAGTCTTAAAACGATCCTCTTGATATTATAAACATTCGCGGAAAATAATAGAACACGTTTTTAAAAAAGGAGGGAAAATAAAGTCTTTCAATTATTATTAGGTACATCTTGATAGACATAGTTTCATAAAAACAAACGAAAATATCAAAGTTTGGAAAAATATTAAAATTTAATTGTAATAAAAATGCAGGATAAAACAATTTTTCAAAAAAGAACTCAAAACATTGCACTGGAATCCATTCCCTCTCTTCTTGTTCTTTTTCTTTGTAGTTGATCACGAGAAAATTTTGTCTGAATAAGAATAGGTAGGTCGAATTTTCGTAATTCAGCATCATTCCTCGTTTGTTCGTTAACAAATGATGGAAAATCACTTTTCTATTTTTTCTCAATTCTGTTACAGTATTTCCTAAAAGAGGAAACGTTTACGTTTAAAGCTTTGGGATTATGCGGAGATATTTTAGGATGTTTTTCTGTTTGGTACAGTTCCTGTATGTTTGGAAATTTCTTTAAGGAGATGGTGAGAATCAAGTGGATTTTATTTGTACAAAAGAATCTCTGGCCTAAAGATACGTAATTTTATATTACGTGTTTATTATTATTTGTTTTTCAATAGAATGAAAATATCGTTGAACAAGTGTACAACTCTCCTTGGTATTATCTGAATGTGGCGCGTGGCAAAACAATGTTGATATTTTTGACTTGTGCTCAGCGACCAATGGAATTGAAAGTGCTGAAAGTTATACCTTTGACCACAGATGATGTTCCAGATTACGCGAATACAGTATATTCCTATATACAAATCATGATTACTCTTCAACGTAAAAAATATCATTTAAATTGAATGTCAACCTGTATTTCAACATTGTTCTGCATCAATGTATATCCTCGGTACGTTTCAGGCATATTAATTGCATGCTTTCCTTCAATAGGTAATTAGACTTATTCACTACTCAGTACTTACTTCGCTGATTTTTTAATAATAAAATTCATAATTATAATTTTGTTTTGTCAATCAAAAGAATAATAATATTATACTTTTCTTTTAATTTTTTATTGTATTTAATGTTTCGGTTAAAGTATTGTTTATAGGATTATGATGGGTTTTTCTATTTGTAAGTACTTTCGGGCCAAAATCCATATCATTTTACAAAAATTATAAAGAGTTTATTATATTAAAAAATAAATTAAGTTTATTTAATTATTTTTATAAAATAATATTCGAAATTTTTATTTTATTTTTTTTTAATCAATTCACCTAAGTTATCAATTTATCAAAACATTAACGAAGTTCGTTCGTATCATCATTTTTTCTTAATCCATAATGCACAATTTCTATAATTCGTAATATTTCACGCACTCGTATATTTACCTACTAAGAATATTACGTTTATTAAATGGAATTTTGGCGAAAATAAAATTATTTCTATTGCATTTTAGAATTTTTCAACGAATTGACCGTGAAATTTCCGCCGATTTTCACATACTTATCCATCTCTGATTGGGTACCAATATTGTATTTCAAATATTTTTAGGAAATCCAGCGGCAATATTTCCCTTATATGTAGTTCAAGATTGTTGTTGATTTCTTAAAATCCCCAAGTATATAGGTAGGTACCTAAGTAGGTATTTCAATTAGAAAACTTCGAAAAAATTTTATCAGTACCTTTCTTTCAATTTCTTCTAAAAGATTACAACTTTCCACGATTTTTTAAGAATAAATCACAATATTACCTACTCGATAAATCTAACCATGATAAATTTTAATTAAAGATTGTTGTTGAATTTTGTCTATAATTTTTTCATTTCGTTTCCCAAATTTCTTGAAATCAAAAAATACTGATTTACCGCATTTACGATTTCAATCCAACAAATGAGAATCCATAAATAATTTGCAAGTATACATCCCATCAACAGACGTTATAGTTACACAATAAACTTCAAAGAATAATAGCTTATTGGAGAAAATTTTAAATTTTAAAAAAAGAGAAGTTTTTCTTTAATATTTGCGATTGAAAAAATTCCTTATTGTTCTGACGATTTCTGGTCTCAATAAATTGATCTCTGGTTCACAAAAAATCTTCAATCTTTTGAAATTATCTCCTTTTCTAAATCAACGATTTTTTTAAAATTCTCAAGAGGGTTAAAATTCATCAATAATTATTCAGGATTTTCTTTTGTTTTCAAGTTTCCAGTCTCTTGAAATTCTACCTATTGTTTTGAAATCTTTTCAAGCCCGAATTTTTAAAAAATTAATGTCTCAAAATTTTTCAAAATTTCAATTGTTAAGAACGGTTTTTGAAATTGATAAGATAAAATTTAAAAAAGTTTTTCAATAGAATTATTTGATAGGTATTATAAAATGATCAAGTTTTTGAAATTGCAAATCTCCTCAACTTGATTAAAATCCTTCGATTTTGCTTTAGGTAGGTAGATACCTAAGTATTCTTCGGTTTTTAAAAATTTTCCAGCTTTTTAAATTTTTTGGGGTTTTGAAGAATTCAAACATAACTCGGATTTTAAAATCGCCCAGCATTTTAGAATTTTATTTTTCAACATCTTTCGAAATTTTTTAAACTGCAACTTTCAATGTTTCGAAAAATTTCAGGATTTTTCAAATTTATCAAATTTTGAAAAATGCTCTCTCGTTTTCAGAATTTTTTTCTGTTTTCAACTTTCTAGGTTAGGTACCAAAAGTTTTCTGTTTTTCAAAACTGTTTCTTCAAAATTATTCTAAATTGTTTTAATGTGAACGCTTTTAAGAAAAGAGTCCAGTTGGTCACGCATGACAATTTTGAATTATTGGAATATTCATAATCTTACATAAAACTTCCTTTCAAATGAGTTATTCACATACCGTTTTCGTAAAAAATTGACGATTTTATGGAGATAGTTTGAGAAAACATCATGTTTAAAAATTTTTTTAAAAGAACATTTCTGGATCAAAAATTTAGGTATTTTGTTTTGTACCTACTTATTAGGCATTTTGACGTAGAATCCGAAAAAAGCAACAAAGTTTCCAAAAACGAATTGACAAAATTTAAAAATCCAAATAATTAAATGATTTTGAAAAATTATTTTTAGATTTTAAAGTTTTTCCAATCGATAAAATTTTCCGAATCGATTTCGTTTGTAGGTAGCAAGTACGTGTACCTAGACTATACCTAGACACACAAAAAAAACACCAAATCGATGAGGAAAGGGATTGATTTCTTCGAACATTAAAAAAAAATCAAAGAATTCGATTAAAAATGAACAGAAATTAGTCTAAAATTAATAAAAACCAAAGTGGGTAATGTAAAACAGCCAAGACAAATTCTATTTTTAAAAAGAAGATAGATTATTAAAATTATCTCAAGTTCATTAGCATCTTGAAAAAAAGTTGACGATTTTCCAGTGCTGCCAATGACGATGACTTTTAAAAAGTGGTTCAAAATTACAATTTTAGCAAGGTTTATTCTAAATTCAGTCAAATTGTGCCAGGTAAAGTAAAAAAGTTCAAAATTAATTTCACCTACATATCTTAATGAACAAAAAAAATTTTGACTAAAGTTTGCTTTGGGGGTGGGGGGGGCAAAAAACTGATTTTTCGAGGGCAATAAGCCTGAAAATTACAAAAAAATTGAAAAAAAAATTTTGGACTAATCTTATAAAAAAATTTACGAGTGGAATTTTACTTCTTATCCCGTGTCTTGATTCTATCTATTTCAATCAGTCAATTTTAAATGTTTGACTGATTCAAATTAAGAGAGTAAGTATCCATTTTCACGATTAGAAAAATTTTTTACGCGATTTTTTCAAAAGCAGCATTTGTCCCTTAAATTTTTTAGATCGGCAACTTATTCATCCCAAGTTTTTTTGGTGGTATCTGCCCTTCATTGATTACATAAAGCAACCAAAATTTGGCAATCAGAACCCAGACACAAAAATCGTATCGACTTATAAAATTTTCAACTTTTCAATTTAACGATTTTTAAGAAATCTTTTCAGGCAAAATTTTTCATCTCTTTACAGCTGTCTAAAAAATTTAGAACAATTCTAACATACGACGATGTCTGAAAATGAATTAAAATAAAGCATTCAAAAATCGGAATGTGGCAGAGTTGATTTTCAAAAGGACGAAAAAATAATAAAAATACATTAGGTGAGTAACACAGGTGAAAATCGAAATCCTGAGATCATTTTTGAGTAAGTAATCAAGGTTCTCTTACCGAATGCTACACACACATCACCAAAGTTGGCTCATTCGAGGAGCTCAAAAGCAATATTTTCCGAAAAAATGTCATTAATTGAGAAAAAATTTTACTCCCGCCCAATTTCTCTACATATTTGAAATGGGTTTACCAAAGTTCTTATTGGCGAGCGATATACGTAATACGATATCTTATTTTCTTAAACCATTACCTACTTTCGGTAATGTAGGTAACGACCGATGAAATATTTAAAATGTCCATTTTCTTATGATAATGACAACGAAACGTCTTTTATATAAAATCGATCCGAACTGCTCTTTGTTCATCAGTGAAAGGCATTCGTTAATCGAGAACAAACGTCGGTTTTCAATCCACTAAATCCAAAATGGGGAACATTTTATCCATCACAAATCCGCAGTGGCGAACTAAATTATCAAAGAAAATCTCCGAAACAGTAAGTAACTTCGAAAAGATAATTTTTACAGAGGCAGCTCGCGATCTTATATCGCAATGGGAATCAAAATTATCCTTCTACGTTTACACGTGTTCGGCGGGATTCCTATTCGACGACAGGATCAACCAACAGGCACGAAAAATTTGGACAGTAATTCAGCTATCGAGCAACCTGATCATGATGTCGTGCTACATACTCTACATGAACGATCTGAAATCTGGTGATCTTCGAATAATCGCATTCGCAATACTCCCATTCTTAGGCCCTTTTTTGCAAATAACATATTTAATGATGGGGTACTATTATCGCAAGGAACTCTTGCAACTTGTGGAGTTTTTCTTCACCGATAATGATGAATCGAGCTTGGAAGAATCGAGTGGAAATGAGACCCAACGAAATGAAAAGTTGATAGATGTGAAAAAACTTATTATAACGACGGTGGTAATTATATTCAGTGATTTTTTATCCGTTATGGCATTGCTTGATATGGATTCAATCATGCCAGGAGGTTCGGTCACCAACAGATTCTATATTTTCGAAATTTTCCCCATGTGGTACCCGTTCAACGAAAAACCAGCATACGCACGGAGCATCGTACGTGTCATTCAAAGCATCATCATGTTTCCAGCAATTGTTACATCGACGAGCAATGTCAGCTTTGTTTTGACGTTAGTCGCCAAACTTTACAATAAATTCATCGCTCTGAACGACAAAATGGAATCAATTTCCAAAAATGCCTTCGAACAATTACAAAAAATGGACAAAGTCGAAGACGAAGCGTTAGCAGTGGGCCAAGTGAAATTTTTATGGATGAGGGCATTGCTGAAAAACAAAAGGAACGAAGTAATGGATACATTTTACAGGGATTTTATTCGATGCATAAATCGTTATCAGCGATTACGAAGGTACATATTGATATTTATAATTTTATCTCATCTCACGTCAGATCCATACAGAATTGTCAAGATTATAACTTTTTCTTCTAGGGTAGCCCATAAAACAAAACTGTACCTGGAACCAAATATTTCGATTTATTACTTTGTCACGATGTTGACGATATGTTTGACAGGATTCATTTTCTCATTGGTGAGTAAATTTTGAGAAAGTCTACTCTTAGAGTAATTTTACATTTTTTAGGTTTCCCCTCCCCCTTTTTTTTACCCCTAGAAGCCAGATCTAATTTCGAATTCTAAAAATTCAATTTTGAAAATAAAATTGATTTTAGTTGAAAAATTTTGATTTATTTTTTCTCTGAAATTTTTGGAAAAATTCTAATTTTACGACGTGACAAAGAAAATATATCATTTGATGAAGAAATTTTCGATCTTTTTAATGCATCACGCAGCATTGTAGGTTTTTTGAAAATGTTTGATTTTTCCAGGCCTTTAAAAAGATTATGAAAATTTTTGTTCATTGAAAAATTTTGAATCGACACAAGACTTGAAGGAAAATTCTGAATTCAGAATGCCCAAAACTATAAGTTCACTTTATTCAAAATTTTGTTTATTCGAAAAACCACATTCACGAATATAGTTCAAAAAAAGGGGAAAGAATTTCAGATCACTGAAATTTTTAATATCTATTAAGGCAGTTTTAATAAATTTTTTCTGAATTTTTTTTACTGAGTTTTTGAAAAAGCTCATAGGATAAAAATCCACTCACACGCCTTTCTTCTCCCTCCTTTCTCATCCGTATTGTCCTGCCACAACCTAAAAAGACGTGCGTTAAAAAAGGGCTCAAAAAATTGGGTTCAAAACAATAATGAAAAAACTGCCATCGCTCAAAAAAACAAAAATGAATGTAAAAATAATCGTGTTGGAAAATCAAAGAAAATCCGATTTTTTGTCAAATTACTGAACGTTTAAGGCTCATAACTCAAAATAAGCCATACTTAAATGGAAACTGTTTGTGGGGTCTGAGAAAGAATTGATAGGGTATTCAAAAACGAAAATCACATTCTGAAAAGCTTAAAGTTGAACTTTGAAGATGAAAAATCAACTTTTATGATGAACATATTAGATAAAAGCTACCATGTAAAAATCTGAAAAAATTGCCGTAAATTGCCCTTTTTACTCTCTTTCCAACCAATAAATTTTCAAGATGGGATTTCCAGACTCCTGTGAGGTATACAAGGAAGGGTTCACAATTTTGAACAAAATTCAAAAAAATCGCAAAAGCAAAGTAGCACATTAATTTCTACTAATTTCGAGGTGCTGATTCCGAATACGTGCTTGGTTTTTCATCCAACCCCTCTGACACCCCCCCCCCCTATTAGCATCTTGATAGGGTCAAAATTCTAAAAAATACTTAACGTGTGACCTGTCGTTGGTTGAGTGATTGAGGGCACTGAGTTCGAATATTTGCTTATTTTTTTGACCTTTCAGTGCTCTCCTGGTTCCCCAATTTTGGGAAAAGTATGTCAAAAAATTAAAATGATGTGTGGCATATCAATTTTCAATAATTTGATGCGTAGAATTCGAATATCGACTTATTTTTTGATTTGGCCCCATTTCGTCGCGGTTTTGTTGAAAATTTCTGAGAACTGCGGAGTGCGGACTAGAAGAGGTCAAATTACAAAAGTAAGTGAAAAAAAATCTACGATCAAAATTGAAAAATACAATAGGTAGGTGCAGGGAGGAGATTAAATCTCAAAACTGAAAAAATTGTTCAGTTTGGGATGTAATTTTCAGCATTTGTTTATTATGTAAATATAGGTATAAGTATAGATTTCAATAAGAATGTTTTCGAAGAAAAAAAAAAAGAAGGAAAAAAGTATTTTACTTTAATAAAATAAATTGTTAGAAAACTCTCCCAAGAAATTAAAATTTCGACTGATTTGAAACACTCTTTTGTGATCACGAGAAAATTCCATCTTGGCGAGAAAAGGTTAAATTTTCATAATCCAGCGTTATTCGGTCGCTAGAAAATTATGAGAACCAACTTACAATACGTACGTATTAGTTTTCAGAGTACCATTATTTTTATTTTTCCCAAACGCTGTTTACAGTATCTGCTGAAAGATGATAATTTTGCGGTTGGATCGTTGGGATTATTCGTGGGCATTGGAGTGAGTTTTTGTGTTTGGTACGTGTCCTGTATGTTTGGAAATTTCTTCAAGGAAATGGTAAGAAAGAATCAAATGGATTTTATTTGTGCAAAAGAATCTCTTTTGACCTATAGATACGTTATTTTATACTTAATACCTACGTGTTTATTATTATTATTCAATAGAATGAAAATATCGTCGATCAAGCGTACAACTCGCCTTGGTATTACCTGAATTTGGCACGTCGCAAAACAATGTTGATATTTTTGACTTGTGCTCAGCGACCAATGGAATTGAACGTGATGAAAGTTATATCTTTGGCCGCAGATGGTGTTCCAGATTACGCGAATACAATATATTCTTATATACAAATCTTGATTACTCTTCATCGTAAAAAATATCATTTACATTGAATGTTAACCTGTACTTCGACATCATGAACATCCTCGGCACGTTTCAGGCATATTTATTGTAGGTATGCTTTCCTACAATAGGTAGGTACCTAATTACTTGAGTTATTTTTTATAATAAAATTTATAATTGTGATTTTTTTTTTCAATCAAAAGAATAAGAATATTTTACTTTTCTCTTAATTTTTTATAGTAAGTTATTCAATGTTTCGGTTTAATTATTTAGGATTATGACGTGTTTTTTTTTCAATTTGTTAATATTTACAGGCTAAAGTCCAAATAATTTTTCAAAAACTATAAAGAATTTGATCAATCAATTCACTTAAATTATCATTTTATCAAAACTCATCATTTTCTCTTAATCCATAATGCACAATTTCGATAATACCTACGTAATATTTTACGCATCTCGCATATTTACCTACTAAGCGTATTATGTTTATTAAATGGAATTTTGGCGAGAATAAAATTAATTCTTTTACGAGATTGGTGTTGATTTCTTAAAATCCCAAGTATATAGGTACCTACTACCTAAGTATTTCAATATTAGAAAACTTTGACAATTTTTCATAAGTACCTCTCCCAATTTCCACCTTTCCACGATTTGTTGAATTTAAATCACAAATATTCCTCAATAAATCTAACCATGATAAATTTTAATTGAAGATTATTGTTGAATTTTGTCAATAATTTTTCCATCTCGTTTCCCATACTTATTTCTTGAAATCAAAAAAATACTGATTTACCACACTTACAATTTCAATCCAACAAATGAGAATCGATAAATAATTAGTAAAAATTTCTTGCTATCAGAAAACTTCATCCAAAAAATATCGTTCACACTCGTAAAAAACGGGAAAGAAATCCTCAAAAATGATGGTATTTTGAATGCAGATATTTCCAAGCAAAAATCGCCGCCAAATAAAGTCTGAAAAACGGCGAATGCCGCCGCCGCCGCCGATTATTTTTTGCGGCGAATGAACGGCGAATGATGAAATCCATGTCACATAATCAGGCCAAAATAGAATAAATATGCAAATTTTCAATATCGACAGCAAAAATGGTCATCTGATGTCGAATTCCAATTTTTTTCCAAATTCAAAACTGAGTAATTGAAAAAAAATACTAAAAAAGTAAATGAAAAAAAAAACATGCAATCAAAAAAATTCATGAAAAATTGAATTTGAAAAAATCTTGAGACAGTTGCGTTTAGGTGGAAAAACAAAGGCTTCTGAAAAAAGTGAGGTTGAGAAATTTTTCAGTTAGAAATATTTTAGAGCTCAAAAATTGAAGAACAAAAAAAATTTGTAAGCAATTTCTAAGTTGAAAAAAATTTCAAAAATTATGAATTTGAATGAAATTTGAAGAAAACAGGGTTGGAAAAATTTTCATTGTAATAATTTCCTTCAAATTTCTTTCAACTCTTCAATTTTTTCGAGCAATTTTCAATTTTTCCTGATTTTTTTCAACTATGAATAATTGAAAAAATTCAGCCACGTGGTCTTCTGAATTTTTTAATACAATACTTGGTAAGAAAAAATTAAAATGATAAAAAATTGAGAGAGCTGAAATTCAAAAAAAAAAAAATACAAAAATGTAAAAAATTTGAAAATAAAGATGGGAAAAATTAAGAATTATTGAGAAACTGAAAAAATATAGAGTTGTACCTTTTGGAAAATTGAACACCTACAGCCATACAGCTCAGGAAAAATCTCAAGAACATTGGCAAAATTGATGAAATTTCGAGTTTTGTCACAGTTTTTGTCTCTTTTTTTGGTTTCGCCGAAGAAACGCCGCCGCCGCCGGCGATTTTCGAGCCTAAATTTCACCGCTGAATATTAGTGAAAAATCGGCGAACGCCGCCGGCGCCGAGAAAAAAAGTAGTCAACGCCGCCGCTGGTGTAAATTTCGTCGGCGCACACCTCTAATCCCAAAGTTCCCGAATTCTCTCGCGAGGAATTTTCGAAATGAAAAAAATTCGTGTTAAATTTCACCCTCAATTCACGTTCATTCTGACACACTGACCAAGCTCACCGGCGCCATAAACCTGCTCGTATTTTTATCCTAATTTCATCCTGCCTCCGTTTCCTAACTCGATAAAAAGAGGTACGTACAAAAAAATAAAAATCCTACCTCGAACCTCTTGAACCTAGTAACCCTTCGGTAATTAGAAAAACACCCAATTCGACGCGCTACCTTGAAACCCAAACAAAGCCCTTGTCCTCTTTTAGGTATGTAACTCTTAACGTAATAAAAAATCATCGCTAACGAATCATCCCAGCCTTGCCTCATCCGCACCTCTCGAGTCCGGCATCACATTTAAAAAACACTCGCGTAATCAAACGATAATTTGAATTCGTCGCTGCTACACGAAGAGGAGAGCCGGGGAGGGGAAAACTAGGTACTCTCTTTAATACGTAAACTTTGGCGAATAAAAACAAAGCCCACGGTTCGTCGCGAATCGCTCCATTTACTTTTCAAAAATAAAAATACGAGTCGACTGCGATAATTAGGCGAAAAAATATACCGTGAAAAAAATTCCTTTTGTCGCACTTGATTCAGAGTCGTTCGTCCATGTACGTGATATATTGAACCAGAAGAGAGAAAAAATTCGTTTGTTCGGTGACCGTTGAAAATGTGTAAACTTTTCGTCGTATTTTTTGTTATAGCTTTTCAAAAGGCTGCAACCTTTGATAATACGTTTTACGACGATTATCTAAATTATTACAGGACTTATTTCGGTAAACTGATTCATTCGTCTGATCAAGTGCTCGACAAAAGAGCCAATTCTGTCGGTGATTTTTGCAACGATTCGGATTTTCGAATGGATTTTCGTAAAAATTTCTGCAATGATTCGGATTTTCGAATGGATTTTCGTAAACATTCCAGCATGAAGAAATCCTCATGGAATAGAGATTGCGGTCCAAATGATCCTCGAGTCAATCGGAGCCTTGTGGATGACAAAGGCTCTGTCATAATGAACGGTTGCTACCCCGAAGAGAGCAGAGACATATCGTTTGTGAAAAACCAAAGAAACAGGCTGACAACTTACTCGGGATATTTTCAAATTCCCGGAATCAACAAACCGATCATATGCTGGAATCATTTCTGGCTCTTTAAAAGCCAATCAAACAAAACTCACAGTCCTTTGATCGTATTTCTGCACGCATCGCCTCACACCTCCCTCTTGGCTCATTTCCTGTCCTCGGATGATTCCACCATTGGAAAGCTCGTATATAATTTTTTATTTATCGAATACAAAACTCAATTCGGGTATAGTTTTTTTACTCCTACGAACGAGACGGACGAGCCAAAACCGAGCGAGAAAGCTGTTCAGCTGCAGGTAATTCTGGATGAATTTTTGACCATTTTTAAGGAATTTCAAATTGTCGACGTGTATCTGGCTGGCAGCTACGAGGCAGGTAAAATAGCCGAAATATTGTTATTCGTGCTGAACGCGGATAATCCAGAAATCGCCAAAGTGAAGACTTTGAGAGGAGCTATCATAACGCACGGTGCCCTCGACACTAATTTAATGATAAATTACGCCAATATTTGGTCCCAAAACGGTATCATCGATTTGCACACGGCTAGATTCGTAGATGCCCACGAAACGTTGGGTATGGCTGTGCAAAAATCTCAACAGTTCGAACAATTGGAGTACTTCGTATCGAATTTTTTGCAGAATAAAGTACCCGAAATTAAATACATTACTGAGCGAGAAGAGTCGATATCGAGATTGATCGAGGAACCCACCGAGAAGCTCTTGGATAACGTCAAGTTCAAAAATTTCCATAATATTGGGAACCGAACTTATCAAAAGACGGTTTCGTTTTTTGGACGTTCCACAATTCAGCAATATTCCTTCAATTTTACTGACATTTTGAGCAAGTATAAAATTCTCTATTGTAACGGGCAACTCGATAATATTTATACGTACAGTATGACCACGGAGTATTTGAAGCAGATGCAGTGGCCAGGTAATGAGAAATGGTATCATGCTGCCAGGCAAATGTGGTATAATGGCGATAATTTGATTGGGTATTGGAAGAAGAGCTGCAATTTGCATCAAGTTTTAATTCGAAATACCGGGTATTCGGTCGATTTAACTAGGCCTAAAGTGTATCTTAGAATGGTCCAGATGTTCATTGAGGATCGAAATTTTACTAGTGATTGTTTGTATTGAAATATACGAGTTTTTTCAATTTACTGAACGAGTTTTCAATTATTTTTGGGAGGAGGGGGTGAATAGGAAAAATAGTTATCCACATCATGTCCCATCAACAGACGTTAGTTACACAATAAACTTCAAAGAATAATAGAAAATTTTAAATTTAAAAAAAAAACGAAAAGTTTTTCTTTAATATTTGCGATTGAAAAAATTCCTCATTGTTCTGATGATTTCAGGTCTAAATGAATTGATCTCTTCCTTTTCCAAATCAACGAATTTTTTAAAATTCTCAAGAGGGTTAAAATTCATTAATAATTATTCAGGATTTTCTATTGTTTTCAAGTTTCCAGTCTCTTGAAATTTTACCTCTTGTTTTGAAATATTTTCAAGACCGAATTTTTAAAAAATTAATGTCTCAAAATTTTTCAAAATTTCCATTGTTAAGAACGGTTTTTGAAATTGATAAGATAAAATTTAAAAAAGTTTTTCAATAGAATTATTTGATAGGTATTATAAAATTATCAAGTTTTTGAAACTGCAGATCTCCTTAACTTGATTAAAATCCTTCGTTTTTGCTGTAGGTAGGAAGATACCTAAGTATTCTTCGGTTTTTAAAGATTTTCCAGCTTTTTTGAATTTTTCTGGGTTTTAAAGAATTCAAAGATAACTCGGATTTTAAAATAGCCCAGCATTTTAGAATTTTATTTTTCAGAATCTTTCGAAATTTTTCAAACTGCAACTTTCAATGTTTCGAAAAATTTCAGGATTTTTCAAATTTATCAAGTTTTGAAAAAAGCTCTCTCGTTTTCAGAATTCTTTGCTGTTTTCAACTTTCTAGGTTAGGTACTAAAATTTGTCTGCTTTTCAAAACTGTTTCTTCAAAATTATTCTAAATTGTTTTAATGCGAACGCGTTTAAGAAAAGGGTTCACTTGGTCACGCATGACAATTTCGAATTATTGGAATATTCATAATCTACATAAAACTACCTTTCAAATGAGTTATTCACAAGCCATTTTCGTGAAAAATTAACGATTTTATGGAGATAGTTTGAGAAAAACATCATGTTTAAAATTTTTTTAAAAGAACATTTTTGGATCAAAAATTTAGGTACCTAGGTATTTTGTTTTGTACTTAATAGGAATTTTGACGTAGAATCCGAAAAAAGCAACAAAATTTCCAAAAACGAATTGAAAAAATTTAAAAATTCAAATAATTAAATGATTTTGAAAAATTATAAGATTATTTTTAGATTTTCAAGTTTTCCCAATAGATAAATTTTCCGAATCGATTTCGTTTGTAGGTAGCAAGTACGTATACCTGCGACTTAGACACACAAAAAAAACACCAAATCGATGAGGAAAGGGATTGATTCCTTCGAACGTTAAAAAAAATCAAAGAATTCGATTAAAAATGAGCAGAAATTAGTCTAAAATTAATAAAAAAAAACTAAGGTGGGTATTGGGTAATGTAAAAATAGCCAAGACAAATTCTATTTTTAAAAAGAAGATAGATTATTGAAATTATTTCAAGGTCATTAACATCTTAAAAAAAAGTTGCCGATTTTCCAGGACTGCCAATGACGATGACTTTAAAAAAGTGGTTCAAAATTACAATTTTGGCAAGATTTATTCCAAATTCAGTCAAATTGTGACAGGTAAAGTTAAAAAGTTCAAAATTAATTTCGTCTTTTAATGCATGAATTTTTTTCAAAATTTTCAGAAAACTTAGAATTTGTTTTTTTTTTTTTGGTAAATTATAAAAACTAAAATATGAAAATAAATTATGAAATATGATGTATTGGCTATTGGTGTGTTCAAATGTTTAAAGTAATGGTTTTGTTGATATTTTAAATTTTTTGAAGTTGGGACGACCACCCATGCAGTAAAGGGTTAGGGTATGGTATAAGATTGAAAAAAAAAGAAAAACATTTTCAAAAATAATAAAAAATGAAAAAAGGATATTAAGTAATACCTATTAATTTAAACTATATGGGGGGGGGGATGAATGAAGGTATTCAAATGGTTTGACAGTTTGATAAAAAGTTTTTCAAATCTAAGAAACAATGCCTCATATTTAAAATTGGTAGGTACATAACTTTTTTGTATTGAAATTTAATATTTTTAGAAATTTTTTCTTTCCGAAATCTCTCGAGCATAGCTCCCCTTCCCCTCCAAAAAATCACCGGGTTTTGTGGAAATCATGTACTTTTATGTATATTTAGGAACTGGGAAAATTTTCAACGTATTATGAAGAAGGCGAGGAGGGTTAATCCTTATGTCTGTGTGACTTTATAAATGTAGTACTTTTTTAAATTTGATTTTTAAAATTTTTCCAATTTTAGAACTCTCTGGATTAGGTAAGTATCAAAATTTTTAAATTGTGAATAATACTAAAGATTTTTTCAGCGATTTTAAAAAAAAATTGTCTCTAGATAAGATTTTATATTTTCTTTTTTCTTTTTTTTTTTCCTATTTTGCCATACATTGTTTAGTAATTTAGGTACCTACAAAGATTATCTCAATGAAACAGGTTTTTTAAGCTTTGAACGTACCTATAACTTTACATAAGTACACCAAAAAACCAGCAAAAATATTTAATTTTCTAGCTTCTCCTAAGCCATACTCAAGTCATTTCATCTGTTCCACAGAATAATTTCGTAAATTATACACGCTAAATTCCGAATCCGGAGACCAGGAGCTTTAAATTGGAATACAATCGTCTAGAATTATAAACGAACAAGGTGCGAATATTTTCCCAAGCTAATTAGTTTTTACAGAATAATAATCGTGAAATCAGCAGATGTTGCTGTAAAATGAGGAAAATCACAGAAATTTGTATCCACCTTAAAAAAAACTCAATGAGTACGTAGTCGTAGGTCTAGGTACCCATGGTACCTACTTGGATTATCGTTGTAAAAACATCGTAATGATGCTACATTTCGAGCGCACCCGTTTCATATGCAAAATATTCTATTATTTCTTTGTATCCGATATATTCTGTCGCTGTTGCTTTTTTTTTATGGTACAAGAAACAACGCCGAATATGCACCCTCATATAATGAACGCTTCCTACCGCCTGGTTTGTTTCGACAGGGTTTTTCTAGCCATCCCTCCCTCGCTCTTATCCTTCGTACATTCGATATCGATAAAATTTAAACTGACATGGCTCACTCAACACGTCCGTATATTTTTAGCAACATTTCTGGTCCCTTTGTCGCCAGACGAACGACGTTTATAACTTAAGACTTCAAAGAATGAGTTCGTTTGATGTGCACCCCTCCCCCCTCCCCTTCGCCAATCGTCTTGAAACAAATGTATGAAAAAAATCTGCCAACTTTACGATGAAAATACGTATCTGGTTCGGAGAAGAAAATAAATAACGCCAAATAAAATCAAAAGAAATATACGCAAAATCGAGCACTTTTTTGGTTAGGTAATTTCTTCGCCTTTTTTTTCATCCTTTATCATGGCAATGATTCGTCGCTTTCTTCGCTCTTTGTAGTTGCAATGCGAAGAAAATACCAAGTCGAGTGTCGACACCATATACTTATGCTTGATATAACCGCCGAGTATAATTTCCTCCTTAGGTGGTAATTTTTACCAGTTGAAAGTTTCTAAAAGGCTGTAATAAGTGTTGGAGGCGGCAATGTGTGGAGATGTCGGGAAAATTAAATGTTTCGCGAGCCTGTCGCCGAGTTGTCTTGGAGAAAAAAGGGGTAGGCGAGAGACGGCTCTACGTACGGTAAATTGTTATGAAAATCTGCGGCTAAATATTTTGATCGAACCGAGAGAAAGGAAATTGCGATTTGAGGTTCGCTCGGTACGCGTTTCGTTGTTGCGGTATTCTACTTGTTCTCTTCGATGAATGCGGACTGAGAATAGGGTGAATTTTCCACCATCGAGGCCCCTTCACCATCGTGCTTTCCGTCAAGATTGGGTAGGTGTGTTTGTCGGATTTCAAAATTATTTGCAATTTGCATCGATATTAGGTATTTTTTCTTTGCTTTTATTTTTCATCATTGAATTTAGAGTGGGAAGGTGATTCGGATTTGGAATCAGAATTCAAAATATTTGAATGAGTGAATCTTGCACTTGAAATATAAAGAATATTAATCAAAGAAAATAAGCACAGTCCAGCTAATTATTTCTACAAAAATGAGTAATTAGGTACCTCGAAAATCAATTTCTATAAATTGGCGAATTTTTCAAAAATTACTCGCTTTTCCAAAATTTGATCAATTTGTTAAAAATTAGTAAAGTTTTTCAAAGAAAAAAGACCTGATAGGTGGTCAGTAAAATCTTCAAATGGTCAGTAAAACCAAAAAAAATTCTGGAAGTTTCACTCTCAAAGTATGTTTAGAATACTCAAACTCATGCTAAAAAAGTGAGTAAAACTAAAAAACGTTCATTTCAAGCCACCCAGGTTTAGTTTTAATCTAGATTTTCAAAGAATTCGCGGGAAAATTCTAAAATTCCTTGACTTTCCTTATTTCGGAAGGTTTTCAAAAAGGAGACAAATATTGATTTAAAAAAAAAATGCAAAATGATTTCAGGACTGAGCAAAAGTTAGGTACTTAAATTAAAATTCTTACGGATGGGTCGTTTTTTATTTGATTGGCTCCATTTTTAAAAAAAGTATACAGTGTGTCCAGTATGTGGTTTGCTATAGGTAGGTACTTCGTTTTTACAATTACCTAGCAAAAAAAATTCAGACGAACAAGCTGCCCAAATTAAAAATTGATGGAGCAAAAAAAATCTAAAAAATAAACCAATCGATGGAATAGATGGTGTATTTCAAAATGAACAAATTTTGTTCTACAGGCTTTTTGTCTAACATGAAAAATAAAGAAGCTATGGATCACTCAAAGAGGCTCGAAAAATTTTCGAATTTTCCTAATACCTATTTTGAATAACCCCTGGCCCTGCATTTTTGATGTTGGACAAAAAAATCTTGAAACAAATTTTTACAAATTTTCCGGAAAAGAAAACTAAAACTTTTTCTATTTCTATTTCATTTTTGATTTCAGTATTTATTCAATTTCAGTTTAAATTTATGTTTTAGCCCCATCTTTTCATCATTCATTAGAAGTCGAATTGAGGACGAGGTAGCTCCCTCTCTCAATGAAAACATTATATTTTTTGGCGAGAAAAAGTAAATTTTGAGCCGGTATTGTGAGAAGGATGGGAGGTGTAATCATATTTTCAGCAGTAGCTGGCACTTTTGTCAAAAAAACATGATGAAAAAAATTCAAAAATTACAAAAAATGATGAAAATATTCAAAAAAATATTGAAAATGACAAAAAAAATTATCAAAAACAATATTTTACATAGGTATATCAAATTATTACTTAATAATAACTGAAAGGACTCATCGATCATTTTTTAAATTTCCATCAGAAAGATCATTCAAACAATTTAAAAAATTTATAACTCAATCAAAATTTTTTCTCTTTAAAAAATTTAGATTTTCTTAAACGCAAAAATTCTTAATAATTGACATCGAAAAGTTCATTCTCCTTCTCCTCCTCCACTGCTATCTTGATCCATCGTTACAGGTACCTAACGTAACCAGACAATTTGAATAAGCACAAAATAAATTGAAATTAAATTTTGTGCTAATGTCATTTTTAAAACAAAATTTTCATGATTTAATTTTCAAAGCATTTTTCAACAAGTTCGGCAGAATATTGAAAAACTAATACTTGTCCTTCCCATAAAAATATTTCATGACAAAATATTTTCCCCTCCCCCTCCCCAAAATGAATGAATAAATAAATAAATAAATAAATAAATAAATAAATAAATAAATAACGATAAAAAGATGAAACATTTCCCAGTTCGGTCTCAATGAGGATATTTGTTATCAAAAAATCATCGAGAGAAAATGATAAAAATGATAAAAATAGATCATTTTTCGAATAGTTCCAGATTCAAGGAGAAATATTCTCGAAAATCAGTATTTTTTCAGAAAAAAATTTACCCTCGCTTCGTTCGGGCAGTATTTTAGTCAAAATTGATAATTTTTCACCAATTTTCGAGTCAAAAATCACCGATTCTTCAATAAATTCCCAGCTTGGCAGAAAAAATTGATGATTTTTGACCGAAAGATTAATGAAAAATGAATTTGAAATTCCGACTCCCTCCCTTTGATTTTTCTCAAATTCTCAGCCTCTCCCTTAATTAATTTCTGGGTGCGCTTATGCCTATGTAGGTTCCCAAAATAAAGAGATTCACCAGAAATGAACATTTTCACCCAAAAATGATAAGATTACACATTTTGTAAAGTACCTATTCATAAAATTATATATCAGGTAGACATCTCTTTTTAAAATGGTAAGTTTTACTACTTACAAAATAATAATTTCAATGATTTCAGTAACTACTTTTGAAAAATGACCATTTTTAAGTAACTGATGATAATGCAAATCAAAGAAATTCGCCAGGGTATTTTTTTTTTAATTGAATTTTCCGTGTACTTAAATGTACCTAAACTTCATGAAATCATTTTTGATAAATGAAAGTCAAATTCTTTGCTCTTATTTTCATGAACCTTTTCGTTTGATCTTCAAATTTTTTGCATGACGGATATGAAAAATATTTTGAAACTTTGTTATACAATTTTTTTCAAAATAATTTTTGCAGATAACCTACCTGATTTCGCGACGAATTTTCCCACATCCCTAGTTCGTTGAAAAAAAAATCCATTTCGCAAATGAACTCCGGTCTTTATTTTTCGACAAAAGGCCTTTTTTTTTGTTAAACCTTCGCACCCGAATACCTATACCGAAGGTCTTTTTGATGAAGCCTTTTTATCAAAGCCATTCGACTAGCACCCGCACCGAAGGTACCTAGTAGGTAAATACATTTCGCGGGGTTTATTTTATGAAAGGTTGTATATGCGGTTGAAAAGGTCGTACGAGGTTAAGCTTCAATGGTACTATACAATTTCAATAAATACCCAAAATAACTGCATCGTATTCATGCGTTAATCGTTACGTAATTTACGAATATATGCGAAAACGATTTTATTCTTCAACTATACGCGATATTATAGTATTTCGCGCGCTTCACAATGAATTACTTTTCATATATAGCAACGAACCAAGTTTTTGATTGCGTTTTGCCTCCATCCCGCCGCCGAAGTCGCAACGGCACGTCGTCATTAAATGGTGTATAACCGAGAGAGCCCTATCGTCGAATATTACACAATTCAATGTGCTGGTACACTATGTGTACGGTTACCATAGATGTATACAATACACCGATGCAAAATACACATAGCTGCCATACCATGCCCGTTTTAACACACAGTCGTTAAATCATTAAATACCCCGAGTTATGATTACGACTTCACTTATAAGGCGATTTTTCCTCGCCATGTACTTGATTTTCACGCTGAGTGCGGTTGATGCTTCGGAATGAAAAATAATAAGCGAGGAAATGTTCAAGTGGGTTATACCTCGATGACTTTGGGTGTAAAATATTCGAAAATACGTGTAATTAAAATCGGTGTAAATTATCTGCCAATTCGAGTACACCTGTAAGGGTCGATTGGAAAAATATCCCAGATTTTGATGAAAATTGGTGAGATAGTTTAGGTACCTCCAATAAGAAATGGGCCAAAAATTAAGCCTCGAGCCCAAAGAGAGATGGAACTGAGAAGCCTCAAAACGTGAGGACGTTTGTTTGGAAAAACAACGTGATTTTTTTGCACATCCCAATTCCATAAATAATCGCCCCTCGTGATTTTCAATAAATCGCCGCCAGAATTTCCAAAAATAGCCCTGTGATAGTTCAGTGTTTCCCAGTAATAGCCCCACTATTTCTAAAAATCGTCCTGTAATTGCCTCATGATTTCCAAGTAAGTATGAATATTAAGGTGGAGTGAAAAAAAAAACATAACTTGGATTTCGACCAAATTTGGTGGGGTGGTTTACTTTGAGTGGGAGACCTCCCAAAAAAATTTAAGCCTCCAAGGGCCAAGTGGAGGGGAGCAGAGGGTGCTCAAAGTGCACCTCCTTTTGAAAAAAACGCTGTTTTTGTGTTTTTTTAGTCAAAAAAAGTTGTGTGAGAAGCTGTTGATATCTCAATACTTAAAAGTTGCGATTTGAGTTTCTACATCTTCCTGAACTATCGCCATCCTTCTCCGATCAAAACTCGGAGCGCTACCAGATAGTTGAAAAGTTGCGAATTACAATATTCCAATAATACGAAATTTTCACGAAGCTGGAATGATCTTTTTTTCATCGAGCAATTGAACGAAAATTTTTTTTCAACCACTATATTGAAGAAAAATTTGAAAATTTTATACACCAGTGCAGCCAATAGCGAATCGTAAAATTTCAAAATATAGAATTTATATCGACTTTGAATTGATTATTTTTTCACTGGAAAATATTATGTAGGTACTTTTTTTTTCAATAAGAAGTATGTTTCGGAAATTGTTTGAAAAATTCTGTATGTCAGTGCAGCCAGTTGCAAATTGTGACGTACTACACTATGGAGGTCAAAGATTAAATTTTTTATCCCTTGAAAAATTCTGCCTACTCGTCTAACTTCTCAAAAATGTCTGCGAATTCTAAACATAGTTTGATTTATTGGAAAAAATTGGTTCAATCACTTGACAAAAAATTCATTCGAGCTCAAAAAATCAAAAAATCAGAAAATCGTAATAATTAGCAACAAACTTTTCAACAAAAAATTTTCAACTTTTCATTTCTGATGATTGAAATAAGAATTATTGCGAATTTTCAAAATATTCTGAATTTCGAAAAAAAATTATCCAGTTTAAAATCATTTCCAACTGTGAATTTTTCCTGAATTTAAATTCTCTAAAAAATTTTCCAATTTTGATCTTTTTCTCATTCCAATTTTAATTTTTCCCCGAGATATGAGAGACCTACCAACATTGTAATTTTTTAAAATTTTTACCAACTCGTAAGTTTTTTCAAAAAAATATTTTAAATTTTTTCCTTAATTTCTTGCAAGTTTGAATTTTTTTGAAAATATTTCATACTTCATGTTTTCCACGCTCCATTAAAAAAAAATTAAAAATTCTTCCCAGTTAATAATTTGAAATACAATTTTTAAAGAAAATTAAAAATTAAAGAAATTGAAAATATTTAGAGCTGCAAAGTTAGACTTGAAATAAATTCGAATTTATGGTTAGATCGTCGAAATATCATTTTTAACAAAAATAATAAATCTTTGATCAACGTAAATTCCATAGTGTACCACGTCATAATTTTCAACTGGCTGCACTGACATACAAAATTTTTCAAACTATTTCCGAAACATAATTCTGGTGATTGAAAAAAAAAAAAGGTACCTACATAATATTTTCCGGCGAAAAAATAATCAATTCAAAGTCGATATAAATTCTGTATTTTGGAATTTTACGATACGCTGTTGGCTGCACTGGTGTATAAAATTTTCAAATTTTTTCATCAGTATTCACTTTCAGTGGTTGAAAGAAAATTCGTTCAATTAGTCGATAAAAAAATATATCATTCCAGCGCTTCGTGAAAATTTTGTATTATTGGAATATTGCAATCCGCATCTTTTCTACCCTCTGGTAGCGCTCTGAGTTTTGATCGGAGAAGGATGACTAATGGTTAGGAAGATGTAGACACTCAAATCGCAGCTTTTTAAGTGTCACGATAAGGAGCCACAGTCATCTAATAAGAATAGGAATAGAAGCATGCTACCTCCTGTCAAGGAAATACGACGACAACAACAATGACGACGACCTGAAGATAGAAAAATCATCCCATTTTTAAATCAATTTTTTATGACATTTTCATGATTTTTCATAAATTTTTGAACTCTTTCCTTTTTATTTTTTGTGAATTTTGAAATACCAATACGAATTTTTTTGACAATTTAAACAATTTTCAGAACATTTTAGCATTTTTTTAAAGGAAATTTTCGTAGATTCGAGAATTTATCCTCATTTTATTAGGCAATCAACTTTTTTTTAATGAAAGGAAATAAAAACACAAACCTCGAAATCCAAACACTTCGGTGACACGATTCGAAAAAATAAATAGCCTAAAATGCTCGTTCTCGGCCGTTAATACAATTTATCTTGTTTTCTGGTCTGAAGAATATCGGACACTAAATGCGCGCGAATTAAATGAGCCGGTTATCGTCGTCAACTTTCACGCCGCTGTCGGCAATTAGATATCTTGGTTAATTCGGGGAGCAAAAAAGAGCGTTTTTCGTGCAGCACACCGCGATACGTACTTTTATAATCGCGGCCATCACGCTCGATTTTTTTTTTCGCTCGTTCGGTACAAGAACGCGGACGAAAGACGTCAAAAAATCGGAAAATTTTCAACATAGTTTTTACTTTAACGATATTCTTAAAGTTAAATTTCTTTTTACAAGTTTTTATAGCCACCGACTCTCTTTGCCGAGTAGGAAATTTGCGTAGTGTTGCGGAAAGCTTGATATGATTTTTTTCTCTTTCCCTCTGTCTGCGCTCTTCGCGTCCCAAACCGCACGAATTTATTAGCTCCCTTTTCGGTACATTTAACGAAAACAAGGAACAGCAAAGATTACTTATTACTTGACGAAGATTTAAAATCTTTTGTCGCAATGGGTTCAGAATAGAACCGAGCACCGTAATGAGAAAAACTTTTTCCATACTAGTTCAGATATAAACGCCGAATGAAGCAAAGGGGGAAAAAATCTCCACCGTGAAATTCATAAAGAGAAGATGGGCATTGGCGATAGCACTCTGGGCTTAATTAATGTGTCAGTTGCGCAAATGGCGAAATCTTTAGGTGTCGTGTCGGTATGTGCGGTTATGTGGTTTTGACTTTTTTTTTCTCCCATTTGTGTCTCTTTCTCTCGTTCTTTTCTAGGTTTTACGAAAGAATTTCTTTCCTTTCTTTTTTTTTAAATCGATTTTTCTTATATTTTTTGGAACACAGTTTGGGTAGTCGTTCGAAATTGATAATGCAAGTGTTTTACTTGTACGTGAAGCTACTTTGCATTCGAAGATGAATTCAATAATGGATTTTGCAAAGTACGTAACGTTGTCTCGAGCAAAAGTAATCACGATCTACCTATTTAAAATGAAATTTTATCCCACCTGATAAAATTGCCACCTATTTATTAGTCGCTTCGTCAATGTGTTGGCTCAGTTGATGCACAAGGTCTTGAAATTAAATTATATCATTGGATTTTTTTCACTCGGCGAGGTCACATTTTGTCTCGAAAAAATAATACCTACCCACTCTTTGAATTAAAATGAATTTTTTCATTACCTGCATTTTGATGCTTTGAGTGATGTACAGATTTTTCAAAAATCTCGAGCAATGATTTTCTTCCATTGTCAGGTTCACTCCAACTGGAAAAAAAAATTAGGAAAAAAATTAGAGCAATAGGAAATACTAGCCACGTACTTAGAAACTACCTATTAAATAAGAAAAATATGAAAATTGACGAAAAGGTTCCAGTAATATAATTATTTTTCACACGGATTCTACATAAATGTACCTAAAATTTTCTCAACGATTTCATACCATTGTATTTCTCATTTGAAAACATGAAACCAATAATTAACCCCTTTCCTTATGAATGATGATTTTTTAAAATCCCCGAGAAAATAACGATTTTTTGAAAATTTTCTCCAAGAGTTATTTCCATTTTTTAGTCGTTTTTTTCGAATTCGTGGCGATTTTCATCCAGAATGAAGATAGCGAATCTTTCAAAACCAAAGAAAAGAATTTGAATTCAAGAAGTTTTTGAAAAATTATTATTGTTTCATAAATGAAGTGAATGCCAAATTTTCTCAAAAAAATATGTTTAAGAAGTGAAAAACTAGGTTGAATTTTTTGATCAATTTCAAAGAAAGTGCTCTTGTAAAATGTTTGAACTTTAATTAGGTAGATACTTGACATAAGAAACATTTAAAATTAGAAAATATTTGCACTACTTGGAAAAAAAATGAAATTTTGAGGGAAAAATAAAAAATTTAAAATTTGAAAAATTGAAATTGGGGAAAATTTGGAATTTTGGGGAAGAATTTAGAATTTAGTGGAAAATTTTAAGCTCTGGGGAAAACTTGAATCTTTTGAGAAAAATCAGAAATTGGAGTTTTAGGGGAAAATTAGAAACGAGGGAGGAAATTTCGGAGGAGGGGATTATAAATTTGTGGGTAGTTGAAATTTTTGGGAAAAATACAGAACCTTGAAGAAAAATCTACCGGTGCCTATTTCTTATTAGAATTATAGATACTTAATATTGTATAGATGTATTTTTTTAGCTTCATCACTCGTTTATTGTTCCTTAGTAGAAATTCAGAAATCTCGAAGAAAAGGGTCAAAATCTCGCTGGGGGTTCCAGAATGACTAAAAATTAAGAAATTCAGTTTCATGAAGTCAATGTCGGATAAAACGGTTTTATAATTTTCATTTTTCTTTGAAAAAAATACCAACTTTTTCAAAAAATTAAGTACATTTCTGCTGATTTTAAAATATCAAAATTCATATCAGAAAGTTAACTCCAGTAAACGAAATTTTGATTACAGGATTTTTAGAGCTAATTTTCTCCAAAAATCCGTACAACTGTTCTGATTGAAGGAAAACAGGTGTTGTACTTCCGGAATCATTTCATTTCCAGAAAATATGAAGGTTCCAAAACAAATCTCATCGATTTAAATGTTATTCAAAATTTTATTAGGTAACATATGTATTTTTCTTATGTTTGAAAAAAAAAATGTTGGGGAAATCCCATCCAAATTTTCTAAAATTCTTCAAATTTAATCAAAAAATTCCGATTTTTCAAACTCTTTCATTCATAAATCCGCGAAAATCATTGAAAATCACTAGAAAACAGTCAGAATTGCAGCGCAGTAATAAATCGATGAAAAATTTCGCTGACAGCAAACAGTGAAAAAATTTGTAAAAATTTACTGGAAAAATTGTAAAAATCTCTGAAATTTTTAGAAAGTTTGCGAAATTCTTTGAAAAATCAGCGAAAATCTGCTGATAATCAAAGAACTTTAATAATTTTTGCCTTTGCTGCAATTCTGACTATTTCTCAGTGACTTTTCATTGATTCAAAATGAGAGAATAATTTTTTGCGTTTTACTTCGAAATTTAGAATTTCAGTCTTGAGATTTTTTCAAGTTTAGCATTGAGTTTTTGCTGATTCAGCATTCTTTCAATTTTAAATACGAAATAAAATTTTTCACAGTGATAGAAAAGCAAAAGGTTGATATTTTTGTGCTCAAAAATTTCTGGCACCCAAGTTTTAAATTTTGATTTAAAAAAATACATTTTTCCCACATGAATTCCAATAAAATTTGATGCCCAATTATGTACCCATTTGCAAAAAAATGCTTTAAATTTTATGAAGGCGAATCAAAAAAAAAAGTCCAGAATCCAATATCGTCAAAAAATGTTTTCTTTATTTTACCGCTATGGATATTTTTCAACAAATCACCATCTGATTTCCTCAAAATACTAAACTTACAAGCCTAATTCAAAAATTTAAAAAAAATGAAGATGACTAAAAAAAAATCAAATCAAATTAGGTATTTTTCAATTACCAAATTCGCTCGGTTCATTACAAAGCATAATATTCATCTCGGCGGTATATCGGAAGCACCCGGCGAATAAATTCGAACACCAAATACATTGCAAAGGCACACAAACGTAGGTGAACATTTCGGTAGCTAGCTGCCGGTTTAAAATCTGTATGTACCGCGCACGTCGGTCTCGTATAATTTAGATAAATATTCGTGTAATTCCTCAAGCGTCAGAACTGTACGAAAGTAATTAACAAACCGCAACTTATTAAACAGGTACAATTCGCAATTTAAGTCCCAACGCACGGAATTCATTTGGTTTGTTTGTTTTACTAATTTATTAATGATTACGTGCGGATTTTAAAAGAGTATACGCGAATTAGCCCAACACCCCCTGCCCGTCAACTAGTTCGCCAATTTCGGGCGGTTTTTTTTTCCTCTCGCAGCTTTGTAATAGACAAAAAGGGTCCTTTTTGGAGGCGAATTCGCATAAACGAGTTATACGTACGAGTATAAAACGTAATGATCGAGTTGTCGTATAATTAGCGCCTGATATGCTAAAATAGGTGCTCCGCTGTGGGCGTCGTCGATCGTGAGGCGACGAAAACAAAAGATACCTGCATGGCGTTCCAGGGATGAGGATACTCGTGCGACGAAAAGTTATTTCGTAAGCTGGATTCCGATGCTGGTGAACTTAATTGTATACGATTATCGTAAGCAGTGTGCATTTGTTATAGAGCTCTTGTTTGTACCTAAGTGGTGGTGTTGCGGTTACTCAGGTAGAGCGACTGGCGACGAAGACGCCACCGACGTCGGTAATTACCGAAGCGTGTTCTCAAGTAGCCCCAGCTCGCGAGTAAAGCTTCGAATTCGCATGTGCCCGAATTAAATTCTCAATATGTGAAGTTGAAGGAGAGTTGGAGAAAAACGAAGAGAAAGGGGGAAAATGGGCGAGAATTCGACCGACGAAATTTTATAATTATTTTTCGCGCGCCACCGGCCAGTAAAAGTTTTACGAGTTGGAGTGCTTGTACCTTACCTATACTATTTCAGATGCGTAATTTTATTACGATTTGCGTTATACGTAGATGTAGTGGATACCACCAGAAGTGTTCGACGGAGATGTATAATTCGCTGGTAGGGGTTTTTCGTACTTAGCGCGAGGCATATACCGAGTTAGTTGCGAGTTTTGTTTCCAGAGTAGTTTCAAAGAGTCCATTGATCATTTCTTGTTGCTGCAAGTTTTCGGGGTCGCCGCGGTTAATTTGGCTGTATTTTTTTCCTCGTTTACGCCAAAATGTATGTTGTTGGGCGAATTGGAATTTCTAACTCGTGGTGGCGAATTTTGCTAAATCAACGTGAGCCATAAAGAAAAGGGATTTTGGTTGAATAAAAAACTAACGTACCTAAATGATTAATTTGATTTTTGAGATTGAATTTTACAAATATGGAATACGTAAGGTACGCGGGAAAAATAATGACGGTTTTACGGATCCGAAATGTGCTAAAAAAATTTACAACGGAATTTATGAATCTGCAATGTTTGTAAAAATGAACCTAACGTGGAATGTCCAGCTTGGGATTCATCCAGAGGTGGAAACCCAAACCGGAACCGTAACCCTTATAAGAACCCTTAAAGGAACCTGGAATCCATGAAATTTGGTTGGGTTAAGGTTAAAGGTTTTAGGGTATCATTTTCAGTTTTTTCTTTTTTTTAAATTCCAATTTTAAACAAAGGGTCTGGCCGGATTAAATTTATTACGACTCAATTTTTTTTTCTAAAATTCAAATTTATTATGATTATTCGTGTTCAGTGGGTCAAAATACCCCGATTAACACTCTTTTCGCGTTTGTTTCTCTCGAGGTCTCGAAATTCACCCCTTTTCAGCTTTTTTATCATAAAAAATCAGTGAAAAAAGTCAATTTTGAAAATGCAAGCAAAGCGCTTGCAAAAAGGGTGTCTGTCGGGGTATTTTGACCTGCTGAATACGACTACCTATGGTATTGGTTTTTTCATTTGACCCTTTCTTTCTGTGTAAAACGCTAAAAATTTGAAAAATCTGCTGAAATAATAACGTTTCTGTACGGTTTTTAGCATTTTTCGGCCTTTAGTTCAAAGAATCGGCCCAAACCGAATGCACAGCGAAATTCTACATAAAAAAACGTGTTTTTTAGTAATTTTTTCAAGTTGGTCGTTCTTCGCTTATATGCTGTTTTTTAAGATTGAAAACTTCAACTAGCCGAAAAGACATGAAGAAGTACACCAAAATTTTTGAAAAAATTTTCATAAATACACCTCTACGAGATGTAACTTTGTGCCAAAGAACAGAAAATTTCGTTCACTTCCGATGGAATTAAAAATTCTTGAAAATCAGCCAATAAAATGACCATATCTCCGAAAGGGAGGGGCTGGGGGGTAAAAATTTTTTAGAATGTTTTTACATCCAGAGGCACCACTTAAGGGGGTTCGAGTGAAAATCGGAGCGGGGGCCAAATTCACCCCTTATTTGGCCAGACCCTTTTTTTCTAAAATTTATTATGACTCATTTTTTTTTACAAAAACTGATTATGACTCATTTTTTTTACGAAAACTGATTCTGACTCAATTTTTTTTCTGATCTTTAACAAGACTCAGGTTTTTTTCGAAAATTTATTCAAATTAAGAAGAAAATTGAGTAGAAAAAATGTTTAGATTACAATTGGGAGTGGATAAAAAAATTTTGTCAAAAAAACTTGAAGCTGGAAACAATTTTAGAAAAATTTGGAGCTGATGAAAATTTTGAGAGAAAAATTTGATCAAACTGAAAAAAATTGAAAAAAGAAAAAATTGTGTTGAAATTGAAAAATCGTTCGAAAAAAAATTGAGTTCAAAAAAGATGAACATATCGTAAGAAAAATTTGGAGTTGGATAATTTTTTTTTAAATTTGAGTGAAAACAAATTTTAGAAAAAAAATTTTAGTCGGAATATTTTGAAAAAAAATTAATCTGGAATACTTATTTTTGGAAAAAATTTGGAGTTGGAATAAATTTCATAAAAAATTTGAGATTTGGGAGTTGGGAGTTGGAAAAAACGTTAGAAAAATTTTATACTGGTTAAAAATTACGAAATTGGACTTCAAAAAAAATTCCAAAAATTGAGATGTGTGCATGAAAATAGTGCACCGCATGTTGACCGCATGGGCAGGAATCAGAAATCGTCCTTGCTGATTTCCTGAAAGCGAAAAAAAAACACCGCACCCTGTTGCAGGGAACAATCTAGACAGTCGTCAATATTTACTGCTCCTCGATGGCTGTTTCACAATTGTATGCACAAAATTTTTATGAACACGCGAAAATGTGTGTTTTTAGTAGAACTCCCCAGGTATTTAAAAAAAAAAAAAAAAAAAAAAACATTAAAAAATCAATTAGATTTGCTAAAAATCGCTTAATATTTTTTCAGAAAATTCCTACAGTTGACACTAACACCACCATACAACTACAAAATAATTGCCAAAAATTCGCCTAAAAATCCTACGCTTTACTCATTCGGTAAAATCGAGCTAATAAAATGTTAATTTCCTATCCTTTTTGCGATATTTATACCAAGACGAAAGGATCAGAAATGAGACAAAGGATGCCTCGAGGAAACAGCTAGAGATATGCTGACAAAATATATGGAGGCGTCAAAAATTCATCAATGATGTATTTACAACACGCAGCAGGCAACGTAACGCTGCTCCTTCAACTCCGCCGATTAAAATATTTCGAAATTATTCGAACCATCGCCGGCACGCCGCCGAGCCCAGTTGGCACAATTTAAAATTCAAATTCTGAGAAACATTGAATTAAACGGATAATTTGCGCTGGCAACATTCCTAATTAAGGATGCTGAAAAGACGAGCCGAAGGGAAGCAGAAAGAAATAGAAGGGAAACTTAGAGCGAATTAAAATTTGTTATTCATAAAACCATTCTATAATACCCGGTATATAGAGTCTATTTTTTGGTGTTTCTTGCACGATGGAATAAGCCGACTGATTAAATGTTTGAAGTAAAAATTATACAAGAGTGTTTTTTGCGCGATGATATTTCCCATATTATACATAGCTATGTATATTTTTACCTCGATATACCTGCTTGAGTGTAATATGTGGGTATATGGTACGAGCAGTACGTGGCCTTTCATTATTTTCTCCATCTGAAGTGATTCTTTATCTACGCAGTATCGTACCTACGTATCATGAATGTAAGAACTATTCTACATATCTACGAGTATGAGAGCTCGACTATAGTTTTTTTTTCTGCGAATAAAATTCAATAAGGGTAGCAGACTTTGAAATGGTATTTTTACTTTCTATCAACTTCTTTCGTTTAAATACACACACTTGAAAAAATCTATCTCTGAATGAACAATTTTGGTTGGATTTTTACCTGGGAAAATGAGCAATGGACACGTGCAGAAGAAAAATTTAAATATTCAGCACAAAAATAAAAAAATGATTGGTGTAAGAAAAATGAGCCTGTAAAAGTTTTCAATATCATGAAAAAAAGTCGTTGAATCGTTTTCGAGTAGAAAATTATGAAAATTATGAGTAGTTACATAGAGAAGAAAAGAAAGAAAAATATGAACATCTACTCATTTTATATAATGTAGAAAAACCAATCCTGAGAAAATTTTCAAGCAGTGAATTAATTTTAGAAATTGCTTGATTTTTTTTAATAAGAAAGTTTGCATAGTTAATCCTCTTAAGAAAATGGCAATTTTAATCATCACATTTTTTATTCGCAATTTTAATTCAAAAGTAATGCATTTAGGTAACAACTACAAAATTTTGAACAGAAAATTTTGATTACGTGTAGAAAATTGCAATACTTGATTCAATCTCGTTTACGAATTTCATAATCAAGCTAGGTGTATGAAAATAATATTACCCAAAATGGGTGGGTCGATTTTCAATGAAAGCGGAGAATGTTGACACTTTAGTTTTCCTGCGAGTAAAATACTAAAGTTTATTAATTTAAAAAAGTACAAGTTTGATAAGCACTTTTTTGATTTTTTTTCAAAAATTTCAATAGGTGATTGTTTAGGTGTGCACCTCAAAGAAAAGTAAAATACAGGAAAGTAATCTCGATTTTCAGGTATGCTATGGTCTATAAGTTGCCTAGCGGCTGCCCCTTCAAATAAAAGGTGAGGCAATATGTTGAACATACAAGACAGAAGGTAAACCCAGGTAAAGTTTAATTAACTAAAAGTGTTATCGGTGAAATTTTTCAACCCTTTCGAGTCAAGGAAAGATGTGACAAGGCTTTGAAAATACAAAAAAAAATCAAGACTTTTCCCGTAAATTTTCTATTTTTAAAAAATTGAGAGTGGAGAAAAAATAGATTTACCCGCGATACCTGTTTTTAATTCAAAATTAGATAGTTTTTTAAAAATCAATCCTACTGTATAATCCACAGGTCTGTCTATTCTCACACGGAATAATTAACAACAAAATCACCGAACTATGCGCGATCTCGTTCATTTTTTTCGCCATCTTCACCGTAACATTGATCATCTCATCATCTTGTGATCTCAGCAGCTGTTAACTATACTTTTTCTCAAAACTTTAATTTTTTTCAGCTTTCTAAATTTTTCTTATAATATCAATTTTTTTTCAACTCTTCCAATAAATTTTTCCCTTCACTGAACTTTCTTCTTCAAAATTTTTTGTAAGCTCCAAGATTTTTTTTCAATTTCTTTGATTTTAACTTTTTGATAAAATTTTCATTTTATATCAAATAGGTAGTATTCACTTGAATTAACAACAAACTGTAAAATCCCATTTTTTGATCTTAAATTTTTAAAAACTTGATATTTTCTCAATTTTTTCTCCCATCACGATCGAATTTCTTAAAATTTTTTCCAACCCAATATTTTCAATTTTTTATATTCTAATAATTTCAGAGCTGAGAAATAATTTTAGAAAAACAGTTCAGCTGAGCTATAAAAGAAATGGAATTTTGAAAAAAAAAATTAAATGGTGTAAGAATTGAACTTTGAAAAATAATTTCGAGAGCAAAAAAATTTGAGAAAAGATTTCATTTTGAGAGGATTTCTAGAGTTAAGAAATTAAAAATATGTATTTTTAGAAAGAATGCCAAGAGTTGAAAAATTTTTTATACCTACCTGAAAAGAAAAAAAATTGAAGGAAAAAATTTTAGAATTGGTAAAAATTTATTTCAGATTAAAAATTTTTAGAGTTGAAAAATATTTTGAGACATTTTTTTTAAAAATTTTTGGAGAAAATAAAAATTGAAATTTTTTTGAGAATTAAAAAAAAGTTGTGTTGAAAAATTGTTGATTTCGGTTTAAAATTTTCCAATATCTTGCGATTACGAAGTTGAAGTTGAAACACGACGTCACGCGAGACAGGTTGCGAAGTTGCGAATTAAGCGAACGATTTACATTTTGTTGTTCATTCCCTGTGAGAATAGACAGACCCATAAGGGACATCGGAAATCTAAAATCACTGCGATTATGATTTAAGCTTACGTTTTTCCTGAAAAAAAAAAAATCAATCATAAGGTTTTCTTTGTATTATGCAAACAGACTAAAAGAATTACAGAAAATATAATTTTTCCGAAATTTCTCAATTTTTTGAAGAGTAGGTACCTAATACCTATGTTCAAAAGAAACCGATCTGTTTCCAAAAAAATGAAACGTTCGAAAAATTTCCTCTTTTCATTGAAATTCAATTTTTTACGACTTTTAAAATTTCAACCTAGCAAAAAGTAGTTTCAATCAAAAAATTTTTATTTCTAATAAAATTTTCTAAAAATTTCACCTCACTTCGCTCGAGCCAAATTCATTTCCCTTATATTTACAATGAAAAAATAATGAAACTACAAAATTTTTCACTTAAATAAATTTTTTTGAAATTTTCCAGCCTTGCAGACAATCTTACGGATTTTTTTCAACGAAGTGCAATGAAATTACCATTAAAAAAACAATGCAGCGAATAAAAGGGAGAAATGGTCAAAAAATTAATTTGTCCCTCTCCACACCCCCCCCTCTAAAAATGGTCTGTTTCGTGTCCGAATCAGTTGATTTTCAAAAATACAGTCAGAAATACTGCGATTTCATTCCCTCTCCTTCTAAAATTCGTATTTCAGTACATCGTTGCCTTTAAAATTAGATAAGTTGTTGAATTTCGATTGAATCTTACTCAAGTCCAGGATAATCGTGTTTTATGAAAGAAATATTTTGGGAGGATAGAAAACGTTTGATGTACCTAAGTATGTTGAAAAAATGTTTAATCTGAGTCAGAATTTTCATACTTGGATTTTATCCCCCCCCCCAACTCAAAAAAAAAGGTCTTCGGAACAATCCTGTTACCCGCGCTTTTAAAATAACGAATCGCACAATTTTTTTAGAATTTTTGGCAACCTCCTCCTTATTTTTTTCTTCAATTCTCCATCTCCTATGTAATTTTGAAAGGGCTTATGTTTGGTTACCTAGTCAATAAAATGTCAAGGATTGGTAAAAGACGAGTAAAGGATCCTTTCTCAATCAACCCCTCAATTTAAAAAAAAAAAAATCAAAATGGTATTTTCACTTTTCAATTGTTAAGAAGAAAATCATATTATTATGCTCGATTGCACTCAACTTCAGTTGATCAATATCCACGCTGCAAAATCACACTTTACGTGTCTCAATTAATTTAGGCCATCGAAATTTCCCCACTCCAAAAACCCAATTCCTCAGCATCAAAACTCACATCAGAACAAATCCATCTCGTCGACCGAAACGCGAATTTAGAACTGTTTTGTATACATTTCGAGACCAAAAAAAAAAAACATCGCAATCTGAATTATTTATAAATTTTATCCGATCATTCCTCGTGACAATCAGCCCATGCAGCCGTCTTCTTACGTCACCCCAATACGCAAACATTTCACCAAAGAGGAATAATTCGACACAAGCGAATAAATCATACTCGTCTACGATCAATGTATCATATGCTCGGTGTGTTCTCTCGATCCCGATGTCGTTCTCGGTATATTTTTCGCGAAACAATGACACCTTGGCTCGTGATATTGCTGGGTATGCCTTTATGTTCCAGTATCATTATACGTATCAATCCGGTACAAATCATAAAGTACGTACGAAATGGCACAGATACCACCGAAGAGACTGGTACATCTGCACCAGAACCAGACCCTAATACCATCAAAGACGTAACCAAACATACGATACATTATCTCGATACGAACAGCAGCTCGGGTACATTTATGGTCGATAAACGCTACGGATCTAATTTATTTTGGTGGTTTTTCCCCAGCGAAAGAAATTTCAGCCAGGATCCTTTAATAGTTTGGATGCAGGGGCAACCCAACACCTCATCTTTGTACGGATTATTCGATGAACACGGACCTTTCACAATTGATCCGAGGAATAAAACGATCGTCAAACGAGAATATCGTTGGACGAGGGAATTCAACGTGCTGTATTTGGATCTGTGTACGAGCTGCGGGTACAGCTACTCTGGACATCCAAAAGGGTATTCATTGAGTTTCGAGGATGTTGGAAAAAATCTAATGAAGGCTTTACGTCTGTTTTTCACGGCCTATCCAAAATTATTGAAGAATGATTTATATTTGAGCGGAGAATCGATGAGTGGAAAATATTTACTCGTGCTGGCTCACGCCATCCTCAGATCCAATCCCATGGTGCCCAGAAAATTCAACCTCAAAGGGGTACTCATCGGTAATGGTTTCATGGATTCGATGCAGTTATCCAAATACGACGAGAATCTCCTCCAAGTCGGTATCTTGTCTTTGAAAACATACGATCAGATGTACAAAAAGTTACCCGCGATCGATTCCAATATCCTGGCTGGTAATTACAACAAAGCCATATTACTTTGGAGGGAAACCTACTATTCTGCAATTAGAGATGCCGGATACGAAAGTATGTACGATGTACGCGACGTGAACGCATTCTGGAACAGCCTGGTGCCCGAAATAGCCACATCTCAACAAATTCGTCAACTTTTAAAGGTCGAAAATCGAACATTCAATGGTCCTCATCACTGCGGCTATTTCATTGGCGAAGTTTTCAGACCGATAACCTCGATTTTATCGGAGATCTTGAATCGATGCAAGGTAATTTTTATAGGCTGATTACCTAAATCCTGTTTATCGTTTGATCGACCTTGGTCGCCATTTCACCTATGAAAACCTTCGAGGAAGTATAAAAATATAAAAATTTCGGTGAAAAATTATCGTTGATGTATTTTGAAATTCCATTCAAGGTAATTTTCGTCTCTTTCTGGGACATAAATAATGAAAAATTTACAACTCCGAAATACTGCCTAATATATCTTGACGAATTTAAATCAAACGACCAATTTCCGACCGAAATAAAATTTCGCCCGTTTGAGCCAACCATCGGGGTAAATTTTCGTTTGAATAATTCCCGTCTATATACGATACATTACATACCCTCGTAAGTCGCACCAGTATAAAAGGGTGTTAAAATTATACTAAAATTTCGCATCCGAGTCGAGTATCGTAAAAACATTCGAAATCGTAAAACCGGCCCGCCGGTCCTCCATTTTCGGCGTTTTCGACGTCTTCGCCAATAGTTTCCAAATAATGACCGTTAAATGCCGCCATTTGATTGACTTTTTATGAAAAAAAAAAAGAAAAGGCGAGAACGATTAACCCGTTTTTTTTCGGAGCCCGTTTTCCCATTTATGTTTATTCGATAATATAAGAGCGGCGGACGTGTCTGATTTGATTGCACAATACATGACGAAGCTGAGAATTGAGATGCTTACTAGGCTGAAATTAGTCCTGGGTTTGAAAAATCACGTTCGAAGTGGGGCAGCAAATGGATGGATTTTTTCCTTTTTTGAATAATTCTCTAAATTTGGATTATTGCAGTGTATTTTTATTAAAAATAAAATGGGCTTCAAATGAAACGATTAATTTGGTTTTTATCAAGACATTTTTTCAAAATGTAGGTAATGAAATAAATCGAAAATGGAGATCAACTTTACTCTAGGGAAGGATAGGGAGGCGAATCGAAAATATAGTCCAATTTCACTGTAAGGGAAGGGGGAAGAGTAAAAAATAAACCTGGGTGTCCATTCGAATAATTTTTTTTTATTTGTCTGATTCAAAATAAGTATGTAACGTGTGTAAAATTTCTCTCAATTTTTCCAACTCAGAAATTCAAAATTTTGCAAATTTGCGGGAAAAAGTCGTTACTTTGACCTTTATGCAACTCAAACTTGAGCAATTTTTCGGAATAAAATTAAAATTTTCATATTTAAAACTCAAATACTAAAAAAATTCAAAATATTTTTAAAAAAATTTTAAACACACTCAAAAAAAGCAGTCGATCATGAGGATGTTCTTCGCCAAAAAAGGTTGCTGATTTTAAATTTGCCATTGGTTTCCGACGTAAATTTGCGGTTTCTATTTTCAAATGTCGCTAATTTTGTTTCGAAAATACAATTTTTGGGTTTTCAAGAATGAAACAAAATAACTTTGGTTAATTGGACGAAAAAACGCAAAACTGTCATGTTTTGGCATAGTCGTACCCATTGGGGACTCAGAGGGTTCAGAATCCTGAGCCCCTTCTTTCTTAAACTCGGAAAGAAAATTTTCTTGTAGCAAAAACATAAAAAAGAACATTTTTTTTATTTTTGGGGACAAAAATTAAATTTTTCATTAAAAATTCATGATTTTTAACTGATTTTTCAGTCAGAAGTCACTGATATCTCAATTGATTCCTAATTTGTCAGAAAAAATCAATAATTTTGTCTACCTAAAACATCAGTGAAATATTCCTGATTTTCAGTTAAATTCATTTCACTGATTCAAGCTAGTAAATTTTATCAATCCAGATTTTTAAAGTGTAGGTAGGTAGATAGGTACAGGTACCTATTGGTTGTTTCAAAAAATTCTGCAATTTATCAATTTTCGTTTCTTCAAATCTGTCCACGAGTCATCAGTTTACTGAAAATATTCTTAGTACATCAGTGCTACTAAAATAACAGATGAATCAATTTTTTCAATAAAATTTGACCCCCTCTCCCAACCACTATTTTTTCAGATTTTTCAGGTCTCCCCTTAAAAAATCTGAGGGATGCATCTATATATAGGTACCTATTAAAAAATTAGTTGGGAGTTATGAAATTTTCATTAAAATATTTTGAAGCTCCGATAAAACATTTTTATTAAAATCACTGCACACAAAATTGCACTTCAAGAAAAAATGAGGGGCTTGGTTCCAAAACTCACTTTTGCCAAAAAAAATCGACTTCGTTTTTTTAGCGGATTCTGATAGAGCATGAAAAACTGAATCAGAATCCGCGAAAAAAACGACATCGATTTTTTTTTGGCAAAAGTGAGTTTTGGAACCAAGCCCCTCAAATGGTCATTTTTTATAAAATTTTTCGAAAGTGATATCAAGTGAAGGTACTTATTATAAAGAAAGATCTCATAGACGTCATAAAATTGTTGAAATACAAAAAGTATGTTGAATTTTGGTAGAAAAAATTGGATTACATGTCAAAATTTGATTTTTTCAGACATTCATTAATTTTTATCAGACAATTTGAACAATTTAAACACAATTTATGCAATTTTTACGACATTAAAAAAATTTTAACCAATTTTTCTCTTACCTAGCAAAAATTCACGCTTTTACTTCACCCAAGCAAATTTTGAAGCTTCCAAAAAAATTTCAAAATTTGAATGAATTCTTCACTATTATTGAATTTTTCGGCTTTCACAAAATTTCGTGTTTTTTTAAAAATAATAATTATAGACACGGAAATGTTTAAATTTTTAAACAATTTTCAGACTTTGTCCCCGGAATAGTAAAAATAAGACCAAAATTGCAAAATTCGACGTAAAATACTTACTATAAATTTTAAAATTAATACGTGTCAAAATACGAAATTGAGAAGTTTTAAATTATCGATATTCGAGCAAGGACGGGTTGAATGGGTAGAGGACGCATTCAGGCGAACTCGTTCATCCCAAAAATTATCAACTTACATTCATTTTTGGTAAAAAAAAGTTGAACACGAGAGTAAAAAAAATTACGAAAATGGTGAAGGAACCCTTTTTTGAAAAAAATAAATTGATCTATCAAGTCAAAAAAATATCACGATTTTTGAGCCGAAAAATTTTTAAATATTCTATCTTTACCTAAGTACCATAATTTTTTAGTCCTCCTTCTCCTCTTCCTCCCTTCATTCATTCCCTAACGCCAATTTCGATGTATTTCTCAGCGATAAAATATATAAAACAAAAGAAAATCTTGAAATGAAAAATTCTCTTTTCATCTACAATAAACCTTTGCACGGGCGGCGCGATGGGGGGGTATGGGGGGGTATAATACCCCCCCAGACATATTTTCAGTCGGCAAAATCGGCAAAATTTTGGAAATATAAGGTGAGTCGGCAAAATCTCAGAAATGTCAATTGAAAAAGTTGTAGAAATTTTGCAGCATAATCAATAAAAAATTGAGCCTTTCTACAAGTTTGTAGTCCTCTTTCATAAAACACAATCCAACTTCAAAATTATTTACTTTCCAAACCGAAATTTTCCAAAAATTTCGGCCTCGCTACGCTCGGCCTCATTGATTTTTTTCTTTCATACTTTTGAAACAATCCAAATTCAACAAAAATGATATTTTTATTCAAAATTATTTCAACTTGTTTTATCAGATTTTTTCTCATCAAAACTCATTTTTGAAGTCAAGAATTTAAATTTTTCAAAAGCTTTGGCCTCGCTACGCTCGGCCTTATATCGTTTTTCTTTTTAAACATTTTTTAAGTAGGTACAAATGGTCGGTTTTTTTTACTCAAGTTAGATAATCATTTTATAACATTGTTTTATTGGACTTGAAATTAAAGAAAGTATTCCGCTCAAAATTTTCTCCCTCGCTTCGCTCGGGCCAAATTTATTTATCTTCTGTTCATATGTATTAAAACTATAATCTTCGAAGCTAATCTGTTGCAACAAAAAATTTCAAATTTCAGAATTCTTACTCGGCAATTTTGAATTTTTTAGTCGGCATTTTTGAACATCATTACCCCCCTAAAAGTTTATGCTCGAACCGCCTCTGAACCTTTGAACCTTTACTTCAAACCCACTAACGCTATCTACAGACCGAGCTTTGAATCAGATCAAAAAAAGCTCCACTTCCATACTTATCGCGCTCTTCACGACAGTAACTTCTTTACCTCGTCGAATTCTTAAAAACAGATTCTCAAATAAGTATAAAAGACTGATAGGTACACGAATCACGAACATAATTCTTTCATAGGAAAATTTCCACTATCTCGTTTCAAGAGATCGTATTGTAAAGGTATCAGAAAAAACACCTACGATGGTAACACGAAACTGAAACTAATTAAATCACGAATAACGATGATATTCGAGAACACGAGTACGAAGGTTAATGCTTTAATTAAAGACTACATTGAAAATTCCACAAGTTCTTTGATGTTGTAACACAAATTCGTCCATGTATACTTACATTAGTTTAATTTTAGCAACAAAGGTAAATCTCAAGTCGAGAGCACCGACCACCAAAGATATCCATTTCTGTTACAGGTCCTCTTTTATACCGGTCAGTTTGATATGCTTGTACCTTACATACACACGGCGTCATATCTGGATTATTTAGATTGGGAAGGCGTTAGTGGGTTTTATTCGTCGAGACATAGTCCTTGGATAATAAACGGGACCCTGGTCGGGTATTGGAAAACGCATCGAAGTTTGAGTCACGTTTTAATTCGAAATGCTGGGCACATGGTGGGTGTTTCGCAGCCTAAATATTTGTTCGAGATGGTAAAGGAATTTGTTTACGATGAGGTCAACGAACAGCAAAGGTTTAAAAGGCATGATGAAAATGAGATGGAGGACTGGAGTGATTATCGATAAGTTGATCAAATTGTAAAATATTTTATGTAAAAAGACTGAAATAATTTTTAACTTGAATTTAAGACAAAATATTAAAAAATGAAAAATAAAACCTACTGCCTAATTTTTTTCAAAACGGCTGATGAAAAATATCACACCTTTTAAAAAATTTCATAATTCATGGGCAAAAAAATTACCGTACAGATTTCATACATCGTATTCGCCACAACACGTGTAAATCTTACACAATTCACGTCAACGAAATCCCAACACATTACTCATGTACCACTTGCATTCCTTACTACCTTTCTAGGCCAAAAAGTACACTTTCGCCACATTATTTCGATTCCACCACACATGGCACTTTATGGGAGAAAATTACGAAATTTCAATTTATAAATACAAGGAAGCTCAAGCAAAACTCCCAGTAGTGTTTGCTTCGTCGGTAAGGAGAAACATTCGGGTAAAAATGGAAGTACCATTGGTGTCGATAGTCCTATTTTTTTCGTGTAGTGCTGCAATCGATATAAAAAAAGCAAACAGTTCGATATTCGATGATTTTCAGTCGTTAGATAGATTAATCCAGCAAGAAATTTGCAAAATGTTGAAAGAAGCTAATGCAAGTTCAAGGTTTAATTTGAATGAAAAATTGGAAGCTGGTCCGGATTTATGTAATGATCTGTCTCTTGAAAATCAAGAAACTGTGACGTCATCGATGTCCAAACTTGATCGTATTCCTTTTCTAGAGTCCAGTCCAGAGTCAGGTAAAGATGAAAGAACAAAACGGTACAGTTTTTTGCCTAATTTATCTGTTGTAAATCCTACATCTACTGCTGGTTCATCAAAAAAAAAATTTCCACTTCTTGAAACATCAGAAACAAATTCAACTATTCAGGAATATCCAATTTTTGTGAGGGAAGAATCTTCAGACGTCATGGTTACACCCTTGACACAAGGGGACAGTGTAAAACCTGCAGATTCACACGACCCAACTTCATCAAACATAATGGATATGAAAGAAATCATCACTAATCCCAATACTCCAATGAAACCAGATCCCACATATAGTGATCAAGAAGCAATTCCTTTGAATTCCATGCAGTTGTCCACATCAGTATCAAATTTGTTCAAAAAAAGTGGTCGTCAGTTTACTCCAAGGTATCAAAATTATGTAAGAAATGTCTCCAGAACTACATCTTGTTCTATACGTTTCCCTGGAAAATGTGCAAATTCATCAGTTTCATTGATTGATGAACATTCTTCAAGATACAAGTTCTTTAAAAATGTTAGCTGGAAGCATAAGTTCAAATCTTCGACAATTAGTCCAGCTGTAATTGCAAATAACAGAATTTCAAAAATGTTTCCCACTGAAATTCATATTCTTCCTGAGAAAACAGAAAATGAATCGTCAAAATCCTATACGTTGGCAAAACATTCCACAAGAAAAAGATACAGGTATACTCCAACTCCAGGTATGACACCTAGTTTGTGTACAGAATGTTCAACATCAGCAGTACCGTCGACAAAATTGAACAATTTCTTTTATAATATGACATGTCTAAAATACTGCACAATGTCAGCAACTAATATTACTAATCTTACATCAGGCACAATTTTATCAAATCAATTTCAAGTCATGACCACTGAAATTTCACCTAATCAACCAAAGACTTTCAGTGACTTTATATCATCAAGATCTGCCAGCTCATCCAGCTCATCAACTCCACTAAACATTCCACTTAATCCAAAGTTACCACCAAGAATTCAACCACAGACTTTCAAGAACTTCATATTACCAAGATCTTCCAGCTCATCAACTCCATTAAATATTCCACTTGATCCAGAGTTACCACCAAGAATTCAGCCAAAGACTTCTAGTGACGTCATATCACCAAGATCTTCCAGCTCATCAACTCCACTAAATATTCCACTTGATCCAGAGTTACCACCAGGAGACCAGAGTTTAACGCCAGTGCCATCAACATCACAATCATCATTCAGCTCAATCTCATTTACCGAATCTGAAATCACTAATGATCCTGCATCAAACTCTTCAACATTATACGACACATTAAAAACTGACCATACTTCTTCATCAGAATTACCTACTTCATCAGCCATTTCTGCAACTACATCTGCTACATTTTCAACCAATAATGAACTCTCAAGCTTGACACATTCTAGTACCCAATTCACATATTCAGATTTCCCTTCATCCTTTTCAACTTCACTAAACCAAACAGAAATTACTGAAAGTACCGAATCTACCACCGATTTCTGTGAATTATCAACAAGGAAACCTTATGACTCCATCAACACCACAACTTCTCCCAAATCTACACCAAAACCTTGGTGTAGCTATGGAAAATTAACAGTGAATCCGAAATCCCCAAGGGCTACTCGCCGACGCACCAAGGTCTATTCAGCTGTTGGGAATCTGCACAGTTATGCAGGGTTCTTCAATGTCAATCAACAAGATAATGTTCGATTGTTTTTCTGGTTCTTCTGCAATAGTAAATGGAGTGATACACCTTTGATTGTGTGGCTTCAAGGTGAACCAGGTCAGAGTTCTTTGCATGGGTTGTTTGAAGAACATGGCCCCTATTATATGGATTATGAGAGTGATGAAGTTTATATCAAGTTGAGGGAATTTTCATGGACTAAGGAGTACAATGTGCTGTATTTGGATAGTTGTGTGGGATGTGGATTCAGCACCGCTGATCATGAAGAAGCTCATGACCCAAGTTATGATAATGTTTCTCAGTATGTGTATGAAGCGTTGGCGCAGTTCTTCAAAATATGGCCTGAGATGAAATCAAATGATTTATATTTGGCTGGGTCTTATGGCGGGGCTAAATATATTCCAGTGATTGCGCATAAAATCCATGGCGAAAATTCAAAAAATGATGTTTGCCGGGTGAAAATGAATCTGAAAGGGTTGCTGATTGGAGGACCTTATGTGGATGCTGCTACTATGACAAATTACAAGTAAAGTATAATGCTTGAGCGATGTCAGTGGCTTCGGAAATCTGGATACATGGGGTAAACTTGTATTGGCTATCTGAATGAAAATCCCCCCTTCCTCATCATCCAAAATAAAAATGAATGTTTTGAAGCACTAAAATCAATTTTTCCCACATAAAATCACATTCAAGACTCCTTACATCTCCTTCCTCCAGCCTCATAAATTATTCTTTTGAAATTTCAAGTCTCCATTATTCATACTGATTTTGTACCATCCCAAAAAATTTCCGTCGCCATTGAAAAAGTACTATTTCATAATGTACTAAAAAGGGAGTTATACCCTCAAAAAAGGAAAATTCTGAGCCCAAACAAAAAAGATCTTGAGTTTACCATAAAAAACCCTATCCAAAATTTTAAGAGCTGAAATTCATTTCTTGAATTTTGGAGAATTCTGAAATTTCAAAATTCCTCATCACCTTGCAAAATATAAAAATTTGATCTGATCAATCTAAAAAGCACCAAGTTTTTACTCATTTTCGACCTCCCAAATAGACTGAAATCAGTTTTCGAAACGTTTTGAAGCTTCTAGGAAGTTTTGGAATTTTTAGCGCTGGAGAAAATTCTATTAAAATGCCTCATATCAACTTCAGCACCTATAATCGCGAATAACATAACCAATATGGAAGACTCTTGACTCATTTCATCAATTGAAGCACAAGTTTTTAAAATTTCCAAATTTTAAGGTTCAAATTCATATTTATTTCCAGAAAATTTTGATAACCGGTGCTGCATTTTCGTGGACTGATCTCCAGCGCTGGAAAATTCCAAAATTTTCTGGAGGCTCCGAAACGTCTTGAAAGTTGAAACCATTCTTAATCTATTTAGGTCAAAAATAGGATGTAGGTACCTATATCATATTTCAGATTTTTTTGTTTTTAGGACTAAATTTTTATATTTTGCAAGGAAATGAACGAAGTAAGTAATTTTAAACTTTAAAAAATCTTCCAAAATTCGAGAAATAAACTTCAACACCTGAAAACTTGGAATTATGTAGTTCTTTTATTCTGTTCTTTCATTTTTTTTTTGTTTGGGTTCAAAATTTTACTTCGAGTTGGAATACCTCTCTTGTAAGTACCTACCTACCTATCTAATAAAACGATTTTTCAGCGATTTTCTTTTCGCAAATGGAATCATTGACGAAGTCACTCACGATGAAATGATGCCACTACAGCAACACGCCCAAGAGCTGATACGAGCCGGCAAATACCAAGACGCCATCGACTTCTTAAATATTCACATTTACTGTTTGATTTCGCAAGCCGGATATGAGGAATACAAAGATGTAAGAATTCTGCGAGAGCTTGAACACCCAAACATTCTAAATATTTTTCGAGCTGAACAATTCAAACAAATGATTTGCATCGAAGAGACGAATTTTAAGTCAAAGTCTGATCTACTGATTGAAGAAATCATGCCATCTGTGGATATACTGATGCCAAACTTACTTGCGAATTATAAAGTGAGCAATTCATCTCTTTCTGAATACTTTTGTGACCAAGAAAGATCTGGTGGAAGAAATTTTGAAAATTCAAGGCATTCTGCAGACCTTTTTCATAATAGTGACCAAAAAAATTATAATTTCCAAAGGAATTTGTAAGAAATCAAAATTGGGTACTTATTTTAAAATTGCTGTGGGAGTTTTATTGAAAATTTTTGGAAAATTCTACAATCATTCGAATTTGAAATGAATAAGTTTAGGGGAAAAGTTTCACGTGTTTGAAGTTCAGTTAATTTGAAATCGACGTAAGTATTCAAATTGATAAGAATCGATGGATCAAACACCATTACACTTTTGTCAAAATTTCGGAGGCTAGGGAAATCAAAAGGTCGTACTTATATTTACCTATACTTGCAAAAAATAACAGAATATTCAAACTCAATATTCTCGAAAACTTAAAAACACCGGCCATTTTTCATAATAATTTTGAATTTTGGATTTGTCAAAGAGGCTGGTAAGAAAGTTCAGAAGGGTGAGTTGAGAAAAATTGAACACAACACAAATTCAAACTCAGTGCCTTCGAATTGGTAATACTTAATTGATATGTAAGTTCATCACTTTTCACATTTTTCTGAATGAAAATATGATCTTTCCTAGACACAAAACGGTAATTTTTTTTTGAAACTTCGAAACTTTATTTTAAAATGAATGAAAAAATTTTATATTCATCTAGGTATTATATTACAACGGTCAGTTTGATCTGATGGCTCCTTACATACTCGCAACAAAAAGCCTGTCTAAATTGGAATGGAAATCAATAGATCGATTTTACACAACCGAGATGATCCAGTGGTGTCCTTTTGAAGACGGAATCACATGCCCTCAAGGTTTCTACAAAACTTACCAAAATTTAACCCAAGTAATGATAAGAAATGCTGGACATTCTGTAGGTGAAACGGAGTCCGAAAGTTTATTTTATCTACTCAAGTGGTTCGTCGAAGATAAATTTCAAAGGTACCAATTTAACGGTAATTGGTACGAATAGCCAATCGAGTTTTCAGTATAAAGAATGACTCGAGGCTGATACGAAATAGTTGTAAATTTTGTGAAAATCAAATTGTAGAATGTAGATACAGATTAAAGTACAGCCGTACCTACCGACGAATTTGCATTTAACGATATTATTCGAGAAGTTTTTTTTTTTCAATTTATTAACTTGGATTGTCAGTAATTTTTTATGTTGTAAATACCATATTTTTTTAATGAATTTAATAAATTTTTGAATTGATTTTTTTCATAGTTTTATGCGGTGGGACCTGTGGAGGGGGGATCAAGGAAAATAATCATCAATAATTTATATATTCAGATATTGATGGATTTAATTTACCAATTAAACATTTTTTCAATTCTAAGACCCAAGTTTAGGAAAATCAGAGAATAACTGAAGCCGAATTTTTGAATTTTGCATAGGCGCGCCCAAGGGAGGGCCTCAAGGGGCTCGAGCCCCCTTCTTAAGCTCGAAAAAAAGATTTTTTTATTGCAAAAAATATTTAAAAAGTGCAATTTTTTGCTTTTCTAGCGGTATTTTTTCAAAAAAATTTCGTTTAAAATTTGATGATTTTTTGACCTCACTCTTCCTATTTTTCTCAAAATCTCAGCCCCTTCCATTGATTTCTGGGTGCGCCTATGATTTTTAAAATAGGTATTTCATTTTCCTCGAAAATCTCAAAATTATTTTTTTCACTTGAAGTTTTACAAACTGTGAACGTATGATTTGGAAAGAAATGGTCAATTTTAATAACCTCTCTTTGGGGTTGTTTTACTCGTATGTAATTCACACAAATAAATTCACTTTATCGGATTGATTCTTTCAGTGTTTGGTTTTTTCACTAGGTACTTTTTAGGCTCATTTTTATTACTCCAAGATGAATTTTGGGGTGAATTTCCATCTCATAGATCATTCCACGATTTATCCAAGTTCTTGATTCAGGGAGGAATTTTCGAATGAATTTGTTACAAATTTTCATATCAAAACTAGTCTTACAATTTTTTCAAGCTTTGAGGCTAGAGTGAATTTTAGGATGAATTTCCATTTGAAAATTGATCCTACTTTTTTCAGCATTTGTGGTTGGGGCGAATATTGGGATGAATTTTTATCCCAGAAATCATCCCACCATTCCTCCAAACATGTAAGGCTGCATAAGGCTGGAATGAATTTTTGGATAAAAATCATCCCACAATTTTTCAAGCTTTTCAGACTAGGATTTCAGGTATGATTTTTGGATGACTTTTCGTTCCAAAATTCAACTCAAGATCTATCCACTAGAATGAAATTCAAAATGAATTTTCATCCCACAAATTTCCAAGTTTTCAAGGCTGGAAAGAATTTTTGCATGTATTTGAGACAAATTTTCAAACCAAGAAATCAAAGCTTTTGCGGCCGGGATGAATTTTGGGATAAATTTTGGATGAATTTTGGATAAATTTTGGATGAATTTTCATCCCAAAATTCATTCCAATAGTTTTACGAGTTTTTGAGGCCAAGATGAACTTTAGGATGAACTTTTATCACGGAATTATCCTACGATTTTTTCAAAATTTTAAGGTGGATATGATAGTTGAGACAAATTTGGAACGAATTTTCGTCCTAATGTAAAAAAAAAAAAATAACTCGACTCAAATTAAGATTCTACATTCAGATTCACTTTTCTCATTCTTCTTCTCAACAAAACATGATCATATCTTCTTCATACTGTGTAAATTTTCATTGCAACCGGTTTTCTGAACGATTTTTCCCAATCCTATTAATTTTATAACAAATATCACTCAAATTGTAAAATATTTCATGGGCTAACAGACCGCGAAGTCTAAACCCAAATAAAATGATTGAAAAAAAATCACTCATGTTTGAAAATGGGTAGATTTTATATTATTTACAGGTAATGCAATTTATTTCGAGAAAACATGTTTATTTTTATTGGAAGGGGGTTTCTTCTTTTGTAATCTGAGTAAATGATCAGGTCGTGACCTAGAACTTAACTACCAAAATCTTAATCAAAATTAAATGATTATGTATGTAGTATCGACATCAACGATGATCTTTTACGACCATGTACTTAACTTATGTATATTTCAAATCTTACTTACATAATAATCCATTTAAATTTATCGAAATTCGCTCATTAATCTGATTACAAACTCAAATTTTCACAACGCAGCTCGAAGTGGACCCGAAATAGTTTTTTAATTCATTAATAAAAATCCGACGCAAATTAATCAAAAACAATTATTTACTCATTCAACGACGACGCGACGGTGAAGGTGAAAGACCGATTACAACGTCCGATTACTTGAAGAACTACACCACGACGCATCACTGAACCCAAATTGTGAGTCATCAGTGTTATCACACACAACTAAAGCCTAATCAGGTAACGTCAAGGCGAAGGAAGAAGGAATGCGAACTGATAGCATTACGAATTATTTTTATCGTAACGACTGTTGTATCTTTATCACTTTATTTTGACGGTCCATGAAATTGAATTATTTCACTGTTTCGTCCTTTTTTCTGAAATCCGGAGCTCCAAAGTAAGTATCATTGTAACTCTGCAAATTACACCACAATAATGGAGATGTTCAAAGCATTATTGAATTTTTCAAGCAATGTCTTCAATTTCATATTCTATCGAAAAAAAAATTTAAAAACTAAAAAAAATTACAATGGATACTTGAGCAAAAAATTGATGAGACTTCATTTTTGACAAATGTGAATTTATTAATATTTATTAGGTAGCCAGGTACCTACTTCAAAGAAATTTCATTAAAACTTGAAAAAATATCAAATACTTACTTACAAAAAAAATACATATACAACAAAGATGTTTTTATTCTGTAAAATATCAAGTAGTGAAAAATAAAAAATGGACCACGATTTTTTTTTTAATGAAAATACCAAAAAAAAAAACTTCGTAAGTAATACGTAATTATTGAAAGCATTTTTAGAAAAAATTGGAATTGGAATTGCATACCTGCGTACTTACATAATACTAAAGTAGGTGATAGAATTATCAATTTTAAGGAAACATGATGAAAAAAATTAATCCCGTGGAAAATAAAAACATGAAAAGTGTAGAAAATATGCAAAATTTATTTTAAAAAATGAATGAAATCGAAAAAATTGAACCAGCTTTGAAATCTGTCGTATGAATTATATAAGTATCATCAAATGTATAGAAAATTTCAATCTACAAAATTCATTTCAAAAATTTCAATTGAAACAGTAAATTTTTAAAATAAAAATAGATACTTAATTATGTTTGTGAGTGTTTTTTTTTCGCATGATAAGTTCTAAAAAAAATGAAAAAATGATTTCAATATGAAAAACAAATAAGGTCTCAACTGGACAACCCACATATTGGCCAACTGATACATTGAAAATTCCTGACCTTCTAGAAAAATAAAAACAAAAAATTTTCTTAAAGTCGCATTGATCGATGATGTTTTTCCATTTCATGTCAATGTTTCATTTCTCAAACGAGATTTTATTGTCAAATTCGCCATATTTCCGTAAAAAATTTTAATGAAATATTCGATTCTCGGTAGAACCTCTCAGACCGAAATTTGATGAAGCCTCCAGTGCTACCTCGATTTTTACCAATATTTTGAAACTTCTCCTAAGCAGGCAATTTTCACGTGAATCTGGGCAGCTAAAAATTAAGTTCTCGCTTCCTTTTGACTAGTTTCAAGAAAAAATTTACCTCCAGCTCGATTATTAAACGGACCCCTCAATTTTGCATTTTTCACCAGCAATTTATTAAATCGGAAAAAATTCGAAATAATTAACTGAAGGCTCCAGAATAGCTAAAAATGATCAAATTTGTGTTCAGGAAGTCTGTTGATAAATATTCAAAAAAAAATCGATTTCAAATTCCCAAAAATTGAAATATTAATTTAGGTAGCTGAAATTCAAACTACAAGATCTTCAAGATCTTTCAGAAAAAAAGACCTATAAGTACTCATTATTTCCTACAAAAAAAAAAAAAAAAAAAAAAAGGTATTTTGGTTAATGCCCATTTCTTTAAAAAATAGATAAGTACCAGTTTATATTTTGGAATCTATTTCACAAAAAATTGATTAGGCACCATCTTTGTTGCCAAAATTGAAACTACAAAAACTAGGCATCATTTTACCACTTTCCCGAAAACTTGAAAATAACACCACCTGAAATAATGCCAAGGTACATCGACTGCATTCTCATGTTTATTATTTTCACACTCACTCGGAAAGAGAACAGAAAAAACAACGAGTAAACGAACTTTCAACACTCGGTCGATTTTTCCAAAACACTGCTCAGTTCCAAGGCTTACGAATCCAGCCAATTGAATAATTTCTCTACACAAAATCTCAGTAAGTTCGATAATGCTTCGATTTCACGCAGTATTTTTTTTAATATTTCAATTCGTGTCTGGATCAGATGACTTGATCATGGATCCAGAAAATCCTTCGAAAAGTGCAGCAGACAGTTTGGTGAAATCAGTTTTCAACGACACTCTCAGTTACTCCGGATTTTTCAACATCACCCATACTACTTTCGACGACCGATTATTTTTTTGGTTTTTTCCTCATCGGAATAAAAAAGCTCCTTTTATTATTTGGCTTCAAGGGCAACCAGGTATTTACATAATTTTACTATACTTTTACCCTACGTGCCTACTTATGGTACATATTTTAATTATAACGAAAAAGGGCTTTTACATGTTGCTCGGTGCAGGACTCAGTTCGCTGTACGGCCTATTCGAAGAACACGGTCCTTACAAAATAGACTATGCAGATATGAAATTAACCAGACGTAAATACTCGTTGACCAATAATTATCACGTGCTGTACTTGGATCCGGAAATATATTGCGGATTCAGCTACACCGATGGCCCTAGTCATCTGCATACTTCGCTCGATCGCATACCAACGCAAATATACAAAATATTGGACGATTTTTTTCACATATTTTCAGAGTATCGTAAAAATGATTTATATATCGCCGGTGCATCTGCTCTTTGTCAAGTAATTTGCGAACTAGCCCGTTACGATTTGAACGACATCAGCGGATCTAATACCATCAATTTGAAGGGATTAATTATTGGTAAATATATAAAAATAAGCATGAATAAGTTTTTTATAGCGATATGAGTTACATGAAGGTCTAGGTACGAATAGAATAGGAGAGTACCGAATTAGTTTTCAAAAAGCAGATTCATTTTACAAATATCTATTTAGAGGTTGTTCAAACGACGACAAAATTATTTTAAAAAATTGTGAAATTGGTTCGAAATATACTAGCCATAAAAATAGTTCGAAATATGGTAAAATCTGTCAAAATGGTATTAAAATTCCATCACATTTTGTTAAGTATTAGATCAAAATTCCGAGAAAATTGTTCATAAACTTGTCAAAATTATATTACTTACTGGACAAGAATTTTTTGAAATAGCGTTCAAACCGATTAAAATTTTTCTAAAATTATTTAAAATATTATAAAAATATTTCAAAATAGCAAAACGAAATTCAAAAATTACCTATTTTTAACAAACGGAAATTTACTCAAGTTCTAAAAAGATTTTTTGAAATGGTCTCAAATTTGCTTGCAATTTTAAAAAACAATTTAAAAAGTAGGAACCTCCATCATCAAATTTGAAAGAAAACAGTGGCGATTTTGGAAGAGAGAATCTGAGGAAGTCCGGGAGTTCAAAGAGTTAATTGACTTTTTTTTCCGACATCTTTTTAATACGAATTGATCAAAAACCCATACAGAATTCTAATAGGTTTTCGCCTCTTGTACTTTTATTATGGTACGTGAAGTTGAGAACTTTTTAAAAAATTCAGTCGTTTTTGAGTTGGGAAGAAAAAAAAAATCTGAAGATCGGAAAAATTTGAATACCTAAATCTAAATTGAAAAAATTTTTAATAGATACTAAAATGTTTTCCAACCATAATTTTTTTCAATTAAAGTTTTCCTAAAAAATTTTCCAACTTTGAAAGTATTCAAATTCATATTCCTTCTCCTTGAAATTTCTTCCATTTCGAAAACTTATTCAATAATTTTTAAATATTTCTTATTTTTTAAAAATAAATTACAACTTCATTTTTTTCAAAATGCCATTTGACTAAATAATTGGAAGGAAATTTTCAGAACCTGGAATTGAAGGAAAAAGAGGGAAAACCCAAATTGGAGAAATTTCATACATCAATTTTTCTGGACGGATTTTACCAAAAATTGGTAGGTACCCTTAAAAAATCTCGATCTCTGAAAAAATCAACGAAAGTCTGACTTTCCTAACAAATCGCCTCTGAAAGAAAATTGTTTGAAGAGTGTCTGAAATGTTGCGAAAATCGTCGAAATTTTGGTTTAAAGAAATCATCAAAAAAAAGTCAAGAAACGCTCGAATTTATCAAAAAAAATTATTCTAAAGTATTTTTTAAAATCTCGAAATGGGAATCAAAATTCATAAATTTTGGAATTCGATCACTTTTCAAAATGGTTTTACAATTTTCACGTAATTTTTCCGGATAATTTCTTGGTTTTTGAATAATTTATTTTTACAATATTTTAGTAAATAATTTTCAATACAAAATAATCAACAATCCATTTCCTTTCCACTTAATTCTAGGTGGCGGTCTATTCAACCCAGAACGAAGCTTCCACTACTTATACACGATGCATTGGAACGGTATAATCGACTCAGACCTCGCGAACTCGGAATTCCGGCGCAAACACCACAACATCTTACGCTTCATCCAAGCCAAAAACCTCCTCAGCGCCATGGAAGAAGTGGGCTCAGTATTAAGCTACTTGAAACGGCAAGGCTATCACACCACATACGACCTCAGAGACCCTAAATCCATGGTCGAAAGCCTCCTACCAGATTTTATCACATCGCCAGAAATCCGCCAAGCTCTGCATGTTTCCAATACACCCTTCCATAACGCCACCCAATTCATCATAAAAGATTGTTTCTTACCAGCCAACGAACTCTACAGCACTATTTTCTCCAAGTACAAAATACTCCTGTACCATGGTCAATTCGATTTACTCTCTTCCTACACTCAAATATCTGAATTCTTGACACATCTGACTTGGTCTCACATGCAAGAATATTACAATGCAAAAAAAGTGAATTGGATACACAATGGAACACTGCTGGGGTACTGGAGCCAGGCTGGAACCCTGACCCACGTAATGATTCGCAACGCTGGACACTTCGTCGGTAAATCGCAACCGAAAAGTTTACTTCTGCTGTTCGATAAGTTCATAGGGAATAAATTCGTTTGAAATTGAACGGGTGTTCCATGAATCGCCTGCTAACTTATTTTTTTGGATATAACCGGCAACACTAAAAAAAAAACTTGAGATGAACATGTTGCCTAATTTGAAAATTTAAGGGGCAAATACGACTTCTAAAAAAATATGCATCGAAAATTTTTTCAACCATGGAAATGGATCATACTTTAAAAACTGAACAAATTTTCACTACATGACTTTTTGCCTAACATCAAAAATGAAGGGGCCTAGGGCCATTCAAAATTGGAAAAATTTGAAAACTTTTTGAAGCCCATGTATTTTGCGTGAGCCGTAGCCCCTTCATTTTCGACGTTAGGCAAAAAGTGCACAGAACAAAATTTCTCCAGTTTTCAAAGTGTTATCCATTCTCTTGATTAATTGATTTTCTAAAAATTGTTTTTGAAAAAGATTTTTTGTGACCCTTTCAATTTTCGATTCAGGCAGTCATATAGTGAAAATTTGTTCAGTTTTCAAAGTACTAATCGGTAATCCATCCCCCCCCCCCCAAAAAAAAAGGTTTGGCAGACGATTCATAGAGCACCCTGTATATATGTACATGAGATATTTTTCTAATTTTAAAAATACCTAAGTATCGTTAAAAAAATTTTAAAAGTCAGTGTTTAAAAATTACGAAAATGTTTCATTTTTTGTATAAAAATTACTATCCATCGCAAATAAATAAATTCACGGGATGATTTTTTTCATGAGTTGAACTCTTCACTTGAACTGTGATCAGGATTCAACAGAAGCTCGCTTCCAACACCCACCAAAATGTAGCGTTCAAATTCGCAAAAGCATCCCCTCCATCGCGTACCAATAAAAAAGAAGCGAGCGACGCGACAGGAACGTGCTGATAGAGGAAGTACTTACCTTCCCACTGAAGAAATTTTAATTGAAAAAATTGAACATTTTAACAAATTAATTGGGAAAATTAGACAGTAGAAATTCGATTTTTTTTCTTGAAACTTGGAACTAGGGGGCTCTGCCCCTAGCCCGCTTTGCCATAACTGCAGGCTCGCGTCTTCGCTTTATTTAAAATTACTTCCTCGAACTCAAGCTCAACCAATATAAAAATATTTTCGATATTTTTAAATCAACGTTATTAAAAGATTTGGTCTACCTGCAAATTTGGCTGTTTCGTATTTTTATTGAAAATATTTTTTTCATACAGAAATAAAACACCCTAATGCACCTCGATTTTTCAAATTTCAAAAATTTCTATCATTGCGACTAAATTGGATACGGGGGGGTGGGGGTTGCAGCATTGAATTAACCAAGTAAAACACTACACAAACACAACATGGTAATACTAAACCTCTATTTTGCAAATAAAAATTTTTGACAACAAACAATTTTTTAATGAAGAACTTGAACATATTATTTCAATTTTGGGTAATAGTCCCACTTTCTCATTTAATTTATGTAGTCGTAAAAATAAAAAATTTTGAAATTTGAAATATCAAAAAGTGCAATTTTCCTTGTTTTTTTTTTTTTTTAAATTAAACACTGGTAATTTTTTATTCCAGCACGATACAGGGATGGGGATTGCGCCATTGGAAAAATCAAAAAATATTCTCCTAGAAACACTACTTATAATGGTAACTGAAGAGGACAACTTTTTTAGTTATTTACAAAAATAAGAAAAATTATCAACTTTTTTACTTTTTTTTCGAATGTTTGGCGCGGTAATTTCACCCAAACGAAAAAAATTTTGAAAGGCATAATTCTGCCCCTTCAATTCCAAACGTAGGCAAACCTACTCACGTAGACTCAAAAGGTGTTGCACTATTAATTACTGGCCAAGAGGATTTACTATTGAAACGGAAGTGGAACATTCTGTATACTTGATAGATTAGACTTTCTACCGTCCTTTAGATGGTACCATATTTATTTTTAAAATTTCGGAAATTGAAAAAATTTTTTCCCTAATAACCCAGGTATGTAGAATCAATAGATCAAAAAATTCGAATAATAGTTTTCAATTTGAAACCCAAATTTTGTTCTGAATACATTCTATAATTTTCAAAAATTTCCATGCAGGTACCCTAACAATATCGCCACAATTTTTGGAAATTGCATCAAGTTACTCTCACATTCCTCTCACAATTTTGGCAAAGCAATTTTTTTTCAATTGAACGAAATTTTAATAAATAAAGAATGATATTCGTAAAAAGAACTGAATGCATTTGGGATTTTAGAAAAAAAAATCATTCACTAATTTAAAAAAATATCAGAAAGAAAGAAAATGACCAAATTTTTGCTCTTAAGATATATATTCTTTTTATAATTTTGGTTATTTCTTCCTTTTTGATTATTTCAATTCCAATGCTCACTCAAATTATTCACATGAAAAATTTTAGTGAAAAAATTTGAAATGTTTATAATTTTTACAACAAATTGAAAAAAATTTTGTAATTTTTTACAATCGAAAAAATTGAAGAAAATATTTTTGTAATTTTTCAAATCCATCTGGCGAAATAATTTTTCCATTTTTTCGATTTTTCCTGAGACTAACAATAACCTTAAAGTAAATTATCTTTTGATTTGTTTCGATTTTTGCTCAAAATTACATAGATCGATGTTGGAAAATTTACTGTAATACATTTTCTCAATTATGTTTTGATTGTAAAAAATTACCTTACTGAGTCGCAGTGTCTCAGTCAAACTTCAGAAAACAAATCTCAAAATTGAAAACAATTTTTGTTTGATTCCAATTTGAATAATTTTGACTTCGCAGATAATAAAAACAACTGGCGTTTGAAAATAATGAAGCGAAGTTCTGTCAATTTTTTCATTTCTCACATGTGAGGTATGAGTATGAGTAAAAATTCTCCACTCCTTCCACTCCCCCCCCCCCCGAAATGATACGCACGTACTAGATCCAGACAACTACCTCATTTTCAGCAAATAAGTATTTACTGAAAATATGTAGTGAAAAAAAAATCATCTTCTAAATGCCATCAAAGGAGAGGGGAGAATTATTTAGATTTTCATGATTTTTTGTTGTAGCTATCGCGCGATTTTTCCAAACTCAATCCCCCACAACCTTCTCCCAATCAACTTCAGTCTCAAATTTTGGCTGCGGAAGTTCCTTTTGATGTTCCACAAGCCTTTGGAAAAATATTTTCCAGTGACACTTTGAGCACGAGAAGCTCCATTTACTGTATGATACTATGATCTATTCAAAAAACAATACTCGTCGCGACCAACGCTTACCGCATGCTGTACTTACGTAGATCCGGAAACATACTAGGAATTCCTTTTAGCTGGTTAGCAACAACAATGACCCCGATTATCTGTATTTTCTGCTCGACTACGTACCTACAAAAATATACGAAATATTAAACGACTTTTTCATTATAATCTTCAAGTAGGTATCATAAAAATGATTTAGGTAAGTAATATCTTATTCTTATCCAACCAAGAAATTTTCTGAATATCTGTATTATGGTTTTTTTGAGACCCCTCCCGATTCCCCTCCACTTCCTCACTCAAAGAATCCAAATCCAATTTTTGACCCCCTGAGGAATAGTTTTAGCATCCAGACCCACATATTTAGGTATATTCATCTCTTTTCAAGAAATATTGTTTTCTGATTTTTTATTGAATTCTAAAAAAGCATCGAGAAAATGGCATTTCTAAGGGCTGATGAAAAATGGAACCAAAAAAAAAGAGGGAATGAATGGTGAACTTTTACCACATCATTTTATGGTCTCCTAGACATAACTTCTATTTTAATTTCGAAAAAAATTGAAAGATGTTCACCCTTCCAAAGAAAGTATCCCCAACTGAAGTTGAAATTTAATGCGTCGAAACAAAAATAAATCGTAAGTAGACTTTTAAAAATGTCAGACTCAAAATTTTAAACGCTGAAGTTTATTTCTTTAATTTTGGTGAATTTTTCAAATTTTAAAATTACATCATCGCCTAGCGAAATATTGAAATTCATTTTCGATGTTCCGAATCAACTCTAAATGGTTTCAAGACGTTTCAGAGCCTCTGAAGCCTTTAAAAAATTTTATTAAAAAAGTTATTAAAACAAAATATTGTTTTGAAAGTTTGGAAAAAAAAATTAAAAATTATCACAAAATGTTTGAATTTTATAAACCGCGCGTTAAACAATTTTTTTAAATATTTGATTTTTCAATTCAATTTGGAGAATACAAAAAAAATTGCTCAAAAAATGAATAAAATGCAATTTAAGTGTCCAATTTAGGCAACGATTACACAAGTCGACAAAAAAAATTTTGCTCTGGGTCCCGGTTCTAATGCCAAAATTCTGATTCTAGACATCAAAACACATCACCTCGCTCAATCTTGGCTTCCAAAGTTTGCGGGGAGGGGAGGGTCAAAAAATCGTATTTTTGAGAGCAATACTTAACACGAGCATTAGAAAACAATTCTGAAAAAAAATTTGGCCGGTCTTTAGAAAATTTTACGGTGAATTGAATCACGTGACAATGAAGTCAGGACTTTGGAGCCGAATTGCCTAGCTCGAGTTTTGAAGGGGCAGTGTTATCCAAAAATTAATCGAACTTTGATTTTTGATCGAAGATTCTTGTTCCCTCCTTCAAATCTCGAGTAAGGCAATTTACGCGTATAACAATAATAACTCGTTTTATCCACCTGCATCAAACTCCCACCTTTTTCTCTCAAAATTATGAATTTTTTTTTTCATGACTTCGAATTTGAATCTTTGATCAAAAAATGAAAAGCAAAAATTTCACAATTTTGAAAAAGTAAGGTGGGGGCTAAAAGGAAATAATTAATTTTTGGACCCAAATTGGGCCCCAAAAAAGAACGTTCAAAATTAGTGAAAAAGTTGGAAACGCTCCGCCGCTTTTTTTCTTTTGCCTTACTGAGCTCATACACGAAACTTCCCCTTTCTGCTAATTTTTTTAGGATTAGGGCTTTTTTTCACCTAAAATGACGGGTACGCATATGACTTGGGCACCACAAAGAATAGTGTGTGTATCGATATATTATATTCAATGGAATATGTAATTATACGGTTCCAGAAAAATCACAAATCTGGAAATTTATAGTCACGTAAACATTCCATCTTAAAAATCAAATTAGAAAAATTGAAAATATTCGACTTCAAAAAACCAAAATCCACGATCGAAGCCTCCAACCAGACTCCATCACATCATCAGCAATCCGCCAAGCTCTGCATATTTCCATCCACCCTTCAATAACAATACCAATTCATCTCAAAAGATGGATTCCTATCAGCCACCGAACTCGACACCATCTCCTCCAAGTACAGAATGCTGCTATTCCAAGGGTCAATTCGACTCACGTTGGAAACTTCGTTAGTAAATCGCATCCAAAAAGTTAAATTCTGCTATTCGATAAATTCATCGGGAATAAATTCGTCGAAAATCGAACCGATTAATTTAATAACGTTGTTTATTGTATCAGTAAAATTGACAGTGCATTGGTATTTCATAGAGATAAATGATATGGGGGAAGGAAAAAAATGTCGAGATGAACATTTAAAAATGTAAACTACACGCTAAAATGAATAAAACTATAATATACTAATGTAAATTCTTCCTTTACTCGTCTTACTACCGCTGAGCGACTTGAACGTACATAAATAGCACACGAAAAAAAAAATGAGAAAAGAGAAAAAATTCATTAGGTAATACTTTTCTAAAATCACATTAACCCCTGACAACAGGAACACTTTGATAAAGATGGCGAAAGGACGCAAATGAAAATAACGTTGATTTTGAATCGATTTTCCCTTCAAAACACACGTCACAGCCCAAATTGATACGCCGACCCGACCCCACCCACAGGATATAAATTTTCTCCTATGACTAGTAAAATTTAAACAAAAAAAATAACCAAATTGGTAGTCAACTGTGATGGCGTAATTTCGACCAATTTTTTTTTTTAAACGAAAATTCATCATTTCACGAATGAAATAATATTTTAAATTAAAAAAGGAACTGGCGCTAGTTGAAAAAATAATGTCAATGTATGTAAATAAAGCTAAAATACTATCTTTTCGTATCATAATAGTACAGATGACGTATCTACATGTTGAAAAAAAAAGTCACACGCAACGACATCGATGGAGCTATCGAACAGAAAAAAATATTAAACTAAATTAAATATAATAAGTTAAACTATAAAAATGTGTACTGGCATGGCATTATTTTGGATGACGTTGTAGAAGCTTTGTACTCTATTTTTTTCATTAAAAACTAGTCATCTAGAGAAATAGTAAAAAAAAAGCCGATCCAACGACATGAATTATGTACTAAAGTGTCCCGTTAATTCTACCATTACCATTGACCACAGGAAGAGGATTTTTCAATTCTTCTAGTTTCAAGTCGTCGTTCAAAGTTGCTTCGATACTTGAGCCTGAAACGAGGAAAAAAAATTCATGAAATAGAGAAAGGGAAATTTTTACGAAAATGGGAATACGAACCTTTGAAATCGTTACAATATTTATCAGAATTATTCCAATCTTCGACCAGGGATAAATTAAACATCGAGTAATCCGGATTACCGGTGATTTCGCAATCGATATTTAAAAATGGTGGTAACTTATTCTGCAGTTCTTCGTCTTTCAACGAGGTGTACGTTTCCAAAATCATCAAACCTTTACATCTGTAAAATAAATAGAGGAGTGGGGGGGAGGGTTAATTAGGCATTCTCAATAGAAAGTTATTTATACGTGTGTTATGTAGGTACTCCACGTAATATGCATTATTTTACTAAATTAAATCAACGAATTGTTCGAACTGAAGAGAAAAGCTAATAAGAAGTGGAGATGAGAGCAGAGTTGAAATACAAAATTAAGATTCTAAACATAGAGATTCGAATTTTATTACGACATTTTCAACAATTGGCATTCGAAACAGTTTTATTACGCAGAACGAATTTGAAAACCAATCGATATTTATGGAGAAATTATTTCGGTGGAAAAAAAAAATCAAAATTGTACAAGGAAACAAATATTATGTCGAGATGTTTTCATGTTTCAAGGTTTTTTCCCATTTTCAAATACAAGGTCTGCAATAAAATCCGAGACATTTTTTCCAAAACTTTTTTCATAAGCGAATTTAATAAATGTATGACTTTTATTTGTTCGCTTTTGCTTCCTTCCTTGGCAAAAAAATTGAATCGATTTGAGTCGAAAGAAATAAGGACGAGGATTTTTTTTTGGTTAAATTAAAAACGTACATACAACTTTTTCGATAGTTCGCAGACGAGAGTATTTTCATTGGACATTTTTTTGTTAAATTTTCAATTCATTCTAATCGATGTTTCCGAATTTGAACATAAACAGCTCGAATTAGAAAAGTAGGCATCATAAAATTCAATTTTTCAAAACAAACATTGTGTGCTGAAAAATTTTATAAAGTTCGAAATTTTGAAATTCATTGTCAAATGAAATTATTTGGCATAAAAATTCAAATTTGTTCATTGAAATTTTCAACTTGTTTGAATTCTGTGAATTTGTTCAGTTGGGGAAAAAGCAAATATTTCAAGTTTTCGAACATAAAATTGGTAATTTTTGAAATTTTCCACTCGAATGGAATTTTTTGGCCTCGAAAAGAAACTTTCATAGTTTTTTGGGATAAAACTACAAAACAAATCTGGTATTGAAACTTAAATTCCTGGATGAATCATTTCTGATTTTTCTTAAACGTGAAACCTGAAATACTTTGAATAAAAATTTTTTACAATTGAAAAAATTCCTAACCCAAATAATATTTTTTCAAGAAGTACGAAATATTTTGGATTCTTTGGTAAATCAAGTTTCAATTTAAAGTTTCAACGTCGTATCGTTGAATATTAATTAATTTCAATTTTTATGTACTTGTAATTTAATTTTCAGGGATCTGGTCCGCAGCCAGCCTCAGACAATTTTTCCGGAACCGGAGGCACTTTTTTAAAAGTTTTGGAGCCTGAGAGACTTGAATTAAAAATCTTGGAGCTGGAGACGAAATCAGAAAAACCAGACTCCATCCTCCGGATTCTTAGTAATTTTTCCCAGTTTTTGACTCGGTTAAAAATATAACATACCAATTTTTTAAAATTTCTACCAACATAGATAGACTTTTTGAACTTGAAACGCAATATTTTATCTATTTCTGAGCTGCTAATCGATAACAAATCAAGCACTAAGGTCAATAACTTTTTTGAATTGAAAATATTTTTCAAACCTGTAATGCTCAATTTTCTTATTTTCTAACTCAAAAAGTAATAACTTTCAGTTCTGAAAATATTTTTGACTCAAATAAAATCACTGAGACTTGGAAAAATTTTCTTTTTGATTTTTGGCTCAATGCAAATACAAAGACACACCGAACTCAGAAAAATTTTTTTGAAAAATTAAATTCAAATTCTTCGGAAAATGTTTTTTTTTACGTTTTCAAGAATCAAAATACAAAGCAATTATTTCGATTTTTAAAAATCAAGGTCATAATTTTCAGAAATATCTGATTTCGAATCAACTTAATTTGTCACCCTCCCCCCTCCTCCTACCAACTTTCGTTGAATTTCAAAATATTATGGAATATAAATGTGTATTTGTTCAAAACTGGCCAAATATTGAGGTATAAGATTCTTCAAATTTTGAAAAAAAATTCAATCTATTTTTCTAAAATGAAAACCAACAAGATTTTTGGTTTTCAAAGTAAAATACTGGTAGAGCACGAAAAATTATCAAAAAATTAATTCAGAATTTGATTATCAACTCAACATCCTCTTATCCTACCTCTGAAATCCAAATGAAACACCAAAATGCGCCGAATTCAAAATCAATTTGTAACCTCAATTTTTGCATCGAGCAGCTGAATGAAAAATCTATGCAAGTCGGAAAATGAAAATCTTGGGAGAATAAATAATTTAAAATTACCACAAAAATTTTCAAATTTGTTTGATTTTGGTTTGTTTATCAATATTTCTTTCCCCTTTCCGTTCCCAAATATTATCAAATTCCAAAATTTTCAAAATTGGTTTTTGTTCTTCCTTTTGTTAATTCATTGAGTAGAAAAATTACAATTCAATTGACTCAGTTTTTGAAAAAAATTGAAATAAAAGTACGAATTATTTCAAATTCTTCCTTACTTCCTTCAATTTAAAAAAATTCAAAAATCAAAAATAATGAAATCATCAAGCTACAGGCTACCTACTTAAAATTGAAGATTCAAATGTCGCATTCGAGTCGAAGTACCAAAACAATTGAAATAAATGATACCACAAAAAATGCAATTTCTGCAATTTTCTCAAAATCTGACATGAAATTTTCAAAAATCGTAATTCATGCATCTCAAAAAAAAATTAGTTTCAAATTAAAAATCGAAACGGTAGGTGTATTAATTACTCACTTACCATATTTCAATAAAATTTAAACATTTTTCTGAATGAAGTGGCATTAAAAATTTACTCGAGAAATTATGTATTAGGAAAATTTTTTTAACATTTTTTAAACAAATTTTCGACATACTAAAATCATTTTTCCTAGTGACCAAAAATAATTCAAGAGCTAGGTTCTTCACAAAACAAAAATCAAAATTCCTCATAATTCAAAAATCTTTTCATTTTTATTTCAATTCGAATATGCAGACGCCCGAATTTTCGAATCGAAAAAATAATCAGTAATTCTCTCATAAAATAATTCTCCCCCTCCTCCTTCCACCCATCACACCCCAAAATCTACAAAAATTGAAATAAACTCGACTAACCTAGGGTGGCAAGGTTCGCGATAAATATCCAGCTGGAAATACTGGTTTTTATAAAGGAAACATCGTCGTTTCTTGAAAATAGGAAAATGAGCTTCGTCTCTTTGAGAAACCATGTTCAAATAGTCTCTCTGCGTCAGCTGGGTTTTCACCTCGATCACTTGGCCGTGCTTCTTGGGTTTTCTGATGGTGTGCGTATAAGCGTATTGACCTGTGTAACCGCGCCGAAATATTAATTACACGTAAATATTTACATAGGTAGGCCCATTTTACAATGCTCCATCCAATACATACCTTTTTGACCACGTTTACGAACGCGAGCTTGAAATTCTTTCGATTTCATTTGCAAATAATGATGAACGACTTCGAAATCCTGAAACGAAGGGAAAGCCGAATCCGGCGGGAAGGGTAATTTAACGAGCCATTTCCTTTTCTTGGTATTATTGGACAATCGATCACCCGGATCAACTCCTACTTTTTGGCAAATCACCTGTTCCACGTGCAAAAACCCACCAATTAGTTAATCAAACACGTTTAAAATTTGGGTATATACCAACTTGGCAAAATAATCCAAACTAACCGCAATCAATCGACAAATTTTCGTCTCGAAATCGGACGAATTATCGATCACGTCGAAGTACGGATGGCCCAACCAAGCGCTGGCGTTTCTGCAGTCGACTTCACGAGCTTTTTCCACGCCTTCGCTTCGACAGCTGTGGTCCTGCGAGATAAAATTACGGTTTAGCTTTTACGGTACATTGCGTCAGCGAGATCGGCGCGATGCTCGATGTACTCTTACCTCAATCGTGTAAAATTCTTCCGCTCCGTTGGCCGCCGAAACCATATGGATAATTTGATTATACCTCGCGTCTCGTAAATCGACCACGTTCAGATTATTAGCGACCAACATTTGTTCCCATTTTTCGGGCGTTATATCTGTAACAGGTACATATTACACACCTTGAAAAGCCAAATACCGTTAAACGGTGTATTGGTACGACAAACACGTCCGCTTAAAAAACTATTGCCAAAATTTAGCGCATAAAAAACACATACAAGCCCCCGAGTTTTACAACTTATCATATCGTATCCGTATTTGTAAAAATAAACCGTAAAATAATTCGCTTCTTCGTTGAGCAAGTGTTTTGCTCGACGATTCTTCGAAATTATCGCTTCCTCTTCTGATCTTCATGGCGAAGCAACGCAACTTCCGCTGTCACGAGTCAAATAAGCCGACTCGAAGGTGATAGATGGGCGAATGCGGGGTGAAAAATTCTACCTAACAATTGTTTTCATCGTAGACCATCAAACTTGGCACAGAAGCCAAGACTACGTGTGCTTGTTTTCACTTTTTTTTTCGTTTTTCGCCATTCTCTAGCGTTATTATTTTACACCTATTTACCAACTATGCTGGTAAAAAAGCACGGATAATGTGAAAAAAACACGCAGAAAATTGGGAACGATGAGACCGGAAATGGTATGGGGAGGGGGAGAGAAAAGCAGGAGTGAAAAATTCATTTGAATGGGGAAAAAATGGAAAATGAATCAGATCAAATTTCGAATAAAAAATACGCTGCATTGAAAACCAAGGATAGGCAAAGAGGGGGAGGGCATTAACGAGGATTTTTCGAACAGTGAACGGTAAAGAAAAAAATTTTCTTTTCAACTTACTTTTTGCTCCTTTTAAACGGGAATTTTTCAGTGAATGGCGATTAAATTGAACAAATAAAATACCTTCAATTAGCAATTTTGAGAGGAGCGAGGTGGAAATTGAAAATTGAGCATTCTACAAAAAAAAAGGTGGGTATTCGTATTTTAAACCAACCTCCTCTTTTCACTTCTCTCAGCTTTGATGAAAATGGGCCTCCAAGAAAAAATAAAATTGCTTTCTTCAAATAAACTCAAATTTTGAACAAAAAAAAAAGAGTGTGAAGTGGTCAGGAAAGGAGCAAGGTTTATCCTCAATACCGCTGGGATTACTTTTCGAGTTGAAAAAATCAATTCAAATCAGAAATCACGAGAATGATTCACAAAATCATACTTTTGGATGAAAAAAGAGGGAGAAAATTGAAGCCAATAAATGAAAAGGTAACTTTTGCTATTATGAAAATATCTTCAAAGACTCTCGATTGTTTTCCACTGAAGTGCCCAAGATCCAGTGGCATAGTCGGGGGATTCAGGTGGTCCCGACTCCCAACTCTCATGAGATTAAAAATTTAAGTAAAAAAATTTCTTTTATTGAATGTTCGGACCCCCTCCCCCAATGAGAAATTTCTGGCTACGCCACTGGCAAGATCTGACCTATAATGAAAATTTATCAAACAAATCTGTCAATTTTCACAAAAAACATCAAATTTAAAGAAAAATAAAATTATTCTGATGTTCAAATTCGAAGGAAATAAAACCCCAGGAAATGATGAATCCCATATTAGAATTTGAAATAACAGTTTTGATTTTAAAAAAATTATAGCTCTTTCTACAATAAATCATATAAGTTTAATAATAGTTTTAATTGTAATAGATTTTAAAATTTATATGATAATTTATATAATAATTTATATAATAATTCATGCTTTATCAATTCGAAAAGGTCAACTAAAAATTAATTTCAAGCTTGAAAAAAAAACACGATCGTTCTTTGAAATATTTAAGAAATTTTAATTACCTATATTTCTTTCATTTAAAAAAAAAATCAAAAGTTTTGAAAAAAATTAGCAGATTAGTTTGAAAATCGACAAAGCTGCAGGAAATTTTCATCAAAAAAGGTGATCAAATTATATTATGAAATCTTATAACAATATGGAATCTGAACAAGCTGTGACCAGGGGGAGGGGAGGAATCCTGGGAAGTGGATCTGAGTGATCAGCATTTTTCAATCACAGCGAAATTTCATTTTTTTAAAGAAACTTTAGTTTTGAGTCGAAAACGTTTCACAAAAAAATATAATTTCGGTCTAAAATTTTTGAATTTCAGACTACTTCAATGAGCTAACTTCGGTTGACTGAAATTTCAGGTCTAAAAATTTGATAGAAGAATGCCACATTTTGATAAAACGTGATAATCCCCCAATACTTTCTCCACAAATTTCAAAAAAAAAAATTTGAGAGCTGATTGAATAAAGGGGAGGGGACAGAAAGAGAAAACGATTTTCAATAATTTTTGGTATCAATAATGAATTAATGAAATCCATAAACACAGTCACCCCTCCCTTTTTCCAACACGGTACTTTTAGTTCAACAAGAATGACTTCCAATCCCAAAGTCAGACAAAATGTTGAAAATTTCGGTAATAATTTTTCATTTCTTGAAATTGTTGATAAATTTTCAAGAAAAAGAAGATTAAAATATCTGACTATTGACAAACACGCCAAAATTTCTAAACTTAGTTTTTTAAGTCTACCAAAATGTCATTAATTAAGCCAATAATGTTCAAAATTTGATGCATAAAATTCGAGTGCTAAAATTTAACGCAGCAAAACGTTGAATCGAATTTCAAGGAAAAAAAATTAAGTTCGAACAAGAGTTCGAAAAATTCAGAAAAATTAAAAAAAAATAATAAAATTACAAGACCGAAAAACTGTGAACGACAATTTCAATGAAAAAAAATTAGTAAATTTGCTTTTCTGCAGCCATCAAAAACATTTCCGTAAAATTTACAGTAAAAAGTCGACGAAGACGAAAGATGAAAGGGCAAAAGACGAATCACTCTTCTTCACTTTCTTCTCATTGATTGAACCATCACTATGTGTTCCAATAATTCGCCACACGATTGAATTTCAAATCTACACTACAGTCAAGAAGCAGCGCAGGGAACATGGAGAAAAAATCAATTGCTGAAAATCTGTTTTCATCGATTTTCTTCTCATTATTGCGTCGTTGAGTAAAATTATAAAACTGTCGATAAAATTTACAAAAAGATTAAGATAAGAGCTTAATCTTGAACATCTGATATTCAATTAAGCGAATCACATTACATAAAATCGATAAACTGGTATCTCTTATTCATCTACATTCTCAACCGATAAAACATTTATAATTTTCACCATATTGACAGAAAAATTCAGATTTTAGACCACAATTCCGTACAAGAAATGCCTAAATCTAAGTATCCTTTGAATCCTATTTCCCTTCCAAACGAAGAGCCAAATCCAAAATGACTCGAAATGTAACGAATCGACCCAGGTATACTTCTGTCCTTTTGGAAAACGTTGTTTCTTCAATAACAGCTACAAAAAAATATTTTCGCAACTACATAACTACGTATAGTTAAGTACCTCTATCTACAATATCTAAAATAACATCTAATCCTTTTCAGTCTACAGGTCCACATTCCCAATTTCTCTGGGTGCGGGTAGTTTATTATCGTAATAAAATACACCCAACAATAAAAATCTTGATATGTAAAAAAGGCAACAAAAAAATTATCACAGTCGAATTACTAATACATAAATAAGTTGTAAAAAAAAAGAAAAAAAAAGCGTTTGAGGAGGAAAAAATACAAATGTAAACAAATAGATGATCATACAAATAGGTACCAACAAATTACACAGATGATCCTATTACAAGTCAGCAATTTTCAGCTGATAAGCAATATGCCGCAATTTTTACCCCATTTTATCAATATGAACGGATACATGGATGGCAAAGACAATATTAGACAGAGAGGGGTATCCATTTATGACCCACATAGCTTAGAAAATTAGAATGAAAAAATCATTCTTTTCATATTTTCTCAGCTCATAGACTGACTCGAGCAGGGTTTCTACATTCAAGTTGATCGGTTTGGAAACGAAAATAAATTTTTTGATCAAGAAACCAAATTTGCCAGTTCAGATGTCTATCAAGACGACTTCAAACAAGATGGAAGTCATTCAACTCTTCGCCGTGATTTTCTTATTGACATCTTCAAGAACGGCTGAGGTCGTAATATGAATTTAATACGCGATATTTAGAGACAAAAAAAATATTAAATGCATGCTGTTCCATTATTGAAATTATAGTGTATATTTAACATATTTTTGCGATTCGTAAAATTCCGAGGAGAAAACCCCAAATTTCATATTACATATTTAGCATATTTTGACCAAAAAAGTATATTTTCATTAATTTCAGAGCAATTTTTGGACCACTTTCCCGTTTTTATGCATATTTTTAGCTTTTTTTCCAGTATTATTACGAAAATTTCCACTTTTAGTTTGCTTTTCTTAAGAAATTAAAATCATAAAACAGTAAAAATGCGTCGAAAAAAATTTAAAAAATATTTTTGAAATAAATTCATTTTTTGATGCAGATATTTGTATTTTAAACAATGAACATTTTTTATTCTGAAAAGTGTCCTTTTCAGGAAAATGGTGGAATAATATAGCACGGAACTGTATCAACAGTGTTATGGTGTTGCTCAGGTAAAAAATGCCTTTCCAACGATGAGCGGTTCTGTATGTCAAAGAAACGATCATCACATTAATTAGATTTGCTCTCAATCGTATTCATAACAGAGCTCAGTTCGACAGATTGTATAAAAACATCTTCCATTTAGATGAAGCTAAAAGATCATGTTCCGAAAACTTCTTGAAGAATAAATTTTCTGAGTTCCAAAAAAGTAAAGCTGAATTGGAAGATGAATATTAAATAAATATTTTTATTATTAAAATTACTGTCATTAAATATATTTATTTAAATAATATAGGTATTGATTACCTATCATTTTTAATTTTAAAATTTTTAATTATTTAAAAAAAAATTTGTTGAATTTTTTATTTAATAATTTATAAAATATAAAAAATTTTATAAGAAAAAAAATTATTTAAGATATCAATATTGCATATTTTGAATATTTGGGGTCTCAAACGCACATTTCCTCGCTCTCTAATGATATCATTTGCTTTCACAGAGATGAAAAAAATCAAAATAAATGCTTAGGTTTACTTTTGACTTTCCTCGCATCAACCTGTACTACTGAACATTCATTTTCGACGTTAACCCTTTGGTACTCGACGAAAAACTGACGGATGAAATTGAAAATTTTTCACGCTGTCAAAATACAACCAAGACCAATATATAGCTGAGAGCCAAAAAAATATTTGCTTCGGGTGAATTGATTCATTAGGAAATAAATAATTATTAAAAATCTTTGAAATTTGGCTGTATTCGTTTCCAAATCTATATGTAGAAGCTCCAACTGAAGTGAAAATTGCGCCAAAATGTAAAAGACTGAAAATTTGGTAAGACAGCATGAAAATAATACGTATTAGTTCAAGGGTCGAATCATCAGGGGAAAAAATGAAAAGAAATCAAAAATTTTTTTCAAAAAAAGTGGAACCTTTTCCGCCGGGTATATCAAAATTTGATCATGCTGGAAGCAAAATTTTCGGATAGAAAAATATTTTGTGGAAAATTCGAGATATTTACAGAAGGAAATTTGTGTAAATATTGAATAATATTTGGAAATTGAGGTTCAAGGCTACATTTGACAAAAAATTGAAAATTTTTTTTCACAAATAGAAAATCCAAAAAAATTGTTTTTGATATTCCAAATTATGTAGGTACATACTTATAATTTGGAAAAAAATTTCATTTCTAACCGAAGTTAACTCTTCATTAATTAAAAAAAATTGAAAATTTTCAACGGAAAAAAATGTTTCATATTTTTGATAAATTTTTCTATGCATTTAAATGGGCCTCAGTGCGATCATGAAATCTGAATTCCAAAAATTATCAAATACTTATACGAATTTCCTTCTGTAAATGTCTCGGTTTCCCCACAAAATATTTTTCTATCGGAAAATTTTGCTTCCAGCAAGATCAAGTTTGATATTTCCGGCGGAGAAGGTTCCACTTATTTTTGAAAAAATTTTCGATTTCTTTTTCCAAAAGTTCGATCTTTGAACGAATACGTATATTATTTTCACACTAATTAATTAAATTTCCAGCCCTTCACATTTTGGCGCAATTTTCACTTCAGTTGGAGCTTCTGTAGATTTGGAAACGAATACATACAACCAAATTTTAAAGATTTTAAAAATTATTCATTTCCAAATAAATCAATTCACCCGAAGCAAATACTTTTTCGGCTTTCTACTATTGGTCTACGGTGTATTTCATCGATGTGAAAGATAAAAATCGAATTAAAATTAATTTCATGGCCCGTAAAATATTTGCGTGCAATTTTTTTCAATAGTAACGAGTTTCAAATGAATTACCAACAAGTATACATTGTAAACGCGAATTTCTTTTCAATTTCAAACTAATTCAACGGAACTGATAAAAAAAATCAAGTAATTGGATAATTTTTCTAGATGAAATAATTAGATAAAAAGTTCAATTTTCAAATTACTATACAGCGTAATTAAAAATGGATCAATTTTATTCTTTCCCAGACAAATGACGCGTGTCAATCTGATTTTATCTCTATTTTAAAAAATGAAAGAAAGTGAAACTTATCAATATACTATCGATGTGATTATCGAGATTAAATTAGGGACTCCTTTCATCAAATCAATTTATAACGATTACGAGCTCCATTTGAAATTGATTCTTGGAACGTTTCATAATCTGAATATCATTCTAAGGTTACAAAATCGTGTATAAAAGTACAAGAGTAATAATGATCATCTTCTTTCTTTTCGCTCAGATTTCAAACCTGAGCCCAAAAACCTCAATTATGAGGGAATCTTCGATCAAACAAAAATCAGATAATGGCCAAAAGTGCCCTAATCTAAATCGAAATCGCGATACAGAAATGAAAATCCCTGTTGATTAAAAAGAAAGTAATTGTTGGGATTCTCACAATTTAATTAGAAAATATTACGTGATATCGAATGAGGTTAGCGAAAAAAAAAAACAGCTTCTCAGATATCTTCAGTCAAGTTTTGTAATACATAAAAATTGATGCATTACAAAAACAGAGAAAAATGAATACGAAAAAAAAAAGCATAATACTCGCAATAAAGGGGTACTAGATGGGGCGAAAAGCTGGCATATTTCTTTTATTTGACAAAAATGAGGAAATGAGTAGATAAAACTTGGCACATTTATGTAAATTATTAACAGCAATTATACGAAATAGTTTTATCGCTTGAGATTTTTATTATGACAACGGAAGTTTCGACATGCCCTAATAAATGTGCAAAACGCGATTAAAAATTGAAGAGGTCGAAAAATAAAGCTCAAAAAACCCGTTGTTTGCTTCCTCACTTTTCACTTTATTTACCTTTTTTCGGAAATTGGAAATTGTGAAATCTTTCTCAAGATTGTTTCATTTATTTCCACAATATTCTCGTAAAGGTTATTTCTATTTCAATTTTAAAAACTACAAAATGCCAGCCGCAGTTTTTAAAACATTCCACCTCACAATCTGATTCTGAAATTGTAGAACGATCCGGGTAAAAAGGGCATTTACTTTGCGAAATGTCTGGCTTGTAATGCAAATTTGAAAAATACGGCGTTGGATCGATGAAAGAACATCGGTAAACGATTATTCAACAACAAATTAATCGAATAAAAATATTATAATGCTTTTGTGTTCATATTTTCATCTCAACTTCACTGGTAATTATTGTTAACATACGTAGAAAGTACTTTGAAATTTAGTCATTTTCGAGTTGAACCTTTTTTTAATAAAAGATTCTGTAAAATTTTTTCCCTTGAAATTTCTTCAACTTTGCAATTTTTTTACAATAATTTAAAAATTTTTCTTTTTTAAAAAATGCAATGGCTAACTTCATATTGTTTTTAAAAATTTCTTATGAATAAATAAAAGAATTTTTAAGAATATGAAATTGAAAAACGAGTGGAAAAAATCAAATTTAGGTTTGAAATAATTTTATTGAAAAAAAAAATTCAAAAATTAGAAATTAGGCAAAATAAAAATACGATTGAAGGGATGGAAGAAAAGACATGAAAAAATTTGGACTCAAAAAATTGGAATAAATTGGACTTACATCGTGGAAATCTTGTTTGTGGTCTGGTTTCAGGATATAATTTAATTTGATTTTCCATTTTTCTGGGCACATTTTACCAAAAGATAGGTACTTGAAAATTTTAATTTTGAAAAAAAAAAGTTTGTTTCTTTCTAAGTACATTTTCCACTGATGGCGACATCGTTACACCCAGCGTAGTTGTTTGGCAATTGAAAAAGAGGATAAAATGTCCTCATCCCGAAGAATATGAATAATTTAGAATAAAAATTGATTTATAATTTTCATTTTGCAATATTTTGATATTTGTTTCTCATTTGTGTTACTTTGATAACGTTTCATATGAAAAAATTAAACTGTTTTTCAAATACGACAAATACGTCTTTTCAAGAGGAAAAAGTACCTCTCTAAGTATCAAAACTTATCGATAAGATATCGATAAACCACGTCAAAATATCGATAAGTATAAGAGCATGATTGAAATTTTTAGAAAAATTCAGAAATAAAACTTTTTTAGATGATTTATTTTCATTTTGGATTTTTAAATGTTTTATAAAATTTTAGGGAAAATCCAAATTTTACTGACATCCTTTGACTTTACCACATTTTCCAGAAAGTGGACACCTCGAACCACTTCCTGATCTAGTATTAGCATCGCAACCATTCCCGTGTTTTCTGAGAGTAAAAAATCTTTTTGACAAGCATACACTTTGATACGAAACTCCTTAATTTATGGAATGCTGAACCGATAACGTAATCGAGACAAATTAGTCTCGTCGCAATTTAAAATACCTTCCTAAGATTTGTCGACAAAAAACCAGCTCAGTCAGCAAATAAAAACAAAAAAATTCAAACGCCAACGCACTAAATATAATATCTGGAGTATAAATGAAGGCATGTTGAACTGTTGAATCAACAATATGTCGACAGCCTGTGCTACGTTTATTTACAACAAGGTGTACTTCTCAGCTATCTCAAACAATTTTTTTTCATATCGTCGAGTTTATTGTTTTCGTAAACGACGCGGAATGAACGCGATTATTTAGTGGTTACGAAAAGGCAGTAACACGACGACCCGATGATTAGATTTTTTTTCAACCTAAGTACTCACAATACGGTTTCCTGCGTAGACAAAACATGGATACGAAAAGCACGCGTTCGATATATTAAATCGAGCGTGTTTCGACGTTGGAAATTCTAATTAGCTGATAAAACAAGCGTGATAAACCACGAGAAAAAGAATTTCGATGGAAATAATCGACCTGAAATGTACCTTTTGGGTAGGAAAAAATCCAACAATTCGTTTTTTTTTCGGAATCAAAACGCGTGATCGAACCATGTATTGTGATTTTTAAACCTTGAAGGAGGCTGGAGAGCGGAGGGCAGGTAGATAATCGTCGCCGCGAATGCTTTTTCATTGATGATAAACACGTGTTGAATGTGCGAGTTCTCGGAGGGTTAAATGGTTTTCAGATGTTTCGATCCGGTTCCAGATAAAGAAGCATCATCCTGTTTTCCTGTTTTAAAGATTTTTTCGTCCTGATGTATCGATCTTTTTCCATTCAACGTGAATAGATACCGAGAAACGGGTAAACCCAGGTATAAAAGTCATTTGAAATCCGCTCGAATGCACAAAAATGTCGTAACAGTTGACCTGCGTTTTAGAAAAAAAATATTTTCGCCGGTGACATTTGTCCAGACAAGGAAATTGATACTGTTTGGTTATTTTAATGGTCGAGGCCATTTGTCCCCTAACGACATTCCAAGTAACATAAGGCGATGGGATCGAACAAGGGACATTTAGAATTTTAGAAGGTATTTGGTAGAAAAATAGTCGACTACGAGTCGATCTTAGAAATTAAGACGAATTACAGCTATAATGTACGATCAATTAACCGAAACGTTTCGGTGTGACCCTGGTTCCGAAAATAAATTACAAATACCAATTAGCGAGAATATTTTTGAAATACCCATTACTATTTGCTAAATTAACCAACACCAGAGTTCGGTTTGTCCAAGAACTCGTGCTGATTGTTTGATCGGATCGTTTACCTCGTACGAGGGCATAAATTCGCGTCGAATGCCAAATCACGACGGGATACAAAATCTAATTTTTTCGAGTTTTCTAAACGCGAATTACGAATTCGAGCTGGATAAATTTTTTTCTATGGCTCGATAAGTCCTTGAAAAAATTCACGGCGTGACGTCAACAGACAGTCTGGCGAATCTTGTTAAGAAGCTTTAGTAATGAATAAATACGTGAAAATAATATTTCACAGTGAAACCTGCGATGATAAATTCAAGGCGATGTTTCGAAATGCTTATTAATCTTTTGCGAATACCGTGCAGTTCATAATATGGGCGAACATTGTATGCAGTATGCGTCTACCTTTTAGAAAAAAAGTGGATTTTTTCGCACAATAAAACCCAGTCGACCTTGATCTATTCCAGGTCGTCGTTGAAACTAAATTTTCAACTGTGACGTCAATCGAACAGCTGGAAATTTTTGTCTCGACGTTTCGAACGAAAAAATTACCCGTTTCGGCGCTGATATTGAATTTATGGGTCACATATGGAAATTTATGAAAGCGAATAACGCTCGCTGGAGGTAGAAAAATTGCGGCATATTGACTTAAAATTACCCCACAAAATAACTAATGACTAGATACTTAACATATTTAGCATGCGGAGAGCAAACAAAAAAAAATGGTAAAAAAACGTTAAAATGCACGGCGATGGTTACTGAATGCGGAATTGATGTGTGTGTACTTACACGACGACACATCCATTGCTCCGCGATCACAAATTATCAGACAGTCCCGTTTACACGACTGGCCCAATTCGAAAAAGGTATTTTCTATTTGTAACATACTCTTGAGTAAGTTCTCTTGGAATTTGTAAGCTGGAAAACAAAATATAAATTTATGATAAGACTTCAGTAAACTTTAAATGGAGACAAATTTTGCAAAAACACATAGAAGGAGGAAAGAAAGGTTGGGTATGAGGAAAAAATGAATTTAAAAAAGTCATCTAGTGAGCTCGGCATTGCTATAGAACCATATATCACACAGGTGAGGTAAAATTCGAGGAAAATTCAATACTTTACACATTATACAGGATTCAAAAATAACATTACGTAAAGTAAGATAAAATTTTGCGACATTTTCGATCAATTTGATAATCAATTAGCTCGTTTGATGAAAATATCGCGCAGTAATTGCATAAAATTACATGAAAAATTGCTTACCCGTATCCTCATCAAGGTCGGCATATTTGACACCACCACTGTAAAAATAACAAACATTTAATAATAGTATACATTCAACAAGCGTAGATTATTAAAAAGTTCGATCTAGTTGAATACTTGGTAAATATTTGAATGATGTTTACCTCAATAACACAGATGCCGTTTCAGGTACCCGATATACCTGTGAAATTAAAATAAAAAATGAATCAATTGTTGCATTACAACAACCTGACAGAAATGAGTCGTAAATTTTCGGCAATGAAATATTCCATACCTTCCATCCAATACTTTCAAAAAATGTACATAATCGGGCTTGACCAGTAGTTTTACCACCACATGGACCTGGAACAAACGTAAACCGAAATATTTTAGCTGTCGAATTGGTACAATGACCCAACACCAAGCAACCATAAGTTCAACATGTATAGCGAAATAATCGATAAAAACTGAAACAGTAATTAATAAAGAATACATACCTCCGGTAAGGACAACTTTGTATATCCGTTTCGGCAGCTTTTCAGAATATTCGGTCATGTTGGAATCTTCAAAAAACATAAGGTTCAAATAAACGCGAATCAAACGTATTTATATACGAAATTTCTTTTAAAACACATATTCGTTCGAGTACTCAAACATTACATGTAACGTGAAGATTACAATGAATTATAACCGAGATAATAACTTTACAGCGGATTAATCGCAAATAAATGGATTCACTGTACGATTTCGTCCACGAGTTGAAAAATGCGCAAATAACTAGACGACGAAACGAGGAATAATGAACTTACAACCTCACAAAAGTTAGCTCGTGCTTTTATTTACGAAAAATGATCATTCTTTCCGCAACGAAAAATCAAAATTTCTCAAAGTTGGCGGTATCGTGACGAGTCTGCGCGTTGAAAAAAATGCCTCAATATTTCTCGAGAAAATATAAAGTAGGAATACTAAGTAGGTAATACGAAAACACTTTTTATTTTTTTTCATCATTCAAATTTTCAAAATTAAATCAATTTTCATGAAGTTTGTGCTCCAAAATTGAAAATTCTAATGAAATTGCAGTCTCGAGATGGATAATAAATTTAATGAATTGTTTTTATAATCATTGATTATTGATTCATTGCAGAAATATTGGAAAAAAAGTACCTCTCACTTTATCGTCGGTTTCCAATACACTTGTCATATCTCCAAAAAGTCCGTTCTCGAAAAGAACGCTTTGTAGGTCAGACCACAACCAACCAGAAGTGCGGACAAAAAATGGAAACGAAAGATACACCATCTGTGATCATTTTTGTTAAAAAAGTTTTTCACATTTCATCATTCTTGTTCCTAAAAACTACCTTCGAAAGTGAAAAATTGAGCGATTTTTTTGATGGAGATATGATAAGTGTATTGGAAACCGACGTTATATTAAAATTATATGCAACGATGCATAAAAAATCCATAACTTGAATAGTTGAACATCATCAGTGTTTTGTTTCGAGATCAATAATTTGAGTGAAGAAATCATAACCATTAACCATTAAATCATTTTTTTTCAATACTGAATTCGTTATATTACGAGTAACATCATTTACTACACGTCAAAATCCACACATAACTCGAAATCATTTTTATCACGATTTCCAGTTCATTCAACTCATTAATATGACAAAGACATACATGAATACGATGATCTGAGAATACCTATGAATAATCAAAATTCGATAAATTTCAAACCTATAAAATTATTCAGAACTACTCATACTACTATATTAAATTCATTCTGCCGAGAATAGTGACAAAAACATAGATCGATGACTCAACGTAAAAGACCAACATCGTCATTGATTTCCCAACAGTCAACAAATTGAAATAAAATTACTTGAAACGGTTGAAACAATTACATAATTTTGGCCAATATCGACATCGAGTAAAACAAATTCAAAAAATAAATGATCCTTTATTTCAAAAAGTTATACAATTTATTGCGAAGCAACGGCTAATTCAAGTTGAACTTTCCTCCAGTTATCCAATGGGCCATGGTCAGGTCTATATTTAACATTACATCCGTCCGGAGCAAATCTTCCAGCTTCTTTGAGTTTTTCGTACTCATCACGTTCGTATTTCGTAAATCCAAATTTCTTACTAACATAGATCTGTGAGAAATTGAATTAGTCATTAGAACATATCTCATTACTAGGAAATTCTCTCAAATTGAACTACGAAATGATACGTACTTTCTGACGGCCAGGGAACTTGAATTTGGCACGTCTCAAAGCTTCAACGACAGCTGCCCTGTAACGATCAGATGAGCGAACGCTCATGATGGCTTGGCCAATTCGTACTCGTGCAACGGTTCCTTGAGGTTTGCCGAAAGCTCCTCGCATTCCAGTTTGCAATCTATACCACGACGTTCAGATTATTATGCGTCATTATCTATATCTAATAACATTCGACATGTACTTCTACGAACCTATCAGCTCCGGCACAGGACAACATTTTATTGATTCTGATAACGTGGAAGGGATGTAATCGCATACGAATATGGAACTGGTCTTTTCCGCAATGTTTAACTAAATATTTATTCGCGCAGATACGACCCGCTTCCAAAGCTTCTGAAGATAACTGTTCATATTCATCTGATACCTGATAACGAAACATTCACAATTCAGGATATCGTTTCACGAAATCAATAGCCTAAAATTGAAAAGTGTAAGAAAACGTACCAGGTGAACACATAGCGGAAAGTCATCAACTCGAGCTTTCTTTTTGCCTAAATCGAAGATACGAATTTTTGGGTCTGGCACACCACGACAAAACCTGGACTTCGGATAAGGTTTGTTCTTACAATAACGATAGCTGAAATACAAAACATCGTATTATAGAGAGAAAATTAGGGTCTAGCGATTACAATAGAAGCAAGATACGATCAAAAACAAATATTTTCAAGACTGCTCAAGAAATGAATACGGAACAGCAGCTCCGGATGAGCCACAATTCGAAGCAGATATAATTCAAAAAAAAATAATAACTCACCATCTCGCTGGTCGACGCCCCATCTTGTCTGTAATAGGACACAATGAAATAAATTAGAGAAACCAAATGTAATGTAATAAATAACTACAATTAATTAACAATTATGAAATAATACTCACAATCTTCTCAGTTCGACGAAATCTTACGAACACTTTTGATCTAAAAAAATTTCCAAACCCAAATGCACATCACACGTGTTCAACGATGGCATCGTTGAATAAATGAGTGCCTTCGTTTTTTTACAATGCTTTCAATTATTACCTATTTTCACTAAATAGGTAAATTTTGTTTATATTTTTCAGTTCCCTCCCTTACGTCTCGAGGTATCGCCCATTGTCGCCCATTCACCCACATTCCAGAAAATAAATTGATAATCTTTCGGAAATTCTGCAGATAATTTGCCTTTTGTTTCATTTTCATTGTCCAGTAGTGAGAAATTCATTCGGATCTAAGGTATACTTTAAATTCGTATTTATTAAGTTATTCGTTAAAGAAGTACTCGATTCCGTCGTTTTATTTATTGAAAAATCCAGCTCTAGTGTTTTAATCTAATTCGACAAAACTTCCATACGTTAGTAATCAACTAATCAAGTAAGCAAGATCATGATTTCCGTTTGGAATTTTTTTGTAATTGCCCTCAATGAGTCATCTACATACAGTGCTACTAGCGATAATTACCGTAGTTAATTCATTGTCGTTGAACTCTAGAGTTAAAAATAATTTTCGTGTTCTGTGTTTTTAGGTATTTCGATTTTTTACATCATATTTATAGCTACGTGTTGTGTTGATTTCAGTTTCGTTTCAGTTAGATAAAATTTCTCAAAATGTCTCTCTATCCGTCATTCGATCAAATGAAAATCAGCGATGGAAATATTGTGAGTTAAAGTAATTTAGAATACAGTTATGATTTACAAATGGTGTTTAACGATTTCCTGATCGTAGGTTCCAAAAACCATCGAACCGATCGTTCCAAAACCTCAACCAGTGGAAACTGCCTTAGCTCCTTTTACCAACGGAAGTGGATCTCTATATCCTGTTCTTTCGGAATATATGGGTTTGGACATCTCCGACAAACTGCCTAAAGAAAGCAATGCTCTCGTAAAGCCAACAATGGTGTGTTTTTCGTTAATATTCCAAAAAATTCGTCCGACTGATTTTTAATAAAATTTTACATTTCAGAATTTAAAAACGATAGAAATTGCTGCGGTGCCTGGTCAGGTTACTCATGGTTTACGTCGGGTAATATTATCTCTTGATTGTTAATTTGATAACACGACCTTCAGCTACTAATGTTGTTCATTTCGCAGCTTACATTATGCAAAGATGCAAAAGGTCGTGTTGGTTTGTTGGTATCTGCCATCAACAACGGTATCTTCGTATGCTTCGTATTGAAAGATTCTCCTGCTGCGATGGGTGGCTTACGTTTTGGAGATCAAATTTTACAAATCAACGATACGTTATTGGCCGGCTATACTGCTGATAAAGTACACAGCTTGATCAAAAAATGCTCGGTTAATAATATCAATTTTATCGTTCGTGATAGGTATGAGTTAGTTTTACGTTGTTACCGGTTACGAGATACGAATCTGAATTTATTTACGAATTATAATCCTCTAATTTAGACCGTTCGAGCGTACAATTACAATGCAAAAAGATAGCTACGGACGTTTGGGATTCGAATATAAAAAAGGCAAAATTATCGCTTTGGTGAAAGATTCATCAGCTGCCAGAAACGGTTTAGTAACCGAACATCATCTTTTGGAAATCCAAGGACAAAATGTAATCGGAATGACCGATAAGGAAATGTCAAAAATAATGGAAACCGGTGGTCAAGTCATCACCGTTACGATCATTCCATCGAGTGTATACGAACAAATGATGAAAAAGTAAGTTCCTCGAGAGATTCGTAACATTTTCTTCATTTACTGATTTGATTTTTTGTCATTTACAGAATGCGAGATGACTACATTAAAGCTAAAATGGACCATTCGGCTCATGCTTAAAAATATTCGTGACACGGGTTTTTTGACCATCGATTTTAGATAAGCTTGGTTATATACATTTCCAATACGTTTATAATATTCCATTTCTTAAAACTCATATCCTTAAATTTTTTATTACTTATTTCTGTGGTGAAATCGTGCTTCTTTAGTTTGTAAGAAATTTGTTCATATTTTAATGCCAGTTAATTCTTCCACGACTGCTCGATTTCCATTTTTATCCAGAGGAGTTAGTTTGGAGTCTCAGATGCTTCGTATCTTGTCAATTCGTTCTCAATTTATTATTTTTATTTTATAATTTCAACGATATCATTCGTTCGCCTATTCAATAGGTAACTCGAAACATTGCCATAATTTTTGGCAATATTTTAAATTTACATTTATTATTACCTTTTCGTAGAATAGTGCTTTCATATGTTTTTGTATTGATTTTCCTCTTTTATTTTTTCTTAGTGAGTAATTCGTTTGAATTTTTACTTTCATTTTAGTGAATATTTTTTACCTTTATATTTTCTTTTTCTTTTTCATAGTTTTTTTTTTAAATAATATTATAATATTCGATTGAAAAGATTCATTATTTTTGTGTGAAAAAAAAAATAATAAAAAAAGAAAACATTTAAAAATATATTTATTTTACAATAACGATGACACAAGTTAATAATTAAGTTTCAACGGTTCTTCAGCATAATAACCTTTGCATTTGATGGTTTTGGCGGCTATTTTTTTATGCAATCCGTCACTCACAGCGCAATCTCCACCAACGAGAGCATCAATAATTTCATCAATTTTATTTTCATTCTCTTTGATGAAAGATTCGACAATAATCTGTTCTTCATCTGTATTTTTGGATCCTATACTGTAAGATCTAGAGGCTCGACTAATACAAGCAATCATGGCGTATATCAACATGGCACCTTCGGCAATTCGATTCAGTTGGAATTGATCATTAACGATTAAAGTACCATCTCTGTATAACGCTTTCGATACGCCAAATTCAAATCGCAAAATATAAGTTTCTAATTTTTCGGCGGCGAAACATAATGATGGATGCAAGTACTCGTAAATCTTCAGGTATAATTTTGGTTTTTTCGATTCTACGGACAGTGTTGAGAATACCATCTTCAATACCTCCTTCGGATATAGGTAAGGATTACGATTACGAACTACTTCATCGTTGATATCATTAGAAATATACTTGAGACCACATAAAGCTATATACATTTTAAGCACTTCGTTGCTCACATCGAACAAAGATAAAATCTTCAAATCTCGGAAATATCTTTCGAATGGTTGATTTCTAATGTAACCTTGACCACCGAGTAGTTGCATACCGTCGGTGATCGTTTGCCAGGCTAACTCGCTGCATAAAACTTTGGTAATGGCGTTTTCTACTTCGCAATCAGCGTCTTCGTACATGTCTAAAATACCAGTAGTGAAATATATCAGACTTTCGATAACATATATATTCACGGAGCTACGAGCCAGTTTCATTTGCGTTAAACCATAGTTACATAAACTATCGCCATAGAGTTTACGCCGTATAGAATGTTCGGTCATTTCTTTTACCATTTTGCGTAAAATGGTTAAACCGAGAACACCGATGATGTATCGATCTTCGACGATGCATTGTCTCGCTATATCGTAACCTTGTTGAAAATCACCCAATACATCGTTACGAGTAACCACTACATCTTTGAATGTAACATCGCACATGTGTAGCCCTCTAACTCCCAGGGTATCTTTACGTTCGCCAACGGTAATTCCAGGCGTATGTTTATCTACCAAGAATATACCAATATCGTCTACATCAAAATCACCTTCTTTTTCGTCCTTTTCGGCGTAATATTTGTTGTACGACTGAGTTGTATTTCTCACTCTGGCGAATACAATAAAAACGTCTGCTTTGTCGGCATTCATGACCCACGCTTTAGTACCATTAATTAAATACCCTTCGTCGGACTTGAAGGCTTGGGTATTCATGGTAGCTATATCTGAACCGGATTCTTGCTCGTTGGCGCAATAAGCTGCGAATGATTTTCCGGATACGAGTTTCCTAAGGTACTTTTCTTTCTGCTGATCGGTTCCGTATTGGTTGATTAATTTATGACCCAAGGTTTCTTGGCTGAATATCATAGCTGCCAAAGACGTATCTTCGGCGAGAATTTCGTACATTCTAGCTCGTTCCGTATGCGTTAGTTCTAATCCACCGTATTTTGCCGGAGCAGATATACCGAACAGTTTTAAATCACGGATTACATTAATGGTTTTTTCAGGAATATCACAAATAGTGTCGGTTTCCTTGGGGTTTACGTTTTCGGCCACCATTTTCTTGAGTATTTCCGTATTAGCATCTAGCAGTTTTAGACGACGTTCGCCGAGGAATTCTGGAAACGCTAGCAGGTTGGTGTCGACACGACCGCAGAATAGAGTTTTCACGAATGGTGGTCTAGGAGGTTCTTTTTTCAACGGTGTTAAGTTGGCAGTTCTGATGGTATCTTCGTCGGCAGGTTCGTATAGCTTGGCTGCGGAACCGGTGCATCGTTTTGGATGGAAATTAGGATTTTTACGAAGACTGGTAAGTCGCCGGAGAGCGGTGTTTTTCAAAACGATCATCGCGAATCGATTCAATGACAAACACGTACCAAGTTCTGTTATGATTGAAGCATCATTTCGATTAGTTTATGGATGATTTTAAAAACTATATTAATGGAAAAATATTAGAGAAAAGACAGTTTTGGCAAAAAATACATGCCGAAATTCTTATCAAATTCAAATGAAAAATTATCAATAAATCAAAAATCAAAAATTGCGATCTCAAAAAGGTCATCAATCTGTGATTTTCAAGATCCTCGTTATTACCTATCTTTTTACCTACTTCATTAATAAAATGTGACCTTGAATTTTTTTGTTTTTTTATTCACGGCAAAATTTTCTCTTAAAATGGAATCTTTATGTGAAAGATAACTTCATTTTACCTTTATCTCATTATTTATTGCAAAAAATAGCAAAATTTCGTTCGAACTACCGAAAAAAATGAAAATATATTTCTTTGGAATTTTTTACCCGCCATTTTTAACCGCCTCATGAATCATCACCGACCTTGTCGAATTGATAACGTGATGTCAATGTATTTTTTCAAAATTTTGCATGGCGAACGGAGTTCAGCGCAGAGCATGTTTTTACGGAAGGTTTAGGTACATTTTTGAAAATAATTAGTTAATATTTGTAAATTATTATCCTTTACGGTCCTCGTATAATGTAAATAAATTGTTAAAGTGTAATTGCAGCTTGTTACTAATTCGATTATTTTGATCACGTTACCGGTGCACCCATATTTACTTTTAAAAAGTGTTATTGAATATCACGATGGGAGCATCATATTTATCACGTCCGAAAAAAGTGAAAGAATCGGAAGATCGACAAAACACTAAGCTCGCTTACGGTGTTAGTTCAATGCAAGGCTGGCGTCTTAAACAAGAAGTACGTATCTAATGACTTACGTCATTTTATTTTCTATCCGTTTTTTATTTGTATCGTTGATGACATCCCTTTCCTGTTCAGAATGGTTTCAACTGAACAAGTACTCATGAAACTATTATTTTACAGGATGCGCATAATTGTATACTAGATTTCGACGAAGAAACCGCTCTATTCGGCGTGTACGACGGACATGGTGGCGCGGAAGTAGCCATATACACATCGGAAAAGCTACCAGAATTTATAAAAGATAACGACGAATACAAAAAAGGCGATTGCGAGAAAGCGTTGGTATCGGCGTTTCTAGCTTTTGATGATACTCTTACATCCAGCTCGGCTGTCACTCGATTGAGTGAAATCATACAAAATGATCGAGAAGATGAATCAGAAGGTAAATTATCATTACTGCGTTACTATATGTTATATTTTACGACCTAATATGATTCGTGTTCGGTACAGAGCAAGAAGAGTCTGGTGCCAGTACTCTGCTATTCTCAGAACGACCTCAGTGTTCGCATTCCAGCAAAGATGGCGATGACGACGATGAAGACGACGAAGACGACGCTGATTACGATTACGGCGACGTTGATCTTGAAACCGAAACTCCAGATTCGTTGCGACGAGACGCCAGTCGACCTTTGGAAGAGGTTATGGCTTCTTATCGTATTCCTAATGTGAACAGATTAATCGCCGGCGAACGTGGTATGAAACCAGCATCACCTTATTTGAGAGGTCGACGCGATGGTGCCGGCAGCAGCGGCGAATGCAGTTCCAGTTTCGCTGGAGAATGTAGTTCTAGTTTCGTTCAACCGGGCCCTAGCTCTTCGAACGAGTGTTCTTCCAGTACGTCTCATAGTCGAGCTAGTAAAGCTGAAGTTAACGGTAGTGGAGATGCTGAAGCTGGTACTTAATTTGGTTCAACCTTCACTTCGAACTATTTTCTGATAACCATCTCATTACCTTATGTAATTTTTGTTTCAGAATCTTCGGTTAACGGCGAACCAGCAGAAGGTAGTTCTAAAGCCATATTAAAAGAGCAATCCGAAGGTATTTATTGTTTTACTATTCACGATGATAGAAGTTCACCTAAACGTAACACCATTGTTGCTTCCTAGAAATTTCAGAATCATCCAAAAGTTCGAAAGATGAATCATCAACGAACGGTCCCAGTGAATCATTGGTCAACGGTTCAGCCAACGTTAACGGTGACATAACTGAAGAAGTAGGCACTTCAACGAAATCAACCCCTACCAAAGAATCACCATCGAAATCGGACGAAAAACCATCTTGCAGTACTCCCTCTAAGAAAAAAAAATTAGCTTTGACCGATTTAGACGACAGCGACGTCGTGAAAAATTTCATCACCAACGATGAAATAGACGAAATCGACGAAGATGATTCTGAAGACGAAACCTTTGAAGTAGAAGAAGGGTAAGTTCAATCATTATTTGTATCATTCATCTCACTGTTTATTAATTCTCGTATTTTACGATTATTTTAGTGGCGATAGCGATTCGGACGAAGAAGATTTCGAATACCCTGAAAGTTTACTTTCCAAACTGAAAAGACGATTATGTCAAGTAGCCATGCAAGCTGAAGCCATCGACGATGATGACGACGACGACGACGACGACGACGATGATGATGAAAATGACCAACTCAGTTCTTCCATGCTTGAAGATGAAGGTGAAGAAGAAGAAGATGATGGAGAAGATGAAAGCGAAGGCGAAGAGGAATCTGAAGACGACGATAGCGACGAAGAATCTATCGATTTATTCGGCGATGGATTAAAAGTAAAAATTAGTGATCACTTCGTACCATTCTGACGTTCCCAACTAACCTTGTTTTTTGTTCACGTAGCCCGGAGTCGAAAGCGGATGCACAGCAGTAGTCGCCTTGATCAAAGATAACACCCTTTATGTCGCCAACGCCGGGGATTCTCGTTGTGTCATTTGCAAAGATGGCAAAGCGATTGATATGTCCGAAGATCACAAACCCGAAGATGATTTGGAAAGGACACGTATTGAAAATGCTGGTGGTAAAGTCACCGCCGATGGCAGAGTCAACGGTGGACTTAATTTATCCAGAGCCATTGGTAATTTTACTCTTCGTTTCCTCGTGTCTTCAAAGTCGAATGGTATTCTGAAATTTTTCTTTTTTAGGTGATCACGATTACAAAAAAAATACCGAATTATCCAACAAAGAACAAATGATCATCGCTTTACCGGACGTTCGTGTTTGTAAATTAGAACCAGACGTTGAATTTATCGTTTTGGCCTGCGACGGTATTTGGAACTCTATGACCAGTCAAGAAGTCGTTGATTTTGTTAAACCGAAAATTCAATCTAATCAAAAATTATCGACCATATGCGAAGAGGTATTTACCTTAAAAACGTTATTCTTCTTCGTTTTTTTTTTATTCTTTCATTTCATCATTTTTTTTTTTCATTTTCAGCTCTTCGACGCTTGTCTTGCACCGAACACATTAGGCGATGGTACCGGATGTGATAATATGACCTGTATAATTATAAAGATTCGTAAAGATGGTGATACTGACGAACCTACTGCCGAAGCCGATTCCAAACAAACTGCTCCCGAGAACGTCGAAGCCGACTCAAAGAAAACAGTCGCTTCCGAAAACGCCGAAGCTGATTCTAAACCAACAACCGTTCCTGAAACCGTTGAAGCTGATTCTAAAGAAGCCAGCGTTTCTGAGAACATCGTAGTCGACTCTGTACCCGCAGAACAACTCGAATCAGCTGATAGTTCCCAGAACGACAAAGAAGACAAAAATAACGAAGCTGTTCCTAGCGAAAAAAGGTAAACTTTTTGCTCTAATTTTATAAATTTCCCGATTGATAAATTACTAATTCAATTTTAATTCTTAGCTCCGAAGCTGAACCGGTATCCCAGACAGAAGAACAGAGCGGTTCGTCGACACGTCTGAAAAGATGCGCCGATTCGACCGAAGAAAACGAATGTCAAGCCAAGAGACAAAAGACTGATACGAACGTTGATAGTTCCTGAAGTACCGATTAATTTTCGCATGAAATGTATTTTGTAAGACTTTTTTTTTACGTTTGAAAAACAACAAAAAAGTAGCTGAAACGTTAGAAAAGTGTCAATTAATTGGCGCGTTTTAGGTGCTGATGACGAAGCATCGTATACACGAAGTCATATCTATTACGTTATTTATTTGGATTTTTATAGAAAATTCCCCCTTTCCTCAATTTTTTGTGTACATTTTTGAACTATCGTGAATTTATATTACTTCCGAGTGTAGGTATTTGTTTTTTGCTCTTCATCTAAAAGAAGATATAACAGATGGTAAATTTTTCATTTTGGATGTGTCGCGCGTGTACACGAGCTGATCGGTTATGTTTCTCCTCGTATGTACCAGAGGAATATTCCATTTTGTTTTTCTAATTCATCACGTTCCATTGAGGTTCTCTTCGGTTTGTCTTGCATTCAAAAAGTATTGATATGAGTCGTTTCTTCTGGAAAATCGTTGTTAAAGTTTTGGAAAAAAAAAGTTGAAATGATCTGAAAACACGAGCGCCTCCTCGAATAATTGTTTTATCGGATATTAATTTATTTTTATCGTGTTTTATATTACTGTTTGAAAGTGCGATTAGCACCGCTTATTTTATTTGTGTATCTAAATGTAAATTTTTAAGCATAATGCATTAGTACGATGTGACTAAAGATATTCTTAAGAATATACTCTTTTCTATTTGATACGTATTTGTGGTAGTTTTTTTCCCATAGCGAAGCAGATTATTGGTTTGAGAACGTTTTCTGGATCACTAAAATTTGCAAACTTATCTTTATATTTAAATAATGACCAAAGTTGGATCTTTTATTCATTTTTGAAACAAAAAAACCGAATATTTTAAAATACCTACGAGCACTTTTTTTTAAAAATCATAATCTAAAAAGTTTCAATTCATTTCAAGTGTCAAAAAGAATGTTGGCTCACGTTTCAAACCTCAAAATGAAAAAAATTGAATATTTTTAATGAAAATTTTGCGAATCAGAGTGCGCTTGGTAGCAATGGTAGCATTATCACGATTTTGTTTCAATTTCGCCAAAAATTATTTGGGCCGATTTTTTTTTAAAAAAAAAAATGGCTTGATCTCAAGTCATCAATAAAGAATTTGAATTTAATAAAATAAATTTTTTAAAAAGTCCAATTAGCAATGTGCAACTTTTCAATCTCCTTTTCAAAGAAAAAAGTGTTATTTTGTTTGAGGAATTTGAGGTTCAAGAATCATCACGGAGGTGCAAAAACAGAAACTCGAATCGGTATGACTAGAAGTGGCAGAACTACAAATTTTTAAAAATCATCTCACTTTGAGGTTCCCAGCGGCCCAGCTTCATCGTTTTTTGGACTAGGAAAGTTTTTTTTTTTGGAAAAATTTCGCACCTAATATAACCAACTTTCCTAATTTTTGCTAAAATCCAGAAATTTTTTTTACAGATTCGCGCAAGGTACCTAATGTTCATTAAAATTTTATGGAAGAATCTGAATTACTTCTTTCAGATGAAAACATAATATTTTCAGCTTTTGATTTCACAAGTTGGGTATTGATTAATTTTTCAAAACTAAAAATTTTATAAATCAGAGTTTTACAGGTACATTCAGGGGCGTAGCGAAGAATTTTTTCTGGGGGGGTGATGATCACGATTTTGCCAACTTTGAATCTGAAATTTTCCAATTTTGAAACTGAAATTTGCCAACTTTATAACTGAAATTTTGAAATTACCTTCATCTATAAAATATAGAAGTCTTATTTTCAATTTCTCGAACTTTTGCCTTGAATAGTTTATAAATTGTAATTTTGTTCATGCCCGAGCGAAGCGAGGGCGAAGATTGGAAAAAATTTGAAATTTAATATCCAAAAAACCAATTCTTTTCATTGTTTTAGTTCTTTGAAAATCCTTCTCTGCACGATGTGATTTGGGGGGGAGGGTGGGTGCAAATGATACTTTGCACCCTTGTCAGAATTTTTTTTGGAGGGTGCAATGCGCTACTTGTATCCCATTTTCCGACGCCGCGCGCCACTACTCATGATCCGTTGAATCGATCAAAGCTCAATTTTCAAAATTCGTCACCTGGTTCTTCCAATTTAAATTCATATGTATTTTTTGCGAAAAAATTTTGTGGAAAAGAAATAGGTACCCCAATAGATTTCAACTCGAATTTACGAATCAAGTAAATGTACTTCGATCGATCTAACATTTATAAGTGCACCCAGAAATTAATTAAGAGAGGGGTTGAGAATTTGAGAAAAAAAAAGTGGGAGGGGTTAAACTTCAAATTTGTCATTTTTAACTATAATATTCTCGTCAAAAACCATTGATTTTTGTCTGCCAAATTGGGAATTTGATTGAAATTTTGACTGAAAAATTAGTGAAAACCCATTAGTTTTTTAAATTGAAATGAAGCGAAACGAGGGTGAAATTTTTTTGAGAAAATGCTGTTTGAAGAACAAAAAGAATGCACTTTTTTCGCATTTTGGCAAGAATAAAATTTTCCTAAACTCAAAGAGGCAGCTCGAGCCTTATGAGTCTCCCTGAGGTGATTTCCTGCTAAAAGGTCACTAAGACAGAAAATAGAGGGTACATATTTAGGTGCTAAAATAATTTTTTTTCAACGATTATTACTCGTTTTCTTTCTTCAACTCAGTTGATCATTTTTGCCGACTTTTCTTTCATTTTTTGTCAAATTTTCCAACTTTTCGTCATTTAAGATGAATTTGCCAACTTTTTTTCATTTGAGACGAATTCGCCAACTTTTTCTACTAGCGCTGCGTGTGGGGGGGTGACTCACCCCCCCAACCCCCCCGTTCGCTACGCCACTGGGTACATTTATTTACCTAATTCAACTTTTCATCAATATTTTTCAATTTTTTGCAATGCCAGAGAATAAATGTACTCACACATACCTATACCTAAATTTTTATACAGAAACTGATTTGAAAATCGATTGTTTGTATAGGAATGTAGGGATTAGGAGTAGTCTGGACTGGAAAGGGATAAAAGGACATTTCTGTTCTGGAAAACTTGAAAAAAAAAACGTTCAAAGATTTGAAAGTTCTGTTTTCTTTGTGATTTTCGCTTTCTATTTCAAAATTTAGTTGAGTATATTCAGTAGGAATGCTCCTAAAAAATTATTTTCGAAATTATTTCATTACTGATCTTGTTACAACACCACGTGGACTTTGGAAAAAACAGTTTTCATTATGCTAAGCCTCTCAAAAGGACTCGCAACTTCCAAAAATTCTGAAATGCTGATTTTTTTTTATATTGGTTTAAATTTTTGTGATGAATCTGAAGGTTAGATGAAAAAATGTACTCAGTCTTACAAATTTGCAATTTTGGAGAAGAAATCAAACTTTCTACACTTTTGGAGGATGGAGGTCTTTTTTCATTGTAAGTATACCCCAAGTATACCCCTCAAAATATTGATATTGTTTCGAATTCCTAAAAAAAAAAATGAATTAATGTTCCCAAAAACATTTACAAATAAGACGATTTTTTCAACCCTGCGAGTTTATTTTTTTCAAAATTATAGGAAACCAGTTCTTGGAAACGAAAAAGTAAATGAAAATCAAGGAACGGAAACAAAAACGTGTTTTAGCATTATTAAAATTATTTTTGATTAAATTAGAAAGAAAATTTAATAACCAACAATGTTGATTTTTTCAGATTCTTTTCTGTTTTTAAAACTCTTGAACCCAAATTCCAAAAAATGAATTTGTTTTCTTGTAACAAAATAACACGAAATTTCCTTCCATTCAACTTTTTTATTTTTGTGTTAGGTACAATTCATTATTTTTCTGTTATTATTCGTTCATATCATATGCGTTTTCACTTTCTTTCTGTTATTTCTTTTTCAAAAATTTACCTATGGATATCCATAGTATCTAGCCTTATATTCCTGAAGATTGTCTTTAGAATTTTTTTACTGCAAATCTGGTATAAAATTTCGGGAGCCCTCTTGTCTCATGCTTTTCAAAAAAAGATCAATCAACCAAAAATACGAAAAAAAAAATGCTGATTTGTGTATGATTTTGGCCAAACAACCGTATCCAGAGGCGTGCCGATTGAGGGATGTGGGGTGTGACCCCCGCCCCCCGACATCCCAAAGTTGAAAAAATTGGAAAAATTTGAAAATATCGCAAAAAAATTTTCCCTTGCTTTGCTCGGGCTAAGTAAATTACCTTAATTTATTTTTAAAATGGTGACAAATGAACCTTCATCCTTTCTAACCCAGACAATTGAATATTTTCGAATGAATTTATCAGGGAATCTCAAGTAGGAGAGGAGCTCATCAAGAAACGCCGTTTTTTGGGGAATCAAGAAGTAGAGTGAAAAAGCTCGAATTTTAATACAGTAATTTTAGCTATTCGACGCTACATACCTATTTTTCTCAAAAAATTATCGTCCTCACTTTTCTCGAACCGTATAAATTTACATAACTTTTAAAAAATGATGTCTTTCTATACCAGATAATTGGATATTTTGAAATGGAAAAAAAATGTCTTTTTTTTTATCGAAGGACTTGGTGGCAACCTAGAATGAAATTTTATTCATTTTCGAATGGGTAAATATGAATCAGCAAATTTCTTCTTTTTTAATAATATTAATAAGTAATTTTTTTTCATTTTCACCCCAAGATTTCAAACCAAGTTTTTTGTTTAGCTCCGTTGTTTCTTCAAAACATTTTCAACGTTTCACTACTCAATTTTTTCAAAAATGTTTAAAATTCAGAATTTTCAACTCAGTCTTACTTTTAAATTTTTTTGTCTTGCATTGAATAAAAAAAAATCATTTCCACGCATTGAATTTACACAGGTCGACAAAAAATTGTTTGCTCTGTTTCTGAGTTCTCATGCCAAAACGCTGATTCTAGACATCAAAATACATCACCTTGCTCAGTTCTGGCTTCCAAAGTTTGCTGGGGGAGGGGGGGGGGCAAAAAACCGATTTTTCAAGGGTAATGAGCCTGAGCATTACAATTGGACTAATCTTACAGAAAATTTCACGGCGAATCCAATGCCACAAATCGCGGACCTCCATCCCTTTTAGAAAAAAAGTTACAGCTCATTCTTTCCAAAATTCTGTGAAAAAATCGCATTTCATTTTGTCGAGAGAAAGGCACAAAAAAGTGATTTTTTTCACAGAATTTTGGGAAAGAATGAGTTGTAACTTTTTTTTCTAAAAGAGATGGAGGTCCGCGGGTTGTGGCATTGGATTCGCCGTGAAATTTTCTACAAGATTTTTTTCAATTTTTTTTTTGTAATGCACGGGCTTATTTCCCCTGAAAAATCTGTTTTTGGCCCCCCACCCTTTCCCCCTCACCAAAAAAAACATTTTTCCCTTCATTAGTTACATAAAAGCAATCTAAATTTGGCAATCGGGATCCAGAAACAAAAATCGTGTCGACCTGTGTTATTTTTGGAAAATGATTTTTAAAAAATTCAAATTTTGTAGAATCTAGAATTTTTTAAAAAGTTGTAAATTGCAAAGATTTTTCGTAGTCAAAACCAATCTTTACTGAATTTAAAATATGAAAAATTTTCAAAAGAAGGGAAATTCATACAATGGAGCTATAGAAAATTTTATGAAAATTATTTGGTTTTTTGGGACGTTAGGGAAAAAATTGTAAATTTTTCAGAAAATTGAGTTGGGGTATTTAAGGTACACCCCCCTCCAAAAAACAAATAATTTTCATAAAATTTTCTAGCTCCATTTTATGAATTTCTCTACTTTTGAAAATTTTTCATATTTTAAATTCAGTAAAGATTGGTTTTGACTACGAAAAATCTTTGCAATCGTATTTCGATAATAAGTTCTACGCGTAAATAAAAATTGGGCAGTTTTATTCATAGACGCACCCAAGGGGGGCTCAGGGGGCTCGAGCTCCCCCTTATGCCAGGAAAAAATAATTTTTCGCTTCAAAAATGAGAAAAAAGTCAATTTTTTTGCTCTTCAAAGTATATTTTTTCAAAAAATTTTCGCCCTCGCTTCACTCGGGCATTGTTTTAATACTTTTATTTCAAAAATTGACAATTTTTGATTGATTTTTCAGTCAAAAATCACTAAATTCTCAATAAATTCTCTGTTTGACAGAAAAAATTGATGATTTTTGATTGAAATATCAGTGAAAAATGACTCAATTTGAAATTTGACCCCCTCCTTCATTTTTTCTCAAATTCTCAGCCCCTCCCTTAATTAATTTCTGGGTGCGCCTATAGTTTTATTAAAATTGGAAATTTTTCAAAAAAATTGAGGTACAAACATATTGCTTCGTCACCCTTAGAGATCAGAATATTGATTTTTGAGTTGACGCTCATTTTGGGTCGTTCATAATAATAGTACTCTCTTAATTTGAATCAGTCTAAAAAGACTGGTTAAAATCGACAAAATCAAGTCACTGTAGGAATCAGTAAAAAAAATTACGATTCAATCAGTGAATTTTCACTACTGAATCAGTAAAAATAAATTATTACTGATTCAATCGTTAATTAATTAGGTACTGATTCAATCAGTGAAATTTTTTTTATTGATTCAATAATGAAAATTCACTGATTTCATTCAGTCAACTAATTTTCACTGATTCAACAATCAAAATTCACTATTTGAATCAGTAATTTTTCACTGATTGGCAGTAAAATGACGCTGATTAACTGGGGAATCAGTGGAATTTGACTGATTATCAGTGACTTCATTTTCTCTATTTCATCAGTCAATTTAGACATTTTTGACTGATCCAAATTAAGAGAGTACGAGTAGAGTATCATATTGGGACTTCATCCCAAAAACTAATTTTTGATCCCCCAAGGGTAATTTCCTCATTCTGGTTCAGCAAATGCGCATTCTCCTACTTCTCCTCCTACAGAAAATTTCCTGATTTTTTCAAACTGAATTTTGACACGCATCCCCTCCACTTTCTCTTGAATTCTCATAGCCTCCCTTACATAATTTTGGCTCCTGCCTTTATCAAATCCTTGAAAATTATGGAAATTTTAAATTCGCCATTGCCCATTTCAATTTCGAAACAGGAAACCAAATTTTTTTTTGCAACTCGAAAAATAAATTAAGATCGCGTTAGATAATTGCAAGATATTTAGAAAAAATACACTTATCAAATCATATTCGCATACCAAAGCTAATATGTTTTCCACCACGAAACAATTTTCTTAGGAAAAATTTACATTTTAAACACCATATACTTATACCATTAAGTACTCAGTTTCGGGAAACCGATGCACGTAGTCATTAAACCAATTCTACGTACATTCGTAACCATACCTACCTTCTCAACCTATACTCTACTTACCTACCCCAGACTAGAAAAAAATAAATCCCCACAAGGTATAAATGTATTACTTAAATTGAGCGGTACGAGTGCCATACACACACACAGAGCACTACATTAAAAGATGAAAATCTTATAAACCGATAAAGTTTAAATACAACGAGAGTTGAAATATATCGTATATTTTATATAGCTGACCGTCTACGATAATAATACATCCATTGCATTACCATTTTAAATTTCGTTTTCGTTCGGTATCATTAAAAAGAGTTAAATTAGGTATTTTACAAAACGGAATAATAAAAGGTGAGTAAATGAGCGGTCTAGATGTATACGTTTAAAAAAATTCATGAAATGAAAAAATTGCATTACGATAATTATCGTGAGGTTGGTTGGCGATTTATATGTAGCATATCTATTGTAAGTACCATAAGCGAAAAAAAAATATACGAATAAAAAAAAAGCCATAAGCGTAGATACGCCTTAATATGTATAAAATCTGGTATTATGTGATCGCGTGTAAACATAAACACAGAGGTGGTACTTATGAACGTTCCTAACGTATTCATTATGGCTGATAGTCCAACCAATAAGAAATAAATGAAGCAAAATTAAAATATCGTCGTCTATGTAGGGGGTACCCAGCCGAATTAACAGCTTTCGAGGTAAAATAAGCGTAGGGGGCTTCTACACGCGTGGACCATTAAAAATACCCCCATTCGATAATAATAATTTAATAAATTCATCGAGGAAAATTTTCGAACCCTGGAGGGGCTCGGGGGAGGGTACAAAGAGACATATGTTTTCGAGTGAAAAAAAAACCTACACCACGTGCCTTTTAGCGTACTTCCGCCCCTTAGGCAGGAGTTTTGTAAAAGGCCTTAGTATTAACAATGTAGGCGGCGACCCAAAGCTAACAATGTTCTTGTTCGCGGTACTTTTCAGCTCGCTTTTTATTCGACTGAAGTAAAAACCGATCACACACGTATGTTCCAAGTTGCATTGTATTTTGACAAATCAACTTCCGGCCTTTAGCATTTTCGAACCATTTATGTCACCCAGCTCTGATAATGCGACAATACGATTACCATGTTGGCCGAATAAGATGTTACATAATTGTAATGTTGTTGCGGACAATTTCACTATGCACACAAATGTCGAGTTACAATGACCTAGGTGGGTATCGAAGATCTATTGTCGATGGATGCTGAGCCCGTAAGATGTAAATTTTTACCAGCCACAAATTGTGGTTTTTCTGGCGGCCTGTTTGGTGTATTGTGACGGTACCGATGATGAGGACAGGCGGCTTGTACCTGTCGGTTTGAGGTAGTCTGTGGATATTTCCGCATTGTAGAGTGATTGCCTTTGTGGAAAAGGTTTGAATTTCGATATCTTTTTCAGTGCTGTACGAAGAGGACTAGAGAGTAGATACAGTTGGTAGTACATGGGTTGTAGATGAGCGTAACCTTTTTGCAAGGATGGGTAGATGGTTTTTCGTCCTTATTTTCGCAGCATTAGGAACGTGTCATGTACGTCAAGTACCATTAAGAGATCTAGAAATGTCAACCACATACCTGGAAATGAGAAAAAAACCACAATATATTATTTATCATACAATAAGAAAAAGGCGGTTCGATTGTGGGTACCTAAATTAACGCAAAATTATGATGTACTGACCTGGGCTATTCAATAACGAAGATCAGATAATGATTTTTCTTTTTTTTAATTAAATCGTGCTGGTATCACATTGATCAATTCAGATTGCGTTCTGGTACCTGAAACATTTAATTTAGATTTATAAGACATCTAAACGTAAAAAAAATAGTCTTAAAATACGTAAGCAAGCATCTGATTTCAATTTCGAGAAATTGGATTGGAAAACCCATAAGGGTAAAAGTACCTAATTTCGACCACCAGTCCATTAAACTCAACAGGAAAAAAAAATTTCACGATCCTTTTTCACATACCTGGGTATGCACAATTTCTGTAGAACCAAAATGACAATCCTCCAGGAAAAAACCAAAGATGTAATTTGAGAAAACAAAAATATTGCTTAGGTAGGTGAAATTTTTTAAAATTTCAAGAAAAATTCAAAGAAGATAATTTTTGTATCTAAGCTTGAATTATATTTCTAACTACCTACAGGCAAAGAAATACAAGAAACTTGAGCACAGTAAGGCCAAATTTTTTAAAAAATTTCATTACTTAATACTTTTTGTATAACAGAAAACTCGCAAAACTGCTCAAGTTTACCAACTTTAACCCTTTGGTGCTCGGCGAAAAACTGACGGTTGAAATTGAAAAATTTTCACGCTGATGAAATGCACCAAAGCCCAATAGTAGAAAACCAAAAAAATATTTGCTTCGGAGGAATTGATTTATTTAGAAATGAATAATTTTTAAAAATCTTTGAAATTTGGCTATATTCGTTTCCAAATCTATAGAAGCTCCAACTGAAGTGAAAATTGCGCCAAAATGTGATGGACTGCAAATTTAATTAAATGGTGTGAAAATAATACGTATTTGTTCAAAGATCGAACTACTAGAAAACGAAATCGAAAATTTTTTCAAAAATAAGTGGAACCTTTTCCGCCGGAAATATCAAAACTTGATCTTTCTGGAAGCAAAATTTTCCGATATAAAAATACTTTGTGGGAAAACCGAGACATTTACAGAATGAAATTCGTATAAGTACTTACTAATTTTTGGAATTCAGATTTCAAGATCGCACTGAGGCCCATTTAAATGTATAGAAAAATTTATCGAAAAAATGAAACATTTTTTTCCGTTGAAAATTTTCAATTTTTTTTAATTAATGAAGAGTTAACTTCGGTAAGAAATGAATTTTTTTTCAAATTATAAGTACATGATTTGGAATATCAAAAACAATTTTTTTGAATTTTCTTTTTTTGAACAAAATTTATCAATCTTTTGTCAAATTTAGCCTTGAACCTCAATTTCCAAATATTATTCAATACTTACACAAATTTCCTTCTGTAAATGTCTCGAATTTACCACAAAATATTTTTCTATCGGAAAATTTTGCTTCCAGCATGATCAAATTTTGATATTTCCGGCGGAAAAGGTTTCACTTTTTATGAAAAAATTTTGGATTCATTTTTATATTTTTTTCCTGGTGATTCGACCTGTGAACCTATACATATTATTTTCACGTTACCTTTCCAAATTTTCAGTCCTTTACATTTTGGCGCAATTTTCAGGTCAGTTGGAGCTTCTGTAAATTTGGAAACGAATGTAGCCAAATTTCAAAGATTTTTAAAAGCTATTCATTTCCAAATCAATGAATTCACCCGAAGCAAATATTTTTTTAGCCTTCAGCTATTGGTCTTTGGTGTATTTCAGCGTGAAAATTTTTCAATTTCATCCGTTAGTTTTTCGCCGGGCACCAAAGGGTTAAAAAATGAAGATATAAAAAAATGTAAATAATGGGCAAATTTTCCCATAGGAAATATGTAAGTGGATCATTTAATTCTATACGTAGACAGTAGAAAAATATGAGCACTAATGGTAAATTTTTTCAACTTGATAAAATACCTAATAGTACAAATGAAAGACTCTCCCAAGTGAGGTATTGAGTACAAATGATGAATTTTCTCAACTTTCGCATAGAAATGATAAATTTCTCCAACTTGATAAATTGTAGGAGTACTGATGATAGATTTTTCCAAGTGGGGTATCAAATACAAAAATGGTGAATTTTCCCAAGCAAATACTAAAAAATTCCAAGAGGTAAGTTACGTATATTTTCCCAATCCCTCATCAGTACGCCCTTGGTTGTTTTGAATGAGACTTTATTTTTCAATTTTCTCTGTTAGTTTTGTCTGCGAGGTTGTCGTTTTGGTCTCATTTGGTTCATTTTTGAAAGACAAACATGAAATAATATTTTCTGGGTAGATTCCCCTCAAAGCGGACGAAATCAGCTGGTATAATGTTCGAAATTAAAAACTCAAAATTACAAAATCAATTTGAGTTCCCACAGAAAAAAAAAACACAAAAAAATAAAAAATGATCGGATCGGCTCAAAATTTCTGGGAGTGGTGGAGGAAGGAGCAAGGTATTTTTCAAACTATTTTTGATGTTTCTACTTTCGTGGTTTCTACCTCAAATAGTGTCTTGGATTAGTGTGGTCATTCTTCATGAATTTGGATAAATTTACCAACTTACTCAAGTGCTTGCACTGATTTTTTCCCAAATTCGAAAGGATTTAATATTTTTCAAAGCGTAAAAGGTTTTCACATTTTTCAAAATTGGAAAAATTTTCATACTTACCCAACTTGAAAAAATTTTAATATTTCTTTAAATTGAAAATTTTTTTACTCCTTTTCCCTATATTGGGAAAATTCTGAAAATTGACCATTTTCTAAACTATACTTTCTCAATCTCATATTTCTTTAAATTGAGAAAACTGAACAATTATTATAAACATTTGTATAGGTAACTATTGCCTAATACTTTAAAATTGAAAAAATTTTTCCAAAGAAAAATTAACCATTTTTAAACTAAACAAAATTGGTTTCTTACTATATTTTTTTTTTCAAAATTACCTATTTTTAAATAATTTTATTACTTTTTTCCTCTTTAAAACTTATATTGCCCATTGAATTTGAGATTTTTCAGAATTTCCGGCTTTGCAGAGCTTGTACCAAATTTCTCTTTCTCATCTTTACTTTAAATTTTAAAACCATGAAATTTTATCTAAGTATACATAGATATGAAATAATAATATCTATTGAAATCTTGTACCCTCAAAATTGGCAGTACAGAGTACAAGTTTGAAAAAAAATAAATATGGAATAACAATAAGCAATAAAGTAGGTAAATAAACAGAAGAGGCCTCCTTCTCCTCCACGATACATATAAAAATTTCAATTAGGGTTGAGTCAAAAGTGTTCTACAGATTTTTCTTCAGATGACCCATTTCTAGCCACAAAAAACGACTCGAATTCAATTCTGAAAATTTCTGACCCCCTTCCCCTCACACAAAAAACGTGAAAATTGGAATTCAGAATGAAATAATTTTAAAGAAAAAAGTGTAATCAAAAGCAGAATTATAAAGTTTTGAAAAATGAAACAAATTTCAGAGTATCTACCAAATCATGCGAATTAAATTTGGATTTCCCGCGCTGAGAATTTCAAAATGTCTTCACAATTCATTTCTTTTTACCTCCTCCCCCCACACCCCTAAAAAAATGGGCCCCAAATTTATAAATTCCACGCAAGCTTTGCAATATTTTAGGCTTGCTCTCAGTTGATGAAAAATCGATGAAAAATGTGACCAATAATTTTCAATTCTTTTCCTTCTCTTTTTTCTCAACATTGTAGTTGAGAAGTTCGTGGATTTTTCTCTCATCAAAGTTCATTAAAAAATGAGTTTTCCAAAACAAAAAAAACAACACACAATAACTATCAATTTTTTGTATCCACATCACGTCTAACAAAAAATAGGGAATAAAAAAATCAATCAAGGGATGTACCTAACAATTTGGTTCGAGGGGAGCTAATGTGAATTTTATGAAAAAATTTTCTTCCTAGATTATTCGTCTTATTAAAATTTTCTACGGAAAATTTTTAAATTCCCTGATACATATTTCCTTGACTTTTCCAGATTTTTGAAATTAATTTCCTGACTGTCTCAGATTTCATAGAGAGAGGAGACCATGGATCCTGCCTTCAAATTGGGGAAGTCGATGATATTTTTTTTTCAAAAAACTTGCAGTTGGAATTGAGAAAAATTTGTAAAAATCATCCATAATTCAGAAATTTTCAATATATTTTTTTCAATAATGTCAACTTCAATTCGTCTCTTACTTACTGTATCTACTTGGGCAGTTACTCATGACTTTTCACAGCAATCAAGAAACAAAAAAATTACGAAATAATCTTCGATACTTATTCGATTCAAATTCCAAATTGTAAGTAAGTAATTTCGAAAAAAGAAATTTCACAACACCATAAAAGAAGCAGATTCGAAAAGAAAAAAATCATAAAAATTCAATGCAAAAAATTCACTATTCACCAATCCCCTTCTTTTCACCCCTTCTGCCACGCATTCCCACTCAAAACACCGAAAAAATCGTATGTACGAAAAATTCGACATTTTATACCCTCTACTTTTACTTACATTCTCGAGCAATAAAGTCAATCGACTAAATAATATAAAAACAAAAGACTGTACAAGGGATTCGTTTCCCTCTTTCAAATACGCGAATCTCAAATCTCGTAAAAATTCCCAGCACATCTGCGACGATTCGTTTCGATTTAAATTCATGACCATTTGAAAGTTGACTTTTGCCAAAAACGACTCCGAGCAACGATAAAAAAAAAACCACCATCATCTCATCGTATCAACATTACGGATACAATACTTCTCCGCATGTTGTGGTAACTTACGTCTCGAAATTCCAAGTTTGAATAAGACACAATAGAATATTTTTCGGGTATCGTTTAAGAAATCCTAGCAATAGGGTAAGGGTAAATCTACCAGTAAGTACTAGACCGAGCACGAGTGAAAGATGATATAAGAGGGTCGCAGACGATCGTTGGCGTTTGTTTTAGCGTATGTACCGAGACAGGAGGGTGATCGAACTAGGACCTGCAGTGTCGATGATTTAAAGGCATTTCACACTGGATTGGACATAATGGACATCCCACGGGTACTATATAAGTCATTCAGTGCCTTCTAACGCCCTAACCATAACGAAAAGGCCATGATTTATTCAAAATTAGTCTCATATTGCACGCTCTCTTTACACCACCATCACACATAAGCAAGCCACAAAGAGTGGTTGTTTTCCTTGGTCGACCATCGGTCTTTATGTAATCGCCAGCCAAGCAAACGTAGACGGATGGCCGTCGACCTGCAGTTTTCTTCGACGTACGATCCATCGGAATTATTCAAATTTCGAGCTCCGGGGGCCCTGGAATTAGAAAACCGTGTAATCGAGTCCGGCGTACGCAATTTTATCATTCAAAATAGTCTATCACTTCTGGGCAAAAAACAATTCTGCTGCTCTTTGATCACACATCGTGGGTATTATTATAGCTACGAATAAGATGCCGATCGTGAAACCGAAGAAATTTTTATCGTCGATATGGAATTAGCTGCGGATCTACGTACGTGAGTCCGAATGGTATTTAAATACTACATCGGGTATTTGGTCCGTTTAAACAGCCACAACCTACTCTTTGTAATAATCGAGAGCTTTATAAAAAGGGACCCAAAGGTATGAGTTGGCGTCGAGTAATTGCAGTCCATACGAGTACTGGATTCATCTCGCCGCAATTATCGGTTATCATTTTAATATACGTTGAATTTTCTGACTCCTCCGGCTATAAACAATTTAATATCAACGTCGGTCACGGTTCCCTTGGATTACCTCCTCGGTGTATATTCGAATGGGTTCCTGGGTATGGTTCAGGGTAGCTCAAAAAACTGTTGGGCAGCTTCAAAAAAATTTAGCAGTTTCGAAAAAAAAATCATTCAGACACACTTTCATAATTTTCCTGTATTTTTTTGAAAAAAGAAAAGAAAAAGAGGAAAACAAAATCACATTAGGTAGGTAGGTACTTGAAATTCTAATCCTAAGACTAAGAAACCTATTGATTGAAAAATTTCTTAACAACGAATACAATTTGTAAACAGGCTCTGAAAAAATTTTCCCTGAATTTTACAGATTTTCCAGAACTTTCAATTATAATTTTTATGAAGAATGGAGGAGAGAAGGGTAGTTTTTCTCCTGATCAAATTGTGCAAAATAATGATGCAAAGTGCATGGTGTCTAATGATTTTTTTTCCTTCAAAAGACTTCATTTTCTTAGAGATTTTTAGATTTTTCACAGACACAGAAATGACTCAAATGATTCTGAAAAATTCTGCCCCCTCCCCTCCGCGTACAAAAACTTGAAAATTTCAATTCCCGTCAAACATTTCGCTACCCGATTTGGAAAAATACGGTAGTTTCACTACGGTTTGTAGAGTAGTAACTCAGTATTTTAGCTACTGAAATACATTGAAATTTGGGTAGCCGCTACGGTTTTGGCACTCTTTTCACTACCGAATTACTACCAGTTTTTTGGTAGCCAAACTACTGACATGCTACTCAAAGCCTTTTGGTAGTGTGCGAGTAGCATGTCAGTAGTTTCGCTACCAAAGACTGGTAATAATTGGTAACGAAGTGCCAAAACCGTAGCGGCTACCGAAATTTCAATGTATTTAGTAGCTGAAATTCTGTTTCACTACCCACAGAGTTAGTAGCGAAAATACCTCTTTATGGCAATTCGGGTAGCGAAATGTTTTTGAGCGGATATTCACCTACGATAACTTACCAATACATACAATACTTACCACCACTCCCATCGATACCCTTCCTGCGGTCTCGTTTTAACGGAGTACGCCACCGCGTCAGGTTGAGAACTGAGTATTAAAAGTAATACTTCAACTCTGAGGGTGATTTTTTTTTTTTTAATTTGATCAAATTATTAAATTTTTTCTTTGTGGTCTATTACAATGAATATAAACTTTTGGGGCACATTTAATAAATTTAATTAATTTACAATTTGGGTAAAAAAGGTCTTGGAAAAATTGAATTTTATAGGCATTTTTTTGACTTCTTAGAAATTCACCTCCTTATGTAAAATAAAAATTTGATGATTTTTTTTTTAGAAATATAAAATTGGATGGGATCAGTGAGAGGATTTGAAAATTTTCAATTTTTTAATTTTCCCAAGTTATTATTAAAATCTATGTTTCAAATACGAATTTGGAAATACCTAGGTTCTTTTTTTAAATATAGGTATTGAAATTTTTAAACCTGGGATGACAAAGAGAGACCAAGAATTAATTTCCCAACATTTTTTTTTACATGAGTATTGATCTCTAGCTGTTTCTTTGGATCAAAACTGATTTTAATGAGATTGTTTATGCTTGAATTGTAAATAGATGTGGGTAAGGTAGGTATCTAATTAGATGTGATGATTAAGTATAATTTTACATTTTATAATCCTAAAATGTAATAGAGTGGGATTAAATTAATTGAATGCAAAAATTATTAAATTTAATTCGAAAAAAAAAAAAAAAAATATTAAATTTTCCAAAACTCATCGTCTCACTCTTAATTCTTGATTTCTTTCAAAAAAATATCCCCAAATTTTGTGCTCTGCACTAAAAAACCAAAAAAATAATAAATTTTATCCAAAAAAAAAATAAGAAGGGGTCCGGTTCCTATTCGCCAAATTGGTAGAATTTATTCCGATGAATACCTTCTATTATTTTTCTGATAAATTATTTTTTAGAATATCCCCCCCCCCTAAAGTTTGTAAATGGAGACCCATCGTTATTATTTTGGATGAATTTTTTAAAATAAAATTTCATCATTTTTTTTGGTAATTTTAATTTTTACTGCAGTACATCCAAGAATGCGCATGTCTGTTTTATTAACGAAATTATAATTTTTCCAGCTCTCACCTGCGCTCGCCTTTACTCTAGGTAGCATACCTTTGGTCTCAAAAATAAAAACGTTGCCATATTTCTATTCTGCGCCCCAACAAAAATATTAGCGGAATTACAAAATTGAAATTTTTCCAAACCTCACTCCAACCCTTATCCTTTTCTCACTCAAACCTTCATTCTTGAAGGAAAACATTTTAGGTTTTGTGTTCTACACACTCAAAAAAATTTCGATAAATCACAAAAAAATTGAAATTTTCAATTTTTCTAAACAAAGACAATAGAATTTAGAAATCTTGAGCACAGACTTTTAGAGATGTTGAAAAATTGAGTTGAATTACTTCTATATTACTCCTGTACCTATTTAGGTATTTTGGCTCCTGAATCACTACTATTGACTTATGAATCAACAGTAGTGATTCAGTAGCTCAAATACTGATTGAGTGAAGTAGTTTTACTACTAATCTGCTACAGTAGTGACTCGGTAGCAAAAATACTGAATGGGGTGGAGTAGCGTCACTACTAATTTGCTACCAATGATACAGTAGTAATTCAGTTGCAAAAATACTAAATGAGACAAAGTAGCTATACTACCAATCCACTACCAAAAAAATTGTGTAAAGGGCAAATAGTAGCGCCGCTACTAATTTTCTACCAAAAATTTACACTAAGATACAGAGAAATAGTGAAAAATACTGTTGGTAGTTTGGCTACGGTAGCCGCTACCGAAAAATGTTTGACGGGTTTATATCGGAAAAAAAATTAAAAGAAAAAAGAAAAATTTTTCAAAGCAACGTTCAGTGGTGTCAAAAAGTGGGGTACAAAGAGTATATTGCAAGTTTGCAACACCTCCTCTCACCCTGACGAAAGTAAAAAGTATCATTTTCCCTCCTCCTCCTCCTCCTCCTCATCCTTCTCCTCTTCGTCTCAAATCACATCAGATAGGGATTTTCATAGTACATATTAAAACATGAAAAAAATACTTTTTTAGGCATTAAAACTCAATTTTTTCTAACCAAATCACTATTATATGAATTATTTGAGAAGACAGAGCGAAAAAATGCTACTTTTCGCCTCCTCTCCGAAAATCCTTCTTACATTCTAAATCTTGATACGTACACATTTTGTACCCCCTCAAAAAAAATTTTCGGCACCACTGGAAACATAAAGCTTTGAAAAATGAAATAGAATTCATTTTTACAAACATTAAAAATTTACAATTTGTCACACCTCCCCTCCCCCCACCTACCTAACTACTCAAAAAACACGTATACCACAAAATTGATAAATTCCATGAAAGCTCTTGCAATCTTTTCGGCTTGCTCCAGTAGGTCAGTAAAAAATCAACGAAGGATAAAAAATTGTAATCGTATAAGTAAGTACCTAAATCAATAATTTTGAATTCTCTTCCATTCTTTCCCCCTTTTTTGCAACAATGTAATCTATGCATCAGTGCACTTTTTTCTTGTCACACTTCATCAAAGAATACGTTTTCAAAAAAAAAAAAATGAATTCTGTAGAAATAAAGGTATCGGTGAAACAGGAGCAACGGAGAAATTTTTTGAAAAAGTTATACATTATAAAATTATAATTCACTTTGGATTTTTATAAAATTCCAGCAAAAATTCCTAAATTTTCTGACTTTCAGATTTTTTAGAAAATTGACACTCTGAAAAAATTCAAAAATTGGTAGAACATCGTGTCAATCCTAAGGGATTTTTAAGCTCTATTCGGGCAACTCCAAAAATCTGTTGAGCAGCTTCAAAAAAATTTGTGAAGTTCTGAAAAAAGTTCTAAAAAAATACTCTTTTTCAGTTATTAATGTAGATTAAATCAATTAAAAAATTTCGGCTTCTTAATGTTTTTTCCAGAAAATTTTGGCATTTTTTGCTCGGGTAAAATAATTTTACACGATTCACTTTTAAAATAATAGTAATATGTATTATTACTTCATTTTCTTCTAATCCAGACAATTGAATATCATCAAATTTTTTAAAAAAAAAATCCTTCTCATTTATAATGGAACTTGGTGACAATCTTGAATGAAATTTTCAAAAACATTTGAATTTTTTCGTAAAGAAACCCTATTGACACAGAAAAGCGCCAAACGCTGTAAAAAGCGCTTTGTTTGGCGTTTTTTTGACACTTTGGCGAACGCCATTCGCCAAACACCGGCAATTTAGGCTTTAGAAATAAATGGTTGCATTATTTTTTGGAAAAAACAGCGCTCTTGAGAATTTGCGCATATTTTTTTACATGCGATAAAACGGCGTTTCATGAGCGCCAAAGTGTCAAAAAAGCGCCATTCAAAAAACGCTGTTTTGTCAATAGGGAATGAGCTTATCGAGTAGCAAAAAAGCACCAGGATGAATTTTAATGAAAAAATTTCAGCTCCTGGGTGTTTTTTTCTTCAAAAATGGATTCTCCTCCTTTATTAGGGGACTTGAAATCGATATAGAATGGAATTTGGCCATAAAATAATTAATTTTTTTTTTAAATCAAAAAAGTGGCTCAAAAAGTACCAATTTTTGTTTTCCATTTTCAAAACCACTGATCAGAAAATTTTCATTTTTTTCCAACATGAATCGGCAATTTCTTTTTCATCATAATATTCGTCAGTAAATTTTTCATCTTTACCTCCCTCCCCCGAGATTCCTGTTCAAATTTCGTCCTTGATTCTTGCCCTGATCAATTTCAAGTAGGTACGTTTTACCTGTACCTAATTGAAAATTTCCACATCGAGGAGGAAGTTGAAATTGAATTGTATATTTTTGTCCCAAAAAGGGAGATGAGGTATCTGGGTAAAAATAAAATTGTGAAAAACCATCAAAATAGGGTACCTAATTTAGCTTTTTGCCACAATGAGTGAGCTATGGATGTCTTTTAGAATTTTTTGTAGGAAAATTTTCAGGCAAAAAATATGGAATTGAATTCAAAGTAATGGATTTCAAAAAACTGTGCTCCAATGGATTAGGTAGGTCATCAATATGGGTAATTCGCGATTAGAAATGCTGAAGTTCATATGATACCATTTTCATGAACTAAGTTTTCCAACGCAACGTTGGAAAAATCCAAAATTTTCTGGATGTTAAGAAATGTCTCGAAAGTCGAAACCTCTTCCAATCAATTTAGGAAGTTGAAAATTAGGGTATCATATACCAAATTTCAGCTTTTTTCGTTGATCGGATCAAATTTTTGTAAATTAAAAAACGATGAAATAATTTTGAAATTTCAAAAATTCGTAAAAATTCGAGAAATGCACTTCAGTTTTTGAAATTTTGTAATTTTAGTTCTTTAATGATTTACTTTCAATTCATTCCGATTTTGGCCAAAAATTTTACTCTGAGTTGCGATATCTCCCTACTAGTTACCCTTATGAAAAAGTGATGAAAAATCACTTTTTTCGGTTTTGATTTTTTTTCTAGCATGCTGCACGAAATTTTGAAATCCAAAAAAATATATGTGATGCACGATCACATTACATAAATAATTGAGAAATTTCCAGCAATGACTCCACACTCCCCCCCCCCCAAAATAATATATTTTTTTCAATTTCTGTAGGTATGAAAAAATTTGGAAAATGTGAATCAAAAAATTTTAAAAAATTCTCATTCAAACTACCCAGCAAGCTGTATGTATAACCTGTGAAAATTGAAAATTTTATAGCACCCCTTCCAGAGATATCGTGTGTTAAAATTTCGGCATTGAGATTGAAAATGCATTTATTTTGAAAAGGGTGAGTGTGGGGGGGAGGGTCAACATTTTTGGAACATGAGTAACATTTCGGGTAAATTTTAGCCGATTTTGGCTCAAGGGTCGATTTTTACCCTTATCAGAGAGAGGTCTTTCAAACAAAATTTTTTCCAGGCACGCGTACGATTCTAGTTCAGAATGGAGGCAGGGAAAGACTCCGCATGCGACAAAACAGTTAACTGTCAACATACGTAACTTTGCTGGAACCACACCTACTTATGAAATCAGCACGAGACCGAGATTTTCGTGAAGTCTTTACCGAGTTTACTCTTTGAAAATTATCGACGCTTGGAAATTACGTGCCCCTCCCACATGTCTATAATGATCACCTTGTGTAGCACTGGCCTTTGGTGCTGTTCTCTGACATCGACCCCCTCGATGTTAAGTATACCGGTGAGGACTCGGGGCTAGGTTATTTTTTGGAAAAAAATAGCCCAGCCCGGCCCCCGGAAATGGGTAAAAAAGGGGTTTCGACAGCCGGAAGTTGAACCAAAGGCTTCGAAGTGATTGCAACGTTCCGAGCTCAAAGGTGCTCAAAGAGGTTTTTTTCCAACTAGGTTTTGAATTACTGTTAGTTTCAAATTACTATCTATTGATATCGAGCTATGTGACAGGTTAGGGTTGGCCGAGCATTGTGCGACCAATTTAATAAGTTGTTTTTTTACGCGGTTACCTCCTACTTCCTCTGTAATCGCAGTGCAATGATACGAGCTTCGAGAGAGTGCACCAACGGACCCAGATTTTTACGATGAATTTTCACGGCGCGGCGGCGCAGATTTAATTAACCTAGCGTCGAGCTCTCTCGGAATCATTTCCATAAAATATCCATGAAAAGTAACAAGAGCGCCGTGTTTCCTTCGCAGATAATGTATATACATCCAATGTACACGCAGACCAATAAAACAAACAAAAATACCAACCATGTAAATGTATCTACCGCAGAAGGTACCTCCCAAAACAAAGAATACCTCGACGTAAGAATCCGACTTATTAAATACGAAACGAAAAAAATCCCGAGGATCTTTTTTGACCGACGTTGTGGAATTAATTCACTCATTCATTGCCGGATATAACCGCCATTAACTATTTCAGATATTCATCGTACCATCTCTCCGGATACCATGGAACGTCTGGTCCGTCGGAGGACGCGTTTGTTCTCTCGACTGTGTTTTCCCCCTTTTTTTTCCGGAATCTGCATCGATGGTGCGGTCTCGCTGAAGCAAATTGTTCGTTTGGGTAATTATTCGTCGACATGACCGCCATACCTACGCCAATTATATCGCTGAGGTTGTGTAAGTACCAGGAGTAATTATATTGACCGTGACTTTTACGTGGATTGAGATGAGCGATTTGGTGGCAGAAGGTTTGGACGAATGTGAGCTATGTGAATTGGCTGAAGCATAAGGCGATTTTCGATGGTGTTTTTAAAATGGAGATGAAAAGGTGACATTGATGAGGGAAATTCGGTCAAACGAGTGGGAAAATGGTGGGCGTGAGAATATTTATGATGATAATGGAGTATTAGGGTCCCATCAATTATCTGAATCCTTTGGCATTTTTTGGTTGGACAGAACGACCCAAGTATTTTAGACGAAAATTAAAGATAAGTATTTTTTCATATGGATTTGGGAAGAATATTTTCAAAAAATTGAGAAAAAGCAACAAAAAAAGATGACTCGTGCAAAGCAGAAATGTAAATTTTGGAAATCTGATGCCCTTAATGTTTTCTGTTCAGTTGTTAGTTGTTTCTGCACATGCGAAAGTAGAAAATTCAAGACTTACGAGAGAAGTATTTTAACCTGAAGAGAAATTTTAAGCCCAACAAAATGAATCAAAAGAGCATCATAAAAGAACCTCATATTGAAAATTTTAGACGCCACGGTTTATTTCTCGAGCTTTGGCGAATTTTTGAAATGTCAAAATTACCTAGGTACCCGAATATTTGATTCAATCAGCAAGAAAAAAAGTGAAATTCAATTTTTCCTATTTTCGACCTTTCGAATCGATTAAACTTAGTTTCAAGACGTTTTTGAGCCACCTGAAGATTTTGGAATTTTCCAGCATTAAAGAAAAGCTCATAAAAAATTCCATATGAATTTCCTATATAAAAACTCAGATAAGTAGCCCATATTGGTGACCAACTTGATTGATTGAAGCACGATTTCCGAAATTTTCAACTGCTGACTGGATTTAATTCTTTTTTTTTCAGCAAAAATATTTGGAAAAATGAAAAAATTATTTCCACAGCGCACGCATCAAAGTGAATACTTAGCTAAAATTTGATGACTTTTCTGAAGACTGAAGACTCCATGAAATGTTTTAATACCACTTCCAATTGATTATTAAGATCGAAAATGGAATGTATATTGAATTTCAATTTTTTTTTCAATATTTTCAAAACGATGATTTTTTTCTGGTGATGAAATTTTCATTTTACGTTTTCACGAAATAGAAAAAAATCGCATTCTTGGTTTTAAAAAACGAAAAAAAAGCCCTCTAGGCGAAGTGTTTAAATTTCATTCGTTCCTGTCTACAAATGACCTTGAAAGCTCAGTTCATGTATCTAAAATAAATAAATAATAAATTTTTCCGAATTTAAAAATCCTCAAGAGCATAAATTTGATAACATTATTTGTGACGCAGCCAGGGATACCCGACCATATGTTGGAAAAGTAAATTTCGAGAAAACGCAAAATAAGAAAAAATGACCAAAAATATGGAAAAAATTTTTTGGCTAGAAAAGCATTTTCATATTGCCTGGTCATTCGCAAATCGTGATTTTTCTTGCCATGATACTGCGAGGAAAATGAACGTTTATTGACCTTTTTTTTTTCTTTTAAAAAAAAGAAGTAATTTTTGTGATCAACATCAACTACAATCATGTAAATTAATTTTTCAAAACTTTTCCTTTCATTCAAAGTTCACGATGTTTTTCCAGGGTTAATATTTCGACCGAATTTTTATTACGTACCTATATCATTAAAAATTTCCATTCAGTTTCGAACGATTTCAATAATTTTTAGTTTCAAGCAAAATTTAAATCAAGTATTCTAAAGATACTTTCAGCAACTTCAGTGAAATTAATGATATTTATTGTAGATTTTCTCAACACTTCGTTTAAATTTTTTATCAATTTTCACAGTTTTTTCGAAATTTTAAAATCAATTTTCGCAAATAGATACGTACTTGAATTTGGCTAATTTTGCAATAAGAATTTTCTACGGTTTCTGTGTTTCAAAATTAATACTCGCATCATAAAATTTTGTGAAGGTAATTTTTAAACCACATTTCATTAATTTTAACAAAATTTAGACTATGTAAACATTATTTCAATCAATTATAACAATTCTTACGATGGATAATTTTTGTTAATTTTCACGACTTGAATAGTGGAGTGCTTTCTTAATCTGAAATTGAAAAAATCTCGAAAATTTAAATCGAAATTGGGTGAATGGTGAATAAAACTTACATAGACTGGAGTAACCTGAAATAGAATAAAAATACTTCATCGAGTTCTATGTTACTTCAGTGGGTTTTTTTTTTGGGGGGGGGGAGGCGATTCCAGATATGAAACTTCTTCAAAATAGTCAGAGAAAATAATTTGTAAGCTTTTGATTGGATGAATGCTTCGAAGTTCGATAAATATTCAGCAAGTACAAAATTCTGAAAAATAATTTTGTTAATTTTCGCCTAATAAACTAAATCATAATCTATAGCTCTTTCTGAAAAAAGGGCAAAAACAAAAATACGTTTCGAGTAACTTGAAGTTTTTTTTTTCAATCATTAACCAAGTACGCAGGACCATGTTCATGGAAAATATCATTACAAAAACCTACTCGGCCAATTTATTTGCAACTACATGTACATATACGTAGATATACTTCGTACTTCGCAGGTATTTTTAATTCGCTAATTAATAAAAAAAAAATCTACGTAATATACAAAACCTTGAAGTATTATACGTTAATGGCGAATGTGGTAAGTCATTTTTTCAAACGTGGGTACCGGTAGCTAGGTATAGATACCTACGCATAAAGTAAGTTCACAGAAATAATCAAAAATAAATTTGAAATTCAAGGTAGGTTCACAAGGAACTGAGACAATTTCATACTTACAATTTACAATCTTAGGTAGACAAGGTACGTTTTAATGAATAAAAATTCGTGAGATATTAAGCAATTAAAAATATGAGTCTTCGATTTATCAAATTTTGTAAGAAAAATTTAAAATTCAGGAAATCGATTATGAGTCACGATTTAGTGATCGAACTCGTTCAACTTTAACTAATCAATACGTATAGAGATTAAAATGAAATTAACGTATTTTGATTGCGACCCTGAATTCTTTTCCTGCTGGTTCCCGGACAACAATGTTAATCGATTTCAAGGAAATGTTACTTGAACGATGAATTTTTTCGTTTCTTTGAGAATACCCATCTTTGAAGTCATTCGTCCCAAAATCATTGATAAAAATGTACAGACCTACTTTAAAAATAAAAATCACATTATTATTTGTAATCCTAGTGCCTATTTCGTGTTTTTCAAATTTTTAACACTAACTCGAACCAAACGAGAAATAATTTTACAAACTTTTTAATAAAAAAAAAATTAGAAAACAGAAAAAATGGCGGATTTTAAATTACGATACATACAAAGTACCTATTTAACTCACATCACAATACCATTGAAGCCTGCGAAATGCTCGTAAAAATTAATTATAACTACAAGAAAAAAACTAACACAATAAAAAAAAACAGAAAGAGCCGAGGAATTCTTACATCTTTTTTATACTTTTTGTTTGTTTACTATTTTAATTAATATGAAATGAAAATTGCATTCACATTACGACTTTCCCGTTTGTTTTACATGTATTGTCCTCGATTTTCGACACAAGATGAACTAAGTACATAGACCATACATAATGAAAATGATAAATAAATAGGTATTAAAGTAGTAACTAGGTATTTGAAATTGAAACTTCCGAAGGGAAATAGATAGGTATTGTTGACCTCTGACCTACGTATTAATTTTTTTCCTCAAATTTTGAATTTGAATTCGGATTGTTTTTAAATTTTTTAATGAAGTAGAAAAGAAAAAAGGGCTCATAAAAAAAAAGTAATTTAATGGAAACATTCTACATACTTTATTAAATATTATAGGACTGGAGGTTAGAAGGGAGATCCATTGATAATAATTTTTGGAATGCAAGAAAATCTAGAAAAAGCGTCACTTTAATTTTCATTTTGAAAATCATTAATCGGTCGAATCTTCACTTTTTAAAGCAACCAAAATGCCCATTTTAGACATCTTGCAAAATGCAAAGCAAAAAAAAATAGTACAACTTCAGTGTTGAATTTCAAAATTTCTCAAAAGAAGGGAATACGTAAAATTTTTTCAACCTGTACGATTTTCAGATGAAGGAGGGATACGTACCTATGTATCATCTATAAAAATCTTGGATGATATTTATATTTTTCAATTTTCTAATACGTAGGTACAGAAAAACTGAATCATTTTTTATTCAAATTTGAGCAAATATGTATTACGAAATTTCGCCAACCTTAAGATTAATCACTGAAAAAATAAACTAAAAAACAAAACGTGTACTTATTCTTTATGTGGGCATAATCTTCCTACTGAAAATTAAGGAAAGGGAAAATAATTCTAAAATTTCAAAAATCTTCAAAAAAAAACGGAAGTACAATCAAACAAATCATGTTTTTGATGTTTTCCGAGCATTTCAAGTCTGAATTTTGAGTATTTTTGAATTGAAACTCTCTGCAGTTACCTGAATTCTCAAAATTGCAGAAATACATGGTAAAATGTGAGATGTTAAGAAGCAAAATTCACATCAGATACAAAAATCGATTTTGTTTTTTGAAGGAGTTTTATTCGTTTCACATCTTTTTCACCAACAAAAAAATCATAGAACCAAATTTGTAAAACTCGAAAAAAGGAAATACGTATTTTTTGTCTGTTGACATTTTTTGACCCAACTGAATTGTTTTCGAGTTATGAACCGGTTTCGAAATTCATTAATTTTGGAATGCATTTTGAAACTGGTTCATAACTTGAAAACGACTGAACCAAGTCAAAGACATCAAGAGGCCAAAAATATTTCTTATTTCATGCTCTGAAAAATTTGATTCTACAAAATTTTTTGTGTTTGATTTATGTAAGAGACAAAATTCAAAATTGCCATCTTTGAATGAATAAATGAATGAATGAAAAATTTATTCCCTCCATTTTGAAAAAAGAAGATGATCGAAAAAAAACCATTTCTTCAAAGAATTCTATTTTCGAGTCTTTTCTAACAATATGGAAGTATACTTACAATGTTTTGGACACTCCTGGCTGCCGACAACTACACTAGAACAGTTTTTTACATTTTTCTCAAAATTGTTTAGATAAGTAGCAAATAAGTTTTTGCTCTCAGACCCCTCATATTTTTGATTTTTTTTTTGGGGGGGGGGCTTAGGAACCGAATTTTGAAAGTTCAGGAAGTGAAATTCAAAAATATAAAAAGTTCAAATTTAAATTCTACGCAGGTACTAGGTGCATCTTTGAAACATTCAAACGATCTCTCACGTGGTACTCCTGATTTTCCGAAGAATTGTAACACCCTTTGAACCTCGTACCCTTCCCCAGCACGTAAAATCAGAAGAGAACTTTCGTAATACGGGTTTCAGTCAATTTTTGCTCAATTTTTAAAACTTCCATACACTTGAAAATCATCTCGGAATTGAGATGAAAAAATTTAAATACTTATTCAAATAGTGACGTAGGTTCCAATAATCATATTTTGAGTAAAATTGAAAATTTCTTCAACCGTTCGAAAATTCATAGAATCGAAAATCAGGTTAAAAATGATTACCATGATCAAAAAATATTGGAAAAATTCCGAAACGAAATTAAAGGATTGGGTGGGGGGGGGGGGGATAAGAAGACCAAACCATTTTTTTTTTGATGATATTCGAGAATTAAAAAAACAATGAGATCCAATCACTATAAATCATAAATTAAAATCATTTCAAATTTTCAATCATTATCAAAGCTGCATTCTTTTTGACCTCATTTTCTTTCAAATTTACATTTAAAATTGAAAAATTGATGGAAGAACATATCTTGGGGGATGAGAAAAAATTAATTTCACGCAGTCTTTCATTAAAAGTATTAATTTAAAGATCGATACATTTAAATTGGAAAAATAAATTCAGACCAGTAAAATTACAGCCATAAGGATATACCATGGAAAATGTAATTTTTTCAATATTGAAAAATTCAACAGATTCAAATTTTCAAATTAATTTTTTTTAATGAAAAATGCATAAATTATCAATTTCTTATACAAGACGTCATCATACTCGTAAAATTTATTTCTCAAAAATTAATACCTAGGTACGTATCAAAAAATTAACAAATCCAGTGTACCTGTTTTTTACTTTTCTACAAAACCAAGGTAAGAAAAAGTAAATTAGTAAGTAGGTATATTATTTCTTTTCAAAACCCCAGATTACATCATTTTATCAAACCACTTCTTACTTCTAGCAATGAGCCCAATGAAAACCCATTTAACTAGCCTAATTTTACACGAATCGAGCTTCCATATTACGTAATTGAAGGTACCTATTTCTATACCTATTCGAATACAGTCGCCCAAACACCACGTACACTTTAATTTCCTTCTATAAAATATCGAATTACCAGTTTATCGAGTTTAAAAACTCCATGCTGCATTGCATTCATAATTCGCCTTCTCTTCGATACCTTGGCTGACGACGCTCTGTAACCAGGTACGAGTAATACGAACCTGACCAGTATTTTCGTGACTTTGATTAAAATAAAAAAACAAGGCGTATACAAATCGGACCAATCCGGTACGTGTAAATATGGCCACCTAATAAATATTAACCGTAGTCGAATCAACTTCACCCAAAAAAAAAGGAAGAAAGAAACGTTTAAGTTGAATTAAAAATTTCCTCGATTAAATTAATTAACGCGTTGAAATAATAAGCTCGAATGGTAATTACATGCGAGTAAATTCGAGCGAGGTTTATGTCAATGAACGTTTTATTGACTCATCGACATGACTTTGAGGCGCCTTCGAGTTTGACTGATGGACAAGGGTCATGGAATACGCGTGTACGTGGCCGAAGAATTTCATTTCGGTGGGTTCGTGAGAATGAAAATTTTTCTCGAATAAATTCGTAATATTTAGGGGTGTTGTAGGAAGGTACTGGGTACCTATGTTTACAACTTTAATATGGCTCTAATGGCGTTTTTTTCAGACTCCATTTACATAATGGATTATTTTTTAGTTTTTCGTCGACTTTTGTATTTTTGGCGATCGTGACACGTTTTCATTCGTTAATATACCTCATTCTATGATTTAAAGGGTAGATTAAAAAAATATATTCGAATTTTCCACCCTTCTCTGTTCGTCTCTCCTTCATTCATCGCTGCTGGAGTTTCGACACGGTTGAAAAATTCGATCCGGATTAGAGTCAATTAGCTTGGTAAATCTTTGGTCTTGGATTTGGGCACCGATGCGATTCGCGACGTCGATGACCAGGAAGGCTGCCTTGGGCCCGTTTCAAGGGGTTAGCGAATTCGATGTGAAATTAAATTACTATCAATAAAACGCCCGTTTTCTGGTTACGAATTGAAAAAGCGCACCGAAACGGTGTCGAAATCATGCCAGGTCACGTGGCTTATGAAATATACCCCCTTAGGGTAACGTCTGCTTTCAAAATATCAACGAGTTCACGCCGCGACGGTGTAAAATTAAAGCGTTCTCAAAATATATGGCGAGGTGCTCCGCACGAGCCAATCGAAAGTCTTCGGATTAAATCGTCGAGTCGAGTTGGTTTATTAATATTCCAAAAGGTTCGCAACTTCGTCAATGTTTCATATCACGTGAGAAATAACAATTACACGGCCGAGTTCGAGACTCAGGTCGAACTCGAACCGACCATTATAAATATCTAAACACGAGGAAATTTTTAAATCGCAATTATTCGGAGGTATTGTGACTTTGGAGCGAGTCGGATACTCGCCATGGCCTCGAGTATCCCCCCAAAAAAATCATTTCGTTGGTGGGTTTTTGGCCAAAATCCGAATAAAAATTTTGCACATCTCACTTCAAAGATTATGAATAAAAAATAACGCCGATGAAAATCGCATGTGGCGCCTTTTAACCGATGAATTATAAATACATTTGAGCCTATCATTAGCTATACTTTTTCCCTAACTGGAGAAACATTTCCTCAAGTTGAATGCACTTCTTTGTATAAGGTATGACTTTTCAAGCTATATGAATAATTTCTGAATCGTGTTATGGGTTTTGTTGGGCTTTTTTTTGGACGAACTTTTGAAAGAACAGGAGGTTTTTCAATATTAATTCGATTCGTGATAACTTTCGTAATACAGTTATTTGTCCAAGTTTGTTTATTTTTTATTTCGCCAACGTAGCTAACTTCGAGTCTGCGAATGTAAACGTGGCTGGACGAGTTGGAAATCATACCAATACTAATTTGCAAATTACTCTTTCCAAGTACCTCGGTGTGTAACTGTGTATTCTCGAGTTCTCGGTGAATAACGAATGGAAACGTGTAATTTACATATTTGTAGGTAATTTTTTCAACGAGGAAATAAGTAGAGGTAATGAAAATGTTGAATAAATACCAGAAAAGTATGGCATGTAGCTTGAAAAATATAAAATCAGCAAGACATTATAATGTTTTATTTAAAACTAGGGTATTTGTTTAACCACATTGACATTCTTTTAGATTATTCTTAGTATTTTTTTTAAAATTATAATTTAAAAATGAAGAGGTCAAGGAAAAATTTTTTATTTTAGTTTTTTAAAAGTATGGGAACTACACTAGATTTATTTATAAAGCCAGGCAAGACGAGGTTTTATCATCTTAGGGGAAAAAATACTCATTAAAAAAAATTACAACAAGCAAAGTTTAAATCAAAAATCCATTGGCTTCGGTCGGAACTTCAAAAAAAAAAATTACAAATCAGAAAAATTACGAAATTTGTATCAATAGGAACAGATGGGTAAGCAAGCAATTCGATTGGATAATTATTCTGAAATATCTGAATCAAGAATTGGAGGGCAGGCAGGTACCTACCCATAAAATTATCAGAATTAAAATTTTTTATTCATTTTCTAAAAAAAAAAAAAAAAAAAAAAAAGGTGCATAAATTCTTACATAGACTTGATCAATTACACCCCACCTCCTCCACCCCTCCTCCCATCAATATAGGGCAAAACATTTTCAGTGTGTATCCAAATTTCAAAATCATACCAAGGACAGAAGAAGGCAAAAAGAGAAAAAGAGATGCATAGAACTTTCAAGTTCGCATAATTTAATTCTTAGGACATTTTATAGTTGAAAAATATTTTTTCAACATTTTTTATTCTTAGATGAATGAACTAAATTAAATTGCAAAACACACCTAAGTATAAGAAGAATGAAAAAATTAAAAAAATTAAACTTAATTCTAGAGCGGGGGAGGGGGTTGAAGCTTGCTCTTGATCCATTTTTTATCCTAAGCCCAGAACTCAAATCAATTTAAACAGTGGCGTAGGAAAGTGGGGTACAAGGGGTACATTGTACCCCCCCAAAATTCGGACGGGGGTACAAAGTATCATTTGTACCCCCCCAAATCGTATGATATAAATTTTTCAGAGCATTAAAATGTGGGAAAAAATGATTTTTTTGGCAATAAAAACTCAATTTTTTCAAAGCTTCGCTCTCGCTTCGCTCGGGCATGTACAAAATTACATTTATATGAATTATTTGAGACAAAAGAGCCCAAAAATGCTTCTTTTTGCCCCCTCCCCAGAAAATCCTTCCGGTATTTGAAGTCTTGGTACTCATTTTGTACCCTCCCAAAAAAAAAGCTTCCTACGCCACTGAATTTAAAACTATTGGGCAAAAAATTTTCAACTTTGGTTTCCACCTCCACCTGGAACAGTTTATTTCTGTTTTTGAGTTGAAATAGCACAGAAACGAATTTTAGAAGAGGAAAGGGGGCCACAAAACATGAATTTCAATGTTTCGTTTGATAAATTGAAAATTTTTCGAATTTCGGTTCCACCCTCAACCCTTGCAGTCAGAGAGTCGAATTCTTTCAATTTAAAAAAAAAATTGTCGAATCCATTTCCTTCCAATCAGGCATAAAAAAATACAAGAAAACTATATGTACCTAGCTACCTACTATAACAACTAGTAACTGGTTCAGATGAAAAAGACCCCGCGTTCTTTTCAGTAAAATATTGATTGAAAATTTGAACGAGGAGAGGGGATTAAGACATGAATTGATCAAATTACAAGTTGTTCAAAAAGTTTGAACCCTCGAAGTAAAACCGATCGTAAAATATACCTTATTGAAATAAAAATAAAATACACAGATTGAATTTTATAAAAATTGGTAATTAAAACCAAGAACATAAAAGAAACAACAATTCTCAATCAGAAGGACTGCATATAAGTAGATTTGTTTCAATACGCCAATTTTTCTAAAAAGAGGTCATAACTTTTGCAAAATTTCTGACGTGACTCTTTTTTTTACTTAAAAAAAAAAAAACAATTAAGGAATGAGAAAGAATACGAATTTTTGATTCAGAATTCAGGTTATAATTTTGCTCTATTAATACATGAGAGTAGGACAAACCAATTTTGTCATCCTTTCAGTTTGTTAGGTACTTAGATGCTTCCGATTATCTGATTCGTAAAAAAAAAGCAACAATTATTCTAATTAAGTACCAAAAAAATGCAGTAAAAAATTTTCGTTTCGAAAATCAACTTTGATGAAATAACGAATTCTTAATCCCACAAAATCGGTTTAAAATATGTGTCAAATTCGTTCAAAATATGTCATCAATACTTTTGAAAATGAATTTTTTTAACAGTAGATAATTATTTTAAAAAATATCTATTATTGCAATATTTTACAGATTTTTCATTTTAATTTTAACAATTTTTTATGAAATTTTCAAGCATTTAAATTTATATGTAGGTGTAGGTAGTCAAGATTTTTATCACAGTATTTTATACACATTCTAAGATCAATTTTCACTTCATTTCAAACATTTTCAGGTCAAGTTCTAGGATTTTAAATTACTTCATAGGTAATGCGGAGAAGCATGAAAATGATTTTTCGAAATTTTTATAGACAAATTCGGCAAAATTTTATCGTTTTGCACGTTATTTTTTACAATTTATCTACTTACCTCACAATTTAAAAAACAACAAAAAAAAACATTTTACAAATTGTTCATTTTTTCAAGAATTTTTAGTCAATTACTTAGGCCAATGGTATCTATACCTAATTTGACATTATGTACTTTTCACCAATTTTTATACCTAAATTGGTAATGTTTTCACAATTTCAGGTTTTTAAATTTTTTTTTCGAAAATTTCAAATAATTCGATCATTTTTCCAACACCTATCATGCTCCTAATTATCTATTTTGTCTGAAATTCTTAAAACTTATTCGAACATCTAAAAAATCTAAGAGTACAAAGAAAAGTTCTCAGGCTTCGAGGGGTTGATAATACTTTGACTATACCTATTCCTATTAATTTTATATTTTTTTCCGTTTTTCCAGCTGCCAATTTTACTCTCCAGAAAAGCCAAGTATTTTTTAGAAATCTTTGTTTGGGTAACTCCAAAAATTTTGATCGTATCGTAATCTACTAACACGAACTCACTCACTTTTTTGAAAATTTCTTACCATTCACCATTATAAATGGTATCTATTATTCAAGATTTTCACATCGAACGAGAAGTTGAAATTGGATTGCATGTATTGTTCCCAAGGGGAGGGGGGTGTAAAAAATAGTAAAATAGTCAGGTAAGAAAAAAATTGTAAAAAACATCAATATTCTAATCTGGACAGTTCGAACAAGACCAATTTTTGGTCATTTTTTTCAGTTTTAGAGATTAGAGATTTTTTTCCAATTATTGGTACCTAAGTATAGTTTTTATTAATTTTTTCTAGTTTTTGGTGAATTTTTTCAGTTTTTGCGGATCATTTTCCAATTTTTGTTTTTTTTTTTTGAATATTTCACTGTTCAAAACTGTCTCAAATTTTAAAAAATTTCTACGTTGAAACAAATTTTAATTAATTATCGTCATTTGTTTAACAATAAATCACCCCCTCTAATCCTTGAATTTTCCAAAAAAAAAAATCAACTCAATAAAACCTCATAAAAATATAAACAAACCACCACCACAAAAAAAATCGCCATTCCATTTCCGCGTACAAATAAATCGAATATTATGGGAACCGATTACGCGTGAAAAAGTCATTAATCTCTTTGGTAAAACACTGGCGTGGTAAAATATTGACGGACGTTTATACGCTGTCTATTAGATTCACATATTTATTTATTGCACAAACTTGCATAACGCATTTAGAAAAATGAAGCACGTTGCGTTGGGCACTGTGTACACGCGACGTTGAAAATTTATGAATTTTTAAACATTATCGTTTCGCAATACCCGATGCGGTTTTTTCACTGTACGTTCGCGACCCCTAAATACGAGGCGAATAAAATATCGCGCCAAAATTCACAACTCGGATTAAATTGCTACCCTAAACACGATTTAATCTTTGTAAACGCGCGTAGTTGTACGTAATACACGTAAAGTTTCGCGATATAGAAAAAGTTTAGTTTTCTTTTGGCATAATGAGGATGAAGAGGGAGGGGGAGGTCGACGGTGGAATTGGCATAAAGGGTATTAGCCACCACTGGAATTGAAATAACCGCGAAACCCCTTCGAGAACAAGAGCGGTTTAATGGATTTCAATGGGTACGAGCTGCAGCGCGCAGTTTTCACAGAGAAGATCATTTCCTTTTCAACGATCTTGAATAGTTGACAAACGCAGTGACCGAATGTAATGTATCATGAATAACAAAGAGAGGCTAATTTGCAACATCCTGGACTAGGATGCAGTTTCGGCGTCGGTGACCGACTTTAGAGCCATATAATCCTAATACAAACTAACTGCGGGTAATTGCCTATTGAAACAATGAACGTGTAGGGGATTTAAGAGGGTTGTCGACCGGCCCCCGGAGAAAGCTGTTATAAACAAATTTCTTCCATTTGTCATTGAAATCGATATTTCATCGTTTCGACACGCGTTATCATTACAATACGTATACGAATTCGAATTGCACAATGTTATAGGTATCTTTGTCCTTTTGTTGGCTCAGCCTGCACCTATTGCCAATTGAAAATTGAGTTTACGAAGTATCTCCGAGATGTTTTGAAGGTATTTTGTTGAGAAAGGGAGGAGGAGATAAAATTAGGAAAATCTCAACCTGGAGTTTTAAATTTTCCCAGCCAAGTTTGCCTTGATACCAAAATCACGATAATACTTTTTTCCTAGCCCCTTCAAAATGCTCCTTATTCACTATGTACCTACTCTGGACTCCAACTCAGCCAAATTTTAAGAAGAAGGTAGCTGCAGAGAATATAATTTAAAATTTTGAATAATCAAATCATTTAGGCATAAAACTAACTCAATTTTTTGAGGGGAGGGGGTAAGCACTCAAGCAGAGAAGAAACTTGGAAAAAAATCTTTAGGGAAATGGAGACAAAAAATAATGAAAAATCTGTCAACTAATAAAAAAGGAAAAATCTGCCAACTCGGATTTTTAAAAAAAGAGTTTGTTGATCAATTGTCTTGAAATCAAAAAACCAAAAATTTGTGGGATTTTCGAGCTACTGTTCTGACTTTCACAAAAAAAACACGAGGTTCAGTTGAAAAATAATGCCTTCGTCTTAGTAAAATCCATTCTGATTGAGCTAGAGAAATTAAACAATTTTTAAATGAAGAAATTTTTTTGAGATAAGATGGCATTTGTGCATGTGACTTTCCGACAGTTTTCGAACCCTTTTAAAGCAGAACATCTCATGCTTTTCCTTTAACCAGATGGTAGAAAATGGTCATGTCATTAATTCTGCTTCTTCATTTAAAAAAACAATAAAAACACAAGAATGTTCTCAACTTCCCCAATTTGGGGAAAAATGTAAACTAATGGTAATTTTTTTCAATTTAGGAATTTCTCTCAGGGGCATACCCAAGGAGGACTCAGGAAGCTCGAGTTTCCTCCATTAAGCTCGGAATAATGATTTTTCATTACAAAAATGTAACAAATCAAAAAGTGCATGTTTTTGCTTGTCAAACAATATTTAAAAAAAAAAATACGTTCTCGCTTCGCTCAAGCAGTATTTCAATTATTTTATTTCAAAACGTAATAATTTTCCAGCGATTTTTCAGTTAAAAATCACCAATTCCACAAAAAATTCCAAATGACTTGAAATTTTACCCCTTTCCTCTATTTTTTCTCAAATTCTCAGCCCCTCCCTTGATTAATTTCTGGATGCGCCTATGTTTTTCCCATTTTAAAAAATATGAGAATTTTATTGTTTTGGAGAATATGAAAATTTTACCATTTCGGAGAGTAATATGGAAATTTTACCCATTTCGGAAAAATAAGAGAATTTTCTTCATTTCAAAAAAATATACATTATATATTTTTTTTATTCAAATTTTACTACAATCTAGTATTTTTTCTACGTTGGGAAAATATGAACATTTTCCCTGTTTGAAAAAATGAGTAGGTAAAATCGTATTTTTTTAAAACATGACCAACTCTGGGGTAGAAATCATGAATTTTCCTGAATGAACACTGAAAAATTCTGTTGAAGAAGATAAAAGTTACTATCTCCCCCCTCCAAAAAATCCATCATTTTTTCCTGTTTTTTCACAAAAAAAAAAATACCCAATGTATTTGGAAAAATACGAGTACAAAATGATAGTAAATTTTTCGAACTCAAGGGCAGAAAGGACGAATTTTCCCCCAAACAATGAAAAATTTCCTTGAAGGAGGTAAATTTACCCCCTTCCCTCCATTCGTATGTCCCGAAATATTCATATTTTATAGCTGTTTTGGAGGTACGTAATGTTGAACTATCAACTATGGCTCGATTATCAAGCGCACTAAAAGAAATACTTCGGTATAATTCGCATTGATGAAAGAGTGTGATTCCGGATATTGTTGTTTTTTTTACATAACATATCCGCTAGACGAGTACATTTCTATTTTAAAATTCCAAGTCCAACTGGTCGATTAACATTTCAAATACCATCAGATACGGTTCGTGTTTAATTGACAAATCGAGTTTCCTTTTCGAGGCCCGATGAATAATACAAAGTACACGACATTGTCGCATCTTATGTAATATGTAAGACTACGGGGTGAGGAAACTTTCATCTTTATTTTACGATTTACTTTTTAGCGCGAGTCGAATTTAAATAGGTAATTACCGCAAAGTATACGAAGACAGACAGACACAACTCCAGACGACGTTTTTTAAGAGAGGGAAAAGAGGCTACGAAATTTTTTACATCAAAATCCTTCTGAGTTTTCTTGGGGAAAGGAGGACAAAGTAAAATGAAAAATCTCTACAAATTCTTACAAAGAAATATAAAACATATCAATATTAAAATTTTTCTTCAGTGAACCGAGAGCGAACATTTTTTGTTAAAATTATGTTATCACGTTTTGAAGACATTTTACCAGATCTTTCAACTTTTTTTCATCAATCTTTGAAACATATCCCAACTGATCGCTGTAATTAATCAAAATGCAAAAAATGACAAAAAGTAATAAAATGTGTTCAAAATACTGCGTAAAAATTGTCAATTTGAAATGCAGCAAACATGGTCAAAATTTGGTAAAAATAACTTCCTAAAAAATCCTTATAAAAACGTTTCCAAAGTGATGAAAACATCGAGAAAATTATTCTGTGCACCTACAGCAAAAAAAATGGGGAAAAATTGATGAAAAAAATACTTAAAATTTTCTGAAAGGGCTAAAATTACGATAAAAATTAACTAAATGTAGTGATAGGTAGGTACTTCACTAATGAAAAAGTTATTAAAACTTATTAAAAACTTAATGAAAATATAGCAATAATTAGAATTGTAAAATTGCACATACGTTAGAATAATTTTCAATAAAAATTTAATGTATCTACTTAAAATAATTAAGTAAAGAATTTTTCAATAACAACAAAGGCAAAAGGATTAAAACAAAGCAATACTTTAAAATAGTATAAAAATGATAGGTACAAAATATCGTAAAAAATTTGTAAAAAAATAGACTTGGATCACTGAGAAAAAAAGTAAAATTGAAATGTGATTTTTAGGCCTGCCCACAGAGGGTGGCGATCACTACCTCATAAATTTTTCCTCATCCAGTTTTTTCTTGGTTTTGTGCTTAATTTTTGAGATTGTAGAAAACAAAAATTAATGAAAAAAATGAAAATATAAAATTTTCTATCAAGTCTGTCAGGAATGGATATCACTGGAATGAAAAAAAATAATTTCACCCTCGTGAAAGGTCTTAAATAACTTGTGTGATGTGAAAAGCGAAGAAATTTTTCATTTTGTGATATAATTTTAAATTTCAGAAAATCAGTTAAGAAGATAACGCCATTTTCCAATTTTCACTTTTTGACATTAGCAGTGTTTCTATGTATTACTTATTTCACTGAAGAAATCCGAAAAACATAAATTGAAAAATTATTTCATCCTTTTCTAAAAATTCTGTTTAGCTCTGCTATTTTGATTTTTTTTTTTAATTTTTGAAAATTTAAAATAAAACTGTATCAAAGGTATTTTTAAAAAATGGAGTGAGGCCAAACAGAGTCTGAGGATGGCCAAATCTTTTCCTCTTATTTTTAAAAATTTCACCTTCAGTAAAAAAATATGGTATACATATTCAAATCCATTAAAATGATTTTTTGGGGGGAGGGGGCAGGAGAATATGAATAAGTACGTAAATCAGAGTTGAGTTAGGTTCATCGGAGTGTTTTCTTGCTATCTCATCAGAAAATCCTGCTGGCAGGCAGGCATGGTGATTTTTAAAAACATCATCAAAATCATTGAAATCAATATTTATTTTTTGAGCACCAAATTTTTACGATATTTTTTTAGATCAATTTTCATGACTATCAAACTTTTTTTTTGCAATTTTAATAAATTTTTCAAATTCATGTACTTTCGAACTCATTTTACAAAATTTTCATCATAATTTAGCGGATTTCTACACTGGATTTTTTTTAAATTTTAAAGTTCAATTTTTCAAACTTTCACCCAGCTGCAATATTTTAAACGGATTGGCAAAAGTAAATTCAAATTATAGGTACCTCACCAAAAAATCCTATTTCTTTCAAATTTCTTCTTAAATTTTTTAATTTTCAGAAAAAAAGAGTGAAGCACTTTTCTCATTTGAAGGATCTCTCCAACAAAATTTTCAAAAATAAGTTTAAAAAAACTCTCACTCAACTTTTAATCGGTCATTTATCGATCGCTCCATCAAAATCCCTCTTAACACATATTCTATCGAAAAATCTACCCAGACACAATACACAGCCACACCAAATATCAAACTCTCGTCAATACCCTCACTCTAACAGCTCCATTCATAGTTTTCCTGCCTCGAAATACCTATTTTTTTACATTCCCATCGCGACAACCATCGAGCACTTCGAAGATAATCTTCAAGCTCGACTAATCCTGCATCCTTTTTTACTCTGTTCATTCATATCTTTCAGAACACTTCATCCATCTTAATAAAATTTCGCAACAAAACTATACTTTGCACGATGCACCTTCGAATATCACTCGCGGAAGAAAGTATTAGCCTAACCCTAAGAGGTTGACACAAACAGATCAAAATTCATCTATTGTTCGCGCCATCCGAGACCTCATTCAAACAGGTGGGCTTCTTTGAAACGACGAACGCGGCGACGAGGCATTTCCAAAAATATCGAATATACTCGGTAAATCTCGTATTACATAATTTACCAAATTACCTGCTTATTAGTTTCGTGGGAAGCACGACGGCTGCTGTAATATTACGCGAATTTCGTACAAGTACAAGTACATCTGCAATCGAGACCTGCGGGCTAGAGTAAAATACTGTATAATATGCGGAAAAAAGTACCCAGTAAAGGTCATACTTTTTACCAGACCCTTCTTACCGATTCTCGACAAGTTGAAGTCAATTAATATACCAGTTACGTAAAGGTCGATTCGTCACACGATTTATTCGCTTGTGCCTGCCGCATTCCGAGCCTTAAAAACACATTATTTTACCCCAGATCTTGGCATCTGTTAAACGGTTCCCTTTTATACAAACTGTGCATTTAACAGTAGCCACCAACAAAGCCCTTTTTTCCCTCGCCTCGTCCCTTGGAATAGAAGTAGCCAGAGATATTTTTCTCAAACAGCGTAAAAAATCACTCTCGAGTTTTGAATCGATTTGTGTGATTAAGATACCAAATCTTTCTTTTTTCTTCCGGTCTTTGAAAATTGCTCCGATGCTGGCTCCTTATTCCATCGTGTGAGATTCGGAACGCGTCTCTGAAGGATTCAAATGCATTGAATTCGAATTCCTCAATACTCGATAGCACACCACAATCACATACCACTCGCGAAAGAAAACAAAGTTATGTATAAATTTTAGCTTCTTTTGATGATAATAACGCGAACTTGAGTACTTTTTCACCAACATCGTTCTTACATTGTACGAGAATAAAAACTGACAACGCATTGGGTTTTTTTCACTAGTTATTATGAGCGTATAAAGTATAAACCCTATTTTATGGATAACATGAATACAAAATACATCCGACACCATAAATTTAAGTCGCGATCGCACTATTCGACCGGAAAAAGCAAGATGTTCGAGTTCGTATTCAATTGTTATAGGGTTGTCGGGTGATATTTCATTGGGAAAGGAGCGAGAAAAGAGGATTTTTTAGGTGGAGTATATTTTCAACGATTTTATTATCGTTTTCGATAGGTTTCCATTTTCCAGTGCCCTTGTTCTGGATGAAAAGAGGATAAGGAAATAATATCTTGATAAGAAGTAGGTAATAATGTTTCAAAATGGGAAAGGAGAAAGGAGAAGAGGCGAAATTTATTTGTATACTTGCATGAAAAATTTTTTCAGTGTGGAAATGTTTTAATGCCAAAAGTTATTTGATTCCTAATTTTTTTGGGGAAAAATAAAATAAAAAATTCTTTCAATTGAAATATTGGTGATTTCAAAAATTTTATACCTACAAGGTAAAGTTGTCGAATTTGGACCCATCATTTTTTCCGAGTCCAGAAGAGCCTTTTTAGTCCCACAGGAGGAAGAAATGTGCTCATGTTGTTCTCAAAAGCCTGGACTATCACTCCTCGACTCCCGGACCCCTGGAATCAGAATTCAAAAAAACAAATTCCCCAATTTTTGGCAGATTTTTTTGAAAAAATACTGACTGAAAAAAAAGGGAGCCCAATTTAGGCTCTAAAATTTTATTTTGAAAAATTGCAAAAATCAATTAACAAACACCTTTTTATCAAAATTATCGGTCTATAAATCATAAAAATGAAATGATTTTAAAAAAATTGAAAATAAAGACCAGTGTCGCCGAATTCCGAAATTTGTTCCGGAATTCGAAACTTTTCCCGGAATATTCATTAATTCTGGAACTTTTCCGGAACTTCTAAATTTCCAGAACTTCCGGAGTTTTTTTCAAAAAAAAAAATCGTTTAAAAGTCATGTCTGTGATTTTTATAAAAAATCTTCGTTTACGTGATAACAATTTGAAATTAGAAAACACAATAATCTTATTTACATCAAAAGGTGAACCCATATTCATAAAAATTTAAAAAAATTTGACAGGGTAAAAAAAATGAAAAATCAATTTTTTTCACGGGCAGGGTAAAAAAATCGAAAAAAAATTCCGGAACTTTTCATGGCTTTCCGGAACATTTTTTGGAACTTTTTGAAAAGACTCAATTTCTGATATCATTTTCATGATTTTAGTGAAATTTTTAGAATGATTTTTAATTGAAATGCCAATTAATAAAACTTTTCTTACTCAAAAAATGAATATTGACGATTTGACAAAATTGCTACCGAAATAACCTTTCAAATATCCACTTCATGACTTCTTATTGTTCATTTTATGAAAACAATGAATAATTCTCCGCATGTAAGGTCTAAATACATAAAAGAGAAAATGGTTGAACTTTTTTTGAATTTATTTGCAAAAACGTCTTTTTCATAACTTAAATGACCATTGAACACTCCGGAAAACGATTTTCTTCTTACATGAGAAAATCCTTAGTTTTTTCTGAAGGCCAAATTGAATGGGAAGAGGGAGCTAGAAGAGTCGCACCATCTAATCTCTTCAATAATCACACAATTCGTATTTTTAGTTGAAAAAATGATGTTTTTGGAATAGAAAATCCGAAAATTTATGACGAGTTGATAAACTTGTAATTTCAGTCGAAAAAATTTGAAAAATGACATCTGAGCTGAGGGTTTTTGATTTTTGCTCTTCCCCTCCTCCTAATAATGACAAATTCAGTAAACCAATTGTTTGCTTTTGTTTTTCTTAACATAAAATGGATCATCAGTATGAAAATTTGATGCTTGTCACTCTAAAATTTTTTAAAAATATTTTATACCTATTGAAAAGAATAAAAAATTGATAATTTTTTTACGCAAATGTTTCAAAATATTGCCACATTCAGTCATAAGTTAAAATTCTAAAATTCTGCCAAATTCAGAATTCCTCCATATTTTTTCCAATTCTGAATTCGTAATTTTTAAACAGTTTGCCTAATTCTCAAAACTTTGCTCAATATGGCTCAAATTCTGCCAAACCCGTACTAATATAATTATGAAGTAGAGGGCTTGAAACATCTACACTGAATTCTATAGGTACCTATCGTGATTTTTGAGTTTCTAAAAATTACGATATTCTATTGAAGCAAATTTCGAAGTATTATTTTTTTAAAATCCTAAATGTGTTGCTCAACTATTCAAATTTTGAAAAAAATTGAAATGGACATCAACAAAGAGAGGGGTTAAAAGTCTTGATAAATTTGGACTGAGATGGAATTTTTTTCAATTTTTAGACGTAAAAAGCAAAATTTTTCAATTTTTTTAAACAAAAGTCGCAATTATTTCAAATTTCTCAACTCTAACATGATCTTTGGACTAAAAACGTGATTCTGTCATTATTAAGACATTTGCTTTCGTTCAAATCGACTTTACTTGAATTAGGTATAAATATGAATTTTTGAGTTTTTTATTCAAAATTGTCTTCAATAAATTCATTTAAAAAATTTAAAAATCAAGAATAATCACAATTTTTACCCTAATCCCTCTTAATCAACCCTTTCATATGATCAAAAAATTCGCATCTCTTCTAAACCCATCCAATGCTCAACTCAGCCTACGAATACGAATCCCAACCGCCTAATTCGAGAAAAAAAAAGAGCAAGCTGGTTATCAAATAAGACGTATCATTGCGGACTTACGAGTACGTACAACAATGATACTAGGAGGTAACCGAATCGGCTTGATAATACACATTAGAAACGGTGGGGTTTAATCGAAAAAAGCCTCCATATGCAACTCGACCGTAATAACGAACCCGATCATACAACCCTGTTATCGTCAAAGACCAATTATAACCGTGAAATCCACCTTGGCGTAATAATTCGCCCCATCCAGATCCAAATCAAATGTGTAATTTTTTATCGTCTTCGTCAAAAATTGATAAAATTAAAATAAAAAGAAACGAAAGAAAAAAAACACCTCGATTGGAACCCATTGCCATATCTACGTGACTAAAATACCAACTTGGACGAACCTAATCAACCATCTAACACAATCGTGGGTGGAATTTTTTTCATCTTATATGTAAGTATTATTATATCCTTGAATAAACACAGCAGATCAAAAAAGAGAACCATGTTTTACGCCTAATTCACAATATAAGAATGCGAATTTCTCACGGTTATGTGGCGAAAAATCAATTCGTTCGGGATATTCTATTATATTACAATGTGTCATATAAAAACCACAAATATTAGTAAAATGCCATTTTTCAAAAAATCTTCAATGTGTAATATACTCGTGTATATGTATTATTTGATTACAATGGATGAGGGTGGCAGAGAAGGGGTCTCAGAAACGTCTGGTGGAGGCAAAAAAGCCAAATATTTTTGATATTTTGTTCGCAGAGTGTATTAAAGAGATAACGTAGCAAATAAGTCAGTATATTATCGTTATTTATCCGAGTCATTATTCTTTTTATATTAAATTTGCCAATAGATAAAATCGAAGATGAATTATGTATTTTACGATATGGTCGACCACAGTGAGCTATTGAAAATCGCACACAAAAGATACTAGACATTTATCAGTGGGTATCATCCTAATTTTGTGTAGAAAGATCATCTCCAACTTGAATCTCAACGATTCGAAATTTAAACCCTATAAATTCAGGTAGGTAAACATTGAAAAAATTTAGCAACCACTTTCTCTCTCCTGAATCGACTGGAATCACTAAATCACTCAATAAACTACGTAGCTCCTAATTATTTTTAACAAAAATAGGATTTAGACAATCTGAGTTCATAGTTTTTTTAACATCGAATTTTCTAAATTTCTTAAATAGGTACCTATTATACAATTTTTCTCTAAATTGTTCACCATTACAAATTTTTCTAAAGGAAATGACCGTTTAAGAGATGAATTTGGCTTTAGGCCCCTTTAGGGCCCGTATAAACAGTGCTGGCAAACTATATGGATAGAGATTTTCCATCAAAATTACCGTTTCTAGAGTTCGGGAAAACTCGTAAAACTGTGGTTAATTTTATGGATAACGATTATCCACGAATTTGACTACACAAGCAAAAGGTTTCAACATGTGGCAAACTATATGGATAGGAATTTTCCATCAGAATTACCGTTTGTAGTGTTCGAAAAACTGTGGTGAATTTTATGGATAACGATTATCCACGAATTTGACCACACATGTAAAAAGAATTCAACATGTGACAAATTACATGGATAGGAATTTTCCATCAAAATGAACGTTTCTAGGGTTCGGGAAAACCAGTAAAACTGTGGTTAATTTTATGGATAACAATCATCCACAAATTTGACCACACATGTAAAAGGTTTCAAAATGTGGCAAATTATATGGATAGGAATTTTCCATCAAAGTTACCGTTCCTAGAGTTTGAGAAACCCTCGCAAAGCTGTGGTGAATTTTATGGATAATAATTATCCACGAATTTCACCACACAAATAAATGGTTTCAACCTGTGGTAAATTATATGGATAGGAATTTTCCATCAAAGTTACTGTTCCTTGAGTTCGAAAAACCCTCGCAAAACTGTGGTGAATTTTATGGATAATAATTATCCACAAATTTCACCACTCAAGTAAAAGGTTTCAACATGTGATAAATTATATGGATAGGAATTTTCCATCCTAATTAACGATCCTAGAGTTCAGGAAATCCCCCCAAAACTGTAATAAATTTTATGGATAATAATTATCCACGAATTTCACCACACAAGTAAAAGGTTTCAACATGTGGCAAATTATATGGATAGAAATTTTCCATCAAAATTATCGTTCCTGGAGTTCGAGAAACCCCCGCAAAACTGTGGCGAATTTTATGGATAATAATTATCCACGAATTTCACCACACAAATAAAAGGTTTCAACCTGTGGTAAATTATATGGATAGGAGTTTTCCATCAAAGTTATCGTTCCTAGAGTTCGAGAAACCCCCGAAAAACTATGGTGAATTTCATGGATAATAATTATCCACGAATTTCACCATATAAGTAAAAGTTTCAACATGTGGTAAATTAGATGGATAGAAATTTTCCTTCAAAGTTAACGTTCTTAGAGTTCGAGAACCCCCCGCAAAACTGTGGTGAATTTTATGGATAATAATTATCCACAAATTTCACCACACAAGTAAAAGGTTTCAACTTGTGGTAAATTATATGGATAGAAATTTTCCATCAAAATTACCGTTCCTAGAGTTCAGGAAATACCCCCTCCAAAACTGTGGTGAATTTTGTGGATAATTATTATCCACGAATTTCACCACACAAGTAAAACGTTTCATCATGAGGCCAATTATATGGATACGAATTTTCCATCAAGGTTACCGTTCCTAGAGTTCGAGAAACTCCTGCAAAACTGTGGTGAATTTTATGGATAGTAATTATCCACGAATTTCACCACACAAATAAAAAGCTATGGTCAATTGACCATTGTATTGTATTTTTTTCAATAATTTTTTATTCATAGGTAAATGAACGAAAAATTTTTGTTCTTCGTCACAAAGTTACATTTTATAAAGATGTATTTATAATACTTAATTGTTCCAGGAATTTTGGTAAAATCGTTCACGAGAGGGGGTGTCAAAGAGGCAATACATGAGGTAATAAGACATAAGACCAAATAAAAAAAAAACTAATCTCATATTCGTGTTCAGCGGGTTAAAATATCCCGATTAACATCTTTTTGCAATTGTATTATTTAAGATCTCAAAATTCACTGTTTTTGAGGTTTTTTTGCTATGAATTAGTTTAAAAAAGTAAATTTTTAAACTTCCAGGAAAACTATTGCGAAAAGGGTGTTCATTGGGGTATTTTGACCAACTGAACACGAATATGGTATTGGTTTTTTCATTTGGCAATTTCGTTCCGTGTAAAACGCTTAAAAATTAAAAAAAAAAGGCTAAAATTACAAAATTTCTGTAAAATTTTTCGCAGTTTTCAGCAATAATTAGTTCAAAACAATGGTCAAAACCAAATACTCAGCGAAATTCTACTCTAATAAAATAAATTTTTTAGTAATTTTTCCACGGTGGTCCCTCCTTATCTCTATGGTGTTTTTTACTATTGAAAACTTTAAATAGTCCAAAAAACATGACGGAATGCACCAAAATTGATGGAAAAAATTATCATAAATACACATCTGTGGAATGTAGGTAACTTTGTACTAAAGAATAGAAAATTTTCTTCACTTCCATTGAAATCAAAAATTCTTGAAAATTACGAAAATAAAATGGCCATAACTCCAAAAGAGAGAGGGGTAGATATCCAAAATTTTGTGAAAAATATTTTCCAGTTAATATGTAGGTAACTAGGTACACCCATTTGAGATGTTTAGGAGTCCAAAAGCACCTGGGTGGGCCAAATTTACCCCTTATCCAGTCATACCTTCATATTTTTTCAATTCTTGCCTTTTCTTTCAATACGTTTTACAATTTCTTGAAATTGCTTTCAACTCGATAACTTTTTCCAACTAATCTCCATTTTTTTTTCAATTTCAAAAAATTTTTCGATTACAATTTTCTACAATTTTTCACAACTAAAAAATTTTCCAATTTTTTCTTTAATTAACATTTTAAAAAATTCTTTAAAATATGAATTTGAAAAAAAATTGAAAAAAATTCAAGTTGAAATTGCTTTAAATTTTACGTCTGCAAAATTTTTATGATAAAATTTTTGAAAAAACATTGAATTTAAAAAATTAAAAAATGTTGAACTTAGAATTTCAGGCTTCGATCGTCAAAATCCAAATTCCGACCAAAAAAAATCAAGAGCACGTCTCAATAATCCATTTTAGGAACCCCTTTTAAGATCAACTTTTATACAAAAAGGATTCTACCGCACAGTAATCGGCTATGGTACCATTTGTACCCCTATTTTGGAAGTTTGTAGTATATATTCTACGCGTTCGGCTTTTATAGGCTTGTGTAAACGATATATACACGAGTGGACATAACAGAACATTTATCAAAAAGTTATGAATTAGTCAGCAACACAATAGGATGATGTTCTCTTTCAACAATAAGGCATTTTCGATACACCACGCAAGACTTTTCGCATGACGCGATTTCTACCATATTCAACTTTTGATAAGGGTGAAAGCCTTTTAAATCTGGTTACGTCTGTTTTGTTATTTTACCCCCGCGACCCGGCCTCGTCCGTGGTCGCCGTGTCCTAATGTATTGTCCACCGTATAGACTCGCACTGAGGGCTTTTTATCGAATATGCCGAGAGAGAGAATGGATAAAAAAGATTTTCATAGGAGAGGGTATAGAGGAGATAGTTCGATGTAGACAGTGTCGCGTAAGAGGTGAAGAATGGAGGTGCAGGGTGGCGTAGGTTTGTTGTATTTTGTATATTATACGGTCGGGTGTTGTTTATTTAGCGATGAGAGCAAATTATACAGATATTAGTCGAGTGTTCGAGGTGTTTGTTTGTTTGGTTTTTAGATTGTATATTGTTGCATTGCGACGGATTAACGGTGTTGAATATTTGATAAGTGTGGACTTTCTGTATTACGAGTTTAATAGCGAGAATATCGAGAGTAGGATGGGATATTGTGCATGTGGAGGCAGGGGAAGGGGAAAGAACTTGAGGGTTTCTTATTCCAAGTACGAATATAGTTTTTTGAAAAGTTGAAAGTGTATGAAAAAAGAATATCTTCGTAATAAAATTATTATTATTGACTGAGAAAAAAGGGGTTGGAATAATAACCTAAATTTAGATGCAGGCTAAATAAAATAAAAAAAAGATGGAAGACTAAATACATATGTAAGTACTTGATGTACAGTGTACATGTACACACACAAGACTGAAGAAGGTGTGGAAAGGAGAAAAAGTTTTAGAATTAGATGAAATAATAATGAATCGAATGAATGGAAAAGTTAGTAAAACATATCACCTTTAGAAACAGAACCCTATACATATTTTAAAAACTATCATTATGAATTTTATATTGATACCAAAATAAAATCTCGTGATATTAAGTACCTAGGTACATACCTATGTAAAAAAATATACTTATAAAAAAGATGAAAAATTTTTTTAAAAAAACTTAAAATAGAAACTTTGCAAGTCAATTTCAAAAATTGATGATTAAAATTTTTTTAGAAAGTAAAATCCAATTAAAAATTTTGTCACCCTCGAATGAAATGTAAGAAGCCTTATTCATGTTGTCTTTTGAATGCCTTTTTATATACTCATAAAATTAAAAAAAAAATAGTAAAAAATAGAAAAAAAAACTCAGTGGCAAAAGCAAACATGATTTTACACAAAAATTATTTATTATACGTAGTAGTAATATGGAATTTTGGAAAGCATTCATTATAGGTATTGAATAAAAATTGAAAATTGAGCAAAACAGGAGTGAAAATCTTTCATCAAAAAAAACATTCGAAGTTCTAAATTCCATTTTTTTTTTTAGTCGCTTGAAGGAGTTATTGAATCAGGCCTTCTTTCTCAAGTTATTATCGTGAATACATTCGCTCTATGGTCTCACATTCACACAAAAAATTTCCATGTTTATAGGGATTTTTACTGAAACCGTTCATCCCTCTCAAAATACGAGTAAAAACTAGATTTTTTGTAAAATGATGGATTTTTACTTTTTTTTCGAAATTAGCTAAAAAAAAATTTTGAGGCACCTCTTACAAAAGCAGTATACCAAGAAATTGGAAAATTTGAAAATTTATTAATACCTATTTAATTGAAGAATGTGGATTATTGAAAAAAATATTCATCTAATTTTTGTTACCTAAGCCTATTTTATTTCATCTGTCTTATTCGGGGGGGGGGCGGTACTCTCATGGAAATAATAAATTTTGGAAGATTGAAAAGCGAAATAAAATTTTGAAATTTGAAGATAAGAGCTATCAAAATGTGTCCAAACAGTAACCACATCTATTCAGAAAACATATTAATTCATTAAAAATTTTATTCAAACTTTTTTAAAAAATTCTCTACAAAAATTGGAAGCAACTCTATCAAAAAAATAATAATAAAATTAATGACTCTTCAATTTTTCTACATTTCCTCAGATCGCATCGGTCTGGCAATTATTGTTTGGGCAAATTTTAAAATTTATGTAAGTTCCTATATGCCTTTATAAGCCTTAAAATTTTTAGCAAAAATTATAAGTTTTTGAAATCAGGTACTTAAAGTACCACTCAAAAAAATATGAAAAGACAAGCACCAACACTTCTCATTTTTTTTGTTTCGGAAATTTTTCTTCAATTTTTTCATGTGTCTTTGCAAACCATCGCAAATTTTATAGAATTTCATTTTTAGGAAATCATTTTTTAAAGGAACAATCAATTTCATAAAATTTTTCAAAGCAATATTTTCATATTCAACACTTCAGAGAGACACAGAGACTCGCCAAAACATATTGATTTAATGGTAAGTAGGTATGGGGAAGGGAGAAGGGGATAGTTAGAAGAAGAGCTAAAGCCTTCATTATTACAATAATTTTCAAATTATAACATTTTTCAATTATCATTAAAAAATCCATTTGCATTTGAAAAAAAAAATTGCACTTTTATCATTTCATTTGCACTGATTTTTTTGTGTCGCTCAAAATTACCTGCTTGGATTAACTTTTCATGATGAACGTTCCAATATCAAATGAGTTTTGCATCAGAAACAATGACTTGAGTTACCTCTTTCTATCCAAAAAAAATGACAAAAATATGTTGATTTTTAGGGGCTTTCAACCGTAAAACAAATACCTACACTTCTCTATTGAAAATAAACTGACAACAAATTTTAAGTAGATATGTAGGTACTTAATTCAAGATGAATTTTGAAATCATATTTCGTCCCAAACAGTAGAAAAATTCTTTCTCATTTTTCAAGAAGAAGGTACTGAACATTTTCACCAATTTATTTTTGTATCAAAGTAGAGTAGTAAGATGGAAATGGAGGCAGGGGAAGGGAGGGGAAGCAATGCCAAATCAAAACCTACGAATTTGCGGGCTAAAAACCTGGAATTTTTAGCCACCCAAAAAGTGACCATCGACTTATGTTTTTGAATGAAGGTTCCCACCTGATTCTACAAATACCCCTTCTAAAAGGTCCAAAATCAGTGTCAACTTCTAAAACCAACTTTTGACACTTAAGGGTGATTTCCGTTTCTATATTCAGACTCATTGTATAGAAAATATTTCATGATCTTTTTCCATTCAGTTTTTCATGCCAGTCAAATTTTCATAAATTTCAAAAATTGCACGTTGCACGTTGTTTTTTTAAAAATTAATTTCTATAAATAGCGCACATACATAAATCATCTCATAAAATTTTTTAAAATGATTTTCAACTTTATTAGAAATGTAATTTCAATTAAAATTTCAAAATTTTCAATTACCAAGAAAACAGGAGGCAGTTTTCCACTTTGTCATAGGTTTCAAATTAGGTATACACAATTTTTATTTATTGAAATGTGTAGGTAGTAAATAGTAATGTAGGTGAGTCATTTTTACCCTTCGAAATAAGTAAAAATTATTGAAAATTATTGGAAAACAATCATGATTGCAGCGCAGTTATAAATTAGTGAAAAAGGTCACTGAAAATTCGGTAAAATAGTGAGAAAAAGTCTTGACGTCATCACACTACTATACAAATGCAAATACCGGTTCATGTACCAGTTTGTGTACTTTTTCAAGAGGGGGTTCCGCGAAAAAATTAACATTGATTCTTATGGGAGTCTTCCTGTTTTAATCATTTATCTCCTTTTTGATGTGTTGAATTTTTTTGGTTTTTGCAATTTTGATGAGTCAAGTTGTCCAGATAGTCAAAATTATAAAGAACAAAAAAAAAACACTCATCAAAAATGAGAAAAATGAGAAAAACCAACGGGCTTCCATAAGAATATGTGTTAATTTTTTCGCGGAACCCTTTTTCCAAGATGTACACAAACAGGTACAAGTGGTGATAACATGTAAAAATCACGTGACTATGACGTAACACTTTTTCTCCCTATATCAGAAATTAGTTGGAAAAATCAATAAAAATTCTTTGAAAAATCAACCAAAATCTATTGAAAATCAAAGCATTTTACAGATTAGAATTTTGATCGAAAATATTTTTTTCTAAAAAAAAAGCAAATATTGTTTCTAATTTCTATAAGTAAACTTTTCGTACTTTTGAAACGAGTTCTTCTTTAAAAAAAAAAAATCGGAAGGAACCATAAAAATGATGGCCACGGACACAAAATAATGTGTTTTCAATACCATCACATCGCAGCTACTAATCAGCCCTCCCTCACCCCCCTCCCCCCACCAGAAAAATACGTAAACAGCAAAAATACATTTTTTTCACATATCCGAATTTCGAAAAAAAATCATAGAAAAACTCATCACCTTCGCAGCGACTCGCGAGGGCACCACCGAAGGAAAAAAACAATACATCCGGGTAACTTGGAATCACACAATAGGTGTGAAATAGTTAACAATACCAAACATACAAATGATAAGGGTAAGGAGTAGGCGATAATCCGACAATATAACGCTGGATTAGGTAACGAATACAAACAGCAGCTCGTACCACTGTTAGGCATCAGTTATAACGGTGTGCCCTTTTTCGAAAAATCCGCAGAAAACAATGATTTATGACTTTTATCATAACGGCTCTGGTACTTTTTTTCGCCGCAAAATTCTTACATGTGGTAAACGATTTTTTCGAAAAATTGTACACAATGAACGAATGTAAATTAATAGCTAAAACTGGGCGTATCCTTCGGGTGAGTCGTTTTGACAATACAAAAAAAAAGGTACCGAGAGAGAGAGACCTTTAATTTGTAATGTTTTGCTTTTTATATGTCATCGCCAATTGAGCGTGAATCGATAAGATACGTGCGTGTGTGCTTCTGTAGCTGCATTAAAAAGACCTCGGGGTGATGCTGAACGGACCAGTGTGCAAAATATAGGCTGAGCAATCTCTCTAGATGTGCTATGCCTTTGGGATATTCATGTTTGTGTGACCCGAGTATGGAAAAAAAAGGAAACAAACGAGTAAAACATTCAACCGAGTATAAAGTAGACGTTAGATAAAGTTGAAATTCTCAAGCATACAAAATCGACAAAATTTTGCGAAGCTTGACGTGGAAAAAAAATGAAAACAATGCGACAAGAGGATGAAATTAACGACATTATAACTAATTACACGTACACGAGTAGTAATTAAAATATCTATACGGGATAGCGATAATTAATAGAAATATTATTGGCCCGAGTTGTCGTAGCGTATCCGGTCTGAGAATAGTTTTTTTTCCATTATTATAAATTTTGCAATCGTAGAACGTGACCAAGTCTCATATTTCATGATACGAAACACCTGTTTTATGACAATGAATATCTGTTAATTTCATCTTCACAGTGTTTAGTTCGAATCAAGGCTTCGGATAGGGAAAAAAATGCACCTAGTTCGCGAATCGTTATTTTACAGTGAATTTTTCTCCACCGTGACCCTTTATTTTTTCCTTCTTGTTATTCTAAAGGGTACGAAAAAACTACCACGACGTCTATTTTCGAACGTAAGAAGGCGTAGATTCATATTTCAAAAGGCCAATTCTCTTTGGCATACGAAAACAACACCAAAACACGTGGCAAATCTCCAATTACACCCCAATTAAGAGCTAGATTTTTATTCAAAATGCCTTTCGTCGACGCTCATGTTATTTCACTTTTTAAAACAGATGGCCTCGCGTAATTTCGGGATTCACGTCGCAATTGTCCATCGAAATGGTCGACCTTCTATTATCCAACTGTGTGATGTCCTGTATCTACGGTAAAGAGACGGCTCATTTAACTAAACAATTTTTTTTTTCGCTGTACTTACCTACATATCGTGTAAATAAATAGGTAATATAGGAACCCACGAGACGGATATTATGTCTAATGGTGAAATGCATGTAACATGTTGAATTCGATACATATGTATGATCAATGTGTTCAAGCGAGCTCAAAACTCATACAACAAAAGATTCCCTCATCCGGGCTTCCCAATATCAATGAAAAGAATACCTAGACCATTCTCCTAAACCCACATTAACATATACTTAATTACGTTAATTTTATGCCGCGAAATGGGACAAAAAAAAGCCAACCTGTTATTACGCATAGTGCAGTTGTGGTTGCGTTCGTAGAACAAAAAGAGAGAAAAAGGTGAAATAGTTGTAGTTCATTGACGGTTGGAAAATTCAACAACCTTTTGCCTTCATGATGGAGTCGATGATCAAAGGTCAATACGAATGTAGCACTGAAATTGATTCAGGAAGTTGGTGAAGGAGAGAAGGGTAAAAATTGAAAATTGATGCAATCTGAGTCAAGATTTTTACAAGAAAATATGAAAAATGTAAAATCCAATCATTGGAAGCAAAATTAAAATTAAAAAAAAAATACCAAAATCAATACCTTTAGAAAACTAAATCCATAATTGAATCAAAATTCGTTTTGGTTTTAGCTCTCTTGGACTTTTTTTGCCTTGACGAGTGCAAACATTCAAAATCCGCGTTTATTTCAGTATTTCTATCATCAAGTATCTAAATAAAACGTAAATACGCCAAAAAAATATATTTCAACTCATTTTTTCTCATAATTTTTTTCAACTCCAAAGATTTTTTTGCAACTCTCCTAATGTTTTTTCTTTTTGCAAATTTTCAAATTACCAAAAAATATTTTCTCGAAATAACTTTATGCAAAATGATAGGTACTTGCAATTTTTTTTTTTTTTAAAAAGTTGGCCTGAAGAAAAATTTTTTAAAAATTCAGAACTGGCAAGAATTTGAATTTGAGAAAAAATTGAAACCATTGTAATATCAAAAAAAATGATGAAATTTTTAAGGCTTGGGTATGAAAATGTGGTTCTCCTTTCTCTGATTTTTTTATTTGAATGCCATTTCGTCAATTTTCATACCTATATTTTATGTCCATAAAAAATCTAGAAACCAAAATCAATAAAAAAAATTTTGTTTTTCTTCCAATCATTTGTTAACACTCAAGTACGTAGATTGCAGCGAAGATAAAACATGAAAAAATTATAGATTATCTACGCAGTAGTGGTAAGAATTTTTTTTTTGGAAATTGCGGACCTCTCAACTAGGTATAACGAAAAAACAAAATTTGAGCCTTTTGCGCCCCCTCCCCCCGAGGAGACAAAATATTCACGGATTTAATGAAAGTTCGGGAAACTTAAACTACATATCTAACTCATTGAGCTTATATACGGAACTACCCTTTTCTGCTAATTTTTTGGTCAAAATGAGACACAGAGTGAATAATATTTTTAGCAGGAAACTATAAAAAATGAAAAATTGAAGAAAAACAATGATTTTAAGTAATAAAAATGCTAAATTAGGTACGCCGGTTTTTTTAAACATTTGTCTCCTTTTTACCACCTGAAAATTTTTCAAAAAATTTTCAGAATGTAAAATACATTTAAAAAATTTTAATTAAAAAAATTTTTTAGACAGCTGCAAAACTGTGTCCTACAGAGCAATTTGATAGTTTCAAAGTCAAATTCAAGGTTATTAAAGTGGCCGAAAAAATCTGAAAAAATTTCAGGACATTCCCTTCTAGTACCACTAAAATTCACTGAACACAAAAGTAGGTATGAAGAAAATCGGTTGAAAATTCGCGGAGATGGAATTTTGAAGAGTTTTTGGCTCGAAAATCGGGTATTTTGATGATATTTTGGGCCTTCACCCCCCCCCTCCTCCTCAGAAGTGAGATGAAAATTCGCTCATGCACTCTTAAATCATTTTCTACCAAGGCAAATCGATTGACGTAAGAATTTTGACAAAGTTCGACCAGGGGTCAAATGACCCCCCTTATCACACCAGAGCCTTTGAAAAATAAATTTCATTATTTAAACGAGATCATTCAATTTTTCAACTTTTCAAAACAATTTGAATTTTTTTTAAACAGTGAAAAAAATTTATAATTGAAGCAGAGGAAAAATTAGGAAAATTTTCAAATTTTCAATACGAATTTTCATTGATTTTTCAACGAATTTTAAATATTTTATTGACTTTTCAGTGAGTTTTCACTTTTTAAAACAATTTGAACTTTTTTTAAACAGTGAAAAAAATTCAGAATTGAAGCACAAGAAAAATTAGGAAAATTTTCAAACTTTCAATACGAATTTTCATTGATTATTTAATAAATTTTAAATATTTTACGGACTTTTTAGTGAATTTTCACTAATTTTACAGAATTTATGTCACCGTTTGCTTTCAGTGAATTTTTTTCGCTGATTTAGCACCTACTGCACTCTAAATTTGAATCAGTCAAAATTGAATGAATGAAATCGACAAAATTAAGTCACTAGCTGTAATCAGAAAATTTCTGCTGATTTCAATTAGTCATTTAATTTTTATTAATTCAATGATGAAAATTTATCTATGTACCTACTAATTGAATCGATAATTTTTCACTGAATGGCAGTCACATCGCTGATTAACATGGGAATCAGGGTAAATTGACTGATTATCAGTGAATTAATTTTCTCCATTTCATCAGTCAATTTTGGCATTTTTGACTGATTCAAATTTAGAGTATAGGCGGATTTAAGGGGGGCGCGGGGGCTTGGCCCCCCAAGTGTTAAATTAGCCCCCCCCCCCAAAAAAAAAAAAAAAAAAAAATTCGTGTTTAATTCTCAAACTGTTTGCTGACAATCGAACTCGAATGTATCTACAATGAAAAAAATGTATTTTCTTGGCATTAAATTCACAATTTTTTCAAAGTTTCGCCTTCGCTTCGCTCGGGCATGAACAAAAGCACGATTCACAAATTATTTTTAGGCAACGTTGAGGAAGGAGGCTCTTTTCCTCAAAAATTTCTTCCGGTACTTCATGTCTTCTTCCTCAATTTTGTATTCTCCCATAAAAAGCTTCCACCGCCACTGACATGGAATATGTTCTCCCTCCCTCTCCCCCTAAAATAACATCAAATAGCAATTTTGAAATCATGAACATATGAAAAAATCACTTTTATGGCCATTGAAAATTCAATTTTTCAAAGCTTCACCCTCGCTTCGCTCGGGTATAAGTAAAATCACAAATGATTCAAAATATTTGAGATGACAGTGTCAAAGAAGGCCCCCTCTTACTTCTTCGCAAGATTTTTCTGGTATTTCTAGTCTTTATATCTATTTTGCAGTTTGCACCCTTCCAAAAAATCTTCTAATGCCATTGACCTGGGGCTTAGCCCCCCCTGATCCATTTTTCTAAATTCGCCTATGATTTAGAGTGTGCTACAATTCTGACGGTTTTCCAGCGAGTTTCGATAGTTTTCACTGCTTTTCAGTGATTTAAAAATGAGAGAGTTGGTAATTACCTAGGTAAATTGTTCATATTTTCAAAAAAGTGTTGAAATTGCTACCAATGCTACCATTATTTTAGTATCACAGCTCATCAATTAGAGTAGGTAATCCACGATTTCGGAGCTGAAGTTTCTATGGACTATTTTAAGAATTATACTCGAGTGTTGAAAAATTCTAAAATTTTCTAGAGGCTTCGAAACGTCCCGAAACTGCTTCTAATCGATTTAGAAGGTTGAAAATAGGATACATACCATAGGCGCACCCAGAAATTAATTAAGGGAGGGGCTGAGAATTTGAGAAAAAATGGGGAGGGGATCAAATTTCAAATTGAGTCATTTTTCAATGATATTTCAATCAAAAATCATCAATTTTTTCTGACAAACAGAGAATTTATTGAGAATTTAGTGATTTTTGACTGGAAAATCAATCAAAAATTGTTAAGTTTTGAAATAAAAGAACTAAAATACTGCCCGAGTGAAGCGAGGGCGAAAATTTTTGGAAAAAATATACTTTGAGGAGCAAAAAATTGTTTTTTTTCTCATTTTTGAAGCAAAAATTATTTTTTCCGGGCTTAAGGGGGGGGGGGGGCTCGAGCTCCCTGAGCCCCCCCCCCTTGGGTGCGCCTATGATACATACACAAAATTTCTGGTTTTTTTTTGTTGATTACATCTGATTTTAATACTCATTTTGCTAAAAAGTACTTAACACAATTTAAAATTACAAAAATTTTCCAAAATTCGAGAAATGAATTTCAGCTTCTGAAATTTTAGATATTTGTGATATAATGTACTTTCGATTAAATTTTGTTTCAAGTTAAAATTTTAGGGGTACTTCCTTGGTTAGTAGGTTCCAAAAAATTTTTTAATTTCATAATATTTACTCCAAAAAAAAAAAAAAAAAAAAAAAAAGGATATCCCTTTGACCATTCACCATATCTCATGTACCTTCCACCTTCATAATCATCATCAGCAGCAAAATTCTACGAATTTCCTGCCTTATTATATCCATTCTGCATGCAGATATAGGCATACGCGTGTGTACTCTGTACTGTGTAGCCGTTAAAAAAAATATTTAATTTTCGAATATCGCCCCCACCATCTATCGCCATCAGTACTTAACAATAATAAAAACGTGGTATATTACCGATATGCCATTTGGTTGACTGAGAAGCACGCATATTCCGAAACCGCATCTATTACAATAAGAATAATAACATACCACCGTTAGTTAAGTTCGTTTTAAATATTATAATTTAGCTGTTTAGTAATAATAGATTTTCAACGTGGTAGGCTATGTTTAACCGGTAGCTGATTCTGAAATGCTGCTTGCGTTTCGGATTGGTTTATGCATGCGATTCTACTACATATATTTTCCCCAAAAGACATCTATTATTTTCTACCATCATTTTATTCTCTAGTATGTGTATATACGAGACCGGTTAATTAATTTCGTTAATTAACCGTAAACTGGTAACGCATTTCGGTTGCGACAATATCGAACTATTCGACCCTTTTAGACAATTCTACCATTTTGTACTGTACGTAGACGTACCTACCTTTTGACCCAACCAAAATACACCAACTAAACTGACGAAATTTTCACAAAATCCGAATCTTTTATTATAATTATAGATTTTTTTACAGCTGGAAATTTCCATAGTGTACAATAAAACTCGAGTCTATTGTCTTTTTATATAATTGATTTAATTTTTCGTTATTAATCGAACGCACCTCTGGGGTTTATTTTTCTTTTATTCGTTATAAATGGTGCCCTTTTGTGATACCGCATGCGGTATTCGCTAATCCGACTATTTTCTGTTTTTAATGTTCCGAAAACTTTTACGCCACGAATCGAAACGCTTTTTGAAGAAAGGTGTAATTGTTGAATAGCCCTTTTTAATGGTAAAGATCACGTGGCTGGAGGGTTTTCTTTATCTTATCAGTTACCTAATAGGTAGATTTTCTCTTCGGATTCGAGGAAAGCTCACAAAAAAGGGGTAATTAACGAAAAAATACTTGACCAGTTTCAGGGTTTATAGCCTAATGTAGCTCAATTTCGAGGGGAAAAAAATTATAAAACATTTTCTGATAAGCTTAGTTCAGAAAAAAAAAAATTTCTGAATTACCCAATCGATATCTTTGCAACTGTTCATTTTAAATACACTCAACTTTTAGAAAATTCAACCTTCAAAGAATGAAAATTTTCACTTTTCTATTTCTTTAAAAATTTTTGGATCATCTTTAACAAACACAAAAAAAATCCAGGACAATCGAGTTTTCCAAAGTAAAAAAATGTTGGCTACCTAAATCATCACTGTTTCGACCTTGGAATAGAGCAAATAATCTTTTTTAATAAGACGTTTTTGCCTAATTTTTGTTCTCATTTCCCTTGTATCCTTAAATTAGGTATGAAGATAATTTAAAATAAAGGTATTCAAAATGAAAATGTTTCCATCGTTTTTAAAACTAGATAAAAAAAAAGACAAGACAAAAGTGATGATTCTTTTGAGGAAATCTGAAACATTTTGCATTTCAAATTGTTGAATTTGAGTGGAAAATATTTGAAAAAAAATCCACATGGAAAATTGTTTGATTTTAATTCCTTTAATAATGTCATATTCAATTTCTCCCTCGCGCACTTGATTAAAATATCTACATAAATAATGTTTGTAATGTCTAAAATTAAGTCTTTAAACGCTCAAGTACCTACCTACGAACTAATTATGCTTTATTTATCAGCTCAAGTTTCGAATTTACCATTAAATAATAAAATAATAGTCGACAGATAAAACATCAACTGAATAATTTATCGTCATTCATGGAATCGACTCTTATATCGCTTTAATCAAATAAATAAATGATATGCAAGTTCATTATATTTTCAAGGTAATTACACCTTCTTATATTAACAGCCATTGTTATTACGAATTCAACTTTAAGGAATATCGAATTAAAACAGGTTAAATAATGTTACTGGTGAAGAAAACTGCAGATTTGCCCGAAAATTGTGAAATTTGGACCATGAAATGGTAAAGGAGAAGGTACCTAAACTATAAGTGATAGATCATCTTCTGAGATGGGGTTTTGAGCGGCTCAAATATATGAAAATCGAAGCTTTGATAACTTCAATTGCGATTCTTTTTTTCCTCGATTTACTTTTTCATTTGGCCCCTTCCCCCTATTCTAACTGAAGGAAATATATGATCAATTCGAGAGGAGGTCGGTTAAAGCACCGGGGGGGGGGCAATCAAAAAGTATAACCGAGTCGATATTTGAATTCTACGTCCTCTAATTAGTGAAAATCGATATGCCACACGTCATTTAAATTTTTTTTAACATACTTTCCCCAAAATTGGGTGGCTGGGGGGACACTGAAGGGTCAAATCGAAAAAATACACAAATATTCGAACTCAGTACTCTCAAATACCTAACAAACGACAGGTCACACGTTATTTTTTACTTTTTCGAATTTTGACCCTATCGAGGGGGCTAATGGGGGGAGGGGGTTCAGGGGAGTCGGATGAAAAAGCTAAGCACATATTCGAAATCAGCGCTCCGAATTAGTAAGAAACTATGGACTACTTCACTTTTTCCGATTTTTTTTGAATTTTGATCAAAATTGTGAACCCCTGTACTCTTCAGGGGTCTGCAGATTCCATCTTGAAAATTTATTGGTTGAAACTGGGTAAAAAAGGCTACTTATTGTAATTTTTTAGATTTTTAAATAGCAGCTTTCATCGATTGTAATCATCATGAAAATTGTGCTTCCATCACCAAAGTTCAACTTTGAACTTTTCAAAATTAGCCCAGGAGAAATGTACTTTGAAAAAAGAAATATATGTTAGTCAAAATTTTATTGCTGAAAAAGTTTCTATATGATGTCCAGAGTATGTGGTAAAAACCCACCACCCCCACCCCTATTGCTTTTTGAGAGGGGTGGACCCCTTGTGGGGGGAAAATTGTTTTGCACCGATTTCGCTCAAATTTGGGTGGAAGGTTAGGTAGGTGTAGAAGTACTCCGAAAAAAATTTTCAGGTCCCCCCGACCTCAGGGAGCTGAACCATCGCTCCCCAAAGTTGGGAATTTTTGACAAAAATGGAAAAAACCGAGTATTTCGACTTCGAGTATAAAATCACCCCATAATATCAATTTTGAAAACTTTTATGATTATCGTGTACATTTTGAGATGACGATTCCGACTAGCACATCAACTTTTTCATTTGAGGTGTTTAACCACTCCTACGGCACCTTTCAAAGTATGCAGATCGTGTTTTTTGAAGTCATTTTTAGCTGAAAAACCCGCTATCTGTATACTTACTTTGAAAGGTGCCGTAGGAGTGGTTAAACACCTCAAATGAAAAAGTTGATGTGCTAGTCGGATTCGTCATCTCAAAATGTACACGAAAATCATAAAAGTTTTCAAAATTGATATTATGGGGTGATTTTATACTCGAAATAGTCGGTTATTTCCATTTTTGTCAAAAATTCCCAACTTTGGGGAGCGATGGTTCAGCTCCCTGAGGTCGGGGGGACCTGAAAAATTTTTTCGGAGTACTTCTACACATACCTAACCTTCCACCCAAATTTGAGCGAAATCGGTGCAAAACAATTTTTCCCCTCACAAGGGGTTCACCCCCCTCAAAAAGCAATAGGGGTGGGGGCGGTGGGTTTTTACCACATACTCTGGACATCATATAGAAACTTTTTCAGCAATAAAATTTCGACTAACATATATTTCTTTTTTAAGCGATTTTTTGATGCTAATTCTCCTGGGCTAAATAGGAATTTATAGGATTATCGTTTTTGAATCTCCTATCAATTTTTTTTCGGGCCCCACAAACATTTAAAGTATAACCCATCATGAAGTATGAATCTTTAAAGTTAATAAGTAATTTTGCAAAAAATCGCAATCGTCTGAAAATTAAGAAGCCCAGTCACAGCCTTGATCCTTGTGAGTTAGAAGGGAAATTATCGTGGATTTATTAATAGACCATCAAAAGGGGAACTCGCAACAAAAAAAATTAGTGAAATCAGAATTCCCGACACCCGACTTAATTTCTAGTCTGTTTTAGTATGGAATACTCAAAAATAAAAATGCACTCGAATTTCAGCCACATCGCCTAGAATAATTCGAAAATATTGGAAAAAAAATCTCGCTGGAGGCTCCAGAATAATTGAAATGGGCAAAACTCAGTTTCGAGAGGTTCATACTTTACAGTAGGCAGGCATATGACAAATTTGTCAAAAAAATTACTTTTCAAATAGATATTAAGTACATTTTCTAGAAAATGATAATTTTGAAAATGTTTTAAATGAAACAATCAATATAACCCTAAAGTTTTGGTAAGAGTAATTTTGGAAGATTTCTCACTCTCGTCTGAAATGGAGTGGGGTACGGTACCTCTACTTAAGTACCTCAACTGGTATCCTCAAAATATTGATGAAAAGTTAAAATATCAATCACTTTTTATCGTCGTTACAGATTTTGGGTTTTAGATTTGAAATCCATTTTTGCTACGGATTTTTGATTTGAAATTCAATTTTTTTTTTTAAATTCTTCACTTGAAAATCCCAAAATTTTAGGGTTACATAATCAGGTGATCAAAGTTCACGAATCACTGCATTTTTTTCGTAACCATTTCGTCATGACCAATCGAATTATACTGGGAGTTCGAAAAATGTTGCCTCCCTCCTCCCTCTCTCATTCTCCAGTTTGTAGATAGAACGAGAACAATTTTTTAGATTTTTGATCTTGGAATTTAGATTTCAAATCCGACTCTTGAAAAGTCTCTAATAGATTTGAAATTTTATTATGAATGGTTTTGAATTTAAAAAATCTATTTTTGCTGAGGATTTCGGATCTCACATTCGAATTGTTTCCCCTGATTTTGCATAACCCTGGAAGGAAAGGAAGTAACTTCTGAAATTAAGGAATAATGCAATATTGGCCGAGATCAATAATACGCTGATGTTATTCTCTTCCAAAAATGTTTTTCTTACAAAAAAAAAAATTACAAAACAGAATTCTTTCAAAACTGTGCAGAAAAAAATTGAAAAATTTCAGCAATCCAAAAAATTGCACTTTTTCAAAATTTATCCAAATATTTATCTCTCCTACGACTTCAAATACAAACCCAACGCCCTTCAAAACTATAATCACATTTCATGATTCATCTTCTCACCAGTTCAGCCACCGCACTGTATCCATCTCGAGATAAAATTCCAGGTACGCGAAAGGTCAACCGATCACGCGAGATTTTCCCCTAATTAGGAAGTGCACACACCAGAATGAATAATTCAATAGACTAGTCTATTGTTCGCTTAGCGATCGGCTATTCGAATGATTACCACAGAAATTAATTTCGATAAAACTATCGTCGTCGTGTCCAACAAGACGAGTACAGGTTAAAGTGGCTTCTAATATGCTTCGTCATATCGCTCTCTCGCCGAGATCCTGCCGAGTAAAGGGGAAAAACAATGTTTTATGCGGCGTCATTTAGTTCCAACACCTAATGCCCCCTGAGGCTTAAACACGTGCTTTAAGTAAATAACTGTCAAGACTCGGTTATAAAAAGCCAACACGTAAAAAGTCCTCGGCCATCGGCTGGCATTCGTAGGTTTATAATTAAAAAAAAATCGAAATCAAACCGCCTTCTTTGATACTGAAAATCGGCACCGTAAAGATTTTTCTATCACCGTTTGCGAAAAATTTGCTAGCACGTGACTCGTGACGTCATTGCTTAACGAGCGCCGTTTCAATGAAAACTTGAATTAAAATTAGTCTCCATTGTGCTACAACTTCAAAAGATACTTTTTACACGGGTTATCTTCAAAAGATATGTAAATAAGGTAGCGACGTTATTCTGGATAAATGGAGCGTAATTCGTTATGAACCAGTTTTTTCTTTTCTAATTCGGTATCCTGCGAATAAACTTAGGCTGGATTTTTTTTCCTATCTTGAAAAGAGACAAAAGTCGAACGAAATGTTTAAATTGCGAAAAAATTTCAAATTCGCGTCATTTTTCGAGCGTAACGTACCCCAGAAGCGGTGAATTTCATCCTGCGATGTAAGCTCGTTAATTTTCACGCATCATAAACGTTTCCTTTCTTAAGATTGAACGTGACGGATTTCACACGTTGCCGCCTTTCGATCTTATAAATGTCAGAATGTGCTTATATTTTACGGGTAATGAATATTTATGCCATTTTTTATCTCCACATTAACCCCTCAGCGTTGGAAAACAAAGCCACCAATGTGCTGAGTTTTTCTTCTTTAACGAGTCCACAAGCCAAAATACCTCGGTTGAGATTTTCAGCCAAAATATCCGCAGGACGAAGAAGCTGCGAAATATTTACAGGCAAAATACCGAAATGGAACTCATCCAAATCGACAACTTCCGAATGTCGTTTATCAATACCAATACAATTACTATCGATGAGGAACTTGACAAGACACACGTGACGATAATTAGGCAGATAACTGAACAACCATTTGTGTCCAAAGACGAGAGTACAGGCATACTTCGAGTTTGGGATATATTCATCAATGCCTAATGACGTAATGACCACAGCTCGGTCTTTTAATTTCTAAACTCATTTATCATACCGATGTGTCGATCCGGCACACCTTTTCACTCCAAATTAGTCCAATATTGTGAAATTATATGCAAAATTTTGATACCTCGAAGTTGCCGAAAGAATTGTACATAAATGTGAACGTGTAAAGTGATACTTCAGGTTCGAGTAACCGGATTAGGTAGTTTTGTGTTGATAATTACGTTTAATTTATGTTCCACAATTCGTTGGTACCGAGTTTAATTAAAAATTAAATCGGTTGCATTAGTTTGCACATGTTTAGTAAAACGGTATCCTCGGATCATTTAGAATTGTCTTAGATAATAAGTCGAGTTGTAATTTACATCGACCAGTTTCGCGTTCGAGTTCCTAATACGTTAAAACGGTTTCTTCGTTCAGGTGTTAAGTAATTACTGCGGCGGTTTTAATTCAATTTTTCATGTGGTATGGTCATTTAGATAAGAAAAGATACTTCTACGGCTTAGATATGCTATTTTTTTTACCATGACCCAAGAATGACCATTTTTTGAAAAAGGTACCGAAATTCTAAAAATTATCCATTTTGTAGTGGAAATTTGCAGGTCTTGATTAAAATTTACATTCAACCAAAATTGGCAATTTTGATATTATTTTTAGTGCTGATCAAGGGGAAAATGGTAAAAAAATTTCCAGCATGTCAGAATTTTTTACAATTTTAATTTTTTGTTAATTTTTTTACACCTTTTGATAACTTTGACATTTGAGGCCAATTTTCTAAGAAAAGAATGGGCTTGTACCAAAAAAAAAGAACAAAATATAAATTACAGAGCATAAAATTTTCTTTCAGTTAAATTTAATTAATTTTCATGTAGAAATCTAGACTTTCGGGATATTCGAGTCGAAATTTGAAATTCAAGCATCATCTTTTTGTATTAATACTTAATTCTCATCTCAAAAACCAAGCTCCCTAAAAAAATTAATTGGATTCTATATTGATGGAAAATTTTACATTTTAAAATTCATGTTGTTCAAATATCTTTTTCGTAGGATCTTTTCATTTCTTTTTGCGCTCAGAAAATCAACTTAAAATAAATGGTGGGAAAAAATTTTCAGCAAAAAATCAAAATTAAAAAATCGTATTCGAAATCAGCACTAAAAGTAGGCCAAAATCAATTACATATGATGGAAAACATTCGCCATGTGGTGATTCAATTGTTACTACAAATAGGTATGTAAGAAATGTTGAAAATATAGGGAGAAAAAGTCTTGACGTCATCACACTACTACAAATGCAAATACCGGTCATGTACCAGTTTATGTACTTTTTCAAAAGGGGGTTCCGCGAAAAAATTAACATTGAGGGTCGAATGTTAAAACATACCTTAAGTAAACCTTAAAACGTAAGGATACCTTATTTTAAGGAATGGTTTGGTATTTTGAAACTCTCCTTAGGAGAACTTCGCTAAGGGCTTCCTTAAAAGTCGTATTTTAAAACTTTCCTTAATTTTGCATGCTTATTGCTTTGAATACCATGTTGCCAAATCTAAAAAGATGATTCAACCAATCAAAACGTGTTATTCAGATATAAATGGCTATATTTACGTATTTGTTCTTAAAAATTCATAAACATTTTTCATTATCATTGCTACCTAATCAATGTGTATTGCATCAGTGTTTGAAGTTTCTCGGAAGTTTCAATGATTTTTTAATTTTGTTTCAATTTTTTTACATGAATGAAAGAAAAATGAGAAAAATAAAGAAAATCGACGTCATTTGTTAATTTTTTCCTGAAAAACTAGATTCTAATTTTTTTATACCATCAAAATTTTTCAACTATACCATAGAATTTTTTAAAAGCTTTATCGCCTCCAAGATGAGAAATGGTCAAAATGTTCCTTACGACTTTTTTGTAAGTTACTTTGTCAATTTTCACAATAACCAGCAATGGTCTAAATAGAAAATATACCCAAACCCAAAGTGCTGCTTCTCAAAGCAAATTCTCATTTTCACACAAAAAAATTACATTTGAATTCAGTACTTTATATACGAGTAGAAAAATGGACAAGATCGACGAGCCCCTTCAAAAATTGACAAATGTTTCATTTTGAGTCTGAAAAATTGAGAAAGATTTCATTTTAGGAGTAAAACTGAAAATTTTTCAGTTCTCAGCAACAACTATACTCTTTAGGATGTGTACAGAAATGTCTATAATGTTTATTATTGATAATATTTTGAAGTATACCAGTGTATTTTCATTTTAAAAAATCTATTTATAATAGAATTCAAGTATCACAGTAGTAAACCCGTAAAAACAAAACTATTTTGTTACCTTAAGGTACCTCGCGAGGTACCTTAAGGAATTCCTTGTACATCGATCGAATACGTGTTTTAAATTTTGTTAAGGAGCGTTTTAAAATACGAATTCTGTCTAAGGTACTTTTTAAGGAACCTTAAAAACTCCTTAAAAATAAGGTATGTTTTAACATTCGAGCCTGATTCTTATGGGAGTCATCCTGTTTTAATCATTTTTCTCATTTTTGATGTGTTGAATTATTTTGGTTTTGGCAATTTTGATGAGTCAAGTTGTCCAAATAGTCAAAATTATAAAGAACAAAAAAAAACCACTCATCAAAAATGAGAAAAATGAGAAAAACCAACGGGCTTCCATAAGAATACGTGTTAATTTTTTCGCGGAACCCCCTTTTCAAGATGTACACAAACAGGTACAAGTGGTGATAACATGTGAAAATCACGTGACTATGACGTAACACTTTTTCTCCCTATAGTTCATCACAAAAAATCGATCTTGCGTTTTTCCAGGAGACATAAATTTTGATTAAAATATCTCGAAAACTACTTAGGTATATTAAGCCTCACAGGAAAAAAATGAACTTTTCAGAAAATAAATTTTAAGTTTGACAATTACATTTCACGTTCCGTTCGTTTTTGAAAAAAAAAAAATGAAATTACTACCTACAAAAATTTATACCTTAACTTTATTCAAAAAATAATTAATAAATTTTATCAAAAAAATATTCAAAAAAAATGTTTCAAAAAAAATAATAGTATTCCATTTACAGAATAGATCAAATTTATTCTAAAAAAAAATATTTATGAAGCACTTTCATTATTTTTTTGAAAAAAGTTTTCCAGTTTGTTTTTTTAATGTACTTACCGAAGTAAGTCCTTCATTTACCCCGAAAATTGACATTTCAAGTGTCAAAAGTTATCAAAAAGTGCAAATCAATTTTCAACAAAAAATTAAAATTTTGGAATATCACGCCGTGGCGGAGATTGGAGAAAAATTAAATCATTATAGAACACAGCACTGAAAAAATAAGCCAGAATTACTTTCCAAATGTTGATTATGTAGAAAAAGGTGGAAAATGCAAGTCTACGTCACAATTTCTTAAAAATGATAATGATTTTTGGTAAAAATTGTCGTCATATTGTTGGAAATGACCATCAGAATCAGAAGATCTTAAATCCTGTAATTTGACACTTGTTTGTATCGAATTTTCAAAATTTTGAGTCCCTACATCCATTTTGAGATTTCAATTTAGGTATGCTCTATATAGAGTCAAACAATTACCAGGAAGAAAATCAGTGCCTCTGAAAATCTACCAACACGTACACATCTCGATACTCGAATATACTTGACAATATTTCAAAAGAAATTATCGCGAGAGAAAAGCAATGAAATGAGAAGGAGAAGTTATGAAAAAAAAAATAGTTCAGTTGGCAAATTTAAAATTCGTGTCACCCACCCGCACTCCCAAAAAGTCAATCTATTCGTACATGAATAAATTAATTCTCAAATTTTTTCAAAAATAAAATTGAAAACCCTGAGACTTTGCCCCCCCCCCCCCCCATATTTGGATTCCGGTGCGTCACTGATTGGGAACACTATACATTTGTAAAGCAAATAAATTTTTAAGCTCATATTACTAGAAAACTTTTGCAGCCACCGGCACCGCCTTTTTGAAAAAACATTCATTCCTTGAAGTTGAACACTTCGTCGATCGCAAAATGAACACTAAACAGGTACTTAGGTATGATTATCAATAAATGATTATTAGGTATCAGTATTAGTTATAATTTCCGCTCTTTCGTTCTATTTTGGTGTTGAAAAAACAGTAATATTTAAATACATACTTTGAGACCTTTTCCTTTATATTATTATTACCAAACATATTTTATTAGTACGGAATGATGCACACCGGGTATTTAATTATTAGTAATTCGGTGTCTCAGTTACTTATACCTATCAATGATAAACCATATTGTCTTATTTGCATTTTGCTAAGCTAAACTATTATCGTTGACAAACACACTACCTCGGTTCTTTCTAATCACCAGGTGTATTAAGTTATTAGAAATTGGGTAAGTAACTCTTATAACATCACATGATATTAAACACCTCCTTTGAAAATACATAATTATATCATGTGATAGAGCATTAGAACTTTATTGACTTAAAACAGTATAACAGTGGAAAACGAATAAGTATTTACTTATATGAGGTACATGCCAGCCCTGGTACTAATCATACACAGACACTAAAGATAGATGATCGGAATCACCTCGAACTTTTTAAATTTCAATAAAGATGAATTAATTGGTATCTTTGAAAGAAACTAGATGCACTTTACATGATGTATGATGAATTCTTATAGCTTTACGTCTATTATCAAGGTATCAAAAGTATGTTTAAATATTGATATCCTTATTGATTTCTAATCAAAAGTAGATTCAGAGCACCTAATTTTAGAATACCATTGGAACTTACTGGTTACTGACCTTACCGATAGCATTTGAAGATTTCTGGACATCAGGTAGGAGCTACTTTCTTCGCATTTCACTTCACATCACTTTGAAATTACATGAATAACTTACACTTACTTCATTTTGCGAGAATTATTTTTCTTAGTATCAATCATTAATAATTATTAAAAAATAAAAACTAAAAAAATTAAAAAAACACGCAACAAGACTGTTAAAATTAATACTTGAAATTTCCTCGAGTAGTATCTTTTCATCACTTTTTCAGTTACAAGTTAGCAGCACTGATAATAAAATCAATGTTGCGATTATGCAAATAATTATTATAATTATTGATTTTTTTAATTTTTAATTTTTTTATATTTTTCAATTTCCAATTTGTTTCTAGCGGAGATCTATGTGACTGAGATTGAATCGAAAAATAATTGATCTATTAGGTATTTTAAATTCTTTTTTTTAGCAGAAAAATTATTCGGATTTGAAGATTTTGAACGACTGATCGTGAGGCAGTCACTATTTAATTTAAATACGAGAGTCGAGAATCGGTAAATCATAACGTACATATAAATAAAAAAAGGTAGATATATCGAAGTCGACGGATATTTTTTTATTTCTAATTTCAGTTGATTGAATGGAGAATGGAAAATAGTTGAAAAAAAACGTATCAGGTAAACGTAACTACTATACTTATTAATCATGCTAATTCTACCGAATCAGATTATAATTAACTATTTTAATTTACTACGTACACTGTTGAAGAATTTTACGCTAAAACGAGGTAAACTCGACCACATGTAAATGTCTGTTTAAATTAATTTATACCAGCTCTAATTCATGAAAAATAGTAAAACAAACAACGTGTTTTTTTAAAACGATATCCTATTTCAACACAACGCCAAATTCTCCCCAATTCATTTTGAATTATTGGCTTGTCATTGTCACCGTGTCTTGACTAATAAGTATGCGATATTTAAATACATAATACGCCCAAGCCCAGGCATAATTTTTTTTTCTTACAAACGAAACTAACCGTAAGTATTAATTTAGTAATGTTTGTTTTCTAACTAACCAATACCTGTATACGTTTAATAAGTAATAATTTTGTGGTAGAAAAAACTTTTATCTGAGGTATCTAACTACGTATTTATGTTGGTAATGTCTTTATTACAATAAAAAGTTTAAGAATATGAGAAAATGTGTATAATTGTATTCTGATTGTTCAGCCAACTTGATAAAAAGTATTTAATTTGTAGAATATACATCGAATTAAAAATGTACTCTTTGGTATAACCTCGTATGCACGTAATAATAATGGAAGTAATGGGTTTGTTATGCGCCTACAACCTCAACAGCTGCAGATTTCATTACACTATTGTTACAAAAATGTATCTAATATTTCCAAGAAACCGGTTTAAACTTTGAAATACGAAATAGCGAAAAAATATTATCTAATTTTTAAAAAAATGTTCTGATATCTAATTTTTTTAAAATAAAATTTCAAAAATGAAATTATTATTTTTTTATTTTTGCAACACTGCGAAAATAAAAAATAAAAATGGTGGACGAGGGTCGAGGGGATGATAGAAAATTTACATACCAATTAACAATGTAAATTGATTAGAATTTCGGAAAATTTTAGAATTTATAGCTCTAAAAGGATTTTAAAATGTGTTGAAGTTAGTGGAATTCATTCAACAGACGTTATATGACATTCATTAAATCAATTCCAGATGCATTTTAACAGCCTTGTTCGTAGATGTATGAAAGCTGTTCAACAAGCACAGTAAGTATTCAGACAATCTATCATTTCGAACGATTAATTCTAAAATAATTTTAGCGTTTGTTGAATTCAATTATTCGATTAGATTCATCAAGTAACTGCTGAAATATCCAGCTAAAGTTTGATCACCGGATCGTTATCCGTTACATCACACACCTGACGAAAGCAGTCGAAGTCACCGAACGACAAACACGACAAGTTGGACTTGTTTACGAATAGGACGTTAATGTAGAAAGTACGTAGTATTAAAATTCCTCATCCATTTGCCAAACTCTTGGTAAAGCATACTTGGAAATTTAAAATTCGAAATTTTTTCGCTACCGAGAGATAAATATAAATCGTCAAAGAATTGCGGTAGGCGGTACCCTTTTTTCTCGTCGAAAATTAATGTTTCCTGCATTAAGTAATTAATTATGCTGAGAATTTCGCTCGTACTATGCGGTTTGTTTTATCTACAAAGTTGACTGTTTTGAAAAGAATTTCATTCAGAGGTATTTAGCTAGTATTTAACATGTCATTCTTATCGGAGCTGTTAAAGTGGTAACATTATGGATATTGTACGGTTCGATGAAAACAAACTGATATTACGCTCGATTAGAAAAACCCGGCGTTGTTAAAAGGGTCTTTTGTTACAGGCAATATGGATCAAATCTCATACAGAGCGCCTCGCCGGAGATTGATATGATTACTGAATCAGCAGGAGGTTAACTAAAGACTCGTAATAGACTACAAGCAGTGACGGCTTTACCCTCTTCATTTCACCCTTGAACGTTATAGGGTAAGCTAATTTTAATTGAATCATTCAATTTGAATACTTGGTGTATGATTTTACAGAGAGATTTACAAACAAACGTTGCAGATTTCGATAGTTCGCGAATATTACTTTTTATCGTTCCTTCCCCCATCTACGTTCGGTTTTATTGTTATCTAATGGAATTTTCTTCGTCTTTTTTTCAGCATCGCTGTGTAGTAACGTGTAGTAAACATGTCAAGACCGAGAAAGCATTTAACACGATCTTAAATCTTGGCCAGTGTCGACTTCAACGAAAGGAAAACTTTGATAAAACGAAGAAAAATAGTGGAAAAAAGCTCGTAAACTGCGATCCGGATTTCCCTTTCGCTACCGTTAGTAATTCTATTTCCGTCGTTCTTAAAATCCGGAAACTTTTAAGCTAGACATTACTTTTCGAAGCTGTCGTAATTCCGACCCTACGGATTGTAAAAACCACCCTTATTTGCCGAATACGTATATACACGAGCCGACTCGAGACCCCGCTTCTATTTAATTATAACGTCGAGTTTTTGGCTCGACGATCCGCGGCAAGGGTATGGTAAAGATTTGGTGGCTGGAAATTTTGTGTATTCTGTTACAAAGTAGATACGCGATGCTCCCTGCGCACCGGGTTAAATCACTCTTGAAATATCATTATGTAGATTAGTGTTTATAGTATCAACGATCGCGTCGTAATGTGATGGAGTTAAAGGAGTGGTTTGAAAACTATGAAGAAAAATAGCGTACGGGAACCCGAATTCGCTAAATTTGCCGTTTATTCGTTGCCCTCCGTTTAGGCTGCGGAATTCGCCTAAGTTGATTACGTTGTTTTGGTTTCACCGTGGGTGGTAACGATGCATTACGCTCTTTGATTAAAAATAGACTTGATTAATTTTACGACCGGGGGTACCGGTACCGATGGGGTATTTTGTACGCCGCAAATGAGTATTACCGAATTTATTATTGACCGATATGGTGGTTTTTTCCTTCACCCTGGGTGTGGGTTCTCGATGGGGATCGCGCCGAGGGTGAATTTTTTACGTTTAATTGTTGGGTTAACGAGTATTGGTTGTGAAGAGTGATTTTTTTCTAGTTTTGGGGTGATTTTGGTCTTGATCTGGGTTGCAGAAGGTTATCTGTGGAAAATGGTACTTACCTTGCTGAGTTTCAAGGAAACACCTGTTTTTCGTTGATCGATTGTGAAAATGATTGAACTTTTGGAGAATTTTTTGAAACAAGAGGGAGTAATTTTGCGTTCTGCATCGATTTTGTCCGATGATAGCTGATTTTTGTTCTCATCGTTTTATCCAATTTTCAAATTTGTAGTATCAATCACCAAAATTTTTAATTGGAAAATGATTTAAATTGCCATTTTGAGAATCAAAAAATGATAATTCAGTCATGATGAGGTATATTTTTGGAAGCCTCCCGATTCATTGTCTTTTTGTAAAGGCCCTGATTGAATTACATACGTTTTTGTAGAAATTTCTTTTCAAGGAAGAAATTCCAGTTGGCGGTAAAATTTTAGGTCGAATCGAAAAAGTATTGAAACTAAATCTCATTCAACATTTCAGAGAAGTAGTAAGTACTAAAATTCATTTTTTGAATTTCGGCAGATTTTTTAAAAATTTAAAATTATCCAATCTCAAGGTCATGAAAAAAAAAATTAAAAATTCACCTGTTCTAGGTAAGAAGCTGAAATTTGGTGTGTACCTTATTTTCTAAATCGAATAGAGACGGTTTCGAGACGTTGTGAAGCATTTAAAAAATCTTCTGATTGTTTGGTTGGTTTTTGAAAAAAAAAAAAATGGGCCAAATTAAACGTTTTTCATTTCGAATCAGTAAAAAGCCACTGCTGAAAAGAACTATGGAAAAATTAGTAGGCAAGATTCTTTGATTTTCTGCGAATTTTCGCTGACTTTTCAATCAATTTCGCCGATTTTGAACGAATTTTGGAGATTTTACTGATTTTTTAGTGAATTTTCACCGCTCTCTAAAAGCTAATGGTGAAAAAATATTGTTGGGAAATAAGTTGAAAAATAACTAGAAGTGGAAGGTCAATAAAATCTCTAAAACTCTCTGAAAATTCATTGAAATTTTTTGGAAAATCAATGAAATTTGCGAAAAAAAATCAATGAAAATCACCTGAAAATCAAATAATTTTGCTGATTTTCCCTGTGCCGCCATTCCGATCATCTATCTGTGATCTGTGAAAGTCACTGATTCCAAATGAGAAAGTAATTATCAGGGGTGCCGAGAAACGTGAATTCTTGAGGAAGTTTCCTCAAATAGATTTTTGGGGGGGGGAACCTCAAATCGTTTTTTTTTTTTTTGGGGGGGGGGGAATCACTCCCTCTTCAGAAATTAAGATTACTTCTCAAATATTAATCCATAACTATAATCCTTCGCTGTTTACTGAATCCCTCCCAACTGCGAGTCAGTCAAGACCAATGGTTCATGATGTTCCTTGGTAGGATTATAGACCTATACACAATTTTTTTTAACGATAACTGTAACGTATAATATATGTTACACGCTCAGGGTTTCTAACGGTCAGTATAAGTCAGTATTTTTGACTAATTTACTCAAAAGGTCAGTATTTTTTTCAAAAATTCTAAAAAAAACGAATTTTTCCTTGCAAAATTGGAGATTTGAAGATTTCACTCCTTTTAAGTACTTTCTTAAATATTAATCAAATAATGAAGAAATGTTTAGCTTTTGAATGCATTTTTTTTCAAAAAATTTTCGCCCTCGCTTCGCTCGGGCTTAGTAAATTTACATAATTTAATTTTCAAAATGGTATGAAACTTCTTTCTTTTCAACATAGAAAATCATTTTTTTTTTAGATGAAAAACATTGTCCCTTCTTATTTATCAAAGGACTCGGTGATGATCACGATTGAAATTTTCAAAAATGTTTCATTTCTTTTGGAAGGAGATCAGGGTTTTCTAGAAATAAAAATAGACCTCGAAAAATTCACAATTTTATTTTAGGTACCTAATAATGAAATTTCAGAATCTGAGATCTCCTTCCAAAAGAAATGAAACATTTTTGAAAATTTCAATCGTGATCATCACCGAGTCCTTTGATAAATAAGAAGGGACAATGTTTTTCATCTAAAAAAAATTGATTTTCTATGTTGAAAAGAAAAAAATTTCATACCAGGCGAAAATTTTTGAAACATTTTTTCAAAAATTGTCGCCCTCGTTATGCTGGGCTTAATCAGAGCTCGGTTAGACCCAGCGAGAGGGAGTACAGAGAAGTACGTTTGTACCAGGCCAGATTTTTTTTCAATTACCAATAAAAGAGCAGAATTTTTTTACTAAAAAAATGTAAAAAGTGTATTTTTTGACTTTCTTGAACAGTATTTTTTGAAAAATTTTCGCCCTCGCTTCGCTCGGGCAGTTTTTTACTTCTTTCATTTTGAAAACTAATTATTTTTCACAGATCTTTCAGTTAAATAATATGTAGAAAATGCCTTGATTTTTAAAATTTGAAGAAATTTCATATTTATTGGTTTAAGAAATTTATATTTCAAAGTTTTGTGTCAAGCGAAGCAAGATTTTTTTAAAAAAAGTATTTCTGATGGCAATTGAGAGCCACAAAAAAAAATATGAAGGATGCAAAGAAAAGGAGAGGTGTCTGGAAAAATTTGGGGGGGGGGGGGGGGGGGGGGGCCCGAAGAAATTGGGGGGGAGGTGAATGAAAAAATTGGGGGGTATTCCTCAAATGCTCAGGGGGATCTCGGCACCCCTGGTAATTATCAAAAATTTTCACAAATTTTCAAACTAGAGAGCACAATTTTCCAAAATCCGAATCTACATTTTTTAAACTCGGGCCTTCTATTCAGATTTGGCCTTGGCTCAATATTCTACTCGTACCTCAAAACCGATGTAAACAATTGAAAAAAGGATTGATAGGAGACTAATATTCATTTATAAACATTTTCAAAATTTAGCAAAAAGCTCAATTTTCAAAGTTACCTCGAAGTTCTGAGATTCTCACCATTGAAAATTTGTAAAAAAATCCTTTGAATAACATACTTACCTTCTATTGTAAACAGCTTCAAACCAATCTGAAATCTCCTGTAAATTATTCAATTTTTTCAAAAAAAAAATCGGGGATAAATATGAAATTGAACTGTCATTTATGAATTTTGAAAAATTATGCTTTAATCGATCAAATAAGTCACGAATAAGGGTAATTCGAAGTAAGCTGTGGCGTTCAGTTGGACACTTTTTTCAACTGAGAAGAATTTCAAAATTTTTTGAAAGATCCAGAATGTCTCGATGCAATATTTAGTAGATTCCAGGCGAAATTTAAGCATTTTTTCTAGATTAAAATTTTCATAGGTATTTTGAATTTTCTTAAATCCGTCTAAATTCGAAAATTAATCTTCAGCTCATGAAATTATGACACAGGTTTTTTTTTTGATTTACCTACTTTCGATCTATTTTTGTTTCAATTCAATATTTTATTGTTAATTGAAATATCTCACTTGCTAAATGGTTTCGTAGAGTAAATGTATACCTAAATATTGAAGTCGTCGATTTGCAATTTATTTTTCTTATTTGAATTGTAATTTGGCAGGAATAATGTTTGGAAGAGAAAGTGGCTGCGGTGACTGATCAAGTGATCAGTATCTTCAGTTGATTTTTGAATTTCAATTTCCTCTCCTTCTGACTTCTACTTTTATTTATTAAAATTTTAAATTTTCATCGTTGAAAAAAAAATTTAAAAATGAAGAAAAAATTCGTAATTTTTTTATAATTGTATTTTGTACGTTAAATACGAGTATTTTACACGTAATTTGCTAATAATAAACAAAAATAATTTGGTAATTTATAAATTATTAAAAAAAAAATAATTTAAAAATTTTAAATTAATTTTTTCCATCGAAAATTTACATTATTTACAAATTCGATACACAATCGTAACTAAACATAAACACGAATGGTACTACAAATTGGATTAAGAAATTTAGTTAAAATTTGTCGCACAGGACACCACGTATAAGACAAAAAAACATCGAGCTTTAGATTTAGAAAAAAAAATAATAAAATTGAGGTGCGAAAAATAGTTCGTTCGAAAAGTACAATAACCGATGGAAGAACTATTTTAAGAAAAAACAAAATAGAAAAAGAAAAACCATTACAAAAAGCGAAAGCAGCACATTGAAGAGAAAAATAAATACATAATCCGAACAAAAATCCGATCAATTAGGTACACAATGAGAAAAATTAACGATTAGTTTAAAACAACAAAGAAAATTTTTTACATTATTACAAAAAAAATAATAATAAATGATTATATAAGATCACAGATAAACAGTAATCCCCGCAGAGCATGGCACAGGAATTCGAGGGGTCAGACGCGGCATTCGATCAGTGATTTGGATACAACAGCGTCGGACCCCACCTGGCTCAAACGATGCCTGGAGGTTGCGGTTTAACGTCGATCTCGAGATGTGGTGGAGGTGTCGGATCCATCGAAGCGGGCGAATTGACATTACCCCCTAATTCAGATTGACTATTTTCTTCGGAATCGGAACACGACTCGGAGCTTCCTTTTTTGCTGCTATTTCCGTTGTGCGTTTTAACGTGCTTGGCCAGATGGTCGGATCGCATGAAACGTTTGTTGCAAATCGGGCACGCGAATCTTTTTTCGCCGGTGTGAGTTCGCAGATGTCTCTGGAGCTCGTCCGATCTGGTGAAACGTTTACCGCAGAAAAGCCAGTTACAGACGAATGGTCTTTCGCCTGTATGCCATCTGAGGTGAGCTTTCAAATGAGAAGTTTTTCCGTAGACTTTGCCGCAGCCTGGTATATGACAACTGTGGATATTCTTTTTACGTAAATGCACACCGGCCGGACCCAGTCTCTCGGCTTCTTGGCAATTGGGACAATCGCAGGTGGCACGACCAGTGTACCGTCGTTGGGATCGAGGCGATGGCACTTGGGTTGCGGACGGCGTCGATACCGGAGGCGTCGACGCGACCGGATGATGACTCAAACTGAACGAACTTTGGGCGCCCGGTATCATAGTCTTATAGGTATCCTGCAGCAGATGCTGGCCGGACGATAACAGATGATGGGCCGGATTCGTGGCCAAAGTATGGCTCAGCGAATAATCGGAAGATGCGGCGTAATTAGCGGCCGCCATTTGAGCATGCATTCCTCCGCTCATATCGAGCCAGCTGCCGGTAGCTGCGGCGCTATGGACATCCCACCAGCCAGTCGGATTGACCGGATCGCTTTTGATGGTGGTATGATGCGTCGCGCCGGTCATCGTATTGAAAGGCCATGACTCGTAAGGATGCCTGCCGTAGACTGGGGTCAGCGAATGGTGGGTGCTGGTACTTTCCATCTTGCCGAGGAATCCGGATTGAGCATGGACGTTGTTGTCGGCCGTCGTCGGCGTGGTAGGGCCGGAAAAGTAGAAATCGCTGGCGGCGCTGTAGACCGGCGTCGTGGCGCACGTAGCGTTCATCACAGGTCGACTGGAGTAGCTCACGTTGGACATGGACGTCGCGCTGGCCGAAGATACGCGTTGGCTACCGGTGGATAAGGGCGAGGTGTTGGCGTCTTCCATCATGCCGCCGTTGTTACCTTGAGGACTTTTCTTCCAAGGGTGAAATCCTTTACCGACTGCCGCGTCTGCCAGAGGGGGCGGCGATTTGTTTGATAGCTTGTTACATTGAGCTGCCAGCATGGCCAAAGGTGTCCCTCGTAAGCCGGGGTGTTCCTGAGAAATCAAACAGATAGAAAAATCGAATTAATTTACTCCTCTGGACACGATCGATGGTTTCAGTTGTCGTATCTAAATGTTCGATAAATTAATTCTCATTGAATTGGTAGGGTATAGATTCCAAAAGAAATCTAGTTAGAAAAGGGGCGGATCATTCTAAAAAAAATTGTAGAGATGGGGGAGGGGGGTCAAAATTCAATGAAAAAATTTAGTAGCCTGTTATTTCAGTGGCGGTGGCATAGTCAAATTATTTTCTATTGGATAATACTGTAAAAAATTGAGCGAGAAAAATTGAAAAATTACGAGATTTTTGGAACAAACAATCAATGCACTCTCCAAATTCAAATTATCCAAATTTAGTAAAATTTTAACTTTTTGAACCAGTGAAATGAATTTTGCTGAAAATCTGTGACTTTCATTACCTAATCTTATAGTCAAAATTATTGGTTTTTTTTTTCGAATTGGAAATGGACTGAGAAATTAGTGACTTCTGAATGAAATATTATCAGTAAGAAATCCCTTATTTTCAGTGAACAATATTTCTTTGATTCAAAAAGGCAAAATTTCATCAGACTTGACTAATTCAGGTTTAGAGAGTTGTGTAGATCTAGATACATTCAAAAAATTCAAAAATTTAGTGACTGAAATACGTATACCACTCCAGCGAAAAGCTATCTTTATGTCGTTTTGAAGTTTTGGAAGGATTTTATGTCAAAATTCTGTCGATTGCTTGATTTTTTTCTCTGATTAAAGTTGTGGGGAAATTGGAGGAACTTTTTTCGATTTTAAAAATAAATTGAATGGACAAATATTCAGATTGAAATTCTCTAAATTGGAAGCAATTTAATACTAAAGAGGCTGAGATATCTTCTCCCTTTTCTAAAAAATCTAACAAAAAATTCAATGCAAAATATGTTTTTTCATTTCTAATTCTCGGAAAATTTTTGGAAATTAGAAAAAGTCTCAATTTTATTTGGAAAAAAGACAACTGTGGATTGTACTCTCGAATTGGAAAAGGCTTATTTCTTATTCATTTTTGTGTGCCAAATTTTAGTCAGATGACTGACAAATTCAACTAGTTTGTGAAGTTAGTTCAGAGATCAATCAATTTTGAATGTGTGTCGGAGGAGGGTGGTTCCCATAGTTCTATAATTAGGCTGACTTTCAGAAATCCAGTCAAATCACTGTACAAAATGTAGAACATTGTGAGAAAAACTTTTGGAAAATTTACCAATTTTTACACAATTTTTCTATTTTTTTTTCTTTCAATATGACAAATTTTTGCAAAATTGCCCAATTTGCTGGAAGTTATAGAATTTTTGAAAAAATCCCCAATAAAAAACTATTAAATGTTCGATAAAAATAAGTCCCTACACAAAAAAGCTCTTCAAAAGGTACAGTTTCGATCTGTAAGCCGAAGCACATACGACGTCTAACGTCGAGCCGCTCATCGCACCTCATACGTCCCCCATCGTTATACCGTGTATCGTTCTATCGAACGCATATGGGAGCCTCCGAAGTCATAAATCAACAGTTCACTTCGGTTTGATCAGCTTTTTCAAAGTGGAAAAAGGCGTGGATTTTAACTCGTACTCCTTTGTAGACAAATCTATCTTCTTTAATGGGTGTACAAAATGACTTTGAAAATACTAACCGCGTATATACCGGAAAAGTGCACTATTTTTGTGGGCGCCTTCGGTGCGGTGTTTTTTTCTTCCATCGGCGCGTAAAAGAAGAGTAAATGTTTCTTTTTGGTGTGCTCGATTTTGGGGGTTCGTTATTGTACGAAATGGAGAAACGAGTGGTGTAACTTAATTGACAATATTTGATCCTAATAAGGGCTAGATAGGGCCATAAGGGAGGTAGTATCTGAGAAATTGCTTCAGTTCAATGTTTATTGATTCTTTTATTTTAAATTTTTTTCTCTTGGTTGTCAAAAGAGTCTGGGATTGTTTGTATTTGAAATTTACGAGAGGAAAAAAAATTGTGAGAAGGTTTGAACATTATGTCAAGTGGTTCTAGATTTTTTTAAAGGTATAATTTTTCTAACCAAAATGACAAAAGAATACACCGAACGATTTTCATTGATTTTTATTGAATTTTCCATCTTGTTACTTAACGTGGCGTCCCTTCAAAATTTGGCACAATTTTTCAAAGTTATTTTTTAATTGTATTTTAAAAATTTCCCATTATATTTTATGCATTTTCGATGACAGTTTTCACAATTCTTCCAAAACTTTCACTTTTTTTGATCTATTCTTTCAACTCTGCTGTTGTTTTAAATGATTTTAATGAAAATTGACAAATTTTCCTGTAAAATAATTTTATTACTTGAGTAATCGTGCATATTTCTCAACTTTTCTGTCATTTTTTTGTAAAAAATTTATATGCCAATTTCTAAAATTTTCCTCAATTTTCTGTTTTTTTTTTTTTTTTAAATTTTGATATTCCTTTTAACAATTTTTCTTTTATTTTACACAATTCAGGTAGAATTTCTCGCACTTATTCTACTTTCTACACAATTTATTGATTTTTTTCAATACTAATGTTGGATATTTTCAACAATTTCATTCCTATTTCGAATTATTTTTCTCGAGTTTCGCCCAATTTTTATTTTTTCATTTTCTATAGTTTTTATGCAATCAAAATAATTTGATGACTGTTTTAACAATCTTTTCAAAATTTATTATATTTTCTACAACTTTTGTTGTAATTTTGAATAAAATAGGTAAAATTTTTATGCAACTTTCGCCTATTTTCCCATTTTTTTTTTTGCTTGAAAGTCGTAATTTTCAACAACTTATTTTGTCCAAAAATGTCCGTAGTGTTTTCTACAGTTTTCTTTGCATTTTACCCAAATTTTATTGCTCCGATGTCTTTATTGAGTATCAGTTTTTATAAAATTTAAACAATTCTTATGGGATTTTTGATAATCTTCTTAAAATTTAATGAATTTCCTTCGACTCTTATGTAATTTGAAACCATTTTCATGAAAAATGCACGTTAGTTTTTTGCCATTTATAACAATTTTCTAAAAATTCATCTCCGGTTTCTCAACTTTGACCATGTTTTCAACAATTTTTATGAATATTGGCTAATTTTTCTAATATTCTAAACAGTTTTCATACATTCCATCGATTTTTATTGAATTTCCAAGTCATCTTTTCAAACGTTTTTCCAACAATTTTTTTTTTTGAAAATTGAATGAGTTTTTTTCTTATTTTGAACAACTACTGTGGTTCAAAGGATTTTTTTTAGTACTTTTATCAACTTTTTTTCGTATTTTAATCCATTTTACATATTTTTAAAATATTTTTGAAAACTTGCTGATATTTTACCCAATTCTGATGATATATTCATTTTTTACACACTTTGACAATTTCCACAGCATTTGAATAATTTTAATTTCCTAAATCTTTTCAAGACATTTAATTATTCAAAAAATTTTTGTACTCAAATTTTTTCAAAATTTCTTAATAACGAGTGAACTGAAAACTATAAAAATGTCCTGGAATGATATTCTAAATCGTTAGAGAGGGGAGGATGAAGGTTCGAGTAAAACGTACAAATACTCTCTCATTCTGAATCAGTGAAAAGTCACTGACGAACAGTCGAAATTGCAGCACAGGAAAAATCAGCAAAATTCACTAATTTTTTAAAAGGTTTTCACTAATTTTTCAAAAATTTTCACCGTTTTTTAAGCAAAATTCAAAAATTTTATTGATTTTTCAGTGATTTTTTTCATTGATTGGTTTTCAGTGAAATTTTTTTCATTGATTTTCTCCTGTGCTGCAATTCTGACTGTTTTTCAGTGATATTCGATAATTTTTATTGATTTATAATTGAGAGAGTAGAGAAAAATGAAGCAACCACTTATAATACATTATATTTTAAATTTTACCCCTCATCTGATCAACGAATCCTCTTACAAGTATGAGTCATGATTTCGAAAAAAAAATCTCATCCACATTGATTCAACTACCGAAAACCTCCATTAATATTTCTAACGACGAATACATAAAGGAAATGACTCTTTTACAAGCTACCCAACCTCACCGCGTTAACACACCGATCAACTTTTAATTACTAATTAATATTTTAACCAATAAAAACTGACAGTCGTCTTTCGTCTTTCAAGTTATTACCAATAAGGCGGGTAGGATCTTTTGTTTTTTATTTTTTTTTATCCGGCACCGAAATGAACCTTTTACTAGGAATAAATGGAAAGCAATTTGAACGGACGTAAAAGAAGCGAAGAGGTAGCCCCGTCGGAGAAAAAAACCAAAGACCTTGCCGAAGGCGATTAACCGACAAGATGATTGGTCGAAATCGCTCTTCATACGGCGGTCGTGACATGGGAACTAATTTACAACGTTTGAAATCTGCTGCTCTTTCCCGAGAAACACAAAATCGTCGGAGTTTAATTTTTTTTTTTTGATTTTCAAACGGTCTCGACTGGTGGTGGATTCGGATTTCGGAGCAGTGTTTTCAATCGTTTGGAAATTCAGAGGCAATTATACAAAAAAAAAAGAAATTGGCAGACGTGACGAAATTTTCGAATTGAGATTTTGTACCTATTCAGAAGAAAGTAGCAAAGTATCCGTAGAAATGGATACATTAAAAAAAATAAAATGTATTCTTCGAATACTTTTATAGGTTAAGTTTGTAGAATAGAAAAAGATACCGAGTAGTTTGAAAAACTTGATTGTCTGTGAGATAGTTATAGAGGTTCGCCACCTTTGCCAACTCATCGCTCCCCGCATACGTCGTAAAAAACGTCAACAAAACATAATTTGTACCGTCTCTGCACACAAAGCTTCAAACCTAATAGATTCATTAAGTTTGTATCTTTCGAAGAACACCGACACAACGTTGTAAAAATTCCGCGCAAATATACCTACAGTTTGGTAAGATGAGTATAGCTATAGATATTTAACTTAGGAGGAAGAAAAAAAATCACCAATATTAAGAACCAGTTGCCGACACGTCATTCATATTGTAACATGACAAAGAAAAGCGTAAAATCGGTTCGGCGGGCTCCTTTACCGGCGCTTAGCGTCGTTTCTAAGCGACTACTTTAAATTACCTTTTCGAACTTTAAAATCGTAAAAAGTCCAGGCGCCATGTAATTTCATTATTGGTGGGCTCTAAATTACACCAAACAACGATACAAGACATTTCGACGGAAACTAGTTACCCGCGTGGCCATGCAGCTGAAGATGCTGGTAAAAACTATGCACCGTTTTGTAGGCTATAATACGTCGTTAATCGTCTGAGAGGAGTAATTTTCACCAGACTTTAAGGAGGCGGATGTGATGAAAGATGAGGAGGTGCTGGGAATGGAATATGTATTTAGAGAGTGTTGCAGCGTTTATGAATTAAATTTGGGATAATTTGAGCTTAGAAAGGACGTGGGAGTTAATTTTTTTCAATTTTTCTGTTACAGAATGGTCCTGGATGGTTTTGGATGATGCTCCATGAGAAGGTGATGATTGGTAAGTGATAAGTAGACTGAATTTATGAAAATTTAGAATGATATTGAACTGTGCAGTGGCATAATTATGTTGCCAAATGGGAAGGGTAAACTAGAAAAACATATTCAATTTTTCTTTATCCCATAAAATAAAATTCGTTCACAAAGAGATATTCAGAGTCAAAAATTTTCAAATTTTCCCCATTTTCGACTCGTGAAATTGAGAGAGTCACCGCTTCCTCTCTCCTCCCCTCCCCTCATTTATTTTTTTTGAGATTTTTAGATGATTTTTTATAGATTTAATCAACAACATTCAGATTTTTAGATATTTTACAACTTCTTAACCATTGACATTCTATCGCTTTCTAATGTGCAATTCTTCCCCAGTCACTTACCAACTACATGTTGAATTTAAATTCAAATTTCACATTTGAGGAAATTAATCTAGACCATTTTTATAAACTTTTCTTCATTTCTGGAAAATTTTCAAAATTGTTTAGAGGTTCTAAAATATTTCGAAACCACTTCCAATCGATATGAGAGGTTTGAATAAAGTTATACCAAATTTTAGTTTTTTTCGTTAATTAAATCAGAATTTTATATTTTGCTGGGCAGTCAGTGTGATTTATAATTTTAAAAATTCGCCAAAATTTGAGAAATAATCTTCTGAAATTTTGGATGGCTACTGGGGCTACTTTATAATGTACTTTCGATTTACAGCCCAAAATTTTACTGCTAGTTGGGATACCTCTCTCGGCTCTCTCATCAGGAGAAATTTAGTCTTAGAAATTTTTAATCGCCATTTGGAACAATTCGTTATTGCCTTGTTTAAGAAATGAAGATTTTTCGATTCAACTACCTTTTTTTTCAAATCCAAAATTTTTATTTTATTTAAAAAATAATTAATTAATTGTTCAAACTTTTTTTTTTGATTTTGTGGTGTCAAAATTTTTTATTATAGCCATTTTAAAAATATCAGAAAAAATTTTCTCAATTTTTTACCATTCCTGAAAAATTTGTAGGTAGTTCTACTGACGAACCTGGTGAAATCGAATTGTCAACAACTCCAAGATTCCAGACTCTCTTTCAATATTTTAAAAACTAAAAACCTTCTATATGGAAAAATGGACCTAAGAGTTGGAAATAGCTTTTTTGAAATGAACGAATTTTTTTGCAACTTTTTGTATTAGAACTTGGAGAAGTTCATGTTGGTTTTTTTATTGTTTTGGACTGGAGTCTCAAATCCGAGAAAAGTGACGTATGGTAAAATGACCCTTCAGGTCCCTTTTTTCGTAGACGGTTACACAAAAATTTGATGAAATTAACGTAACAGTAGATGAAATGGCATAACTATTGAGCCAGAATATTCTAAAATTGATGGAAAAATTTCAAGTTGGAAAAATGTTTTATGTGAAACTTGATCAAAAAAATTTATTTAGAAAAAATCATTTAAATCGAACCTGTAAAATATTCATAAGAAAAAACATTTCAAAATAGTCTTCGAAAATTTAAAAAAAAAAATTGAAATCTGAAAAGTGCTCAATTTTGGTTTAAAATGATGAAAAAAAAAGGTCTGCGTGGTGGTTCCCCCAAAAAAGGGACTTGAGCACGAAAAACAAAATTTGAAGAAAAACGCTTTTAAAGTTTAAAAATTGGAGTGGAAAATGAGATAATTCAATTTTTTTGGTCTCTTCAACACTAGTGGACTGCTTTAAGCGAGAATTCGCTTTGGTTGAAAGTAAACAGTGAACAAATTGCTAGAAAATAAGTGAAAATTCTCCGGAAAATCTGCAAAAATTCACTAAAAAATCAGCAATGGACCTCGGGGCCGGGGGTGGTTTTAATGAATTTTTAAGGGTTCTCCGGTACCGAATCAGAAAAAAAGTGACTCACAAAAATGACTGCTGAGGTCTATTTTTTCGTGAACTACCACCATAAAATTCCGTATTAACAATATTCGATAATTTTTGAAAATGTCCTATGCCAAGATAATTGGAAAAAATGTCATTTTACTGAAGAATTGTTGGAAGACGAGTAAAACTTTTATTTTTTGAAACCATTTTCAACTTATTTCACGGTATTTCAAACGATTTTTCAGTGCTTTTGCTGCAAATTTTACGATAATTTATGAATTTCTCAATAAAATTTCATTCAATTCTGGCAGCATACCCAATTTGAAAATATTTTCTGACATTTTAAACAGTTTCAAATTGATTTTGATAATTTTAAGCTTCCTTGAATCGATTTAGTGACATTTTGAGTGATTCATTATATTTCGACGAATTTTCATAAATTTTTGAATCCCTTATTGTACATTTTTTAAAATTCTTTACTTACCCAATTTTATATGTGACGCGCCATGGGAAACCGACCCTTAAGGTGAAAAATGAAATTTCGCGAAAAACGCTAAAATGTCAACTTTTTAACCAATTTTTGCGCTTTTCTCAACATTTTATTTTTCACCTTAAGGGTCGGTTTCTCATGGCGCGTCACATATCGTTTTATGAAATTCTGTTCATAATTTTATGAAATTCTGATACAATTTCAATTTCATAATTTTCTGAAATTCTTCAATAATTTTTCAAATTGTTTTATGTGAGATTTTGTAAGTTTTTATCTACGTGCTATGAAACCATTTCATTCATATCTGTGTATTCCATCAAGTTACCATTGCCATCCCCTTCTCTTCCTTTAACGAGAAAAAGGTACTTATTCTTTTTCATAGACTGCACTGAACGTTATTTATCATAAACATACTCCAATTACATCCCATTCTACTCGTTTAAAATTCACATCCAAATTTTTAAAATCCAATTTCCACGGCAAGGTTTTTCTCAACACCCCCCCCCCCTCTCCACCCAACAAAACAATCGAATTGAAAGTTTTTCGCCGTTTTAAATTTTTTTCATTACATTTATCCATAGCATACAAAATATAAGAACAGCTGGGCCAAAAATTAAGAGAATCGTTGCTTTTCCAACAGCGATGTAATCTAATATTAATTTCCGGCTAAACGCGTTATCGTAAGTTCAGATCTTGCATTTGATTACATGCAAGGTCCCAGCATTTCCGTACAATGTGCACCAGAAAACATGATTCGCCAATTGACGCTATTAGCAAAATTCGGAAAATTATTTTGAAAACGTGTCGATACCGACATTCATAGCCCATGCGAGGTCAAGGTGAGAACCCGGCACTTCGATGTTTTTATATTAATTCGAAAGGAAGTGTTGATTGGGTGAATTTTTATGATTTTTCACTCGGCTCGTGTATAGCTCTGAAAAAAACTAGATTTCGAATTTTGATTTTGAAATGAGATATGAGTAGTGCCAGTTGTATTTTTTCATACTTGTTTGCATGAAGAATTTTAATTTCTCTCCTCCCTTCTTTCGTGGAATTTAAAATCAATTGGCCTTTGAGGTTTTCACGTTACAAAATTTATGTATTTTTGTACCTCAATTCCCCTTCTCCCTTTCCTCCATCAATTTCATCAATTTCTATCATCGATCGTATGAAATTTCCACATCGATTAAACCTCAAATTCTACGAATTCAGATCATCTATTTTTCCTTCCATAAATTACTCCAAAGCTAAAAATTCATCATCTGTTGATATTTTCTCAAGAAATTCGCTATTTTGTGGTCAACTAACCACATCGACTCGAACTTCAACCGCGAACATCTTGACCACAATTTCAGTTGATGTAGTTGTCTATTTTCGCAACAAGATCTTACCAAGTTTACTAGTAGACATTTGGCTGATTATTTTGGCGAAATTTACTCGTTCGAAATATGACATGTGTTAACCTGATATTCCGTTGTTGTCGAAGAACAGATGGAATGTACCCACTGCAGTAAATGCAATTGCCATAAATGAAGCTGTTCGGTGTACGAAGGAAGTGGCAAAACGAGTTAATGTCTCAATATCTTCTATATTATAGCTCCCTTTTTTTTTTTAGCTCTTAGAACACCCGGCTTGATATTTCTTATTCTTCAATTTTAAAAATCGAATCTTTAAAAATTTTCTAATTTCGAGTTCGTTCTTCTAAATCAATCAAACGCGCCGAAAATCAAGATCAAAGTAATCAATTTTTATTGCCGCGAGTTTCTCTTTGCCATTTTTATTATAATTTTTCGCCTCGACTTAGTGTACATAGAATCATCGTAGCAAAACTCCTACGATTAATTGAGCCGTTTAAAGCGGTTAATATGCGCGCCGACGGTCATTAATCAGGCCGGCACATAGAGATGTTTATGATTCATTAAAAATTTTCTGTGTTATAAAACACTTGTTCAAGGTTAATTCGCATATTATTGTTAATAATTACACGAACGACCAATCGCGTTCTTAATGATTTATTTTTTTTTCCTAAATTCAGCGTAAAATTTACAATTACACCCGAAGACGAGTACGAAAAATTTCCAATTCGAACCGTTGAAAAATATTACCTCGTGCGGTAACTCGAGCTTGAGTTAATTATTCCAAGAATTCCAATAATTTAAGAAGCAACATTGTGACCTACAAACATGTCATCTTGTATTTCTCGCCCTTACAACCCTGCTTCATTTTAACACGTTTTCAAAATGATTCATTTAATCCGGCGTCGCTTAAACGAACTAATAAATTTGGAGAAAAAAACGAAAAAGGTAATTTATTATTCGTGTTTTTGCTTCGTAATTTTTCAACGATGTTGTGTGCTCTGGTTTCGCCATATGGAGTTGAAATATGACCCTTGACTAGTGCTGGTAATAAAATAAAAATTACGCACTATCGTTGCTTGTTTGGAATCGGTACGTCGAAGGTGTTCTATAAACAGTATTGGGGTGAGCCTTTGAAATGAAAGTGGGATTTTATTAGGGTGAAATGGAAGGCTCGGTCGGATCTAAAAAAAATTGGAAATTGTCGGTGTTTTTGCTTTCTCTTATTTATAAATCAGTGAAAATTCATGGGAAAGTCCGTAAAAATCCACTTAAAAAATTAGTGAAAATGTACTAAAAAATTGGTGAAAATTCATGGAAAAATCACTGAAAATTCATAAGAAAATCTGTCAAAATCAGTAAAAATTCACGGGAAAATCAGTGTAAATTCATGGAAAAATCCGTAAAAATTTACTCAAGAATAAGTTGACATATCTACTGAGTGAAAATTCACTGGAAAAATTACCAAAAATGAGTAAAAAATCGCTAAAAATGTGTGAAAATTACTGAAAATGAGTAAAAATCACTGAAAATGAGTGAAACTCACCGAAAAATAGGTGAAAATTCAATGAAAGTTTACTAGAAAATCAGTGAAAATCTTACTGAAAATCAGTGAAAATTAACTGGAAAGTTGGTGAAAATTCAGAGAAAAATTTCTAGAAAATCAATGAAAATTCACTGAAGAAAAATCAATGAAAATTCATGGAAAAATCAGTGTAAATTCACTGGGAAAATCACTTAAAATGAGTAAAATCATTGAAAATGAGAGAAAAACTGCTAAAAATGAGTGAAAAATCACTAATAATGTGTAAAAATTACTGATAACGAGTGAAGCTCACCGAAAAAAAGTAAAAAATCAAAGAAAGTTTACTAAAAAATCGATGAAAATTTTTACTGAAAAGCAGTGAAAATTAACTGGAAAATTATTGAAAATTCAGGGATGATTTTCTAGAAAACCAATGAAAATTTACTGAGGAAAAATCAATGGAAAATCATGGGAAAATCAGTGTAAATTCACCGAGAAATTCGTAACCTTGGAATAAGTAGAAATTCTCGAGAAAATCAATAAAAATTCACTGAAAAAATCGCTAAAAATGAGTGAAATCACTAAAAATGTGTGAAAATTACTGAAAATGAGTGAAAAATTACGGACTAGAGAATCGGTGAAAATTCATGGAAAATTTACTTCAGTGAATATCAACTGGAAAGCAGTGAAAATTATTGGAAAATTAGTGAAAATTCACTGAAAAATTAGTATAAATCAGTAAAATCTCTGAAAGTAGTGAAATTTGCTGATTTTTCCTGTACTGAGATTCTGACTTTTCATCAGTGACTTTTTGCTGATTCCAAATAAAAGTATTACGATCTGATACCAATTTCACGTTTTTTTTTTTCATCGTCCCAGGCAACAGCTTAGGCAATTTATTCGACTCGATGCCTTCAACTGGGCTTCTTTGCTCAGCCAGCGAAAAGAAAAATAATTAATCATTTTAAAACGAGTACATTAGCAAATAATAAAGCAAAGCACAGGAGGGAGAAGAAAAGGCGAAAAAAACATTGGAAATTAAACATCTTGAATTACAAATTTGGGAAAAATATTTCCTGTTCGAGTATATAAAAATCGCCTTCGAAAAAATGGCTCCCCGTATAAAGTAAAATAATATTTTAACTAGGTTGATTCACTATTAAAATAATTAATTCTATGGGAGGAAAACGCCATTCTAAAAGTCACGGAAGAATGAAAGTATATGTACGCGGAATGGAGTGCATTTTTTTTTTTTTTTTTGAATTATAGCTACATGACATGCGAGGATTTTTCATAGGTTTATTTTATTCTTTTTACATACGAAGCATGCAAATGTCTCATTATGTAGTTGGTTCGTAAAGTACCGCTTATTACGAACCGTGCAACGTTATGTAATTAACATTTTATGGCTGTTTTATTAATTATTAAGTGTCAGAAAAAGAATTTAATTAGCATATTTTAAAATATTACACAGTGATTCCGATTAAATACTGGCGGAAAATTTTTTTAATGAATTAGCTTTTATCAAATTTAATGGTCGTTTGTGTTAGATGAACCGGCGATGACCAAATTCCCGTAAGAAATTCGCCTGTTGAAAGGAAAAAGTCGCAGAAGGTGTTGGAGAGGTTTAACGGGTCGGTACTTATACCTATGCTGAGCTTTTGGTTTAGAGGTTTAGGATGGTGTTGGCAAAGCCGTGATGCATGACCTCGTTGGGTATATTGAATTGCCTAGCTGTGATGCGAGAGTAAAGCGCGAGCGTGGTGGCGTTATGGCGTGATTTTGACGAATTGATAATTGACGTCGTGTTGAGAAGAAAAATTGGAGTTGGTGTAATTCACGCGGTAAATGGTGGAAAAAAAAACTGTCGGACGTTGGTGTAATTATATCGTGACGTTGGTTTGTTGTAATTAATGAAACGACCTTATATGTGTTTGTAGATTGAATCTGAGTTTACCATTTTTTTTTACGAATGCGGTGCGATTTGGATGAGTTTTGGTATTGTCTGGGTATACCTAAGTCTGGCAAAGTTGGAAGGTTCATGAGGAGATGGAGGTCGTTTGGTGAGGATTTGATAGTGGCTTTGAAATCAGAAATATCTACTTAGACAGGAAAATTGATGAGATACTTATTGGATTGAAGCCTGTAAAGTTACATTATAATTAAAAGCTTGGATTTAGACCTGGAGTTGAAAATGTCCTGAAAATTTGTATTCTGGAGTCTAAGACAATTTTTAAAAATAAAATGAAAACTTGACTCGGCTTAGAATGAATTTTTCTCAATTGCATTAGTCAGAAAAATAAAATTTGAAATGAAAATTTTTCAAAAATTATGCCTATTTTTGGAAAATTTCTTTTTGAAGTGAAAAAAATTGAAAAAATCATACTTTTGAGTCAGAAAAATATCATTCCAGTTGAATCCATTTTTTGCCTTCCCCTCCCCCTCCACCATTCATACGATTAGTCGGCACCAGTTCGTTCCTGGACTGAAATATCTACATTTAAAACCCGAATTTCTGAGTATGAAACACAGAATTCTGCAGCTGAATATTGAATTTTGAGAAGGATAAACGCAATTCATTATTTGAGTGCTAATTCCTACGAAAGTTACTATATAAGTACGTGATTTCAGAGCCAGTAATTAATTTCGTGTGAAAAAAAAATCTAAATTTTACCATCTGAATGTAGGTATTCAAGGTTCAAATTAAACCTGAATTTCGGAGCGAACTCTTTCAAAACCTGAGCCAAGAGTTGAATTTCATGTTTTTTAAACCCCTATTTCAAGATAAAAGGGGAGGGAGCAAAAAAATGAAAAACTGGAATTTTTTGATTCTTCTGACTCAGAAGTGAGTACAAATTTTTCAAATTTTTCTCAATAAAGTATAAAATTTTCTCACAGAGAGCATCTCTTTTGATTGATAATTTTTCGATTCAGACCTGAATTTTAGTTCTGGAATTGAGCATTTTACATACAAAAATTCAGGCTATAACTGTAGTCTAGTTTAAGAGGAGGGAGATGAAAATTAGAAGATTTCAAACTGAACTGAAAGACGCTGTATTCCTATTGAGTTGAAATTTTTGAATGAAATATTTTTTACTATCGAGCCCAAGTTGAATTTTTTGCCTAGAAGTCAATTTTTGAACAAAATCCCAAAATCTGGAATAGAAAGAATCCACTTTGAATCATCATTATTATGAATAAAGAGATACAATGTGATCGATTCTGAAGAAAAAACTCAAAATTATGGTATGAAAAGTGACCATTGTAGAGCTTGAATTCAAATTCTAGAATAGAAAGAGTCCAAATTATAGGTAGGTAGTAGGTACCTAATGTTTCTGATTTGTGCCTTAGAATTGAATTTGATATTGGGAAGAGTCGAATTTTGCTCATATTTTAGAATTCGAATTATAGAATTCAAAGTGATGGAGTCTGAACCCGAAGTTCAATTTTTGGGATAAGAGTACGAGATTCTGATTAAAATTTTACGTGTCAAAAAATTTTAACACTTTTTCAACTTTAGAATTGGAATTCAATTTTATTTTTGAAAAGGCCGATCGCAAAACTAAAATTTATTAATATGTATTTACAGAAGTTTAGCCGAGGGATGGGGGGGGGGGGGAGGGGGGTTGAGGGCTTATGTATTTATCCAAAAAAATTCTGATAATCAAAAGGTCTAACTACAATTTGAGTCAAATAATGGGATTCATCTGATTTGTCTCTGAAATACGAATTCATATTCAAAACACAAATCCCTGGAATAGAGTTGGATTATTTCTAAATCATTAAAAATTTGAATCATGGCGTTAAAAAACGTTAATCATCTGCCCAAAAAGTTCCAATTCTGAAGCGAGGGACTCAAACCCAAAATTCTGGGTTACGAATTCGCCTTATTCGAAAACCAAAATCGAATTTTCATGAGTATTTTGAAGAGCTCAATCACGGAATTGAAGCCAAAATTCTGACTCTGGGGGGAATCTAACTATACCAATAGAATAACTGTATACTTTGAAGCAGAAGCCCAAAATTTGGTCTGAATTTTTGTATGCCATGGTCCCCATTCGGCCCATTCTACCCTTTAGAATTGAATTTTCAACTGAGAAGATGTCAATTTCAGATTTTGAATTCTATAATTATGGTATTCAACTTGATTAATTCTGAATAAGAGATTTGAGGAATTCTACTGAATAGGTCGGGATTTAATGTTGAGAAAAGATCAATCCAAGTCTGGACTTTGGAGCCGGAATGAAAAATTCCAACTGCAGTCAGAGCCAAAAAATGGATTGAATTGACATATTTTTGGAACATCTGGTCCAACATGAAACGAACCCTCAAATTTTGGATTCAGCTTGAAAATTTGATAAAAACTGAACATAAAAAAAGTTAAAATTCTTAAGTAAAGAAAATCTGACTAAAATTTGAGCTAAAAATTTTAAATAAGTACAATATATGTATATCTACCTCTAAAATCAGAGTCAAATTTCATGTCTTGGAATACCCCAGAACTAGGAAGGAAATTTTGGAATTGAAAAAGTCGAGATGCCACTAGAACCGTATTTTATCAAAACTGATTTTTATTTTTTAAAAGGCCAGTTTTCAGTCTGCACTCCAAATTTTGAATTGGAGTTTGATCCTGCCATCACGATCCTGATTTTCCAATGAAAACTTCCTAATATGAATGTCAATTCCAATGAAATTCCATATTCAATTAGAAATGTTCATTTTCAAAATAGCAGATCTGAGACACCCCCCTTCCCATAAAAAACCGCCGTGTACATTACGTATAATATTCTTTTAAAACTGAAACGAAACCATCCAGAATTTATTATCCATTTTCCGAGACTCGAGTAAAATGACTTTCAAAATTTATCAATTTATTGCAGAAAATCGATCCTCGACTCATTATAGTCTGCTCAGTTCATCTTAATTGGCCTTTTAAATCCATTCGAAACAGAAAACCTCTTCTCTCTTTACGAATATCACAAATTACAGCTAGGTACCTAATACGTCACTGCATAGTTTCCGAAGGCCTCATCTCATATCCCTGTGTAAATGAGCCGATGTTAGAAATTACCTCAATTGGATAATATTTACATCTAACCACAAGAAATGACCATGAATACGTTACTCGTATAATACGTATAAAAAAAAACAAGTTCCTGTCTGTATCTGTATCACGAGCACCTCGGGCAAATCAAAAAAACGCGTTCGAAGTACCTCAAAAAAATGTTCATTTTTTTATCCGCTTGGATATTTCGGTTGAAACAACATAATATTCATGTACATGTGTTATTTATTAGGTCGGGGAAAACAACTATTCTATTCGAGGGGACATTTATCCCCTAAATGTATTGAAAAATTTCATGTAGGAGTCGTTATATTTTTGGAATGGCGACATTATACTTCTTACAAACTGGTTACTTGCAATATAGAATTACATAGTTACAAATTCATGTACCATCTTACGTGGTATGTTGGTATGTTTTTTTTTTTTACTACCATCGATATGATTATAGGTTATCGTAATATTTTCTTCATTGCTCCGATTCGAAAAAAGAATTTAGATTTGGAAGATGTAATGAGAATTTTCGCAAAATCTTATAGGCAAATATCAATACACTGATGTTATTTTCCATCCAACTAATATATCGTGGCATAATGATATCGACTCATACGGTCTTATAAAGCATCAAAATTAATATTTCAAACCGGTTTTGGTAAAATTGCTCGAATTTTCATTATCCGATGATAATTACTTTAGAATACGTATCGGAATTTTTATGGTATCTGGTGCACGTATCTGTGCGAGCTGGTTACCAAATTCATAAAATAACGGTACCTCAGAGCCGATTGAACCGGTTGCCTTAGCTTTGGAAAAGAGTTAGAAGTTTAGAAAATGGGACCGGCGAGACCCATATTTATTATGATTTAGTATGACGTAATGAATTGCGGTGTCGCTCTGGTACCAATTGGCGGTTTTTTTATGACAGCCGGCAACATCAAACGATAACTCTGTCATCGTCGGATACAAATATGACGAGAATATAACAAGAAGGGCGAGAATTCACACTGAAATCATATCGAACCGAGCAACCCTTTTTCTTAAAACATAAGACACCTAATATATCCAAAGAAACGGTTAGGGTTTGTGATATTAATTTGACGAAGGATGGTACGGATGTGATAGGGAATTTCGCGCGTAATTTACTCTACAAATTAATGTTTTAAACGGCTCATTAACATTTGTGTTTCTCGTGTGGTGTAGATCTGGGATACGATTCGGCGTGTAATTTGATTTTTCGATGAATAGATTAGCTTAGGTCGTACCTTATTCTTGGAATAGAATTGACGAAATCGAGGCGACCGAAATACAATGGAATTTATAATTATTTTAATACGGAGAAAATGATTCATCGATGAGAAAAATAGATAGATACGAATTGAAAAAAAAATCCATCGCGAAGACTCCTTGGACCTAATTTTTTCCATTCTAATTTTCCCAAACTATCGAAATTTTATTAATGAATCATCTTCGAACAGCCTCGAGCCGGACGAACCGTTTAAAGAAATTGGAAAGTTTTTTTGCTCCCTTTTGAGAGAAATAAGAATAAGAAAATTTCTTACCATGATTTCCTGTTCGGCTGGCCATCCATCATTGCAAGATTTACCGCTTAGCGAGTTTTGTAAATCTGGAACCTGTAAAATTACCATAAATTAATGAATGGTTCGACGAAGGTGTTTCTGTTTGAATGACTACATGCTACTGTTTCAACGTTAAGGTGTGTTAGGCTAATAAATATCCTACTGGTTTGAATTTCGTATCCAGTGTGTTTTAATTGGTCGACCAATGTGGTATTATATGCTTAGATGGATAAACAGCCAAGAATGGCGATTTTAAATGAAGATAATCCGAGTATTTGATGAAAATGTGGACGACACGACGACTATCGAGTTCCATTTATCAACCAACGTCGTGCTACGAGAATACCTTTTATATTCGCGAATCATCGTCCGCTATTTATTCCCTTCAGCTGGTTATATCGTTTGGATAATCTCGTCATGTGGGAAACTTCCTCTTCCTATCGGGTATTATTTTTGATGCCGTTATTATAGATATAGGCCTCGGCTACGAAACGCGACCGCGGATTACATTGTGCCCTTTTAATCGCCCCGGCCCTACGAATACATTTGTACCGTTCGATAATATGGTGGAGGTTTGTTTTCTTTTTACTGTAGCCGAGGTACCCTTTTTTTTTTCAAACTAGATGTACCAACCGGATGGTAAACGGGGAAAATGGCGTCTTTTATGAATTTCAAATTTTTTTTTCAAATGGGATATTCTTTTCATGGTGTTTTTGTTCTGATTCTATTGAGCACTGTTTTTCAATGGTTGATCGACCGGAGTTGCTTGGAATCCTGATGTAGTTCGGTGTACAAATGCTGATCGTTGGGATTGATAATTGAGATGTGCGTGTGGATTTGATGGGAGTGAGTGGTAAGGGAGGTGGAATGGAAACACGTGGTATCTGTCTGAATTTCAAAGGAAATTCCATTTTAGAAGGTCTGGAAAAAATTTTCTCTAGCAGGTTTTTTGCATGTGAACGACTTGTTTAAAAACACACTCATGTGAATTGTTTCGTGAGCTGAGTGCGTGGGCTTAAACTATACTAGTTCAGTATCAAAAAAATGACAATTTTTTTTCAAATTTTTGAGTAGTCAAAAATGTGATAAAATCGAGAAGAACGACTTGAATTTAAGAGGAAAAACAGATTATTGGAATGCAATAATATAAAGGATCATTAGTAAAAATCATTAAAAACTTAAACATAAAATGATGATTGAATTTTTTAGAAAACATTCGAAAATCATGAAAAATTTGTTAAAGTATTGAGAAAGTCATGTTTCAAAAATGATTTTATTTGAAGGCCTTTCAGTTAATACCTTATTTCTAGCACAATGGTCATTTATCAAAAATAGATAGACAGAAATATTTAGGAAAGTACCAACTTTCACACACCTAGGCTGAATTTTGGTTTCTGAAAATCTTTTTAAAAAAGCAATAAGGTAAAATTTTATGAAATTTTGATGAATTTATTTATGAAAATGAATCTCTAAAGTTTTATCAGCCTCATAAAAATTGTTTTAATCAAGGTATTTGAAAAATCCACTAAAGTTACCTACAAGAAGTAAAAATTTGATAAACTTGAAGTACCTATAATATCTTTCAATAAGTAAGTATGGATAAAAACGTCGCAATGTTGAAAAATTGAGTTTTCAAAAAAATCATAGAAAATACGTGAAATTTAATGAATTTAATAATGTAAAATACATAGGTAGCACGAGTTTTTAAAAATTTCCTAAAACCTGATAAAACAAGAGTAAAAATTACATAAGGTCGTTACGACATCAACTTCGACAGTTTTAAAAAGTGCTTACTTACCATTTTCTGTCAACTTGACTTGTTCGAATAAAATTCTATTAAAAAAATTCAATTTTTCATGAAAATTTTCAAAATTCAAAATTGTCATGGAACTTGATGAAATGTTATTTAAATTGTTTGAAATATCAAAAAAACCGTCATTTTTTTTGAAATTTTATTGAAATAATTGTTGTTGATAGTTGGTAAAATTTTTGAGACATTTTTCGTGCTTCGAATGATTTTTCAAACATTTTGTTAAATTTTCATTATTATTCATTTTAAAGATTATTTTGAAATTTCATTTTGAACGATTTTATTTTGTTTTGATTTTGATCAATTATTATTTGCGATAAAAATATTTTTTTTTAATTTTTGATCAATCTTGATAGTTTGCACAACATTTTCATCTAATTTTTGTACCAGAAACATTTTAGTTTTTTTGCCATTTTGGAATTAGTAGGTATAGGAAAAAAAATTTCAAATGATATTTTCATGAAATTGAAATTATTTATTTTCAATTTCGACCCATTTTGGTGCAATTTTCAACACTTTTCATTCGAGTTGTTGTTTCTACAACTCATTCCATTAATATTCGTAAAAATTTGAAATATTTGTGTCATTTCTCAGTTTTACTAAAAAAATGTTTTTGAATGATTTTTAAACAGATTTTTTTTTTATTAACGCGATATACAGCAACTAAGGCTTGGGGCGTATGAGAGAATAATTAGATCAGAGGAGCGATTTTAGATTTGTGATGGTAAGGAATTTTAAAATTTTTTGGATATTTTGGTAATTGTCAACCAGGATTTCCGAATCGCGTTGAAATCGATTAAAGTTCAGTTCTCAAATTTTGGTGAATTTCTAAAAATTTTTCCAAATTAGTAATTGTCTTTTAAAATGTGAATTGGTGACCAATTTGATTGATTTAAGCTCAGTTTTACAGAATTCATAACTGCACGTTTAAGCTCACTAATACGGATAATTGGTCTTTTCTTCAATATTGGAAAATTTCAAAATTTTCTGGAGTCTCTGAAACGTCTAGAAATCGGTCCCAATCGATTTTAGAGGTCAAAAATCGGGTATATACCAAATTTCATAAAATTTTCATGCTTACAAGGCGATCGGGTGTCTAGAAATTTCAAAAATTCGAGAAATTAATTTTAGTTCCCGAAATTTCGAATAATTTTAAGATCCTTTTATGATGTACTTTTGATATTTTTTTTGCTCAAAATTTAACCTCCATCAGGGATATCTCCCTCGCCAGATTTGTTCTTATTTTAGCATAGAATTGTGAGACATGAAGAGGGGGTTTGGAGATTGCAGAAAGAAAAGCTTCTTTCTTCCTAAGAAAAAAAAATTGAATTGTTAAAATAATATGGCATGGTTGAAAAAATTTATCAAGTGGTGATTTCTTTTGAAAATTTTCACCAAGTTGATATTGTTATGAATTGGAAAAAAGGAAAAAATTTTAAATAAATTAAAAGTCGACATATTTTTCATAGGTAAGTCTGTTTGTAATTGAAAGTGTCCGATCCGACCCCTGTACGTCCCCCCCCCCTCTTCCAATCACAAACCATGATGATTCTGAGATTTTTTACATATTTTCTTCATTTGTTCGAACTATAGCTAACTCTGTCTTCAATAAAATTGATATATGGAGTGAATATTATGATCCAACTGCTGGAAAGATTCAAGATGAATTCACATATTGGAATGAAAGATCTCTCACGCACTCATCACATTTCACTGATCCGTGTTAAAAGCATACCTTTACGAAAGACGACTTTAAAAGTCAAATTGTTCAAATAAGAAGGCACACATCGCATCTCGATCGGCTCCAAGACAAACGCCTATCACACGTCTTCATTACTTCAGCAGCACGTGTTATTGGCGGTGGTCTAATTGACTCCAAAGCACGCAATTCGATAAAAGGTCAAAACCTAATAGCGCGTGAGAATAGGTACCATATATGATGGTCTAATGGGCATATCGGAGGCTCGTACCCAGTGCCCATCGCACGACGCATGGTGAACTGCTGACCCCTCACGTATCATGTCAACCAGCCCACCACACAAGGGTGTTCGATCGAGTTAAGACGACCCGAGCTGTCGAGCCACCACCACGATATAGGAAGTCGTTCATAAAAACCACCTATTCAACGGACTGTGACGTCATCGTGGATAAAAGCTCGTTGGCGAAATGCGACATTTCAATTACCTACATCTAACTACTCGAAAACCTGAAAAAAAAGGCCATTCGGGAAAAAAATATTAGCGAACCGAAGAGGCTTTCTTATAATTTTGAAAATGCTCGTCACGCTGTTACGTAATTTCACCATTTACTCGGAATTCTGCTCATTTAACCCGGTTAACGTAGAACAGCAATGTGTTGTAGAAAGATGATGACGATGACGCTCTGAAAAGACGAGCATTAGCTTTCGTCGTCGAGGTTGATGGCGAACAACGCTACATTACGTTATGATATAATAAATTCTATTTTCGGGTGCGGTTTTTTTATCTTGTTTGGTGGTTCGACGACGATGAGGCGAAAAAAAATACACGGTTCGTTAAACACCGCTGCGTCGAGATGCGACCAAATGGCATCGAACCAAAGAGCTTCGTTGCTCAAATGGGTGAAATTTTTTCAACCGGGATGGCGTTGTACGAATCGATGCGATCGTTTAGGTTCATCTTATGGCTAGGATTCGGCGTGTAAACAATAATTTGATGGCTGCTTTGAACTTAAATGGGCGACGAAGATGATATTAATCAAGTCTGGTTACACTTGGAAACACGTTCGCTGTAAATACTCGCCATTTTATCGTAGGTATAAATGTCTACTATGTGGGTATACTTCGAGCCGCGTAACGAGCCCGGTTCTCGTAATTTGTAAATTAACCTTATGCGGTGTCTAATTGTACGAGTACTTGCAGACCTACGTGCTATAAACGCGATATTTCGTGTTTCCATGAAAGAGAAACACCGCCAGAAACCGAGTTCGTGGAATTTTGCAACTGATGGAAAAGTAATAGAGAGAGATTTTGAAAAAATCGTGAGCCCATATACTCAGCCGTTTCCAAGGTTGCTAAATACACGAGCACGATCTTGGAAGCATTCTAATTATCTGGCGAGTAAATCACACGTGATTTTGAGCCACGTAAACACGTATGAGACGATTTAAAGCTCCGCTCGGTTCACCGACTCCGCAGATGACTTCTGTTCAACGGTGTGAAAAGGCTCAAAGGCATCAGAGCCAGTGTTTTTTATGTAGGAAGAGTTGAGAGTACATCATGAGAAAAATCACCACCTTGAAACGTCAAAAATTGGTTTTTGAGTTGGTTTTGATTTTGGATTTTTTTGGGGGTACTCCCTCATTTTGAATCTGTGAAAAATCACTGGAAAAAAGTCAGAATTGCCGCCTAGGAAATATCCGCAAAATTTTTGATTTTCAACGGATTTTCGCCAATTTTTTAAAAAAATTTCATTAAAAAATCATAGAATTTCAGATTTTTTTTGATGACTTTTCAGTGAATTTTCACTGATTTTTTTCGGCTATTGTTTTATGATTTATTGCAGTGCTGCAATTCTGGCTGTTTTTCAGTGATTTTCGATAATTTTTACTGATTTATACTAAATAAGGGAGAAGAATCGATAGAAATCTTGACTCGAAAACCAACTTTCGACCTGTAAGGGTGGTTATTATGTATTCTTGGATTTACGTGGAAAGCAGAGAGAAAAGTAATTTTTTAGATTTCAATAATTCATAGGGCATCTCAATATTTTATTTGCCTCCTTTTTTCATCACAATGATAAATATTCTTTGATGCACAAAAAAAAAAAAAAAACGAGAATTTTCTTTCGAAGTGGAATTTTGCTTGATTTTTTCGATCCTGGCCTAATCACAATTTTCCCAATTTTTCGATGTCATTAAAAAAAATTAAGATCATCAGTTTCGAAAAATTTCGAACTTGAACCTAATTTTTTGACTTTGAATGTAATTTTGCCATCATTGAAAGGAATCAAATTACTTGTCCTCCTATATATTTGATCTGGCTAAAAATGCTCTTTAAAAACGTTGAAAAATTGAATAAAATTGTAAAAAAAAAATCATTTTTCATCGCCAGTTTTCTTTGAATTCATTCCATTATATTGAAGGGGTAAATATGGGCAAATCTTTGAAAATTTCAAAATTGAGACGAATAGTTTCTATTCAAAGTAAATATGACTTTTTTCAATTTTTCTTCAACTTAAAACAGAACTTTTCAAAACCAGGAGGTCACCATTTTCAAAGACATTTTGGCTCAAGTCAAATTGAAAAATTAATTTTGCCATTAATGAGAAGCAAGCTACCCCTGCTCCTTTCTGCTCAGTTTGGCTCCAAACGTACCATCAAAACTGATAAAATCCCTAAAAAAATAATTAGAAAAAGTAAAATTTGAATAATTTCATTTTTCAAGTAGGTAAGCATCATTTGACGACTTTTTGAACTCAAAATTTCGAATAAGCTGATCAACTTTTTTTGTCTTCTTACTTCAACACAACTCTTGCATCTTTAAAATCGGTGAAAATTATCAAAAATCACTGAAAAACTGTCAGAATTGCAACAAAGTAATAAATCAATGGAAAAAATTGGGTATCTGGAAGCAAACAATGAAAAAAATTACTGAAAAATCAGTGAAAATTCACTGAAAACTCAGTAGGTAAAATGTCTAAAATTTGGTATAAAATTGGTGAATTTTCTTGAAATATTCGTGAAATTCTTTGAAAAATTAGTGAAAATCCTCTGAAAATCAGAGAATTTTACTCATTTTTTCTGTGCTGCGATTGAGACTATTCATCATTGATTCAAAATGAAAGAGAAATAAATAAATATTCTTAATAAAGAATCATATTTTTAGCTTATGAGAGGGAGGAAAGGAAAAATTCAAAATTTCTGACTGTAGTTGATTTTTTTGATGGCTTTCAATTACATAAAAAATATATACTTACAATTTTTTTCAACTTCTTTTAACGTTTTAACTCGAAACGTAACTTTTCCACCAAAGTCATTTTCGAAAAATTCAGATTCAATCCGACTCAAATTTTCAAAAATCTCTCCCACATTTGTGTAGATACCCAATAAAATCCAAAAAAAGGGGAAACACTCTTTGAAGCGAACCAAAATTTTCTTATGGTGGGATGAAGGAAAGGAGGTACATAATCTCAATTGAAATTATTTTCATTTTCTTATTATTATCAATTCATTTTTCTTCTAAGTCTTTTTTTTCCTATTTAAAAACGATTTCATCAAGATCAAATTAAAGTCGATATTGCAAAACTGATGGTTAAATTTATATCGAAAAATGAAATTCGACAATTTAATGACCAATTTCAAATTATTTGTGAATGATTTTTTCCCTCGCTCTCTCATCTTGAATCAGTGAAAAGAATCAGAATTGCAGTACATGAAAAACCAACCAAATGCTTTAGCAAAATTTCGCCAATTTTTCAAAGAATTTCACTGATTTTTCTAAAAATTTCAGTTTTTTATTGACTTTTCAGTGAATTTTAATTGATTTTCCAGCAATTTTCTTCACTGTTTGCTTTCAGTGAAATTTTCTTCCCTGATTTATTACTGCACAATCTGATTGTTTTTTGTGATTATCGATAATTTTCACAGATTTATAAATGAGAGAATTTCTTTATGTCAATATCATACTTCAAAATATCTATCAACTGAAGAAAAATTTTTAAGAAAATATTGAAAACAGACAACAGATGGTGGAAGGGATATCATGTTCCCTATTTCTCTGTATTTTTTTGTATGCAAGAGAAGGATTTACATTGCCGGCTCTCCAAGGCACCAGACGCCATTTTATAAACGATTAGTCATAACACCAGGTTGACCGGCAGCAAAGTAGGCATCTGTCGAGCTCGGCGGCAATTTTAAATTACCAAAGTCGACTTCCGAATGGAAACACAATTTACTACGGTTAAAATCACATCGAGAAGCGACGAGTTTTTCCCCATCGTGCATGGTCAACGTATGTGCGGTCAATTAAGCCAACCTATGGGTTAGGGTTTGGCCGTAGCTACTGTAAATGTAAATGCTGCTTCTATACCCGCCTTAGGTAAATTTATAACAAATCGACCAGCAGAGCGGGAAAGCTGCGGCGTAGTAAATTCTACCCAGATGCGAAGGCAGTGATATTAAAAATATGACATAACCAATTAAAAAGTAGCCGCGGAAATAATACGAGGAAGCCACCGGTGACGTATGAAATGTAAATAATTGTGGGAACTTTTTATTATTATTAAAGTTAATTAACGATGAAATCGAATTTCTTATGTTCTCGAAGAGCCCTCGGGAGCTAAAAGATTAGGTTACCATTTACACGTTCTTTTTGAAATGCTGCTGAAGCAAAGACTCGCTCATGGTAATAAGTTTTCTTATATTTGAATGACGAGATTTTTATAATAATTTTCACTCGTATGGGATAATCGAGTTGGAAGCTGCAACTTAATAATAACCCCAGTACCGAATATTCATTCAGTGGCGTTAATTTGAAACGCGATATTAATTTTTAAACGATATATTGATTAATTTAACCCAACAACGTTGGGGGCTGGAAAGAGGCTGGTACCGGTGATCTTAATGATCTGTCTTTTAAGTCTTAATTCATTTCGTTTTGTTTATTCAGCTTATAGGTAGGTACATATATATTTACGCCAACCTACGAAACACTCTCTCGTAATTTTCAATTCGTTTATTCTCGATAAACCGATGTGAGATTTGCAGTGTGGGTTGTACCCGAAGGCGATCTATACTGGAAACACAGAGTATGACATATTCCCCCGCTCGAACGCCGAAATCTGCTGGTCGACCTTATGGCGTAATTTCAATGTGCCAATTAAATCCAATAATCGATTATCGCGATCGTACGACTAGTTGCAGTGTAGTGTCGTAATTCTATTGTGTTCTCTGGATTTTTGATGCCAGATGTGAGACGTGGAGATCAAATTGATAATCTTTAATGCTGCATCTTTACCGAATATTTTGGAATTTGGGTCAAGGTCAGAATTATGCTGAAAAAGTTTTTTAGATTTGGGTTTAGTGGGGACGTGGGTTCATAGCTTATTTTTTTAGTTTGCTAAAATCATATTTGATGATATGTACTTTGAATTATTATTTGTGATTTGACAATCGGGTATAAGAAAAGAGTAAGGATAGGCATCATTAAAAAATTTAAAAGGGAGGCTCACATAATTGAGAAATTCATCCAATAAGCCCGAGTCTTTTGCAAAAATCATGTTTTCAATTTGGGAAAAACGCAATATTGAAAGCTTGAATTGAGATAAGCAATGTTTGAGGCCATTTTTCCATTTATAATCACAGTAGAAATTTCTTTCATATTTCAAATAAAAACATAAAATTAGGTCATAACGGTTTTAAATTTTTGATAAAAATGAAATATTTCAAGAATTTTTGAAAATTTTCAAAATTCTAGGAAAACTATTCTCAAGCTTGCAATGAAAATCGTGATTTTTTCAACAAAAAAAAAAAACGATCTTGGATTTCTTTTGACATTGTTTTATCCTCCTACAAGTCTTGAAAAAAATTGTTGTGGAGTCGAAAAAAGCTCTTATTCGAATAAATTTGATTGAATGTGGTTTCCCCAAAAGCTTCCTAAAATGAAGTATTAGCTATATTGAAGATTGGGGGGGGGGGAGGAGGGCGAAGGGCTGTGATGACTTTCGTCTTGCTGTTTTTCCGAGATTATGAAAAATATTCATCACATCAAGTATCAAATATTTCGTGACTACGAGTATGATTTTCATTATTAACCCGATAAAAATCAGATCAAAAATTTTCATAATTTTTTCCAATTTTTGAGATATTAAGAAATAGTTTTGGTACTCTCTCTTTGAAGAAAATTCGCTCTTGATCCCTTCCCGTTTATTTTCTGTTTCTTTGAACGTGGGAGGAAGGGGGGGGGTAAAAAATCGTAGGTAGGCCAATTATAAGTCCTTGAAAGATATTTAACAAGATAAGTAGGCGAGGAAATTTTTAAATTATTCAAGTACTTTTCTCGAATATCAAAATCTGAATCTGATCGGGTTTTTTGCATCCTAATAAATATTAAAAATCAATGTTGAACATTTTCGAATTCGGATGCCCTCTCATTTTGAATCAATGAAAGTTCTTTAAAAAAATCAGAATTGTAGCACAAAAAAATCATCGAAATTCTTTGATCTTCAGCAGATTTTCGCTGATTTTCAAAGAATTTTTTCTGATTTTTTCAGCAAATTTTAAGCTTATTTTAGTGAATTTCCACAGATATTCCAAAAAAATTCACTGTTTTTGCTTTTAGTGATTTTTTTCACTGTTTGATTTCAGTAAAATTTTTCACTTATTTACTACTAGGCTGCAATTCTGACTATTTTCCAGTGATTTTCGATAATTTTCACTGGTTTATCAATGAAAGACAACTTGAAAAAAATTAGGTGTAAAAAAATTTAATTTTTTTCGCATGTTTTAATAGCCTTTTTCTGAGTAAAGAACCTTTCAAAATAAAGTTTTTCTCCTGAAAATTGAAAAAAAGTTCAAAATTCTACACCTATACTGAAAATAATATCGAACTTTTTTTTCAAACTCCAAATTAATTTCAGTGTAAGTCCTATTCAATTTTTGATCCAGCAAATCATATTTCAATTTTTTTCCTGGGAAGCAAATTTATGTTTTTTTAAAAAGAAAAAAATTTATGTTCAATTTTGGTTTGTCGGTGCACCATTGTACATCTAATATCATTATTTTAGTAGAAAAAAAAAAAGAAAAATAGTCTTTCAACGTCAACAATTTAAATGATTCTTTTCTTTCCTTTTTCCTCCCTTTCTCTATATGAAAAGTTACATTCGATCATTTTTCTGCTACTTGGTGAATTTTGCAATGAAATAATCTGAAAAAATGTGTGGTTTTTTTTTTGATAAAATAATCGTGAGACAGGGATAAACCGAAGTTTGAAATTTTGGTGTGGTGATGAGCTGGTGAGAAGAAGTGGTTTGAAAAATGAAGAATTTTTCTTCAAAATAATTCAGTAATTTGTATTTTTTATTCAAAATTAATTCCACATTTTCTACCAAAAAAAAGTCATAATTTGACAGTTTTCCAGCTAAAAATGTGATTTTGCCACTTATTAGATGACTAGGACAGTGTGTCCCCGTACCTGCTATTTTTTTTTTTTTTTTTAATTTATATAGAGTCAAAAACTTCCCAATGATTTTGGTGATGTGGCATTTCATCATTAAATGGTTTGGATTTGAAGAGGGATCTGGTTTTTTTTTTTGTTTGAAAATAATTCTTGAAAATTCCAATTTCTCTCCTCCTCCTCCTCCTCCTCCTCCTCCTCCTCACCAAATCATATATTTAAAAAAGTTATGCCAATACCTACCATTTTTCAAATTTGTTATATTCGCACTTTTTCAAAATTAATATTTTTTGAAATTTCAAATTTTGATTTCGTCAAATGTTTTTGGTACAAACAGGAGGAATTATTCAGGTACCGATGTTCCCCCCTCCCCAAAATACCTATAAAATTCCAAATCAAAAACACATTTTTTTATCTTTTATTCGAATCCACGTGTGAAATTATCCGGAACAACGAAATACGTACATATTTTGAAAAAAACACTCGATAAAACAAAATGATATTTTCTCAGCTATACGTCAACACATTCGTACAATTCTACAAGCAATACAAGCATAACTTTCCTCCTACGAAACCACCTATAAATCTCCGTATACCTACGAAATTACATAAATAAAAATTTTAAACGCGCGAAAAAATGAGAAAAAGTAAACGGTAGCATTACACATACAATGAATAGCGCGTTCAACCTACTTGTAAATAATTTCGAAAAGAACTAATATTAATTTATTTCTTTACCTCGGAGAGGTTTTTAAAAGCCGAAAACTTAACAGCGTAGACATGAATTATGGCCAAACCGTGGCGGCACTTAAAACGTTTTAACGGTCAGTTAATTAAAACGATCGGGTATTTGTTGGCTTCTGAGTCTGATATATACGATGCCACGGTAAAACAAAAACATCGCAACGGAGGCAGAAGGAAAAATGAAAAAAAAAAGAACACTGTTTAAAGTCAGAACTAGCCTCAGGTTAATGTTCGAAATTTTAACGTGCCTTGGAACCTACCAGCTCCGGCACATTTGTTTGTTGAAAACCAGTATACCTGATGCCGAGCATCTGTGAAGATACAGTAATTCGAGCAGTTTGAAAATTTATATAAAATTTCTCTCTCGATGAATCAGCCGAGATCGAATGCAAACTTGTTTTTTTTTGTCAGAGGGTAATCGGTAATCACTCGTGTGTTTATGGAAATTATTTTCATTTCCATATTAGAGGTTTTTTTTTCAGAAGGACTTGAGGTTATATTTTTTTCGGATTTGAAGGAATGAGAGTATCGCCTTGACCGTGATTAGAATATAGGTATTCGATATAGGTGTTTTTTTTTTCAGCCAAGCACAATAAATAGTCGAAGAATGAAAACAAAAAGAAAAAAAAGAGCTTATAAACATTCGAAATATGTTATCTGATTTATGTATGACATAATAACGCCGAAACATTAATTATAAGCGAAAAAGCCTGTCATCTTGAACTTCGTTATTATATTGTATAATTATACGCTATTATTATCGCGTCGGAACTGTTATAAATAATAACACAATTTCGTTTCATGCTTCAACACCCGAAAGAATTTATACGACGTGTAAAATTTTACAATGCGAGAAATTTCGATCGATTGTTTAAAAATATGTGTAAATATGGAGAAGTGTTGAAAAATGCACTAATTTTTATTCGAAAGTATTATCATTGAATGATTGGCTGACGCGAGTTGTTTTTTCTCACTTTTTACATATGAAGGGTACATGGTATACGTGTAATTTTATCCGCAATTATAATTGGTCAATTAAACCGATTATTAATGCTCCTTGACGAGTTAAAAAATTACTATGTGGTAGTTACTTTTATTACAGTCATTTGCCAGTTTTAATTGATAATTTTTTTCATTCGAATTGGGATTTTGTTTTATGGGTGTATCTGTGTTTTGGAATCGAATGCCTCGAGCGTGGTACCTAGATCTATGGAAGAGTTTGGGATAGAGGTGTATCTATGGTGTTTCGTGAACTTCTCACTGGCCAGCGTAAGGTACTAGTAGCTGATTGTATCGTTTTCTTTATTCAAGGTTCAATGATCGGTTTTTGTCGGTGATAAGATCTTTGTTAAGGTGAAGATTCGCTGTTGCGTTAAACCGATTGTGCCTACATGAAAGTAGAGCTAAAGTTGATCCAAGTTCAGAAAAGTAGTCGGTTTGATTGTGAGGTTTAAAGAAGAGGTACTGGGATGTTTGAAGAGATGAAGAACATTCAATGCAAAGAAAATAAATTAAAAGTGAGGAGTGATTTGGAAATCTTTTTAGATCTTTGGATGGAAGGGAAAGAATACTAAGGCAATGATTTTTGAAAAGTTTTATTAAATAAATTTAGACTTTAAAAAGTTGGGTGCTTTTAGAAATAATGGTACAGCAAAAAAATCGTTGTTTAGGGATTAAAATGAAATTCTACTTTATTAAGAAATCACTTTTACTGAAAAAACAATAATTTCTACTCCTTTTCAAACATATTGATCTTACGATGATTGTTCATGATTTTTTGGAGTCATTTTCAATATTTGTGTCCTTTTTTCTCAAGTGCCTGGGCGAAAATTTAAAAAATAGATACGTATGGTTTATGGTTAGAAGGACAAACAATCTCATTTTTCATTTCTTTTTTTTGCAACAATAATTTTTTAGAAAATTTTTAGAATTATCATGTATTTCCTTGGTAGGTAATTATTAATTGATTTTAGGAATTTATATAATACTTAGATACAATCATGTATTTTTTCACCCCCTCCTCCACTTCTTTAAGCAATGTGCTCTTGAAAAATTAGGTAATTTTTTGAAATTTATTCATTACCTTAATGATTGAAAATGATTTGTCCGAAAAAAAACACAAAATTTGATAATTCCGAAAATCTTAATGCAAATAATGAATTTAAAAACTTCACTTCTGTAATTTTCATTTCCCGAAATGCTTGTTCCTGCCTATTCAAGTTTTTTTCTATTTAAAAAAGTGAAAATTATTTTTAAAATCAAATTTAAAAACTGGTTTGTACCAAGCAATCATTTAAAATAAAATGTATAGATTACCTATATCGTACCAGGAAAGAGTTATATTTTGTTTTTTTATCGATTTCCTTAAGATTTTGGAACGAGGGCGAATAACGACTTTTTCGAATTACAAAAATTTTTCAACCTAAATAGAACTTTGTAACAGAATAAATTTTGAACAATTTTTTCGACTGAAAATATATTATACCTATTTGTAATCATTGGAACTTAGAAGGAGAGAGAGGGGGAACTGATTTGACATTGCCTTTGTCAATGAAAGACATTGCAATTGACTTGAAATTTTTAATAACTTTTTACTTGTGAATCATTGTGAAAGTTTTTACTCAATTGTGGTAAAATTGCCTAATTATAGATACAAAAATCGTCTGAAACAGTGGCGCAGCCAAGGGGGGGGCTAAGGGGCTAAAGCCCCCCCCCCAAACTGTGGGTAGATTTAAGGTGATGGTTTTAAAAAAGTGTTATGATTTTCACCTCTGAACCAACGAAACAATGAATTTCTATGAAAATTAGTGTCCTCGAAGACGTTTCTTTAGTTTGAAAAATAGAGAAAAGTCACAAGGAGGCAATATTTCGGATTTATGTCTTCGAGAACCCTAATTTTCCAAGAATTTCGCTGTTTTGCTAATTCGGAGGCGGAAATCAGCACATTTTCAAAACTACTGCCCTAAATCGACCAAAACGAGTTCCAGGATGAAACTGAAGGGTGGCATGGATAGAAAAAACTCGAATTTACACGATTCTGCCTTCATTTTACCCATATGAGGTGTTTCTCCTTGAAAAATTCACTGCCATTTGTTTCTTAACGCTCTTTATACTGTGTAGTTTTGAATAAAATTCACGTTTATAATATTCAAAGGGGAAAAAGTCAATGTTCCATGAAAATAGATTGTCACTAAGCCGAGTCTATGCCCCCTCCCCCTCCCCCCAGAGTCGTACAGAGAAAATTTGGGCCTCAGGTGAGAAATCTAAAAGTGAAAAAAAGTCTTTTAGGTATTTTTAACGTTGATATCCGACGTAATTAGTTAAATTTTTCCTTTATTTCAAGGTCCCTTACCCATGGCAAGCCTTAGTGAGCAGTGAGCCCCCTCAAAAAAAACAAACGATGGTTCGGGGGATCCCCTCTCTACACAAGCTTACACCCACTTACTTTTCTCATGAATTCTAGCCCCCTCCATAAAAAAGTTCTGGCTGCGCCACTGGTTGAAATGACTAATAAATTTTTCTATAGAGTTATAAATTATCTTAGTTAGAAAAATAAACAAAAAATATACATGAAATGTGTGGCATCAGTATACTGAAAGATCAAAATTTTTCTGATTTGGTGATTTCTTTGATTATGAGAAAATTTTTAAAATCATATACATAATTATAAATTATCATTTTTGAAAAAAAAAAAACTGTAATTTATTTTTAAAATGAATTCACTTGAAGCTTTGAAGGTTTAGTGGAATGGAAAATTTAGTTGAATTCGCGATGAATTTGCATCACTACCCAATCGATTTTTTTAAATTCAAAATATTTAAATTTTGTATGGTGAGTATAGTTTTTTCGTAATTTTATGAACTTTTGCTTGAATTTTCACATTTTTTTCAATTTTTTGGATCAAAAATGAGTCTTTCTGGAAGGAGGAGGGGATTAAAATCGAAAATTTAAGACTCAGGCGAAATGTTTTCAATTTTAAAACTCAAAATTGATAAATTTTCAAATTATTAAGTATGAAAAACGTTATTCATCTTTACATTTGACTCAAATCGACTGCTGAAAAGAGTTTTTTATTTTTATGGGGAAGCGGAGGGAGAAATAGAGGGACAAGCTATCTTCTGCTTTCTCTAATTTTCATTTTGTCTGATTCTGTTATCGAAAGTATTGATACCCAATTATTCCTGCAATTTTTAAAGATTTTCTTTAGCATTGTCTTTCCACTGTAAAATTTTACAATTTATAATTTTTTTGTAATTCAATTCTTCTGAAAAATTGAAAAAATTGGATTGGGTATTTGAAAATTTGTATGTCTATCAAGTTGTAAGTGAAAAATCACGACCAATTTTCTCGTATTTTTCTCCAGAAGGGTTAGTTTTGTGAATTTTTATGCGCCTTAAAAAAGATTGTACATAGATGAATTTTCCAAAATTTGAGCCAGATTTGAAAATCTTTTGTATATTTTTATGGTGTTTTTGTGTGCGAAATACAATCCAATGTTTATAAAAGAGAAAAATTCTTCTGTTTCCCTATTCAATTTTTTCATCAAGTTCCTTATTAAAAAATAATAATTTTTACAAAAATTGTGTTTTTTTTCCTTTTTTAACATTTTTTGATGATGTTATTTTTTCCAAACTTAATTTTTCCAGAAATGAATGATATTGAAGGAAGGATGAAGTAAGGGTGAAAGTGAATGTCAATTAATTTCTAAAAACGAACCTGAGTGGATTTGCTATTCGATTTTTTTTCAACGACCGAATTAAAATCTATGGTACTTCCTCATTTTGAATCAGTGGAAAGTCACTGATAGTCAGAATTGCAGCACAGGAAAAATCAACAAATTTCTTTGACTATCAGCGGATTTTCGTTAATTTTTCAAAGGAATTTCACTGTTTTTTCAATGAATTTCACTGATTTTTCAGCGATTCCCAGAAATTTTACTGACTTCTCGATGAATTCTCTCTGATTTTTTAGTGATTTTTTTCACTGATTTATTTCTGCGTTGCAATTCTGACTGTTTTTCGGTGATTTTTGCCAATTTTCACTGATCTGTAAATGAGAAAGCACCCAATAATTCCATCAATTCTTCTTAAATAATCTCAAATGACACCCCTGCCAAAAAGGTATCAAAAACATGTTAATTTTTAAACACACGACAGACGTTTATCGGTAACAACACCACATTAAGACATTCTAAAGACCGCAAAAATAACACATCAAAGTAAAGAAACAAATTACACGACATTTGGTGAAAAGTATGCCCTTAACATCCCAGCCATCTCCAACACACAACCAAAATCGAGAGAGAAAAAAAAAGCAAACGAACCAACACTGCTACCCACGACGACACTTATTTCACCATATAATGGCGCTTTTTATGAGACATTTAAACTATTAAGAAACGCGTTAAAACGTCGTGTCGGCGATATACCAGCAATAGAGCTGGAAAAAAGGCCAGCTAGCCTACAGACGTATAAAAATTCCAGAACCGGTTGAAATAAGAGAATGACGAATAGTTCCGTTTTCTGCATTTGTAACAAATTTTCGGCGATCGGCTCGATTATGAGGGTGCTAGCGGTATTTTCTTTCTAGGTCGTGGTATCCTGGGGCGAGCCATGTGTCCGCACCTCCCCGTGAACTGGTACCCTGCTGCGAATCGTTTGGTATTTTCAAAAGAAAATACGCACGTAAAAGGATCTTTGACACTTGCAAAAGATACCGGCCACTATGTTGGTATATAAATTGTTATCCTTGGTCGGGACGATGACGCGAGGTGAATGATGTAGAAATTATTTGGCGGTAGCGTTCTAACTACGATGTTTGAGGCGACATTGTCGTGCGTTTTTCGTACATTACGTTGCGTGCTTATAGAGCTGATATCTTGGAAGTTTTTTTTAAAAAAAATGCTAAATGCTTATCTTTATAATAATTTCACTTTAGGCGATTTCCAAAAAAACCAAAAAACAACCTCCGACCTGAAGTTCATTTTCTAAACCGGTGACTGGTTTTATTACCTCGAACGAATTTATCTATCAGAAGAACGCGGACGTGGCGAGATGTAGAGGACGTTCGGTGTTAAATCACGATATGATTATTACCTAATAATAAATTTACGTGGCGGGCATTTTATAGGCTCAAAATTATAGTGTAATTTACATTATGTGTAGTCAATTACGACGCGTAATATAAACAGACGTGCGTATATAATACATTACGACGCTATAATACGCACATTTATATGTATAGACGACTATCTTGTCTTAATAAATCCATCTATTTCGAACTTACATCTATCACCAGACGAATGATTTATTAACTTATAGACATAGGTATAAATGATGAACAGTTCATCGTTGAACGACCTCTTTTTTTTTCCATAAGTATAATTTAATCGATTATAATTATTGGGTTTGTGTGAATTTTATTCGTGACAACTTCATGTCTCGTCTTCTCAAATTCTCGTAAACTTCACACCTGATTTTTAAGTGTATAAAGTGTCTCGTCACATTGTCAGTTTGAAACTGTACACTGGGATTAAAAATTACCCTCGAAGGGATTCGAATTCGTAGATAGGTATGGTGAAATTCGCATGTACAGGTCGAATATTCATTGTCGTCGTCGTCTTCGACAAAGGTATCGAAAGAATGAGCAATCGATCACATGCAGTGCTAATCTATCGTAGAATCAAGTGCAGACACTAAAGTGGTAATTGTTGAAACTGCTGGGATCAAATCGTCACGTAGGGATAGACAGACTGTGAAGGATTTTTGCGTTTGAATGATGCGGTGCTTAGTGGGTCCTAAAGTGTGGCGAGGAGGTGAAATATTGCTGGAGATGTGGTGGGATGTTGAAGTTGGATGAGGATGTGATTTTTTGAAGAGAAAGGTTTAGAATGACATGGGTACTGGTTTTGAATGCGTTCTTGGTTTGGGAAGTAGAAGCGGAAATTTAAATTGGATTTAGATCAATGGATGTTTTCCAGCTAATAAATAAATTCAGATGAATTTTTATTTAAAAAATCATTTCGAGATATCAAAATGCTTAATCCTCATACAAGTAAAAGTAAATTCTTATAATGAGGTTTCTTGCAAAAAAATTTCAAGAGGGGAAGAAGCTGCAAAGGGCAGCTTGCCTCCAGCATTGACGAAATTATGTTTATATGTAAGGAAATTGAGCTAGAACAGGAAATTGTCAAAAGGAATGTTTTTTTGAGAGAGAAAATTCATATATCGAGTCGAAAAAAATTGCGTGTTGAGTTGAGAAAGGCTCTAAAAAATTTAATCATATTTCCAAAACGTCCTGTGCTCAAAATCTGGATCCAAGACACAGATTTCTCAAAAATGTGTGTTTTGATGATTTTCAAACGAAAATGATTCAATTACATCATTACATTAAAAAACAAATTTCTGAAAACTGGACCTTATCGAAGTCTTTTTCTTAGGTCCAGCATTTGAGTAGGTATTCATGTGTCATGTAACCCAAAATGGTCCTAATTTTTTGCTCTTCAATTATTCAAAATCTTCTCTTCAGATTTGAATTAGTCAAATTTGGTGAAATTCTGCATTTCTGAATGGGTGAAATAAATTTTACTGAAAATCAATAATTTTTTAGTGACCTTTTTTTCAGTCAAAAATTTGTTACTGATTTTTTTTTAGTCAGCAATTTCTGATTTTTTGGATGTAAGTAAATTAAGTACTGAATTTTTATGAATTTGTATAATTGACTGAAAAATCAGTCATTTTGACTGGGAAAATTAGGTACTAAAAAAATCACTAGTAGGTTTTTTAATGCAAATTTACTGTTTCAAAAAAGCAGAATTCCACCTGATCTCGATATTAAGAGTTGTTGTTTAGTTCTGGTTTCCAGCCTGCAACAAATTATTTGAAATTTCGCCAACTTTTTAGAGATTTCAAATTTTTAGGTTTCAGAATTTTTGGTTTTTGAAATTCCATCAATCTTTGAATAATCATCTGTTTAATATGCAAGCCTGGATATGGAAACCTCTCTTCGGGATCAAGAGGATTTTGGAACTTTATAGGAAGGAGTAGACTCGAGAGCGAACTTCAACTCAAAAATCCATTTTTGACCTTCAAGAGTGGTTCCTGTATCCAGGCTCACATAAAACATATATCGTGATACATTTGAGGTCTAAATTTTACATTAAAAATCACAAAATTAAACTTCGAAATAAAAAATACAATTCATCATGATTTTTTTCACAAAAAATGATGCGGATTGAAAGTTGTTGAAAAAAATTAAAATGCATTTTGAAACATTATATTGGTACCAAAGTTTGATTCAATTTATTGTTGATCCACAATATTGACAATTTTGATAACTTAGATTGTTGAGATTTGTGTTAAGCGAAATTCACCTAAAATTGACAAAATCAGCTGAAAATGATCCCTTTTTTCAAATCGCATGGAATAATATTTCTAATTGAAAAATTATCAAAAATTACATGTCTGCTCTTTAAAATCAGAATGGTTGCTGGTTTTTTCGGTTTCCAATGTCAATTTCATGGCAGATTTGACATGGGGGGGGGGGGGGGGTTGAGACTCCTCAGCACAGGATTTCCTACTCAAAAATTCTTTCTTCTTTTAAAAAGTGAGCATAGAAAAATTCATAAATTTGGACTCGATGCAGGTTTATTTTGCTCCATTACGAATCATCGTTGGTGTTTCTCTTCCCCATTTCTTCAGAATTGGAACTCCTATACCTACCAAAAGAAAATATTGCAAAATTTTGAAAAAAATTTTAAAAATAATAAAATTTTGAAAAAATTGAGATTTTGCCACACAACACGTTCAAAAATTAATTCTTCTGATTTTTCAAAAAATTTCCTTTTTTATCCGCCCATTTTTTTTCCAGTAGTGATTCATAATCACGTCTCTTTTATATTATCATGTAAATATCGCTGTAAATGTTTTGAAAAATTCTTTCAAAAATTGTAAATTTTTTTTTCATTTTAACCCTCTTTTCTTCCATTTTTGACATCGTCCAATCGTCCAATGTGATTCGAACACTTCGTTTAAAAAAAACACACTGGAAAAATTTGGGCTTCATTCAATGTTTTAAAAATTTTTGTGATCATTTATTCATTCTCATCCTAAAAAAAAAATCTGCTCAACTTATCTCTGCACGTGAAAACATCAAATCGAACAGCTGAACAATTCGCTTTTTAAAATAAATTTTGGCAAAATCTAAGCAATTATGTATGCAAATTTCATCATAATTTTGTCATTTTCATTCAATTTGCCAAAATTTTCAAAGTACTTGAATTTTTTTTGATGAGGTCTATTATTGGTAATCTTGAAAAAAAAAAGAGTATTTCAAAATGGAAAACACATTACGTATAACTTTATAAAATTTCTTCGCTAAAAATGGATAAATTTTTTTCAGAGAAAACACTTAATGAAGGGTAAATATGCTAAACCTACGCATTTAGGTACGCCTTCCTCTCTCCTTCTTTCGCATCCAATTTCCTTTTCATTCTCCACGGTTTGTACTTTTTGGTGCATGAATTTTTAAAACTGTTTTTACAAAAAAAAAAAAAGGAAAAGAAAATGGGAGGAAAAACTAAACAGATTAAAAATTCAAACAAGCAAGTACAGTTAGTTGAAAGAAAAAAGCATGCAAAAAAGGGGAAAAAATGGAAAAGAAACGCGAAAAGTTTCAAATTACTCCTGTACCTAATAATATTTTCACGGTGAAAAAATTTTCTCGTCATTAGGGTAATTTTCCGCGCCGACGGGATAATTTCAGCACACAATTTAAAAAATTTAAGCAATTATTGTATTCATGCGTGGACGAGTCATGCTGGAAAAAACGGCCGAAATTTCGTGCTCGTTGTAATTTTTTTTCTACTCCGTTAATTAACTAAATTAAAACGTACACAAGGTTCGGCCCCTCGGTAACATGAAAGGTTTTTTCGCTTTTTCAGCGATGTAAATTTTGTAAAAGCATGCGATTTGGGTATTCTCTCGAGTACCTCGTGTTTTTTCGAATTCGGTATTAATTTCGGCGAATAAATTCGTGCGGAATGCGTAAAAATTACGGTAAATATCGACACGTCATGGTCGGATGATAATTTGCAAAAACCTTCGCGTCAAATATTAATATCACACGATGCGATGTGCAAATATGATGAAAGTTGGCTGGCAGCCTTCGTGAAATAATAATTCAAGATCATTTTGAAGCAAACAATAGGTGAAGTAAATTCGAGGCTAATTAGAATATTAGACTTGGGTTCCTCTTTCGAACGAGTCATCAAGTAAACATAAAAATCGAGCTCAAAAATTCGCACGAATAGTAAATTTTGAGACGAAAATTGAAACAAATGTGGCTAAAATCAACTTCAATCTTATCCACCGAACAGAATCATTTCGCAGGGTTTTAGAAAAATTCGTTAATGCGTTTGAACGAACCACCCACTGCGAATATGACACAATTAGATTACGCTTGTCACGTGTCATTTTGACATTTTCTCAAATGTATTTACCCCTTAAGGAGTATCTAAAGTCAAAATGAATTTAACCGAGATGAAAATTAATTCTACGACTGCTCACTGACCCTTGCAAAATCTCCAAATATACCTACGTTAACTGGATTAAAATCTCTTCTGGTTATAATTCTACGTACGAGTAAATTCGAGTTGAACGCCGTTTACACAGTAGCTCTTTTTGCCTTCGGAATGTCATATCAAGATGATTTTTACGTTTTGGCGCTTTCTCGAGCGAGCACTTGAAACACACGCGGGTACTGCCTTTCAAGTGGAAAAGGCCTCTTCACAGGTACCTGGCTAATCCAAATACAATAGATAGAACAAATTCAATAGCCCAACTCAAAGAGATGGCCAGCAGGTGGCAAATCCGTGTATTCTTTAACCATTAAAATAATCTTTTGACCGAGTTAAATGATTCGACGTGAAGCTACCGCAGCATAGGTATAAACGTATCCCCTTGGGATATCGGATCTGATTTCGGAGTTTTTTTTACTCTGATATCGGCTAATTATTCGCGTAACATGAGCATATTATTGTAGGTCTACGTGTAATTCAGATTAAGTACCCTTATAATAAGGTGTTTGTTGTGAAAGAAGTTGTGCTATCATATGATTCGATAATAAGCCGAAGAAACATTCGAGGAGGGGTCCTAAGGTGATGAAAGTCTATAAAGAGATTGTAAAACAAGAAATTAGAGTCTTTAGCTGGGATTAAATTTAGATTTCCATTAAGTTACGTAGTTCAAAGCTAATGAAGGGAGTTTCATGTTGATGAAGGGTTCTGCTGAAAATGTGATGATTTTTTAATGAAAAAAATCATATAATCAGGCACACACTTAGTTGACTTTTCATCAAAATTATTCTTGCTGTCAGAAAAAAAAAATAGAAAAATGAAATTCAATTTTGAACCTTTTTTTCCCTAAAATTCCAAACTAAAATCGAGCGTTTCGATTGATTTGAAAAATTTTGTAAGGATCTAGGACTGGTCTTTTTCCATTTTCAAATTTTTTGCTGGCTGACTTTCTCTAGTTCTGAGTGTAAAATTAACAAATTTCAAAAAAATTGTAAAAAAAAAATGGAAAGAAAGAGAGCCATTTGTACGTCAAAGATACACAAAACTTCATGAAATATTCGAATTCACTTCAAACATTTTTCTTAGTCACCCAAGTCACCTTTTGTTGAGATAGCTTATCAATGAACTTCTCGCAAGGAATAGTTGACATGCTACAATATGGGAACACAGTAATTATGAAAGAGAGGAGTTGAAAATTCTAGAAAAAAATGAGGTCAGCAGTCGAAATTTAATTTAAAAAATGAGTCGTTGAGAAAAATTGAAAAATTATTGACTTTTTGAAACGAACAATTGACATACTTTTCAAATCGGAATGGAAAATTAATTGAAAAATGAGAAGTCAATGATTTTTGACTGCGAATGATCGTCAATGAAAAATCACTGATTGGCAGTAAAAAATTTTCAATTATTCAAAAAGGCTAAATTTCATAAAGGGGATTTTCTCCATCTCAAAAAGTCGTTTTAATATGCAGCTTGTGCATAATATTGGAAAATCTATGCAGTTCGAATAATTATTTTTTATGATTTTCCACAGAAATCGATGGTTTTTTTGTATTCATCTTTCATGATGGGCAAACAGAATGAATTGCCACAAAATTTGGAGATTTAAGGGTTATTGGATGGATAGCTATTGGCTATGCATGAGTTCACTTCATACAGCGTAATCCGATTTTTTTCCTTTTTTAAAAGTGCCTGCCTAATTTTTTTTAATTTTTTTTTTACTGTTTTTTAAATAATTTGATTCAAGAATTTGTATAATTTTTCAATTTTTTGTCGTATACATACATTTTGTAGAAATACCTCTTTTTGTCTTTTTTTTGTTTTCTGGTATCAAGGTTAATTTTGTTCATTTTTGAGAAAATCCAAAAAAAATTAATTTAAAAGTTCGTCTTAAATCTTTGGTAAAAAATTTTATCCCAGCATCTCTCCTCCAACAATTTTGAGTTGCAAGCTTTGAAAACGTTGTCAATTAGAGGAGAATTTCAGAGCAATCAATTTGAATTTTCCAATTCTAAAGTTTTGAAAAATTTCTCAAAATAGGGTATTGCATTTCAAATTGAGAAAATACCAAGGGCTAAGGTGATTACTTATACTATATTTGATACCAAATCGAAAAAAATGCAAACTAATCCAAAAAATTATCAAAAATTAAATAAAATTACAGCCTTTTTGCACTGAAAAAAGGGATGCTGTAAAAATTTTTCAAATAAGTTGGAAAAGTCTAGCATTTGTTTCAAAATTTCTCCTTCTCCATTTTCCATCAAATTTATTTGTTCCGATTTTTTTCCCAGATTTTATCTGGTTTAGGTATTTTGTTCATGCTGCTTGATCAAATCGATGGTTTTCAAAGAATTTAAGCAGGTCTGCTAAACATCGAAATTAGGCTGGTATTTCGATTTCAATCTGAGGTGATTTTTTTGTAGTGTGGGGGGGGGGGGGGCTTGCAGCAGATTCTCTACTGACACCAAAATTTCTTCAATACACCTTGCTTTTGATTTTGATTACTAAAATATTGATATGACTTTTTGCTTATTTTGATTGATTTTTTTACAAAAAATGTTTCTCGCTTTGAATCGATTCAATAAATTAGCAAATTGATATTGTTTTGCAAAACTGCATCTAAATTTTTTCTTCGTGAATGAACTTTTTTGGCTCCTTATTTTAATGAAGCAAAAGACGAAAAATGACAGAATTACGTGTTTATCGATTTGAAGCATTTTTTAATTGAAAAAAAAAAACGATACCTATTCAACATGTTACTTTCTAAACTTAGTAAATCGAGTAAAAAATTTAAGTACCTACTATTAAAAATTGACTTCCAGACAATCATTATTCCAAACCCAATGATCTTATGAAGAGATATTTTTCATTATTTTCATCAAATTTTGATAACCTGACCCAAATTATACAAAATTTCTCGTACGTAGATTGCAGACAAGCAATTCTATTGCATCTGCATACCAAGGTTCATTCACCCAACCCGCAGTTCCTTTCTTCATTTCCGCCAACCCGTCTAAAAATTGACGAGCCATTGTAATGCAATTTTTTTTTCACGAAATTTTCATCAAGTCCAGGAAGTGAAAGAATTTTTTAATCCAGCTCAAAACACCAAGAATGGTATTATCCGCCAGCATCAGTTCTTTTTTACACACGGTGATTTTCCCATCGGCAATAATGTTGCCAATTGAATAAAATACGATTACGAATTAGAAAGCCGAATAATTTTCGGGTACGTTGACGCGTAAATTGACCATCTCTGATATTCGTCCCAAGATAACACGCGATTTAAATACATCGAGTCGACGACGATGATCGATCAATTAAATAATCACCGTACACGTTGCGGACCGTAAATACACGCGACACAAAAGTGAAAAGTACACGTGAAATTAATGACTAGGTATCGATATCTGCGGACAATCGAGACCAATTAAATATCTAGAGACGAGAGAGAGTGGAAAAAAATAATGCTATTAGCGGAGAGTTGATAAGCCAAAGAATAGGTATAAAATTTATACGAGAGAGAGATATGAAATAGGTAAAATACCTCTATGATATCCATAAAAATGAAGAAAAGAAGAGAGAGAAAAAAAAGATAAAAATGTATAATTACCGATTTGGCTAAATTCAACTGATGAGAACCGTAAAAATGACCGGTGACACGGCTCGGATTCAAGTCGGTAGTTAACATGATAATTAAATAGCATAGAAACGAACGACCGTGATAGTAAACAATGACAAAATAATGGATAATAATAAATAACGGACGATAATTACACGCGGTTTTATCGAAACTAAACAAAAACCTTCTGCGAAGATAATAACAATAATAAAAAGCGACGATAACCGCAAATGTGCACTTTTCAAACTGTCCTCAACGTTTAATGATACGGTACACATGAAAATAAAAATATAATAGCGACGCGCATTGTCGAACGAACCGTCTGAAGGACCGGCGATAGGAACTGGTTTATCTGGAATTGAAAGTCTTACGCTGTGTTGGTTTCTTGACTGGGTAAAGATACGTTCCGGGGGCCGCGTACGGTACACTGCGAGGCGTGGTTAGAAGCCGGAACCAATCGCGGATAACGTTACGCCCATTGATACGTTAGCGTATAATTAAATAGGGGAATCGTCATAGTGCCCCACCTCGAGCGCCACCAAACATCGCGACGCGGCATCGCATCGATCGATGCCGCCGGAGACCGGAGACGGAGACGCGGACGATGCTTATGTAACGAAAATTTTTCATCGGACGATGCAGCAGGACGCCAGTGGGTGCCAAAATATTGGCCCTGTGGTCTCGCGTTACGCGTTGACGTGCGTCTTGTTTGGCGGCGTAATTATAACGTAATGTGCGGTTTATAAACGCGAACCGTTTAATTATATCGTTTTTACCGATTATTACCCCGCAATTGTGTGCAAGATTAATGGTATAACGATGAAACGAATTTTTGTGTGTTTTGAATGCATCGACGGGACGGAAATGACCGATGCAGCCGAGATGGGCTGCGATGAAGGTGCATTGGGGCTGGTTTTTTGATCGACCTTGTCGAACATGAGACGAAACTTCACGTTTGGTGTGAGGGGGTGGAATTCTCAAATTTGACGACTCAAAACTTATAAATTTGTTAAATTTGCCGTCTCAAGTTCCCCTGCTCTGCTCAATCTATTTCTCCTATCTTAGGACATGGTGTCCTCGTAGGACATGGTGTCCTCGCAGGACATGGTGTCCTCGCAGGACATGTTGTACCAGCGGGCCATAATGAAAATGAAGAACCATTGTAGAATAAGAAAATGAACCTGATTGGTTTGAAATTGTGTGTTAGTTATAAATATACGTTTTTGGAAGATTCGAATCAATCACTTTATTGTCATCTTACTAAAAAATTGAACGTCTTTTTTATAAATTATGACGGATGTAATGCTCTCTTGTAATTTCTTGGATTTAAATGGACGAAATTTTATCAGAGGTACGAAAAGCAGCGGCGGATTTCCCGTAAGGCGCAAGAAAAAAGGGCGCAAAATTTGTCGAAAAAGTTGCCTGTCTACACCTCAATATTTAAATTTACCAATCCTTTGAAAAAAAAAAATGTATCTAAAACCTGAAATTGTCTCTTGGTATATTCAAAGTGAAGAGATGGAGGGAGTACCCAATTGTCCTGCAAAAAGTTGAAAATGTCTCTTCATCATGTCGAAAAGTATAGACATTTTTTGCTTTCCTAAAATACTTTTTTTGTAAAAATTTTCGCCCTCGTTTTGGTCCGACAATAATTTTCTCAATTTTTATACAAAATATTTTAGAGTTTTAAGCATCTTCCCCTCCCCAGAATTCAATTTTCAGCAATTTAACAAATTTGAGTGAAATTCTTCAAAATTTTAGATTCTGAAAAATTCAAGCAGCCAGCGCAACGTTTCAAAATTGACAATTTATAAATTAAAAAATCCACGAAAATTCACTGGAACATCAGTAAAATTGAAAAATTTTTCTAAAAAATGGGTGAAATTCTTTGACAATTCAGAAAAAATTGATTGGAAATGAGTGAATTCTGCTGAAATTTCAAGTGCTACAATTCTGTCAATTTATCTGAGATTTTTCACTGATTCAAAAAGAATTCTTTTTTAACGGATAACAAAAATTCAAGAGAGGGGGGTCAATTGGAGAGGTGGGGAGAGTGAGAATTTCAAAATCTATGTCCTTCAAAAAGGCGCAAGAAAAAATTGTGCCTAAGGCGCAAAATTACGGAATTCGCCGCTGACGAAAAGTATTTATTGAACCTCAAAACGGAAATTTCCTTACGAAAATTGAAATTTTGAACCCCAAACGAATAAGTCGGAAATACATTATAAATCATAAAAGAACCCATAAGTATCATAAAATTTCTAGTTCCGAAGTTCCTTTTCTCAAATTTTTGCAAATTTTCCAAGTTTCAAAATTACCTTGACGAGTGGTATTAAGTATACATAATATGAAATTTTCATCTAATCAATGAAAAAATGCAGAAAGGTTTTAAGTATTTCCACCTATTTTCGACCTTCCTTATCGATTATAAGCATTTTCGGGACCATTCCACGTCTCCAGCAAATTTTGGTATTTCTAGCATAGAAGAAAATGCGCATAGGTGAATGTACCATAGCGCATCGCATTGGTTTCGGAAGTTCTATTAATCACCTGCATGCATAATTTCAAAACTCTAAGACAAATTTATCTATCCCTATGATTATCCCAATTTTTCTTTGCGTGAATAGAATTTTTTTTTTAATGATACTCTCTCGTTTGGAAAATTTCTGATCACCTCTACGCATATGTACTGAAGCTGAATACATCGCGATATGGCAAATAAGAATTTTTTTCATCATGTTCGTTTTTTTTACATGAATAGAAAAAATTTTTGAAGAGTTTCACAATTTTAGGTACCTATTTCATTTTCATATATTTTTCAGAACTTGGCAACGCAACGATAATATGCATGAAAAAAATTTCGTCTAAATTTTTAAGTAACTATTTTATTTCAGTCAAATTTAGCATATTAGGTATTTCAAATATCTCAGATGAGAGCTTAAAAAATTGGACCACTTTTGCAAAATTTGGATTGAAAATTTATAGCATTACGAATCCTGCATAACAAATTTTAGATTTTTTGCAGTAATTTTTACCCTACCTAGAATTGAAAAAAAAAGTTGAGAGTTGGCAACACGGCGGGGAGTGATGCCTATTGCCATGAAGAAAATTGATACTCATTGATAAGAGTGAGCAGCCCCGCCTGCGCTTGTGCTCCGACGAATTGATAGGAATATAATTTGCTACGACTTCCTCTTTATCGCACGCGGGTTTATTAACAAAGCCTTTTACATACAAGGGAACACATAATGTCGAATTATTCCGAATTTATTTCACACTTCATCATTTCGTTTGTTTTCGCTGCTTGTTACTTGGAGGCGGATCGGATAGATCGTGGGTCAAATGGGGGACAATGAAGTTTATATGAGAAAAACGTCCTGTGTATGTGCATCTGTGTTCCTAATTTGTATGTAGCAGTTTCCTAGTTTTCATGTGCATCTGGAATATTCTTGAAAAAAGTTTTCGATTGCATATTTTGATAGTTTTGATAAGGTTTGGTGACATTGGACCTGACGCTGATATGATGTGCCCCTATCAGTGTTACGGTTCGGTGAGTTTTCTGGTGTGCGTATACCGAAGAATGATAAGTGGGTTGTTCCAAAAGGAGAAACATGGGTTTGAATCACCTTTTTGAAAGAAAATATTTATGTATTTGTTAATGTGGAATAGATAGATTTGTACTATGACCAGCGAAAGAAATCGTCAAATCCTCTAAACAAAATACTCAATTATTATTTTCCCAGTAGAACGTACTCGGTACTGTCCCACAAATTTGAATCAGTCAAGATTTTCAAAATTGACCGATGAAAGTGATGAAATGGAGAGAATCAAGTCACTGATGATCAGTCGTATTCCACTGATTCTCCTGTTATTGGTAAAAATTAATCGACTGATTGAAATCAGCAAATTTTATCACTAATCAGTCCATTTTGACTGATTCACATTGAGAGAGCAGTGAGACATATTGTCCCATTAGGACATATTGTCCCATTAGGACATATTGTCCCATTAGGACATATTGTCCCATTAGGACATATTGTCCCATTAGGACATATTGTCCCATTAGGACATATTGTCCCATTAGGACATATTGTCCCATTAGGACATATTGTCCCATTAGGACATATTGTCCCATTAGGACATATTGTCCCATTAGGACATATTGTCCCATTAGGACATATTGTCCCATTAGGACATATTGTCCCATTAGGACATATTGTCCCATTAGGACATATTGTCCCATTAGGACATATTGTCCCATTAGGACATATTGTCCCATTAGGACATATTGTCCCATTAGGACATATTGTCCCATTAGGACATATTGTCCCATTAGGACATATTGTCCCATTAGGACATATTGTCCCATTAGGACATATTGTCCCATTAGGACATATTGTCCCATTAGGACATATTGTCCCATTAGGACATATTGTCCCATTAGGACATATTGTCCCATTAGGACATATTGTCCCATTAGGACATATTGTCCCATTAGGACATATTGTCCCATTAGGACATATTGTCCCATTAGGACATATTGTCCCATTAGGACATATTGTCCCATTAGGACATATTGTCCCATTAGGACATATTGTCCCATAGGGACAGATTGTCCCATTAGGACATATTGTCCCATTAGGACATATTGTCCCATTAGGACATATTGTCCCATTAGGACATATTGTCCCATTAGGACATATTGTCCCATTAGGACATATTGTCCCATTAGGACATATTGTCCCATTAGGACATATTGTCCCATTAGGACATATTGTCCCATTAGGACATATTGTCCCATTAGGACATATTGTCCCATTAGGACATATTGTCCCATTAGGACATATTGTCCCATTAGGACATATTGTCCCATTAGGACATATTGTCCCATTAGGACATATTGTCCCATTAGGACATATTGTCCCATTAGGACATATTGTCCCATTAGGACATATTGTCCCATTAGGACATATTGTCCCATTAGGACATATTGTCCCATTAGGACATATTGTCCCATTAGGACATATTGTCCCATTAGGACATATTGTCCCATTAGGACATATTGTCCCATTAGGACATATTGTCCCGTTAGGACATATTGTCCCGTTAGGACATATTGTCCCGTTAGGACATAATGTTCCCGGAAGGCTTATGGAGAGGAAATATTTATCATAAAAGATTTTTTTAAATTTTATTTTGGAAACGTCTTCGATATTCTTGGAAAAATGTATTTATTTTAAATTTCTGTTGAGTTCAGCAGAATTCATCTGAAAAATTCTGCCGAGTTTCTTTCCGTTGATTTTGGGAATTAGTTGGACATTTTGAATGTTTTTATGTTGCTCGTGCTCGTCGATATTGTTATTTTATGGTATTATTTTTTATCTCCTAGAAAATTATTCCTCATCAGAATGAAATTTCCAAAAAAATGGTTAAAATTCCCAACAAAACGACGAAAAGAATCGTTTCTGAGTAATTTGTAATTTTGAAACAAAAAAAAAAATTAATGAGCTACAAAAATGAAAATAGCGAAAAAAATCCGGAAAACAGCAAGAGTTTTCATTTTACCATGTCATTAGTTAACCGAATTATTCTCAAATCAAATTGAAAAAATTTTAGGTCACTCTTTTACAACCCACTCCGCAACTTCCCTTTCCTGTTACTTCAAAAAGACATTTTTTCGTGGAATTTGAACAAAAGACCTTAAAAAATGATACAGTTGTGCGTAACTTGACCTTCAATCCATCAACTCGATAATCGAAACAGGAAGGGTTTTTTTACGTATCAGGAAAAAAAAATACTTGGTAAAATCTGAGAAATCTCGTCGACACTCATCCTCCATATAAGGCATACCTTCACGTTCCACGTTATGGCGCGCTTTCCACGTAGTCGTATGACTATTTAGCATTTTAAAAACGTTGTTAAAATCGGTTCGATTATTTTTTTATGTAAATCCGCTATAATTATGGAAACGTAATGAAATCAAGGTTTTGGTTGATGGCCTCCAGCAAAACATACACGTAGACGAAACCAGGTCGGTTTATGGAATAAATGCCCACGAGGCTTTGCAACGCAGGCGAATATCTTTTCCTCTTATTTTCGGGAGAAATCGTCGTATTAAAAAGCTATACCTCTTAAAAGATATCTCCAAGTCTTGGGGGTTTCAATGGAAGAAAAAAAAATATGAAAAAGGTCGTTGCGAACTTTCTCGCGAAGACTTAAAAAGTTACGGGGCAGTGAGCGCTGTGGGATGTTTGTTATTATGTATTTTATTAACGTCGAATAGTGTATCTTCGTTATACGATGGCGTTTAATAGCGTCGGCGCCCGAAGTCGGTGCTGAAAATACGCTCAGTCATTGTGTAAATGTTTCCCTCGACCGGTCTGAAATTCTGACCAACGCATTAAGGTACTCGGTTATTTACTGTTAATGGGTATATACATTTTCTCGCGACCCTTGTTCGGATTCCAAAGATTTTCCCGCTTTCATTGATTTATTTTTTTTTCATTCATACCATTTGGCGAAATTTTTCAAGGTTGCAGATGGTAGGGTGGGGGGTTGACACGTCACATTTGGGGGGAAAAGGCTCAAGATGAGGAAATCATATACGAACGGGTGGTTTTTTTGTATTTTTGTATTGACGATATAATGGTAACTTTGCCAGGTTTGATTGACTATACAATGTAAAACGATATCCATTTGAGGTGGATCAGGATCACGCGATATTGCATTTTTAATAACGAGACGAGATCAGTTTATAGCCCAATTGTTATGTGAGATAGTAAAAGCGTCCCCAAAGGCCATTAGATGTAACTTTTACCTTCACCTTGTACTATCAGGTGTTTGAAGGTGTACTTGGGTACTTTGAGGCACAATGAATGAGTCCAAATGTTGTTCGAGAGTATGCTACAATGACTTAGATTAAATATTTTCCTAGCTTACGACCAGAGTTGTTAAATTAATCGTCGGTAATTTATTTTTAGCTGGTTATATGGCTGCATTGATACATTTGTATAGCTTACATACATTTGAAATATTTACCTTAATTGTATTTACTTAATCTTGAATTAGTCTTTGGTTATTATACATGGCTATGTTGGTACTTTACCCTAATGACTTTTCATAAATGCTCATCCATGGCCCATATAGAGTATGAGAAGGCGGTGCAATAATTACGGTTTGAAAATTATATCTACGCAGTCTATATGTAATGGTTTTTCCTCATTAAAATAACCAAACCGCGGACGGCGGAGAGAGGAAGAAAAAACTATGAAGTCTTTCAACGCCATTAACTCGAGCTAATTAATTTAACTTTAATGAGGCTTATTTATGAATAAAGTAATTAATCGCGCTGGTTCTTCACAATTTATCTTTCATTGTAGTCGGATGGTTTTCTTTTCGCGTACCAGAACGTCTAATTGGCTCGTTCGACGTTTATTGGACGAACGATGCGCGCAATGCGGGTTCGCGTGTAATTGCGGTTATACAGATGAGCGACCGCCGAGGTATGTGGAATTGGCGATATCGCCTGAGTTGCCTGAATGCTAGAGGCTGTTGTCAATGGCGCCGCTGAGCAGATTCCTAGTTTTTCTGTTTTTCTCGATGGTTTTTGTATGAATTTCAAGTAGAAGGAGCACGCGAGGTTGAGAAGGCTGAAGGCGCGAAGTACCTATGATGAGGTTTTTTTTCATGAAATTTTGATTCGATGGAGATATTAGCATTATAGGTATAGGTATTGGGTGATTTGATTTTATGAGTCATAGTTCTTGGGTGAGATTCTGGAAACCCCTTCGTTTCTCGGTCCATCTGTCAATCATCTATTGAGACTTTCTATGGTGTTTCGTAATGGATTCACTTATTTGAATGTGACTCATGAGACTCATGAATTATTTACAGATTCATCCGTAAAATTAAATCGATGGAAGATGCCCTCGATTTTTTTATTCGTAGTCTTACTTTCTCATTCCAGATTAGTGAAAAATTACTTGAATAGTTCGAATTGCAGCTGAGGAAAAATCATCGAAATTCGATGAATTTTAGCCAATTTCCATTGATTTTTCAAAGAGTTCCATATTGATTTTTCAAAAGCTTTTGATTTTGAATTTTTAGTTATTGGTAGACTTTTACAATTTTTGTCCAATTATGGTGAAATTTTTTGCTTTCTTGAAAAATAACGAGATTAAAAACATGTGTGGAAGTTTGGTCAAGAACGAGATTTACCTACTGTAATATTTCAGTACCACTTTGATTTTTACCTGCTCATATTTTAATGAGGTAAATGACACTAGATTGGAAATTTTACTATTTAGGTGGGGAAAAAATATTTAATTTTTGACAATCAGACTTCCAAATTCGATCAATGCCCATATCATCAAAATTTTAGCTACCAAACGTTCAAAGAATTCAGTAAAAAGTGAAAACAGAATTTGTCGAAAAAGCAAAAATTAAAAAAAACTTCGGCTGATGTTGATAATTATCAGACGAGAATTTTTCTTTCTCAACCAAATATTTAAGCAGCTGTCTACTGTTTCAAAAAAATTGTGCACATGGTATCGAAACTTGAGAAACTTGTCTTTTGAAGTCTGTCCATCAATCTTTAATAATCGTCAATTTTTTCGAATTTCTCGAAAACTTTTTTGGAAAAAATGAAAAATTGAATTTTTCGAGTTTTTAAATTTTGAAATCGATGAATTCTACACTTGAAATAATAAACACAAAATTTGACCTTCCATTAGAAGAGCTCACTTTTAAAACTTTCCCAGTTTCTTTCAAGTTTTATGATGAAGTTATTTTTTCAGTTTTTTCTGTTCGAATTACGAACAATTTTTTGATCAAGATTTATGCTAAAAAATTTTGGAGATATTAAATCGTTAAAAACAATATATGTATACCTGAAAGGAAAAAATTTCTGGATTTTAAAATTGTTGTAAAATGTTTTTTGAGAATCAAAGTTGAACTGATGAAAAAAGACGAATAAGTTTCAATAATTCTTACTAAAAAAGAGTGGTCAGAAGTCATAAATTTTCCGAAAAAAAAAACTGAAACAAAAAATGGTATCTCCATAATTTTTTTAAAACTAGAGTGAAAAATTCGTAAACTATAGAAAATTGAACATTTTTTACTTCCCTTTACCAGGAATTGATACGTTTGAAATTTTATCAGCGTCTTCGTTTCAGTTGGATTGTGGGAAAAATTCAAAAAATTCCTTAAAAATTTGTATGATGAAAGAGGAGGGAAGAAAGGCAACTGTGGAGTTTGTTGATTTGAACTTGAAGGATGGACTTGTAATTTAACATCGAGAAAAATACACAAGAATAATAATTGACCTATATATACAATTGCAAAGAAATATAATTTTAATATTTTTTTCATCTTTTTTCGAATTTCACCTACTGATAATTTTTGGTTCCAATTTTCGAAGAAATGTGTAAATTTTTGTTATTGCAACGTCGAGCCCAATCACCATTTTTAAAAAATACTTGATTGAATATTTTAGCTTTATTATAATTCGGTTTAATTTTTCTTTTAAAAAAACAATTACGAACACGACGAACACTTTTCAACTTCACATTATTGCTTGGCGTTATATTTCCTAAATTTTCGAGAAAATCGGATTTAGGTTTAAAAAATCTTTAAATGTAGAAAATTTTATCAGAATCGAAAAAAAGTCTTGATAATTTTAGATTAAGTAGATATCATCATTAGAGAAACATTAAAGACGTAATCATGCGAATTATTTAGAACACTGGTAAAACTTACTTAAGAATCATAAAAAGTAAACTCTTGAGGAAGAATTTTACAGCAACTTACCTGAAAACAGAAAAAAAAAACATTTTATTTATAAATCAAAAATAATATTATGATTGCTAAGCTTATTTATGAATATAGTACCTAAAATGGGCATGATTCGAATCAAAAATTTTAATTCGTGAAAATGCATATTAGAATTCATTTCTGAAAAACTTATTCACGAAGAAGTATAACATTCGAAGAAGATTCGAATCAAATCAATGATTTTTAATTTGAGAAATTGGACGATCTATGTAATTCAAATCTTTCTTCATTTGTTTTTTTTTTTTTTTTCATTTTGAAAATTTTACATCTTCAATTAGAAAAATTGAAAAAAATCTCAGTTATTGATTCCTAAATTTTCAATTATTTTCTCCGGATAATGTCCGGCTTTTTTTCGATTTAAAGAGGACTTCATGTTAGAGAAAGTTTCAAATCATCCAAAATGTGAATTTATTATAGAGAGATTACAAAAACTATTTCCAAAACATACCAGCAAATAGCAGAATTTGAATCAGTATCAAAAAATTGTCGTGGTACGTTGAAAAACTAAATTGTTCGATTCCTCTTCTTGGTTGTGGATAGATGTTTTTTTTTTTTTTTTAAATTCAGTTTTAATTTGAAACCAAAAAACCAAATTATTGAGAATGATCTAACAGGAAATCTCGATGATCTTCAAAATCAGAGAAAATTGTTGAAAGTTGTTTTTTAATCGTCAATCCCTTTCTTTATAAACCTTGATTTCTATTGTTTTGAAATTTAGGGAGAATTAGCTGATATTATCAAAAAAAACTTTCTAGCTTGTTATTTTAGGCTGTAATTCTGTTTTTTTGGGGGGCTGGAGAAAACTTTGCCTTATCAATCGTATATCTAGGTAAATTCTTTAAACGCGGTGAAATCACCGAAGTGTGAATCCTTTACAGGAAATGTTTATATTTCGCAATTTGGAAATATCGTTGAAGGACTCGTTAAATATTAGATCATACACTCAATATATCAAGTGCTTAAACTCCTCCCTCACCTTTCACCTTCTGAAGAACCGATCCGACTGAAAAATCACTCAAATCCGCACACGTCAAGGCCAAGTATATCATCACATTATTGACAAACAGGTGTATAATTCTTGGGCTTTTTTTTTTAAGAGCCCTATTTCCCATCTCCCATATTACGGATTTTGTTGCGCTGAAATGGCCATTAAACGCGTTATGGCGCTATAAAGACAATCGAGCGGCGGTTTCTTTTCAATATGCGGCCACAACAAGTGAAAAATAAGCCCGAAAATACCAACAAAGAGATATATAAGGGCCTAAGTTAGGTGTTTTGGTTTTCTTATAAAGACACGGCCGTTTCTTTATTCGACAATTATATCCGCGGATGGGTGAAAATAATTGGATAGTTTTTGGTTATTAGAGGTCAAGTCGGGAACAGAAGGGGGGGACCAGGTACGGTTTATACGAGCGCCGCTATCAAAATTATGATGAAGGTATAGGCGCCAAACATCCATCAACTTGTCTGTCAAACCTTTTTTTTCTTTACTATTCGCGTTCATCCCATTCAAACGTCATTTTAATAGGGGATAAGGTGGGGTTAAGTCGTCTTTTGTCGGTTCAACAAAAATGACTTTTAGAATCATCGAAATTAATTTCTTACGAAAAAAAGACCGAAAGTACCTGGTTTTTGGGCTAGTACAGTTATTCGACGAGGTGACAACGAGTCGTGCGTTTTTTTTTTCTCCAATCCTTACGCGGATTTCGGCGTCTTTTTTTCTATTTCAGCTCGAGGTATAAGAGGTGTGATACAGCGGTGGTGGGCAATCATCGGCGTGTATCGTGTAAAATGCGAATACGCACCCTGAAATTTTCTTCGTCGTATGGTTTACCGCAACGCAAGTCACGCAATGTTTTTATCCCTCTGTGCGGAACGACTTATCAAGGGGTTCTCATTGTTTCGCTCCAAAAAATCAATTACCTTCGCATGTCTGGAAATTGCACAGTAGGATGCTGCTAAGTAAATACAACGTTAACCGGATTCGCACCGTGGTTAGCCGTTGGTTACCCCCATTGGCAGGTTGGTGCTTTCGCGGTGGTTACTTGCGCGATTTTATTGTCTCGAATGCGATCCGATGCAAGACAGCATGCTGTCGGAATGTGCTCGGTATTATGTTGAAAGGTGAAGGGTGATTGTTCCGGTGATTGCGTCGAGAAAAAAAGGGTGAGTGATTGGCAAAAATGGTGTGGAAATTGGCGAGGTTGTGGTTTCGATGGTATTTGCGGTTTTGGTTTTGGTCGAATTCATTCTTTTTAGGGGTTTGGTATCGAGACTCGACAATGATGATGAGATTTTTTGACTCTTTTTTGAGATAGAGAAAAGAAGATGATAAGTGAGGGGGATTATGGTAGAAGAAATCACTTCGAGGAAACAGAAAATCTGTAAATTTTGTGACTGAGGTGGGAAGGGGCGGAAAAAGTTGATTTCTGATAAATTTTGGGATAAAAAAAAAGTATTCGACCGATGATTTTGAAAAAAGAAATGAAAATTTTAATTGAAATGTTCGGAATTTTGACTGAACTGAAGTTTTTAGGAATTACCTATTTCTTAATTTTTTCAAAATTGTAAAATTCAATGAAAGAATTGACGATCGAAACATACCCAGAAAAACAAAAAAAGGAAATTTCTAAACCCAAATTTCAATATCAACTTTAGGTTTCTTAAAATGAGAATTTTCATCTCATGTCTTCGATTTATTTGCAAAATAGTGATTTTCCTGGTGAAACAGAATTCTTTAATTTTTGAGTCATGAAAGATTCCTTTGCCCTTTTCAAAAAAACATTTTGTAAAATTCAAAAAAAAAAATTCAAAATAATTCCCATTGAAGTACAAAAATTTATTGAAGCAAAGCAAAATTTTTTGAAAAAAAAAAGGAACTTATATCAGCGAAAAATTCGTCATTTCTTTTACTTGTTTAGTCTAGATCAGAAAAAAAAATTGAAAAAATATCAAACTTTGAAGATATTTTCCACATAATTAAACTGAAGATTTTTTGACCAAAAAAAAACCCTACTTTTTAATTATTTGGCACACTATGTTTAAGCAAAACACGTCTTTGATGAAATCCCGCATGCATCTACAATGGGGGAAAATATTAAAAATTGAAAGTCAACTGATTTTTCGAAAATTTTTGATTTTGGTTTTAACATTGTACTTGAAAGTAAAAAGAAGTCCAATATGGTCAAAGCCGAAACCAAGATGCATTTTTATTTTGTTTTGGTTTTGGTTTTTTGTATATTTCGACCTTTTTTTCTTCGGTTTTGGGTTTGCTTTCAATGGCTGCGTGTTGATAATTTCGACGAATAAAATGAAAAAAAAATTTCAAAATTGTTCAAATTTTTGATGAACCTGAGTCCCATAAAGGTATAAAATGGAAAATTCTATCAGATTTTTAACTGCAGTTATATCATGACCGAGGATTTACCTATTCAAAATATTTTTCGGTTTTGAGTAAAATGTTCAAAATTTTAAGGATTTTCTTTTTAAAAAATGTAGTAAAGTAATCCAAAATCTAATCAATTTATCTGTAAACAATTTAAGTTTTGAATTTTCTTGTTTCTATAGCTCAAATTACTACCTAACTAGTCTTGAACTAGTCGCTAAATTGAGGTACCATATTTTTAATTTAGGTATCAAAATCGCTTTCAACTCAGGCTCTAAATTTGAACAATAAAGAAAACTTATTTTTTGAGATTAATTTCAAGTTTGTAAAATTTTAAGCAATTTTGTCTAATTTTCCCACTGAATCTATTACATATTTTTTATCGAATAAAAGAGAAAATTAATATTTTGTCTCTTGAAGTGATTGAAAAAATTATCGCTTCGAGATAGGAGAACGAATATTTTCATAAGAAAATTTTCCTGTTTTATCTGATACTTATCAGAGACAATTTGAAGGAACGTTTGGAATAATTACTTCCTTCGAGTCATGATTATTTTGAATTTTCATTTTTAAAATTTTTTCTGATTGTATTGCTGGGGCCAAATTCATTGACAAATTGGAATACAATATAACTTTTTGAGGAGGAAGAGGGGAGGAGACAATTAAAAATCCTTGAAATTCATCAGCTGAAAAAATATTGAGTACTGAGGAGTAAAGGAGGGAAACATGTTTTTCTAAAGCTTGTTGGAGAAAAGTTCTGCAGAATTGGTTTGAAAAATTCTTCTGAACTCCTGATGCTTGTTGATTTCGAGAACTTTTTATAGAAATAGGTGTTTCTTAAATATTTTTATTTTGTTCGTCAATCTGTATCAATTCTTACCTATCTAATGATGTAATATCTCATCAGAATGGAATTTGCTTCAAAATCCCTTTTAAAAAATATTAGAAATAAAAGAGAGGATCTTTTTTAAAGTAATTTTTAAACAAGAAAAATAAAATAAAACTGACAAAAAAATTCTATAAAATGGCAAAAATTCAATTCTTCAGATCACTGAACGCCATAAAAATATTTTTCGTACATAGATTCATCCTTGTTTCACTCTACCCAAAAACACACGTTATTATAGCCCGAAGCTCAACAATTACCGAACCCATGAGTAAACTTTCATCGCCTTTCCCCTCTATAATTACGTCACACTAAACCATGCGGACCACTTAATTACATCACGGTACTATTTTCCTAGGTATTATCAACTTACTTGAAAATAATAACCAGAATCGCAATACGACGAACACGACATAATATTCAAGAAATTTCGCGCACTTATAAACTACATACACATTAAAAATTATACGAGAAACCGAAACTCGAAAAAAATCACTTCTCCGGCCATATACAAACAAAAGACTGAAAAAAATTCCACTATAACGTTTACAGTCAAACTGGTTATTAAAATTTCCTCGGAGTAGTTTAGATTGACTAATTTAAAAAAAAAAAAAGAAAAAACCTTTGGTCGTTTTCATGGGCTGGTCATTAATTTACCCCTACTACTCGACAACTGGTTGGGTTCTGTGGTCGTTTAAATCAAAAACGCCCACACCTCGTGCTTTACTTTATGTGTAAGAAAATTCAACTATCTTTATCGATGATTAAAGATGCTCCGCTGGACCAATGAAAACATTCATTTAGAATCAGGGTGGTTTTTTCATTAGACATTAACGCAGGTGTAAGAAAAATAATGTAGAGTAAGGTGTACCTTTTGGTACGTCACTGTAATGATTTTTTTTCATTTTCAAAACATGCAACCAAGTTCCAAGAAAGTTTTGTGTATTGCTTTGACGCACGAATATAATTATTTCGGTTGTGGAAAAACAACCATCAACCAACGCAACGTTTGAGAACATCTCAATTAAAAAGAATTTATAAATTAATTAGATAATTGAAAAATAATCCGTTATCTATGAGCTACGGCGCCATTGTGGTATGAAGGAAAAAAAACACGTAACTTAAGTCGTGGTTAATTACATCGGTTAAATTAAATTGTCGAAATATTATGGTTCTTTGTATTGGTACTAAGGCGGAATTAGTGGTTCTAAAAATGAGTCGCTTGTTAATTTTTTTTGCAAATTTAAAAATGGTGGTACATTTCGGTGTATAAAATTAAAATGGCATCTTTAAAGGTGAATAAAGTTTGTTGGAGGGGACAAAGTTGGCGAAATAGATTTTTCTCAATGCCCTCCTCAATTTTCGTTATAACTGTTCCATTTGAACTTTTTTAAAAATAATTTTCATTTCAATCAATAAGATGAGGAAAAATGTCTCCAAGAATTCAATAATTTGAAAATTGCAATATCGACTTCATTCTGATATTGATAATTCTGCTTTGCGAAACAAATAGATTTGGAAGAAATCTTCTTTGAATTCTTTTGAACTTCGATCGAAGAGTGCAAAAATGTTGGATGAGATTTTTAAAAATTTAGTTGAACTTGAATCTGATTTTTTTGAAAATAGCGACTTTTTTGTGATAAATTTTCATTTCGAATTGAAAAAAATTGGAAAAAAAGGCAGTAGGTACTTTTTAATCGAAAACCATTATTAGAAAAAAGGCTACCCCTGGCGAAAATAATTTTTCTCTTCTTTCCCCCCTCCCATAAGCTAAAAACAGTTCTTCTGATGAAAATTTATTCATTTTTTTCCCCATTTGGAATCAGTGAAAAGTTTTTTATGGTTGATGAATAATCGAAAGTGCAGCACGGAGAAAATCTGCGAAATTCTTTGACTTTTCAATGAATTTTAAAAATTAAAGACTTCCAAGTGAATTTTTAACGATTTTTTTAAATAATTTTTTTCACTGTTTTGCTCTCTCAATCATAAATTAGTGAAAATGATCGAAAAACACTGGAAAAGAGTCAGAATTGCAGCACAGTAATGAATCAGTAAATAAAATTTCCCTGAAAACTAACAAAGAAAAAAGTTGCTGAAAACCGTAAAAATTTACTAAAAAATCAGTAAAAATTCGCTGAAAATCGAAAAAAATTTCTAATTTTTCCTGTACTGCTATTTTGACTTTTCCGTAATTTCACTGATTTGAAATAAGAGTATGAAGTTGGAGGACAAAAAAAAATTGAACAGCTTATTCGAAATTTTGAATTTGTAATTTTGGTAGTCTTTCATTTTAATGATGACTGAAATAAATGAAGTTGAAAATTTTACTGACTTTTCCAATTATTTTGCGGGAAGGGGGGTCAATTCTTTTTGGTTAAATATTTGAAGCTGGATTGAGTTGAAATGAGGCAGAAGAAGGAAATGGCTTCCCATGAATGGCAAAATTCAATTTTCAATGTAAAGACTTTGTTTTGAATCCAATAATATTTTTCAAATTTTCACTCTAGTTATCCATTCAGAAAAGTCGATTTTAATCACCTAGTCTATGAGAGTACCAAATCTTTGTGATACAAAAATGGAAAAAATTCGTGAAAGATATGCTCTGACTTGTTATGAGTGGAAAAATAATTGTAGATCTTATTGTTATCTTAAGCATTATTTTAAAAAATGTTTTGAAAATTTGATATGTAGGTACTTTGAAACAATATCATCTTTTGAAGACTTTTGAGATATTTTCAAATTTTCCTTCAATCTTTGAAAAAATTGGACAAACGACAACAAAATTTCCTGTCCAATTTTTTTTTAAAAAAAAAACTTTTTTAAAAATTGAAGACAAATTTTGAAAATATTTCTAGATATGGTTGTTCTGAAACATACGTTTTAGGTATACAACCAAAGATCATTTTGTTCATCAATCATCCATAAGTATGTAAAAACCCATATACATTTTTCATTGATAACAAGCTAAGAGCACACCCTTTAAATTTAGAAATTTTAAAGAAAATTACTTGAGACCTATGAAAGGTTGTGATTTTTCGCAATTTTTTAGTGTCTTGATAAAGAATTTAAAGCCGAATCCACAGGATTGGGGGAAGGGTGGAGGGGGCAACTTGGCTTCTTTCAGTAATGGCATAATTTCATTTTAGGTCAAGTCAGAAAATTAGGTTCGAATTTGAGATTTTTTGAAAATTAGTACCTTAATTTCTGTAAAGAGATTAGGAAAAAAGGAAAAATTGTGCTTCGAGTCAAAAAGAATTTGGAAAATTGCATTTTGATCGAAAATTTTTGCGATTTTTTGATCCCGGATTATATTATTGATTTATTGTATTGATGAAAGAGAATTAAATTAAATATTGAGGTGCTGTAACTTGTAAAATTGGAAGGTAGGTAATTTTAGGTTCTTGAAAAATTTCGATTTTCAGGTGTAAATGATTGATTGAAATTTGAAAAATATTTTTTCCAATTTTTTCCATGTTGAATTGCTACACAAGAAACATTGGCTATGTAACGTATAACTGCCGCCATTTATCCATTACAAAACATTTTCCATAGACTGGTACGTCAGACATCGGGAGAGATAGGATTGAAAATTCCATAAGCATCGAATCACGACCAAATTATCCGGCAATGAACCTTCATTGTCTGAGGTATTCGTCAATGGGGGAATTATGATTCAAGCACGTCGCGATCTACGTTACGTTATGACCTTGCTATGTGTTATATTCAAATTTTTTTTATTCATTATTATTCCCATCTCGAAAGCAAAGAAAAAAGTAATTAACTGTATAAAATACGAGAAACGAGTTTCTTGTCAATCTGCTCGAATCTCGGATGTTTCTCTATTCGAGCATGATTACGTTCAACGTGCTACGTGATTTTCCAACACCAGCTCGGGTATCGAATAAATTCATGTAGAAAGAAAAGAAAATGAAGTTTAATCCGAGTCGTATACCCGGACAGGAGATAGAGAGGGGAAAAACCTGTAATGGTTTCGCTCAACAAACTACATCACGTTTTCGTCATATATTAAAACAATACAGCATAAGTAATCAATTCTCGAATAAAAAAATTCCATAGAGGGGGTACAGAGTCAAGGTTATGGTATGTTTTTCGTCCATTTTAGTCGGAATTCGGATGATCTTTATGGTCTGTTGCAAGTGCAAACGTTTCCAATTTATGTCGATGATTAATGATGGTTATTGAAGGCGACTTGGAAGCGTTAATTATCGGTTTTCGAGTGCGAAAACCGCGTGCGCCTTTATTGGCTGACAGATCCGTACCATTATTCGGTGTTCGGGTAAATGATGCCGAGTCAAGTGTGAGAGTTTGATCTGTGCGTCTGTGCGGTTTACAAAGTGGTTTTTTTGTTGCCTCTTGTTCACCTGTATCTTTCTCTTGCGTGTTTTTCTATGGTAAAAATTAGATTTTGTACTTTCTTCCAGCCTTCAGGGGTTTTCTAAAGAGTGCTGGAGTGCCAATGAGTTCCATAACAGAAATGATCCGAGTTATATGTGTGCTTATTTGTCGTAGAAATGTAAGATTTTTTCAACGAAATGAATGATTTGAATGGGTTTTTGAATTTGGACACCCCCTCTCCTCCTTACTTCTTAACATTTTATTATACAATTATGCTGATTCAAGATCCAAAATAATTAGGTAATAAGAAATCGATTATTTGAAGTCGTTATCATCAATTTGGACTTATTAATTGAATTTCGATTCCCCTTCAGTTCTCTGTTTTTCCTTAACCCAAAAAATCTTCATCAATAATCGAAGGTGAAATGAAAAACGAAACCGATAGGACAGCAATATACCTATAACCTTAGTATTGGTTTGTAAAAGGTAATAATTAGATATTACAAGAATTTAGAAAGGACTTGGGAATTCGCGAATTGGATTCATTTTACTCGTATACAAGGTTCAATGCTCCAGAAATTATAATTGTATTATCAGGTGATCTTAGCTGTTTACTGAGAAGTCGCTTTTTCTTAGAAGATTCTATTGCTGTGAAGATCCGGCTGAATGCGTTACGTGTCGATCGGCAGGTAGATATCTAATGATTGGACCTGATCGTACGATGTATATTTTTATGAGATCATCTGTATTGGTAAATTAATCGATAAATGATGAAATTACGATTCAAAATGAAATTGATATTTTTATCTTGATTTTTGTAAGGTTACTTCTGGGACGAATAAAAATTTTTCTTTTAATAAATTATCAGTCTTCCTCCAATAATTGAAAATAAACTTGAAAACAATGTAAAAAAATTCAAAGGTAATTTGAGGAAAAATATATTTGATAGCAAATTTGGCATATTTATGAACATCATTCAGCATTAATAACCGGATCGAGTAATGAGGAAGGAGATGCAGCTTGATTTTTCTCCTAATAATGGGAAAATTGTCTCATATTTTCCAAGAACTTGACTCACGATTTTTTTTTTTTTAAGGAAAAATCACGAGTGCAATTTTAAAATATTTCTTTGTAATGCAATGAGGTAGACTAAGACACGTGAGTACATAAATTTGATTTTCTGACTCCTTTCCTTGTTTTTATTGTATATTTAAAGAATTTTAAAGATTTTTTTCTACATTAAATTCTGAAAGTTTGCAAGTTCCTCTTTTCAAATTGAATTGAATTATTTAGTCGTTCACGAACGATTTATTGCATTCTTTTTAAATCACTCATCAATGTTTCAATTTTTTTCCATCATGAAAGTGAAGCTCAGCTTGATAGATTTATTTCGAAAAACATCAGTTTTGTTGAATTTTTAATCAGAAAAATTATCTAAAATTTTACCAGAGTCGAAAAATTGTCGATTATACCAACTTTTTTTACATGGAGAGAAAAGATTGTAACATCTTGAATTTGAGCGAGAAAAATTGTTAAAAATTTCATAAGAATCTAGAGATTTTCTTTATAAATTCTTTAGATATTTTCATCTTACTTCAGTAAACTTTAAAGAATTTCAATAATTTCTTCATTTTTGAAGTTCCTATTCCTACCTAATAATTTAAAAATAGATTTTGCCATCCCCTCGTTCTTGATCAAATCGTTCTTTAAGAGCCATTGAAATTGAAATTAATCATTTAGATGTGACATTTTTGATTTTTTTTTAGCCATTTTTATCACATTTCGATTGATTTTTGTGATATTTGTTTAATTTTCAAAGATATTGAATTTTTTATGATTTTTTCGATGATTTTCATGCATATATTTTGATAATTTTAGTCATGTTTGTATAATTTTGGAAAGGAAAGGAAAGGGAGATGGGATCAATCCATAACAGTTTAAACAAAAACTGGGAATCGAAAATCGAAATCGACTGTCATGGTTACCATAAGTACTCTCATTTTGGAATACAGTCAGAATTTAAGTATTTTGCTTTCAGTGATAAAATTCACTGAAATGCAAATAGTGAAAAAAATTGCTGGAAAATCAGTAAAAATTCATCGAAAAGTCGATAAAATATTTAAAATTTGCTAAAAAAAAATCGGTGAAATTCTTTAGAAAATTAGCAAAAATGTGCTGAAAATCGAAAGTTGTGCTGATTTTCCCTGTGCTATAATTATGACCTTTTTTCAGTAACTTTTCAGTTTTCATTGATTTGAAATAAGAAAGTAAAAAGTCACACTGATGATTTTTTTCAAACAATGGTGATAATTTTAAAAATTTTAAAAAACGTTATTTTGGATCGAAACAATAATAAATCGGAAGGGCTACAGAAAAGAACCTTATATTCAAAATTTGAAGTGCTAAAGTTCATTTCTCGAATTTTGGCAAATTTTTGAAATTTCAAAATTGTAGACATCTCATCGTTTTGTAATATATGAAAATTTAATGAATCGACGAAAAAATCTCAAATCAGGAATGTAGGTACCTACTTCATTTTTACCCCCCCCCCCATCCGATTTGAATTTTTCGAAAAAGTTTTGGAGCCTCCAGAAAATTTTGGAATCTCCCAGCGCTGGAAAAAATTCTGAATCATCCATATTGGTCGCCTATTTCATCGATTAAAATACAATTTTCCTAAAATCCATGTGTACCATTTTTAAAGGATTTTCTTCAGAACTGAAAATTTCCAAAATCCTCTGATAGCTCCAATACGTCTCCCAACCGCTGGGCGCTGAGTAGGGTCAAAAATAAGGCATAGTATACCATCAGATAACTTGTAATCAAAAGTTTGCCAAAATTGAAAAAAAATTTTTTTTGCATCTTAATTTTTCTAGATATAAAATTGTTTGATGATGAAATTTCAATTTACCTATTTTTGTTTCCACCTAAAATTTCACTATCCGATTGGGAAACCTCCCTCATGAGCAATCATCCACCTTTCTCGTCCTCGTTTTTAACTGTGATGTTTGCATTTGAAAAATAATTTCTCACTTTTCTTTTCCCTTTTTGTAATTAATGAAATTTTTCGTCGCTGTACTTATTTCATCTCCAGTGCATTTCCCTCTCCCATCCTCCTTTCCTTCTCTCCGTTAACGTTGAAAATAGACAATTTGATTAATTCGAAAAGTACAGCGAGTTAAAAAGGAGGAGAAAAGCAACAGAGAGAGACAGAAGTACGAAATTCAACTCATCTGTAGCGACTGCTGTCACAATACGATTGTGCAGCAGCCAGCATCGCTTGGTAGCTGAAGCATCCGGAGCTAATATCGAAAATGCATCTCGTACGTACGAGTTGTATCCGTATTCGAATCGGGTTGAAGTTTGAACTCGGTTATTATGATTTATGTGCTGGTATTAAGGATACGTCTTGTGCAAACGTTAGTGAAATAAGGATAGGAAGTAACATTAAGTGGTAATTTGTCATTAGAAGACCAATTGGAAATATACGATTGTAAAAGGGGTACAAGAGAGAGGGATCCCTTTGAAGTCGAACGCGGCGAACGTGATTAACCCCTTACGCACGTTCTCTCGTTTATATAGCTAATGAATGGCTTAAAATATATCAGAAAGCGGTGATCGATTTGCATATTTGTAATGCGGTGTGCGTTATGGATTTTAGTCGGTACGCTGCGCGGTGTTAAATTTCAAATGCCTCCGAAACGAATGGTAATTTTTCCGCAGTTGAGAAGATTACATTATGCATTCGACGAACACGAATCGAGCAAGACCAACCCACCAACGTAAGCTTCTAAGGTGTGGTCTTGTATTTGTCTTTGTTGACGATGCTGAAAAAAAAACTCGTATAAAAAGACGACCAAGAAATTTGAATAATTTTGGAATTTCGACACGTATTATTATAATCGAGATGAGCGTGCTAAATAGATATATCAATTCGACATCGATTCGAGTCTTGGAAAAAAAAATTCTCGTCGAACATGGCAGCAAGGTATCTTGTCATTCAAATCGATTTCGCTTTCGGGTATTCGTGTTTGTAAATCCGGTGTGTCGAGATGTCCGGACGCTGTTGATTTTTTTTGCCCCTTTGCCTAAATCTTTCTCAGACCAGGCTCCGTATTTCTATCGTCATTAACGAAAACGTAATTACAAAATTAGTCGAACTGTTTTCTGGGAAAAAGTCGTCCACGTTGTTGGATTTTTTTTCTGTGTTTATACCTCGTCACTGAGAAAAATCCAACATATTATTATCGGTCTTGCCCGAGGGGACTATTAGGACCGCGCCGTACAATAGACTGCCCCTTTCTCGGTGCCTCTTAACATGATCTTTATTCCCCCCTCGGACCCTGGTACGCGTCATCAAGTGTTTCCCAATTTCATCTCGGCATCGAACTCCTGGCAGCGTTGATCGAGAATGACACCGCCACCGGAGTTGGATCTCGAGGAAAAAAACTTTCCAGACGTGTAAACGTGTCAGAGATCTCGGGATTGACTTGGAAAATCATCTCGACGCTGCAGGCCTTGTACTATAATTTTTCTCGGATTCGATAACGCGGACCGGAGGCGATGTGGATGTCGTCGCCGTACCTGAGTCTAGGGCAGAGGAACCACTGCTACATTCTATCGTATTAAAAAGTAAATTACTAAGGAAACGTGTTCATTGAGGAGACTGTGCGTATATATTCAGGTCACGAGATAAATTAATAATTTTTTAATCTGGTTCTTTGATGAAATCAACCCGAGTGTAATTTGGCAGGTGAATTGATACCAGGCTAATTATATCGTAGAAACGTTGGCTCGTCGATCGAACGAGACTATATTCGATTACGCAAAATCTATAAAAAATAGTACCATATCAACCATATCCGGTCAATTTTCTTATAAGGGGGTGAAATTGGCGACGATGTAATATTCTTCACCGTTAACTCTGTATCAGCTTTATTTTTGAAACAATGAAAATGGCAAAGGGTCGTATTAGGAGAATTGGCCTTTTGGTGTCTATCTGCAGTGTAAAAATTCTCCCTTTTTTTTCCAATCTCGTGTACTCTTTTTTACGACAACTGACTTGCAAATACGATGTCAGCAAATTTCAACTCCATTTCGAGCTTTTTATTTATCCAACCCGAAACCCTATCGATTCCTCTGTAAAAGTTGATTTTTTTGCAAATGTTTCCAAAAAAAAAAAATACATACAGTGAATTTGTACAAGAGAAATGTTGAAAGGAGTAGGGTATTTCCACCAAGCATCAGCAACATTTTGTGATGAGAATATGTACGAAGGTGAAGTGAAGAAGGAGGCGAAAAAAGTAATTAAAACAGGAAGGTGTTCGGTATTCTACACGATGCTTTGGTTTAAACTTAATTATAGCTTTGTTTTTAAAATATGGTAAAAAAATTGTGAGATTTTTTAAATATTATTTTGGTTCATAAACGCGAACACGAGTGAACCCTTATCATAATGAAGCATAAATAAAAATCGAGATTATCTCGTAAAAGCTAACCCTGCTAGGAATGAAAAAATAAGATATTCGTTTCCCACGATAGTTGTCAAAATCCATCCCCCATATATCATGGCGAGAAAACCACCCTTGAACCTTTATTGTTTAACCTACGTTTACACTGACGTGGCGCTTTGGAAAAAAGGGTAATATGTTTAACCTTTTTCTTTCGGCTTCGTTTTATGACATTTTTTTTCTATTTTTTTGTCTCAGAAAAAGTGAAAAGAAATGAATCGGGGTGGAAGATGAGAGAAATTGGCTTTTTTGGATTTTTTTCAGAATTTGGTTCGTGTTTGAGAGTCGTATGGTCGTAGAGAGTGTAGATAAAAGTGAATTTTTTTACTGCTCTGGTTTGAAGAGCGGATGGAGAGGGGCAAAAATTAAAAGGCGAAAATTTTCGTCTGAAAGTGCTCAAAAAATTAGGTAAACTTGAAGCAAAAAAGGGAAAAATTTTAGTTAAATTTGGCTAAATTTCCATTTAGTCGTTTGCACTAAATTAAAATATGAAGAAAATTTTAAAGTCGATTTGTTCATTTCAAAAAATCGAAAAATTGCACTCAAGTGACATTTTTGCTCTTAAAATATCTATAGTAGGTTAGGTACCGATGTATCTAAAATTGAATGATTTTTGTATAGGTAAATCTTCAGTCATTAGCCTCATCCTTCTAAGTAAATTTTTTCTCTGGTTGATTGGACATTTGTGTAACTAAATTGTCTTTTGTTCTGCTCCTTTAATTTTTTTCAACTCGATGAAGCTCATATTTTTGGTAAGATTTATGAGAATTAAAATTTCACGAAATAAAAAAGTTTATAGAATTAAATTTCGGGATGAGATATTCAGTGGAAGAAGGGGGGGAAGAGAAAAGAACGAGAAATGAAAAAAAAGTTCTTTGTGAATCGTGATGTACCAATTTCAAAAATTATCCTCAATTTTTTCAAAATTTAAAATGAAAATTTTTCAATTTTTTGAGAAAAGTTGGATTTTTAGGATGAGGGACATTCGATATCAGAAAATCAAAAAATGAGGTACATAAAACAACGAATGAAAATATTGAGCTTTTAATAGAAAACAAAGGGTTAGATTTTAGAGTATCACTAAAGAATTTTTTCAACCATCATATCTGAAAGAAGAATCCTCTCTCAATTTTTCTGGATTGAAAATTTTGGCCATTTCCAAGATGACACAAGGTTATCCCTTTTCAGCTTTCACCTTCTCATTCCATCTGACACCATAAAAAACACATCCCCCTTCCTCTCAAAAAATCTATGTAGGTAATTTCTCAAACGTGAAGATTAATCTTTTCTTCGAGATGGTGGGAGGGGAGGGGGCGTGGAAATAAATTGATATTAAAAAATATCATGCCATGTTTTTTTTAGTTTTATATTTTTCTTTAAAAATTCAAATTTAGATTTAGGTATCCTACTTGTAAATTTTCATCTTCTTTCAATCTTACGTTAGAACTCAAAAATAGGACCAAAATGCTTTTGGATTTGTTAATTTGTGAAATTTTGGAATTTTATCGAAACATTATTTTATAATTTGAGAAACTGAGCCTTTGACTGATTTCCTAAATGGCCTCAGAAAATTCAATACGACCATCAGTTTTGTCCCAATTGGGTTAACATCTTCATAAATTGTTCTCTTTGAAAAAAGCAATTTGAAGAGGTGAGCCAAAATGAACAACTTGGGAAATATTTAATAAAAGATTTTTTCAGAAAGAAATCCAATAATTTCTGGCGTGGAGAATTGTTTGAAAAAAAGAGCAGTAATTGAAGTTTAAAAATCGAACAATTAGGCAATTAATTGGACATATTAAGCAAGGTTTCAAAAATTGATCATTGTTAGATAATAATTTCAAAAATTGAACGGAGTTTTGAAAAATTAATCGTTAAATTGGACAAGTTCCCAGAATTTAATTTGAACATTTTCCAAAAATTGGACGTGTTATATTTTCAAGTCTCCTATTTTCCTAAAACCGGAACCGTTTCCAATAATTTGTCTGAGAATAGGTCAATTGTTCAGAAATTCGACGTGTTTTCAAATATTGGAGAAATATCTCAAAATAGGATCAATTTATAACTAAACAGTTGTCGGGATGGCTTTTCATCTTGTTTTTTAAAGTCATAAAGACAATTTTTTCACGATCGTCTGTTTTTTTATCCAGGCATGTCCATCAATACTGCGCAATCATTTTTTTGCAGCTTTTCTATAAATTTTAAAACTGCAACAAAAAAAAAAAAATTATTCTAACAAGGGACGTACCCGAGGTCTAGCACTTCAAAATATTACAGATTTGTAGAGCATCTCAAAAAATCTCCACAGCCAAAATTTGAGTCTCTAAAATTGATCTATGAAAGAGATAGAGTTATAAGGGGTTAAATTTCGGGAATTCGATCAATTTTTCTATTTCTCCCATGTAAAATATGAGTAAAAATTCACTCCTACGAGGCACTGAATTCGGATCCAGGCAACTATCTTATTTTTAGATGGTCTTTACCGAGGGTAATTTGTGATATAAAATTCATTTTCCAAATTTCATGGGATGAGCTATTGGATTTTTGTAATTTTTCGAAATTCGATCCTTCATAACCCCTCCCCTTCCACCTGAAGGGCTGAAATTTTCGCTGTTGAAGTTTCTTGTGATATTCTTCAAGCGTGTTCAATTTTTTTGGACGTGTCAGACCTCAGGTAGGTCCCTGGTAAGTTGAAAAAATTCCATGTTGACCTGTAATCCTGTAAAACCTGAATAAGTGCATTTTTATTGGGAAAATTGGACAATGAATTGAAAATTTTGGATTAACGATGAGCAATTTGCATGAATTCGTAGCCAAAAATGTCAAAAATTTGCATTTTTTACTGACTGAGACCGAAAGGAGAATTTCCATAAATGGGAGAGACCTACGATAACTTTTTTTAAATTCTTGATTTTTGAAAAAAGATCTCAGCTGCATACAGAATCCAGGACATTGTCTGAAATTCACTGCTCAACTTTCAAGCAGCATCTTAATTCCCTCAATAGGCAAAATTCTCATTCCATTTTCTTGTATTTTTCTACAGTTGAAAATCTTGTAAATTTGGTGAAATCGAATGAGGACATTGTGTCAGTTGTGTGTCTATGGTGAAATTTTGTTTACCAACAATAAACTTGTAGAATATTGGTAAATTGAATTCGAAAACAGTTTGCTTTCCGTGTTACACTATGCGCACTATTAATATAATACCATTATACACAATATCAAAAGGCCATCAAGAAATTATTCAATATATTATTACCACGTTTGTTTAACTTAGGTTTAAGGCTCCCCTCTTTTATATCAATTTTAATACATTTGTCGGTTGCTGGCCACGTTTCTGTCTATCTAGTAAAATGGTGGACATTCGGATGAACATTGCACACACGTAGTTTATTTTTTGGGGTACTTTTGTTTATCCATATTGTTAGGAAATTACTCGTGTTTTTTTTTAAACATAAAATAATTTTATCGTAATGACTATTAGTTATAATGGGCGTGCACGAGTTCTTCGCAGAGACACGTGAAACGAAACGGGATCACGCAGTGAGCACGATGGGGGCACATGGCACACAGCAACTGCATCAGCAACCCCGTAGCTGGTGTTTTTTTTGCCTACAAAATGGAAGTCGTTCGAGCTAATATCCAGTCACGATTTAAAATTCATTAACGTGCCGAATCGATGAAAAACTCGTGAAAATTTCTCAATCTGTAGGCTCCGGCTTGGCCACAGAATCGTTATCGATGCCAAAAATCGACCAAAAATCACGAATATGATTTCGTACGTAGTCGAAATATAACTCGCAAGGTTATCAATATTTATTCGCGATTTGACCGATTATTTTCAATTACCAGACGTATTTTAATAATATTAATAATCGAGCTCGTGTTTTATAAAACTATTAAGAAAAAAAGGTCCATTAGTCGAAAAAACGAGCCGGAGTTGATTAAACGACGGTGTAGTTTTTTTCTCGGAGTTTTTTTTTAATTCTTCGACGCATTTAGCAAAAAGGATGGAAAAAATATCGAGTCAGTACGTGCTCATATTTTGTGGCGGCTGATTTCTCGTCTCGTCCAATTATTTATGATCTTTGTGGACGACCGCGCGCTATATATACGTAGAAGACAGACGGAGTTTTGTTGATGCGCGGATAAAATTTACAAGCCCTAATTACAGGGTGCGCCAGATCCACCATATTTAATTATAGGGCACGTCATTCTGAAGCCCCCTTTCTTTTTAGATACAATCTTTCGTTAGAGTAATCCCTCGTTGGCGAGTTGTTCGATTCATGATTTGGTAAGGTTTTTTTTTCTCTTTCATTTTGGATTACCCTTGTAAGTCGTGGTGCTGAGAGACTTTGTGATTTCTCTTTGGGGCATGTCGATGGATATGTGAATTTTTTACGTAATTTTCCATAAAGAGTTTGAAATTTCGCACCTTTGGCGATCCTAGCTCGGTACGCAATGTTCGAGTGGTTCCCTGGAAGCGTGCAAAAGTCATGTATTATTTACGCTATAAATAAAAAAAAATACTGCCGAAGCCTAAGGGTAATTGCACGAATCTCGGATGTCAGTTTGAATATTTATCACGAGCTAGAACACAATACGTATGCTGGTATGTTTGTCTTATGGAAAAATTTACAGCAACGTACCCCTCTGTATGCCCTTGGATTGATATTCATGCATGTGTAAGATGGTAAATTTAATTACCCGAACATTCCAAAATTCGATTCATTTATCGGGTTAATTTGATTTAATCATAGGTTATCTAAAATTCAACATAAATAGGAAATGGTTTAGCGAAAAAAAATTTCGAATAGAGATATAACCTGGAATACGTCGAAGAAACCGGATTCTTGGGCAATAACGTGTATCTGATGAAGTTTCGTAAGTTGAAATTGAAAAGATAGAGAGAGAAACGAGTTGCGAATGTCGATTGAAAAATCCACCGTTTGGAGGGCAATCTGCGCGAATAAAAAATTGGCGATGGGACAAAATCATCCGAGCTGAAGTTGAAATTTTTTGCGGTTCAATGTACCCGGAGTAAAAACAGTTGGTTGGCGGGTATCAGGAAGAATTTTTCGTGTGGATTTATCGCCGAGATGTTGAGCTGTGTGCCGCGAGATTATTCGCCCGGAGTATATTTTTAAGCTATTTATCGAGGGCGTTTCACGACATAATTAAACATGCACTTTGAACACGAAATGGTTAATTAATTTTACCAAAGTTTTTCAATTCGGTTTGTGTAATTAGTTGTGATGTTGGTTGGTCGTGTGGAGCGAATTTGAATGGTATGTCTTGGTAGAAATTATTGGAGTGGTGTGAGAAACTTGGTCAATTTGATTTTTTTTTTAAATGAGGATTGCGTAATTTCGATTTCATGAAAAATTTGATGAAATTTGAAAATCAAAAAAACAATATTGTCTCAAAAAATTATTGGAGGATTGAAGTTTTTGCTGAGGTGAAAATGATTGAAATATGATCAGAAAAGGTTAGAGAGAAATCGACCAAAAAACTGTGCTGATGAATTAATGAAGTTGATTGAATAATCTATGAAAATTTATTGAAAATTTGTTATTTTTGCTGATTTTTTTTTGTGTGTTTTGATTACGACTGCTGATCAGTACCTTTTTATTGATTCAGAATGAGAGAATTTGTCTTGAAAATGTGAAATGGGGGGCGGGGTGGGTGGAAACATTTCAGATTAAGATTAAGAATATTTTTTGTATTGAAAAATTTTGTGTTTATATTTTAAAAATATCTCTGAAAAATCTTCATTTTGGTCTTGAATGAATCAATTATGAAATTTTTTGTCCTACTCGTTGGGGAATCTCGTTTCTTTTCTTCAGAAAATCTTGTTTTCTACCTAGATTGGGGCGTGTCTTGAATCGAAATATGAACTTTTAAAGGTCTCGTCCCCTTCTATCCCCAGAAATTAGATTCCCAAAATTTTAGCCCCTTACATCAGTAAGAAGCCTATTTTTTCTTATGAGATTTAAAAAACTTGGATGAAAAAAAAAAATGCAAAAAACACTCAGAAAAAATAATGCAAAATTTCCAAGAAATTCAAAAAAAGTTTTAAAATATTTCTCAATTTTGATTTTATCATAGACATCATTTTATAAGGAAATTTCGACTTTGGATTTTTTTTTCTTGTAAAAAAATTTTGCATTTAAATTAGTCATTTTTTTTACAAATTATTTTCTTGAACGTCCGATTACGATTCACAGAATGTGGCAAAACTGTGGCATGCCATCTAGATTTGATACTTGTGAAACCAGCACATGAGATAAAATTTTCAAATCTGAAGGTACGTTTGTCTGTTTTCATCCAATTTTGCATTTTTCGAGCAAAATATTTTTGATAAATTGATCCTCGAGTGAGGAAAAATATCAATGGTGTTGGTAGCTTTTTTTTTTGGAGGGTAAAGAATGAGTTCCAAGACTTAAAATACCATAAGGATTTTTGGAGAAGGGGAAAAGTAGCATTTTTTCGTTCTGTCGCTTCAAATAATTTATTTAATTGTGATTTTGTTCATGCCCGAGCAAAATTAGAGCAAAACTTTAAAAAAATTGAGTTTTTTATACCCAAAAAAACATTTTTTTCTCGCACGTTGTATTGCTTTGAAAATACCTATCTGAAGAGGGGAGTGGGGAGGGGGTACAAATGATACTTTGTACTCTGGTCAGGATTTTCTGAGACTGTTTGGGCTCAAAACCTAAATTTGAATCGTAAATCTCTTAAATTGTGGTAGGATCCAAAATTTTGAAAAATGGCATTTCTCTGAATGGCGAAATTTTATACCTTTTAGGATTATTTGAATTTTACTAAAAATTAGCGATTTTTCATTGATTTTTTCTTAGCGAATGCAATAATCGTTGGTAAAAATCAGTATAATTTTTAACTAGAAAATCTAAAAAAGTCAGTCGCTGATTTTCGAGGAAATTAATTTTACGAATTTAAAATGCAGAATTTCATCAAATTTTAGTAATCCAGATTTCTATTCAGGGCTGATTTTTTATTTTAGAACAAAAAAACATATCGTGAGACTTCAAATATAAATCCTGAATTGACTTTGAAAAAATTTCTCAGTACTTGTGGTTTTTAAAAGTTGAAATTCCTCCTTGTTTAAAAAAAATTAATTCCTTTCTCTAAGCACTCAATTTTTGATCGTTTGAAACTTTTGAAAGCCAATCTAGGTGCATTATATCAGAAGTAGTGTTACTTTTTGAGAAATTCCAATTTCATCACTTTTTATGGCTACTGAAACTCAAATTTTTTCAGGAATGCCCTTCATACTGACAGTTATTTTTTTACTCGTCAAGTTCGTAATTTCACTTTTGAAAACACTCCAAAAAAATCAGGCTACCTAAACATTAACATCAGCTCGATCTCCAAATTCAGCATCATCATCAGGATATCCACACGACACATCAAACCAGGTGGGGCATCGCGGTGCAAACAGACGCCTCCGATCAACTTTCTATTTACCGATTATATTAGTAATATATTCTCGCAAACCATCTGGCCTTCGATTAATTCGCTAAAATGATCAATCACTGCGTTCCACCTCCTGATTTACGCCTTCGGCCAAATCACACCTCTCGTAAGTCATTTAGTTTGACGAAGAATATGACCACCATGTTTGACTACACACAAAAACAATATCGTAATACATTTAGTTCAGCGTATAATATCGACCCGCATATTCCAAGAATTATCATAACGGTACCACATAAAATATGGCAACTTGGACTAAAAAAAAAATCCAAGAAAATAGCTCACAGAAGAAAAATTTAAATAATAAAGAAATTTTTCACTCCGACTGGATCCTGCTTCAAGTGTGAACAAAATACATACATTTTTGTCCAAGATTTTAAATAGGTGCCTGGGTGAAGTCGGATCATCGATCGTGGGATACTTTGACGAAGATGTATACATTGGTTTCGTCAATGATTTTCTACGAATTTTTCAACCGGTTTTCTCGTGAGCTTTTTTGCCTTCGGAAAAGATACATCTACCTTAAAGAATCAATGTTTTTGTACGAATAGCTTACCTGAAACATAAAAAATGAAAATAACATTGAAATTAAAATATCTAAACACGATAAAATGTCCTATTGATATAAAATACCACGAGGATAAATAAGATAAAGGAAAATTTGTCCAATAAAAATAAGACCCGATAAGAACTAGTTTTTTTGTCTGGTAAACCTACATTAATCTCCATATCGTATTCGAATGAGTTTGAAAATTTATCGTGATACCATCCTTAGATAATCTTACCAAGAAGAAGGTAATAAGTAGGAGAAAAAAAATCGATACGTGTCTATGAAAAATAAACGACTGCATTTACCTATCCGAAGAGAGATCGAGGAAGCGAGGAGGTATAAAAAAAAAATGATAATAAAATAACCAAAACCACGTTACAAATTGCATAACCTTATGACTTAATAAATCATTAAATTATGTACATTGTGTTGTATTGAAGGGGCGGGTATTCCGAAGATGAACACTTACAGATAGAGGGATAAACTTCTTCGGCGTGTTGAGGAGTCTGGCAGTGTGAGAGAAACAGAGATAGATGGAAAAATTGTGCTGTGCTTGCGTTCGTATATGTGGAAGATTGAAGAAGAATATATAATTAAAGTGTGGTCAACCGGTTACCAGGCCTAGGTACACGAACGTTGTTGTACGGTACGTAGACGTATACAACGAATAGCTTTACGTACACAGCAATAATGAAACGTACGATAATTTACAGGTGATGTGTCCATTTTAATTATAGCCGTTTTGGCGTCTAAATTGCTACGTACAAGTAAGGATCGTTTAATGCAATTAGTACTTTATTCGCCCACTGCGAACTTAATTATTATCATTTTACTATTTCGAGTCTACTGCGGTAGCGAAATGTGCGTTATCAATCTTGTAATTAGTTTATTAACCAGTGCTGTTAAATTTGGCGGTTAACCGGTGACAAATGTGCTACCGAATTTTATACGGATCTGGGTAACCGGTTATTACGCGTAATTACCGCAGGAAAATTGTACGAATACGTGTGTTATCGAAATTATGTCGGATCATCTTGGTCGATATTTTTATTGGGGGGTTATTCTTTTCTGATGCAAGTAATCGAAAATAATTGAATGAAGTAGTACGAAGATGAAGATTCGTATACGTGGGTATTATTTATTTCTATGGGGCATTCGTGGAACAGATCAAAAGTCTGCGAAAAAATAATTAATTAAGTATAATGTGAAATTTGTTGTCTCCCAAATTCCCAGAACCTAAAATTACGACGAAAAATTGAAAATAATTTGGGGATGGAAAAAAAACAAAGCGAAGGGTGATCCGAACCAATAATTATGTTTTTCAAAAAGGAAGTTTCTCATTCACGAATCAATGAAAATTTCAAAAATCACTGAAAAACATTCAGAATTGTAGCAATGTTCAGTAGGTAATGAATAAAATATTATTTTTTGCTGAAAACAAACAGTGAAAAAAATGCTGGAAAATCAGTGAAAATTTACTGGAAGGAGAGTAAAATTTCTGAAATTAGCTGAAAAATCAGTGAAACTCTTCAAAAAATCAGCAAAAAATCTGCTGAAATTCGTAGGATTTCGCTGATTTTTCCTTTGCTGCAATCCTAATTATTCGTCAGTGACTTCACTGATTTAAAATGAGAGAGTAGTTCGTGTTTCTGTTGGTTTTTGAAAATAATTTGTTTTCTAGCTCTTTATATGTAGCTTCCATAGAGGTGTCGATAAACCTGAATTCCTGAGAGCAATTCCTCAAAAAGTACTTTTTATGGGGGGGGAGGGCGTTCTCTTTCAGAAATCGTTATTCAACTCTGCAAATACCCCCTGAGATCACGCAACCTTTCAATACATTGCTGAAATTACCCCTAAATCAAAATTTTTTAAAATTTTTGGCCTCGTTATGCTCGGTCTAATTGTATTTTCATTTCCATAGTTTAAAATACTTGATCAAATCCGGATAATAATGATTTTTTTTTTTCAATTGTGTTTGTGTTTCTATTCCTTAAAATTTTTTTCGATTTTTTTGAAAAAATTGAAAAATATCTACGAAAAGTCTTTGGTTGGTTAAAAAGATTTTTTTATGATTTAGGGTTCAGGGATAGAAGCAAAACGAGGTAGAAAAAATTATTTTTTTAGTTACCTATTGACTGAAAGTTTTAAAAAAAGAAAATGGAGGAATATTTCCTCTAAGGAGGATTTCGATACCTTTTTGTTCTTTTTCCAAGAAATTGTTTATCTTGCATTGTTTTTTTATTCTGAAAGCAATTTAGTCGTTTATTTTAAAATAAGAATGAATTAGATTGACTTTTTAAGTCTTTTTGACCAGAATCCAATTGAAAAGATACCCCCATTTATAAATTATTGTGAAAATGATCGAAAATCACTGAGGAACAGTCAGAATTGCAACAAAGGAGAAAATCGGTGAAAAATTTTCACTGGAAAAGCAGCGAAAATTCACTGAAAGGTCAGTGAAATTTTTGAATTAAACTAAAAAATCAGTGAAAATTTGTTGAAAATCAGTAAATTTTGCTGATTTTTCCTGTGCTGCAGTTCTGACTGTTAATCAGTGATTTTTCACTGATTCAAAATGAGAGAGCATCAAAAGTCAACTTTATGATCTTTCGAAAGGGAGTTTCTGTGGATATCTCGTTTTTTCTGTATCTACTCACCTGGTTGATGCTTTTTTTTCATTGTTGTTGTTGTTGTTGTTTTTGTTGTTGAAAAGTTGCATGTTTCTGTTTTTTTTAAATTTTTTTTTTAATATGTAGTATGTTATTTTTATTTTTGTTTTTCTTAATCGATAATTTTTTTTGAAAATGGTTTCATGTTTTTCCTCAAATCATTACTTTGTTTTGTTGAAGATGGATTATTTTTAAACATTATTATTTTTTTTTTAATCTAAAAATCTTTTGTTTTTCAAGATTTTTCCTTATATATGGAATATGATTGGTTTTTTGTTTTTTCCTAAAACTATGTTGTTTTTTTTTGTTTTTATGATTTTTTTTTGTTTTTTTCAGTCATTTTTTATTGAAATTTGAAATGTTTCTTTCCTAAATTTATGCAATTCGTTCTCTTTTTTTGGAGAGGGGGGTAGGGAATATTTTTTGAAAATTGTTTTTTTTTTAATGGTACCTAGATTGGTTTCTTTGTGAAAACTGATTGGTTTTTTTTCTGAAAATGTAGTCATAGAAAATACCTTTATGGGTTGCATAAAATTAATGAACGGCTGGAGGTTGAAGGGCAATGTGACTTGTCTCTCCCTCAGTAGTAATTTTTTGCTAGAGTCACTTTCAAATCGAGAAATTTTCAAAAAGGTGGCCATTTAAAAAAATTATACATGTGTTCGTATTTTAATCAAAAAAATTGAAAAACAAACAAAATCATCGAAAAAAATTCAGCTGCCTATTTCTCCATAATTCCATTCCAGATATTTTCTGAACACATCCGACAAAAATTATCAAATTTTTCACCTCAAAAATTTTCCAATCTTATTTCAAAAAAAGGTCATCAAAAAACCATACCATCTCACCTTGGCGTTCACTCCACGCAACTCACTCGCCGAAACCTTCGTTCTCATAATCAAACAGAAACAGTGAAAAAAAAAACAATCAATCATCACTCCGTCATCGATAATTCCTTTCGCTACTGTCGAAAATTTTACAATGGGAAAAAGGGTTACACACGTACACTGTAGATACGTCAAATGCAACCAACCAACGGCTAGTGTTAATCATCAAAGAGCTCAGCGGCGCGGCATCGCATAACGTACCCTACAATAGTTAATCAATTAACACCTTCGCACAATGAACGCGTCGATGAACGATAGAGACCGATGATGGATGGTAATTTAACGACGTTGACAATTATAATGGTATTTATACGCGAGCATCGTAAACGTAGTAACACGCCGCCCCTCCTGTGCCACGCCACGCCGTATATACGACCAGCTATTAAAATGAATTATAGTCGTATTAGTACAATTTCCACTGTATAAATATAAGTTTTTTCGTTTCGTTTTTGTACAGCTTTCTGGCTACTACGTATACGAGCTGAAAAAAAAACCGCCGTTGACCAATCCGAGTGTACCTCGTCCACATACGAATTGTATAATGGGCGAAGAATTCGAGAGAGAAAAAAATACACAACTTTATAGCAGTACATAAGAACCATAAAACGTGAAATTATAATACGAGCACCCTTTTTTATCGCGTGTTTTTTCACCATACTTACAAGCGGTGAAAAAAATAACACGTATTTTTCACGAATTAAAAAAAAAAGATTTATCGTGCGCTCCGGTGCTGGTTTTCCAACATATGTAAATTTAGAGTGGGGAGGAAAAATGGAAAATTTCAAAATTTGGTAATTTTTTCATCGATAATTTAACACAATCTCAAAGATTTGAACTGTACGCTTCGAAATATTAAAAAAGTTGAAAAAATTCAATTGTTCGTGCGGAAAAAATCATGAAAAACGAGCAAAATAATGATTATACTTGAAGAAAAAGTAAAAAAAAAAAAAAATAGAAAAAGTCTAAAACTCCATTATCTAGTGAAAAAAATTAAAAACAAAACTGCTTATAGGTAGGTATTCAGAAATAAAATCATTGAAGAAGAGAAAGAAATATTATGAAAACTTGAACAATGTTTAGAAAAACCTCAGAAGTTTATGTTTTGAAAAAACAAACAAACAAACAAACAAACAAATAACCAAGCTGGGGTACTCGTAGGTTTTTGAAAAAATCTAACTTCAAAAAAAAAACAAATAAACTAGACCATATTGTTTTCAGAAATAGCCCCAGAAAATTCAAACTGCTCAAAAAAATCTTGAAAAGTTCATCATTGGAGCAAATGTTCAGAAAAAAAAACAAAAAAACACCAAAACACTTCAACTCTCCCCCCCCCCAAAAAAAAACCTCACTTTCTGAAAAAAGAAAACAAATCAACGAGTACATTCTGACCAAAAAAAATGTCATTTTCAAAAAAAAACACTAAAAAAGCACTAAAAAACTAACCATTTTGAGAGAAAATATTAAAACCCCCCAAATGACATAGTGAGGGCGGATAAGAAAAAGGTCCCTCAACAAATTTTTCATTTTTCACTTTCTTGGCCCAATTTTTGTAACAGTTCTTCAAAAATCGAATAAACTGGTCGCTGACTTCAATAAGTACTCTAAAAGTTAACGAGATATTCAACTTTTAAGCAAAGGAAGTCAAACCTTAAAACATTCAAAAGTTCCAAGTTTTTTCTCAAGTTGAATGTATAAGAAAAAGAAATTCAGGAACAATGTTTTGTTTTTCACTTTTTCAGCCAATTTTCTGCGAAAAAAACTCCTATAAACTTCGATCCCAGACTTTCGTAATTGGCAAGATATTCATAAAAATCAAGGAGGTTCTCAAATCAAAATCGATTTTTGACATCTAAGCATGATGTCCAATTTTAATGCCATATCAGGATTTTTTAAAATAATATTTTTACGAATTTGTGGGGGAAAAGTTTTGATTACGTACCCTGAAATTTTGAATAATTGTGTTGCTTTTTAATGATCTTTATTTTTACTACCAGAGTTGGGTAGAAAAAAAGGAATCGGAACGCAACTTATCCTGACTGACTCTTTTACCTCCTCCTCCTTCATAATGCAGAAATTGGTTTCCAATTTGTCATTAATTCCTGCGAAAATGTTGAAAAAGCTTCATTTTATTACTGAAAATCTCGAAATCGAAAGATAAGTAAATTTCAAGCATGTTTTGGGTCTTGGGCACAGAAACTGCTTCTATTCCTTTGATAACAGCGATGAGAAAACTCCTGATAAACCTTACTGCGATTTTTCAAACAAATCGACCGATTTATTTGTGTAAAAAATCGTATTAAATGATCTTTTTCGCAGTGCTACTTTTGTTACTTTTTGTTCAATTTTACATAATTTTTTGAAAATTTTCTTGATAAAGCTTTTATTTCATGTAAAATGTAAATTTTCATCATTGATCGGTATTTGTATATTTTTTCACGCAAATAATTGGCTAAAAAATGCTAAAAAGTGAAAAAAATTGCACCTTAGAGTTGATAGTGGCAGCACCACTTTCTCAAAAAGGTAATTTGGGTCTTAGGGAACTGTTCCACCAAAATTTGCAAATCTATGGGTTTTCTCCCCTGTCAAACTTGGTTCCAACCCCTTCTTCTTTAGGCTTTTCTTTATTTCTGGAAAATTCAAAAAATTTCTGGTTGCTGCAAAACATCTCGAAATTGTTTTCAATTGATTTGGGAGGTCAAAAATAGAATACGTAACAAATTTCAGCCTTTTTCATTGATCGGTGTCAAATTTTCATATTTTTAAGGGCAATGATGAGATTTTTATTATTCAAAAATTGACCAAAATTCGAGAAATGGACCTTACCTCCTGAAATTTTAGATATAGGTTCTTCTACGATGTGGGTACTTTCGATTTATTTTTGTTTCAGCCCAAAATTGAATTGAATTTTGAAAAAAAATCTCGAAAATTTCTGAATGAAAAACAAACTTTTTTCATCAAATTTTTATTTCAAATAAAACTGTAAGTCGTATAATGAAAATGTTCTAAGAAAATTGGATAGGGAAGTTGATATTAAAATGTAGATACGTGTTAAAAAAGAGTAAATTGAATATTAGAGATTTAGATACGAAAAAGGCGTAAAATCGGTAGCCTTTTTAGAGACTGTTGCAAAGGTCTTCGAAAAATCAATATGGTTTCCTATTTGATAAAATTGTTCTTATTTTCTTTTTACCCTTTCTTATAAAGCTTAAGCTGTTTCGATCGAACTTGGCCTCGTTTTACACATTTCAGGAAAGACTGTCTCCCAATTTTTCTCCATCAATACGCCTATAAATTGACCTTATGGGTACCTTAAGCTTGCTATCGATAGAGAATTGAGATACCTTCGTCTATTCTCTCTCTCTATTCTTCAGGCCAACCCAAACTTGACACTTTTCAAAGACTTAATTTTAAAGAAACACGATACAAAGCCAACACCTCGAATATGTTTATATAAGAATTAGATATATTATTAATGGTGAAAATTTGAAATGAGAACCGGTATCATTACACCCGAAATAATACGATAAGATGTTGCGAACGACGGTGATAGTTTTTAACCACATCAGGTGGCCAGCCACGCCCATTGTCTCCAATAGTAACGGTGTGGACTTACGATACCCCTTTTTTGGTATATAAACGATAGGGGCACGGTTGGTACGTTGGCTTGTCTTTCCATTATTAATGAATCTTACGCGTGATGCGGGCCAGTACAGCAATGGCAAGCTGGGGGAGGCCAGAGGGGGCCATACTTGAGCGTGGTTTTATTTTGAGTATACGAGTTGGTCGATTTTCGCCTCGGTTTCTCGTTCTGCGGTCTTCGTCGTTGGTTATTTTTATTATAAATCTTTTCGCGTGAAAGACTTCAAGCAATCGATTCATTTTTCATTCTTTTAAAAACGTACGTGGTGGGTGAGATGGGGTTCGACCAAAGGGTGTGTCTTTTTATTGGGGGGTTGCTGTCGAAGGAAGTGGATAATTTGTCGTACGTGTGTATTAATGAAGGTGTTTCACCTTTTTGAAGCTTATACGAGAAGTTGGTCCAATCGATCGTGAAATTAAAATTTTTTAAATTCGATTAACACGGTTTTTTTAATGATATTCGCGAACCGGAGAAAAAAACACGTGTTACTTTTTAAAGTCCCATCAATATAAATACGCGGTAACGCCCAAAGTTCATTAAAAAGTAAAAAAAAACCTCGACGAGGTAATTTATTTGAAAAAAAAGTACACGAGAGGAATTTCGTATGAACGTGTTACGTGTATAGATATAGTATTTTTTTACTCGCGTGGATATTTCCGTTTTACATTTTTTTTTTCTCTCTAGCATCCCGAATTACTCGTATAAAATTGCTCGAATATAAATTTCCACGTTTATCAACATCAAACATCGTTTCGGGTCTGTTAATAGGGCTCGTGCGACAATTTCGCCTCTCGCTGCGGAGGTTTTTTTTTTCAACAGCGGTACCACCAACGTTCCACACGACTTTAAAGAACAACATTTCTTTAAAACAAAAAAAAATAAATGTTACATCGAGCAATATATAACACTCACGTACGCACCCCATTTACGACCGGCACCACACGTGTATACGCGCGTTTATGTGTGCGCGTAATGGGCGGGTCCATCTAATAAATCAGTACCCAGTCTCCGTTTTTATTCTTCCTATATTTTGAAACCTGGAATGAATACAAAATGGATTTTTCTGTTCGGAGTTTCAATACCGAAAAGCGTACAGATACTGACGCGTCGAGTCGCCCTTTGCCTCGCCCCAGATGGTAAAGAGGTAATAAATTCATTATCAAGGTTGATAAAGGTGAGTAAGAGGTGAAAGGGGGGAGAGGAATTTGCGAGAATTGAAATTTTCAAAAGGTCAACGTATTTTGAGCCGGGGTTTCGTGTGCACCTGGATGAAGGTGTGAAATTTATCTTGGTGTTAATAAAATTGCATACTCGGGACGCCGTAAATAATTATCGATGGATGAAGGGTGATTGATGGCTGATGAAATCAGGCGTGTTTGAGAAGATTTTGGTGCGGATTTTGAGAAGTGGAATGGTGAAATTTTTTTGAAAAGTCGAGGGGATTTTTAGTGGGAATTTTTGTGGGTTGTTTGACTACTGTGATTAGTGAATAATGCAAAAGACGTGGTAAATTTTGAGCATTTTTATCTTAATTTCGATTAGATTAAAAATTTATTATTAGGAGAGATTTTTGAATCAAAATTATATCGATATTTTATATTTCGAAATTCTGATGCTGTAAAATAATGAAAATTAGGTATCTATTAAAAAACTTGAAATTTGAAAAAAAAAACATTAGATTTCGAAAAAAGTGAATTTTTAGATGTAGAAATTTAATTTTTATGAACGTTTCGTATCAATTTGACTTTTTTTTTTCTAATTTCGATCTTTTTCAATCATGCTGAACTTCCAGCTGAAATTTGTTATTAAAATTGTCGATTAGGTAAAACCAATTTTTTACTTATTCCCGAGTTGAATTTTTATTTGGTCTTCGATACCATTTTAGGAGAATGGAGGAAATTGATTTCTCGTTACGGGGTTTAAAATAAGTGGAAAGTACAAGTAATTGAAACAAGAGGCAGGAATAAAATTTTTCATTACCTGTGTTGAAAGATTTCGTTTCAATTTGGCTATTTTTTTAATTTTAGACTTTTTTATTGATGAAAAAAAGCTATTTGTGAAATTTCTATTTGAAATATGCTAAAATTATCAAATGTCCATTGGTTTTTAGCCTTTCTGAAGCAATTTTGAGTAAACTGGAGTAAAAACATTTTTTTAAATGGCTCCAAGACAACTAGAAAATGAGAAAAATAATTGCAAAAGAGTTGATGAAAGGTATTAGGAAATATGTTCTTTCACCTTTGTACATATAATTTAATTTCACCAATTTGACTTTTTTTTCAACCCGCCAATTTTTTATCGAAAGCAAAAAATAGACCATATAGACGAAGTATAAAAGTATTTTTAATTAAGAATAAGTAGTCTCGTTGAAAACTTCAAAACCACTGAAATAAATGAATGACTGGAAAAAAGGTAATTCGAGATGGGAACAAGGATTAACCGAATTTGGCATTATTTAATGAACAAAAATTGCAAATTATTGACTCGAATGGTATTTTTTTGGATATATCGATGTCAAGTTTTTTACAAAAAAAATGTCATCTCTTTTCCCAAATTTCCGAATAATCTTATTTCTTATTTTCTAGATTAGAGAAATACAATGTAGTGATTGGTATGGCAGAATTCTTTCCTTCCCTTCTCCTCATGTATTTTTTAATTGAACGACTGGGAATGAAAAAAGTTTTCAGGTTTTCAGGTGAAGAAAAGGTGATAGATATGCAAAAAACTGAAATTGTATTTTTCTTTAGATAAGATTGAATTTCTAATTTTAAATTTCTTATACAGGGCAAAAAATGATTCACACGGAGTTTCTGAGTAAAATTTGCCTGATTAATGAAATATTCAAATTGAAAGTAAATTTAAATCAAGTTTTTTACTAATGTTCGAAATTGATGAGCTTCATTTTTGAAAGAATTTAAGTAAGTACCTAAATGATGATGAAAAAAAAAATTGCGTATCTCTACTACTTGACCGATTTTAGAACGACTGGAAAATTTGTGAAGTTCAAGTTCTAGATGGAAGTTGATCCATGTCAAACAAGAATCAATTTTTAACAAAAATAAACCGAAATTAGGTACATCGTGAAAAAATCTCATAACCGAAATTTCAGGTGCTAATTCGCCAAATTTTTGAAATTATTGAGTCGTCCGATTACGCTGAAATGATCAATGAAAAAATCTGGAATCCTATTTTTGACCTACTATTTCATTTATATGTAATTCATGGAGAAAATGATCGAAAATCGTTGAAAAACATCAGAATTGCAGCATCAGCACAGTGATAAATCAGCAAAAAATTCACTGAAAGCAAACAGCGAAAAAAAATATTGAAAAATCAGCGAAAATTCACTGAAAAGTTGGTAAAATATCTGAAATTTACTAAAAAAAAAATCATTGAAATTCTTTGCAAAATCAGTGAAATTCTTAGAAAAGTCGGTAAAATTCTTCGAAAAATCATGTGAACTTTTTTAAAAATATGAGTAAAAAATTCTTGATTTTAATTCTGATTTTTTTCCAGTGTTTTTTCACTGATTCGAAATAAGAGAGTATCGAATTAATTGGAAGCGGTTGCGAGATTTTTTGAAGCCTCCGCAAAAATTAAAAATTTTCTTACAATGAAGTTTCTGAATTATAGGTATTTGATCGATCAAAGCACAATTTTTCGAAATTCGTATTATGCGACTTACGTAATAACCCAACTTCCTGAAGAAAAAAATGCCCATCGTCCTTCAAACTGCCAAAGGTGAAGGACACAAAAAAGCCAAGTTGAAAAATCAAAGACAAATCATCCAACACTTTATAAACGTATCAAGTTTCACATTGACAAATACGCCTATGCACTTATAATTCATTTTTGATTAACCTGAAATTAAATTAGCCATAAATTAGGTCTCGCAAGTTTACAATTTTATGAATGAAGGCTTCCTAGTGCGCGTATACCTGCTGATAATAATCATTTCGTCAAACTGTACGCCTCCATTATCGTGTCATAATGTAAAGTAATTGATTACATGATTACAGTGATTACTTCATATAAAGAAACCGTTTCACGCGCCATAAAATGCTCCCAAAATCCCCCACCAATAACCGAATCACGTGCAAATTTCAAACTGCACCGCGAACTTGAAAAAAATTCTCATCTGTGTGATTTTCCCATTTTTTTATATAGAATAAAGCGACTCCTGACCCACGACAATGCTCGAGAATAAAAAAAATAAAGGGTTTACGAATTAAACGATAAAGGAAGCAATACTGCGAGCGAGGTGGGCTGGGGAGGAAGAGAGGTATTACCAGGGCAAGTATTTCGAATCGCATTATTCATCTTTGTATAATAACAGGTTATGTAAAAAAGGAGAAGAAAAAGAACGATTGACTTTTTTGTAATGTGACGAGTAAATTGCGATTAATATTTCTCTGCTATAATTATAGGCTTTGTCTTTGAAACGTTGAATATACATGGCGCGGTTTATACATATACTTTCTTTCGCGCCGAGCCATATAAAAATATTATAGAGCGGTTTTTCATATGTTTGAAAAATTTTCTAGTAAATGTGTACCTCGTGTGATGTAGGTAGTCTTTTTTAATACGGCGCAAAATCATCTCGGAAAGTATCTCTCACCAAATGTAACCGTGAAAACTACCTATACGTACTTGGAATGAGAACGGACATTCGACCACACCCACTTATGAGCTTGTCACTTGTTCTAGTTTATATATTTCTACTTATAAACACGAGTTTTATATTTTCTCAACACGAAAGACCACTTTACAAATCACACTTTGTATATCTACAGTTTCGTATTTATAATGCTCACATTTATGTAGAATACGTCAATTAATATGCACCTATAATTTCACAGAATGAAGTTTTATTATAGTGTTGTACATGTGCATTTGGCGTATTATTATTATTTTCAGCATGAAACATCTAACTAATGCCAAATTCCGGTCGTAAAAATCAACGGCAAAACTAATTCGATGTCTTAATTAAATCCAAGTTCATTGGAAGCATTAGAAGTGATCATGATTTTTTTCCCAATGAAATGGTTGTGATTTTGAGCTCTTAGTTTGGGAAATCCGTATTTATAAAGATTTCAAAAATGAGTGTTTTTTTCACCTTCGTTGGAAAAAAATAGACAGGTGGAAGAATTTACTCGGGTTGTAGTGCTCGATGGATCGAAATACTTAGATAAATGCATTTTCTTCTGAATTTTAATAGATACGAAAATTTGAAAAAAAATAATTTTGATTTTTCAATTTCTGAAGAATTTTTGAAAAGTTAGTACCTAACAAAAAAGACTTTTTTATTTTGATGATTTTTTTTTCAATTTCAATGATTTTTTCCAGTTATGATGATTTTTTTTCAGTTTTGGCTTCAACAATAAAATCTTGAATCGAAACAGAAATAACTCAACGTACAAAATTTCAAGTGTTGTAGGGTCCATTTTTTGAATTTTGGCGAATTTTTGAAATTTCAACAGTGATTATTCATATTGGATATTAGTGACCTGTGTAACTGATCGAGCCGAATTTCAACTAACCAGAAAAATTCTCCCAAAAATATTGATTCGACGCAGTATATTAGTTATGAATTTCAGACAATTATTCTGGAAAAAATGTACCTACTTGAAGGAAATTCTGGTTCAAAAATGAATAGATATTTGATTAAAGAGAACGAAAATTTCTGAAAAATTGCAATCGAAATGCTTCAAAAAAATTAGTAGATTTTATGGTTTTAATATCATTTTTGATGAAAAACCTTCTGCTTTCGTGATAAATTTTTTATTCAATTTTATAGGTTTCCTTCTTTTTAAATTCTGTAAAATCAACTATTTTATTTGAAAAATTGATGATTTTCAAAATTTTTATCTTTGGGTTCAAAAGACATGTCTACCTGTTTTTTTGAAAAAGTAACTTTTTAGAAATTAACATAGTGAGCTATGAATTAATCGTTTCTTTTTTTGATTCGTGAAGGCAGACTTATCCATATTATATGATAAAAAATACCTATATGTATTATGTACTTATTGAAAGAAAAAAAAAAGGTGTATAAGCAGAAAAAAGGAATTTTTTATTGCAAAAATATTGAAAAAGTGCATTTTTTTTGTTTTTCAAACAATAAATTTTCAAAAAATTTCACCCTCCCTTCGCTCGGGCAGTATTTTAATCATTTTATATTCAAAATTGATAATTTTTGACCAATTTTCGAGTCAAAAAACACCGATTCCTCAATAAATTCCCAGTTTGTCAGAAAAAATTGATGATTTTTGACTGAAAAATCTGTGAAAAATGATTAATTTGAAATTTTACCCCTCCCCTGATTTTTCTCAAATTCTCAGCCCCTCCCTTAGTTAATTTCTGGGTGCGCCTATGGTCAGAATTCCAGAACAGGAGGAATTTGCGAAATTCTTTGATTTTCAACGGACTTTTGCTAATTTTACCAAGAATTTCACTGATTTTTCAGAGAAATTGAAACATTTTACTAAATTTTTGGTGATTTTTCACTGATTTTTCAGCCATTTTTTTTTCTGTTTTTAGTGAAATTTGTTCGCTGATTTATTATTTTTCTGCAATTCTAGCTGTTTTTTTTAGTGGATTTCGATATTTTTCACTGTTTTATAAATGAGAGAGGATCCAACTATCTCTCTTGTCTCTTTTCCTCTCCTGTCTTCTCCTCTCCCCTTCTCAATTTTTTACATTTCTGTACTCTCTCATTGTCTCATTTACAGTATGACACAGAAGTCTTGTCCACGAAAAACACTTCATGATATCTCGAAACTGAAAAAAGGTCGAGTTGGTTCAAACGACAATATGTTCTTGGAGACAAGGACATTGAAGATTGATGGTCAAATTTTTAGTTCTACCTACAGGGTGTCCACAAATTGAGAAACCGGTTTTGGTTAAAAAATGGGAGTCTGGGGTTTTTATGGAATTGAAGTCTAAACCCTGAGACGATTAAAATGTGATAATTTTTTTTCGAAACCGGTTCGATAATTTGCAACCGGTTGTCAAAAATACCCCAAGAATCAAGATCAGAAAAAATTTTTGAAATGAAATTTGTGGAGCTTTGTAAGCCAAACATGGTCAGTGAACTCATTTTTGAATCGGTTCACTCTCGGCAACTTGACAATTTCAACAACAAAAAAAGATATGAAAATTTTTTTCAAATGAATGTTTAAAATCTAAAAAAATTTCATATCTTTTTTTGTTGTTGAAATTTCAGAAAATGAGTTCACTGACAATGTTTGGCTTACGAAGCTCTACAAATTTCATGTGAAAAATTTTTTCTCATCTCGATTTTTGGAGTATTTTTGACAACCGGTTGCAAATTTTCGAACCGGTTTCGAAAAAAAATTATCACAGTTTAATCGTCTCAGCGTGTAGACTTCAAATCCATAAAAAACCCAGACCCACATTTTTTAACCAAAACCTGTTTCTCAATTTGTGTACACCCTGTAGGTAGAACTTTGACTATCAATCTTCAATGTCCTTGTCTCCAGGAACATATTGCCCCGTTTGAATCATCCCGATACCTCTTTTCAGTTTCGAGATATCATGAAGTGTTTTTCGTGGACAAGACTTTTATGTCATACTGTATAAATCAGTGAAAATTATCGAAAACCATTGGAAAATAGTCGAAATTGCAGCACATTAATGAATCAGTGAAAAAATTAACTGAAAGCAAACAGTGAAAAAGTGCTGGAAAATCAGTGAAAGTTCACTGAAAAGTTAATAAAATATTTGAAATTTGCTGAAAAATCAGGAAAATTCTTTGAAAAATTAGCGAAAACCTGCTGAAAATCGAAGAATTTTGCTGAATTTTCCTATGCTGCAATTATGACTTTCCACTGATTAAACGTGAGAGAGTAAGAGCTGCGGCGATGAATTTTTTTTCAAACAATTAATTTTTAGTTAAAAATTTTAAAAACATTTTTCTGAGGTTTGATGAACTTTGTCCCAATTAAATGGAAATTTATCAAATTTGTGATGTTCTTCTTTGAAAACGTTCTGACAAAAGTCGTCTCCCAATCAAGTGATAAAATTTTGGACTGAGACAAAAAATAAGCCGAAAAAACAACATAAAAAAACACCATATTCAAAATTTGAGGTGATATAACGTTTAATTTCTCAAATTTTTGAAAATTCAAAATCACCTCATCATCATTATGAAAGTTTGATCTAATTGATGAAAAAAAACTGAAAGGTGCCTCATTTTTGACCTCTCGATTCGATTGGAGGAGAGCGAGGCCGAGGTAGGTACTCCATCATTTCAAATCAGTGAAAATTCTCCGAAAAGTCAGTAAAATATTCGATTGCTGAATAAAATCAATACGAAAATCTTCTGAAAATCTAAGAATTTTGCTGATTTTTCTCTATGCTACAATTCTGACTTTTTTCTGTGACTTTTCACCGATTCGAAATGAGAGAATAATTTCATAACTGTTGCCTCCTTTCCTATAACACACACAAAAAAACGAAATTTTATCCCTTTAATCAGCTGTGTAATTTAACGGAAACGCGTCCGGGTGGTGGTTGATTAAGGTGTTAGTAATGACGGCGAGATAATACAAGTATACCAACCTACCTATAAAGAATAATAAATTTAATGATCGAATTTTCGACCATACTCCGAGATACCACCGCCTCGGGTTATTTACGATAGAGAACTCGCAAAGAAACCAGACCATTGTGAAATTTTTCTAATCGCGAGTGATTGGCGAAAATAAATTGACGATAGCTGGAAGACTCGAACTTGTATACGATATATGAGGTTGAGCTAGGTTGATTATATCTTTATCAGGCGATACATCGAAAGAGATGTATTACCTTTGAAATTTTTTTTTTCTTCGTCGTGTAAACCTCGCAGAGCGACTTGGAACTTGGACATTATAGGACTAGATTAATATGCAGATCAGGTTTTTTTTTTATATCGCACATAAATATTCGTTTATGGAAGAGATTACGGGAAAATATAATTACGATATTAAGTTATAGGTAAATGTCACACGAGCTAGGTTCCTATATCGTAATAAAGCTAATAAAATGAGAAAAACTTGAAGGTTAGAGCCATTTTGAATTTATTAATAAGTAATTAAAATTTAAATCGCGTTTTTACAAGTAATTAATATACGTATGTGGAATAGTGAGAGTCTTGAGACGTGGAGGGCGAATGGGAACCGGCTCTTTGTGAGAATTTAATAATCGATATAATTATCGAACGATGATTACGAGCGTGATTAGAAAAAGAGACCGAGGAGGGGGAGCAGGGCAGGAAGGGATGAAAATTTGATTGGATTTGTTGGCCTATTGTTTCAATTGGGGCCTAAATTGAAAAATAAATTAACCTAGCTCCGAACGTAATAAATTTCACCGGTCGAGTAATTTCTTTACATTTCTATAGATTTTTAGATTTATTGCGAATCGTACCGGAATGGAGGTGCGGGTGCGGCGAAGGGTGGAGATTTTTTCGGGTCTATATGTGGAAATAATTAGCCGATTAGGTTATTCGGTGTGTTTTCTTGGCGGCGTAAAGGTCTCGCGAGCCGTGTAAGGCGAAGCCGCCACCCTTGAATGTAATTTTGATTTATTTCGAGTCATTTGGAGCGGAATTAAACCGACAATTGGCGAAGATTGCGATGCGGTTGCAAAGCGATGGAATTAGCTTTAATATTTATGTTTGGCGAGCAAGCGGTGAGGTGACGCCGGCGCTAAATCAACTTCCAATTCGTCTCTTTGTACCTATTTTCGTATAACGGTGCGCTACGTAAAGAGGAAAAAAAAACGGAATGTTTCCTCGCATTTGTGGGTATATATTCGAGACTTGCCAACAATGAGTAATTTTTTTCTACGGAGCGCCTAAAAGGCATAATAATTATGTCGATGAGTGTATAAGAAAATATGGTCGCGAGTCTAATCGCGTATATGTAACTAGGAATGATTCTTTGGTATTCGTAACGCATGACAACGATTTAAATTCAAGTAATTTAATATTCATATCGTGTCCGACGCCATCTTTAATTCACCGACATTCGACTTCGACGTACGTAGTCGACGTGGAAGTGGCGGTAAGGCAATCGCAACACGACGTACTTCCAAGAATAAAAACAATGCAATGTCAATGCGATACTACCTTTTATACCTACAAAATAACAACCAATGAGACATCCTTTATTGTAGAAAAATTCCAATAATAAAATTTGATGTAATTGTTCGAGAACAATGAGTTCTTTTTCTGGGTTCTCGACGAACAGCGACACGAAGACTGAGTGTTTTCGTGGATCGAATATATTGTTTTGCTGGTTCCCATAATTTTTCATTCGTTATGGATGTAGAAGTATTGGAGGTGAAATGAGCAGATGGGGGTGCCGAATGGGTATGGGAGGTCGGATTCTGGGTATAGAGTTGTAGGTCGTGAGGTGAGTTGGTTCTGATACGTGGAAGAGGAAAATTGGGCTGGATTGGTGGTGAAGCTTTGAATTATTATTCTTACCCTAAGGTGAAGAAAAGCTTTGAAAAATTGAGGTTTCAAAATTGTTGAGCTTTACGTATAAAAAAATTAATTTGATTTTTTGATGGATTTGCCCGAAAAGTTTCCTTTTTTGTGTTTTCTGAGCAGAGAGGGTTGTAATAGAATAATGATAAAAATGATTCAAATATTTTAATAAATTTTTAAAATTTACCAACCAACAAGGGAATAAGTATTTGATCTCGAAGTGAAATTTTGAGCCCAGACATAAAAATATCATAAATAAAGAACCCATATCTAAAATTTCATATGCTAAAGGTCATTTCTCGAATTTTGACGCCAATTTTTGAAATTTCAAAATTACTTTACCTCATTGCTCTGTAAAATGTTGAAATTTGATCCAATCGATGGAAAAGGCTGAAATTTGGTGTTAAACTGTATTTTGTATACGACATTCGTAGCCGCACTAGTGGCAACACTGCACCGCCTATCGGTTGTGGTGAGAGAGCGGCGCAGCTGTCTTGCTCGCTCTCACTTCGTTGAACTACTCGAACCCGTCCGCATCACCGTCTGATACGTGACACTTGTACTTCTCACTCGCTCGTGTATATTTATGTGTGTTGTTCTCTCTCGTACTTAATACAGAGTTTATCCCACGTTACATTGGTGTTATTATTTCTTCTTGGTATATCTGGTACGTATCCTACTACAAGTCTATCATGGTAAGCAGAGCGTGTGAGACGGTTATCCGGCTGGCCTTTGTCGTCGGGAGCGTTTCTCACCTCTGATAATTATTTATTTACTTTTACCGAATTTTTATTGCTTTTATCAAGTGGCTTAATTTAATTCTCGCGTAATTAATTCCATTCTGTGTGATTTTTCATGTTTTCATACGCGAGTCAATGCCGGAAAATATGCCAAAATATGCCGATTTTTTATTGAAATAATTGTGAAATTTTCCGAAGTTGCTTTGATCGAAATGCCGATTACTTTATTAAATGCCTGTGAAATATTTCTGACATAATTCAGTTGGGCTTAGCTTAGATCGATTATTATTATTTTTTTAGCACGTTTGAAACGTTGATATAATTGCTTAGATCGATATTATATGGCATTACATTATCAGTGAATTTTCCGTTCCGAATATATACAGTTTAATATGGTTATCACTAGATCAAATATTATTTTAGATCGGCTCCGGACACATCAGTTAATTTGTTTTGAGTATGCCAATGAATAGCTATGTGAATATACATTTAGATCGATATTTATTAACGGCAAGTGATTAATTCAGCAAATATTATTAGCTTAGATCGTTTATAACCAACGGATTGTGATCGGCTCAAATTGTCAAGAATCAATGAAATATTATCAGCTTCGAACGTTTTTCAAATGGATATCATATCGGCTTAGATCGTTCAGAAATAATGGAACAGTATTAACCCAGAATTGTGTACAAGTAATTAAATATTACTGACTTAGATCGTTCATATTTAATAATCACTAGCTCACGCTATTCATGACTAGCCAAATATTATTTTAGATGGTTTATAAATGACAGGATATAAGTTGCTTAGATCGTTCATAATTGGTCAAATATACTACTAGCTTAGATGGTTAATGAATAACATAATATTAGATCGTTGACATATAATAATATCGGCAGATTTTTAATAGAAACGTGATGAAATAATACAGCTTAGATCGTGATTAATGAATAATTTGAATTAATGTTGACGTTTTATCATTTTAGAAAGAATTTTCGTACATGTTGAATAATTAGCATATTGGCAAATAGATCGTTGAAAGATAAATAGACCATACCAAGGAAATTTCAATACAGATTATCAAGAAATGGACTATTAGCTTTGATCGTTATCACTGGTTTACCTCAGTTATTAGCTTAGAACGAATCATTAATTAATATCTATAGTTTTTTGTTTAGATCGGAGATTAAATACTGGCGAATTCTCATTACATTAGATCGGACCTCAAATCCAAGGAGGCGAAGCTTATCATACTCGAACGGATTTCAAACTCTCAATATTGAACAAGTTTTAGTACATGAGAACGAATTCAAACAGTCAAAATTTACTAGCTTAGAACGAATACTTGTGTGGTTTGTAATTAAAATTTAGCTTAGATCGAAAGAAATACCTGTGTGGATTATAACCAAATCTAACTTGAATCAAAATTTGTCCTGTGTGGATTTAATAAATGAATTTGCTTAGAACGGAATATATATTTAATAACGGCGCATTGTAGATCGAACTTTTTAGCCAACAGAATAAATTCTTTACCATCTTAGAACGAATTCCAAAACACTCAACAGTTGATGACGTCATATCATCGGAGCTACGCTGCCAGGAAAAACCCACAACAATGATTAAGAATGCGAACGTCGGCCGAGCTACGAGAACCCTTATCGCCTACTATCAGTTACCTGCTTCATGAATACAATGGAACTAGATGATGACGACGGAGTTATTTTAGATCGGGAAAAACCCAATGAATAAATCCTGTGTTGGCTTATCAAGTAGATAAAATTAAATCGAGACGCCGAAGTATTTTATTTAGACGTGGGCAAAACCCAACGAATGAATTTTATCCTTATAATGTTATCTTTCAAAGCCCTTATATGGAATCATTATGTTGATATTTTAGATCGGTGGATTTTTCCAAACCTTGATAATGGAATTTTAGTTTGATGACTCAATACTGAATAGTGCCAAAACGTTATCTATTATAATCCTTATATGGAAATCATATTTTAGATCAATGGAGATGTCCGAACCTTTATTGAAAATTTTTTGATCGATGACTCATACTAGTAATAGAATTTTAAATTGATAATGAATGTCTTTTGATGACTAATACCCTAGAACGATGTATATACCTGCTGTAACCTTTGTAAAGGTGACGTTGAAATTCCAGAACTATGACTCAATGCTTAGAACGATGTATATTATATTGATTTAGCTAGAAAATTCTTTTTGATCGATGACTAATATCCTTTGAAACGTGTACATTCTTAGACTGATAATTCATTTTGATATACTTAGAACGATAATAAATATAGTCGGATGACTTTAAACTATTTACGAATTGGCATGTTTTAACAATGAATATTTAGATCGGCATTTTGAAATATCACGCTACCCTATGTGGAAACATGGAATTTGTGCATTGTTTATCCATATATTAAAAAGCCCAATTGCAAGGGTAAACTTCAGTGAATGCATAGATAGCAACATTTGAATATTAAACAAATATTAAATCAGCTATTTTAAAAGCTTTTAGATCGATTACTTGGAATTATTACTGAATTTAGACCCGCTAAGTAAAGCGATTTTTTAATTTTAGATTGGAAATTTGAAAATTATTATTTGCTTAGATGTGGAGTTTTCTAAAACCTTTTATGGTCTCCAATAGATCGAAAAATTGAAAATTATTGAATTTGCTGCTAATAGCACAGATCTTAGATGTGGAGTTTTTTAAAACCCTACGTGGTCTCCAAATATAGGCCTTCTAGATCGTAAACAAATATTTAAATTTTTCAAACGATGCTTATCATGTATGCTATCTAATGCAACCATATCTAAAGGTTACTCTGTACGTACGCCAGGTGACCAGATACTGGGAAAATTCACTGAGGTTTGCGGGTGGTTTGTTTGAGTACAATGGTAGTCATCGGAAACGCGGGGCTATCAATTGGCTCAAACACGCCAGTGGGTATAGATGGGGTATGCGAAACGCTACCAAATCTATATCGCCGTAAGTTTGGAAGAGCTCCATACAGACTTACGCTCGCCATATTGGAGTAACTCCTGTTGTACTTATATATTGACTAAAATTAGATGAATTTTGCTTATCGTTATAGAAGCTTTGAACGAAACGGTTACAAAATGACCCGTCATACAAGAAGATCGGAAAATATAGAAGAAGATAATAATTTAGATCAAAATAGAACGAATAAAGTAATTTATTGATGATTGAATTTGATTATTAGACGAATTGTAATTGTACTTTGTTATCTTATTATACTTCATTTACACAGGAGTCTACTTCAAAAAGAGAATTTAATTCTGCCACATCGACATCCCTGCCTGAAGGGAATGCTGGAGCAAAGGGTAAGCAAAATACTAAAAGAGTCATAGATTTAGATGTAAATAAAACTGGTAAAAATAGATCGGAAATTTCAAAAGAAAGCTTAGAACGTGAAAAAGATTTGAGAAAACGGGCTATTGATTCCCTTTCTAAAACGAAATATGTACATAGAGCGGTAATATCTAATTCTGATGACAATGAAATAATTTCAAATGAACGTGAAACCGAAGCAAGTACTTCTGGTGTACCTTTAGATCGGCAAACTCAGCGACATAATACAACTCCGCTGTTATTAGTATCGAATCCTGAAAATCCTCATGTTATTCAGCACCTTGTTAAGAAGAAATCAGCTGAAAAATCTAGAATGGTATCGAATTCTGAAAATGTAGATCGCAATGATATAAAGTTAGAACGTAACGAATCCTCATCTGACGAAGACTCAATTATTCCATTGCTTTACTGTCCAACGGAAGTACCATTTGATCAGCATAGACCGTTTCAAATCAAAATGGAGGTACCTGAGAACGAAATTCAAAAAGTTATTGTAAAAGAAATTATTGAGGCGAATAAACAGCTTCTTAGATCGGCAAAATTAGATCGTTCAATGGATCAGACCTGTTCAACTGAACCAGAGACCATTAGTGATGAGCAAACTGACTCTGATCGTTTCGAAGGTGAATCTGAAGAAGAAGATAAAGATTTTGTACCAGAAATTAGACCGCCTAACTCGCCACAGTTTGTATCTGATGAATCTAACTCTGATTCTCGTTCAGAACCTGAAGAAGATGGAGACCCGTCATCACCAAGCTCGTCCAGTGACTCAGAAGACAATATAGACGATAAAAAGTGTAAGAAAAAGAATAAAAATAGATCGAAACACAATAAAAAGAAGCTTAGAACGTCAAAAAGTACCGAAAAAGCTCAGTCATCGAGTATAACTGAATTAGAATTGTTTAAAATACATCAATTTAGAACAGTTGCTTCAAATGCTAGATATAAATTAACCAAGAACGATTCATATGACAATTGGTATGCTAGATTTAGACGCGAATTAGAAGGAATGGGTTTAGATCCGGAAAAAGAAAATCAAACGAAATTAGACAATAATCACATGCTAAATTTACTTATGATGAGAATTGATAAAGTGTATGTAGATGAAATCGCACAATGTAGAACGTTCAAGAAAGCCATCAAAATTTTACAAGATGTTAGAAAATCGGAATCGAATCAATCATCTAGATCGATCAAACAACAATTTTCCAGGCTTAGATTGTACCAATCCGAATCAATCTCAGAGTTTTTCCAAAGACTGCGTAAAATTAGAGCTCAATATTATACTATTGTCGGCAAGAATATTCCAAAAGCTGACGTTTTCGACCAAATTGTACATGGAACAGAACGTATTTATCCGGACATCTATAATAAAATAGAATTTAGTGGCGGCTATCCGAAAACGAGTATTAGAGAGATAAAGAATTATTTATTAAAACAAGAAGCTAGAGCGAAAGATAATCAACCGCAAAGAGCGAATTATTTCAAAAATAGATCGAATTCAAATGGCAATTTTAATAGATCGAGAACCAATTCAAAGAATGAAAAACCCTGCCATCGTTGTAATAGATTTGGACATCGCAGACGTGAATGTACTTTTCAAAGATTTTGCTATAATTGCAGAAAAGAAGGACATTATGCCAGAAACTGTAAACTTCCCGATAAACGACAAAATAAATCTAGATCGTACAATAATTATAATAAAGGCAATAAATCGTATCCGTCAAATAATAATCGTTATAATAGAAATAGAAATGACAATTTTAGATCGAATTACCAGAATAATGACTCTTATCGTGACAATAATCCAAGTTTTGATCGTAATAACAATTATAATAATTCTTATCGTGGTAATAGATCGAATCGTGGAAATTATAATAACAATTTTGATCGTAGAAATAATTATTACAATAATGATCGACGGCCACAGCACCAAGCGAATTATCAAGATGCTGGACAAAATTTTAATAGATCGAATCAGAATTATCGTCGCGGAGGCAAACGCGGACGTGGATTTAATAAACCCCTGAGAACGTTGATAATAATAATACTAGTAATTCGAGTAATGCTAGTGATACTACTACAGTAAAAGAAAGTAAATAGATCGTTATTTATTTGTTTATTTACAGAAATGATGAAATGCCACGCTGAAATCGAACGTCATTTAGATCGTGAACATTACTTCAATCGTAATAATGTGTTAATTGCCAAATGTAATGCTGATATCAATAACAGCCAAATAGATCGAGCCAACCTTGCGATAGAAGATAGTGATAAACATTTATGCTTTATTGGCGACACTGGAGCGACGTCACATTTCATAAAAACAGACCGTAATTTAGAAAATAAAATAGAATGTGAATCAACAATCGATGGTGCCCGTGCTGACACAAAGATGTATTCGAACGTAAAAGGAACAATTACTGGAAAATCTGTTTACTGCAACAATAAGATCGCTATATCTGACGCTATATACGTACCTAACATGGTAGATAATTTACTCTCACTACGAAAATTTGCAGAAATGGGCTATACAATTATTTTGAACGATAGAAACGCTAGAATTATGGATGGAAAGAATTTAGTAATGAAAGGAATTTATAGATCGCCATTTTGGTATTTTCTTATAGATTGTAATTCATCAAGTGCTTTTGTAACTAGAACGAGAAATAGAATTTATACTATAGATCCAGTTGACAATATTGAAGAAAATGATTCGAGTGATAGTAGTGAAGACCTGGACCCTCCTACAAAACCAAATCCTTTCAAGAAACGCCAAAAACGAGATAAAATTGTATTTAATGTAGATGATATTGAAGATTTAGACGAATATGATGAACTAGAAGTAAACTCAACTTTTGAACGAAATAATGAAAATATAGATCAACGACTGTGTATAGACGATATCTTAGTTCAACATGAAATTCCTCATGACTCGTATATCCAGAGAAATGAGTTGATTAGAACAGAACCAAAAGACATGACTCCTGAAGAATTTCTCGAATTTAAATCACAATGTATGGTTTGGCATCGTAGACTTGGACACATGGAATACAAGAAAATGATCGAATTAAAAGCTAGAACGAATTTATTAAAACATGTAAAATTAGATCCGCAAATGATTGAAAACTGTATAGATTGCAAAATTGCAAATATGAAGAAATTAAAATTTCACATACGTAGACGTAGAGCACTGAGACCGTTTCATACAATTCACTCTGATATTATTGGGCCAATTACACCTGTCTCTTACAAGAACAAATTTAAATGGATTATAAGCTTTGTGGATGATTATAGTAGATTTGCTGTATGCTATGTTATGCACAAAAAGAACGAGGCGCTAAATTGCTTCAAATTGTACCTAGACCACATCAGAAATATTACTGACTCAGAACGTAAACACTTGGTTAGAGTATTTAGATCCGATAATGGTGGAGAATATACCTCAGACGAATTTAGTGAATATTTAGAACGGAATAAAATTCATCATGCCACCTCAGAGCCAAAAACAAGCCAACACAATGGCACAGTAGAACGTTTCAATCAGACTATTGCTGGCAAGATTAGAGTAATGCTTGTAGATTCTGGATTACCCACTTATTACTGGGATATAGCTCTTGGAGCGGCTGTATACGTGTATAATAGACAACCTCATGCTGGAATAGATTGGCTATGCCCTTTAGAACGTGTTTTTCCGAAAATTCAGATCAATCATGATCAATTACGTAGATTTGGAAGCCTTGTATTTTTAAAACGGCAAAATGTTACATCCAAATTTGAACCAAAAGGAATGTATGGAATCCTTGTAGGATACACGCCAACTGGTTATAAAGTTATGTTGCCAAAATCGAAAAAGATCATTAGAACGAAACACATTAAACCTTATGAAGCCAGAACGTATAAACATTTGACCGGCTTACCTGCTGATGATTTAGAACCTGAAATGAATGAAAACGAATGGATTAAAGATTTTAGATCGATTTATAGAAGAAATGAAGATGGAACGCCTATGCCTAATAGACCTGTTGAGACCCCTACCGAAATCAAAGAAACGGAGGGAGTAAGTGAGCCAGAACCAGAACCTGAACCTGTACCCTCAACTTCGAACGTAATTCCGGCCAAAAGAAAACCTGGAAGACCTAAGAAAAGAAAAACCCTCAACCGCGAGAAAAAGTCGGAGGGAGGGAAGAAAGCAAAATTAGAAGAAAATTTGAACGAAAATGAAGACACTGTAAAGATCGAAATTGACACTGGCGCAACTACAATTAAAGAACATTTTGAAAAAGAATTAGAACGACTTAGAGCGTATATTGCTTTAACAGCAGATAATGAAGATATTGAAACTTTTGCATTAATGGCTGGCTTAGTTGGAGATCCTATTACTGTAGAAGAAGCCTTATCTGGACCAGATCGCGAACATTGGGAAAATGCTATTGGTGAAGAATTTAAATCACATGATCGTCACAACACTTATATCTTTGTGAATAGACCGAAACCTGAAGAAAAACCCACAATTGTAGACTCGATTATGCTATTAAAAACTAAGATCGACACAAATGGTAGATTAATTTTCAAAGCACGATTAGTAGCTCGTGGCTATAAAGACAAACGATTTTATTCTCTCTCAGAAATTTACTCACCTGTATCTAGACTGGCTATGGTTAGAATTGCACTGAGCATAATAAATAAATTCAACTTAGAAGCTTACCACTTAGATGTTAAAACTGCTTTCCTACATGGAGATTTAGATGCTATTACCTACCTAGAAATTCCAAAATCGATGAACATAGATGAAGAAACTAGAAGAACGAAAATTTTACTCCTGAAAAAGGCAATTTATGGATTAAAGCAAAGTCCAAAGAAGTGGAACGAACATTTCAATAAAGTTATGAAAAGACTTGGTTTTAAACAAGATATCAATGATCCCTGTATTTATTGGATTAGAGATCGAGATTTTGAAGCATTTTTAATTTTGTATGTAGATGACATCCTATTTGCTGGAAATAATATACCTAGAATGAATGATTTGATCGATAAATTGTTAGAACCTCTTGAGATCGTTAATCTTGGTGAACCTAGAAAATTTGTTGGAATAGAAATCATTAGAAAGAGATCGGAAAGAATTTATTACCTACATCAAAAGAATTACACTATTGAAATTTTGAAGAGATTTAATATGGCGAATGCTAATGCCTATCCAATTCCTATGATTTATCAAAATAGAAATGACAAAGAACGATTATTGACTGCATTACTGTTACAAGGCAAAGAACCATCAAATCGTAAAGAACGTAAAGCTTTAAAAAGATTGAATAAACATATACAATATGGTCAAGCACCTTTTCCTTATAGAGAAGCTATAGGCAGTCTGATGTATCTAGCCAATGGCACAAGGCCAGACATTACCTACTCTGTAAACATGTTAAGTAGAAAACAAGCAAGTCCTTCAAGATTAGATTGGGAGAACGTCAAAAGAGTATTTAGATACCTAGTTGGAACGAAAAATTATGGCTTAGAATATCGAAGTAATGGTAGACCGTTAACAGCTCATGCTGATGCTAGTTATGGAGATGACGTAGATACTAGAAAAGCGACAACTGGAACGATTATTAGATTGCATGGTGACATAGTTTCGTGGTCATCCAAACACCAAGGAAATGTATCAACTTCGACGTGTGAATCCGAATATGTAGCTTTGAACGCAGCCCTACACGAGGCAGTAGCAACGAATGCGACTTTGAATAGAGCGACTGGCAAAGAATATTTACCTATAGAACTGTTTGGAGATAATTCACCATCAATTCAATGTACCGAAAAACCTGGAGTTTCCTCTTTAAGACACATACCAGACATTAAATTTCATTACATCTTAGACCATGTTATCAATGAACGTGCCACAATAGAATGGGTCAGTTCCAAAGAACAAGATGCAGATATACTGACAAAACCTCTGACTGAAAAACCTTTTACTCAGCTTAGATCGAGAATTGTTTCAAAAATATCCTGTGTGGAAATTTAGAATGGCTCCTGATATTATTGTAAACTGGCAAAATTGGATCATAAATTATTGCTTAGACCAGACATACAAATGACTAGATCGAGAATTACTGCTTACAATATTCAAATATTGCTTAGATCGGGGATACAATGATTCTACAGACATAAAGATTAGATTGGCTCCGGAAATTGTGACTTTGATCGGCTCCTGGAGTTCTTAAGAGTATTACTGACACCAAATTGATTAAATTAGCAAAACCTTGATCGGCTCCAGAGATGCGAAATGTTATTGCTTAGATCGGATATACAAAATAATTTTATTTTAAATTCGCAAAAATTAGATCGGTTCCTAGAATTCTTAATGGATTACACCATGATCGGTTATAATATCAAACATTGTCAAAAGTCGAACGAACATATTATCACTAATTCCAAATTGAAGAAGAACTTGAAGCTTAGATCGGTTATTCCTAGTTAAACCAACTTTGATCGGCTCGAATTTAATTCAAACGTCGTAAATCAAGATCTGAAATTGTCCAAAGGGAGCCATATTCCACTGAAAAGATGAAGAATTAAAACATCGAAAGATCGCTAATATGAAAATCGAAATAATTAGAAATTTAGAACAATGTTTAGAGTTAGAATTTTTTACCTCCCATCCAATAAATTGTAAATTTTTTGCTCTTTAAAATAAAAGGAGGGAGTGTTAAACTGTATTTTGTATACGACATTCGTAGCCGCACTAGTGGCAACACTGCACCGCCTATCGGTTGTGGTGAGAGAGCGGCGCAGCTGTCTTGCTCGCTCTCACTTCGTTGAACTACTCGAACCCGTCCGCATCACCGTCTGATACGTGACACTTGTACTTCTCACTCGCTCGTGTATATTTATGTGTGTTGTTCTCTCTCGTACTTAATACAGAGTTTATCCCACGTTACATTGGTGTTATTATTTCTTCTTGGTATATCTGGTACGTATCCTACTACAAGTCTATCATTTGGTATATTCCGTATTTTCGACCTCCCAAGTTTATTGGAAGTGGTTTCAAGATGTTTCGGAACTTTCAGAAAATTTTAAAATTTTCTAGTGTTGGAGCAAAATTCCATAAAAATGATCCACGTGAACTTCAGCACTTATAATCGCAGATTGCCAGTATTGGTGGCCTATTTGATCGATTAAACCAGAATTTTCCAAAATTCGTAGCTTTGCGTTCAAATTCATATTTTTTGAAGAAAATAATATTTTTTCTAGGAAAATTAGGTATCCAGTCAAAAAATGTGAATTTGAACTCAAAGTTGCGGATTCAGGAAAATTTTGCTCCAATAAGTGATCAAATAGATCATTAATATTGGTTATTCGAAATTATAGATGCTGAAGTTCGTGTCGACCATTTTTATGAACTTTCTTCTGGCACTAAAAAATTTTAATATTTTCTGAGAGCTCCTAAACGTCTTGAAACCGCTTCTTTTCGATTCAGGAGGTCAAAAGTAGGGTATATAAGTAACGAATCTTAGCTTTCTTTGTTGATTGGATCAAATTTCTATATTTTTCAGGGCTTTGAGGTAATTTTGAAATTTCAAAAATCTGCGAAAATTCGAGAAATGAACTTCAGCGTTTGATGTTTTGAGTACATATGTGCTTTTATGATGAACTGTCGAGTTATTTTTATTTAGATTCAAAATTCTAATTGAAATTGACAGAGGTGAAGAGGGGGAATCCACAAATTTGTCGACTTGAAACATAATTGGGTAGGTAAATTTTCTGACTCAATGATTCAAAGTTTCCTTCTGAACTTGTATAAAAATCTCCTCAAACGTGAAAATGAAAAATTAACCGACTAGTCGTATTAAAAATACTAAACAAAAATTCATTCTTTTCTATGCCTGCTACTTTTTTGATTTTCAAAAAAAAATTCCTCAAAGTTCATCTCCTTTCAAAAAATTGAAAAATTATTGAAAATTCCATTCGAGATAATCACAAAAACCTTGAATAAATGAATTGAACATTTTTTTTTTCACCTGAAAATATTCTGATTGTCTGGACTGGAAAGGAAAAGGTTCGAGTGAAAATTTTTTAAGAAAAAGGAGCCCAAAGCTGAAATTTCTTCTTTTTTTAAATCCATGATTCAGTAGTTGAAGGAAGGTAAAATCTTTCACCCTTATTTCTCACACACGAGTGCTAAGATTTGAAAAATTAAAAATTTTTAGAAAAAAAATAGTTAGTTTTTATGTAAGTAATTATTCTTTGCTGTCTAATTTCTTTTACTTTGGAATAAAAATTTCGTGTTTTTCAAAATTTTTATTTTTTACTAAATTTTGTGCTTTTTTATTTTTTTTCTACAGGGTGAAAATTTGTGCATTTTTCTTACTTAGCGTTTTTTCATGACTGTCGGCAAATTTCGTTGAAATTCGGGAAATTTTGTTCAAAAGAATAATCAACTGAACATTGAATTTGGATTTCGGAATTGGACGATTAAAAAATTTCATTTCAAAATTGGTTCAATTTTTCCAAAATTTCTAAATTTTTCCATTTTTCCATTTGCTGTGTTTGCTAATCAGGAGGGTCCACTTCTTCCCACCCCTACATTTTCTGCATTTTTGAACGAGTTTTAAATAATTTTCATTGAGTATTTTTATGCTACTTTGAATTATTTTTAAAAACTGTTCAACTTTTTAAAAATTATTTCTAATCAAATTTTGCAATTATTTTGGTAATTTTTACAAGCTCAATAAAACTTTCAACTATTCTTTTTACTCTTTTAATGCTTTAAAATTTTTGCAATTTTTTTTTACTAAATTTTAATTTATTTTAAGATTTTTTCGATAAGTTTGCGAAAATTCTGAAAATTTTTATGAAAAAGTTTTTAAAAAATTTCAAAAATTCTTAGGTATTAATAATAATTTTTTTGATAATCTGTACCATTCTACAAAATTTTTAATGATTTCCATAAACCTTGGATACAAAAATTCAAGTATTGCTTCTTAAACTTTTGAAGTGTCGACTTCCTTGTTCAATGATTAAAATTTCAAATTTTTAAAAACGAAGGTCCACACTCACAACCTCCAAACATCAAAATTGTGAAAAAAATCTAATTTAAAAAATAGATTCATTTAGTCCACTTTTGGAAAAAAAAATTCTCCAGGTCATTGTAGTTGATTGACCTCAAAAAAAAATCGCAACATCTTTCTTCTGTAGAAAGAAGGTGGGGAAGGCGGAAGGCAAGAGAAAAATATGCCTTCAATCAAGAAAATTAAGATGTTGAATTATTGCAAGTTGCATACATTATGCCCGTTTTGAAAACAATGTTGCCCATTTAGTACACGGTTTGTTATGTTGTAATTAATTAATACAATTGTAGTAGGTATTCCAAGTTCACATATCGCGTAATAAGGTGTTGTATTTATATCCGAGTCGGTTGCGTGCCGGTATGCGTATTTTTAAACGTCTAATGTGTTACCTACTGTAAAAAATGTAAGTTACATATAAATGGAAACCAGGCTCTTTCCAATGGTTTCCATACAACAACGTTAAATTCACCTTAAATAGTGTTTTTTTCTTCAACTTCACTCTTTTCAAAGTTGTAATTCTCACGGTGAAATCGCATGCGCGAAACGTTATACAAAGAGGTATTAAGGTATACGCCATACAATGTTAACTTATAGATGCCCAGTCGAATAGTACGCTTGTCAATTTAAGATTTAATGATAGGGGCGCCATTGCAGCTCCATACCACTCAAAACCGAGCAACAGTTTAAACGTATTTAAAAGAATTCAACTTTTTTAATAAGCTGAAAATTATTAGGTTGTTGGAGATTTTTCCAACAGTTTTGGTTTGGGCGAACATCAATCGGAAACGACCTTGCCCATCGTTCCAATTTTGAGCATTTGGGTAAATTTAAATTACTCGCTATATTAATGAAGCGTTATCGCTGCTCGCTAGTTAACGAAAAAAAGTAACCCATTTGGGTTAATTTTTTCGCCTCGTTCGCGTATTAATTAAATAGAACGTGCTGCCCAGTCGGTGATTTCCGAATCAGCGTGCTTCGCTGATGGGTCTGAACCGAATTATGGTAATGGATGAGCGGATTGTTGGCTGAGAGTCGAGAAGTTCACTGATGGGATTTAAGTTAATTATAGTATATTGAATTTATCTGCTTTGAAACGGTTTCTAGAGTTTAGATGGGTAACTTTTTGATCGATTTTTAGTAAACCCGGAGTGGAAATTTAATTAATATTCGTCAGTATTGAAGAAATTCCGCAATTAAAGTGAATTTGAAAATTTAAGAGGAGTATTAGTTCAATTGAAGGAGGAAAGAATTGCTTGCTTTAAAATGCAAAATTAAATACCTAGTTAATCTCAAAAAATAAAATCGTAATTTTTTTCATGAAAATTCCCAGCTTTGTTTTATACAGGATTCGAAATAGGAAATGGGTCTGAGGGAAATTTCCTCCTGTCTCCTCATTCAGTGATGTGCCGATAAGAGGGGAAGGGAGAGCTTCACCCCCAGGAAATTTTTTATTGTGAGCTGGGAAAATTGAACATTTCAACACATCAGTTGGGAAAATTGGACAGGAGGGATTAATTTTTTATTTGGAAAAATAAATAAATAAAATATTCAAGTTGGAAATCAAAAAAAAAATTCAATCGGGAAAATTAGTCATTTTCCCAAATGAAAATTGTTCATTCTATCAACTGAAAATTCATAATTTTTCCAAGTTGGAAATCAACAAAATTTTCACTAGTTAGTTAAGAAAATTCAACATTTTCCCAAGTTGGTAATCGATGAAATTTTCACTTGTTACGTGGGAAAATTAGTCGTTCTCCCAATTGAAAATCGACCATTTTCCAACTGAAAATCGATCAGAAAAATTTTCAATTGTCACAGTGGGCCAGATGATCAATCTAGCGTTTCAAAAATCAATTTCATAAGTTCCAATGTGAAAAAAAAATCCAAACACTTCGGTATTGTAAAAATTGACGCTGATTTCGATTCTATCAACTACTTTTAGGTAGACCCCTAAAATAAGACCCACAAGAGAGAGGTCAAAATCCAACATTTTTCAAAATTTTGAAAAAATTTCCAAAAGAATTAAGATGGGTGCTTAAATATAGGTTATCGATCATGCTGATTTCAAATATTTCAACAATTTTTGAGTATGACCCAAGTTGGGCTCACAAGGGGGTCAAAATCCAAAAATTTTCAATATTTTGAGATGGGTGTTGAAATATTGATTTTCGTTTTCGAATACGCAGATTTCCAAAATTTTCAAACATTCTTGTGTAGAGCCCAAATTGAGCCCAAGAGGGGATAAAAATCAAAATTTTTTCAATATTTCAAGATGGGCGTTAAAATCTAGATTTCTGAATTCGTTGATTTCTATCGCATATAATGTTGAATAAAATGAAAATTACCATAAATTATTTCAGTTTCATGAATTTGAATTGGAATTTTCATCAGTCCCCCCCCCCCACCCCTGGAAAATGATTTCGGTACGTCACTGTTCTCATTGTTAACCTTTAGATCGAAAAATTATTTAGTTGCATCAGAAGCTGAATGAAAAAGAGATTTTCAAACTGCTTGTTATGAATGAAAGCCATCCTCTTTAAATAGGCAGAAAATTCATTCAACTCGGAAATAATTTTTTTGAAAAAGAGAAAAACTTTCAGTACTGAGAGCTCGAAATTAGTCAATTTTCAAGTCAAGGAAATCAATTAAATTATGCACTTCGCCAAAAAAATACCCGAACACTATTTTTCAACCCCCCCCCCTTCCCCTTTCTCCAAAGATTGTGCAAAAAGTAAAAAATTAAGGGGGGAAAATGGAAGAAATCCTCAAACTAAAATTGATAAAAAAAATTGAGTCCCAAGAAAAAAATTGAAAAAACTTTTTTAAAAATCCATTTTCTTTTTTTTTACAACAGCTCATGTCTCATTTAAAGATATGTTTAAATCCAATTATGTTCAGTTACCTAAAAAAAATTTATAAAATTTTCTAATTTGGAAATGGGGGAGGAGTTTCCTCAGAGTAGGGATTGTGGACTGGCGGATTTGAATCGGTTCTTATCCTGCACGATTTCTATGGGACTTTCAATTTGAAAAAAAATAGTGCCGAAAACTACTACTTGAATGTTGGAAAATGTTTTGTCTAATTGAAGGTACCTAAATTGAAAAAAGATAACTGATTCTGATGCAAATTTTCATCTTATCGTAAAAATAAATTTTTCAAAATTTTTAACAAAGAATTAAAATTTTTATTTTTTTCTATGTGACAGAGTCTAAATAAGAGGAACCATCCAATCGATTTTTTTTTTTCACTTTTTAAACCTATTTAACGAACCGACTGGAAGTGGATTCAAGTCTGAAAAGTCAAAATTGACCGAGCCCAATAAGAAGGTACCTAACTAAATAACTTCAAGTGAAAACTATTAGAAATCTGATTTCAGGTTCCTTTCTGTTCTGAAAGCAGTTTTAGAGTATGAAATACTAAGAATCGAATAAAGGCTCACTTTCATTCAAAAACATCGCCCAACATTGTCTAATAAAAGTGGCTATGTGACCAAAAAATAATTTTTTTGGCTATTTTCATGTTTAAAATCCTCAAAAATCATCTGAAATAAGTGCAGATTTCAGTTCCCAAAAGTTGCGATAAAATTTTTATGATTTTCTATTTTAAAGAAGTCCCTTTTGCAAATGTTTCGACTTGAATGCACATTTTTCCAAATTAATATGTATGCAATTATGGTATTCGAGAAAGGGAACAAACTGATCCCTTCGTCTTTTCCCCTCCTCCCCACCCCATCAATTCGATAATCATATTTATTTCGAAAAATATTACGTGAAAAATTGTATCTCGGACTTTTCTGAAATTTTAAACTCGTTCTTCTATACGATCGATGCAGAAAAAAAATTACAGCCCAAAGCAAAAAAATTTTGCACGAATTTCAACTCAAATGGAATCCCATTCGAGAAAAAATTGGAAAATTTTGAAATTTTAGATTTTACTTCATTCCACTTTTTTTTATAGTGAACTTTTGAGAACATGTGAACATATTTTGGTAATTTTCAATAGTTTGGATACTTGATATTCATAAATCCGCGTAGTAGGAAGGTAGGAAGGTAGGAAGGTGCATACTTCCACTTAAATATACGATTAAAATGAGATTGTGACAATGAACTAAGTGTAATTTTCAACGTATCAAGGTACAAACCAACGCTTTCTTCATACCTTTCGTGATTTCCAGCTCGAACTTGGTCAAAAAAACCACATGAACAAGTGTTAAAGGCTCATCTTATATACGAGGATTTTTTTTTGTAACCGCAAAGGAGCGCTATGTCGTGCGTACGTGTATATGCGTGTGAGGCGGCAATCGTTAAACGTACAACGTACCTCTACCTATGCCTAGACCTCGCAGTATAATTGTGTTTTGTATTTTTCAACGTATGCCTCTTCCTATGTCTATATGGAGAGTACATATATAGCGACTGACGATGGCGATGGCGTATATTGAAAAGGCTGGTGCACGCCAACACTATACATAGATACATCGTACCGCATATTATGTAGGTATATGAACAGTGAACACTGAACAAGCGTATCCAATAAAATAATAATGAGTTCCTAAAATGAATACTTTATATGGGCTATGTATCGTTCGATTGAACCGAACGTAGTGTTGCTGAGTCGTCATCGCGACCGGTGTTTTGCGACAAGTGTGTGCTTACGAGGAAGCAAAGGGTTTCTTGGAAGGAGGGGAGTGGATTTTGATAGTTGGATGGATGAAGAGGTTTTGTGGTGGATTTTTTTGGTTGGGAGAAAGGAGATAAGTTTGTGATTTTGGGGGAATGAAATTTTGATCGAAAATACCTTGTTGGGCTCTGATGAAGTACATAATGACTTGATTCTTCACAAAAAAAAATTCGAAATAATTTAATTATTTCGAATTTTTTTTTGTGAATTTTTAACCTTTCTACTAAAGAAATCAGAAAATTAAATTGAATATTTTGGAAAAAAGACATCGATTTTTGATTCTCCGTTCTTTATTTCTTCTACTTAGCTCATTTTCACAAAAAAATATAAAGGTAACTACGTATTATTGATTCAAGTCATCTCATCATTTGTTTTGACAGCGGGATGAGATTTTTGTTAAACAAGGTGTCAAGAATTTGAAAATATGTGCTTATAGATCATAATTTTATGAGATACTAAGCATCTCCTAGTCCATGTTTCAAAAACTTTCAATTTTTAATTGAAAAAAAAATCAAAATAAATAAGAAAAATGTTGTAAAAAATTAATTGTTTGATTTTGAAAAAAAAAATAGTAAAGAAATGATGAGAAATTTCAATCAAAATACATTATAGGAAAATTTTCTTACCTAGTGTTGTGTTATGACTCATGATGACTACATTTATACAAATTAATTAGTAGGTATTTGAGGCCCATTCGATAATCTCATACTGATTTTAAAGAATTTAATAATCCATACACAGCTCACATTCCTGAATTTTGGTATTAAAGTATTGAAATTTTTGGTGTGAAATTACATATACATACTTTTAAATATTTATAATTTCCGGTCAGTTAACTGTAAAAAGTTTTGTACATATAAGTCTGAAGCAAAATTTCTCGTCAAATGGTTTAAAAAAATATAAATTTTTCGTGACAAAAACTTTGAATGAAGAATAGGTACTTGATGCATCATTTTTGAAGATTGTAATTTTTTTAATTTGATACTCAGTGAAAAAGAATATTCATTTTTCTGCATTGCTTGAAGAATTCTCAGATGAACTAGGGGAAAAAATTTGACAATTTTTAAGATAAATTTCAGAAAATGTTCAACAATAAAAAAAAACTTGTATAGTAATTTTTTTTTAAATTTTATATTTCATTTGAATGCTGAAAAATTTTTGAAAAATTCATTTTTTGAAGTTAAAACTGGAGTCTCTAATACTTTCAATATGATTTTTATTTGAAAAAATTTAAGCAAAAATTGAAAATGAATGACAAATGAGCAAATTTTTCAATTTTTTTTGATCTTTCAAGTGAAACTTTTGAGCGATTTTTTAAAAAAATGAACAGATTTTGCAAGTTGTAAATCTTTTTTGTGAATTGAAATTTGTTTGATTTTTTTTCTATTCAAAAAACCTAAAATATCCAGAGAAAAATGATACTTATGTTTTCTATTTACGTACTTTGAATATCTATTGCACTTTTAGGAAAAAATTTGAACCAATTTTTGGAAAAAAAAAAAAAACTTGAGAAATTCATAATTTCTGAGCTTTTTCTGTTTTGAAAAAACATTATCTCTATATGCTTTTAAAAAAATCCTAGAAATATGAGTTTTTAGAAACTAAAAGCTCACCTTATTTCTATTTTCAAATAAGTAGGTATTAAAAAATTTTAAAAATTGAAATTTTTGACGAATCTTTTTTTGAAAAAGTTTGAAAAAATGTGCCTGGCGAAACCTTATAATCAGCATTTTTTTGCAAGGTAAAAATAATGCTTTTGAGAGCCAGTTTTAGACGAGTCTAAACTCAAAAATATTTTATTTAGAAAATTTCAAAAATATTTGCTTTTTTGGTAGATAATCAAATAACTTCATTCAAAATCTTTGGAATATTTTTCGTCAATTCCTTTGAATTTCCGTCCATTTAAAAATGCCTAAATCAGTAGCTATAGGTAGCTACTGTTTTCAATTGCAGATTGGTCCGAAATTAAGGTACCTAGAAGTGAATTTTCATAGATTTAAAATGATTGACTAGTAAAATTGATGGAAAAACTATTTTTTTTTGTTTTTCAAACTGTTTAGAGAAATCTAATTGGTTTGAGAAAAAATTGTAGATTTGGGATTTTTTCAAAAAATCACCTCATTTCTGTATGTTTTTATTTTTTTATTTTCTGACCTCACCGGTATTTACTTGGGTTGTGTGTTTTTTAAGAAAATCCGAAAAAATAGGCATTAAAAATTTTATAATTCTTCCCTATAAAATCTTTTTCTGAATCTGCAGTCATTTTTATATTTTCTCCCCCTCTCTTCCGTTTATTGAACATTAGTTGAAGTTTCAATAAAAACCAAAAGAAAATTTTTGAGAAGAGGAAACCATCAAAAACTTTCTTTGGGTGAGATGCTGGCATGTTTTTAGGAAGGGGGAAGTAAATTTTTTCTACGTCGAATATATTTAGCGCATTTTCATCGAAAAAATTTTTTTATCAATGATGAAAAACAATTTTGGGTAAAAATTTTTTGTTTTCAATTTCATCAAAAATGGAGTCCAAAATTTGTTCTATTTAAACTTGAGGATGTATTCTTCGCTTTACAAGGTACAAAATGATTTCATAGTCTTAATTACTCTTATTAGAACGATTTTTTGAGAATTTTTTTTTTTTGATTCAAACTGAATCATTTTTTTGCCTTTCGTATTTTTTTTCGATTGTAAAAAACCTGGGAAGAAGCATTTTTTAAAATAGGCTTTTTCTTATTCTTTTTGCACATCAAACTTGGTTGGCTCATTCGAAAAAGAAACCTGAATTTAAAAGTTCATTACCCTTTCCTCTCTCAGCCTTTGCTTTCATATAAGTATTTTAATTATTTTTGAATTTCAGAATTATTTTATTGATATCGTTAGGCATAGTGATATTTAACTATATTTTCTTCATTGATTTCACTGAAGAAACAGCAATTTGATACAACCTCTTTTTTTTTGTTTCAGATCCATCCATTGTCGGTGAGTGATTCGAAACCTTGTTCACTATAATTAAGAATGCTTTGCCTATGAAAACCTTGAACCCACCTCGCGTGGACCTGGAACTGCTGCAATACTCGTCAAATTCAACCCTCGAACAACCCTTTACCAAAGAGACACCTTTACAAATACCCCCTCTCGGGCCACATACCCTCAATACCTGTTCAATACGCTTTGAAATCGAAAAAAAAAAGAGACGCCGGGAATACGTAAGGAGAAAAACAAGCGTGCAAATCGGGCAAGCACATAGAGGACGGTTAAAAATAAACAGTAATTTAGAAAAATTGACAGTTTGTAAAATGGGGGTCCGGGCAGCACATCTCTGGGTGGTCGAATATCGTCGTAACTCATCGGTAACTTAATTTCGCGCGTATCGAAATCATCAAGGGAGCCGCACACGACCGAAAAACTCGACGGGTCGTCCGCTGCTGCAGGTTTTTCACGCGTTTTTAAAATCACAATTAGAAATTGAGCCCGGTCCTTCGAAAATCGAATCTACGCTCGTGCACGAATTCGATCGTTAGCGTAATTAACGACGATGGCATGTTTAATTACTCGAGTTGTGCGATCGAACACGTCAGATAGGTTTTGGCGCGCTATTTTTATCGAAAAGGGGGGGAGGTGTAATTTGATGGGTAGATATAAGGTGTTTTAAATGTGGTTGATTCGAATGCCTGGAACTATTTCCAATGTGACTGTTTTTCTTTATCAGGATTGAATATTTAAATAGGTGTTCGAATAACAGATGGGAAATGGAACGAAAATTATTCCTCGATAAACCATCCGGGCTTTTTTGAAAAAAATACCGGCCTTGGATAAGGTTCTTATCGTCGAATAAACATCTGCCGGAGTTTTTGATTATTTCCAACGATGGTGGAAATGCGAGGCGACAAAGGGTGTGAAAAAATTTACAGGTGGAGGAATTTTTTCACATGTTTGAAATTTTTTTGGAATTGAGAAAAAAGTGCAGTAAAGAGTGGAGAAGGAAGTGAGAAGGGGGTCGAAAAATAATTCGGTTGCAGGTTTAGGCTTTGAGGTGGCCTATGTGTAGTTTTGAAGGAGTTATTTGTAAACTTAGCCTAGAAAATATGTTTTGAAAAAAAAAATTCATTCAATTCAATCTTTGATAGGTTCACAACAAAAATAATAAGTGAAATTATTATACGAATATTTCACATAATCGAATTAAAATCACTTATAAGAACATACAAATTGAACATGTAAAATATTCAAAATGAAAAACAACATTCGTACCTGGATTAAGACATTTCCCGAAGTATATTGCGAATGCAGACTCATCGTTTTTTAGGTAAAATAGACGCAGATAGGTAAAAAAAACCTGAACCCCAATAGAAATTGGCGATCTTTGCCTCGGTTTATTAGATTTTGAATTTTAAAAAGGTGCAAACGTAAAATTCAAAACTCACGTTCAGTTCGTCAGTGTGTCTGTGATGTTTGATCCGAACGTGATCACTCCGATTGACCGATTCTTCCATAAATTATTATAGTAACGAAATCGAAACCAAACCGTCATTCGAAAAAAATATCAACATTCGCACACACATACCATGCGTTGAGACCGAAAAAAAATGCGCATATAAATTATATTTTTTATTCTTTGTAATCCGTCAACTGAAATTTTTCGTTGGCGGTTAACGCGTTTGGTTACACTTCGCACGGGCTTGCTCCACTCTCGAACGTGTACACAGCGTACATGATAATTATCTTCCCCTACGCTTCTTTCTATTTTCCTCTATATTTTATTTATTAAGGAGAATACGAGAAAATTACCGATAAGACCACCCATTTAATGACAGCTTGCGATTGTAATTCGATGGCCGATTAACGGCGCCATCTTTTGTCTAACTTTTAAATAAGTATCAACGGGTAGTTTATTAAAGAGAGCCGGTCGTGGAATTTGAATATTTTTACAATTGGTCATTGATATCGATGGGTAAAAAGACTGTCGCCATTTTTACACCGGCGTCTTACGCTGAATACATAAATTATGCCAATTTCAACGCCGGGCGCAGTTTTTATTGGGTACCAAAATGCGGATGTTGATGGGATGCTGATACGAGTCATTAATTAAACGAGATTAGGATGCCTTATCCTTTCATAGATTCCTAATCGTATTATCGAACTTGGTGAATTCATTTCGATACGATTTCGGGATAGAAATGTGTGATTTTGATTTTGAGTTTTACAGGTTTCGTGTTTACTGCTTTAGTTAGTTCAGTGATGGAATTCAGTGAATGTGTTTTTTTGAATTTGAATAAATTTCATTTTATGGTGTTGATGATTATTTAATTTATAAGCTGTGTTTTATTTCAATTTCAATTTAGATGTATTACCGAAATGTGAACGATATTATATCTATAACAAGTAAGTTCATAATTTTTTCTGATCAGAATGACAAAATTAAAATAGTTTCTTACATAAATAGGTAGGCAGTCGTTATTTATTAATTTTTTGTGTGAAATTTCAACTCATTAATTGAATAGGTGATTAAATATGAAGCAGTTTTCTGTAGTAAAATGATTTCGATGTAGTTGGTTTAAATTTTTATTCAATTTTTTATAGCTCAGTTTCAAAAAAAGTCGTATGCTTGAGAAAAATGTTATGCATTAATGGTTGAAATTAAAAAAATGAATTGGAAAAAAGTAATGATTTAATTTTCCAACAAAAATACCGGCGAAAAAGGAAAAACATATAATACCTGAAAGTTGAAAAAAATCAATTAATCATTCAATATCAGATTATCAGATTCAGAAAAAAAAACAAAGAAAAAATGATTTAAAAATTGAGAATGATAGAAAGAAAAAACTGAAAAAAGTAGTTCAATTTTATTAATATTTTTAAATAAAAAATAAAATGAAAAGTTTCAATAATAGTTGAAAAATTTTTGTAAAAATAAATCAAGTAGCTTATAAGCGCAAGACAAAATTTTTTCGTTTCAACCATTAAAAAAAATAAAAAATGAATAAAATGAAAAATGATTGAAGAATGAAGATTGATAATTCATAATTCAAATTTCAATTATTTTTATAATTTATTTAATAAAATTAAAATACTACCTATTAAAAGGATTTAGAAAATTTTAAAAATTTTTAAAAATAAATTTAAAAAATAATAAAATTTTAAAAAAATAAAAATTTTCTTCTTGCATTGTGTAAAAGATCTTTCTTATCATTTTTTGGTTTTCCAGTACAGCTGTGTAAACCCTTCTTCCACGATATCACAGTGCACAATGCCAATAAAAATTGGGAAAAATTTGTCAACATGGAATTTTATCTAAGTTTCTAAGTTCAAACTTTTTTTCGAACTTTTAAACTTATTGTAAATGCATTAATACCTCTTTAAAAAATATTATTAATCAATAGTTAACTTCTATACGCTTCATTTTGTATATTTAAGTCAAGGTAATGTCCTTTTGAAACTGCCTACGTGTAATTTTTACATCTTAAACCCGGCACAAGAACATGTCTAATCGAGTGTTTAATTTCATTTTACAGTTTTACTCATCTGTAGTTCTCAGATATTAGCGGCGAAAAATATGGCTCCGAAAAAACAAGAAGAACCCGAAAAAAAACCATTAATCGGAAGGATCGGTACGAATTTAAAAATCGGTATAGTTGGATTACCAAACGCCGGAAAATCGACGTTCTTCAACGTACTCACCAAAAGTCAAGCTGCTGCTGAGAACTTTCCATTTTGCACCATCGATCCGAATGAAAATAAGTACCTTAAGCTGCGTATTGTTATCCTCAAACTACGGCGAATCTAACTTTGAATTGTTTTCAGCACGTAGGGTACCTGTTCCAGATCCTAGATTTGATTATTTAGTGGAACACTACAAACCAGCGAGGTATTTGAATGAATTCTCTTCAAGTTGTGTTTTGTATTCGTTGAAGATAAAATGAGTTTTCGTTTCAGTAAAGTGCCAGCGTTTTTGAATATAGTCGATATTGCTGGTTTGGTAAAAGGTGCTGCCGAAGGGCAAGGGCTCGGTAATGCTTTCTTGTCACATATAAAAGCTTGTGATGCTATTTTCTACCTAAGTCGTAAGTATTGTACTGGATTTTGTATATTTTGACGAAACGATCATGACATTAGTCGATGGTTTTAGGTGCTTTCGACGATGACGAAATCATCCACGTTGAAGGGGACGTGAACCCTGTCAGAGATTTGGAAATTCTACAACTCGAACTTAGATTAAAAGACGAAGAAACTTTGAAAGCAGCCATAGAAAAAATTGAAAAAAATGTTCTCCGCGGTGATAAGAAATTGAAAACCGAATACGTGAGATAATCTTTTTCCTTATACCAAGCTGGCAATGACCGTGAACTTAACCGTGCCTCTATTTCTAGGATATTTACATGAAAATCAAAGCACACCTGATAGACGAACAGAAACATATTAGATTTAACGACTGGAGTGCCGCTGATGTGAGTTGAAATTGCCATATGAATTGGAATAACTAGTCAAGAATGAAATTTCATATTGCATTTGCTTTTTAGATCGAAGCTCTCAATAAATTTTTGTTCCTCACGGCGAAGCCAGCTATTTACCTGGTGAATCTCTCCGAAAAAGATTACATTAAAAAGAAAAACAAATGGTAAATAATCTCAATTAGATTACTTGGGGAATTTACTCTGTTCTGAGTATCTGTTTCGTTTTAAGGCTGCCGAAAATTAAAGAATGGGTCGATGCCAATGATCCCGGTGCTCTTATTATACCATTCAGTGCGATTTTCGAAAATAAAATATCAGATATGCCAGAAGACGAAAGGCAGGCGTATATGAAAGAAAAAAACGCCACCAGGTAACCCGATTGAATGTCTTAATTCGTGATCATTGTATTCGACTCTAATTTTCGTCAATTCAGTGCATTAGATAAAATAATCGTTCAAGGATACAAAGCACTTCAATTACAATACTTCTTTACTGCTGGCCCAGATGAAGTTAAAGCATGGACGATTCAAGTGAGAAAATATTTTTTGCAAAATCTGATTCGGATTCGTGATTTGATTATGAAATCTGTTTACAGAAAGGTACAAAAGCTCCTCAAGCTGCAGGCAGAATCCATACAGATTTCGAGAAAGGGTTTATTATGGCTGAAGTAATGAAATTCGACGACTTCAAAGCTGAAGGTTCTGAAAACGCTGTCAAAGTAAGTGCCTCAGATAATGCATATTAAAAAATTTTCGTATTCGATTTCCTATCTAATATCTTTACAGAGCGCCGGAAAATACCGTCAACAAGGAAGAGGATATGTTATCGACGACGGAGACATTATATTTTTCAAATTCAACGCCGGAGCTGGTTTAAAAGATGCCAAGAAAAAAGCCTAATACTTGATGTTTATTGAATAAAAATATTTTATTGACGTTTTATAAAATAGCTAACTACTTTTTAATTCACCAATTAGAAAAAAAAGAGATCTTGACCGCTGACCAAAACGTATAAAATTAGCGTATTTTACACAGCAATATACGCCGCCAAAATGATAAATAATATTCTACGTTAGATGGGGGAGAAAACGACAAATTCGTGTTCCGATAACAAATCTAAAAAATAAATTCTACAAATAAATAACGATTATAACGATGATCCCATTATACAATAAGAGTAAAAATTCAACACATCACAAATGTACAGCTTGATACTTATCGCGGCTAATTGAACCGGTTCGATTGTTTTTTGACAGCTCGGTGATTTAATCTTCCTTAGTTTCACCTTCGTTGGTTTTTTTTCGTTGATCGTCCTGTTAAAAAAGGATTCGAGGGGTGAGTTAGAAATCTTGGTGAGTGAGAGAGAATCCGAGATGTTTTTTTGCATCATATATCCATTAAATTGATCAATTTTTTTGTCTTTATCAAGCATCAAAAATATTACTGTCAAATTTCAAACTTGTTATTTTATTATCAATTTTTTAATATTTGTGTGAAGTTTCTTCTAATAATAAATTTCCGATTTAATATTAAAATTATTTGATAATTGACACTAAAGTTGCTGTTCGTTTCCAAAGGCAGAGCAAAGTACAATGACACGAATGACATTTGTAACACGTATCGAACAGATAAAGATTACGACACGTAAATAAACCCAATATTTATCTTACTGACAAAAAAATATATCCCAAACGAACATAAACCGAGATCAATGTGCAATTGATGATCTTTCGTATCCATTTTCAAAACATAATATTGAAATGTTGAAAAAACACCCAAGACTTTACGACAGCCGAGTAATAATATAACTTGTTTATCACGCTGAGAAGAAAATTACTCATACGTACTTTGTTATTGGACATTCGTTCATGAAGCTTTTGTGGTATAACCATAGAAGTAGTGATGGTATTACCGAGAAATAGTACGAAAAATAATACAGCTAGTACCGGCACCTGAAATGTAATCGGATTATGAGTATGGATATAGGCACGAGACTGGTACAAGTTTCACGCTGAAGGTTAGCACCATACCTGCCATGTGGCTTCTGAATGATATGATAGTTTGTACAAAGTGTAAGCGTTATAAAATTGGAATGCATATCCAGCGTATAAAAATGGTAACAAAAAGCTAAGTCCTCGCCACATCCACGAGTGGAAACCTTCAATGGTAATATCCATGTTGTGCCTTTCGCCAAGGGCTTTCAATCGGTACAATACTCCTTGTTGGTAAACAAACTGCAAATATTGGATTATACCTGAAAAATTGATCGGGTAATTAGTACTCGATACAAGTGACCTTAGGTGTAGGTGATTTGATAATGATGACTTACTAATGAACACATTGAAGTACATGAATTGCTGTCTGAATAAGTACCAAGGTGCTGTGTTGGGCCAAATTAATAATACTCCGGATATAACGGTAGACATAAAATGATGAAACCTCCACCAGCCTTTTATACGAGAGCCATTTACTTTTAATATACTTTCACGTATTGTTAAAGTGCAGTAATACCATACGAGTAAAAATAATAGTATTATTTCGAGAACTCTGAAAATCAATGATAGATTTAGCGTTTTGAAAGTAGAATCTGTAAGAAGATTGAGAAGCTCAAATGATATTTACCTAACATTGGTAAACAAGTTGATTACAGCTAATATAAAACCAATCACGCTGAGAACTAATTTGAATTTTTCGTATTCATCTTTATAACGAAATCTGCAACGTAAACAATACTTGGTGAATAAATTTCAAAACAATATAAATGATTACAAAACAAATTCCATACCTGTCATTTTTATTCAAAATAGACACGTTTAATCTGCCAAGGATAATTTTCAAATATAATCCATTTGGTTTCGGTAGTACTTGCTCTATATCGCCCAGCTGCCTTTTACGTTTTGAAATCTCGCTGAATAATTTATTCACCTCATCCGGATCATTCTTTTTACGAATTCTGCAAACATTTTGGTATGTTTGAGTAACACTGAGAGAATAACGAAGTGGTATAGACGACTTACTTTTTCAGAGATTTCGATATGATGCCAAGTCTATACCGATGATGATTCAATTGCTTAACGCATTTTTCTTGTAATTCGCCAACTTCTTCGAGCTTTGAGACGTATTCTCTGTGTAAATCCTGTGAAAATGTCAACGTGTGCGTGTTTTTTTAGATTGGAAGATAACACCATGGAGTGAACGAAGAGAAACACTTACGTCTAGTTGTTTGAATTCGCCATCTAAATCTAACAGGTTCTTCGAGCAATCTTCTATTTTATCGTATTCCATGTCGATCGTGTCCGCAGGAAACTTGACTGTTGATCGAGGTTGAATTTAAAAAGCACAACTTTATATAGAAGTATCAAATGTTCATCGATTAGTAGAATTTTAGCAATAACCTCTCCGGTAACATTTGCCTTATTCTTATCACAACCTCTATCATTTTTGTTCTCGAGTGACCTAAAGTTAGAATAGAAACGAAAGTTCAAGGTTTTCTAGCTTTATCACCTGATTCCAATCACATTTCTAATAACTTTCGAGAACTTTTAATAATCAACTAACGACGTAATTGATGATGTAATGGCAATGCTACCGTTATTTTTCAATGCTTTTTCGCGCATGTATGACGTCATATCGAGAAATGTGGAGGGAGAAATGTGTGGAAATGTGTTTTGAATAAAGTGATAAGAATTTTGTATTTTGCGGAAAATATCTTTCATTAAAAATTTTACTAAAAATAATATTTTTAGTAAAATTTTTGATGATATATTGTAATTAAGTGATGAATTTTAATCAAGATTGAAACACCCGTTACAAAATGGAAGTGTAAGTATCATTACTTTGATTCTCAATTTATGCTGATTTGATGCTAATAATCCGGTGTCATTACAGAAAAAATCCTCAAGCTGCTATTCTATCCAACTACGAAGTGAGTAGAAAAAAATATTAATCAGATTACCTTCAAGTATGCATAGAACAGATATCAATTCTTCTCTATTGTAGGTTCTCTCCTTGATGAATGAGATCAAAGCAGCCAAAGGTTCTAGCAATCAAGAAGCCACTCAACTAGCTACGATTTTATACGAAGTAATTTTTCCACTCATTCTTGACGGAATTCTCCAACACAAGTCCAACTTTATATTAATTCTGTTCTAGACGTCTCACTACCTGCAAGAGCTTCCGTGTAACGAACAAGATAAATCAAAAATCGATAAACTAATGAATCTCTTGAAAGATTTCACGCCACCGTTAACGAAGCTAGAAAAATTAATGATTTGTAATAACCCGCCCGAAAGTGTTTTACAATTCTCTCTGGTGAGCAATCATGGTTAATTTTAGTTTGAACTCAAAATTTATCTGTATCAACCAAATTTTTTCTCAGATTGTCAAAGACCTGGAAGAAAAACAAGACGAATCCGAAATTGTACAATGGTTGGAAAAAATCAACGATATAATGAAATCGTGATGAAAAATTGGCACAAAAAAGGTTTATTCGCAAAAAAAAACCGAGACAATAAAACTATCAAACTGGTAACTAAACGTGTAAATCTATATTGATTAATTTAAATTCCTTATCAGTTAACATTTTCCATTTATATCCGAGAATTTTGGAGACCTCTTGTTCAGTTTTTTCGTACGATTGGCAGGTCGATTTTATCCATTGGTAGTTTTTCTCACTCCAGGATGGATTTTTGGGCCAATCGTTTCGTAAGATTACTGCATTGCGACGAACGTGGAAGTATTTTAGGTCTCGTACGTGGGCTATTAGGATTAGAATCGTCGCTGTTGATATTCGTTCTCTAACGACCTAAAAATTGAAGGAAATTGGTAGAGAAATGTGTAAATTTCAACAAAAGGAAGTAGAACTTACCAAAGTATGCAAGTTAGGGCAACTTTTGCTCAAAAATATCAACTGAGCGTCTATCCTTTCGTTAAACGATTTCAGTTGATGGAACCTAGGCAACATTTTATGTCCAAATATTCGCAAAGTATCCGAGTAAAATTTTACAACCAAAGCTACAACGTCTGCTTCCACCTTTTTATGGAAATATTTATTAAAAATTGACATTTTTTCACAGAAATCTTCTTCAAAATTCTAAATTAGGTAGATACCTTGATTTTTGGCGACGTATAAGTGATCGAATACACCGGAGCACATTCTTGCCACAGAAGATTACGTTCTTTGTTCGATTCGACGTGCAAATGCACTCGTAAATATGGATTTTGTTTTCGGCACAGTTTCCAAGCTTTGGCTGAAATTGGTTTCACATCCTCGGGGGTGTATGAATTTTGAACTATATGCAAGTGACGCAGTTTAGTGTCGGCTAACAAACATAAAACGTCATCGCCTAAACTTTGAGGACTGATTACCAACTCCTAATTGGCATTGAAACAACGAATTGAAAATATTTTGTCAAAAAGTAGATTTTTATGATTAATTGGGCCTGTCCAGAAGGCGTTCGATATAAATATATTATAACAATGATGATATGGAGTAATAATAATGTGATATTTACAGGTGTCAAATGATTGGAAAAAATTTTAATGTGTTCTATGCTGAAATTTCAAGACCCGTCGAGCTAGAAATTGATACGAAGGGGTTGTTCTGTGATTCATCAACATTTTCTTTGTAATTGAGTAGCTATCTTTTCAAAAATAAAAAAAGTGATTTTTTGATCGCAGGAGTTTCATTTAGTTTTCAAATGTGATTATCTGACGAAGGAGCTCGAGAGAAAATACCAAAGTCCAGAATGAAAATATGAGCAAATCTACTTCAATAGGCACCCAATTTTTACCTGTAAATTGAGGAATACTCCGGCGTGAAGCAGTGGGCATTGAGTTTTGCTTATATTAATCAGTACTAATTTATTCATCTTTAAGCAATGAGAATAACAGATTTGATCGAGTAATTGTAAAGCTTCGTGCGAATCTAGCATCAAATCAGTCAATTGGAGGTCTCGTAAGGCTGGCAAATTATTCATGAGTTTTTTCAAAGCATCCAGTAATTTTCCTACGAACGAGTAATCAATCTAAAAATTGCTTCTTCATTTGACCCATAGATCTAGTGATGACTCACCTCCAGTTCCATAAAGTTTGGTTTCATTTCTAGTAGCCATATTACAAGGAAATGTATACCGGAGACTCGTAATCTGCGATGCAATTCCTTTAACGGCGCAATTCGGATTATTCTTCAATTCGGAGTAAAAAGAGATCATGTTCATAAACTCGTACAAATTATAAAAATTATTAATCGGCTTAAAGATCAAAGTTTTAATATGTCTTCCAACAGTTGTCAAGCATTGCTGCGTCTTCAAATGATCCAGCATGTACTATTAAATGAAAAAACCTCGAAATTACCTTCAAAGTCCCACCATCTCAATAATTTTAATCGAGAAACTCACCTGCCATCCCGAATAATAATTGAACAGCCTTCTGGTAAGCGTTTTATCATCGAATACGAAAATCCTCCAGACATTGGGCAAATGAAAAACTCGATGCCATGATTTACACACCAACGAAGCGTAATATCTGTCCTGCATCGTCAACTGGGAAAACACATTTTCCAATAAGAGATCCGGTAATTCGGACCACGCAGATTCTTCAAAATCCTCCTCCGGTTCATTGGCATCTTGCTGGAATCCGCCGAGATCTGGCTGTACGTCGAAAAAGCTCCTGCCGTCGTCGTCGTATAAAATTTCTCTCGGCGAAAACCTGGATTCTTCGGCTACTTGACTGGCTGCTTCGCCATACAGAGCTTCCAGTAAAGCGTCGTATTCGTCTTCATAGCTGTTTTTGAATTTCGCGTTTATTTTATCCATTTCGCGGGCATTTGAATTTAAACGAAACGGAGGAAAAGGCGAACGAAGCTAGAAAATTATACGTTTGAATTAATTATATAACAGGAAGAAAAAGCTACGTTAATGTACGAAGTTCGCGAACACGGTTTAGCCAAAGTGTTTGGGCATAAGCCAAAGTTTTAAAAAAGCGAAACATTTAAGACTAAAATAACTCGAAGCGATTGTCCAATGCGTAAATACGACAAAGAGTAACCTTAAATTGAAGAAATCACACGGGTCGGTGCTCGATAGGTGGCAAAAATGATGAGCTGAATTATTTCGGCTGGAGGTTCTGTATTTTATTTTTAAAAATAAGAGTCAGTTGGATGAAAAAAAATCAATAAAAAATGAGAATTTTTGCGGAGAAAATTTGCAAATTCAAAGGTTATCAACCTATTTCCGGGTTTTTGGCATCTAAAACCCTGGTGATTATTTTTGACCTAAATGTTCGTTACACGTTTATTGCCAATGTTTTGATAATTTTATTATAATACATCATCTGACCAGATGTGATGTAATTTCTATAAATTATTAGGAAGAAAAGAGTGCTATGTACTTGTGGATTAATACATTTTATATTAAAAGTAGAATATCATGCTGATCTTAGTGCTGTGATAATGAAACACTGAACTTGAGCCATGCTTCGTTTAATTTAGTCTTCAAAGTTCAGATTCAGACCTCACATAATGAGTTCTGCGTTGGCTCACTAGTTCACTCGTACAATGTATTTCATCGCTATAGAGAGGAGTTTCGCATTCTGATGATTTTTTCCCGTCGAATTTTTCGAGGAATTTTCTAAATTAGATAAAGAAATTCGGATCGAAAAATTGCACGAGTTTGCGTTTTTTTAAAATTATTATTATTTTCAAAAGAGCTGCCAAAAATTACAGATTTTTCGAAGTATTAAAAAAAGTATACACATTGATGTTTTGATGTTTGGCAGAGTACATTTTCTTTATCTAGAGATAAAATGAGACGTATTCTAAACACAGATGCAATAAAAATAATATGTATTTGGAGTTGAAAATACTAAAAATCGTAACAGTTACGAACATGAAATGAATAATAAGTATAGGTATTGCTTTCAATTTACTGTAATTTTATCATTAAATTATTATATGCAACCTACCTATTGACATTGACAAAGAAAAAAGTCATCTGGTATTTTTTATGAGTAGAAATTTTAATTTCAGAAGGATACAAATGAGGGCAGAAAAATGAATCGAAATTTGAGGAATTATTGGTCAATTTTACTTATATCGGACTTTAAAATTAAAACTCTCCTCTTTTACCATCACGAATGTAATGTAGGTAATGTCGGGGGAGGGGGAGGATAACTAGTTAGTCAAAGAATCAAAAATTTTAGACAGTTTGATTTTTTGAATCACAATTTAATTTTAAAATTTTTTTCTCTTGCCAACTCCTCCAAAAAATTGAAAATGTTCAAACAAATACCTTGAAATAGAAAACTATCCGTCTAAATGCAAGTCTAAAATACTTAAGACAACTAAAAAAATGAAATGATAAGTTTCAAAATCGAGAACGTTCAATTCTTCAAAAATTGCCAATAATTTAAAGTTTTGAAAATTTCGAAAAATTGCCTTGATTCAAATTAATTTTAGAGCTCACGTCAATTGGTTACCATCTAAACCGAAAAGTTTTTTTTTAAAAAAAAATTAACGTGTTTTATAGCTTTTTTAATTTTTTTTTTGAAATAGCAAAATTAAAAAAATGATAAAATATAAAGTTTTTTTTTTTTAAATCGCTTTCTGGTTTCGATAGTCGCTATAAATATGTACTGTATGTAATCTTAAAAATTAATTTTAATACTTTTTTTTATAAATTTTTGAAAATAAGTACTTGATTTGGAATGTGAATCCCTTGGATCTCTTTCCTCCCCCTCCTATGGGGTTTGGTGATCCATCACGTTGTTGTTGTGATAAAGATTTGAGATGTTTCAAAAATTTTTCATCAAATAGTGGAATAATTGAAACTGCGATCATTCTATATTATAATTCATCAATATAGCACTTGATTTACCTGTAAGTATTGCAACTATATACAATAAGTATGTTGTATCGGAAAAGAAAAATTAATTATTTCTCAATTATTTATTACAGATAAGATGGCCTCTATTATTTTGAAAACAGTGCGCGAGACGCAGCCAGATACGCCTTTTAAATGTGGGATTTTATCCACATTTGCATATTTTATCGATAAAAGATTCGAAATCGCCTGCTTAGGAAAAGAGTTTAACGAAAATTCCACCGCAGTCCCTGAAAATTGGCTTAAAAACATCCATACTTTTCAGCTGAACGATTTCGAATGTCACATGGCAATCTATTATATTAAACGCGCTAACCAACTGTTTACATTAACGTTTTCCATGAGTTCTATGGATCACATGCTCGGAATCACAATTGTCGTGAGTGAAAATTCAAACTATATCACGTGTTAGAGTTTGATAAAATTATGTTCGTTTCTTCATTTTCAGCATATATCATCTCATCGTTCATATGCAACTGCTTTAATGAAATCTGAAATCAATGGCGTACTTTTCAAAAATGAATATCGTAATATGCTGTATGCTGTTGGTATCCATGATCGTCTTCATAAAGAATTCAGAATTCCGTAAGTTAAAGTGAATTTAATGATTACTTATGTAAAAGTGGTTTAACCCTACGACACCACACTTCAAAAAAAGTTGTTTACCGAATAATTTTCTAGCGCTGGACCAAAGTTTGGTATGGCATTATAACTTCAAGGGGGTGTACATAAATGTTCAACGTTTCATCTCCCTTGTTGGACAAATTGTCTACTTTTGTTTTTGAAGGGGCAGAAATTTTGGAAAAAAATACGTTTTTTTCGTTTTTATTCCCATTTTTTTTGCATTGAATGAAAAGTGGAGGGGATGAATTTGCTACCCGACAGATACTTGTGTATCTATGCCCTACTCGTTCGTGTATAACAATTTGCCGGTCCTTTTGATTTGAGGAGGAAAAAAAATTAAAATTCGAGCCAGTCCAGGTTTATTAGGAAAATGCCTGCCCCTTCAAATGAAAAAGTAGGCAATTTGCGAATCCGCGGAAACGATCGGTGGGGTAAGCGCGCATAGGTACAAGGAGGCGTTACCACCCGATCACTCGATCCTGCCCGCGTAACGCAAGCAAAAAACCGGTCCGTGACATTTGTCACATGTGTGGTGTCGGCGGGTTAATTCTAGAAATGTTTCTTTTTTAGAGTAATACTAGCACTGATGGACCAGCCACCAAATAATTTGTTACAGATTGGAATAAGTCACTAAGTAAATTGTATTATTCGAAAAATAAAGTTTTTTTATTTGTATCTTTCCTTGAATCATATTTCACGAGTATTATTTTGCTACTTTTATGAAAACGTAAAACAGCTTTCAGATTTAAAATTAAAATTATCCAGTAGAATAACAGCATCAATCCCAAACTGTATTCTTCATAAATTTCTCTCTTGCATGAAATATACAACTGAGAGCAAAAGACATACTATAGTCATGGCAGCGTAAAACTGCATCAGAATACGTTTCAGGATCAACAAAAATATTTTTAGTTAAGGCTATCAAAATTTCATCTCATGAAAATCCAATGCAGAATATCGGCAGTAGATAATGGCTAAAATGGCCATTTGGCTGCTGAAAGGTGATTTTCCTTTCATTATTTTTTCTCAACATCAAAATGAAATTTTTGAGGAATTTTCAGAATTAAGTGAAGAAATCGTAATCGAGTTATTGCATAAGTTTCAAAAGAACTGCCAAAAATTGCATATTTTTTGAAAATATTAAAAAAAAATCTCCGTTGATATTGGAAGACTTCATTTTCTTTATCTCGAGATAAAATGAGGTTTAAGTATTTTGAACACAGATGCAATAAAAATATGTACATGTATTCGAAATTAGAAGTAGATATAAATAAATTATTTGAATAAATGGTAACAGTTTTGAACATAAAATGAATAAATAATAAATAAAATAAGTAGTAAGTTGAATTTACTGCAATTTGGATTCCATTTTGGTGATATCATCAACAGCCTGTGAACAAATTAAAAAATCATTAAGTATTTTTTATAATGAGTAGAAATTTTATTTTAGATGGATATAAATAAGAACAAAATTCATCAAAATTTGAAGAGTAGTCAAAAAAATCGAAAATTTCCGACGTAGATACATTTTTTCAATAGTCTCAATTTTGATTTTACCCTTTTCTTGATTCTGATTTTTCTAAAAAATTGAAAGTCTAAAAAGTGATGGAAAACTGAAAAAATGCAATGCTATAAGTCTTCAGACTTGAATTTTGTCACCCTCTGTTCCATCTGTAACTAGGTGTTTTCTCTTCCCAATCTAAACTTTTGAGTGAGAAATGTTCTCGTGTTTCAAAAAATCAGGATTATTTAAATTCTGTCTTGCCAACAATTCTTTCAGTTTCTTTCTTGAATTTGTTTTGCTAGATCACAAAGATGGAATGTATTTCCACAATTCAAATGACCCTCCTTCTCTTGATTTTTGTTATTTTAGAAGAAAATATGTTTCAGTATTGAAAGGTGGATCGAGAGTGTTCAACGGTTCACTCATTATAGGCTTGAGAGGATTCATCACACCTCTGAATTATCACCAGTGATCTAAAAATAATTCGAATTTTATCGAAAATTGACTAAAAATGATTTCATTAATATGAGATTTTCAAAATTTCAACTATTTTTGTTAAATTTAGAACATTTCTGACACCATTTCTAAATTTTTTTCAGCAGTTTTAACAGTTTTTCGACGACTTTATGCAATTTTAACCAAAATTTGAACGATCTTTGCAATTTTCATGTTTTTGCCTAATTTTAAACTTTTTAAAATATTTGAACTGAGTTTAAAACGAATTTGTTGTTCATTGATCAACTGGCATTAAAAAAAAGCATTTTGAAATTGAAAATTTTGAATTTTTTGCTTTTTCTGGGGAGGGGAGAGGGAGGAGGAGGAGGAAAAAGAGATTAGAGAGAGGGAGGTTGAACATATGTAGACTTGAAAATTCCTAATCGAATACTCAATTAAATCATGTCCTTTAAAAATTATAAAAATTTATATAAATTACTTAGAAATACACCTCAAGCTCATGGTCTTCTTTTCTGCGAACTTTTGTAATAAAATTTTTTGAAAAAATTGGCAAATTTCTTGGAAAAAAACATTGTAAATTCAAAAACGTTAATGTGTCTTCCAATTTTCAAAATTTCATTCACTTTCCCAAACTCATCAGTTGCATTTTCTGCATTTCAAATTATCAAACAAAATTACTTATTACAGAAATGTCCATAAAAATTGTTCTGATACATTTTCAACTTTTATTGAAATTCATCAAGTTCAATTTTTCATTCCTTTTTTGACCCTTCCTCCTTTCCCCTCATAATCAAATTCTTACAGCGAAAAATTCCTCCCTTAATACCCAATTTTATCTCTATTTCTTTATTCTTTGAAAAAATTCACCTCTAAAATTGTAGCCATACTCCAAGCTTGAGTAGGACACGAAAATGGGCAAAATGCAGCATCTTTGTTCGTCAGCTCAGGTAATCCTTTCCAATCGGATTTTTTCAAATGAATATAATGATTTGCTAAATACGATTTACACTCCGAAAGCACTTCTTTGATCAAATTATTATTTCCCAAAATGGAAGCGAAATGGACGCGAGCTCTTAAGTAGAAACCAACTGGCCACAGCCATTCCTAAAATAAAAAAGTGATCATTGTAAAATACAATTTGTAAAATTGAAAAAAGATACTGAAATTAGTCACTGACAGGGCCTTGATGATAATTAAACCCATGAGCTACTTTGGGATCAGCTGAATCGTTGCTATTGTCGTAATATCCATTATAAGCCCAGTCTGCCGGATCCAACGTTTTCATTCCTAATGGTCCCAAAAGTATGGTTTTCATGGTTTCCAAAGCAAGCCAGGCGTTTTTAGGAGTGAATAGCTCCGGCGCCTAACGAAAAAGTTCTCGTAAGAGCACAATTTCTAAAACTTTGATTACATATAATGAGACTATTCAATACTTACCACAACCATAGCGACGCAATAATTACATCTTAATTGATAATCAGTCCAGGGCTGGGTGGCTCCGACGCAGTCTTTATAAATACCTTTTCGATGGACTAAATCTGGCCTAGATTCGTTAGGATTCGGAGTAGTCGGAATCCAGAAATATTTTTCAAAATTAGCTTGAAGTTTTTCATCCCATTCGACATAAGTCCATCGAACTTCTGAGCCTAAAAAATACAACTAGTTCAGTAAATAATGTCAAATGTATTCGAATTGGGTTAAAATTCCAAATTGGATACCAGTTTATCCAAATTAGATGGCTAGTAAAACAAAAAATAATCATGAAAGAGGAGGATCAAATGAAAAATATCTATGAATTTTTTTTACCATTAGTTCCTTTTCGAGTGACCGCATCATACGGATAGACACCTTTTTTGTTCATTTCACTGAGCCAGTGGATCGAAGCTTTGGATAATGCAACGATTTCAATAGCTGATCCATCACGAGGTGTAGCAGGCTTCCCTCTGTTTCCAGCTTTATCGCTAGAGCCCATTTTATCCATCCAGGTTCCACAATTCCATTCGTTGCCACCGAATACGAAACCTTGGACAAAAAATCACAAAAATTAGAATCACGAATTTAAAATAAAAAATCATAAAATGATATTTCGGGATTTTACCGGTCACTGGGTGAACTCCGATTTGATTATCGAAACCAGGACCTTTCATATGAGCATCAATACCAGGTCCTGCATTTCTCTCGCGGAAAGTCAGACCTTGAAAATGTTTATTCATCGCTTCTTGTATGACATCGCTCAACGTTTGATCCTGTAAATTGAATCGAATAATTGAAAAACAATTCTGCACCATTTTTGGCAATATCTGGAGTCCGGACTCGATATACCTGCCAAGATTATGAAGAAAAAAAAGTAGATGCATTTTGAAAGCAATCCAATCTTACCTGAGAGACCAGTGGTGAGTCATCATTGGGGTATAATCGATTAACTTTATCAGAGAGGAGTTTTTCTCCACCAGGAACAATGGAAACGTAACATTTAATGGTATACAACCACCACCAAACAGCATCGCGACAATTAAACCTAGCATTATTGCCTCCGTCTAATAAATTCGGCACCAAGCCATGTCTCAAGCACCCAGCATATGCGAGAATAATGTATCTACAACCAAGACCAGCATTATTCGAGGGTCTAGCTTGAATTTTTTTCATTTTTATTTTACCTTGCTTCATCGTAACGACCTGTGAGTAAAAATAATCCACGTAGGGAGATGAAAGTATCTCTACCCCAGTTCCTCATGTAACCGGTGGCGAAATGGGGTAATCCTGCGGGGAAAAATGATTTTCAGAACTATTTTGAAATAGAATTTGAATAGGAGACCAAAACTGGATTACCTGCTGAGAAAGAAACACACAGAGGAGTCTTTTTATCACCAGCCAATTCTGGCTGAGGTGGATTCAGTTTACTTGACAGAGGAGGTAATGGACTAGATTCGACGTATCCTCCGAATTGAACCGAACCAAGGGCTAATAATTTATAAAATTCGGATCCTTTTTGAACTTGGCTGTGGAATAAGAATGCATTTAGACGCATTAAATAAAAAAAAAATTAAAATTAAAAAAGACATCAACTCACTCAGCCATCAAAGACCATGCCAATTCGACTATCTCTTTGTAAACATAATTAGTCAATCGATAAAAGTAACTTGGAACAAGATAACGAGGTATTGCTCTCAAAGGCTGATAAATTTCTTCCAATTTTTCGCCAAATTGTTTAGTTTCTATTTTATTCTTCAGTCTGTTGATCGTATAATCAATCATCCAATCACCTTCTCTTAAATTTTGGCAAATTGGATGTCCCAGGTCGTTATTGAAAGCGATGGTATCTAAAGCTGAAAGCATTCCTGCAAAGCATACCACAATTACTTGAAAATTTATCAAAATTTTGTTGATTTTTGATCAGAAATAGAGTCTGAATTGTTACCCTGTAATCCGCAGTACACAAAGGGTGAAAAATTGGGTACATTGTAGACCCCGCCATCTTCGGAATCGCAACAGTATAATATTTTATTCACATCTGATAGAGAAAGCGTTTTTTTAACTTGATCTAAGTTCGGTAATTTGTTCAATTTGGCGAGTTGTTCTTGAATTTTGCTATTTTGAGTAAATCTGAGGGGGAAAAATACAGATAATTAAAAAGAAAAATCCATAGAAAGACAATTACCATTTTACTCACTTGACAGATATGATGGAACCAGGTTTAAAATTCCTGGTGAAATTGACCCTGGTGGAATTATCCGAAAGGCTGACTAATTCGATCATGGAGACATCTTTGGCAGGGAAATCCCTCTTAATATTCAATTTGTACTCGTTCAGACCATTAATTACGTATTTATTTTTAGAGAAATTATTATGCTTGGCGTATCTGTCTCCGTTTCTGCAATTTTTATCGAAAAATTAGTACTTTTGGAGTAGAAAATGTAAAAGAAAGGCAGAAATATTCACCGATTTTCCAAATACGCTTCTAAAAGTATATTTTCTACACATCCGGTGACAGTTACTCCGAAACCTTCTCCGGTAGCTGAAGGATTTGGATACCAGAAAGCGGTATATGCGATTAAAATTACTGTTTCGTGCGAAACAGGATTATGTCTGGTCACACAAACGATATCTGGATTAATTTGATCGACAAAAACCTAAAAAAAAAAATTTTTAATGTAAAAAATCGAAAATTTTTATGTGTTGAAAGGATGGCCGAAAATGGCACCTGTTTGAATCCATTTTTGCCAAGGAAATAGTGTAAATCATTGAGAGCTTTTTTACCGCCGACAATTCCGGTATCTTCAACCACCTGATCGTTGCCCCATTCCATGTACGTTCTTGTTTCTTCAACTACATGAATCTGGTGGCAGAAAAATTGACTCATTAGATCGAAATTCAGATATTGGATCATTTTAATCCTTGAGAGACTCACATGATGTGGCACTAACTCGTCGTATCCCATATTACTGCCGCTGGCACAGCAAGCCATGGCTACCAATGCAGCACTGGGCAGTAAATCGAACACAGATCTTTTCTCAACGGGACTAGGATTATCGTGAGTTTGATCGAGGAACAATGCATGAGCCACTGATGGAGTTAGAGGTCTGCTAAATGGCTTGATAAAAGCTCCAACGGGGTCTCCTCCGTATCTGTATACTAAACGACCTAATTCGTGCGAATCCCAAGCGGACATACTTTCTAAAAAAATTTTCCAATATGAGTGATGGAATTTGAATGAATCATACTGGTTAAATGATCTTGAGATCACAATTACCTCTGATTAAAGATGTAATTCCTAATCTATTGACGAAGAGATTATCTGTGTAATCGGAATTTGTGAAAAGTTCAGCAACAACGTACAAATTCGGTCTAATTTTACGAGCAGCGTCGAGTAAATACTGAATAGAAAATAATACAAAATGATTATCATTTCATTTGACAGTTTTTAAAAAATTATATAAAATGTTATTGAAATTGAATCGGGTACCTCAGCAACATGAATAGGAGTAGAATGACAATTATCAAGACGAACTCCATCAAAAGCAAGCACTGTTTGTTCGACGTATTGACGCATACGATCCCATAAATATGGACAATCCTCTGGACCATTACCGTACCTTAAAAAAAACATAATTAAAAACCAATTTCTCAATTTGAGACATTTTCTGAAAGATTAGATACCTTAATTTGACACTATCACCCCAAGCGATCAATTCTCGACGCAGATACACCTGTGATTCAGGATCAGCGAAATTTCTCAAAGGATCGGCATTGATGACCCAACCATTATGAGCCATTATGAAAGCTCCTTTTGGTGTATTCATGTGATCTTCCAACGGTTCATTGTGGTAATCGGTGAAATACCTGGATGGATTCAATTCGATAAGTTTTTTTTTTTCAAATCAATCATAAATTTTAATGAGTATCTTGAATACAGTTACCTTGTGAACAGAGGAGATTTCTCCGAAATTTCACGTAGTCCAGGCCCATCTGGCTGAACTCTGAAATATCTCAACCCAGCGATACAATTATCGATTCCAGCAGTAATATGATTTTTGAGAGTATTTTTCAAGTCCGAATTTAAAGCTTCCAAATGTGACTTGAATTCAGCGGCGCATCTTTGTAATCGAGTTTCTTCATCGAATGAGTCATTTCTACGAGAAAAAAAAAGGGAATTATAACAATTAACGGTTGGCGCCTATTTTTGACATTTACTAGTTTTCCAAAGATATTTTCAGATGGATGCTTTTTCATTTTTTTTCCTCAGATTTTGTAAAAAAAAAAAAAAAAATATGAAAAAAAATAATTGGTTTTTTTAAAAAAATTCTTAATTCGCACAAAAATTTTCAATTTCGATTTTTTTTTCTTGGAAGTCATAATTTAATTTTTAAAAGCGTCGAGTGAACACGATAAAATCATTTCATTATTGAATTTGAATCGACGAATTGGAGGGACAAAAAATGAAGAATCCTGTAAAAATGTCAAAAGTTTTTGAAATAAAATATCTTTCTAACTCTTATCCCTCCATACTCCGCCAAAAATCTTACTATGTTTAAAGAAAAAATTGAAAATCATAAAAAAAAACTGATGGGTGTCTTTCTCTCTCCCTTCCCTCCAAAGCATCGAAGAAAAATCGCTTTTGATTATGAAAAATATTCATTCTGACATTATTTCAGGAACATTTTTTTTAGTTTTTTCCGTAAGAAGTAATAGGAAAATGAAAAATTGGGAAAATTTCCGCCAATGATATTTTTATAACGCACCAACCATTTTAGGTTTTTTCCCCGAATTACATGTCAAAAAAAAGACACGAAGAAGCATTATTATTTTTAAAAATGACCTGAATGTTGAAAATGAGGTAAAGATAAAGAATGGGTACCATTTTTTTTTAAAAAATAAAAAACATTCCTAACAAAGATCATTTTTAATTCGAAAATTCAATTTTTTCAATTTTTAGAATTTTCGAACATTAATTAGGTAGGGCGATATTGAAACAGAATGGGAAAAGTTGGAGGAAAATTCTAGGGGAACAAAAAATTGTCATAGGGTCCATTTGAAGACAGGACACAAATTTTGTTCCTCCGCCTTCAAATTACAATTAAAATTGAAAAAAAAATGTACCGGAACGTATTGTACAGTTGTAAGGCTAAATTCATATCAACTGTTGAACGTTTTCGGCGAAATTCTGTATCCTGAATTACTTTCAAATTAGGTAATTCGTTGGTTAAATTTGAATTCGATGAAGGTGGCGGTAAGCTTCGACATTTTTGTAAAAATTCCGCCACTAAGGAGTCGACGTCAACGACATATAATTCTTCGATTTTTACTTTCGGAAGGACTTTCTCCAGTAGAGCATATCTGATGGCCTGAAAAAAATCAATTTCAAATTTAAAATAAATTACAAATTTTTTACAAAATGCAAAATACGTAATAAAACTAAAATAAATCTCTAAACGTTAAACCCTATTCCCCATTCAGTAAATTATCAACGAAAAACCCTGAATAAAATTGAATCTTTCAATGACGACGATAGAGATATTCCACACAATAAATTTTTACGCTTATTAAAAAACCTATGTCAAGTACAAACAAGCCCATTACTAGCCCACCACCGCACCGTATCCGCCAGAATTATCCGCTTGACTGAAATTTGGTTAAACTCTTTCAACACAATCCCCACCATCACTGTCGCAACATTCAATCAGTACACTTTCATTCACAAACTCCACCGAGAAAAATTTCACTCGTCCTTAGGCCGAAAGCAGTTGATCCACTTCCATTAACCGGAAATTCGAGCGTTCAATCGTCATGTCCTAGAAAAATGCCAGCCAAAAAATGCCACAAAGCATTATTCGTCGTAATCTACACCGTAACACGAAATAACATCGCGCCACAACCTGTTCGACGTGCACAACTGATAAAAAATACGAAATTCGTACCGAATCAGCGTAATTTAAGGTTAATTACCGTAATTTACGCGTTATTACGGTAGGCAAACGGCAACTTGATTTTTATATCGCTAGAAGCGCTAGTTACCGAATTAATATTACCGTTAAAAATTTCGACGTACTCGGTTGGTTAATCGCTGAGGTCAACGTTATCAGTAAAAGTTCAGAATGTTCTTCACGTCATTAACTTGAATAGGGGAAAAAAAAACTCGAAACAGTTGAAAAATTTAGTGACTCGAAATACATTCGCGATGGTTTAAATAGTGCGACGTACGCGTTACCGTTTTACGTGCGTTGTCTCGCGAATGGTCGTGGCGTTTTGGGCGACGACATCGAACAAAAATAGGGTTTAACAATGGCTATGTTAACGTCTGGTGAGTATACGTTAATTGACCAGAAAACCGTACGAGAGACGAAGTCTATGCTCTTCGTAAAGCTAACCGATTCGGCTTTACGAGCTCTAGATAATTATTTGAAGAACGTCGACAAAAAATGCGAATCGCCGATAATCGAATTCAACAACGACGAAGGACGGATATTAATTCCGACTTGCCAGAAGGATATCTCGAACCAAGAAAAACTAGCTCAATTTAAATTCAACGTTACTAGCAATGAGATAATGCAAGGCAGGCAAGGCCGTCTAGAATGCATCCAGCATCGAAAAGGCCACAGGCAGTTGATAAAATTAGGACAATTAACGCATAGACTGAGGGTGCACGCCAATGAAGACGTCTACGAGACGACCAAAAATCGTATGGCTGCCATCGAGCAAGAACAAAGGAAAAACTGTACGGTTCTGTTGGATCGAAACTCACCGACGATGAATCGTCGAAATAGATTGGATCGTTTGTCGAAACCTAATCCAACGCCGTCGCTTGCTACCAAACCTACGACGTTGCCACCACAGCCGACCAACGAAGATACAAGTAAACTAGCTTCAGTGCCAGAAACGAATATGGTTAGAAATAAAGGCAGACCAATTACCAGTACGTTGCCTTCGAGACTGAGCGCTTCGTGTGTAATTAGAAAACCGCTCAAAGATCGTATTATTCATTTATTAGCCTTACGACCTTATAAAAAGCTCGAATTGATATCGGCTCTCGAAAAAGATGGTATACGTAAATGCGATAAACCTTGTTTATCGGATACGCTCGCGTCGGTCGCCACGTTACGCGATAATACCTACCATTTATCTAAACACGCCTGGAACGACGTGCAAGAAGACTGGTATTTTTATACGGATTTAGAAAGACAACAAATTAAACGAGCCAAATTGCGTAACCTGACTTCGCCCTGCAGCAGCGACAGCGGTATCTCAGTCAGCTCGAACCTTTCGCCTAATCCCAACAGCGCTCCGCTGATCGATAAATCACCATCGAGCAGCTACAAAAGGCCAGGATATTTCAACGGCGTCGATGGATTCCAAACAAAACGCCAACGAATATCGCATTTCATTAGGCAAGATCCAATACCGACCACCAAGTCTTCACCGATCGACGAAAATGCTCATACTCGTACCAATAACGCCTGCTTCGACGAACTAAACGTAGCCAAATCTGCTCCCGATAGACCGCCCAAATCGTACCCAAGATCTTCGCCAGATTCGCCTGACCAATCCGACGCAGGCAAATCAGTTCCGCACAAATCGTACCCGAAATTTACACCAGATTCGCCTGATCCTTCGGAGACTACCAGATCCAGTCAACAGAAATCGTACAATAAATATACGCCCGATTCGCCGGATCTCTCTGATACAGGCAAGTCTACCCTGCACAAACCGTACAAATATTCACCAGATTCGTCGGACGTCGAACAACCTAAGCCAATACCTTCAGTCGTGATCACCAGTCCAACTGTGGCAGCTTCCGATCGAAATGGCGATTCAACGATGTCGGCTCCGCCGGATCTAAAACCGGCCTTCTATTCGCCTCCATCGGCCCCAGACAATATCAAATACCCAAAACCCAAATATATGAAAGATTACGTTACCATTACCAGTATGGAGCAACGACGTAGATACAAAACCGATTTTAATAGCATATTCAAAGAATACCAGAGAGTCCACGAAGAGATCGACTCGATCAGCAATACCTTCGCGCAGCTCGGAGAGTCGCTCAGGCAGCACACCAAAGGCACCCCAAAATACGCAAAAATAGAACAAGAAATCCTCAAAAAGTATACCCAGTTCAAAACTAGTAAAAAATTTCAAGACGCTAAGAAACGTTTCGAATACTTGCACGAAAAATTATCCCATATTAAAAATCTCGTACACGAGTACGACGAAAAATTTCTAAAATAACCACCTCCCCTTCTATCCAAATTTCTTCATAATTTTGAAAAAAAATTGAATCAACGTACCAAAAAAATTCAAAATTTGTTTCTTTTTAATAAAAAATTACGCCCGTTACATCACACCCTTAATTTTTGCAACCACTTCGTTTGACCATAAATTATAATTCGGACACGTTCGTATACGTAATTCGGACTTTCTCTTTTCTTTCGTTTCTTATACGTTGTTGTTAGATTATTATTACTACTTTAAGCAGCTCTTATACGTAAGATGAATTTTATACAATTACACACTTCATTTAACGCGTCAAATTACTACATACTATTCGAATATTTAACAGCATTGTAATGCTCGGGGTCTAGGGATACTGGTTATTCTACGAATAAAAAATTTTATTTAGAAAAATGAGAAAAAAAATGTATAAAAAATTTTAAATGTATATTATTGTGAAATCTTTCTTTCCTTCTCTTTCATTTTATCTCGTATTCCAGTTTTGTACTTAATAAAGTATTTCAATCATGTTTTATTAATTTGTATTTTACGTTTTTTTTGTTGTTCTAGTCGTCGAGGTTATAAATACGCTTCAACGCTACATGCACGACAACGATAAAAACTTGGCATTAGTGAATATGGAATTACATCGTTGTACGTATCGAGAGGGAGGAAGGAGTCGTTACGTGTTTCAAAAAATCCGAATCGTTGAAAAATTTATTCGCGTTGCTTCTCGTCGTCCCTCCCAAAAGCGATGAATTTCAAACTCGATAATGCAGTTTTGAAAAATTAACGAACGATGATCAAACTTACCGCGGTTTTGAGTCGACCCTCGTTTTAGAATATGTACCTCCCCTTTTTTTTGTATCAGTAGGTGTAGTTTTCGAATTGAAAAGGGGGATTTTCAAGAGTAGATGGGTAAAGGTGAACGACTCCGGGTGATATTTTCTCGTCTACAGGTAAAAAAACAGTTTGAGAGCATTTTTTTCGTCTGTAATTAGGTCATAAAGGTGGAGTACGATAGATAGATAGAAGTAGAGACGAATTGTTTATATACGATAAGCGATTAGTTTGTTCGAGGCACGTTCACGTATGTGACGATAAAGCTAGATGATGTGAAAAAATACCTTCGAATGCGATAGCGACTTTTCCCCCCCCCCCCAAGCTTTCGAATCGAGGCAGGTGATATTATTGACTTAATCGACTACAATGAGCTGTGTATACAGATGTTAGGTATCCTCGAAGTGTAATGACCGAAGTCGTATCAGTACGAGGGGGGTAGAAATACGAATCTGGGTGAATGAAGGGACTGCAGAGAGTGGGTACCTAATTGGAATGCAGGAGTGAATTTAAAGGTTAATGTGTTTAGGCAAGGTTGGTGGTAGAAGAGAAGAGAGATATTGAAAAAACTGAGCCATTTATATTCGTATTTGGGTCTTGCAACCAGCGTTTGTTTTCATTATGAAAAAGAAGGGGAAAATCACTATTTTTTGTTGTTGAATTTGTATCATAGAATTACGAGTATGAGAGAAAAAGTTTACGAAAAAAGACGATTTGAACACTGAGTTTAAAATTCCTGATACTAGCTCTTGATTAAATTTGCCAAAAATGGTATTTCAACGATTAAGTTCAAATTTATACTCATTTCAGATTTTTTCAACTCTTCAATTTTAAAACCATTAGGAACGATTTTCAAAAAAATTAAGAAATCAAAAACTGCAAAAAATTTTAGAACTAAAATTTTATCATCGTAAGATTTTTTCAATTAAAATTTTTCAAAATTTTACTATTTCAACTTTTAAAATTTTTATTTCTAATTTTTTTTTCGCTTTGAATTGTGTAAAAAAAATTCCAGCTTTATGTTTTTTGAATTTTTTTCAACCCGATAATTAAAAGAAATTTTTAAAAATATTAACTTAAAAAAAAAAAATCGAAATTGGAAAAATTTTATAATTGAAAATAGTTGTTTAGAAAATTTAGAATTGAAGTAAAAAGTTGAGAGTTGGAAAAATCTTAAATTCTGAACTCAGGTCGTCGAAATATCATTTGCGACCATGGCATATTCACAACGAGGAAATAAAAATAATTGTGAACGATATTTTTCCTTATCGTGAAAGAAAAACTAGAATTTGACCTTTAGAGCGATTCACGAAGAGGGTTAGGTAGCGTTTTACTTCCCCTCAGTAATCGAAACTTAATCAGAAGCTGATGTGAAAAAGAGAAGCAAAACTCTAAATTGAAAAACTGAGAAAATAAAATTCAAAAATAAAAAAATACTCACAAACAATATCCAAAAAAGATTTGAATATTTTATTTATGATAATTTCATTTTCACTCATTTTTAAATGTGAGATCAGGCGAGAACTAGAACACGGCAGTTTTTAAATGTAGGTGGGTGGAGGAGGAGGGATTTTTACATACGATATATACAGTGTGTTTATGAATATCGAGACCTTCGAGACCTAACTCGTGTCTGTCATTTTTTTACAGGTTAAAGATAGCAAATTAATTTATAACAGCGTTGAATTTCTTATGACAGCGATTTATCAATCATATCCAAAAAAATCCAATTCCATATACAGGGTGCCTAAAAAAAATACAAGACTTCGTTTTTCTAAAATAAATCAAAATAAAAAAAGTAAAAAGGAGCAAAAAAGGACTGAACAGAGACATCAGGGGTAGCTTGACTCGGTCCATTTCATGATAAAGAAATTGCATTCTTAGTTGGAAAAATTAGGTTAGAGACAAAAAATTACACGAAATGTGAGGTGATCTTTTTTTCAAAATGTACTTTTACTTACGTTTTAGTCGATAAAATAGGTGCGTAAAAATAGTTGAATTTTTATTCGAAACATTTTTATCAAAGCCAAATCGAACGAGTACCTTTTCCCCTCCCTTTCACTTCCCATACATGTACATAATATTTCCAATAATGCCGAATGCAGTTCGTTTCTGCGCTTGATACCCACTTATATTTTTTTTGTACAGTATAAAAAAAAGTAGCCAACAACTACTTGAGAATCGCCAAACTGGTTTGGTTTAGAAAAAGTGAAAATTGCAGAATGATTAGTTTTCTATGATTTAGAATTTTTTTTTATTTTCCGAAGATTAATTGGAAATCGGCTGGAAACTACTTACTGAATAGTTCCCAAAAATTACCCATCATTTGAACTTTTTACGAACCGAATTAAATATCTCATTTTTTAATTTCTTGAGAAAAATCAAGTTTTGAGGGTTCTGAGCATTGAACATTTTGTGAATGTGATCAAAATTTTTTTGAGTCATAATCAAAACAGATCCCATCTATAAATCATTTAGCAAAGGTTCAATTCAAAATTTAAATTTAAATTTTTGAAAAAAAAATAAACATTGATATCGATTTTTTACATTCAATGGTTCCAAAAACATTAACAGTAATTTTTCTGTAAAATTCGAAATCGGTAAAAAAAATGACAAATTGATGCGAATATTATACTCATTTTAATTCATGAGATTTTAGCAAAAATCAAAATTCAAAACACAATTTTTGAGCCACCTGAAATTTAGTATTTCCTACCCATCGTCTTTAAAACGAAAAAAATCATGATATCCTTTCGTATCAACTATGTGAACAATTTCTCCTTCGTATCCTTCACGCGATAAGCCAATTTGAACGCTTAATCAACCAACGATGGAATCGTATACGTGAGATGGAGACTCCGTCTCTAGTTTATAGGTCGTTTTTGGCGTCGATGACCTTGAATCGTGATGAAATTTAAATTAGGATGTAATCTGGTCCTGTATTCGAATTGATCTGGTTGCACCGATCAATTCAATACGAACGCGATGCTGCTGGGCGAAAATAGAAAAGGTAATTAAATGCCTATAAATCATCAAAGTACAGAAACCGAAGACTGCCTTCGTCAACGCCTTAAAATTCTGCATACGAATCAGACATAGATAGTTAGATACCCAATTTAGATACGTAAATATCTTCAAAAAAAATTTCAAAATGTATGATCATGTTTGAAATTTATATCTTTCACTTACGTGTGGTTACATTCAATTTTATCTGACCACATGTGGTCATATATGGTCATTCATAGATAAAATTTTTCAAATATGATTATTATGTACATGATCATTAATCATTTCAACTCTTTTCCCTAGACTGGCGTGTAATTCTATGTTATGATTTAGAAACATGTTTTAGGCTTTGAAAATACGATTCGTTTGACGTCGCGTGATAAGACAATATGTCGAATGCAACACTAGCACAACAAGTGTCATTATAATAACAAAGTCATACAGTTATGTTGTATGCATATGCAAATATATTGTTCAATATTGCAGTCATATCGTCACTTACGTTGAGATGTTCTTCATTGCATACTATTTCTGGTATACCATTCATTTCCCATAATCCTTTGGATACTTCCATGCTAAAATTATATAACGACATGTCCAATAGATAAGCTGGTTTTAAGTACGGGCAGTTGACCATATTGTAAGTGCATTCTGGATGCTCTTGTAGCCATGAGCTTTCGTTAGCTGTATGATTCAGGACGATATCGCAAATGCTCAAAATCTGCCAAAGAATCAGACAGGATTATAAAATGAGTTGAGATGATTCTTCGATCACAATTCAATTTTACTTACTCTCCATTCTTTTCTCAGTTTATCTGTCAGAGTTGTAATATCTTTGATATCCAAAGTGGGATATTTCTGATCGGTAAATTTCGAGTTTATTTTCAATTGGTCTTGTAAACTGTACGCTGATTGAGATCCTCCTAATTCCTATAAAATTTCAGATATTTTAAAAATAATTCTGAGTTTTTTTTTCTTTTTAAATAATTATTAATTTAGTACTTGTATCGGAGTAAAGTGTATCATATTGTAACCGGTTTCCTTAGCAACGAGTAATTTTTTCTCCCAGGCACTAAAAGGACCTAGATTTTTTGATAGGTAGGTTACACATTGGATACAATCCAAAGAGAGTGTTTCGTTTCCAAAAGGTAGAACTGGATCTACAATGAAATATCCGGAGCCTCGTTTTGTTGGGCTGTAAATTAAGCATATTTTCAATCTTCTTACAAATATCATTGAATTTATTCCAACAAATTCGAACCTGCTATCGAATTGAAAATAATAATGATACGATCCGGCATTATTCATGATAATTTTAGCTGCCAACGAATCATCACTAGCAGTAGGATTACTCCATTCCAACATCCTGTACGATTTCCTATCAAATTGCTGCCCTTCCAGCGGTACATTCGTAAATATGGTAACCTGGTGACCGAACAATGACGGACCAAGGCGAAATTCCAAACACCATCCTATAAAAAATTACATTATCGGTTAGCACGTTGCGAATTTAGGACTGAAATATGTATTAATCAAGATTATCGAAATTTAACTTTCATTTTTAATCACAATCGTTACTATTTTTACGTTTAATATCACAATGTTTTATCACACCTTGGTACAAACTTCAAATCAAAAACTGACCTTTTTCCAGTCTATAAATAGTAGCTTCTTGATGCTGATCGTTTTCCAGAGTCAAGACACGACATTCTTGAGGACTATTGCAACCTTGAGACTGGACTGATTCGGCCACCATTTCTGCGAAATTATCAAATTCGTCGTTCTTCTCGAGAGTTTCCCCGGAAATGTAACTTTCGAAGGTAGATCTGAAATCCGCGCAAGGTATTAGGTTACTCGAAATAATAAAATATCACTTTGCATCATACATACGATGATGTCTCTGATGATTCTTCCATAATTTCCTCATGCTTATTGAACTTATTACGTAATTTTTTAAACAATTCAACAAATACGAGGCAAATACCACGAAACACGTTACATTCGAGGAACATTATGACTATCAGAATGATAACGAGTAGGATACCGACAATTATCATAACTAACCGTGAAAGAAGAGCAGGCTAGAGTTTGTCGAAATTGAGCACCTTCACCGATATTCGACCGATTCGAATAAAAATAGATCGGTTATTGTTGAAGATCGTAGAGTGAAAAGGAATCGCATGTGCTTATCACGTTTTCTTATCTTGAACGAACTTTCAACCTTTTAATGAATTTTAGCGCTGTAGTAATCTGGAGCCGGTATTAATAGCGTTGATGTTCTCACTTTTTATGATATCGGCTACGTATAACGACCCGAAAAATTTCGTATTTTGTTATGAGATAATAAATTAGCATACATGAACGAATGACGTTTCAGGATGGGGGTATTTTTGACGTTGTTAGAAATCCAGTATAGATACGGCGATGTACTGAAAACACTGGTGGAAGTAAATTCAAGATAATACCGATCAAATGTAAACATATACCTGTTGATAGTGAAGTCTTTATTCGAATCTTGCGCAACAGTTCAGATGTAACGTAAGTAGGCAAAGGATCTGTTTCTGAACAATACAGTTGCTAATTAATGATCTTTATTCATTTCTGTAAGGCAGAGTAAGCAAAATGGTAGTGAAAAAGTGCGTTGGCGTTGATTAATCAGTGGGATGGCGTATCTTATTGTGGTTATATTTGGTTAGATGTTATGAAATAGATGATAATTACTTGATATTTTTGCACAATGTCATACAGGGACATAAATTTCCAAAGCGCGTAATTTTAATTATTTTAAAATTTTTGTGGTCATTATCATTGGTTTATTTTTATCACTCGTTCAATTCGTGTTGATTTCTGAGACCTCCGAGATTCATGGAACATCTTGGCCTGGAATTATGTTGTCGTTTGTGAAAAAATTCCATTTTTTCCAACGAAACGAATTTATTACGTGTAATTTTCATTTAAAAGCAATAAACAGACACACGAAAAGTTAATTAAAGAATTAAAATGAAAAAAAATTCTGAAATTGATTTTTCTACCCAATTTTTGAAGAAATCCCAATACAAGTGCATCATTTACACAGTGTTACCACTACAAAAATAACTAATGTCTGAAAGATACATTGAAATTTGAAATTGATGAATAATCAGATTTTTAAAAAAATTCGTGCATAAAAAACAATTTCTGCGTAAATTATTAGTTAATTTTGGCATTTAAAAAATACAGAAAATGCAAAATTCCGCTTCATAGAAAAAAACTCCATTTACGAAAATTGTTCCATTACCAAAAAAAATCCCATATTTACAACATTGCCGAAAATTCAAAAGATTCAAAAAAGAAGAACCACGTGATTTGACTCGAAAACAGGGAAATCACATTTTTCAATATTTTTCAGCTGATTTTTTTGCTGATTAATTCGTACTTTTTTGACCACTGACCAGCTGAGAAGCATCTGACTGATCTGACGTCATTTTTGAGTGAAATTTTGAATATTTTGTCGTTGTTCCACAGTTTCTCTAATTAATTTCAGTTAATTAAGTAGTTTTCGTGTTTTAAATGTGCGCTGAGTTATTCCATCTCGAAGTTGAACGGTCCAATGTTCTGGTGAGTAATATTGCGATGTTGAAGAGAAATATTCTTCACGAAAATTTTGTGACCGAAAATTTTGCTCTTCGGTGTTTGAAAGCTGATAAGTTTTCAGCTACGGTTCAATTTAACATCATTATGGTGACGTTTTCCGATAAATTAACGAGTGTTTCGAAAGCTCCGGCGTTTCTAAGCTCATTTCTCCAATTTCAAATTGGCCTCACAACGTGAGGGATTTTGGAGGGAAAATTCGCCGGTATTGTGTATTTTGGCCATGTGCTGTGAACTTTTCTTCGAATTTAATTTCGTTTCAGTCGAATAGAAAGTTCGAAACAGTTTTAATTGGTCATTTCACCAGTGTTTTGTTTAAACTTTATTTCGATCAAAGTTCTGGGCTCCAAGGGCGATGTTTACGTACGTGAAGTAAATTGTCAATCTGTGCAGTATGTTTTTCATTCTCGGCAAAATTACAAGAAATTCAACGTAATCGTGAAGATGATGAACTGAAATTATTAATATTCGGAAGGTTTTATTTGGTATATTTCCGACGATTGTGTTTCTTCGACGGTTTGGCGATCGAGCGATTCTGGCATATTTTTGAGGTAACCAATTTTCATGTAGTTGTATTCGATATACTTTGTGAATAGCTAAAGTTTCTTTTCCATAATGTGTTAAAATTCATTTGAATGCTTTGAAAGCCGAAGATCCTAATTTTTGGTCAATTTTTCGTTCCCGCCAAAATGATGCACATTGTGGTAGCTTGAGAACCACGGTAATTGAAGTAAAAATATCAGTGAATTAATTGACTACGTTTTATTTGTTATTAGGGTTCATGAATTTCTGAAGAAGCTTCTGTGATCAATTTACCGTAATTCTGGTGAGTAAATTACCTAATTTCCTGTTCAGAAAAATGTAAAGAATTTCGTCCCGGAAATAAGATATGATTCTTTGATTTATTTTTTAACGATTATGTCGAATATTTGTATTACATATTACAATTTTTCTCATTAGCTGAGAAATTACCTTTAAATTCGGCTCGTATCGACATTTCAAATATGTAGCTAATTTTCAATGTTAACACCGCAGAAATCTATATGGTGTTTTTTAAGTTGCCTATGCTTCGCCGTAATTTACTCGATGTTCATATTGCTTTGTTATAATACCTACTTTTTTGTTCCCAGATATTGTTCGTGACTCGTAAAAAATCCACCAATGACGAAACGAAAATTACCCGGAGACTTCATCAACGACGACGAGTTCGAGATCGATTTCATCCATAAAATCCCCGTCATCGAAGGAGACGAAAAGGAAACTGACGCAATTGAGTATCGTTTCGATTTCTCGCTGCGACACATTGCTTCGGTCAATTTATTATACTCAAAATGTATAGAATTTATGCAAGAAGACGTCGTCAAAACATTTTACAGAAATTGTGCTGGTGAAATACATTTCTCCGATATCCTTCTGAAGCATTTATACACCGTATTCCCTTATTTCTCGGGAACTCGTATACGACTTAGTTGCATGGTAACCCAGGTAGTGAAAAATGTCTACAACTGGATTAGACATATAGATCGAACCATATTCAACGTTCGCTGTACGAGACAGTCAATAGCTTTGGATTTCGTTCACCATATCGTTATCACCAGCCGAGGTACCGTGAATTATGCCAAATCAGCCGAACATTTGTTAGGCGATCCAAAATTCGACGATTTTGATAGACTGAAAATAATCTGCGTTCATTGTTTGGAACGTTACGTATTCGCTATCGTCACCACCGTTCCGGTACCAAACGAAGGCAAAAAAGTTTACAATGGTACTTTAAAAATGATCGAGTTCTGGAAACAATGCGTCGTCGGAGGAGATTTCATGAGAAGCGCCGCGTACCGAGTGAACGACGACATTTACAACGCAGCCGGCGTCACGAATACCGAAGCTTTGAAATTTCTGTGGAATAAGACCAATGGCGAAGAACGTGGTAATGTTTTGATCAAACTGATACGTAGGAGTGAAGCTGATTTCCAGTGTTATCTTTTATCTCAAATCAACGGCGACGATCAGCAAGCTGTTTTCAAAATCTGCGGCGGTACGATTTTAAATAACTTATTCGAAGATTTCATTTGGGGCAGTTATCTGTTGACGACTGCGTATCATGCTCGTAACGTTATACCAAGTCGGCAGTATTACGAATTCATGAAGCGAATCACGTTCTGTATGCAGTTCGATAAAAACCAGTGTCGAAACGAGATCATTTTCAGACAGCTTTGGAGATATGCCACGAAACGTATCAAAGATTTGATTTTCAGACACGAAAATTCGCATATTTTTTACTGGTTCCGAAACGACATCAACGCCGAATATATGCTGACTTTATTCTCGGACGCCAGCGCCGGATTCAAGCAAAATTTCATTCTGTCCAACACGTGCTTGAAAGCTTGCATGGATTTGATTAAAACTAACAACATGAACGTCTTGGAAACCATTATCAAAAAGACCTATTCCGAAGATGAAGAGAAATCCAAATTCAAGAAAATTCTGCTGAACGATGAAAGATGCAAAGAGGTCATTTCCTACATAGTCAGCGCCGGAGATAAAACCAAATTCGATTCGGTTATCCGATGGTTCTTCAATTCGGACGCAGAAGCAGCCAAGTTCAAGAGGGATTTTACCAAATCTACTCATTACCTGAATTTATTCAAGACGATGCTGAATCGAGCCATATTTCAAAATCCGAACGAGAAAATCGTCCACGAAGAAATCGATTTCACCGAAATGGATGAAAAAATTTGCTGGTTTTTGTCCGTCGACGAAGAAATCAACGATTTCAAAGAGAACTCCCTCGCTGTATCCGACATTTTTCAAAATTCCGTCCACGAGCTCGTGAAAAAAGAACAATACGGTCTAATCGAGCAATTATTTTGCTGGTGTTTGGCGTCAAACGCCAACGTCGCCGAATTTAAAACCAATTTATACGCTAACGATAGAAAAACCGAGATGTTCGATTTAGTATTCTGTTTATTGTGGAAAAACGACGAATTCATGTCGTTAGATAATTTCGTCAAATGGTGTTTCGAATCGGACGAAATTAAAATCAAGCAATTCAAGCAAACCATTCTGTCGAGTTTCAAAGAAGCCGAAAAATTATGGGGATCGTTGATATTCCGCGAAGAGTACACTTTAGCCGATCAGTTCATCAAGTGGTGCGGCGTCAACACGAATTCCGAAATGGAAAGGTTCAAGAACGAACTGATGGTGAAATTGAATTTAGAATACGTCACCAACGACGTAAAATACACGCTGGAGCCCAGAGACGGAGAGAATTTCGGACTCACCGAAGCGGACAGATTACTCAAAAGTCATCGTATGATTCGTTGGTTTAATCCGACCATCGAAACGTATCAAAAGTTTAGACGTTTATTAGTTATGGACGAATTAAGGTATAACAAATATTGTAATTTGATACGTATATTTATGGAAGAGAACGATATTGATGGGTATGGTTACGAATGAATTGTGCTATTTATACTTAATGATAAGTGTTTTAGTTTATTCACCTCTAAGGTTTCGTTTTAATTGATTTTTATTCCTGAAATCTGGTCAATGTGAAATTCTTTCGATTCTCAAGTCTGAATTTTTGTACTTTTTTATTTATATATTATTTATAAATTGTAATTTTGTTCGTATCTCATAAGTGCGAATTCGAATTAAAAATGTTCGTGTGGTTATTAAATTTCTTTGAGTCAGCGGGGGTAAACGGAAGTTAATTGCGAACCTGGTCAAGGTAGAAGGTAAGTTTCGTAGGTCAGCGAAGGTGATATGGTTTTCAAGGGAAGGGGGAAAGGCAACCGGTAACAGATCTGGAGGAATGGCTACTTCAGCACGTAAGTTTTGATCGATTACGCCTCATTCTGCCTTATAGTTTGTTATTTGTTTTGTTTTGTTATCTAATATGACTCGTCTTTTTTCAGTTTGCTCGGGTTGCGGATTTGGTTAATTTTGTTCGCGGATTCCGAGAACGACGATCGTTGTTTCGATTTGAGGTAATGTTGTAATGATTGTATGGACCTAAGTAGTATTATTACGATATGACATTGAAATTGTTTGTAGTAATGTGAAAATATTTATAGATTTTTTTCAATTTTTGTGCGTTCGGAATTTCCTTTGTTATTGAGTTCTTTTGCGATTAATCGTGTGTTTTTTTAAATAATTTTATTTTTTTGATGTTTTTATCAAAAAATTGACGATTTTAACATTTTTAATTCACGAAAACACTACCAATTGGAATTTTTCGTTTGTTTTTTTTACTTTTCAGTTCGTTTTCGTTTTTTGTTCAGATTTTCTTTTGGTATTTTTTCTTGAAAAATTTAATTACTTATAATTTTGAATTCGTGTTTTCATTGTTTTAGTCCAAATGTGAATAAAACAGTTTTCTATCGGTGAGGATGTTGGGAAAGCTTTATGGTGAGAATGGGGTTATGAGGAGTGGTTTGAGTATAATAATTTTATAGATGTATGCATAAAATAATTTTTAAAAGGCTCTTTTTCAATGAAAAATTCGGAAAACAAAATTTATGGTGCCCAAATCGACGATGAGAAAAAATTGTCCAAGAATGATGAATTTATTCAAGGCCAAAAACACTGTAAAATTTCCCACTGAGTCACCCGGGATTAGCCGATTAGGTGCCCTCTGCCGTCCACCTTCCTCCCACAGTCAACTTTTGATTTTTGATTTTTGAATTTTTTTCTCGGGGTCTATCTGAATCGATAGTATAAAAAATCATCTTCAAATTGTCATTTTTTTAATACATTAGGTATTTTGATTTTGTTTATCATTTTATATTTGAATTTTTTCTCAATTGGAAAAAGAATTGATTTCTTGATCAAATAGAATTTTCAAAAAATGAAATTTTGGTAAAAAGTGCCTGATTTATTCAGTTTGAGTTGAGTAGAAAAAATAATGCTCTGAAAACATTTTATGTTTGAATTTCCTCCATTTTTTCTAATTTTTGAGTCATCGCGAATTTCGTAATCAAGGGGAGGAATTTTTCATATAATTTTCAATTATTTGCCTTTTCAATTTCTTCAATTTTCTGTGAACTAAGAATAGAGAATCATGATTTTTTGATGAAAAAAATGTTCAATGTATTAAAAAATCGACGTTGAAATTTGGATTTGGAATTCTTTCTACTTGTTATTTAGTTTTTGAATTTTTGAAATTTAATTCAAATTTTTCTTTTATTTTGGATTTTTATGGGGTTTTGTAATTTTATGCCTGATGACTGGGAGGAAGGTGATGAGAATTTTTGGGTTTCATTATTTGTCCTTATTTTGATATAATTTACAGTTTGAAAAAAAAATCATCCTAATTTTCTCTTCATTTTTCCTGGTAGAATTTTTGATTTATTAAATTAATTTTATTCGAGAGAAGCGGAAAAAACGAGTTTTCCTTTTAAATGAAAGATCTTCAAAATAATAGTCGAAATCACACTTGACCGTTTTCGTTAAGTATACTCTAAATTCATGTTGGAATTTATTTTCTGAAATTTTTGTAATTCTCTCGATTGATTTTATTTTCTAATGTTTTCCTCCCAAATGATTTTTGCCGGGAGAAGAAGGCGGGGAAAGGAGTAATTTTCTTCATCAATTAGATTTTTAAAAAATATTTTGTTGGAAATATCGATTTTTTTGTTGAAGAATTTCCATTTCCAATTGATTCTTTTTTACTTTCCATTTTTCTTTGTTCTGAAAGTTGAATTTGCAAATTTTTTGTATTTTAAATATTTAAAAAAATTCTATTTTGATCTCTTTTTATCTAGTTGGTATTTTCAAATACCTTCCTCTTAAATCAAAAAAGTAAAAGTGCCATTTTTATTGCTGATCTAATTTTACCGAGAGTACGAAAAAGGGAAGAAATGATTCGATTTTTTCTTCACTTTGAACTTTTTTCGAGTTGCATTTCTTGAAAAATGATAAAGATTATTCCCATTTCGTTTCCAATTATTGATTCTTTTTTCCCAATTTTTTGGTTTCTATATTTTCTTTTCAGTTTACTGATAATTTTTTTGTGCCTGTTGTTGATATTTTGAATTTTTTTCATAAATGTGGTCACTTCGTTTTTTCGAGTTAGTTATTGGCAGTATATTTATTTTTCATTTAACGAATAATTTCTCGAATTTTCAAAATATACTTCTAATTTTTTCCTTCTCAGAACAACAATGCTTCATAATGTTCAATGTTATTAATGTAAATTTAACGTTATAGGTAATTGAATATAATTATAATAATACTAATTACCATGTATTTTTGATTACAGAATAATATTCTCAGTGTCAGCCTGGCCACCCAAAGGAGATCCTTCGCAATCCATCACGATCTTCTAATTACCTAAATATTAATATTTGTTCAATGCTGCTACAATGTATCAAATCGTTCCCCTCCGCTGTGCTAACTTCATCATACAAGTAATTATGTGATTTCGTGTGTAAAATTTGACCATAACTTAGATATCTTGCATTTTTCACGCTTCGAAACCGCCATAACCTCTGCCTCTGCTCCTTCGCTTATTAGACAAATGCAAATTTTGCATCTTCAACTTAATTAAAGATAGAAAAAGCTAACGGACTGCTCGATGGGAAAATATTGTGTTTGTGTTTACGTTCGATGAAAAAATTCAGTATTTTCGGTGTGACCTTCAGACTTCGTACGTGTTCGAACGCATTATTATTCGAGTTCGCTTTACGGCTAATTACCTATTCCAGTAGACGTTCGCGACGAATCAGAATCATCGAAAAATAAAAAAAAATTTTAACGTGGTAGAATATTTGAAACATAAGTGATGGTGGTTCAATTAGTTAGATAAATTACGGTTACGATATGTAATCTTGAATGATAAAGCAACAAGTGTTATTACGGTAATATGAATTTATACGATGTTAGCTTTTATAAAACCGACAATTAGGTGTTCAGTTTAATAACTCGTCGTTTATTCGGCCATTGTGTTCGTAATTAAATGTGTCTGTGTTTTGTACCTACAGTGTCGTTCGAAGTTTACTGTTGAAATTGAAGATGCCTCCATTTTCGGATAAAAGCTGGCCCGAGATTCCGTATCCGAGCACCAGAGACGATAGAATTCCAAATGTCGAAGCTTGGCTCGAGGGTAAACAGATCGACGATGGAGCTGAAGATTTTTGGAGGATTCATGATAAATTATACGATTTGAATTCATTCGTCGATAATCATCCTGGAGGATCTATGTGGCTCACATTGACCAAAGTAAGAGCTCAATTTATAATAAAAATTTCAAAAAGGGTAAAAAAAAACTAAAAAGAAAATTGTAAAATCATCTCCCCTGATTCGTACCTCTGAGAATCAGCTGAGCCGGGATCGATAAAAAAAAAATCATTGAAATATCTGCGCGCGTATAAATACCGAAAAAAAAACCGGTTCGACGTATCTAGGTATTGAAAACACGTGTTAAATTGTTTTGTGTTGTATCTGTACAGGGAACCGACATAACAGAAGCGTTTGAATGTCACCACTTGACGCCGGCTGCGGAAAAGCTATTACCGAAGTTCTACATCAGAGATGCCGTCACCCCCCGCAATTCTCCTTTCACCTTCGAACCAAATGGATTCTTTAGGACGATAAAACGTAAAGCGCTGGAGCATTTTGGAAACAAGGCGCCGAAAATATCGCGAATTTCGACCACATTCTTGGATTTATTCTTTTTTTCGGGCTTGACGTTCGCTGTGCTGGCCGCCAAACATGAAAGTGTCGGTTTTGCAGCCTTGGCGGGAGCGATGTTCGGGTTCGTGGTGAACTGCGGCCATAATTTCGTGCATATGAAGGACATGTGGAGAAATTATTATTATTATTTTACCGGATTTAGCGTAAGGTGGGTTGGAAAATAAGGAAATAATTTCGTAGATGGAATTTTTAAATATGTATGTTTGTAGATCGCCGAATGGTTCAGTTTTGTAGCCATCTGCAATTTTATTCCAACGTGAAAATTGAAATTTTTAGAAATTTTGTAAAGATTGATACTAATTAGATTTTTTTTTGTAATTATGATTTCAGAGATTGGAGAATTTCTCACTGTCTGAGTCACCATTTATTTCCAAATACAATAAAAGATTTAGAAATATGGCTATTCGAACCGTCTTTCCAGTTTTTACCCAATAGAAATAAACCAACATGGGCCAGATTTGGGCCACTACTTTATTCTCCTATCGTTTGGGCTCTTACACCCTATTTTCAAGCTTTCAATAAGTAAGTGGTGTCTTAACCCTAGGTAGACCACCAAAAAAAAACCACCTGGTGCCAAAAACGGCACTACAATGCTTTTTTGAGAAAAAAAACCACCTGGTGCCAAATACGGCACTACAATGTTAAGGAAATACATTTAGTGCCGTTTTTGGCACGAGGTGGTTTTTTTTCGAAAAATGCATTGTAGTGCCGTTTTTGGCACTGGTGGTCTATATAGGGTTAAAATTTATTAAATTTAGGTAAAAATCTTATTTTATTAATTTTTGAATTTTTCAGGATCCGTCTAGGTACTTTCTTTTTACCAGACTACTTGATATTCGCTGTTCCGGCGCTGATGCTGACACTAGGAAAATCGCAATTCTATTCGATCATCTTATGGTTTTATATTTTATTTTTTATCGGTCTAACGTTCACGTCTATCGGACTAACAGCTGCCCATCATGATTACGAAGCCTTCCACGAAGGCGATTTGCCAAGGTATTTATGTCTGGCTGCTTAATGACGCCTCGTTGTCCTCTAGTTGTTGATATTTATACGACTATTGAACTCGTGAACGTTTTTTTATTTCGTAGGGAAGATAGAGACTGGGGATTGCACCAAGTTGATGCTATTCACGAACGAAAAGAGCTGATTGGCAATATTTACATTGGCCTGGTGGTATTTGGCGAGCATACCCTGCACCACCTTTTCCCCACCATTGATCACGTTCACTTGAAGGAATTGATACCGATTTATAAAGAAACGTTGGAAGAATTCGGAGTAGATATGAATGAAAAATCGTATCCCGAAATTATCGCTAATACTTTTGTACAGTTGGCTAGAACTGTGCCCAATTTGAAAGTCCGAAAACAGAAAAAAGCTTAATCTAGTCTTATTTGAAATTTTTTAGACAAAATTTTTTTAATTTAGTGTTGTGATAATTAATGTAAGAGATGTGCATATTGCTACGGCTCATTTAATTCAACATTTAATCATCGAGTACCTACGTTTTTGATTTTTTCTAAATGGTTTGATATCTATATGTACTTATAGATACGCTATCATTTTAATTAGGTTTTTCGTTCATCGTTATTTTCATATCTGCTATTCTGTTTATGATTTTCGGTTCTATGCAAATGATTGTGGCTGAGTAAATATTTTAATAGGTTATTGCAGGTCATTAAGAAGTCGTCCATAAAACTTCTGAGAACGTTCACTCTTGTTTATGGAGAGTAGGTACCTAGTACCTACATAATGAAGATTTATTTTGTTAACAGCTGCCGTTTAATTACAAATTGAGTGATTTTTGGGTAGTTCCTATAAAATTGTTCCTCAGAAAAATTTTGTTTTTGAGGAACAGTCTCATTATTTGAAAAAAAAATCATCAAGAGCTAAACAACTCTGTTTTAAATTAAAATTTTAATAATTTAAGAATGAAATTGATTCTTCTCGAGCATTTAAATTAATGAACAATATTTTTGTTACCTAGATATTTTTTTATCTGACTTTGTTCAGAGTCGAAAAGGTCTCTTTGAATTATGTCGATAAGTGATATTTTTATTCATAATAGCAAAATTATTTTTATTCGTTTTATCTTTTTAATACAAATGAAGTTTTAATTTTTTGTTCTGTTTTTCTTGTTGGGAATCAAAACACTTGAATAGGTTGAAAAACTGAAAGGCTTATCAGGTATTAATTTTTCTATTTTTTGTTACAGAATATTCAATGTGATTTCTTCAAGAGGACGTTTTAAAATTTCACGGAACGAATTTCGTATTTTGAAATCTTTTTTCGATGCTTCTTTTTTCAGAAAGACGAAATTTGCCAGATTTTCTCTTCGTAAACCTTTCAAAGGTAAAAATACCTATACCTACACTTGAATTTTATCATCTCGTAGTTTCATTTTCGAATGATAGGTACAGCTGATAAATTCGTTTTCAAGTATTTCAATATGAATTTATTCGAGTGTATAAATACATATTCTTGAGACAATTTTATCTTTACAGAATTCAATACAGATACCTTCGAGTATTGTTGAGTGTTCGATTGAACTTCGCCTCGGCTTCGATGATGAAGGAAATTACCTATTTTCATGTTGAATTTTTTCATGAAGTAATTTTCTGTTGCAAAATTAATATTCTTGTTGTGTTTTGTTTACAGTTTATGATTGAATAGATAATTTTGTATTCGACGCCGATCCAAAATGAGAAAAGTTGGTGAAAGATGACAATTTCGAATCTGGAATCTTGGTTGGCAGGTATCTATCAAACCAAAAGGAGTTGAAGATCTGTGGAGAACCCACAATTATGGTAATATTTGAATTTATGCATCGAAAGGCATTCTGGAAAATTTTTTGGTGAGATAATTTTCAAGACATGAAGCCACTATAATGACTACTGGATCCTATTTTTTTTTCATGTTTCAAGATGTGATTGGATTGTTGAAGACGAGAGTTCATTTATCTTCATTCTCTAATTTCTAAAGTGTCATTCTCTCCGCAGGGAATGGACAATAAAAACATTTGAATGTCACCACATGACCCATGCGGTCAAACTACTTGCTACCGAATTGGAAACGAAGAAAGAAAAGTACCAGTACCCCTCCCTAACGAAATTCTGTTTTCATTTTCGAACTTGTATGTTTATTTAATGGAAAGTTCTTAAGTATGTATCTATTATTTACGACGGGTCGAAGATTTTATGATTTCCGAGAACATTGTTGAATTTCCTCTTCCTTTCAACGTTGATTCTGGCAGTCAACTCTATTACCTATATAGATGTATGGATTCATTGAGAGAAAGCCTGGGGAATTCCTCATTATTTGACGTAAAAATATGATTATTTTATGTAGATACATTCGAATCCCATTGCTAAGGAAGGTATCGAAATATCGTAAATGGAATCATTACAAATTTCAAGGCAAACAGATGAGCTGAAATTGTCCAGATAAACCTTTGTATCCTTCTATTCTTTGGGTTCTTTTGCTTTTTTTTTCCAAATTTTTAATAAGTAGGTAAACTTTGAATAACAGTGAAAAAAATATGTGGTGAGTTTTTAAAAATTGAAATAACTCCTCTTGGAGTCTACAACAGAAAAGTAAAAAACAGGTGTTGTGCTATTGAAACACAGACTCCTACTCCCAGGCATATGTTTTTCCGGCTTTCCATGTTTTCTATTCTCGATCATAGACACTCAAAGGATCAAATCCCCGTCAGTTGAGTAGATTTGAATACGAACTCTTATTCGGAAGTGATTGACAGCAAGTTCGCGGGAATGGTTAGAGAGCTAAATTTAACGACAAAGAAGCAAAAAAATGTGTAATGTTTATGTTTTAATTTCAGCCTGTAAAACTGAAACTTAGCTACTCTTGATAAAGTATCAATTCACTGTTCATAACTCCTGAGGATGATATCAAATTATATATAATTATTAGCAATTAGCATGTTCATTCGACTAATTAAAATTATGCTTGGAAGTCGACAAAAATATGACGAGAGGTTTTTTCTGAATTCAGTTGCGGAATGTCAACAGTTCAGTGTTACATTTTGATAATGTTGTGGCGTGGAATGTACGTAGCCGTAGAATAATTCAAAATTCTCATGATGTAAAAAAGTACATAGTCGTGACAGTGATCAGTCTTCGAGTATTTTCGGTGTGATAACTGATAATATTGTGAAAATTCGAACTCCGTCATTTTATTTTGGAATTAATCGAATACGATTATGGTAGTATAAAATCTACATAAATATTATTTTACTCATTTTCACATCAGCATAATTTGATCAGATTTCGCGTTTGGTCAAAATTTGACCTCTTTTTATCTTACTTTGAAAATTTTGAAGAATATCAGGATTGATTATAAAAATGTATGTTTGTAATGTAGATGTACTATGTACCTTAAGGTACATAGCTTGAATTGAAATTTGAATAAATTACTTCGAAAATTTGAGGAACTGGTAAAAAAAAATCTGATACCTGACACCTTTCGACAGTTTCGACGTCAATATTTGAAGTGATGAGATGAGTGTTGATACGTTGAATAATGAATCTTTCATTTTTTAAAATACAAATTCTGAATATATTATACTTACTCACCTTCAAAATAATTAAATTGTATTCCTAGATTAATTATGTATTTTTTTCTGCTGAAAAAGTTACGTCTGAATTCTGAAATGGAAATGATGGAATGTTCAAAAAAAAATACAGAATTCCTCTAATTTTAATGAAATATCAACATCATTGAATAATTAATAACATAATAAATGATTCATATTTTGACTCGAAATTTTAATTTCAATAAATTTATTTCTATTTCAGTCTTTTTTTAATTTTTATTTAAAATTTTTTAAAATTAAATGAGAAAATTTAAAAATTTTATAAAATTAACATAATTAGCGCACTCTATAAAGAAACTACTTTTTACCTACCTATTTGCCTACTTAATCAACAAACACCGTTAAAATTTGAAAAAAAAACACCGATTGAGGTTTCATCACGTGATTGGTTGAAAAAATGCGCATTCCATTTGTTTGTTTTCGGTTCAATGATTTTGATTTTATTTATTTTATATAATTTCCGGATTTTTTGGACGCCATTAAGTGATCGCGATCCTTCGTCTTTAGTTTTATTGTGTCGCGTCGTATTTGTTCAAGTTTTTTTTAGCGCATTTTAATAATTAAATTATACGTTTGAGAATTCGTGAAGTAATTATTATAATTCCTTACTTGAAAATCGTTGCAAACGAAGCGTTTGTGTATTTTTTGTTTTGATTTGTAACATAGTAATTTAGATAGTCTCATTCGGTAATTCGGTATTATACAACGCAAGATTTCATACAGCTCATCGTAGAGCTAAGTCGTGATCTTAGTTTCTTCGCTTGTCGACTTATCCTTCTATAAAATGGATAAGAACTTTGAAGATCAGCCCATGGTACCCAAACACCTTCGTAGTAACTCGGATCAGCGTCTTCATCTCTGGGTTTATTCATCGGTGGTACGACTTCTTGACGATATGTTTCGAACAATTCGCGCATTATTTGCATCTGTTGTGGATTTTCATCTGCCGAGTTGTATCTTTCGCACGGGTCTTCTTTTAAATTTATCAAACACGGTGCTTCGTTCAACATACACGCCGGTCGATAGATAACTTTGGAGCAATCGATTCGTGATTCTTCTCGTAAACTAAGTGCTTTCTCCGGTGTGAGGATTTCGCGGATAGGTAGTGCTGGAATTGAAATTTGCGAATATGTAACGTGTGCATTTAAAGAAAATCCGGTGTAGTTGTTAGTTCCTGTTTATTTACCTTCGTCTATTTCGTTTTCAAAATTTGATCGTATATCGATGTGTTTGTGAGTTTCGTCGACGTAAACTTCTGCTATGGATTTGGCCACCGATGAATTTAGTACGCCGTCTACGTTGTAAAACGAGTCATCGAAGATAGCTTCCAAATTCAAGAAGTTATACCAATCGTTTTCTGGTCCAGTGGTGTTCTTGGTTCCTGCAATATAAGGTACAATATTATTGTGATTCTAGTTTACTATTTGGAAGCTGGTAAGGTATACCTTGGATATATTTCCAATCTCCTAAACGAATTGCACCGTAAGCGTTACTTTTATCGGCTGGATCAATGTTGTAGACGTATTTTGTCCTAGGTGAATTTTCATCTCCGTTTACTAAATTTTCCCACACATTTACGCCGTCAATTTCGCCGATGTCTTCTAAATTCAATCCTAGCGATAACGAACGAGAACGTTTTTCATGTTATTTTGTGGTAACGTGATTAGACAAAGAGTGATTTATCCTGCTAAATACCTGCTGCTTTGCATAGAGTTGGCAGAATATCAACCATATGCATCATCATATTCGATACTCGTTGCTGTTTGGTAAATAGAGGACTCCAAACGATGGCTGGGACTCTGGTACCTCCTTCCCATTCAGTACTTTTTATCTGATATTTTCAAAATAAGAAATATAAGTTGTTTAAGGAATAAGTGTGTTTAATGAAAGAAAATTGGAATTAAATTTACCCCTCGGAAAGGATAATTCGAACCGGTTGTCGCGTAAATTCCTACGGTCGGAGCTCCGTTATCAGACATGAAAAGTATGATGGAATTTTCTAGCATGTCTTTATTTTTCAACGCTCTGACTACTTTTCCAACTGATTCGTCAAGTTTGGAAACCATTGCTGTGATTTAAAAGCAGGAGATTCTCATAAGTTTGGTTTAGGATTAAAATAACGAATCTGTCGTATGTTTCAATTCAAGCCAATCTTTTTAGAATTGTACGACGAGTAATCAATTTTTTTTTTTTTCATAATTTGAACGATTGAAAAATTCTAGAATAAAAGTCGAATTGCTCAAGCCTGATTGGAGGTTTCTGAGTTGATTTAGGGGTATTCAAAGTTTTAGCAGGGAAAGTGTATTCCGTCCTTCATCTTCCTAGGGCTTGACGAGTCCCAAACCTGAGAAAGTATTAACTCATTTGTGTCTCACTAGTTTTTGAACACAACTGTCATCCTTGAAGAAATACACCACTACCTTTAAATTAGTAATTCCCTCCCAACACAAGGAACTTACTCGATGCTGTGTAACTGAACAATTGAAAATTTTTTTGTTTCGTTTTAAAGTTTCAGGAGCACTTTTATTAAAATCCATTTGAAATAATTTAAGATTGGTAAGGTTACTATAGTGAAAAAATTATTCAAACAGAAGTTTCCAGCAATGAACCGTTTAGAAAAAAATTTTAGCAAAAAAATTTTTATACAGGGTCTATATCTGAACCGTGTAATGTCTGCGTGAAAATCTCTGCCCGACAAAGTAATGTTTTAGATTTTTTTTTTTGCCTGGGAAATTCCAAAAATACATTTTTTAAGTTTGAAAAATCGCAATTTTGATAAACTTGATTTCTGAATAATGTTGATATAATAAATGAAAAAATCTATTTCAAGGAATTCATAATTTTAGGCTCGAGATTATGGCATCCTGATGTTGAAAAAAAGACTCGTTTAATGTTATCGGGTGGGCATTCAGATCAAACTCAGTGAAACACATTTCACATTTTTTCATACACGTTTGGTGAATGACTCATCCCTTACTTCAAAGTTGTAACCTTATCATGACGTTGTTGGTCGTTTCCGTCGTTTCTTTCATTTTTATTAGTTTTTGTTGCTTGATATTTCAGTGATGTGAAGCAATGAAATAAAACGGGAAAAAAGGGAGGGAATAAATGAGAATTTTTACGCTAATGTTACCCGGTTCATATACGAGTATGTAGACCCTGTCTAGGTATACTCTTCTTGCCGATCTTTAAACTTGAAGAGGTTATTTAGTAGATCTAAATACATATGACAATCTTTGAAAAATTATTTGCCCCTCAATATTTTAAATAAGTAGAAAAAAAATGTTTATTTTCATTTTTTGTTGCAATTTTTTTCTTACAAGGTTCACCACTCATGAAATTAGTTGAAACAATTTTTTTAGTCAGAATTTTTTTTCATCAGCCTAAAAATTTAAGAAAATGTTTAGTGTGTCAAAAAGATTTTTGTTTGGGAAATGAGAAGGAATGTTTGAAATTGAAAGCACCACTACGTAGAGATATTTTCTGTTTGATATTCTGGGGCTCAGAATCACAAAAATTTCATAATTAGCGAATTTCACCGAGTGTGACTCAGAGTATGGTCAATGTTTTCAACGTTCGTTGAACCGTTGAAGGAGTTTTAAAAAAATCTGTTCACCTGGGCTGCTATCTTTTTGATACTAAAAATACCCTTTTAAAGTATAGTGGATTTTTTTTTGAATTCGAGAAAAAAACTCTTCAGCATTATGACCTGCGTTAGGTCACTACTTGAAAAATTTTCCAACTCGAATTTTATTTTTTGGGTTGAAAAATCTAATATTTGCCGTTATACATCAGTGGAACAAATTATTTCCTCCATTCTGATTCAGCCCTGTGTTTGAATGAACGTCGAAAATTTAGCATTCAAGGTGTCCCAGAAATTCTGATAATATTTGAAAATGTCTTACTCATTTCCGTATCAGCAATTTGATCATATTATTAATATAAATTGTATAATTTTATTTGTAAAAGTTGGATAAGTGAGGAGTGTCGTTGCAAAACGCAACTTCTCTGAAGACCTGATTTTTGGGAAATTGCAAGAAAACTGTCATTCAAAATTGGGTGGGGGGTTTTGGCTCGGGGCGGTCTCATTGGAAAGTTTAGGACCCCAGCTACATGTTTTGGGGTCATTTCGCACTTGTACCTCATGGAGGGTTGAAGGGGAGGGGAGCAAAAAAAAAAGATGTTGCGTTTTGCAACGAAACAAATTTTTTGTTGCGTTTTGCAACGACACTCCTCAAGTTTCCTATTTGAAGGTGCAAAAGAAAATTAGACTCGAAATTATTTTTTCTCTTGGAAATGAAAAGGGCAGTACCAGAAACTAATTTAGAAATTGAACAAATTTTATTTTTATGATTTTTTATCCAATATCGAAACTGAAGGAGTTGTGTGAAATTGGATATTTACGCACCACTTTTTGCATTTTGAAGAAGGTTGAAAAAATTCTAATTACGAATTTAGGAATTTTTTGAATTGTATCAAACTTCAATGTTTTATTCGAATACTTTAAAATCGAACTAAAAGTGATTTGATCACCCACACTCAATTATTTTGGTGTTGGAACGGATTTCGCAAAATTTTAAAATTTCATCAATTTTAATTCACATGATGAACATGGACAAAATTCGTTCTAATTTGAAAATCAAACTGATACCTGCCGAGTGTCCGAAAAATTCTAGCCACTCTGGGAATTTTTTGGTTTAAAAATCACAAATCGACAGTTCTGATACATGAATTTTCAGAGGGAGCTAACATTTTTTGGACACTCATTGGTGCATTTATCATTAATTTTCTTGCATGCATTTTTTTTTTAAATTTTCTGTTCAAATTTTCTTGTACGGTCTCTTTAATTTTAAAAAGTTCGACAAAAAATTGTGTAACTTTTGATTCCAATGATTTTTATTTACATTGAATTCTTTTCAAATGATATATGCTAGTTGCCCCTTCAATTTCAAAGATTGGCAACTTATCTATCTTGAGAATTTTTCCAGTAGTATTCCTTAATATGCATTCTGTGTTAGGAAAAATAATTCAAGTATATTGCATTCTGAGTAAAAAAAAGTTTTTTCGAAAATTTTTGATTTTTGCTTTCCAAGTGTTACGAATGCGGTTTTGTTTCTGATTTTTAAAATCATTTTTGCAATGCTTGACTGGATGTATGCATATTTTTCACGAATAACGAATTTAAAATGTTGTTTTTTTCAATCACTGCGAGGTTGAATACAAACCGAAGTACTCATTTCACAATTGAAATTTTTGATTTTATTTTTGAATCAAAATAAACACAAAATCATAATATAGAAGGGACCTTGTAAAAAAAAAAATCGAAGTATAATTTTTCACGTTTTGGGTCCAAATGACACCGAATCTGGACCAAACACAAAAATAAAGACATCGAACTTTATTTTCATTCAAGGTCCCTTTTTCCCGGCAGGGTCACATACTGTGAATTTTCGTTCAATTTCAACATTTGAATGCATTTTCCTCTCATAATTCTCATTCGAGAGTTCAATGAATGTTATCGTAGGTATTAATTTTCCAAGTTTCATAAGATTAACGGTGAAGTTTGATATCCAAATCCCTGTTATAAAAAGTGAATTGTCTATACATTTCGATTCAGTCACACCTTAATTTTATGTCGAGAAAAATTGATTTAAGGAAAAAAATCCCAAAGTGTTGAAAATTAGAAAAATCATTTTTGAAGTTCGAAAATCAGGAAAAAAATGCTATTTCATCCGAAATTCATCAATTTTTACGTTCGTCCCTCCAATAAGCCAAGTTTGGTTTACTTCTGCCTCGCAGTCAAAAATTGACCGGAAAAATTTCGGTTTGCGGTTTCCTGAATCACTAATTCACTACTACATTTCAATTTCTAACAAAATCGATGATTCATCGTAAAACCTCTAAAATACATTGACTTGAAGTTGAATGAGTATCGTACAATTTTAATTTTCTTACCAGCATATTTCCTTTTGTCGAGATTCGGTATATGTTTGAATTTTTCTATTTCTTCTTTCGGAGCTTGTAAAGGATCATTTTTGGCTCCAGCATGAGGTGCGATTTGAGACAAATATAAGAATAAAGGTCGATCGGTGTCGTGATTTTTGATCAAATTGACAGCCTTGTTGGTAAAAACATCGGTCGAGTATTGACCTTCGGTTTTCCAATCCGTTTTCAAGTTGCTTCTCATGTCGTATCCGACGAATGGACCAAACTGTATCATTTTTTAAATTCGAAATTATCTAAATTAATTATTTCTTTAGGTCAAAAAATATCTATATGTTCAATTTCATCAACAAAATTTACCGTTTCTTCGGCATAATGAGTAAAGTAGTCTTGATGACCCTGCCAATACCCGTAAAACGAATCAAACCCTCTCTTGGTGGGCGTATACACGTCTTTATAAAATCCCAAATGCCATTTTCCAATCAAATGTGTACTGTAACCGGCATCTTTTAAAAATTCTGGCAGTATTTTCCGATCTAAAGGTAAACCGGTTGGTTCAGCTTCCAATATGACTGAGTGTTGAGTTCCTGAAAAATTACGTTTGAATAATTTGACTAATTCAATATACCTGAATCATTTGAAAGAAGAAAATATGAGAAGAAAGTATATTACCTGTGTGTATTGGGTATTCTCCTGTCATCAAAGCTGATCTGGATGGAGTACATAAAGATGAGGTGTGAAAGTCGTTTAAGATGATGCCATGATAGGCTAATGCGTCAATGTTAGGCGTTTTGATTATGTTTGATCCGTGAAAACTCACGTCGTTCCATCCCTAAAATATTAAACGGATGGTAAATTTGCGAATAAAAATGTAATTTTAATTGAAGGTTGCAGTTAGAAATTAAATATTTTGAGCCATTTTCATTTTGACAATCAAATGATAAATTCATTAAAAAAATGAAAAAGTTTTTAAAAATTTGAAAAATTAATAACTTATTAATTTACATATTGAACTTGTAAAATAAAATTAGGTGAAACATTGAACATGATACTAATTTATAATTCTTTTGGCTTTTCAGGAAGCAAGAGATCACCGAAAAAATGATGAATCGAGTTGGTGTTGATCGTCTGCTCAGAAATGTTTTGGTGAGTTTGTCATTTTTTTTATTTATTCATTTTTATGTATGTATAATTGGAAGAATTTGACTTCTGAACTATTTTCGTTAAATCAACTCGTTCAAAAATACCATCGAATATTATTTTTTTCACGTGAACTGTTCGCAATTCGAATGGAAGGGGAAGGGAAATTATAAGCTGATTTTTGTATGATCAATAATTGTAAATGATCGAAAATTACTATTTCAAGTTTCCATTGCCACTTTCATTCAAAACATTTTCATAAACCAGTAATAAGTTTTTTCGATCATCTCGAAATCACTTTTTTGCTGATTAGCCATGTTGGTATCAAACTCTTCAATTTTTTCTTTAAAAATTCAATGCTGGAGAAAATTTTAAGCAATTTTCAATTCAAAATGCTGAACGTTCAAAATTATGGAAACAATATTTTCGAGTTCGAAATTTTTTAAAAATTTGGTTGGAAAAGGGTTTGAAGGAAATTAAGTTGGAGGTGGAGAAACTTTCAATGCTAAATTTTTTTCAATTCAAAGTTTTTTCCAGCAGTAAAATTTTTTTCAATGTGAATTTTTTAAGAAACGACAGGAATTGACGGATCCAACATACCTAATTATGGTCATTTTTGGGTCATTTTTCTGATATAAAAATTTTTAGTCTTAGCTCCAATTTCTGGTGTGTTGAAAATTTTTCAAACTGTCGTTTTTTTAAGAAAAGACAGACAACAACGGATCCTAGATCCTATGGTCGTTTTGGGTCGTTTTTCTGAGATAAAAACATTTTATTCTTAGCTCCAATTTCTGGTGTGTTGAAAATTTTTCAAACTGTCGTTTTTTTAAGGAACGACAGGAAATGACGAATCCAACATACCTAAATATGGTCGTTGATGGTCGTTCTTCTGAGATAAAAAAGACTTGAGTCGTAGCTCCAATGTGCGGTGTGTTGGAAAAATGTTCAAAATATCGTTTTTCGAGGAAGCGAGATAAATTCAAAAGTGAATATACGAAAATCGTCGTCTCGATGAGAGAAGTCCAATGGTGCAATCATAATTGAATTTGGTTTATTTTTGAGCGAGATAATGATGGATTTTCGATTTTGCAATCGGATAAGGGATAGAAATTCCCCTCAGACTTTGAACGCTTAAATCGCGAAACATTATCAAAATTAAATTCGGAAAAAAGGATTTTGTATAATATTGAAAATTTTCAAACTGCCGCTTTTTAAGGAATTTTTTCAATTTGAATATTTTTTTGATACTTTCAACTTTTTTTTTCAATTTTAGATTTGAAAAAAAATTCAATTTTATGTTTTTGATACTTATTACTTTTAATTTAATATTTTAAAGAATTTTTAAAAATGTGAAATTCAAAAATTTTGTTTTTTGGAAATCACTTTTTTGCAGATAGACCACGTTGGTATTAAACTTTTCAATTTTTCTTGAAAAATTCGAAGTTGGAGAAAATTTTAAGCAATTTTCAATTCAAAATTTAAAATTATGGAAACAATGTTTCCGAATTCTAAATTTTTTAAAAATCTAATTGGGAAAGGGTTTGAAGGAAATAAAGTTGAAGAAATTTTCAAAGCTGAAATGTTTTTCAATTTCAACGTTTTTTCAGCTGCAAAATTTTTTTCAGTTTGAATTTTTCTAGGAATTTTTTCAACTTTAATATTTTTTGATACGTTCAATTTTTCTTTTAATTTTGGATTATTAAAAAAAATTTAACTTGGTGTTTTTGAAGTTTCTTTTAATTTAATATTTTAAAGAATTTTTCAAAAAAGGGAAATTAAAAAATTTTGAAAAAATTCAGAATTAGAAAACTGAGAAATTTAAAATTGAACGCGATTTGAAATAAGAAATTAAAATAAAGTTGGACTTATAGATTGTCGAAATTCCATTGACAGTAAAAGTAATTAAGAGCAGGTAAGAGCTTTGGTGGGGAGGGGATGAAAAAAAGAGTATTTACCTACTTTCTAATGATGAAATAGAGGAAATCAACTCACTGGTAATCGTAGTCAAATTCCACTGATTTTCCTGTTAATCAGTGACATTTTACTGCAAATCAGTGAAAAATTAAAAATTCGAATAGTGAATTTTGATTGTTGAATCAGTCAATTTTGAATGTTTCTTGTTTTAAATTAAATTTTTTTCCTGCATGAAAACTTTCCTTTTTCATGTTTAGTGGGATTAGCCAAAAAAAATTGCAGTTGTGGTCTTGGAATTTCTCTAATTGAAGCAAATGTTTTATGATTTTTTTTTGAGGAGAAATAGGTCAACGATAAATTGCGAAAAAAATCACGTAGGTAAAATTTTCAGTTAAAAAAAAGTCTAAAAATAATTTAAATTTTCATTATCGTCGATTATTAGACACCTTGAATGATTGTGATCATTAAAAGCCCAATTCTTTTTAATTGTTGAATTATTCGAACATTTTGTTGTTAGATTACGAAATAATAAACTGATTAAGTAATTATTATTGTAATCGTCGATTCACGCCATCTCTTCCAAGCTTTGGGTTTAATCCACGTGAAGATAAGAATACTTTCGTAACCTACGGATAGATAATTATACTGCGAATTTTTATACCTATTACGCATTTTTAAATTAAAAAAAACACAAGTACTTAGTACTTACCATGTCATCGGCGGTGATAAGAACAATATTCGGCTTTTTGGATCCATTTGAAGCTACCAGAGTCGATATTAAAAACAATAACACGATTAAACGACATAACACCGATACTGGAAGAGACATTTGGGCAATTACGAAATACGCGGATACGGTTCCGATTCACTGATTGATATTGAACCACGTTCGTATTACGGATTGAAAAAAAATACCGAATGGGTAATTTTTATCAAAATTTTTTTCGCGTTAATATCCGTGTAAATAGAACGTGCCCGTAGATTTTGTAATTACACCGCCATTGTTTTACAATTGGGGAGCTGAAATTCTTATTGTCGCCGGTATTCTACGGTAATTTATTTTTTCAACGTCGAATTTGAAACGTACGCTTACTATAAGCAACTCGGTGAAAAAAATTGACTGAAAAATTTCACGTTACTGGCTCCTCTCGCACGTTGCAATTCGCGAATTCGAAAATGATCTGGCGTCGGATGTTGCCTGAACTAATAAACCACAATGCGAATGTGTGCGATTTAGTCATATCAACATTTAAATTTAAATTGGGATGAATGCGCGGTAATCAGCATACCCCATCGTTAGTAATTTGATTTACCCGCGCATCCAGCAGGTTTTCTTACCTGCGGAATCCTGTGACGTTAGTCACGGGTTTTCTAGTAAAACACCCGACGATAGGCCGAACTTGCTGAGATTTTGTTGCTAGATCACGTGGAGATTTACATTGCTTATGGTATAATATGCGAATAATTGATGAAAATCATCGGCTACTCGAGTAAACTGGTTTTTCTATGTTTAGATTTAAACATGTGTGGGTAATTCGTCGTAAAGTTTTTTTTCCTAGTTTTATCTTTATTTCGATTTCGATCGAGTTTTTTTTCATAATTTATTTGATCGTTATTTGGGTTGCTGTAGAATAAAATTGGGCGATGAAGTTTGTTTTGTGTGTGAAGTTCGAGCGAATTCGCGAATTTATATGTGTAATTTTATTGGCAGAGAAATGAGCTTTGAAAGTCATTTTTTTAGCCTAGAAATAAAAGTTTGTAAATAATTACGTAATTTTTTTTTTCATTATGAATTATTTACAAACTTGTATTTTTGCAAGCTGCGTAGTCGTGATTCAAATGTACTTGAAAAAGTGAATATGGTATGTGCTTGAAGTGGCGCCACTCACCGAATGGATGAAAAAATTTGTTGAATGTGTATGGTGTCTCAGCTGAAATTGATTTTATTGTGCGGGCCGGTTAATAGTAATGGATGGTTTTAAAAATTGACTGAAATTTTACTTGAAGATTTTTTCAGTACTCAAATTTGAAAGGGATACTGATTAATGAATCATTGGAAGTACATACTTATGACAATTTATAAAAATTTTGTGGCACAAATGGTTGGTTTGTGAGGAATTTTACGAAAAAATTAGAATTCGAATCCAATGCATTTTGAAGAAGCCACCTAATTGAATAATTCACTGCAAAGAAATTTGAAAACTTGGTTTGTTTTATGATTTGGAATTATGACAGATTTAATTTTTTCAATTCATCTCATCAAACTGAAACTCCTTTTAGGGGAGAGAGAGGTACAGTTCAAATGAGGGATTTAGCCACCTCCCCATTTATAAAAAATTGAGCTATCGGTCCTTTTTTGGTCATTACGTTCGAAATCGGAGAAAAAGAAGTTTAAAATTTAAGAATTCTCTACTCATAATTTCGCATTTTCCCTCAACATTTCCTTAAAATTACACTTTTTCATTTTGTCACAACGTGTCGACCTTCCAACCAAATTTTCATCACTAGTTTCGTTCGGAGTAGATTTCCATATAGATTGATCTTTTACAAATTCTTATAGATACCCCCACTTTGTGTGAATGGAGGGGTTTTTTAAAGTTGCTGAAATTGTATCAATTCTTCACATTCTTGTGTAAAAATTACATATATTTTTTACTTATTATTTATATACAAGATAGGGAACCAGGGGCGTAAATAGGAGGGGGAGGGGGGGCAAAATACAGACACCCTTTGAAAATAATTTTTTTGGAGCATTAAAAATCCAATTTTTCAAAGCTTTACCCTCGCGACTTCGACGATTGTTCAAAAAGTATGATTCCAAAACTGATTGCAGAAAAGTCGAAAGAGTTTGAAAAAAAAAGGGAAACGAGTAAACGACATGGAATTCTACGTATTTTTCTCAACTAATCAATATAGTTAATACCAAAAATTCATTAATGTTTCAAATTTTCACAAATTTTTGAGAAAATTCTTCCTATTTGTTCCTCATTTAACCATTTGATCACTTTTTCACTCATGATTAAGGTTTTCAAATTTTTTTAAATTTTTGCTAATTTTTATAGTTTTTTTCAATTTGTGATATTTCTTCTATCGATGTCTATAAGCTTTGAGCAGAAAATAAAAATTGTTTACTGAGTCCTGAAATAAAATAGATTTTTCAAAAAACCATCCGCCGTATGAAGGCCATTTTCAATCGATTTTTATTTAAATTTTTCATCATTTTTTAAACATTATGTATCTACTCAAATTTTGAGACCGAAAACCAAATGTGGAGTAGGAGTGGAATCAGAGGAAAATTTTTATCAGATACATATTTTTGAGAGTTAAACTCTACTTTTTATGTACCTTTGCATTTGAATTCCAAAATAATGAATCGCCTTTGTTCTTTGTTGCTTATCAACTGGTTCCGTCAAGAAATCTATTTCCATCTCACAATGGAATTGTTTTCATTTATTCCGAATTAAAAAATTAGTAGTAACATCATTATCGCCAAATATCTGGCTTTTTGAGTCGTTGCCAAATTTTAATTCAAAACAGGCAGTTATGTCCGATTTTTTCTTCCGAATTAGAATTGTTGGCGTCTTTGTATTGATTAGGAAATTCAAGTATTTTGTTTTGAAGAGATTCCTAGGGCGAGAATCCGACGAAGCAAGTTTTTTTGGAATGTCTGTTTTTATTTATTTATTTATTTTTTTTCTATAAAAATTGGCTCGATGTTTTTGAAATAATATACCTGGACGTCATTGTATTTTGTTTACTCCAGAGAATTTCTGAGTTTCATTGCGGTACCAACTGTACCTAGTATTTCATAATGAACTGATAAAATAAGAAAATAAGCGGTTATTAACCTAATTTTAGGCCTGGCTTCGGAGTTGTAATTATTTTTACGATGATTAGAATGTGTATTGTACCCAGTATCGTGTTGATTTTAGAATAGGTATCGTTGAACGTGATAAGAATTTTTTACTAGCAGAGTAGCAGATCGTATGAAGTGTTATGAGATAAAAATTTCGCGTATGTATAGAAGTGTGTTCGGGTCAAGTGGAACGATTTTTTTAAAAATCGAAATTGTGAGCTCTCTATCAAAGATAGAAATTTCGTTTCTGGATCATTCGAAAGCCTCATCTTTTGGCTACAAATCTCCCCTGCCCTTTTCCATTTTGGTCCAAAAAATTCGGCGCCATGAATTTTTTTCTGAAAAATCGTACCCTTTTTGATCAGAGTTTCTGAAATTTCGAAATTCAAATGAAAAGATTCTCATAATACAATTTTGAAAATGATTCAGTGGTTCCAAAAAAATGTTTATAATTTCCTTTAAAAAAAAAAGAGCAGCAAATTATGCAGTTGTAATTTTCTAGAGCTGTTGTTTTTTCCCCTTTTTGGGGGAGGGGGGGGGTGAAGTTTTAGTGGTTTGTAATTGCAGAGTTCGTGCCTGTTGAAATTAACCCAGTTTATTCGGATGAATAGGGAAATTTCCCAAGTGTGAAGACCGAAAGACGACTGAATAATAATTTGTTTGGAAAACTTGTGGAGATATTGATGAGAATGACAAATTTACTTTTCACAGAATCCAAATAGCGAAAAAATTGCTCTAGAAGTTGACGTGAAAAATGAATTTTCGGTATATTACGTACTTAAATTTAAACCAACGGGGCGAAAAAAAAGGGCAAATTGTCTGAAAATTTGTCAAATTTTTGAAATTTGATGAAAATCGACAAAACATTTCTAAAAATGATTAAAATGTAGCATTCATCCATTACTCTTTCATTTATAAAACGGTAGTTGAGGCGTGTAGAATCAAAAGTGGCTTTCTCCATGCGACACTCTCTGTAGAAAGGGACCTTACGTGGATTTTTTTTCTTTCTAGTTCGGGGGTTTTGGAACTTAAAAATACCAAAATCTCCAAAACTAGAAAAAAAAGTTTCCACGTAAGGTCCCTTTCTACAGAGAGTGTCGCATGGAGAAAGCCACTTTTGAATCTACACGCCTCAGTTAGGATTGCAGCATAGCACTTGATAGATCATTGAAAAAAATTTCATGAAATTCTTAGGTACCTACCTACTGAAAATTTAGTAACATTTCCAAAATTTGCTGACATTGACATTATCAATGAAATGTTTCGAAAAATCAGCGAAAATCCGCTGAAAATTAACTAGTTTTGCTGATTTCTCCTGTGCTGCAATTCTCACAATTCATTATGGACTTTTTTCACTATTTCAAAATGAGAAAGTAGTTTTTTAGATTTTATGATAGTTACGTCATTTTTGGCTGTTACTTGATCTTAACTTCAAGAAATTTATAGTATATAGCTTCGCTTAATCGAAAAATTCTACTAAAAATTATCAAAAAGTCACGAATTACACTTTCAGTGTCGACTGAAATTTTGCAAAAAAATTACTAAAATTTTTGAGAAAAATCCATGTTTTTTGAAATTATTTTTTGAGTCACGAATTTTGTTTCTATTTGCACAAGTAATAAAAACACCATTAATTTATGGTAAAACATTGATGGAATGCGTATATTTGAACAAAATAAAATTTTTACGAAAGCCCACTTAATATCTCTCGTTTTACATTTTTAATTCGCAAGTAAAATACGTATATTTATTTAATCTTTTAATGTCTCATATTACGTATCACTAATTCGAATATTAGGTAGTAAATTTTCAAATAATAAACTTTCCACACAAATAGGAAAATTGTTCGCGTATATAAAATACATAATAAATAGGTAATAAGTCCAATATACGTGTTTGCTAATTAGGTATTAGGTATCTAGATATTGTTAAAAATGAACGTAAATCGATACAATCGAAATAATTGATCGTTATTTTGGTACATTCGAGGTAAACAGATTCCTATGACGATGTGTCAATCGAGACAAAAGTATAAGATACATATAGGTAATTCTACGCACGTAAAAAACAATATGTATAGAAGAAGAACATGAAATAAAATAATAAAACACACATAAAAAATAAAAACAAAAGATATCCATAAAATAAGGTAATAAAAAAAAACACAGACGCACGAAAAAAAAAAACCTTCTCAATAAAAATACATTACGTTTGCCTAAAAATAAATGAAAAATATACACGTTACTCTTCGATAACAAAAAATTAGGTACATTAAATAATAGTTTAAAAAAATTTATCTATGCGGAATGAATGATGGATTTTTTTGCAAAATTTTGGTAACTATGCTGGAGATTCCAAAAAATAAGGTTTAGGTGGATGAGGAGAGGGGTAGAGCACCGTATTATAAAGTAATGATATTTTCATCAGTATCTGTGTAGTGGATGAGGGGAAAAAATGAAAGGTTCGGGGTATCTGTGATGAGGCAAAAGGTATCATGAAGTGGTCGAATGAAAATGAAATATGGTATCGTTTTACTTAGACTTATGATAATTGGTTGATGAAAATGATAAGGAAGCAGAAAATGAGAACTGTCGAATTGACTCCGTTTTTCATTCGTAATATTCATTTTAGTACTTTTTTAAAATCATTTCATTTAAATCACAGTTCGAAAAACAATTGAGATAGAAAAAGAGAAGAAAATTAAACAAAAACGAGAAAAATATTTCGTTTACAAATGCATTATTATGAAAAAAAAAATGAAAAAAAATTGACTTCGCAAAATTTTGTGCAATTTTTTTCTCCCCTTGGAAGCGGCGATGACGAGACGCGAAAGAGGTGGCGAAGAGAAATCGATGAAGAGATTACTGCTTCTTGGTTTTAATTTTTTGTTTGTTGTACAATACACGGGGAGACTGTGAGTGTAGTTTTTGCAGCAGATCGTTCAAATTGGGGAAAAGCGTGACTAGAATTCCTTCGAAAAATACGTAAACCAGACGTTTGTTAAGTACTTGATGTTGAAACATTGAGAAGACCAGCATTAAACCGGTTCGAGATGTTTCACTGCCCAGGATGTGTTTCAGCTCGTCTGTAAAAAAAAGGAGAAAAATTGATAAGTTGAAATTTGGGGGTAAATTGGGTTACGGGGGAGGGGGGTTGACGAATACCTGAAAGACTGGCTAATAAGGCGCATTTCGCAGCAACTCTGGTTTGCATTCGAATATCGTTATCTCGAGGCGCTGATGGTACAGCTCGTTGACTATTTGGCCAAATTGAGTTTCTGTTGTGATTAGAAATAGTTTTGGAAATTACGAGCACTTGTGCTTTTTTATTCTGCAAAAATTTAGCCTACTTACTTTATATTAGCTAAACAAAGGGCCACCTTTGGTGGACTGGTAATCACAGCAACGTAATCTAGGATCCGTTTATTGACGATATCGCCAAACATGGCATGCATGACTTGACGTAAAAGTGCGATAATTCGTTTTCGCAGCCATTGGTTCCTGGTCTTCAAATCGAAAACTTCGGTCATCAGGAGTAACATGATACGTAATGGGATATTATCGCTCTGTGTGAAAACCAAAATGCATCTGGTTTAGGAATCCGACGGAAAATATTTGAAAATAGAGATAATTTTGTGATTTACCTCGAAATCTATCTCCGAACTGACTTTCATAGTTTCTTCTTCTTCGTCGTTCCGCGAGGGTTTTTGAAATACGCGACTGAAGCCTTCCATCACGCCATCGACTGTGTTTAGGAGGTTATCTGGCATCGTTTTGACCGCGTTTCCGACCATTTTCAATGGGTTTATGAGCAAATTGTCGAGCTGTTGAAAAATACAGAGAATTATGAAAATTTTTATATAAATTGCCAAAATTATGAAATTTCATAAAAGGGCGGAAAATTATTATTTATTCAAAATGTAGATATTTTTCGTGCATAAAACGACGAAAAAGTAATAAAATTGATAATATTGTACGGAGTGTGGCAAATACGTTGAAAAATTACGTCAATGAAGTCACATTATACAAATATTTTTTTACAAAATTAGTAAGAATTATTAAAAAACGATAAACTTTTCGAGTAAACAAAGATTATGCAAGTACATATCTAACTCAGAAAGTAAAGAAAATGATTAAAAATACATTAAAAATTGGTATTTTTTCAACTATAAAAAAAGTTCGTGAAAGTTTTTGAAAAATTATTTGAGCTAGAATTACTCGAAATATCTTGTGAATTGTACAAAACCTGTAAAAATCGATTCAATATTGGAAAAAATCATTTATGTGAAACACCATTAAAATGCCTCTTTCATGTAAGTATGAAAATATTATTTGGAAAGTTGAATGAAAATCCGTAAAAGGGTACCTGCGGTTAAGATAGGCGAATCTGCCCCCGAGCTGAAATTTGAAACTAACCGACGGAATTTGGTCCTTAGGGTCTGAAAACCACCTGGTAAAAATTTTGGCCCCCTACCCCTCCCCTAACCCGAGTTATGGGGCAAAACGTTACTTTTTTCAGCCTTTTCATTAAAAATTTTTATCTCCGAGAGTTTTCAACCAAATTTTTTCAAATTTACGTGAGTTATACTCCATACTGAGGGGTATTAGTGGGTGGTTTGAAAAAAAATTTTTGATGATTTTTTCTAGCCAAAAATCGCATTTTAAAACTTGAAATCGAGTTTTCTACATGATGTTGCAGAGGTGCAGAAATGAAAAAAATATATATCATGTATCTAGTCCCTATCTACATTCTACAACGTAATATTTTTTTCAGAATTTTTTAGGTGGGTGGAAGACCTTCAAAAACGCAAAAAACCGCATTTTTATCACGTTTTTCGCTCAAAAAATGGTCATGTTTGGCCGAAAAAATTTTTCGGGTAATAATATTCCAAAATACGTATTTTTACGCCACTTACCCGGTTTTCACTTCATTTCATTCTTTTTTGAATATATTTTTTTCATTTTTGCACCTCTGCAACATCATGTAGAAAACTCGATTTCAAGTTTTAAAATGCGATTTTTGGCTAGAAAAAATCATCAAAAATTTTTTTTCAAACCACCCACTAATACCCCTCAGTATGGAGTATAACTCACGTAAATTTGAAAAAATTTGGTTGAAAACTCTCGGAGATAAAAATTTTTAAAGAAAAGGCTGAAAAAAGTAACGTTTTGCCCCATAACTCGGGTTAGGGGAGGGGTAGGGGGCCAAAATTTTTACCAGGTGGTTTTTAGACCCTAAGGACCAAATTCCGTCGGTTAGTTTCAAATTTCAGCTCGGGGGCAGATTCGCCTATCTTAACCGCCGGTACCCTTTTCTAAAAAATCACAAAACAATTTTTGTTTTTCAAATAGGTAGCAAAAAGTTATTGAAAAGTGAGATAGGTATCATGTGAAATGATGAAAGTAGTTGACACCATGTGAGAAAAGTTGTTCAAGGTTGAATAAAAATTATGGATTGTTCATTAAAATATTTCTGAATTGTTAAAAATTTCCGAAACATCGTGAAAATACTACGTATCTAGAATGTGAGAAATTATATCTTTTCAAGCGAAAAGAAAATCAAAAATAGGTAAAAAGTTGAATAATTTTGATAATAAATTGGAAAATGTGTAGGAAAAAACAATAAGTGTTCTAAATATCTAGAAAAATCATAAATTGTTCATGAATCGGGAATAATGATTGAAAGCCTTGCCCAGGGGTGAAACTTCACTTTTGGTTTAGGGGGGTGAAATCCACGAATTTGCCGACTCGAAACCTATGAATTTTCAGAATTTGCCGACTCAAAAGTTCTACTCAGAACATGTACAAAAACTTCGAGTAAACATGTCAAATAAAATTTGGCGATCATTATTTCTTTTTTAAAAAAGAGAACTTTACCAACTACACGCATTGAAAATAAAAAAAATCTTTTTTGCGCTAATTATTTGATTTTTTAAAAAAAAACAATATTTCTGAAATTACCTCCTTCCAAAAAATTGAACATTTTCTAAAATTTCATTTGAGATGGCCACCAAGTTTTTCGATTTTCATTTACGAGAAGAATTAATTTTTTAAAAAAATAATAATTTTATAAATTTACTGAGCCCGAGCGAAGCGAGGGCGAAAATTTTTTGAAAAAAAAGCATTTTAAACTAAAATTTCTTCATTTTAATTGATGTTTTAGTTTTTAAAGGGAGGTGATATTTTCAACCCATATTTCTTATAATATATACTTATGTATTTTAAATTTTATATGCCCGAGCGAAGCGAGGGCTAAGATTTGAAAAATTGATGATTTCCAGAAAGGAAATAGTTCGTTTTGTAATGGTTCATTGTCTGAAAAATTTGCCGACTTTTTTAAAAATTTCCGACTGTTTTCAAAATTTTTCACGTTTATTCAAAATTTTCCGACTTTTCCCAAAATTTGCCGACTTTTCCCAAGATTTGCCGACTGACATTGGGGGGGGGGGGTGTTCCACCCCCCCACACACCCCCCCCAAAGTTTCGCCTCTGGCCTTGCCAAAAAATCGCTAGAATAGTAAAAAAAACATGGCCAAACGTGCTGAAGAAATATTTTGAAAAATGTTCTTAAAATGATCGAGAGTATGTAATCTGAATAAAAATTGACGAAATTGTATTCCATAATATTACGAAAGTGTTGAAAAAAACGTATAAGTGGTTTGTTCATTGAAGAGGTGTGTAATATCGTTGCAGGTTCATCAAAAAACGATTTTTACCGCATTTCAAAGGAAATCTGAACAATTCCATTAATTTTTTGTCATTTAGATTCTTGCTTGTGTAATTTTAGGGTATGTTATTAGCAATTTCATTTATTTCAATATGTTTCATGATTTTTGGGTTGAGGTAAATATTGTTTTTGCTTGACGTTTTAGACTGACTTCTGAAAATTTTGAAAGAAATATAGGTACTTCATTTGCTGACGTTTTGTTTTCGAGAAAACTTAGTTGAATTTCCAACGTTTTTGATATTTTTTATCTATGAAAGACGATTGTACATTATTTTTATGACATAGTAGGACAAATTATATTGTTCGATATTTTTTTTCTTATTAGATAGGTAACTCTAATACATTAAATGTTACGAAAAATTAAAAAAAAAATCAAAAATAAAGAAATGGCATAGGTACCTTTAAAAAAATTTGATAATAATTTTCTGCTATATTTTTTATTGCTTTTTTTTGGGAATTTAATCCTCGAAATCATGTTATATTTTTTTAAGGGGGAGGGGAGCTTTCAAAATTTTTAGATTGATACAAAAGTCAATTTTAAATAATAGAGAAAGAAGAAAAAAATTTTTGGGCCGACAGATTTCGAGAAATTTTGGAAATTTGATTGAATTTACTTTAATGTTCCTTCTTTAAATAAATATTTTGAATTGAAAAATTCGTATAGTTTATAAGTGAGAATAGATACTACAAAATTTTGAATTTTGTGGAAATATTTTAGAATTGCAATGAAATAGTAATTAAGGAAAATAGAAAAAGGGTACTGGAAAAACCAGCTTTCACTTGATGACCCGTTTTCTCAGAAACTACTTGATTCCCAAAGTCAATTTTTTTACTTATTATTCAGGGATTCCCAGCAATATTATATTTCAACGAGAAAATTTGCAAAGATACCAATTATCATATCACAAAAATTTCGTAAAATTATTCAAATTAGTGTTCGATTAAAGAAATGAATAGAACAAAAAAAATGGGGAAAAAATTGAAATCAGAAAAAATCCTCTCGGAGTAGTTTCAGAGAAAATGGGGCAAGAAGTAAAAACTTGTTTTTACATGAAAAAAAATAGTACCTTTTTTCTATTTTCCCAAACTATTTCATAGCAATTCTAAAATTTTTCCACAAAATTCAAAATTTCAAAATCTGTTCTCACTTATGACTGTACAAATTTTTCAGTTCAAAATATTAATTTGTCAATTTCTTGAAAATTTAAAGTGAATGCAATCTAATTTTCAAAATTTCTCGAACTCTGTCGACCCAAAAAAATTTTCTTTATTCTTTCATTATTTAAAATTGACTTTTTTCCTGCTGCATGCATTCAACCCAATGAAAGCCCTCCCCCCGCCTCCATAAAAATTATTATAGAATAAGTATTTACCGTTTTTGATAAAGGACCACCAGGAACTGGTTTACCAAATTCTGGATCTAGGAAAGCTAGGAGCATATCTTGCAACGACGGGTGCGACTTGATGACGTTCAGTTGCATCATGATTTTCATATAGTTATTCAACATCTTCATACGTTTTTCCAAAACATTTCGTTCCATATTGTTAAAGGTTTTTTTACCAGGAAACGGAACCTGGGCCAGATCCGGGTACTGTGAAGTGATTAATATTTGTGAGTTCGCGTTAGATTGGTTTTTTCACTCGAGGTGATTTGATCTGCGAAGAGTTTCCGACTGAAGCTTACTTTTTCCTTGAGTTTTTGATGCAGCTCGTAAAAATCTGAATATCTTCGATACACATGCCAGCTGTCGGACCTTCCATCGTTGTAAAATTTGGTCGCCGCGATGGCATAAACACCAAAAGTTTTACCACTTTCTTGTACCAGACCTGCGAAGAAGACATAAAAAACGAAGACGACGATATTAGATGAAGAAAATCGTACAGATAGATGCGGGCAGGCGTTAATTAAACTAAAGCTGGACACGTCGATATGGTAATTAGAGACGAAGGAAGACCGAATACGCTGGTAACATTGATATTGAATAACGTACGCGGACATTGTCAACAAAAGAGTATTGTATTTCCGAGCTGGGGACGTTTGGGTTGCGTAATACTGGACGAGGTGTCTGGTGAAGGTCAGCCCGACGATGGCCGCAAAATTGGAGACGACGGATACGCCAGCCATCGACCCTGCGTATTTATAAAGGAGTAAAATACGCGATAAATGCGCCATTTCGTGTACTACCGGAGTTCGAGTTGAGTTTCGCGTCTTAATCGTTGTTTTTTGTGCCCCGAGTAGAAAAAAAATCTGAAGAATATGAAAGCGGTAAGTTGGATCTTTTTTTCAGCCTTTGAAAATCTCATTCGAATATCTCGTAAAATCGATTTTATTACAGATAATCGCTATCTTGACGCTGGTACCGCTGACGATGGCGGCTGCAGCTCCAGCAGTGGTCGATAGCGGAGTATCAGCGGCTTCGGCGGCAGCATCCTCAACCAACAGTCAACTCGTCCAGACCAATGTGAATTTACAAAACAGCGTCGATTCGTCATCGGTGGCCGAAAATAAATTATTCGTCGATCCGCAGCAACCCGAATCTGCCACTTCGCAGATCGCAGTCCAGCAGGAAATTCTGCAAGTGAGCCAAGACGCTTCTGTACCTCCGCAGCCACCATCGTCGCCATCCACCAACGTCCAACCCGTCCCCGTTGTACCGATAGATCCCCAGAACGTGCAGTTACTCAAGGAAGCCAATGCCCAATACCAGTACCAAATCAATTCCAGATACGAAGAGAAAACTAGACCTATCTATGGTGACGTGCCATCCCAGCCGCAGCAACAACAATACACAAATGTACCGTATCGTCACCCGAACAACGTGTACTTTGCCGGACCTCAGGCTCAGCTCGCTGTTGCCTATCCGTACTATAAGGAGAATGTACAGTATCAGGAATTAGGCAATGGTCAGAGACGAGCCGAGACCGTGGTCAACGATAATGTTCGAGCTCAGTATGAAAATCAAGATAACTACAATCATCAGAGATCTCAGTCGTATTTGGAATACGGTAAAGGAGAATTGTCCCCTGATTATAATACATATTCGTATAAAAGAACGTACTATTAATTTGTGTGGTTGTTGAAAGATGGGGTATGGATGATGCCATACTGTACGTAAAATTGTATTGTATGTTTAGTTCGAGTAATTGCTGTAATATCTGTATACCAATTCTACGAATTTTTGATTACTTTTTTTCATTTTCCTCTTTATTTCTGTTTCGTGTCGTGTACAATTTTTTTTTTTTTCGTTCAAATTTAAAATATTAGTTACCAGGTGAAAAAAATAATAAAAATGGTTTCAAACGTATTTGTCAGTGTGTTTTTGGTGGTTCTCGAGTTGATAAAAAGAAATCTTTGAGTAAGGAGCAGGTTGATCGCTTAAGTAGCGTATAAAATGGTAATTTGACCTACTGAACTCATATCAAATGCTGGCTTTTCCATCTTCGTAAAAAGTTTCAATCGAAAATCATTGGCAAAGATCTCGCTCCGATAATTAGAATTTCAAAATGAGAAATAATCAGATGTGAAAATCAACATCAGTTTCAATTTAGGCAAGTCTCAGTACTCCCATCTACACTACTTGTGCAATCATTTAGCTCTAAATCTTGAAATTTTTTTATTGAAAAAAAATATCGATCTGCGATCATCCCCCCCCCCATGAAAGGATCACGAGATTCAGCATTGGTGATGCTCTTCAGAAAAGGTACCAGTCAGAAAAGTAAATCTCTGAGTAAAGCCAAAAAACAAATTGAGTAACAAATTTTTAAAAAAGGTTCAATTGATTCAGGGTGAAAAATTGCTATTAAAAAACATGTACTACTTAATATGATTTTATTCGATCTCCTCCATTTGAATAAAAAATCGAAATTCTGGAGCTTATCTTCTCAAAGATAATTTTTTACTACTTGCCAAAAATTCAAGAATATTTAAGCCAAATTTTAACGAATCTGGCTGATTATTTTTTTGGAAAATAATCGTCAGATGAATCTTCTCTGCCTAATGCCTGAATATTTCAAAATTTAGATATGATCGCTTCCGAATAATTGTACCTTTTCCTGGAGCGAATCAATTTTAAAAATTCCGTTTCAGATGATATAAGTATACGTTTTAATGGAGGGAAGATTAATGTTTTTTCCCTCCAAAATGGTTTCAACTCTTTATCCAAAAACTTTCATTTTTCGATCCATTCAAATTTTTATGCATATAGAAACTTCAATTTGTGTTCGATTACGAAACTTCATTTAGGTAGATTGAATATGTTCTAACGATGCGAAGGAAAACTTTTTCATCACCTTCAACGATCTGAATCTGATGGCATTTTTGTTGATGAAAAAAAAATGTACATAAATATATTGAATAATATTAATTCATTTAAATGATAGTGGTTTACCCCTGAGGCAGTTTATCTTTAATACTTTGATATTTTTCACAAAAAAGAAGCAAGAAATATTCATGAATTGTTGAGGGTTTTGCACAAACGAAATGATGGGGAAAATAGATCACACGAATTTTTCATCATTTCCTGTGGAGCAATTTTTGTAATCCAAAAATGGAATGCCTACCAGTGAGAGACTATAATTAAGATATTTTGCTTGACTGCTTATGGTAAGCCATTTTTTTTTTTTGCATACTCTACACAAATGAAGTACAAAAATATCTGAGGAATAGCAAGATTATCTGATAAAATTGGACAAACTTTTTATCGCATAGTGAAAATTCCTCAAAAAATACTCTGACTTTTCTGAGTAAAAATTATGGAAAAGTAGGGCTCAGACGATAGCATTTGTGCATTATTGAAGAAGATTCCCGATTTCTTTAAAAAAATACTCATGCAATATACTCATACTAAATCGATGACGTCATAGTGGCGGAAATTTCAAGGTATTAACTGAGTGAAGTTAGGATATTTGTTGATTTGAGATGATTTTGCGGTTTTATCTCGATACGATGGTTTATTATTTTTTATTGTATGAGTATATACAGGATGGACAAAAGCAAAAATTATGGACTGCGATAATTATACATATCGTAAGTGTTCCAATCGAGATTTCGAGTCAGGTAAAAGGTTTCCGTTTCCCATGAATATTTATCGATTATGATTATGAAGTAGTAGAATTTTTGAGAATTGAACAAACGATAAATATTGAAATTTATAAGAATGATTGACGGATAGACAAGGCGATGATGAAAATGAGTGAGATGGGAAATTCCCTGTACCGTCGAAAGTTTTACTAAGAATTTATCGAAGAGTTTTTTAAAAGTTGAAAAAGGAATTAGTCGAAAGATGAAATATAAGGAAGTAACATTTTAGCAAATTATTGCATTCAGATGAAACAGATTACCAATATTAGTGACCTATTTGATCGATTAAAGCATAACATTTTGAAATTCGTAACAATTTTTTTTGAAAAAAATATAAAAATACTCTTCTCATACCACCCTTATTAAGGTAAAGATCTGAAAGTTGGTAGATACCTTATTTCAGACATGTTGAATCCATTGGAAACAGTTTTGAGATGATTCAAAGCAACAAGAAAATTTTGGAATTTTCTGGTCCAAAAATCCAAATTTGCACTCGAAGTTACAAATTTTGAAAAATGTTGCTTCAATTGATCAAAATAGGTTAGCAATTTTGGTAATCTGCGATTATAGCCAGGCGCTGAATTTCATGTGGATCATTTTTATGAGCTTTTCTCCAGGGGTGAAAAATTTTAAAATTTTCCAGTGGCTGTGAAACGTTTCGAAACCGATCCCAATTTTGATAGGTCGAAAATAGGATATTTTCATCTTTTTTTGCAGATAGGTAATTTTAAATTTCAAAAGTTTGCTAAAATTTGAGAAATGCACTTCAGCACCTGAAATTTTGGATAAGAGGTTCTCTCATGATAAACTTTCCATTTTTTTTTTTTGGTCCTGGTTCAAAATATCACTCGAGTTGTGATATCTCCGTTCCTTTATGAATTGAATTTTTCATGGAAATGGTATACTTGATTCAACTTTTTTTAAAAAATTGCTTTTATTAAGCCATTTTGGAGGATTTGAAAATGAAAATTTCCAAAATTCACAATTTAACGGAGTTATTCAGTACTTTGGGAAAAAAATCTCGAGGAAAAGAGATTTTATTTTTAATTCCTAATAGAAGGCAGGAAGACACCCCTCAGTTTTTGCCAGCGGGAAAGGGTGGTGTCAGCCGTCAGGAACATGATAGAAAAAACGAATAGAATGAGTAGACTGCTTTTCATGCAAATAACAATGGTACTTATGGTTCATTTTTAGTTGAAAACTCATCATGAAAAATTTCAAAGTTCTGGTTGAAATTGGGACACAGCTAGGAGTCCTCAAAGTTGGATCATTTTTGAAAAAATTACAGCTCGTTCAAAAGTTGCAGGTCGTTGGAAAATGGAGATTTTACATTTTTTGGTGAAAACGAAATAACCATTTCTTGACCATTTGAAACTTGATGAAAATTTTGGAAAAACCATTTTCATGTAAGAAATTGAAAATTTTTGTTTTGTGATGTTAATTTTCTATGGGTATGATTTTAAGTTACGCCAAAAAAGGGTGTCATCACGACGAGCGTAGGAACGTTTAACGACGAGAAAATATATACCACGACTGCATAATGAATTTACATTTTTGAACGACGAAATAATTTATTGCACGACGAATTAAATAAATCACGACATTATATTACATTGAACGACAATAAAATGCAATTCACGACGTCACTTTTTAGCTCCAAAAATGCTGTTTAAGCAACGAAAAAAAAAAAATGAAATAACGTTTCTTCAATTTCGAAAATATAAAAATTTACATGATTTCGACATAGTTGGTTGAAGGATACCTATGAGGTCCTCCTTGGGGGGCTCAAAGGGCTCGAGCCCCCTCCCCCTTAAGCCCAGAAAAAATGATTTTTTGCTTCAACTCTTCAAAGTATATATTTTCAAAAAATTTTCGCCCTCGCTTCGCTTGGGCAGTATTTTAGTGCTTTCATTTCAAAACTTGACAATTTTTGATTGATTTTTCAGTCAATTATCACCAAATTCTCAATAAATTCTCTATTTGTCCGAAAAAATTGATGATTTTTGATTGAAACATCAGTGAAAAATGACCCAATTTGAAATTTGACCCTCTTCCTATTTTTTCTCAAATTCTCAGCCCTCCCTTAATTAATTTCTGAGTGCGCCTATGGTAGAAAGCACTATACTTTCAGTTCCTGTGCATCTGAATTTCGCGATTCCGCAAACACCACATAGTCTAAAACGAAAGGTACAATGGTACATCTTCGTCATGAGGAATTTCTGTCCTTTCGCTGCACCACGAATCAATTTCTGTTGTCGAAACAGTTGGTTGCCCATATTATTTCTCATATCGTAATCCTTTTAAATAATTTACTAATTTTGATTTGGTGGGCTCCGGTAATTTTTTCAGTCGTATCGTAGATAAAACCGCATTCGGTTTCTGAACACCTTCAAGAAATTTTTCTTTTAAGAATCTGATAATTTTTCGTAGTGTAAAATATTATTTCGGCGTGTTGACCGCTTATCTCATAATACACATCTCCCGTCGTTCCTACATATTTTACTGTCGTGCTGCAATCTGGCGTGAAATTGTGTGATTGCTTGTCGTTCCTACACCTCATTTGGACGTGCAAATGCCTTGTCGTGATGACCTCCTATTTTGGCGGGCAAAAAAAATTTCCCCATTTTCTATTTCGGTAAAAATATGTTAAATTGCCCGATAATTATTCATCGCCCAGCTTTATTTTTACCAATAAGGATAACACTGAAATGCAAAATTTTCAGGATAATTATTTTTTACCATAGTGTCTGAATGTCGGCAGATTAAGTACATATTAAATGAGTAAATTATCATTTTTCGTTTTCAAGAAAAACAAAATTCAATTTTTTTAACGATTTGGTAACTTTTAAACGAACATTTGGCCAAAACCTAAACGTGATATAAAATTGAATCCATCAATGGTCAAGAGAAATGTAAAGTAACTTGAAATACTCTTTTTTAAAAGTTTAGCCTCCATTCCCATTTTTCTATACCATTTTGGTACCAATTTTCAAAAAAAAAATTGAAAAGTGAAATTTCCACAGATCAACAAAAATAATTGTCCCTGGGAAATTATTGTACTGTAGATTTTTTTTGTAAATTTATAAATCTTTAATAACAAAATTCCCATTTTGTTTGAAAATGGAGTAAAAAAAATCCCCTGAACGAATTATTATATTTTGTTTCCTTATTCGGATGAATCTTAGCTCCTCAAATATATTACTTGTCGATCAATTAACGCTGCATTTGTCGTGTTATTTTCTCTACCTTTTGCATAACACCGCGTATAAAGTTACACGAGACGGCGTGTAACCAAAGTAATCCAATGACATTCGCTTGGCTAAACGATAGGGAGACTATACCCCGGTGTAAGATTTCAAAATAACGTTTCTAGATCGTACCTCTAAGTAGGGGTTGACAAGGTTAAATGGATGTAGATGCAAATGCCCAAAAGAGGTATAAATACTGCTGCTGATAAGCAAGCCATCATCATTGTCGTGAGTCGTTCGTGGCAATTTTTTTATAACGTTAATTTTTTAATTATTTTTATTTTATTTACTTTAAAACGCGTGTATTTGGATCGACGAGATGCTGAGTAAAGTAAGTAAAAAATTACCTTTCATTTTGTTTCTCGTTGGAGATTTTTTAGTACAATGACTGATTTTTCTTTTAACGAATGAAAAAAAGTAGGAGTTTTTTTTTTAGAAAAAATTGAATAATATTGATTTTTGAAAAAATTTAGTATATTTTTGGCTCTTAAACGGAATTTGGGGCCGAAAAAATTAACGAATCGTACAATTTTCCACTTCTATATTTTAGGTAGTAGCAATTCTGTCGACGGTATTCGCCTTGTCGAACGCCCTAAACAGCGTCCAGGTGGTGAACACGAACGCCAACATGCAGAGCCAAAGTCAAAACCAATACCCCTACGGTGGCGGCGGATACTGGCAAAGGCCCAATAACCAACTCTACGTCAGCGGAGCCGTCCGCAGCTACCAAGGAGGATACCCATCCTACGAGCAAAATTACTACCCGTCCAACTACGGATACCGTTACCGTCGCCAAGTACCCGTCACTCCGATCGTCAAAGAAGCCAATGCCCAATACCAATACCAAGGCAGTAACCAATACGACGAAAGAATAAATCCAATGTACAACTCGAACTACGCCGGCGATTTCAACACCCCTTACCCGTACTCGGATGCTTATCGGTACAGAGAAAACAACCAATATCAATTGCAAGGCAATGCCCAAAGCAGAGTCGAAGGCGATCCACGATTCGGTGACCAGTTCAACAACAGGTATCAAAGTCAGCAACAAGGATCGTTGCATCGTCAACGTTACCAGTACTAAGAGAATCTGCAGAACTAACCCGTTCTGCTCTTCATTTGCTCCCCCCAAATTTTTTTATCTTTAGAAATAGACGGTAATTGTATTTTTTGAATTTCATCAGTCGTATTTTTACTTCGAAAGCGATTTTTTTTCAATTATTTTGGCCGTAATATTATTACCAAGAGAAATTGTCTGTCTGAATACGAATAAATCGTTGATATTTTACCTGTCTCGATGATTTTCGCGTTCAATGTGAAGCAGGCGGTTTGACTGGATTGCAGCATTTCCTCGACCGTTGTCGCATTATCGACGGTGCCCGTCGATTCTTTGATTACAGTTCTGGTAGGTGAATTGCCAACCGAAGAATCGGTCGACGAGGCGAGAAGTTCTTCTGCTGAGGTGACCTCGTCGTCTTCGTTGTCTTTCATTAATGGTTCCTTGATTAGCTCGAGTTCGGCGAGTAGTTTTATGTAAGAAGGGTGATTTCGGAATCCGGGCAGGAATTTGTGATCGTTCTGTAATAAATTGGGGGAAAAATAGTTTGAAAATAGTTCGTCTGGTGGAAAACATGGGCGCACCCATGAAATTAATTTGAAAAGCGGCTGAGAAATCAAAAAAAATTGAGGAGGGGCCATTTTTCCAATCAGTCATTTATCACTGATCATGTCAAAAATCAGTCATTTTATTCTGACGAATTGGGAATTGATTGAGGAACCAGTGATTTTTGTCTGAAAGATCAGTGAAAAATAATCAATTTTGATAGGCTTTTTTTATTGAAAAATACTTTTTGTAGAGCAAAAAAATATTTTTTTCACATTTTTGTGATACTCTCTTAATCTGAATCGGTCAAAATTGACCGATGAAATCGACAGAATCATGTCAATGTCGAAATCAGTGAAAAATTTACTGATTCAATAGGTGAATTTTCATTTTTGAATCCGTGAAAATATAATTTTACTGATTCATTTACGTAGTTGAGCAAAGATTACGGATTCAAAAATAAAAATTTACTAATTCAATCGATAATTTTTCTCTGATCAACTGTGGAATCAGGGAAATTTTACTGCCAATCAGTGACATGCTTTCGTCTCTTTCAATCAGTCAATCTTCAGATTTTGACTGATTCAAGTTTAGGGAGTAGAAAAATGTTCTTCCTGAGCTTAAGGAAGGAGGCTCGAATCCCCAGAGTCCCCCATGGGTGAGTCCCTGGTGGAAAAATTTTCTATAGGCGGGGACTTACTTGCAAGGTATTGTAAAGATGTTGAATAACGTCGTCGAACCAATTCTGCTTGGGTGCTTCGGTGTTCAGTCGAACGTACAGAGCTCTGACGATCAAACTATCGGAGATCAACTTGAGATTGGATTTTTCCGAAAGATACTGTTCGTAGAGTAAATGAGCTGCGCTTTTTAGTTGCTCGAACGTCTTGAGTTCTTCGGTTTTGGGTTTATTCGACGATGTGACCCTGGATAGTTCTTGTTTGGCTGAGATTTTCCAGCCTGAAAGAGAAAATTAGATGATTTCGGTGTCAAGATAGGCAGAAAAATGATTGAATTTTGTGCTGGAGGGGAGAGGGGGCTACTTACCTTCGATATTTAAGTAAGCGAAGATATATATTTGATATCCGATCGAAGACATGTAATCGATGAAATAAGATAAGGCGATATTATTACGTAATATTAAATCTAATGGTAATTGAATAAGTTTTTCTTGAGATAATAATTTAGAATAATCGACTGTCGAAGGGACTCCGGTCGAATCTCGATCCGAGCCTTCTTGCAGTCTGCTCAATCGAACGTCGATGATTTTCGACACATAAAGCAAACTGCTCAGCTGGGTCTTGATTGAATTGTCCGATTCGGCGTTGGGGTTGCATCTCTGAAAAAGCAGAAATTCGGAGAATTGTAGATTATTTTGATGGATGGCGATTCGAAGAGGTTATTTGAATTGAAAAATTTACCAAACAAGATATTTCTTTTTGAACGTACGACCTTATGGAATATAATTCGTCTACGTTGTTGGTAGTCTTTAGAACAGTTAAAAATATATCACTGGGGACTGGGAAATCGCTGCACTGTAAAAATATAATCGGGGTTTTATTCGTCGTTGAGAATTACCAAGGTGTTGAATCAAATGAAACGTTATTTACCATCCAAATAATACTTTGGTTAACGTAATCCGGATCTGAGACCATCGAGAAGACGGGATATAGAATGACTTCGGCCAGAATCTCTCGAGCTAGCGACCTAAACGGTCTGCATAGGAAATCTGATTCTGGAATTACTTGGTAAAGGAAGGCATCGGCTATATTTTGCAAGTACACTGGAAAAAAAATTTTAAAAACGTATAAATATGCGTAAAATTGGTAATTTTTATTCGAGGATGGGAGAGAGGAGAAGGGAAGAAAATAGAAATGAGTGATACCTTTTTCTTCTTTGGTATTCATGCAAATGTGATCTCTGCAGATGGCGCCATGCTCCAAGGTGAATTCTAAATCGAAAAAATACGTTTCTAAGTTACCATGATTGGCCGATTTCAATTTAGATCTGGCTTGCTTGAAAAGACGCAGATGGGTGGCGAGGTCGTCGACCAATTGCGTGGTAAAATACGGAATCCAGTCGACTTCTTTTACTCTGGAAAATTTAAAATTTGATAGAATTGATGAACCGATCGTGTGGAAAAATGTTTCCAATGTGTACTTATTTTTGTTTCGAAAGTTTACGCCACACAGTGGGCCAGGAGACCCCCCAAAACGCCTGAAACTGAATATTTCATTACAATTTTCGGAACAGTTGGTAAAACCTATCAATATATATGTATTTTGGGACGCTGAATCCGAATTTGGCAAAAATTTTGACCCTGGGGTAAAGGGGAGGGGGGTAAAAAGCATTTCTTTTTTCAAAATGAGAATTACAAATTTTCAGTGAAAATCAAGTTTTTTGAGGTAGGTACTGAACACGAATTTGAAGTCAAATTTTGTTTTCACCAACACCCCTAAGAAGGGGGTGGGGAAGGAGTGGGGGCCTGTATTTGATCGTTCGTTAAATCATCAAATTGAAGAAAGTGAATTGGTATGTTTGAAGAGAAATTACTCAAGAATTACACGTTTTTCGTAAAACCCCATCTGGAGGGCAATGGGGCACCTCTGGGCAGAATTTTTTTTCATATCTGGGTAGGTGACATAAGTATCTACATTTTAAGCCTAAAACGGTCGCTAAGTTCGGCGAAGCATAATACTTCTACTCCAAAACAGTTTTACTTTTGGTATAGAAATTGACAATATTCAAATCGCAATTGACAAAAAAGTAAGCGTAATAGGTAAAAATGGCTTGAACCACGTGAAAGTACTCATTTTGGGGAATAAAATCCATATTTTACTTTTTAAAATCGCGAAAGTATAACTCATAATAACTCCGGTTTTAAAAAACACCTTATACAGAAGCGCTTGACAGACATCGCATCGCCAAGTTCATTGCACGCATACGGCTATTGTGGTGGGGGTAAGGACAATATGTCAAGTGTTTGGGACATGTTGAGATGTGTATAACAATATTACGCATTCGTTGATTCGATTGCGGAAACTTTTTTTTTCCAGTTTCAGGCGTTTTTGGGGGTCTCCTGGCCCACTGTGCGCCAGTTGATGACGTCATTAAACTGGGAGTTGAGATTGGGAGGTCGTTAAATGAAACGATATCGTTAAAAGAGGAAATTCTATCGCTCTGATGGTCACGACGGTTTTGCTTTTTTCTCATTATCAAAAATTTTTCGACGTAGTTTGGAAATTTTTTATAATTTTTTACAATTGATGATTAGAAAAATGTTTTATAAAAATATTACGAATTTGAAAAGTAAATTCGGAAGTATCACTTGGAAATCAGTTTTATATCCTTTTTCAAAATTTCGTTTTTGAGAAAATTTTCCGAAATGGGGTTTCTCTCGAATTATCTAGCATAGGAAAACGTTGACAATTTGATAAGAAAACATGCAACAGATAATCGGTACAAATAATATGCCACTATTTTTACAAATGACTGGTATTGGTTTTTTAGTTACTGAATTTTTTTCAATGACAATTTTGGTATTTTTCTGAGAAATGAAAAGATATTTGAGCTGTTCTGCGTTCCATGAACTATTTTAATAATTTTTTTACGTGTGTTTTTTTTACGATTTTCGAGTTGATTATTTTAATAAAATTTTAAACAAATTTTAAAACAGTACAACTTTCAAGAATTGAAAATTTTCCAATTTACGTTATTCAGCGCTTTTAAATTTTTTGAAGATATTTTTCATTAAATTTTGTTAATTTTCACTACAACACATACTTGTTTCCAAAATCCCCCCTTTCATTAGGTATTTCAAATACTTATGATATTTTCACCGATCCAAACGTGAGGGTGGGAGACTAAAACGCTAAGGTATTTGGGCCAGCCAAAATTCCTGTATGAGAAAATTAGGTTTTTGGAGGGGAACAAGAAGAGAAATTTCTTCGACGACGCCTGGTAATTTAAAAAGTGAATTTTGAGTTGAAATTAGAGTTAAATTCAATTATTTCAACTTTGACAATATTTTTGGGATAGAGGCTCATTTTACCCACAAAATCGTAAGTTTCGACTCTTTTTAACGTTTTCGAAAAATTGTAAGTGAATAATATGATTAGCATTGTGGACGATATTCTTAATTTCGATCAATTCTCGATATTTTCAAAAATAAAATTTTTGTAATTTATGAATTTCTATACGTATTTTGTTTTTCGAACATTTCGATACCATTTGGATGACTTTCATCGTATTTTAATATTTGTATCATTTTTTTGATAATTTTGTGAAGTTACTTGTTTTTATGTTTCTGCTCAATTTGATCGAATTAATCCGATAATTTGAATATTTTAAAAATAATTTTGTGGTATTGATCTTTATAAGATTTTTTCTAGGGGAAAAATCTAACGAATTCTTTTTCCTGGTGTTTTTTCTTGTTTTCTTTTTCATCCAAAAAGGAAAGATCGTGGTTACAATATTTATTGAAAATTCAGAGGTTTTTTAAAAATCATCTTGAACAGTTGTTCAATGGTACGTGTACAAAATATTCAATAGATATTTGGAAAAATTTATTAATTTGCGTTCTAAAATTTTGTTCGAATTTGTAAAAATTGTACGTATTTTAGAACTATAGGAGATTGGGGATCTGTGACATGAAGATTTTTTTTCAGAATTTTGTTGCGATTAGGCAAACCTGAATGAAATATAAAATTAGATTTTTTTAAATCATAAAGTACCCGGAGGTATGATTTTGAAATATATTTTATCCGGGTACGAATTTTGAAAAATGGAAATTATTAATGAACATAAAATTTTGTACCTCGGGAACAATTTTATTCTATTTATTCAATTATAGGAAAATTTTCCTTGAAATTTACTCTAATTTTAAAAATGTAATTTTTTAATTTTTTTTGGTTAGGAAAACCTGGAAAACAATGTATCAACCTATTCGGCTTTCAATGTTTTTTTTTTGTTTTTTTTTTAAATTTAAATCTAAAAAGTCAACGCAAATTATTATTTTTTTTGCAGAATTTTTGGACATTTCATAAACTTTGAAAAATACTTTATGTTTTTATTTAATTTTTTTGAAACAAAACCAAAACTGAATTTTTTGAACTTTTTACGACACACAATGTTTTAATTTTTTAAATTCAAATAAGTAAGTATATAATTGTCTTTTCATTATTTTTTGAATGGGAAATTGGTACCTCGTTGATTGTGAAAACTTCTTTTTTTTGTTTGTTTTTTCAAGCAAAATGCAAAATGCAGAATTTTTTTTCGTTTTTTGCACTTCTTTACAATATATTATATTTACAAATTTCGTAAAATTTTAAATTCAAGTATTCAATCCCCTTTTAATTACCTATTTTTAGGATGAAAAAAATTCGGTACCTAGTTTGTTTATGTTTCAAAAACATCATTTTTCAAAATGAAAAAATTCTCATGCAACATTTCATTGGAAAAAAAATGAATATATCAAGATTTCTCACCTATTTGCTAATGTGAAAATTATCTTATGAGCTGTATCTTTCAACTGGTAAGGAAATTCTTGGTCATCGCTAATCTTATCGTACCTATTAACAACCAAAACAAATTCAAACACATTGAAAAGAAGGAATATAAATAATAATTGATTATATCGTACGTATGGTAATTCGTATAATATTCGTGGCCATATGCACGTGTACTTGAAGTACATCATAATCGTAATGCATCAGTTAGAATTACGTACTATAGCGGAAAAAAATTCCCAGCACGATTCTAATCAATGAATTCGAAATTTCTTACATCTCTGTATAGTACTCGATAATCACACAATTTATTTTCAATTTTATACGTATTTACCAAGGATGTATGAAGTCTCGAAAAACGTAGTATAAAATAGTCTGCAGTTCTTCATCGATAATGTCAGATCCGGTGAATCGATTATCGAAATTGTACTTCTTTTGGTTTTTCTTCATCAACTCTATTACCTAAAATTGAAATCGGTTTTTTGAAAATGATATAAAATTCAACGTAATCGTAATTCGTTACAAAGCCGATTTAAATTACCTGAGGTAGACCGGTACTGTCGTAGGAAAAATTTTCAATTTCATTTAGACCTTCGTCGATGGTGTGACGTTGCTGGATATACAGATAAGTTATGGCTCTGTAATATCGATAAAATTTACATTAGAAATTTTCAAACGAATTGGTTAATTAACCATACGCGAACGTATTGTCCGTCCAACATAGCATGACACTTATTGTGTCAGTTTCCTTATCAAAAAGCAAATAAAATTTCAAAATTTTCCCATTTAACTACAGCAATTTTATTTTGGGCTTTGAAACAATGAAACTGACACAATAAGTGTCATGCTATGTTGGACGGACTATACAAATATTAACCTACGAGGTGTATTTCTAATGCAGATGTGCAAATAACAACACTGGCGGCAATTAGCGACCATTTATCAATTTATATGCACTTACCCGCAAACGAACGCTATAATTGAAGAAATTACGACTAGACAGGTCGTATATCCGAATGTGGCCACACATAATACGACTACCAGTAAAAACCATAGAATTTTCATGATCCTCCGATTTCGAGCCCTCTAAAACGAATGTAAACAAAGATGATGAATTAGTTCGGTGCGAAAAAAGCACTCTCGTTATCGGTGCAATTCATTGCGTGGAATTGTTTGGAATTTGATAAGAGATTATAGACATCGAGTTTGAGAAATGAAATACTACGTTTGGTTTTTTTTTTTTTCTGCGACGTAGTTATTCGTATTGAAATTTTTGTAACAGGAGATGAGACGAGATGAATTTGACAACGAATGACAATATAGGACGGATTCGATACGCCAGTATCGTGATAAGTTCCCATAAGAGGTATATGAGTGATAAGAAAATACTGTGAAGTGATAATGGAAACCATATTGTGATAATATCGAACGATATGGAAAATTAGTATAATATTTGATGTAAAAATAGACGAAAATTATGTAGAAAAACTTACTCAACAACATAATTCAGATCTGATAGTGGTATCGAGACGATCCATAAAAAATCACAATTCCGGACGATTATTAGCACCGATAGCCTAACATATGGTAGGAATTTAATGTACGGTGGTCGACCGAGACTTTGGTGGTCGAAAAATCGAACGCTAGACGAATTTGGCCTTTTCTCGCGGCGGTTTTTTGGTATTTCGAAGGAAATATCAACTGTTGACAACACTCTGGTATAACATTACGTCGAAAATGATAAGAGAGTCGGATTAAGGTGGAGAAACGCGAGCTCTGCGGCGGCCTTCGAAACCAGCCAATTGCAGCGCTGCTGTTCGTTGAAGGCGCAAAGCGGCCTGTTATCGTATGTGTATTGTTTTGGAGTCGAATGTAATTTTGGTCAAGTGATAATTTTTTCAGCTGTTGGCTAGTTTTTTTTAATATTTATAATGCGTATTGATTGGGTACTCGGAATTAATTCTAGGGTGTCGAGAGATGGTCTGGAGGGCGATAGGCCGACAAGTATGAGAATGTGTAATTTTCACGTAGTTGGCCTCTAATTCGAGACGCAGATGTTTCGTATGTGTACCTAAAATTTATCTGAGAGATTTTGTCGAAAAATTGGCAATATTTTAACCCTTTTTTGATTGATAAAATGGTGTTTACTATTAGTAGGATGTTGTTAGGGATGAGATTCGATGTGCTCGTTAAAATGGTATTTACCTGTGGGTTGTGATGCTGTCTGTATCTCTTCTTTAGGTTATGAATGGGTTAGTTTCGAAACGACGATGTAATATTGCGTAGATTTTCAGCCTTGAGATTCCTCAACTCGTTTGAAAGTCTCTCAGTTTTAATAAGAATTTTACTAATTAGTTGTATTTGGAGTAGGTATTTGTTTCAAATTTTTAAAAAAGTAAAAGAGATCGTTTTTAAGAAACGTTTGTGAAATAAAATTTCAATCAAATTCGAAATGAAATTTCAAAAGAAAATGCTGAATGAAAATCAGATTGCGAATTCGTCTCATTTTTACTCTTTTTTTTCGAGCCATTTGCTTTTATTTCTAGACTTTTAAGTCAAATTATAAAAGTACTTTAAAAAAGGGAAGTTGAATTTAATGGTGCTATTATTGTTCTTCTTAAAAGTACGAGCGAAGGGACGATGTGTTATTTCAATTTGTTTTCTTTTCTATTCTTCGGCTTTTGAAAGTGTTAAGTGGTTCTTGAAGGAGAAGAAATAGCCGAGAATGAAATACTTATAGTGAAAGTTGATATCGCGAGAAATCAAATTACATTGAACGAATTTTGAAAAAAATTTCAATTGTTGAAAGATTGCTGCTGTAGGTTTTTGTGATACAAAAAATAGGGTTTTACCCTTTGGAAATGATGCAAATTGAAATCAAATTGACTGAAATTTTTTATCTGAGACAAGGTGTTCATTGGACCACCAAATCGAAAAAAATTGATTCAAAGATTGGAATTTTGCCCAAAAATTCGCAAAAAATCGAAAATTCCTAAGAACGAAAATTTAATGTAAAATTGATACCTTCACAAAATTCTAGCTACATTTGTTTTGAAAAAAGTATTTAAAAAATTTGAGAATATTTTTTACATGTTTTTCCCTTTTAAAGCGAAGCGAAATTGGAGAAAATTTTTACCTACGCAAGCGTTCGGGTTCGATATGTGTTCGTTCACTTCAGAAGAAATTAAAATTGAAGAACTCAGCACATCGTGTTCTTGTAAAATGAAAAAAATTTTTTTAAAAAAATCATTTTGTTTCTGGAAATTGCAATTTTGTTATTCTCAGCTCTCGATTTGTTGGAGCTTATAAATTTGATTAAATAATTCGCAAAAAATAGGTACCTACCTAATTGGAAAACCTGGAATATAAAAATCGATCGAATTTTTAAAGAATAGGTATACTTTTGTTTTGTATCATTTTTTGAGACGAAAAGTTTTCAAAGAATTGTTTTGCCTGTGGAAAATTTAAATGTTTTAAATCCCTACTCAGTACTCAAGTCTTTTTTTTTGGAAAAAAAGAGAAGATGAATAACATCATTTTATTTTTCAATTTTTCATTGGGAAGATGAAGGAGGGGGAGTCGAAGGGCAAGATTTTGTGTGCCTGAATTTGTAAGAAATCTAAAAATTCAATCTAAATTTCAATAAACACCCTATAGAAATATTTAAAAAGCCCCTTATTTTTAACCATCTTTCCTCGAACGATTTAAAAATAATTTTTCTAGATACTTAATGATATTATTCTATCAAAGGAAGTAGAAAATTGTAATTTTTTTGATCAGATGATTTGATTTTTATTCCCTGATCTTGTTCATTTTTCATTGATTTTTGAATAATTTGATGAATAATGCAAAAATCGAAATTTCCATTCATTTGAGACGAGGAGAATGAAACTTGAAAAACATTTTGCTAAATGTTATAAAATAATTTGAAGAAATAAGTGTTGTTCATTTTGAAAGTTTTATTATGTTTTTTTTTTTTTTGGCAAAGGACATTTCTGTGAAAGAGAGGAGTGTTTACTGATGATATTGTAAAAAATTCCCAAGTAACAAGGATGGAGGCGGTTTTTAAAAACTACATATAAATTAAGTTCTTGGGTATTTTTAATTATTACATTTTTAATTTTTTCATCACATTTATTTTTGAGTTAGGATATTTTTCATTGTTTTGATAAAATTTTGAGACTAAAAGGAGAGAATAGAGACGTCTTGCGAAAATTCTACCAAAATCGTGCATGTCAATTCCGAAATTTTATCCAACATTTTGATTTATTTCAACTTTTGGAACCCCTGCATTATTCGAGCCTCTTGATATTTGCATAAAAGATTCATACTCGTACCATCGAGTAGTCGTTTTCAGGAGGAAAAGTTGGAAAAATTCAATAACGTCTTGTACCTACACTTGTTACACCATATTTTTTTTTTGTCAAACTAAATAATTAATTGATGACTTACGATATTATACGAGTCTACAGTCTCGATGTACGTAGGTTTTATTCACAAAAACTTTTTTTTCGAGTGAAGTACGAGAAAATTTAGAAATGAGAAAATGAGATGAAAGAATGTTTGCTCGAGTTTGAGAATATTGCATCGCGATAAAATGAATCAAAGGAACTAAAATTCAAAGAAATTCTTTTGAGAAAAAATAAATAATTCTTATGTTTAGTTTACACAGTAAATATAGATATAAATAGGTAAATAGTAAAGGTAGGTATTTTAATAAATATCTAAATGCAGACAAATTGACAAATGAGTTGTACTTATTCTTAAAAAAATAAAAATTGAGATTCGTCGAGCTTTCATAAAGCTGAATAAATTGAAATTCTTTCCCGAAGTGAAATTCGAGAAACGAAATTAATTCAAAAGAACCTATTTTACAACTTGCTTAGTCTGTAAAAAAAGGAGGAAACTCGAAATAAATGAATAATTAGATGAATTTTTAGAAACTTGTTTGTGCTTTTTTATCCTCTGGCATCATTAAATTTGTTGATGGAGTTGATGTAGATACCTATGCTAAATAATTTAATGAAAAATTTATGAGGTTCAAAAGTAAAACGAGAGAGTTTTTATGTCGTGGGTTCCTATTTGAGAAAAATTTGAAACTGAAAATTATTAAGTTTATTTCTTAGCCTTTTATGTGAACTGTCGAAAAAAATTCAATGTTCTTTTTGTTTTCCAAAATACCTATTATATATTGAAAAGTAGTTTGAAAAATTGGGAAAAAAAACTATCAATAGAGATGGGTATTCCGCGAAGAAAAAAAGAACAATTTTCTCTTGAAATTTTGTTTCAAATCGTCTCTTCCCCTCCCATTTTTTTTGAATTTTCACATAGGTAATTGATTTTTAGTACCTAGGTAAATGTTTCATAAATAATACATAATTACACTCGATAATATTACAAATTTCCCTTTCCCCCTTCTTTTCTGTATACCCTCGCTAATAAATTATGCAAGAATCCTTCCCAATGAAGAAGTCGTTAGCATTACACCATAATTTGATAAAATGTCGATATTTCCAATACGAAGCTTCATCTTTATTATCAAATTCCCAAATTCTATGTGGCTCGGAATTATTTTTATCCCTAATATATTCCAGTTTGGCATCACCGAAATCCCAGACTTGTATTTGATTACGATCTTCGTCTCGAAATAGACCTATATGGACATCTCCAAAACCCCAATTCTGGTCAGCAGCTCCATTGGTGAAAGCATGCAGATAAATATTATCGTTGCCTTTTTTCCACCACAATTCCACGTCACCATCGGGCAAATTACGTTTAAAACGTACTTTGTAATCGGTTCCTTTCCAGGTTTGATCAACCGGCCCTTGCAGATTATCTAGAAGATTTTTATCAATACCTGGAATCGTATAATCGACACTTTGAAAAAGGGTTGTAGTATTGGGGTGATCTGTCGATGGCGAATTATTGGAAACTTCTGTTTCTGGTTCGATTGTTTTTTCAATCACGTCTTCCAGCTCTTTAGCGACGTAACGAGCGACAAAATCGACCAAATTTTGTTCCACGTTTGGTGACAGATTTGGTTGAGCTTCGTGGATGGATTTTGATAGGTCGTCGAATGTGGTCACCAAAGTTGGATTCTTTCTGCTGTGAATTTCGTGGTCTTGATGTTGAAATGATGGATCGTACTCGATATCGTTTAATGATATGGTTAACGTTTCGGATTGATCCGAACCGGTTGGAATTTCTTGTGGGATGGAGTTTGAAATGGATCCTAAGATGTCGGTTGAGAGTTCTTCGTGATTTTCAAAAATCATTTTGTCCTCTGGTACGATTGTCGAAGATGTTTCGACACGTATTCTTATTTTTTCGTATTGGTCGGGTGTTGAAATTGACTGAATGTCTTCAGATGTCTGAAAAGGGTAACGTAAGACTTCGGCAGCTTGCTCAAAGATATTCTGGTTGCGTTTCACCTCCATCAGAACGTAAGCAGTTTCGAAATTTTTATCCCAAAGTTCTTCATCGGAAATAGGTTTTACTGTTTCGAAAGCTGCTACGTCATCGATGTAAAAATCTACATCTGAAATTGAAAGCCCATCATTAGAGAAAAATTTGATACTTGGATAGGTTTAGTGAATAATTCAGAAATACCTTTTTTGTCGATTGTTTTCATTTCACCTTCTTGATCTTTTTTCACTATTTCTACGTATCCTGGAAACGAATATGTTCAGAATTTTATTCAATAATTAATTTTTTTTTAAATAATGGAAAAATTATGCGAATACCGGTTGCTGAGCTGATTTGTTCTGATGGATCTGAAGGAACCGATGCTGCTTGAACAGCTGCGAATAAATCAAAAAAAAAAACATGAATCATCTTCATCAAAAATAATCTTACGAATAGAATTTTCCAAAACTAACGTTACCGAAAATTACGCCCATCGATAGGGCAACAATTGAAGCAAATTTCATCTCGTTGATTTAATTTCAAGCTTGTTACGAAGAATAAAAAACAGATAGGCAGGCGTCTGAAAAAGTTTCTCAAAATTGAATCATCCTGGTGCACAAACAGCTGATCATTTTGATTAGTGATTTAAAAAATGACGTACTTTTATCGATTCGAAATCTTTTTTAACGACGACGTAACCGCATTCCCACAAATATCGAATAAACGACGGAAACAGGACATCTATTATTTAACAACGTTTTAACGAACCAGCTGATTGACGAGAGCAGACGAGACGATCACTTTGGTGTTTCGACGTGTACGTGAAATTTGACTGCTGTAATAATAATACAATTTTGCGTAGTTGTGCGTTGATTATGGCGGTGTTTGTTTTCACGAAACGTAGATCGACGTCGGGTCTGAATCGAGGTCACCTTGGTGTAAAAATTTTCGCTAAATTTTGAAATTTCGCAGGCTCGTCTTTCGAGAAACCGCGATCGGAACGGATAACCGAAAAAATTGGTAGGGGGGATGGAGTGATTATTGTGGGAAGAGGTGCACAGGTGGTTTTAAAATAATCAAACGGCGAATAATTTTTTCGCGAATCGAATTTAATGAGATGAGAATGAAAATTGAAAGAATCGATTTCATTTCAACCGGAGTTTTTTTTACGCAGGTGAGACAAAGGGAAAAATTTACTCCGGAAAAATGCTAATACGGTTCGAAAAAAGGATAATGTTATTCATCGAGTTGCTTTTTCAATGATAACGAAGATAAAATACAAAAAGGATGTCTGAAAGTAATCCTTTCTGTTTTAATTAACGTAATTATATCGAAGTAGAATCAAAATTTAAATATAAAACGTTTCTCGACGATGTTTTTTCCAGAAAAATATCACAAGCGACAATTGCATGAGCAGTCTCACGAGTTGGGTTTTTTTCGGTGCTAGGATGAGAGGCAAGGGAACTCGAACGGTCATTGGACAAACTCGATTAAAATTCTTCTCGCGTTTACTCAAAATGTACACATTAGTAATTGTATAATTATAGTACAAAGATGGAGTAAAAATAGCTCAAAGAATGAGAAATGAATTGGTAACAGGCTCGGTTTTTTTTTCAGTAATCATACGTTATATTTTTTTTTCAAACACGTAAAACATAAATATTGCAACTACTAAAATCATAAATGAAATAAGACTAAGTCACCGTTGTAGTAAGTTTAGGTACAATTACACATATTGGTAGAGTGCTCGAATAATAGGTAGTCGTAAGTAATAAAAATAAAATCTACGCTAATTAAAAAGACTAGATCACAATACATCGATAGGTTTAAGTATGAAAAGGAGACGCAGCGAGATAGGAAAGGATAAAGTAAAATGTAAAGAAATAACGAGATTAAATTTTTGATTGCCTTTGATCGAGTTCGTTACTCGAATTATTTTTATTCGACGCGATTATTGCAATTGAATCACTATAAGGTTTTGGTACCCAACTAGGTACCGAAGAGAAAAAACAAGAAAAAAAAAACAGAAATGAGCACCCACGAAATAAAAAGAGAAAAAACACGAACTAGAAACAAAAAAAAAAGAGGAAAAAATAGGTAAACAAAATTTTATAAAATGAACATTGTTCTCCGTGCTAAATATGTTCGACATTAAAAGGGAGAGAGGGGAAGGGGCTATCGCTAGGATAAAAAAACTCACGAGATGAAGTATGGGGAAACGAGAAAAAATCCATCTTTGGGGGACATAAAATTAACGTATACATAATATTATTATTATAACATCAAGTGGGGGGTAAGGGGGGGTAATAGTAAATCAATAAAGATTGATCTTTTTGGTTATCACAGTTCGGCACATGTGACACATGGTCAAGGTAAAGGAGCATCTGTCGCAGGCGCCGTGACCGCAGAGGAATACGACGTTTCGACGTCTTTCCATGCAAATTGGACAGCAATGGACTTCTTCGATTTCGGCGATTTTGCTCTCCAAATAACGTAATCGTTCGGCGCTCCTTTGGCGTGATTTTCCTGGTATGAGACGTCCATCTGTGGGATGTTGGAAATGAAGATTAGGTTATGGGCGTTGATGGATTTTTTGGTGGGTTGTCAATTTTTTACCAGCATAAAAGGGGGCAGAGGGGCGAAGGAAAGTTCCAATGTATATTTGAGGGATGATGTGATTGATGTGTCCCTTTTTCTGACATGAACACATGAAATTTCTATGCTTTAATTGAGATAGGTATTATTCAAAATGATTTTCATGGTGCATAATACTTGAAAACTTATAATCATGATCTTGAAATTTCATCAATTTTTTAGTCGAAAAAATGAATTCAAATTAGAAAATTTGAAAAAAAGTAACTGTAAGAGAATTTTCAGATTAAATGAGAGTTTTTTAAAAATTGCATTTGGATCAGACTACTTGAGGAGATTTGTTTTGAGTCAAAAATCTTCAATTCAACTTTGGTTCGTTTTCATAATTATGTATTTTCTTTCAATAGGTACCTAAGTATATTTTTAAAATTAAATTCCAGAAATCAATTAGGTCGAAGTGCGAAAATTTCCAAAATAGATTATGTAGGTTGAGGTAAGATACAGTGATCCTCAATTTTTTAAAGAAATTTGATGGACCTGTTTCAAAAATTGTTGTGAAATATGTAGCTCCAAAAGGATGCGGTAGAAGTTTGATATGTTTGGTTCATTTTCAACTCTCTCCCACAACAAAAACTCAAATTCTCAAAATTTTACAATTTTTTGAAAAATTGTTTTTTTTTTTAAAAAAAATAATTGGTTGTTAGTCAAATCACATTATTACTGTCGAAGATTTGGAAAACAATTCCAGTATTTTTTTTGAAATATTTTTCGCATGATCACTTTGTCAATGTAAAAACATTTTTTTGATTCATTTATTTTTCACGATTGTATCAAAAAAGTAAACATGAACGTTTTGATCGATATTACGGGTTTAATTTTCACTCTAGGTGGACGTAAAACGATCCTTAAGATCCAATAAGTACTTTTATTTTTTTCAGAAATTCTCAATTTACTGCGAAATAATATCAAAATAACTAGGCTGTGTAATTTAATGACGTTGAATGAAAGAAATTTGAAAATTTGTCCCTCCTCCCCCCCCCCTCCTACTCCAAAAAAGAAGGATATGTGGTTGGAGAATTTCAGAAATCTGATGGGTCTAATCTTGAAAATTAGGTATTTAGTGAAATTATTTTGCAATGACCTCAGAAAAACAGGGCGTGACTGCACTAAAAAAAAAAAAAACAACAATAAATTTTATGCAAAAAAATGTTAACAGGACACCATTTCACCAAATTTGGAAAATATAACATTACTTATCAATCATTTTTCGTAATATAAATAGGAATTTATTTTTTAAATATTTTTTTTTTTGGAAAATTTTGAACTTGAGAAATTGTTAGAAATCTGGAAAAGGGGAGATGGTTGAGAATTAAATTTTTACTACGCTTTTTTGATGTCTTCACAATAATTTTTCGCACTCGCACAGACCCATCCAAATTCGAAATCGAGTTGAGAAATGCTGCGTTTCAACAGGTGCTTTCCAAAATTACGCGTCTGAATTTTAAAAATTATAAAATTTAAATTTCTATTTCTGTATTTTTTTTTTGAAATTTTTTAAAAAATTTATCGAAAAATTTTATTCCAAATCACTTGATTTTCTATAAAAAATTTCAATGATTTTAATGGTAATTAATATTATGATGAAAATCTTGAGGCAGTTTTAGCCGAAAGACATAAGAAGGGGGAGGAGAGAGAGAGAAAAAAATCTTACCTCGAGTAACCCTTTTGCTAATAACGGCCCCGCATTTGACGCATTTCTTCATCCTAGAGCTGCATTCTTCGCAGGCAATCTTATGCTTGCAAGGTTCAAGGATCACGTTATCATCGGCCAATTCGGAGCAGATCAGACATTCGACTGGGACCGATCGTTGGTGCTCTGGATCATTTTCCGAATCTTGGTCGTCGGAGTCCGAACGAACCTGACGTAGCTCGAATTCACCGCTGTATTCTCCGGTCTGGTGATCAGAGGTTCCTTCGCCTTCAAAACTGTTCCAAAAAAATTAACATTAAAATCAGGAAAATCCAGATTTGTGAGATTTTCGAGAAGATGAAGGGGTAGAGGGACACTTACCTGGTTTCTAGACGTGGCAATAATTCCGGAATACCCTTTAGGATATCGATCAGTTGACCTTTTTTGATCAAACTCAAGCAAGAATGCCCATTTTTGTTAGGTATTGTAATATTACAACCGTTTTGCAAAAGGTAGCATATCATGGCGACTAGAAGCAGGTTTTCCGAATTCGTATTCGCGGTTTGCAGCTTGTTAGAGATCTGCAAATAGATTAATTTTTGGTTTGGTTTGTTTTGTTGCAGGTGTGGTCGGAGTAAGCGAGATCCATGCCAGAATCAAAGGTATGTGGTTAGATTTAAGTTAACGTTGGTGCTGGTACTTACGCTGAAAATACTCGGAGCTTCTTCGGGGTCGAAATCGACGGCAGGAGATTGAGATTTTTTATTCGTCAGAGCCAAGTGTAAAGGGGTATCTCCGTTTTCGTCTACAGCGTTCACGTCAGCTCCTAGTTTTACGAGTAGTTCGACGACGCTGTAGCGTTTCTAGAATGAAAATGGGTACCCAGATTAGTAAAATTGGATTTTCTTGGGGAAAGGGGAGATTTTAGGTATACCTGTGATGCGGCCAAATGCAGAGGCGTCTGTAAACGATCGTTTTTCAAATTTATATCCGAATGACCTTTTATAATTAGGATTTTGGTGACTGCTTTGTAACCGTTCAGAGACGATAGATGGATGGCGGCGAACCCGTCGTCCTTTTTAACGTCTACCAAATGTTTGGCTTTCTGCAAAAGCTTCTCCATGATGCTGGAATTATCCCAAAGTGAGATTAGAGAACAAGAACAGGGAATAGAGAAGGATTTGGGAGTTGGGTCTTACCCAGCGTGGCCTTTTAGAGCGCAGGTGTGAAGGACATTGAATCCTTGGTTATTGGCAAGAGTGTAATCGATGTTGCTTTCGTTGCAAAGTAGATTTACCAAGTCTGTGTCTCCTTTGCCCACTGCGTCGTGAAGAGCGGTGTCGCCGAAAGAATCCTGAAAGATTGAAAGAGGCGTTGGAGAGATTTCAATCGATTTTTTTTTTTTTGGGGGGGGGGGGGAATTTGTGTGGTACTTACCTGTAGGTTTGGATCGCATTGAAATCGCAGAAGGGTTCGAGCACATTGACGAAATTGTTTATTGACAGCGATGTGCAGCGCTGAGCAAAGGTTTTTGTTCACTATGTCGACGTTCATGCCATAAGATAATAAGGTTTCGATGATACTGGGTTGATTTCTGCGAAAAGAATTTGGTATCAGTGGATTTTTTACAATGAGGGATTTCAAAAAAATCAAACTCTTCTCTTTTTTCTTGTGGATTGGTCGAAATAACGGGAAAATCAAAGTCATCAAGGTTATGATTTTTTTTGTGGTTTTGAAAACAACGTTGAGTGAGGATTGAAAATCATATTTTTAGCAGATGGGTTAAAGTTCGCGTACTCGAGGGACAAAATAAAACCGAAGGTTTTCGAATGAAATAGCATTTTTCTCGTTATTCCTTCTTCATCTTTTGATTTTTCCTATTTTTTCAATGAAAATTTTAGGGAAGAAGAGTCAAAATTCATTGTATTTGAAAATTTACAGTTTCAAATTGAATTTTTTCAATTGAATTTTTTTTTGTCACTATCAGAAAAACTAACCAGCTAAGTATATTGTTTTTCATTCGGTTCAGTCCTGATTCTTAATTCTATGATATTTTCTTCAGATTGGAGATCACATTATTGGAAGGAGAAGGGGTAAAAATTGAGTAGGGATTTCCAATTCAGAGTAAAATATCATTTTTTTTTTGCAAATTTTTCAATCTGAATTCAATTTCTTTGAAGTAGAATGCAATTTTTCATAATTTTTTTGCCTCTGCGTCCCTCTCCCTACCTATTGAAGCCTTCTGAACGCTTGCTCGTAACGTTTAATTTCTTCAAAGTTCCACAAATTGGTACCCGTTGGACGTCTATCAACTTTTTTTATGCGATCGATTTTATTACAAATTGTGTTTGTTTTAAATGAGAAAACGACTTCATCTCTGCATAATAAATATCTAAAATGAAAATATTTCCAATTTTGTCGACTTACAAGTCTTGTTTGAAAAATTTTCCATCAAAATTATAATTTTTTTCAGATGGAAAAGTTGAGGGGAAAAAATTAAATTTTGATAAAAACGAAAAATAATCGTCCAAGGTCGTTCGTTTCATTGTTTGTAAATTGAAAAATCAATCGTGTAATTGATTTTCAACCTTCCGATCGCGAGGAATTTTCTTCCTACGATTACGAAGATGAGGCCAAATTAGGGTTGATAATACGACTAGCAAATGAATTAGATACCCATAAGTAGCATAATGTAGAGCGGTATCCCCTTCGGAGTCTTGTGTTTCGACGTTGGCTCCGATCGATAATAAAAATTTGACTAATTTCAGCTGCCCTTCGTGGCATGCAATATGCAAGCAGGTTCGTTCGTCGCTGACTAAATTATCCTTTAGAAAAACAAATAAATAAATTTGTATAAGTCAATTATAAATTAGAATTGATAAATTAGTTATTGAGAATTGGCTTACCCCGGATCTCTTTTTTGAAAAGTATTTATCGAGAAATTCTAAATTTCCTCGTTCCACTTCGCGAAGTATGTGATCGATAGAGGCCTCCTCGGATGTTTCTAAATCTTGTATTACGCGAGTTATACCGCTAATAGCTCCTGAAAATAGGTTAAATCGAGATTTAAAAGAGTTGATTTTTAAGTCTCGATTGTGAGCGCTGGCGAGTTACTTTTCAATTCTTCTGAACATTCGTTGATATTTGAGGTAGATTCAGCGTCCGGTATGGGTTCGATGCATAAAGGATTCAAAGTCCAAGCTTGATCTTCGATATTCACCCTGAGATCTCCGTCCGAATATATTTTAGTCACGTGTCCAATTTTTCCAATATCCTGTCACAAAAATAACTTCAATGAAGAGAAAATTCTAAGATAAATTTACGTAAATGATGCTTTACCCCTTCCATGATATCGAGCCATTCTCCATGACCTTTCTGCAGATCTTTGATTTTAGCCACGTCGCTGATGATTCGTACTTTGTCCCCGATTCGGAATCTGTTGACTTTGACTAGAGCTTGCGGATGGAACGTCCAACGATTGCTGCAGTTCTCGAATTTCACTCGTACGTCGCCCTTGTCGGTGACTCGATGTACGATACCTACTTTGCCTATGTATTGAATCATGCGAGGATTCCAACCACCGTGCCCTTCTTGTAAAATTTTCAAAGTGTCCTCGGGTACGTTGACTTTGACTTTTTCACCGGGGTTGAAGGTGGCGATGTCTTCGGGTACGAGAGACGTTGTGGGTTGGTTTTGACCTGTAATGAAGAACCAGGGGTGTTGAAGATGAAGAGGCTAGGAAATTGGTAGATTCTGTGAGCCTGAATGTAGAATCCAGCTTCAGGTGTTAGAAATTCGTGTTTGAGTTGATACTGATTTTTTGGCCTTTCAGAAGAGGTAGAACGGAGAGGAACTTCCTCTCAAAAATCAATTTTTTACACTTGAAGATGGTTTTCAAATTCAGATTATTCAGGATTACAAATGTGGAGCTCTTTTTCAAAATGGATAAGTCCAAAAACCGTGTATAAGAAAAGGAGCTCAAATATAAATTTTTTCTTAGCTTTTGACAGTAAAAAAAAAAAATTAGATGAAAGTCCTTTTTCTTCTACACGAAGCTTGGACTTGATCTACTTTGAAAAAGAGCTACACAAAATGGTGTCTAGTGGAGAGAAAAACAAAAAGAACCAAAAAATCTCAAAATTTTTTAATATTTGTTCCTTTCCTTAATTTTTTTTTTTGTCGAAAGGATAAAAAAGGGGTCTTTTTGGGCGTATCTTTGAATTTTTTTGTCAAAAAAGAGGGTAATTTTTGAGAAAATTTTAAACCAAAAAAATTATGCGAAAATGGCAAAAAAAATCCAGAAATAGGTAAACGAGAGAACTCTCATTTTTCAAATCCTCTAGACACCATGCCATGGTATATTTAATGATAATGTGAGACCTAGAACTGGTAAATGATCGATGTAGCATTTTCCCCAGACAGCTGGCTTCACAGCTCGAATGTCCACTTTGCCTTTGTGACCAATTCGGTACACATTGTTGATTCCGGTCTTGATCCAGACGACATTGGCGACAGATCTGTCGGTTTCGTTGTCCCAGCCTTTGATTCCAGTTACGCTGCCTACGTGCCCTGAGAAAAAAAAATAGAAAATATCAGTTCAGATGGGGTTTTCAGTGCGGAGGAGCTTTTGCATTGCGGCCAATTGAGAAAAATTACATACCTAATCCACCGTCTTGATCTCCCCAGTCCCAATTCGGTCCTCGGATGACCTTAGCTCCAATGAAGACACCTCTGATGTCGATTTTACGTCCGGATTCTCGAGGCGGTAAATCAGCACATCTGTAAAAGTCAAAAAATTAAATTTCAGTTTGATATTTCCAAGGAGGAGTTATTCTCAAGCACTCGAAAGTTTCGCAATACCCGTTGCTCGAATTTGTATCGTATCTTTTGAACGAATGGGTCAAATCGTGGTAATCGTTCATGTAGCAAGCGAAACACAGGTCGTAATCGTAGCATTGGGCGCATTTGAAACGCATCCCGGTAAAATCCTGTTTTTTGCAGCCGTTGCACATTACGTGCGTCTGGGTAACTCCTGAAAATAGAAAAATAATGTTAAACTTCTGCTGTTGAGATTTCTGAAGGGGAATCTCTTCTGGTTTTGAGCTGTATCTCTACAGATCTAAGCAATACCTATAGTTGCATTATCGAATATACGTAAATCGTAGGCTCCGTCGTATCCAATACGATAATTAGTTTTGTACCCGATGTCCCAAAACACAACCACCGTCTTATCAGGTGAAGTCCTGGTGCCTAATTCGGTAACAGTTCCGACGAATCCTTCTCCGCCGTCTTGAGCATCCCAATGCCAATCCGGACCTCGGATTACCCTCAATCCTACGTCGCACATTTGATCACTTTTTTCTCGCGGACGATTACGTATTAAAAAAAAATTTCGCGATACGAACCGCGAGCTCACTCGAAGGAGCCAATTTGCGTGGTGTTTTGACGCATTTCGATTGAAATGCAAATACCTACGTTGCCTGTGCTTATCTGATAAGATGGTATTTAGAATTTATTTGTTAATTGTTCGCGATTATTTACGACACAAGAATAACCATTAACCGAGGAAGAAAGACTACCATATTCGAGAACGAGAATGTTACGAAAACTTATCATCAAAACATTGGACTCGATCGAGACGAATTTCGGACAAGTGTCGTCTAGTTACCGAATATCAACAAAGCAGCTAAGTAATCGAGGTATTAATAGCTCTTGAATAATTTTTTAGCTGAATTTAATCGAAATTTTTTTCAGATCGAAGATCGAATTCAAAACGAAAATCGATAGGAGGAAAAAAAGGAGAAAAAGGGTAATTATTTCGTCTCGGGTGACTCCGCGTTTCATTGGGTAATTTTACAGAATGCCTCGACCGTGTCGAGATTGTAGATTTTGTGTTTTTGCGCCTCGAAACTCGTCGTAGGAGAGTGGTAACATGTCGTCGACTCGGTGTTCTGATTGGGAAATACAGGCTTGTAAAAAGTTTACTTTCATCGTGCAATTATATGTCATTACATGTTTGAATAATTAATGCTGCGAATAAGTTTTAGTATCGCACGCTATACCGATATTATCTTGAATTATTTAGCGAGATGGTAAGGCGGACTGTGTGTAAATTGAAAACGAATTTATAAGAAAACAAAATTTGAAAATTTTCAAAATACTTTGAAAAATTTATTTATCACTTTTATTAATCTAAAAAAATTGATAGTACTACGTAGAAAAAAATTCATTTATGGAAGGTAGAAAAATAGGTATGTATTGAAAAAGGATATACCTAGGTAGAAAAATTTTGGGATGTATCAGGAATAAAAAAGTGGATTTTCGTAGGTACTCGAAGTTTTGAAGTTGTGGAAGGTAGAGGGGTAAAATTATGTACAAAAAAAAGGAAAATAGTATCTCAAGTTATAATACACTTGTGATATCAATGTAGGTAAATTATGGTCAACTTTTTTCCAATTCTTCGAGTTTTTTGATGTCGTACTGAAAAAAAATTCACGTCCTATATTATTAAAAGGTCTTTTTTTTTATTTCTTAATTGATGAAAATTATTTTCGTATTACCATGTATACGGTTTCTTCTTGCCGGAGCGTCTTTCGTATGTGACGTGCTACTAATGGAGTGAATAGGTCGGGATCAGGGGTAATTTCGTCTGATTGACCCACAACCAGACTTACCAGTATGCTCAGAAGTAATGTGACAGCGAAACCGAGCACGATGTAATACATGTAGCTTATTTTGAATAAATAGTTGTAGTCTGTTGTGCTCCTGTAAATGAAAAAAAAATAATAAATAAATAACCGCATAATGAGAACAGGAGAGGAAAGGAAACAGGGTGAAGATGAATGATTTTCTGAGAGGATTTAATTTCGTTAAGAGGAAAAGAATTGAATATGAGCATCAGCTCTTGAATAAATTTTCCTTTAATATGGAATTAGGACGATTAAAGTCCATGGACTTGAAATAAATTTGCAAATTTATTTCAAGAAGTTCAACCTTTTCCAATTTCTTTAACAATTATAATTTTTTCCAAAAGCTGTATCCGATTTCAAAATTTTTCCTTTTACAATAATTAGAAAATTTGTTAAAGGGCATTCCCGGATAAGCATAGTGAATCGGCCCCCGGGCCCTTCAGAAACACCACTTCGGTGGTAGGTAGGTACCATCAAGGTACTTTCATTCCCCAAGTTTCAGACCTGTATCGTGAGTGGGTCTTGAGTAATCGACTCAAAACTCAAAAACGTCTCAATTTTTTTTCTCCGGATCTACTCAACCGATTTTTTTGAAACTTGGACCAAATTGTAGGTATATACAAAGGCTTTCTATGAAAAAATTGACAGCTCTCCCCCACCATTTCTACTCCCTCAAAACTTTGAGTAAAAACTTGAGTGCCCTCCTTACCTATGAAGTCGATGAGGTACAATTTTCAAAAAATTGTTTTTAGATGTATATTTGGCCTAAGAATAACATATATTTTTTTCAGAATTTTATCTCACCGGCGCCATGGTCAAAAATGGCCAAAAGTAACTTAAACTTGAGGCCAAAATAAGGCAATTTTGAGAACAGTATAGATAATCGCCGTACAGAAATTCATATTTCTCACTCAGATTATTTGGGGAACTGAAAAATGACGAATACTAAATTAAAAATTCATTGAGACTCACTTCAGCTGCAGTAGCGTACCCCCTCCCCCCTACACCCCATTTTTGGGGGTTGATGATGGATAGGCAATATTGGTGTCGTTTTCATATAAATCGCACCTCCTGATCACGAATATGAAGTCAAAAGTTCGATTAAAGCCTCCAGTAACTCGTTTCGGGGTGTGAGCCAGAAAATTACAGGTGTACAATGTACATATAACTCAGGAAAATTAGCAATTTAGCATCGAAAAATCGATTTAAAAATAAAAATATATTAATCGAAATTTTATTTCAAAAAACGCTTCTATATGACATACGGAGTCAATATTTGAGTCGCATCACCCCCGGACCCCTCAGCATGTGGGGGGGGGGGTGAACCCTTGATGGGGGAAAATTGTTTTGCGCCGATTTTGTTCAAATTCTTGTGGAGAGTTATGTAGGTGTAGAAGTAGGCACGCCCCAAAAAAATTGAATAATCACTTTCTAAAATTGGAAATTGGCTAAAATGACAGCAAATTGGCGTTTTCAATATTATAATGGCTCTTGGATTTTACTTTTGAAATATTTGAACTTTTCTGTATACATTTCAAGAGAATCCGACTAGCATATTACTTTTGTTCAAATTCTTTAAAATTAAAATTCAAGGGCAGTTCCATAATTGAAAACCTCAATTTTCTGTCCTTTTAGCCAAAAATGTCCAACTCAAGAAAGCGATTATTCAGCCCTCTGAGGTCGACTGGGACTGAAATTTTTTTGGTGCCTATCTCCTCCACGAGAATTTGAACAAAATCGGCGCAAAAGGCAAAACAATTTTCCCCCATCAAGGGTTCACCTCATCCCCATGCTGAGGGGTCCGGGGGTGATGCGACTCAAATATTGACTCCGTATGTCATATAGAAGCGTTTTTTGAAATAAAATTTCGATTAATATATTTTTATTTTTAAATCGATTTTTCGATGCTAATTTTCCTGAGTTATATGTACATTGTACACCTGTAATTTTCAGGCTCACACCCCGAAACGAGTTACTGGAGGCTTTAATCGAACTTTTGACTTCATATTCGTGATCAGGAGGTGCGATTTATATGAAAACGACACCAATATTGCCTATCCATCATCAACCCCCAAAAATGGGGTGTAGGGGGGAGGGGGTACGCTACTGCAGCTGAAGTGAGTCTCAATGAATTTTTAATTTAGTATTCGTCATTTTTCAGTTCCCCAAATAATCTGAGTGAGAAATATGAATTTCTGTACGGCGATTATCTATACTGTTCTCAAAATTGCCTTATTTTGGCCTCAAGTTTAAGTTACTTTTGGCCATTTTTGACCATGGCGCCGGTGAGATAAAATTCTGAAAAAAATATATGTTATTCTTAGGCCAAATATACATCTAAAAACAATTTTTTGAAAATTGTACCTCATCGACTTCATAGGTAAGGAGGGCACTCAAGTTTTTACTCAAAGTTTTGAGGGAGTAGAAATGGTGGGGGAGAGCTGTCAATTTTTTCATAGAAAGCCTTTGTATATACCTACAATTTGGCCCAAGTTTCAAAAAAATCGGTTGAGTAGATCCGGAGAAAAAAAATTGAGACGTTTTTGAGTTTTGAGTCGATTACTCAAGACCCACTCACGATACAGGTCTGAAACTTGGGGAATGAAAGTACCTTGATGGTACCTACCTACCACCGAAGTGGCGTTTCTGAAGGGCCCGGGGGCCGATTCACTATGCTTATCCGGGAATGCCCTTTCATGTTGTTCCAATTTTTTTAGCTTTTATTTCTTCTGTTTTAATTTTTTTACAAAATTGTATCCATATTTTTGAAATTTTTCAAACAGTAGGTTGGTAGGTAATATTTCTTCAACTTGAATTTTTTGAATTTTTGATTTTTAATTTCTTCCATTAATTGAGTTGGAAAAATTCTGAAAAACGAAGAATAAATTTTTCAAATTCCAAATTGAAAAAAAATTGAGTAAAATTTTATAATTAGAGGAAATTTGAAACCGGGTTATTAAGATATGGGCAAATCTGCACCTGAGCTGACATTTGCAATTAACCGACAGAATTTGGTTCCTAGGGTCTGACAACCACCTGGTAAACATTTTGGCCCCCTACGTCTACCCCTCCCCTAGCCCAACTTTATTTTTTTCGCCCTTTCCATTAAAAATTTTCATATCCGAGAGTTTTCAATGAATGAAATTTTTTTTAATTTTACGTTAGTGGGTATTTTGAAAAATTTTTTGATGATTTTTGTTCAGTCAAAAATTACATTTAAAAACTTAAAATTGAGCTTTCTACATGTTGTTTCAAAAGTGCAATTCTGAAAAAAATATTTTTCATGTACCTAGTCCCTATGTACAACGTGATATTTTTTCAAATTTTTTAGGTGATGGAAGACCTTGAAAAATGTGAAAACCCATCTCTTCAGAACGTTTTTTATCAATAAAAAAATGTTATTTTTGGCAGAATTGTTTTTTCTGGTAATAATATCCCAAAATACGTATTTATACACCATTTATCCAATTTTCACTTCATTTCATCTCTTTTTCGTGATTTTTGTAATTACAAGTTCAAATAAGTACTTACAGCACAAGGCTCAAAATTGAATAAGTTTCTTATTTTCTTTGCCTAAAAAATTGCCATAAGAAAAAAATTGTCACAGATTCATGCTTAGCAGCTCAAACTACTTCAAAACCCCCATTTGTACGATCAAAGCACTCAAATTTTGAAAATTCGATTTCGAGTCGACGATTTTTTTTTATTGAAAAAGTAGTTTTTACGTACAATTCTTTTTGTTTTTTTGGTGGAGGGGGGAGGGGAGCTGCGGAGGCTGTACCATATTTATATTTTTATGAAATGTGCATCGAAAAAATGGGTCAACTGTTGTTTCATCATCACAGTTTTGAAAGCATTTCGATAATATTTGACGGTACCCTTTGAAGGAATCAGAGTTGGAAAAATTGTTTAAAAATTAAAATGGAAAAAGTGTCATGTTGAAAAAAAAATTTAGTAGTGCCAGTTTTTTCAACTTTTGTTTTCTTCAAATTTTTGTTCAACTTCATATTTTAAAAAATTCTTCATACTCGGAAACTGTTCAATTTTTTAAAAAAAATTCGAAGTTTTAAAAAATGTTTTGACTTCATGGTTTTCAAAATTTTTCTCAACATGAGTTTAGGTACAATAATTGAAAATTTAAGAAAAGGTAAAAATATGAAATCCAAAAGCATTTGAAAAATCAAAAACGGAAAATTTTTTAAATTTAGTGAATAAGTCTTAGAAACTGAAGAAATTAAAAAAAAAAAATCAAGAGTTGACAAAAATTGAACTTGGTATAATTTTGGGCTTGAATCATGAATTAGCAAATTTGAAGTCATTTGTGGCCTTTTTTGGTCAAAATACGACACTCAAATAGTTCACCATCCAGAAACAGGGCCAAATTCTCGTATTTTGTATCTCTGAAACTGAAAGAGCTATTGTTATCATGAAAGAAAATCAAAAATTGCAAATTTTCTACTTCAGTAATAAGACTTTGAGTTTTTCATACTCAAAGTCTGATTTTTTCTGATATTTTCTACCTAAAATTCAAAGTCAAGTAAAAAAAATTCCTGCTCAAACTTAATTTTTTGTAGGTGTTCAATTTTATCATTTTCGCAGAGAAGGAAGAGAAGAGAGGAGAGTTATTTCTGCCTTTTTCGTCATAAGCTTAATTCAAATGTGTACTTATCACATCGTACCCAGTTTGAGCTGACGCCGTCGCCGTATCATTAATCGCTTGGACAGCGTCGTAAATCACAGTCGTAAAATTAGCATTACCACACCCTGCCATCGAGGTAGGTAACGGAACAGATTTGGGTTTCGGACCTCCGAATCCCATCACAAAACAGAACACCAAACCAGCGATGAATCCGACGATAGCTCCCTGAATCAAACCCAATTTTCAAATTTATTAAAACTACTTGCGAAAAAAAATGAACTAATCGAAAATATGTGTTTTGAGGTATAAATACTCACCACCTCGTGCACCACCGGTATCATCATACCGGCGGTAAACATGGCGAATAGAGGCCCGCCGCAGACGCCAAACACTACGAAACAGGTGGTCAGCAAAGATTCGTAGTTTCGTATTAGCAATGCTACCGCCAAACAGACGAAACCGTACACTAGAGCGAGAAATTTCGTCAATCTAGCGTCCAAGGTTGTCATTTCGGTTTTGTAAAAAAATTTGTAAGTCGGCTACGTACGTAAACAGAAAGGTAAACAACACGTAAGTCGTAAATTTTCGATTTCAAATAAGCGAAAAAAAATTTGCAAACAGCCTTGACGTCTCGTAGGGAAGACACCTGCGTAAAAAAAATCGTTACCTTGACATAGTCTTCCAGCGTTACAGCTGCCAGCGAATTGACGGCCGCCGAAACGGTGCTCAGAGATGCCGAAAATATGCCAGCTACGAATAATCCCGTCAAACCCGGAATTACGTTCAGTCTATCCAAGACAAATCGTGGAACCAGCTGATCAGCGGATTTTATTCGACCTTCTCTAAGAATAAAATTTTGAGTTTTGGAGTGAGTTAAAATGACTTAATTTTTTTAAATTTTGCTCACTTGATCGGATCGCAGTCACGATAGTAATAAAATAAACAGATCCCTGCCAGGCAAAGGGAAGACATGAAAGCGATCAGAATTGGACACGATAGCATCAATGCTGTGGCTGCTGATTTGTACGATTTCATCGAGACGTATCGTTGAACTTGGGCTTGGTTAATGGCGTATAAAGTGATATGGGTGAAGAACCCGCCGATCAATACAGTGAACCAGGAATGCCTCTCGGTGGGATCGATATTGAAACTGAAATATGACGAGAAAAATTTTCAATACTTGGAAGACCATGGGAGAAGCCTCTTCGACTGTTCGAGGCTGCTGATGAGATATCCTGGGGCTTACTTTGAGAATTGTATTCTACCTCGAGCATCAGCCTCATCGAATATTGGCCCGAACCCATTAGCATCGATCGCGGTCACAATGATGATGGCGAATACCGCAGCGAACATGAGTAAAGTCTGCAAAAAACAATGGTTCGATGATCGTATTGTCTTAGGTCAGGTTCCAGCAGAGTGAACTGTACGGTACTTGGAACAGATCGGTGATGATGACCGCTCGAACGCCACCGATGGTGCCATAAAATATGCAAATCACGCCCACCAAGATAATGGACCATGTTTGAGGAAACCCGGTGACTGCTTCGACAGCGATAGCCGGAGCGTAATGGACTACACCCATGTACAATATCATCTGTACGGTGAAGGCCATCGATGCTAGGAGTCTGGTTGCGTGGCCGAAACGTTTTTCTAAATACTGCAAAACACCAGAGAGTATTATTATATTTTATATTGTCGTTTCGAAACAGTGAAAAATCACTAAAAAAGAAGGGGCAGCATTGCGGCATCAGCACAAAAACTGAGAAAATATTTGCCAATTTTTCAAAAAAGTTCCCTGATTTTTCACAAAATTTTACTAATTTTTAAAGCATTTTCATTCATTTTTTCAAAAATTTACCAATTTTTCAGGAAGTCCCGCTAATTTTTCTAGAAATTTCACTGATTTTTGAAAAAGTTGATCTGATTTTTCAAAATGTTTCGCTGTTTTTTCAAAAAAGTCGACTAATTTTTTAAAAAATTTCACTAATCTTTGAAAAGTTTCACTGATTTTTCTAAAAAAAATCACTAATTTCTCAAAAAGTTTCATTGTTTTTTTTTTAATTTTCATCAATTTTTCAAATAGTCTCACTAATTTTTCGAAAAGTTTCACCGATTTTTTAATAAAACTTTCATCAATTTTTCTACTAGTTTTACTAGTTTTCAACAAATTGCACTGATACAAATTTTCACTAATTTTTCTAAAAAATTTCACAAATTTTTAAAAAAGTTTAACTGATCTTTAAAAAAAATTTCATCAATTTTTCAAATACTTAATCTCGTAGATTTTTCGAAAAATTTCACTGATTTTTTAATATTTATTTTCAACAAATTACACTGACATTTTAGAAAATTTCACTGATTTTTAAAAAAAGTTGACTGATTTTAAAAAAAATTCGCCAATTTTTTTAGAAATTTTTATCAATTTTTCAAAAATATTTCAATTTTTTAAATAGTCTCACTGATTTTTCAACCGTTTTACTGATTTCTAAAAATTTTACTGATGATTCAAAAAATTACACTATTTTTTTGTTGCAAATTTCCGTTCTTTCATTGACTTTTCAGTGAACTTTTACCGATTTTTATCAATTTGTCACCAAATTTATTACTGTGCTGCAATTCTGAATATTTTCCAGCGATTTTCTATAAATTTCACTGATTTATAATTAAAAGAGTACTTTGTTATTGGAGTTTACAATAAAATAGGATTCGATTACCTCGTAAACTGATATGGTGTTGTTTTTGAAAAGCACCGGTAAATAGAATATGGCTGCGGTTGGCGTTGATATGAGATAGGCGACATTTATTACAAAGAAATGAGTCCCAAAGTTGTAAACTTCGCCGGTGTATCCGAGAATTGAAATGGATGAGGCGAAACTAGCCACCAATGAGAATGCTATGGGTATTACTCCTTGATTCTTGTTGCCGAGCAGATATTCCTGTAAAGGGTGATAATTTTGATAAAATTTGAGATGTGTTGGATGGGATTTGCGTACAAATTTAATGAATGGCACGAAATCTGGGTAGTTTGATGAAGGTAAACATCGAATATACCTACATGTTGAATGTGCGATTATGTTTACCTATCAAATTGTTCTGTTACCTCGTTTGTTTGTTGTTTTCCGCCGGAACATCTGTAATAGACGCCGATCAGTATGGATATGAGTAGAGTTAATCCGAACACCACGAAATCTGTTGTGCCCAAGTTCATGATGTTGATGGATTCACGTTATGTGAGCATCTGAAATGAAAAGAAGTCATTGTGAAAAAATTGCTGGTTTGGGAAGATCGTTGAAAGATGTGATTTATAAGCAGATGGGGATTATTTTTCAGTTCCGAAATACCTTCTATTAAAATTGCAAAGTTTTCAACAGTCCTGTAACACCTGTTTTTTGTGTTCGTGGTTTTTTTTTTTTGTCTAAAATGTCAAACTTCCCCGTCTTTACTCTTTTTTTTCTAATCAAAAACTTGTAAATTTTCATTTATTCCCCCCTCCCAAATTTTAGAACCGTCTACCTATTCATTATTTTGTCATTTTTTCTATTGATTTTCTTCCTATTGATGAAAAAATTACGTAAGTTAAGTAACATTTTTGCTTCTTTTTTCACAAAAAATTGTGAAATTATTAAAAATAACTTGCAAAAATCCTGCCTTTTCTGTTTCTGCAAATTTCTGATATTTCACCAATTTTGCTGATTTTCCAGCAATTTTCAGTGATTTTTTTCATTGCTTTTGATTACTGCATTCCTATTCTGGCTTTTTCCATAGTGATTTTCGATAATTTTCGCTGATTTATAAATGAGCGAGTAGGGATAAAAAATCTAAATGCTCTTATGAAAAAAAAAATCCATTCCTACTTTGACCTTAGAAGATTCAAAATTTTCCAAACAACGTGATTCGGCGAAAATTGTCCAAAAATTTTCAAAAAAATGTTCTAAGATTCTTCTAAGTCTCTTGCAATTATCTAAAATACTCTAAATTTTTCGTTTGCAGACAGCAAAAAATGAGAAAATTATGCAGTCTTCCATTTCTAACTCTTGGAGGTACATATTTTCATTCTCATCCGGATAGAGCCACATTCGTTTCGTAATTTTGACCTTCTCAGAGCTTTTAGACCAGACTATCAACGTACTATATTTTAAAAAAGGCTCGAAATTTTGAAGACTGTAATTGAGTTTGAAATGATTAAGTTGTAGTCAATTTTTGATCATAATTTCACGATTTTAATTTTTCTTATTTTTTAAAAACTTTACTTCCAACTTGCTGGACAAACGCAAATAGTCACAACCAGCCCATTAAATCTGTAATTCGTAACTGCTTCGAAAACTGTCCCGACTGTCATTATTCGTCAGTTTTGCCAAAAGTAAGACTCGAAATTTTGATTGGATGCTAAAAATTGCTGATTTGATGCGTGTCGGGATTCTTCAATTTATTGAATTTTTACATGCCCAAGCGCATACCTACTTGATGATATTCTGGCATGAAGTAAACAATTTTGAAAGAAAATTGCATCATCTATGCAATTATGTTTGCATTGTTTGAATATTCATTCAGCGATATCTTTCTCGGTTGTTGAAAAATTACCGAAAAGTTATTTATACGATGAAGTATTGCTTACGACAACAATTTCCAACGTATCCGCATTTTCACATATTATTTTCATCATAGAATGGAATTATTTGAAACAAAATTGCAGTGAATTCGTTCTGTTTGAGAATGTGCAGGTGACTTATTGAGCGATATTTTAAGCTTATCGAATTTTTGGATACCAATAGTAAGTCGAGTAGGTACTTAGAAACGCGAGCAATAATTAAATACGTATATAGATTTAAAAAAATTAATTTCATCGAATTGTGTACATACTTACAGACGAGTGATTATGGCAATTACGACATAGGTACGAAATAACGGGTAATTAATCAATTAAAAAATTATTAAAGTTAGTCGTCGCGTCGCGTCGATAAATTTACAACTTATCAAAATCTTCGTCATCATTCGGTACCACCTTGTGAAGAGTACATTACTTAAACACCGAAAAAGGTGTTAGAAGTTTGTTGAGAGACTGTGAGTATGTAAGTCAATATTACACGATAGTTAAATACCTATAAATCATAAAGAAATTAATAGGATTGTCTCATACCGGTGTGAATTACGAGTATTTTACCAGAATTATAAAAATTACGTAAATACGTAATATCTTTGTATGCATTTATGTACATGAGATTTGAAAGGATTAATTTTAATCGTCGAGAAAATAATAAGTAAGGTACATACAAAGTGTCGATACGAGCCATACAAATTTAAAATTGAATTTACCTAATTCTTAGCAAGTTTTTTATTATGAAGATGACGTTAATATCGTACATATGAATCAAAGAAAGTACCCACTACTGAGTAGAGAAATGTCTTCCTTGAAAAGTAATTAATTTTTCATGATTTTAAATACCTATTTAAAAATTTATCGATGAAACCGGTTTCGCTGGTACGTTTGATTTACCTACTTGTTTTTCAAACAGTCTTTTTATCTCCTTTACTTACGTATGAAAATGATGTCAACAAACTAGATATTTTTAAATTTCGAAAGGTCATTTGTAATGTGATTTTTGCGACCAATTATGCAAATTTGGGTGTCAGTTTTTCATGTTCGTAACATTCCGTATAATGCAGTCAAGAGACAGCTGTTTCATTCATGGACATCCGGATTTGCGTAAAACAAATGTAGAAAATGAGAAGAATTTTATAAAAAAAAAAAAAAAAAATGAATATTCGGAATATTTTGAAAAACTCATCATTTACATATAGGTAGTGTGATTAGTGATTACTATGTTTGATTTTTCATGTAGTGGTAAATAATCCAAAACTTCAAAAGTGTAAAATTTTGGAAAAAATTACATTAAAAATTTTTGGAAAAAATTATCATTTTTTTCGCAAGTACTTGATATTATAATTATTAAATTACTTATTTATAAGAAAAAACGAGTCAAATTTTGAAAATACTTTCAAAAAAGCGATGAACCTTTATAATTCGACTTCAATTTGTTGAATTTTTTTGGTAAGTACTTGTTGGAAAGTAAAATCATTCTTGGTATTAATTTATAATTATTGAGATTAATTGAGGTGAAAAATCTACCTACTTAGTGTACAAATCTGTTGAAAAGCAAAAAACGGAGAGAAATCATGGTTTTCACGACAATTTTAAAAAATAAACAAAATACAAATTAGGGAAGCATTGAAATAGCAAGAAAAATTGTTTTCAAAATTTTATCAAAATTGTAACACTGAAACATTGACAGTTTTCTATTCTCAAAAGTTTCTTTCCCTCCCCCCCCCCCAAAAAAATGACTACAATTTGATTGATAATTAAGGGTATAAGGATAAGGTGCCCGAGTGCCGACCTCTTTTCTGCCTTATTTTTTCCAATTTTTTCCCCCAATTTTAGCTGTTGAGTTGTTGTTTTGGACTCATATTTTTTATCTGTGAAAAAGGAACACGAATTTTTTTACGGTAGATCGCGTCATTAACCGCCGGAGAAGGGATGGGGCAGGGGTCGGAGTTGAGAACTCATATTTTCAAAATCGCATTCTGACTTTAATCCCTCGGGAAAAAATTTATTAAAAATATTTTAGAATTTTTTGGGGGCCTTAACTTTTTGGGTATTTGATGTCGACAGTCGACACTTTAAGATATCTAAGCCCATCGAAAGTTTCGAACCCAAACAGTTCAAAATTGGTGACCGTTTTTCAAAGGGGTTCGGAATTTGAACCCTTTACCCTTATGCCATTTTTAGGAAATTTTGAATTTGAATGTTTACCACTTTCGTTTTGAAATTTTTTCTCCACTAATTTGATGATTTTTCAGCCATCTGCTCGCTGTTTTCAACTATTTTTGCAATTTGATCGATTGTTTCAACGTGAAAATTTATTATTGTTGAATTTTTAGCATAATTGTCAACCTTCTGTGAGACCTATTAGGGCATTTCCATTTTTTTTTTGTTGTTATCACTGCCATTTTTTTTTTGATTTTTAAATGGAAGCGATTTTGGAATTTTTTCATTACAACTTGTTTGAAAGATGATGAAATAATTTTTCGTTTGGTATCATAAAATATTTTTGATTTTCTATGACTCTGAAAATCGCTGCATCTTTTCCAATCAAAATTAACTAAATTTCACGAAATCGAAAAATAATAGAAGTAGGTAGTAAAAAAAAATCGAGAAAGAAATTTATTGAGCTTCATTTCTAAGAAATTAACTTAATTATATCAAATGAATAGCTGATTTCATCATTCATGATTTTTATGACTTTTGCAAAATTTCAATCCATTTAGGAATTCAGCATTATTATTTGAATTTGAAAATTCAAGTCAAATTTCGCATATTTTATCAAATGAAGTACGCATTTTATTCAAATTTTACTGATTTCGACTTGGATAATACTTCGAATTTTTCAAAAACTCTAAGCAGTCTTGAAATTATTGAATGAAATTTTGTCATGCGGAGGAAGTTTACTCTCAGGAAAAACGGAAATATACTAAAACCAAATAGAAGTAGTAACACCCCCCCCCCATCACTCCACCTAATTAGTATAATTTTTAATTGGAAAATTTGAAAAAAAATATTATAATCTTTTGAATTGTTGAAAAACCATAACTCAAATTTGAAAAAAATTCCATCATAAGTATTCAACTTCAAATTTGATAAAATTTCGTTTCGCGTTGAGGGGAATTGAAGCTTGTATGGTGTGATTTTTCACCACCTTCCTTTCCTTCCCTCTCTCTATCAGTCGTATGTGTTTTACCGATCGAACGTGTTTAATTGGTATTGAAAAACGACGATTGAGCACCAGAGGAGAATTGAAATTACGATTATGCTTATCTATACTTGAACCGCCAGCAAAAAGATGATGACTCGATGCGATGACGCGTTCACGTGACTGACCTAGTGAATGATTTGGTGACACCTGCGCTTGTAACTTTTAAATATAGGTCGAAAATGCTCTCACACTCTTATCAGTATCACTCTACCGTGTCAAAAAAATGAAACACTCTACAATACGAGCTGAAAAATCATAAAATTTCGACTCTACACCGTATGTACCTTGCTCGACCTCAAAAAAATAATTTTTTGCTCGAAAAAAATTCAATTAAAACAGCAATTTTTCATCAAAATTCGAATTCGCGAAACTGACGATTGATAAGAATCGCGTCATCTCGTACGTTATCAAAAAAAAACCACCACAGTTTCGTATTCTGATAATAGGTCTAGGTACTTCGTACATATGTTCTGTTGCCAGTACAAACGCGTCTGTCATCTCCACATGACGACGCAGGCGCCTTTATCTCTTTGATATCGTAAAAATATCGCGCAAAATACTAATAACCCGTGTTTTTTTTACCTGCTGAACGTAATTTATTGGAATATTTTGACAATTCCGTGCCTCTGGTCGGAATAATCAGCGAAAAAATGAAAATAAATACCGCGAATAAGCCAGTCGATTACATGCTGGATGAAAATTTACACCTTCAGTGTCATTTTCAAATCACCGAGCATTTATGGCAACTGTACGTAATATTTTTCCGACTTTCGACACCATATACCGATAACGACGAGCGCACATGTGAATGTGAGCTCCGAAATCGCGGTATTGTACAGGTATCGGTCGACTTTCTGAAAGCGACCGACCGAACGCTGCGGGATGCCCTCGAGCCCTCGCCCATCGACACCGACACCGGCTGACGAATGCGTCACGATGCGCGTCGTGTGACAGTGTTGCATACCGACCCGACTTGAAATTTGAAATCTTACAGAAATAAATGGTTGTTTTCGAAAAAACTACATTTTTTTGGTTTAATTTTTCGTAAATAAGCCAAATGTGGAAGTAGGACGAGTTGATAGAAATTTTTTAGATCAAGAGTTGAATTATTCGGGATAATTGTTTTCGATTGGCTGGAGAGGTGGGAAATTTTGGGCGTGGGTGTGGGCTACCTGGACGCGAACGAATATCGATACCGAAACGTGTATTTTACGTACTTGAGCCAGTAACCCACGAATATGATTTCAGACCGGTGTTTTGTTTGAATCAAGTAAGTGAAAAATTTCTCGCTTATAAATTTTATAATCGGTTATTCATCTATTTGTTTTTTTTGAAATATTTTCAAGGTGAAAAAAATGAAGATTTTTGAAGGATTACGTATAATTTGGATTTCGAATTTCTGCAAAATGCGCATTTGTTTTCATCGGAGGTGATTCCGAAGTTCAAATACAAATTAATAGGTATGTTTATTATACATTGATGGTAATTGGAAGTAGAGGTAATTAGGGAGATGATTTGATTGCTTAATTTCAATTTATGTGATAGTTTTGTGTTCGAAATAGGTACTTTTAATCGGTTATGATGTGAATAATTAACTAACAATTATACAAACACGTGACTTCGTTTTCCCCTCTTCTATGCAGAGTTAATGGTGTTCGAATACGTGCAAAACCGTTAGTAAATGAATTGGAGATAGAAGCTGTGAAGAGATTGATTTTTCATCAGAAATTTATCCAGAGATGTGGATTTTGATATTTTTTAATTGAGCTGTTGATTTTTTTTGAATTTTGAAACTGGTCAAGGTTGGTTTTATTCGGTATTTGATGAATCGATAGAAATTATACTTGGGATAGTCTATCGTTGATATTTACGTATTTATTGATGAGAATGGGAAATTATGCAGATGAGGAAGAGGACAAAGAAAGTAGGGAAAGAAAGGGGGATTTTGCTATGTGAACAGCTGTGTGAATAACTAAGGCTGGATTTTTATTTATAGAGTTTTTGGTGCTAATTTTTTCAATAGAAGCAGAATAAGTCGGTGAATGAGGTGAGCCAGTCTTCATTTTTATAGAGGTTCAGGGGAGGGTTGTTGAAAAAGTTACGATAAAGAAATTACCCATTTCGTTTTCGTTTTTTTTTTTTTTTTCTCTAAGATTCGATCAATACGTTTTTTAATGGAAAATTGAAATTTAATTCATAATAACCAAATTATCTAACTTAGACCATTAAAGAACCAAAAATGATCCAAAAAATCCATAAAAGAGGTGTCTATTGGGTCAGAAAAGGGAACAAAGTGGAAAAAAATGCATGAGAAATTTCTTCGGATTCGAATTGTATTTTTTCCTTTCAAGAAAAAAATTGTTTACTCTTTCAATGTTTAACATTTTTCTCAGATTTTTGGAAAGGAGGGGGGTCAGGGAGGATAGAAACTTGAATTCTAAAATACTATTGTCGAGGTGGAAAAAACGGAAAAATAGAAAATTCATTTTCTGAAGTAATAAAATTGCAAAATTATTTTTAGAAAAAATTTATTTTATAAAATGGGTTTTTACTTCTTACCCTTGAGAAATATTTAATTTTTGAGCTTTTCTACCCCCTTGCAGAATAACAGCGTTGTTTATTCGAATTGAGCTAATCTAATTTTTGGAAAACATATTTTTTGGAGAGGTACCTACTGTTCGTCTATTGAAATTATAGAAAAAATCATGAAAAAAATCGGTTTTGAAAATCGTGATTTTTATTTTGAAATGATACGAACTTTTCATATCAAAGAATTGATATAATGTGGATTTTTTTTCCATTATCGTAATTTATGCCAAGAGATAATACAATAATCAGCGTTTACTTTAGGCCTTCATAAAAGTTTTGATTAAAGTACAGTTGGTGATGTCGATCAGATTTTTCAAGCTGACCATTGTAAAAATAGTAAAACAGCTTCATTTCATAAGGTTTCTTTGAGTATAAATTATTTTTCCTCAATTTGTTTATTGAGAGAATTTAAATGTAGAAATGAATGGGAATAAAATTTCGGAGCGTACAATTTTCTATTCGTATTGAGTGAGTAGTTTTTTTCCTTAGGAAAGTCAGTTTTGAAAAGTTTTTATTGAAAGCTCAATTTTCGTATTGGTAAATAATTCAAAAATTAAACATTCCAAAAAATTTTGTAATATTCAAATTTAATTCCAGAAAAATTTTCTTCCAAAAAATATATTTGAAATGACGAATTTTGAAAAATTATGTTTTAATTGATCAAAATGGATATTGACCAATATCTGTTATTTCAAGTTTTTAGATAGAACATTTCTTTTTGACTTTTTTATGAGTCTTTTTTTCAGTGTTGGAAAATTCCAAAATTTTCTGGAGGCTCCCAAACGTCTCAACACTGCTTCCAATTAATTCGGGATTAAATTTCAGCTTTTTTCGTTGATTACGATGGGTAAAATTTTCATTTTTGCAGGTCGACGGGGTAATTTTGAAATTTCAAAAATTCGCTTTTCGAGAAATATATTTTCTCATTCAGAATTTTGAAGGTTGAGTTCTTTTATGGTGTACTTTCGATTAGTTTGTAATCGCGAACAAATACGAAATTGTCGAAATTCTGTAATAAAGTTTCAGAAAACAAGAAATTTTAATCGAAGTTTCAAACATTTTCAATTTTTTGGGGGTAACATCAGTTTCGATTTTCCAAATTTCATAAGAAATCCCAAAGAGCGCGAAATTTTGTTTTTTATTTTTGAATTTTGAATTTAATTGGAAAAGTTGTTTTTTTTCAAGTTGGGGAAGGAAAAGGTAAATTTATGTTCCAAAAAATAGATTTCTAAAAACGTAAAAAGACTACGAAAACGTTGATTGCAAATTAGCCTGAAAATCGTTTTCTCGTATCAAAAATTATTGGAGATTGTGAAGATATGTAGAAGAAAACGTTAATCGAATTTAATTGAACGAAAAACCGATAAGTCACTTATAATTAGTCTTACTGATAAAAATGTTATTAATTATTATTGGACGTAGTTTTTTTTTGCCTTCTTGACCGTCAATAATTTACCAAATCGCCAAGTTTTCGTGAACGAGCTATATGATGAAATAATTTTATTATTGTTTTGTTAAATTATGTGCTGCTTCCCGTGCAATTGAAGTTGGAGAATTCCGCTTGCATTGGAATTTACAGCCGATAATGTGGATTTTGTCAACATCGGTTTGCTTCATTCTACGGTTACGTGCGACGATTTCGACGACGCGGTGCGGTGAAGTTGATTGTTGAAAACGTGTGAGTTGAGTGTATTGAATTCACGTAATTGGGTTAATTATATTTGTGACGAAAATCAAAGGTATTTTTATGGCTTATGTGGAAAATTACGGGTACCGGGAGGGAAGAATTTCAGGTTTCTTATTCTCCATCCCTATACCTACAAGATTTAATTCTCGTATCAAAATGGCAGGAAAATTAAATAATCAATTTTTTGAGTTTATTTTTTTCTATCGATTGTTTTTCTCAAAAATGGGGACGATGGAGGGGAGAATTGAATGAATTAATGTGGTAAAATATTCTTGGCATTTTTCTGTATGGTCGAGTCTTCACCAAAGGATCTGTTATTAAAATACTTTTCATATTTTCCTCGTTCGTAGGATATGTTCATGTTTGATTGTCTGCGGATCGCATTACGCTTTTATATTTTCCTGCTTCCTACGCGCGTGATTCTCAAAGGGTGAAAAAAACATCCCGAATTTTCATTTCGTTTTTAATTTGACTGCAGATTGTTCGAATTTCGGGGTAACTTCTCGCGAAATCGCGATGGTAATTGAGGTTGGTTGAATTGATGTTCGTGGCGTTTTTTCTATCAAGTCGAACATGGAGAAATTGGATGAGGGTGAAATGACAGAATTGTGCGTGGGAGGAAAAAGATGAATGAGAAGATTGTTTCGCGTATACTACATCCCTTTATTATTTCGATTAGGAAAAGATGTCTGGTACCTTAAGGGTTGGTATGTGTTATTTTTAGGCCATTTTTTTTACGGTGGCGTTGATGACGAATTTCTTTTATACGGTTGGCGATATAAAATTATATACTCATTTGTAAATTTACCGGAATTGATTTTTTTTACGATTATGTTAATTTTTTGATTTATATTTCGTATAGGAACGTCTAAAAGGTGCAAGCATACAATATGACGTTCGGATTGATAGATTATGTGGTATTTGGCACGATGCTGTTAATATCTGCGGCCATCGGAACGTTTTATAGGTTCACCGGAGGAAAGCAAAAGACAGATGAGGTAAATTTTAAGAGATATGAAGTACGAAATTTATAGCAAAGTGATATTCTATGTCAAGTGAGCCGAAAATTGCAGGTTAAAGTCCCCAATTTTTTTTTCAAATTTTAAATGTGCATGGAGGTCTTTGAAAGATTTTTATAAAGATGTTATGGGATTTTGAAAATTTTCAAAATGGCGATCAGTTGCAGATTTCAAGTGAGTATAACCAAGGTCAAACTCAATTTGGAGACTTGAACTTCTTTCGATTTTATATGATGACGAAATTAGTGATGTTTTTCTTGGAGACAAATAAAATCGATTCAGAATCATCAAATTGAAAGCAGTATAATCTCAATAAGATAAAATTCTGAAAATGTGCCCAGTTACAAGCGTAGATCTTTTTACTTGAAATAACCATTAAAAAATTGCGATAATATTTTTTGACGTTGTAAAAAAAATTCTTGATCAAGTTTTTTGGAAAGAATATAAGTTTAGATCTGAAGAAATCCTTTTTTTTTTAAAAAATATGTGCATAGGTATTTACAAGTTAATTTTTAGTTAAAAATCGCCTAAAAAAATTATTTTTTTAATTTGACACTTCTTTTTCAAGTTTCCTAAACATAGGTACCATTAATGAAAATATTTTGCAAAAATGAAAAGATTTTTTTCTCGTCCAAATTCACTTCTTAAAAAGAGTAACAATTCGAAAAAATTTTCTCAAAAAAATTACCTATTAACGTTTTTGTGTAGTTATTACACGCTGAAAAATTTATTACTGCACGGAAAAAACAGAAATTACAAAAATGAATACATTTTACCCCAAAGTTGATAAATTTCATCAAAAAAAAAAATGAATAAATTTTACCAAAAAAAAAAATTATTCAAAAAAATAATAAATTTTACCTATTTTGAGAATTGGGGCACGTTATTATTTTTTTGGATAATTTTTTTTTTCAGTGTGTGCATTTTTTAAAATTTCGTCTTATTGAGGTTACATCTCTTTTCAATTTGAAGGTTTTGAGTAAATTTTTTACCTCTTCAAAAGAAAGTATATAACGTTTATTTTGTTACCATAGATCAATTGACCTTTGATTGCAAAGCAAAATGAAAGAAATCCAAGTTTCCAAGTTGACTTGTAATCCTGGTTGAAATTTTCAGTGAGCGGCCATTTTACAAACACTCAAAATCCTGTAACTCTGTTTTGCGTCATTCAACATTTTGAGAAAAATTTGTGACCTCCACCCTGAACTTCTAGCTATTCTTGACATAAAATGATCTTTAAATCATGCGAATTGATCTGGAAAATATGTCTTTGTTGGATACTTCGATCTTCGCGATTTGAAGAGCATCTTTTTAATAATTTACCATTGTTTAAAGGAATACCTTTTTGGAAACCGGAACCAGAATTCTATTTTGGTGTCTGTGTCGTTGATGGCGAGCTTCATGTCGTCCATATCGATACTGGGAGGAGATGCTGAGGTGTATAATTATGGGACTCACTTTTACACGATCAATATCGGAACCCAAATTGGTATCTTGATTGCTATGGTGTTCTATGTACCGGTGTTCTTGAAATTGGAGTCGGTTTCAATGTACGAAGTAAGTAAACTGAGGCTGAAATAAAGCTGCAAAAAAGATGCCTGTAGAAAATCTTTCATTGTTCATGGTGTCTACCAGGCATAAACATAGCATGCATTTTGATCATTTTTTACAAAGCATGAATTTTTAACATTTTCCTCTCAATTTTTGAATTGAAGAATTGCTTTTAAATCATTTTTCAACTATAAAAAAATTTCTGTTCTCGCTTTTTCGGACAGGGCTTAAATATTCATTCAGATTCAAAATGAAAAAACAAAAAACAGAATTCGAATTGAAAAGCCAACAGAAATAAGCCAAAAAACGATGGCTCAGATTCAAATGAAAAAGATCAATATTTAAATCAAAATTAAAATGATCTGGCAAAAAATGTCGAAATTTAAATATTTACGATAATAAGATTTTTTTTTGACATGAGATAGCAATTCTAGTAACTTTCCTGAACTTTGGATTTACGTGATTGATTAAAAAGGAGGGACACTCTTCTCCCATGGCAAAAACTAAATTTTATTTTCTGTCAGAAAATTTTGGCTGAGTTGAAAATTTCTTGAAATAGGTTAATGACTATGAAATGTTGGAAAATTTTGCATTTTAGTTGGAAAAAATCGAGAAAAATTTCATTGAAATCGTTAAATTTGATATTTTGATTGATTACAGTTTTGATTTTGTGATTTTGAATAATTTAGTGAATTTTTTCTATCCATTCAAACTTTCTCGTCACTTTTTTTCGTAGTATTTGGAGCTGAGATTTGGTAAAACTTTGAGGATTTTTTCAAGTTCGGCGTTCACCGCACAAATGCTGTTGTACATGAGTATCGTACTAGTGGCGCCAAGTATTGCATTGCAGATCATAACGAAAATGCCTTACATTACTTGCATCCTGATCGTCGGATTCGTCTGCACATTTTATTCGACTGTGGGAGGAATCAAAGCGGTCATATTAACGGATTTATTTCAAGTACATAGCCGTAGATTTTCGTAGACCTTGATATTTCGAGTATTTGTTGATTTGTTGGCTTGTATCGCATGTGGCTTCTTTTTTACCAACTTCTTTTTTTCCTTTTCTTTTGTATTGTTGGATGAAAATAGGGATCACTTATGTTTATATCGTTGTTTTGTGTATTCGTGTCCGGTTACAAATACTACGGCGGGTTTTCGAGAATTTTTGAAATTGCACGCGAACGCGGTAGAATAGATTTCGGCAAGTGAGTGGCAATCCAGCACTGAGCTTTTTTGATATTTTCGAGCTTTAAAATATGATTTTTCGGTTTCATTTCAGTGTTCTCTGCTAATGAACGATTGATTTTTGCAGCTTTAGCTTCGATCCGACTGTAAGGCATTCGTGGTTTTCCACTTTGGTAGGAGGTATCATCCAAGGTATCACGTTGAATGGGATCAATCAAACCCAGATCCAGAGATATCGAACGCTGAAGGATCGTAAGAGCGTTTATAAAGCAATACTGTACCAAGGACCGATTTTGATTGCGTTATCGTTATGTACCATGATGAGTGGACTGGTCGTATTCGCGAGGTATCACGATTGCGATCCTGTAAGGTAAAATATCCTGCGGTTTCGTTTTTTAATGTAGAAAGTTCACCTAATTTTATCAATTTTTTCGCAGATCTGGCAAAATTCTCAAAACTGATCAAATTCTACCTCTTTATGTAATCGAGAACTTTCATACTCCTGGTTTAAAAGGATTATTTGTCGCTGGAATTTTTTCAGCAGCCTTAAGCACCATATCGCCTTTGCTGAATTCTTTGGCCGCTGTCACGGTCGAAGATTATTTTAAGGTGAGCTGAGGACTGATTCTATGCCAACTCGAACAGGTTTCAATCTTGGATCTTCTGATTTCTCTTGAATTTTTTAATGAATTCCAATCTATGGTACAAGGGGAAATTGCCACCATTTTTCCCAATCTTTCAGGGAAGGAGGCAAAAGAGTCTCACCGGGCGGGAATCAGGAGGGAGGGGTCTGATCTCTCAGGGCCCGACTCCGGAATTTTTTAAACAGACCCTCCGGCTCCGAAAAAAATCATCCGGAAGGACCTTCCTCCCTGTTCCCTCCGGCTCCGCTCCGGATCGCTGCGCGCATCACAGTGTGGGCCAAATTGGAATGGTAGGGGAAATGATGAGAAATGTAAATCAACACGTTTTGAAATTGAAAATTTAAAAGAGGAACCTCCAGAGCGAGGGGTCGGAGGAGGTCCAATGTGGTCTCTTCGGCTCCGGAATTTTTCAAATAATCCCTTCAACTCTGGCTCCGGCTCAAAGATTTAAAAAAGTCCCTCTGGCTCCGAAAAAATCGTCCGGAGGAGGCCCTCTTCCCTCCTCCTTCTGACTTCTCTTCAGATCCTTGTTCCCGGATAAGATGGTGAAATTCACCCCCTCCTTCCTATCCAGAAAAATTTGCCTCGATCCCTCATCCCTATCCGAGTAATATGGCCGTAAATGCTAAAAATTCAATATTTTGTATCTTTGGATGGAGTGGTTCAAAATGTTTGAAATTTCCACAGAAAATCGTTTGAGAATTTTTCAGTTTTTTTCAAACAATTGGTTGGAGGAGAGGGTTGGAAATTTTGAAAATTCCTAGAAAAAATAGGGAGGCATGGCTGAAATTTTTGGAACCCCTGGAACATGATAAAAAAAAACTCAAGGAAAAAACGTGTTTTCTGTTGTTTTTTAACGTGATGTTTACTCGTTTCTTTCTCATTTTTTTTTTTTAATAATTTATTTCATTTGTTAAAATTGAAAAAAAAAAAAATGGAAAAGCAAAGTAATACATCGATTTCTCTCTGCTAGTTTAAAAGCGCCAAGTTCGAATATGTGGTTTCATAAAACCCCTCTGAACAATCCCCATGCAGTCCCCTGGTGAAGTCAAAATTTGAAAAAATGAAAAATGACATAAGTACATATGACATGTCGCTTGTTCAGTTTTTGAGGATACTGAGTTCAAATATTCGCTTATTTTTTGTACTCGATCTTTTTTAGTGTTCTCTAGATTTCAAATTTTGAGAAAACACGCCCGAAATTTCTAACAATTCAAGGGCGCCGAAGTCGATAATTAACTTACTTTATCGTTTCACCTCCTCTGTGTCCCACACTCGATACTGACTTCCAAATTACCAAAAAAATAAGTGTTTTTTTTTCTTTCATTGAAATGAAGACAAATGGGGTAATTGCTGGGAGTGAAATTTAAAAAATGATCAAATATTCGAATTCAGTGCCCCTCAAAAACCTAACAAGCGACACATCACACGTTATTTTCCATTTTCAGGGTGTCCATTCTCTGGAAAACCGGGAAAAGTCAGGAAATTTTGAAATTTTCGGCGTTTCTGCTGGAATTTTGTAAAAATCCAGAAAAAATCAATTTTCTGAAGCTTCTGGGCTCTTTTTATTAAAAAATTTCCAAAAATTTTTTCCCTCGCTTCGCTTGTTTTACCTATAGTCCCTGCGGTTAGCAAAAAACTACTTCACTTTTTGAACACGGGTTGAAGTGTGGTTTTTATTTTAATATGACCCAAAAAAAAATTTTTGAGAAGTGGACCCATCAAAAATGTCCCTTAGGGGAGGAGTGGGGGCTCGTTTTAGGGGAGGTTTCACCCCCAATTCTCCAAATAAAGGGTTTGGGGTAAATTTGGTGTCATTTTCGCATAATTCGACCCTCCTGAACACGAATATGCAATTAGTTTTTCGATCAAAAGCATAGTACTCGCACAATCGTAGAATTTGTGTCACAAAAAGTGGCCAATTTTGAGGAAAAACAGGTAAAATTTCAATTTTTTCCATCCTGGCCCGAGTATTGTCGATCAAGGATGGTTTGAAACCAGTTTCTAACTTAATTCGAACCTCCTGAATTCGAATTTGTCATTGGTTTTCAGATAGGAAGTGATTTATGTTCTCAATTGCAAATTTTCGGTAGTGGAAAACGGCCGATTTTCGTGAAAATCGACTCAATTTTGCGATTTCTCACTTCGGCAGCCCTTTACCTCCAACCAATCCTTATATTAAACATTTCTTAGACCTAATTTGAACCTCCTGAACACGAATTTTTGGTTAGTTTTCCGATTGGAAGTAGAGAATTTTCTCAAACGGGATATTAATGCGACGTGAAATGTCCAATTTTTGGCAAAAATGGTATGAAATGACGATTTTCAATTTTCTTGAAGCATTTATATCCTATCTAGTGCTAAATGAAATCAAATTTTTGCCTCGTTCGAACTTCTAGAATACATAGAGAGCACTAATAATATTTTTAGCTTCTTGCCAGTTTGGGGGGGGGATGAATCATGGCTTCTCAAAATAGGGACTTCTCTTAATCTCTTAGAACCAAAAAATGGCTCAGCTACCCTGGGTTTCAAGTAGCTGCATTTTATTTGGAATATTCTCAATTCATTATTAACCATTTACTTAAATCTGAACTTGAAACCCTGGGTATGCTGAGCCATTAAAAATTATTAAGAGGGTGCTCTACGTATTGCGGGTTGCATACGAATGAAATTTGTAAGGCGAAAATTACGTTTTGAATTTGCGTTTTTTTTTTTATTGTAATGAGATAAAATGATAAAATAATGTATGAATATGATTTTGATGCGTAAAATAAAGAAAATAAAACTATTGAAAAGTTCCAGTAGCAGATATAATGATTGTAATGGAAATTCAAAGAAACATATGACTTGTTAACGGATTTTACACGATTTTTCGGGGACTATTGAATCAAATTTGATGAAATTTGGATATGTGGTGATTGTGGTGTGAAAAAGCATTTCTGACAAGCTGACAGAGCCCTTTTTTCATTTTTTTCAAAATTTTGAAAAATATTTCAATTTTAATTTTTTTTGTTTTAGAAAATCGAAAAAAGGGCTCTGTCAGTCTGTCAGAAATGCTATTTTATACAACATATTAAAATTTCAACAAATTTGATTCAGTAGTCTCTGAGAATTCCTGTAAAAACCGTCATCAAATCTTACATTTCTTATAAGTGGAATAAAAATAATTATAATGACAATTGAAACTTGCAAATGCTTTTATTTTCTTCTTTCTACGTTCTAATTCTAAAATCATATTCATTCATTGTTTCATCATTTTAGCCGTTTAAAATCCAAAAAAACACGAAAATTCACGTTGCGCCTTATAAGTTGAAGATAGGCCAGAATTAATTCCCGCAATACGTAGAGCACCCTCTTAAATAAACAATTTAACTAAAAAAAAATTAATTAAAAAAAATAAATTTTTAAATTTAGTTTTTAAAAATTAAATTCATTTTATTTTTCAAAAATTAAAACAATTCTATTTAAATAATTAAATAAAATTATTTTTTTATATATTAGTTTTAAGAGGAGTCCCTATTTTGAGAAGCCATGATTCATCCCCCCCCCAAACTGGCAAGAAGCTAAAAATATTATTAGTGCTCTCTATGTATTCTAGAAGTTCGAACGAGGCAAAAATTTGATTTCATTTAGCACTAGATAGGATATAAATGCTTCAAGAAAATTGAAAATCGTCATTTCATACCATTTTTGCCAAAAATTGGACATTTCACGTCGCATTAATATCCCGTTTGAGAAAATTCTCTACTTCCAATCGGAAAACTAACCAAAAATTCGTGTTCAGGAGGTTCAAATTAGGTCTAAGAAATGTTTAATATAAGGATTGGTTGGAGGTAAAGGGCTGCCGAAGTGAGAAATCGCAAAATTGAGTCGATTTTCACGAAAATCGGCCGTTTTCCACTACCGAAAATTTGCAATTGAGAACATAAATCACTTCCTATCTGAAAACCAATGACAAATTCGAATTCAGGAGGTTCGAATTAAGTTAGAAACTGGTTTCAAACCATCCTTGATCGACAATACTCGGGCCAGGATGGAAAAAATTGAAATTTTACCTGTTTTTCCTCAAAATTGGCCACTTTTTGTGACACAAATTCTACGATTGTGCGAGTACTATGCTTTTGATCGAAAAACTAATTGCATATTCGTGTTCAGGAGGGTCGAATTATGCGAAAATGACACCAAATTTACCCCAAACCCTTTATTTGGAGAATTGGGGGTGAAACCTCCCCTAAAACGAGCCCCCACTCCTCCCCTAAGGGACATTTTTGATGGGTCCACTTCTCAAAAATTTTTTTTTGGGTCATATTAAAATAAAAACCACACTTCAACCCGTGTTCAAAAAGTGAAGTAGTTCACCGTTTTTTCGTGTTAACCGCAGGGACTACTACCTAGTTTTTGTATTCATCATTATTTTTTGTTGATCATAACTATCTAAAAAAATTGATATTTCAACGCATGTTCTTGTCTGTTAAATTATCAAATTTTCAAAAAAAATTACTCGCTACACTCGGGGATATTTTGAACTCGCCCTACTTTTATGAAATGCAATGAAAGCAGAGTGCCATAATACCCCTGATCACGATTTTGAAACAGAAGAGAAAATTATACAATATTCCGGTCACATTATGGGAAATTAAACTAGGACGCGGAGTGATGAATTTTCCACTTTTGAAGGTCTTCTTTTGCAAAAAATTTTGCCGTCGCTTCGCTCAGGCTCAGCACATTTATATTTTTTCATCAAAATATTTAATATTTTACTCCTCATCAATCAATGTATTATTTACTTTTCGAAGCCGAAAAGAAAGTCTTTATTAGAATTTATAAATTTGAGTTACTTACGTTTTTTTTTGTTGTGGGGGAGGGGGGATTGGATTGTGAAGGAAATTCCAATTTTGAATTTCGAGACTGCTTTTCATTTGAAACTTTTTCTGTTATAAAATCAAGGTCTCAAATTTTTGTACCGAATTGCGAGAGAAGAGGAGGGAGAGAGGTGGCGTCAAAAAATTCCTAAAAAACTGAATTGAAGTTGTTTTTGTGGCTAGAAAAGAGAACATCGAATAATATCGTTAGAGGTTATGATTTTTGAAAAAAAAAAAAAATGTTGCACACATGAAAAATCGCCCCCTCCTTCATCCTTCAGGAATCACATAAATAAAACGTCTGAAAAATTTCTAAAAATTGGTCTGGAAAATTTGGAAAAGTCAGGAAAAATTACTTCTGAGATGTAGTGGACACCTTGATTTTTTTTTTAATTTTGACCTTCATCATGGAAGCTAATTTAGATGATGGAGGGTTGAGAATGGCTGGATGAAAAAATTGAGCGCATATATTTAATTTTAAACTCAGCTATTTTAAATTTGCAAAAATCGATTTGTTTCTTTTTTTTGAATCTTGACCGAAATTGCCCCTCTTCCCTCCTGAAAGATTAGGATCGAACTATCGGAAATTCCTTCATTAGACCATCGATGAAAACTCATAAAAAATTTTGAACCAAATCGAAAGGCCAAAGGTCTAAATCTGCTCGAATAGACGTGGATTAGCCAGAGAATTGAACTGCTTTCCTACCTCTCGAGCTTTAAGCACTTAGACTAAATCTTGAAATCCGCAGCCAATCTATTTCATGGTGAAAGGAGAAGAATTCGCTGCCAGGACGAGCATCCTGTCTCAAATCTTCTCCCTTACGTATGGATTCCTGTGCGTAATCATCGCTTTACTCACATTGAACATGAAATCCATATTGACTGCGGCCATTATCGTTTTCAACGTGGTCGGTGGACCCGTATTAGCCATGTTTTCCTTGGGTATTTTCGTACCTTTGGCTAATCAATGGGTAAGTGTGGCCTGCAAACGGGTTCAGTCAAAGTGATTAATTATCGATATATTTTTTAGGGAACATTAATAGGTTTTTTGAGCGGTATTGTTGCGACATCGTGGATCACATTAGGTGAACCGAGACCAATACCGGTTCCTTTGCCGACCAGTGTGGAAGGATGTCCGGCTGGGATTGTTTTACTCAATCAAACGTTACCAACAATGTTAGTTTTTAATTCCATTGCTTGTTTTTTCCTTCGAAATGAGATTTCTTCCTTCGGTAATATTTTTCGATTATTTGATTTCAGGAAATTTGATAGTTACCCGTATTTGTTCCGAATTAGTTACCTGCTATACGGTTTGGTAGGATTTTTAGTTACTTTTATTCTGGGAATACTTTTTAGTCTGATTTTACGATCAGACAAGCAGAAGAAAATCAAACCTGAATTATTACACGAGCTCGTTGTCAAAGCCATGATCCGGAGTAAATCAGAATCGATTTATTCCACCGTAAGTTCTTTTGCAAATGGTTAATGATTTTATAGCGACTCGATCGTGTTCGGCTGTTTTTATGTTTCAATAATTTAAATATTTGCGATGAAAACGGTCGCGTTGGTGGATTTTTTATGGTGGTTTTGTAATTTGATTACAAAGGGTTTGAGGTGTGAAATACCTATCAAAAGGTGTATTTTTATGCATACTCAGGGGTTCGCTAATTTTGACAGGTGATGGCGTTTTTCCTTTTATGGTGAATGGTTGATGGGTATTGTGATTTGAAGATAATAGTTGCACTGAAAGGTTTCTTCGTTTGCTGATTGAACATTTTTCTCTCCCGAAATCAATGACGAAAACGAATCAAATTAGTTTTTTTTTCCCATCCAAGTAGATGTTTTTCTGTCTACGAATAAAATGTCGAAAATATCCTATTCGAGGTGAAATAATTTCTAGTGATTCATTCGTCGGATAATTTTGTATCTTTATATCTCGAGGTAGAGAATCGGTGGGTATGGTTTATCAATATTTGAATAAAATTCGCTGATCTTTGCTCGAATGTGAGAAGTACTAAATTGAGAAAGGGCGAATAAAAGAGGTGATTTTTATCACACATTCAATTTATAACTTTTTTGATTATACGAATCCGTATGAAAATATGGGTTCAAATAACTTTCAAACAATTTTGTTCGTATTTTCATTTTGGAAACAGTTTCGGTTTTTTTATAACTTTTGTTGGTAAATTTTGTACCTATTCGATTGAAATGCCCGGAGCTGAATTGGACTGGAAAGTAGGAAGAGATCTCTTTTCCTACCCTCCCCAATCATTGATGAAAAATTGTAAAAATCGTACATTTTGAATTTTTTTTTGGTAAGTTTTGAATGCTGAAATGGAATTTTTTCTAAAAATTTTATTCCAATTGAGAAAATACGAAGTGATTTTATTTAGATTTGGAATTTCAATATTTAAGCCTTCTCTTTCAATTACCATACTTACCTATGGTACTTGATTTCCGGTTTGTTTTCTTCTGAAAACGCTTATTTTTGTTATGAATAGTTCGTTGAGAGAAGTAGAAGTGAATTTCTACTCCTTTGTTGATTTTAAATTGAAAATTTTTTTAGTTTTCTTATAATTCAAAAAAAAAAAATCTAATAAGAATTTTTCAAAAACTGATATCAATGAATTGGAATTATTGTTGTTCGACTGGAAAAGGGAAATGGGGGTTGACATGTAAATTTAATTCTACTTTCAAGTTTCAAGTTTTTTTTTTACGCTGTAGAAAATAAAAAAAAAAATTATTGTTCCTTGATGATAAAATTTTACCGAATTCTATTTGCAAAATAATCTAAAAAACCATCAAATATTTTTTTTACAGTTTTATTCATAATACTTACACTTCTAATTGTAATGAGATTACAGAAATTAATTATGATTGAAAAGGCAATTCGGTAATTTTGAAATAATTCTACCCTTTAGTTTTTTCGAAATCGTAAAAAAGTTCCAGATTGATTTTTTCGGCACGTTCTCCTCCTCTTCCATCCTTCTCACCCTCTCGCCCAATCCCCCTCCTCCCCCAAGAAATGTCACTAAAGATGATTTTCTTTCATCTTTTGACCATAGTTCTTTCTGCTAACTTCAGATTTAAAAAATTAATTTTTAGGATTTGAAAAAATAGGCTTTCAAAATGTATTTACTTGAAGGAACATCGTTGAAATAAAATGACCTAGTACTTGTTGGTATTGAATGGGATTAAGATTAGGGATGAAGGAAGTGAAGAATCGAAAAAAAACCTCATAGTTGAGCGATTTTTTTCAGTATGAAAAATTCAAAGAAGCTGGCGAAAAGGTTAACTTATTACTTAGATATATTTTTTTTTAATTTCAAAAGATGATAAAAAGTTATAAATTAATTTTTTCTTTGCCTTTATTCCCCATAATTGACTATTTCAGCAGCATTATTTTTTCACAAATCTTTCCGAATCTTTTTTTTTGTCTTGTCTATTTTGTTGATTTACCTAAAGTGGAATGAAATATTTCGATAAATTTTTTGAAATTCAAATTTGTTGTGGGAGATTAAAAAAATCTCAATGAAAAAAATTATGAAATGAGATTAGCTGCTGCGTTTTTTCTTCTTTTTACAATTTTTAATTGAAATTGGTATCACGATTATGTTTATTTTTTCATCGTTTTCCAATTGAAACAAAAGCAAGAAATGGGTCGAGATTTTTTTTTGTGAATGTTACGTTAACTAAATTGACACATCCTGTAGCATGAAATTATTAATATGGAATGATTTGATGAGCTGCAAAACACGCCAATGCATTTCTATTTTTTCCCCTTTGATAAAAGTAAAAAAACGAAAGAAGGAAATCAGTAAATATGTTAAAATTTGATTTTCATTCATGCGTCGGTTATTTTGTTCTCGACTTTTTTTCTTTAGTTGCATGTTGACATTGAATAACGTGAGTAGATTGATATTTCGTACCAGTGGCGTCTGAAAATGGGTGGTGTATTGCACACCTCTTTCTCTAAAAAAATTGACGTGGGTGCAAAGTTTCATTTGCATCACTTCCAATCACATCAGAAGATTTTCAAAACATCAAAACAATAAAATGTCTTTTTTGGGCATTAAATTTGAATTTTTTTTATCACAATTTTAAAATATTCGAGACAGAAGTGCGGGAAAATGATCATTTTTGCCTCCCCCTCCTCGAGAATTCCTCTGATTTTCCAAGCCTTCGTGCTTATTTTGCACCCACCCGAAAAAAAAAGCTTTCGATGCCTTTGTTTCATACCTCAGCTATTGATTAAGGCGAGAGGGTGCAATGTACCCCTTGAATCATAATTTTTGCACCTTATTTCGCTCGACTAACACCTTTGATTATTTTTTTGAATTGAAAAATAATTCACATCATTTTAGTATCATCGTTTATCGTTCTTAAACAAATTTGTGTGTTGTCGTGTTGATTTAGGAGGAAGGAATTCGACTACGAAAAAACACCAAGCTAGAAGAATTGGAGTTGTGTTCATCTTCTTAACTACTTGTATTTTCCTAGTACTCGAAAATTTCTCGAAATAAGTATAAATCTGGTGGATTCCAAGAGTAGACATATCGTTGACTTTTTCGGTGTAATTTTTGTTGCACTTCGTAGTTTTTTTTTCGACATTGAAACGATTTCAAGAATATTACGACTCTGAATTTTCTTTCGCTCCGTTTCTCAATTAGCGACTGTTCTGTGACACGACGACGGGAAAATTCTGCCAGTTGTTTATTTACTTATGTATGATAATTAACGGAATCGTTGCGTCGACAGAACAGAGGGGAAAAAATTAATTCGCCATTCAGCCGATGACGCGGACAGCATTACTTAAGAGAAATAAACGTAAAACCAGCCAACGCTACGTCGTTTTACGTAAAACGTACATACGTAATTTGTTCATTACGATTCTTCTTGAAAAGACAGTATTTTCCTTTTTTTTTGACGTATGTATTGGTGACGTAAATTGTACAATTGTACATGGAGATGGGTACCATAATTTCACAATATTACCGTATTTTATTGAGGATAATATCCTTGACTGGGTTGATTTCAGAGCGATGCTGACGCAGAATAAAAGAAGAAAAGGTAAATTGAAAAATTTTTGTACCTGAGTTGCTGGATTCTTTCCACATTTCGTTTTGTATTCGAATAAATTATTTCTCGATAAAATAGATGTTTTTTTTGTAAAGTTGCGAGTATATGCTGAAATTTTTCCACAATTATTGATGGGAGAAGGAGAGGGATTGATCAAGCTCTAATGGGTATTTATTCCAGTTATGGAAAAGTAATTCCATGACCTTGGTAAGGGTGCATATTGAATATTTTATGCAATATCGATAACGAATCGTTTCTGTTTCGATAATTGGAATGAAAATGCGAATGCGATTCTCTCAAGTCACGATATGCGGTTTTCTATTCTTCCTCTTCCCTTTTTGAATTTTATTTCGATGGCTTTCGTATACGGTTATTGGAAAGTACCCACATGACCAGACTATTATTATACTTAATCGTAAAACAGTCTAGGCCTACACACAGTCTTGTTTAATGAATTCGACCGTCTGTGAAAAAAATAATACACGTTCTAAGGGCAAGTTCAAGTTCACTAACGATACAGTTCGATATTTTCCGTTTGCATTCTATAAAGGAACCAACTATATATAGAAGTTGGTTAATTAATGAAACGAATTTATTGAGAAGCGATTAAGGTATACCTTCGTGTACGTTTTCTGAATTCGATGACGATAGCAAGCGCGTTTAATGACGTAGTCCTCTCAATAATCGACGACCGATCATGCACAATGCATTTTGATCTGGGTTAAATAGTTGAGCGGTATGATAGTGAGGCTGTCTGAAGTCTGGCGATGCAAAAATGCCTCAGAATAACCGAACAGAACTGCTTGTATCCGGTTTCAAAGGAAATCAACAGTGTTAATAGTACTATTTTTTAATAATAATTATGTTTACGTAGTACTGACCAGATGGTGTTGTTTTGATTAGAAGACGACAATTGATACAGCCCCACAGGAGATGCAGGGAGGATTGTTGTAAATTTATGCGATAGTGCGTGAGTTTGTCTCGTTGCGAGGAAGCGAATTTATTCGAGTGATATTTTTGCATGCACAGGAGTAAGGGACGAGTTGGGTGGTGGTTTGTTGATGTGGAGTGTATTACGTAAGATGTGAGAAGGTGTGAATGCACCGAAGTGATGTGTTTGGTTAATTTGCGGTTAAAAGTTCGTGTTGATGGAGAAGAACGAAAGAAGGGGGTTTCTTTATGTGCTATTTATGGTGCGAGTATTATTGCTGGTGTATTTTTGTTTCAAGAATGTTCAATTCGTCAGAAAAGCCAGAATTTTTACGGAAAATTTCTTCAAGAAGCGAGCATTTTCAATATTTTCTTTTTTTTGTTGAATTTTTAATCAAAGATTTAAAATACGGTTCCTTTTTTTGGAAAATTTACCCTTTTGATGTCATCCGGGGAAAAACTGAAGTATAAAATTGAAGAATAATCACTTTGATGAAATACGCCAAAGACACTTGAAAGCCAAAAAAATTTACCCGGGAATTTTTTTTTGGAATTGAGAAATTTTTCAAATTTACCTATAGGTATAGTTTTTTTCCCCTAAACTGGAAAACTAAACTGAAGTGAAAATCGCGCTAAAATATAAAGGACCCAGTATCCGAAAAGACGATAATGAAATGATTTTCATTAATTGAACAGCCGAACCATTAGAAAAATGAAAATTTTCCAAAGAAATGGAACTTGTGCGATTGAAAACATCAAAACATATTTACCTATTCTGAAAAAAAAATTACTGATGGTAAAATATTTTGCCTGAAAATGAAGAAATGCAAGGAAAGAAATTCATGTAAGTAAGTAAACTTTGAATTTGGATTTCAAGAATTATTGAGGCCCCTGCAAAATCTGCAGAAAAAAAGCATCAAAATTTTTGATGAATTTTTTCTGAAATGCCCTCCTATTTTTAGGGTGATATTTTTTATGTTGAAATTTTCCAAGTTTTGCTATAAATTTAAAGATTTTTTATAATTAATTTTTTTTTTCAACTTCGGCTAGATGATGATTTTTTTTCAAATCGGAAACTTCTCTAAGTATGATTTATAAATTGAAGTAAAATTTTCTAGTTGAAAGCGTGAATAATTCCATTTACCCATGACATCGATTCCCTACAAATTTCAAAAAAAAAAATTCATGTTTTGAAAATGTTTACTGTTTTATTCTTATTTGAAAATATACGTTGGCGAAGAGTGAAAATAATCTTCCAAAAAGCGGTTGTTTTTTTGGAAAAACAAATTGTCAATTTTTTCAAGTTGAATGTAACCTTGAAATCCAATATTTCCAAATATTTACCGTAATACTTATCTACGCAAACTTCTTTTGGTTTCATGTCTTCATTTTTCCACCAAAGTACCTATTTTTACACCTGTAAATTTTTTCCTAGCATAAATAATTTTTTTAGCCTTATTTTTTTTTTGGAAAAATTAAAATTTTTTTATTGGTTCGTCCTTTGAACTAATGAGTATTTTTTACTCCTTGTCTTACAAGATATTGAGTCCTTTAAATTTTGGCCCAATTTTCACCTCAGTTGCAGCTTCCATAGTTTTGGAAGAAAATAATAGTTAAGTACGTACATGAAAACTGCGTAATTTCAAAAAAAAAAAATTAACCCAAGGTAAGGTCGTTCGTGTATTTAGCAGCGTGAAAATTTCTTAATTTCATCCGTCAGTTTTTCCCGAGTCACCAAAGAGCCAAAGTAAGAAAAATGGCGTGAAAATGTCGAGAAAAATCCAGAGAATAGTTGGAATTTATATTTTTTTGAAAAAATCCGAAAATATCCTTGAAAAATTTATACCTATGGCTGTCGGATTCATTTTGAAAAAAAGGGTTTTTAAAGTGAAAATTCGGTCATCTAAAAGTCACGTATACTTTTGGTTTTTCCAATCCAATTTGTTTGAAATCTTGTATCTATAATTTTTTTCAATTCATTTTATAAATTTTTAGTGATGATCTCTGTTTTCAGTCGTTGGATTTCTTTTGATACTACGAATTGACGAATTTTCTGAATTTAATCGAATACTTATTTGAATAGAGAAAAATAATCTAGTTCACTTTTTTTTCTTTTTGAATTTGCTTCGAACTGATTAAGTATTAGGTATGTACAATGTACAATGTATCATCTTCCTGATGCATCAGTTTTTAAAAAAAGTGCCCCTGTTTCCATTTTGTTCAATATATTTTCACATGATTGAGATTTTCTTGAACTCACTTTGGATTTGATGAAAATTATAATCATGAACGATAAACATGAAAATTTCTCAAATCTGATCATTCTATTCGAATTTTACTAAAAAATGAAAATTGAAAAAAAATAGGGAAAAATAGTCAACGTTCCTTCATAACATCGAGCTGGCAAATCTTCCGACGCAAAATGGTATAAATTTTTGCATTGAGTATATTCGCAGGCGTTGATTTGCGGACTTCCTGCTCTCATTTTTAGATGAATTTAAATAGCTCGAGATGTAAATTTAGAAAATGACGTGGTTTTTTAAAATAAAGTTTTAATTCAAGAATTAAAATATTTTAAAGGGTGGATCGAAAAAATCTTAGATTTTGACCAAAATTGGTTGGATAGTTTACTTTCGAGTGAGAATCTTTTTTGTAAAATAAAAAATGATTTGAAACAAAAGCTTTGAAATCACGAATGTGTTTTAATGTAAATATGATTTTTATCAAAATGCCAAATATTTGAATTTTAATGATTGAATTGAACTTTGAAAATTATAAATTTTTTAATATAATATGTAATTTTTATATCCTCTTAAAAATGGTAATTTCTTAATTTTTAAGTTGTTGTTGTTGTTTTTTTTTTTTGAAAAAAATGACTAGTAGTCATAAAATTTATGAAAATTGGCCATTTAGTCTAAACTTTGAAAAAAAAAATTTAAGCTATTTTTATCCACTAGTAGATTTTTAAACTACTTTGAGCTCTTTCTGTACGATTTTACCAATTATCACGTTAAATTGGCTGAGGGCTATTTTTGTTGGGTTTTTGATAATTTTAACATATTTACTTAGTTTTTTTTTGGTTTTAAAATTTTCGAGCTTGAAGCACCTACTTAATGGTGTTTCGAAGATATTTTAATGTGCAGGTGTGTTTCGAACCTTTTGGTTTCCGATTTGTGAATTTAATAATCCTTATTTGTTCTCTTGAAAATTTTCACAATTAGTATTTCAGAGAATTATTGAATTATTTTATTGGCGAAAATTGGTAATTTATATTTTTAAATTGATTTTTATGTCGTTAGGTCCAATTCTTCTCATAATAAAGAAAACATGGTTGAATATCTGTTTTTTTTTTCTTTTAAAATAGTTCTTTAATCAATGATTAAGATCAAAAAAAAAAGTTCAAGTATTTTTAAATAAGTATACTAACCTACTTGATGAAATTATCAGTCTAGTTGAAATTTTTCCAACCAGAAGAAGCACCAAATAACTATAATACTTTATTCGGCTGCACTTTCTTATGTACCCAACAACCAAATATTGGTAGAGAAGTATTGAAACTGAAAAGGCTGAGGTATAGATTTTATGAAGTAAAACCAATGATGCGAGGAAAAAATATGATAAAGATAGGTGCGAATACTGACTTGACTTAATTGATATATTATGTAATGACAATGACTGAGATAAAAATCGCGATAATACTGCAAATATGGATTTAAATCGTCAACATTCCTGATGTTTATATTCAATTATTCATAGTTCACAGCTCAAAATTATCGATTTGAGAATTTTTTTCTTTTGAGTGGAAATTTTCATTAATTGTTTGCCATTCCATTAAAATTATCGTTTATGTTTGGGTTATTATCAATCGATAAATTTGAATTTTTTCAAATTAGGTTTAGACAGCGTGACCTGTGAGCCCATTTATTGTGTGATGTGGTTTTATCTTATATCTTGATAGTGTGTCTTTCGAAAGTTGCGGTAAATTTACCAAACAAGCTGAAAATAACGAGATGAAAATTTCACCTTTTTTCATTGATTTTTTGCACCGTTGTCTCCTTCCTATCGCTTTGAAAATTTTCAAAATTTTCACGAATACCGCAATAATTTAGAGAAGAATTTTACGTAGTTCTAAAAGCCTTCAAAACTCGATTTTAAAATCCCATTTGGTCTGTAAAAATTACATATTTTCTGAATAACTGATGCATAGCAGTTTCAAAATGCAGAGTTGGATTTACATTCAGTGGCTAGTTTTTCTGTATTGACTTTTGAAATCCAATGCATGTAGGTGGTGGGGTTATTTGAAATTAATTCGAAGGCGAAATTCCATGTATTCCGAGGTCATTGGAAAATTTTACAGCCTATGTCATCAAGCTGGAGGAGATCGTTAAATATTTTTGAATAAGAAAATGAAAATTTCTTTTTTTCAAATTGCGAGAATTTATGCTGGAATGGAATTCATCTCTGTAGAAATATATTTTGAGTCGATTTTTCCTTTTTTTTTTTTTTTTTTTTTCCGTGAGGCAATACGTAATTCTGCGAGGATATGGGCAAATTGAAAAATTGCCAGGTTTGTTCGATAACCTCGTATTAAATACGTAATCGAAACGCGAATTATTTTCGGGAGCAGTAAATTGAAAATTTTTCACCGAATCGAGTCAACGCAGTTGAATTTTTTTCAATTAAACGACAATTAATTACGACGAACATCCTCGTTAATGAATTTTACGACGTACGGAGGCGCAACTCGAATTATATATGGTACGTAGCGTACCCTGGAAGACGCTAATAAACGGCTAATTACGACCATAGGCCTGGTGTAATTTTCAAGCGAGAAAAATTAAAAGGCGGCTGGCAAGTCCGGGATAATCATCGGCGGTATTTGCGAAATATTTGACCCCAGTTGCAAACCAGTTCGAACTGGATGGTTTGTATTTTTCAATGTTTTGGGCGGCGAATTCGCGCGACCGTGGTGATCGCTAAATTAAAAAGGGTTCGGAATTTTCGCTGGTGTCAATGGTATCGTTTCATGGTGCGAAAACAGGGGTCAGTTCTGCAAACGAGTTTTATTCATTGATGTTAATACGAGACCGAGAAATGAATGAAATTTATCGAATTTTCTCGTTGCACGACGTTGCATAGTCGATGACGCGTATGTTGATGGTTGGGGAAAAAAAAATCATCGTAACTATGTACTCTTGTGAAAATGTGAATGCTCGGACGATTGCATTTGTTGTATTTTTTCTCCCAATGTAGAATACGAGTGAATATTTCGTTTCTTTTGTCAAGTTCGATAGCTTTGTATGCAGATTATTTTATCGATTGGTACGTTTATATCTAAAATGTATATTTATATGATGGAAAAATTCGATGAGTGCTTTGTACGTTCTTTATGGTATTTCTCTGTCGACTTGGAGCAGTCGGGATTGTTTTGTTGACAAATGTTACGAAAGAGGAGAGCAACAGTGAAAAGAGATTTTACTTCAGGTTGACATTACATAGTAGAAATGGTAAATATTTATCTAGCTGGCAGTGTGTGCAATCAATACTGTAGGGGTAGTGTGAAAATAGAACTTTTGCAGTTTTTTTCTCATCTGAGAGTGTTTCGGATTTAATTAATTTCGACCTCGAAGATACTTACCGCAAGATGAAAGCTTTTCTGGAAATTTTAGAATTGAAGTTCGAATACAGTATTGGAATGAGCCATTTTACAAATTTTTTTTTAGGAAGCTGAATAAGGTGGAGGGAGTGAGGTAGCAGAGATGCTGTGTCCAGGACTCTGAAACGATGTGAAGAAAATTCCACCGTCCTAATTCAATTTCTATACTGCATCCTGTATCACAAAATCTGATTATTCAAAAAAATTAAAAAAATGTGCTAAAATTGAAAAATCATTTAGTAGGTATGATTTATTGAAAAATAATATTCACCGTGGAACTTTTTTTTGAAAGGAACCAAAATGTAATTTTTTTTGTAAAAAATTGGGAAATATTATAGAAATTGACCCAAAATGAAGCTTTTTGGGTAAGATAAGATTTAAATATCCATGTTGTAATTAGGGCCATACCGCATACTACAAAATTCGAATCAAAAATGAAGCTGGGTCTTCCAGTTTTATTCATTTTTTTACGAGTCCTCTCTCTTGATGGTCTATTCACAAAACTGCGATCATTTTCTTTTCCAAAGTTCAAGTTTGGAGTGAAAGCTCAACTTTCATGATTGGAAACAAAAGATTTGAAATCTGAAAAATTGCAGTAGGTTGCCCTTTTCATTATCTTTTCAACCAATAATGTTTCAATATGAAATCTCTGCATACGAGGAGGAGGGGATAAAAGCCCCCAATTTTGACCTACCTAAATTAAAAAAAAAAAACAACGAAAAAGTGAAGTAATCCATTGATTTATACCAATTCAAAGACGTCGTGTTCAAATTTACTCTCAGTTTTTCATTCAACCCTTCTGAACTCTCTCCTAATAGTAGCCCCTTTTATAAGTTCAGAATTTAAAAAAAAATGAAAAACGACGTGTGACCTGTCATTTGTTTGGTTTTTGAGGGCACTGTGTTCGAATATTTGCTTATTTTTTGGATTTGACCACACAATTTTGGGGTAAAATATGTGGCATGCCGATTTTCACCAATTTGAGAATGTAGAATTCGAATATCCATCGACTTACTTTTTGATTTGATTCTTCCTCCAAAATTTATGTTTTTTCGCTCGGTTAGAGCACACTGACGAATATGATTGTAGCTGTGTGAATAGACATTCAAGAAGAACTCATAAACTATAATCGAGCAAAATCGGAAGACCCGATTTTATTTTTGGTTCGAATTTATGAAACAGTCCATTTAGGATTTTTTTCTGATGAAAATTCCTGTGAATCTAACTTTTATAAATATTTTTGAAAAAAATCGTGCTAAAAATCAAGTACCGCAGAGATTTCGGAGTAAATTAAATACCCAATTTTGGTAAAATTGTTCAAGATGAGAGATTGAATCGAAGAACGAAGGATGGTAAAATTTGGACAGGGTTGTTATGGTTTTTGGAAACAACTTTTGTCTCCTCTTTTTCCCCCCATCCATTGAATTTTCAGTTATAATTCAATTGAAAAAAACCAAAATTATTTTAGAACTGCTTTCTTTTTCGAAATTGTTTATGAACCCAGAGGGATACCAAGTTCAATATTGTTGACTTCTTTAAATACATTTTTCCCATTCATCAAGTACCAAATTGAAATTTTTTTGACTCAAAATGGAAAATTTTTCTTTTTTTTGGAAAATTTTTTCAGCTCGAACTTATAGTTTTTGTTAAGATAAGAGGGAGCTGGGCTGTGGGGTTGATTCATATTTTTGTAAAGAAGAAAAATGAGTAGGTGCTAAGTGCTATCTTAATTTATGTAGGATTATTTTTCAAAAAAAAAATTCGTTCCAGTTTCCCTTGGGTATTATAGCACATGAAATTTTTATTTTCATTTGCATAAAACAATGTATGATACCATTTTAAAATTTTTTCATTAACCAATTTTTTACTTTTCTTCATTTTCTATTTTTCTTCGTTTGAATTTCATTTTTTTACTTCGAGGCCTCCTGCGGCCACCTCTACCTGTTTCGTGATCACCTTTTTGAGAAAATCCTGGCGATGTCTTTAGATTGACTGTAAATGCGGGGGTGGAAGCTGAGGTGAAATTCGTTTCTTCAAAGTACCTACCTTTAAATTGAAAGAAATAGAGAAAATCGATTTTTCAAATTCGGTATACCTATACCTTGTTCATTCAAACGAAGTGTGCATAAATAATGAGACTCGCGAAAAGGGGGATCTACTTATTTTATAGTTATTTTTGTTCCGAAGTTAACGATGACTATATACGGTTCAAAAGTCGTATCTGGACTGTCAAGCAAGTTGATAAAAAGTTCGCCTTTCTGACTTTCCGTCTGTCTCACGTTTCCACTTTATGTTACGTTTAAAAGATTTCAAATTTACAAAAATCGACTTGAGAAATTCATTTTAAACGTAAATGTTTTTATATTCAAGGATAATTTTCGATATTTTTCCATTTACAATCCAAACTTTAAATCCAACAATTCAGTTGCTAAAGCCGATTTATCGAATTTTGGCAAATTTTGAAATAAAAAATTATGACATCTTTTGGTAAAATGTGAAAATTTGATTTGATAAATAATAAAGCTGAGCAGGTGTGTAATATTATGTTGTTTTTTTTGATCTCTCGAATTTATTTAAAATTACTTCAAGACGTTTTGGAACTTTGATTTTTTTTTTGAATTTTCCAGCATGTAGTGGAGAAAATACTCATACAAATGACCCAAATTAACTTGAGTAGGTACCTATTTGCAAAAAAAAATCCATATTTTCGGGAGCAGTATAATTTTATTAATTCCATTTCGATATGGGAAGAAGAATGTTGTTTTGAAGTTTGAATTATTGTTGCTTACGAACTATACGCTCTTTCATATCAACTATTTATTTTAGAAGAAAGCTACAATTCGACTACTTTTGATGAAAAAGGTACCTATGTTTGAAGAAATTCTCGTACCTATTGGGACTTAGCGACGACATGTGGCGCGCTCTGGTGGCCAATGTCAAAATGTACGTAAAGGTGCAAACAAACCGTTATCATAATTGATAACGAAAATTTTCGAACACAGAATAGAAAGTTTTAACGAAAATAAATGACAATCTCGTCGATTATCCTTCAGATTTTTAAAGTCAAAGTGTGCAGAATTTCATCCTCTTTCAATAGATACGTTTACGAGGTTCTTAGCTTATATAATTGCTGAGATTTTTCCATTCTAAGTTTGAAAAATCATGTACTTGATTCGACTTTTAGCTTTCACATTGAATTTTGATCAACAGTTAATAAAAGACCGATATTTATTATTGATCCATCATACGCGAAATTGTATCCTCTTTTCAACGATGTATTTATGAAATCTCTAGCTTCAATATTTCTCAAGATATTTCGTGCTAAACTGAGTGCTACAATCACTAACAATACACAGTGCATATGGCGTGTTCAATAGAATCATCAACGGCGTCAACTTGTTTTAATGATATCTAGAGAAATAATGAAGCTACTGATCTCATAAATACATCGTTGAAAAAAGGATAAAAATTCGCACATGTTGAATCAATAACTAATATTGTTTTCTCATCAATTGTTAATCAAAATTCATGGTGAAAGTCAAAAGACGAATCGAGTATGTGATTTTTCAAACTTGAAATTGAAAAATCTCAGCAATTATATAAGCTAGGAACCTCGTAAACATATCTATTGAAAGAGGATGAAATTCTGCACATGCTGAAATAAAAAACTCAGAATAATTGCCCACAAAATGTAATAAAATATGCAAACTATGTAATAAACAATAGAACTGAAGAGTTTGTTTGCACCTTTACATTACTGATAAGGATACCTACTTAACGCAGTACACACTAGCGCTCCATACCTACCCTAAGTCCCAATAATGTATAAAATTGTTGTTTTGAAAAAAAAAGACGGTCGATTTAAAAATATTCTTGAAAAGTTGAATAACTTTTTTTCAAACTTAATTTTTCACTACTTATTGTAGAAAATATTTCTTTCAAAATTTTTTGTATTTTCTGATTAAGGTAGGTACTGTCGAAATATTTTGTACAACATTCCCATACACAATTCACGATTCAAGTTCGTGAAAAATTTTGATTTAGGAGTTCATCGTGACATTTTTGAATTACCGTATGAATTTGTTTGAAGTTGATCATATTTTTCGTGGCGGGATAGAGGATAAGAGAGAGGAAGGGAGGAACGAGGGAGATGGCCCATGAAAAGGTTGAAACAGTCTTGTAAATAATTCAAGCCAAGTCAAGCTTTCTGCTCACGAAAGAGGTATCAAAACTCTGAATAAAATTTTGAGTCAAAACAAAAATAAACCGAAAGTGCATTACAATGTGAAAACCCATATTATTTCCAAAATTTCAGATAATAAAGTTCATTTCTCGAATTTCGGAGACTTCCGCATATTATAGGTATTGAAATTCATGAAACATTTTCATGGGCTGGCCTTAGCACTGGATAATTTCAAAATTTTCTGCAGACTCCGAAAAGTCTTGAAATCACTTCCACCCGATTCGAAAAGTCGAAGATAGGGAATAAGTATATTAAATTTTAGCTGTTTTCGTTAAATAGACAATTTCCGAAATGTCGAAAATTCGTCAAAATTCGAAAAATACAACTCCAGCATCTAAAATTTTGAATATGGGATTCCTTTGTGATAAACTTCCGATTCATTTCTGTTGAGTTCAAAATTGAAATCACCTCCTGTTTTTAATCGAATTATTATTTTTTAGTTCTACCATCTCTTGCTTACTAAATAATACCTATCTAAAATGAATTATTGCAATTTTTTGTAAATGTTTTCTTGAAATTGAAATTTTTTGAATTTTTACATCTATCTACAGCGAAACTCCTAAACCAGACAATGAACTCTTCGTAATCGTGTGATGAAAATATAATTTAGCCTTTTGATGCCCGGCGAAAAACTGACGGATGAAATTGAAACAACAAAGATCAATAGTTGAAAGCCAAAAAATATTTGCTTCATGTGAATTAATTCATTTGGAAATGAGTCCGAAATTTGCCTATATGCGTTTCCAAATCTGTAGAAGCTACAATTAAAGAGAAAATTGCGCCAAAATGTGAAATACTGAAAATTTGGTTAGATAGCCAGAAAATAATACATCTTAGATTCAAAGGTCGAAAAACGAAGAAAATGAACTGAAATTTTTTTCAAAAGAAGTGGCGCCTTTTCAGCTGGAAATATCAAAATTTAATTATGCTAGAAGCAAAATTTTCCGATTGAAAAATATTTAGTGGAAAAATCGACACATTTACACAGGGTATCTAACGGGTAGTGAAAGTAGTGAAAAAGTAGTGATTTGAAAAACCGGTCATGCCGGTACCTAGTAAAAAAGTAGTGAAAAAATGAAAAAATTCCAAATACGCGAAATTAATTTTTTTAAATTTCAAAAATTGTTCATTTTTCATTTATTACATTTAAAATAAAGATTTTTTCTAATTTCATTGTTTTTCTCTAAACAATTTTGATCCTTTTTTTTGTATGTTGGAAAGAGAGTCGATTGGAGGGGAGGGGGGTACAAATTGAAATTTTTAAAGAAAAAGTAGTGAAAAAATAGTGATTTTACAAAAAAAAATCAGTTAGATACCCTGTTACAGGAGGAAATTCGTATAACAGGGTGTTTAACAGGTTCTGTTGGTCCTGTTTTGGACCTTTCAGTGAAAACCCCTGTTTTGTAACAATTTTGAGATCCCACCTGCCAAGTTTTTTTTGAAAGTCAAAAACACGAAAAAAGCACGAATTTTATCTAATGAAAAATTTCAAAGGATTAGATTTGAAATCAATATATTTCAGCTTGAATTTGTAATTGATACGTAATCCATCTTTCAGCATCCGAAAATGATTTTCTAAAAATTATTCGATCGGTTTCAGGCACGACAGGGTCAATATACTTATCGAATTAGAATGGACGAATTGAGCCTACATACTCGGCTCGGTTAATTTATTGGTGAAAATAGGATTGTCTCATGAATGGATAATAATCGCATGATAACGTGTCGAAGATATCCACCCGAGACAAAAAAAAAGGACGCAGACACGCACTCGCAGTGCGTATGTGCGAACGATCGAAGAACCGATTACAGGTATTATCTATCGGTGGGTTTGTAATTAAGCGGTAGCGATTAAAATAGCGAAAAATTATTCTCGCCGAATGAATATGTCGCGCCTCGGACCACCGTATACTGTATTCAACGCGATGACGAAAAGAGCACTCCGCGGTGTGTGTAAGAGCCGTCGATTTTTTTCTCTTCTTTTGCGATTCTTCTCGTCTTTATCAATTGACTAATGATTCGCTTCACGATTGGCCGATTTATAATTTAGTTTAATTCGCAATTTAATTGACTACCATGGTCGTCTCTCTTCTAGTCTTTATGGGTATACTGGAGAAGACGATCATGGTCGAGTAATGTATCACATAGTCAATCACTCAATCGGTCCATTATTTTTATCATCGTGTAATGCGCGTTTTTAAAGTGATTTAATATTTTTTTTTTTTACTTCTGTCATCCAATTTTATCAATTTTTTTGGGGGGAATATATCGAATTTTTTTCTATTTTAATTCAGTTGAATTGTTTTTTTTATCGTGATCTTAAGCCAGCTATGCGGATTCGTCGATTTTAGATATTAATCGAGTCCGATTTTTTTCACCCGTTTGTGCAACGATCTGAAGCAATTTCCAATATCAAGTGAGTTGTAATTTTTTCTTCCAAAAAAGTTTTAAAATTTTCGGTTTTCAAGTACACTGCACAATGTTGGCTGAATTTTTATACCTGCTTGGAAATTTTTTCGCTCGATTTGGGTTCAGGAATTTTCTATCTGCGGAGGAAAATTTTTTTATGAAAATAATTTCCCGGAGGAGTATTTAATTTTTCGAGGTTTCTAGCTTGCCTATGCCATCGAGTATCGTGCTGAAATAATTAAGTCGTACAAAAACACCGCGATTTCTCGTTTGTTTATGTATAAACGTGTCGGTTTGATAACGTTTGCACGCTAGATGTCTACAACAATTTATTAATTGATAATGTACGTAAAATAACAGTGCGTGCGGATTGTTTTTACTCGCACGAATTAGGCTTCTAATAATAGAGTGAGAGAGGATAAAAATACAAATATTTGTCGACGCGTGATTATTCGATCAAAAAATAAGTTATTTACTCGAATCGAAGGAGGGGGGGGGGAGATGCGAAGAAGGAAAAACCACGGATCAGTCGTCAAAGATGCAACCTCGAAAGGGGAAAAAATCACATCATTTTTTTGGTATGTCGATACCTAGTCACATCGGATGGGAAAATATAAATTGGTAATAATTTGAGGTATTAGGAGGATTTAGCGAGTGTAACGAGAATAAGACTCATTTAAACTGGTGTCGAATACGATAAGCTTACGATATATTAGGATTTTGTGTTTTTTGACTCCGTAGGTCTCGGAAATTCTGTGTACCTAGTTATACGTTTATTAAGCCGAACGAAATTTAACGAGAAAATCTTGGCGGTCGACGAAATTGTCGTGGACGAACGAATTTATGTATTCGGTGTATCGCAGGTGAAGGATACAATACTTTGATTTTTGTTTCTTTTCGAATGTTATGATGCAAAAGTACGAGTAATGTTGTGTTGGTTTTTTTTTGGAGGCTTTGGAATGGTATGACGTAAGTGATGGGAACTGGTTTTGAGTCGAGGCAAAGGAAGGTGACCTGATGAAGAACATTTTTTTCGACTTTCGATTTTACTCGTGTGCGTGTGAAGTTCCTGGAAGCAGGAGAAGAGGAGGGTTTGATAGAGTTCTTCGAAAAATTGATTTATAAATTAGTAGCAAGTACTGAATACTTATGAAAATACATTTATCAAGATTGACTTTTTTCTTTTGTGAAATTTATAAAAAGGTCACGAATAGATTTCGATTATTTTCAAAAAATCGAAAAAGGTCGTTAAAAAATTCAGAAAATTTTATTCGAGTGGACAAGTGTCGGTTTCGAGTTAGAAGGCCATTACTTTTGTGAAGAATTGCGAGGAGGGTTGTTTTTTGATTATGAAAGAATCGTTCATATCAATTTAACCAGTACCTCAATCCCGTGTCTTTTGATTAGAATATTTTTTTTGTTGACCTTGAACCTCTCATGGGAGGGGAGTGTAGTTTAGAACAGGCTTGATTTCGATGACTCATGGAATAGTGGTTAACGTAAAAATGATTTCACTCTGAATTTGCATTTGAAAATTGCAAAATATTATTTGAAAAATCCAATAAGTTTTGGATTGTATACCTACGTATTTTTTATAAAATGAAGTACTTACCTGGGTACATTTCAACTTCTGAACCATAAAAGAGCTTCACAATTTAAATTGGTTTCTATGTTTTTTTCAACACCCATAAAATAGGGCTGTTGAAATTACGTCATCCTTATTAAAAAATGTGATAAGGAATTGGTGGGAAAAAGAAAAAATCATTCATTATTCGTGCGTATTTAATTCACCTTTATAAAACTTTCATAAACTTATCAATAATTGCCGAAAAAATAAAGTTTTATGACAATTGCGAAAATAATATGTAAAATTTGTAGCCAAGAAAAAAAAAACTTTAAAAATTCAAATTTTTCCCACCAGTTCAATTGGGACGTCAGTTACAACAGCCCTATAGAATGATTTTTGAAAAAAAAAATCATTTGAATCGAAATTTTAATTTTTTGTATTTTCACTCTTTTCCGTAGCCATAAAGCAAAAAAAATAAAAAATACAGTAAAATTGGAATCTGGGTACTTCAGGAATTGAATAATAGGGAGAGGGGTGCTCAAAGAAGGTGAAAAATTGATGTGAAGAAATTCACAATGTTTGCCAAATCAATTTATTTTTTGGTCAAAAAAACCTCGTCTTTTGTGAAATTTTTACTTACAACAAAAATAGTAAAATTTTGAACACTAGGAAAATTAAATCGAAAGTACATCATGAAAGAACCCTATACCCAAAATTTCAGATTCCAACATTTATTTTTCGAATTTTGGCGAATTTTTGAAGTTTCAAAATTACTTTACTATGTCATATAAAATACGTAAAAATTGATCTTATCGGCAAAAAAAGTCTGAAATTCGGTATACATTTTTAATCCTTCGAATCCACTGGAAGTGATTTCGAAACGTTTTAAAGCCTTCAGAAAATTGTGGAATTTTTTCAATGGTCCGTATCCCATATTTGAGACCAGATTTCGTAACTTTGAAGTCGAATCCATATTTTTTTGACTGACAATATTCTCTGGAAAAAGTTCATCGGTCTGCCAAAAAATCTGAATTTGAATACAAGTTACAAATTTTGGAAAATTCTGCTTCATTCGTTCGAATAGAACATTCGCACATGGGAGGGTTGTATACTTTTTGCCAAGCGGTTTGGTGCACTGCTATCGCAATTTTTTGATTTTTTTCTAAATATTTTGAAAAGGACGCAATTTTGGGTATTTTTTATAATAATAACAACTCGATTTAAAGAGAATAAAAAAGACTTTCGATTGGTATAATTACTTTTTCATTTCATGCAATTTTGAAATTTCGTAAAATTTTGATGAAAAAAAAAAAAAATGAAAAAATGTTGCAATTTTCATAGTCGCATAAAGCGTGGATTATAATCAAGTTTTAAGACCTAAACTTTTGATTTATTCCTTAGAATATGGATAAATTGATATTTTAAGGAATAAGTCAAAATATATTTGAAGAAGTTGGTGATTAATTTTGACTGAGAACAAGTATTTAATATACAAATATATTATCAAAATTTAATTTATTTTTACTTATTCCTTAAAAATTCGATTTATCCATATTTCAAAGTTTGAGGAAAAAGTCAAAATCTTCATTATAAACCACCTTTAAATCAAAAAGTAATCATACCAAAATCTAAAGCGTTTTTTATTCTCTTTAAATCGAGTTATTATGAAAAAGACCCAAAATTGCTTCTTTTCCGAGTTACATGTTTAGAAGAAATCAAAAAATAGTGATAACAGTGTACCAAACCACTTGGCTAAAAGTATGCAATCCGCACATGCGTGAATGTTTTTTAGATGATCAATATTGGTTATTCACGATAGTAATAGGTGCTGAAGTGGTATTTTTATGAGGATTTCTTCTGCACGGGAAAATTTCAAGATTTTCTAAAGACTCTGAAACTCCTTGAAACTGTTTCCAATCGATTAAGGAGGTCAAAAATATGGTACATATCAAATTTTAGTTTTTTTTTTTTTTTTTTCGTTGATTAGATCGAATTTTTATATTTTTACAGAACGATAGGATAACTTTGAAATTTCAAAACTGAAATTTTGTACAAGAGGCTCGTCTATGATGTACCTTCGATGTACCTATTTTTGTTTCGGTCCAAAAGCACGCTTTTAATTGAGATTCCACCCTTAATAGGCAAACTTCCTACTTTCTTCTTAGTACATATAAAATGGAAAAACTAAGAGGATGAAAAATTTGAAACTGATACTTTTTTTTTCAATTTGAGTATAAAGCAAATCATTTCTCATTCGTTATCTCGACTGTAATTTTTTGATAATTCGGTGGAATGGTTGAAATTTTGAAAAAAGTTGGTTTAGAAAACTTGGAAAAATAATTTCTAATAAAAGTGTTCACTTTTGATTTCGTGAAGCTCGTTGCACCTATGTACTCGTTAAATTTTAAGAAATCATGATACAGTTTTGCAAATGTGGTGGTAAGTTTTTGGGATACTTGTACTGGGCACGAATTCAACCGTGTTCCGACTCTTGTTATTTCTTTTTTTCTTCTTCTTCACTTCCATTCAAAATCAATGAAAATCCAAGTGTGAAACGAATACTCAATACTCAAAAAAATTAAATTGTTGCATGATTTTTGTAGATTAAAAAAATCCTTGGGATCAATCATATGCGACTCTGCCGTAAAAAAGAGAACATGCGTAAAAAAAAATCGATGTAATCTGGACTAAACACATTAAAAATGCACCAATTTTGTTTACACTTGGTCCCTTTTTTCCGGCAGGGTCACATACTCTCTAAACTTGAATCAGTCAAAATTCACTGATTAATAAGACAAAAGTGTGCAACTGAAGAAATCAATGAAAATTTTACCGATTTAATCAGTGAATTTTCATTTTTGAATCGGTAAAAATTTTAATTTACTGATCGAATCAGTAAAAATTTCAATTCACTGATTCGATCAGTAATTAATCACTGATTGAATCAGTAATTAATCACTGATTCAATCAGTAATTAATCACTGATTGAATCAGTAATTAATCACTGATTCAATCAGTAATTATTCACTGATTGAATTAGTAAATTTTAATTTTTACTGATTCATTTCAGTAGTTGAAAAATGATTATCTGATTCAAAAATTAAAATTTACTAATTGAATCAGTAATTTTTCACTGATTGACAGTCAAATTTCACTGATTAATAGTTGCACACGTTTCGCTGTTTAATCAGTGAATTTTCAGTTTTTTGACTGATTCAGATTTAGAGAGTAAGTAGGTATTGGGTGAGAATTCAAACGTCAGATACAGTTGGTTGGTGGAAGGGGTTGAGCTTCTAGAACTCTCAGTTTTCAAGGTTATAGTAGTACGGCCATTTTCAACCATTTTATTAACATTAATTTAAATTTTTCAATTTTTTTCAAAATCCAATTGGGGGAAGAAGGAAATTGTTTTAAAAATGTTTATACTTAATTGTTTTTTCTATTCTCAAGCATGTGTTTTATTAAAACATTTTTTTAAAATTTTTGATTGATAATGTCATTTCTTTCTGAAAATTTTTGTTATTTTATGAGTTGATTTAAATTGGTATATTTTGAGATAAAGCTTTTGAAATAAAAAATCGTTGAAATACTTATTTTGTAGATGAAACACCCGTATAAAAAAAAGGTAGTTGATTTTTAGATGAACTTTTTCGTGATCAATTCCTTATTTATCAAATAATTTTGAAAAAAATATTGTATCATGAATAAAAAAAAATCAGAAAACTTGATCTTTTAGCCGGAAAGTTTCGATATTTTCCAAATATCCCTCTATCCCACATCTTCATTTCTGTATTCTTTCCCAACTCAGTGTCATTTCAATTTCAAAATTAGGTTCAATTGGAATAAAATGAAATGAAATGCAAATTATGATTTTTTTTCGAAGCTGAAAAATTCGTGTGTGTGCACATTTTCGAAACAAGTTATGAAAGTGATGACATTTTTACATCAGATGATTTCATTTCATTTCATTGGAAAATCGAATAAAATTTTATCGAGAGAAAACAAAAAAGGATTCTTTCTTTCCACTTCTACAGGTATATTCGTATTTTTTGGCCGCAATTCTAAACATAAAAATACGTATGCTAAATTTGCAAAATGTGATGTGACATGCTGATCCATGACAGATGATGTATGAAAAAAAGAAGAATTTTACGTAGAAAATTTCTACGTAAAATGGGGAAAATTCAAATTTTACTCGAGGTTAAAAATAACGTTTAATTGGCATCAAATGATTAATAAGTATTTTTAGTCGAATTCTACGTAAAATGCATTGTTACTCCGGCAGCATTGTGCAGTGTAAAGTAAAGTCATGAATCGAATCTAATCTCGGGGTATTTGACTTGGACACGAGTCCATCATTCATCGATAGATGTTTGTTTGGGTTTCAATTGACGCGTTTCATTTTTTTTCTTACGTTTGCAGAATGATGTTGAAAATTTTAGGTGTACTTTATCTCAATGCGGTATTTTTCACGACTGGTTTTGCCAAACAACACGATACCGATGGTGGGTTCGACGTTTGCCAAGATCAATCGCCCAAACATTCGTTTTCCTTCATCGATTACGTAGTGTTGGGAGTCATGCTGGTGGTGTCCTGTGCCATTGGCACATTTTACGGATTTTTCGCCAAGAAGCAAGAAACGTCTACTGATTTTCTCCTCGGAGGCAGTAACATGGGCACATTGCCTATGTCCTTATCATTGGCTGCAAGGTAAACTATGCATTGGAAAAAAATCCCGTCGATTTGCGGAACTAAAAAGACACGACGACGAAAAAATTACTCATTTGGTGATATTTTGAGCAGTTTATTTCCTCCCTTAGCATGGTCTTGGGAAAATTCTTTTCATGTCGTATTAGAAAAAGTTTATTCATTTCGACGTAGTATTTTCATCGAATGGTTTTTTCCTCTTTTTTTTTTTAAACATACGTAACGCGATATTACTACACGAGAAAACTACGTACACCGGAATTCAATTAATCGGATAAATTTCTCTCGCAGTTTGTAATAACAACGTAGTTTTTACGTTTTAATTAGCATGAGAAAAGCTACGCGAAATTGTTACTCGTTCTTTTCGAATTTGACGGCTAGTTGATTTTCCTCGAAACGATACCAATAGATTTCATGTCACTTGCAAAAAAACAAAGTTAGGTACACTTGATGTTTACAGAAATAATCTGATTAAATGTCTTCGTTTGGCGAGTTATCGATTACGTACCATTTCGCGAACTAGCACCGAAGAAAATCGCAGCATTTGCGAGAATAATTTCATTGTTTACTTTCCGAACGGTATTTTACCTCGCTGTATTGGCAGTCGAAGGTCAGAAAAATCTTAAAAACGAACTGAATAAAGTTTAGAGATCAAAAAAATAACGTTGTAGAAGTTCGACCATTTTTGATATTTTGTCGTCTCGTAATTCTTGTCTGATTAAAACAGAAATACCAAGTTCGCAAATTTTATTAATGGATAGAATGTTAGATACTTTTTTATTTGCCTGAAATACTTTTTGTCAAGAGTCAGTCTAAAAATGCTTTTATTTTCCCCTCGAGTAATTAGAAAAGATTTACGTGAAGTGTCCGATTGAAAGAGTTTTTAGGATCAGTGGAGATCTGAGACACGACGTCAACCAAAAGACAGAAAAATAAAATAATAATCGGAAAAAAATTTTTTCGGGCAGACAACTCGCTAAAAAAAAAGAAAAGAAAAATAGCACGAAATATGTACCAGGCTGACTCGAGATTTAATTATTTTTAATGTTGACAGTTTCATCACAGCTATAGAATTACTGGGTAATCCGGCCGAAATGTATAAATTTGGTACCCAATTTTGGACCATTTGTTTCGCGTTTTTATTCGTCGTACCGATAACGACCAAATTCTATTTACCTGTTTATATGAAATTGAGGCTGACGTCGTCGTTCGAGGTAAGATCTCTCCCCAATTCATATTGATATTTGATTTTCCAGTTTTACCCATTGCGATACCAATAATTTTAGTACTTTTGACTTTTTTTTTTAGTATTTGGAGATGAGGTTCAATAGGCAGGTTCGATTATTTGCCGCCATGTTGTATGCCATTCAAATGGTGAGTAATTTTTTGCAGTCGTTTCAAGATGAAAGATTTTATTTTTGAGATCTGCATCGGTGGGATCTTGATGTGAAGTATTGAGGTCATTTTGTTATACAGGTGTCTGGTCAATGACAGTGGGAGAAAATTGAATTTGGTTTCATTGGTGAAAATATGAATTTTTGAAAAAATCGTAAAGTTTGTTCAAATTTCTGTAAAAACTACGAATTTATCAGTTTGATTTCGTTTCAAAAAAAGTCAGTTTTTTGCCTTTCGAGTGATTTTTTTTTTAAATCCCACTCTTTTTTTCACCTGTTTTTTTACGATTTGGAAATTTTGTGTTGTTAATTTGATTTTTGATTTTTGTTTTTTTTGAGAAGATAAAGGCTCCAATTTTTTGTACTTTACCGAAAAATTTTTTGGAAGTGAATGTAAATCATGGGCCCTTCGAATAATTTTTTTTAGAGTCGAGTCGCTTTAAAAAATCTGTTGGAGACCCTTTACCACTTTCTTCAGATCCTGGAATGTTTCTGAAAAAAAAAAAGGAAGTACATAAGATAAACTCAACCTATGAAAAAACTGCTCGAGATGAAACGAAAATCAAAGTAGGTAATAAAGCAGGGTGTCTACCGGTCGCGAAAGTCGCGAAAGTCGCGAAAAAGTCGCGAAATTGGCACAAAAGTCGCGAATTTTTTCCAAATTACAATTCCTTTTTAAATTTCAGTTTTTTGAACACATTTTTCTAAAAATTTTCGCCCTCGCTTCGCTCGGGCTCATCAATTCGTATTAATCATTTTTAAATTACAAACGTTCCCTCCATTCCAAACAGTTGAATATTTTGAAGCGAAAAATGCATTCTTTTGGGTAGCAATCGCGATTGGAATTTTCAACAATTTTTTTTTTTTGAAAAAATGAATATTTTGTATCCATATTTTGAAAAATTTAGAAAAATCGTATAATTTTTTTAGATTTCACCAGGATTTTTTGAAAATTCAGAAGGAGAAATCATTTGAAAATTCGTTTTTTTTGTTGTTTTTGTAATAAATTCTTGAAAAAAAATTCGCCCTCGCTTCGCTCGGGCCAAATCACATCGTTGTACCTATGCTCAAGGGGGGCGCGATGGGGGAATGGAGGAATTAATTCCCTCAGCCAATTTCTAGTCGGAAATTCCAGCAAAGTTTTGTAAATCCGACAACATTTTGGAAATTTTATCAAATTAGGTCTTTTGGTAATTTTTAATGGCTTACTTACTCTCTAAATCAGAATTTTTCAAAAATTTCGGCCTCGCTACGCTCGGCCCTATTCGATTTTTCCTTTCATGATTTTAAAATGAACCAAATACTTCAAAAGTGATTTTCATCTGCCAATTTTATTACTTGAAATTTTCCTTTTTAAAAATCATTTTCGAAGTTTCAAAATCAAATTTTTTGAATGCTTTGGCCTCGCTGTGCTCGGCCTACCTAATTACATTTTTCTTTCAATAATTTTAAAAAATAAAAGTGACCAATTTTTACGAAAATTTATCAACTTGAAACATTGTTTTATTGCACTTTGAATTTGAGGTCTTCTAAAATTTTTTCTCCTCGCTCCGCTCGGAACTGAAATGCTCCTATTTTTCAAGTTTTTGTTGCATATATTATTCTGATTATTCTCTAAAAATTGTGTTTTTTCCTCTCCATGATGGTGCTTCACATGTAGATTTCCCGTGATTTTTTTTTCTGAATTTTAGATTCAGAATCAGCGAAGTTTATCAGCGACTCTAGCCTGTGAAAAGAAGAGTAGGTACTTGCAAGGGAGGGACTAAAAAGTGCTTGAAATTCCCTTTAAAACGAGTATACTCAAGGGGGGGGGGTCTTTTGGGCAAAATTGAAGCACTGCGTGAAAAGTCTAGATAAAGTCGCGAAAAAAGGTCGCGAAAAGTCGCGAATTTCGATTTTCCAAAGTTGGTAGACACCCTGTAAAGAGAAAATAAAACGAATTTCTGAAAAAATTGTCGTATCAGGTTGAAAACTGCTTGAGATAGTTGAAGTGGAAAAAGGAAGTGCCAAGCAACAAGTTTATTGAAAGACAGTGAAACATAAAAAAAAAACACAAAAAATTGCAGAATTTTCCTATATTTTTTCTCAACTTTGACAGTGAAAAGAAATGAGGAGCACAAACGTAACTTTTTGAAATAGGAAAAAATATTCATGGCATCTAAAAATGCAGTATCAGACAAAATCATGTGAAAAATTATTCAAATCTCACATCACGAATATTTTCTAATTTTGATATTTAATTCAAATCTTCAATCTTTCGAATAGGTAATATTATCTAAATATTAGGTATTCGAATTACGATTTATCGATTCGAATTTTTATATTTAAAGCATGAATCTAAATCTCATTTTTGGGGGGAGGAATTTAACTGTTTTTTGGTTAAATTTGAGAAAAAGCTGCTAGATTTTCAAAAAATTTTGTTCTCCAGAATTTTCAAAAAAAATAACCGACTTTTTCCTTTAGAGTAAAAACAAGTCGGGGGGGGGGGAATATGTTTAGATGTTCTTATTTTAGAAACGAGAGACAATTCAGATATAGCTTCAAATGATCTAAATATTATTTTTTCTTATATTTTTAAACATTTTGAAATATTTTTCCTTTTTTATTTTCAAAAATATTTTATTTTTCAAAGTTCATTCTCCCCCCTTCCCCTCGACGTATCCATGTAAAAATCACAAAATGGTTCAATTCTTGGAAATTCTCAACATAATCACGAATCATTGAAATTGATTCAAATCTTCTTCGAATTATTTTTCTTTTCGAATATTTCAAAAACTAATTTAAATATTTACTTTTAATGAATAGAAAATCTCGATTCGAATCGTGATTCGTGTCCATCGATACAAAGATGTTTTAAAAATCGTATAAATTAAATTTTAGGTTTTTTTCTGAATCTTGTTTCCAATTGAGGGGCTTGGTAGGGGCCTAGATTAAATTAAGTTTAGAAGGGGGTCAGAAGACAAAGGAGAATTTTTTTTCCAAAATTGAATTTTTATAATATAAAGAAATGGATTGGAAATTGTTGTATAAATTTGCTTTTTCAATAATACCATATTTAATTCGTCTTAGTTAAATCACTTTATAATAATTTTTCACTCTTAATCTTTGTAAATAATCAGAACCTTTCGAATTTACGAATCGATTTGTTTCGAAGCTTATTTTTTAGGCAAAAAATCATCATAACAAAATCAATTTTTTTGGCAGCTCTCTCTCTATTCTCATCAATTTTTTAAAATATTTTTTTCGGTTTTTTATGCATTGCATTGTATTATTTTAGTTTTCGAGATACTGATTATTTTCGTTATGAAAAATATTGAATTGGTTAAATTTTTTCAAAAGTACGAGTATTTTCTCCTTCAATTTTGAAGATAGACAGCACATTTATCCAATGTTAATTCTCAGTAGTATTCCTTTCTCGTAGGTATTTCTGAATCCTGCTTTCTGAAAATCAAGGGTACCTACTGCAATTCTATATTTTTATAATAAAAATGGTATAGCTGTACACAAAAAAATCAAAAATATAGGTTCACAAATGGGACAGAGCGAAAAAAGTAAGCAAAAAATTTCGTAGTTACGTTTTTCCCGTTCAACTCCCAATAGTCGGATAATCTATAAATTTAATTTTAAATTTCGTGTCACGTATTGTACTTGTTCGAATGGTAGTGTGTCATTGACCAGAATACATCTGTATTTGTAGGCGTTGGTAACGTCATTTTCGATAAAATCGTAAAATTCCCAGACATACACGGGTAGGTATACAACTATATACAATGATTTTAGCCGATGTATTTTTGAATTTCGACCTATAATGATATTGGGACAGACTGAGGATTTCATCTTTCTTGTTTTATTTCATTTTACAGACGTTATATACTTCGGTGACTGTCTATGCTCCCGCCATCGCCTTAAGTCACGGTGAGTAAATTTTGGGTTAGCAGGTCTTGCGGAATTTGTCAGAAATTGCGGTGGCGAATGGCCATAACGGTCGAGTTAGAATCTTGGGTATTTCGGCGTAACATGGTGGTCGTAATAATGAGAAAAATTCAAATTTTTTTCCTTCGTTTTTTCCTGCTTGCTTAGAGATTATTATTTGTAAATTTATTGACGTAGAAAACTGATGGGAAGGCGGTGAAACAAAAAGAGATGGAATAATAGCAATTTTAAATCGATTGGGTATTGCAAGAGAACATTTTCGAGTAAATGGGTCATTTGCTTGTCGATAAATTTTGTCATTTTATTTTTGAGGAAATAGATGACCCTGGTAGGTTGACTTGTTTGAATTTCCTAATCGATTTTTTTTTTTTTTAATAACAAGATTATTGGCGTAGGTATAATTTTTTTTTTTTAGATTCATTTGAAAGTATTTTTGATAAAATTACTTTTTTAAAGAATCGAGAACCATTCCTAAAATCTTAAACAATCTCTCTCCATTTTTTCAGTTTTTTTTTAAAGAATGAATATGTTGTGAAATTATGGGATTTCCACCTCCTTCCCCTCGAAAGGATGGCGCATAGCTCCAAAATAATGAACAAATTCAAATGAGCGTTTTCTTAATGAATGAATATTACAATATTAGAATTATATTTTCACTAATACCTTTGGGCTTTTGTGAAATTGAATTCTATTCTGACAAGTCATAGGTCAACATTGCCAAGTTTTTAGTGATATTCTACCCATTTTTCATGCCATCCATCAATTTTTTGAAAATACTGAAAAATTGACTTCCTTTTGAGTTGAAAATTACTTAGAAATGCTCAAATTACATTGTAAATTTTTGTTCATTTTCCAACTTTTTTTTTTGAGGCATTGCACAGAATTTTTATAGCGCGCGTACTTTTACAATACTCTTATCTTTTTGGAAAATGGTAATCGCGATAATTTATTAAATTTTCATCACAAGTAGATAAAACAATAGTGCTAGAATAGAACCTTAAAAGTCTCGAAAGAAAACTGCAGAATTGCAAAACCGTGACAAAATTTACTCTATAAAAAAATATTCCTTGCTCACGGAGATGAAAAAAATTCAATTCAGTAAAATACAAATTTTTGGTTTTCAAAATCTTCATAATAAAAAAATTGAGACTATGAGGGTAGAAAAAATGTAAAAATGGAGAAACAAGAGCCAAAAGTAGGAAAAAAATACGAGATTTGGGATAATTTTTTCAAATTCTTTTACTGGTAATTTTTTCCCTGAAAAATATTTGAAGTTTATTTTTTATAAATTCCAAATTTTTAAAGAATACCAAGGTTTTTAATTGTTTTAAAACACTGTAATGATTGTACTCTGACCTGAGCCTCATTTCTTGTACAAAAATGAAAACTATTTATCCCCCCCTATTTTTCAGTAGTAGGTACATATATCATTGGACTTCAAATTTTTTTTAATTTATTCATTTCTTCATTTTATTATTATTTTTTTTTAAATTATGGAACTCTAAAAAGAGTTTCAACTTTAAACAAAACTAAACCTGTGCGGGTGAAAAAGGGAAAGAGATGAAAATACGTTCTAGAACTTCTTGACCACCCAAAAATTTTCTTCGGAAAAGTTCTGTATCGTGTCTATCTATCTTATTAATAACAACAATGAATCCAGCTTCCAGCAGTATTTTTTGATGAATTAAACTCATCATCTGTGTTGATACAATTTTTGAAAAAATGTTGAATTGAAAAAAAATTGAAGATGAATTTGAAGTGCGTTTGAGATGGGGTATACGGGTGGGCGATCTTATTTGAATTAGGTTTTTTTGGAGTATGGTAAGACAAAAATGAAAAGTAAAATAATCAATTTTGTGATTAAAAAAATAATGTACGTATTATGCAACTAGGGAAATAAGTTATTTGCGTATTTCCCGATTTGCATACTATATTTTTCGTTTTAGAGGGAGGAAAACGTGAATTGAAGTATCGCGAGAGGGAATAAAGTAGCATTTTTCTTCCTGTACAACGAAAAAACTATTTTTTTGTTTTGTTGAAAAATTGTTTTCTAGTTAATTTCAGTCCTTGAATTCCCGAAAACAAGAAAACGGACAGAGAGTTTCAAATTTGAGTCTCCATGGCTGAAAAATTGCTCGCAATTGAATTGCATTCGTGGAGGAGTCGAAAAGAAATGGGAGGGTTTGAAATTATGTTGGGATTTGAATTTCAAAGCAGAAGAAATTTTTCAATTTTGTGCTCATCTGCCGACAAAAACAGCGTGAGCTTTGCGGGGGGAAAAATTTGTCAAACATCGAGAATAATTTTTATATTGCGATGTTATGTTTTCTCGCAATTTTTTTTCAAACTTAGTCAGTTTCCTCTCCCCCTCTCCTCCTACCTATTGATGATTGAAGATGTTATAGACTAAAAATCTAAAAAAAAAAACATTTCCTTTCAAACTCGATATGTTGATGAGTATTTTTCAATTTCGTCACTTTTCTGTAATTTTGTCCAATTTTAGGGTTTCAAAAATCGTCAAATTTTTAACAACCTTGAATTCTTCCACCCCTTCATAAATTTTTAGGTGAACTGGCCATCCATTTTCATGACTATAAAATCATCCAATATATGCTGTTATTTCGGTTCATTTTAATCAAAATTCAATTTGAGCGCGGAAACGTCCTTACAAGGTGCTCCGTTTTTATTAAAATTCATTCGAACGAACGCGAAATTTTTGGTTCAGTAGCCGGGCAATTCTGCTCGATCTACTTTCTGCCTTTTGTCTTGTAATAATAAAAACTTCCCTTTTTTTTATTATTTCGTAAACTATTTTGATAATATTTTTCTCGAGGCGTTTTCGATGGTCAAAGGAGGAATGGGCTTATTTATAAGAAAAAATCTCCATCACTATCATATAGAAAAACGGTTTTACAAAACAGAAGAGCAATTTCTTCTTTAAAGAAGGGAGTTGATAAGGGGAATGGATTGATAAAATATTCGTATTTATACTCCCAATCCGTAGGACGTCGTTTGTAATGCTATACTCTCCAAGGTACGAAAATTTATTTTCGTGCTGCGGAAGATTGACACTTAGACAAGTATACCTATCGCGATAGAATTGAAGATGTGAAATGGACGCGGCAGCCTGAACGGAGGGGCACTATGCGCCGAAAACAGAAAGCAAATTCGAGTTGTCGAATTAGAATATCATCGTGTAAAACGATTGATGAACTATATGCGAATCCTGAGCCTTCGTAACACGATATACGACTTAGCAAGAGCAGCTTATTGATTTTGAGAAAATTTTCTAAGCTGAGAAAAGTTACAGAGATGTTTTTTTGACAAGCTATTCGCGTTACGACGGAATTATTTTTAAATTCGAAGGCGACGTTGCTCTAGTCGTGTTTTGTGGAAAATTAAAGTCCATTTTCGCCTCTTTACTGCGTCCCGTGGCCATCGTATTGCGTCGCCTTCGTTGTTACATGCCTCGAAGGTATTATAGTTTCGCGAAAGATGGATGGCGTAATTTTTTTTTTCGGCCGAATAAAATTAGATTTTTCGCCCGGATTCCGATACTCGACCGGACGCCACTCGAAATAACGAGATGGAATTTTTCGAACCTGGCTACCTGATTGATTATCCGGTCGAGTTGGCGGAATCAAAGTAATGATTTTAATTGTGTTTCAGTTACCGGAATGGGAGTGATATACGCAGTCTCTTTGGTGTATTGCGTTTGCATATTTTATTCGTCTCAGGTACGTTGTTGCATTTTCGACCTTTGAACGAATCCAGTCCTTTGTATGCCTTTGGTTTCTAATACGACTAATTACGACGATTATTGGACCAAGAACCTTATTTCGTATAAATATTTCAACAACAATACACACAGGGCAATAAAAATTGACGATGTTGACGAAACGCGAGCCGAGTCGCCCCCCTCCTCAACCCATCCTAATTCTTTAATAGGCTGTATCGCCAAGTAACACGCGTTGTTTTTATTCTCGAATTTCCCATTTTTAGATTTTGGGGTTTCTATAAGTAACAAGTGTATCGAATTCGCGATGATTGGTTTTAGTCTTCGACGTATAATCGAAACTCGCTCCGCGGATGGAAATAATCGCAGTCGCGGGAATGGGGGGTGTTTTTAATTTCTCGTTCAGATGTATTGGTTGACATCCCCTAGACATTCGAGACATTGGCGAATGTTTGGATTTTCAAGACGCGACGATCGTTTGAAAATTACGTCGATGAAGACAGAAGAAGGGGATACGGTTTAACGTGACGGTTCGTCAGACCAAATTAAAAATTACTCATTCAATATTAAACCGCTGGTTTTTATTATTTTTTGCCGCTCCGTATTGAAAATTATAGCTACTGTACGAATTACGAAGTGGAAGTGCAGAATAATGAAATGTAATTTCAGATGAAACGAATACGTATTGGGACGATGCAGGGAGTTTCGTGAGCGGATTCGTAATATTTTTTAAATTGGATATAAGTTTCCGTGAATACGCGTGATAAACGATATGGGTTCGGAAATCTTTCATCGAGTAAAAATAAGTGTAAAATTATAGCACACCAAGTAAATGAATTCGTTTCATGGATGAGGTTAGCGAATTTATCTAGAAAGTACGAAAATTATGGAATACTGATGGGGTTGCCGTCCTACTCCCCTCACCCCTAAGTTCTGAGGTGGTGGGGCCAATTTTTTTGTGCTTTGAGAGTCAAAATCGAAGGTACAGTTACACTGCAAATGCATCAGACATCAGACTCAAAAATATTCCGAACAGTCATTTCATTCGCTTTTGGGCATGTATTGATGTAAGATAAATATTTTTTTCTTTATTAAAGCTTGACAAATGTCAGACAATTTTCTTTTTTTCAATTTTTTCTATTTTCAGTTTTAATTGTCTCAATAGTTAATTATTTTTGACTTCTGCTCTAAAAATGTTCAAGTTTAGTTTTTTTTTTTCAAATTTTATTATATTTACCAATTTTACAACATTTTTATTGGTTTTTCAACTTTTAATTACCATCATTTTTGTTCAAATTCAAAACTTTGTCATCGCCGAAGTCTCCTTGTTCCAGGCTCCATGATTTCAGAACGGTAAATTTTTCACTAATTTTGAAATAAGGGCCTGAAGAGCTTTTTTGTAACCAACGCATAACGGTGGAAGTTAAAATCTTTGCGGTGAAACTCAACTTTGGCTTTGGAAATTTTTATTAGTGCCTTTGAATCTTTTTTCTGCTTCCTTTCAGATGGTTTAAACAGATTCACGTAAAGTATTTCGGTTTGTGAACTATCAGCGTTCAAAGTTTCATATTTTTACTGGAAATTGACAATGTAGAAAATATAACCCCCCTCTCCACGCCCTTCCATAAGGGGCTCATGGGTGGTTTTCTAATTTTGAGAAGTGAAATGAGCTCGTGAAAATTTTTGCACAAAATCGAAAAACCTCGGGTCAAAACCGGATGAATGACTGTTATAAATTTTTTGGTAAGTATAAAAGAATTTGAGAAAATTTAAAACTTTTGAATTTTGTGAGAAAATTATAAAAAAATTTCCGAGATGAAAATTTTTAAATTGAAAAGAATAATAATTTGAGAGAGTTATATGAATTTAAATTTGCCAATTTTTTTTTCGGAAAATTATTGTTAGGGAAAAAAGGTAAATTATAACTAGGAGAATACTTGAAACAAAAAACAGGCGAAGAAAAATTTTTTTTCATTTTTGAAACATCGACAAAGAAAAAAAATTTCTTCATTTCAAAAATTCCCGAAAATAAAATGATTCAGACGTTTGCAAACATTATCGAGTTTGATGTCTGATGGCTTTTTCGTGTTCCATTTGTGAAAGTTTCATTCAACAAAATGATCCATCTGTTCATGATCAATTTGCTTGAAAAATGATTCAGATGTTGCGATGAACGATTCGTTCAACGAATGATTCATTTATTCGTTCGTTAACGAGTTTTTCAAAATGATTTGTCGATTAGTTCGCGAATGATTCGTTTTGTTGACTTTTCTTCGTTCATGAACAATTTGTTCAGTAAATAATTCATTCGTTCGCGAATGATATCAAAAGAATGGATTCATTCTTTCGCGAACGATTTTCCCAACAAATGACTAATTCGTTCGTGAACGAATTTTTCCATAGATGATTCTTTGAATTGTTCGTGAATGATTCGCTCTGCTAAATTTTTCTCGTTGATTTAACGAATGATTTATTTCTTCGCGAATGATATTCCATTCGTTCTTCATTTCTTTGTGAACGATATTCCGGCTGAAAATTCAGTCATTCGTTCCTGTACGACTTTTCACCTAACTATTCATTCGTTCGCGAAAGATTTTTCTTTTTCCACTTAATGATTCATTCGTTCTTCATTTCTTCGCGAACGATATTCCGAATGAAGATGCATTCATTCGTTCGCAAACAATTTTCCATTTAACGACTCATTCGTTCGCGAACGATTTTTCAACTAATGATTTATTCGTTCGTCAACGATTTTCCACCTATAAATGATTCATTAGTTCATGAATGGTTTTCCAGTTGATGATTCATTCGTTCATGAACGATTTCCCACCGAAAAATTATTCATTCGTTCGGGAACGATTTTCCAACGAATGATTCATTTGTTCGTGAACGATTTTCTACCTATAAATGATTCATTCATTCATGAACGATTTCCCACCAACTAATTATTCATTCGTTTGCTAACGATTTTCTAACAAATGATTCATTTATTCGTGAACGATTTTCCAACAAATGATTCATTCGTTCGTGAACGATTTTCCAACAAATGGTTCATTCGTTCGTGAACGATTTTCCAACAAACGATTCATTCGTTCGCGAACAATTTCCCACCTAAAAATTATTCATTCGTTCACGAATGGTTTTCTAATAAATGATTCATTTGTTCGCGAACGATTTTCCAACAAATGATTCATTCGTTCGCGAACGATTTTCCTACAAATGATTCATTCGTTCGTGAACGATTTTCCAACAAATGATTCATTCGTTCGCGAACGATTTTCCAACACATGATTCATTCGTTCGCGAACGATTTTCCAACACATGATTCATTCGTTCGCGAACGATTTTCCAACACATGATTCATTCGTTCGCGAACGATTTTCCAACAAACGATTCATTCGTTCGCGAACGATTTTCCAAAAAACGATTCATTCGTTCGTGAACGATTTTCCATCAAACGATTCATTCTTCAGTTCTTCGCGAACGATATTTCAAATACAGATACATTCATTCGTTCGCGAAAGATTTTCCAACAAATGTTTCATTTGTTCGCGAACAATTCAATTTCCCACCTAAAAATAATTCATTCGTTCACGAAGGGGTTTTCCAGTTGATGATTCATTCGTTCGCGAACGATTTCCATCGAATGATTCATTCGTTCGTAAACGATTTTCCATTAACAAATCAATATAATCATTCATTTCTTCGCGAACAATTTTTCAACGAATGTTATATTTATGCGTTCGAGAATAATTCGTTCTATAAACGATTCATTTAGTCGTGAATGACCTTTTCTGCAAATAATTCACTTATTCGTTCGCAAATGATTTTATCGAGTTGGAAGGGTGTATTGAAAAGGACATACCTGGACCCACCTTTTATGCATTTATTATAAATTTATTTTTCGATTCCATTCTTTGTAGGGCGGCATGAAAGCGGTCATTATGACGGATACGTTTCAAGCAGCCATTCTTATGATCTCTTTATTTCTAATTATGATTCTGGGTCAAATGCTAGTCGGTTCGGTGTACGATGTGTTCGATATAGTATCTCAATCTGGAAGAATTGAATTGTCGAAGTGAGCTCACAAATAATATTTTTTCAAAGTGGTAAAAATATTTCCGAATGAAAAACGCTGACTTTTTTTTAAAAAATAGTTTGAACCCTTCGCTTACGGAAAGGCATTCGATATGGACTCAGGTTATCGGAGGTGTCGCATATTGGGTACCGATGTTTTGCTCGAATCAAGCCTCCATTCAAAAATACCTTTCGGTGAAGACCACTAAACAAGTGCGTATGTAAGTGGGTACCTACACATTGTTTTTTTAAGAAATAATTTCTGTTTTGGAAATAACTACGCCTACACGGTATTATAGCTTTTGCATACTTATGCGGTAATATGTATTTTTTAAAAAATGAAACGCGTCTCGATGCTCAATCTATGTAATAGAAACGTACGTCAATATTGACGGAAGATTCAATATAACCGAAGTAATATTGTATATGCTTGCAGAGCGTTATGGGTTAGTGCTATCAGCTTAGTGGTTATTTACACGATTAATTTTTATACGGGCATGATTGTGTTTGCTGAATACCACGAATGTGATCCGCTGAACAAAATGTTCGGTAAATCGGTAAGTCTAAGTACCTAGCTAAGTAGCTACCTACGTCTATTTTTAGCTTCGAGGGTTTCCTTTTGTGTCGCTGGTGGAAAAACGTCATTGCATTGCCGTAAGGGATTGTACTGATAAAAATAATTTTTTCAAAGATGCTGGAGTCGAAAGATGAAATTTTACCATACTACGTCATGAACGTGCTGGGAAGATACGACGGAGTTCCGGGATTCTTCGTTGCTGGAATTTTTGCCGCGTCTTTAGGGTACGTGCGAAAATCCAGAGCCTCTGGTTTGCAGATTTTCGTCTGGTATCTGGTTTTCTCGACGATTTTTTTCGTATTTTTAGAACAGTTGCTTCAGCGTTGAATTCGTTGGCGGCCATTACGATGAAGGATTTCTTGGACGCCGGACTCAATATGAGAGTGGCCGATAATAAAGGAGCCGTGTTATCAAAATGGATATCGATCACCTTCGGTGCTATCAGCTTCCTGCTTATATTTGTCGTTCGACAAATGGACAGCGTGCTGAAGGTAATAACGGTACTGGGACGTGCGAGTTTTTCAAAATTGACAAAGTTTCAAGTGCTGTTCGCAATTTTTCGCTTATTACGTGTACTCGGTACTTATGAAATTTCAATTTCAAATATGGTTAATTCTCTTAAGAGTCGCTTGTTTGGAATTTTTATTTTTCTTCACTATCGAATTCTGTTTGCGGGTGGATTTTTTTTTGCTGTGATTGGCTCGATGAGAAGGGATGAGGGGTACTCGAGATTTATTAAAACGTTCTCAGAAGGAAATTACGTGTTTGTGTTCGCGTCTCTAATTTGATATTTTACTACCCTTAAAGCAGCAGTAAATATATCGAAAGTTTTTCTCCGTCACTGTTTTAGTTGGTTGAATTTAATCGAAGCACGAGTATTTGTTCGAATTTTCAACTAGTTTTTTTTATTAAGTTTCAAGAGTCGTACGATATTTGGTTAGTTATTTGATTTTAAAAAGTATTTGATGAGTGGTACGCTGATATGGTAATGTGAAATGAATTTTGAAGATTGTTATGAATTTATCGATGATAGTTTTTTCGTTGATGGTGTTTTGTGATTGAGTACGAAAAGTTGATAAAATGTCTTCGGTTCATAATTCTTTGCCATTATTGACTGAATTGCACCGAAGATGAAAACTGGTGGGCTGGTTTTTAAAAATCGATGAAATGAAGTCTTTAGGGGTGGGGAAGTCTTTTGGATTCATGGGAATACATTCTGGTTTGTGATATTCGCGTTTTACCAACAAAAAAGTGTACTTATTGATTTCGGAACTTGGTGCATTTTGAAATAATTTTTTTCATGATCTGAGTGTGTTCTACAAAAACAAATTAGGTACTGGTTTGGAAAACTCAAAGTGAATCGCTTTTTCCCCACTTTTTCTTCGTTTTTAATTTTGAAGTTGGTCAAGATTTTGCAGAATAATGAACATACTTCAGCTCAACTTTTCTCAATTTGATTTGGAATTTTTCACGTTGGATAATTTTTTCCATTCGAGAGGAAATTTTTGAATAAAATTTGGAAATGCTATTGGTTAGATTTTAAAGAAAATTGTGGTGAGAGATTGGTTCGTGTTCAACTTCCTAACTACCTATCTCACTTCCCAATTCAAGTTTCGAAAACAATTTGTCCCAATGAGCCCTAATTAGGTTGGGTCGTTCTATAAGTTTTTTCGAACTTTGATAGATGCAAATGAAATATTATTTCAAGAACTCTTTGAAGATATATGGTAAATTGAGATTTTTCAGTCAGTACTGTTATTTTCAAATCAGTAAAAATGATGGAAAATCAATGGAAAACAATCAATTGCAGCGATTGAAAATCCGCTGAAAAGCCAGTAAAATATCATATGAAATTCTCTGAAAAATCAGTGAAGTTTTTTTTTAAAAACCAACAAAATTCTTTGAAAAATTACATAACAAAAATTTGCTCAAAATCAAAGAATTTCTCTGATTTTTGCAGTTCTGCAATTCAGAACTTTTTTTTTTCACAAACTTTACTGGTTTAAAATGATAAGTTGGGTGTCTCTTCCTAATCTTGTATTATTATCATATTTTTTTAAAATTTCTATTAATCGTTTTCAAATTTTGATCATGCACAAAAATTGAGCAAACATCCAACAAAAAATTGAACAATTAGGCATTTTTTACCCTTCAATAATAATATTGTGTGATGTAAGATGAAAAAATCTTAAATTTTTAAATTTTCTTTTTGAGCTTGCTTTGCGAAAATTTCTGCTAGGATTCTATAAAAATCAAAAAGAATAAAAGAAGTGTTAAGCGATCCACTCTAGTACTAATTTTGCGAAGAACATTTTTTTTTCCAGATATTCACGCAATGTTTATGTGTGATGATAATCGATAAACAGAAGAAAAATTATTTTTAAAAAATTCAAAATTCTAGAGGTAATGAAGTTTTTTTGGTATGTGCGTTTTTTTTTTTTTGGGGGGGGGGGGGGATTACGTGAAAAATTGTTTGACGTGGAAATTTAATTTTCAAGGTCTTTTTTTGCTTGAGTATTGTTCAATAAAAAATGTTGAAAAAAAAGCTAATTATTGAAACTGAGAATTTGGTATATGATTACAGGCAGCTTTGACATTTAATGGAATAGTGGGCGGGATCAATTTGGGATTGTTCTCATTGGGTATGTTTTTGCCGTGGATTAATTCCAAGGTACGTATTACCCATACCCAAGATTTGAACATTTGAAGAAAAAATCACTTTTTTTTGTATCTTCCAGGGTGCTTTGGCCGGATCATTGATATCTCTGGTGTTTGTATCGTGGATCGGTATAAATTCGCAGATCGCTGAAACCGAAGGTTACAGTTCGGAATGCGATAAACCCACTTTTATCAACGTCTCCGATTCTGTGCATTTTCGTCCCATTCCTTGCGAGTCCAACTCCGAGTAGGTTATTGATACGAGGCGACCAACAGTGCTCTAGATGCACAATCTAGGGTGAAATCGCTGTTTTACTAAAATCATTAAAGTGTACCAGGTGGTATTGAAAAAAGTTTACCGTGAAAATGTACCTTGAAGTGTGTACTTTCGCATTGTTTTTTCAAAAGTTGCATTTTTTTGAGTATTTTTGAAATGCTTACCCTTGAGTGAGGGGATGAAAAATTGAGAATTTTGAAGTACGCGATAGGGGCAATATGGGTATCGAAATGTAGGTGTAGAATCACGCTGATTCTGATTCCGGTACCCGTTTGACCCCAAAACCCAAATTGGGCTCCCTAGGGAGAAAAGGGGTCTAAAATTTTGAAAATTACAATAAGGGTATCGAAATATTATAAGGGTTTGAAGGCGCTGAATCTCATTTTGACATTCATTTACCCCAAAATACAAAATGAGTCTTCTAGGGGCAGGGGCCTCAAAATTTCGAAATACATATACAATATGGGTATCAATTTTTGGAGTCTTTTTTCCCCCCTTAGGAACTCAATTTTGGATTGCGGGTTCAATGAGGGCCAGAATGAAATTCAGCTCCCTCAAAACCCTATATTTTGATACCCATATTGTATTTTTCGAAATTTCGAGGCCCCTTCCCCCTAGGGAGCTCAATTTTGGTATTTGGAGGTAAATGAATACCAAAATGAGATTCAGCGCCTTCGAAGCTCTATATTTCGATATCCTTATTGTAATTTTAAAAATTTTGGACCCCTTTTCCCTCCCTAAGGAGCCGAATTTGGGTTTTGGGGTCAAACGGGTACCGGAATCGGAATCAGCGTGATTCAAAACCTACATTTCGATACCCATATTGCCCCTATCCGCGCACTTCAAAATTCTCAATTTTTCATCTCCTCACTCAAGGGTACGGGAGTTTCGAAAACACTCAAAAAAATGCAACTTTTGAAAAAACAGTGTTAAAGTACAAACTTCAAGGTACATGTTCACTGTAAACTTTTTTCACTACCGATTTCATCCTAGATTGTGCATCTGGAACACTGTGGCAACCCGGCGAAATTGAAAAAGTGTGTTACACGTGAGCTTTTTGTTTCCGTATTTCAGCGTGTTCGTATTGTATAGAATCAGTTACATGTGGTATTCGGCTATTGGACTCTTGATCACGATTCTTGCTGGGGTTTTGGTAAGCTGGTGTACAGGATTCGATGATCCTTGTCGAGTACACGCCGATTTGCTGTCACCACCGTTCAGAAAGTTTTATTCCAAGTTCTCGAATCATACTAAAGAAAGGTTGCACATACCGATCGAGGTAAGGCGTTTGGGTTGTTGTGGGAAAATGAACAAGGTGGCGACTTCGTTGGATCTTTTGTCATAAATTTGTTTTTTTGTTGTCGATGAGAGATGTAAACGAGTCTATTTTGAATCTTTCGTGAACGATTGAATCACCATGACCGATTCGTTTGCGACTCATAGAACCAATTCAAACTAGCTCTTAAATAATTTTAACGCAAGTCGGATTTCGACGACCCAAGTTCATATTTATCTTATTTACAATTTTTCTTCAATTCTAGTGTCCAATTTTAATGTTTTGTTTTTTCGATTTTTTTTTTCAGCTTCATATTTTTAAAAACTATTCCAACTTGAAATTTTTCCTCACTTTTTATTCAGCTTGGGAATAAATTTTTTTTCAAGCTTTATATTTTTGGCCAAAGTAATTTCAGCTAAAATTTTTTAAAAAGATATGGAAAAAATCTTGAAAAATTATAATAAGACAAATTTTAAGAAAATTGCGTCTTAAAAGCATTTTATAAATTGGATACAATTTAAAAAATAAAATAAAATTGAAGAAATTTAAAAAATTGTATGAGTTGAAAATATTTGAACTTGAAATAAAAGGCCTAGATCGTCCAAATCTTATTTGTGTTGAAATTATCTAGGACATTTATTTGGATACGAAAAATTCTTCGACCAGTCTCAAATGATTCGTTCAAGGTAGGTATTCGATTATCATTCGTTTGCAAACGATTCGCTCTAGAAATGTTTTTATTACGATTCTTTTGCTATTACGCTTTTCAAGTCGACTGTCATACTTTTTTCTCAAAATGTCTGTTCATTTTAGAAAAAACTTACTTTCTCGACAAGTTTGTCACCACCTTGTATGTATCTTTTGCATTAGCATAGCTGAAACGATTCATTACTCATTATTTTGTTTGTAGACTAAAGAAGAAATTCAAATTAATCAAATTAGTGGAAGTGAAAAACTTCATTTCGAAAGAGTGTCATCAGAGACGTGAAATTCCGCTCGCTGTCGAGTGCAAATACGCTCGAATACTTTTTTGTGTGTATATTGACCCAGATTCCTATTCCAGTACCTAATCGCAGACGAATTCCAAGATTAAATATTTATAATAAAAATAATATTCACATTAACGAAATAATTTTTTGTTTTCTTCTTCTATGTATTTTTGTAACTGCGGTCGGCTTTTTAAAAAATATTCAGTAAGTACTTAATAGGTACTTATTGAATAGGTGCGGAGTTATTTCCAACAACGGTTGATCTTTAAATAGAACTAATTTTGTTGAAAAATAAACGTGGGCTTGTTGAAATGTTTACCGTTTTGATCGGTGTCGAATTTACAATTTCCAACGAGATAAATTCGATTAATCACGATTGCCTCGCTGAAGTCAATCTTTTGTAATTTCGTTCGAAACGGAGCTTGTCGTGTGTTTTGGCAGGTTATCGAATGTCTTCTCATGATTATACAGATTTGTGAGAGCGAAACGAGGTATCGAGAGTCGGGTTTCATTGATACGGTGTATTTTCGAAGACTGAAATGAGTGTAACGTATTTTTTCTCGCCACGAGGGGAAAAAAATGAGAAGTTGTGTATGTCTGAAAGAGCGAATTTCATCGAAATATGGCGAATGAGAAGGTTCATCTTGGCAGATTTTTTGGTCAAACGGATCTATTTTGAAAGTCTCGATATCATATTTTTTTCTCTTCGAGTTTTTAAACTTACTCTGATGGTAGGTGTATAAAATTTTTTGAGCAATGGCTTATGAAACGCTAAAATTTAATATCGAAGATGTGAAAGTGTCATAAAAATATTTCGAGGTAGATACGTATTAAAAAATGAAAAATACGAAGTATTGAGGAGAATTTCTCATTGATGAAAATTGTATCAGAAAAGTATGAATTAATGCGAATTCTATCTAAAGAAGTGAAAATAATCTTGAGATTCCCTTTTTTCCAAGTCTTATTCAAAATATTGTAAGTACCTACGTCCAGTTTCTCAATCTCGAAAAAATTGATGAATCTGTGTCAAATTCGTTTCAAATGAATATGAAATGAAAATTAACGATAGTTTAAAAATCAGAACAGCGTGTAAGTATATTTTGAGGAAAAAAAGCTTCAAAGTTCAACTTTATTTTTCACGAATAAGGTTCGTTAAAAAAAACACCAAGGGACGTATATTTAGGAATTATCCTACATACTTGCATTGACTCCAATTTCCAACACTCACTCCATTATAGGCTTGAAGAGAGTTGGAGTGAAGCTAATAGACAATGTAAAACTAATAAAACTACGTAATTTTATCGTTGGCATCGTCGGGGGGGGGGGCTGGCACATCCGAAAAAAATGCTGGCCCCTGCTTGCTCCCCAAAAAATTTCTGTTTCGGTTTGCCAAAATTTTCCCCAACTTTTGAGAAACAAATTTTTAAAAAGTATTATAATCATTTTGAGGAGAATGAAATGAAGAATTCAAATCTACAAAAAACACAATTTTCTCTGGATTTTTTTTTTTTTTACTAATTTTATACACCTACCAGTCTCGTAAAAAAGTTTCAATGAATGTAATTACAGAATGCTCACGCGATTAGATGTTACAGTAGATGAAAAAATTTCAAGAAGTTCCCAACCATTCATTCATCATTTAAGAATTCTTCTGCATTATGTCTCGGATGATGGTCAAGTTAAATGTTATATACTTACCAAACACGTACTCTTACCTTTGGCTGAAGTTAGAACTAGTAGGTAGCGACGAGATGAATTATATTTATTTTGCGACATTTTAAATCTCTCATGTCATTTGCAACATTTAAGTATGAAAAAAGTATCATTAATCGTTTTTCCCCTTCGAATTTCACTTTCGTGCCTACGATAACAACTCCGACAAGATTTAGAATTGTTTTTTTGGTTTCGAAATTTTTGTCATTTTTTATGACTTTTTGGGTTATTTTGCTATTTTCTTCGTTATTGCATCATTTTTTCTCGTAGACGAATTGCGGTAGCCCTGTTGAGGAATTTCAAGGTCGTTGTCGTCCATCTACCAAAAAGATTTAAAATTGAAACCGAAATTGAAAAATTTTCGACTGAGGTATCGCAATGTATGTTTTTTGACCTGCCAAGTTCGCTTCAAACGGAAGAGGAGATGAAGGGAGAGGCTGAGCTAATATTGAAAAATTTTAGTGAAATCCTCGTTTTTGAACTCCCGAGTTCATTTCCAAGATTATTTTTCGTAAAACCTCAACTTTTTTATTATTCAGATATTAATATTGCGAAAGTGAACTTTTAAAACCATTCGTTGGCTGTTTTCCAACAAGTATTTTAAAAAATAGAGTAAAATTTTTTTTAACTTCAAAAAAGACCTAATTTTTTTTATAATTTTTTTTTTTTTGCTTAGGATTTAAGACGATCATTTTTTTGTACAGCATAAAATAATAATAATCAACAAAACACACTCGATACGATGATTGCTTGCCAAATTATGCCATAACAAGTTGAAATATTCAGGCGAGCAATATTGGGAACGTAGGCGATGATACCTTAACTATTCGAGTTTTCTGTATCCTCACTGGTTTTTTGTAAGAATAAAAAAATATATTTTTTCGTATAAAATACACAACAAATATCTGTATTTTTATTCAATTGAAACAAAAATAATCACACTCATTAGAAAGGTATTTGTATGTACATGGTAGATCGGTAATCAATTGCACTCATTCATTACTTAATGCAAAAATATTTTGTTTTATAAAACGAATAAAGAACTAACTAATTGAAAAAAAAATCACAATAATAAGTTACACCTTAAAGTTAAAACAGTAAAAAAATAATTGAAAAGAGGTATTTGATAATTTGATAAAGTACCTATCGAAAAACATAAATGTGACCCTGCGAGAAAGAAGAGACTTTGTGTAAAAAAAAAACTACGCCTTATTTTTCGCGTTTTTAGTCCAAATGACACTAAATCTGGACCAAACAAATAAAAGTAAAGACATCGATTTTTTTTACACAAGGTCCCTTCTTTACTGCAGGGTCATAAATACTTGGGTAATAGTTTTTCGTCCCATTCCAGAATTTGTTCTCACTTTACACACTTAATGCGCGTACATGGTAATTATTTATGATTAAACTTGAAATTGACGAATGTGTCGTATTTATAATTTCAGCGAATGATAATTGATAACTTGATAAGTCATGAAAATTGATGTTATCTTGTAATAAAAGTCCATTGGAGAATTTTCATTATAGATAATGGCCAAGAACGTGGAACGCGAATAAGATCGAGCATAGCGAAAAAAAATGATGGAAAATTGTGGTAACGAGAGTAAAAAAAACAAAAAACAAAAAAAACTTAATATCTATAACTCTATAACTCGAGTTTGTATATTTAATGCACAAAATTACTATTTACTAGGTACAAAAACAATAAAAAATGGTATCTCGAAGAATTTGGTATGTAGTGGAAGCTGTCAAGGTAAAACTCCATTTTCAAGAGAGTGCATATTACATTCGTGTATTCGATTTGGATTATTTTGCTGATTCGGGCTGTTGGTTCCGGAATTGAAGCTGATGATGATTTTATTAAAAACTGTCTCTTTAACCTGCGGAAACGTAATTTGACGATGTACTTTATGTACTATATTTTTAGGGGATAGTTTTTCAGGAAATAGGAAGTCGATTTCGGAATCTGAAGTGAAACTGACTCCAAATTGATCCCGACTGAAGTCAAGGTTTTCGATTGACTCCGGAGTCAAACGTGGAGTCAAGAATCGAGGTCGGAGAGTGATTCCGTAAGGTGAAGTAAGAAATCAGGGTGTAAGTTTGACCCCGAGAGTCAAGTCTGAGTTGAGAGTCAATTTTTACCAGGGAATAGGCAGGGACGTACCGATAGGGGGAGGGGGAGCTTCTCCCCCCTGAGAAAATTATTTACTTGCGAGTTGGGAAAATTGAGCAATTCAACACATCAGTTGGGAAAATTGGGCAGTTGGGAATTAGTCACTTTATCGACTGACTGAAAATGTATCATTTTCCCAAGTTGGAAATCAATAAAATTTTTACCTGTTTAAAAATTTTCGCTCTCGCTTCGCTCGGGCATGAACAAAATCATATTCCAACAAACTATTTCAAGTAACAACAGTGTTGAAGAAGGCTCCTTTTATTCATTCCCCTGAAAATACTTTTTATCTGATACTCATCTGTGTTTTTATTCTCAATTTTTACGCTCCCCCAAAAGCTTTCAACACCATTGATTGTGAATATCTAATGACTACATTCTTACCCTCCCCCCTCTCAAATTACATCAAATAAGAATTTTGAAAGCCTTAAAATAAGAAAATATGGCTTTTTTAGGCATTAAAAATATAATTTTTTCAAAGCTTCACCCTCGCTTCGCTCGGGTATAAATTAAATTATATTTATGTGCATTATTTGAGGCGATCGCGTCAAAAAAGGTTCCTTTTTACTCAATTACTCATTCTTCATAAAATTGTTCTGGTATTTCAAGTTGCATCCATTTTGAGTTGGGAATTTCATGAATTCGAGTTGGGATTTTCATAAGACACCCCCCCCCCCTGAAAAATGCCTTCGGTACGTCACCGGGAATAGGAGTTTACTCCGGAGTATGAGTCAAACTTGACTCCAACTTGACTCAGTCTCCGGCTTGTTGCCGGAGTCAAGCCGTAGTCGGCCTCCGGAGTCAAGAGTCAACAGTTTGACATCGTAGTCATGATGGAATCAGGAGTCAGTTTTCTCCTTTTCACTCATGAGTCAGCTTTTTGGCTGACTTTTATTCCCTTTGTGTTTTTTTTCCAAAATGTACCTTCGGTAAAATATGAAAAAAATTCAATTCGAGGCGGCTGATGAGCAGATGCACAATCCGAAAAAAGCAATCCGCTTTCAATATTCTAAAATGTTTTCATTTCAAGATTTTCTAATTTCGCTCTTCGTTGGGCTCAAATGAAAGAGTGTAATTAGGTACGATGAATTTTCGCCAAAAATTAGGTATGCAATTTAAAAACAGCGTATATTTTTTTCTGTTAGAAAGGCTCGAACCAGAGACGGAGATGATGGTGGAAAGTCGTATTTGTATAACATTTCAGAAAAAATTTTCGCCTGATGTTTTTCAAGTTAAGAATTGATTTTCAAGATTTTCTACAAAATAGGTGCTTGTGAGACAGGATTAAAATACAAATAGCTATAATTGAAATAGTTTTTGATTTTTTTTTTTTTGGGGGGGGGGGAGGAAGATTTTTAATTATTTTGAAATACCTACGTCATACGTGTTTCTATTTGAATATTGCGACAAATGGGAGGGGGGGGGGGTGAAATTTTTACCATATTGTTCTGAGATCTCCACACAATTTCTTAGTTACCATGCAATTATTTCAAAACTTTATGGAATGTGAAATTTTTCCAATATAAATTCCTTGCATTTGTAATCATCTAACTTGTACATTTTCAATAAAATGGTCGTGTTTTCTCGCATCGATCTAAAATAAAATTGAAAAATTGGTATACTTACTTCCTTATTCAAAATACAGTATAGTAATCCAATGAACATCCCTTGGAAGGAATTTAGAAAGTACGCTGCTAAAATGTGCGATCCGAAGTACCACAACGAACTGTCCAGCTTTGGTTCAACGTGACAAAGATAATTGGTAATTCCTAATAAAGGCATCAGTACTAATGTGGCTTTTGTGGTTTTTCTGTAGGTAAAAATTAGCATCGATGAATTCGGTGGGATAACAAGGTTGTGTGGCCAAACAAATGGATTGGGCTGAAGTTGGAAAACATTTGATAAAACATACAATTATAAATTCAATAAAACCACACACGTATCCAAATTGGTCAATTAGGACCGAAGAAATTGACCATTGATTACAATGGCAGATTGAGCCAGGTCTTTGAAAAATATATTTACATGGAGTTTTTTGGTATTTAATTTCAATTTCTCCTCACATTAGCTAGTCGTCTTTTAGATTCGGAGTTCAAGTAATCCTAAGAATGGATTCTGAGGTTCAAAAATATGGATTTCAAATTTCTGAAAATTCGTTCGATGAACATGCCAAATTTTCAAGTTTTGATTCCGTCTTCAAGAATTGAATTTAAAATTTTAATCGAAATAATCTCAAAAATGTTGCCGGAAGTTGAAAAATTAGCCTTGGAAATTTTTTAACATGGATATGTTTTTTCCTCTTGGATGGGGGCTGGGGGAGTCATTCCAAAATTTTTAAGACGCTATTTTAGTGTGGCTAATTCTGGAGAATTTATAATTCTATATTCTATCACGAATTTAAATTTCAATCCAATCTAATTTTTCGACCATAAACTACTGATAGTTTTTTGTGTAATCAATTGATCATCGTATGTACCTCATTTTGTCCAGTTCGTTTGAAACATTACTTCGTAATTTGATGAAAACCACTTTAATAATCATTATCAAATAGATGGTGTTTATCTGTAAATGAATACTGGCGGGTGAAAATTATTTACATCATGATCTGCTTGAATTCGAATTAGAATCCACTTACCATCAAAATGAGTAACTTTGGTCCTTCCAAAATCCAATATGTTGGGTTGTAATTGTAACCCCACCAACAGTGACTTCGAGGTTTCGAGGCCATCATTGCTACCCATATTAAAACAAATATCCCCGAAACGCACCAACCGATGAATAAATAGTATTTTTTGAACGACATCGTTGTGGCGGTTACTGAAATTAACGTCGAATTTTTGTTTTTATTTGTTTGCAGAATATCGAAATATGGTGATAACGGCGTTGAAAACGTCGCGTCGGCTGCGTTGTTGAGAGAAGATCAATTCAAAAGTGGTAAGTTTCATTTCGTATGCAAGTATTATCAAATAGGTTCCTATGCGGTTTTAAGGCGTTTCAAGAAGTCATGAAATTTTTCAACATGCAACTGGAGGTCAATTTATGAAATGAACGATCTTTGACACTCTAAATTTAACCGACCCTGGCATAATGACCTTCCGTTGAACTCGAAGAAATTGTGAAATTTTGATTTGAACAATCAATACAGTAATTTTTTGTTGAATTTTCTAATTTTTTTTTTGGATTTCCATAATTGCAAAGTAATTTTGATGAATGAAAAATGATGACAATAAAATTTGACATTTTTGTAACTTTTCAGCATAACTTTTGTTGAAATTTTTAAAACTGTTTTCGAATTTCAAAAAAGCACCTAATATCTGATAATTTCACAAAAATCCTTTTTAAACATAGTATCTGTAGTAAAAAAAAGCAAGAATTTTCAACGTTTTCCCTCTTTCCTTGAAATTTTTAATCAAAGAATAAAAAAAGGTTGTTTTTTGGCTATGAAAATGGTCAGGTCAGAATTTTTACTTTTCGGATTCGGAGGCATCGTGTTCGTGGCAGAGGTGGCAGCTTTTGTGTTGCATGTGTTGCAACGGCAACACGGCGAAAGTCTGTGGCAACACGGCAAAAATCTGTTGCAACACGTGAAATATGAAAAATCTTTAATTATCGATAACAAGTCCAAAATTATCGATGATCAAGCAATTTTGAAACAGGCCATTTTTCAAGTTTTCATGTGTATTTATTCCAAAATTTTCACCCTCGCTTCGCTCGGGTTATGATAGCGTTTTCAATATTTTTTCAAACAGCCTTTCTTAATAAAGGTCAAAAACGGCCCTTGACCCAAAATTAGTCAAAATGGGCTCAAAAGGTTACTTATAGTCTAAAAAATCCAAAAAATTGGCCTTCTCCCTACCCCCACCCCTTTCAGAATTATCGTACTTTTAATGTCGAAATTTCAACACGCGATATCTCTGGAAGGGGTGGTTAAAAAAAAATGTATACTTTTCAGAAATTATACATCTTGCTGGGTAGTACGAATGAGAATTTTTTGAAAATTTTCGGTTCACATTTTCCCAATTTTTTTCACTTTGAAATTTTCAAAAAATTAAAAAAAAATTTTGAGGGGGTACATGGCTCGAATTTTTTTTAATAGTTCCGCCAGGTGTTCGGGCATCATATATATATTTTTTGAATTCTGAAATTGGGTGCAACATGGTCAAAAAAAACCGTGATTTTTTACTACTTTTTTACAGTAAGAAGCAAGGCATCCCAACTCGAAGTAAAATTTTGAGTCAAAATTGCCATAAATTTAAAGTACACTATAAAAAATTCCATTTCCAAAATTTTAAGTGCTGAAGTGCATTTGAAATTCCAAAATTATTTCATCGATGAAAATTTGATTTGATCAACGAAAAAAGCTGAAATTCAATATACACCATATTTCAGACCTGCCAAATCGATTGTAGGCGTTTTCGAGACATTTCAGGGCTACTAGAAAATTTTAACGATTTTCCAGTTCTGAAGAAAAGCTCATGAAAATGGCCCTTTCAATTGATTCAGAATGTTGACCTTTTGGGCCCATTTTGACCGATTTTGGGTCAAGGGCAGTTTTTGACCCTTGTTAGGAAAGGCTCTTTTACTCAATAATGAATGATTGAAATTGCAAAATTCACCGTTGATAAATTGTAAGGGGGGGGGGGAGGGGTGCGAAGCGACCTCTTATAGGGATTTGATATTCTTGACCGTTCTTGGCAACACGCCTTTAAAATCTAGGCTGCCACCACTGGTTCGTGGTAAAAAAATACTTACAATTTATATATTCTTTTCTTATTCTGTTATTTTTAATAAATTTTTGAGGATTGGGCAAAAAAGAAAAGTATCTATCTAAGTAGATTTTTTGTTCAAAGTGTGTAAGTATAGATGTTCACGTTTATAAAGGCGCTTCTAGTAAACCTTTTATTTTTGGAGTAATCGTTACAAAAAATTCAAAAAATTCTCCTCTCCATAACCTCTATTCGCGACCGACTTCGCACTCAAAATCATTAGTTCATGAGTTAAAGAACAAAAAATCATACAAAATTGGCACATACCTGCTACGGCGTTGTGCAAATGTAATGCTTCGATGTACATCCACATGTACGTGGAGGATTTACAATACTCTAGTATGATGTAGCTGACAACGCACATAGATGACTGAAAAAAAAGAAAGAAATACACCATTGAAGAATTTATGTTGTTCAGAGATTTACTTAATCGTGTTTAGTTTTACTTCAAATTGAAGTATCAAAAATGATATCGCTTTCCCATCATCCCATCCTTCAATTTAGTAAATTTCTATTAAAGCAAAATTGACCTTAGCTTGCAATTTTTTTTTCACTTTGAAACCTTCTTAGAAGTTTTGCCTCGATAGTAAACATTCACAAAATTTTGGATTTCTTTTCTGTTTATTCATGATTTACTCTTCTTCAATCAAATTATGTGGTCTGTGAAAGTAGTGTATTGGTCGTAATTTCACTAAAATATTATTGAAAAAAAATCAAAATTGAAACCTCTTATTAATTTTCCATTTAGTAAGGACATTAGCCCATTAAGGAGGCAAAATTGCAGGAACTTGTGTGGAGTTTTTCAATTCAAAATACGTGTGTTTTTTGCGAGGGAGGGAAGGAGGTGACTGTTGAACAGATTTTTAAATTTTCTTTTGAATTTTTATTCTGGTAGGTAGTTGGCGAACCGCTCTCCGGCTAAACTAATTTGGAATCGATTTGGCAGAACCTTGAGTTCTTCAATTTTTTCAGGATTTGGAGGCAAATTTGCCCTCCTGCTCTTCGATGGTACTCCGAGAGGGGAAATAGATTCGGGATTATACCATTCGGGGTAACTGTAATGGGAAAAATGGGTTTATTAATTTGGGATGATTTTTTTCGGGTAAAAGACGTTCGGGGTTTCAAAATTCGGGTACTTGAATTCGGGTACTTGAATTCGGGAAAATGTCCGGTAACCTTTGTACCGAGCTCGAATTTTTTTCAATTATCAAGAGGGTAGGATTTTTTTACTACAAAAATGTGAAAAAGTGTATTTTTTGACCATCTTGAAAAGTATCATTTAAAAATTTTCGCCCTCGCTTCGCTCGAGCAGTACCATATTTCAACAACTTTGTTTTGAAAATTAACGTTTTTTCACAGATATTTCAGTTGAATATCGCTGATTTTCAATCAATTTCTAATTTGTCGAATAAATCAATAATTTTGAGTGAAAGATCAGTGAAAAGTCGCTGATTTGAAATAACATGAAAAATTAGCAAAAAATTGACCTATTTACGCCAAAATTTAGTTTATTTCGAATTTTTACCAAAAATTTTCGGCCTTGCTTGATGTATTGACATTTTTTTGGTGGGAGGAGGGGGTAGATACAAAAAAGTCGTGCCAAAAGTCGTTCAAAAACGTCAATATAAGTCAGTATTTTTGCTCAACAAGACACCCTGGATACCTCTCTTCTCAGGTTTGTGGAGATTTCTTTCCGAAATGTTTTTGATTCGAAAAAGTGGGAGCAAAATGGGAAAACTCGATTTCATTTTTTATTCCAGTTGTGTAAAATGGATTTTATGTTTGGCTCAGATAGATACAGCTTTCCGTGCAAAATGTTCATTATAGTTGTAAAAAATTGCGAAAAAATACGAATTTTGACTGAAAATGCAGTGAAGAGGCTGAAATTTTCCCCATTTGCTTTTTTTCTTGGCGTAATTCATTTTTTGGTTTTGCTCCGAAGTCCAAATGTTCTAAAATTTTGAATTATTTTGCGGTTCATTTCGTCGATTAGATTACATTAGAATGCCGAAGTTTTGTCGAATGAAAGTCCGCCCGCGCAAAGTTATCTTGAGGTATAGTCGAATGGCGAAATCGAGAAAAGAAGGAAGATTGTTGTCACATCTAATGATTTTGCTATTGATGCTCGACGACGAAAATGCATTTTTAAGACCCGCGTTTAATTTATACCAGAGATAATTTTAGAAAATACACGTTGGTACTTGTTGAAGAATAAGAATTGCGTTTTAGAAATCATAATAACGTTACATTGGTTGAGAATTCACCAAGATTTCATTGTACTGATATCAAATCACCCTAACAATGCAATTTTATCGAGACTTTATTTTTCAATTTTTTGCAATATTTTCTTATTTCGTAGCTTGTCAAGTATGTACTAAAGGAATATTGTTGCTTCATAATTCGCAATACCGTGCAACTCGCGTATCTAACTATCTATGAACTAACTCGAATCACGCAAGGGGAAATTTACCGCAACGAATGAATCGAGCTGTGTATTTAGTTTGGAGAGGTTTAAAAGGGGAATTTGTAATTCGATTTGAGAAGTTTTATATAGACGCTGATGCGGCGATATGCTATAAATTTTTATAAATCTCCGTATATCCAACTATAGAAACGTATTATACTACATTTAGACCTTTTTATTCGCCAAAGGAATTAATTTATTCTTTTAATCATGTGATGTGGCGGTTTGATTGTGAAATTGAGGATTTATCGAGTGTCCGTTTAATTGAGGCTATTTTAAAAGCCTCGAAATCTGTGTCGGGGCAGATGCTCGAATTCATGCATGTGATATACTTTCTATCGCGTTTGCTGGAAATGTTTCATGATTCGATACGGTTTTCTCATTGATGAAAATATCTACTTGTAATGTGGGTATTTTCTCTTTTGAAACGCGATTATGTGAAGATTGGGGCTCAATTTACGTTTAAATTTTTAATCACTGAGCTCGATGGCCTCGTGCTATCAATTTGGAAACAAATCGTGGAATAATGTATTAGTTTAATTAATCCAGCGAAAAATATACTTGATATTTTGTAGTCGTAGATTTTGTTGGTGGGTTTACGTACGATCAACGGAGAAATGAAGTATTGAAATGGAAATTGTTCGCGAACTTTTTCCCCCTCGTCTTGAAAGCGCTGATTTTTCACATCGCTGTACTCTCGAACGACAGTTGAGAAAATAACGAAAAATAGTTGGAAGAAAAAACATGTGAAAATTATCGCGATGGACAGAAATGTTTTAAAATTAATTTTACACCGATTTTTGTTATAAAGTTCTAAAAATATGAGTAGCGAATTTTAAGTTTTCAGTTTTTGGATATACCTAAATGTATAATCCATATGAAATAATGATGTAAAATTTTTATAATGGGGGGGGGCGGGGGATTTGTTGAAATACCCTAAATTCAGTTCAAAAGAAGAGAAAAGTTGAGGGAATTTGAAATTATACTTGAGTTGAGAGTGGGGAGAGGATCTGTTGAAATTTGACATTATCAAAATTGGGTCGAGGTGTGAAGCTTGAATGCAGAAGGAATTTTAAATGAGTTACCAAAATTTTTGTGTTTGTCTCGTACAATTTTATTCATTGTCCTCGATTCAACTTTGAAAACAACGAATTTTAAAAGAAAAAAAAACACGATCGAATGGAAGTACATATGTTACGCCTAATCGATGTAATTGCCTAATTCATGAAATATGCAAAAAAATTGCCTAATGCATGAAATAGGCAATCCGTTGCCGATTTCATGCATTAGGCAAAATTATTGCCTATTTCATGAATTAGGCAACGAATTTGGAGAAAATTTCATCATTTCATGATTTAGGCAACGTTGATTTCAAGTATTGAAATTTTTGTGAATGCAGCAGTTCAAGTCTGTAATGCGAAATATGAATGGATTTGAGTCGTTGGGGTAATTTCAGTATGTTTAAAAAATTTTTAAGCTGTCGTTTTTCAAAGTAACGACAGAAAACGACGGATACAGCATACCTAAAAGTAATTATTTTTTGTCGTTTTTCCAAAATAAAAGAATTTGAGTCGTCGGGGTAATTTCAGTAGGTATGTTTAAAAATTTTCAAACTGTCGGTTTTCACAGAAATGACGGATCCAATATACCTAAAAATGATTAGTTTTTGTGGTTTTTTCAAAATAATAAAAGAAAATTATAATTTTTTTCCAACTTAAAAATTTTTCTTAACGAGGTCGCAATTTTTTTTCAACTTTAAAATTTTGCTGGTCAAAGTCGAAATTTTTTACGAAATTTTTTTTCACTTCAATTTTTTTTGACGTATTCTAAATACTTCTCCAAACTTCAAAATTTTTGTCAAAGTTTCAATTTTTTAACAAGTTCTCAACTACACTGCAAATTTGTAAAACACGCCCAGGAACCCAGGTCAATTCTTCCAAGTCAAAAATGTTTCCCCGACAATTTAAAAAATTGTAACCTTGACAAAAATTTGAAGTTTGGAAAAATATTTAAAAATTAAAACACGTCAAAAAAATTGAAGTTGATTAGAAATTTCGTAAAAAAATTCAGACCTGGTTAAGAAAAATTTTGAAGTTGAGAAGAAATTTCGTAAAAAATTTAAACCTCGTTAACAAAAATTGTAAAGTTGAAAAAAAAAATTCGTAAATAATTTCAACCTTGTCAATAAAAATTTCAAAGTTGAAAAAAATTACGTAAAAAATTTCGACCTTGACAAGAAAAATTTTAAAGTTGAAAAAAAACACGTCGGAGTATTGCAGAATTTGAAAAAAAAATCGCTCACCAACCACCGGAAGGACTTTGCGTAAAAACGAGAAAAAAATTTGCACCCTCCGCCTCCGGTTTACAAAACAAGGTCTCGTTCGTCAGCAACGACAATCATTTCAATGCTTGAAATCAACGTTGCCTAAATCATGAAATTTTCTTCAAATTCGTTGCCTAATTCATGAAATAGGCAATAATTTTGCCTAATGCATGAAATCGGCAACGGATTGCCTATTTCATGCATTGGGCAATTTTCTTGCCTATTTCATGGCAATTACATCGATTAGGCGTAACACATACATAGGTACTTTACTTATTTGCATATTTTTTGGAAGTTATGCAATTTTAAGTCCCTAATTTCTCGATTTTTTCCTATTTTCTCGTTCTCAAAATTCTTTTCTTCTAGTTGAAGCCATTTTCCGCCATTTTTTTCATTTTAAAATATTTCAGTTCAAAAATGATGATTGAAATTCCCGACAAAGGGTAATTGGCCGGGTTAGGGATGAATTCGGCCCTTGCTCCGATTTTCACTCTAACCCTCTTAAGTGGTGCCCCTTGATGTAAAAACATTCTAGAAAAAATTTTGACCCCCTCCTACCCCCTAGTCGCGAAAAGAGTGTTAATCGGAGTATTTTGACATTTTTGACCCACTGAACAGTGAACACGAATATGGGATTTGTTTTTCATTTGGTTTTATCTCTTGCATCAACATCCCCCCCCCCCATGACATATTTAATTACTAATGAATAAATTTCGTGAGGCGCAATAAGATGCCAGAATGAAAATGAGTTTTTGGAAACAAATCCAATCATCGTGTATGCCCTGCTCGTGGAAAATTTTCAAAAAGTTCCTGTTAAAATTCGTGTCGCGCAATATTGTAGGTATCCCACGAGCACGGTTCAATGTCAAAGGCATAACAATTTGACATACGTATTACGTATGCACTGTGACTCTATCTAAAATCGGAAACATTCCAATTTCTGACTAATTTTGGGTCGTAGAATAAGAATATCGCATTAATTACTTTGCGTTTTAATTTTTTTGTTCAAAAGACTCGCTTTAAACTTGAAAATGGTGAACGTTCAGGGAAGAAATGGCCAAATGAAAAAAAACAATCTCATATTCTTATTAAGTGGGTCAAAATACCCCGATTAACACTCTTTTCGCAAGTGTTTCACTTGAGCAGATCTCAAAAATCACCTTTTTCCAGCTTTTTACCATGAAAAATCAGTGAAAGAAGTAAATTTTGAAAATTCAAGCAAAACGCTTCCAAAACGGGTGTCTATCGGGGTATTTTGATCTGCTGAACACGAATTTATGGTATTGCTTTTTTCATTTGACCCTTTCTTTCTGTATAAAACGCTAAAAATTTGAAAAATCTGCTAAAATAACAACTTCCAAAACGGGTGTCTATCGGGGTATTTTGATCTGCTGAACACGAATTTATGGTATTGCTTTTTTCATTTGACCCTTTCTTTCTGTATAAAACGCTAAAAATTTGAAAAATCTGCTAAAATAACAACGTTTCTGTACGGTTTTTTGCATTTTTCGACCCTTAGTTCAAAGATTCGGTCAAAACCGAATACACAGCGAAATTCTATGTACATAAAAAAACACGTTTTTTTTAGTAATTTTTCCGGGGGTGATCGCTCTTTGACTATAAGGTTTTTTTACGATTGAAAACTTCAAATAGCCGAAAAAACATGGAGAAGTGCACTAAAATTTTTGAATAAAATATCACAAATACACCTCTACGACACATAACTTTGTGCCAAAGAACAGAAAATTTCGTTCACTTCCGTTGAAATTGAAAATCAGCCAATAAAATGGCCATATCTCCGATAGGGAGGGGGTAGGAGGGGTCAAACATTTTTCTAGAATGTTTTTACATCAAGGGGCACCACTTAAGGGGGTTAGAGTGAAAATCGGAGCAAGGGCCGAATTCACCCCTAACCCGGCCAATTACCCTTTGTCGGGAATTTCAATCATCATTTCTGAACTGAAATGCATGTTTTAAAATGAAAAAAATGGAACGCTTGCAAAAAGGGCGTCTATCGGGGTATTTTGGCCTGGATGAACACGAATATGGTATTGGTTTTTTTATTTAACCTTTTCTTTCTGTATAAAACGCTAACAATTTGAAAAAGCTGCTAAAATAACAACTTTTCTGTACGGTTTTTCGCATTTTTCGACCCTTAGTTCAAAGAATCGGTCAAAACCGAATGCACAGCGAAATTCTATACATAAAAAACACGTTTTTAAGTAATTTTTCCAGGGGTGGTCGCTCTTCGATTATAAGGTGTTTTTTACAATTAAAAACTTCACTTCCAATAGCCGAAAAAACATGGAGAAATGTACCAAAATTTTTGAAAAAATTATCATAAATACACCTCTACGAAATGTACCTTTGTGCCAAAAAAACAGAAAATTTTCGTTTACTTCTGTTGAAATTAAAAATTCTTGGCAGTCAGCCAATAAAATGGCCATATCTCCGATAAGGAGAGGGTTGGGGGTCAAAAAATTTTCGGGAATGTTTTTACATCAAGGGGCGCCACTTTAGGGGGTTAGAGTGAAAATCGGAGTGGGGGCCAAATTCACCTCTAACTCAGCCATACCCTTTATAAAGTTCAAGCGAAATAAACTTAATTTCTATATCTATAGTTTTTTTCAAAAAATTAACAAGACAAAAACGTCATTTTGTTTTAAAATAAACTCGATATGTCGGGAGTCAAGAAGGTTCCATAGGCGCACCCAAGCGGGGGCTCAGGGGGCTCGGCCCTCCTCCTAGGCCCGGAAAAAATAATTTTTTGCTTCAAAAATGAGAAAAAAGTCAACTTTTTCGCTCTCCAAAGTATATTTTTTCAAAAAATTTTCGCCCTCGCTTCGCTCGGGCAGTATTTTAATGCTTTCATTTCCAAACTTGACAATTTTTGATTGATTTTTCAGTCAAAAATCACCAAATTCTCAATAAACTCTCTCTTTGTCAGAAAAAATTGGTGATTTTTGATTGAAATATCAATGAAAAATGACTCAATTTGAAATTTGACCCCCTCTCCAATTTTTTTTTCAAATTCTGAGCCCCTCCCTTAATTAATTTCTGAGTGCGCCTATGGAAGGTTCAATTTTCAAAGGGATTAAAACAGTTTCTAAAATACTATACCTTAGGGTGGCACTTGTATACATGGGCGAAATTTTTTTTTCAGTTTTCATTCGGGGCAGGGCTGGAATTTGTTAGACTACATCCCAGCATAGTGTAAAAAAAATTTCAGCTCGATTCATCAACGTTAACACGTGCCCTACCCGCCTTGAAGTTTGAAGTTGCACATTAGCCCGTGTTTCAGCGTTATACCCACGACGCGCCGTGAGGATTCGCGATAAGCGGGCAACAAACATGATTTAGTGAAGCTGGGAAGAATGAAGTTTAAAATACCTAAATTGATTGTTGATGGGTTACTGGGTGGAGGGGGAAGAGTCGGAACTAAAAAAACTTCAGAATTTAGGTTAAATTTTCTCTGCACGGTTCTAAGGAATGTAGACTCGACTTAATAACAATCCATTTTCACGGACTATTCTGATTTTTTCTCCTCTGAATTACAAAAATGGATTTTATTCAAAGCAATTTAGTACAAAGGACATTCAGAACTAACTGCCTCACAGTGGGCTAGAATGAAAAAAAATACGTGCATATCCTGTTTTGAAAAAATAATGACTCAGCACCCGTTAAAACCCTGGAATTCATATGTAAATGTTGACGTAGAATCAAAATTTCAAGCCAGTTTTTATCTTCAGGCCCCATACGAAGCGGTACTGAAATCGAATGTGAAAAAAATCGAATAATATCGTGTTGGGTGTCAGAAATCTAGGTTTACTGGGCTAAAAAAGACGATTTTTGGGGTTGTTTTATTGTTTGGTCCCTTTTGGAGCCATGGGGAGTATTATTGAATTCAAATCTTTGAGAAATTATGTACTATCAAGATAGGTATTAAAATCTTGGTTCTCTGGTTCAAAAAATACAATTTTGGGGCTATTTGATTTTTTATTCTACTTGGGGTGGGCGAACTTAGTTTTTTAAAAATTGGTCAACATCAAGTCTGGTACCTAAACGCGAAAATCTTGATTTTCTGATTCGAAAAATAAGATTAAAAAGTTATTTTGGAATCTTTTTTCAAAATTAATTTTTTTAATTAAATTTTTTCAAAGATTTCAATACCAAATGAAACATTTTTAAACAACTCCCAAATCACAATTGTCAGACCGGAAGATCTATATTTTAATACCAAACTTGAAATAATCTCATTTTTATAGGAGTCGATATGATAAAACTTTTTCAAATTTGAATTCAGTAATTCTCCCCAAGGCTCCACAAGAGTAATATGCCATAACACCGTAGAATTCGAAAGAGAGACTGATTCAGGTATCAGGTTGACAATTCGATTTTTCTTACTTCGAACATGTCTACAATCAATCTGTTTATAAACTCACCTCCAAAGTGATTTTCAGTTTTGGTCAAATGCGCGTGTTTTTTTGCATTCTAGCCTATTGTGTGCTGATTTTTTTGGAAACGGCAACACTTCAAAAGAGTAAAACAAAGGCAGAATCGTGTGAACTATCATATGTAGAACTCGTTTGAGTCAATTTAAAGGCTGAAGTTCTGAAAACGTGATGATTTTCACCTCCAAACAAGCAAAGAAGCAAAATTCATTGAAAATTTAGGTCTTCGAGGAAATTTCTTGAAAGATCCCTCTTTTTTCATCCATTCCAGCCCCTGCCCTACAAAAAAGGTTCTGGTTGCGCTGCCCTTGGTGACAAAGAACTCAGCTCAATTTCAGGTCATTCACAATTTCAGAAAACAGCATGGGTGTAGTAAATTGACAGATTTCAAGTCGTAAACTTTTCAATTTTAATGTTGATTGAAATTTTAAAAAAATGTTGTTTTAATCTAAATTCTGAAGTTGTTTCAGTTCGGACCCTTCCCCCCTCCACCCAGTAACCCACCAACAATCAATTTACGTGCTTTATACTTTACTTTTCCCAGCGTCACTAAACCATGTTTGTTGCCCGCTTATCACGAATCCTCACGGCGCGTCGTGGGTATAACGCTGAAACACGGGCTAATGTACAACTTCAAACTTCAAGGCGGGTGGGGCACGTGTTAACGTTGATGAATCGAGCTGAAATTTTTTTTACAGTAAACTGGGATGTAGTCTAACAAATTCCAGCCCTGCCCGGATCGAAATTCAAAAGTTGAAAAATAAGTGCCACCCTACTATACCTAGTAAAATGTTGTGAAATAAGGGGATTAGTTCAGTTCGTGAGTATAGATAACGCCTTCGACATTGACGAGAATTTTTACTCGAATTGGATAATTATATTTTACCGCAATAAAAATATTGTATGATATTTTCGTACTTCTAAAAACTCAATTAAAAAATTTCCAATTCAACGATATCTTCTTTGGTACATGAATATTGAATGGTGAGAAAAATTGAAAAAATAACTGTAGGTACTCACCGAGCCGTCGATTCCGATATTCGACGGTATAAGGTCAGTACCGTTGATTATTTGATCTATGCAAAGTATCAGCTTCACCGATACGGATCCAATCACAGCGAAAAATAGGTGTATATGAATACGCGTTCTTTCGTTTCTCAACGTTCTTCGTTTCGAGAATGATTGTAGAGAATATGGAAAATGGAACACAATTTAAAATCCTGACCATGATTAAGAGCGTAATTATACAAATCATAATAATATTGGAATAATCCTGCCAAACTTACCGAAATAGGTAATAAATAGTAAAGCTCAAACATAATACTACAAATGAGGCAGTCAGACCGATAATCTCGAGTTTTCTGATCATTTTGACGATTTCCATTTTCATCTGAGAAAATTTTCCATATCACGTTTGAAAATAATATTTGAAATAAATCAAGGTTAGAATTCTGCGGATAAAAGTAACCGAAGGTATAATTTTACCCGGAATTCCTCGGCCGAAATATTGCTGAGCTGTTGAACCAGCATCATTATTTCATTGGTTAAACAAACCGAGTAATTAGTCCAATTCGCGAACTCTTCCCATTCGCCATCTTTATTGCAATATTTGCTCACTTTTTCTACATCGCAGAAAAATTTTAAAATATAGTACGAAAATCAATCGATGAATTCTTTCAAAGGGAGAAATTCTTACTTGTAGGATCACTTCCCTTCATCTCAGGGCATTGTTTTTCAACTAGAGTATTAGCTTTGGTCGGCGCCCAGCATTCAACATTGTCCCAAGCCCAATCGCAAAATGTTTCTGGAAAAATGACAAAGTAGGAGAGTTGTAGCGTGTGAGATTTTCAAAAATACCTAATTGAAGACGTGTGAAATTGAGATCACTTACCATTTGCCAAGAACGAATGCGTAGTATTACATTGATCCATATCGCGTCGAAGGCGAATTTCTTCGACGGTTTATTATTCCTGTAAACAAATCATAAGCATGCTCAAATTGAGAGAAGTTCGCTGTTGTATTACTGTGCGGTAATTCTGCAAAATTGAGGTGACAATTTGAATTGAAAATTAGTCGAAGAAATTACGATATTCGTTCTCTCGATTAAAAAAAAAATACCAATTTTAATATTAATTTTCTCTCCATAAATACCGCTGCCATGTATCGAAGTTGGGTATTTTTACCAGTCGGGTATTTTATTTTTGATTAAGAACGTTCTCGGTATTTTAATATAAATATATGGAATATAATCAGGCTTCTCAAAAATTATCATTTCTATCGACAAGAAGCCCGTAAAATTTTACTCATTAAGAAAGCGGTACCTACGTTATTAATTAAGGTAACAAAAGGCGAACTCGAAGCCAACTAGAGAATCTCGTCAGCATATTTTGTACTTATTGTGGAAACGTACAAGGTTCAAGTCGTAAACATTCGAAAAATGTAGTGAATGCGTGGTCGGAAGTAAAAAGGGTAATTTTTTGAACTTCGAAAAAATGAAAAGTCTGTTGATAAAGTTACTGATTCCTCGGAACATATTTCGATGGAAATTTTGAAATTGTTTACAGAAATCTTAGAGATTAGTTCGAAATGGGTCTGTCTATTCTCACACGGAATGAATAACAAAATTACCGAACTATGCGCGACGTCGTTCATTTTATTCGTTATCATCATTGCTACATTGTTCATCATTCTCATGATCTCACCTTTCTTAGAATTTTAATTTTTTTCAGCTTTTGAAATTTTTTCTGATAATATAATTTTTTTTTCAACTCCTCCAATAAATTTTTTCCCCCGCTAAACTTCTTTAAAGTTTTTTGAAAATACCAAAACTTTTTTTCATTCTCTTCGATTTTTATTTTTGCTAAAATTTTCATTTTATATTAAATATTCACTTGAGTTAACACTGTGAAATCTTATTCTTTGATCTTAAAATTTTTAAAAACTTGACATCTTCTCGATTTTTTCTCACATTAAATTTTTAAAAAAATTTTAAGCCAATTTTTTTACTCTAAAAATTTTAGAGCTGGAAAGTATTTTTAGAAAAACATTTGAGCTGAGCTAAAAAAAATTCAAAGGTGTAAAATTGAACTTTGAGAAATAATGTAGGGAGTAAAAAAAATCGAGAAAAAATTTCCAGAGTTAACAAATGAAAAAATTGAAACTATTCTGAGAATCTAAAAAAAATTTGGGTTGAAAAATTGTTCATTTCGTTTTCAAATTTTCAAATATCTTACGATTACGAAGTTACAACGGGACGCCTCGAGATCAGTTGTAAAGTTGCGAGTCGAGCGAACGATTTACATTTTGTTGTTCATTCCGTGTGAGAATAGACAGACCCGTTAAGAATGTGTTGAAAATATCCTTAAAAGAATTCAAGTTGCATTTGAATAATTGAAATTCTATTTAAAAAATGGTTTAAATAATTTCGAAAATCGAAATGTTTTTCGATTTTTTGGCACATTTTCGAGTTATTGAAAACCGTTCGATCTATTTTGACCAAATTTTTTCCACTTCGTCGTTCCATCGCGTTACAGTGGGCCAGAAGATCCCCAAAAGCTTGTAATTCTATATTTCAGCACCGGTGTTGAAATATTCGCGAAAACCCATTTTCCTGTACAATTTTTATACTTTGGAAGTCGAATTTGGGAATTTTTAAAATTTTTCTCGAGTTACTGATGATTTTTTTTAGTTGTGAGAAGATTGTGAGGGTGCCGCTATCCCATGTGAAGGTATTATGAGAGTTCCTCAATTTCATTTTTTCAACTCCGGCTACTTGCACTCCTGAAAAGAGGAGTGTGCAGAGGGTTAAGAAATGTTTAAACTCGCATCAAAAATCTGAGTTTTTTAGAAAGTGTGTAAAAATGAGGGTGAGAAAGAGGTGAAAATATAATAATTTACATAAGGGAACCGGTGGCAACGTCCACCAACCATCGCCGAATAATTTGTCATTGTTCAAACATCTAATTTTGACAATAAATTACTGTAAGTTTGAGTATTCAACTTCCTCTCATCACCAAAACAAAAAAAAAAAATGTTATTTTCGTGCATACTTCAACCCAGAGGAATTTTCGAATTTTATTTTTTATTTTTGCAACAGTGAGAAAATGATAAAAAAATTGAGATTTTTTCACCAAATTTTATTCAGGTACAACGCACATACATCTGAGGTGGATGGTAATAGATTAAAATAAAAGTATAATTTTTAGGAAGAGGAGTACTAAAACCTTCAAAATCATTATTTTTACTGCCTTAGTTGATTTTACAAATTTTTTAGGAAAATTTTTGATATTTTATTTGAAAATTGAAGCACAAATATGATACCTATTCTGAAAAAATATGTATCACATGAAATTCAATCGAAGCATGTTTTATTTCATATTAATATGAAATAAATCCTCACTTCGCTCGGGCTCGTAAATTTACACAATTTTATTTTCAAAATGATGGTATGAAACTTCTTCCTTTCCCAGCCTAGGCAATTAATATTTTCAAGTGAAAAAGATTATCTTTCAATCAAAGGACTCGTAATGATCTCGATTGCAATTTTCAAAAATGTTTTGATTTTTTGGAAAGAAATCAGGAACGAGTCCATAGATATTGTTTTTTTTTTTTGAAAGTCTAAACAAAACACGGAAAAAAGCACAAATACCTACTTTTTTTTCGAAATAATTATAAAAACTCTTCTCTTCCATCTTAAACAATGATATATTTTGAAACAGAAAAAATTTGTCCTAGAATGAGTTTGAATTTTGGAGGGGTACAGTATTGAAAATATTTGAAAAGGTCATGCTGAAACTTCTTCCAAGGTTCTTCTAAGGTATTTCTTTTGGGGGTTGAGATTTTGTTAGACACCCTGTGGCGGTATAGGGAGGAAATTTTATTAAAATCATAGTCTTATGCCATTTTTAAGTGATTTCCGGTCAATTATTGTTGAATTTCTGTTGCAATAACATTATAGGCGATTTTTCAACTGCGAAGTAATTTTGGAAATGGAAAAATTGTTCGGGTTGAAAATACTAAAATAAGACGAATTGAGTAAAAAATCTGATGTTGTGTAAGGGTGATTATGGCCCTGTCCGAGATTATTGGGAAATAATCTTGGGCTATGGTGTGGTGGCAACCCTGCGAGCAAATAGTGGTTGATCGACTCGCGATTCAATCTGCGATCGATCGAATCAGTCCTTTCGAAATCTCCTCGACAGCTAGGTCAGGCTCAGCACGGTTTTAAGGCTCAGGTCTCGCGCGTGTTTCACCTCGTAGGCTAAAGCAGTTTGTCGAAATTGCAATTAATTCGTAGTCGCCTCCGAATTTGCTATTTCTCTTCCTGCGTACCCCGAAACCTCGCGCGGTCCACACGTTCAGCGTAATTCGATATCGCGAGTTAATTGTTCCGAATTAATACGCGATAATTTAGACTAATCGTTCGCGATAATTACTTTGTATTTTTACGCCGCTTGTACTCCTACTCGCGCCCAAATACAACATTATCGCCTACACCCGTTCAGAAACTTGTGTCCTTTATTTTACCCAAGCTGCGAGTCCGGCCTTCCGTCCGCGCAGCCCAGCCAGAAATATAGGTACACGATAATACGTCGCGCCAAATTCGGTTATTTACGCCGCTCATCTTGGTGCCGTCGTCGGTTCTCTCAGCGCCGCTCTGTGCTCGTCGTCAAAATCATCAGCTGAAGAGCCACATCCGGACACATCGCTGGAACCGCCGCAGCCACCAATATCACCCGGCAACCCCGAATTTGGGCTCCGTACGCGACAGTAAAGAAGGGCCGGGGGCAGCCCATCGGATCCACTGCCCGGAGCGTTCAACTCCCAAGCTCCCCGTGATCGTGCGAGATACGGCCGCGAGATATTCCCATCTTTACATATTGGCGCCCGAACCACGCGTGTCTTAATTTATGCCTGCAGATCGCAACTGCATAGGCCACTAAAAGCGGACAGCGGGGCCTTAATTGGCTAAAAACGGAACCCTTCGAAATTAGCTGTGCGACCAGCCAAATTTCACCCTTTGGTATGTACGTAAATAGCCTGAAAAGAAAAATATTAACGTAAAATCATCAAACGTGAATACTTTTCATATTTTTCCATCTATTTCTAACGTAAAAATTAAAATTTTCGATTTAATATGTCATAAAAATTCGAGTTTCGATCTCTAAATTCGTAAAAAATCCAATTTTCGATCTCTAAATTCGATAATTTATTCAAAAATCCATCTTATTCAGTCAAAAAGAAAATATATTTACGTCCTAAAAAATCGTAGATAAATTTTCGCCAATTTTGATATATTACATCTCAAAATTTAAATATTCAGAAAAATATCCATTTTCAAACAAAATTACTTTTTGTTTTTCGGTTTAGCCCAACCTGATTAATTCTTTTTCCCTCTAAATTCGTAACAAAGCGCAAATGGTCAAGTAAAATTTCCCGATTCAGATCCAAGGTTGTACCATCTCATTAAAATTCAAATCCTTTTGAAATTTGATAACAAAAAACGATCCAAATCTTAAGTCAAGGTACAATCTTACAAAGGCACCGCCGATCATTAATATTATTTTTTAGAAAATCCGGCCCATTAAATATCAAAATTTGACAGTTCGGCACACTTTCAATTCTTTATTTTAAATCTTATTCTTTAGAAAACAAAAATCAACTAGACATTCTGTCTACATTTCGGCACATTATTTCTTCCGGCCTATTATTTTCAAAACTTTTTAAAATCGATTAATCAAATATAACCTGTCACAAAACGTTTCGATTTCCGGACCAAACAATACACCTTACGATCACATTTTGGTACGCAAAAAATCACCCCATTATTTTCCAAAACGATTAAACAATCAATAAATTTCCGACCAATTCTTACATTTTCTAAACGTGTCAATCAAAACCAAAAAAACCGTTTCGATATTCCGCTCCAAATTTCGCACTTTTGATCGCATCTTAACCTACTTTCGTATCAATTCACAGCCTCATTAAAATTCAATTCTTTTGAAAACAGAAAACCAACGGAAATAGGATACAAACGTTTTGACATTTCCCATTATTCTTTTCAAAAAATCTGTCAACTCAAAATCAATTAATTATCTAAATTCTCCAAAATCCTTTGTACTTTGTAAATCTAAAATATAACTTTTCGGACCATATAAAATCATCCCATTATTTTAAATTCACGAATCCCCTACTTGACGGCTATTACCAAAGACCCCCATAATCCCTTTTGCGCGAAAAACGTAACGACCAAGGAATCATCCAAGGTCAATTACGAAAAAATCGTGTCGCTTTCTCTTTTAATAACGCCGCCGATTCCTACAAAAAATCACTGGCGTCTTCACCCCATTGAATTAAAAGGAAACGACACAAATAAACGGTCGGCTGGAACCATTCAGCCAATTACTACCGGACCGAATTCCAACACATCGCATCAAGGGAAACCGGACTACGACAATACCGATTCATTTCAAACACAAGCTTACGCACCTTGTGAATAAACCTCGAACACGTCATCTCAGAAGCAGCCAACGGACGCAAATAGGCAGCAACGGAAGCCTACCCAAGCTACCTACTTCATCACGTAAACTGCTAATCTGAAATTTTTTCTCAATTACAGCGCTGCAATTACTAATAATTACAGCCTAGTAAACATTCCCCTGTCTACTTTCTCCTGTTTCTCCTTACTTTCCCTTTCTCTCCTCCTAAATACCTTGAAATACTGCAATCAATAATTTTGAAAATTGCGACAGTACGTGGTACAACGACAACTGCAATTTTCAGCGATTTTGATACGCAGTACTTTCCTCGACCTCCCCACTGAGACGGCACGAGCTATACGGCAACTTCAGTGTACCATCCTTTTACCCCCCACAAATATTTTCAATCCGCTGCGACAGTACGTGTAAAACGACGACTGCAGCTATTAATTCAATTTTTTATTTCAGCTTTTCGACCCCAGCTACAACAGCACGTGTATATCGGCGACCGTAGCTTCAAAATTTTCTTCTTTTCAAATTTCCGCGACCTAGAAAATCAAAATTTAAATCAAATCATACATCAAAATTTTCGAAATTAGTTCAAAAATAGGATAATACCTACCTAAAAAAAATATAGCACGTTCATACACGACTGCTACTTCAAAATTCTCTTCTTTTCAAATTTTTTCGACCTAAAAAATTAAAATTTGATTAGATACAAAATCAATCAAATATCTAAATCGCGAAATAAAAAACTGAAAATTCATAAATCCGCGACGCGTAAATCAAAAATGAATCCACCTGATTCACCTGTCACCCCGAGGCACTCCACAAGAGCCTCAACTTCGATTTACAAAAGACCACCAACCACGCTCACGGTACCCACGACTTCGAAAACAAAAAGGAACTTAAATTCAACTTTTGAAAAAGAGATGAATATTCCTAAAAATCCACCAATAGGATCGTTTGAAAATGCTCCACCTCCTTTCGAGGCAGGAATCCAAAATCTGAGTGCGGACGCCACCCCGCAAGTCTCTCCCATACTGGAAGACAATAATGCGTCGTGTGCAGATCCGACTCAAAACGATCTTTCTGTAATTACGAACCCGTTAGATAAGACTATCATACCCACCGAAAATGAACCCAGTGTTCAAAACTCGTTGACAAATTACGTACCTCAAGTGAACAGTGGCTTAGCTCCCTTCACCTACGAAAATCGTAATAATGGCGCCTTCCAGCTCCCTACTGTCAATGTACACCTCATTAACCCTATAACTAACCAACCTAACGAAACTCAAACTGAACATGTTGAATCTCAACCAACTGTAACTGAAGCTCAACAAAATACTGAAACTAAAACTCAACCCATAACTGAAACCACGTCTGAACCCCCCCTTGAAGGAACCGACTTACTCCAAATAAGGGAGGCAATAAGGACGACCCAAAATAACCAAAAAACTTACGAAAATTACATAAACTCGAAAATGAACGACGTCGAAGTAAAATTTGACGACATAAGAATAAAAAACGAGGTGGCAGAGAAGAAAGTCGAAGCTGTAATGGCACACGTGAACCATTTAGTACAATTTTCAAACGAGGCACGACCTGAATTAGACAAAATTCCCCAAATTGCGAACATTGTAAATAGACAAGCTGATAGACTCGAAGAAACGGCTGCTCACCTTTTGGAAAATCAAAACATAAATTCATTCAAAATTCACAATTTACAAACTCGAGTCTCTCATATCGAAAACTATGGTCCGGTCCCAAGCCAAAATTCGGACATGAAAAATTTACCCCTAACCATTCGAGCGCTCACTGATGGTGGTATCGTATTCAATTGGGACAACCGCCATCACCCTTTCGATTTCATTGATAAATTTGAAAAATATTTAAGAAACATAAAAATGAATGGGTACGCCAAATGCCATCTATTTCGAGGCTGTATACAAATTCCCAACAAGAAAATTTGGCTCGAAACCCAAGACAAAATTGAGTGCTACGAAACCCAACGTGAAAATTTTATAAAAGAATTTTGGAACAAACAAGCCCAAAGGCAAACTCTTGAACATTTTAGACTAAAAACGGTAGTCCAGACCAACAGTGATATAGCCAACCTGTGTATAAAATGGCACGACACCTTAAACAAAATTTATCTTTTGACCACAGAAAAGAGGTAATATCTGAAATGCTAGAAAAATTACCCTACGAAATTCATTGCAAATTTTCGATTTCGGAACAAACTAACTTATCTGAATTTATGCAAAAAATGCAAGAAATTGCATTCTCAATCGATGGGGATGAAACTAGACTCAAGTTTACAAAATCTAAACAATCTAGATACCCCCAACAAACATCTACCGCGAAAAGGCCATATGAAACGAATATACGGCCTGGAAATAATGACAAAAATAAATTTCCTCAACAAAATCGTATCTATAGGATACCCAAAAAACAATATGAGGAAATGATGAAGAAAAAACAGAATGACAACTCGATTCCCAAAAATAATGACAACCCCAAATTTGACAAAAAACCAAAATCGACTTCGAACCCCGTACCACCTCCGCCACCCAAATCAGAGAATCCACCGGTCAATAAAATCGACGAGGAATTACACATCGCCGATATAAGCGACGACGAATACGTATTATACCAGGTGGACTCTGAATCAGCATCTGAAGGGGAGGGGTCGGGAAACGAAGAAGACTAGGTGGTAATGGGCAACCCCCTAGTCCCGCTATAAAGAAACCACCCCCTGATCTTCCGATACTCGATGAATACGAGCCCATAGGGGATGGATTCGCCCATTTTATCGGAACAATGAGAGCAAAAGACCGACTTAATCTACCCCCCTACCTAAAAGGACAAATTTCGATGTCAAATTTAATACAAGCTTTGACTGACGCGAAGCTTACTAAAACAAAAGTACTACTTTGCATAGGTCAACGCGAACTAAATTACATGAAAATTCCCTACGAAGCAATTCATAAAATGCTTCTCAAAATTTTAAATCGCATTTTTGAAATGGGCGCAACAAACATCATTTTGCTTTTCCCCCTCCTAAAACCACGCAAACCTGATGACCGAAACGTCAGTCTGCGTAGATACATTCGATTCAGGCAAATATATGCAAAATTCACACAGGATAGACGCATCACATTTTGGCGACGCCCAGCAGAATTTTTTATAAAGCAAGAGGTATCGGAGACTTTTGCTGGAAAAACATTTCAAAGGCCCGCCGCAGATAAAAATCTGAATATGATTGCGGACAAATCAAAATTCGTTTTCGCAGAAAAAATTCAAACATACTTTATGTCCATCAAAACATATCCTGACATTTTGAAAATTTTAAAAGAAGATTTTGACGACCTAAATAAAACAAATCAAGAAACTGACATCAAGGGCCCAGTAAAACAAATTTTCGACTCAAATTCAAAAGCTTTCGAAGAACTCATGAACCCCAACAATTTTTCATTTAAGCCCGAAAAAATTTTACCCCCTCCCAAATATGAAAGAATCAAAACATCTATAACAAAAATTCAGGAAAACCCGCAGAAATTTAACCCAAATCATGACAATTCTCCCACCCCGGACATAAAATCAAAATTTTCGGACCCAAATAAGAAAATGCGACCATATCAAAAAATCAAAGCTCCCTTAAATCACATCGAAAAAATCGACTCCGATCAAAATTTAGAAAAGGACCTCCAAAATGAAACTTCTGAAAAACTCACCTCTTCGGATAAAATCTCCCATCCAAATTCTGACAAAACTTTCGATCTCTCGGACTCCTCCGACTCTGAAACAGAAAAAGAAGAAAACCAAAGATTAAATACCATCGATGCAATTGACAACGTAAATAAATTACAACACAAAATTGACCCAATGATAAAAAATCAAATAATTTCGGAAAAAACTGAAGACCCCACTTGTGCTATACCTTTATTGATCGAGACCAAAACATACGCGGCACAATTAGACACAGGTGCCCTCCCCAACGTCCTCTCTCATGGTACAATAGAATTATTGACTCGAAACTGTCCCGAATCGGTAAAATACATCCCTTTATCCCGACCTGTAAACTTGAAAGTCGCCGACTCACGAATCGTACGTACTATGACACATCTTGTACAAGTGACATTTCAATTCGGCGACATCGTAATGTCAATGCCTTTCTACGTAATCGACATAGCCTCCCCCCTCTTCATCATAGGCAGGCTATCTATGAAAATCCTAAAAATCGAAATGAATCAAGGCGAAAGCTACGCTCATTGTACGCCAAATGGGGCAGAATATCGCACCATTTTACCATTTTTAACAACAGATGAATACCAAGGGGTAGAAACATTTGCAATTGAGGTAGAAAAAGAGTTTGAGCATGAAAATGCTCAATTATATTACACAAAGACTCATATCGCCAAATTCACACAACTAGACGATGACGAAAAAGATAACGGCCCTGAATTATTTTGCAAAAAATTACGAGCTGATCTAATGGACGCCATACAAAAGGGATGGATCACCCAAAATGAGGCTGATGACGCCTACAATCAATTAATCTTATTTTCTGACTGCTTCAGTCGCTATCCTGGCAAATATACTGGCGACGAAGTACATTTCAAATTTATTGACGGAAACGGACATCGTGAAAAATGGAGAGGTGAAAAATACAAACCTTCTCGAAAATTAATGGTCCAAATTAAAAAAGCCATCAAAATAATGCTGGCACTCAAAATCATCCAACCTTCAAAATCACCTTATATAAATACAACTGCTCCCGTTGTGAAAAAGAATGGTGAAATACGTTTGTGTCTAAACGCAGACGAACTGAATACCTGGCTGGAAAGACTCCTTACCGAGCCGCGTGAAATCGAAGGTATTATCCACGGCACAAATGCTAAGTGGTTTAGTACACTTGATTTCGTATGCGGATTTTGACAACTGGTCTTAAGCGCCGAGTCAAGACAATACACTGCGTTTCAAATAGACGGTCAAGTCTATGAATTTCTCCGAATGCCCTATGGAATAAAAACGGCCTCGGCGGAATTCATAGAAATGATGAACAAAGTATTTCCCGACGACATCGAGGGCGTACAAACTTTCGTAGACGACCTACTTATCACGGCTGAAACATTCCAAGAAATGCTAGAAAGAATAAAGAAAGTACTTTTGAAAATTAGGGAAAATGGCCTGAAATTAAATCCCACAAAAACAAATTTATTCAAACAAGAAACTCAACATCTCGGCTATACTTTGGCAAAAAATGAAATTGGAAAACAATCGGAAAAAATTCAAAAATTTGAGGCCTTCAAACAAAAATATACCAAAAAAGGAATTTTTAAGCTCTCGGAAATCAAACACATTCAGACCCTCACAGGCTTAACTGGCCTTTACAGACGATTTATTCCAAATTACCAACAAATTTTGGCACCTATTTATAAATTAACCGAAAATAACGTTCCCTTTGTATGGGGCCCAGAACAACAAGAGGCCTTTAGACAGCTCGAAGCAGAATACAAAAAAGACTTTAAATTAACACCTCCGGATCCAAAATATGATGTATATTTGGACACCATGGTAACTGACGACGCAATGAACGGTGTATTATATCAGGTTATCAACGGCGCCGAAAATATACTCATGTTTACGAGTTACGCTTTTAGACCCCATCAAAAGAAATACACGATCGTAGACAAAGAAATGCAGGCACTAGTAACCACCATACAAAAATTATCTTTTTGGCTCCATGGACAAAAAATTCACATTCGATCAAATTTGAAACCTGTAGTCCATAAATTCGAGACCCTAATGCATACACACCGTAAGGCGGCAGGCTGGATCACCGAATTAAATGGCTACGACCTTACTTACGACCTAAAATCCAAAAAATCACTTTATAAAATTTCGGCCCCCGAATTAACCCTTTGTGCAATCGAGGCCCCCTTAGAGGCCCTAGTCCACCACATCGACTGTACCCAAATTCAACCCTACGCTGTCGAATTTTCGGAATGCTCAATAAAAGACCTATTTTATTATTTAGAAGAAATTCACACTTTTCAAAAAGAAGACCCTGCTTGCAAGAAAATCACAGAACTTTTGGAAAAAGACCCTCAAAACGTAAACAAAATTATAAAACGACAGCTTGCCTGTGGCAAAAAATACAAAATTGAACAAAACGATCGAAAACAAAATATCCTATTAAGAACCTATGAGGACGGCAGTGCAGTACCTGTATTGCCAAAGGACCTCTTTTATGACGTCGTAGATTATCTCCATGACGCGTATGGACATGTAGGTCCAGGCAAACTTGAATTAATTTTCAAACGCCTGTACTACTATCCAAATGCAATGAAATATATACGCGAAATTTCCAACGCTTGCATAATATGCAAGGTAAATAAAAACTACGCCATGAAAAAGGTCCTAGAATATGCCCAAATTGAAGCCTACTCCATCGGCGAAGTAATATCAGTCGACCTCTACGGCCCAATTACCAATCCCATAGATGAACCTAGAAATTTAATCGTAGCTAGGGACGTATTTACTGGACGATGCTGGATTGAGCCCTTGAGGACCCTAACGACTATTACGTCACAAAAAAGATGAAATTTATCATCAAAGACATCCAGAAACACAACGTAAAAATCAGAAAAGTCATAAGTGACAACGGTTCAGTTTTCACATCAAAAGCTTGGGCTGCTCTTTTGGACTCCTTCGGCATAGTGAGGGGCCTTACCTCCAGTTTTAATCCCATGTCCAGCTTGGTCGAAAGAACGATGCGAATTATTGGTGATAAGCTGAGGATAAAGCTCAACACTTACCGAGATACTCAAAAAACTCATTGGGGATGGGACGAATTCGTTAGAGACATCCAAAACGAAATAAATAATACCCCCAATAAATATCAAATTAAGCCCAACGAAGCCTGGGGAATAACAGACAACATCTCAGAAAAAATCCCCACCAAAGAAGCCCCCACCAACTTTCGATACGAACTCAAAAAGCTTTAAGAGAATCAGGCTAAAAATGAACCAAATTCGACGACCTCCGAAATTTTGTTATCCAAAAAACTTCCTCCGGATAAAATAATGACCGATGAAAATGGCTATGCAACCATCACCGCAGATGGAGCCTGCTCCAGAAACGGTGACACGGATGCAATAGCCGGAATCGGAATTTGTTTTCACCCAGAGAGTGAAGAAAATGTAAGTGAAAGAATTCAAATTCAAAATTACCCAAGCTCAAACAATTTGGCCGAATTACAAGCCATTAAAGTAGCTATGCAAATAGCTCGCTTTAATGAGCTCAAAAAAGTAAAAATTGCTTCCGATTCAAAATATGCAGTAAATGCAATAAATGTGTACAGTAAAAATTGGGAAACTAATGGATACAAAAATGCAAAAAGAAACCTGTACACCATAAAGACCTTTTGAAGAAATTATAAAAATGGGTACTGAATTTGAGTCCTTTCAATTATACCATGTGAAAGCTAGAAAGCTTGATCATGCGAACATAATTGCGGATAAATTAGCCAAAAAGGCCGTCTACACATGCGAATTAAAAAATCAAAAAATAGAAAAAATGACGCATAGAGAGGCCATAGAGGCTTATATCCGCGAACGACGCAGAATTCAAAGAATTCAAGACGAATATTCTTTCAATAAAACTCACGGCGACCCCACCCCCCTCAATCCTGGCGACATGGTCATGGTCACAGAACACCAAAATCAAAGAAATATTGACCATTCATCAAAATTATTCCCCAAAAAACATGGACCCTTCATCATAAAACATCGCGTCACTCCAAACACCTATCTTGTTGCTCGACTTGAAGACATCGAAATGGAAGACCTCAAAAAGCATACTGTAAACATTCGGCAACTCACCCTCTTTTTGACCAAAGAACAAATTGATTTTTTGAATAATGACTCTACCCTTAAATCAAAATTACAACATAAAACTGTTAGAGAAAAAATCAAAGAATTTTTGGAAAAACGATTCGAAATTGAAAACGACCTTAACAAAAAAGAACTCGAAAAAACAACAATTACAGTATCCGATGACGTCATTAAAAAGCAAGCGGCCGCACAACGAGCGGAACGGCTTGCAAAGCGGGCAAAAGAACAGGAAAATTTCCTACCTAACCCCCCTGACGAACGTTCAAAAAATAGGAAGAAATTCGACCAACTGCAACCGAAATTAAAAAAGACTAAAAAAACCGACGACCTCGCCAAACTAGAGGAGACAATAGACAAGGCCGCCGCCACCAATAAACGAAAGTCTGAGATTAAGGATAAAGCGAAAAAATACATTGAAAAACGTGACAAAAAGCCAGTTCTAGGAAACGACAATAACCTTCCCCGTCGTAAACGAGGAAGACCCAAAAAACTACCACTGGCTCTGGCAATGCTAAAATACATAAACAATGACGAGAAAGAATACATTGCGAGAGCCTACGAAACTGACTAGTCCGACTAAACGATCCTTTGAACACCATATCTAACTACAATAAACCTGTCAATATCCAAAATCTTCAACACAATAACCGAACCGAACTAGCGCCAGTCCCACCCCCCTTAGATAACCAACAAACGAAACCAGATCCATCCAAAATCACGAAAGCCAATCTGTTCTTTTTGTAACTCCGTATGAGCAAGTTCTCGACTTCTCCTTCTCGTAAAATCGCGCATTTGCAACCATTTCAATTTCAGACCGTATTATTTTTTCGTTTTTACATCTTAATTACCTCCTCGATCTCAACAATTAACTACTATCGCGAATCAACTGATCGTATGTTAATCTTATGCATATTTTTTCGATTTATCTTCCATCTCGTTAACATTCTCGCTAAGATTTCAACAATTGACCACCATCTCACCGATCTCGCCAATTCCAATTTACTCGTTTCTATTTCGTCGACATCGTATATATTGTAAGTACCTTTCAGAAATACCTAACTGATTTTTCGCGATTTTTCCCTTTATTTTTTTTTACCATTATTATTGCTTGAATGGTGCAACCGGCTAGATGGACAAAAACCATCCCAAAATAATCATAAAAATAAAAACTTTTTGGCTACTTAAATTTTTAAATTCTTTGGCAAGTGACAAAACCATTTCGAAAAACATCTGCAAACCATGCAGAATAAAAATTCCGCGTCTTATTACGACAGAAAAACCACCGTCGCGCAAGCAGAAAACAAGAAGTGCTCGATGCAACAGTACGTGCAAACGACAACCGCATTGAGCAATTCTACATTTTCACGCGACGTCAAAATTTTTAGAAAAATTTGTAAACATAATTGTGAAATCAGGTACTGCAACAGTACGTATACACGACGACCTCAGTAAATGGTTCCACAATTACAAAAAAAAAAAAATGAAAAATGAATTTCAAATTCCAAAAATATCAAAATTTAACAACTTCGAAACCTGAAAAATCTACAAAAAATTCAATGAATTTTCTCTTGACCACGACAGTACGTGTACAACGACGACTGTGAACACGAGAAAATGAGACTAAAAAACGAGCCGGCGACATCATTCAAGCAATACACTAAAAAAAAAAAAAAAAACCTCCCATGCTTACAATAAAATCAATTCATAGGCGGTAATAAATGGCGATCGTACACATTGTTCATTGATTATTAACATCAAAACGAAAATTTATCACGCGAAATTCAAAAAATAGAGAGAGAAAAGAAGAAAAATCACCCTCACGAAAATAAAAAATCAAAACATTCGAACCATTATCAAAAAATCAATCAAAATTTTTTTTTTTACACTTTGATAATTCGACGACATCTAAATCAAAAATTTTGGTAAAAAATTGGAAATTCCATCATTCAAAATTTTCTCTCTCACTCTTCAAAATTAATTCGATGTAACACCACGATCACACGAAACCAACCGTGATCAAACAAAATTATTCAAATGAAAATTCGGACAAATTTAAACATCACATAAATCAATGATATCGATTCCAACCAAACCACATATTCACCCTCTATGAATTGCATAAAATAACACGACGCCATAATCAAAAATCTGATTGCTACATGGAAATCATCACCACACCGGCAGAAAATAATTCCACGCACCAATCAGATGCACCATTCTTAACCCTTTAACCCCTGGGACCGCACAAATGCTCATTGCCAATTCACAAATTGCTAATACACGCCGTAAAAAATCCATACTCGAACACTCAGCGCACACTGATACCTTCCAACGCAGACAAAAAATCCAACAACTCAAGAAAATACACGAAAATCAAAAATAGATTTGGAATACATACACCGTTGAAATTATTACCCACATATACATTCGTTCAAACCCGACGTCAAGATAAAAACCAATACGACGCCATCAAAATTCAAAATCTTCAGATATCTCTTGAATCCAAAAATAAACCATTTATCAGAAAAGAAATCGAAACCGACGACTTGGAAAATACCACCCGCTGAGTGTAACGAGAATAATCTGCACACAACTCCAACGCTACGTACCACTCCTCCCCGCTCACTCCTTAAAAACGTTCATACGTAACCGGTGAATTGAATAAAACGACGTACGAAAATAAAACCTGATAAAAACTATATAGAAATACACGTATCGCCATATCCAAAATTTTTCTATTTCAAATTTCACTCTCTGTTTTGATTTTATTCTCTATCTCTTCTTTTATTTCATCTCTCTCTCTCTCTCTCTTTCTCCCTTTCTCTCTCTTCTCATTTCTTTTCTTCGACTTCCCGTCGTCTCTACCGTTTCACAATTTGCAACGTTCCCCCCACCGCAACCACTTCCACATCTAGCAACGACTACGCTACACTCACACACACAAGTTTGACAACATAAACACGTCGCATCTACCCCAATTCACCGGCCACGCGAACGACCTTCACAAAAATGCACCGCCTGACCGATTAACCCACTACGCTTCATTATCAATGAAACGCCGCAACCATTCAAAAAACGCTCTATCTTATCTAAACCGATGCGACATTTCTAAGAATACCAACGACCGTTTAATCGCTCCATTTTACTTTCGCTTTTTTCTTTTTTCATTCATTCAAACACCCTCGTTCATTGACCTATCTTACGTTCATTTGAAAAATACGTACCCAAATTTACATTTCATGACCAATAAATTATTAAAAATACGCTGCGTATGACAAAATCACACTATCTTTCGATCTCAAAAATAACACACTACATTAACGAATAAAATACAATTACATTTTCTCTTTTTTATCCCAAAATTATTTCAAAATACCATCTTTTCGATTTCAAAAATAAATCAATGCTGCAAAACTTCAAAATATCCATAAAAATTATGACTTTGATCATCAAAATTAAAAAATACAACATACTCTAAAATTTCGACCACAAAAAACAATCCCCTTCCCAAAAATTAATTAATACCTCTAAAATTCAAATTCCAACCACAAAATTCTAGCGAAGCACAAATGGGGCAGACTTTCAACAAAAATTCAGAAACCCCTCCCCTTTTCTTTTCTTCAAAATCAAAATACGACATACAAAAACCTCTACCATTCAGAATGCTATTTCTAAAAAATTCTCACGACCTATTAAAAATCAAAAAATTTTTTTTTTTTCACTATTTTTCTCAAAATTGACAGCCACAGCATATGGGGCAGGATTATCAAAATTTTACCACATTAGCACCACTTTCGACCTGTCGGCGATCCCTTTCGGCCGTTCCGAGGGTCAGCAGACCGCAAAATTTACCCAAAAAACTAAATAGCCGCACCGGAATACCCGGATCAAAATTTATTATCATAAAAATCAAAAATTTCACTAATCTTACTCAAAATTCAACAACCACTGCACATGGGGCAGGAGTATCAAAATTTTATCAAGCCAATACCACTTTCGACCCGTCGGCGATCCCTTTCGGCCATTCCGAGGGTCAGTAGACCGCAAAATTTAACCAAAAACCCTGCATAAGCCGCACCGGAATATCCGGATCAAAATTTACTACCATAAAAACTCTTTTTTTCCCCTTTCTTTCAAAAAATCGATATCCCACGACATATGGGGCAGAAATTTTTCACTCAACCAAATACTTCGTGGCACATATGGGGCAGGGACTAAAATTCCAGTCAAAATTCCAAAATTTTCAACAAACAGAACCTTCCTACGACCTCTAAATTTGAAAATGATCACCTATCATGTCTATAAAGCAAAACGAGCAAAAACACTTACCATATCCATATCAGGATCCAAATAAGAAAAATCCCACATCCTTTCTGGCACAAATTCTGCTTACTAACGCTACATATGTCGCATCAACTAACCAATAATCTGCTTCCATGTCTGTAACAAAAAAAAAAAAAAAATTTAACACACTCATGTAAATTTTTAACAAAAATTAACAAATTTTGGCCATAAATAACATCCTAAATTAAATATATATTTGGTAATTGCCATTTTTTAACCCCTTTCTTTTTTCTTTTTCTCTCCCCGTTCAAATAAACAGCGATATGTCTGACAAAGATTACGTTCCATCGGACAGTGAATACGAGACATATTCGGAACATACCTACACCAACCCGAATACCCCGATCACAATCCCGTCAGACGATGAAGATTTGATCGAAAATAACCAACCGACATCGCCTATAATAATTTCGGACCACGAACAGACACCTCCGCCCCAAAGACGGCAAACAAGAGCTAGCAGGCGTCCCAGGGGTAGACCCCCCGGTCCCCCGAAGGCATTTCCCACCCTGTGCAAGTGTCGGACAAAATGTGAATGTCCGAAATTCCCATCGCACTATTCAGGGTGGGAATGCAAGTTTAATAACAAGCGACGCCCTAAAAATTCTCCTGTTTCAAAACAGATTATGGCAGATACGAAGAACATAATATGCTCCGGCTGCCGCAGCCTGCTCGGAATCACCTCTCCATATGCTACGAACGAAGTGCCGGCCAAGGGACCATACATCGCAACAAAGTGTGGACATTTGTTCCACACGGAATGCATAATGTTGGCCCCACACATTGCCGATGGTCACGTGCAATGCACGTACGCGGGCTGCGGCAGGCCAGTGCGCATCGAAGAGCTCCTCCCGCTGCGGCCAATAGTAGTCGATCAACACCTCCAGCTGACCGCCCGGCAAGCTAACGAGACCATAAGCGCAATGGAGGCGCAGCGCCGGGCGGAAATAAAAGTTTATCATCTAAACAACAAAGTAAAAGCGCTGGAGGTGGAGCTCCAAAACCTCCGGACCCAGCGCTACGACGATCTCGACGATATAATCGTGGAACCGCTGGATCAAAGGCTGCAGCGGGAAGGAATCGACTTCCTACCGGACCCGGAACCAATGGACCATCAAAACGAACCTCAACCGGGACCTTCACATCGGATCACGCCGCCGCCTCCGCCGCCGCCTCAGGAAAATCCACCGGTGTGTAATTTATTTACAATAAATTTGAACCCGGTGGATTTCCTAATTAACCAAACACTGGAATCCGAGGAAGGTGCCATGGCCGAGAACAGTGAAGATGCGGGGGCGGAAATACCCCCCGCCCAGGATCTACCCCAGGCCATGGCACCAACCAACGGCGAAGCGATAATATACGGAGACTTCCAGTTTACCCGTCTCCACCCCCTCGCCTTCACGGTGAGGGAGCTTCGACCTCCGAAATTCCCAGCGACGCCGTACGCCATCTTCAGAGGGAACTTTTGGATTTGTGGAGACGGGTACCCGAGGCTGGCGGCGCGGATAGCTACAGAAAAGAAATCGTACCGAAATCGACTAGTTCCAGGGATCTTTCATCCACCACAACTAACTTTCGTGGACTTCCTATCGAAAATCGAGACGATGAAGCGCACCCCCCGACAGGTCATGTTGTCCTGCTCGGGGGACATCCATCAGGCTTGGAATCTCCCATGGGTCATCGGGAAATACAAGCAAGTGGCCGAGACCTTACGAGATAAAGGAACCCAGCTCCTGGTCATGTTTCCCCCCATTCCACTGGATCCAATGGAGGGGGAACAAGAACCAATTTGTGACACCTTCAACCGGGAAGTGTTGATCGACCCCGAGGTCCGAGGCCTCGAGGTCCAGATCGCCTTCCCGGTTTACGCAGAAAACCTGGGGGCCAGGAAACAGATAGCTGGCGAGATTACTCACACCATAAAATCAGCGTTTCCACTTCTCGCCTTCCTGGATCTAATCATCGCCCACAAGTAAGATCAGTTTACTCTCAATTTAATTAAATATTAAGTCCTGGTATCACACCCACATAAACTGGTACGTATTACAAAATCAAAGAACCAAAAACCACTTTTCCACCATAACCTCATGGCTTGAAAACTAACAAATTTCAAGAAAAATATAAAAATAAAAATCGTAAAAAACTTAAAAAATCAAAAAAAATACTTGCAACAGTGAGCGTGAACCATAAAACCAAAATCAAAAAAAAAATCGAAAAATAAAAAAAATTGTCAAAAAATATATCAGTAACAGAGTGTGTGATTCAAAAATAAAGAAATTTGCGAATTTTCAGTCGACCAAAACAATAGCCATACCCAAAACCAAAAAACAATACTCTTTCGAAATTTCGACGACCTCAAAAAATTCAAAAAATACAAAAAAAAAAGAGGAAGAATCAAAAATCTGGAATGACAAAACATAAAATATTCTATTATATACAATATTAATTTTACCTGCTAACCTGTTCACAGTCCACCACGCCAATAATTTAATCGTCGAGATACGTTTGATGTTTTCTCCGCTGCCCAAAATGGAACTCGATACCGCCCGGCGACACCTGAAAACATCAAAACATCGTTAATATTATCATCGTTCTCGCCGCTACCTACCAAGACTGCAATACTTACCGATTATGTAAAATTCTTCCCGATCTGTGATACCTATGTCTGTAAATAATGTGCATTTTTATATTTTTATACTGTATATTTTTTGTATCGACCCCTGTACATATGTCAATTATTTCAAAATTCCCCAAAATACTTTGTCTTTTTAAATTTTTACGTCGCAGGAAGAGAACACCTATGATTAAAAAACCCAAAATCCCACTTTTTTGTTAGTTTCATACCCAAATTTCACATCTGAAAATTTACCCAATCTGTTTATTCTTATTTACCGACAAAAACATTGAATTTTATTTTCGAAACTCAACCCAAAACCAAAATAGCAAATCAGACCCATTATAGATTTAAAATTACCCCTCCAAATGTCAAAACAATAATTCATCATGTTTAAATAATTCACCACAAACCAATTACCCCAATATTTTATATTCATATTTCTTTTTATACTTATTTCTTGTCATTATTTTTACCCATGCATGTTTATATTTAAGTATGAATCACATTGTCTGCGTTTTCACGACGTCCACAAAAAATTTACCACCTAGACATCAGTCTACTCGGACACATAAACGCATCACAAAAATACTGCGCTGATAACGGGCCAACCTGCCTACGAAAATAACCAAAGCGCATCGCACACTTTAATGTGCAATTATTTTATTTTTTGCATTATCATTTTTTTCGCCATGTTATACCATAAGATATTATTTTTTCATTTTTATTTCTTGCCAATGTATAAATATTTCTATAAATTTAAGCTAGACCGCATAAATTCCCCCATTGTTTCTATAATGTCCCTTTTGTAATTTGCAAATTCGGATGCGACTCGTAACTGCCTATTAACGCGCCGCACAAAAAAGCATTTTTGCAAAGCAAGAGCCTGACCACAAATTGTCAAAATTATTTTCAACGCATTTCGAAATAACAAAAAGGACAACCACTATAAAAATGAAAAAGATGACTTAAAGCAAATCTACGACGTCAAAATTCTATTTTTTCTCATCCACAGCTGCGTCTGTGTTCAAAATTTAATCAAAAAAAGCTCATTTCTTTCGGTTCAGCAAAACTTTAAAATTCAGATTAAAACTTCAAAATTTAGATTAAAATCTCAAATTAAACAGTCATCTAGAGCTCGCAGTGCTTTCGATCACTGTCAAAAATTCAAAATTAAAGCCAGACCTACTTCGAATACAACTTAACACTGGTACTTTCAGGTTACCACCACCCATAGCCAAGTTCGATGGGGCAGGGACCATGATACACTCTAAGAACTGAAAGTTTGACCTCGAATTTGGGGTTCGAACTCGACTCTGGGGTGTGAGCTACCCCCTCCCCCTCATCAAGTCCGATGGGGCATATGTAAGGGTGATTATGGCCCTGTCCGAGATTATTGGGAAATAATCTTGGGCTATGGTGTGGTGGCAACCCTGCGAGCAAATAGTGGTTGATCGACTCGCGATTCAATCTGCGATCGATCGAATCAGTCCTTTCGAAATCTCCTCGACAGCTAGGTTAGGCTCAGCACGGTTTTAAGGCTCAGGTCTCGCGCGTGTTTCACCTCGTAGGCTAAAGCAGTTTGTCGAAATTGCAATTAATTCGTAGTCGCCTCCGAATTTGCTATTTCTCTTCCTGCGTACCCCGAAACCTCGCGCGGTCCACACGTTCAGCGTAATTCGATATCGCGAGTTAATTGTTCCGAATTAATACGCGATAATTTAGACTAATCGTTCGCGATAATTACTTTGTATTTTTACGCCGCTTGTACTCCTACTCGCGCCCAAATACAACATTATCGCCTACACCCGTTCAGAAACTTGTGTCCTTTATTTTACCCAAGCTGCGAGCCCGGCCTTCCGTCCGCGCAGCCCAGCCAGAAATATAGGTACACGATAATACGTCGCGCCAAATTCGGTTATTTACGCCGCTCATCTTGGTGCCGTCGTCGGTTCTCTCAGCGCCGCTCTGTGCTCGTCGTCAAAGTCATCAGCCGAAGAGACACATCCGGACACATCGCTGGAACCGCCGCGGCCACCAATATCACCCGGCAACCCCGAATTTGGGCTCTGTACGCGACAGTAAAGAAGGGCCGGGGGCAGCCCAACGGATCCACTGCCCGGAGCGTTCATTACCAAGCTCCCCGTGATCGTGCGAGATACGGCCGCGAGATATTCCCATCTTTACAGTTGTATTCGTATTTATTTGCATAATGTTCGATTTTTTTCATGTTCTTAAAAAAAGTACAAAAAAAAAATCATCTCTCTCATGACCGTTAAACTTGGAAATTCAAAAAATGGGGAAATATGTTTGCTTAAGAAAGTTTATTTTCTCCGCATTGATATCGATTTTATTCATAAATTAGTATACATGGCGGTTTGGCGGTATAAACGGTTAAAGTACCGGTAGTGCATATAACGACCATTTTTGCAACTTTCATCCAAGTGTCGGTTTTGATTCTTTTCATATTATATATTGAATGTTTTTTCTCGTGAAATGTTTTTTTTTATGAGACGAAGTAAAAAAAAAATATATTTTTGCACGGTTCATTTCGGGTTAGTTGTCCACTATATTGATGAAATTTACCATGAATTTGAGCACATCTAAAAACCATCAAGTTGATTTCAATTTTTAGATGGGGTGGAAATAGGTTGCTGCAGGCCTTGCGAAAATTAAAAAAAAAAATTCTCGCGAATTTTCCACACTTCGATCGGGAAATTTTGAATTAGGTATTGTCATTAAATTCAACAATAATCGATAAACCAAGATGAAGAAATACGATCGATGTACGTAATTTCAACAATCTGAGGTTCTCAGGACTGGTTAATTGAAAAAAAAATCCTGTGTTGAAAATACTCACATTGCTAATTCCCTCTACGCGACTGAAATTTTTACTTCAATGAAGTGAAAAAAATAATAAAGGAAGAAGACGAAAAGCAACAGCTTATTCAATCTTCGGGTATTTTCGCCAGCATCGTCGCTCGCATTAATAATTGCCGCGTAAAAAAAAAGACAATATCGCGGCGACTTTGTTGAAAAATAAAGAATTCAGCTCGAATAATGTTGCAAGTTGATTTACCCTAGTACATATAATATATTTATGTGCACGTAAAATTGACTACAGACCCATAATAATGACGATAATTTCGTACGTTTATTCCCTGAGGAATACTCGCGATGCCAAGCTGAAGAATAACTAGATGCATGAGTAGAATTGAAATTTGCTGTCTATAGCTGTAGGTTCCCAAAAAATGAAATCCGGTGCCCAAGAATTATTTTCTCATTGTAGTCTGCCTGGTGCTCGCTCGAATTCAGATGCTAATTGTTTAGAAAGCTTGCTCGGTTAAGAAATATTTGCCCAAAAAAGGCAAACGGGATTTCTCTACTCAAGTACCAAAGGTAATTGTAGATATTTCGAGGTTAATTTTTTGGTTAACCGAAAGTTGAGATAATGAGTCGTACAAATTAAAATATTTCGGTTCAGCGAACTAGTTGACTAGCGTTGATTTACATTTTGTAAAGGTTAAATCTTATTTTCAGCCGTAAAATATTTCAAGAATTTTCCTATTTTATGAAACTATTTTTAAAGAAATTCTAGATACGAGGGAAGTGAATGCGGTATGACGAGAAAAAAGTGAAAAAAAGAAAAAATAATTCGAGTCGCGAGCCATTTGGAATTTCACTCAAGTTTTAAAAAATTATATCGTCAAGGGTTGGAAATACTTGATACGTTACGTATAAATTACCTACGACAAAAAAGGTCGCGAGACGAGAATGTTAAAGATGAACCTGTTGATCGACGCTCGTGGTATTTTAATAAGTATGTGAAATGTGATACCATTGAACGTGTAAATTTTCCATCAATTTTCCTCCCTTTTTTGTGGTGTGTAAGAAGGTGTGATATTTATACTACTTTTTTCCCCCTAAAAAAATATTAAATTGATTGATTTTTTCGTTTTAATTTTTCGATTATTAAATTAATCCAGGTATTGAATTTATCTCAAATAAATAATAAATATATTATCCACAGAAGTACGTATGTCAAATTTTTAGGGCATTTTTGGAAGTATTTAAATTTTTTTATAAAAAAATTTAATTCATGAATCATCTTGAAGATTTCAATTCAAAATCCACTGAGGGAAGGTTGTAGATGAAAAAAACGATTTTTTAAAAATTGCATAAGTAATTCAGGACTGGCCAGTGTCCTAAACTGAAATTTTTATAACGTTTTCTAAATCTAACGTTGGGTACAAGAAAATATGGCAAAATTTGAAAAATTTGGTAAAGTATAGTTTTTGACCTTGATAAGCTCATTTTTTTGGAAATTGAAAATTTCTCTTTCAGAAGCTCATTCACGATAAGCTGGTTTTTCATGTTTTTGGCCCATTTTTTCAAAACACCATCAATTTTATTCTTCTTGACTGCATTATATTCAACAAAGTTTACTTCATAATTTAACGGAAAAATTAACGAAAATTCTTGGTTCATCCTAAAAATTCATTCAAAATGAGTGCAGTATTATTTAAATCAATTCAACGTGTAAAACACAAAAAATATTGACGTAAGTATCAGAAAATTCACCTGCTGAATTACAAATAAAACCGTCTTATTGAAAATGTAATGTGTTTTAATTTAGGATTAAATGTAAGCTAATTTATAATATTCATTTAGGTATTTTTGAATTATGAATTTTGAGGGGAGAAGAATAATCACGACGACCTTTTTTCGATTACTAATCAAAGAAAATTCCATAATTTTGCTGAAAATGAAAACCACGATATGGAAAAATTGGAACAGAATTCGCTAAATGAATTCAAAATTTGTATGGTTCTTTTTCGAAATCCCTTTTTGACATTAAAGTTGTCTTACCTAAAATTAATTTTTTTTAAAGCAATAAAATTTTTTGAAGATATTTTGATTGATTTTTTCCACCTCCTTTTTGTCTGTTGAATGAAATGGAGATGAATTGAATGATAATTTGGTTTTGATTAAAAATCAAGAGTTTTTTTTTTTTTTATTTTAATTCATAATAATGATTACTTATTTCATGAAAGCGAATTTTAAAGTGGAAGGTTGAAAAACAAATTCAGTGTGAGAGTTCTGCTCAGATTTGTGTCGAATACAGTTCATTTTGATTTGATTCACGAATTATCGATCTGATTCAATTTTTTTAAAATGATTTCGATTCTATGTGAAATTTCGAAAAATTTGTAACTTAATTTTTCAGATATATTGCTGGTATAAATGTATAAACTCACCGAAAAAACCACAATTTTTTCGCTGAGAAACAGAATTTTCATGTTTTTTCAAAACAAATTTTTCAGTTTTTAAGATTATTAGCAATTTTTTGTTACAAATTTATAAAATTTTGAAGTTTTTTGTTTCTTCAACTTTAATTATATCGAAATATTTAGTAATTCATTCCAAAAAATGTGTAATTATCAAGAAACTAAAGAGATTTTTTTAAAAATTGAATAATTCTAAATTCTGAATCATGAATCATTTTCTGTCATTTTTGGGAAGGAGCGAGGTCTCATTTATTTTGGGAAAACTCTGCATGCATTTTGTTTTTCAGGTGGCATCAGTTGAAATCCTGATTTCGTAGACAATCATCAATTCATCATCATAAAATTTCAGTCGTTTTGCAATATTCTCCGTTTTTTGTTAAATTACTTTGAGAAAGAGCCACATCGCTACCGGTGGCGTCGGAAGCTTTTTTTTTTGGGAGGGTACAAAATGAGTACCAAGACTTCGAATACCGGAAGGATTTCCAGGGGAGGGGGCAAAAAGTAGCATTTTTGGGCTCTGTTGTCTCAAATAATTCATATAACTGTAATTTTGTACATGCCCGAGCGAAGCTTTGAAAAAAAAAGGAGTTTTTATTTCCCAAAAAATCATTTTTTCCCCCACATTTTAATGCTTTGAAAAGTTTATCTCATACAATTTGGGGAGGGGGTACAAATGATACTTTGTACCCCCGTCCGGATTGGGGGGGGGTAAAATGTACCCTTTGTACCCCACTTTTCGACGCCACCGATCGCTACATCAGTTTATCGAAACTTTGGCTTTTGGAAAAATAATTTGTTCTCTTTTTGTAGATAAATTCTTCGACAGTCAAAATAATTTCTAGACTTTTGGCAAATTTTTGAAAATGCTGCACTACTGAAACTTCTTCATTGCGATAAAAAAAACTCTCAAGTACGTACTCATCGTGTAATTTTTCAAAAAAAAAAAATTGGTAAATTTGTTGGTGGAGTAGAATAAGGAGTATAGAGGGAAAGAAATTTAAATTGCAACCAAATTTCAAGAAGTTCAAGCTTGATTTCTGAATTTTGGAAAATTTGAAAATCATTCAGATAAACTGAACCAAATTCATTTCGAATTTTTTACAGATACGATTTTGGATTTAATCGACCAATTTCAGAAAATTATTTCAGTAAGATAAGTAGTTTCCATCCAAATTGTATCAAAAATTATCCGCATAATAAATACACAATGATAACGTTACATAACGAAGGAAAAAGAAAAACAGACACATTTTATAAATTAATTTTCCACCAATTTCCGGCCCGGAGATGTTAAGACTGAGATGTTGACGCGGAACGATTTAGCCGGCAAAATGAAAAAAGTAAATAAGAAGGAAACTGTTAGGAGATGAAATCAATTTCAATGCCATTCATCATTCTTAAAATAAAACAAAGGTCGAGGTCGCATTATTCTCGAAAGAGTGAACTTGGGCTTTCAACCTGACACTAATATTTCAATTTTTAATGAGACTTGTTTCGTCGATGGAAAAAAAATTAGCTTTTAGGTTTAAAAGCTCGTGGATTCTGATACCGCTGAAGAATAATTTTTCAGCTTTGGTCGTGCGAAACTGTAAAATTTTGCATGGATAATTGGTCACTGAGAGCGAAATGGTTCGAGCATATAATTCTACCTTTAATTAACAACCATTAATTTTACGTACTGTAAGCAGGCGTTTCAGTCAATTGTGCAGGTCTAGGTTCGAGTCGCGTGGCGATACGATATTCATCATGTTCTCGTGAGAGAAATATTGAAATTCCGCTGGAAATAATTTATTAGCGGATGGTAGTTGGCGAAAATGGCTGGAATTATCGAATCCAGCGTATTGAAAATTTCATCGTAAACTGTAAAAAGTATAAAGCACCGCGACGAGAATGTTGCATAGCGATAAATTCGACCGATTACGAAATTATTTCGGCGAATAGATGTCGAATTGAAAAAGCCATCGTGTCTGCTGTCTTGGGAAACTTGTACTGAAGACGAGAAAAATCGCGTTTCCGAGAATATCTATCAGCGTGATTTTTCCAGACCGACTATGCGTAGTTTGGATTATGATATCTGGGAGAAAGGGCGAGGAAGTAGAATAAAGGGATGTAAGTAAAGATTCGTACAATATTGCGTTGAGGTTGATTCGAGTGCGTCGTCGTGTACTCGAGACACCATATCGGACGCTTTTAAACGAAGCCAAAAGTTGGTCTTTTTGCGAGAGGGTATGGTGATGTGGGGGAGGCGGTCGTATAATGGCGATGTCTATTTCACGGCGCGATGGATGTGTAAAATAGGTATACTTTTGCATGGGTCTGCGGCCTAATGTGCTACAATGTGTCAAAAGGAAAAAAAAATGCTTAAAAATAGAGGTAAATGGCGATAGTGACACGTTACAAATTTGTCGCATTTTATTTTTTTCCAAAGATAATATCGTTTAATTCGGTAAATTGAAAAATGAGGAGTGTTTTTTCCGTAAAAAAAAACCATATGTACAGCCCAAGAGGCAAAAAGTGCTCTAGCTGGGTGTCTAACTGTCTACTGGTCGCAAAAGTCGCAAAATTGACCTAAAATTATCAAAAAGTCACGAATTTTTCCCTAATTACGAGATTTTTTTTCAACTTTTTGAACACATTTTTCTAAAAAATTTTGGCCTCCTACGTTCGGGCTCATAAATTGGCATTAATCATTTCTAAATTACAAACCTTCCCCCCATTCCAGACAATTGAATATTTTGAAGCCAAAAATGGACCCTTCTGGGAGACTTGATAGAAATCACGATTGGAATTTTCAAAAAGTTTTCTTTTTTTTTTTTGAAAAATTGATATTTTGTGCCTATTTCCTGAAAAATTTGGAAAAATCGTAGAATTTTTTTTGTGATTTCACTAGGATTTTTTAAAAATTCAGAAAGAGAAATCATTTGAAAATGCGTTTCTTTTTTTCTGTTTTTATCATAATTTCTCAAAAAAAACCTCCCTCGCTTCGCTTGAGCCAGATAAACACATCCTTTTATAGCTATACACAGGGGTGGTATGTTGAGGGGAATGGGGAAAAAAATTCCCTCAGACAATCTCCAGTCGGCAATTTCAGTAAGATTTCGGAAATTCGGCGAAATCTTGGAAATTTCATCAAATTTGGCCTTTGGTATTTTGTAATGGGTTTACTTACTTATCCATAAAATAATATTCAAATTTTTCTGTTCGAATTTTTAAAATGAGCCAAATGCTACACGGAAAAAACAAAAGTTACGAAAATGAATACATTTTACAAAAAAAATAATAAATTTTATCAAAAAAAAAGATAGATTTTATCAAAAAAATTGATAAATTTTACCAAAATAATAAATTTTAATCAAAAAATAATAAAATGTATTCAAAAAAATAATAACGTGTTTCAATTCACAAAATAGGTGTTTGTTCTAAAAAATAATATTTATTATCAGAAAAAATGATAAAATTTGTCAAAAAAATGAATAAATTTTACCAAAAAGAATAAATTTTATTCAAAAAAATGATAAATTTTACCTATTTTGAGAGTTATTATTTTTTTGGATATATATTTTTTTTTTCAGTGTACAAAAGTGATTTTTTAAATATTATTCTTCAAAATTATTCAAGCAATTTTATCACTTAAATTTTTTCCTTTTAAAACTTATTTTCGAAGTTTCAATATCAAATTTTTTAAATGCGTTGGCCTCTCTGTGCTCGACCCAATCGTATTTTTCTTTGTAATAATTTTAAAGTAAAAGTGACAGATTTTTATAAAAATTTATTAATTTAAAACATTGTTTTATTGCACTTTGAATTCGAGGTCTTCTAAAATTTTCTCTCTTTGCTTCTCTCGGAACTAGAACTGCTTCATCAAATTAAGCATGAAATCTCAAACTAGGGTTTCGACGTACATTGCATACCAAAATGGGTTGAAATTTCACGCGGAGGACGAAGTTTTTTGAGTATTTTCAAAGAATTAGCATGTGACCTATGAAAGAAAGTGGGGTATAATTTCGTGAGAAATTCAAAATTGCAATTAAAATTTTTTTAAAACAATTTTTGAGAATTTCAAGCCTTAAACTTGGTCAATTTTTGAAAAAATTTTAAAAATTTACTTGTGAGCTACGAAAATGGGGTAGAATTTTTCTCTAAATTCGAATAAAATGTCATCCATAACATCTGAGCTACCTATACTTTCAGAATTTAGAACCTGATTTTTGGATTGATTTATTTCAAAGTGAAATCAATCATATCTATGTTTTGAAAATTTTCAAAAATTTGCTCGGTTTGATGCTCAACATTCTCAAAAAGGACTCAAAAAATTTTTTTGATGACATTTTTGAGTTTCTGGTGAAATTCTGCTCCACTTTCATAAGTCACTCGAGAATGCCACAAAAACATGGATTCCTACAAATTTTTACTGCCTTAAACAATAAACGAAATTTACTTCTCTTCTATTTCGATTTTTTCAAAAATTCCATTTTTTTGAAAACCAGTCTTAAGAATATTAATTTGGACAAATATTATTTTTCAGGTAGTTTCTTGAATAAATCGAAATGAATTTTTTAAAAATTTTTGCTGCAATGATGTCAACTACTCTCTCATTTAATAATCAGTGAAAACTATCGAATATCACTGAAAAACAGTCAGAATTGTAGCTCGGGAGAAAATCAGTGAGGACAATCACTGAAAAATTTGTAAAATTTTTGAATTTTGCTGAAAAATCAGTGAAAATTGTTGAAAAGTTAGTGAAAACCTTTGAAAAATCAGTGAATTTCTCTGATTTTTCCTGTGTTGCAATTTCGACTGTTCATCAGTGATTTTTCAGTTTCACTGATTCAGAATGATGACCAAGACTCCCAGCCGGTGATAGTACCCAAAAATGGCAAAAAACCGAAATGACTTTTTTTTTCGGAGACCCTCCGGTTCCCTCAAAATTTTCTGAGAGGTTTCTCACTCCATGTGAATTAAGTACTTCGCTGATTTTCGTCGAAATTTAAGGTATTTTTTTTTTATCAACTCTGAAACTCTTGTACCAGATCAATTTTTCCTGAAAATACAATTTTTTGTTTTGAAATAACGTAAATGAATAAAAAGATAAGTTAGCATTTAAATTGAAAAAAAAATCAAATTAGATTTTCTGTGCCCAAAAAAGCTGAGATGATGACTTTTCTACCCAGTTACTCGCGATTTTTGGCCCATACCTAGAAGAAGTGTCGAAAATCGAAGCTAAATACAATTAAAAATGTAATCCTCTTCTTAAAAACCTATGTTCGTCCAACTTTTTAGCTGTTATGCAGCTTCTTATACACTGAAGTTGATATAGCGGCCGAAAAAAAACGTAGACTGCCTACAAATAGCCGCCGAGATGGTTGCTTTCGAACGAAGAAATGACAAAGGTTCTTTTGGTTTTTTATTCGTTTTAATTATGGTTCGTTGAAGCGTGGATCGGAAAAATTGACTTTGTAATTATGTTTTTGTTGAGTACTATTGTCGTGGTATATTGTTGTAAAATATGCAAATGAAGCTGTATCAATTGATTCCCTACGTAAATTTTTATACCGACCGCCTACGAACCAGTTGGTTCTATGTAAATGGCTCGAAAAGAGAAAAATGAAAAATTCGACGTTTCTTGTTAATTTTAAAGTATTATTTTTAGTATAGCAACGATCGGGTGAAAATTTTGAATACAAAAATAACAATGAGCTTTATTACGGATACGTGATTGAATAAGCAGATTGTGTAGTCTTGTCCATTCGATTACTCATCCTAAACTTCACGAAAACTTTTTCCACATATAAATGAATCATACAAATTGCTATGTATATAAATATCCGCATTGTGTTTTAGAATTGATTCTCACGTATGGATAAATCAAACAAGAAACAACTGGCTGATACGATTTTTTTTGACGAATGTGTTTCATATACTACTAGTTTATTTCAATGTATGTGAGTCGAATATCTCAAAGATATAAATAACAGAGGAACAATCTGCGTATGCGGTTGCAAATTACGCGAATAACCGGAGGGTATTCGTGAGAACAAAAATTTAATAAAAAATATTCGATAAAAGAGATACCGAGAAGTGTTTTTTTCAACAACAGCGTATCAACTTAGACAAGAATGTATGAGAAGTGATTGGACTTTGCCGTTGGTTTTTCCTCCCGAAGCAGTCTGGTGGATTTGCATTTTTCTGGACAGGAATAACGAATGATACAGTTGATTGTGGAATTTTGTGTGATGAATAAGGACATCAAAGAAATTTTTGAGCCCGGGTGATGAGAGAGGCCTAGGGGAAATATTCAAAAACGAGCCCCCCTTTTCGAAATTTGAATTTGAGATTTTTGAGAAAAATAATTTTTTGACATAAGCGTAATAACATTACCATTAAAAGGTCTGGAAAATTTCGAAAAAATTAAAGAAAATAATTTTTCAAATGAAGTGGGCGTTCTGTTATTTTTTTTAAATTTATTTTGTCAAAAAAATATTTGAGCTGTATTTTTATTTAATGAAAACATAATTATTAAAACTATTTGAAGTTTAACTATTGACATCTTGAAAAAATTGATGTTTTTTCAAGATCGTTGTTATTGGTGATTGAAAAAAATGTTTATAAAATAATATTTTCGTCGAACATTTTCATTTCTATGATTGTAAAATCGAAACTCTTGTGTGAACAATTTGACTTGTGAAAAGTGAAATAAAAATGAAATGAAATAGGTACCCAAGTAAGTTTCATTCAACTTCTCTACATTATATTGGTACAGTGTGTTTTAGTACATAATATGAAATACCTAAATTGAAAGGGTAAGGAATAGAGCGAGCTTTACGTATAATTCCATCCTGTGGGTAAAGATTCCCAAAATTCGAATCGATCTTTGAGTAATTTACTTTCCATTGCCACCGAATCGTTTTTAATGTGCAAATACTCAATATCATTGGTTTTCACTGGGTTCCATATTTTTTCTCCGGAAATTCCATTGGGATCCCTGAAACGAAAATAAATCAATGGACGATAGGTACTCATTGATAAGATGGCTAATTTATTGCTACATCTAAAGTAGGTCACTGAAGAAAAAAAAATTATTCGAAAAAATAATAACGTGTCCCAATTCACAAAACAGGTGAAATTTATTAATTTTTTGAATATATATTGTTTTTTTTTGGTAAAATTTATTCATTTTTTGACAATTTTTTTCATTTCTTTGATGAAAAATATTATTTTTTAGAATAAGTTTTATATATTTTGTGAATTGGGACGCGTTATTGTTTTTTTTTGAGTGAATTTGATTATGTTTTGAATAAAAATCAATTATTTTGGTAAAATTTATCCATTTTTTTCTTGGATAAAATTCATTATTTTTTGGGTAAAATGTGTTCGTTTTCGTAACTTCCTTTTTTTCCATGTTGGTAAACCATTCTAGATGCTTTATTTTTTGCTCCTTCGTATTTCAATGAAAAACTTTTTTCAAAATTGAATTTTTTTTTTTTACAATTTTGAGTTCTCTGAATCAAGCTGCGTCAATTAAAATTAAAGAAACGTAAATTAATTAAATTTTACAAGGTTCATAAGCGCAATACAAATTATGTTACGTTTTTTGGCTTTCCCGTAAAAAAATCAATTTGGCACCTAGACACTTTTAGAATTAGTGGATCGATATTTTATTCTTCAATGAATTAAGAACCACGGACCGTCTTAAAAAATTGATGTCTCATATAAAATTGAGAACCAATTTAATCTGCGATGTTTTTAAATCAAATAGAAACATCCTCTTTCTTTGAAGGGAGAATATTTTTCTTTTGTAATTTTTATAGAAAGAGAGCCGAAAATTTTGCACTTTCTTTAAGATTTCCCACTGTGAAAAAATCCAAACTCGTTGAATCTATATCGTTATCTTTCAATGAACAAAAATTTAAAAATTTTCAGACCTATCGTATTTGTCACTAAAAAAATTAATTAATAAATTTCGATTACACTTACCCGACAGTGGCGAAATTGATCCAAAATTTCAGCATAGCATTTGATATTTTCTTATCTTCGGGTCTCCATTGAGCCTCGTGGGTTTCACTTCGGAACAAATTTAGTAACTCGTCAGCGTGGCAAATACCTAAATGGAAAAAAATGCTGGTTACTCAATTTTTAAAAACAGATGTGATTTTCGCTGATGAGATATGCAATTACCGAGATCTATTGTTATATTAGCCAAAGACGGCAATATTGAATCGTACGGTGCTCTGTGATCATATAAATAGACGTATTGTCTTTCATGATTCAATTGAACAGTTTTCATTGCTGGATATAAGAAGGTCGAATCTGTCATCATCTGCAAAAATAAGAGTTGAAACGAAACATTGTACTCGTATGTACTGTTGAAAAATGATCGATTAAAGATCCGAATCGAAGATTAAAATAATCATTACGTTGACAAAGTCCATTGCTGTACTTTTGCCTATATCGTTTTGAGCAAAATAATAATGAATGATCGCCTGCGTGATATTATCCATTTTATCGGGTTCGGCTGTGTAAATGTATTCGTTTATCAGAGGTAGGAAACGGTATTTATCTGCGTTTGCGATTTTAGCTAATGATTCTCCGTTCCTCAAATATTCTGTTGAAGAAAAAATGTAATCGATGTTATCGTTGAAAATGGAAAATATTTTTAAATCTTCTATCGAAGTCGGATTTTTTGTGGACACAAAATTGTCCAATTCTCTTTTTTTATTTTGAGATAATTTTTTTAAATAACATTTTTTGTGTCTGGGATTTCAGTTCTCTTTTTTTTTTTTGAAATAACTGAAAGTAAACTTGAGCAGTTAAAAACTTGATCATCTACGATGGGGGGGGGGAGGAGATTGACGCGTTTTTTCCAAAAAATCCAACTTTCTCCGTGAAATACTGCCAAAATTTAATTTTTTTTCATTAAATATTTCTCAAATATCAAACGTACTTATTACTTTGAGGCAACCTTCGCCAGAATTGATTCCAATAATCCAAGGAACGTTAGAAACATAGGTATGTTTGGTAGGTTTTCGTGCTAAAAACGGTTCGTTTTTGACTTTTGATTCGATCATTGGTTTAAACAGTATGCTAGGTTCATTGTGCCAAACCTAAAAATTTCATTCTTATTAGATAAATTATACAAATATTTTGATCAATTAGGTATACTTAGTCAATACTATTCGAAAAAAAACATATTGCCCATCTACCTATATTGACAACTAGTAAAGTAATTTCTCAAAACAGAATTTTAAAAAATGAAAATTGAATTTTTTTTGCATTTTTATGTAGTTATTTTGAAGAATTTCTTCAGTTTCATCATTTTTGATCATTTCGAATGGCCAAACATAGACATTTTTAGAAGTTCAAAGTTTTTTTTTTTTTTTTTTCAAGTATGTATAATTTTATTTCGCTATAATCAACATTGGAAAAATCATTTCAAAATACAGAAAATTCGTAACAGAGAACCTGAGACCCTTGTTTATCACCATTCTACCTATTCTCGTGATTTTTTCAGGTATTTTAACTTGATGTGGATTTTTGAAAAATTCAAATTTGAACAATTCTGGGATTATTCCTGCCCTAAACATTGAAAATGGTTCAAATGTGAAAGGAAGTATATTCAAAATTATTCAATTTGATGAAGGAAAGTATCGAAGTGTGAGCTTTCTGATCTTTTCGCTTCGAATTCGTTTCTAATTTTTTCTCACAATCAAAAAGAAAAAAAATGATTCAAAAAAGTGTTTAATTGTAGACCTGAGAAAATCTAGCTTCCTAAAAATGTTTGAGGCCTGCAGCTGAACGGGGACGGAGCCGAGGATCTCAAAAATGGTTCATTCTCGAAAAGAAACGCATTTCAATTATTTTTTTGGACACCTGCGAATAATTTTTTCTAAATTTTCCATTGCAGCGCTGCCAATTACAGGTTGATTGTGCAATTTTTTCAAAAATTTTATTCAGCAGCACTGCTAGAAAAATATCAAAAAATTGATTGATATTTTTGTGGTCACAGAATGGCTTGATTTCGAGGTGTTTGAGTAAGTAAAACGATTTGACAGCAGCTGTGTTTGTTTCATTAAAATTTTAAAATTTGTGGTCATGAAAATTCGTGATAAATGTCGTTTAATGCCATTTCTGCCAGAAGAAGTTGTGATTCATGAATAAAAACAGACATTCAGTGACGACTCATTTTATTTTTCCATTCAAAACGTAGATATTCTAAAAGAACCTAATCTGTCGTTTATACATGAGACGTACACCTCTCATTTTCATCACTGATGACGATTTTTTCAACTCCCTTTTTTGTCATTCGATTTTATTGATGTGTTTTCATTTTGAAAATTTGAAAATTAGTCAGCTTGTTCGATAATTTTATTATTTCATATTGAAATTTTTAAATTCGATTCAAGAAATAGGTACTCTGATGCCTTCCTCTTTTTTGGATTCAGTTTTAATTTTTTTTTGACGAAAAAATACCAGAAACGGGCTCGAGAAGGTTGAAAATTATGCATATGTGATCCTGCTGGAAAAAAAAGGGACCTTGTACAAAAAAATCGATATCTTTATTTTTATGTGTTGGGTCTTAATTCAATGTAATTTGGAATAAAAACGTGAAAGGATTTTTTTTACACAAGGTCACTTTTTTCCGTCTAATATATTTCAATATCTTGCTCGATAGCGTCAAAAATTACAGATTTGGTCTCTAGAACCTCCTCCCTTTTCTAAATTTCTCCATATTTCGATTTGAAATTATTGACAATACATCCAAGTTTCAAAAAATTACCATCGTAAAGTAATGAAGCGAAAAAATACTGAAACAAAAAACGAAAAAAAAAATCACTTACGTATAATTTGTTCACGAAATGGTAAAAATCTAAGGGGGGGATTTTCTGCAGACATTTCAAAATTTTCGTCGACTCTCCACGATAACATCCGGTCACCACCAAAAATGCAGTGGTCATCGCTTCACCGTATCCTTTTTCGTGATGTGACCAAGGAGAGAAAGCACTGCCACTTTGCATAATTGCTCTGTGAAATAGTCCTGGAAATATTGACCACGATTCGATTAATAATGTTATACCTACCTATTAATTTTATTCATTTTATTCAAATATCTACCTTTGCTGAGCGGAGAAAACATGTGTAAATGGACAGAGGCTGCTCCAGAGCTTTCTCCTAGCAACGTCACATTACCAGGATCACCTCCAAACTTCTCAATGTTTTCTTTAATCCACTTCAATGCCAGAGTTTGATCTTTCATTCCAAAATTTCCACTGATTACGTCGTTATTCATTCCCAAAAAACCTGCACAAGCATTTGTTATTGTGCAAAATTACGTGTATTCAGACATTTCAAACTTCAGAGACATTTCAATTTTATTTCCATACCTAGCACTCCCAATCGATAATTCATTGTAACGAAAATCACATTCGAGTCCATTAAATATCCAGGATTGTAACCAGTTCCATCACCGTACTTGAAACCTCCTCCATGAATGCCAACTATCACTGGAACTTTACTTGTAGGTTTGAATACATCCTACAAAAATAGAATTATATCGACAATAGTTAAACTTCTAAAAAAATTAGGTGATGAAAGAATTCGCTTACATTTGGTACGAAAACGTTCAAATAGAGACAATCTTCTTGTCCGATGACATGCATTTCCTCACTCGAGACTAGTAACGGTTGGACACATTTCGGTGGCTCAGATCCGCCTCTGACATCAGACCATGACTTGGCTGGGATTGGTGGCTAGAAAAAAAAAATTCAAAATTACTAAGCATCCGACGCGACTCGTTATACATTTTTTTGTCACTCTCGTACCTTGAATCGTAATTTTCCTACTGGTGGTTCTGCAAACGGTATCCCTTGAAATTGGTGGAACTCGCGACCATTTTTCGATCTCGCAATAGTGCTGTTGATTAATCCATTCTTCAATTGTAGTAAATCACCATTTATGCCGGTGATGAGGAGTAATAGAAAAATACCGAAATTCAAAGCCGCGTACATTTTTCAACCGACTTGAAACTTTTGTAAAAATTATCACACGAGGAGATTTTCAAGCCATTCGAGCTGGAAACCGGTTCAAGAAATAGTAACCGAGTATTCTCGAGAAACCGAATTTATAAACGTGCCTATCGCCGATGTCTAAAACATTTTAAAGGTTATTGCAATTAATTAGCTACGACTTTGTATGAAATTCAAAATTTTCTTTTTTTTTTAGTCTACTAAAAAGCGATAGCTAAAATGATTATAAAATTTAACGAACCGCATCCATAAAATATAGGTAATTAGGCCATTTATATTGAAACAAAGGTAAGCAGAAACACATATACGAATATTTATTCTCATTAGGTATTACATCGTACAGCTTGTTATTATGATTAGAAAAATAAATTTATATAATCATGGTACTTATAGACACGAGTTTGCTGATATTAAAAACTCGTATCTATCAAAACATACGATAAAATAAATTGGCACGGTATCAATTTCAAAATGAACCTGAAATTAATCGTTTGCTAAAATTATTATTCATATTTCCAGCTGCTCTTGGGTAAAGATTCCCAGAAGTTGTATTTTTCCTCGAGTATTTTTTCCACAAGTAAGGTGCTGCTTTTGATGTGTAAATATTCGGTCGCAATAGGTGTCCATATTTTTTCCTCGGAAAACCCGTTCGGATCTCTGAAGTAACTATCAAATTACATCAGAATTTTCTTAGAATCTCAATCCGTTGCTCGATAGAGTCGATTTATTTTCATTTTTTTTAGGGAAAATTATGAGTATAGAACAAACCCACCTCAAATGGGGCGAAGTTCCTCCAAAATCGTTCCAAAATTTCGGATATTTTTTAATCCTCCATTTAGGTTCCTCTTTTTAATCGAAAAATAATAACGAAAGTTCATCGGAGTTACAGGGACGTTCAAAAAATTGTGTGATTTTCAATTGAACGATTTTTTCCAGATCAGGATGGGATAGAACTGACTGACCCATCCTGTTTCCTAAAACTGACAAAATAGTACTTACCTATTTTTGTCGAACAATATTCTAAGTTGTTCAAAAATTAAAGTTTTTTTTCTAGTTTTAGAGTGATGAAGTACCTGCATCGAAAAAATTGAATTTCAGATTGAATTTTTTTAATTGTTTTGCTCTTTTAATACCTAAATCATTTTTGGCTCGTCTCTGAACCGGAAGAAATAATTATGAACCGAAAGTACATCGTGAGAGGACTCCATACTCAGAATTTCAGGTACTTATTAAAATTAATTTCTCGAATTGTGGGGAATTTTGGCGAATTTTTTAAATTTTGGAATCACCCCATCAACCTGTAAAAAAAAAAAGAAGAGATGTAAGTAATGAAAAAAACTGTAATTTGGCATATATGTAACCTTAGGTAGGTACCGACCCTGTTTTCGACCTGTATCCAAAATAGATTTAAAGTGGTTGGAGATTTCTTCCAAAAAATCTAGAGACTTCAAAACGTGACGAAATCGCTTCCAATCTGTTCAGGAGATGAAATGTGGGGGTATTACCAATTTTTTTTGCTCCTTTCAGTAATCAAATAACATTTTCATTTCTGTGAGGCGATGGGTAATTTTGAAATTATTCAAAAATTCGCTAAAATTCAAGAAATTAATTGTAGTAGGTATCTGAAATTTTGAGCGTGGAGTTGATTTCTAATGAAAGAGAACTAGAAAAATTTCTTGTTGGACACCTTGCTAGACTATGAAATACTGGGCACTATGGATCCGAAAAAAATTTTAACAGCTTGAGCAGGCCCACAATATGACGCAAAATCATTAAAAAAAAACTTTCATCAAAAATATCACGCTCTAAAAAAGTATATTGCAAAAAATTGGATTATGAATTGTATTTTTAAAGCAATAAGTATCCAAAATCAACTTCTAACAGCCATTTTTTTAATTTTCTCTGGTTTCATTATACAATGATTTAAAAATTATTTCTAGTCCTCGAGTAAAGATTCCCAGAAATCGTATTTCTCTTTGAGTGATTTTTTTTCCATAACTGTGGTATTGCTTTTGATATGTAAATATTCGATATCTTCGGTTGTAACTGGTGTCCATATTTTTTCCTCAGAAAGCCCGTTTGGATCCCTGGAACATGAAAATTATGACGTCAGTATTGAAATTTATTCCATACATCAGGATTTGCTCAAAATCTCAATCAGTTGCTTGATAGAATCAATGTATCGTTATTTTTTACTGAAATTTACGAGTATGGAGTGAACTTACCCAAATGTAGCGAAATTTACCCAAAATCGTACCAATGTTTCGGATACTTTTTTATCCTGCGGTGTCCATTTACGTTCCAAGTTTTCATCGCGAAATAATAAGGGCAGTTCGTCAGCATGACAAGGACCTTTAAAAAATAAAGCATAATTTTTACTTATAGTTAATTAAATTACTTTCTCAAATTAAGGATCTACTGAATATGGAGGGAGAGATAATTGCTTTTTTCTCTCTTTCAATGACAAAATCATATTTTTCGAGACGTTAATCAAATGGTCGAAAAATTTTTGAAAGTGGAAAATTTTTGTTTTGTATTGAAAAAATTGTAAACACGTTATTTAGTGGGAAAAATTATAGAAAGATAGCACCATTTCAGTCTGAATTTTTTTATTTTTTAATCCTCAATAAATACATATAAATAATGCATGCTTACCCAAATTTATGGTCAAATTCCTGAAATCAATCCACGAAAATGATCCTCTATGGTCATATAGATATACGTATTGTCGATCGCGACTGGACAGTACGGTTTTAATCAGAGGATGTATAAAATCTGAATCTGTGTTCATCTTTGGAACATGGAAACAGTACAAAAATATTTTCAAGATTTACATTCACTGCCAACCCAAATATATTTTAATTACTTACATCCACGAGCTTGAATGCTGGATCTGATTTCGTATCGTTCGAATTGAAATAAAAATCGATAATTTTGTCTAAGGTACTGTTGTTTTCGTCAAATTGGTCAGCATGAATGTTTAGTCCATACACCCATGAAAAAATCCTATGTTTATCGTTTTTAGTGATTTTCGTCAACGGTTTTCCTTCTTTTACAGCCCCTAAAACGCAGAAAATTTCGTCAATGGTAACAAATGTCGAATATTTTCCATTATGAATCTCGTTAACACTTGACCTTTTTTTTTAAACTCGAAACTGATGCTTGTGATTTTTTGATGAATTAAGATCTGTCAGTGTTTGAAAAATCATAAGAGTTATTTTTCGAAGGCGATATTGAAGTAAGAAGAAGGTTTGAGTCCAAAAATGCGATTTGTTTGAAGTTTTTCGTGAAACTGAAAATTATTCTTTTTTATAGGTGCAAGAGGATGGATCATGAAAAAGTCAAGCTAAGTCTAGATTTTTGCTCGACAAATTTTATTAGACAACTCTGTGGGGGTAATAAATTGTGTGAAAAATTTGAAAATTCAAGCAAAATTTACTTCTTTCGCCTTCGTTAAATATATTTTTCCCGTTCACTTTTATTAATTACATAATTATACTCACATATCAGAGACATCGCGCCTTCGGCGGAATTTATGCCGGTGATCCACGGTACAATGTTTTGATACGTATTTTTCGAAGGTTTCTGTTTCAAGAACGGTTGATTCTTTACGTTTGATTCGATGATTGATTTGAATATCATAGGATTGTTCTTTTATGTATCAAATCAGCCGATTTGTTATAAAACAAAACATTAAAATACTAGATACATGATACGTAAAAATATTTAGAAGAATTCAAAATCAAAACCCTTACTACTTGTAATCTATTTCCCATCTTTAATGCATCTTCGGCCGATAAACGTTGCAGGCATTTTAGACTTTTGGTATTATCTTTGCGGAAACACCCGGTAACGACGAGATATGCCGCAGCCACGGTTTCTCCAAAACCCTCTTCGTAAAGTGCGAATGAAGGAAAAGCATTACCGCTTTGCATGATTGCTCGGTGAAAAAATCCTGATGGGGAATACGATTCGAACAATATAATTTAATTTTACAATCATTCAAATGGATTTGTTTTGAATTTTACACTAGTTAGTAGTAGGTAGATATCTGTTATCTACTATCTAACCTTCCAATCATTTTTACCGCAGGATTTCGGTGGTTCTAGTTTAAATATACCTATTCCAAATTCAAATTGTTGCCTCTAAATTTTTCGATTCTTTTAATTATTCCATTTTCTTCCAAAAGCAATATTTAATTTTGAAAATTTTTCTCGTATAATTTTTTTTTTTTCATTTTGAATTTTCTCAATTTTTTTCAACTTTTTTTCCCGATTTTATATTTAAAAAAAAATTTTCAATTAAATAATTTCAAAATTTTTTCAGATTAAAATTTTAAAAATTTCAACTTTACTTTTTGAAAACATTTCTTCACCACAATATTTAATTTTTAAAATTTTAAAAATATAAGATTGATTTTTTTTGAAAATCAGAATTGAACAAATTTTGAAAACATTCAAACTTAAAATTCTTACTGTTGAAAAAATTTGAACGTATAAATTATTTTGATTTAGATCGTTGAAATCCCATTTGAGTCAAAAATTAAGGAGGTAGTGTATTTTACCTTTACTGAGCGGAGAAAACATATGTAAATGAATGGAACCTGCTCCAGCACTTTCTCCGAGCAACGTAACTTGGTCAGGATCGCCGCCAAACCGTGCGATGTTTTCTTTAACCCATTTCAATGCTAATGATTGATCTTTTAAACCGAAATTACCGCTCAGGTGGTCGTTATTCATGGCGAGAAATCCTAGTAATAAATAAAGTCATCGTAATGGCTTTGAATCATTTATGATTTAAGATGTCTAAGCGTCTGAGCAATGAGCCCGTCGTTTTTGCATACCAAAGACTCCCAAACGATAGTTCAACGTCACAAATACCACGTCGTGATCCATGAAATAATCTGGCGTGTAATCCAATCCTGTGCCGAATTGAAATCCCCCACCGTGAATGCCCACAATCACGGGAGCCTTTCCGGAAGCTTTGAAAATATCCTGAAAAAAAAAACATGATTACGATTTATATAATTTTAGATTTCTTTGAAGAGATTCCATTTGCTTACGTTGGGTACGAAAACGTTCAAGTAAAGGCAATCTTCTTGTCCAACGATGGAAGCATTGAAATCGAAGAATTTCTCGTATTGGACGCATTTTGGAGGATATTTGGAAGCATCTTTTACTCCGGTCCATGAAGCAATCGGTACAGGCTCCTTGAAAATAAAGAAAATATTGTCAATTGAAAATCAAACACCTCTGCAGTCCTTTTTATTGTCAAAATGAGAAATATTTTTAATCAAAACATGCATGGTATGTTTTTCGAAATTTTCTCAAACTATTTTGATAAGTTTTCAAGTAGGTACTTGTGGAAATTCACTGTATAAAAATAATATTTTAAGTTACCTTAAATCGTAAGTTTCCAATTGGAGGTTCTGCGTAAGGAATGCTGTAAAACTTCTGGAATAAACGTCCATTCTTTGTCTTTCCAACGGTGCCGTTGATTGATCCATTTTGCAATTTCACTACATCAGCATAGATTCCCGCAATAAAGATCAATAAAAATAAACACAAATGCATGTACATTTTTCAAGTTGATACTTTTGTCGAACAAATTGGTCGATGGGCGTTGGTCGAACAATCGAGTAACTTATATAATGTTGCCGCGAATTATCTATAATGTATGCCAATTTACCTAAAAGGTTATCTCGTTGTTACGTCATCAATCGCCAGGTTTTTTCCTCCTAAAATATTGTTATCAGAACCTATGTATTTACTGATTCAGTCATATAGAAGAACTAAAGAGGGTACTGAGCTCAGTCATCAACTTACATTCTCGATCCGCCTGCATTGTGTTCCACGCTGACCCCTAAATTACCAAAAAATTGACATTTTTTCATTGGGGTCAACGTGGGATACGCGGAAGGTGGATCGAGACAGTAAATTGATAATCTGATGCAGCACCCTCCAAGTGGTAAAAATCTATATGCCACACGTTATTCTCATTTTTTGCATGGATTTTCTCAAAATCGAAGGCCCAGCGGGCACCATAGAATCGAATCGAAAAAATGCGTAAATTTTCAAATTCAGCGCCCTCAAAACCGTACCAAACGATAATTCGCGTCATTTTCCGTTTTTTTTTTTAATTTTTAATTTTGAACTCATCAAGAAGGGTTGATAAGGCGGTTCCTCAGCGCCTTTGATTTAGTATAGAAATCACTGTGTTACTTTACTGTTTTTTTTTTGAATTTTTGTCAAAATTTAAGACAGGGTATAGCTTCTACGTGAAATAATTGTTCTTTGGTGGGTTTTATTCTGATATTTGTTGTCTTAAAGGTTGTTTATCTAAAGAATTATTTTTCTTGCTTTATTTTGAAATTCATTTTTTCATTTTCATTCCAAAAATGGTTAATTTTTTCCCATTCATGGTAATTTACAATAAATTTACCATATTCGCAGTGCTTTGCGGTACCGTAATTTACCATTATGTTAAGTAATTTAACATAATTACGGTAATTTTTTGTAAATTACCATGATTAAGGTAGTTTTTGTAATCCACCATAGATGCGGTACTTTTTTGGTAATTCACGATGATTTTTGGTAATTTACTGTAATTACTGTAATTTTTTTGGTAATTTACCTCAATTTATTAATTTAATTTTCGAAAAATAATTTCGTTTTCTTAAAATCAAGATTTGTTTTATTCTGAAATTGATTGGTTTTTTGGCTGATTCTGGAAATGATATTTTTTACTTTGTATGTGTTTCCCTTTAGATCTCATTTGAAACTGATTTTAGTTTTTCATTTTTTTCTGAACTTTATTTCATTTTTCTGAAAATATTTATTTTTTCTCAGAGAAATACCATTTTTTTTGTTTTATTCTGCAAAAGTTTTCGTGTTTTTGATTATAAAAAAGGGGATCAGTTACTTTATAAAAATTTTCCAAGTTACATATCTATCTACATTATTCTACAGCGTGTGAACCAAAATATGTAATTATTATTGTTTGTATTTGTAAAGCGATTGATATGCTATAATCAAGATTTATCGGAGATTTATTCAAACAAAAAAATAATTTCACTCCTTTATGCCTCTCGTTAAAATTTATCACTGTTAAAACTTGACAGTATTTTTCCATTATCATTATTATTAATGATTTTTTTGTTTTTTTAATTGTTTCAGATGATACCGGAGAATCAAGATAATCTTGGCATGGGTAAGTTTTATCTGATCTCGATTTACATATAATTGTATACCTATGTTCATTTAGATAAATACATAGGTACCTACTTGACTTCTTTTCTAAGTAGGTGTTGTTAAGTGTATTGAACAGTTTTCAAGGATGATTGGCGAAGATTCAAAATTTTTATTTTTGATATTTATTTAAAAAATTGTAAAATATGAATGATTATTACTCAATACTACACCTACTTATTAAATTCCAATTAGGTACTTTATTATTCTGTTTAATATACCTACATAAGTAAATACTGAGATTTTGAAATGTTGAATTCTGATATTCATTTTACAAAGAACCAGTCAGCCTTTTTCGACTCTAAAAAGTAATAATAAAAAAAAAAAAAAAAAATGACCAATATCAAGTATTTTTCCACTCCAATGGTAAAGATTCCCAAAAATCTATTCTTTCTTTCAATATATTTTTCTTCATTGATACTGAATCGCTTCTGATGTGCAAATATTCTATATCTTCGGTTTCGACCGGCTTCCATATTTTTTCGTCTGAATTTCCGTTAGGATCACTGTAATAATTTAATAATGTATCTAGTATAAGTAAATATATTTTTGAGAAGATCCTTGATCTACTTTCAACTTTACTCAATTTTTTGCTTATGAAACTAAGGAGTTGGGAACCGAATTTCACTCACCCGGTGATAATAAAATTGACCCAAAATTCCAACAATGTTTTCGATACTTTTCTATCCTGAGATGTCCAAAAAACTTCTAAAAGTTCGTTTCGAAATATCAAAGGGAGCTCATCTGCGTGACCAACACCTAAGAGCGAAAAATTCGACAAATGTTTTGTTAATTAAATTGTCTCATTACTAATTTTTATTGGTAATATGTTCTTCCTTATTTGGATTTATGGAAAAAAAACTAATCCATACCTAAATTTTTCTTCAAATATACGAGATTTTGCAACGAAAACGAACCTTTGTGATCGTACAAATAAACAAATTGTCGATCACTACTCGATCTAACTGTTTTTACAAAAGGATACGCGAAGGCAGAATCTGTCATCATCTGTATAAATAAATTTGGCTATTACGATTTTGAAATTAAACAGAATGAATTGGAAAATGATCGTATTACTTCGACGAATTTCAAAGCTGTGTCTTCTCCTATATCCTGAGTGCCGAAATAAAAGTCGATAATTTTCTGTGTCGTATTGTCCATGTTTTCGGGTTCGATGGTGTATAAATAATGATTCAACAGCGGTATCAGACGTTTTCTATCAGAGTTGAGGAGCTTCGCCAACAATTCTCCATTTCTCAAATAAGCTGTGCAAATGAAAAAATTTCAATTTAGTATTTGTTCCGGTATATTGGTGTACGTTTTAATACGTACGTACCCATAACGAATAGGGCACCTTCCCCCGAATTTATACCAGTTATCCAGGGTACCTTTGTTTGATACGTCTCTTTAGTCGGTTTTTGAGGTAAAAATGGTTCATTTTCGACTTTCGATTCAATTATGGGCTTGAATATAATGCCAGGTTCTTCATGCCAGACCTATAAGTTATATTAGTTACTTCTAAAAAATTAAGAAATCTGGAGGAAGAGGTTCATGCATCATCAATATGGACCAGTGGAAAGTAATAACAGTATTTCAGAATTTTGAAAATGCCATCCTCTTAATTTGGGATTAATTTTGGGTCCTGGAACTCATGTGAGGGGAGGGGGATCCCAGAATTTTTGGGAGCTCTGAAAATGAGTAAAAATGCTTAAATGTACTATTTGAGGCTTCTATATCCCTTTTGAATGATTTTTCGGATCCAAACTTGATTCCAAAAAATCAATCAGATTTTTCAATGATAAGTATTTGGAAAATTGGCGTTATTTTTCTTTTTAAAAATATTAAAAATTAAATAATAATTTCAGATTTTTTAGGGATGTGTAAAAATTGTGCATTAATTTTCTCAAAAAAAAAAAAAGTTTTCAACATGTTATCCTATTTTACGAGTAATTTTTATCAGAAAAAAGAGGGTCCAACGAATAGCTTTCGATTGGTTTTAGCAGCTCAAACTTTGAAATTCTCATTTTCAGAGAAAAATGAATCATACATAGGAAGGGATACCTCCAAAATTAGAAAAAAAAAAGTTATAAGAAATACTCTATTGGGTTCATAAAATGACTTATATGTATTTAAAGCAATACACAGAAATCATTGATATAAAACCTACTTTCAATTTGGATTCAAAATCGTGAAAATCTTCAACCGGTATGCGTTGCAAGCATTTCAAAATTTTATCCGCTTTTGTACGTACACATCCAGTAATTACCAAAAAAGCTGTTGCTGTAGCTTCCCCTAATCCTATGTCGTGATAGGACCAATGAGCAAAAGCACTACCGCTTTGTATAATCGCTTTTTGAAACAGTCCTGGCGATAGAAAAAAAATAGCAATAATTTCGTGGTATTTTTTTGACATTAAAATATTATTGTACTCGATTTATTTTTTAAAAACATTTTGATTACCTTTGCTAAGCGGTGAGAACATGTGCAAATGAACAGAAGCTGCTCCGGCACTTTCTCCTAGTAAAGTTACGTTTTCAGGATCACCACCAAATTTCGCGATGTTTTCCTTAACCCATTGCAATGCCAGTGATTGATCTTTTAATCCGAAATTACCACTTATGTGATCGTTGTTCATTCCAAAAAACCCTACAAAATCACATACTTTTGTAAAAAAAACTGTAGATGAAAGGAAGTTTCAATTTATACTTCATTTACCTACCCAGAGCTCCCAATCTGTAATTCAAGGTTACCAGGATTATGTCTCTGTCCATTAAATAACCCGGAGTATAATCAACTCCAGAGCCGATTTGAAAACCTCCTCCATGGATACCGACCATGACTGGCGTTTTGCTTGTATTTTTAAATAAATCCTAAAACAAGCCATTTTTTTGCTTCTCGATCGGAACCGCTCGTAGTCTGCTCTGGATTTGAATGAAAGTGAAATTTTCGAAAAAAGAAAGTTTTGAAGCTATTTCAATTTTCGAATGCCAAAATCTACATTTTAGATTTTTGGAAATTAGAAATAATTCGAAATCAGGTCCAATATCAAACTTCTAAAATCGAATTACACCATTTTCAGCCATTCTGGAACCACGAAAAGAATTTCAATTTTCTACAGCATTTTTTGAATTTTTACTGCAACTGGAAATGGAGGTTTTCACCATTTTCAGGTGTGCATTTTGATATTTTTGTTCAAGTTTTCAAATTCTCTAGGGGTCAACTTGAAATTTATGGTAGAAAACTAGAGATGTCTTATTTTTGAATAAAAGTTTTCAATGTGTTCGTTTGGATATCCGAATTCCAAAACTGGATTTCCTTGTTGAATTGCTTGGAAAAAAAATCAATTTTTAATTAACCAATTTAATTTCTATGTTTTTTTTGTTTTTTTTTAGAAATTCGTAAATTGAAATGAAAAATTACTTCTAAAGCTTCGAAATAAATAGAAATATCTAAATTCGAGTTATGAGTTTGTATAGGTTGTATCAGGTCTGGAGGAATTTAAATTTTCCTGAGGACAGGAGATTTTAAGAAAGTTTTTCTACTCTAGGAAAAATTTGAGAAACTGTAAAAATAATATTGAAAAAAATATATAAAATTTCATGAAGTATCGTTTGTATTGCTTAAAAAATTAAAAGCAGTGTTTGAATATTGCGTTTATGAAAATTATGTGAGAAAAACTGAACATGTGAAATTTTCAAATTTTCGTATTTTATTTACAGCCAATTTTCAGAAAAAAATTTACATTCTAAATGGATTATTTTATTAAATTTTTTGTTATTTTTTATAAGATTTGTACTTTTATGTTTTTTTTTTCACATGTTGAACAATTTTAATTCTATTTTTATGAATGATTCTAACATTTTTAGCTGTCAGAACTAGAAATTTTTTACCATTTTTGAGTCTGGGTATAGAAACTACTCTTTGAGGTCGAAAATTGCTTATTGTGTCGAGGGTCTCCCTTAATTCTACTTCATCTGAAAGGCTTAAAATTTGTGTTACTTAGCTCAGAAATTAATTTTTAACTTTCAAGGGTGATTTTCTTATCCAGGCTTACATTGTGGAAGCGATTTTTGTATTTTAATGTTCATTTTCAACTATTCTGAATAAATTTTATTTCAATTTGAATAATTTAAAATTTTTTTTCGAATTTTTAAGCTATTTTATTTATAACAAACTTTAAGTTGGTAATTTTGAAAGATTTTCAATGTTTTCGAAAAATTTTAAACTGAATTTAAACATGTTTGGTTGTTTATTGTGATTCGTCAACCTTTCAAAATATTCAACAATTTATTTTTCTCGCCTTGTAAAAAAAACTTTTTTTACGTTTTATACATTCAAACAATTTTATAAAAAATAAACTTTCAAGGCCTTTTCAAATTATTATATTGTGAAAAAATTTTTTTAATGATAATTTAAGTCGTTTGTGTTCAATTTTTACAAGAATTCGTGAATAGATAATCGAAAAATGAAGCGGATTGCTAAAAATTTGGTGTTTGAGATTTCGGTTCGTGCTTTTTTTTTTTTTTTTGAAAATATCATCATTTCATTCAGATTCAAACTCTTTCGAGTGGTACCTTTGTCAGAAATGTCAGCATAAGAAAAATCTAGTTTGTATATTTGCTCACATTTGGTACAAACACGTTCAAATAAAGGCAATCCTCTTGACCGGTGAGCTTTTTCAAAGGTGACAAAAGTGATCTTTGGATGCATTTCGGTGGATGTTTGGAACCATCTCTGATACCGGACCAAGGTTTGGGTCTAATAGGTACAGGAGGCTTCAAACAAAATGAAAATTTCGTTAGCTATATTTAGATCTGATTAGGTATTTGAGTTTTCAAATTTGTAAACTCCATATTATTTCAAACCTAACACCCGAAAAAATGTCCCACGTTCGCCCTTCAAATTATACATAATATAAAAAAACCCAGAGTCATTTTTATCACGAAAATTGGACTGACCTTGAACCTCAACTCTCCAACAGGTGGTTCTGCATAAGGAATTGCGTAGAATTGCTGAAATAAACGACCACCTTTGGACTTTCCAACTCCTCCTTCAATAGCTCCATCTCGTAACTGGATCAAATCGCAATTCACATGAATCACAAACGTTAACAAAAATACGCACAAACTTGTCTTCATTTTCAACTTATCCGATATGTTTCCGAAATCAAAATAACGTTTTTAAATTTTTAAATTGCATTCTCAGTCATCAGTATAAATATATTTGGCTGTATTTTATTTACTTCAAACAAATACCATCGATATCGAAAGGTTATATCGCAATAATATGACTACGCCAACGTATAAGTCTATACATCTATAGTTTTTTTTCCCAATTATGAAATTATCAGATTTCGTGAACCGTGCAATAACATTATAATTGGGTGCAAAATTACATCTGCGTTTGTTCACTACGTAAATAAATTGTAATTAACAGATACATTGAAAAAATTGGCCAATGTGGCAAATACATTTTACACGTGTTTCCATCCGAGTGATAAGGATTCCCAAAAATCGAATCTCTCTTTGAGGAGTTTTTTCTCCATAACAACCGAGTCACTTTTGATGTGTAAATATTCGACATCTTCTGTTTGCACAGGATTCCATATTTTTTCTTCGGCGTTTCCATTAGGATCACTGCAATATTTTAATTATCAAAGAATAAAATAAAATGCAGATATTAAATAAGGCAACTAAACAGCATGTCTAGGGCAATAAAAAGGCATGGAGAAAGTTTTGTCATGAAAAAATCGAAGAATTTTTTATAATTTTCTCCTCAATTTACAGAAAAATTGTTCATTATTTCATCTCTTTGGCCATGTTTTTTTGGTGGGGAAAGGGGCGATAGGTCGCAAAAAGAACTGAATAAGGACATGAAAAAAAATTTCCATCTTATCGATCAAATTTTGTGAAATTTTACCTGTCTACATCAGTGTTTTTGTAGAATTTTCCTGTTCCTTCTCTAATCTGTCAGAAAATCAGAAAACTTTGTTTAAAAATTAGTAATTTTGGACGACAAAATCAATGAAAAAATTACGCATTTGTCTTACGAGGAACCAATGAAGAAAAGAAAAGAGCTGCATTTTTTACCTAAGTGGTTTTAGGCGAGGGGGGATTTCAAAGCTTCCAATCGTAAGAATAATATTTTTTTCTCCGTTTTCTGTCTTTTTCCTTTGCAAGGGAGAAGCACATGTTGCCTGATTCTTCGAATTTCGCATTGCTTTCTCGTATCACTGTTTAGTAGGAGGATCCAAGTGATGGAATGTCTTTTTAACTACCATGACGAATTCGTAGTAATTGAAGGGTGAGTTGTATGGCGCGGGAGGGTGAGAAGTCGCGGACATCTGTTGAATGGAAAGCGACTGACTGAGCTGTGTAGCATTACATTTGTACCAAACCAAGACCTTGTGTGTAGTTGCTTTACCTTTTCATGTGGGGACAATGGCATGAAGTTTGACCATTCATTTAGGTAGATGAGTTATCTCAGTCGAGGTTGTGGCGCGGCGGTGGACTTGAAATAGAAGTATTTTCAACGATATCGATTATCGAGTGAAAAAGCTGAAATTGTTTTTCATTCTTCCATCCATTTTCTGAGTTATTTAATCTTCAGATGTGAAATTTAAGTCAAAGGGAAGTGAAGTGCGACCAATTTTTTTTTCATTTTATTGATTGAGGTATCGAAATCTCATTGAGAAATACTGAGAGACTTTTTGTTGGAACATCGCAACTATTCATGTTTTTTTTTTCAACGTTAAAAATTGCTTTAAAAAAAAAGTCTGACAAAATGCTGAAAAACCACGGATGTAAAAACTTTTTTCGATTCATCGAAAACTGCTTAACAATTTTATAAATTGAATGAAGAAAACAGAAAAAGATATTTAAAATATACGGTTTATGGCAATTTTGTGTGATTAATTTTTTTTACTGATGTTTATGACTTTTGATGAAGCTTCGTTGTTTGAACTTTTTTCTAATTTTGAAATTTTGAAATAATTTTAAGAAATTGACGAACGATAGTAAAAATTTGTATTTCCGTTACATTTCCAGACTTCAGTTTATACTTGAATTACCAAAAAAATTATTACCTAATTGAATTTAATGACATTGCGTCGCGTCAGTCGATTCATTCTAATTTTTACAATTTTTTGAATGTGTAACGAAAGTTATTATTTTTGAATGTGTAACGAAAGTCATTATTTTTGAATGTGTAACGAAAGTCATTAGATCGTTTCGTCAAATTGTTTCAAGTTTGTCAACAATCTTGGAAATTTGACCTCCAGAATAGGGGTCTGTCTATTCTCACACGGAATGAACAACAAAATGTAAATCGTTCGCTCGAGAAAAAGTTTCCAATTTTTAATTTCCTTTTCTCCAAATATTTTTCTACTCTAAAAATTTTTCCTCAAAATATTTTTCAACTCCGAAATTTTTACCTGGAATAAATTTTTACCAACTCTGAAATTTTTTCCTTCAATTTTTTTCAGGTAGGTATAAAAATTTTTCATGTATGGCTATTTTCTAAAAATACCGATTTTTCATTTCTTAACTCATCAGGAAATTTTCATTCAAAATTAAATCTTTTCTCAAATTTTTTGTTCTCAAAATTAGTTCCCAAAGTTGAATTTTTACACTTTTTGATTTTTTTTCCTGAAAATTACAATTTTTTGCTCAGCTCAAATATTTTTCTGAAATCATTTTTCAACTCTGAAACTTTTAGAATAGAAAATTTGAAAAAATTGGGTAAAAACATTTCGAAGAACCAAATGTGAGAAAAAATCGGGAGAAAGTCAAGTTTTTAAAAATTTCAAGATCAAAGAATGGGATTTCACAGTTGTTAATTTAAATAAATATTTGTAAAATAAAATTTTTAGCAAAAATAAAAAATCGAAGAAAATTAAAAAAAATCTTAGAATTTATACAAAGAATTTTGAAGAAGAAAGTTTGGTGGGGGAAAAAGTTTACTAGAGGAGTTGAATAAAATTGATATTACCTACGTATATGCCTGAAAAAATTAAAATTTTGAGAAAAAGGTGCAGTTAACAGCCGAGATCAATATAGCAGTGAAGATGATGAAAAAAATGAACGAGATTGCGCATAGTTCGGTCATTTTGTTGTTCATTCCGTGTGAGAATAGACAGACCCCCAGAATAGGGCGTCTCAAATTTGATCCCTAGAATTGTAGATCAACTAAGGTATACAGTAATGCGTCCAACTGTCCATGGAAGTTGGAAAAAAAGAGCAAAAATTCCTTCTCTTTTTTTCGATTATTTCTACTAATGTTCTTTACTCAAAAATATCTTGAACCTATGTCTCCTAGAAAAATCTGACCGCTTCCAACAAATAGGAAATTTCATTCTCTAGAATTTCTGTTCTGGTCATTTTTGTTTTAGACGCTTAGTTTGCTCTGAAATATCGCTTTTTGGTGAAAAAGGCACAAAAAATGAGATTTTTTCACGAAATTTAGGAAGGTTCGAGCTGTAATTTTTTTTCTTGATGAGGTAGAATTTGTCTGTAAGTCAGGACCAAAAAAATTTTCAGACGCTCATTTAGCCTCAAGGCCTGTTTTTTTACCCACCAAAGCAAACTTCGAATCAAAAAATTATTTTCCCCTTTATTAGTTACAAAAAGCTACTAAAATTTTCCACACGGAGCCCAAACACAAAAACGGTGCCAACTTGTGTAAAATTATCAAGTAGAATCAAACTTATTCAATGTAGAAGTACATTATCGACTTACGCTGAGATAGCAAAATTTGTCCAAAATTTCAGCAATGTTTCTGATACTTTTTTGTCTTGAGGTGTCCACCACGTTTCCAGAATTTGTTTACGGAATAATAAGGGGATTTCATCAGCATGACCGACCCCTGAATAAATAAATCATATTGATGAATTAATTTACTTAACGATTTTCAATTCAACTATATTGTTCTACGTGCGCGATTCACGATGAAAATGAAAAACCATACTTAGGTACCTAGATCTAATTTGGTGTACCCAGCTAACTTCTGAAGAGAAAACGATCCTTTGTGATCGAACAAATACACGTATTGCTTATCATGGCTCGATTGTATGGTTTTCATCAAAGGATACAGAAAAGTCGAATCTGTGATCATCTGTAAAATTATTTTTTGTTTCAATGAATTTTCATCAATTAAAGCCGCACATTTTTCCATAATTTTTTTTCTTACGTCGACGAACTTTGAAGCTGTATCTTCTCCTATATCTTTGGTGCCAAAATAAAAATCGACTATTTTCTGCGTCGTGTTATCAACGTTTTCTGGACTAGTCACATGAAAGTAATCATTCATCAATGGTAAAATACGTTTTCTATCCTTGTTTACAATTTTCATTAACGTTGCATTATTCTTGAGAAGTTCTAAATGTTAAAAATTACCGTAACCTAAATTTACCAAATGTTCATGATTTTTAATTCATTGCCATATCTAATATGAATTCACATTAGGGTGGGCCGAAATAACAATTTTTTTGATTTTCAAAAACATACTCCCGCAATAGTTGTTGGGTGATGAAACCTGAAGAATAAAGTAAAAAAATTCCAAATCGATTCATATCTTCCGATCGCGCATTGGCGTTAAAGTTTTCAAAAATTCAAAATTGATTACAATCTATTTTAGAGCTTATGTAGTGACCACATAGACCGAGAAACGCCTTTTTTTTTTGAAAAAATCGAACGTTTTATAATTTTTTTTTGATTTTTCTTCATGCGAATAAGAAATAGCAGAAATATAAAAAAGATGTAAAGCATGAATTTTTTTCAAAAAATTCTGCTTTTTGGTTTGAATAGTCACTAGTAGATAAGCTCTAAAACCAATTTAAATGAATTTCAAATTTTGAAAATATTGGATTTTAGCCAATTTTTGAAAATTTCAATGCCAATGCGCAATCGGAAGATATGAATCGATTTGGAATGTTTTTATTTTATTCTTCAAGTTTCATCACCCAACAACTTTTGCAGGGGGGTATGTTTTTGAAAATCGAAAAAATCGTTTTTTCGGCCCATACCCTAATTCACATACTTAATACTTTGAGAACGCCTTCGCCCGAATTGATGCCTGTAATCCATGGTACTTTGGTTTGATACGTCTCGTTGGTTGGTTTTTGTATCAAAAATGGATCTGTTTTTACATTCGATTCGATCATTGGCTTGAATGTAATGGCAGGTTCACTGTTCCAAATCTACGGTATAAAAATGCAGAAGTAGGATGTTTGCGAATATTGATTTGAAGATGAGCTGGAATGAAGATAAATGTAATGAACTTACAAATAATTTATTTCCTAAGGCGTGAAAATCTTCGGCTGGGATACGTTGCAGACATTTTAAAATTTTTGTTGGATCTTTGCGGTAACATCCTGTTATGACTAAGAGACCCGTAGCCATTGCTTCGCCGTATCCATCTGAGTAAAGAGACCAAGATGCGAGTGCACTACCACTTTGCATAATCGCCTTTTGAAATAATCCTGAAGATATTTTGTTCGATTTAGTCGGTCGAATTGTATGATTACTGCATTTAATATTGAAGTTACCTTTGCTCAATGGAGAGAACATGTGTAAATGTACAGAAGCTGATCCGGCACTTTCTCCTAGTAAAGTGACGTTTTCAGGATCACCGCCAAATTTCGCGATGTTTTCTTTGACCCATCGTAATGCTAAGGACTGATCTTTCATACCGAAATTACCGCTTATTTCGTCGTTATTCAATCCAAAGAAGCCTGCACAATCATAAATTTTCACATTATTCAATTTTAAGAATGTGGTCTTGCCTTTTATGGGAATCTCCAAATTACTAGTAATTTCTCTTGAAATCAGGATTATTTTCAAAAAAATTCGAAGAATTGAAAAATAATTCATAAAATAATGTGAAAATTAAAAAAAAAATTGAAAATGTTGCCAAAAAATATAAAAATGGTTCTCATTTTTCATTCGTACGAGGGTTGTCCTATAATTCAGGTACAGAAAATTCGATATAAAATCAAGTTCTTCATTGATTCGAAAAATCGAACATATTTCTAAAACAGTATAATTTTAGCTATTTTTCAACGCAATCTCTTCCATTTTCGATGCATTTTCCCCATCACTTTTTGAGCTTGAAAATATCCTCTCGAAACCACTCTACTCTTAAGTCCTTTGAAATGCCACCAATGCGGAAAATAATTCGATATGGAAGAGCTTCGAGCTGAAGTTCAAAACTTTTTCAAAGAATTGAGGATAGAGTATTGAGGCAGAATCTCAAAATTCAGCGAGGGAGGGAGAAATGCATCAAAAATGGAAGGAATTGTGTCGAGATGTTCCAAATATGATGTAATTTGTTCAATTTTTCATTTTAGTGAATAATTCGATTTCATAGAATTTTTTTTTTATTCGGCTTATCTTTGCTCGCAGCTCGAAAAGCGTGTACATGGGTTTCGACAGAGGCATGTTCAATGTTCATTAATATCGTGAGATTTTACTGCTGCAGTTATCAAACCCCGGTTTGCGAAAGATGGTAGCTAAACCTTTCCTCCACCTTCCATTTCATAAAAATTTTTAGCTTTCTAGCTTTATTCCTTCCTGGTCAGAAAAATTGTATCTTACTTACGGAACCGCCCTCGTATGCTTACGACTCTATCATAGGAGCCCGCGCTGAAGTATCATTTCAGCTTTTTACGTCACTGCGCATGCGTGGGCACTTTGTATTTTTTCTCGTCGCATTTCTTATCAATATCATATCGTTTTTTTCGGTTTTTCCCTGCTGTTCTGCTGTTGATCACCGGAATTTTCTCCGTAAAATGTAAATAAATATATATTTTATTTCTGTAAGCCATTTGAAAGATTGAAAATCGAAATCTTATCTAAAATATACGTGGTCATATTTTGAACGTTGTTGAGTGTTGAGTAATTTCATTTCAAATGCTAAGCTAAAATGAAAAATATAATCAGTTGGAGATGGGATACGATACCTTACGAAGAATAAGAAAAAATATGAACTTGTGTTTCATAAATCTATCAGTAATTCGCGTGTTCAAGAACTTTCCTATTTTAGCAGCGAAAAGATGTATTTTAGCACTTCAAAATTCGTCTTTTGGTTGCTTTCTACTCAACACTCAACAACAACAACAACCAAGGTTCATAATAATTATGACCACATATTTTAGATATTAATATTCCGATTTTCAATCTATAAAACTGCTTACAGAAATAATTAAGAATTATATTTTATTTATGCACTTTATGGAAAATAAATAATAATTCCGGTGACCAACATTGATAAGAAACGCGACGAGAAAAAATACCAAGTGCCCACGCATGCGCAGTGACGTAAAAAGCTGAAATGATACTTCGGCGCGGGCTCCTATGATAGAGTCGTGTATGCTTTGCTTTTTCAAAAGGATAAATTGGATTTTTTTTTAATTTGGAAATGAATTTGACAAAATTTTATGATTTGGATATTTTCACCAAGAAATATTATCAGTTGCAATTTTTCATCGTTTCCACTCATCTTGGCCATTTTTGAAAAATCAAAAATGATGTTTTCAATTTTTCCTTGAATGGGAGTGAAAGTATTCATACGAGAACCATTTCTGGTAAAAATAAACTCAACTATCTTGTCTCTCTTCGATTATTTATAGAATTGACGAAAAAGGTAGCTCCTTCCTGATACAACGAAGATTGATGATTTTTGAGATGGAAGTTGTTAGGTGCAATTTTGGGATAGAATTTTTTCAATTCTTTGAATATATGCAGGTGTTATTTCTTTTTAAACGAGTGTATAAATTAAACAAAAGAGATGGTATGCATAGGCAAGTCAAGTGATTTGTTCTACACTTTACCTAATACTCCCAATCGATAATTGAAATTTACAAAAATCACATCCTTTTCCATGAAATAATCTGGAGTACAATCTATTCCCTCGCCGAAAAAAAATGCACCGCCGTGGATTCCGACGATTACTGGAGCCTTCCCAGAGGGTTTAAATAATTCCTGAAAAATTTGTAGAGTGTTACGAGTAAAATAATTTTTTTGTGTAAGTAATGAATAAATGGTAATTTTTGTTTACATTGGGTACGAAAACGTTCAAATAGAGACAGTCTTCTTTTCCGCTGATAGGACTATTCCGTTCAAAGAGACTGCTTGGTTGGATACATTTTGGTGGTGGCTTAGAAACGTCTTTCACATCGGACCATGATTTGACCGCTACTGGTGGCTATTTGTAAATACAGCAGAAAAATTAATATTAAGACCAGGAGCTGGGAGAAGCTGTCTCTCCAAGCAATTTTTTTGAGACGCGAGATATTTTTTAGAAAATGCCCGAGTCAGGCCGGAAAAATTCCCTGAGTCGGAGGGATTTAAATTAAAATTCTTGGAGCCCTAGTCGAAGCTGGAGGGACCAGACTTCTCCCTCAGGATTTCTGATTGAGATACAAAGACATAGAAAGCCTCCAATTGTCCTAATTTCGAATTGAAACTCATTGGTTCAAAATTTTAGACTCCTTTGATGAAAGAGATCCTCTTGTAATGTACTTATTTTTATAGAAAGGGTATAGCCGGTTAAGTATGGTGAATCTGCCCTTGAAACCAATTTTGACCGCTCCTACCCCAAAAGGTCAACCATGATGAGAAAACATTCCGGAAAAATTTTCAGCCCCCTAGCGCAAGTGTTTTCGAAGAAAGGGGCCAAAATGTGTTTTTTCAATGGATTTTTTCGTTTTTTTGTAGTTTTTCACCGAATGTAGATAAAAGTTTCGAGTTTTTTTAGATGGATTCTAGGGGGTTGGAGAAACCCTAAAAATTTTTTTTCAAAATTTTTGGGTAATTTTTCGCTGAGTTATGGCATTTTAAAAATTTCGAGCGGCCATTTTGTCTTGAAAGGTCAAAGGTACAATGGAACTTTTTCCCCCAAAACATGTGCCATTCATTCATAAATATACCACAAAAATTTCAAAAAAATCGGAGTGGTGGAACATTGTCAAAAAAAATTAAAACTAACCACCCCTCGCAATTGGCGCGTACAGTAACGTTGCATTTCCCACGGCACTCTCGTGGGAAATACGGCGTTCACGGGCCTACGTTTATTATAAAAAATACAAGTCTCAAAAATACTTTCGCGAAGGGTTCAACATTTTCTTCGGAATGTTTTCCTGTCATGGTTTACTGTTTGGGGTAGGAACAGTCAAAATCGGTTTCAATGGAACTTTCCTCCCTTACCTTGCATATAGAAATCACTCAAATTTGCAAAAATATGAGGTAGTGAATTCTTCGGGACTGGACAATTTTTTTATTCCTACCTTTTACTATTCTTCATTTCTCTACTCAACTTTGATTTGATTTTTTCTTCCCTGAAAGTTTGTTTTCGTAATAATTCTCCAAAGTGTAAATTTCAAAATGGTCTGAGTCTGAGGTCATTTTTTTAAAGAAAAGCTTTAGTTGTTTCAATTTTTTTCTTTTTTTTTTTACTTCTTTCGATTTTCTTCTTTTTTTTTTTTACCGATGACATGTTTTTTTTCATTTTTAAAAATAATCTGTTTGGAGTTATTCACATTTTCATCGATTACTTGGTCATTTTTTTCGTTTTTAAAAAAAAGTTATTTCCATTTTTTTCAGATTTTTTTACTTTCTTCGTTTTTTGAGTTTTTTTACCTAGGGCATGGGCATAGTCATTTTTTAGAATAATTTAGATTTCACTCAATGTTTTCGAGGCTCAGACCAAAAATAACTGGGCTATTTTTCAATTTCTTCGTTGACATGTTATGAGCCCGTGAACATCGTACTTCCCACGAGAGTGCCGTGGGAAATGCAACGTTACTGTACGCGCTAATTGCGAGGGGTGGTTAGTTTTAATTTTTTTTGACAATGTTCCACCACTCCGATTTTTTTGAAATTTTTGTGGTATATTTATGAATGAATGGCACATGTTTTGGGGGAAAAAGTTCCATTGTACCTTTGACCTTTCAAGACAAAATGGCCGCTCGAAATTTTTAAAATGCCATAACTCAGCGAAAAATTACCCAAAAATTTTGAAAAAAATTTTTTAGGGTTTCTCCAACCCCCTAGAATCCATCTAAAAAAACTCGAAACTTTTATCTACATTCGGCGAAAAACTACAAAAAAACGAAAAAATCCATTGAAAAAACACATTTTGGCCCCTTTCTTCGAAAACACTTGCGCTAGGGGGCTGAAAATTTTTCCGGAATGTTTTCTCATCATGGTTGACCTTTTGGGGTAGGAGCGGTCAAAATTGGTTTCAAGGGCAGATTCACCATACTTAACCGGCTATACCCTTTAATTCGTATGTTTCACCTTCGCATCCCATACATCAATTTTTTTCATATCAGAACAAACGTCGTGTTTTTTTGTGTGTAATTATGTGTTTCTAAATTAGTCACAGTAGGTATTGCTCTTTTTTTGGAACCAATTTTCAATTACCTATACTGATTGAGATGAATAATCATAATCACAGTTTATGAAAATCGATCATAATGTGTTCAGTGGAATTCGATCATTCATCAAGCATTCATGGAAATCGATCGTCCATTGAGTTTCATGGAAATCGATTATTTATCAATTCTGAAAATCAAAATTAATTGAAATTGATCAATAATCGAATTTAATGAGAAATGACTTTCAAGGTTTTGTGTTGCGTACGAGAAAAACGAATGTATTTTAAAAAGGTATTCTCATTTATCAGGGGATTTCACGACAATCTTGAATAAAATTTTCATAATTTTTTTGATTTTTTTGAATGGAGAGGAGTTCGTCAAGGAACGTCGTTTTTTGGAAGTTGAAACGTAGAGCGAAAAAACTACGAAAGTACGAATTTTAATGAAGAAAGTTTAACTAATTGGATGCTATGTTTTCTTCAATAATTTTCGTCCTTGCTTCGCTCGAACTCGATAAATTTACAAAAAAATTTAAAATGATGTTTTTTCACGTCACGTCATATAATTAAATATTTTGAAAAGGGAGAAAATTTGTCTTTATTACTTTATCGAAGGACTTGGCGACAATCCCGAATAGCATTTTCAAAAATTGTTCATTTTTTTATTTTTCAATAATTTTTCCACACAAGCTGTTTTTAAAAGTTTTTTATTCAATTTTTTTCAAAATTCAAATTTTGTAGAAATTTTTAAGGAAGTTGTAAATTGGAAAGATTTTTTCAAATCTAATCCTTACTGAATTTAAAATTGTATTTTTTTTTTTAAAGTTAGGAAATTTATAAAATGAAGCTGGAAAATTCCATGAAAATTAATTGGAGTTTTTTTAGGACAGTGAAAAAAATATTTGCGAATTTTTCAGAAATCAAATCGGGAAAATTTGAGGTAATTTGTCACACCACTGATACGAATATTTGAAAAAAAAGCTAAAGGTACAAAATTTTGAAAAAAAGTAATGGTATGAAATTTTGACAAAATTTGATCTAGGAAAATGAATTGTTCCTGGTCGTGTGGAAGTATTGAATGTAAAAAATACAATAAAAAATGCATAGAAAATTATTAAGTACCTACATAGTTGTTAAGTATATTTTTCAAAATTTTTGAAAATTTAGGAAAAATTTGGCGAAGTGATACAATGGGCTTTTCACTTCTCTTTCGAAAATGAAAAATGTTATGTCATTAATCAGTAAACATACTTAATGCCATTTATGTAATTTATCCAAATTATGTGCTAGGAAATTTATGAATTGAAGTTTCAGAAAAAATCTTAGGTTTTACATACGGATGAATTTCGAACCGAGAATTACGATCTATGAAAAAGAAAAAATTAGCAGAATCGGAGACTTTTTTATTTTCTTAAATGATCCAATGATATATGTGAGCATGGATGAAAAGAAACCACCCTAAGGCGTTAAAAAATCGTTTTTGAGTTGACACTGATTTTGGCCCCTTCAAAAGGAATTGAGTCGGGAAGGAACCTCAACTTGAAAACCAATTTTTGACCCCTAAGGGTGGTTTCTGTTTCTACATCCAAGATCTCATTATACTTACTACTTACTAGCTACTTTTATTCATATTATGAATTTTTTAAAACCTCGTACCTTGAATCTTAACTCTCCAACCGGCGGTTCGGCGTAAGGAATGCCATAAAATTGCTTGAACAATCGACCATTCTTTGTCCTCCCAACGGTACCGTTGATGAACCCATTACCTAACTCCAGCAAATCGGCATTTACATCGATGACAATTATTGTCAGTAAAAATACACCCAACTTCGCGAACATGTTCTTTTCGATTCGCATCTTCTTGATAAAATTTAGTTTATAATGTATGTAGATTAGGAAGAGGAACACGTTTCACGGATGATCAAAACTTGGTTTTTTCGAGAACGAGTTTGCATGATCAATACTGCGAATATACTGAAGGTTATCATGTATCATTGACCTCGGGCATTAAAATTTTAAATTTCGAAAAAAATCGTATTCCGGTAGTTGATTCTTTTTAATCCATTATCAATGCAAAAAGAAATGAATTGAACGACTGTAATAGATAGATAACTTTCGTCCCTAGGAGAGGTGCTTGAAAATGAAAATATGACCACAATAGCGTGAGATTATGTCAAAACTCATGCTTTAGAAATTTTACATTACGAATACGCGATTGTACTTTCCTCGCAAGGGTGAGGAATGGAGGTGGTTGTGAGTGATATTTTTGTCAAAATCAATATTTTCGAATTGGTTTTTAAATTTAAAATTTTTCCATGTTTCGAAAAAATTCAAAAACTCGAATGAATTCGTGGTTTTCAGGTTTCTTCGAGTGTATTTTTTGTCTCGTGATTTTCCTTCGAAAGTAATTATTTTTCGTTTATGTTTTTTATGCACGAATCTTCCTTCGAAGGATAAAAAAAAGTATAAATTGATTATATAATCAATAATGGTTTTAGTACCTATGTAGGTGCTAGGTATATGGTATATATTGGGTAAAATTACAATTTCGATTGTTCACTAAGCATAATAAATTGTGGTTTACGAAATTCATGAAAAAATTAGCCAACATAGCGGATAAATATGTGACGCGCCATGAGAAACCGACCCTTAAGGTGAAAAATAAAATGTTGAGAAAAACGCAAAAATTGGTTAAAAAGTGGATATTTTGGCGTTTTTCGCGAAATTTCATTTTTCACCTCAAGGGTCGGTTTCTCATGGCGCGTCACATATAATGTATATTTCATACATGTTTCAATATTCTAATGATAACGATTCCCAAAAGTCGAATCTTTCTTTGAGCAGTTTCGTCTCCATGCCTACTGTGTCACTTTTGATATGCAAGTATTCGACATCTTCTGTTTTCACAGGTTTCCATATTTTTTCTTCTTTGGTGTTTCCATTAGGATCACTACAGAATTGAAATTATGATTGAATAAATAAAATGCAGATACCTACATATATTGATAATGTAACGTATCTACCTTTACCTGCCATGAAAAGCACGAAAAATTGTTTTTATTGATGAACAAATAAAAAAAAAAAGTTTTTTGCTTTTATTCACAGAGAAGTGTTCAAAATATGAAAAAAATCCGTTGAATCGGTCAAATTTTTCGAAATTATGTTTTTTTTTTTCAAACCAGTGAAATGAATTTTGAGAACGTAAGAAAACGGAAGGACCATTTGATTACACAGGTCCACACAATTTTTGTGTGTGGATTCTAATTGCAAAAATTTAGGTTGCTTTTACAGAACTAATGAAGGGAAAATATTTTTTTGACCAAAGTTTTCTTTTGGGGGGGGGGGGGCAAAAACTGATTTTTTAGAGCAATACGCCTGAACATTACCAAAAACTAAATTTTTTTTGAACAATTCTGTAGAAAAAATTTAACGGCGAATCGAATCCCGCAAACCGCGAACCTTTTTCTCTTTTAGAAAAAAAATTACAGCTCATTCTTTTCAAAATTCTGTGAAAAAATCACATTTCTTTTTTTCGTGAAAAAAGCACCAAAAAATGCGATTTTTTTTTTGTAATGCTCAGGCACATTGCCCTAGAAAAATCAGTTTTTTTTAGCCCTCTCACCGCAAAGCAAATTTTGGAAACCAGAATTGAGCAAGGTGATGTATTTTAATGTCTAAAATCAGGATTTCGGCATGAGAACCCAGACACAGATCAGAAAATTGTTTGTCGACCTGAGTTACCATTTGTGAGCTTGGCTATTGAAACCAACCTTAGATGTTAAAATTAGTTTCTGAGTTGACAGTGTTTTTAAAAGCCAATTCTTGACACCAAAAGGGTAATTTTTATATCCAAGCTCATAAATGATAATCAAATGGCTAATTGGCTACGGCTGATGAGGAGAACGAATCTGCCCTAAGAGCTGAAATTTGATTTTTATGGTACGAAAATATGGCGATGTCGGTGAAAATATTGGCCTCCATTCCTCCTTCATCTCTTGTTATGGGGAAAAACGTTACTTTTTTCAGCCTTTTTCTTAGTAAGAATTTTTATTTTCACGAATTTCAACCAAATTTTCTCAAACTTGCCTGGGTAGAACACTAAATTGAGAGGTATGAGGGGGCGGATTGAAGAAAATTTTAGATTTTTTTTAGCTGAAACTCGTGTTTGAAAATTTTAAATCGAGTTTTCTATTATGATGTTATTTAAGGATGCAAACCTGAAAAAAAATTCATATATCTAGTCCGATAAAACATGAGTTTTTTTTTTCGAATTCCTTAACTTATTCTCCAACACTTTGAAATTCATCCTTTCGCACATAAATTAGTATAAATAAAAAACTAGGTCTACTAGGAAGGTCAAAACCAAAACAAATTTCGATTCGATTATGGTTTGGGTTTTCTCAATGTATTAGTTTTGATTTTATTTTGGTTTCAGTTTTGGTTTTTCGGATTTTTCCGGTTTTGGTTTTCGGTTTGCTTCCAGCAGGTGGTACTTATTCAATGCGGATGTAAAATTTCAAAATAATATTCACTCACGCTGAGATAGCGAAATTTGTCCAAAATTTCACCAAAGTTTCTGATACTTTTTTGTCTTGAGGTGTCCATCGAGCTTCACGTTGTTCATCGCGGAATAACAAGGGAAGTTCCTCAGCGTGACTGACGCCTGAATAAAATCATATCAATTATTAAATGAATGATTTTTAATCTAGCCAACTGTCCTTATACGATTAAGAATGGAAATAAGAAACAATAGGTACCCAGATAAACTTTTGTGTTATTTGCTGTATCTGAATATGAAAACGATCCTTTGTGATCGTACAAGTACACGTATTGCGGATCATGGCTCGATTGTACGGCTTTAATTAAAGGATACAGAAAAAGGGAATCTGTGATCATCTATGAAATAAGAATTCGTATCCCAATGAATTTTCATCATTCAAAGTCGCACATTTTTCCATATTTTTTGTTTTCCTTACTTCGACGAACTTTAAAATGCTATCTTCCCCTATACCTTTGGTGCCGAAATAGAAGTCGACAATTTTCTGCGTCGTGTTATCAACGTTTTCTGGCCCAGTCACGTAAAAGTAATTATTAATCAAAGGTAAAATACGTTTTCTATCCGCGTTGGCGATTGTCATCAACGATGCTCTATTCCGGAGAAGTTCTAAAAATGATGAAAATTAGTTTTGGATTTATTGCCTATCTCTAATGAATTCACCTACCCATCATTTTTAAAGCTCCTTCGCCTGAATTTATACCAGTAATCCACGGTACCTTTGTTTGATATGTCTCATTGGTTGGTTTTTCTGACAGAAATGGATTATTTTTTACATTCGATTCGATCATAGGTCTGAATGGGATGGCAGGTTCGCCGTCCCAAACCTACAACATGAAATAATAGAAGTAGGTACCTATTTGTAATAGTTGATTAGAAAATTCTGCTGGAATGAAGGTAAAGATATATGAACTCACGTATAATCTGTCTCCCAACTTATAAAAATCTTCGACTGGGATATTTTGCAAGCATTTCAAAATTTTCGTCGGGTCTTTGCGGTAACACCCAGTTATGACTAAGAAACCCGTAGCCATTGCTTCGCCATATCCGTCATGGTGAACAGACCAAGGCGCGAATGCACTACCGCTTTGCATAATTACTTTTCGAAACAATCCTGAGGATATTTTGAACGATTTGGTTCACTCGAATGATAATAATAATAAATTTAATTCGGTACCTTTGCTTAATGGGGAAAACATGTGTAAATGTACAGAAGCTGCTCCCGCACTTTCTCCCAACAGCGTTACGTTCTCAGGATCACCACCGAACTGCGCGATGTTTTCTTTAACCCATCGTAATGCTAAGGACTGATCTTTCATGCCGAAATTACCGCTTATTACGTCGTTATTCATTCCAAAGAAACCTGTAAAATCATTGATTTTCGTATCAATCGATTTTAAGAGTAGGTATGAAATGGAGTGGGACAGTTTTGCCTTCTTTTTCTTATAAGTTACAGTATTATGGGGCTACTTTGAACAATCTGTACTGTTTTGAACGGGCATTTCTTTTCATTTTAGAGCTGCTTGAGGGGGCAGACAAATAGATTTTTTTGAAATGAACCAAATATGGGCTATTTTATACTAAAAATGAAGTTTGATCTTTCGATTTCGCCCAATTTTTTTTCAGTGGTCTATTTGCAAAACCACGATCATTTTTTTTCTAACCCTCAAGGGAGCGGGGTGACGGGCCTCGAAATTTTTATGCAATTACGATTTTTTGCAAAATTGCTCAAATTGATGGCTCATATCTCGAGTACGGGTGACACTTGGGGAAAACTGCTTGCGGAGTCTGAAATAGAATTGATAGGAGATTCAAAATCGATAATCAACAATTTTCGAAAAGCTCAAAATTAAAGATGGTGAAAGCTCAACTTTCATAATAAGAACAAAAGTTGAAAGTTATCATTTAAAAATCTGAAAAAATTACAGTAAGTAACCCTTTTTACCTTTTTTCAACCAATAAATTTTCAAAATGGGATCTCTAGACTCCTGAGGGTTACAGGGGTCTACAATTTTAACCAAAATACAAAAAATTCGAAAAAGTGAAATAGCACATCGATTTCTACTAATTCGAAGACGCTAATTTCGAATACGTACTTAGTTTTTTCATTCGACCCCTCTGAACTCCGCTATTAGCTTCCTTGATAAGGGTCAAAATTCGAAAAAATGAAAAATAACGTGTGACCTGTCGTTTGTTTGGTATTTGAGGGCGCTGAGTTCGAATAATTACTTATTTTTTAGATTTGACCCTTCAGTGCCCCCGGCCCCCAATTTTGGTGAAAGGTATGTCAATAAATCGAAATGGCGTGTGACATATCGATTGTCGCTAATTTGAGGTCGTAGAATTCGAATATCGACTTGCTTTTTTATTTTACCCCTTTCCCTTTGCTCCAAACGTTTAATGCGAAGACAAGCCTCGAGGTAGAGGGCAAGGAGGCGACTTTCCAAAATTTATAAGCAAGGTATCGTCCCATATAATGAATTTCGGGCTCCTAAATTTATATCTAAAGTAAATTTTATCCTAATTTGAAATTTAAATTCAGTGGAGGGAGGGGTGCAGGGGAATTTTTTGACATTTTTTAGTAGGTATCGTTTTATATTTATTTTGAACTTCTATTTTCATCTCTAAAATCCATTTTACCTTAATTTAAGAATTGAGCCTCCCAGAGGAGGTGGCAGAGGCTGTTTTTTTTTGTTCAAATTTTCAAGTGAGGTATCGTTTTATACTTATGCATTTTGAAGTTATGAATACACACTGAAAATGATCAATGTGAATAGGTGGGGAAGGATTTTTCACCTTCCAATGCGAACTTGAAAGCTTGAAATACATTTTTGATAACGATAGGAGAAAAATTGTGGACAAAAATTTTCAAAAGTGTTTAAAATAGTCCCATATTACGGTATTGGGTGGAGGGGAAGAATCGAAATATTACCTTCGTTCAATTTCCCTTGAAGTATGTCATTTTTAGGTAAAAAGTGGGTGTTTCTAGGAACCATTTCTGGGTGAAATGGTTCATTTTTCTTGATGTAGTCAAATTTTAAAGGCATTTGAGCAGGAGTAAAAATTTAGTCAAAGGGATGAAATTTTCATCAGGTTTTTCAAAGATTCGCAAAATGAAAATATTTTACAACTTCAGCTAAGTAATTCGATCTCAAAATTAATTTTTCAGGAAATTTTCCAAATTATTAATTTTTATACTTAAGTATGTACCTATTCATGACGTTATATGTACTTCACCTAAAACTCCCATTCGGTAATTAATATTTACAAAAATCACATCCTTGTCCATGAAATAATCCGGTGTGTATTCCATTCCTTCGCCGAATAAAAATGCCCCGCCATGAATTCCGACAATTACTGGAGCCTTCCCAGAAGGTTTAAATAACTCCTGAAACAATTGTAGAGCATGAAAAAAGAAAACGCTGGACTTTTTTTTCTTTGTAAAAATAATAAATGGTAATTTTTTCTCACATTCGGTACGAAAACGTTCAAATAAAGACAGTCTTCTTTTCCAATGATAATACCATCCCGTTCGAAGGGTTTGTTAGGCTGGATACATTTTGAAGGCTTCTTGAAGGCGTCTTTTACTCCAGACCACGATTTGACCGCTATTGGTGGCTTTAAGTGCAACAGAAAATATAAAAATTGCAGGTTCCATTCTTTAAAATTTCGAAACATTTGTATCAGAATTTAGGTCCCTTTGACCAGAAGCAAAATCATGGGTTTTTATAGAGTTTTTTTTTTTTTTTTGTATACTGAGTGAAAAAAGTGTGGTGATATAGACTACAAATTGTGGAAAAATTTATCCAGTTGTAAATTTGTGGGGCCTTACCACTATTGTGGTACTGTTTTGCCACAATGGCGGTATTTTTCGGTATTTTTCACTACAACTGTGATGTATTTTACTACAAGAGTGGTATTTTTCGTACCACAGTTGTGGTGAAAAGCACCACAAACTCTACGACCCGTTGTGCAAAGTTCCACATTTGTGAAAATGTGAAAAGCCACAAATGTGCCTTTTTCATTCATAAATATGACGTCAGAGGAGACTTGTGGCTTTATTTTCCACATTTCAAAAAGTGGAAAAATGTGGAAAATTGTGAAAATTTGTGAAAATTTTTCTAATTTACCTAATTTAGGATAACGAAATTTTTAACATTTTTTCACATTTACCTGAAATCGAAATTGGCTGTGTCAAAACATGGCCACATATTTCTCACAAAGTCGCTATTCCTATTGGTTAAAAAATTTTTATTCCTCATTTCCCTTCCCTTGAAAATAGATGGCTATGCTTCATGGTGGCGAAAGCTTCATGAGAAATATCATTAAGTTTTTTTGATTACGTGTAGTATGGTTAACGAGTAGCTCCATTGAGCCACTAACTTTTGGCTCCCTCACGGTTCGTCACGTTTGTTTCGTCGTTGTGGTGTTGTTTTTCTGGCTGTTATCAACGTTGTGTTTCCCGGTCTCGTCTTATCGAATTTTAAAATCGTTTTGTATAATTTTGTTCGTATTTTTGTATGTTTTGTCGTTCTCGTATAAATATTTCAAAATGTAAGTTGTTTTTTCATTTTTTTTTTATTGTCGTTGTCTTGCGTTGTTTTGTAAGTCAAAATAATATCGAGTACTAATTGGTTTAACACAAGACGACGTCTTGGAGGAAAACGTTGACTTCATCACTAATTTAGACGAACTTCTAATTTATTATCGGACGAATGTGGCGAAAGAAAAACCTATGAAAGAAAATTCGAATAAAAAATAACCCCTCAGAGAGAGCAATGTAGGTGGAAACCACAACCACAGCCGAAGAAGCCTAGGGAAAAAACCCCTCTTTTACCTATCCCAAATGCAGCAGAGCAACGAAGTTGCTTGATGACATTGAGTGGAGTAGAAGTTGAATATGAATATATACACACTGAATTGGAATCGGAGCATATTTACGGACGTGAAAAACCAAATGAAAAAGAAAAACAGAATAAATAAATAAAATTTGTTCACACGTTTGATAGTTATAAACTAAGTACCGTTTTACGAAACAACTTAACAGTAATGTATTGTAGCATAGTATTATAGCTGTTTTACGAAGTTATTTGAATTAAACGTAAAAAACTTGAACGTATCTAACATTTTATTCACACGAATTGAAATAATTGAGAAATAAAATTGAAAAACAGACATGACACGCACATTTTGATGTTTAGCGCTTCACCACTACGAAAAAAAGGTCAAAAAACGAAAAAAACGCAGAAAAAACGAAATACACGCAGAAAAAACGAAATACACGAACGACAAGACGAACACGAGAAAAAAAAATAAAAAACACAGTTTGAGAGCACGGATATAAACGAGTGAAACGTGAGGGAGCCAAAAGTTAGTGGCTCAATGGAGCTACTCGTGTATGGTTATCTATGGTCGTGGTGTCCCTGGCGTCTTTTTAATTTTCATCGTTGAGTAACTGCATTTTTATAATTTTTACATCTACCTATCTATAATAAATCAGTTAGAATTCATTTTGTATTTTATTGAATGCAGATTTTGACAAATTGGGAAATTTTCCCACTTTATTCCATTTTTTACATGCGAAATCATGAATGAAATCAAAATGTGAAAATTTGTGAAAAAATGTGGAATTACTACGCGTAGTAATCTAAAGCCTTCTGATTGGCTGTAATAATGTGCCAAAAAAAGCCACAAGTCTCCTGTGGCTCGGAAATGTGGAACTTGCACAACGGGGACTGGATAAGTTTTATCACCATTTTCTCTCAGTGTGAAAATTCAATATCGATTTCGTTGAAAATTTATGATTTATGGATTTCGTTGTAATTCGATTATCTGTCAATTTCGATCAGAATCCATAATTCATAGATTTCGATGAAACTCTCTTATCTGTCGAAAATTATTCATCGAATTCCATAAAAATCGATCATTTATCGGGCCGGATGAAATTCGAGTTTTCTTCTGAAAATAATTGAATGTAATTCCGACGAATGATTCGTGTACTTATTTTCAAGAAAAATTAGTAACCTATGCTTTAATGGATGATTTTAAAAAAATACTCAATTGTTTTCCTTGAAAAAAATATGGAAAAATTTTGGTGAATTGAAAATTTAGAAAAAACTAAAACGAATCGATGAGGTTTGAATATGTCACAAAATTGTCAAATTTGATTACCATTTGCCAATTTTATTAAAATTTCTGAGCAATTTTAAAATTAGAGGAAAGAAAAAAGGAAGAATTGAATAGATAACTGACATTTTACCAAACAATTTGCGAGTTTTGAATTGAGAGATAAGATCTTTTAAGAAAAAGAAATTAGCCGAATCGGAGACTTGGATTTTTCAAGTGATTCTATAATGATATATGTACTGTTATTTTTATTCGTGTTATGAATTTTCTAAAACCTCATACCTTGAATCGTAACTCTCCAACTGGCGGTTCAGCGTAAGGAATGCCATAAAATTGCTTGAAAAATCGTCCATTTTTTGTACTTCCAACAGTTCCATTGATGAATCCATTACCTAACTTAAGTAAGTCGGCATTCACGTCGACGACAATAATCACCAGTAAAAATACACCCAACTTCGCGAACATTTTTCATTTGATTCGCATTTTCTTGATAAAATTGTACGTTATTGAGAGCACGTTTATCACATGAATAAAACTGGGGATTTTCGGTAGATATAGTTCAAAAGATCACAAAAGGTTATCACATTGCACGCAAGTCATTGAAATTTCACACATATTCGATTAAAAAAAGTAGATACAAAAGATGTACTTCGGAAGTTTATTAGATTTAATTACAAATCAAAAAAAAATTGAAGTTCAACAAATAAGTATACCTACCTAAAGACCAGCTTAAAGGTATTTTCTGCCTGATGGTAACGCATTCCAAAAATCGTATCTTTCTTTGAGAAAATCTTTTTCCATGACGGATGAATTGCTTTTAATGTGTAAATATTCGATACTGTCGGTTTGTACTGGTGTCCATACTTTTTCCGTAGAATTTCCATTGGGATCGCTGTAAGATTAGGATAGAAGTTTTATTAAATTTGTAGATTTATTTTAGAAAATTTTATTCTGAAGTGTCTGTGGCTGGACATTTTTTGAAATTTTCAATAGGTACCTACTTATTAAGTTTTAAAAATCGACTTTCGACCTTTTTTTACATTTTTATACATTTTAATCACTTACAGTCGGAAGAAATTTAACCTTGAAATCTGATGACAGTTTGTTGAATAAATGCGCACTCTTCTAGGTTGGTATGAAAAAAAAAAATTGTTGTGAAATGAACCTTCATGCTAGTTTAAAATTTGATTTTTGACCATTTTTTTCTCATTACGTATATTTTGGGAACTATTGAAGAGCAAAAAAGTTGCAATTTGTACCATATATTTGTAATTTAATTTTTCAAGTTTGTCAAATATGCTTTTGGGCTTTTTTTCAGAGGTGCTCAAAATTGATCCATCTAAAAATAACCTTGGATATTTTTTAAAATAATTATGAATATGATAAAACCGAGTTTCAAGTTCTTCGATCAGATATGTATGGAAATGGAATAATTTTAGGATTTCCTTCTTTAATCAGGAGTTTCTAAAATATTCAAAATGGAAAATTTCAAAGTTTAATTTTTTGATACTAGCAAAAATTTTAATTTAGCTATAAATTTTGGCAGAATATCTGAACTTTTTCATTCTCTCCAAAAATGATTCTAGACTCCCACAGATAAAGAATTTAAAAAAATTTCATCCAACGGTTCTAAAAGTGATCAAAATTTACAACTTTAGAACGCGATGTCTCTTGCCATTCAAAAAATTACCCATTGGGAATGATCGTTTTGTATGTATGTATTTCAATTTTTTTCTAGTGGTGACTGAGAAGATTATCCCAAGGTCTCAAAAAATCTGGTAAACATTTCATCTTCTGAATCTCCCTTCACTCCTTTCTATTAGGGTTTAATATCGAACTACCCACAAATATATGTGACCTTCCAGGAAAAAATCGACCTTCTGTCCGAAAAAAAATTGAAAAAAAAAGTGTCCCAATCAATCCAAACCCATGATTATCATTTGTTTTGGATTGATTGGGACACTTTTTTTTCAATTTTTTTTCGGACAAAAGATCGGTTTTTTCCTGGAAGGTCACATATGTTCAAAATAAATGTCTATTTGATTTTTTTTCGAATGTCATATTGAAAAAAAAGCTTTTGGTGGAGGGATCCTAAAATATGAAAGTGTTTACAAAAAAAAAAAAGAAGAAGAATCATTGGGCTTCATTTCTCATTAATTTTTTACAAATTCTTGAAAAATGACTTTCTAACAATTTTTTTCAATCTTTTCAGCAAAAAATTGAAAAAAGTTTTTCTTGAAGCGACGTTAGAACATTGTGTATTATTGTTTTTATCCCTGAAAAGCATCGAAGATGATTTCCCAATATTCCCTGCTTTTGAAAAAGAAAAGTTCAATGTTCTTTTTACGTAAAGAAACGTCCTAAGGAAGGAGAGGGGAGGGGAGGGAAATAGATGGGAATTCTTGAAATATGATTTGATAGGTGAAACCCCGGGCGTAGAAATTATTCTTTGGAAACCAAAAATTGGTTTTCAAGTTGACATTGATACTGAGTATCTTAGAAGGAGCAGAATCAAGGGGAAACCTCAACCTAAATATTATTTTTAACGCTTACGGATGGTTTCTGTATTCAGACTCGTAATATTTTTAGGAGACTCTTGAGAAAAAGTGGAACGAGGTTGTAAAATGAATTGAAATTGTTTTTTTTTTTGGGGGGGGGGGGGGGTAAAATTGATAAAAATATTTACCTATAGTTTGATACAACTTTTTAAAAAAATTTCAGAACTTTTTGCATTTTTCGTAAATTCTATTAAATAGGTAGACATAAATTTTAAGCCCAGCAGAGCGGGATGAAGATGAAGACTTGAAGTGAATTTTTCATCTGGGAATTTCTAGATTTGGACATCTTCATTTTTCGAAGTAAGAATCACGAAATCATGTCCCTATTACCCACCAGTCCAAAATAGCATATGAAATAATTGATTCCGTCGCAAAAATTTCATTTTTAGTGCCAATTTTGAACCTCCTTCTTAACCTGTTCTGGTATTTCTAATATTTTGCCTTCACTTGCGAAATAAATCGATGTAAAATGATTATCGACTTACGAATAGGTAGCAAAATTAACCCAAAACTTGAGTAGTTCTGCAGATACTCGTTTATCCTGCGGCGTCCATTTCTTTTCCTTTTCTTCATCTCGGAACAACAAAGGCATCTCGTCACTGTGACAAACGCCTTGAAAAACAATAGTAAAACTTGTATGAAATTGAATCCATCCTCTAAAATCGATCTTCAAATCATAAAATCGAAAACCTCGTCTATACCTAGTTCTCTTTTTAATCCAGCTCTTTCTGCTCCCGCGTATGATCCTTGATGATCGTAATAATACGCATATCGAGTACCACGATACGTCACCAACGACCTCACAAACGGATAAGTGAAGATCGAATCGGTCAACAGCTGAATAAATATACATCGAATTTGATTATTTCGATGACGTCTTCGTCTTCAGCATAGGTATCGTTAGTTATATTGGCGGTTTTTTTTTTTTTTGGTTTTTTCATAAATAAGCTTAAAAGGTTGCCGAATTAATTACCTGGACAAATTTCAACGCCGTAGATTCACCAATTTCTTCTCTACCGAAATAATAATCGAAAATTTTTTGCGTTTTGCTATCCATATTTTCAGGTTCGTCGGTGTATAAATATTGAGTAATTAATGGCAGTAGACGATTTTTATCGCTGTTTATTACCTTCGCTAATGATCCGCCGTTTCCCAAGTATCCTTGAATGTGTCCGAAAAGAACGTACAAAAAAACAAGATAATCAGGTTTAGTAGGCTTATAGGATGTGAATTCATTATGCGAAGAGAATTCAATTTACTGACTTGGTAATTTGAAAATCATTTCTCCTGAGTTTATACCCATAATCCAGGGTATGCTTTTATTGACGTAAGTTTCTCTGCTAGGTTCGTGAGGTAAAAACGGTTGGTGTTTTACGTTCGACTCGATGGTTATCTTGAATAATACAGTCGGATCTACATCCCAAGTCTTGGAAACGAGAGATATAATTACTCAAAATGTTCAAATTACATTCCGAATGTCTCAAAACTTACGTATAGTTTGCTTTCGGCTTTGATTAAGTCGTCGACGGGTAAACGCTGCAGACACTTCAAGACTTTATTTTGATCTTTGTGGTAACATCCGGTGATGAAAAATAGAGATGTAGCTAAAGCTTGTGTATGCGGTTCGTCGTAATACGGCATCGACCCGAACATACCGCCACTTTGCATTATGCCTCTATGGAATAATCCTGCGGATTAAGAAATGGAAATTAGCAACACAGATTGTTTGTATTTTTTTCCCATCGGTATGCATTTCTACCTTTGCTAAGCGGGGAAAACATATGAGCATGGACGGAACATGCGCCTGCACTTTGTCCCACCAACGTGATGCTGTCCGGATCGCCTTCAAAAGTGGCGATATTCTCTTTGATCCATTTCAATGCCAAGGATTGGTCTTTCATGCCGAAATTACCGCTGATTATGTCGCTATTCATGCCCAAGAAACCTAAAAGTATCATTGTATGAAATAAAATGATGAAGAGAAGAGAATGCTTGTAATAGATGTTGAAGAAGGGCAGAATCGTGTGAAATTTTGCGACTTGTGGACGAGAAGAATCGAAGGAGATTATTGTGGATCACGAAACAGGGGCACAGAAAGGAGATACACGGAAAAAACAGAAGTTACAAAAATGAATACATATTACCCCAAAAATAATAAATTTTATCAAAAAAAAAATAGATTTTATCAAAAAAAAAAATACCAAAATAATGAATTTTACTTAATCAAAAAATAATAAAATATATTCAAAAAAATAATAAAATGTATTCAGAAAAATAATAACGCGTTTCAGTTCACAAAATAGGTGAAATTTGTTCTAAAAAATAATATTTATTATCAGAAAAAATAATAAAATTTGTCAAAAAAATGAATAAATTTTACCAAAAAGAATAATTTTTATTCAAAAAAATGATAAATACCTATTTTGAGAATTGGGACACGTTATTATTTTTTTGGATAAATTTTATTATTTATTTTTTCAGTGTATCTCTCTTTTGGTCAAGTTAAAATTCAACTCCTTCGTTTATAAATCAAAGAAAATTAGGTACCTATCGAAAATCCCTGAAAAATAAACAGATTTACAGCGCAGTAATAAATCAGTGAAAAAAATTTCACTGAAAGTAAACATTGAAAAAAAAAATGCTGAAAATTCACTGAAAATTCTGTGAAATATCTGATATCCGCTGGAAAATCAGTAAAATGTTTGAAAAAATCAGCAAAAATTTGCTGAAAATCAAAGAATTCTGCTGTTTTTTTCTGTGCTGTAATTTTGACTTTTTTCAGTGGCTTTTTACGCACTCGAAATAAGATAAAATATTTTTGTAGGGATTTTTGATGCGAAAATATAATTATATCGAATTTGTTTTTGGAGGTATGTAATTTGTGTTCAGTTCATTTTGTATCAACTTCTTCTCTGAATGGTGGGAGGAGGGACTAAAAATGAAAATACCACGACGATGATGACCTTAAAATGGGTCAAAATAATGTTTCGAAAGTCGTGCATTAATAATTCGATATTAGGTACTAATTTTCATCATGAGATTGAGGAATGAAGAGGGTATCGAGATGAAAATTGAATTTTTGAGAATTTTTCGAAAAATATTTTCGTCAAAATCAATATTATTGAAGTTGTATGTGAATTTGAAATTTTTTGAAGTTAAAATTGAAGTTGATTTTTTTTTCCTCTCCCTAACTAATTAATACCAGGGAAAGGGACCTGCATTCGAAATCTTCGAAAAAAATTTAACGTTTATTGAGATAATGTACAGTAGATTTTGAAGGATGCTGATTTTCAAAAATGATTCCAAATACGCATCACTCAAAAGACGAAAAATTGATTCGAACTGGATGAATTTTTCTTTTTTCTAATTTGATTTTTTTTTGAATTTTCCAATTCAAAATACAAATTTTTATTTAATAAGGTCAACCTGGCACCGTTTCATCATTGTTTTCGACTCCAATCGAATTTCCTCGACTGAAAATACAATTTTGTGATAATTTGGGGAAACAACGGCTTCTCCCTTTGCCTACTCTTTAGTTTAAACTCGGCTAAAAAATGAAGTAACTGTTTTTAATTTTTATTAAAATTATAAATAGGTAAATATTTCAAAGAAAACACGTGCCAAATTTTGATGTACCTAGATATTGGTGAAAAAAATTCTAATCATTCAAAATTGATCACTTTTTTGAAAATTGAACGATATTTATTCAAACAATTTTTAAATTATTCTATAACTTATTTCGAATATTACATCCAAGTGGTTAAATTTGCTTATAGAATTTAAGCGAAATGTTGCAAAAATACCTATTCAAAAGAATGATCAAGTTTCGAATGATTTTAAAATTGTCCATCTTTTGGGAAAATTGCCCAAAATGTTACAAGCAAATTATAAAATTCGTGAAAAAACTATTGAAAAAAATGATCAAAAAATTAACGCACTTTTTTCCTTAGGATGAAAATTTGAGATCATGGATGAGTTCATTGTATTAAACCACATTTTTTAAATTACCATCATTAACAATTTTGAAAATCGTTGACTTTTTTTTGCTTTGTCACTAAACTTTAAGTAATGATGATACTCTTTTTTTTTTGAATTCGCCCAGTTTTTTTCATTAAAAAAAAAATTACAATTTTTTTTTATTTTTATCCTTATATTCTCATTTTGGATAAATGGAAAGTCACTGATGAAGAATCAAAATTGTAACACTGGGAAAATCAGAAAAATTCACTGATTTTCACCAGATTTTCTCCGATTTTCCTGCAGTTTTTTTCGCTGATTTATTGCTGTACTGGAAATCGGACAATTTTCTAGTAATTTTCAATAATTTTCACTCATTTATAAATGAGAAAGTAGTTTTTACTATTTTTTTTTTTCCAAAGCATACCTTATATTTATTTTAATTATACTTATTGACTATAATCTATGTTTTTTAAATTTTTTGTTGAAAATTTGACCTTGAATGACCTTGAAAACGTTACGTTACTTGAGAACTTGAAAATTTTCAAAGTTCAGCCCCCTTCCCCAGGTCACCGACATATCCGTGTAATAAATCTTCAAAAATCAAACGGAAGGAAAAATTTTATATTTTTCAATTTTCAATGTGGTGAAATCAATCGACTTATTATTTACCTAGGTAAATAAAATTAAACTTTCTATGAATCGTCCAAAAAATTGTAATATTTGAATCTCACAATATATTTTAATGAATTGTTGATATTGTGTAAAAATAGCTGAGTCGAATGGACAATCAAAATCTTCAAAATTGGAAAAAATAAGTCAACGCTTAAAAAAATGGTCTCCATCAAGTATCAAGTTATCGAAAAAATCGTTGAAAATTGGACAAAATCTCACAAAAGTTATTTGGGGTTCAACCGAAGAATAAGGTATCTCAAGAAATTCCAATTTTAGAGCTTTAGGAGTCTCTTCCCTCTTTGGAAGAATATTACAAGTCATTTTCAGGAAAAATTGGCAGTTAAGTCGGAAAATTTGTGTTCGAAGAAGGAAGATGGTAGAAAAGTATCAGGATTGAGAAGCATTTGAGGAAAGATCAAAAGCTATAGAGCAAAATGGTTTGGTATCTGAACTCGTCTTACCTAGTACTCCCAATCTGTAATTAATTGCCACATAAATAACGTTCTTATCCATGAAATAATCCCCTGGGTGATTATTTGCACCGCCATTTTGCCATGCACCTCCATGAATATAAACAACTACCGGAATTTTTTTAGCTCCTTTGATCTGATTCTGTAATATGAAAGATGATCAATACAAATCTATCGTCAAGTACAATGATCAATTTAACCAAAATTAATTCTGGTTGATTTACATTCGGTACGTAGATATTCAAATACAAACAGTCTTCTTGGCCCCCCACAGGGCCATTAATTTCAGAGAATTTTAAAGGCTGAGTACATAACGGAGGTGGTTTTGTACCATCTCGAATTCCGAACCATGGTTTCACTGGGACAGGAGGCTGTTAAAAACGAAAACGTTAAAATTAGGTCGTTTCTATGTGATTAGGTAATTCGTTCAAGGTGAAACTTGGTAATCGCCAATAATTGAACTTTATCTTGCGATTAAATGAGATGAATGGACTTGGAGTAAACAATTAAGCAGATAATATCGCTCGCGAAGGTGTTGACTGCTTCCGGGTTTTCTGACCCAGAGGATCGAAGCACTCGATTTTGATTTTTTATTCAATGTAGTCTTTTTTTTTTCGAGGAAAGAAATTCGTCTATTACCTGGAATCGTAAAGGTCCGATTGGAGGTTCGGCGTAAGGAATGCTGTAGAATACTTTGAATGTTCGTTCGGGTCCGATATGTCTGGTCCCTTTAATGGTTCCGCTGTTCGTTGTCACTAATAAATTTTCACCGCGAGCGAAGGCGAAGAACGCCGTTAAAAACAACGAAACGTACATTTCTTTTATCTAATGGCAAATGTTGTAAAACTATAACTAAATTGATTTTTTAAACTGGAGCTATCCGCTGATCGGTGATCAGGTTAACAAAACTGCTGCTAGTTTTATAATTTTAAATCAAGGTTATTTGAGGTTATCTTGTTTTCGTTATCTATTTGCATTTGAATACATTACTTGGCAACTTTAAAGAAAAATGAACATGTGTTTTTCGTTACGATGAATAAGAAATAGGAGATAAATATCGTGAAATGGAAAAAATTGGGGAAAAAATCTGTTGTTTTTTTTTTCATTATGTGAGATTTTGATGATATTAGGATTACTCGTTTTTTTACATTTTCTTGGAATAATTCGCAGTGTAAAAATCGTCTTGTTTATTTCCGACTAAATCATTAATTGAGTCATTACGCAAATGAGAAAAATACATAAATTTTTTGCCTCTCATTTTTCGTTTCGATCGTAGTTGTGAGGAAGAAGAGATGGTAGTGGAATCGTGTCGAAGAAAAGAGTTTACGTTCAATCTCAGTGCTCTCAAAAGAACGAACGATATGCTACGTGACTGATATTTTTCCAGGTAAAAGTGGTAACCGGTAAAAAAAAAGAGATAGAAGGATGGTAAAAGTCCATAGGCGCACCCAGAAATTAATTAAGGGAGGGGCTCAGAATTTCTGAAAAAATGGGGGAGGGGTCAAATTTCAAAATCGCCATTTTTCACTGATCTTTCAGTCAAAAATTATCATTTTTTTCTGGAAATCGGAGAATTTATTTATGAATTTGTGATTTTTGACTAAAAAATCAGTCTAAAATTATCAGTTTTTAAAATAAAATGATTGAAATACTGCCCGAGCGAAACGAGGGCGAACATTTTTTGAAAAGATATTGTTTAAAGAGCGAAAAAATGCACTTTTCCCACTTTTTTTGAGGAGGGAGGCTCAAGCCTCCTAAGCCCCCCCCCCTTGGGTGTGTCTATGGTGAAAAATAATTCGATTTCCGAACAACGAAGTGTTGAAAATGTGACTACCGCGAGAAATCGAGTTATTGTGTGATTTTTTGAGTGGCACATTTGCGTGAAAGGATGGAAGAGGTTTTCCGACTCTATGAATACATACAATTATTGAGCTACTTTTTGCCTCGAATCAAAATAAGCCCTAAGTGAAATGGCAAAACTCGAAATTTTCCAATTTCTGAAGTGAGTATCGAGTGAAGCTATTAGCCTTACTCAAAATCAAATTTCATTTTCAAGAAAATTATTTAATCTATCAAGTCCAAGTATTCTAGGGTAACGTCTTCATCTTTGGAATCGCTTACTTCACCTTTCTAAACTTTCTTAAGTCTTCAAAATAGCTTTCTTTATTTTCCCTTTCTTCTCCATCAACTTCTAAATCACAAAGAACTCAATAATTGTGTTTACAGAGCCAGAAAGCATTACTTTTGATACCCACATCAAAATTTTGGAAATATCGTTTCTATGTCCAGGCTCACATTATGTAGGGCGTCCAACAGTCAGGCTAATTCAAGCTGTTTGTCAAAAATTGAGAAAAAATCAATTTATAGGGTGTTCTTTTTTTGGGGGTAATCCTTGAAAATCTGGAAAGGTATAACGAATTATTTGAAAAAACAACATATTGAACGATTCCGTCAAAATGATTAACCCAAGTCAACAAATGCTCGCTGGAATTCAAAATCATTTCTCCAAAAATTTCATCCTCACTCCGCTGGACCAAATTCTTACATCTTTTCCCTAATTTTTTTATTCGTCATTTTTTGTCAATTCCGAAATTTAAACATTAGCGATGAAAGCTCAAGATGAAGATATAGCGTTCAACTTGAAAATTGCACATTTTAGAGGCCTCAGTACCCAGAGTGAGATGAAAATTTCTCCGATAAATTATTTCCTCTCAATATAACTGGATAATGACATAAAATAAAAAAATTTTCATAGTTTCAACGTAGAATGCAAATGTGTGAAAGAATACGATTTTGAGAGGGGAGGGGGGGGGTCAAAAAGTGAGTCGATATTTGAATTCTACGCCCTCAAAAAAAGAATCAATACGCCACTCGCTGATTTGATTTCTTAGCAATACTTTTCCCAAAATTGGAGAGCTAGAAAACGTTGAAAGAACACTTCCAAAAAATAAGCAAATATTTGGACTCGAGCCCTTCAAAAACCTAACAAAAAAACGACGGGTCGCAAGTAATTTTTTACTTTTTTGAATTTTGACCTTGTTAAAGGGGCCAAAAGGTGGGGTTAAAAGAGGTTGGATGAATAAACTGAGTACCTACATATCCCTATTCGAACTTATCGCCTTTGAATCCGTAAAAATCAATATGTTGTTTTACTTTTCAGATTTTTTTGAATTTTGGTCCAAATTGAAGGATTCCTGTACCCCTCCCTTACTCTCTCGGTGATGTAACAATTCCATCTTGAAAATTTATTGGTAGAAGGGTTACTATCTGTAATTTTTACAAATTTTCAAATGGTAGCTTTCATCTTTCGCACACATCTTGAAAGTTGAATTTTCAGCGTCAAAATTCAATAGTTATGGCGAAGCTAGCGAAATGCCTCCATGCACAACCGAAAAATAATTTTAAATGCATGTCTCTGTCGATTAAATTACAAAATTTTTCAAAAATGATTTATATTTGTTCGAATTTGTTCGTGTAAATTGAAATTTCACTCATTGTGATTTTTTTGTATCATATTATTATTTTTTTATTTGTTCGCAAAAGTTTAAATTTAGGAACTCGTTGTGATTTTTTAAAAATTATAATTGTTGAGAATTTTTTTTGTAAAAAATTTATTTACAAGCTCGTCGCGATTTTTCGAATTAGGTATTAGGTTGGTATATTTGTTGAATTTTTTCATAAAAATTATTTTCTTGTGCAAAGTCTTGCAAAAAAGTCGAACCAAGTCAAGCTTTTTGATCTAGGTAGGTTTAGGTACTAAGTTTGTTAGACACCCTGATGTAGCACTCGGTTACTCTAAAATAATTTTTTAACTTTTTGCGGAGAAAATGATATTTTTTTGTGAAGTACATTTTTATCAAAAAATTCGTATCGGTTGCATTTTCACTCTATATTGAAAGAAAAATTAAAACCGATTATATTACATCATATTGCAGTTCGAAATATCGACCAGTACATTTGTAGTGGTGATTTCTACTCTTCCGCTGGTCGTACAAACAGGTTCTTTTGTTGATTACGAAGTTCCTAGGTCAAAAGGTAAAGTATCGATAATGTGTTAGTAATGTTGGTACGTCTCTAGTCTCTACGTCTACATAAAAACAAGGTGTACCTAATTGCATTTGTGTGGGTTAGCTTAATTTGACCAATGCACATTCTGTTATTTGAATTTTAATGTACGATCATATTAGAAGATTTCTGGTTTGCGGCATTTAATTCTTCAGTTTTTCAAGCCAGAAATTTTTTTTCACATTTTTCTATCCCTTCCCCTGGAGACAAGTCCAAATAAATTGAAAACTTGAACCAAAAAACATGAAGGAAAATGACGAAAAAATTATTCCAAAAATTTTGAAAATGGTTGTCAGAAGGTTTTTGTATTTTCTGGTTTCATTTCCGGGGTCATTTGAGCCAGAAAGTTGAAAAAATTGGGCTACGAAACGACCATATAAAGCTCTCTTTTTGTTCCAAAGTCAACTTTTTCGACCCTTATTCCCCATTTTATTAACCAATTAAAAAAAATTGGCATTTGTTGATTGTGAAATGGAAAAAAAATAGGCAAATAGTAAATATGTACCTAAATTTATTTGTTCAACAAAAATTATAAATTTTTCAAAAAAATCCTTTCTCTAAAAAATTACATTTTGGGCTAATTTTTTTTGGAAACACGTACTTTTGAAAGAGGTACAATGATGGTAAAAGTGGATACCTAAACCTATAACACCCTACCTATGTTCTTGGTCATAATGTTTAAAAAATTGTGAATAGAGGAGAGAAAAAGGGCGAGAATAAATTGATATTGATAGAGTTGTTTTCTACAAATTTTGAAAAAAGTCCGATAAATTCATCAGAAGGTCTTGAAATTTGGGACAAAGTATCAGAATTTTTGAACTGTGCGATTTTAAGGAGAAGGAGGAGAGGGTTCAAAAAGAGAAATAGTGTTGATGATAATAATGAAGTAGACGAAATGATTCGAGAATGAATGGGAAGCCTACTGATATAAAGTTTGCAACATTTATTTCGTCGAAATAAATTCAGAACTTGGGTATATAACGTCGATAATATTGCCCTAGTGAAAAATTCGTCGATGAATATTCAAGTGATAAACGATAGTTGCCAAGAATTATTTTCATCGTGAATATTACATATACAAAGAAACGCTGTCGCTCGCAGGCTCGCAGGCAACCGACGATCGGATTTCAAAACGAATTGGAGAATATTCTTACATCATGCGGATAATAAAGTCGCCACGAATCTCGAAGAACGTAGGTAGGTTGTCAAAAATAATGACAGGAAGTGTCAATGATCCGTATAAGTAAAAAATGGTAAAAGAAAAACAAGACGCGAAATCTTTTCAATTTTTAAAATGTCACTGTTTTCTTTGCTCGCGATGTGGTTGCTGTAACGAAATCTCGACAGTTTTCGTAAAGGTAACTATCGCGAATAAGTCGATAAGACGAAAATCGCGGATATTGTGAAATAAATTATAAAAATGTGATGGTATGATTGGTTACGTTGCTTTAGGGTCATTTTATTCATCAATTCAATTCGGCGAGGACTTCGTGTCTTTCGATTTTCAATTTCGCTCTAATTTTTTTTTACTGCTTCATGTTTGAAAAATTATTTTTCCTTTTTTCATTAGTTACAATGAAGTAGTCTTTTACCATTTTTTGCGTTTCCTAAAGGAAGATACCTAATTTTGGAAATCGTGCATCTCGTATTTGTCGTCAATCTGTTTACATTGACTAAAAATAAATCCAAAGCAGATGAAAAAACATTTTAAAAAAATTATCAGTGAATTGAGATTCTTCAATATTTCTTAATGAACAAGTAGGAATTCGGCAGAATATTTAACAAAACATTTCACAATTTTCTGGGGGGGGGGATGCTGCGGGGACAGAACTTACCTGTTAATAGCAGTGAATGTGTGCTGGAATTCAAAAAAGAAATTGTACAAATGTCTTGACTTTTTTCTGTTTTTTAATCAAAAATATTGAAATTGAGTTTCTTTCATTTTTTCAATCAAGTTTTGAATTTTTTGATTTATATTTTACCTTTTTTAAAATTATGTATTGTAAACATTTTTATCATTCAATTCTTTTTCAGTGGGCCAAGGTGAATCCAGCCCATTTTGAAAAAAAAACTTGTCCGGTTAGTGATTTCCAAATTATTTTCAATTTTTTTTGAACAGGGATAAGCTATTGCTACTTTTTTGCAAAGATGAGCCAAATTTTGATTTTCGTAGAATTTTCAATCCAAAATATGGAAGCCCGATGAAAAATTTTTAGATCAAATCGTATCAAATCATATCTGATTTTATCAAAACAGATAAAATTTGATCTCAAAAATGTCCTAATCAAATTATATCTAATTACATCTGATTTTTTTTAGATATGATTTGATCAAATTAGATGTCATTTGATCACATCATATCAAACTGGATCTGAACCTTCAGATGTGAATTGATACAATGAGATATGATTTGATGTGATTTGATAAAATTAGATTGGGACATTTCTGAGATATGATCAGATCTGAAATTTTTTCATCGGGAGATTACAAGAAAAATGGCAACTTTTTGAATGAATTTTATAACAAAGCTATCATCGTGCGTATTCAAAATTATATCAAAACTGAAGAACCTGAAAAAGTCTTCGAAAAATTCCTGAAAAATTGAAATTTTGTAGCAAAACTGTTATATTCTGTTTTAAAAATCTCAAGTTGAAAATTTTCAATCTCTTTAAATCTATTTTCTCTCCAATTTTGAAATTTCTCCTGCTTCTAGGTTTTTTTTTCAAATTTAGACTTCTTCAAAATATTTTCAATCTCAATTCTTTTTTTTTCATATTTTTCAGTTTTTTTTTCTTCATTCAAGTTATTTTTTCTAGTTGGAAGTTTCAAAAAATGTTAATTTTGATTCTGTTTTCTTGTAAATATGGATTTACGTAATATTTTTATTGTGACTTTTGAAATTTTTGTCGTCGACTTTAATATTTTATTGTAGGTTTTAATACATCTTTGTTGAAGGTTTTGACATTTTATGTTGGAAGTTAAAATTTTTAAAAAAATCGAAAGTTGAAAAAATCTTTAAAAATTCTTAATTGGTAAAATTTTTAATTCGAAAAAAAATTAAGAATAAATTTTTAAGTGATTGGAAACAATTTCGAATTTGAAGAAATAAATGTAAATTTTTCAAGTATTAAAAGTTCAATTTTTTCCAACCATAGGTACCTAACATTTCTCAAAAGTAATTTTCAATTTTTGAACCTATTTAAAAAATTGGTTTTTAATGTTGTATTTTTTACATTTTCATCCGTAACTTGGAAAAATTATTCTCGTCTTTTACATTTTTGAATTTGTTTTTCATTCAAAAATATCCGATGAAAATTTTTTAGATCGTATCAAATCATATCTGATCTAGATCAAATTATATCTAATTACATCTGATTTTTTTTTAGATATGATTTGATCAAATTAGATGTCATTTGATCACATCATGGATCTGAACCTTCATAATTTTTTCAGATATGAATTGATACAATGAGATATGATTTGATGTAATTTGATGAAATTAGATTGGGACATTTTTGAGATATGATTAGATCTGAGAATTTTTCATCGGGTACTCGATGGCGAATGAACGTGTAGGCGATTCAAGTTAATATCACATTGAAAAGAGTTGAGCCATTTTGAATTTGAACCAGTAAATAATCGAAGAATTTGTTTTTATTCATGCGAATAGTCGAATTGTTCTAGGCATTTTCTTTGATAAATTATCTCTCCTTTTATATGTTTGGTTCTTCTGTGCCATTGAACAAAAAATGAGTAAATTTGCCATTGTTCTTTTTCACCTGATGAAAAATCCTGTACGAAGCAAAAATTTTCTCACCCCATTGTAAAATGTTTGAAAAATTTTCACTAAATATCCCTTTGGAGTCTTGGTTTTTCATTACATGAAATTTTTAGATGTAATATCTTGGTTAATTTTTGCCTTGTAATTCCTGATTCAGAGAATTTTTGTAAAATCTGACGAAATGTTGAAAACCCGGCGTGAAAAGAACGCAGAAAAATTGACAGAAAAAAATAGACGTTTTCATTTTTTGCTCATTTCAACTCCTGCTGCGCGTTGAATGTAGGTACCTTTTTTAGACACCCCGTTGCGCATCGCGCATTGTTCTCTGTTTTCATGTTTTCCAAAATCATAATAAAAATATTGAAAAATTAATCAAATTTTGTATTCACTTTTTAATTTATTAAAATTTCTGTACAAATTTGAAATTTATGAAAGTAGAAAAAAATTTCTCCAAGGTTGAATCATTCTTCAACTTCTGTTTTAAGAAACAAACATAGGTAGGTTGATGATCGACGTATCACACAATTCTTCTCGTATCATTCCTACTAATTAAATCGATCCAATCGCAAAGGAAATTCTCAGATAAGTATCGGGCCGCAAATTCTACAGCACGCTTGAACAAATAGAACAAGCCACATTATACCCGCAGGCATTGCTGCCAAGTTCAAAATTAAATTGCTATTGCTAACAGACGTATTCGTCGCCTATATTTGTTTTCCCTTCCGCTTTATACTCTTACTCATTCTAGTCGAATTATTGTCGCCATTTCTGTCCTTCGTTCGATTATTTCTTATACTTTTTTTTAGCCTCCCGATCATTTCTTTTCGATTAGGTTATTATAACCACCTAAATCTGTTTATGTTTTCATGCGAATGATCAATTTTCAGGGGAGAAAAACACGATATGACAATGGCAGTCGAAAACAAAAAGATACCTCCATTCGGCTGAAATTAATATCTTCTACTTTTCTTCTGCTTTTTCTTATTTTTTCTTAGGTTACGAAAAAAAAAACACGTCAACTAAATGATTACCAAAATTATTTACACGACAGATGGGAGATTATTTTTTGAAACAATATTACACTTAATCCCCAAAGAAATCAGTATAGGAATTAAATTTCCCAAGTACATACCATTGCAAAGTAATCTTGATTGGAATACTTTTGAAGGAAAATAGGATTAATATATCACGTTTACCTACATACCTAGTGTTTGCAATGCCTTATCATTTTATAAATGACATAGTAAATCCGATGGTTCAAATTTGGTCGGGATTTTTGCGACTTCGTTGCTACGTCAGAGATGCATCTTCAATCTTCATAACATATTCAATTAAGTATATTAGTAGTTTGGTGCTTTTGCGCCAGAATATTCCATCAGCATGGTAAAACTTTGAAAATATTTTATTTTCGAGATATAGAAACAATTTTACGAAATGAAATCTCATATTATAAAAAAATGAATGAAATACCAGACTAAAACTTGTAACATTTTCATATTATTATCAAATTATTCCATCTACCCAAGTTTTGGCAAAGAAAGAGAGAAATTTTTAAATTTAAGAATTCAATTCTAATTCATTCATTAGTTTTAGAGAATGTGGAATAATTGTAGGGAGCACGGTTCTAATTTTCAACTGTTTAATTTTTCAGAGAACAAGAGATTATTGAAGAGGATGCTGAACGCAGTTGATCATCTGTGAAAATTTATTTTGGTGAGTTATACGTTAATTATCAGTTTTTTTTGTTTTTTTTTGAATATTTTGATATCATTTTTATGGAAAGAAATATTCGAATTTCGAACGTTTCGTGTAGAATTGAATACTTGTTCAAATTAATCAAATTCCTCTGATGAAGTCGATTTTTTTGAAAAGAATTCCGTTTGTAAATTTTGTTAAAATGAAAAATGGAATTTTCATTAAAATTAACGATGTTCTCGAAAATCAATAACTCTTTGGGTCAATTGCTCTAAAAATATCAAATTTCTGAAAATAAAATTGAATTGATTGAAACATTTCTTGTTTGCTTTAAAGATAGTTCGGAAACAATAAAAGCATCTACATTGGTGAGTAAGTATTCATTTTACGCCAGTTTAACGTGTGAGAAGTGGAATTTTATGGATGAGTATGTAAGGTGTGCATGTGCAATAATGAAAATCAGCGTGCAATAATTTTCATTATTGCACACCTTGCATACTTGTCCATAAAATTCCACTTCTCGCACGCTAAACTGGTGAATAATGAATCGTTTTTCGAGTGGGTATGGGAAAAAAACAAGTATTATGCATTTTTTTTTTTGGCACCCTCAGTCTCTCATTTATAAATTTATAAAAATTATCAAAAATCACTGAAAAATAGTCAGAATTGCAGCATAAGAGAAAATCAGTGAAAAAATTTTCACCGAGAAAACGAATTAATAAGAAAAATTAGTGGAAAATTCACTAAAAAGTCAGTGGAATTTATGAAATTACCTGAAAAATTGGTGAAAATCTTTGAAGAAGCAGTGAAAATTCGCTGAAAATCCGTGAATTTCGCTAGTTTTTCCTGTGCTGCTATTCTGACTGTTCATGATTCAGATTGAGAGAGTAGAGTTATTCTTGGTTTCGTAGACACGAAGAGAATAGACAGAAAAACAGAAAGAATAAATTTTAATCAAGTTTTTTTCCCGTTCCATGTTTCATTTTGGTGTCTGAAAAAATCCTAAAATTTTGGAGATGACCGAATCCATGGCGGATACTCCAGGACGGTTATTATGAACTGCCGTTACGGATAGCGAACGGATAACGATCACTTTTGTTTGACGATTTTTTGCGTCGATAACATAGCGAGTGGTCGGGACCAGTCGCTATGCTATCTATTTTCGTTATTTCATCGCTATTCGATAGAGTACGATGAAATTTAATAAAAAACAAGCCCAAAAATGAAGATACAAATTTTTCGTTATCCGTTCGCTATCCGTAACGGCAGTTCATAATAACCGTCCAGGCAATTTGTATTTTGGAAAGTTGATTTTATACAGGAGCTTTGTTTTCAATTAATTTCATCATTGTTGTCTATTTTTTTTTTCAAAATCAGCTCATTTTTTATGAAAGACACAATTGGAAGTAAAGAAAAATAGGTTCTTTCTATTTTTTATTGAGCTAGACATCTATTAGTTTTGTATTTGCGTACTTTTTGTACAGACGCTTTAAAAAAAGTAAAATTTGGTTCAGAAAAAATTATTCTTGGAAAATTTCCTTTTTTTTGGGGGGGGGGGAGTAATTAATAATTAACATAGATTTTCAAAAATAATTTCAAAAAAAGGGTACGAAAAAATCAAAAATGTTACTTTTTGATTTCTGCGTGAACTCCGCGATTTTTTTCAAAAATCTGTCAAAAATCAAAAAATTAACTTTTCAAAAATTTTTTTTTTGGCCAAATCGTGGTAGGACTCATTGAATATTTCCATTTTTATCACTATTTCAACTCCCGAGGACAATAATTTTCTCTTTTTTTAAATTTAAAATCCATTGCTTTTATCATCAGAACTTGCATTACTTACTAATTTTGCAATCTTACGTCAATTTCTCTTTGAATTTGGAACCGACTGAAAAAAATTTAATTAATTGATTGAAATTGCGATTATTGTATTTTATTTTCGAGTAAAATATCTTGAACAAAAACGCTCAAATTGTCCTCCCGCCGTAAAAAAAAAAAAAAAGAGAGAAAATTTTAATTTGCACTCTTTGCACTCTTTGTAGTCTGTCTTTAAAGACCTCTGTTTAGATGAAAATTTTGAAACTGAAATCATTCGAGATTGATTGTGCAATTTTTGCTGCCTTGACGTAAAATACGAGTAAATTTTGGAAAATTGGAAAAATATTTTGAAAAAAATTGAAATTTCCATTGATATGGTGGCGTGCCTATTGGCATGAAAAACAATAAAACAAAAACAAATGTACGCGAATATGTTTGGAAAAAATTCAATAATAGTGTGCGAAAACGAATTTTTCTAGAAAAACGAGTTCAAAGTTCTGCCTCCAAAATTGTTGATAACGTAACCCAAAATGCATCCTTTCAGACTCTTTGTTGAACTACCTACATATTTCGTTCACGTTTTCCACATTAGATGGCGATAATTGTACGTAAATTGCAAGATCTTGATTTGGAGCCGTTCTCCTCTTCTCCACCACGACAGAATGAAAATTGGGTACTAAAAACAATAGGTACTTGAACTTGAAGTCAACTTTTTTTTTCAATTTCAATCAAAAATCGACCAATATCTATGATGAGGTTTTGTGCAGGGCCATCAATCAAGAATTTCACTCAAATGGCAAGAAAACCAGAAAAGAGCAAAAATTTTCATATCATGATTTTAAAAATTCAAAACGTAAAGAGACCGGGTCAAGTTCTTTGAAAACTTTGTTTAAATGAAGTTATTAAATTCATGCAGTCTTTCATAATGGCAGTTAGGTAGGTATACTAATTGCTTTCTCGCCACAAAATGTTCAAAATTATTTAAAAGTACACATTTAACAAAACTGTTTATTACAACAATTGACAAAATGAATTATTCAACCGTAGTGTGAAAAAGGTAGCTTCCCTAGAATTTAAAGGTATTATTTTACGTACGTAGGACCTACAAACAAATTCACACATCGACAGCAATGAATCAGTAGCAAATACAAAATTATAAACTTGATTCGATTCATTTGTATTTAATATTGATGAAGGAGTTTGAACTCTGATCACAAAAAAACAATAAAAATGTCACATTTTCGAATTTCAAATGAACTATCAATTGGAATAGGTAAAATACTTCCCAGCGATGAAACCACGTCTGCGTCTTCATGACGAATTGTGCATGTCTTACTGCAATTTTTTTTTTGAAATTTAATATCGGTTTTTATTCAAAGGATTATAGTAAATACTGGTTTTTTCGGGGAATTATAATAAAAAGGGATTCTGCTTCGACGTTTTTTTCTTTTTTTTCTCATCAAGAGAAGAGGGAAGATGTAATCTCTTTGGGAATTCCGTGCTTTCCGACATTTTTAACAATCGAAAAGTATTTGGCAAGACAGAAAATATAGGTACCTGGAAATTTTGGCGTTACTAGATTTTTACGATTTTTAAAAATTTGTGACATCAATTGATATCACAAACTTTTGAAATTGAAGTTCAAATTTGCATAATCGGCTAAAGACTTGCAAAATCTTGATTCTTTGCAGTTTTCTCGCAAAGTTGAAAGATTTCATTATTTTCAAGACTTTTTTAAAAACTTATTACCCCCCCCCCTCCCCTCCAAAAAACCAGATAAAATATGAAGCAGCTTTTAGCTTTTACCCGAATTTATAGGTCAGAGGAGAATTTTCAGAAATATGGGCGCTCATTCATGAAAAACATAGACAATTTCAATATTGTGCAGTGATCAAATCACCCTTCTCATTCTCCTTCGCTATCCCACATGTCAACTCCATAATATTTGCTACCGATTGGTAAACTTTTCCAAAACTCGTAGGTGCCCTTATAGAGATCTGTTTGCATCGACCCGTTCAAATTAATGAGAAGATATTCTATTCTGTTTGACATCATCGGCACCCATCTGCTCATGATGGTTTCGTTTATTTTCTGCGGTACGTTTGGATTGCTGTGGAAAATGGAAAATATAATGTCAAAACCAACTTAGGTGAATGAATGGCGGAAAATTTCGAACATGTTGGTAACCACGAGTTTAGATAACTTTTTCCATACCCGCTGGTGACAAAATTCACCCATCTGTTGATTAATTCTTCGCTAAACATTACATCTTGATCAGTGAACACTTCGGCCGAATAATCACGATAGAATAACAAATGTACTTCGTCTCCGTGGCTGACACCTTGATGATGAAAACCAAATTATATTAATCGTTTTGATTAGAACAGAAAACTTGGTCAATACACCCATAAGAGCGCTCAAAGGAGGCTCAGGGGGCGAAAATGGAATTTTTTTATTACAAAACTGTGAAAAAATGCATTTTTCACTCTACAAACAATATTAGTGTTTGATGAAATTCTGTTTTTGGGAATCAGTGAAATAATTTTTATTGAAAATTGATGATTTTTCAATCGAAAATCTCTGATTTTTTAATCAATTCCTAATCTGTCCGAAAAATGAATAATTTTGATTGGAAAATTTGCGAAAAATCAGCTCTGATTTTCAGTCGAATTGATTTCCCTGATCCAAACAGTTGAATCAAAAATTTCATACTTTTTCATTTTTTTTTTTTTTGCTCAAATCTGTCTATGTACTTTCTCATATTATAAAATCAGTGATAAATCACTGAAAAAAGTAAGAATTTGTGCAAGCAAGGAAAAATCATTTTTCAAAGAATTTCACTTTTTTTCTTTAGCAAATTGAAAATAATTTTTAATTATTTTTCAGTAAATTTTTACTCATTTTCGAGCTAGAAATACCAATTACGAAATACCTCGATGTTTAATCACCACAAACTATATTAATCATTAGAAATTCTTACCTAAAAATTCGTCATAATTTCCAATAATATTTTGTGTCGAGTAATTCGACACGTAGTTGTACCAATATACGTATTTTTGACCAGGATAACTTAATATCGTGTCGACTGTGCAAATTCCAAATAATCCTTCGGTCAGCATCTGCGAAAAAATCATCTTGATTAGTGTTCAGCTGTTCGCCCGCGAGTGGAAATTTACCGGCTTAGATAAAATTTTATCGCAATTACCGAGGTCAACTCGACGGCTGTTTCTTCTCCTATTTTTTGATCGGCGAAATAATGAGTTCGAATGGCTCGCGAAATATAATTCAAGTGTTTCGATTTCGAGTTCCACAAATATTGCATAATGATTGGGAACACGAGTTTGTAATTTTCGTCCATTTCGGATGCTCTTTCGGCGCCATTTTCCAAATATCCTAAATAAATCGATGGCGAAATGCAGAGTTAGAGAGATTTTAGAGATGATTATAATGAAATCGTCACGTACTAGCCACTTTGAAAGCCGCTTCTCCTGTGGTCATTCCAATAATCCAGGGTAAATCGGGTGAATGGTATTTTAAATTTTTTGGAAAATCTGTCAAGAAGGCTTGCTCCGCGTTTGCATCTTCGATGGTCGGTCTGAATACAGCATCAGGATCCAGATCCCAAACCTATTCAAAAATTCACTCGAAATCAGTAAAATTTAGGTGGATAATGATTTTCGATCAATTTTTAGCTATTCATTTATTTTCGAATGAGTTTTTTGATTTTTGACAATTTTTTTCTGATTAATTTATTTAAAAAGTGAATGGATTTTGAAACAATTTTTTGCTGATTTTCTCAGTAAATTTCAGTGATTTAAATTTTGTTCATCTTTTTTTTTATTTACCTCTACATAAATAGCTAGGTAGAGTTTTCTTATGATTTCCATCAATATTTGGAAAGTGTAGCCAATTTTTCAGAATTTTCTCGAATTTTTCAGTAAACTGTATTGATGGGAAAATCGGTAAAATTCGTTTCTGAAAGGAAATGTTGAAAAAACCCACAAAAAAAAATCAAAAATCACCTAAGTCAATAAGAAAAATTGTCGACTTATTTTTCGTGAAATAACGAGAACTCTCAGAAATTTATTAATTTTTACTGATACTTATTTTAGTTTTGTATGTTCAACATTTTTTTCCATACAGCAATACAGCAAACCAGACTGTCTACGTGTCTACTATAGTGATTTTTCACTGATTCGAAGAGGGAAACGTGTGTATTTTTTTAGCAGGGCAAGATATCTATTATCTCTGTACTTCCTCATTCTAAATCATAGGCGGATTTAAGGGGGGGCGCGGGGGGCGTAGCCCCCCCAAGAGTGAAAATAGCCCCCCCAAAAATTTTTCGTGTTTAATTGTCAAACTGTTTGACAATCAAACTCGAATGTTCCTACCATGAAAAAAATGTATTTTCTGGGCATTAAATTCACAATTTTTTCAAAGCTTCGCCCTCGCTTCGCTCGGGCATGAACAAAGACACAATTCACAAATTATTTTTAGGCAATGTTGAGGAAGGGGGCTCTTTTCCTCAAAAATTCCATGTCTTCTTCCTCAATTTTATATTCTTACAAAAAAAGCTTCCACCGCCACTGACTTCAAATATGTTCTCCTTCCCTCTCCCCCTAAAATAACATCAAATAGCAATTTTGAGATCATTAACATACGAAAAAATCACTTTTATGGCCATTAACTTTGGCCATTAAAAATCCAATTTTTCAAAGCTTCACCCTCGCTTCGCTCGGGTATAAATTAAATTGTAAAATTATTTAAATTATTTGAGATGACAGTGTCAAAGAAGACCCCCTCCTACTTCTTCGCAAGATTTTTCTGGTATTTCTTGTCTTTTTATCTATTTTGCAGTTTGCACCCTTCCAAAAAATCTTCTAATGCCATTGACCTGGGGCTTAGCCCCCCCTGATCCATTTTTCTAAATCCGCCTATGTAATCTAAATCAGTGAAAAATCATTGATTTGGGCACTCGAGAGTTGCAGCTCAGGAAAAATCACCAAGACTCAGAACCTTTACTGATTTTTGATAATTTTCGGTGACCTTTGATGATATTCAGAGACTTTTGATACTTTTTAAAGTGATTTTTGATACTCCTTTTTTTTAGTGATTTCTGATGCTTTTTTTTTTAGTGATTTCTGATACTTTTTTTTTAGTGATTTTTGGCAATTTACTGGTTTGTGATTAAAAAAAGAGACAGTAAATTACCTTGCCAACTCAATGTTGGCCAACTCTGTCGACACCAAGTTGGTGATTGTGTTCGCTGGAGCAATAAAAAAAAAAAAAAAATAGCATAAGTATAATTCAAAATTGATGAGAGGTCGCAAAAAAATTGGGTGATATTCGGATTTTGAAAATGGTAGGACAGTTTTTTCTGGCTTAAATTGCTGTTAGATCATCTGAAAACCTAATCGGTTTGATTTATTTCTCCAAGTTCCATAACTTGGATAAGTTGTTTACCAAAGATGACTAAAAAAGTTGAGAGAGCAGATTACCTACTTTTTCAGAAATTCTAATAAATTTTAAAATTGCAATTTTATCGAAAAAAACACTTTCGATTTGAAAGAGCTAAAAAAGTTTGAAAAATTGTTCTCCTTTTTATTAAAAAAAAAAGTTGACATATTCACATTTTGAATGATTTTTTTTCAATTCCTTAATTGTGATTTTCAGTTCTTCCACCTTATTCCTTCTTTAAAAAGCCAACTCTGGTTCTTATTTTAATCCAACTATCTTCTTTTCAATACGATGTGGAGGTTTTTTCAAGATACTTACATACATTTGCTCTTGTATTAATGGCATAATTTCAGCGCTTGTGTTCATCAAACATTGATAAATATCGAGGGAAGAATTTATCCTGGGGCATCCGGCTCGAATCGCGAATTCTCTCGAAATAGCTCGAACTACATCCGGACCGAAATACGATAAAGCACAGTCTCCGTTACCACTTTGCATGATTACTTTTTGAAATAATCCTATTAGAAACATTAGTTTCGATCCAAATTGTGAGCACAGAAAAAAAAATTCCTGCCGAATACAGGCAGCCGGAATAGGAATAAGAATACCTTTACTCGAAGGTGATAAGGTGTGCAGATGGACGCAGACTGCTCCGGAACTGTGACCGTGTAAAGTGACCTTGTTAGGATCGCCTCCAAAACGATGGATATTTTTTTGAACCCATTTTAACGCCATTAGTTGATCTTTTAGGCCGAAATTACCCGGAATTACTGTATCGCCTGTGCTGAGAAATCCTAAAAAAATCGAATAATTTTTTAAAAACGAATGAGAAATTGAATTTTTGCGATATTTCACTCTACCTAATGCACCATTTCTGTAATTCGGCTGCACCAAGATAACGTTCTTCTCCATTATGTAATTCGGCCCATCGACCAGATTCCAGCTCGATTTATACACTCCGCCGTAAATATAAAAAATAACCGATAAATTTTGCCCTTCTCGAGCATCCTAGACGAAACAGATTTCATCATCTAAGACACAAATTCAAATTATCCAAGACGAATGGATCGCTAGATTGAGAATTTCCACTTTGGAACTAACCAGAGGCGTGTAGACGTTCAAATAAAGGCAATCTTCGGTACCCTTGGTACTGTTGAGGGCTTTTGAAAATTGTATACAAGCTGGCGGAGGTACATTTGCGTTTAGTATTCCTGACCATGGTTTCGGTTCGATCGGAGGCTGGAAATTACCACGATTTTATTTCTTATCTCAATATTAATTTTTTGTGGAAAACTGCTTACTTTGAATCGTAAATCGCCAACAGGAGGCTGAGCATAAGGGATACCAAAAAAGGTATTGAATAATTTTCCATCGCGAGCTTTCAAAAAGGTGCCATTTATCGTTCCTTGTTCGATGGTGATCGCCAAAGCGTCCACTGTTTATCCAAAACGATGAATTATCCAAAAGAATTTGTTTTTGATTCACACTTTGAGAAAAATTCAAATATTTCACTTACCCAAAGCTGGGATTACGATCAACGCGAAAACAATCGATCGGGACTTTTCGACGGTCATTTTAAAATTTTTCTAAGTAATATGGTGGTTTGTGGCCCGTATCAGTATCGTATTTCGATTGGTAATGTGTTATTTTAATATCTCATCGCATTTACATCATAATCGCCTGTGTGTGTGCGGCATTGTAGTTGAAGTACATCTGTTCAACTGAATGCCTAGGTGAAGGAAACGAACGCAAAATGTTGAATTATTTATCTGAAGCAGCGAAAACCGACAGAGAATCGGTTCATTTTCGTGATATCTACGTAAAAATAAATGTAATTATCGTTATATTACGTAAATTGTGATATACAATATAACAATATGGCTATTATATTGAATGTTTCATTATAATTCGTTATGATTTTAAGGTTTCGATATCAAATCGAAATTGAAGACAAAAGCGTGTACTTTATTACGATGTATGTGACTTGTCAGATGTATAAGTATAACTTCAGTTCAGTGTCCATAAAGTGATTTTTGTCAAAGAGCTGTTTGAAAATTGAAACAGCAGTTTTGATCAATTAATGATTTTTTATGTAGGTAAGGGTAAGGTACCGGGTGACCGGGAAGTACATACCGAAAAAAATTTAAAATTTCAGTAAAAAAAATTTATTGGCGAGGTAATCTTTTTTTTCTCATATTTTACTAAAATAGACTGTCTTCTAATCTCTGCATAAGTTATTGCTCGAAGAACCTCAATAATCCACAATTTTCTCGTAAAACAGAAAAATAATTCAGTAATTCAGGGATAAATCATCTGGTTCCAATTTGTGAAGCGCTGAAATCTAATCCTCCTTATTTCCAGATTGAACGCATTGTTTTGAAACTGACAGGGTTGAAATCAAGCTTTTGGCTATCTTGAAACCTACCCCCAGATATTCGAAGATTTTATTCCGCGCAATTTTTAAATTTTGCTTGACTATGTTTAGCTGTAGCATTATAAACTAAAATCGAATTATGCTTCACAAAAAATTTAAACTCGTTGAGAATCTATGAAGTGGCCTATGATCGAATAGTAATGAACCAAGGATTCTGCCAGAATTGAAATTTTTCGGATAAATTGATTAGGGAATTTTTGAGAAGCATTTATTTTTGGGAACTACTTTTCGGTCACCCTGTACCTTCTGATCTTTTCAAAGACACGTTTAGCTCTTTGGAAGGTGAGTTTGAATGATGATAATACCTAATTACCTGCATATTCAAGTTTTTTACTTACGTACCAGTGCTGCCCTATATGAAAAACGAAAAATGGCCAAAATTCGATTTTTTCCAAGATGCCATGTTTGGGGGGAAAAATTTAAAAATTACGTGTACGATGATTATAATGATACAGGTTAACATAGAAAATTCCTTTTTGAAGTTTTATGAGTAATATTTTTATTGTATTTTTCGAGATGATTAAGTACTAAAAAAACAGTGAAAAAATTCTGTCATCTAGGAACTTTTCATAATTAAGAATTTTTTGCTGAACTTTTTTTTTCAATTTTTGATGAATTTTGACGTCTTGAAACCAATTTTCAATGATGAAAAAAAAAAAAAAAATGAAACATGAAATTTCCTTTCTGCAGAGTTTGATCAATTATATGTAATTTAGAGGACTTGGATGTCGAAAGTTGACAGTTCAACTTAATATTTTTATTGAAAAATGTTCTAGTCCTCTTTTTTTTGGGGGAGGGGGCTAAATTTTTCCGGAAAATCTGAATTTTTTGTAACGAGCCACATTTTTATTGATTTAATTTCTTATTTGCATGTAGGTAATCGCAACATCTCATACTCGCAGTTCAATAATTTTTTCATTCGTAATCGATTCTGAAATGATTGATGATTCTGACCTACTTTTTAGTGCGGAGTTCCAATAGATCTTGTTGGGTCCATCATCAGAGACGAAACGATGATAATGAGAAAAGGTTCACTCATATTTTTCTCAAAAAATTGAGTGAATTTTTTTGTAAATCAGCTGATGGCAAATTTTATTATAATTGGCTAGTGTTGTTGAAAATGTGCTCATTTTGGAGCAAAATTCTGTAATTTTTTGGGAAAATTTTACCTGGTCTTGACTCTTTTCGAGAATCACGCTGCAAGTAAGTAGATTCAGGGTGTCTACCGGTCGCGAAAGTCGCGAAAAAGTCGCGAATTCAGAAGGCGGTCGCGAAAAAGTCGCGAAATTGGCACAAAAGTCGCGAATTTTTTCCAAATTACAATTCCTTTTTAAATTTCAGTTTTTTGAACACATTTTTCTAAAAATTTTCGCCCTCGCTTCGCTCGGGCTCATCAATTCGTATTAATCATTTTTAAATTACAAACGTTCCCTCCATTCCAAACAGTTGAATATTTTGAAGCGAATAATGCATTCTTTTGGGTAGCAATCGCGATTGGAATTTTCAACAATTTTTTTTTTGAAAAAATGAATATTTTGTATCCATATTTTGAAAAATTTAGAAAAATCGTAGAATTTTTTTAGATTTCACCAGGATTTTTTGAAAATTCAGAAGGAAAAATCATTTGAAAATGCGTTTTTTTGTTGTTTTTGTAATAAATTCTCGAAAAAAAATTCGCCCTCGCTTCGCTCGGGCCAAATCACATTGTTCTACCTATGCTCAAGGGGGGCGCGATGGGGGAATGAAGGAATTAATTCCCTCAGCCAATTTCTAGTCGGAAATTGTTTCGGAAATCCGACAGCATTTTGGAAATTTTATCAAATTAGGTCTTTTGGTAATTTTTAATGGCTTACTTACTCTCTAAATCAGAATTTTTCAAAAATTTCGGCCTCGCTACGCTCGGCCCTATTCAATTTTTCCTTTCATGATTTTGAAATGAACCAAATGCTTCAAAAGTGATTTTCATCTGCCAATTTTATTACTTGAAATTTTCCTTTTTAAAAATCACTTTCAAAGTTTCAAAATAAAATTTTTTGAATGCTTTGGCCTCGCTGTGCTCGGCCTACCTAATCATATTTTTCTTTCAATAATTTTAAAAAATTAAATTGACCAATTTTTACGCAAATTTATCAACTTGAAACATTGTTTTATTGCACTTTGAATTTGAGATCTTATAAAATTTTTCTCCTCGCTCCGCTCGGAACTGAAATGCTCCTATTTTTCAAGTTTTTGTTGCATATATTATTCTGATTATTCTCTAAAAATTGTGTTTTTTCCTCTCCATGATGGTGCTTCACATGTAGATTTCCCGTGATTTTTTTTTTCTGAATTTTAGATTCAGAATCAGCGAAGTTTATCAGCGACTCTAGCCTGTAAAAAGAAGAGTAGGTACTTGCAAGGGAGGGATTAAAAAGTGTTTGAAATTCCCTTTAAAACGAGTATACGCAAGGGGGGGGGGTCTTTTGGGCAAAATTGGAGCACTGCGTGAAAAGTCTAGAAAAAGTCGCGAAAAAAGGTCGCGAAAAGTCGCGAATTTCGATTTTCCAAAGTTGGCAGACACCCTGGTAGATGCGATTTTTTAGATTTGTAAAAATAATTGACAAGAAAGAAAAACATTTTTTTTAGTTATGTTTGCCCCGAAATCTGAAAATTGAACGCATAAAATAGAGCAGTCTGGAATGTAAGTGTGAAATTAATTCACCCCTTTGCTCTCCCTTCCTATACCTATTCTTGGAAAAAATCACGTTTTTTCGTTTTTTAAAATTTTGTCCAAAACAAATGAAAAAATCATTTTTTGGCAAAAAAAATTTGATACCTAATGGCTTTAGCATGAATATTTTTCCTCACAAAAATATTCATTCTGACAATTTGCGTTTGCTACCTCCCTGGTTTTTTCCCTCATCTGAAATACCTATTATTCTTCAATTCTTTGAAAATTGAGGAAAATGTATCATTTTTGTTTTAAATCAAGAAAATTAAGAGATCGACGTCGATGATTTTTTTGATGTAAGTTTCCATTTGTGCTAATACCATTTTAAGAAATTTTTAAAGCAATGCTTACGAATGCGTGCCTTTGAAAAATGAGATAAGTACCCAAAGCTAAAAATAACACCAAATTTTCTTGGATCAAAACGCCTAACTTTTCAATTTTTAATAAGGTTGTAACGTTCCTTTCAAAACTTGACTCCTGATCTGGATCTCCCAGTGAGCAGTATGATCGAATTTCAATTTTACCAAAAAAAAAAATTGAGTTCTTTGTCGAAGAATTGTGTTTTTTGGACTGACTATTTTTTAAAATCTAGTTTCAAATTTCTATTGGATTTTGAAATCTGGCTCCATTCAAACTTTCTGTAGATGCTGAATTATTGAATTTTCAACTAAAATTTGAAATTTTTTGCTAGAATGTCAAGAGAAAAGTAAAAGAGGGTCAAAAATTATTTACTCAACTGTATCTATTCTTGCGCAGCTTATGAAAAACTAAAAAAGGGTCAAAAGCAGTCAGTTGAAAAATAATTAAATCAGTCGAACACGAAGCATGATGCTTTCATTTAAAAATACGGATTGATTATTATTCATCATTTCCAATATACACAAAGTTGTATACACAAAACTAAAGGTATGAATCGAGTGTTTATAAAATTACGACATTAAAATACCTAATTGCGATAATTCGACGACGAAATAATTGGTTTTACACTCATGTTTGAGGTGCAATGAGAAACGAGTAATTTTATCGTTCTTATAGGCATATTTATGACACTGTAATTTTGATATGTATTAAAATGATGAAATATGTACTTAGTACTTATAGTACTTACGAGACTTACAATGAAATTGGCCCAACATACGAGTTGAGTGGATTATTACCATACTTCTTTCTAATTCATATTCATGGCATTAGACAGATTTATAATTGGTCTTCACCATCTGAGGTCATTTGTCAGTATACAGGTCTTCTGCAAAATCCAAATATACAATCGAGTACCAATAATAGAAAACCGTACCAACAGAAAACAAAACACATATTGAAAGCACAAAATAATCAAACTATTCGATCACGATTTTAGCGAGCTTTTACGCTCAATCTTTAGAACACTTCAGTGCTTGAAATCGCGCTTAAATTGAAAAGAAATGCACCTTCATTTCGAAACAAACCCAATTTAGGGCCGGTTTTTCAATTCGAGAGTTATCTCCAAAGCAGGGGAAAATAATCGTCAGTTAACGCTAACAGCCAATCGGAATCGTCGGTTAGCCGTTAAACGTCCGTTAAAACCATCGGTTAGTTTTATCAGACGATTGAAAAATCGGCCCTAAATCGGGATCTGGATGTATGTATCTGTGAACGTGTTTGTAAATATGGTGTATTTTAACCTTTGAACTGCAATATTAGTAATATCACAATGTTGATAACTTACATGTGTACGTGTGGGTATCATTATGTGTTTGAAAGCATTTCTGATGGTTGGGTATGGTTAATGCGGTTTCGTGGAAGCATGTAATGTAATGAAAAATTATTAAAATAAGATATGATTTGGTCTAGAAAAAAGTATTCAAAAGCCTTATTAAACACAAAAATGTGTAAAGTTGTTCGACTTGGGGAAAAGAGAGGCGAAGGATATAAAAATATATCATTTTGGAAATTGATTCTACTTCAGAGAAGAACCAACACGTCAGCTGGTTTAAAATTTTAGATAAAAAAAAAAATTAAAAATATTTACGTAATTGAAATGATTTTTTTCTACGAGTTTTTTTTAATTTCTTTAATTTATAAAAAAATGAAAACTACCCAAAATGAGATCTTATAACATTAAAAAACTTTCCAACCTGAACATAATTTTTCTGACTGAATATGAATTTTTAAAATTTATATTCATCAGTCAGAAAAATGAGGTTCAGGTTGAAAAGTTTTTCAATATTATAAGATCTCATTACTCTTAGTCGAGCATGGTCAAGGGAGTGATTTTTTGATTTTTCGCCGAGTTAAAAAAAAATAATTTGAAAGAAAATCAAATTTTCAATATTTTTGATTTGTTTTATGCTTTTCTATCTCACTTTGAAATTTATTCTCGAACGATCGAAATAATTTTGATCATTTCGAACTTCTACTTACCCTCCCCCTCCCCCCGCAATCCTCCATTTTTAATAAATAAAAACCATGTGATTTTTAAATTGATAATTTTTCCTGAAACCCGTACTTCGAGTATTTTTGAAGGAAGAGTGAAAATGTAGCTCAGAAATACAAAATTTTAAAAAATAATTTTTATTTATTTACCTTTTTTTATACTACAATTTTTTTTTAAATTGTACTTATTCAAGACCAATCGTCATCATCGTATTTGTTGCCAAATGGCAGGCTATTCCAGAATTCGTAGATTCCTTCATAAAGATCAGTTTCCATTGTACCATTCAGGCGAATACGAAAATATTCGATTCTATCTGTCTGCATAGGTTCCCAATAGCCCATAATACGTTCGTTGATTCTGACAGGGAGGTTTGGATTTCTAAAGTAGCGAAAAAAATGTACTTGAATTATCGATGTTGTCTTCATGAGAAAAAAAACAGTTCAGTTTGCAAAAACGAACCCAGTTTGAGCAAAGTTTACCCATCTTTTGACCAATTCTTCGCTAAATTTATGATCTTTATCGGTGAGAGCGTTATCAGACTCTTCTGTGTAGAAAATCAAGTATACTTCATCTCCGTGACAAACTCCTGGGAAATGTACAATCGACGAAATACATATGAATGATATTCGACTAATTGAAGAGTTTTGTGATTAATGTACCTAGATATTCTTCGTAGTAACCGATGATGTTTTGTCGCGAATAATTCGATTGATAATCGTACAAATAAACATATTTAGGACCCGGATAGCTCCGTATAGCTTTTATAATCGGTACACCGAACATACCGTGGGTATAGAACTGTAAAATGTCACATGAACGATTTTCTCATTGATAAGTTCACTTGAATCGATTATTGGAGTATTATATACGTTTCTTACATCAGTCATTTCGTGAGCTGTTTCAGCGCCGATTTCTTGATCACCGAAATAGTGTAATCGTAGCATTCGCGAAATATAATCCATGTCTTTCAATTTCGTGTCCCATAAATACCCTAAAGTTATGGGAAACAATAATTTGTAGTATTGGTTAATTTCCGCTGCCAGTTTTCCGTCGTTGGCTAAATAGCCTGCGGAAAAAAAAATACAATTAGAAAGCAGAATTTTAGAGGATCATTTTGAAAATTCGTGGTGTTTGTCGATGAGAAAAACCTGAAAACGGAAAGATTTTTCAACAGTTTCATTGATTTCAAAAACAAGAATTTTTAACAATTCCCTCTTGAATTTTAACATGGATATGTTTTTTCCTTTTGGGGAGACCCTATTACCAGACACAAAATTTAGCGTCAAGTTATGTCAAAAAACATACATTTTTATATTTTCGAAATTAACTTAATGTCAGAAAGTCAAAAAGTCGTATAGATCGATATGTTTTTATTCAACGCTATTTTGGAAATTAAATTTAATATCAGAAAGTCAGAATGACAGAAAAAATATCAGAAATTTAGTAGATGACTTCTAAATGCTTATAAATTTTCATATTTCGAAATTAAGTAACTTGGCATCAAAAAGTCAACATCTTACTTTTAAAAACATGATTTTTTTTTATTTTCGAAATTACCTAAGTTAGTAATATCAGAAAGTCAGAAGCTGAAAATTGACTTGATATCAGAAAGTCAGAATGACAGGGAAAATATCAAAGAGCTAAAAGCCGATTTTTAAATTTCGAAAACAGTATTTTTGAAATTAACTAGGATGAGAGGAAAAAACATAAGTATCCATGTTATCAAAATTTCTTTCAAAAGAATCTTTATCCTCATTTTTTTCAATTGAAGATTACCTTTGAATATGCTTTCTGAACTTCAATTTTAAGAATTTTCAACAATTCCCTCTTGAATTTTTCAATTGCGGAGATTGTCTTTGAATATGCCTTTCTGAATTTCAATTTTTTCGTAAAAATTTCCGCTCTCGTTTCGCTCTACGCTCTGACAAAACTTCGGTTCTGTCCTTTGGAATATCATTATCTAACTTCTTCAGTAAAAATCTCAAAATTTTAATTTTTCTGTTTGGAATGAGCTCTGTACCTAGTTGTCTTTTTATTTGACTTCCTTTTCTGAAAAATCTTGATTACGCTTTCATCAGAAGACTTCACTTGCAGATGTTCTTTTCGTTAGAAATTGATAAATTTTGCACTTGATCAAGTACCCAATACGTTTTCAAATTGTTTTCGAGTGATAAAATATTCATGCTCAAATTTAAGGTACCTATCGATTTTCTTCACTTGCAGATGTTTTTTAGTTGACATTGAGCATGACTAAATTTTCATACATCGCATCGTTAGAAATTGATGAAAGGCAGAATAATTTTTCTTTGGGGCTGACATTTGGAATTTTGGTGAAGCTATGTGAATGATTGTCATGAAATTCAACCAAAATTCCAATATTTTGTGTTTTCAAAGTTTCACTATTTCTTTATTTGTGTTGAATAATTCTTCCCTAAAATTTGGTGATTTTTATATTTTGGATTTTTCTCCTTCGTGGGAGAAAAACGTGTAATTCGTTTAAATGTCCAACCAGAACTGCCCATTTTAAGCAAATGAATTTTACATCACTCAAGCACATTTTTTTTAAAAAAAATCCTCTTTTTGCTGGGGTCAAATTCATAGCTGAATTGGAATGCAATTTTTTGAATAGGGGACGAAAAGAGGAAGAAGGGTAGAAAAGGAGGCCATTGGAAAATAATTAAAATTTATAAGCTAGAAAAAAATTGGAGATTTCCAGAGCTCAATAAAGGAAAAGTTCTACAAAATTCGTTTGAAAGCTCCTACTTAAATCTTGTCTGTTGATTTCAGAATTTTATCATCACCCATGCTCGGAATACGTATTTTTATTTTTTACATCAATCTGTATCATTTTTTATTTAATTTTAATTCAATATCTTACTGGAATGAATTTTAAAAAAAGTGCTTGAAAATCTCTATAAAACGAGTATGCGTAAGAAATGAGATTTCTTTTTGAGTATTAACTTGAACCATAAAACATGGTTTTAAAATGGCAAGAAAAATTCGAAATCAACAAGAATTTTCATTTGTCAGATCCAAAAGATATCGTGAAATTCGAATCGTCAAGAAAAACTCATAAAACAGCAAGAATTTTCATTTTTCAAATCCAATAAGACACCATGAAAATTGAATCAACTCACCAGCAACTTTATAGCCTGATTCTGCAGTAGTCATGCCGATCATCCAAGGCAAATCTGGCTTTTGGTATTCGTCAGTGCTAGGAATGCGAGTAATGAACGGTTCTTCGGAGTATTCATCTTCGATAACCGGTTTAAAAACGGCGCCAGGATTCGAATCCCAAATCTATTTGGCCAAAAATATAATTAATGTCTATTTACGAAGCCAGAAAACTCATTTTTTCCGAACTGAACAGGTTAAAGAGATGACTTACATACATCGTTTGCTCAATTTTAGGAAATAATGTCGCATCTAAGGTCATAAGGCACCGGTGTATATTTTCAGAACTGCTCACGTCCGGACATCCGGCTTTGGTAGCGAACTCTTTAACGATCCCGCGGATTACATCGGGCCCAAAAAATCCACTCATCGATGCACCACTTTGCATAATCACCTTGTGAAATAGTCCTGTCGATTGGGTCGTATTGATTATTATTTGTTTCGAGAATTTTTCGGTTTCAATTGAAAATATCAGTATGGTTGTACCTTTACTCAAAGGTGAAAGGGTATGCAAATGAACACATTCAGAAGCTGCGCTGTGGCCTTGTAAAGTAACATCGTGAGGATTACCTCCGAAATGATGGATATTCTTTTGAACCCATCTTAGAGCCATTGTTTGATCCTTTAGCTGATTATTTCCTGATATAACCGTATCTCCAGTGGCCATAAATCCTGAACAGAGTTTTCAAATTAGAAATCAAAATTAAGTAAACACATGAATAACTATGGGTAGGGTTGGACCGAATGTGGAGCCAGAAGGAAAAATTTGAGTGGAAATGTTTGAATGTGGTAAATTTTTTACAGAAATACGATTGAGAGAAAATTGAAATCTAAAAATCGTACTATTTTTAAATCGGATTGGAAAATTAAGAAAAATTATTTTTTTGTCTGAATTTTTTCGCATTTTTTACTCCTGCAAGATTTCAACTTTGATACGTTTCTGAATCGTAGAGTTGTATAAAAGTTGCATACCTAATGCTCCTAGTCTGTAATTGGGTTCGACGAGAATTACGTCTCTTTCTAGGATATATTCGGGTCCAAATTCCATATTCGTGAACCATTTGAATACACCTCCGAATATGTATACGATTACTGATAATTTATCACCTTTTCTAGCATTCTGTAAATATTGGGTAGGTTAGGTTAGGTACATATTCCGTAATCAGTATAAAAATATTCTTTCGTGATAGTGAGTACCTACTTACGGCTACTCGAACTTTAAAGTTCAGATCCTATTTCAAAGTAGTTTCACTAGTTTCGGTGTTAGTCCAAGAGCCGAACCACTAAAAAGTGGTTGAAATGACTGAAAGCTGAGACCGGTCTCAAAAGTTAGTGCATGTACCCCTATTTCGAAAAAAATTGTCTGCCAGTCCGCAGCTGCTGCTTTAAAGCTCAGCGAAAGCTCAAAAGTTCACTATTTTCATGAACTTTTGGCCAAAAACACTGATGGTTGAAATTGGTGTCAAATTAAAGGATTTTTTACGCTGAATCCGAATATGTGGGTCTGCCGACCCTGAAGTGCTGCCCAAGGCTCAGCAGGAGAGGTCAAAGGGGGAGAAAACTCGAAAAATTCGCCATTTTTTCAGAAAATTCACGTAAAAATCACTTAATTGACATGAAACAGGTTTAATAAATGCTTTAAAATATGGCAAAAGAACAATCATGTCCTCTCAAATTCAAAATTTTGAAAAATTGTCGCATTTTAGGGGGTGGGCGTGAGGGGTGCATCAAAACTCGTGTATATAGGCATGTGATGTATCCAAATGTATGTTTTCCAGGCCGTAGAACTCGATTACGGTAATGTTTTTCACCCCAGGGGTACAGGGGGGTGGCACTAATTTTTATGGTTCACAAATCGTAACTTGAGAGAAATATAAATTAGGGGGGAGGGCTTGACCCTCTCAAAAGAGAAAATAGCCCCCAAAATTGTTCGTGTTTGATTGTCAAAAATGCCCCCTCAAATCACATCAGAATCAGATAGAAATTCTCAAAGCATCACAACATTTTGAAAAATGATTTTTTTGGGCATTAAACACCAAATTTTTTCTCCGAGCTTCAACCTTACTTCGCTCAGGTATGAATAAAATCGAAATTCAACGAACTATTTTAGGAAGCGTCATGAAAGAATGCCCTTTTTTACCCCCTCTTTCAAAAAACCTCTTGGTATTTCAAAACTCTATAGCCAATTTGCACCCTTTCAAAAAAGCTTCCAATGTCACCAACCTCAAGTTCAGCCCCCTCAATCCATTCCCCTAAATCTGTCTATGGCCAATGCAATATTTTGTATACATCCCTTAATAATCCATAATCCACCTAGGCATTTTGGTACAAAAACTTGCCTGAGATTAACCAGCAATCGCAAGCTATTCTTTAGATTCGGATTTTGATTATATATGTACTTGTTGAATATTTTAAAAATCATATTTGCATTGTAGGTATATTTTTAGAAATTCGAAATTTTGAGGATACTTTAGGTAAATATAGTTGTATTGTTACAAATGATTTTTTGTTTTCACAAATTTTGAAAAATGAATTTGATTTTTTTCAAAACCAGTAATAATTATATATTTTTCCAAAGCTACTATTTGTGAACCATAAAAATTAGTACCACCCCTGTACCCCTGGGGTGAAAAACATTACCGTAGGCGAGTTCTACGGCCTGGAAAACATACATTTTGATACATCACATGCCTGTATACACGAGTTTGTTGATGCACCCTTCACGCCCCACCCCCTAAAATGCGACAATTTTTCAAAATTTTGAATTTGAGAGGTCATGATTGTTCTTCTGTCATATTTTAAAGCATTTATTAAACCTGTTTCATGTCAATTAAGTGATTTTTACGTGAATTTTCTGAAAAAATGGCGAATTTTTCGAGTTTTCTCCCCCTTTGACCTCTCCTGCTGAGCCTTGGGCAGCACTTCAGGGTCGGCAGACCCACATATTCGAATTCAGCGTAAAAAATCCTTTAATTTGACACCAATTTCGACCATCAGTGTTTTTGGCCAAAAGTTCATGAAAATAGTGAACTTTTGAGCTTTCGCTGAGCTTTAAAGCAGCAGCTGCGGATTGGCAGACAAATTTTTTTCGAAATAGGGGTACATCCACTAACTTTTGAGACCGGTCCCAGCTTTCAGTCGTTTCAACCACTTTTTAGTGGTTCGGCTCTCGCACTATGTGTAAAGATGGTAATAATTTTCAGTGAATTAAATTTTTTTATGTCGAGTTTTTAAAACCTGAATCCATCGGGGCGTTCCTCATCTTGAAGTTTTGAAATTGTATTGTTTTCACTCCTAGGTTTTTGTTTTTATTTTCTTTGTTTGAAATATTTATAAAAAAGTATTTTAAAAAATTGAATTCAGTTGATAAAAATTTTAAAATTTGTCAGAATTATAGAGAAGAAATTTTTTGGTTATTGGGAGTCCCAATAACCAAGACTTGGTCCCAATTTGGGACCAAGTTTTCAAAAATGTTGTCACTTCCGTTTTCATACCTTTCGATGATTCTATACCGGATTTAAGTAAATTTTAAATTTTATTCTCGACTTCGGTTTGAAATATTTCGTAATATATAATAATTAGGTTTTGCACTGCACTTCATTTTTCAAATTTTCCAATCCCCCTCCCCTCCAAAAAAAACTAACGAATTTCAAAGGTCAGAGGCTCATAGGCAGCCAAAATGATATCCATGTCAAATCGATCAGTAAGTAACACTTTTCATCATCGATAACAAATTTGGAAATTTTCCTTTCTCTTTTAAAAATATGAATGGAATACAGCACTGGAAATTTTTTTAAATAAATTGGAATATGTATTTTCTTTGATACAATGTGGTTTTCAAAAAAAAAAAAAAAAAAAAAGGAGTGGTAAGCCACAAAATCAATTTTTTGAGTTGAACGAGTTCGAAAAAATCGATTTTTTCTAAATATTTTGAAGACTTTACAGAAATGATTAAAAAATTTTTAGTTTGTTTGCCATATCACCTTCCAAAGACCTTAAAAAGGGCGCAAACCCCTCAAAATGTAAGAATTATGATTTCCTATTTTCTGGACACTTTTGAAAATATTTGGAATGATAGAGCTTAAAATATAAATGGTTTGGGTAGCAGTGTTGGCAAAATAAATGACCTTGAGAGTTGATACTGTAATGATCTGAGACCTAAGTCAAATAAGTAGATAATTTTGGCGAGGTGGGACTCGTGGTGTGAAATTTCTTTTAGTATTTCTTGATTTAGCATCGAGTTGGAACAATGATTGTGTGGCTTTGTCGATTGGATTTTTCAAGAAGGAAAAGTTCATTTTGTACTTTTTTCAAACGAGAATTTTCATCTCGATATTTTCGATAGTTGATTCAATTTTCAGAATATTTGTATATTCGCAAATTTTTCAGTTTTTTCCAGCTGTTGGGTATCATTACACCGGTCGACACGATTTTTGTTTCTGAGTCCTCATTGTGAAATTTGGGTCACTTTTATGTAATTAATGAACGAAAAAATATTTTTTTTGATCAAAGTTTGCTTTGGGGGTGGGGGGGGGGCAAAAAACTGATTTTTCGAGGGCATAATAAGCCTGAGAATTACAAAAAAAAATTAAAAAAATTTTTTTGGACTAATCTTGTAGAAAATTTTACGGCGAATCCAATGCCGTAAACCGCAGACCTCCTTCTCTTTTAGAAAAAAAGTTACAGCTCATTATTTCCCAAATTTTGTGAAAAAATCGTAATTTTTGTGGTATTTTTCGCAAAAAAGTGAAATTTGAGAGAAAAGAAAGGGCTTTAAGGCCATAATGACCATAATGAGAGTTGTAGAAAATTTCACGGCGAATCGAATGCCGCAAACCGCGGACCTCTATCTCTTTTAGAAAAAAAGTTACAGCTCATTCTTTCCAAAATTATGTGAAAAAATCGCATTTCATTTTTTCATGAGAAAAGCACAAAAGTGTGATTTTTTTTCACATAATTTTGGAAAGATTGAGCTGTAACTTTTTTTCTAAAAGAGATAGAGGTCCGCGGTTTGCGGCATTCGATTCGCCGTGAAATTTTCTACAACTCTTATTATGGTCATTATGGCCTTAAAGCTCTTTCTTTTCTCTCAAATTTCACTTTTTTGCGAAAAATACCACAAAAATTACGATTTTTTCACAAAATTTCGGAAAGAATGAGCTGTAACTTTTTTTCTAAAAGAGAAGGAGGTCTGCGGTTTACGGCATTGGATTCGCCGTAAAATTTTCTACAAAATTAGTCCAAAAAAATTTCTCAAGCTTTATTGCCCTCGAAAAATTAGTTTTTTGGCCCCACCCCCCAAAGCAAACTTTGGAAGCCAGGATTCCGCAAGGTGATGTATTTTGATGTCTAGAAACAAAATTTTGGCGTGAGAATCCAGAAACAAAACTTTTTTTTTTTGTCGACCTGTGTTATTTAATAAAGAATCATCGGTATTAGGTATAAAAAATTGCGTTTTGAGTTGGTACTGATTTTGGGCCTTTTAGAAGGGGTTGGGTTTAAATCAAAGGCGCGACCTCAACACAAAATTCTATATTGAGGCTCACATATATTTTCATTTGTCTCTTTCGAACATATTTTAATATTGCACTTCTGTACAAATTTTGATTAAGTATTATCGGTCAAACATCGTAGAATATTTTTGCCATATTTTTGAACACGAGTCAGAAGTTTACTTTCACTGATATTTTCTTGGATATAGTTAGAGATAAAATCAACTTCTTCGTTGTAAAATTTCAAAATTTTTGCACAATTTTCAAAAATGTTCAAAATATTTTTAGGAGTACTTTTTTTAAAAGGGAATTTGAAGGGAAGGTCCATCAGTATTTTTAAACGTTTTTTTGGTTAATTTTCTGCAGAGATCGAAATAAGAACCGAAAATGATTTTTGGAGCTCCCCTGCCTCACCTAATTACCCATACTGCATCACAATGGTATGTTATAAGAGAAAATAACTTCATAATAAACCTACCAGAGGAGTATACACATTCAAATTCAAGCAATCCTCCACCCCATCGGTATCATTTGTACCGTCGATAATTTGCAAACAACCATTTGGAACAGCTGAAGCGTCGAAGATACCGGTCCACGGGTCAGCTTCTTTCGGAGGCTGTAAATGTAAAAAAGGTGTCACAATCGTGAGGATATTTTCAAAAATCAAGATATTCATCGAGCAGTTTCAGACGATCATTTACCTTGAATCTCAACTCTCCAACGGGGGGTTGGGCAAAAGGGATACCATAAAAAGCGTTGAAAAGTTTACCTCGTCGTGTTGTTCGAAAGGTTCCATTCAACGTACCCTGATCAATTGTGACGAATAACGCTTCCGCTGAAATAATACAAAATATTCGAAAGTAGGTTCATAGGTTGATTACAAAGTAACGAGATTTAAATAGGTATGGCTTACCCGAAAGTGTTAAAAATACGACCACTAGACACTTGTACATCTTGCATAATTACGTTGTAAAATGATAATTTGATCTAATGCTGTACACAGAAACACATTTGTTATCTTTCAGACTGAAAGTAATATTATAATCACGCGTATAAATAGGAAATTGTTTCCTAATGTCAAGATAATATACGTGATAGGTACATGTGTGGAGTTGTAGAAGTACCTCTCCCTGGATTACGAATTTTTTAAAAATTTTTTCTTCATTTTATGTCGTCGATCGAGTTCAATAACGATCTATCGATCCGCTGTGCTATCGATCAGTACTCATAATCAGTCCGAAAAAATTGAAAGTGTTGAAGGTATACTTTTTTCAAGTACAAATTTTTCAAAAATTTTTATTCAAAATTTTTTCCCAAGAATTCAAACTTTTGTTTTTTTTTTAAATAACTTATTTTCTATTTAATTTTTCTCATTTTTTTCCAGCTTCACAAATTTATAAATTTTAGAAAAAATTTCCCTAAATTTTTTTGGAAGTTTACTGTCCTTGAAATTCAATTTTTCAAAAATTTTTCCAACTCTACGAACTGCGTCTGGAACGAGAGTGATTTTTAGGTTGAAAATAATTTTTAATTGTTCGAATTTGTTAACTTTTGATAAAATTCTTTTTAGGAAAATTTTATTGAATAAGTAGCAATAATGAATTTTTCGTATGTACTGTCGACTAAAATTTATAATTTCTGCCATTATTATTGATAGGTAGGTACCGGATTTTAAAATTTTTGTCAAACAAACGCAAAAATAAGCACTGATTTGAAAAAATATATGACATTTTTATTCCACTTCATTTATGTAATCTTGAGTAAGAGATTTGATAAAGCTTGAAATATGTTGTTCAAGTCTTCAATCTCAAATATTTGTTAGTCGTTTCTTCATATTTTTCCATCATAAATTTATTTTTTTTTTCATCATAAATTTATTCATCCTTGCTACATATAGAAATGATCAAAGAATGGATTCGATCAAGTGTAGTTAAATTCGTATTTGCTACCGAACGGTAGACTGGTCCAGAATTCAAAGATCCCTTTGTAAAGATCTGCTTCCATTGTGCCATTCAGACGAATACGAAGGAATTCTATCCTATCTGTCTGCATAGGTTCCCAGTAGCTCATAAAATTTTCGTTAATTTTGACTGGAAGGTTAGGATTTCTAAACCAAAAACAATAATAATTGAGCATTAATATTCATCAACGTGGCGATCGTGAAAAGAGAACATTTTGCGAACCCAGTTTGAGCGAAGTTTATCCATCTTTTGACCAATTCTTCGCTAAACGCGTGATCTTTATCGGCGAGCTTATTATCAGATTCTTCTGTGTAATAAAGTAAATAGATGTCGTCTCCGTGGCAGACCCCTAAAAAACACGGATGGCAATTTTACTTATTTGAAATTTTTTTTCTGATTTTTGACTTATACGGGGAAAATAATTCGCTCTGTTTTGTTTTGTCCTTTTAAAATAAGTGCAATTATTTTCAATTGCGCCGTCTGGCGTTTTTTTGAAGTTCAAGTTGTATTTTGACATTGAAAAATTCCAAGATTTGAAATTGATCAGAGTTGTTCAACTTTTTAGTTTTCAAAAACTTTCCCAAGAAAGCTTAAATGAACCAGGGAGACTAATGCGACTGCTTATGGTAATTTGTGACCGTCCACGAAAAATGGGGCTTGAGAGGCAAAATCAGGGTTTTGACATGAACGAACTTTTTTGCAATAAAATTTGATAAAGTCGATTTAAGAGCTCGTTTTCCATTCAAGAAACCTTGAGTGCGTTAATCGATTTTTTAGTATTATGTGGTTTCAGATTTTAAAAAAAGGCAACTTTCTGTAAAATTACCCTCATTGTCCATTTTTTTTTTTTTGAGGATGCGGTTACGTTCTAGGGCAGTTATCAAAGATCAAAATACTAAATTTGTGCTGAGAATGGAAATAGTTACCAAAAAAAAAAAACTAAATTTTTAATTTAAAAAAGATTTTTTTGGTCTCTTTCTTTGATCTCTTTCTTTCTTTGATATTTCACGTCTTCACTTCATAGAGAAAAATAATGGGAATGTGAAAATTTTACTGAATAGAAAACTAATCTAATTAGCGTGGCAAGAGAAGTGAAATGGTTTTGAAGGATATTTCCAGTTTATCTACGTAAAACCTTCCTAAAAGCCAATCGGGTTATTAAAATGATAGCAAGTCGTCGTAACATGATTTTCATTTTTTTTTTTTTTTTTTCATTTTTCTTTGAATCTTGAGAGCGTGAGGAGCGTATTATAACATTTTTTCCTAGTAGCGGGAGCAAAGTGCTTCTTTTCCTCCCTCTCGCGAAACGCTCGAGCGTTTAAATTCGCGCTTTTCTCCCGCAATAAGAAAAAATATCGTTCAGAACTCGAAGAAAAAACAATTTTTGACTCCCTCGTGAAATAAACTAGAATATTTTTCATTTTTGAAAATGATTCAAGTTTTGATTTTTTTTTCTCTCTCAAAAGTTCAGGATGGTTCGTAGCTGGCCATGCCTCTTCCAATGGGTAAGTAGGTAATTTATCCCGAGCGCAAGTATACATTATTCGTCTAATTTTAGAGCTGCAAAAGTTGAATTTCGCTCTTCGAAAATTTATTTTTCAAAATTTCATTTTTCGAATTTTACTAATCGAAAAAAAGAACAGTAAAAAAGTAGACAATTTTTCCTATTATTGTGAATATCTAAAAAAAAAAACTCTTCTTTTGGTACCACGACTAAATATTTATGTTTCTAAAAAAAAAAACTTTTCTTTTGGTACTACGACTAAATAATTATGTTTCTAGAAAAAAAAAACTTCAATTTTTTTTTCAATCAATCGTACAAGCTCTATTCCTCTACCTTATTAGGAAGATGACTCAATCCCTGCAGTTCAACGGTTAGGCAAACATGCATTTTTGAACTCAGGATAAGGTACCTACGTACTGGTTGGAAGGCTGCATCATTGGCGCCCACTTTTGACATTTATCCCTTTTTTCAGAGGTATTTCTTGAGATAAAAACACTCTTGTTTTTCATCTTCTGTAATAAAAAATATATATGAAAAAACTATACTTACTAGAGGAAAATTTTCTCGAAATGGTCTTTAAATGGAGATTTTTGCACTGAAAGATTGCCAATCACAATTTCTCACCTTTACCCCCAATTTTAAAAAGAAATTCGAAGATTTCAAATCACATTTCTCATTATTTTCAAACGGTCCCTCTACAGAGGACGAGTGATCTTTCAAGGTAGATTTTGTTCATATCAAGACCACTTCTGGAAAAACTATCGACAAAATTGATGTTTTTCAATTTTTATACAGAGGATAGAAAAAACATGGAATAATGATTTTTAATGATAAGTACCCTTGAGAAATGAGGTACATGTCACAAGAGAAAATTGGGCGCCAATGACATTTTTTTGGTAGAAATACTTTTCAACACTAAAACTGTTTTTGAGGGTTGCAATAAGAGTTAAAAATAGTTGAGCAATTATTTTCACCACAAAATGAATAATAAATTGATGAAGAAGTGAAAGAGGGGTTAGGGGTGGTCCAAAATTTTTTTAAATTTCCTTGATGATGAAGAAAATGAAAAAAGAATACGATTGGATTTGGGAAAACTTCGATAAATCATGAAATCTCCAAGTGACTAGTTCATACCCAAATCTTCTTCATAGTAACCGATGATATTTTGACGGGAATAATTCGATTTGTAATCATACCAGTAGACATATTTGGGGCCTGGATAGCTCTTTATAGCTTTCATAATCGAAATACCAAACATACCATGCGTGTACAACTGTAAAATTGCCAATTCAAATGAAGAATTATGATTTAAAAGTTGAAAATTGAAAAACCAAAATCATATTATTTACTTCAGTCATTTCGTGAGACGTTTCAGCTCCTATTTCGCGATCGCCGAAGTAGTGTAATCGAAGTATTCGTGAAATGTAATCCACATCTTTCAATTTTGTGTCCCATAAGTACGCCAAAGTTACAGGAAACAATATTTTATAGTATTGGTTCACTTCCGCTGCCAGTTTCCCATCGTTGGCCAAAAAGCCTGCCAAAAATATGAATCATTTTATGATTTTTAAAAAAAAAAAGATTTGAATTTCGACGTAGGACTATCAAAACTACGTAATGTCAACTGACTAGCAACTTTATAGGCCGCTTCTGCGGTAGTCAATCCGATAATCCAAGGCATATTTGGCATTTGGTACTCTTGCGTGCTAGGAATACGAGTTAGGAAGGGTTCTTCCGCATTTTCTACTTCGATAACCGGTTTAAATACGGCGCCAGGACTAACATCCCAAACCTGTTTAACAAAATGTCACCGTTAGATATTGAAAGAAAGGAGCAGAAAAATCGTCACCGGGGTGACTTACAAACATGGTTTGTTCAATTATAGGGAATGCTGTCGCCTCCAAAGTCATAAAACACTGGCGCATATTTTCTGAACTGCTCACGTCCGGACATCCGGCTTTGGTGGCGAATTCTCTGACGATTCCGCGGACCACATCAGGACCATAAAATCCGCTCATCACGACACCGCTTTGCATAATCACTTTATGAAATAAGCCTATCGTTTGAGGCATATTAGTCGACTTGAATTCCCAAATCTGTCGTGATATTGGAGGCGATAAATGAAAAGATCATTAATTTACCTTTACTCAGAGGCGACACGGTGTGCAGATGAACGCACATGGAACCTGAGCTATGACCATGTAAAGTGACGTCCCGTGGGTTCCCTCCAAAATAATGGATATTTTGTCGAACCCATCTTAAAGCCATGGTTTGATCTTTCAGCTGATTATTTCCTGGTATAACCGTATCTCCGGTGGCCATAAATCCTAAATGGTGTTCCAAAATTGAAATAAATCTGGTATGAACTTGGCTATTGCCAGCCGTACACGTTGCATACCTAAAACTCCTAGTCTGTAATTTGGTTCGACGAGAATTACGTCTCTTTCTAGAATATATTCGGGTCCGAATTCCATGTTCGTAAATCTTTTATACACTCCGCCGTATATGAAAACGATAACCGGCAAATTATCTCCTTTTCGAGCAGTCTGTAAATATTAATAAATTTTTGAAACCAAAAATTATATTCTGATGATTTTTCCAATTTCTTACACAGCGCCACTTTCTTGATAAGATTTAGCCCATTTCTCAGTATCATTCTTAAATTTTTAGAAATTGGAATAAAAAATTTTGACTTGTAAATTTTTTGAATTGTTTAGCTTCTAGAAATTTTTTTTTTTCAAATGAATTTTTATGTCATTTTCTTGATAAGATTCAGCCCATTTCTCAGTATCACCCTTAAATTTTTAGAAATGAAAATGAGAAATTTTGAACTTGTAAATTTTTTCGATTGTTTAGCTTCTAGAAATAATTTTTTTCCAAATGAATTTTTATTGATTTTTTTTTCAAATGAATTTTTATGTCATTTTCTTGATAAGATTCAGCCTATTTCTCAGTATCACCCTTAAATTTTTAGAAATTAAAATGAGAAATTTTGAACTTGTAAATTTTTTCAATTGTTTAGCTTCTAGAAATAATTTTTTTTCAAATGAATTTTTATTGATTTTTTTTTCACACTCCTTGTTTCCACCTTTCAGGAAATTAGCTCTCCTTGCTGAGAAAATTTATTAAATTACAAGTCAGGAAGATAGGAGAGAACCAAAGCTTGGATTTTTTAGAAATCGGAATTCGTAAATTTTGAACTCAGATAAAATTTTCTTGATTTTTTTAAAAACGTTCTAATTCATTTTTTTTTTGTATTTTTAAATGTTGAATAATTGCCAAATAAATTTGAGAAGGAGTCAGTCTGGCTGACTTTTTTTTATTTTTAAATTTGGCATTACCCTAAAAATATAACAAAGTAACAATAAATGCACTTTATTTTTCAAATCCCCAAAGTTCATTAAGGGCCATATTCATAAACGATACTTGAGTATCACTTGGATAAGTAACGAATTTTTAAAATATTTCCTTTTAGAATTAATGGAGCCTTGCAAACAAATTTTTTATCCGAATCGAATAATTAGATGAATAAGTATCGATTTATCATTAAAAAAATCATGAAATTATCATTTCATAACTCGAAAAGTTTGCGTTTTAAAATTCGTTACTTAGCTAAGTAATACTCAAATATTGTTTATGAATATGGCCCTAAATCTCGTCCAAAATTGGAAAAAAAATCAGTTTTCTTATAGAAAATTGTTGAAAAAAAAATGCTTATTGCTTTTTATGCCTATTTTTGCAACATTTCAAAACAAAAAAGCTTCTTGAAATTAAGAATTTCGTAAAATTTTTAAAATAATATCTCAACGAAATTTTTCGTATGGAAATGTTGGCAATTAAAAAAAAATTCTGTACCCATTTATGACCTCTGCCTTTTTTTCTAACTCAAGAAAATGAAATTTTTGACCTTTCAAATGAAACAGGGCTCAATTGAAAATTTTAACTTTTTGGTTTTTCCATTTTTTTTTCAATCGCAAATAACACTGAAAATTTCGAATTTTTATGCTTATTCGTTTGGGAACAGTGTAAAAATCAACTTGAAAAACTAAAATTCATTTCCAAAAGATTTTTTGCGCTCGTTGCCCCATTTCAAAAAATTTTATTCGAAAAAATTAACGTATACGTGTATCTGAGTTGAAATTCGACCTACCAAAGGAGTATACACGTTCAAAGTCAAACAGTCCTCTACACCTGCGGTATAATTGGCACCATCAGTAGTTATTTGCAAGCAACCATTTGGAACACCCGAAGCGTCGAAAATACCGCTCCATGGTTCAGCTTTTTTTGGAGGCTGTAAAAAAAAAGTGTCATAATCGTGAGGATATGTTTTTAGAAATTGAGATATTTAGTGAACAGCATCGGATAATCATTTACCTTAAATCTCAACTCCCCAACAGGAGGTTGAGCGAAAGGGATACCGTAAAAAGCATTGATTAGTTTACCATTTCTTGTCGTCCTGTAGGTTCCATTCAGTGAACCTTGATCTACGGTGACGATTAACGCTTCGGCTGAAATAATGTAAAAATACTGTACCTATCTAACTACGTAGATTAATCTGAGAATAACGAGAATTAGGGAAGAAATTTTTAATTTACCTGAAAATGTTATGAACACGATGGCCAGACATTTGAACATCTTGCATAATTACTTCTCGGAATGATAATTTCAATGTGCAGTTGTATTCAGAGATTCATGTGCTAGCTTCATGGACCAAAAATCACATACCTAGATAATTTTTTGAAAAAAATCGTTCCTAATTTTAAATTATACCTCTCGCAGGAATACCTATTCATTTTCGTCCTCTTTTTGTCTTGTCAATTGTTGATTATGTTCGTACCTACTTTTACGTAAGACGGAAACTAACGCTAGGATTAGAAAATTTTAACACCAATAAGTATACTTTTTAATAATTGACTACCGAAATATATATGATCACTCATGTCGAATTAAAATTCACTGTAGAAAATTGTAGCTAAATACGATTAGGTATACCAAACGTGTGCATCTCGCACCATTACCTTTGAAATGCTCGAAGAAATATACAATACGAATTAGTGGGTATCACGCATTAGTTATCATTTCGTTATTACGCCAATACTGTTATCGTAGATTGGGTTCTGGGTTGTTCTAACTAGTGATCAAAGAAATGTTATTTAAATTTAATTTGTATGTACCTAATTGGTCTTATATTGATAATGATGAACGAGGTAAGTAGCAAGATACCTATTTATCGTCATCTGAAATTAATTTCTGGCTGATATCATTAGGTATTGAATTAATAGATTGGTACGCAAAATTTGGTCGAATGAACGTAAAATTTTTACAAATTTTTAGTAACAATAAAATATATTTTTATTACGGAATATAACGAAATATAACTTACCTAATGATATTATGAAGTAAATAGGTATTTTTTTTGATTTCCTGATAATTTTCCATCATTAAAGCCAATTTTGGGATAAAAAAGTTCAATTATTAGCAGGAAAATCACTCAATGTGTCCAGTTTCGCTTCGAAAATTAAAGTAGGTAATCATCGTTTTCTAATGAAAATGTGATGCTGATTTTTTTTGAGGGAATAAGAATTCTACTTTATTTTAATGTTTCAAAATCGATTCTTACGGGTTTCAGTTTTTCTGGAATTTTTTGTTCGATTTTGATCGATTGCCTCCAATTCGTTGAAATTTCTTCTCAATATGTGGAAATTATCCGAAGCTGAAAATTCAGTTCTAGCATCTTTTCGAGAAGTTGAACTAAATCATCCGGTGTTTGTAATCTTTCTCATTTCCCCTTTTTAGATATATCAACTAACAAGGCTCTGAATTTCGCCGCGCCAATGTTCAATTACGCTTCAAACAAAGAAAATTTTAGTTTAAGAAAAAGTTTCGCGTGGTGAGAGAATTATGGGAGGGTTTAAATAAGAAGACCCTGTGTGATGAATTCAAAAAAAAAAAACAAGTACTCCTCAGATAGTGAAAGAGAAGATTACCGCTTCTCCTTTGATATTTCTGTATATTTTGCGTAAAACAATTCATTTTATTCTAGACTAATCATAATCATAATATTGGATGGCTGCCAGTTAATCTGGCTTTTTAGCGGACTTCCCGCCCTAGCGGGAATCCGCTATTGCAATCATAAGAGTTTATTTATTTATTTGTTTGTTGAAGCCTTTTCGAAATTACACATAGGTACTTACAAAAAAAAGGTTTAAAAAGATGAGTATTAAAAAGCTAAACATTTTTCTGCAGGGTAATAATTGGTTTACTATCTTATTGACTGGAATAGGACGGATGAATTGCTCAAAATAAATGATCAATTTGCAATTGTTGAGACTGGTTGTCAAACACCTACCTCAAAAATGATTTTGAAAAATAAATTTGTTATTAAAAATTTTTCCACTGACAAGCACAAATGAAAATGGGTCAAGTGTAACCTTTTCAAAAATACCTCGAGTATTTTGACCTTTTTTTAAGGAGAGGGGACGAGAGGTTCGAATTTTGATTTTTTGACCATAATTTTCGAAACTCAAGAGGAAAAATAGGTATCAACAAATGATGCAGAGCACGAGCATTAAAATAAAGGTTTTTTTCACCACTCAATTATGTGTTAAAACTCTCCCTCACTCGGCCTCTTGCGGAAATTTTTGACGTTAAAATGTTCATATATTCTATGATGACAACAAATTTAGTGTATTAACTGTTTATGTACCGAAGTACTCTTAGTTGACGTCTAAAATGTTTTTTAAATAAAAAATAAAAATGCAGAAAGGAACATTTTTTATGGAAAGAAAGTTCAGGGCTGAAAAATTAAGCTTCGCGTTAGAATTCTATGATTATAGCAGAAAATAATCGAAGTAAAAATATGTAGAAAAAAATCATGATCAGATCACTCAAAAATATTGGCAAAAATTTTTTTTTTTCAAAATCAAATTTTGAGAGAAAATTGAAATTTTGTTCAGATTGTGATCAGTGATTACTTATTCAAATAACTTGAATGTGTTGAAATACATACCTACATCTTGATTCGATAGTTTTATTTCCATAGTATAAAAATCACGGTTTTTCTGATATTTACTTCATTTTGTAAAGCTTAGTACGCAATCGGCTCATGATTAAGCAGGTAGTCGGCATTATACTTTCGTTGCGTAATTGAGCTAAGAAATAATGATCGCAGTTGGTAATTGAGCTATGTCTCTTCCACCACTTGAAAAAATCTGAAAAATTTTAAGAGGTGTAAAATACATTCAGAAACATGAAAAAATTTCTGCCTATCTCAAAGTTTCGTTTTCTGTGGGGCGATTTGAGGGTGTTTCATTTTTATATGGTAAAAAAAAAGTCAATATTTTTGACGTGCCACCCCTTAAAATTTTCATTGGACCTAGAAAATAGGAAATACAAAAAATCAGCCAAAAAAATGATATTAAGTGGTGGCGCAAGAAGGGTAAAGTTACGAATATGATTAGCCCGGTGTTTGCATGAATTGCCGCAACAAACCGTGGCAAGTAGGCGATCACGTAGATTTTTTCAATGATATAAATTAATTAATTTTGCTTCGTTCTTTTGAAAACATATTCCATGTGATTTGTTTTTGACCAGATTTTTGCATTACTTTCAATTTAAATGTGAAAAATTGAAACACTGGATGAAATATTGAATTTTAGACCATTTTATAGGAACATTATCTTATCCTTTATGGCAAATTTTCGCCTTCATTGCGCCACCACTTGACATAATTTTTTCGGGGTAAAATTTTTATGGTTTTTTTTTCTCATCAAATGGAACAAAATTAGGAGGTGGCACCCTCAAATTTCAAAAAAAAATGAAACTTGACACCAGTGGCGGCGCGTGAATTTTTCGAGTTGTAATCGTAATTTGTTGTAGACTCGACCATAGGATCAAAAAAATTGCAATTTTTGATCCTATATAGCCTGGGTCAACCTTAATCGTCTTATCAGCAAAAAAATTCAGGAAAAGCATCATTAAAAATAATTTTTTGAGTTTGAGGTGAAAAATTTTAAAGCCATATTCATAGAGGATGCTTTTTCATATTTCTCAGTAAAATAGGTAATGTGAAGCCTTAGATAAAATTTTTTTATTCGAATTAAGACTTTCAAAAATTGATTTATCATTGAAAAATAACAAACTTTTTATTCAAAAACTCCAAGGATTGACTCAAAATTCATTTTGAATTCATGAATAATCGCTCTCAGTAGCGATTACACCACACCGAATAAATTACTTGTTAGAGGCCTTAAAATCGCTCCTTTGGTTTTAATTGATAAAATCAAAATTTTAAAGCAAAAAATATTTTATTCATTTATTTTGAATAATAGCAAAGGGCTGAAATAGCCCCCAAAAAATTTAAAAAATCATTATTGCAACAAAAATCCTCGCATTATTTTAATCAAAAGCCGAACGCATGTAATCGTTTTCCGTAGCGATTACAAACGCGCAGTACGAAATGTGCCGAACGTCAATCGGAAATGCACGAACGTGGGTTTCAAACGGGTTTCTTGTAATCGTTCCTAAACGCGATTACAAGACGAGAATTTTTCATATATTTTTTTTCAATATTGAGTTATTGATGAGAAATTATCAACATTTTTGATTTTAAATATCTTCGTTCAGTGATATTTTAATGAATAAACGACATTTTAAAAAAAAAACTTTTTCTTCAATTTTTCGAGTGTAATCGGCGATTACAGCGATTACATTGAGGAACCGCCACTGCTTGACACACCCTACAATCCTACATAGATATGACTAAAAAAAATCATGAAAACCTTTCACGATATCGAGTGAAAAATTGAAAAACGCACTTTCTCCCATTTAAAGCAATGTTATTTTAGTCTCATTGTTGTGACGTCACGAACCGAGTGCCCCGGCCTTGTTGGCTAAACGAAACATTTTACGAGCGTCGCGACGCGCTACGTTGACGAATTTCCATTTTTTTACTCAACGATGTCTCAGAAAGAAAGTGTTTTTGGTTCATGTTCAACATAACATACATTGATTCGTTCTGATTTAAATGGAAGAATTTTTCAAAAAAGTGATCGAAAATTTTCAACTTGAGGAAAAAATTTGAATCTGGAACTTCGGTTTTCAAATTCTTATTTTTGAACACAACAACAACAATTTTACTCAATTAAAAACCGACACGATTCGATATCAGGAGTCAGGGTGTCTAACAGGTCCTGTTGATCCTGTTTTGGAACTTTTTCAGTGAAAAGTCTTATTTTGTAACAATTTTGAGATCCCGCTCGCCAAAATGAATAGCTAATTTTTGAATACTGTGTAAGATGATGAGAGATGATACTGGATGTCTGAAGAAATTTCAACTTTTGAATGCTTTTTTTCTTCAAAAAATTTCGGCCTCGCTTCGCTCGGGCTCAGTAAATTTACACAATTTTATTTTTAAAATTATAGTACCTATAAATTTTTTATTCTTAGCTTAAACAATTAATATTTCAAAAGTCAAAAACACGAAAAAAGCACGAATTTTATCTAATGAAAAATTTTCAGATTCTGGGATTTCTGGGTAAGGTGCAGTGGGGTAATTGCAAAACTGAGGTAGTTGCAAAATCAGCTGCTGGAGGCCAAGAAAAATAATATTTGACCACACGGTCTTTTTGTACATCAAGGTACCTCTATTTCTTATATTTTCACCCAACAGGAACAAAATTGGTGAGCGCATGTGTTCTCTGGAAGTGGTTTTATCAAAAAGTGTCAAAATAGCTCCAAAGTAAAATTGTAGGCATTTTTTTCAATGTGGTCCAAAATAAATTAAAAAATAGTTTTTCGAATCGATTTCTGCGTGTTAATTATTAGAAGGCATGTAAGTTTGAGGTAGGACCATTGATTTTTTAAAAATTTTATCTCGTAAGCCTTAAATATGCGATTTCGCAATTGCCCCAAAAAACATGTAGTCGGGGCAATTGCAAATTCGATTTTTTTTATGATTTTGCATTTACCCCAATTTTTTTTTCAATTTTTAAAAATAAAATATGGTCCGAAATTACAAAAAAAAAATATTGGGCCACCAAAGAACATTTATTATAGGCATTAAAGACGTTAAGAGATTTGTATTAGAATTCTCCAACTCGGACAAAACTTGATCAAAAAACGGATATGAACATGTAAACAGATAGTAAATTTTATGTAGATTTCGATTTCTCAATCAGAATTGAAAAAAAATGAACTCCCTCCGAGATAATGTACGACTTTGCATTTACCCCGGGCGGGGTAAACTCAAAACTTAAAATTTCAAAATTTTTAAATTTCATTATCTCACAAAGGTGTGAATGAAACGATACAAAATTTTTTCCACCAACAGAGAACCCCTTGAAGTTCATGTGACAGAAATTTGGGATTGTTTGGTGCCATGGGGTCGTCACAGTGAACTGACAAAGTGGCACTAATCAAAAAGTGGTTTGCAATTACCCCACTACACTTTACCCTTTTTTTTTCAAAAATTTTTACCCTCGTTTCGCTCGGGTTCAATGAATTACCGTAACATATTTTTCTTATAGCAGGAGCAACGTGGCACTTTTCCCGATTTCCTCTCTCTGGCGAAACGCTTGAGTGTTTGCATTCGCGATTTTCTCCCGCAATAAGAAAAAGTATCGTTCAGAACTGGAAGAAAAAACAATTTAATTACCGTAAAAACTCTTTTCTTCCATTTCTACCAATTGAACATTTTGAAACGGGAGAAATTTTTCTTTTCAATATAATTCATACCATCATTGAAGAAAAAAATGAAAAATTATGGGTTACTTTTTCTAAAAATTGTTTTAATTTTTTTTTGGGGGGGGGGGGGGTCAACATGTAGTGGTAAAGCAGATTTTTAAAAAGTCCTGTTGAAGGCCCTGCTAAGGTCCTGTTTTGGGGGTTTGAAGTTTTGTTAGACACCCTGGGAGTCAATCTTGTGACCTATCATAGAAGTAAACACGTTAAAATTTAAACAATCTTGGACTACTTCGGTTTCACTTGTACCGTCGCGTCGATAATTTCCTAACAACCGTTGGGAACAGCTGAATCGTCAAAGACACCAGTCTACGATTTAGATTCTTTCGAAAGCGATCAATAGGATAACAAAAGTGTTCCATTTTTTTTTTTCAATCAGAAAAACTCTTAATTATTAATTTCGAACTCTAATCAACTTTGAATTTCAACTCGCCAACAGGTGATTGAGGAAAATGGACACGGTTAAAAGCATGAAATAGTTTACCTTTTCGTGTCATCTGATAGGTTCCATTCGGAGTACCTTGATTGATGTTGACTGATTGCGATGACGCTTCTGCTAAAATAATTCAAAAATAGGTAATCGTACACGGAATGATAATAAAATGAAGAGATTCGGGCAGAAATGACCTACCCGAGAATGTTATGACCGCGACCACCGAGCACTTGTGCATTATAGCTCCACAGCAACATCTATAAACTGAAAGTGGTTGACAGGTTTTCGCAGAAATCGCCGAAGTCGGACACCCTTTGCCGCGCCGCGACACCTAACGTCATTGGGGGAAGCAATCGTCGTATAAAACGCTGCGGATAAAAAAATAATAATTTTAAGCGAACGCATGGATGTTTGAGACGAGAGAAATGATCTGCGTGAAATTCTCCTTTCTCCACAAGATGAGATAATTTCAAAAGTTCTACAACCAGTCAAAAAAATTGTTATGAAAATTTAAAGTTCGATTTGTACTGTTACCGTATGACCACGATGAAAAAAAAACAACTATTAAAAATGGGAAAAATCATTGGAAAAGTTCACCTTTTCGCTTATAAAATCGCACGGTCGTAAGCGGTCGCAAAAACTAATTGTAGTACTGAAACATGGAACATATTTCAGGGTGTCTTTTTCCACTCCCTAACTCACCCCCTTTACCCATCCCCCCAAAAATAGCGAATTTTCGTCTAAAAATCCTATCTCGGAACCTAATGGACCAAGAATTCTGAAATTTATGTGGTGTATACAGGGAGTGGTGACCAATTTTTGAGAATTTTTTCAGATTTTTTGCACTGCCTTCTAGCTAAAACTCCACTTTGAAACCTTGAAATCGCCATTTAGAAATTCAAACGAAAAAATAGAAAAGATGTTATAAGGTAACTTCAAAAAGGTTGAGTAAGTTACTAGTTTGAACTTTTTGGTTTTCAAATGAGCTTTAAAATTTTGGAATTTTCAAAAAAAAAAAATGAAAAACATAAATTTCTTTTGCTTTCTTATTGATAGTAGTATTTTAACCAGAGGAAATTTTTTTGTTTCATTTTTCATCAACTTTAATACAACGAACTCCGTAGTCTGTAGTGTGTGAAGTACAACAACCGTACAGCCAAAAAAACACACGATTTTTTTGATACCCTTTTCATCAGTCCTACTCCCAAGAGAAAAATATCCTGTTCTATGTATAATAATGGGAAATTGCGAGTATTAGGTATCGTTACTCTGTGGAATTTATTTCCAATATTTTAGTTCGTTTGCATGTTTTCCGTGGTAATTGGTTGATCCTGAGATTGAACAAATTGAGATGAAATTTTGCATTATGTGTAATGTATGATTAGTTCTTTTCGCCAAAAAGTCGCCTCATAGGAGTCCTACAGTTATTTAGAAAATTACTATATTCCCATATCCAATTCGAGGTGCATAAATTTTCTCCCACTTCATATGAATTTAAATTAGGTGTCAATTCAAATGTATTTAACGCTTATCTGTATCATTCGACCTTAAAACTCGTGCATCAGTTTTCAATCTAAAATAAGGCTTACTCGTTACTTTTAAATCCCACTTTCATTTATTGTATATACGATTACATTCGTATGAAATAATATACTTACCTAGTACCTACCTATGTCATCTTTCCAGGGAAATTTAAACCAGAACTGCATGTTCATATGTAAATTCGTATTTGATTGCTGATGGGTTTTTTTTTTTGGCTTACTGGGACGAAAATTAATGAATAATTACAGTACCCTTTACGGTTGATTTTGAGAGAGTTTGATATCAGTCGAACAAAAAAATGAAATCATACCTTATTACTGATTCAAGTTTTTTTTTCTGTGAAAAAACTCGTTGCTTTTCGTTTTTTTTTTTTAATCAGAAAAAGTGAAATAGCGTGATTGTTGTTGTAGACACATTTGATGAGATTTCGATAACGATTTATTTTTAGCGGACTTTCCGCCCTATACTAGCGGAAATCCACTATTGCAATCATAAGGGTTTTTTTATTTGTTTGTTGAAGCATAGAGTAAGAATACTACAGAGTGACGAACTAATGTTAAATTTTTACCGCTCCTTTTTCGTATCAAATGGATCCCGAATGTCAGAACTTGTGGACCCGAACACTCGTAGCGTGGCAATCGTACCTACTCCTCTTACCCTTCCAATTTAAAGGTATCCACATGTATCTTTTTACCAGACCTTTTTCGACTTACAGGTAACAATGCATCAAGTTTATGAATGAATGCATTGTTAAGTATCTTTTATTCTCGAGTTGGTTGAAAAAAAAGGCATACTATCTATGTTTGACGATCAATTACACAGATTCTCGGATTTGCGAAATGTTCCAACTGTTTTAAGTACCTAAAGTAGAAAATGAGCAGATATGGAATTGAAACTTCCGCATATTTACACTACAAGAAAATACTGATTGATTTTATCAACAAAACAAAACAAAAAAAAAAGGATAAGACTTCATTCATGAAATTGACAAAATTTTTTCTATAAAATAATATGTACCAAATTATATAGAAATTTGGTGAAATATATTTCTGCAATAAATGTTACAAATTTCGCAATGCATATTTTTCAAATAGATTTTTTCATTTTTGTGATCAGGGTAATTTTATTATTTTTTGGATAAAATTCATCAAATTTTGTTATTTCATTCTTTCAGTGTAGGGGATTTAGTTTCAGAAGAGTTGAAAATTTCAAATAGGTAGCAAGTATTCGTAGGGAAAAAATTAGGAAAAGCCTGGGCTGACATTTTTTTGAAAAAATTGTCATTTGTCATGCTCATATGTAGGTATAAAATACATATATTTTTTCTACTTCCTTGGAGGGAGGGAGGGAGGTTTATGATCAGAAAAATAGAAACTAAGAAAAAAAATGTGTTTTTCATAGTCTTTCGAACTTTTTTCTCCTTTCAAGATTAATATCAATTTTGAAAAAAATTGAATTTTGTGAAATACACGTCAAAATACATATAGGTATGGTATATATATTAGGAACCAGAATTACAATTATTTTTGATTATTAACTTATCCTTTATCAAAATTCAAGTGCACCGTTATGCCATCATTATCTCTATCTGTATGCCCGACAGTCAAAAATAGTAATTTTTCCCGAAATTCCTTTTGATTTTGAAGGGGATAAAATGCTAGAACACGAGAATAAGTTTTCCTTGTTTGCATTTTGTTTTTTGGCCATATTCCACATTGTCACTGGGGAGAGGGGGAGGAGGCGGCTAAGAAAAATACATCTTATACTTGAGCTAGGTATTCCACACTAAAATAGATGAAAAATGAAGCTGGGTCTTCCGATGCCGCTTAATTTTTTTTTGACTAATTTCCCTTGATGGTCTATTCATAAATCCGCCATCATTTCTCATCTATCCCTCTAGAGGGCCGGGGGGTGGTGGGCCTTGTAATTTTTAGGCAAGCCCTAAATATTACCCAACTTTGAGGGTTCATATTTCAAGATTGAAGAAAAACTGTTTGCAGGGTTCGAAAGGGAATTGATATATAGGGGATTAAAAAACGATAATTGAATTTCGGTATTGAAAGCTCAACTTTTATGATGATCACAATGAACGAAAGCCAATATTTAAAAATCTGAAAAAATTACAGTAAATATTCCTTTTTACTTAATTTTCAGCCAACAAATTTTCAAGATGGGATCTTCAGACTCCTAGGGGGTACATGGGTCCACAATTTTGACCAAAATTCAAAAAAATTGAAAAAGTAAAGTAGCACATATCGATTTCTTCTACGTAATTCGAAGGCGCTGATTTCGAATCTGTACTTGGTTTTTTCATCCGACCCCTCTGAACCCCCCTATTAGCCTCTGCAAGATTGAAGTAGCAGGGTCTTCATAGCTGTTTTCAGGGACAGAATTCAAGCAAAAATCTGGGGAGGGGACATGAAATATTTGTTGATTAACTTCATTTAAAAGAAGAAATTTTCCGGCACATTCTTCTAAAAGAATGAAAATTTGTTGAATATTCATCTTCAAAATAAGGAACAAAAATAAGTTCATTTTTAATTCCACTTTTTCAACTTTTAAAAAAGATCTATAATACTATTTAATACATAACCTCCTCTCTTTTCCAAAAAAAAGTCGAATTTTTTTGAGAATTTCATTCGAGAGCGTCATTTTAAAGCAGGAAAAATTTGAACAAAATCGTTTCAAGTTTATGTACAATGGCTCTAGTTGCATTATTTTAGAGTCATTTTTTATTGTTTGGTTAATCCCAGAAAAATCGAAGTTTTTGAAAACATGCATAGATAATATTTAAAAAAATTATTTTTCCAAAATTCTATAATTTTCTCACTACCCTTATTGAATGCCATGAATGGATTGGTAATGATGTTTCACAAATTTTCAATCACCGTTCAACATGTACCTTTCTTAGTGAATACTTTACTGAATTTGCGAGTTCTCTTATATGAGGAAGGATAGAACGAAATTGAAATGGAATGGATGCAAATGTACTCTGGTAAAATAAGAGAAAGCTATCGTAAAAACAATTTGTTAGATTAAACCCTCGAAATGAGAATTCTGACCTGCTGAGTTCCTACAAAAAAAAAAGGTATTGAATGGTGTAAAAAAAAAGACCACCCTTCGACTCTGGTTCAGCATTCCAAAACTAACCGATTTTATGCGAATTTTGAAAGTAACGCCATCTAGTTTTTTTAGTGGGAGATAGATTTTAGAGCGGTAAATCGTCCCATTTAGTTCGTCACTCTGTAGTATTCTTACTCTATGGTTGAAGCCTTTCTTTCTAACGCGATTTCTCTCGTTAAACCGAACAGATCGATCAGCTGAAATTTTTACAGTAGATGCAGATCATATAGAGGAAGAGCTGATTAGATTTTGGTGCAGTTCTGTGCAGAGAAAGCTGAGCTTTTCAACTTTTAAGCTCATTTTTGGGACTTCTCTTTCTAACGCGATAACTCACGTTATTGAAGGAAAATCGTCAATGAATTTAAATTTTAAAGGGGAAAAAAATGAAAGTAAATAATTTGAATAAGTAAAGATTTTATTGCCTATCTAATAATTTATTCATTAAAAATACATAATTTGAATAAAGATTGTGTTATACCTAAATAAATTTATTACCTATCTAATAATTTTCAGAATCAAAATCATCTAAATTAATCTTATGTGCAGTTATTACAAACTATTGGATTATTTTTTATTGAATAGGTGCTAAAGATACAATCCAAAATTATTTAGTCATAAAAATTTTTCAAAATTTTCCTCGGTATTTTGAATATTTTTAAGAAAGCTGAATTTTTTGTGAATTTTCTCAAGATCAATGGAAATGGAATAAAAACTTACCCCTAAAATGCAAAATCCTGTATTACTGGGTTTATAAATTACTCGACTAATTTTATTAGGTATATGTATTGAAAATTTGCTCATCAATTTTCATTCACATAAAAATTACCAATCAAAAAAATTTTATCAAATATTCGCAATAGACAAGGTGTACGAAATTTTTTTTGGAAAAAATACGAAAAATCAAAAGTAGATATTAAAAGATGAAAATCAAAAAATTATTACGCGAGTTCTAATGTACCGATTTTCGAAATTTTAATATCTATGTACTTTCAATTTTTCATATTTATTTTTTTCGAAAAAAAAAATTCTCGCAACTTCCGTAATGCGGGACTACATTGGAGCACACGTACATTTTCACTTCAAAGCCGTCTGGTAACTAGAAAAATGAATTTTTCTCGATGGAACCAATTTCATCGTGTAGAGGAACCTTCAATTGAGTTATTTTTATGATTGCCACCCCCGTCGGCACAAATATCAACGTAGCAGTGTAGTCTGAAAAAACATGCTCAAAAAACGCTAAAATTATAGGTTCAACGAACTTTGATTTTAGAAATGGGACTGGGAGCTTGATTCAAAAAAATTGGAAATATTTTTAAATGAAAGGCTGAACATTTCTTTATCAAATGCTTCGAAGTTTTCAAGTTTTAATGAAATGGCAATTCTGCGACAGACATTTTTCTAAATGTGGATACTTTGATTGGGTCCAATAGTGACAATTTTTACGCACTTTTTTAGCTTTTCAGCGGTCAAAATTTTAACAAACTGTTATACCTAATCAATTAATCATTCAAATAATAATGGGTATTTTTTGTTTCAATTCGGCGTTTAAGCTTTTTATTGACCTTATAATTTTGATGAATTCGAAAAAAACGTTGTTTTCAAAGATTTTTTCATTTTTTTCCGATTTATCGCCCGTAAGTGGCACAAATATGGACCATTTTGCTCAAAATTTCGGATTTATTCTAATTAGGAGTTGCTCTTTCCAGTTATCGTTGGTTCGTTAAGAGGTAATGTTCAAAGTAGCACCATGTCCGGGGCTAGTTTGAACACTTTCGTTTTTTACAAGATACACCTTGAAATATGAATGAAAAAAGAAAATCGACTGGGCAGGAGGTAGAGGAAGAGACCAGCACCAGATTTATAAAAATCTCGTTTTTGAAAATTCATTCCGAAAGGAATTAGGAGGGAAATAGTAGTCAAAAATTAGCAGAAGCGTTCAAAGTAGCCCCACATTACGCGGTTGTCTATTATTCGAATTTTTTGCAATTTTCTTTTTTCATCGACTTAGGTACCTACTTGGAATTTAATCGTACAATTTTTTTTTTTTTAGAATTTCAATAGATATTTGTTGGAAAACTTGATAAACTATGACTATCTAACTTGAAGCGAAAATTTTGTATTTTTTCCAAGCATTTTTTTTGAAAAACATAAATTTTTTCAAGATTTTTTGATTTTTTATGCTCAATTTTTTCGTAGTAAGACTTACTACGAAAAAATTGAGCATAAAAAAATCAAAAAATCTTGAAAAAATTCATGTTTTTAGTACTTACATACAATTATTTTATACATTGAAGTAGGTAGGTCTGAATGCAGATCTCGGATATCTAATCAAGTTCATTTAATCGCATCCCACGAATCTTTACACCAGGAGCCGCAATCCGTTTGAAAACATCTGCCAATCTGGTTTTGAACGCATCTATGTCTTGTGTAGTACGGAAATACCAAATTAAGAATCGGTCAATGACTGGAAAATATTCAACCATATATTTGGAAGTGTTTGGATCAGTTTGATAATTCTGATTTAATATCTTGTTCCGTATCATATTTTGTAAAACCTGATCAGGCGATATGGATTGCTTGAATTCTATCATCAGGTTATCATCCTCTCCGCCCCAACACCAGAATAAAAATTTGCTCACATTTTCGCCATTGAATGCGTAGATAGGACCATTTATGATATAACATCTGAGAATCTCGACAAATTTTTCTTTCTTAATCTCAACCAGATTCGCCTCAAATGATGCGAATATATCGACGAGCTGTGTAACCTCGTCCAAAAAGTTATTTTCAATACCCCATACGAAACAGCCCATAGAAGACTCGAAGAAATTTTTTTTAAAATCTGTTGTAGAGAGATGGGGGTCATCTGCATAAATATCGTCGATAAATTCGCGCATTAGTTTTGCCAAGTGAATATTGATCGGATTTAAAGTATTTTTAATATTATAAGTTCTGAAAAAATTTGGCTCGAATAATTTCCTATAGAAAATTTTCCTGCTGTGCTGGTCAGGACAACAGAAAATAACAAAATCTTTGAGTTCTCGGATACATCCGGTTTTAAAATATGGTTCAACGGCTTCTTTGATATTTTCATACTGGTTCAAGGTTGTTTCCTTGAATTGGCGAATTTGCGGTTGGGTCAAGCAGACTTGCATCATATTCGTGAAATCTGATCGTTGTGTCGACTGTAGCAGCTCGAACCAACTATTGTGCCAAAATTTTGGCCTCTCTTCCTTATTGGCATCTAAAATTACTGTGGTTAGAAATAATACCTCTCTGTGTGGAAAAGGATTCCATCCACTGGTCCTGATCAGTTGGGCGTTGTTGAACAGATGTTTTATTGCTGCCTGTTTCAAGTGATCTGCTGTATTCTTCCATATATCGCAACATAACATCGAAATTTCATTGCTACGGGACGCGCACGTAGGTGGAGCTCCGGCGATGTAAAGAATGCTTTCAATTTTGACGAGGCTTTCGGCTAAATTTTCAAAATTGGCTACTTTAACGTTATCCCTAATGCACTTCCAAACCGGCAGAATGTACTCCCTACTCCCGCGATCGTTCAGCAACATCAAATAAATCCAACTGATGCTACATCCGTTATCCAAAAATTCTCTTATTTGACGTTGGTTCATTTTTGGTATGATAAATTGAGAATAAAATCCCCTGGGAGTTCCCTTCCAACAGAAGTCAAAAGCTATTGTAATTTGCCTTTCGAGACTTATACAATTCCAGAAGTATTCGAATGCGGATCGACTTTTGGTATGATATAGGAGCATTAATTCTTCAGTGGAGTTATCGCATTGATTTGGTAACTGGTCTATTTCATTTCTCATACGACACACCCAGTAATACAAATATGGGCATTCATCGAAAAAAATGTCGTTCAAATCCATCTCGCTCCCGACTGAACGCCAAATTCGTCTGATGTCGTCCTCGAAGCAGTATACGCAGGCTATCTTGAATTTCTCTTCTTGGCTGATTAAGTCACATTGCATCATTCGTTTCGCTGTCCGATCGTAATGAATGGTTCCGTTGAATTCGCAAGCAATATCATCGAAATCCTTCAAAATATCTCTGAAATTGTTGCGATGGAACTTGAATATAAAACAGAAATTATACTGTAGCCACTGATTCGCCGACTTCCTAAGTTTTCCAAGTTTTTTTTTTATATCACGCTTGAGCGTTGTTGGAAAATTCGAAAGGATAGCTGGCAATGAAATATTCTCATCTGATCTTCCTACGGGGTAAAATTCATCCAGATCATTATATAGTGTATATTGTTTCTGTTCCGCTCGCCATATCTGGACGGCTATTTCGATTAATGTTATTTCCAGAAGCGTTGCTGGGCTGGGGTGAATGATGTCGTATACCTTGGACATGGTGTTGGCCATTTTTAGGTATCGATTTCGGTGATTTCCACCGCAAATCAAATCTAAAATCAGAATGTTGCGATTAGGTAGTTTCGCAATATCAAAGGTATGACGCTGAAAAGTTGGCTAACATGAAAGGAAGAAAGGGTATGGCCGGGTTAGGGGTGAATTTGGCCCCAGCTCCGGTTTTCACTCTAACCTCCTCAGTTGGCGCTCCTTGATGTAAAAACATTCTAGAGAAATTTTTAACCCCCCAATCCCCTCCCTTCCGGAGATATGGCCATTTTATTGGCTGATTTTCAAGAACTTTTAATATCAAAGGAAGTGAACGAAATTTTCTGTTCTTTGGCACAAAGATTCATCTCGTAGAGGTGTATTCAGTGGCGTAGCCAGGATTTCGTCAAGGGGGGGGGGGGCAAGAACGAATTATGTCAAATTTTCTGTGGTCGTTTTGAAACATAGCAAGTATTTTTTCGTAGTGTACGTATAACCGAGTCTGAGGTAGGGGGTGTGTAATAAAAAGACCAACACAACGATGTAAAATGGACACCGGACTTAGATTAGAGGTACAAAAATAAGCATTTTTTCGCAGGCTTCTCTCAGAACGTTCATTAAAATTGAGATCGATTGGTAATTATGTTCAAGCCCGAGCGAAGCGAGGGCGAAGCTTTGAAAAAATTGAATTTTTGATGTCTAAAATAGACCATTTTCCCCAATTTTTGACACTTTTCTCCCATTATACCATATTTTTTAAAGACCATGGCCGGCCATGGGGGGCAATCGCCCCCTTCGCCCCCCCCCCTTGGCTACGCCACTGGGTGTATTTGTGATAATTTTTTCAAAAATTTTGGTGAACTTCTTTATGTTTTTTTTCTCAGCTATTTGACGTTTTCAATCGTAAAAAACATCATATAATCGAAAAGCGACCACCCTGGAAAAATTACTAAAAAAAAAAGTATTTTTTATGTAGAATTTCGCTGTGCATTCGGTTTTGGCCGATTCAATTCATAGGCGGATTTAAGAAAATGGATCAAGGGGGAGGGGCTAAGCCCCAGGTACACGTAAATGGGATTAGAAGATTTTTCGGAAGGGTGCTTGTGCTAACTGCAAAATAGATACAAGGACTGGAAATACCAGAAAAATCTTATGAAGAAGTAGGAGGGAGCCTTTTTTGACACTGTCGCTTCCAATAATTTAAATAATTACGATTTAATTTATACCCGAGCGAAGCGGAGGTGAAGCTTTGAAAAATTGAATTTTTAATGGCCATAAAAGTGATTTTTTCATATATTAATGATTTCAAAATTCCTATTTGATGTTATTTTAGGGGGGGGGGAGCAGAACATTTATTCGCAGTCAGTGGCGTCGAATGCTTTTTTTGGAAGATACAAATTGAGGAAGCTTGAAGTACCTACCAGAAGGAATTTTTGGGGAAATGAGCCTTCTTCCTCAAAGTTGTCTAAAAATAATTTGGTAATTGTAAATTTGTTCATGCCCCAGCGGAGCGAGGGCGAAGCTTTGAAAAAATTGTGTATTTCATGCCCATTACATTTTTTTCATGGTAGGTACATTCGAGTTTAATTGTCAAAGAGTTTGACAATCAAACACGAAAAATTTTTGGGGAGCTAATTTCAATTTTGGAGGGGCTAAGCCCCCCGCACCCCCCTTAAATCCGCCTGTGCCGACTCTATGAACTAAGGGCCGAAAATTGCGAAAAACTGTACAGAAACGTTGTTATTTTAGCAGTTTTTTCAAATTTTGAACGTTTTATATAGAAAGAAATGGCCAAATGAAAAAAAATTCCATATTCGTGTTCAGAAGGTCAAAATACCCCGGAAGACATCCTTTTTGCAAGCGTTTTGCTTGAATTTTCAAAATATTACTTTTTTCACTGATTTTTCCTGGTAAAAAAGTTGAGAAAAGTGAATTTCGAGACCTTGAGTAAAACAATCGCGAAAAGAATGTTAATCGAGTGTCTACCGAGGTATTTTGATCTGCTGAACACGAATATGGAATCGTGTTTTTTTTTTCATTTGATCGAGATGAGTTCGTATTTAAAAAAATATATATATCACGTGTTATTTTCATGAATATTGAGAAATTCAAGCGTGACGGAGAGAGAGGCACGAGCGTGGTAGAGATTGGAAACCAAAATGTTTCTAGATTTTTGAGCCCAGTGTCATGGAAAGTATAACGAACATGTCGCTCAAATTCATTGATCTTTTTTCACTTTTTAGGCCAGAGACGTGGGTAATTGTAAAGAGCTCTGTTAATTTGAATCAGTCAAAATTGCCAAAATTGACGGATAAAAATAAAATAAAGAAAATCAAGTCACTGAGAATCAGTCAAATTCCACTGATTCTCCAGTTAATCAGCGAAATTTTACTGCCAATCAGTAAAAAGTTACCGATTCAATTAGTGAATTTTCACCATTGAATCAGAAAAAATTAATTGACGGATTGAAATCAGTCGAAATTTACTGATTTCAATCAGGGAATTTTCATTATTGAATTAGTAAAAATAAAATTTTACTGATTATTCGATCAATAATTAATCATTGATCGAATCAGTGAAATTTTATTTTTATTGATTCAGTGATGAAAATTCACCGCTTGAATCAGTAAATTGTTTCACTGATTCCAACAGTGACTCAATTTTGACGATTTAAATCAGTCAATTTTGACTGGTTCAAATTTAGAGAGAGGATCGAGAGAATTTAAAAAAACATTACCAACAGCTACAGTACCTACGAGTATGTCATGTGTAATTTATAATTTTCTTAATTTATTTAAAATTTTTGGGGTGATGGTCGCTCAGGGGATCAAGATGACAAGACCAAACATTATGCTGGGTCACTTTTTACATCGAAAGTCAGTTTTAGTCACTTTTTTCACCGAAATGTACTTTTTGAAATGTTTTTAGACTTTAAAAAAATATACTAAAATCTATAATTATTGTAATCTGATATGCGGAGAAAATTATGCAAAATACGTAGAGGAAAATTATCGAGAAATATCCACTTTTTAGAAAACCTGAAAAAGTCTAGGAATTTCGATAGTTTGAAAAAGTCAGAATTTGGAATTTTTCAAAAATCCCCCTCCCTATCCTCAAAAAATAAATCATTTAAAGAAGGTTTGTTTGCTTATTTTATTCCGTTTGGGTCAAGTTATTGCTATGTTGACTGATTTTTTAAATTGACATTCAAGTTCATATCTTTGTCTATTGAAATAATTATGAATTTTTGAAGAAAAAAAATCATCCGCTGCACTTTGAAGTAATTTAAATCCTTGGTTTTCTACACAATTTATGTGGTTTGAAAAAAAATCTGAGAGAATGAAAAAGAATTTTAAATTTTTGACTATGTTATGAAAAACTTCAGGCTTAGATGAAGTGATGAGTTTTTTTGGAATTTTTTTCGCAATGATTTGGTCCTCGCTTTGTTCGGGCTTAACACATTAGTCTATTGCAACAAAATAATTATTTTACCTCACTGATTTTTAATTTTTTGAGGCAAGCCGAAAAGATTTCAAGGGCTTGCGTAGAATTCATAAATTTGAAGCGCGTGATTTTTTGGGGGCGAGGGAAAAGAGAAATTATGCGAATAAATTTTCGACGTTTAAGCCCGGAAAATCTCACATTTTCATTAGCAAACGTATGTTTGATTTTTCAAAACTTATAATTTATCTTTGAACTTAAATTTTCATTTGAGGTAGGGAAAGAAGTCAAAAAATTTTAGAATTTTATTTGAGTCATTTTCGTTGTTGGAAAATTGACACCACAAATCTCGTGAAAAATTACGTGATGGTTTTTGAAAAAGAAAAGTTTCGTAATCATTTTAAATAATGCATTTACCCAATTTTGAATTTTTAATACCTACTTCGCGTAAAAAAATATTCCAAAAATAATTTTGACGCTAAAATTGAAAAAATTCTCGTTGATCTTGAGAATCCATTTCTGAGGTTCTTTGTTGTTTTTTTCGCGGCGATTCGCAATCAGGTATCATTGATTCGTCCCTTCTTGGAAAAAAATTTCAAAAATAACTATTTCCTATTTCGTGAATTCGAAATCCTCATCTTTTTTTGCAGCATCACATGCATAGCTCATTCTCTATTAATTTTCAAATTCTAAAAATTAATATGTAAGTAAATGAATAACTCACTCAGTGAAAAAATTTCCAATTTGGGTTCCCGAAAACCGTGTTCGAATTCAAGTCACAAAATATGTATATCAATACTAAATCGGCGGACGTAATATTACGGCAATGGATCCTAATATGATTAGCGGTCTGTATCCAGCGCTACCGCTGTCAAAAGCACAAAAAGGTAGCACAGCTTGCGCAGCTTCAGATTAATCGAAGTGAGTCACACGAAAATTGAGATTTAGGCGCAATTTTGTACGTGTACAACAATCGATAGAAGACATGAAAAAATGACAAAAAAATAAATGATGGATTTATTTTAGAATAACGAATCGTTTTATAATTCTATTATGAACTCGTATAAATACCTATAATCAATTGGATAAATAGTTGATCTGTTAGCTCTTATCGATACCAATCATCTTTGAGTCAATCTCAGTGCGCAATTAAGTTCCTCACCGGAGGAGATTGCTGATTATTTTGCAGTTTCCTTCGAATTTCGAAAATGGAATGCAAAGGTACAGCTTGAAAGTTATATTTAAACCCTAAAATACGTAGCCTACTCGAAACGTCGTCTTTTTGACACCAATCTTATCCTTCTGTTTGTCTTCAAAAAATTCATTTTTTTCACGTTTGAGTTTTTTCGCAAAGTAGGTAGGTATTACTTAAAGGAAAATTATTTTGAGAAAATGTTTACTTAATGAAGTGATTTTAGTATAACGATATTTTGTGCTAAAAAAAAATAATTTTCGCCTCGATGAATTTCCAAAAATGAAATTTCTTGTAAAAAAATGGCTAATACATTTATTGACAATTTTAGAACCTCGGTACCTATGAAAAAATGGTTTTTAAATTTATCCAAAGATAAGAGGAATTAAAGAAAACACGGTCAAACATGGTATTTTCAATTAACATTTTTAATTCTGAAATCCCAATCTCTCAAAATTTTTGTCCCAAGTCTGATTTTAGGAATTTAAGGAGACTGAAATTTTTACGAGGTCACTTTGGGATTCAGATACAATTTTTGGCAATAGAAATTTCAAAAAAAAAAGGTTAAAAAACAAGGGACATTGTTATATTTTACATACATACAGCTTAAGGCATCTACCAAATACCCTGAAATTTTTGAAAATTGTAAACATTTGAAAAAATGAATTGTAGCGCTAAAAATTTTGTGCGGGAGTTACCAAACTTGAGTTGCTGATTTTCGCTGCAAAGGAACTCCATTGGCATTTTCATGAGAAGGTGAAAAAATTGCTGTTGCGATTTCGCTCAAATTCAGATGAGAGATTATTCCAGAGTTTGAATGAGGAGTTGAGCCATTATCTCCTAAAATGATATGAAATTTTTTCACTTTCTCGTGAACATGAAGATGGATGCTTTGTAGGCAACCTCGTCTTAAAATTCAACGGTAACGTTATATCGCAGAAAATGAATTTTTGATTATAGAAATAACGTTGTGTGATTTCCAGTGCTTTTTTCCCCCAATCATTCCTTTATCTTTTTCAGAGTTTTCCTTGATGATAATATTTACTGCCAAGCGGTAAACTCTTCCAAAACTGGTATTTTTCTTGGTACATATTCGTCCGCATGGTGCCATTCCAGTTAAGAAGTAAGAATTCAATATTGTCAGACGTCACTGGCTCCCAAAGTTCCATTATATTTTGGTCTATTTTCATCGGTGAATTAGGATCGCTTCATTGAAAGATTTTCAAATTTAAAAAAAATCAGGACGCAAATAATCACACGAATGTTCGCAAAAAGCAATAAATATTTCCAAACCTTGCGTATACAAAGTTGATCCATCGTTTGATTAATTCGTTGCCAAAGGTGATATCTCGATCATTGAGTAAATTAACGGATTCTTGTCGTTGAAACAATAGGTGTACCTCGTCTGCGTGGCTCACTCCTAGTTCCCGAAAAAATAAATAAAATTGATGAGATTATTAATTTAGTGTGGCGAGGACCCTCAAAAAAACTTGAACCCGTGATCCGAAAGAGGGCGGAGCCTTAAATTTCTATTATGATGCTATTTTTGAAGAAATTCTTCGCAGAAAAGGCTCATTAGGTTTTTTGTTTCCCTGATTCATTTACCTTGGATTTACATTACAGCTGAATACCGCTTATGGCTCTCTCTAAAGGTGTTGAAAATTTTCAAATCACAAAATTTTTCAATTTATTTTCTATTTGGTGGCCGAGAGTGAATTTCGATCAAATTTTTATAAATCAATTAATTAAAAATTCGAAATATTTTTCATTTTTTAACTCACTCAAATTATTCAGCTTACCTAGGAACTTGGCATAATATCCAATCAAATTTTGCACCATCATCGAGTAATTTCCTCTGTAATCGTATAAATATACGTATTTTTGACCAGGATAAGAATGTATTGCGTCTATGGTACAAACACCGTACAGACCATCGGTATACATCTGAAAATTTTTTACAATCATTACCTAGTCATTGTCAGGACTTGTTCATTTTAATTTTTTCGATCGGATTTACCGTTGATATGTATGTACCTCGAAGTATGTACTTCAACAGTATTTCCAATGTTTCATTTTAAAGCATTTTTAAAAGTATTTTTCAAATGTTCATCCTTGATTATGAGGGGACAAAAATCGATAATTCTGAAATACATACATATGGGATAAGGACGATATTGGTATTATAATTTTGGTTCTGAAAGACGCTGATTCTGATTCTAGTATTCATTTGGTCCTGAAACCAAAACCAGTCACTGGCAACAAAACAAAACCAAAAAAAAAGCACTAAAAATCACAAAAAAACAAAACAAAACCAAAACCAAAACGTTCGAAAAAACCAAAACCAAAACCTTCAAAAAAAAAAAATAAAAAATAAAACTAATACCAAATCAAAATTCGTTTTGGTATTGGTTTTTGCGTTCAAGAAATGAGTCAATAGATATAGTTTTTTTAGAAGTAAATGCAAACCACGAAAAAATCACAATTTTGTTTGACCTAATAATGAAATTTCAGGTTCCGGGTGTCCATTTTTCAAAAATTTTCGCCTTCGCTGTGCTCAGGCTCAGTCAAAGCTTAATCTGACTCGTTGAGAGAGAGGTACAGAGAAGAATATTTTTGTACCGGGCTCTCATTTTTTTCAATCATGAAGGAGGCAGAATTTTTTACTATAAAAAATGTGAAAAAGTATATTTTTATTTTTTTGAAAAATTTTCGCTCTCGCTTCGCTCGGGCAGTATTTTATTCCCTTTGTTTTAAAAATTTATGATTTTTCACAAATCTTTCAGTTGAATATCACTGATTTTCAATAATAATTTCGACTGAAAGATCAGTGAAGTCACAGATTTGAAATAACATGAAGAATTAACAGAAAATTCATTTATTTTTAAAAAAAAATTTACCAAAACTTTTCGCCATTGCTTGAAATATTGATTTTTTTGGGGGGGAGGGGGAATTTAAAATTTCATGCCAAAAGTCATTCCAAAAGGTGAGTATAAGTCAGTATTTTTGCTCACCTTAATTCTTCTAAATGTGCAAAAGCTTTCAAATCTTCAAAAATTTTCTAAAATCGCCAAAATTTTCAGAAAAAAACAGAATTTTTGGTATTTGCAACCCCCTCCCCCCTCCCCGGGATTCTACTGAAACTCCTGAAAATTAACGATTCTGAGGTTACTTTTTGATTACTATTTTCATGGAAAATGGTTACTAAAGTTACCTTTTTTTTTCAAACTTTCAGTTTGATGCCTGCTCCAAACTCCAGTTTGATTTTAGAGTCAAGGTCATAAATTGACCCTGGAGTCAAAATGGAGTGTGGATGAGAGTTTGATTCCGATGTCTAGGTGAAGTTAAGCGTCGAAGTCTGAAAGTAACTCCGGACGTCCGGAGTCGAGCCGAAGTCGGTAGCCCCTTGACTCCGAAAGTCAGGTTGAGTTTGAAATCAACTTTTTGGCTAATTCCTATTCCCTGAAAATAATAAATATCACATTACGAGAATCTCACCGACGTCATTTCATCGGCCGTTTCTGCGTTAATTTCTCGATTCCCGAAATAACGAGTTCGAATGGCTCGCGAAACATAATTCAAATGTTTGGTTTTGGTGTCCCAAAGATATTGCAGCGTTATAGGAAACAGCAGCTTGAAATTTTCGTCTATTTTGGCAGCTAATTTACCGCGATTGTCCAAGTATCCTGTTCACAAATAAGTCACGAATCAATGCTACATCTTGATAGGTTTATCCGCCCATTGATTCCCATGCTCATGCTTACGTGCTACTTTGAAACCACATTCTCCTGTAGTCATTCCAATCATCCAAGGTAGATCGACGCTCTGATACCGTCCGTAATTCGGAAACTCGGTGAGGAAAGCTTGTTCGGAGTTTTTATCTTCGATCGTAGGTCTGAATGCGGCGTCCGGATCAAGATCCCAAACCTGTGGCAAAATATTCGTCAATTTTGACATGCATTTGGCTGGAAAATGAGCAGTCGTTGAGAGGGGAAGTGGGAGTGATTTCTGATTTGACTTACATACATAGATTCAGGTACTAAAACGGTGGTAATCGGGTCCATGGCCATGAAACAATGGTACATATCTCGAGAAGAATTTACACTAGAGCATCCTGCTTTGATGGCGAATTCTTTGGCAATGCTAAGAGCCACATCTGGACCAAAATAGCCGGTTCGACAGCATCCCACGCCACTCTGAATGATAACCTTGTGAAATAATCCTATCAATTCATCGTTAGCATGTTAAGTAAATTTTGGGATTAGGGTGAATGATGATCCCAGGATAAATTTTACGATCACCTTTACTCAAAGGCGATAAGGTATGTAAATGGACCATAACTGCGCCTGAGCTGTGACCCTGTAACGTTATTCTGTCGGGATCGCCACCGAAATTGCGAATATTCCTTTGTACCCATTTTAAAGCCAATGTTTGATCCTTTAGACCGAAATTTCCTGGAATTATCGTGTCTCCGGTGCTCAAAAACCCTACGAAAAAAATTATTGTCGATGAAGGGTTTCGAAATTATTGTTTTCAATTATCAAGAAATTTTTATAATCAGCCTTTGCAAATCAAATCGAAAGGTCTGCTGGGAGAACATCCCACCCACACCTCAGTACCAAATTTTGAGCAGCCAAATCCAGGGTATCTAACGGGTAGTGAAAGTAGTGAAAAAGTAGTGATTTGAAAAACCGGTCATGCCGGTAGTGGAAAAGTAGTGAATTCAGACAAAAATTTGAAAAAATGAAGAAATTCCAAAGACGCGAAATTTTTTTATATTTCAAAAATTGTTCGTTTTTCATTAAGTAATTACATTTAAAATAAAGATTTTTTTCTAATTTTATTTTTTTTCTCTAAAAAATTTTGATCGGTTTTTTTTTGTATGTTGGAAAGAAAGTCGATTTTTTTTTTGGGGGGGGGGATACAAATTGAATTTTTTTTTAAAAAAGTAGTGGAAAAAGTAGTGATTTTACAAAAAAAAAATCAGTTAGATACCCTGAAATCTGATTTTCTGATATTTTTGATAAAATGGTAAATCGTGAGATCTGAATTTACATTAACGTTGCTTGGTACATTTTTTAAATTATATTTTTATTTGGGTTCGGACTTCTTGGTCCATTAAAATTGATCCTTCAAATTGATTTTACCCTTTTTTCGAGTTAATCTGAGGTCTCTAGTAGATGAAGTTTTATTTTTCTCCAGCGAAGTGGAATTACCTCAAAATGGTAATCGAAAGTTATAAATTTGGCCATATTGAAGGTTGACAAACTAAATTAAAAAATGTAAGTGAACCTCGAATCCAAACCTAAACGTGGAAATTTGAATTTTTTTTTCTTTAGGTATAGATAAATACAGAATTCAAAAGTAAAATTTGGAGGCTCGAAATTGGACCGAAAATGGTCGCTAATCGACTAAGAAATCGATTTTAGGGGAAGTTTTTTGAGTTCTTTTTTACAGAATTGCACGATTAGTATTTTTTTTTTTTTTTGGTCGGTAGGTAGCTAGGTACGTAAGATCAATTAATAATTACATCCCTTTTTGGAAAAATTCTAGTTCGCTAGAGAGACTCCCTGATGGATTCAAAAATAATCAAAATCGATTTATGGAGGGAGGGGAATGATTTTAATATAGGTACCTACCTATAAATCAATTTTCACATTACTATTTCGTGATATTAATCATTTTTATGAAAAATTAATTGGAAAATGAGCCAAAAATCTAGAAATCAACTTCGTCAGCTCAAATTTTACTTCTATTGAGTAAATGACATATTCTTCATCTACTCTCTCATTTATAAATCAATGAAAATTATCGAAAATCACCGAGAATCAGTCGAAATTGCAGCACAAGAGAAAATTAGTGAAAACATTTTCACTGAGAGAAAATCACTGAGGAAAATCTGGCTGAAAAATCGGTGAAAATCTTTGAAAAATAAGTGAAAATTCGCCGAAGGTCAGTGAATTTTGCTGGATTTTCCTGTGCTACAATCCTGACTGTTCTGTGTTCATCGTGATTTTTCTTTGATTCAGAATGATGAGCTTAATTTAGATTCGGTTGACGAAAATAAATTGTCGATGTTTTCTTCTTAATGATGAAAAGTTGATCAACAAGGGTTGATGAAAACACACGTACCGAAAACACCTAATCGAAAGTTAGGAAACACCATGATGACGTCATGCTGCATCATATATTGTGGTCCATTTTGATACGTAGATCCTTCTTTGAATTTTCCTCCGAAAATATACACAATTACTGGTAACTTATTTCCTTCTCGAATATTCTGTAAAATTAACATGTTAATTTTCAGGAAATTGATCTGAAAAAGGCTCTAATGTAATGAGGTCATTTGGCTTCTGATGAAAATTGATCAACATTTTTATGCTATTCGATTTGTTTTGCTAGAAAATAAATTCTAGAGCGCATGAGCCAATTTTTATTTCACCCCTGTTGGGAGGGGAGAATGGAGCCCCAAAATACGTGATTTCCATGCTGAAAATTCTACGTAACTTCGTGAGTTTTCAACCGATTTTTTGCAACAGAGTATCCTGAATTTTTTTCTGGTTTTTCGGATCATTTGGATGACTTTGAATTGAATTTTGAAAATTAAAAATCTTCTTGGGAGATTTAATTTTGAGACGGCCTGAAAGTTAATTTTTTCCAAAAATTTTCAATGTACCTATTTCACACCCCTGAGCATTTTTTCGGATTTCAAACGATGAAAGTTGCTCAAATGGTCAAAAAATCGGCGTATTTGTCCATTTTTGTTCCTTAAAATTACTGATTTTCATCATTTTTTTCATGGTGTTTAAAATATTTCATCAATTTTCACCCTCTGAAAAAATCAAAACAAAATTTGATAGGTATAAAATACATTGGAAATCCTTGGAAAAAATCATCTATCTGCTCGTCTCAAAATAGTGTCTCCCAGGGCAATTTTAAATTTTCAAAGTCATATTAAAGATCATTGAAGTAGTTGGAAAAATCTGAAAAAATTTCCCAAGTTTGAAAAAATATGTTGAAAATTCCCAGAGACAGAATTTTTCGGCTTTAAAATTACGTATTTTGTGGGTTCAGCCCTCTAAGAATGAGAAAAAAATTCGTTCATTCGCTCTAAAATCATCTTCCACCGATGCAAATCGATTAGCATATAAATTTTGATCAAGTTCCACTCGGGACAAAATGACCCCCCCCCCCCTGACCACACCCAAAGCCTCATTTCCTCTAAATATTCGGTTGATTTATTTTACCAGAGGAGTGTAGATATCCAAGTACAAGCAATCTTCGCTACCTTTGGTCGTATTTGTACCATCGATGATTTGTACGCAGACTGGAGGAAGCTGGGTAGCGTCTCGGATCCCAGTCCATGATCCAGCTTTGATAGGAGGCTACGAGAATCAATATAAATCAAATTTCTAGACTCGAGAAAATGAATTCCAAGATCTTTATTTTTACTCACTTTAAATCTGAGATTTCCTACTGGAGGTTGGGCAAAAGGTATTCCGTAGAAAGCGTTGAATATTTTACCATTTCGAGCTTTCAAATGTGTACCATTCAAGGTACCTTGTTCGATTGTGATTAGCGACGATTGGGCTAAAATACGGATCAATTTTTTAAATAAATCATAATCACTATTCTACGAGACGCGAACTTACGCGGGCAGATAAAACGAACTAATTACTTGGTTTACGTACCGAATGAGATGAAGACCACTGCTACAATATTTACCCAGCGCATATTTGCAATATAGGTATATTAATTTTTAAACGAACAAACATCATGCTTACGTTGCATTATCACGTTATACCATGTTAAAATTAGCCTTATTTGTGAAAATAAATTTAATACCTATCGATGCGATTTGGAATATATTACAAGTAGGTACCTAAGTACCTATGTCATGTTCAAGTCGATAAACCGGTTGGCTTTATTAATGAATGCACTCGATGGATGCGATTAGTTGAAGATGTTCGTCCACAGCTCGACGTTTGGATGAACAAATTTATGCATTCCCTTGCAAAAAATACTCGAATAATTCATTTTTTCCAACGTAGGTAGTTGGGAAGCCATAAATAACCTAATTTTTCCAACGGATTGCATTTCGAATATTTTCAAAAATTTGCTTACGATCATTGAATGATTTGGTAAAATTTAAAAGATGGGACATTTTTAATTTATTATTATGTTAATATTATTTTTAATTAAAATGTTTGTTTTTCTGATTTCTGCTTACAGGCTAGTTGCTGTAAATTTTTCCAAAGTGTTTTCGTTCCTCGATTCCGATGCGTAAGTAATTTTATTAATATTTATTATGAGAACATGATAAGGATTTGCGAAATTCAGAAAATGTTTTTTTATGAATAGATTTCAGAAAGGTAATAGACTTAATGGCAATGGCAGTGGCAAACAGCGATTTTTTTATTGTGCCTTTGGCTAATTTTATCGATTTTTTAAAATAACGTAATTTCATATTATTTGTCTTGAAAGGAAGAGGAATGTCATAATGCTGGGAGTTGGTGTTTTCCTAGGAAAGTTTCCCAATTCAAAGTAAAATTTTAAGCCCAAACCAAAGTAAATCATAAATTAACCCCATATTCAAAATTTCAGGCGCTGAAGTTTATTTTTCGAATTTTGACGAATTTTTATAATGTCAAAATGATCTCATTGTCCAGCAAAATACGTATGAAAATGTGATCCAATCAACCAAAAAAGTTGAAATTGGGTTTATATTCTATTTTCGACATTCCAAAACGATTGGAAACGGTTTTTCTAGACGTTCAGGATTTTAAAAATTTTTGAAATTTTTCAGCTTTTTAGAAAAATTTTATAAAAATGGTCTGTATGAACTTCAGCGTTTATAATCTCAGATGATCAATGATGGTGATGACCTATTCGATCGATTGGAGTAAAATTTTTAAAAATTCCCAATTCAAGAGTTCAAATCCATATTTTTTGGAAAACATTTTTTCTGAAAAAAATCAATTTTCTGCCAAAAAAAAAAATGAATTTGAACTCACAAATTGCGAATTTCTGAAAATTCTTCTGCATTTGATCAAAAAGTGTTACTAGTATTGATTATCTGCGATTATAAGTGTCAAAGTTCATATGGACCATTTTTATGGACTTTCCTCTTACATTTGGAAATTCCAGAATTGCATAAAAAACGATTTGAATACAAATCTACATGAAGAGAAATCGATTCTAAAAAAAACGAAGGTTCCTTATCGGTTAGTTGATTTTATTAAAAATAAATAGGTACTATCGGAATTGAAAATCATTTTAAAAAAAAAACGATAATCGACAGTAAAACAAAAGTTGGCAAAAATAGAGGAACCGTTTTTGAGAAAACTCATAAATCGAACATGAATGTGTTTCAGAAAATTAAGAAGTAGAAAGTCGAGTTGAGTAATAAAAAACCATGATTTTAAAAGTTGGTTAGAAAAATGACTAAGATGAAGTGATAAGTCGGAAAGAAGAATATTATGTAGGTAGCTACCTAGGTACTTAGTTCGAAAAAATTGAAATTTCAAGAGATCGAATCCAATAAAAAATTGTAATAGAAATATTGAAATTTAGCAACCAATATTAGATTATAAAATCTAAAATTGAATTTAGAAAATCGATGAGTATTTAGTCGAAAGATAACTGTTTCGATTTTAATCCTATATTGAAAATTGAAAAATTAATTTTGGAAAATGAAAAATCATTTTGAAAAACAAAATATCTAAATAAAAATCAGTAGAAAATTCAATGTTGTATCACAAATGTAAAATTTTATAAAAAATTATGGCAAGGTTGCTAATTGTCAAGTTTTGAAACAAAAGTACTAAAATACTGCCCGAGCGAAGCGAGGGCGAAATTTTTTTGAAAAAATATACTTGGAAGAGCAAAAAAATTGACTTTTTTCTCATTTTTGAAGCAAAAAATTATTTTTTCCGGGCTCAAGGGGGGGGGGGCTAATATTGTCATGAGTCATTAGTTCGAAAAATATGGCAATAAAATCAAAAGTAATCGAATCAATTTTCAACTAATTTACCTATTTAAAATAAAAATGGTCGAAAGATGAATAATTTATTTTATTTTATTGCATACATAGATTTTTTTTAAAAAATCACATTTTATTTGGATAACCTTTTATAAAAAAAAAAAAAAAAACACAAAATGACTTTTCAAGGTAAAAAAGGAACTCTCATAATACACGAATCAAATTCGATGAAAATTTCACTTGAAATTCTCTAGCTGAAAAATAATTCCTCCATTTTCGGATTCCACAAAGGTCAAAACATATGAAAATTGAATATAGCAAAACTCTTTTACAGTCCACACCTTGAAGAATCAGATCAATGTATGACGAGAACTATGATTCTTGTGCAAAGTTCCAAAGGTTAGGATCGTCCATAAGCATAATATTTGCTACCAATGGGAAGACTTCTCCAAAATGGATACGCCTCTTTGTACAAATCTGTCCCCATTGTGCCGTTAATATTAATCAACAGATATTCAATATTTTCGGAAGACACCGGTTCCCAATATTCCATAATCGTTGTATTAATTTTATCTGGGAAATTTGGATTGCTGTTGAATTGAAATGATATGAATTATTCACTTGGTTACTTGCATACGAATAATTTTCGCATTGATCAATGAAAATAAGAAAGTAAAAATCGATTTTGATGCAACTGGGTACCTTGTTTGAATAAAATTGACCCATCTTTTGACCATCTCTTTGCTAAACATAATATCTTGATTGGTAAGCAGGTTGACGGATTTCTCAGTGCGGAATAACAAATTAACTTCGTCGCTATGGCAGACGCCTTTTATCAGAAAAAAAATCATAATACAGTGTTAATTTTTTAAAAAACTTAATACCTATTTATTAGACGTGAAATAAAAATGTTGCATTCATTCCACCCACCCAAATATCCATAGGATTCGATTTCATCACCAGCCGTAAAATTCGCCATATAATCGTACCAATACACGTATTTAGGTCCTGGATATGTATGAATTGCATCCATAATACATAATCCAAAATTACCTTCGGTATACATCTAGAAAACAAGCACGTCTTTGGTGATTATTTTCTTTTTTGGCATAAAATTTCATGATGATCGATTTTTAACTCACTTGAACCAATTCGTGAGCAGTCTGCAAGCCGATATCTTCTTCTCCGAAATAATGTGTCCTCAAAATTTGCGATATGTAATTTAAATCTTGCTTCTTGGTGTTCCATAAGTATTGCAATGTGATGGGAAATAGTACTTTGTAAAATTCATCTAAAATTTTCGCATTTGAGCCATTGTTCTTCAGTAATCCTGCACAGGTATTGTTGAAAAAATCACTTTGATTGAGATTGCCATCAGTAATATTTTATTTTGATCACCTGATGCTGTTGCAGCACCCTCTCCAGTTGTTAGTCCGATCATCCAAGGTAATTCTGGTGAATGATAATGTAAATGGCTTGGCATATCAGTAATGAAAGCGTCATCTACGTAAACGCTTTCGATGGTAGGTCTAAAAGGTGCATCTGGATATTCGTCCCAAACCTATTGAAAGTATTTCAGGCGTTAGTAGATTGTAATTCTTTCAACTAGTTCATAGGCGCACCCAGAAATTAATTAAGGGAGGAGCTGAGAATTTGAGAAAAAATGGGGAGGGGGTCAAATTTCAAATTAAGTAATTTTTCACTGATTTTTCCGTCAAAAATGAATTTTTTCTGACAAACAGAGAATTTATTGAGAAATTGGCGATTTTTGACTGAAAAATTAGTCAAAAATTATATCCAGTTTTAAAGTACCTACATAAAATAATCGAAATACTTCCAGAGCAAAGCGAGGACGAAATTTTCCACGATTTAAAAGATTTTTCTCTAAAGCAAACGCTGGCGCTGTAATTTTTTCCAATTTTGGGACTCGAGTTCTCTTCTCATTCTATCTACTCTCGTGAAAGATCTATCCAGCCCGACACAGACCAAAATTGCGATCCCGAAATCACGACGAAAATTGAAAAAATCAGGACCTTTCTAGAGTTAATAAATTACAGCCTCATTTTTTCCTATTTTTGTTTTTCAAAATCCCAATTTTTTTTTAAATTTTGCTAAAAATCACCAAAAAAAAAAAAAAATTGAAAGATTGTTTGACATTTTCAGAGTTTGGAAATTCCAGCCTCACGTTTTCAGATTTTTGTCCTTCAGCGCTCTTAATTTTTTTCAGGGTGTAATCCATTTTAAAATTTTTGCCAAAAATTACTAAATTGACTGATTGTTACGTTTTTAGAATTTGAAAACTTCAGGGTTGGAAAATGAACCATTCCTGACGAGTTTTCCAAAATTCGAAAACCCATATTCATACTTACATACATTTTTTCGGGTATGGAAACGAACAGATCTGTATCCATGGTCATGAAACAGTCGTACATGTCACGAGACGAGGCAACGTTGGGGCATCCGGCTTTCGTAGCAAATTCTATGGCTATAGCTCGGGCAACATCGGGCCCCCAATAGCCCAAAGAACACAACGAAGATCCACTTTGAATAATTACCTGCTGAAATAGCCCTGTACATTTCATCGTCAAGTATTTGGATTTTGAATGGGATAATGCGTTGTTTCGGTGAATTTTACCTTTACTGGCTGGCGAAAGGGTGTGCAAATGAGCGCTGACAGCTCCGGAGCTATGACCATTTAAAGTTATTTGATTGGGATCGCCGCCAAAATGGTGGATATTGTCGCGAGTCCATTTTAAAGCTAGGAGTTGATCTTTTAGGCCGAAATTTCCAGGAATTACCGTGTCCCCTGTGCTCATAAATCCTACCAGGATTCAGATCTAATTAAGATTTTTGAGCTAAGCATAGGCGCACCCGGAAATTAATTATAAGAGGGGCTGAGAATTTGAGAAAAATATGGGGAGGGGTCAAATTTCAGATCAGTCATTTTTCACCGGTTGTTCAATTGAGAAACAATAATCAGGGTGTCCAACAGCCGAGATCTTTAAAATATGGAGCAAAAAGTCCTTCCCATTTTTAAATTTTGGGACTCACCCGCCAAAAGCTGAAATAACAGGGTATCTAACGGGTAGTGAAAGTAGTGAAAGTAGTGAAAAAGTAGTGAATTTAGAAAAAAAACGTGTAAAAAAGTAGTGAAAAAATGAAAATAATCGCGAATTCTGATTTTGGTCGCAAAAGTATAAAAAAATTACAAATTTGTCTCAAATTGCTTACTTTGTTTCATTTTTTAAAAAATTTTAAGACTTTTTTTCTTTTCCTAATCACATTAGAAAAAATTTTCCTTCGCTGCGCTCAGACTCGACCTTTGCACAATTAATTTTCAAAATGATGGCATGAAGCTCCTTTCTTTTTTAACCTAGATAATTGTCATTCTCGATGAATATGATTCTGCGAGACAATAATTATGAATGGAATTGTTTTACTTGTAAATTTTTTTGAAAGATGAACTCATTGCAATTTTTTTTTGAAGTCAAAAAACAAAAGTAGCACGAAAAAAGCATAAATTTAAATGAACAATTTCAGCTTCTGGATACTTTTTTCTTCAAAAGTTTTCGCCCTCGCTTCGCTCGGGCTCTATTACATTTATGCAAATAATTATCAAAGTTATGGTATGACCTCTCCCTTTTCATTCCAGACAATTGAGTATTTAAAAATGGAAAAATAGTCCTTGAAATTTTTTTTGAACATTATAATGTTTTTTTCGTAAGTGTTGAATAAATATTTGATGAAAAATCCATTAAATCCTTAAAATCTCCTATAAAAAAGAAGAGTATTTGCGAGAGAGGGGCAAAAAAATTTCCTTTGAAACGAGTATATGCAAGGGGGAGGTGAGGTCTTTTGAGAAAATTTGGAGCATGCTTTGAAAAGTCTAGGAAATGTTGAAAGTAGCAAATTCAGATTTTTTTCAAATAGATTTTTTTCTGCAATAAATTTTGATTTTTTTGGTACTGGAAAAAGTCGGTTTTTTTGGAGGGGGGGGGTCCGAGTTGAAAATATATTTGGAAAAAAGTAGTGAGATAAGTAGTGAAAAATTAGTGATTTTTCCCCTAAGAAAAAATCAGTTAGATACCATGAATAAATCACTAATATTTGAAATGTCGCTAGTGGCAACTTGGTGTGAGATGATAAAAGATGATTCGAGAGCTTGAAAAAAATACAGTTTTTGAATGCTCCTTTCTCCAAAAATTTTCGCCTAGTCAATTGATATTTTCAAGTGAAAAAGTTGTCTTTCTCATTTATCGAAAGTCTCGTAACGATTTCGATTGCAATTTTCGAAAATGTTGTGATTTTTTGAAAGGAAATCAGATAGGTTTTTTTTGAAAGTTTAAACAAAACACGGAAAAAAGCACAAATTTTACCAAATGAAGAAATTTTCAGATTCTGGATGCCCTTGTTTTCAAAAAATTTTCGCTCTCGCTTCGCTTAGGCTCAGCGAATTGATTTTTTTTCGAAATCATGGTAAAAATTTTTCCATCTTAATTAATAAAGTATTTTGAAACAGAAAAAATTTATCATCCTAAAATGAGTTTGATTTTTAATTTTGAAAATGTCATGCTGAAAAAGTCCTTCCAAGGTCCTTCTTTCGGGGTTTGAGATTTTTTTAGACACCCTGATGGTGTTTATTTTCCAAAATTTGATTCGAGTTATCGATTTTTGATTTTTTTGAGAGAAGTATAATTTTCATTATTTGAAAAATCGTGCTGAAGGTACTTCGATCCGAGATCCTTCCCATAATTTTTTTTTGGAATTTGTTAGACACCCCCTGAATAATTTTTTCTGGAAAATTTGGAATTGATTGAGGAATCAGTGATTTTTGAGTGAAAGATGAGTGAAAAATTATTAATTTTTAAAATAATATGAATAAAAATACTGTTCGAGCGAAGCTTAGGTGAAAATTCAGTGAAAAATACTGCTTAAAGAGCCAAAAATGCACTTTTTTCACATATTTGTGATATCAAAATCTTTTTTCCTAGCTCAAGTGAGGAGACTAAAGCCTTTTGAGTCCCCCTCCCTTGGGTGCGCCTATGGATCGAAAATAATTACAGCTGAAAATTTTCTCTAGACGTATTTTTACCTGTTTACCTACCTAAAGGGCCCGATCTGTAATTGGCAATAACGATAATCAAATTTCTGGCCATCATGTATTGAGGTCCATGATCCATGTTCGTATTCGATTTAAAAATACCACCGTAGATGTAAAACAGCACCGATAAATTATCTCCTTTTCGAGCTTTCTGCGAAAAAATTATCACATTACAGTAATTATTTCGATTAATTTATTTGAAGATTTTCTGACTTCTTTTTCCAAAAATCCAACGTACCAGTGGCGTAAACACATTCAAATTAAGGCAATCTTCGCTTCCTTTGGTCCCATTTCCATCGTCAGCCAATTCCAAGCATCCGATTGGGGGTTGAGTGGCGTCGAAAATTCCATGCCATGGTCCAGCAGCAACCGGAGCCTGAAATTAATTCCATATACGAGATTCTAAATTCGGAAAAAAATTGCCTGGATACCTATCCGATTAGAAATTTTCACGAATTATTACTTTTAGTCTCAAATTTCCAATTGGAGGCTCGCCGAAAGGTATACCGTAAAAAGCGTTGAATAATTTGCCATTTCGTGCTTCCATAAAAGTCCCATTTAACGTACCTTGATTCACAGTTACCAGTGATCCTTTCGCTGGAACATGAATTGGGATTTTTCAGTATCCTTAGATCATACGAACGCAAATACGCGAATGTCTCACCTGAGGTTATCGCGAAGGCGATTATTACAAAAAATTGAAACATGGATGCTGGTACGCGACTCTTCGGGTAATCTACATCTTTTGACGTCCATATTCTTACTAAAAACGTTATCGTAGTTGGGATACGTATTACGTTCACGAACTACTGATATGTGTGATAACTGATAAAATATGACTTTTTTTTTATCATAATACACATGGTAATTATCATTTACGCGTTGAAGATGAAAAAAATAAGGTGAAATTAACGATTGCGAATAAATTAGGCTTTATTCATATCTTTAAATATTAAAGGCCATCGTTATTCCTACCTAATAGTTTTACAACTTCACCATACAATCGTTCGTTATCTATGAATTAATTTTTTTCCCGAAACAATACACGTGTGATTTTCGTGTATCTTATCAAATCAAAACGTCGATGAAGTGGTGGCAATATCAATTTCAAAACCTTCCATTAGACTCCGATGTCTGAAAATTATGCGGAAAATAAAAAAATGTTGGTATTTAAGATAAACACCATTGTTACATAATGGCTTACGTTTTATTTACACGTCAAGAGGAGTTTTTGATAACACCGAAAATTATCAAATAAACAATTGATAATTTATTGAGGTAATTCAGAATAATTACTCTCGTAATAACAAGTGTTTTTATATTTCGTCATATTCTCTGGTTGTTTATTTTTCCGTTGAATTACGAAAAAGTGTAATCAGGAATTATATACGAAGTAAGAATTGTAGAGAGGAAAAAAGAAAAGAGAGTTCTCGATTGATGTAGCACTTTTCCCATCGAAATGCAATTTTTCCAATTTTTTAAGATAAAAACCATTTTATTATTATTGGATGCTTCAATTCCCTATCCTCGTTCGGTTCAGCTCTGGATCCAATGAAAATATTCACGCAGAAAATTAAGAGTAAGTATTTTTATTTCTCAATCATCATCGAAATCCTCCCGGTGTTTGAATTTATTGGAAATATTACAAATAATTTAATGACTACTGAGGCACATTTCATGCGAATTTGCGCCTCAATGGCAGCGAATCCCAGAGGTCGAATCGGTCCTCTATCAAATTAGTATCCATTTTTAACGAATCGCTTTTGATATGCAAGTATTCGATGTTATCAGTCTCCACAGGCTTCCATATTTCATCTCCGGAGTTTCCATTGGGGTTACTAGAATAAAAATTGACTGTTGATGAGGGAATGGACGAATGAAATTTATTTTTTTTGAGCTTTTGATGAAGGGTTCGTTTGGAGGTATGATTTGTAGATTTTAATAAAAGTGTGATTTTTGAAAAAGGCACGAATTCCAGAAAATCTCGAATTGAAATTTCTTCTTTTCGAATTTGATTTTTGAATTATTGGCGAATATTTAGGTCCCAAATAAATTATTTTTTCAGTGAAATTGATGAAAATTTAATTTTTGTCTGAATTTCGACCCTCCTTCTGAGATCGATGTTCAAAAATTTTTTTTTAGATTATGAAGCATCCAGCTTGATTTTGTTTTTCTTCGGCACCTATTTCAAGTTTCTACAGAAAATATGAAAATTAACTCGAGAACGAGTGGCTGAAAATAAATTTTCTGTAGTCTTTCGAGTGTAATTTGATTAGAGAAGTATAATTTACGGACGGACACTTCATGGGAGGTTTTTAATCATTATTCAGTTTTTGAGAAATGGAAAAATATTGAAAACGTAAATTTGGAGCTACTATTATATGCCCCTCAAATTTTAAAAATATCCAACTCATCTTCTTTTATTTTTTAATGAAAAAGTTTTAAAGGCAGATCGAAAATTGGAACATCAGAGATTGTTTTTAATGAAATTTTCTTTCAAACGAGCTTTGGTTCGATCGATTTATTTCTGTAAAAATTACTGATTCAACCAGTAAATTAAAACTGATTCATTTAAAAGTAGTTGAGCAAAAATTACGGATTCAGAAATGAAAATTTACCAACTGAATTGGTAATTTTTTTAATGATTGTCAGTCAAATTTCACTGATTAAATGTGAAGTCAGGGAAATTTCATTGTCAATCAGTGACATGATTCAGTATTACTTATTGTTTTCATAATCCATAAAAACAACGTTCTGATCAACGTTTTTTTTTTTAAAAAAAAAACCTTCTCATTATTACATATCTTAACACTTCAATGTAAAATTTAGTTGGTTCTATTTTTTTTCTGATATAAGCACTCTGAATTACCTCCTTAGCTCCGCCCCCCCCCATCCCATCACTATCAGAACATCAGAAATCGTTTTCAATTTTTATTTGAAAATTTTGACGAAGTATTTGCTATTTTAGTAAAAAAAAAATCCAAATTGACTAAGGTTAATTTCTTTTTGTAACAAATTTAATTTTTTTTTTCAAATATACTTAAAGCTCGAATGTTGAATCATACCTTAAAAATTAAGGCGACCTTGAGAGTTTTAAGGAATATTTTCGTGGGTTCTGATTGGTTGAAAATGTGATAAGGAACTTTTAGGTTGCCTTAATTTTCAAGGAATGTTTCAACATTTGAGTCTTAGTGCCAGTAAAAAATTTGATTTTTTCGTTAAATTAATAGATTTTAGCGTATTCTCTGGGGGTATTCTTCCCGAAATTGAATTTTATCGTTTTCAACGTTTTTTGAAGTCTTCAAATGATTTCAATTTTTTCCAGTATGTTCGAATATCTCCAAAAATGTAAAAATGGTTTTTGACTGTTGAAAAATGCTGATTTTGAGTACCTACTTATCTTACTTAATGAGAATATTCACATTTGACGTAATTTCCGAGGTTGGATACCTACCGTAATTTTTTTTTCCACCAGCATTTAAGCTTTTGATAATCGTATTTAAAATGAATAAATCTACAAATATACTTTCCAAGGGGTGGTATCCCAAGTCAAAATAAAATTGTGTGCTGAAACAAGAATAAATCTAAAGCAAATTATAAAGCATCTATCCAAAATTTTAAGCGCTCAAGTTCATTTATGAAATTTTGAGGAATTTTTAAAATTTAAAATTAACTTCTGCTACCCTAGAAAATTTATGAAAATTTGATTAAATCAGCAAAAAAAAACTGGAATTCGGTATGAACCCTACTTTCGACCTTCCAAACTGATTTGAAATATTTTTGAGACGTTTCGGAGCTTCAAGGAAATTTTAGAATTTTCCAGAATTGAAGAAACCCCCATAAAAATGACAAATGTCAGAAAGTCATAAATCATATAAATGGATATTTTTTTAACATGGATGTTTTTTCCTCTTGTATTCCAAAAATTTTAAAATCAACTTGATATTAGAAAGTCAGAAGCTGACTTTTAAAAACTTACAAATTTTTCTATTGTCGAAATCAACTTACTTATCAGAAAATCAAAAGCTGAAAATTGTCTAATATCAGAAGTCAGGATGACAGGAAAAAACATACCCATCCATGTTATCATTTCCTTGTATAGGAAACTTTACTCAATTTTTTAAATTGGAAGTTGTGAATTTTGAAAAATTGTGCTGTGTAATCGATCAAGAGGTCACAAATATGAGAAATCCGTAATTATAGGCGCCGAATGTTCGGAAAGACCATTTTTATAGACTTTTCTTCGTTGTTGAAAAATTCAAAAATTTTCTGGAAACTTTGAATCGTCGCAAGCCACTTCCAGACGATTCGAAAGATGAAAATTTTAATATTTTGGAGGACGATGAGGTAATTTTGAAATTTCATAAATTCGCTAAAATTCGTGAAATGAACTTCAGCATCTGAAATTTAAGGTATGGAATTTTTCAACGATTTGCTTTCAATTAATTTTTTTTTCAGCTCAAAATTTTTCTTTGAGTTGGAATACACTTCTCTTGTTGATCTTACTTATGTATGGCAAAATTGGTCCAAAATTTCAGCAATACGCCCGACACATGTTTATCTGCGGGTGTCCATTTGTCTTCCAATTTTTCAAAACGGAATAATAAAAAGAGCTCATCAGCGTGACAGACACCTGCACATTATGAAAACATGTTTTTCTCATTGACTGGGCTAAGTATACTTACACCAGCGATAAAAGATTCGATCCCTTCGTCTCCATTTCAATTCTCTACCTACCTAAATCAGTGGTCAAATTGTACATGTCTTGTAACGAATTTGATCCTCTGTGATCGTAATAGTAAACGTATCTGAGACTATTGCCAGACTGGATCGTTTTTATTAAAGGAAATCCGAACATATTGTCAGTGAAAATCTATAAACGTGCAAATGTGTGCTCAGTTTGTTTTTTACTGTATCTGGATGTGTACTGAAAATACTGGTTATTTTACTTGAACGTATTTTAAAGTTTCATCGGTCGGTACATCATCTTCGTCATTATCGTCGTTAAAATAGAAATCAACGATTTTCTGCGTGATCACATCAATAATTTCTGGCTCAGCGGTCAACCCGTATCCACTGACCATTGGTAAATAGCGTTCTTTATCTTTATCGATGATTTTAAGTAATTGGCCATCGTTTTGTAAATAATCTGAAAGGAATTCTCGATTTTATGCAGATGTAGATACATTACACGTGATTAAAATTGAAGATATCTGATGAGTTTCTGACTACGTACTCATGACTCGTAATGCACCTTCGCCAGAATTCATTCCGGTGATCCAAGGTACACGGGTTACGAACGTGTTTTTGGTCGGTGCAGTGGGCAAAAAAGGATTTTTGGTTACTTTTGATTCGATAGAAGGTCTGAAAAGTGGCACAGGTTCGATATCCCATACCTAAAAAAAAATATTTTCATGAAAATATTTCAATTTTTCCCTTCCAAAAATGGACTTTTTGATGCTAGAACAATTTACGTATAATCTGTTCGACATTTTGAACAGTTCTTCGGCTGGGATATTTTGTAGACATTCCAAAATTTTGGTAAAATTTCCGCGATCGTGGGAACATCCAGCGATGACTGTGAATGCTTTTCCAACGTCTTCGTTGTAAATGTCCTCGTTTAAAACCCACGGAGCGTATAAGCTACCACTTTGCATAATTGCTTTATGAAATGACCCTATTAAAATTTAATTTTTTAAATTTGTATTTTTTTTTATAAATCTTAATTTAAATCAATTTTAATACCGTTGCTGAGAGGAGAAAACATATGTAAATTTATCGAAGCTGCACCAGCGCTTTCTCCCATCAATGTGATTTTATAAGGATCGCCTCCAAAATCTGCGATATTTTGTTTGATCCATTTTAAAGCTAGAGCTTGGTCCTTGAGACCGAAATTACCGCTGATCACGTCGTTATTCATGCCGAAGAAACCTTTGAAAATAATGTACAAATGTATGATTTCTACTTCCCATCGAAACCGCTTCCAATCGATTTGGCAGGTCTAAAAATTTCAGCTTTTTCGTTGATCAGATCAAGTTTTCTCGATTTATAGGGCGATGAGGTGATTTTTGAATTTCAAAAATTCGCCAAAATTCCAGAAATGCACTTTAGCACTTGAAATTTTGGAAACGGAATTTTTTATGATGTACTTTCAATTTATGACTATTTTGACTCGAATTTTTACTCTGAGTAAGGATATCTTGCTTATTACTTACTACAAAAAATGTAATAAAAAAAACTCTTTTTTTTGGTTTTGATTTTTTTTACCATGTCGCACTCAATTTCAGAATCCAAGAAAAATATATGTGATGCATGATCACTCGGCAGAACTAATAAAAAAATTTCCAACCGTGTGCCCCCTCGAATTTTTTTTAAATTTTTTGAAAATTTCAACGTAGAAAAAAATATTGAAAAAATGTGAACCGAAAATTTTCAAAAAAATCTTATTCGTACTACCCAGCAAGTTGTATAATCTCTGGAAATTTCAAAAAATTTTACCCACCTCTTTCAGAGATATCGCGTTTGAATATTTCGACATTAAAAGTGCGATAATTTCGAAAGGGTTGAGGATAGGAAAAATTTTTTGGGGATGTTTTTTGTTTTTTAGACCATAAAAGTAACATTTTGAGCTCATTTTGACCAATTCTGGGTTAAGGGCTGGCAGGCTCTTTTATTATTAATATTATCATGCCACTTTTAATTATTCTACGTACATTGAAGTTTTAGCTTCTATCAAGTTGAAAATTTTAGGCTTTTATGCTCTACAATGTTCATAGAAGCATCATCTAGACGGATTCAAATCGAAAAAAAAAGTATGACCAAATCAAAAAATACATAAATTCAAATTTGAAATTAAAAACCTAAACTGCATGATAGTGTACCATTTATCGAATTATTCCTCAAAATTAAAATTTGGCCTGCCATCCTAGTTTAAAATTTTGTGTTTATAGACGCACCTAGGCAAGTTCAGATGAAAAAACTAAGGTTGAATTTGAAATCAGTACCCCAAATTACGTTGTGGTCTGCCATTTTTCAAGTTATTCCTCAAAATAAAATTTTGGACCGGTATCCAAGTTCAAAATTTTGTTTTCTTCTTCCATGCCCGTAGAGGATCTAACGGGGCTTGAATCGAAAAACTAGGGTCAAATTTTAAATCAGAAACCTAAATTACTTGATGTCATTTTTCAAGTAATTACTCAAATTTGAAATTTGGGTCCTGTATTCAAGTTCAGAATTTTAGGCCCTTGAGCCTCCCTGCCCATAGGGGTGTCCAGAGGAGCACGAAATCAAAACATAAGGCCAAATTTGAAATCAGCAACCTAAATTCCATAATATGGGATGCTGTTTTTCAAGGTATTTTTACGAAATTGAAATTTTGGCCTTTCTGTCCCCATCTCTTCAGGCATTCTTACTTTCCTAGGGACACGTAGAGGATTCAAATCGAAAAACAAAGACCAAAATTCGGAATCAGTGAGCCAAAAAATATCAGACTACGCCCTTTTATTAACTTTTAAATGCCAGAATGCGAATTTCGATTCTTAGATCTTTCTTTACACCCTTTGAGGTCGTTTTTGAGCAAAGGAGGGGCCTCCCAAAAAAAGCCTGTAAAAGAAGTACTTACTCGTACCTATAATTTTTTTGCGTTAATTATTCCCTCTGAAAAGTCAATTTTCTCAAAATTTCGCCCAACTTCGATTTTGTTTGAATTTCTTATTTTTATTCATTTTTGAATTTCTTCTAAATTACTTTTTGAGTGGAAAGAAATTTTTAAAAATATAAATTCGAAAATTTTTTGAGAAATTCATGTTGAAAAATTTTTTAAACTAAAATGTTTTCCAATTTAAAATTTTTTTTCAATGATACATTAATTCTAAATTTTTCCTCCTAAAGTAGATATCGAAAAAACTAAATTCAGGTGATGATTTTTTTATCCCATTCGAGAATTATTTGTTCTCACTGACGCACGTAATGCCCACATGGTAATTTATGGTTGAAATCGACGAATGTGACGTAAATAGAATCCCAGGGGGTGGTAGGTATAATGACAATTATTGTATGAACGTAATTCAAAAAAGTGTGTTGGAGAATTTCCATTACCTATTTGATAATGACTAGGGATGTAGATGACGTCAATGTGCCCAGTTTTGAAAGTTTTTCATTTCTAATTTTATGTTTTTCACAGGGCTGCGAAATTCATTATTCATTCGTCATGTTTAACTTACCGAATGCTCCCAAACGATAATTCAGCGTTACAAAAACAACATCGAAATCCATAAAATAATGAGGATCGTAAAAGCTTCCTGAACCGTAATGAAATCCGCCTCCGTGAATGTTCACCATTACCGGAGCTTTCGCTGAACTTGCAGAGAGGTCCTAAAAATTGACGAAATTTTTTGTAAATCGATCGTATCGATAAGTGTAATTGAACTCGAAATAAGTCATCATTAGAGAAGGACGCGAACAACTTTTTTCGAATTTTTGGCATGAGGTGCGAAAATCTTACCACAGGTGTAAAAACATTCAAGTAAAGGCAATCTTCTTTTCCAACAATTTCTTTATTGACTGCGAGTATTTTAGGTTGGATGCATACTGGACCTGGCACAGATCCATCTATAATACCAGACCACGGTTTAGTTGGTACCGGATCCTGAAATAATTTATGTATTTTTGTATAATAGAAAAAATTTATCTGATATCATTGATTCAATTTTGTAACGCCTTAATTTCCCCTGATTAGGCAACTTATTCCACTTCGAAGCGGATTGATGAAAATATCGAAAAAAGAAACGGGGTCTGTCTATTCTCACACGGAATGAACAACAAAATATAAATCGTTCGCTCGAAAAAATAGTTTCAATTTTCAATTTCCCTTTCTCCAGATATTTTTCAACTCCAAAATTTTTACCTGGAATAAATTTTTACCAACTCTGAAATTTTTTCCTTCAATTTTTTTCAGGTTGGTATAAAAATTTTTCGAGTCTGGAATTTTTTCTATGTAAAAATGCAGATTTTTCATTTCTTAACTCTGTAAATTTTCATTCAAAATTAAATCTTTTCTCAATTTTTTTTTGTTTTCGAAATTAGTTCCCAAAGTTAAATGTTTACACTTTTTGAATTTTTTTTTCTGAAAATTACAATTTTTTTTCTCAGTTCAAATGTTTTTCTAAAATCATTTTTCAGCTCTGAAATTTTTAGGATAGAAAATTTGAAAAAATTGGGTTAAAAACATTTCAAGGAACCAAATTTGAGAAAAAATCGGTAGAAAGTCCGGTTTTTAAAAATTTCAAGATCAAAGAATGGGATTTCACAGTTGTTTAATTTAAATAAATATTTATAAAATGAAAATTTTGGCAAAAATAAAAAATCGAAGAAATTAAAAAAAAAATCTTGGAATTTACAAAGAATTTTGAAGAAGAAAGTTTGGTGGGGGGAAAAGTTTATTGGAGGAGTTGAGAGAAATTGACACCTAAAAAAATGTTGAAAGCTGAAAAAAAAATTAAAATTTTGAGAAAAATGTGATTAATATAGCAATGAAGATGATGAAAAAAATGAACGAGATTGCGCATAGTTCGGTAATTTAGTTGTTCATTCCGTGTCTGAGAATAGACAGACCCAAAGAAACGTTTATACTTGAAATCTGAGCACTCCTATAGGTGGCTCGGCATAAGGAATGCCATAAAATCGCTGATAGGATTTTCCTTCCCTTGATTTTTCCACTGTACCGTTGATACTTCCGCATTTCAACTTGAGCACTTCACTATTTGCCAAGGCAACGAATGTGAACAACAAAAAATCAAGTGAAACGTACATTTTCGAAAATATTTAAAACTTGACTGAAAAATTTCACAACTATTTATTCGTCGAAATAGATTCACTAATTTAAAAAAAAATTGATAATTATTAGGAATATGAAAATTTTCCTACTGCACAATTTTTTTTTTTGAAGAAAAATCCTTCAAAAACACAATCCTAATAATTATATTGTACGAAAATTAAATTTGGCGCTTTAATTATTAATTCGAGATAAAATTGTCGACATATGTAATTTATTGAGTTATAATTCGGTTAATTAAAAAATATCAAAGCGACACAACTTCCTTCCGGTCTAATGTCGCAACGAATCCCAAAATTCGTATCTCTCTTGTAGCAAATTTTTCTCCATCGTGGTTGAATTGCTTCTGATATGCAAATACTCAATGTCACCTTCAGATTTAGTAGGTTTCCACAGTTTCTGCTCCGATTGCCCATTTGGATCACTGAAGAAAAATTCGAATTAAATGGAATTCTGCTAAAGTGAAGCTTGTATTCTGATTTTCGTATTTTTTTTTACCATGTGATGGCGAAATTAGCCCAAAAATTTACCAATTTTTCTGATACCAGTTTATCTTCCGGGGTCCATTTGGGTTCCAATTTTTGGCTACGGAAAAGTAAAGGGAGTTCGTCAGCGTGAGCAGCACCTGGAGAAAAAAATTTAATAAAGTTTTAAAATTATTGATGAGATGTGTGAGTACGTTGAAGTCCAATACCCAAATTTACGGTGAAATTGGCTAAATTTTGCCACGAAAATGATCCTCGATGATCGTAATAATACACGTATTGTCTATCGTTACCAGATTTCACGGTTTTTACCAAAGGATACAAAAATGCAAAATCTGTAATTATCTGGAAAAAAAAATTGAGTGAAGTTGCTCGATGAATCGTATCCATTGCTCAATTAATGAATTCGAGTTACATCGACGATTTCCTGGAGTATATTTGATGAATTATTCTTGGCATTTGAATAAAAATCGATGATTTTCTGAGCAGTGCTGCCAACAGTTTCAGGATCGAGTGAATTTAGAAAGGGTCCTAATATCGGTACGATGGTTTTTCTATCGATTTTCGATATTTTTTCCAAAGATTTTGCACCTACTAAAATATAAGGTTACGTTTGTATTAAATTGGAGTTTTTGAATATTTTGATTGATTTTTGTAAAATAGGGCATACTTGCTACTCTCATCGCTCCTTCGCCCGAATTTATACCCGTTATCCACGGTACGTTGAATTGATAAGTCGTTTTATCAGGCTGATGAGGCAAGAAGGGATTATTTTTTACTTTCGATTCGACCACAGGCATGAATGAAACCGCCGAATCGGTGGCATTTCGAACCTACCAAAAAAATCCAAATTAAAAATTGAGAATTTTCTAAAATAATGGGGATAAAAAAAAGGGTACTTTTAAACTGTCTGCAAAGGTCATCAAATCTTGAGCTGGTAAATGCTGCAAACATTTCAGAATTCTGGCTGAATCATTTCGATAACATCCGGAAACTACCAAAAATGCTTTAGCAATAGCTTCGCCGTATCCTTCATTGCCAGAAGCCCAAAAAGCAAAAGCGCTGCCACTTTGCATAATGGCTTTTTGAAATAATCCTGCAAAATCCGATTAATTAATGGAAATATTTTTTTAATTTTTTTATTTTCAGATGGTAATCTGTTTGGATTTCACATTACCTTTGCTGAGGGGAGAGAACATGTGTAAATGTACCGAAGCTGCGCCAGCACTTTCTCCCATTAACGTGATTTTATCAGGATCGCCTCCAAAAGCAGGGATGTTTTGTTTGACCCAGTGTAGAGCCAACGATTGATCTTTTAGGCCGAAATTACCGCTGATTATGTCGTCATTCAAAGCAAAGAAGCCTGGAGGAGTCAACCAATGGTAAGATTACAATAAATGATTAAATAATTTAGAATTTTTTATGTGAGAACGAATACACCTACCTAAGATACCTAATCTGTAGTTGATCGTCACGACGATGACGTTTTTATCCATGAAATATGAGGGATTGTAATCAGCTCCGGAACCGATTACAAATGAGCCTCCGTGAATCCACACGATTACTGGTGCTTTACCAGAAGATTTGAATAAATCCTGAAAAAAAAGATCAGGTTTTTGTGTCGATACTTTTTATTCTAATGAGAGAACTTCTTCAACTGGCCGAGTATGGAACTCAAATTTGTCGAGGGAAAATGCAAAGAGGTGGTTGGAAAATCACAATCGGATATTTTATGTTTTTCAAACTGAATTATACTGAAAACTTGCCAAAAGGGTGTCACTGAAATTTTTTTGGTTTTTTTCTGGCACCATAAACTTCTGTTTCGTGAATTTTCTTAAACCTGCTTTCAATGTTTTTATCTGGGGCCAAATGGTTCCCAAAAATCAAAAAAAAAAATCATTCAGATAAGACGTTAGAGATAATTGGTATCTTACAATTGATGTACTTATCAGATTTTCAATTTTTTTATGTCTTTTTAAGCCAGAAAGCATTGCAAAATTGAAAAAATTAGAGGGAATTGGTAAAATTTAAACTTTTAAAAAACAAAAACATGGGAAATTTGGTTTTAAAAATTTGAAAAAATTATGAAAGTTTGGAAGGTAAAAATTAAAGTTGAAAAAGTTTTGAATTTTCGAAAAAATCGTGAGTATAAAAACCGTCATAATAAGGTTGGCAATTTGAGAAAATTATTAAAATGTAAACTTTAACGTTATTAGAATAGAAAAATTTTGTATTAGAAAATTTCAAATTTTAAGAATTTTGAATTTTTAGATAATTTAAGCTATAGGAAGAAAATAATAACATAGGTCAATCTGGAAAATGCCGTTTAAAATTTAATGATTGCTTTTTATAGTATTTTTTGCGGTGATCATGAGAAATGGTGAAAAAAATTTCATCATCCAAGGATGTTTCACAATTTGGTTTTTTTTTAATAACATTGTTTGATAAATTTTGACCCTTGAAGTCAATTTTTTCGGCAAAAAAAAATGTTGAACGAAAAAAACGAGTTCAAGATGAATTGCAGAGAGTAAAATCCCCTTTCTGTAGAGTTCAATTAGTTTTTTCATAGACGGCTTACTTTTCGAGATATTTTAGTTAAAAGTTGAAATTTTAATTTTCTTATTGAAAACAACTAAAAATCTAACCCAGCGTGCATAGAAAGCAGAAAAAAGATAATTCCGCAGAAAGAAGCAGAATTCGGCAGAAAAAACAGCAGAAAAGTGTAGAAATTATCAGCAGAAAGGCAGAAACGAGCAGAAAAATGCAGAATAATTCTGCTTTTCTTGCACGCCGGGAAGTTTTTTTTTTGTAAAAATTACCTGAATTGAACTCTTAAAAAAGGAAATTTTATGCTCTCCTTGCAATTTTTGGATTCAATTCAAAAAATTTAAATTATAAAAAATGCTGAGGTGATCGAGCGGAACTGAAATAATATTCGAAGTCAACACTAAAAAGTAGGTCAGAACCACCAATCAGAATCAATTATTTTGGAAAAAATTATTAATTTGCTGACCTTTGGAAAAATGTTGAAAATGAGGTTTATAAAAAATCTATTTTCTGTGGAATCCTCCTCCTCCCCCTCCCCCTTCCTCTCATCCCCAAAAAATTATCATGAATTGTGGAAATTTCCTTTCTTTAGAGTCCAATTATTTTTTTTTGTGAATTATGAGGCTTAATTTTTGAGACATTTTCAATAAAAAAATAAGTTGAACTTATGAACTTTGAAAAAAAAATATCGATTTATACAATTAAAAACAGCATACCAGTCTAGATTTTCAATTTTTTCAATTTTTTGAACCAATTCGAAATTTTTATTGCCTGCGGAAGGTACTTGAAGGTGGGTAAAATCAATAAAATTAAAAAAAAAACTGGTCTGCAAAACCTTTATTAATTTTTGAAAAATTGTTGCTGTCAAAGATGAACCAATTATTCTTTCCATGATAAAAGAGAGGAACTTGATTTTCAATACCTACCTACTTTTCAAGGTTGAATTTTCAAAAATGTTGCGAAATTAAACCTGGGCTGTTTTAAATTCATCCTGAAGGGGTTTTTTACAAGTGTGCTCTACTTTTCACTTAATTCGAGGTTTTGTTGAAGTTGGAAACGGAAAGTCGAGTGAGTTTTTTTATCGAAATAAGAAATCCCATTTCACTTACGTACATTTGGTACGAAAACGTTCAAATACAAGCAGTCTTCTGATTTATTGGCTCCAGGGTTTGCCGTTAAAACTGTTACTGGCTGGATGCATTTCGGAGGAGGTTTGGTGGCATCTCGAACCCCTGGCCATGGTTTGGCTGCAACTGGAGCCTGATGAAATGCGAATAAATTCAATTACCTATAAATTCATATCCCTGTCGTGATTTTATATTGTTGCTTTGATTTTTCCGTACTTTGAATCTTAATTCTCCTACAGGTGGTTCTGCATAAGGTATGGCTAAGAACTGCTGATATAACCGTCCATTTTTCGTCTTACCAGATGTCCCGTTAATAGCTCCATTCTGCAATTTCAATAATTCACAATTTAATTGAATAATTAGGGTTGAAAAAATCACGAACTGAATCGTATTATGCATTTTTTCACTTTTCTGTTACGTTGCGAAAAAAACGATATTCAAATTCGCGGTTTCGTTTCAAATGAACGAATAATTCTGGATGTAAAGATGAATCAGGGTTGGGAAGGTTATCGTGTCTACTAATCAGTAAAATACTAGTGGTCTCCGCCCCGGCCCGCTCCGCGGACCCATCCCTTGGCTAGCGCCCTCGCTACGTCCTGGGAGCTCACTTCTGTTGTACTTTCGTTTAATTAAAATATTTTTGTGGATACTCTTACTCTCTTACATCGTATCAATGAAAATTAAATTTGAACCAATGCAGAAATCAATGCAAAACAACAGCTTCAATTAATATATTCGATTTTGAGTCAGTAATAATGAAAAAAAATTACTGAATCAAAAATTTATAATTCATTAATTTTTAATCGAACGTTTTTCAAGGAAGTTTTCGCTGATTCAATTTTAGAGAGTATCCTGGTGAATTGAAGCACACCCCCCCCCCTTATTCTTCTATTTGGAAATTTTAGAAATAGTTTTATTTAAAAAATCATCAACTGTCGTCGAATATTTTTTAGACCCGTTTAAAATAATTTTTCAATCCAAAACTAAAAAATGAAACATAATGCGCGAATGCCTCGAACTGTTTTCCGTTTAACGCGAAGGGTATCGTATGACGAACCGGTTGTTGCAACGCCACGCCCACCACCCCACAACGCACTGGAATTGATTGAAGCGAGGTGAGACGCGGAACCGTTTTGACGACTTTTTTGAGCAATTTCGGGCAATTCGATCGCTTGAATTTTCAACAATTACATGTCGCTGGTCAGTTGTTTCATAAAAAATTCAAAATAAACGTGTTCGTCATAAAATTTCGAAACTTTCCCTCGCTTACACTACACCTCTAGCTCGTTTGGCTTTCGAGTTATTTTAATCCGAAAATCACGCTCGGTTTTTCAAAAATAACTCAAAAACTAAAAAAGCTAGAGGGTAAGTGTAAGCGACGGAAATACGCTAAATTTCACGCCCTTCAATTTAAGACCACTCCCGAGTCCGTAGCTTTCATAGTTTCCGAGTAATTTTCAAAAAACTAAAAAAAAATTGAAATTTCGATTTTTGGGGGCCCCAAATTTGAAAATTTTTTGACCTAAACGTTTCATGGCTAATCTACACGTCAGATGGAAGGTATTAAAAAAAGAATGAGCAAAATCGGTCCATTAGGAGAGGCTGGCCGATTGGACATAGGTTTCGCGTTTTTACAATCTCCAAACATCTTTTAATATATATAGATTAAACAAATGTACGCAAATTTTCCGCTTCGAAATATCGAGATTTATCTCATAAACAAAACGATTAAAATTAGTAACTAACTTACTAAGGGCGCGGCTCCATCAAACCTGCGAGCGACGACGCGGCGCGGCGCGGCGAGTGACGGCGCGGCGAGCTGCGGTACGACGCGATTTTTTTAAAATGAGTGTATATGAGAAAAGGGACCTAGGTGTTCTGAAAAAAAAGAACAGAGACCCTTTCTCATGTACGTACATGAGAAAAGGTACCCAGGTATAACTTTTTTTCAGAACACCTAGGTCCCTTTTCTCATATACACTCATTTTAAAAAAAATCGCGTCGTACCGCAGCTCGCCGCGCCGTCACTCGCCGCGCCGCGCCGCGCCGTCGCTCGCCGGTTTGATGGAGCCGCGCCCTAAAGCTCGAAAATGTACAGTTTGTCTTATTTTTTATTCTAAAAATATTACCCCGGACTATGTAAATTGGAAAAAAATGCTCAAGTGTTTGACTTTTCTTCCATAATTTTCAGTCGATGTTTTTAAAAATTTGCGAAAACGAATCTAATCACAGTGAAATAATCTCGACGGGTAAGTGACATTTTCAAGTTGAATTTCACGAGTGAACTCCATAGTAACGCGAAAGTATTCAATAACGAATTAAACATTTTTCAAAAAGTACTGGACAGTAGGTGCCTAGCTGCGCAAAACAGCAACGGTTGATATATGCCCATTTTTCCCCAATTATAATTTTTTACCAAATGAAGATATCGATTTCATGTAAAAGAATTTAATTTTATAATTTCTCATGAAGAAAATTCGATTTTTTTTTACCTAAAAAAGACGCACTTCATCTCGAAGTACCATTCTGAGTCGAAATAAAAATAAATCGAAAGTACATTTTGAGAAAACAATTCAAAATTTCAGATTCTCGAGTTCATTTCTCGAATTTTGACAGATTAGATGTTTAAAGTTTCAAAATCACCTCAATGCCCTGCAAGAAGTGAAAATTTGATCTGATCAAATAAAAAAACTGAAATTTGGCGCATGCCATATTTTCGACCCAAAGAATCGAATAGAAGCGGTTTAAATTTGTTTTGAAGTCTCCAGAAAATTTTTGGATTCTTGGAAAATTGTTGGATTTTTTCAGCAAATTATTAAATTTTCTAGAAAATCTTTTGGAATATTTTTGAATTTTTTACAACATTTTTGAATTTTTCGGAAAAAATTTTGCCAATAAAATGGATTCAACTCGGAGTTGACAATTTTGGAAAATTGTGCTTTGGTCGATCAAATAAGTCAACAATATGAGTTATCTACGATTAAGTATAATGTTCTAAATTTCACGTAGACTATTTTTATGAGCCATTCTCCCTTGCTGGAAAATTTCGAAATTTTCTGGAAGCTCTGAAACGTCTTGAAACCCACTTTCAATCGATTCATTTTATGGGCTATTCTCCCTTGCTGGAAAATTCGGACATTTCCTGGAAGCTCTGAAACGTCTTGAAACTACTTTCAATCGATTCGGAAGGTAAAAAATCGATTAAGTATGTATAAAATTTAAGCCTTTTTCGTTGATTAGATCAAATTTTTTATATTTTTTATTGCAATGAGGTACTTAATTTTTGAATTTTCAAAAATTCGTCAAAATTCGAGAAAAATAATTCTTCTTTCTGAAATTTTAGATTTGGAGTTATTTTATAACGTATTTTCGATTAATTTTTGTTTTTGCTGGAAATTTTTCTTCGAATTGGAGCATCCCTCTCCTCCTGCGAGATTTTCCTCATCATTGTCCAACATCGTTTTTCCATTATGATAATTTTTTTCGTCAAAATTCGTTGTTTTCGATGAGAAAATTGTTAGCTTGATTTTAGAGGTATCTGAATGAACGATTTGAAATTGATGAATATCAATAATTCTTCAAATTCTCGATCTTTACTTTTCCATTCCACATGTGGAGAAAAATGAGTGGTATCTAATTTCAAAGGGAGGATTGAAAATTGATTTTGGACTTCTGAAGAGACGAGAGTGACTATAGATACCACTCAGGTGGCATTATCCAAGAATTATCAAAAAAACTTGTTTTTTTTTCAAAATGCATCAATTGGAAGCCCTCCAAGTAACATTCTCATCTTTCCAAGTGATTCGGGTGGAAGCTAAATTTTTTTAAAATAATTGAACTTTTCAAATAATAATTACAGTAATCGTACTTTTTTTGATTCTTTTAAAAACAAATTAAACGAAAATTAAGTTCTACACGGGTTGGTTATTAATTTTTTTTTAAAAAAAATGACACGACATGTAAGTAATTTATTGAGAATAATTCGTCAATTAGAAAAAAATATCGAAGCGTTTCCTTCCGGCCTAATTAAACAACGAATTCCAGAACTCGTAATTCTCCTTCAGTAAATTTTTTTCCATCGTCGCAGAATTGCTTCTAATGTGCAAATATTCAATATCACCTTTCGGCCCGGTCGGTTTCCATGTTTTTTCCCCAGATTGCCCATTAGGATCACTGAAAAAACCGTAAGTAATTGAATCAAAATTTAGCACTGTAGCTTGAGTTCCAGTCTCTTCATTGGAATTGCCAACTCGATTATTTATTTTTCATATTTACCCTGTGATGGCGAAATTAGTCCAAAATTTTATCAAATTTTCTGATACCAGCTCATCTCCGGGAGTCCATTTGGCTTTTAATTTTTCATTTCGGAAGAGCAAAAGGAGTTCGTCGGCGTGAGCAGCTCCTGAACGCGAGATGAATCAGATTTCAAAATAATTGATGTGTTTTAGAACGGATAGGTAATTTTAAAATACTCGAGTACCTAGATTTATTGGTAATTTGGCGAAATCCTGATACGAAAACGATCCTCTGTGGTCATAATAGTAAACGTATTGTCGATCATTGCCAGTTTTGACTGTGTCCACCAAAGGATACAAAAAACTAAAATCAGTGGTTATCTGAAAAAATAAATGAATACTTTTTTTTTGCCGAATTAAGTATTTGATCATCTCGGACGATCAAATATCATTTTTATAAATCGACTTTACTTACGTTGCTAAACGCCCGAATTATATTTGATCCGCGATCCTTGGAACCGAAATAAAAATCGTAAATTTTCTCCACCGTTTTATCGATTTCTTCAGGATCGAGTAAATAAAAATGGGGCCGTAATATCGATATAATGGATTCTTTAGTGATATTCGTTGCATTCCCGAAAGATGTAACTGAAATCTTATTAAATTTATGAAAAAGGTCTTGAAATCAGTTCGTCCGGTTTAAATGTCAACCTACTCGTACTTGCCGCAATGGCCGCCCCTTCACCGGAATTTATGCCCATTAACCACGGTACGATGAATTGATAATTCGTTTTCTGGGGTATTGCAAGCAGAAAGGGTTGCTTTTTCACTTTCGATTCGATTATGGGCCTGAATCCAACGGACGATTTTTTATTATTGCGAACCTGCGATGAAAAATGCAGCGTTATGAAGAGCTGATATTTTGCGAAAAAGTGATGTAAAAAACTGACGTGTAAGTTGTTTCCTAATGTGATGAAATCTTGCGCTGGTAAATTCTGCAGACATTTTAAAACTTTGATAGAATCGTTGCGAAAACATCCGGAGATGACCAGAAATGCTGTGGAAATAGCTTCCCCGTACCCCTCGCCACCAGCGGTCCTGAAATAAAGGGCACTTCCACTTTGCATAATAGCTTGGTGAAATAATCCTGAAATTGTCGAGTAATTGGTAATTTTTTTAACGATTTTTTTTTTTTAGAAGTACGAGCAATTTCTCCATGCTGGTTGAAATTTTTAATGTGGAAAATTGTTTAAAAGATGGCTCTCAGAAATCTTTGACAGGTGTCATTTGTAAACCTCTGCTTTAATTTTTCATGGAAATGATTTTTACAATTTTTTGAATCTGAGAAGCTATTTTGTAGCAGTTTTTGTCTAGGAGCAGATAATTTCCTTAAAAATGACCAAAAAAAAGGAAAAAAATTTGATCGAAACAATTTTTTGGGGGAAAAATACCTAGGGATTTCATTTGAGGTCTTTAAAACCCTTGGATTTGTTTCTGAGGTAATTTATTTTAAATCCAGCTTTAATTCGAAGTCCATCAGAGTGAAGAAGAATGGCTGAAAACTGAAATAAAATCAGGTTCCAACAATATCAAGCATTGTATCAAAATTTAGTGTTTTTGATCTCTCAACTTCATTTTCGGTTTACCTTTATTTTCAAAAAAAGGCGAAAGAGTTCAAAAAGATTGGGAGGGAGAAGCATTGAAAATTTCTCAAAATCATCGAGTAAATTACACAGGTCGACAAAAAAAAAGTTCTGTTTCTGGGTTCTCATGCCAAAGTTCTGTTTCTAGACATCAAAATACATCACCTTGCGGAATCTTGGTTACCAAAGTTTGCTTCGGAGTGAGGGGGAGGGCAAAAACTGATTTTTCAAGGGCAATAAGCCTGAGAATTACAAAAAAAATTTGAAAAAAATTTTTTGGACCAATCTTATAGTAAATTTTACGGCGAATCCAATGCCGCAAACCGCAGACCTCCATCTCTTTTAGAAAAAAAGTTACAGCTGATTCTTTCCAAAATTCTGTGGAAAAAATCGCATTTCATTTTTTCATGAGAAAGGCACAAAAAAGTAATTTTTTTCACATACCTAGTTTTGGAAAGAATGAGCTGTAACTTTTTTTCTAAAAGAGATAAAAGTTCGCGGTTTGCGGCATTCGATTCGCCGTGAAATTTTCTACAACTCTCATTATGGTCACTATGGCCTTAAAGCCCTTACTTTTCTCTCAAATTTGACTTTTTGGCGAAAAATACCACAAAAAATACGATTTTTTCACAAAATTTTGGAAAGAATGAGCTGTAACTTTTTTTCAAAAAGAGATGGAGGTCTGCGGTTTGCGGCATTGGATTCGTCGTAAAATTTTCTATAAGATTCGTCCAAAAAAATTTTTTTCAATTTTTTTTGTTATGCTCAGGCTTTTGCCCTTGAAAAATCAGTTTTTGCCCCCCTCCCCAGCAAACTTTGGTCAAAAAAAATATTTTCTCGTTCATTAGTTACATAAAAGTGACCCAAATTTCACAATGAGGTCCCAGAAACAAAAATCGTGTCGACCGGTGTTATCAAAAAACGTGTATTTCAGCACCTCAGAATCCGTTTATAAAATTTTCAAGGTCTTTTTGACCTTCGACTAAAACTGCGACCTTCAGGTGGTCATTTTATCAAAAAAAAAAAAAGAGACAAGGCTCCAAGAGAGCAAAACTATAAGGCTAAAAAATAAATGAAAATTTAAATGATCAAATAATTGAAATTCAAAATTTATGGGTTTCAATCGTTAAAATTTGATATTGTGGAAAGAGAAAGATGCAAAGTCATGCATTGGAATTTTAAACTGAATTGGAGTGAATCAATTGTAACAATTTCCTATAATAAAATTTTAGATACCTAATTAGGCAAAAATACAGTGTCCGGCGAATCCTGCAAGCAATGGAAATAATAGGAAGGGCTGCTGAATTTGAGATCTAAAAAAAAAACACATTGAAAAAGTTCTGCAATTCACTTGAAAATTTTGCATTTTTAAAACTCAAAATTCATTTTTTTATGATTTGTGACCCAAAGTAAAAAAATGTAACAATATTGAATATAGGACTTTTTAATACCTAGTAAATTAGAAATATTAAAATTTTAAAAGAAATCATCAAAAATTCCTTCACTCAATTTGAACTAAATTACCTCGGTTTCTTTCTTAGTGAATAATAATTGTAAATAATTCAAGAGTTTTGCGAATGTTGAATTGAAAAAAAAAAATGTAGGTATCTTGGATTGTTGGATTTTGACAAAAATTTATGAGATATTTCATTTTCAGTAAGAAACTTTCTTCAAAATGATTTATTTCAGTTCCCCTCCCCCCAATTTCACAAATAAAGAGAGCTGGATAACCTCAAAATAATTTTTTAAAAAAACATATTTTTTTAGAAGTGCTACCTACTGAGAACTTCGGTCGCCTATAGAAAGATGTTATTTGAATTTTTACATCTCCTAGAATCATTGACCTGAAAATTAGATGCCTCTTTTTTCCTTTTCCTGAGAAATTGATAAATTGAAATTGCAATTTTGAAAGTTTTCTCATTCTTACGAAATCCAAGATTTGTGAATCATTCAAACATCCAAGATTAGATAAATTTTCTTTCAATGTCATAGGATAATATTTAGGTGTCACAATGGGTACTAAAAGTAGGAAAAACGGAAAAAATAAGTACAATTTTTTTTGATTGAACCTAAAAGTACATAGGTAGTTGATAAAAAAATATACCAATTTTTGAAGGAAAAAATTGAGGACCTTTTAATCTGATTTTCTTGACAATTTTTTTATGCAAGTAAATTTGTTATGCTAGTTGAAAAAAATTGATTGAAATTAATGATAATGATGATACTCAAATTGAGTACTTTTTTGCTATATTTTGGTTTTTTGGTTTTTCTTTCTTTTAATCTTCGATTTTTCAAATTACGTTTAATAAATCTAACGAAACTCCTATTTTTTCAATGTTGTCTCGAGAATGAAAAATAAAATTACTTTGATCTTTTTTTTTTCAAGAAGGGTAGTACCTTACCTACTTATTGAATTCTGAAAAAAATCATTTTTATGATTTAGTGAACTGGCAGTGTTGCCAACTAAATTTTATTCAACAAAATGTTTATAACTTCAAGATGTTCATTGTGTAGCTTATCGAGTATATTTTTTTTTTAAAATTTTGTAGCAATGCTGCCTACTAAAATTCTGAATTTTTTCCATCATACAAACCTTTTTAGAGGGCTCGTACGTAAGAAGTAGAGAAATAGTGATGAATTTTTGATTTCTATGCCAACCTTGAGATGATCAAAATTATTTCGATTCATTTTTTTTTTAGAAAGGAAGAGAAAAACTGAGAATATCTCCAAGATCTTGCAGGTTCACAATCGTCGTACATTTCGATTCGAAAATTTGTTAAATCCTTAAATTTTGGACTGATTCTTTTGAACAAATATATTCACACCTTTACTCAGCGGAGAGAACATGTGGAAATGGACAGAACTTGCCCCGGCGCTTTCTCCCATCAATGTGATTTTATCAGGATCTCCTCCGAAATCAGCGATATTTTCTTTGATCCATTGTAAAGCTAAGACTTGGTCTTTTAGACCGAAATTTCCACTGATTATGTCGTTATTTAAGCCAAAGAAACCTGTAAAAATGATCAATGAATTAACGATTTTCCTACCAAAAAAAAAAAACAAACAAAAAATACGGTTGATTAGAAATTAATGAAGTCTATACCTAAGACACCTAATCTGTAATTAATCGTCACAACGATGACATCTTTATCCATAAAATATCCGGGATCATAAATTCCTCCAGTACCGAACAGGTATGATCCTCCGTGAATATACACGATTACCGGAGTTTTACACGAAGCTTTGAATAAATCCTGAAATGAAAGCGAAAAATTGTTATTGAAAAAGTAGTTGAAAAAATATTTTCAAAAAATAATTATGGTGGAAAAAAAAAAGTAATTTCATTCAATTTTTTTTGAAAAATTTGGTTTAATTTTTTTATTATTTTTCTGTAAAAAAAAAAAAAATGTCGTTTACTTACATTCGGTACGAATACGTTTAGGTACAGGCAGTCTTCTTGTTGTCTTGTTGAAGAACCCATATCAGGCTGGATACATTTTGGAGGAGGTTTAGTGGCGTCTATCACACCTGTCCACGACTTAGCTGCGACTGGAGCCTTCGAATGAATCGAATTTGGTCCCAGTTGAACTTCGAAGTCAAATTTACGAGATTTCACGATATAAAAATGTTATTACCTGGAGTCTCAGACTGCCTATGGGTGGTTCTGCATAAGGAATGGCGTAGAACTGTTGAAATAAACGTCCATTTTTCGACTTGCCAATGGTTCCGTTGATGGCTCCATTTTTCAAGTTCAATAATTCACCGTTCAATCGAGTAATGAAAATTGATAAAATTATGAACCAAACCGTCTTCAATATTTTTTCACTCACTGGCGACATTTCGAAAAAATTACCACTTGCCTGCTAACGGTAAATTTGTGGATTGATTCGCGATTTCGTCAACGAAATGAAAAAAAAACCAGATGGTTAAAAAGAAGTGTTACGAATACATAATAAGAGGTCATCGTGATAACTGCGCGTAATAATAATAATTATTAGTAAAAAAACGTTAATTATATTGGCGTGTAGGTATGTAATATACATTTTCCGTTCGAATAATCAAGAGGTGCGGAATTATACAGGGTTTTTTGTGTGTTCATTAAAAAATTGACACCGGATTATGTAGATAAGGAAAAAAATCTTCCTATGTGAAATATTTGTTTTTAAAGTGTGATTTAGTTTTTTTCAAAGACTGGCAAAATGTATTTACTCCAATCAAAAGATTACCACACATAGATAAACGACGAATCAAAAAATGATACCAAAAGGCAGACGTCAAAAATTTAAAGTTTTTCATTCAGTGGTTTAAAAATTTAGTATGTAGCAGTTCTGCCAACTGAAATTTTTTAGTACAAATGAAAGAATGTGAGGAAGCAGGAACTTTTTGAGTAATATTTCAAGGCTTCAGGATGAAGAATATGGGTTAAATCTGATGAAGCTAGGGAGGATAAAATTAATGTTGACCTAAAAATTTTTTAAAAACATGAAGTTAATTTTATTGGAAAAAATTCAAAGTTTTAAATTATTTGAAAAAAGGGTTGAGTTGGAATTTTTTTTTTGAAAAAATTGAAAATTTTTCGAAAGTAAAGTTTTAAAAGTTTGTTAGATAAGTATCAAAAATTTATCAGACTTCAAAATTTTCCCCATTTTTTTTTCAGCCGTATGAAAATTTCCACGAAAATATTTTATGATAACAAAAGGGTGGCAGAAGAAAATTGGTTTTCATTTGAAATTATTTCATGTTTCCAATTTGTAATGGTTAATTTATGAAATTGTCTTACAGGAAGGTATTCCAAATAAAAGTGAAATTCTGGCCCCGAACAAAAAAAAATTGAAAATACATCATAAGAGCACCCCATATCCAAGATTTCAAGTGCTGAAGAGCATTTCTCGAATTTTGGCAAATATTTGAAATTACAAATAGCTTTATAGACTACAAAATATCAAGAATTTGATCGAATCAACGAAAAAATTTGAAATTTGGTAGATATGTACCCTATTTTTGACCCACAAAAATCGATTGGAAGCGGTTTCGAGACTTTTCGGAGCCATCTGAAAATTTTGGAATTTTTCAGCTCTAAAGAAAAGCCCATAAAAACGATCCTCTAACATTTTCTGATTACTTTGACTCGCCTCCAAACTGCTTTCAATCGATTCAACATGAAATAAAAATTTGGTATCTACCATTTTTCAGCATCTTTCCTCGAGAAGTTTCGCATAAGACGTATTTTTACTCTTTTTTCAGAAAAATTTGTCATTCAAAAATGTAGATTTGAACTTCAAAGTTGCGAATTTCGAAAAAGCATTAATTGATCAATTAGGTCACCAATATTGATGATCCGCGATTATAGGTGATGAAGTTCATATGGACCGTTTTTATGGACTTTACTTCACGGCTGAAAAATTCCAAAATTTTCTGGTGGCTCCGAAACTTTTCGAAACCGCTTCCAATCGATTTGGGTGGTCAAAAATAGGTTGGGTATTGGTACCAAATTTCGGCTTTTTTCGCTGATTAAATCAAATTCTGATATTTTGCAGGCTAAAAAGTAATTTGAAATTTCAAAAATTCGCCAAAATTCGAGAAATTTACTTCAGCACTTGAAATTTTGGATATGGAGTGCTCATATTGTTCAATTTCATTTGAGGGGGGGGGGGGGGGCTCGAAGTTTTATTTTGAGTTAGAGTACCTCCCTAGTCAGACAATTAGATATTTTGATCGCAGGAAAAATTATTGTCTTTCTAATTAGTAAAATTTATTAGAGGACTTGGAGAATATCTCGGAAGAAATTTTTCATTTTTTTTTTACAGGGAAGAGATTGTTGAAGTAAGTTTGATTTTTTTTTAATTGTAAAAGTGGGAGCTCGTGAGTTGATACCCAGATTTTGAAAACAGTGCGAGTTGGTTCCCATTTTTTTTTAGGAGTATGTAGTATGTACGAATTGATAACCCCTTTTCTTCAAGGGTTTTTCCGAATTGATTCCCCCTTTTATTCAGGTGTACATACATTCCGAACCTCTTTCAGCTTGTAACGTTATCTAAAAGATACCATGAGGCCGTAGACTGTGTTACAATGTGTGTTTTTTGCCAATTTTTCATATTTTTTTTTAGAAATCTCTTTAAAATTTTCTGAAAGAGATGTTTCTCAAATCCTATCTCAAAATTTTCACAAATCTCGAATTTTCTCAATTTTAAAGTAATTCAAGATCTGTAAAACATTTAAAAAAAAAAACATGAAAAATTGATTTAAGAAATTGCAAAATTAAATTAAAGCCTCTATTTTTTCTAAATTTTTACGCTGTGGTTATTTTTAAAATTTTTTTGCCTCTTTTGGTTCCAAAACAGAGAAATTCTCTAAAAATTAGCAAAAATTCAAGACCATGCGAAACAAAATTACGTATACTTATCTTTAAAACACGAAATTCGTATGTGCCCTGTCTACTTACTTGAAAAGAAAGTGGGAATCAATTCATCTATACTTCGTCAAAAAAATACGAATCAATTCGTATATTCATTCCGAACAAAAAGGGAATCATTTCGTACATAATCAAAAAAAAAAAAAAAAAAGGGATCAATTCCCCTATATTTTTACACGGATTTTTCTTCCGAAACCAACTCATCTATAGCCGTAAAAATAGCATGAAAAAAAGAATTTTTATTTTCTGGTTTCAATACAACTGATCGGCAAATTTTTGGTTTTTAAAAAATACCTACGAATGCGAGGTTCCACAAACGTAATGCAAGTAGGTTTAAAACTTCGGAATTTTTGAAAATATCGAATCGACCTTCAGAAAACCGCTGCTGCGAGTACATTTAGACAACAGCTATTTATAATGAACCGAAATTACTGCGAGTTGTTTGAAAACTGGTCGTGTTGCCCGGATCGGTTGAAAAATACAATTATCATAAATAGATAACAACACGGGAAGAATAGTAAAGTCGAACTTACAAGTTTTATTTACTAATTTTTTATATAATCATCTTATACGAGCTGGTTTTATACGTAGATATGTATAAGTAGATGATTTTAAACAGTTGAAATTGGTGATTTGCGTGTGTTGTACGTTTTTTGAAGCATTTTTAATGATTGTTATTTGTATCAAGCTATGTGTTGGTTAATTGTTGCAATCGTACTTTTTATCTCACCTGGTTCGTTAACTAGAATATATACCTAGACCTACTAACTAGTGAAGTTCGTTAAACTACAAATGATATTATGTGAGTAAATGTCTATTTGTTTTTTCATTGTGCTTCGTTTCAGCTGAATCTTTGCTGATTGAAATCAAACAAGGTACCTTGAATGGTACACAATTGAAAGCTCGCGATGGTAAAATATTTAACGCGTTTTATGGAATACCTTTTGCCAAGCCTCCGATCGGGAAATTAAGATTCAAGGTATATTTTTGAGTTGAAGTCGTCGCATATACTCCTTTTATCTGCCCAATATGTACGTATTGTGTCAAAATTTTTCACGTAGAGGAGATTAATTTCAGTCTCCGGTTGCTGCTGGCCCGTGGAATGGAATTTTGGATGCTACTCGAGCCCCTGTAGGGTGTTTGGAATTATCTGACGATAAAAATGGAACGAAAGGTGGCGAAGATTGTCTCAATTTAAACGTTTGGACACCGTTGGTACGTTCAATTTGTCTCGTATCGGTTTCGATCGTTGGTGGGGGAGTTGATATGTTACAAAGCTATCCGTGGAAAAATAGGAGGAAACTGCTAATTTACAATCGTTCTTTTAAAAAAATCAACTCGATGAATTTATTGAAAATTTTCAGCCAAAATGTAAATTTTCCCGATTTTTTCAACCTAAAGTACAATGTTTGTCGGGTTTTCACCTTTTTTTTACGAAAATTATGGTCATCATTTTTGAAAAATATTAAACGTGAAACTTGTTTTTTTTTTTTTACTTTTAAATGAAATTTCGCTATTATTGAAAGGAGCCAAATTGCCCCCATTTGTACTTTTGATTTAATCTGGTCCTTTCATTGATAAGTTAAGAAATTGTGTATAATTTTAAACTTTTATCATCAATGAATTTTTTTCGAAATTTCATATTCAAATTTTCAAAGTTATTTCCATTTTTTTTACCACAAAAATACATATAGTGCTCCCATGCACAAACTAAAATTGCATTATTGAAAGGCAGACAAGGGGAAAAAACTGAAATTTTCTAAACGAGATGGATTGTTCCGACTTGAAAAATGATTTCTGTCGATTTTTCTTCAATTTAAGGTTACAATTTTTGAGAAATTCTCAATTAAAATCTAATTTTTCTTACCAAAACAAATCCAAACCCTAAAAAATAATTGTAAGAAGTCGAAGGAATTTAAAAATTTTAATTTTTCAGATATCATTCAAGGACCGGTAAAATTGAATACTCAAAATTTCAAATAAGCTCTTTCAGTTTTTTCCCTCCGCTTACCTCAAAACAAAAAATGAAGTAGTCTAATATTTCGGGTGGGGGGAAAGGGAGGGGGAAAAATTGAAAAATTTTGTGAGTAGATTTTTTCTGTGCAGTTTCAATTCCAAAGTACGAATATAATATACTTACTTCCCATTTTCTCTCTACTCAAAAAAAAATTTGCTATAAAAAGGTCGTCATTTTCAAGCTTAGCCAGGAGGTGTGCATCCTTTGTTTTGGAAACTTCATTTTTCATCATCATTTTTTTCCTGTTTAAATTTCATATTCAAATTTTCAAAAAATCTTTTGAATGTTTTTTCACGTTTGAAAATTGAAACAGAAGGGAGCGTGATTTTTGTTTGCCATCAATGGGGAAATTTACTTCGCCGACCTTATACTGATGAGAATTTCGTACCTATGTGACTTTTCTTCGCAGAAGGCGCAAAAAGGCGATAACCTATCGGTGCTGTTTTACATCTACGGTGGAATTTTCAAAACGAATTCGAATATGGATCATGGACCGCAGTACATGATGACCAGAAATTTTATCATAGTTATTGCCAATTACAGATCAGGTCCTTTAGGTAGGTAAACAGGTGAAAATAGGTTTTGTCGTAATTTTCAACATTGAATATTGTGATTTAAATTTTGATTCGTATCTGGCAGGATTTCTAAGCACAGGAGACACAGTGATTCCGGGTAATTTTGGCCTAAAAGATCAGTTGCTGGCGTTGAAATGGACTCGCGACAATATCCATTATTTTGGAGGGGATCCTAACAAAATAACTTTGGGTGGTCATAGCTCCGGAGCAGTTGGTGCACATTTGCATACCCTTTCGCCTGCCAGTAAAGGTAAAATTCAACCGAGTGACGGGATCTTTTGATTTCAATTCATTTATTATTTTGAACTTGGGATTTTGGATTTTGCCCAAAAAATTTTTTTAAATGATTTCCCATTGTAAAGAAAGAGGGATCATCGTTGTTTTGGTCAAACTTTTTCGGAGGCTCAAGGAGGTAGAGGTGCAATGAAGATTCTGATAGTGATCTGTTTTTAAAAATTTTTCAAAGTTTGAAGTAGAGTGTTTTTTTCATCAAAAAGCTCAATTTTCAGCGATACAACGAAGCTCGGGGATATAATTATAAAATGATCTAGCCGAATAAGTGATTGATTTGGCCCTCGATTCGATTTTTAATCTCCCCCTCTCCAATGGTGTCCCTTTATGGAGAAAATTTTTTGAAAATAATGCTGGAATATGGCTACGGCCCGGCCTCAAAAGGGGGGGAGGTCAAGAATGTTTTTAGAATTTTTTATAACAAGAGACATCATCTGAGGGAGGAGGGTTGATCGAAATCCGGAGTGAGGGCCAAATTCACTCTTTGTTTGGCCTGCCCTTTTGGAAAAAAAATCTGTGGAGAGATTTTCGTAATAGTATATTTTTGATTGAACAAGGTAATTTTTGTAATGAGATCTTGACTATTTGGCGATTGGCACAACGTACCAAAATTTTAGACTACATTCGCAAAAATTAAAAATTAACTTTCGACTTATCGTTTGTTACGTTTTTTAAAACTCAGAGTAAAAATATCAATTTAGTTTTTGAATTTCAACTCCCATCCGCCTCCGAAACTCCTACACGAGGCTTCGATTTCGAACCAGAAAATTGAAAAACTGAGGTGGAATTTGGTTTATAATTTTTTCGATGATCAAAAACTGAATTTTTTCGGACCCTCAGATCCTTCCTAGCCTTTTTCGCAAAAATATCTAGTGACAAATAATTTGTTACCTACGTTTTTTTTGGGTTGCTGAGTTCAAATGTGGACTCCTTTTTGTGGTACGATTTCATCTCGATCTTCCTCTCAAAAATTCATACAAAATTCAGCTCTTAAATTTTTTCAAATACAAGACGTCAAAAAATTGAAGATTCTACAGTCCAGAACTCTATGTATTATCAATTTTCCAAATTTTTTCTATAGCATTTTTCTAAATTAGGAAAAAAATTGAGTTTAAAAATTGGAAAAAAATCTAATTTGAGAAAATTTAGGAAATTTGACCTCGAAAATTTTTTGAAAAAGTAAAATTAAAACTTATGGGATACAAATTTTTAAAGGAATTATACAAATTAAAACGTAACCATGTTGAAAAAAATTGTTAAATTTTTTGAGAAAGTAATGAGAATTAGTGACAAAAAGTTTTAAATTTTTGAAAATGTTTGAAGCAAGTAAAAAAATCAAACACTCGAGAATATTACGATAATTTATTTATGCTAGAAAATTTCCAGAAATTGTAGAAAAAATGAAAAAAGTTAAGGTTAAAAAATTTCAGATAGGAAAAAAATTAAAACATTAAAGTTTTGAGAAAATTTCAACCAAAAACGAAATTTAGAAAATTATTTGTAGGTAATTAATTTTTCAAGCACCAGTAAAGAAGAAAATTTTATTGAAAACCGATTCGCGAGATTTTTTACCTACTTCCGATTTATTTTTCTGAATACTGAACTTGGAGCTTCGTAAGGAATTGTAACCTAAAAAAAAAGGATTTTATAATCTTTGGAATGAGAGAACCTCATCGTCAAGAAACGTCAAACAAAATCTACAAAATCGTAGTTCAAAAAATGAATTGTCTTTGAACGAGCCTTATCCCATTTAAAACTGAAATATGTGCTTAATACTTCATTACGAAATCCGTAGGACTTTTCCAGCAGGTAATTATTCAAAGTGGATCTTCATTTTGTTCTTTTGGTTATTGGGGGCCTGATGTGGCACGAGCCATTGCCAAAGAATTCGCTACAAGGGTCGGATGTCCAAGTGTTGCCTCTTCCTTTGAAATATACGACTGTCTTATGACCATAGATAAAGATCTTTTCGTTACCGTACCCGAAGAGATGTATGTGAGTGTGAACCTCCAAATTTTTAACGTTTTTCGAAAAAAAAAAAATCGTTGCTCAATTCAATTTTTGTTATTGGCGATAGGTTTGGAGCACATATCCAGATGCTCCCTTTAGACCTACCATCGAAAGCGTTCGTGTTGATGATGCATTTATCACAAATATACCGAGCCATTTACCGTATCATTCGCCCGAGTTACCTTTGGTAATCGGATTAACTACTGGAGAAAGTGCTGGAGAGATATCAGGTGATTGAAACGAATTATTTCCAATATTCAGATAAATGTACGTTCTTTTCAAAACGTTGAAGTTGAAATTTTCACGTTTTTTGGCAGTTTTATTGGCCAATAACAGTGAACTAGCGAATATTTTGGATAAATTTTATAAAACGTTGTTTCCCATCACGTTTCAATATTTGTGGAACACTAAGGCGAAAAATTTGAATTACATATCGGAGATTTCAAGAACCCATTATTTTGGCGATAAAAGTTTAAGCCAGGAGACTGCTGAGGAAATGGTTAAAGTGAGTTATTGATCCAATTTTGAGATATTTTCAGACCAAATTGCGTATACAATTAATTAATTCGTCGATTTTTATAGTTCTTTACTGATGGAAATTACGGATATTGCATGATGGATACGATTCGTTCCTATCCAGGGCCTAAATACGTGTATTGGTACGATTACAAGGCCAATTATTTGGCTCAAAACGAATTAGCTTACTACGATGGATTTTTAGGTGAGTTAGAAATCTTCTTTACAAGAAGAGCAAAAAAGTGTAAATTTCTCAGAGGGAAAAAATTCATTGTTAGAAAGATTACCTAATGTCCTCTGCGATTCAAGAAATAAAATTTTTTGAAATATGGAATGTGGAAAACATTGATCAAAAATGGTCTCGAATTCATTTTTCGTTTTTGAGAGATCCTAATTTGAAAAAAAAAATGTTCTCTTGTATTTTTCTACAAAGGTGTCTCCCATAGCGATGAGGTTAATTTACTATTCCTGACTGAAAAATCCGTCAATGTGCTGAATGATCGAGATATCATGTTCAGCAAAGAATTGGTCAAAAGATGGGTCAATTTTATCCAAACAAGGTATTAATTTAATGAATTTTTCAATTTCATCTATCAATATCGAAATGTCTGGCTTTAATCTATCTAAATAAGTAATTCGTATTATTTCGATAGCAATCCGAATTTTCCTGATAGAATAAATACAACAATTATGGATTATTGGGAACCAGTGGTCTCTCAAAGAATAGAGTATCTTTTGATTAATATCAATGGCACAATGGGAACGGATCTGTACAAAAATGCGTATCCGTTTTGGAAAAGTCTTCCCATTGGTAATAAATATTACAATTATGGACGATCTTGGCATTGATGCTGCAGTACTTTTGGTAAGTTTGAATTTTTATTGTTCGAGTATGTCTAATTTTTGTTCTTCCGTATTGAAGGAATAGGTGGAATTAACTTCTTTTCTCAGTTTTCCTATGTGTTGATCTTGGTGTGTGGTGTAATATCGTATTGTTGATCGAATGGTGTTCCAAAATATTGAAATTGTTTTGGTGCTGGAATGGCTTACTACGTGTTTGTAAATTGATAACTGAAAATTTTTCCCAGATTGCGGATTTTGAGACTGTTACCTATTTTCATAAAAGCGTTCACTTTTATTTTTTTTTTTGGAGAACGAATTGATTAATTAAAATGTTTTTTACGATTTGTTAAGTGAATTTTTATTTTGCCATCATTACGCTTGCTTTTGAATGTGCATCATTTTTTCATTTAAAACTTTCATTATTATTTGCGCTACAAATAATGACGCGTGGCTGAGAATTGATAAGGAACAGATACATCGATGAATTTAGAATGGATTGTTTTACAATTTTTTTTCCTTTTAGAAATTTAAAAATATACGACCCCGAAAGAAAGAGGATTCTTAGTGCCCTAACAATTTTTTTTAGGAAATGCAGCTCTATGTTCAAATTTATAGAGAAGGAGAAGAGATTTTTGGACAGTTAGGTACATGTTTTCTTCATCCAAGATCATACGTATGTATTAAGATTTGTTTTTGAAAACATTTGGTAAAAATTTCAACCCGCTGAATCAATTCCATATTTGAAAATTGAAAAAATATTTTTTGTTACAAAAATAGGGGAGGAGTCAAATTTCAAATATGTCATTTTTCCTATTGTTTTTTTTTCGAACCAATTGAAAATTGATTGATTAAATCAGTGATTTTTCACCGAAAGCTAGATGAAAAAATTATCAATTTTCAAACTAAAACGATCAAAATACCGTCAGAGCGAAGTGAAGGGAGAGCGAATTTCTTGAAAACTGTCGTTTATCAAAAGCAAAAAATGCAATTCTTAACGTTTTTGTAATAAAAAAATCTAGTCTTCGAGCTCGAGAGGGCGAAACCCCCCTGAGCCCCTCTCTTGAATGCGTCCAAGGGTCAAAAAGGTTGGAATTTTTATTAAATCTTATAAAAATTTAGGTATAACCATTGGGGTACGGTACTCCCTCAATCTAGGTAGTTGATCTTGATTGGCACACATAGTGTGGCGTAGGGTGGCACTTGTATACACGGACGAATTTTTTTTTCTAGTTTTCACTCGGGCCAAGGCTGAAATTTGTTAGACTACATCCCAGCATTATGTAAAAAAAATTTCAGCTCAATTCGTCAACGTTAACACGTGCCCCACCCCCCTCGAAGTTTGAAATAATACACTGGCCCGTGCTATCAGCGTTACGTCCACGACGCACCGTGAGGATTCGCGTTAAGCGGGCGACACAGATTCTTTAGTGAAGCCGGGAAAAGAACAGTATGAATTACGTAAAATGATTGTTGGCGGGTTACTGAGTGGAGGGGGGAAGAGTCAGTATTAAAACAACTTCAAAATGTGACCCTGCCGTAAAGAAGGGACCTTACTGTGTAAAAAAATCGAGGTTTTTATTTTTATGTGTTTGGTTCAGATTCGGTGCCATTTAGATAAAAAACGTGAAAAATGAGATACTTATCGATTTTTTTACACTAGGTCCCTTCTTTATGGTAGGGTCACAAATGCAGATTAAAACAATACCTATTTTTTAAATAATTTTAATCAACATTAAGATGGACAAAAATTGAAGTTTACGGCTCACAAGGGAGGTATACCAACTTGAAAGTAAAATTTTGAGTCCAAACAAAAGTTTAATCGAAAGTATATCATGAGAGGACTCTGTAACCAAAACTTCATGTGCGAAAGCGCGCATTTTCGAATTTTGGCGAATTTTTAAATTTTGAAATACCTAATAGCCTGAAAAATACCAAATTTTGATCTAATCAAAAAACGAGTTGAAATTTTGGATATACCCTATTTTCGACCCGCTGAATCGATTGAAAGCGGTTTCAAGATGTTTCAGAGCCACCAGAAAATTTTGGAATTTTCTAGCGTTGGAGAAACACCCATAAAAATGGTCCATTTGCACTTCAGCACCTATAATTGCGAATTGCCCTTATTGGCAACTATTTATTCACTTAGAGCGCAAGTTTCCAAAATTCGTAACTTCCAGTTCTTATTTGCATTTTTCGAGAGAACATTTTCCAGATTTGAAAAATTCAAAAGTATGCCCAATTCCCCAAGATACACGTTACGCGCTAAAACGCTGAAATTTGGTAGATACCCAATTTTCAACCTTCCAAAATTTTCTGGTGGCTCTGAAACGTCTCAAAATCGCTTCCAATCGATTTGGCAGATCGAAAATAGAATATAACATATTTCAACTCTGTTTGTTGATTATAACTTGATTAGATCAAATTTTGGTATTTTTCAGACTATAAGGTTAAGGTATTTCGAAAATTGAAAAATTCGCCAAAATTCGAAAAATACACTTTAGCACATGAAATTTTTTTTACAGGGTCTTCTCACGATGTACTTTCGATTATTTTTTGTTTGGGCTCAAAATTTTACTATGAGTTGGGATACCTCCCCTGTGAGCCGTAAACTTCATTTTTTACCCATTTTAATGTTTATTAAAATTATTTTGAAAATATTGTTTTAATCGGTATTTTAAATTTGTTTTAGTGCTGACTCTTCCCCCTCCACCCAGTAACCCACTAACAATCAATTTACGTAATTCATACTGTTCTTTTCCCGGCTTCGCTAAAGAATCTGTGTCGCCCGCTTAACGCGAATCCTCACGGCGCGTCGTGGACGTAACGCTGATAGCACGGGCCAGTGTATTATTTCAAACTTCGAGGGGGGTGGGGCACGTGTTAACGTTGACGAATTGAGCTGAAATTTTTTTTACATAATGCTGGGATGTAATCTAACAAATTTCAGCCTTGGCCGGATAGAAATTCAAAAGTTGAAAAATAAGTGCCACCCTAGTGTGGCGTTATTATAACGTTATTTTGTTATAACGTTATTATAACATGTAAACTGGGTGAGATCATACAGGATCCAGATACTTATCCTATCTTTTGAAAAATCTTTTTACAGCCATCCTTTCAAATTCAAAACCACTGGTGACGCTATAATTTTGATTTGCGGAAGTGATTCATTTTCATGATATTCCAGAACTCTATAGTAGCGTTATTACAAAATAACGTTATAACAGAATAACGTTGAAAAATAACGTTTCAATAACGTTATGAAAAATAACGTTATAATAACGTTATGAGAAATGACCGTATAATAACGTTATAGAAGTAACCGTATAATAACGTTATAGAAATAATGTTATAATGATGCTATAAAAAATAACGTTATATAACGTTATAAAAATAACGTTATATAAACGTTATGAAAAATAGCGTTATAATAATATCGTTACAATAACGTTACAAAAACAACATTATAATAACGTTATGAAAAATAACGTTATAAAAAAAGTTATAAAAATGACGTTAAAAAATAACGTTAAAATAACGTTATGAAAAATTACCTTATAATAACATTATAAAAATAACGTTATAATAACGTTGTAAAAAAACGTATAAAAAATAACGTTATAAAAAAACGTTATGAAAAAAACGTTATAATAACGTTATGAAAAAACGTTATAATAACGTTATGAAAAAACGTTATAATAACGTTATAAAAATAACGTTATAATAACGTTATGAAAAATAACGTTATCAGAAAAACGTAATGAAAAATAACGTTAAAGAAATAACGTTATAATAACGTTATGAAAAATAACCTTATAATGATGTTATAAAAATAATAATGTTATGAAAAATAACGTTATAATGACGTTATGAAAAATAACGTTGTGATAACGTTATGAAAAATAACGTTATAATAACGTTATAAGAAATAACGTTATGATGACGTGATGAAGAATAACGTAGGAAATAACGTTATGAAAAATAACGTTATGATAACGTTATGAAAAATAACCTTATAATGATGTTATAAAAATAATAATGTTATGAAAAATAACGTTATGACGTTATGAAAAATGACGTTATAATAACGTTATGAGAAATAACGTTATAATAACGTTGTAAAAAAACGTATAAAAAAACGTTATAAAAAAACGTTATAATAACGTTACAAAAAACGTTATAATAACGTTATAAAAAACGTTATAATAACGTTGAAAAAACGTTATAATAACGTTATAAAAAACGTTATAATAACGTTATAAAAAACGTTATAATAACGTTATAAAAAACGTTATAATAACGTTATGAAAAATAACGTTATGAGAGAAACGTCATGAAAAATAACGTTAAAAAATAACGTTATAATAACGTTATGAAAAATAACGTTATAATAACGTTATAAAAAAATAACGTTATAATAACGTTATGAAAAATAACGTTACAATGACGTTATGAAAAATAACGTTATGATAACGTTATGAAAAATAACGTTACAATAACGTTATGAAAAATGACGTTATAATAACGTTATGAAAAATAACGTTATAATAATGTTATGAAAAATAACGTTATAATAACGTTATGAAAAATAACGTTATAATAACGTTATGAAAAATAACCTTATAATGATCAGGGCTGCGAGAACGGGAACGGAACGGAACGGAATAACGGAACGGAACGGATAAAATTGCCTTTTTAGAACGGAACGGAACGGTAACGGAACGGAAAAAATATTTTTGGAACGGAACGGTAACGGTAACGGAACGGAAAAAATATTTTTGGAACGGAACGAAACGGTAACGGAACGGAAAAATTATTTTTGGAACGGAACAGAACGGTAACGGAACGGAACGTGATCCGTTCTCGCAACCCTGCTTGGACAAGACAGATTTAATATTAATAATAATAAATCTTCAATCATATATTTTTGGCGAAAATTGACAATTATCCATCAATTATCATGAAAACAGAAATTTGGCGCCGGAAAAGGACACTGGAACTGCCGAAACCAGGATTGCAAGAACGGGAACGGAACGGAATAACGGAACGGAACGGATAAAATTGCCATTTTAGAACGGAACGGAACGGTAACGGAACGGAAAAATTATTTTTAGAACGGAACGGAACGATAACGGAACGGAAAAATTATTTTTGGAACGGAACGGTAACGGTAACGGAACGGAAAAAATATTTTTGGAACGGAACGGAACGATAACGGAACGGAAAAATTATTTTTTAGAACGGAACGGAACGGTAACGGAACGGAACGCGATCCGTTCTCGCAGCCCTGATAATGATGTTACAAAAATAAGAATGTTATGAAAAATAACGTTATAATAACGTTGTAAAAAACGTATAAAAAATAACGTTATAAAAAACGTTATAATAACGTTATGAAAAATTACGTTATAAGAAAAACGTCATGAAAAATAACGTTAAAAAAATAACGTCATAATAACGTTATGAAAAATAACGTCATAATAACGTTATGAAAAATAACGTCATAATAACGTTATGAAAAATAACGTCATAATAACGTTATGAAAAATAACGTTATAATAACGTTATGAAAATAACGTTATAATAACGTTATGAAAATAACGTTATAATAACGTTATGAAAATAACGTTATGATAACGTTATGAAAATAACGTTATAATAACGTTGTAAAAAAATGTATAAAAAATAACGTTATGAAAAAACGTTATAATAACGTTAACGTTATGAAAAATAACGTTATGAGAAATAACGTTATAATAACGTTATGAAAAATAACGTTATAATAACGTTATGAAAAATAACGTTACAATAACGTTATGAAAAATAACGTTACAATAACGTTATAAAAATAACGTTACAATAACGTTATAAAAAATAACGTTATGTTATTGTTATGAAAAATAACGTTATAAAAAATAACGTTATAAAAACGTTATGAAAAATGACGTTATAATAACGGTATGAAAAATAACGTTATAATAACGTTATGAAAAATAACGTTATAATAACGTTATGAAAAATAACCTTATAATGATGTTACAAAAATAAGAATGTTATGAAAAATAACGTTATAATAACGTTGTAAAAAACGTATAAAAAATAACGTTATAAAAAAACGTTATAATAACGTTATGAAAAATTACGTTATAAGAAAAACGTCATGAAAAATAACGTTATGAAAAATAACGTCATAATAACGTTATGAAAAATAACGTCATAATAACGTTATGAAAAATAACGTCATAATAACGTTATGAAAAATAACGTCATAATAACGTTATGAAAAATAACGTCATAATAACGTTATGAAAAATAACGTCATAATAACGTTATGAAAAATAACGTTATAATAACGTTATGAAAAAAACGTTATAATAACGTTATGATAACGTTATGAAAATAACGTTATAATAACGTTGAAAAAAATGTATAAAAAATAACGTTATGAAAAAACGTTATAATAACGTTAACGTTATGAAAAATAACGTTATGAGAAATAACGTTACAGTAACGTTATGAAAGATAACGTTATAAAACCGTTATGAAAAATAACGTTATAATAACGTTATGAAAAATAACGTTATAATAACGTTATGAAAAATAACGTTATAATAACGTTATGAAAAATAACGTTACAATAACGTTATGAAAAATAACGTTACAATAACGTTATGAAAAATAACGTTACAATAACGTTATGAAAAATAACGTTATGTTATTGTTATGAAAAATAACGTTATAAAAAATAACGTTATAAAAAATAACGTTATAAAAACGTTATGAAAAATGACGTTATAATAACGGTATGAAAAATAACGTTATAATAACGGTATGAAAAATAACGTTATATCAACGTTATGAAAAATAACGGTATAATAACGTTATGAAAAATAGCGTTATTTCTTATAACGTTATTTTTCATAACGTTATTTTTTATAACGTTATAATAACGTTTTTTATAACGTTATTTTAACGTTATTTTTCATAACGTTGTTATAACTTAATTTTTCATAACGTTTTTTTATAACGTTATTATAACGGATCCTGTAAAGAGGGGTGATTTGTGATTCATAGACTAGAGTAACAGTGTGGTGGTGATAGTTCAATTAGTTTCCGCTAGGGCTCACAATGCAGTTAGTAGAGGGAGTAGTAGTGCTAGAAACTGGTTATTACAGAACATTGATTTTATATATTACATGGATAGCCAGTTGCTGTGTAAAACGAAGTGTTTTTTGAGGCGGAAAAAAGAAAAGATCAAAATTTTGTGCGCATGCTTGAAAATCTTTGAAAATTTACTGTTTTGGGTACAAAATTCTCGTCATTTGATTGGATAATTGGGCTTGGAATGGGACATATTAGTGGCTGGAAAATTTTTTGTTTACTCACAGTGTAAAAATTTTAAAATTCTAAATGATTGAAAATGTTCAAATTTGCGATTTATCAGTAAGTTTTGATTGAAGTTTCATTTATTCAAAGTGAGGTGGTGGTAAAAATACAAAAATCAGTCTAATTGCATAGTTTTTGGGATTCTTTTGTAAGTAATTAATCAACTATGTGACTTCAACTCATCTTCAACTTCAATTCAAACACAATGTCAACGATTCACGCATGCGCTTCGCAATTCGGTCTTTTCTTTTTTCCTCTTCAAAACACCTGATATGAACTAGCATTCCATGTAATATATAAATTCAATGTTACAGAAGAGCCCTTGTGTAGTTCAGTATGCATCTGTATCTGTAAGCGTAGGCATATGGGTGGTCTGTGTAGGTGCGCGGGTGCGTGACTGCGTGCAGCATTGTGTATGCTATTCTATTTTTATGTGTGTGACAATGTGTGAGCTATGTGATCGCGGTTTTTTTTTGGTAATGTTTATATTTATTCTAATATGATCGCGTTTTTTTTTCTGGTAATGTTTACTTATTAGACTGTGATCGCGTTTTTTTTTTTTCCTGGTAATGTTTACTTATTCTAAAACTGGTTCTGTGCGTTTAATGTTGTGATTGATATAATTCAAACTGAAAATCTCGCGAACAGCTAATTGGCTTCCAGAGTGAATTGGGTGAGTGATTTAATTACCTACTATCTATTCATTAGCTAGGTACTTCCAAGTGTTTTAAAACCGCGAGATTTTTCACTTTTAGAATCCAGTTTAATTGTTTTGTGTTAACATTTCTTTGATTTCATTCATTAGTTTAAACTTTTTCTGGCCTTGAAATTGGAATTTTTTTTTCTTTGCATTATTCTGCCGTACGATTGAAAATGGTTTCTGAATTTAGTTTTGTGTATCTATTTTTACAATTCTCGCGAGTTTTTTAAAATTTAATTGGATCTTAGAACTTTTACAGCTAGTTTGATTTCATTTTTTCTTCTCTTTTTTTAAAAGTATGTCTTCTGTTGATATTTATAATTTTTTGAGACCAAATTTACTTACTAATCATGCTGGGGGAATAGAATTAAGAATATACGTTAGCATATGTGACGCGCCATGAGAAACCGATCCTTAAGGGGAAAAATGAAATTTCGCGAAAAACGCCAAAATATCAACTTTTTAACCAATTTTTGCGTTTTTCTCAACATTTTATGTTTCACCTTAAGGGTCGGTTTCTCATGGCGCGTCACATATATGGGAGAAATTAGGTTTTCGGAATTTTCGAAGAAAACAGTGGGTTTTTGTGAAATTTAACCACAGTAAGAATTAAAGATATAAAATTCCCTGTAGATTGGTACCGAAAAGTTTGCATTTTGTCCAATAATAACTATTTTATGAGCATGTTCTTTTTATTCACTTTTAGCATTTAATTTAAATATTTATGTAAATTTTGAATTAAAATTATTCAAAATCTAGATTAACAACATGTATAATTTTTTTTCAAGCAAATTTTAGAGAATTTTATCGTCTTATCAAAAGTTATTAATAGGTATTAATAATTTGACAACTCTAGCTGATCCATTATTTTTAAAAATGGTGATAACATTTCAACACATTGTAATCCACAATTTTCATTCATAAAAAATACATGCTGTCAATCTAGATTTTGAGTAATTTCAACTCAGAGTTTATGCATGAGTGATTAGAAAGAAAATGCTCATAAAAATAGTCATTATAGGACAAAATGCAAACTTTTCTATACCAATCACCGAGGATTTTAATATCTTTAATTTTTATCATAGTTGAATTTCACACAAGACCCACATTTTTCTTTAAAAATCCGGAAAATCTAATTTTTTTCAAACCTCATTGCATAATATACTATTACCCCGTCCCCCCAGTTTTCAAATTGACGGTAGTGCTGGAGTGAGCGCAAAATCGTTAATTTGCTTTTAAATTTTTTCTACACTAGAGCAATTCGCGGCTCAATTTTTGAATTTTTTCATGATTTGTCGCCTATTCTAAAATTTTGACTGAATTTTTGAAACATTTGAATTTTCTTTGATCCAATTTTTCAATGTTTCAATTGTTTTACCTTCGTTTTTTTAAGGGTTTCTTTTCCTTTGGTTTGATTTAGTATCTTCTGTTCATAATAAAACTGAGAAGTGGATATTACCTCCCAATTTTTTTTCAGCTGCTTTCTACTTTAATTTGTTTTAATTTTCTTAGGAGCAGTAGGATTATTTGAATAATCTTTGTAACAATTATCCAATGTACAGTAGTACAGTACCGATATGAAAGGAATTTATTTTCGATTTTAAATTCATTCTTTTGAGTATAGTAGGTTCTAATTATTCTGTTTGAATTCGATTACATTCATTTCAGTGGTTCAGTTCTATTTCTTAATGTATGTGATTCTGTCAGAAGGGTCCATGTGTTAAAAAGTTGAATGTTTTTGTGTTTGGCCCAAATTTAGTGTAGTTTGGACCAAAAATTTGAACAATGAAAACGAATTTCTCAACTCAAGGACCCTTTTTTCTGACAGGATCACGTAATAGTGATATATTTAGATTAAACTTCATTCTCAGTTTCACCTCAATTATTTAAATAAGGTAACATACCAGTTTTGGATCACTTTTTCTTAAATTCATGCCCTGACGTTATTTATGAACCAATTTTGGTGATTTTGTTTTAAAAATAAACGTTGACTTCTCTTCTACAAACTAGCGCGGTTGAATTTCGAAAAAAACGATTTCAAGCAGGCTTGAAGGGACCCAGAAAAATACGCCTTTTTAGGGGGTTCTACCAATTACGGATCATCAAATAAAATTTAAGTTATGCAATTTTTTTTCACTCTGACTGTATTTTTAACATTACAAAGATGGCCTTCAAAGATTTTCATCAAAAAATTGTTAAAAAACCGAAGTTGAAAAACTACCAATTGTGGATCGATCCGTAATTGGTAGGAAAATTTTTGATCCGCAATTGAAAATTGAAAATTTTTCTACCAATTATGGATCAAACCAATTACGGATCACTTTCACTTTGGAATTTCATTGCGCGGATTTAATAATGTTAATTACCCAATATATAAAAACACGACGAAAATCTCGGAACAGACAATTTTGGTGAAAAAATCCAACTTTTTTGGTGCCAATTTACGTTTTCTTCGATGCTTGGCAAATGACACTCAAAATTCGCAAAACGGGTTGATCACGCGAAAAATGTGTCGATAGTACTTCCCTGAACATGAAATAATCAGCAACCGCATCAAAAACTAAATATCAATAACTCTAATTACACTTTTTAACAATCGCCATTGCAAAAAATACGAAATTTCAACTAAAAATGTGACTCACTTTTTTCAAATGAATCTACAAGCGGTTTGATAACACGAAAAATGCGAAGTTTACATATTTTCTGAAAGGTAAGACTTCAGACTACACGATTATGTTGGTATCAATCCTTGGTGACCATTTTGGAACGACGTAGAGCGCCTCAAAAAAATGATCCGTAATTGGTAGCCTGATCCAAAACTGGTATGTTACCTTATTTTTTCCTGAGTAAATTTTTAGTGAAGTTTTGACGAAGAATATCTATACCTACCCTTTTCACTTTCCGGTTAATGTTTTGAATGGATTTTAATTCTATTTTTATTCGATGAAATTGATGATTCACTTTCATTTCTCAAGATATTTGTTTATAATTTCAATTTCATTTCATTACCAACAGTCATTTCTATTGATGTTTCAGTTCCTGTTTCTCGTTTTTTTTTTCAAATTTGCTCACCTTGTTTATCATTCTTTAATTTCCTTTCGTTTATTTATTCTAATGTTCAACTTTTGTTCTTTTTTCAAATCCTAATTAATTTCGATTTTGATTTCTTCTGCTTTCCTTCATTTTTGTTTGAAGTCTGATGGTTTCGATGTACGTTTCGATTTTGGATTCATTTTGTTGAAAGAAAATTACTTATTTACTTTCATTTTTTTCTCAACTTCAAACGATCAGTTTTACTTTTCTTTGTGTTTTCCTCCAAATCTTGGTGGTTCCTGTATGTACCTATTTTATATTCAAATGATATTGAATTATTGTAAAATCACATGTTTCCTATTCTCGTTTCTCAACATTTTTTTATTTACATTAAACACAGTTTTTATTTTACATACATTTTTAGTGGAGGAAATTCGTTTTTCATTCTAAAATTACCTACCCGCTCGAAATTTCGATATCTAGAGTTCGTTTTCATTTAAAATTGTGATTTTTCGATTTTTTTTTTGTTTTTTTGTTTTTTGATGAATTTTTTGAAGTTGATTTTAATTTCAATTTTGCCTCATAAATTTTAATTTTGCATTTTGTTTTGATTGGGTAAGTATTTCAACTTTGTTTTCATTCGGTGGCTTTTTCATTTTTATTTTTTCTTAATTTATCTGTTTTGTTCATCAATTCACCATTGTTTCAATTTTACTTTTCATTTATTAGAGTCAATCTGGTTTTTTTGTTACTTACTTTTGGTTTTTTTTTTTTATGTATTAGTTTCAATTTAATTTTCAAATTATTACTTTTCCTTTTTCAAATGTTTCTAAATCTAGCTGTGAAATTGTATTTCAAGCTGTTTTGAATTTATAGGTGCTGGGTAGGTACTCCGTTTTGATTTTGAAATGAATCACGATTTTCTTGATCTTTTTTTTCGAAAACTGGTCTTTTTTATGGTTTTTAAAAATTGATTTCGCTATTTTGTTTATTTTTTCTCAATTTTCTTACTTTCTCAACCATTTACTTTCGCTTTTATTCGTTTTTTATTCCTTTTTGGTAAGTAGGTACTTACTATCAATATTTTTCTATTTTCGCCTTCATTTCTTCAAGTTTTACTTGCTTTAATTTTGCTTTTATTTGATTTTTTTGTGTTTTCTCTTAACTTGCATATCATGACATGTTCTTTCTCTTTTGATTTCATTCGTCTCTCCCTCACTTCATTACAATTTTCAATTTTTTAAAACAAGTTTCGTGTCTATTCCATCAATTTTCTTCCTTTTCAATTACCTATTTTATAGGTTTTTTCTTTTGCTTTCAATTTTTTTTAAATTCCATTTTCAACAATTTTTCTGTGAAAAATTATAAATTTGTTGTTCAATTTCAATTTCAGATGTAGGTATTTTTATTGAAGGAAAATTTTATTCAATGTTTGAATGGGATACTTGAGCTTATTTAAAACGTTTTTATTGCAATCTCTTTTTCTTTTTCGATTATTTTGATCTAGTTTCAAGTGTTTTTTCAATATTGCTTTGATTTTTTCCTCTTGCTTTTTTCAATTTGTCTGCTCTTTTTTTATAATTTGGTTTTATAATTTTCCATTGTTTCAGAGACAATCCAATGCGTATCTGCAGAGCATATGATGCAAGATGATCGATGAACGTATTGAATACCCCTACCCATTATGGCATGATTCAGTTTTATTTAGCTAAGGATTTTCAATTTTCGACGAAATGAGTAAGATTTTAAAACTTTTGTGGTAAATTTCTTTTCTCATTTTCATTTCTGGCCAGGCTGATTGAAATTAGTCTTTGTATTACATGTTTCCATGAAAATTTGTATTTGAGAGTTTGAGGCTTCCTCAAATTTTCTGAGTCTCAATTTTTTTCCACATAAGTATAGTGTATTTCAAATTGGGTGATGCAGAACTATGGGAAAATTTCTATTGAGGACGATGAGGTGGCTCATATATTTCCATAACATTTTGAACTTTTCAGAATTATTACTTGAGAGTAAAATTCTTATAATTTAAATTTCAGTTAAATTCTGATCTGATGTTGATAGGTATACTCAATTTAATTTTTAGGTAATTCCAAAATTTAATTTTTAAACGAATCGTGATCCTGGACAGTTTTTTTCAATTTCATTTTTATTCGGTCGAGTTTCGTTTTCACAAAATTTTACTTAATTTCAGTCTAGTTTTGCTTTCATTTGGTAAAATTTTTCAGTTACTTGCTTGTTTAATTTCGTTCTTTTTTTAAATGGAAATCGAATCACCTATTTTAATTTTACTTTCACGTTCAAAATATCCTTTTTTCAATTTTTATTTTACGAATCAAACTTTGGAAAGAAATTTTTGTAAATTTTTGTTCCTTCTTCCATTTTTTAAATTTAAAAAAAAAAGATTCCATTGTTTTATGTACTTTTTTGTACATTTATAAGGGTCTTTGTATTTCAGAAGCTGCGGAGTGTTCACTTTTCGAGCTGTGACCATTTTTCGTTCTATGAGACTTTTTTATCGAGATAAGTTAGTGATATTCTCATCAAAATGCTTACTTGATTTTAATCAGTCTTTCGTGTACTTTTTTTAAAATCAAATTGGTGTTTTTACGTAAATTAATTTTTTGTTTTTGTTTTTCAGTATTTATCATTGAAAATATGTACTTACGTATCTGTGCATTTCAAGGTTCCAGTTTTTAGGATCCAGTAAATCGACTAAGGGGAACATTTTGATTCGATGTATACCTAGGTACATATAATACATACCATAAGTAAACTACACACTATGTCTATGCTTTAATGCTAGATTTTTATTTAATTTACTTTTGAAAATTAAACCTTCCCTTTTTTTATTTCAGATACAATGGAATATCTTCATCTCTGCAGAATAATGGCTCCGGTTATTAATTTTCGGCGCGTTTGTCAATTAGATTGAGATTTTCTTATCAGAACGGGGTAAGTTTTTTTTCGTTAAGTCATTTGCAAAGTTACATAGCTCAGCTGTGATTTACTTTTTACTATAAAAAAACCTTTCCTGCTTTTCATCATTGTTTAATTTTTAATAAGTACCTAGTGAAGAGTGTTGGTTAATTAATGTTTTGGTTTCAGATTTTGTGGATCCAGTTTCTCGGGGAATGCTGCTGTCTTTCTGTATCATTGGATTTATTTAGTGGATCAACTGCATCAATGTTTAGGAATTGAAATTCAGGTATCGGATTTAGTCTCAAATTTAAACCATGCAGTAAAAGATGGACAATTTTGGTAAATACCTATTATTTAGTTAATTTTTTTTGATCGCTCTATTCAATTTTTCAAGTTTTAGTTGTTTTTTTGAAAAAAAATCAGTAATTTTTGATTTATTTTATTTTTTCAAGTGATAATTGTTTTAGTTTCAGATTTTTTGAATTTAGTTTCTCGGAGAATATTTGTCATCCCGTACCTTTGGATGATTGGATCAGCTGCATGCATTTTTGGAAAATGAATATCTAGTATCGAATTCGGATTCTCATTTAAACCATGCAATAAGATGTGATTTTGATACTTTTTCAATTTTGGAAAATTTCCAATTGCAGGTCTGTGTATTTTATAGATTTTCAGTTAGTTTTTTATTTTTTATTATTTTTTCAGATCGTTTTCGATCTATTTTATTTTATTTTATTGTTTTTAGACCCGATTGTGATTGAAGAATTTAGAAACACCCTGAGACGAACATGTTTTCACTGTTTGGACTACAAGATTCGAGATTGAAGGTAAGCGTTTTATTTACTCATTTTATGAGATTATTCAATACGACTTCTCTAACTTCTTAGGAATGAAAATTTTCATATAGGTATTTTTTATTCCATTATTTTAAGACTAACATTTAAAATCAAGTATTTGTCGTTGATTTTAAAATCATTTCAGATTCGGAAATTATTGTGAAATCCAAAAGCAATAGTATATTATGCAATGAGGGAGATAAAGTGATTTTCGACGAATTTTGAGGTTTATTGCCCGAGCGAAGCGAGGGAAATAATTCAAAATCGTCGAAAATCATTTATCTCCCGAGTTCGCATACGATATTTTTTGTTGTAGTGTGAGTAAAAGGCGAGTTTGAGCACTCGAGCGATTCGCGAGTGTGAGTAAAAGTGCACTTTTACTCACACTACAATGAAAAAGTATTTTGAGTGTTTAGAATTTCGTCTTCGTTGAAAATTCCATTATGAATAAGCGAGAAAGTAAAATTATTATTCAATTTTTATTTACGTCGCGTCACTGGATAGTTCTTTGATGGTACTGATTGTTATTATCTTTTCTTTTGAAAATAGGTTTCGGTCCATTCTTTATTGATTTTTTCCTTATAGCGGGAGCAAAGTGCTATTTTGCTCCCTCTGGCGGAACGCTCGAGTGTTCAAATTTGCGCTTTTCTTCCGCTATAAGAAAAAATTTCGTTCAGAACTCGAAGAAAAAACAATTTTTGCTCCCTTGTTGTGAAAAATACTATTTCAATACTAATTATTAATTCATTTTTTTTCAAATTTATTCAGGATTTCGGATGTCCCAGATTATAAACTCGTGAAACGTTAAGCCAGGTTAAGTTGTTTTTGATTAAATTAATCAGTTTTTTCAATTATTATTCGAACTGTTTCCGAATAGAAATGAAAAGGTAATCGAGATTTTTTTTAGATAGAAAAACATACTGAGCAAAGTATCATCCGAATTGTTTCAATTTTTGTTCATAGATAACAAAAAATGCTTTAATTTTTTCATTTTTTTAATTAATGTGAATAATACCTAATTAATTTAAACGATTTTTCGATCCCAATTCTTTCAATTTTTTCCCCCATTCAAGTTCGGCCCATCGAACTCGTAAAATTTTAATCGCTATTGAAATGGGTTCTCTTGAGTTGCTTTTCCCCTCAATTCTTCAAACTAATTTTTTGTCAGAATTTTAAAAAGCTTCATTTTTTTTGATTTTTTGAATCAGAGCTAATAAAATTTGAATCAGAGCTAATAAAACTTACTTTTTTTGATTTTTTTCTAATGCTAATGAAATTTTCTTCTTTTTTTCAGAAATATGCATCAAATTGAGCAGAGGATTTTTTTACTTTGGTAAGTAATTTTTATACAATGTACTTACTTACTTGTTTGTGTTCATTTTTAATTTCTTTTCTGGAAATTAATTTCTTTGCATTTTTAGTGATTTTTCAATACTAACCCATTCTATTTTTATCCAGATTCAATCTTGATTCATTCAATCATACAGAACGAAGTGGTGACCTGTGAATCTTGGTTGACAGATTTATTCAAGTTTGGTAAGTTGTTGTTTTTTCTTAATTTTTTAGGTTGCTGAATCATACTCGAATAACCAAGTAATACTTCGATTTAATCTTTTTTCAGGTAAAGGAACATCAAATTAAGCAGAGATGAAGATTCACCCAGGATTCTGACGTACTTCAATTCATATTTGAAAAAAAATCATCGTTGGACTTGCTTCTTACTACGTGGTAGAAAATTCTGTTCAAATTCTTGAGGTAATTTTGTTTAAAATTAGTTTTGCTGTGAATTTATCTGAATTTTTTCTAATTTACTTTTTTTTAGATTTTCAAGGTAAAATGTTAGATTTGAAATAACTTTGATTTATCTACTTATTTCGAATTTTCAAGAATAAGTAGCTAGGAAAGACTTCGGTGCTGTTTTTAAAAGGACAACTCTTCAGATTTCAGGTGCTCGGGTAGTCGGACCTCAACTCGTCGATGTGAAGAGGTCTACGTTAAGAAAGCTTGTTTTGGTAAGTATTTTACCTAATTATTTTAATGTTAATTTAAAAACTGTTTTTGATTGGAATTTTAATTCCTTTTTTTTTTGTCTATTTTGATAAATATTTCAAAATATTGACCAAATTTGAATCGGGTCACGCCAATTTGGTATTGGCGACTTTTTTCTGCTTGCGAAGTCAGTCTTCTTTCGACTCTTGCGAAGAGAGGATGTTTTTTTCTCATTATGTGAAAGATTGATTCGTGAAATGTAATGCATTTTTGTTGAGTGAAAATATTTTCCATTTTTTGAAATAATTAAATAATTATTAATTTTGTTTGCAGGGATATTTTTACGTTGGACGTTGGCGTGATTTACTTACTAACAGTGTGTGTACTTACCATAAGAAAGATGTTCGGCAGACCTCATTTTCAGCCTGGAATTTTTCAGCGCGCTCAATTCATTGAACTCTGAGGAAAATGCTTCGAGTACTAATAGAAGATCAATTTGGTGAGCTGATTTTTAATTATTGTACATCGACTTTTGTCTTTTTTGAAAAATCTTCGAAGTCTTTATTTTAATTCAATTTTCAATGTATTTTTTTTTTGTTGCAGGAATATTACGTCGTCGTCGAGGTCAATTAATTAGCAGCATCTGTTGGATTTCTTCGTTCGAAGTTCGTCTTTAATTTTTTAAATTTACAAAATTCGTGCGCTTTATTTTTACTAATTTCTCAATGCTAATTATTGTCTCGAGAATTTTGCCAGTGGACATTCGGAATAGCCGAAAACAAGTTTTAAAATCTTGCAATTTCCAGTTTCATAACAACGAAATGGACGTTTCCATTCCTATTTTTTGTTTGTAATTCGATGATCCCATTTCCATTCTAATGGTTTCTCGATGTGTTATTCGGTGTTTTAATATTGAGGTCAGGTTTTTTTTTTGATAATTACTTATTTTTCGATAAATACGTCGCGGTTTTTTTTTTTTCAAGTAATATTCTCATTTCGCAGTTACTTTTGCCACAGCGAAACTTAGATTGTTTTTCAGCGGTTTTCATGTACCTATTTTAATCTTTCGAATTACTCACTAAAAAAAATAACAGAAAATTATCGATAACCGTATTTTATTGTTTGTTACATTTACGTCAGTCAAGTTGATTACTTATCCAATATGCATTTTATTATTTTTAATAATGACCACATTAACGCAAATTCGATGTAGGTACCTAATCTAAATGGCCCCTGAATGGGAGTAAGATCCGAATCTTGCTCCAACTCCTGGTCGCACGTCCACGTCGTAGGGGCTGGGACCTCGCCGGACTTGGGAGTCCGGCGTGCTAACGCGACAGGGGGGCGAGTCAGAGAGATTCTCTGGCTCGCTGCTTTCGAAATTCAAAATTTTTGATTTGGAGATTCGGGGAGAAGGTGCAAAATTTAAAATTTTTATTCGGGGCTAAATTGGCGATTCTGGTAAGTTATGTAAGACACCTCATGCAGGGTCACTCTATTACTTGGTATCGGGTTACCCTGCATGAGTTGATCTCGGTAAGTGAATCGTGTAACGTCATCGGTATCCATTGCGGTTCGCCGATTTGGTGCCTTTGCCGGTGCATTTTTCACTTGCCGGATCTGCATTTAGGTTAAGTGGTAGTTGTAGGGATTTCTTAGGACCTGCGTAATGCGCGAAATCTTGTGGCTTTGCAGAGGGTCTTTGATCCCCATATCTATCTTTGCAAATCCGGGATGGAGGGCATTACGTGGCTCGTTGCGCAATCAGGCGTCTGGTCTTTTCATCGTGACTAGCAAAATTTGAAGATGCTCGGACCCGGACGCTCTTTTTAGTACCGTAAAAAAATCAAAAATTCGCCAATTTTCATTCAAAAAAAAAAAAAAAAATTGATGCAAAATAAGCGGATTTTCGATTTTTTAGGATACTAAAAAGAGCGTCCGGGTCCGACCATCTTCAGGTTTTGCTCAACGCTGGTAAAAAAAAGACGAGGCTCCTGATTGCGCAACGAGCCACGTAATGCCCTCCATCCCGGATTTGCAAAGATAGATATGGGGATCAAAGACCCTCTGCAAAGCCACAAGATTTCGCGCATTACGCAGGTCCTAAGAAATCCCTACGACTACCACTAAAACTAAATACAGATCCGGCAAGTGAAAAATGCACCGGCAAAGGCACCAAATCGACGAACCGCAGTGGATACCGATGACGTTACACGATTCACTCACCGAGATCAATTCATGCAGGGTAACCCGATACCAAGTAATAGGGTGACCCTGCATAAATCAACACCTAAATTCATGCAGAGTAACCCGATACCAAGTATTAGGGTGACCCTGCATGAGGTGTCTTACATAACTTACCAGAATCGCCAATTTAGCCCCGAATAAAAATTTTAAATTTTGCACCTTCTCCCCCATATCTCCAAATCAAAAATTTTGAATTTCGAAAGCAGCGAGCCAGAGAATCTCTCTGACTCGCCCCCCTGTCGCGTTAGCACACCGGACTCGCAAGTCCGGCGAGGTCCCAGCCCCTACGACGTGGACGTGCGACCAGGAGTTGGAGCAAGATTCGGATCTTACTCCCGTTTAGGGGCCTTTCTATACAGGTACCTAATTGAACCAGAACTCGTGAACGTGATATTTCTTCAAAAATTTTCCAAGTTTTCTTCCCACGCCGCTTGGCACCGAAGATTTTAAATTTCTAATCATTTGACTGCTTCAAATAGCTGAATTCTGATTCAAGCTATCATGACTTTTTTAAAAATCGATTCATTACTAAAAAAAAAAATATTTCTATATTATTAAATAATTTGTAGTATAAAATTACCATGTACGTTACTTTAAAAATGATTCATTATAGGAATTGGAAAACAATACGTGGCTCACCTACGATTCATTAATGCCATAATTGAAAACCAAATCAAGAGCAATATTCTCGTTGGAACTCCTTGAACTTCGAAAACGTATGCGAACCTTGGACCGCCTACTCATTACTACAGATATCTGAAAAAATAGAAACAAACCAATAGCTCAAATTAATCGTTTCGTGTGAAAAATCAACATGATTGTAATAATTCACAATTTAAATAAACGATACAATTTATTACAATTTTAGAAGTGTTTGATTGAATCATCTCATCTTTGAGCATTCTTTAAAGTCCGAATCATAAGAATAAGTGACTGGAATCGTCTTCGACTTCATGAAAAATAAATAGAAAAACTTAATGACAGAAGTTGAAAAGAATTTTTGTTAACTTCGGATTTTTTCCAATTCTTTTCATCGTTTTTGCCAAATTTCTAAAAAAAAAAAAACTAATTTAAAAATGCACTATCGTTTTTGCCAAATTTCCGGGGAAAAAAATGCACTAACAATTAGAATTATGGCTGGAATGTACCGAAAAGCAAGGAAGTAGCGAAATCAAATAAAACTATACGTGAATTTTGAGCAAAATTCAAAAATAAATCAAATAACTCGCCGAGTGGTAAGTATTTTGAGCATAATTCAAAAATAAATCAAATAACTCTCTAAGTGGTAAGTATTTGTTTAACTGATAAGAGAAACTGAGAAGATCCGAAGCCTGAACTGTTCTTAGGGTATTCGAACATAGAAACTAAAAAAAATTAAAATATTTCAAGCAAATTAACCATTTAAAAAATAAATACTCACTTCGTCAACTACCATCGAAAACTTCAACCCCATCTTCCAATCTTGATTAGACAGTTGAGAAATAATCTGAAAAATTAAATACGAGTAAGTACACATAGTAAAATTAATCACTTGAAACTTTTTCCTCCAAAGAACAAAAATCAACAGAAAAATGTCAACCAAAATCACAATTATGAACGAATTTCCTACTACGCCAAATTTCTAGATTCATTTTTCAGTTCCATTCTCTAACTGGTAGGTATTCTGAATCAGAAACCTAAATTTCACACGTCGAAATTGTAATACATTAAGGAAATCCTTAGACCTCAAAAAAACGAAATAAAAAACCATTCGGATTGAAATACAAAAATCAAAAATTATCCTACCTTATAGTGATCGTCTGGTGAATGGCATCCAAAGGCATGTCCTTACAGTTCGACTCGGATAGAGTATTTAGAAATCTTACAAAATTTTCAACTCATCTTGCATATCTGAAAAATGAATGAGTATAATAAAAAAGGAAATTGTTCCTACAACGTGAAATTTTAAAGAAAAAATGTCACCGATTCACGTTACATTTTCAACAAGACTTGGAACACGAAAAAGTAATTTGATTCAGCGTTATGAAATTAAAAAAATCTACGTACTTTTACCTTACAGAGATCAGATCTTCAATAATGAAACAGGGCTCCACTGTTTAGAAAGTCGTAGTTCTTCTTACGAACCTGGAAAATAAAAGGACAGAAATACCAACAACATGAATCATTTTCAATATAAAAATCAATTTAAAAAATGGAAAAAAGGTAGGTACCTACAATAACATTGCATAGCAAAGTCTAAAAAAAGATTTTTAACCTGCTTTCGAGGTTATAGGACTATTGAAAAAGAAGAATAAGATGTATTTTTAAAATTTGGAAAATTGCAGCATTAAAATAAGAAAAATTTTTCAAATATCTTTTACAGCATAGTTCTTTTTAATTGAAAAATATTATTTTCCATCAATTACCGTTATTTTTTTTCAATTCAAAACTTCAAAAGTAATTGTTTTCAAAGTGCAACTGATATTTCTTTGTCCTGTAGAATGAATTCCAAAATGTATCACAAAATTGTGATCTAACAATTTATTTAGAGCAAAAATTGAAAATACTCCATTGAAAAAAATGGAACATGATTGAAAAATGGTTTTGAAAAGGAGAGAAATGAGGAAAATTCATTCCAAAAAAAACAAAAATTAATTCAGCAAAATTAAATAGCAAAAAAATCACTCACCTTTACGGAACTCAGATCTTCGATAACGAAACCGGTCTTAATTAGCTCCTCAGGACGTGATGGTTATTTTTGCAAATCTGGAAAATAATTAAGCAAAAATATTAATCACTAGCGTTATAAAAATGAGTAAGATTTATTTAAAAATTACATACCTAGGTCGAATTCTAGGCTCAATCAAAGTTCTGGGAACGTCTATCCTACTCATATCAAATTGATGATTCTCACAAATCTGAAAAACAAGTAAAGAATTGTAAAATTATTCAAAACAGAATATTATCAACAGAAACAGAATAAAAATAAGAAACATTTTTTAAAATCCTCATTATAGCAAATACGTATTGAAAAAACAGTTTGAAAATTACGATTATAAAAATTTGGCCACTCACCTCGTTGGGAAATATCAGCAAGCATGAAATTCCACGAACGAGGCTCTTCAAAGAGATGTAAACCTAAAAAAGAAAAAACCAATTTGTGAGTAGGTCCTACAAAATGAGTAAAATTGTAAATACAAAATTGAATTATTGACATAAATCGACTAGAATTTTTCTTTAAAAAAATTTTCAAAGTGTTGCACAACTAAAATGAAATTTAGTTTAAAAAAAAAACTAAAAAAGTTACATTTCATTCCTCAAGAAAATTGTTACGTCAAATTAGACGAATTCCTATGAAGCCAAAACGAAATTTAAACTGTATCATTGGTTCCTTGAATATTTAAAATCTGAGAAAATCGTTATCGAAAAAGGAGAGTCAATATTTATAGGGAAAGGTTCCTTAAAAAGGAAAGTATCGATAAATCGACGAGGTGAAATCCGAAACTAATTTACAATTAAAACGAAAAAATGATAGAATTGAGCTCGAAAAAAACAAAATTACGAAAAAAAATTATTATTTGCTTGGAAATTTCAAGTGTCCCATCAGCCTCCTTATTTCCAAAATTGAAAAAATTCAATAATCGAACTTGGAAAAAAGAAAATTCAAAATTTAATGTAAAATAAAAATTTTCAACCGAATAAAAAACGAAATTTACCTAAAAATATGAAAAAGAGCATGTACTCCCTTGAAATATTACAAATTATCAGCTGTGAAAAAAATTCTAGGCCAACCTCTGGAATCTTTTCATCTTTGAAAGTAAGAAAATAATCAAAAGCAAAATTAGAAAGCAAAAAAACCATTTCAGTTTTGAAAAGCGAACGAAAATATTACGAAATGAAATTGAAAAAGAAAGCAAAATACATACGTATGAAATTTGAAACTGGGTAGGAAAAGAAGGCAATATAAAAAAAATGAAATTGAAAAGCTGAATTGTTGGAAAAAACGAATCAAAAATCAAAAGTGAAATTAAAAAAAAACGAAGATTGATTTGAAGCTGCACTGGAATGATTTCATGGAAGTAAAAAAACTAAATATTGAATGAATTCAATAGATCCTTACGAAGACAAATTACTAACTCATACAGTAAAAAAAAAACTGGAAATCGCGGGCTATTCAAAGATTAATTCAAATTAGTATAATTTTATGCAAGAAAAACTATTAAATTCCGAATCAAAACGATAAAACATGCGTTACTCAGAAATCCACCTAATGAGCTACTGCAAAAAATAAAGAAAAACACTTACCTACCTACAATAATGAGCCTCGAGATGATCTTCATCCTTTGATAATCCTCGACTGTCAAATACAAAATAAATACCCGTTGGACTTGTAGGTGGAATAATTCTCAGAATCTCAACATTTCAAAAATACCTGTAAATTAAAAAAAAAAAAAATGTATAAGTACAAAAACAAATTTCAATTTTAAACGAAATCAACTCTGACCCTAAAAGAAGTATAAAAAGAAATACAAACATTAAGAGTAAGTAAAATTTTCGATAACCTGGAAAAAACTTCAATGAAATCTTCAAAAATTAAAACCTTAACACATAAACGTTTCATTTTTCTCCTCACCACCTCACCCAAAATTAAATTAAATGAATTTGAAATCAAACCTCACAAGTCAATTATCAACAATCGAAATCTGAAATGTTTTCGATCAGAAAAATGGAATATGCGCCAAATTTGCAAAGTCAACAACAGAATTAAGGAACCTCAAAACAACTTTGAATTCAAAAAACGAAAGGAAAAATTGAAAACCATACTTCTATTCCAAAAATGTGAATGGCGAAATTGAAAAGAAACAATAAAATAAAAGGAAGCGAAAATGTAAAGGAAAATCAAAAAGTCGAAATTAATCCGAAAAAAAAACAGACGCCGAATTGAAAAATGAAGTAAAAAATTTTAATTTAAAAAGTGAAAGCGAATGGAAAAACCAAAAGTCAAATGAAAAAGAGAAATCAAAATTGGAAAATAAAAGCGGAGCAAAAAAGGTGAAAGAAAAATCTTCAAAAAAAAGTGAAATAAGCGGAGGTAAACGGAAAAAAGAAGAGAAAAGCACTGAAAATAAAGGCAGCAAAATTAGAAATAAAAAGCGAAATAACAAAAGCAGTGAAAGGTGAAAACAAAGGGGAAAAAATAGCGAAAGCCAAATGTGAAAGTAAAAAGTGAGAAAACAAAGGTGAAAATTCCAAATAAAAAGAAAGCAATAGAAGCAAAAGTAGAAACAAAAGCAAAGATTGGAAGCAAAACATCTCTATTTTTACGATCCCGAAAACAAACAGATTGATAAATAACGACGAAACATCAACCATAAAAATTTTGAGCATATTATCAGCTTTTACATTTTTACAATCTGGAAAAAACAAATTTTAATCGAAAGTTGCTTTTTGAAAAAGGAAAGGGTTGAATGAATCATAAAATTCTTGAAAACGAAATTTTATAATTATAGAAAGTGAAAGTCGATTGAAAGAAAACGAAGGATTACGTTAATAGCAATAGAATGGAAAATTTAAACCCAAAAACAACTGAAAGTTGAAATATAAATTAAGATTTAGGAAAAAGCAGGTACTTACTTCATACATCGAACGACGAATCAACTGTGAAAACATCCCAAGTTCAGCTTCAGCCTCTTTCATTTTCGGAATTGAAAAAATACTCGATTAGCAGAAATTATCAACCAAACAAAATTCCATTCGCATCTTCCACACTTTTCTTCTTTCCAAAATCCTGAAACACAAAAACAATAAAGTTAAAAAAACATTTGAAAAAAAAATAAGATTTAAAAAATATTTCAAAAACAAAAACTGTTTAAAAAATAGTTTTACAAAAAAAAAAAGTAAGAAATCGAAAACTAAAAGAAAATCAGTTTTACCAGCAAAAGTTGAATGGATAAATAACGAAATCTGAACTAAAAGTTCAATATACTAGTACAAGAAAGAAGAAGCATGTGCATTAGAAACTAAAGAATGAAATTAGAGAAACTCACCATAATCCGAGAACAGTGAACGCATTACTCTTGCCTCTGCTTCTACTGCTTCTACACCATCGGTTCTGAAATAAAAATGATTGCAAAAGGATTAAGTACAAAATTGAAACGCATAGGAAATCGGAATGAATATTAATTAGACAGTGTAATTAACTCTAAACGTAAATAGATTCAAGGAAAATAAGAAAAAGGACAGAGAAAAAGTACTTACAATTGGCAAAATTTGGCACTCTGCAAAGTTTTACATTGTCTCATCTTTTTTTTCACCCCATTTTTCTCAAAAATCTAAAACATGACCAAAAAGTAATAATTATAAATCATAATCTGGAATCACACAATTTTTCGCAAAAATGGAAACAAAAACAATACACTACGTACAATAAAACCCATCACAAAACATTACATTAGAAAATAATATCAACCCGAAAACGAATTTTCACAGCACAGTTAAAATTCTCTGGTAAGTGTTTTAGGCTTTTTTTGATATAATAAAAAAGAAATATTTTCCTCAGAATTTGAGAAAAAATTCAAAGCAATCAAATAAAATTAAATATTGATTGTATAAAATTTCAAAAACTAAAAAACTTGAATTCATTCCATCAATAATGAAAACAATTATACTTGAAAAATAATTTAGATAGAACAACTCACCAAAATAATTCTAAATTTCCTCTTCATTCTCCAGCTTCATGTAACGGCACAACACGAAAAAAATTCTCTCCCAAAGAAGAAAGAGCGCTGAGCATCACGGAAGAAGTCTTGAAATGTGGGTTTGGTGTGGCAAGTTCCGCAAGTGAACCTAGAATTTTCATATCCTTCATCTGAAGAGAAATGAAATACAATCAAGTACATTAAATTTAAAAATAATACCGCTAAAACAAACTTGATTATTCTTGGATAAAATGTAATTAAGTCATACATACCCGTCAAACATTTTACTGCTAAAAGTGATGAAAAAATAGGAGCATCGCTGCTATTTTATGGCAGTAAAATAGAATAATAAGATGCCAAAATCCTGTATAAATTTCGCAGTGGCTCCTATTTTGAGCCAGCTCAAAATGCCATTTTGCTACTAAGGTGAAGGTAGGTATACCTCTGAAATACTGCTATGCTAAAGCATCCCTGCTGCTAATATGCTTCTAAGATGCTTCCCCATTAAGCATTGTAAATTTGTAATACCAATTGCCCGCCTTTTGTGGCAAAGGTACTCTCTGAAATTTTTTCTTCCCTATATAGAAATCTACAATACACTTCATTAGCGAGAAGTAAAAACGACCATATTAAGCAGCTCCCAAGGTTTGGTAGTATTACTACCAATCAGCTACCTTTGCCTTAGTAGCAAAATGGCATTTTGAAGTGGCTCAAAATAGGAGTTGCTGCTAAATTTATACAGGGATTTAGCAATTCTGATAGCAGCAGTGCTCCTATTTTTATCAAATTTAGCAGCAAATTACACTAAGATAGTGAGAAACACTGCTGGCAGCACCAAGGCAACACAGCTACGGTAGCTGCTTCTAAAGAATGTTTGATGGGTAAAGTAGTAAAAAAATATGTGCAACAACTCACCAGAATAATCTCAAATTTCTTCATGAGCAGGGTAAAGCAGGCCTTCAAAGATATGCTCGGAATGCACACCAATAACAAACATCTGCAAAAAGAAAAAATAAATTACACAAAGTAAAAAAAACTATAATTACCTACGTGAGCCTCAGCATAGAAATCTCCTTTGGAGGAGTCCAAAACTGATTTTTGAATTGACACTGATTTTTAGCCTTCAAAAGGGAAAGATTAAGTAGAAACCTTTGCTCAAAAATCAATTTTTGACCCCCAAGGGTGGTTCCTATGTGTAGACTCACAATTTTAATGAATAGAAATGAAAAAAAGTTTGTGGTAAGAAGTATGAGTTTCAAAGAAAATGAAAAGGCTAAATGGGTTGAATCAAAATATTTTATCTATCTATTCACACAGTTGACTGATAAATTTGTTATTGAGGGAGAAAAAAGCTTGTTTGTACTTTGTTCTACTGAATGACCGGTCAAACAGATAAAAAATAGCACTTTCTCGTCTTAGAATTAAAAAATATATCCCAAGAAGGCTGATATCACATCGGGAAACCTCCGGTACTGACATCGCTGTGGAAACCTCCAGTAAATCTGGAGCTGAAAGTTTCCACAGCGGCGTCAGTACACATATATGAGTACACTGTTCACTGACATCACTGTGGATAATGGAAATCTTGGGGTCTATTAAATGTACCTGGAGGATTCCACAGTGAAGTCAGTATGCTATACTTTTTTTTTTACCAAAGTACTGACATTACTGTGGAATCCACCAGGGAAACACCAGTGGATTCCACAGTATGTGCCAGTATACAATAATGTCAGCCCTCTTGGGATATATGAACCTCTCTTCATAAACTAAAAAGAAAAATAGGGGAAAGAAACTCGAAAAAAGAAAGGTATACTGCGTAATAACTTGTTTTAAAAAGTGTAAATACTCACCGAAACCACAATTTGTAATTTTGCTCTTCTGTAACTTGAACATCTTCCTTGGAGAATGAATCAGAGACAGTCTTGATGTTTAAGCCATCACATCCTGAAACAAAGAAAACACACACGCAGCGACATATTAAATTCTATTTTAATCACAATTGAAGCAAAACGTATTTATAATTTTGAAAAGTGTAAACACTTACTTGAATGATTCTCAGAATTTTTTTAATACTGGGAGTAACACAAATATGTTTGTCCTTCTTGACCAAAGACTATCTGATGTACGAGCAATTGTTACCTGAAACATAAAAATTACAAGGTCATCTTTATATCTTTTTACTAGTTTTCTTCAAAGCGTAAAAGAATACATTAGTAAGGGTACCGCATTAAGCAGGCTTTACCTAATAGAAGTAAGGGAGAAAGAAAGAGTTTGGTGTTCCCTTGTGATAACACAATGTAAAAACAACTACTACTGCAGTGATAATACAATAATGTAGTATAATACGACAGTCATCTATGCCTCATTCCAAGCAATAGAAATAGAAGTATTTAACTAACTTTAATCACAAAACAGATGAAAAAGATGATGATGACACAATGACACAACGTATTCCAAACCACTCAACTTGGACTGGAGCCTAAATACCTATATATTTATTCTTGAAGTAGCATAGGAATGTGTAGAGGTTTGTTCTTCTAGTACACGAGGAAGATGCTGGGAGGGCACCTGTGGTGTCTAATCCACATCGCTCTAAGTGTAAGGAACATACATACTAAAAAGGCCATAATACCCACAACGAAAGCGATGAAAAAATAATTAGGGTAAAGTATAAAATTCTGGAAGAAGACTACATTAAAAGTTGAACTAGGAAAATGAGAATGAAAAATATAGTCTAAACTGATAGGATGGGAAAATAAATGATACAGGAAGGGTGCCTTCAAAGCCCACTCATACAGTTACTATCATTAAAACTGTTCAAGGGGTTATGGGTATATAGTAAACCATGTAACCAACAATAAGAATGCGGATAAACTATAAAATTCTAGAGGAAGGCTAGGAATATCAAAGGTTGAACTACATATAAAAAGACAGAAAGAAAAATATTTTTTAAACCTACAAGACAGGTGAAGTATTTTAGCTTCAACCAAAGTTTTGAGAAAAGTGAACTACGTTAAGACAACAAATAATTGGTATATAAGCTTACTGAGGAGAAGGGGAAAGCATACACCTTGCAATTCTAACAGAAAAAGTATTGAGGGGAGCTAGAATTAATCAAGCACTAGGTACCTCAACTAGACAGTGAAACTAAGCACTAGGTACCTCAAGTAGGCAATGAAACTAAAAAAAAGTTAAGTTACAAACATTTTCAAAAAGCAAATACATTAAAGAAGTATCCAACAAGACTTGTGTTTAGGCGATCGCATCAAACGTATATTCAAGTTAACTGACAAAACTAGAACTGAGAACTGAACATCTTACATAATACCAGATACATCAATAGCTATGTATGGCTGTCAATGTATCTATGTTTGGGGTGAGAGATGGTCGAATGAGGGTGTAGGAGAACAAAGGAAAAAGAGAAAGCTAACAGCATCGGCAAACAGGATGGTCAAGGAATGCGAGTGGCGACTGTGAAGAAGCAGGTGGAGGAGGGAAGGGCTATGCACATCTCGTCCGAACAACTTGTATTGCTTTAAATTAATTGGAAAGGACAAGGAAATTGTGATGACTAAGAAAGTGGCTAAAATGAAAACTATTGAATAAGAAATACCTGATAAAACAATTAGTTCACACAGGAAACACTAATGAATGCGTAAACACAAAGAACTTATAGGGAAAATAAGAAACATAATAATGAGCAAGATGATCCAGTAAAAGTGGTCAAAATGAAAATTAATGAATGAGAAATACCTGATAGAACAACTGGATGAGGTAGGAAACACTAATAAAAATGTAAACATGGAAAATTGCTAAGAGAATGAGAAATATACCTAATTACCTAGTTATAAAGAGAAAGATATTCAAATAACCTTTGCTCACAGATAAAAAGTCAAGTCATCTTCCTTAGTAAGCCTATGGTTGTATTAGAGGTGTATATGAGCATGAGCCAGGCTAGAGACACTAGAAATACAAGATGTGGCTCTGCAGGTCACAGCGGCAAGGGGAATCCACAAACTTCAGGTAAATAGTTACTCACTACATGTCCTGTAGAGGCGCTGATACTTAGTCCCAAAACGATATGAAACAATGGTCTCATTCTCATCTCATCCCGTCTCGTCATCTTCAATCAACCAGTTCAACAGCTGATTGACTGACGTGACGACTTGCGCTTCAATGTAGCTTTAACCAATGAAATTGATGAAAAAACATCCAAGGGTCCAAGTATCAGCGTCCCCATAGGGAACGGAATGAATAACTATTTATGCACCTCCCTTACTCTTGGGACCACCAGAGCCTCATCTTGTATTTCTAGTGTCTCTAAACCAGGCATTGTTTGTGAACAAAAAACTGAGCCTAACCCTAGACTTTTTCACTCACAACAGGGAAACAATAAAAAAAAAACAACTGATTGTCCATCCTTTAAAAGAGCTTGTTCATCAACATGACATAGGTTTGTCTTTATACCTAGCAGACTTATCTATTCTGAAGCTCAGCCTATGCACACCTTTAATAAATATGTGCCATTAATTCTGCCCTCCCCCTAGTACTTCAGGAGTTGAAATCATAAGTTGACAATCCTTTGTATTTGTTTATAATGGAACAAAGCAGAGATTGAACCCAGCTTAGGCTTTGGAAAAAATTTGGAAGGAGACAGAACAACAAATTAAGAAAGAGATTGAACCCAGCTTAGGCTTTTAAAAAGATTTGGAAGAAGGCAGTGATGGTTGGAAAAAGAATTTTTTTATATAAGCTAGTCCATCACTCATTATAATTATATAAAATATGAAACACCTACTACTATAGCTGCTCAACTTTCAAGGCATGGAATAGTATGTAAGTATCACACCACACACCTACACAATAATGGGATAAGGTGATTTCTGTTGAGTTATGAGGTCTATTGCCAAGGCAGTGCAAATGAAATGAAACTCCTTGTAGCTAGATTAGGTTACCACAAAGGGGGGTATGCTGGTCCGCCATTTTGTGCCTTTGTAATTCCCAAGCGCTAAAACTTGTTCCACTACATTATGTGGGAGTTTGAACAAGCCCTTCACAGTTGGATTCTTGCATAATGTCGTGGAATGAGTTTTAGCACTTGGCGTTTCTAAGACACAAAATTGCGGCCCAGCATATCCCCTTTTGTAGTTCCCTAGATAGATATTTTATAAATGGGATGAATACTAACATGGAGTGCACATTATTACTCTAAGGGCCAGTTTTTCAATTGCCAGATAAGGGAAGTTATCTGTTAGTTAAGTGCTATCTGCCAATCGGAACCGTGGGATAGCTGTCAACTGTTAGCTAACACCTCCAGTTAGAGATTGAAAACCCGGTCCTTAGTAATAAACCGGTCCTTAGTAATAAAGTAAATTCTGTGTATTAAAACTAAGCTTAAATATATGAGGCGTGTAGAATCAAACGTGGCTTTCTCCATGCGACATTCTCTGTAGAAAGGGACCTTACGTGGAAATTTTGTTCTTTTTAGTTTTTGAAGTTTTGGAACTTGGAAATACCAAAATTGTCAAAACTAGAAAAAAATTTCCACGAAAGGTCCGTTTCTAAAGAGAATGTCGCATGGAGAAAGCCACTTTTGATTCTACACGCCTCATATACATATAGAATTGGATAACACTTACCAAATGATGGATCATCTTCTTTAGTAATAAATAACTTGAAGGGTAACATCACTTCACTGTATCACACAACACCATAAAACAACATAACACAAATTTATTAGATTAGGTCTACCACATTAAACTGTCAAATGAAAATAGAGGCGGTATAACACATTCACATATTGGAGACACCTTATATCAAAGGTGGAGGCGGAACTTCTTGCTCTAACACTTCTAAACACCTTTTGTTGAAAGTGGAGGCGGAGATTTTTGCTCAGACACCTCTGGACACCTTGGCAGAGCTTTTTACTCTGACACTTAAGGTGGAGATAAAGCCATTTGCTCTAACACCTCTGGACACCTTTTATCAAAGGCCGAGGTGGAGCCATTTGCTCTAACACTTCTTAACACCTTTTGTCGAAAGTGGAGGCGGAGATTTTTGCTCAGACACCTCTGGACACCTTGGCAGAGCTTTTTTACTCTGACACTCAAGGCGGAGGTGGAGCCGTTCCCTCTCAAGGCGGAGGTGGAGCCGTTCCCTCTAACACCTCTATAGTCTGTCCCAGTTGAGAATGATGTGATTATGTTATCTCTCCCAACCAAAAATTCTTGTTTAAAACCAGTTTTCCTCCCTTATTTCTCCAATCACGACTTGAAAAGCACTTTTGAAACATTGGAATATCAACCCTTCAGTAGTATTACCACAGGTGAATGAGAAAAAAACCTGTTTTGAACGAGAATTTTTGGTTGTGAGAGGGAACATAATCACATCATTCTCAACTGGGACAGACTATACAGGGTCTATATGTGATCAGGGCAGTATCAGCACAAAAATTCCCATCTGTTCTCTCCCTTTTTTCCCGTTTCTTAACGTTGCATCACTGAAAATGATGTTGTTGTATGCGACAAAAGTTAGAAATGACCAAAAACGGCTTGATAAGATTACGAGTTTGAAGTAAGGGATGAGTCATCTTATCAAACTTGCATGCGAAAGTGTGAAATGTGTTTCACTGAATTTGAATGCCCACCTGAAAACATTAAACGAATCCTTTTTTCCAACTTCAGAATGCTGTGATCTCAAAACAAAAATTATCAAATCTTTAAAATGAAATTTTTGATTTATTAATAATTAATCAGAAACAGAATATGAATTTATTATTAAACATTACTTTGTCAATGAGGGATTTTCACGCAGACCATGCCCGGATCACATGAATAGATCCTGTAGACACCTTTTACCAAAGGTGGAGGCGGAGCTTTTCTGCTCAAGACACCTCTGTACACCTTGGTGGAGCTTTTTGCTCTTGACACCTAAGGCTGAGTTGGAAAAAATTACACCTAAACTCCAATTTGGACCAACAAGACCAGTTGTAGATTTTGGGGCAAATATGTCATCAATCTCACAACCAGTCCCAGATCAGTGCGCCCAATGGAAAACAGTCATAAATGTTCCACTTCCATCCTTCAGGTTTCCCCTCTGGGTAAATCGTGTACCAAAGCAATGTTCCAAGGGGCTTTCCAGATACCCAGACTGGTTGCTTGATTGATGACACAAGCCAGTTTTGGTTTTTAAAATTCAACCCACGCACCCCCCATAAAAAAATTATCCCAAAAAAATACCCAATAAACACCTACATCAATAACCTTACACGAGCATCCCTATTTGTAGACTGACTCAAAAACCCAAGCTACCACCTCTACACATCATCTCTCTCTTGAATACTCCTACCCTGAAACCAACCTTCATTCTGATTGACTTCCCAGAAAAGTTTTGTCAGAGTGGGGATAAAAATTTAGTAAACAAAATTCCAGACGATTGATATAAAGGATTTGGCTCACAATATGTGGCAAATAAAATTATTGATGATTCATCACACATAATAGTCATATAATTTGGAAGGGGACAATAAAATTTACTAGGGTAAAAATTTGGTAGACAAAATTCCAAACGGCAGATACGAAGGTTTCGGCTCACAGCGTGTGGTAAATAAAATTGATGATTCATCATGCACAATAGTCACGTAATTTTGAAGGGGAGGGGGGGAATAAAATTTACATCTCATCTGGCGGCTTCCAATTAATGATTCATTTTTGAGTGGGGTAATAAAATTTACGACATCTCATTTAGCTGCCTATCTTTTGTACTTTTTTTAATGGTTGCTACATATTTAGAATTCTAGTCACGTACTACCCCTTAATTTTTTTCTATTCCTTTTTTAAAATTTTGGCGGCAAGTTGTTTGAACAATTTCTTGGAATTTTAAACAATAGGAATAAATTCTAGTCAAGTATGTATTTTTTTCTATTCCTTTTTTAACTTTGAAGGGTTGTAAAATTTTGGCGGCAAGGTGTTTGTAATTGAATTTGGGCGACATAGTCATAAGAACTAAATAAATAAAGGTCGCAAGGAGGCACGAAGGGGGGAATAACAATATTTTTGGCTGGAAATTATGAAAAATGAAAAATTGAAGAAAAACAATGATTTTAAGCTATAAAAATGATGAATTACAGCGGTTTTTTGAACATTTGACCACTTTTCACCCCCTGAAAAAATCTAAAAAAATTCTCAAACATGTGAAATACATCGATAAATTCAAATTTAAAAAAAAAAATCAGACAGCCCTCAAATCCTGCTCCCAGGGCAATTTGAAATTTTAAAAGTCGAATTCAAGGTCATTAAAGTGGTCAAAAAAATCTGAAAAAATTTCATGGCGTTCCCCCCTAGTACCACTACCTTTCTGCCAAGTTTGAGGAAAATCGGTTGAAAACTCGAGGAGATTTTTAATTTTTTATGCGTTTTTGGCTTGCAAATCGCGTATTTTGACCCCCCCCCCCAGGGGTGGGATAAAAATTCGCTCATGCGCTCTAAAATCATCTCCTACAATGGCAAATCGAATGGCGTAAGCATTTTTCCAAAGTTGTACCAGAGGCCAAATGACCCCCTTACCACACCAGAGCCTTTGCGGAACCCGCGGGTTGAAAGATTGTTATTGGGTCACCCGGTATCTCAAACTGTGCAGCTACAAGCACATTTGTGGAGAGTAGTTCCAATAATTTAAAAGTTTTTCATTTCAAACAAGCAGAAATGAAAGGTAAAATAAAGTTACCATATCATGCGTATAATTGCGTAGGCTAATCATTAAAATAAACAAAATTCTATGTACGATCCAATGTTGAAAATTAGCATTTCAATCAATTCTCACTCCGAAAAGCTACATAGGAAACTCTTTTAATCCGCCATAATCGTCATAACGCTCCATTTTGACGCGAAAATACCATAAGCTATTGGGAGAATATGAAACAGCAAAGTATCGCATTTACATCACCTATATCCAAATAATGAGCACACATATTGCCTACTTTTCACCGGCACCGTCAGACTGCGCTACTAAAATGACATTGATTGACACATTTTACGGCGAAATTTTACTATTCCCATTGGGAAAATATAACACACTGGAAGGTGTTTCAATTTCAATGGAAAATACCTCGTTTGGGAGACGAAAATGATTATCACACATTAGGAGAATACCACTGTATGAAAGATACCACTGCTCAGATGTCCGAAACTGTAAATTTCAAGGCGAACTATTCGCCATTTTATCAGGAAAATATGATAAATTAGAAGGTTTTTCATTTTTTTCAAAGCCTCAAACTTTCTTGAATCACCTCGAAATTATTTCACAGTTACTTTTTGTAACACCAGTTGGCGCCATTGGTGTAGACACTGATTAACGCATTTTGCGGCGAAATTTCGTTACTTCAAACAGGTGAATATAACATATCGGAAGTCTCACGGCGCAAAGAAGCTGCATACCCGGCTTTTTGAAACGAAATGTTAGCTGTTTCAGTGGGAGAACATAACATGCTAAGAGGTAACGAGTTTATGGTCCATGTTGCTGCCCTCTAATATGACAAAGTAGTTGGCATTATTATAGAAAGATAGCGTTGTTAGGGCGCGGCTCCATCAAACCGGCGAGCGACGGTGCGGCGCGGCGCGACGAGTGACGGCGCGGGGACGAGCGTTACGACGCGATTTTTTTTCCGCTACAACATTTAATCGCGTCGTTTCTTTCGCGATAATTTTTTTAAAACTTTAATCAATTTATTATTGGTTGATCAAAATTTGGTATAATTTTCATTTTCAAAAAATTACATATCTATCAATTTTTGCCTGTAAATAAAAGTGAAATAGATTTATCTAATTCGGATATTTGTGAACGTGATATCTATCAATCGTCTTAGTCATGAAGCCTGTAAGTACAATAAAAAATACGACGAAACTAAAAAATTAATTCAAAGATTTCTACGGATGGTGAGTACATTTTTTTGAAAATGGTCCAGATAGCTAATTACACTTACTAGTCATGATAGAATAGGCACTTCCTTTTGGTACGTTAACGTTCACAAACATCCAAATCAGAAAAAGTACGATTTCACTGTTATTTACATGCAATTTAATGATAAGTAATTTTTTGAAAATGAAAATATCAAATGTTGATCAACCAATAATAAATGGATTAAAGTTTTAAAAAATTATCGCGAAAGAAACGACGCGATTAAATATTTTAGCGAAAAAAAAATCGCATCGTAACGCTCGTCGCCGCGTCATGACGCTCGTCACCGCGCCGTCACTCGCCGCGCCGCGCCGCACCGTCGCTCGCCGGTTTGATGGAGCCGCGCCCTTAGATGAGAATTTTTAAAACGAATGGAAATAAAATAAATCCAACAACGAAACGCTGCGAAGTATACTCTACAGACAATATACCTGATTACTTACGTTAGACCTACCCAATAAAATACATAATATACGTACATTAAACGTACCTAACAGCCTATTCGCATTATTTTAAATACATTTTTTTTCGTTTTTGATGCATATTCGAGGACAGCAGTCCATTAAATTTTGCTTTTTCATCATTGTGATAGATAATTCAACTATTCCTCCAAATTTGATAGAGATATCTAGATATTGGATCGATCTGCAACTCCAAGTACCAACACATGTAATATTTGATGAATAATTAAAAAAGAGCCTACGTTTTGATCAGGAACGGAAACCCGAACCGGAACCGGAATCTGAACCCTTATCAGAACCCCTAAAAAACCTCTATTTCTGGTTTGAAAAATACATAACCTTAACCCTCAACCGAAATAATAACTTAAGTGAAACTGAAAACCCGTTATCCAAAACCCATAAGAATTTGATCGCCCTGCCTTTGCCGAAAAATTTGTATTTTTTTGTGAAAAATCGCCATAAGTTTGATTAAATTAAAATCGACAAAAATGCAAAAACGAGTACATTTTCGGAATCCTCTCGTCGAGACGAATCGAATGGTGTATTCATTTTTGCATTTTGAGCTGTTCTCGCGAAAGTTGCACTTTTTGGCTGAAAAATCAGTCATAACTCGACAACAACGGCTCGGCGGCGAAAATGGTCGCCAGATTCGGAATCAGCGACCTCGAATTAGTCGAAAACGACACTAATTTCGAAATTTGTGAAAATCCAAAAAAATGCATGAATAATATGTAGTTCATGCTTTTTTTTCGAAAATTGATGATTTTCAAAAAATTTGAAATTTTGTCCGTTTTCGACTAAATCGAGGTCGCTGATTCTCTTAAAATTTGTTTGGGTTAAGGTTAATAGGTTTTGGGGTTAAATTTTCAGTTTTTTTTTTCTTTTTTTGTTTCAAGTTTCATGTTTTATCTCGATTTTAGTTGTTTTTTTTCAAGCTACCGGCAAATACAAAATAACAAATGCCAAAAGTAAATAATTCCAAGGTGATAAATTAATAACAGGTAATTTTGGGGATTAAGCTAAGAGCATAAAGTTTCAAAAATAAATTTTTCGCAGCACTTTTTGGAGGGAGGAACCCTAAGAACCGGAACCCTTAACCGTAACTGAGAACCCCAACCTTTCAGGTAAACCAAAATCGAAAACCCTAAACCTTTATTTCCCAAATTGAAACCTTTAAGAACCCGGAACCTTTAATTTTTCAAAAAAAAAAAAAAACAAAACCCTAATAGAAAAATAAAGGTTTTCCATCCCTGGTTTTGATTCTTCAACTCGTCACTCTTGCGATGCAATAGGTATTCGACTTGAGAAATATTATCATTTTTTATTTCACGTACAAATTATGCAGGTACGTGGAAATGAAGCAGTAGATAATTTTATTCGAGCAATAATTCATGAAGATATGTATTTCCAAACAAGTTCATTTGCATGATCTTCTCAATGTTACGTATAATGTTTCGTTCAAACCCTTGTGTATTGTGTCTCACTTGTTTTTGTACACATAATGCCACAATGAATGAAATTCACGCATATATACCTATAAATCAGTGATAACGAAATGTTTAGGAATATTAATGACATAAAAATCGAGTTTTAGGCGCCTTAATTTATGTTTTTCGCAGTCTAAAATATGTCAAAAATATTCAAAAAATTTTACAATATGTCAAAATAAGTACTTTCAATAAAAATAAAAAGGCAATATGAGCATCAAAAATCAAGATTTTTGAAGGAGGACCATAAAACGATAAACTCAAGACAAAAATTCATTCATTTTCTCGAAAAACGTAAAAACCAGATGTTAGAAATAAATTTTTTTATAACTTATGAAATTATTTTTTTCTCCCAAAAGCAGATTTAAGCAAAAAATCAATTTAAAAATTTTTTTGTTTTTAAAAAGACGGATTTTCAAGTATTTTAGCTAAAAAATGTAAAAAAAGAAAGATAAAATGAACAAAAATATAAACCTAAAAGCAGGGATTCGAAGCCAAGCCGGAGGGAAAGGAAAGGAGCACCCCTCCGAGCGAGTTCGGAGCTGGACTGGTGGAGGCACTTTCAAGACAATCTCGGACTCGCAGACTCTTTTTTAAAAGTTCTAGGGCCATAGTCGTAACCAGAGTACCTTTATTTGAAAATCTGTGAGTTGGAACCGGAGAGGGGAGGGCATTCGTTGGATGTCTAAAATAACCAGAAATCCGGAGGGAGGAGGGCTCTCCTCGAATAATTTTTTGTAGCTGGAGCCGGAGAAACCAGACCCACTGTCCAAGGGGTACAGCCTGGTATAAGAGCTGAATTTGGTCCTACCTTGAATTTCAGAACTAACCCTCCCAAATTGTGTACCTTGATGTAAAAAGAAAACACGAAACAGTGAACTGGAACGAAATTGAAAGGAAGAGAGCTTTCTCTCCCCGGAAAATTTTTCCAGGGTCACAGCTGTAGGCACTTTTTTGATGATCCCAGCATCGGAGCTGAGGCCACTTTTTAAAAAAATCCTGAAGTCGAACCCGGAGGAACTGTAATTAAAAATTTCGAAGCTGGAGCTGGAACTGAAGGGGCCAACCCCTGGCACTGGATCTCAGAGCTAAAATCTGAAAAAATTTCGACTTCCCGCCTCCTCCCATCTTCTTTACTAATTTTTTTATGGCAAACACAGCGGCGAATTCCAAAGCTTCAAATAAAACGATGGCCAAACTGTGATTAAGGGGGTATTTTGACCCACAGAACACGATTTCGACTTTATCTACATTTTTGACCATTTTTCCCCGTACAAAACGCTTCCATAAGGATGTGATCATCTGGCCCGAGCGAAGTAAGGGCGAATTTTTTTCGAAAACTTATTATAATAACAAAAAAAACGCATTTTAGAATGATTTCTCTTTCTGAATTTTTAAAAAATCCTAGTGAAATAACAAAAAAATTCGATTTTTCCAAATATTTCAGAAAATTGGTACAAAATATATACATTGTTTAAAAAAAAAAAAAAAAAACGGATATTTTTTGAAAATTCCAATCGATTGGTAGCGAGTCTCCCAGAAGAATCCATATTTCTTCAAAATATTCAATTGTCTGGAATGCAGGGAAAATTTGTAGGTAATTTAAAAATGGAAAAACGTTAATTCATAAGCCTGAGAGCGAAGCGAGGGCGAAAATTTTCGATAATTTTGGATCAATTTCTCGACTTTTTTGCGATTTTTGCGACCGGTAGACAGCTAGACACCCAGAATGAATTGAAATTTGGGAAAAATTTGCGACTTTTTCTCGACTTTCACAACCAGTAGACACCCTGTTTATGCTTTTTATGAAAAATGTTCATAAAACAAATTGAAATCGGGGTCATTTCACTTAGTATTTCATGATTTTCAAAGACAGGTATTGGAAATATTCCTACTGCGGGAATAAACCAAAAAAAGCAACATAAAAATCTATTCTCTAAATTTAAAATTTCTTCAATCCTACTTAATAAACTTGCTCTGTGAGCTCTGCAGGAACTAGCAAGAGCTAGAAAAAAAAATGGGGAAAAAATGTGATATAGCAGGTACCCATTTTGCCTACCTTCTATTGAAGGGGCAGAGCACTTGGCGGAGCATGACGATTATTGAAAAAATGAAAAAAATCATTAGCTCTTTCAATTTTGAAAATAAGCAAAATTTGTATACCACATTTTTCGTTCCAATTTTTCTATTCAAGGTCCACTAAGTACTCGAGAAATCAGTTCGAATAATTTTTTTTGCCAAAATTTGTTTTTCTTCAACCTGAAAATTTTTTAAAGTAGTGTTCAACTCATAAAACAATTTTGTTCGGGAAGTAATGACTGCGGTAAATGATCCTTGAATGTTCAAAATGTAAAGCGTTCCTGCGTTGAGTCACCCTTTGTCAATATTCAGAAGATCAAAATCGCGGAAGAATGATTTTACCAAGTGTAATACAAAAGAGTTACTATCAAAATCACTTACGACTTTTTTGCTTCAATTTGTACCATTCCGGCAGCTAAAATATCCCACGGTTACTGCAATCGCTGCTACGAAAATTCTGAAACAAAATTTTAAAAAAATACTGAGTCATTTGCATGTTAAAAATATTTTCATTGCTCATTAAAAATATTAATGATTCTTAATTTTTAGAAATTATAAGACGAACGTAATCGATCGTACCTAGATATCACTGAATCATTGGCATTGGTGATTCGCACCGAATTAACCGTAACTTCGCGCGTCAAGTTTTACAGCACATTCAGCAATACGCAACAATTAAGCAGAAAAACAATGTTTATCATATTCTGCTTATCATTATTGGGATCTCAATCACAACTGTATTATAAAGTTCACAAGTAACACATCGATTAAACCGTCGACCACGTTCAATTCAACATATTTCTCCGTTGTTCGTTTTCATCTTTAAGAATTTTCTACGCAATGAGACAAAACATGTTTCTCGTGGGTCTCTTTATTTCGTATTTTTTAGCGACAGTTTTCGCTGATCCGATAATATCTATTAAGCAAGGTCAGCTAAACGGTACGGTGTTGAAATCCAGAGATGACAAGCCGTTTTTCGCTTTCTACGGTATTCCTTATGCCCAGCCACCTGTTGGCAAGCTACGATTCGCAGTATGTATTCTTTACGATAATTCAACATTGATTTTTCGATTAAATTAGAATTATTGGAGTGTACTTTTTAGCCTCCGCAAAAAGCACCGACGTGGCAAGGAGTACGCGATGCGACGAAAAAAGCCAATATTTGCATGCAGCCGGAATCCTTTGTAAAAGCAGATACTGCCGTCATCGGCTCCGAAGATTGTCTCTATCTGAGTGTATTTACGCCCGAAGTAAGATGAATTCATTCTGCTAAATTTTCACGAATAATGATCAATGCCTACTGAATAATTCACCGTCGATATCGTTTCACTCAGATCAATTCGTCGAAACTTTTACCAGTAATGGTGTATATCCATGGCGGTGCTTATTATATGGGAAGTGGTGACAGCAAAGGTCCGAATTTCTTCATGGATAAACCGATGGTGGTCGTTACGATGAACTATAGACATGGCGTATTCGGTTCGTAGTTGAACTAAGTTGTTTTTTTTATCAATATTTGTATTTCGATATCACCCAAAGTCCTACTTATGATCGATATTTCATATTCTTGATGATTTAGGATTCCTGAGCTCGAGTGATACGCGAATTCCGGGCAACTACGGACTTAAAGATCAGGTAGCGGCGTTAAAATGGGTTAAATCAAACATAGCGAATTTTGGAGGTGATCCAAATGCTGTCACTTTACTGGGTCAAAGTTCAGGATCAACCTGTGTGCATTTACATACGATGTCACCTTTGAGCAAAGGTATTTTGTAGATTCTTCATCGATAACGATCCGCTTTACGAACGAATATAACGACCAATGTCTTCGAAGGTCTATTTCATCGTGCTGTCATGCAAAGTGGCAGCGCTCTGTCGTTCTGGTCTCATTACGACAGTTGGCATGCCAAACGTGCTTTTGGCGATTTTCTCAAACGAATCAATTCAACCTGTATACAGAGCAATTCTTCAAGTGTACTCAAATGCCTGCGCGAATTATCTGCCGAAGAATTAATCCGAGCTGAGCAATCGTTTAGAGTAAGTAGAGATTTTACATCGGTTAAGGTGCTTTCAGTTTCAACTTACGGTGTGGATGCGTCGACAGATTGAGAAACGGATCGTGATGAAATTCAGACCGGTGATCGAAAAAAGCAGAGTTAAAAATGCGTTTTTGAAGACTTCGCCGCGTACTTTGGATTATCAGGATACAAGCATACCGTGGATAATGGGCTTCAATTCGGCCGAAGGAATGATCGACAGCATTTGTAAGTTACTCCTTAGAACAGATCATAACGAATTATCGAATATCGCACTCATTAATATTCACGATACGATGTAAACTTTGTAAACAACAGGGCTTTTGACCAACACCGAAAGACGAAAGGCGAAAATGAATAAGGAGCTGAACGCCATAATGCCGTATTTTCTGCACTATAAATACTCGACGAAGAGAGGAAACATGACGAAATTTACAACAGCTTTGAAAAAATTCTACTTTAAAAACGGAATTGCAAATGAAACCGATCAGCAACAACTTTGCAACGTAAGAAAAAAATAATAAAATCATAAAAAAAATGATAAAATCAAAGTGGTAAAAATCCGCCATTATTTTGTTTGTTTGTAAACAACCAGTGTAGCCAGGATATGAAACCGAAAATTCGTTTCATTCAGGATTTTCAGTGTTGACCAAATTCGATTTCAATTTTTTTTTCATTATTTTTGTTCTCATCTTCGATCTTCTTCGCCTGAGATTTTTGTAAAAAAATTAATAATTATTGTTTGTTTGGTCAGCTAATTAGCGACGTTGTATTCGGTATGCCTTCGCTACAAGCAGCATATACGTATCCTGGTCAAAAATATTTCTATTACTACGATTACAAATCCAATACGAGTGCAACGGACATCGGAAAAATATTCTTCAACTCGACTAAACCTTACAGTAAGTTATTTCTTTCTTTATATTCATCTCGAACGATAAATAAATCATTCGAACTAATTATACCTATTCTTGATAACGATCAATTACAGAAATAGAAGGTGCTAATCATGGAGACGAAATGGCTTCGTTATTCTCCGGTTATCGTTTCAAAAATCTATCTGCTCCTCAGAAACAACTAGCTCTTCAATTGATCGCTTATTGGACGAATTTCATAATCACAGGGTAATGTAGATTTCTCTTTCAAAATGAGTTTGATATCTTAACGAAACATGATTTCAATTCGGATGATTTTATGCAGGAATCCGAACTCCGCTGATCTACCAGTATGGAATACTCTACAGCCGAGTACCGGCGATTACTTGCATATCACCAACGACGGAATCAAAATGGAAAGAGATTTACTTCACGATAGATACGCGCAATGGAAAAAGATCAATAATTTATAAATATCTTCGTCCATTTGATGTTACTTAACGTACCAGGCAAATTATCCAATCAAGCAGATAGGCATCGATCAACGTATCTATATCTACTTTGTACAAAAGTCACGTGTTATTCGGTTTGGACTTCGCCGAAATCTAGAATTTCATTCGATAAGTATCGTTCCACGATCCATGTTTATCTACGATCATCTAATTAAACGTTGATTAAGATCCCTTCGGATATTAATACTTATCTCAATTTCAAAATTAAACTATCGACGTATGGTATAGAATTTAGATTACGTATACTACAGAAAGTACCTATGTATTTGAACGTAAAGTAAATTATCATGTGGTTGAATTTGTTATTTTTGATATTTTGTTCGAGTACGTTCATTTTGGAATATTGTTCGGCCGTTGTCGTAACCACAAGTTTGGGAGATGTCAACGGAACCGTGCAGTATTCTAGAGATGGCAGATTGTTTTATGTTTTTCGAGGTCTGCCTTATGCTAAGCCCCCATTAGGAAATCTTCGATTCAAGGTAGGTGATCATCGTTGATTTTGGGATATCTTCAGTGGAATATGCTCTGGTAGTTTGTTATATTTCTGTCTTCGATCTTCGTAAAATTCTCCATTATTGGTTTCTGCACTTTTAAGCCTAATTCTACAGTTTAATTTTTTTTTGTTCTTGAACTGCTGGCAATATATATACTTGAGGTGCGTACTTGTTACGATATTATTAAAAATGCATAAATTAGGCACCTATATCAGTCTAATATGCAATAATTGAAATTATATTCTCTTTGGCCAGCGATTTAATCAAATTACATTACATCCTCGTAAGAGCCAAAGCTTCGACAAATAGGTATACTTCACATGTAAACTTTTTCAGCCCCCGGAAGACCCTTTACCATGGAATGGCACCTACGATGCGACAATAACACCCCCGATGTGCTCTCAGGTCACAATCGAGAATAAAATCGCAGGCCAAGAAGACTGCCTTTATTTGAATGTGTTTACACCCAACGTAAGTTCATCGAGAACCTACATATTTATTCATATTTACGTCGGAATAATTACATTAAAACAATATCAACTTGAATCTACATATCTTATCGTTCAATTACCATACTTCGGGTCACACGATATCACTTCGAAAATATTTACTCTTTCAAAACGTAATTCAATGCTACGATGTTGAAATAATTAAAGATTTTCCAATTGATCGTCTCGTTTTTTGCAGCTGAAACCCAAAAAACCATTACCAGTTTGGGTCTTCATCCATGGAGGAGTTTTTCGCACAAGAAGTGCCGATGCTGGACCTAATTTCGTCATGGATCGAGACGTTATTTTCGTCTCGTTCAATTATCGATTGGGTATATTCGGTATGTGCCAAAGCTACCATCAAGTTCTTTGCTAATTCTTCATAATTTTGACGAGATTCTTCGCCACAGGCTTTCTATCCACCGGAGATGAAGTAATACCTGGAAACTACGGACTAAAAGATCAAATCGCTGTATTAAAATGGGTTCAAAAGAATATCAGGAACTTTGGCGGCGATCCTGGCAGAGTCACGTTGAATGGCATGAGTTCCGGAGCTATTTGCACTCATTTATTGTGCATGTCTCCCAAATCCGAAGGTATATTCGACATACGTTTCGCAAATAAGAATTCTATCGGTATTTCATCTCATTCGGGTTCGTTTTCAGGATTATTCCATCGAGTTATAATCCAAAGCGGTAGCGCTCTAAGTCACTGGTCTCATTATGCTCCATTCGAAGCCAGAAATCTGACGATGAATACGGTGAAACAATTCAAATGTGGCGATTGGAAATCCGAAAAGTTTTTGCAATGTTTACAAAACTTATCAACTTACAAATTGGCCAAAACCGAGGTAGGCACATTCTTGCAGAAATTATTAAATAGGTACAACCACCGAATTGAAAAAAATCTGATTTTTTGCTACGATATTGTTTTGCAGACCGTTTCAGAAAACGTTTTCAAATTTTTACCGGTGGTTGAAAACCCCGTTTTGGAAGAAGCAGTTGTCACGCAACCGCCGGCCTCGCTCAAGTATCACAATACAAATATCACAATGATGATTGGCTTCACTGCCAACGAAGACGATATATTTTTAAGCGGTTAGAATTATCACTAACTAGTTGTATTTTGGGTCTAGTGATCATCATAGCGAAGTGGCTTTTACGTCTCTTTTTTTCTCCGCAGAACACGTCAAGTCTCTGTCAAAGTTCAGGATATTCATGCTGAATCAGCTGGCCGATTTCTTTATCACCGGTTGCATACCTACCCAGTTCAAATACAACTCGACCATTCGTCGTGAGATTATTCACGCGTTTCGTGAAAAATATTTCGATAATAGGTGTCTCCATAAAGATAACATTGGTAATTTCAGCGATGTGAGTATCGATTTCAAAACGATAACGAGATCTATGTTATGGAAATTGATTGCAATTTTGACGCCAATAGGATTTAGACGATCTAAGTTGAAATCCAAGTCCAATTCTTTCCAGCTCTAAACTTCTCAATTCCTTTAAATCTATTTTCAAACGCTTTATCCAAGTTGAAAAATTTTCCCTTCAGATTTATCAATTCCATTTCTTTTTGAAATTGTTCCCATCCAATTTTGAGATTTTCCCAACAGTAAAATTTTTTAGAACTTCAATTTTTCCAACTTTGTTCATTCAGCTGTTTTTAATTCAAAGTTATTAAAATTCCAAAAAATATGAAGTTGAAATTTTTTCAAAATCAAAGGTGAAAAAAATTCAAAATTAGTAAGCATAAAAACTTTTCGAGTTGGAAAAAGTTTAAAAATTAAGATTCAAGTTTGAAAAATTTAAAGAAAATTTTAGCTTACAGAGTGGAAAAACTATTGATAATTATTACAATTTTTCCAACTTTGCTTCATATATTTTTTCTCAACTTCACGTGATATGAACCTGAATACAAAAACCACCTTGCGTGAAAAATTTGTTTTCGAGTTGAGGCGCTCCCCCCCCCCCCAGGGTTTACTTCTGAAAAGCCCAAAATCAATGTCAACTCAAAAACCAATTTTGACCAAAAAGGATGTTCTCAATTTTCTGGCTTCCATATTTTGAAGTTCTTCCACCTCAAAATTTGTTTCCAGTTTAATATGTAGGTACCTATTTAAAAATACTTAAAAGTTGATCAGTGTGAAAAATTTTCAAAAATGAGATTAACCTGATATAATAAGGTTTAAATTTGCATAGGTACCTCAAGTATTGTTTGTGAAAATTTATCCTTTTTAAATTTGGTAATAACTGTAAGAAGTCAATCATTTAAAACTAAGTAGTCAAAAATTGCAGATCTGTGCTCAAAATTTTTGAAAACTGTTTTTAAAAAATTTTAGTCAACATTTCTTAACTTCATTTTTTTTTTAATTTCCCCAATTTTGATTTTTTCAATTTTATTTTTATTTCAAATTAAAATTTTTTTTGAATGGTACAAAATTTTGATGAAAATGAATTCAAATTTTAAATTGAATAAGAAGTAAGTACCTATAAAGTTGAAAAAACCGAAAAAATGTTTCGATTTGGAAGAAAAGTTTATCCTAAAACCTAAAACATCTTTTAAAAAATTAGTCTGGAGCGTAAATATTTTTCAAAAATTCAAGTTGGGAAAAATTTTGAGATGAAAAAATTTAAACATTTTTTATATATTTATTGGAAATTTTTCCCATTTTACTTTCTCTATGTTTTCAACTTCATATGGTTAAAATTTTGTTTCAACTCAGAAATTATTTCCAATAATTTAAAAATTTTTCTTCAATTTTTTTCAACTCTAAAATATTTTAAATTGAATATCTTATACAACTTTGAATGTTTGAAAAAATTTTCACTATCACGGTCGGTGTTCCAGAATTTCATCCCAACTCTATAAGTAGGTAGTAATTAGAAAATCAAAAATTTAAAAGTAAAATGAAAAATTTTAAAGTTGAATACTGCTTTTAAAAAATTTAATCAAAAAAATTGAAAAAATTTGGATTTGAAAAAAAATTCAACTTTGAATAAATTTGACTCAGATCGTCGAAATCTCTTTTGCTTCAACATTATTTAAAATCTCATGATCCACTGGTATGAAATACGGATAGAAATTGGTCAATTTTAATTTTAAGTATCTTCGCTTTAGAGCAGTTCTGATGCTCTGATGCCTGGCTCAAATTTTCTATAACCTCAAAAATATTTCAAATTGCTAATAAACCAAAATTTTCCCCAGCTCATGTCAGATATGTCGATTGTGATGCCGATTCTGGACACGGTGTTGACGTATCCGGGGAAAGCGTATTTATACATGTATAATTTCACAAATCCGGCTACAGCTGCATTGCTGACTCAGGTCCCATACAGAGGTAAGCAGACTCCAATTTGGAACCAAAAGGTAACCAAAAAATTCAATCATCTTCGTACTTGCAGGAGCCATCCACAGCGACGACGGTATCACTTTACATAATTACAATGTATCTTGGAACATGACCAAGTCCGAAATAGAATTCTCACGTAAACACGTCGCATACTGGACTAATTTCATGGCCACAGGGTAAACACCTAACATTTTTCATCTTCTAGACACCTTGCCACATTCATTCAAATTTCTCCTTTCAGCGATCCTAATTCGGACAACGACGAACTTCCATTATGGACTCCGTCTAACTCCACCTTGCTACCTTATTTATACCTGAGCAACGACGAAATCTCAATGAAACTGCAACCGTGCCCAGAACGGTACGGATTCTGGTGCGGATCCGGAATCAGCATCTATGATTCTGACAATTATATCGCCGAAAGAGAGCCGACTGATGGGGAATCATCGACGATGGAATTCATGACGCCATTCTTATGGCTTATATCGGCTTTCAAAACTTTTTTCAGTTTGTTCGCCTCGATCGACAGTGAAATTTGGTCGTGGATTTGAGACTTGTGGCTTTTCGAGTTATGCAGTATTTTGGACGAGCTGGCAGATTACACGAGGCGATATGTGGCCAAGATTTTCCAGTGAATTGAAAAATCATATTCGATATTAAGACTTCAAATCGAAAGCTTTATAGATTATCTACGAAATATCTCCAGACTTGTATCAGTTTTACCATATTAATTATAATACATTATCTATTTATTAATTAGTCTACCTATCTATATAATTTCATTCTACCTATACTTACTTATTAATCAATCCGGATGTAAAATACATGATCGCAAATGTATTCCTATCAGCGTTATTTGATCTTTGCAGATTCAGAGATTTCCAAAATTCGTATCGTTCTTTCCAATACCACATCTCCATCGATGAATTTTTACCAATACGCAGATACTTTAAATTTTTATCTAGAACCGGTTGCCAAAGTGTTTCGTTAGATTTATTCGAGGCTCCGTTGGGATCTCTAGGTCATAAAAATAAAAATAAATAAAAATTCTCGAAAAAACCTATAAGTTTGTAGTTCTGTACATCGTATATCAAGTTACCTACCCATGAACGACGAAATTAGTCCATAAATCGATCATAAACTTCGATACGGTTTCGTCCTCGCCGGTTAGATTTTTCGGAAAGTATGACGTTCTGAATAAACTTATCAGGTCGTCGCAGTGAACGGCTCCTAAACCTGCAGAAATTAAACGAAGATATTTTATGAAGTGATTGAAGCCAATGAGCCAGATTTGGAACATCTTGAAAAAATCTTTGGAAAACTACAGGTGAAAAATTTAATATTTTTCACTTTCTTGTGGGCAAAGATGACTTAAAATTAGACTTTTTAGATCTGGATGATTATACACATGAGATTTTAGGCCAATTTCTCATTTAGAGAGTTCATAATTGATCTTATTTTTAACGAACTCACCCCTTTTCACAATATTTCGTTCGAATTCGGCAAACGAATTTTGATTGATATGATCATAGACGTAAAAATACTTCGTAGCATTGTGCTTGAAAAAAGATTCGGTGGCAGGATAAATAACATAAGAGTCGGCGACCAACTAAAATTATTTCCAAAAATTGAGATACCCATGTAATTTTTTTTTATTAAAAAAAAAAAAAAAAAAACGACGAACTCTAGGTAGGTACCTACATTTTTTAAGTCATCCACCGTCTCTTTGGATATTGGTTTATCATCGAAATACCATTTGATCAATTTATCTGCAATATTTTCTTCTTCTTCATGCTTGGTAACGTTTTCGAAATACTGCAGCATCAATATCATCGGCAGAAGTCTTTTTTTATTCCTATTCAAGTCATCGATCCATGTGCCATTATCGCTGAGTAAGCCTGAAAATAGAAGAATGAGGTGAGTCGGTGAACTGTTTCTAGAACTCGACTGGTCGAAAATCAATAAAAGCAAGATTTACGATACAAAATCAATACCAATGAAAAAAGTCATAATCGAGAGACCCGAACTCTCGGAACCTTATTTCGGGCTTCTCACTTTCCCCCTCTCCCTCATTTTGAGTCAATTTAAATTACAAGTTTTTGAGCGAAAAACGTACGGTTGAGGGCTCCAATTGCACATTTGATTTCATATTCATGCTCAGGAGGTTCGACTTAGAAGAAATTGATAATTTGATAGCCATATTTTTATCTCAAAATGGGAGGAGGGAGGGGGAAGGGGGCCTAAAATGAGTCCGAGAATTCGAGTCTCCCACTTTTAGTGATGAACTATGAACTACAATATGGTTACCTTGATTTTTTTTTTTTGAGAAACATGAATTTATAAAATACCCCCCTCCCTAAAAAAAAATACAGGAAGACATTCAGGATGACAAGACGATTTAGAAACTACCTCAAAGGCTTACAAATGAGAATAGATCTTTCTTGTTTGCGGAATTCGATTCAGAAAAGCTATTTTTCAGTTTTATGACGCCCGAGGATTGAGCCACATTTGATTACAATGAGTGACAGATGGAGAGGGGAAAAAAGCAAAATGTGATTACATTAAAATAAATGTTTCAGAGAAAAAAATATAAAGTTCAGAAGGTATTAAAAGTTTTTAAAATCCGTTTCTGGGTTCTGGGTCTATTTTGACCTCAAATTCAAATCAGAACCCACGGAGACGAGGGGGAGGGGAGAAAATCGAATGTGTGGCCTGTGGCATCAAAACCCAATTTTTTTCACCCGCGGAATTAATTATTGAAGTCATTTCATCAGATAACGCTAAAGAACCCCCAATAAGGGAGGTAAGAGGGGAAAAATTGAAAATTTTTCAAAGCATCATCTAGGATGTCAAAATGAAAATGTTTTGACCTTTGGAATCAATTTCTGAGATTATTTTCAATCTTACGATTAGCCCAAACAACGATCCCGGGGAGGCGGGGTACCCTCCTCCTTCCCCATAAAAAAATGAATGCGCAAACTTCGCGCTTTACTTAATCATTTTTTTGATCAATTCTCGCGTAAATCTTTTAATGAAATTTGGCCACTCCGCACGATGATTGCAAAAATAAATTATTAAAATTCTATCAAAAATTGATTTTCAATTTCTACATTTTTTCAAACTTGAAAAAATGTCGAATAGGTACATCAAAAAATTAATACATAAATCAATTTTTGAATTAAAAAAATCTGAGGCTGGAATTTTTTCAAGTACCTATTCAAAATAAAAAATCAAACAATTTGAGAAAAAGCAAAAATAAGAAAATTATTTGAAATTGAGAATTATTTTCCAAGGAGAAAAAAATTTAAATTCAAAAATTTTGGATCCGGAAAAACTTGAAAAATCTAGAGGAAATTGAAACCAAAATTCTAGTAAAACGTAGTTGTGGAGGTATCAAGAGGTATAAACGAACAAGAAGTCAAACAAAAATTTTTTTAGTCGTTTTAACATTTTGTAATATCATCGTGCTTATTTTTTGCTGACTACATTTAGAATTCGCAAAATTTGAATTGTAGGTTTAGGTAAGTAGGTAGTGGTACCTACCTGTAACTAGCGTAGCTCCTTCATCAGACGTAAATCCAACCATCCACGGAATTCCATCAGCCAACGACGTATTTGTATCATTATTCCACGCAGTATTCAGGGCAAACGAATCATCGGAATAACTATTCACGACGACACCGAATATCAAAGGATTATGATTCCAAATCTACACATACTTACAACACAATCAGCGCAAAAAAGCATCAATTTCGAAAATAGCATCAAAATTTACCGTGAATTTCCTTTGAATATTGATAATATCTCGAATAGGAATCTCCCTCATGCATTCAACCATCTCAATCGTGGAAGAAAAATAACATCCAGCCAATGTAGCAAACGAGAGTGCCCTTCTTCTAGCAATATATGGAGGAATTTCACTCCAGACCGCGTTGGCAGTACCACTCTGACTAATTGCTTGATGGAATAAACCTAAAATTAAAATATAAAAGGGTTACCAAATAATTATGCACCTATATGTTCAACGAATCTAAAAGCTCGTTTTCTCGAATAATAATTTTAAATATTCGTACAGACCTTTGCTCAAAGGAGAAAGCATATGCCAATGGACGCTGGCACCTCCGGCGCTAGACCCAGCAATAGTAATTTTTTCAGAATTACCGCCAAACGCTTTGATATTACTCTTGATCCATTTCAAAGCTGCTACTTGATCTTTCATACCATAGTTGCCTTGTAAATTTCTATCATCAGCTGATAAAAAACCTATGCAAATAAGCCCACGAATAAGTGACGTGATGTTGTAAGATCCAAACAATCTCAGAATAGGTAGTTTCGTTTTTTCTTAGCAAATACTCACCCAAAGCTCCGATTCGGTAATTGAAACTAACGAATATCACGTTTTTATCCATTATGTAATCTGGACCGTAAATAGAGGCATCTCCAATGACAAAACCACCTCCGTAGATCCAAACCAGTACAGCCAAATTGGACGAATCATTCACCTATTCGGGCCAAACGTTTGCTAGGTACAGTCAAACTGGCAAAAAGGGTTCATTGTGCGTGGTTTTTAGAGGGACGAAAAAATCCATCGGCTTTTCAAGTGTATACGGCTAGACCCCATGGTCCCGAAAAAACGTATTTTGGATTTTTGCCTCGGAACAATAAGAGGCTCGAACCTATAAGTACCATTTTTTGAAAATTTTTTAAATTCAATCAAGGACAGAAACCTTTTCATTAAAAAAAATTTAGAAACTAAGATTACAACATATCAAAAGATGTCGAAACTTTACAAAAAATACAGAAATAGATATAATAAAAATGCAACTTGAGTATTTTTGAATAATTTTGAGCTCAGTATCAGGTGAATTTTTAGCCCAAAATCAAACCGTTTTTCATGAAAAAATTAGTATGACCTATAAAAATGGGGTAAAATTTCACCAAAAATTTAGTAACGTTGGCCAAGTCATTTCTGAGCAATTTTTGAGAATTTTGAGTCTGAAACAATTTTTTTGGACAGTTTAGAAAATCCGTTACGTGACCAACATATTACAATGAGATGAAATTTTATAAAGAAATAAAAAGTTGTGATCAAAAAATTTTCTGAATGAAACGAAAGTAGCAATTTTTTTATTTTCCAGTTTTTATTTAGGTGCCTACCTTCATTCTTGAATATTTTCGATAATATTCATGGGATGGAAGAAACCGAAACCAAAATTTCAAGAATCACTATACCTAACAAAAAATCGGTCAAAAACTGGAACCAGAACCGAAATTTTAAAAATAAATTTTAATTTCTCATGTTTTTAAAATACAAATTAAAATCGCTATTGGCTATAAATTTTGCCATTTTTAGTTTTTAGATTCTTCATTTGTGTAAAAAAATTTCAAAAATTGTCCACAATGAAAATGAGTCAAAATTTTGTAGGGTTGAGAGCCGAAATCGAAAAAATATCGATTTCGGTTTAATGGTTATGGTTTATGGTTTCAAATTTTCTATTCAGGTTTTGGGGTTTCGGTTTTATTATTTCTTCATTTTGGTTTCGATTTTGAATACGTTTATAGCAAAAAAATAAGGGTTGCGGTCCTTTAAAATAGTGACAAAAAAGTTATTTTCAAAAATTTTGGTAGAAAATTTTTAATATTTGGCAGAATTCTGTCTAATTTTTATAGGACAATACCATTTTTTGAATAGGTGCCCAGAAATTTGACAGCGTTCAAAATTATTCTCAAAAGTTGACCTAGGTAAATTTTGATTCGGCTATCTGAATTTTTGGCGAAATTTTACTCCATTGTCATAGGTCTGTATCAATAATTCTTTGAAAAAAAAAAAAACTCAAAAAAATTAGACTGTATTCAAAATTCTTAAAAATTGTTCAAAAAATGTTTAATCAATGTTTTCAATGTACTCAAAATTCTAAAAAATTGCAAAAAAACTTTGATCAACATTTTCAAAGTTTTTGTGAAATTTTATCAAATTATCTATGTAGGTTATGGGTGCGTCAATTTTTGAAAAAAAATTATAAAAATTTAATCGGATTCTGGGTTCAAAATCGCTCAAAAATGCTCAAATTACATTTCCATCATAGTTTATGTGATTTTCATGAAATTTTAAACCTTTTTGATAGGTTAGAACCTCAGTTTCCGATTTTTTTTGATAATTTAGTTTTGACAGAAGGAGACGAAAATGGCGCTTTCTTTCATCTTTGAATGAAAGTTGCCTCAATGAGTATATTTCGAAAATGTCAAATGTGAGACCCATACACAAAAAAATCCAATTGATTTTTTTTTTGTTTCATAAAAAAGTACGCTAATTTGTATTTTTAGAGCACTTTTTGCCAGTTGGACCAGACTATAATTATTATCCAAGATCAAAATTATATCTCAACCCTCGATAACCAAAACTCACCGCAGGCGCAGGAGTAAATACATTCAAATATAAACAATCCTCTTCGCCAAAAATATCCTTCCCAGATTCCCATCCAGACTGGGGACACCCCGGAGCATATTTATCGGCAATCAGTACTCCAGTCCAGGGATCAGATTCTTTAGGATCCTGGAATCATCATCACCGTTTCGCTCGACTCTTCGCTCGCGAGATCAATAATTCAAAATATTTAAACTTATTCGCTTTTTACCTGGAATCGAAGCGATCCTACGGGCGGTTTAGCGAACGGAATACCGAGATAAGCGTAATATTCGGATCCATCTCGTGATTCTAACAATATCCCGGAAACATTACCTTTCGATGTTGGAACAATTTTCGCATCTGCAACACAATACGAAATGGAAATCAACGCGACGAATATAAACATAATTACAGCTCGATTATCAGGCAGGTATCTACCTACATGTGTACTTGAATTTTAATTAGACGCGAGCTTCGTTTCGATATTTTCTTATCTATACAGGTACCTCAGAAGACGATTAAGATAAGTAGCAAATTATAACATTTTAATTGCTGATAAAAAAAATCCGTTCAACCTGATGCCATTTTTCACATAATCAAGAGCGATTGAAACAATCACGCTTGGGTGAAATATACATATGTTGAGAATACATTATTCATCGATTGTTACGTGCTGGGTCGATAATTCATATCAAATTATACTCCCTCGAATTATTCAAGTTCGTCTTGGATCATTGAAGAATTCAAGTTTTTTGTTTTGCCAAGAGAATGAAAAGTGGTACCTACTTTAGCCAGCTGAGCCAGCCAAGAAATAAAAACCTTCTCTTTCACATGGCAACAAACAGGAAAATTCCTTTAAAAAATATAATATTTACCAACTTAAATAGATATTAGATACCTAGTTGGTAAGAATTTATGATTTATGTACATCGAACAATGCAACATGACAATTACATAGTCTCGTAAATCCATTAGTTGATATTAACCCTATAGTCCCTGCGGTTAACAAAAAACTACTTCACTTTTTGAACACGGGTTGAAGTGTGGTTTTTATTTTAATATGACCCAAAAGAAAATTTTTGAGAAGTGGACCCATCAAAAATGTCCCTTAGGGGAGGAGTGGGGGCTCGTTTTAGGGGCGGTTTCACCCCCAATTCTCCAAGTAAAGGGTTTGGGGTAAATTTGGTGTCATTTTCGTATAATTCGACCCTCCTGAACACGAATATGCAATTAGTTTTTCGATCAAAAGCATAGTACTCGCACAATCGTAGAATTTGTGTCGCGAAAAGTGGCCAATTTCGAGGAAAAACAAGTGAAATTTCGATTTTTTCCATCCTGACCCGAGTATTGTCGATCAAGGATGGTTTGAAACCAGTTTCTAACTTAATTCGAACCTCCTGAATTCGAATTTTTCATTGGTTTTCAAATAGAAAGTGATTTATGTTCTCAATTGCAAATTTTCGGTAGTGGAAAACGGCCGATTTTTCTGAAAATTGACTCAATTTTGGAATTTCTCACTTCGTCAGCCCTTTACCTTCAACCTATCCTTATTTTAAACATTTCTTAGACCTAATTTGAACCTCCTGAACACGAATTTTTGGTTAGTTTTCCGATTGGAAGTAGAGAATTTTCTCAAACGCGATATTAATGTGGCGTGAAGTGTCCGATTTTTGGCAAAAATGGTATGAAATGACGATTTTCAATTTTCTTGAAGCATTTATATCCTATCCAGTGCTAAATGAAATCAAATTTTTGACTCATTCGAATTTCTAGAATAGATAGAGAACACTAACAATATTTTTAGCTTCTTGCCAGTTTAGGGGGGGGGGATGAATCATGGCTTCTCAAAATAGGGACTCCTCTTGAAACAAAAAAATGGCTCAGCTACCCAGGGTTTCAAGTACCTAGCTGACATTTTGTTTGTAATATTCTCAATTCGTTATTAACCATTCACTTAAATCTGAACTTGAAACCCTGGATATGCTGAGCCATAATTATGATATTAAAAATTACCAAATAAAAAATTTAACAAAAAAAATTCAATTAATAAAATAAAATTTTTAATTTTAGTTTTTAAAAATAGATTATTTTATTTTTTAAAAATTGAATGAATTTAATCTTAATAATTAAATATAATTTTTATTTAAAAATTATTTTTTTTATATTTTTGTTTCAAGAGGAGTCCCTATTTTGAGAAGCCATGATTCATCCATCCCTAAACTGGCAAGAAGCTAAAAATTGCAAAAATTTGATTTCATTTAGCACTGGATAGGGTATAAATGCTTCAAGAAAATTAAAAATCGTCATTTCATACCATTTTTGCCAAAAATCGGACACTTCACGCCACATTAATATCGCGTTTGAGAAAATTCTCTACTTCCAATCGGAAAACTAACCAAAAATTCGTGTTCAGGAGGTTCAAATTAGGTCTAAGAAATGTTTAAAATAAGGATAGGTTGAAGGTAAAGGGCTGACGAAGTGAGAAATTCCAAAATTGAGTCAATTTTCAGAAAAATCGGCCGTTTTCCACTACCGAAAATTTGCAATTGAGAACATAAATCACTTTCTATTTGAAAACCAATGAAAAATTCGAATTCAGGAGGTTCGAATTAAGTTAGAAACTGGTTTCAAACCATCCTTGATCGACAATACTCGGGTCAGGATGGAAAAAATCGAAATTTCACTTGTTTTTCCTCGAAATTGGCCACTTTTCGCGACACAAATTCTACGATTGTGCGAGTACTATGCTTTTGATCGAAAAACTAATTGCATATTCGTGTTCAGGAGGGTCGAATTATACGAAAATGACACCAAATTTACCCCAAACCCTTTACTTGGAGAATTGGGGGTGAAACCGCCCCTAAAACGAGCCCCCACTCCTCCCCTAAGGGACATTTTTGATGGGTCCACTTCTCAAAAATTTTCTTTTGGGTCATATTAAAATAAAAACCACACTTCAACCCGTGTTCAAAAAGTGAAGTAGTTCCCCGTTTTTTCGTGTTAACCGCAGGGACTACTACGACACCACACTTCAAAAAAAGTTGTTTACCGAATAATTTTCTAGCGCTGGACCAAAGTTTGGTATGGCATTATAACTTCAAGGGGGTGTACATAAATGTTCAACGTTTCATCTCCCTTGTTGGACAAATTGTCTACTTTTGTTTTTGAAGGGGCAGAAATTTTAGAAAAAAATACGTTTTTTTCGTTTTTATTCCCATTTTTTTTGCATTGAATGAAAAGTGGAGGGGATGAATTTGCTACCCGACAGATATTTGTGTATCTATGCCCTACTCGTTCGTGTATAACAATTTGCCATTCCTTTTGATTTGAGGAGCAAAAAAAATTAAAATTTGAGCCAGTCCAGATTTATTACGAAAATGTCTGCCCCTTCAAATGAAAAAGTAGGCAATTTGCAAATCCGCGGAAATGATCGGTGGGGTAAGCGCGCATAGGTACAAGGAGGCGTTACCACCCGATCACTCGATCCTGCCCGCGTAACGCCAGAAAAAAACCGGTCCGTGACATTTGTCACATGTGTGGTGTCGGCGGGTTAAAAGAATTTTCATTGCTGATACTACGAGTAAAACTGTAATTAAAAAGTAAGAAACAATGTTTAATGCAGCGTTGTTACCTCTACGAACGAATGGTGACAATAAAAAAACGTCGAATATATTTTTCATAATACAAGCCTATCCATTCTTAATTTCCTACATATGAGTGAGTCCAAAATCGTTTGTACTGTTTAAGCTACGTAAATTGGCCCGGATTGGTTTGAAGTAAAAGTTTTGAGAGGCAAAAAGTGTTCATTGAGCGTGCATTTTCGCTGAACAAAAAAAAAATCAGTTAGTTTATTGTAGGTAAGGGTTCCGTAGCCTCAAAGCCCCGCATTTTGGATTTTTTTCTCCGGCACAAAGAGCTGTGGCCTGAAAACTCTTATTTTTTATCAATTTTAAAATTTGATTTTGGACAAAAAATCTTTTCAAATTCTGGTACCAGACACTCCCCGACTCCAAATATATTTCACATCCTTTGAGTCAGGGGCACAAAGAGTAGCTGGGCCTCCCAACGTGTGATTTTTTTGCCAAATTTCACCATTTTTAGCACAATTATGCCTCTGTACCTACACGTCATGCTGAATTGGACAAACAAAAAGTCAAACGAAATGTATACTTGGGGTGATCCCGCATCGAATGAGCCAAGGTTTAAATAAAACGATTGGCACAGTAAGCCGCGAAGGAATTTGAAAGTTTAGAAAACGTGCGATTTTTTCCCCTTTCATTAAAAAATCAGTTATCAATAAAAATCTGAAACTTGGGTTGCGACCTATCAAAATGGGTTAAAATTTCGCTAGGAGAACAAAATTACAAATAGAAATTAAATTTGAGTAATTTCAACACATTTTGAGCCTCAAATCGAGTAAATTTTTGAGTATCTTCAAAGAATTGGCATATGACCTATGAAAGTGAGATAGAATTTCATGAGAAATTCAAATGTGCCATCCAAAACTATTTTCGAGCCATTCTTAAGAAATTTGAGCTTCAAATTGAGTCAAATTTTGACAAATTTGGAAAAATTTACGTGTGATCTATTAAAGTGGAGTAGAATTTCGCCATAAATTCAAATACGCCATCTAAAATATTTTTGAGCCTCCTTGAGTCAATTTTTGAAAATTTTCAAAAAATTCGCACGTCGGTATCTGAGGAAAGAGGGATAAAATATCACTAGAAATTCAAAAATTCCTTCCAAAACTTCTATTGAGCTATTTTTAAGAATTTCGAGCTTTTGATTGAGTAAATTTTCGAATTGATTTATTTTTAAAATTTTACAAAAATTGACACATTTTGGGACTCAAAAATCTCAAAAGTGACTCAAAAAAATTTGGATAATATTTTTGAATTTTTTTAAATATTACCCCACTATTCATATGTCACATGTAATTTTTTTGGAAATTTTCAAAAATTTACTCAAATAGAGGCTCAGAAAAGTTATGGGTGGCATTTTTGGATTTCTGAAGAAATTCTACCCCACTTTCGTAAATTTTTCAAAGTTTGTCAAAAATTGACTCCAATTGTAGGCTCAAAATTCTCAAAAATAGTTTTGGATGGCATATTTGAAATTTTGATGAAATTCTACCCTAATTTCATAGGGCATATGCAAATTTTGAAGATACTTAAAAATTGGCCCCATTTGGAGCTCAAAATGTGTTAAAATTACTCAAATTCAATTTCCACGGGTAATTTCGTTCTTCTCATAAAATTTCAACCTATTTTGATAAGTCGCAACCCAATTAGATTTTTTTAAATGACTTATTTTTTAAAGAGAGGAGAGTTTTTGCAATGATGATATTTTTTTTCAAATTTTTAGCGTTGGGAGAACAAACGAAAAAGATGCGATTTTATACTCAAAAAATACCCATTTTGTCATTCGCGCAACTGAAAATTTTGAAATTTATACGGTATAAACGGGAAAAGGTAACAAACTTTTGAGAAAGATTCAGATTTTTTTGCAATGGATTATAGCCAAAAATCCACATTTCAGCTGGATGCTGGAATACTTCCTTGGCAAGGAAATAAACGTAAAATTCTCGAACTAAATCCGAAGAAAGAATAATTCTCATCACGCAAAAAATAATTTTATTATAATTCGTTCAAATATTTAGACAGAGGAATTTTCGATTCTCGAGGTGGAATGCAATTTAAACGTTTCCAAAATTCGTAGGTTTCTTTCAACAATCCACTCTTCATTTGATCTTTTTTCGTGGTAATATGAAGATATTCTAGGGAATCAGTTCGAACAGGAGTCCACACAGTATCATGGCCATTGGGATTACTGCAAAAATTGAACGTAGAATTATCGTTCGTCGTCCAATAGATACTCTTGACCTGCGCAATATGAGATCCAGACACCTATGAATTTGACAATGCTTACCCACTTATGGCGAAATTTACCCAGTACTTGACTAATCTTTCAGATACGTTGAGATCATCGCCTTCGGTAATTTTAGGTATAAATCCATTCAAATGGAATAAACTGATAAGATCGTCCGCGTGACAGACTCCTTCGGGGGAAAAAAATCCAAGAGTTATTCACACATGTTTACCTAAATCTAAGTACTTCGGCTGGGTGGATAAAAACATCTGACTCCCTTTGGGATTTTTTTCCATTTTACGATCCCATCGGAATGCCAGATATTTCCCTCCTCCTAGTAGATGCCTACCAAGATCATCTGGGAATACTCCAAATATTTCGTTGAAGGTTCTTTTATTACGATGATCGTAATAATAAAAATAAACAGGACCTTTATAACGTTTTGCAGCTTCCAAGGCATCATAAGCAAAATATCCATCTGTGTACAGCTGAAAATGCAAGATTAATTTCCACGATGATTAGATTTCTTCAAAATTATGCACCTGTATTGATTTTTAAACCTTTGAGGTTTATTTGCATACTCGAACAAGTTCCTTGGCGGTTTCAACGCCGATATTTTTATCGCCGAAATAAAATTTCTTAATCGATTCGGTAATTTGATCGACTTTTTCTTTGTCTTCAAACCAATACCCATAAAAAAAGGTGATAGGGAGCATTCGTTTGTAATTATCATTTAAATATTTCGCTTTAGTTCCGTTCCCATGCAGGTATCCTGAGAAATAAAAAATCGAGGTGTCAATTTTGGTGAATTCTCTTCTTAGATACTTCATAGATACATTTTCAGTGTTTTCCTCATCATAATTCAACCTACTTGTAGCTTTAACCCCTCCTTCGGCTGAATTAATTCCAATAATCAAAGGTACATTGCTGACTGATTCTTGGTACCAAGGATTCTCAGTTATAAATGCTCCTTCAACTGTATTAGGTTCGGCCACAACGGAAAAAGGAATCACTGGTTCAACATCCCACACCTTATTCAGAAAAAAAAGATAGGTGAATCAAAAACACTTTCCACAGCCATAAAAAAATTTATCTACCACTTACGAAGAATTTATTATGAGCGACGACTAATTCACGAGCTGAAATTTTCCTCAAGCACTCCACCAATTTTTGAGTACTTGTTATAGGACAACCGGTCAGAACACCCAAAGCAAGAGCTTTCTGACGAGCTAATTTTGGAGACACGTGAGCCCAAACTGCTAAAGAAGTGCCACTCTGACAAATAGCACGATGAAAAAGTCCTGAAAAAGGTAGGTACATTTTTCAAAGATTTGTCGCCCAAGTGCGGTATGATTATTTAAGCGATTTGGGTACCTTGACTTAATGGCGAATGTAGATGGTAATGGACACTCCCACCTCCGGCGCTTTCTCCAAAAATGGTTACGAGGTTTGGATTACCGCCAAAGGCTGCGATGTTTTTTTGCACCCATTTTAAAGCCATTACTTGATCTTTCATTCCGTTGTTTCCTGGTAATACCTCATCTGCGGTGCTTAAAAATCCTATTAAAAAAGGGAGGAACTTGTGAGTACAGAGAAGAATTTTCAGATTTGAAGTGTCCAATTGGTAAATTAATTAAATTTCAACGAATTTTTTATAAATTTTTTTAAAAAACAGTTCATTTTTATTTTTAAAAAAAATCCTAGTCTTCGTACAAATAAAAATTTTGGAGAAATCTATGAAAAATCTATATTCTGCCTTTTTTTGACTTGAAACAAAAACAAATTGAAAGCTCATCATAAAAAGACCCCATATTCAAGTTTATTTTTCAAAGTTTTGCAAATTTTTTAATTTTGTGAAAAATTGATTCGATCTCATCAACGAGAAAAATTGTATTTTTGTATAGTTCCTAATTTCTGATCTCCCAAGTCAATGGGAAGTTATTACCAGGTGTTTCAGAGCCTCCAAAAAATTTTTAAAGTCTCCAACTTTGGAGAAACCTCTGAAAAATGGATCTAAATGTGGCAAAAATCGTCGATTTTTTAAACAATCAATAGAACTTTATTTCGATCTTGAAATTCCGCAACTCTATCTTCTTTTTTCAAAGTCCCCTCCTCTCTCACTCCAAAAAAAACTATAACATCGAATTCCATCAAAATCGAAGTCCTGTCTTTTTTTCTGCTCACTCTACCCATTCTAATTGAGCATCCAGGTTTTTTTGCAGATTTTTCTGGGTAAAAATATCTGTGTTGAAATAACTAAATTAATTATTTTACCATCACTCACTTTTTTTTTGTTTTTTCGGTGCGGAAACACCTCGGATAAATTTTTTGAAATATGTATTTTCAAAACATTACTAGAATCGCAAAAATACTTTCCTAGGTACTTTCTTAAATTTTCAAAGTGGAGAAAAAATTATGTAACTGAAAAAATCGAATCTTTCTATATTAGGGTCTTTGCAAATAAATTTTGTAGACAATGCACAGAAATCACAAAATATCTACTCATTAAAAGAATCTTATTTTCGAAAAAGAAAAGATCGTGGAGCGTTTTCGAAATATTACTCCTTGAATCAATTTTTATTTTTAAATTTTCGTCAAAAATGTTCGAATAGAAAAACCAACGTCAGATTTCTCATGAAGCTGGTCAAATCACCCTTGCATTCATTAACTGTGCAACCACTCAACTCAAAGTTTCAAAATTCAATTTTTTCATTGATTTCTCTAATTCGTACGAACGACCGAAAATTTTCCGGCTAAAGGTCAATTTTCAGATTTAGGACAAAATGATCACAAAAAATAATGTAAATCGAGACATTTTGGGGAGTTGAATCCAAATGATCCAAAAACTGCATAAATTCTTATCTTTCATAGTTTCCCCCTCCTTAACGCTTGGTTTAAATTCTAAAATGATAAATTGAAAAGGAAGAAATCACCAGATAATTTAAAAAATGAAATTGAATTTGCATTAATCAGGTTAAAATAATTCCTTTTCATAAGGTATGTACCTATCTCAATTTAAGTAGCCACCTGAATCAAAATCTTCACAATTCAATTTTTCACCTCAAGTTTTCAAAAATTTCAAGTTTTGCATTCTGGGAAAATCACAAAATAGCAGACTTGTAGCTGGTCTAAAAATCTGGAAAGCATTACACCACCTCAGTAAGAGACCCTCTCAAAAAAAATTCTATAGCAAAAATATGTTGAATGTTCACGCCAAATTATAAAAATTAAAATTCGAACCATATCGGATTAAAAATTTCTTAGTTTTATAATTCATTACCGACCCCCCCCCCCCACTCGAGAAATAAAATCACATTTGTTGAAAAACGAAAGCCTACAGATTGTGGACATCGTTGAGAAAAATCGAAGAATTTTTTTCCACAGTTTCTTCATGTAACAAACTTCTGTTGGAGTTTTTCTTTTTCAACTCAAAATCCATCGATCCATCAATTACCAAGCAACTCAAATTTTTTTTTCAAAATTCATATCATTTTCAAGTACTTTTCAACCTCGACATTTTTAAATTTCGAATCAATTTTTTCCTCAGGACTGAAATTTCTTCCAGTAACTTTTTTTTTCGAGTCTCAAAATTGTTAAATTTCGAATGAAATTCTATCTCAACACTAACCTTTCTCCCTCGATTTTTTCCTCCAGTTTACGATTTTTTTACTTTGAATAATTTTTTTACTCAGCACTGAAATTTCTTCTTCCAATTGTTTTCTCAGATTATAAAATTTTAAAATTTGGAATACCTCAACTTTTTTCTCAACAGTGCATTTTTTTTCTTCATTTTTAATTTTTTTTTATAAATGCAAAATCTTGGTTACTTTTTGAGATCGTGAAGGTAGTCGACAAATCTTCTTTACCCGCAAAACTTTAAAAAATAAAATCAACTTTAGGCATCGTTAAGGGTTTACTCAGATTTCTCATAAAAACGACCATATTGAAAATGGAGTAAGATTTTGCCACAACGCTGAAGTTATATTTTACTTTCAAGGAGTCATATGTCCAAAATTACCCAATATATTCAATCTATATTGTATAGTGACTATTATCACATCGTAATCCATGAAATAAGGGGGCTCTTGTTGAGTACTAGCACCAACAATGAAACCTCCGCCATGCGTGTAAACCATCACAGGCAACGGTTGAGTTTTTTTCTGTAAATAAAAGTACTTACTTAAGTAAATTATATGTTATGTATTGGTAAGAAATTAATTTTTTTTTTTAAATATCGTATCTACAATTACATTCCTGCCATTATTTACCGACCAATCTGTCATAAAAATGATGAATTAAATACAACGATTAACCTATCAGACGAAAGTAGTACCTGTCTATGAGTAAAACTTACTCAATTATTCTCCACATATGCAAATTATGTAGGTATAGGTATAATTTAGAAGTCACGTTGAGGTAGGTTACAAAAAAACAAAATTATCAAACGTTCAACGGTTCGACTGTTATAATTCAGACGTTTAAATCTGAATTGACTGCCTATCTATTAAAGCAGGTAAATAAATAGCTATTAGCTACTTAAAAAATTAACAAATTTATGATATGAAAATTATAGATTAATGAATGGCAGAGAGGACGAACAATGAACATTTGAAATCATTCAGGGTACTTTGCAATTTTGCATTAATTATCCACTAATGGAAAAAAATCTAAATGTTGGGTAGACCTTTATCTTCGATTACAATTTACAAAACAACAGTTTTTTCCCCAACTGGACCGTTTTTCGAATAAAAAAAACGAAATGTTGCATTAATTTGCTATTCTTTCCATTCTAAATAAAAATAATTGATAGTGTTTGAATGATAACTTCTTATTTATTCGTAAAATTAACACCTACCTACCTAACAATGGGTATGTTCTTTTTGGTCGCAACTCTCGCAACAGTTGTAATTTTGCATGTTGTGTCCTTTTCTAACGCATTAGTTAGAAAAAGACAACAACAATAAAATCGCAACTGTTTTTTGTTGTGAGCAAAAAGAACATAGCAATTAATTTATGAAATATTTACTCACACTAGCCGCAGATGGGACGTACACATTTAAATATAGGCAGTCTTCCTGTCCAATTATATCATACAAATAATCGTCATAAGCAAAAATTTCTTTTTGAATGCATCTCGGAGGAGGTAATGTGGCATCTCGAATACCACTCCATGGTTCTGGAGCTTGAGGAGGCTATAAAACAAATTCAATCATACTGATGCAGTAAAAATGGTGCCATGAACCCCAAATTCCAAAAAAAAATCAAAATATACTTATTTTTCAATTGATATCCATTGGAAAAAAATGTATTGGAAAGAAAATGTCAACTTTTTTGAAAAAAAAAAGTAAGTAACTAATACCTAATACTTGACTTTGTACACTTGAAAAAAAATAATAAATTGAGAAATTTTTTAAATTTTGAAATTGTGCAATTTTTAAAAATTATTTCATCAAGAGTTCAAAATTTTTGATTCCTTCTTCCCACAATCAAAACGCATATCCTCACCAAAATATTGAGAAAAAATTTCAATCTCTTCAAAGAGAAAATACAAAATAAAATTTTCGTGACATTCTAATTCAAAAAAAAAAATAAATAATAAATAAAACTAATTTTTTTCAAGTTTTCAAATGTTGAAAATTGGAATATTTTCCATTTTAGTTTTTAACATCAGAGCTTACAACAAATTTTAGCTAGTTCAACCCTCTCCTACTCCTTACCCATTGCCTATGATTGAAATAAAAATGCAAAAAAATTTTAAGAATAGGTAAGAAGTCTCACTAAAATTGTAAGCACCAAAAAAAGAAGTCATAATCGAACTCACAGTCGTGAAAAAAATTTAACCAACTATTTGTCACGTAATATTCGTAAGAAAATTTAATGGTTCGGAGAAAGGGTGAACCTTGAGTGAACAGCCGGAATAAAAAAATAACTCGATTTTTATGTTCAGTTTCCGTAAAAATGAAAAAAAAACACTTATGTTGATCGGGATTTTTCATTTTTTGAGCCAAATCTAAGCTGTCTTGAGAGAAGGAATTACGGGATAAAATTTAAAAAGAAGCGCATACATTTCAATTTTTTTTCAAAAATTTCATCCAAGTTGTGGAACATGTCAATTTTTTCTTCCTTCTGCCCCAAAAAACCCTCAAAAGAAAATTCATCCGTCATAAACCATTCCTAAATAACTACATACCTCCCTTCTAAAAAAAAATCAAACAATTTTTGAAAATTTCATTCGAGATCGCCATCAAATCCATTCAAAAGCAGTAATATTTTAATACTGAAAGAAGGGAAATTTTTTCAAAGTTTTTTTCAGAACCACTCAAATTTTTTTAAAACTGCTGAACTGCTGAACAGATTTTTGGAGCTACCAAAAAAAAAAAACCTAAAACCCCTTAGCATAATTCGAGAAATGAGGTTTAGCATTTGAAATTTTGGATTTGAAGTCCTTTTGCAATATACCTTCGAATTATTTTTCTTTCGGCTCAAATATTTCTTCTTATTGGAATAGGTACCACTTTGTTAGTAAAACTGCAGTAAATTACTCGTATAAATACCCATTGAAATTAATTTTTCCTTTGATTAAATAAATCGTATTTTTTTGCTTATAATTCCAACCAAAATACATACCTAAGTGAAAGTGATTATCGCGGTATCGTATGTATAATCAACTCCAAAAAATAATAATTTCTAATAAAGTAATAACTAAGTATATCCAACAATAAAATCACAAGAGCTGAATAATCATCCAAGGTTTTCGCAACTTTTTTAGAAATTTGTAATTATTATGCTTGAAAATCAAGTAAAAATCGAGAATATATCCATTCTTCTGTGAAAAAATACGATCTTTTTTTTTTTTGAAAAAATTCTCTCAAGGAATAACCGAAAAATTTGAGCAACCAACGGTACCTACTACCTACGACTAGATATCTTAAATTACAAGCTAATCGCTATAGGAAGTAGGTAATTAACACGAGCAACAGTGGTAATTTTGATAACTTTCATAGCAAAATTTCAAAAAACAGACACTAAGTTGAGTTTTTTCCAACTATGTAGGTTAATTAATTCTTCAAAATGTAAAAAAAAAATTAATTTGGTGTTGAATTTAAAAAAAAAAAAAAAAAAAATTATTTCGAGAAGGACTGCTTGAAATATAAAACCGGTTTCGAAAACGCACGAGTAAAATATTAAAAAAAATTATAAAACATAATTTTATTTTCTTTAGAATCAAATTCCGGTTTGTAATTTCTTCGTTACCTTTTTAAGCAATTTATTGAGATCTGGAATCCGGAAATCAATAGCCCACTAAACCAGTTTCAAACTCCATAGAAAAATCAATCACCCAAAATTAATCCAATTTCTAAAAAATACGATCCAAGATTGAAAAAAAATTTTTAATTGTGACATATTTTTTTGAAAAAAAAAAGTCATTAATAACAATTAAAGAACCTTTTCTGAACCGGTTCCAACTTCAGTCCAGTGCAATTAGACAAAATACTATTAAAATACGGTGCATTACCTTGAAACGAAGATCCCCAACAGGTGGTTTCGCAAAAGGTATCCCCAAAAACCCAAAATACTCTGTGTTATTCCTCGATAAAAAAATAGCCCCTCGAAGAGTTCCTTGTTCTATGGTCACGTCACGAGCGTGAATCAACGTTACAATAAAAAATAATATCGGTACAATTTTGGGCAACATTTTCTACAAAAATTCGCAAGTACATTGAAACTTTTCGAAACGCGAATCCGAAGTAACGCGAGTTCGACGGAAATGGAACACGTCCGAGGGACAATCGAGATGAAAACGAACTGAAAGTTACAAGTTGTAGTAATTGTTAGTACACAGAAGTTACAAGCAACGATAATGTAAGCGCAACCGCATCATCGTTAATAATTTTTTGGCGGAAAACTCAGCTGATCGTGACGTCACGTCACACGCGTCAGCGTCAAAATAGAAGAATGCAAATGTTATGCACGTTCGTTTATTTTTCTCATCATTCGCCATTCATTTCTATGTAAGTAGCTAAGTAGCCATAGCTAAGTACCTACTTTTAATACAAATGAAGGTAGTTAAGGTTACTTGAATAAGTAAAAAATTCAGGAATTAAAATTATAACAAAAAAATAGGTAACTAAGTTTGCGAAAAATAGACGAAAAAAGCTAATATTTTCGAAGAATGCAAATTTTTATTCACTTGTATCGAGCTAGAAAATTTCACAAGGTTTTTCACATGTAGGTATTTTTTATATTCCTATAAATTAGTCGAAATCTCTCAACCAAATTATTATTCGTATCAGTGAGTTTACTGATAAGTTTCAAGTGGGTAAAACTGATACCATAACGTTGACATGTGATTACTGAGTGCTGTGAGATTTTATTTTAAAAAAACATTCATTAGAAAAAAATCAAGCATCAGAATCCAGATGACTTGAAAAACTGTAACAATTTTGGGTGTGATTGGTTTTCCTCGCGCAGTTCTATCTCCGCGAATTTTCAACCTAAACATAGCACGTAGTTGATTAGTTGGAGAGGTGCTAGAATGAAATACCCTCAAGTTTTTGAAAGTTTTTCAACCATTACAATGACCTTGAATTTGACCTCAAAAAATTCAAATCGTCCGAGGTTTACAATTCTAGGACAGGCAGAAAATGTTTTCAAAAACTTTTTCTATGTTTTTCACATCTCTCAGAATTTTTCTAGATTTTTTCAAATTGTGAAAGTTGGTCAAATATTAAAAAATCTGGCACCATTAATCATTTTTTATTCCTTAAAATGTTTGCTTTCTATCAATTTTTTCAAGGGGTTTGAAATATTTTTCAACTTCTATTACTCGAAAATCACAAGAAAAATTTTGAGAGGGGTAAATTTTATGAAAAAGTTTAGAAAAAAAATATCTGTTCCTCCAAAAATTATGAACCTAGAACGATTTAAATTTTTCAAAGTCAAATTCAAGGTGATTGCAGTTGGGTAGAAAAATCTGAAAAATTTTCAGAGTATTTCACTCTATATCTCTACTTAAGAGTCAGGTCAAAAAAAACTCGGTTGAAAACTCACAGTGATGAAATTTTTAGCCTGGAAATTACGTATTTTGGGGCTCCAGCTCGCCACCCCCAGGAGGGGGTAAGATGAAAAATTCGTCCATATCTCAAAAATCATCTACTGAAAATTGTAGCCAAGTTTCACCAGTGGCCAAATGATCTCTTATCACACCAGAGCCTTTGAAATCTTAAAATTTGATAGTTCTCCAACATAATTAGATTATTTTTTAATGACCAGGTGGTTTTACAAAAACTGAGCAAGTCTTTTGGATAATTTTTTAAAAATTTGGTGAATCTAAATGAAAATTAAAAAAGCAAAATTTTCAAACGAGAAATCAACATTTAATTCTTACTTCAATGCACCCAAGGGTAGACTGAAGGAGCTGGAGCCCCCTGCTTAGGCTCCAAAAAATTATAAATAAATTATTAATTACTAATCTTCAGTCAAAAATAGCCGATTTCTCAATCACATTAAAAAAAAATCAACAATTTTGACTGAAAAATCAGTGAAAAATCACGGATTTTGCTCAATTTTTTTTATACTTAATAATTATAATTTTTTTTACTGATTCCTACAGTGACTTGATTTTGTCGATTTTAATCAGTCATTTTTGACTGATTCAAATTAAGAGAGTATTTTCGGGGGTATTTTTCGCTATTAAAATTTCAACACAGAGCCTTTCCTAATGAGGGTCGAAAATGACCCTTGACTCAGAATTGGTCAAAATTATAGAGATTTCAGTTTTTACTTAATGTAAGAGTGATTATGGCCCTGTCCGAGATTATTGGGAAATAATCTTGGGCTATGGTGTGGTGGCAACCCTGCGAGCAAATAGTGGTTGATCGACTCGCGATTCAATCCGCGATCGATCGAACCAGTCCTTTCGAAATCTCCTCGACAGTCAGGTCAGGCTCGGCACGATTTTAAGGCTCAGGTCTCGCGCGCGTTTCACCAAGTAGGCTCGAGCAGCGAATCGAAATTGCAATTAATTCGTAGTCGCCTCCGAATTTGTAATTTCTCTTCCTGCGACCCCCGAAACCCCGCGGTCCACACGTTCAGCTCAATTCGATATCGCGAATTAATTCCACGTAATTAGACTTTGCGGTAATTTAGACCAATAGTGCGTAAACATCGTTCTTATTTCGTACGCGTAATTTTATCTCATTTTTATGTTGTAAATTTACCCCCCGAAATATACACACCGTTTTCGCACACCCGTTCAGAACCTTGTGTCCTTTATTTTATCAAGCTGCGAGTCCGGCCCTCCGTCCGCGCAGCCCAGCCGAAAATTAAGGTACACGATAATACGTCGCGTCCAAATTCGGATATTTACGCCGCTCATCTTGGTGCCGCCGTCGGTTCTCTCAGCGCCGCTCTGTGCTCGTCGTCAAAATCATCAGCCGAAGAGCCACATCCGGATACATCGCTGGAACCGCCGCAGCCACCAATATCACCCGGCAACCCCGAATTTGGAAGCCCCGCGACAGTAAAGAAAGGCCGGGGGCAGTCTACGGATCCACTGCCCGGAGCGTTCATTACCAAGCTCCCCGTGATCGTGCGAGATACGGCCGCGAGATATTCCTATCTTTACATTAACTTGTGATTTTTTTAAAAGTAATTTTCCTTTTTTTTTTTTTAAATTTTAAGATACCCTAAACTTTGTAGTTTCGATTTATTCAAAAAAATGCTGTCAACGTTTGAAAAATAGGTGTTTTCGCCATTCATTTTTGGCCAAGGAGGTTAAAATTTTTGAAAAAACAGAAAAGTACTTGGACAATATGATTATTCAATTATTTTCCTAGTTTCAGGCTTATTGCGAGAAAATATTGACAAAAACCCAATTTTCAGCAAGAATTTACCTTCTCCCCTCCCATTCTGAGACCTCCGGATGCTGACTGGGATGAAAATAAAATTCAAGTGACATGTTGTTTGACGGATCAAGAAAACACATACAAGAAATTCAGACTAGCATTTTTTAAATATTTGATACATTTCTGTTTCTAATTTGACTGGACTATTAAAGCTCGTCCATAAATTTAGGTGCATTTTTCTGTTTCAACGTTGGTATCACTTGAAGATTTTTCCAAAACGAGTATCTCTCTTTTAATAATTCTTTTTTCATTGCATCAGCTTTGGTGGTGATATGAAAATATTCTAAATCGTCAGATTGAACAGGTGTCCAAATTTTTTGTTCTTTATCATTTGGATTTCTAAAAAGTATACAAATAGATGAATCACAGATCACTTTTCAAAGATGAAATTGATGGTTTTTTTGATTTTCTTGTACACTTACCCAGTTGCAGCAAAATTCACCCAATACTTGACCATTCTTTCTGATACCAAGAAATCATTCCCTTCGGTCACTTTATGAAATAATCCTCTTATGTAAAATAAACTAATTAATTCATCTGCGTGAGTAACTCCTAAAATTTGAAGATGATGGAGCATTGATAAAAACATCATGGACGTCGAAATTAAATGTGGGCTACTTTAAGAGGTCTAAATGCCCTACACCCACTCACCCAAGTCAACTGGGTATTTTCCAAATATCTCGTTGAACGTTCTTTCATTCCTATGATCGTAATAATAAAAATAAACCGTTGATTTATAACGTTTGACCGCTTCAATAGCACCATAAGCAAAATACGCATCGGTAAAGAGCTGAGAAATCGAAAAATTCCACTCATTACAGGTTAATTCTCAAATTCGCAGGTATAAATTATACGAAAATCTAAATGTTAAGGTATGAAAGACTCACTCGAACGAGTTCAAAAGGTGTTTCAGTACTGATACTGTTGTTTCCAAAGTAGAAATTTTTTATCGTTTCGGTAATATTCGATATTTTGTCGTCATCCTCAATCCAATTATTGTAGAACAAAGTAATGGGTAGCACACGTTGGTAATCGTCGGACAACATTTTCACCAGTTTACCATCATTTTGTAAATATCCTAAAAATGAAATGTTGATGAAAATTGGTGGGGTGATTTACTTACTTCAAAAGGAAAACTAGTTTGAAAAATTCCAATCTCTTGGAGTTATAATTAAAGAGGAGATAAAGACAGGTAAAAATTTAGGGAACTCTTTTTCTACTCAACAACTTATTTGTAAAAAAATTTAAAAAACACTAAAAATCCATAAAATTTTGAAATAACGCTACGTATTTGAAAAAAAAGGTCCCCCTATAACACTAACTCGGTTTATAATTATTTGTATTATTTTTAGACCGAAAAAGATGCTCCCTTTTTCCATATCAGCCTTGATAATTTTTTGAATCAGAATATTCTGCAGATGACGTCCAAAAATGAGCAACCTCAGCAAAGTACTCGTCTCAAAAAATATAAAATTATTAATACTTCTTTTAAAGATTTTGATTTACATCTTCAACATACGTATAGCTTGAATAGCTCCATCTGCTGAGGTGATTCCAGTAATCCAAGGTACCTCATTGACTGCTTTGTGATACCAAGAATTTTCGGTGATGAAGGCACCATCAATATCATTCGGTTCTGCTACGATAGGAAAAGGAACAGCAGGTTCGGTTTCAAAAACCTATAAGAATAGGAAAAAAATAGGTAGGTAGGAAAAGGATAACTAAAAATTACGTAAACAAGTGGGAAAGGAATGACTTTTTCATTTTTCAGTCGCAGTTTGTTAGAAAACTCATAGTTTTAGTCAAAAAAAATTTTTAATTCATCTCGTTGTAAATTTTCAACAAGTCCCCCCCCCCCATAACATCAACTTCGGTTCGTCCCGGACCCCATCAAATTCTCCACTCACGTGTAATTTTTCAACAGCAAAAATAAATTCTTCAGCAGGTAACTTCTTCAAACACTTGACCAATGCTTTCGAGCATAATTTTGGACATCCCATTACAATACCAACAGCCAGAGCTTTTTGACGTGCTAATTCGCGAGGAATATGCGCCCAAGGTGACAATGCTGTTCCACTTTGACTGATAGCTTGATGAAATAAACCTATGTTCACAGAATTGAATACCTGAGTCATTCTGAAAATAGTTTGTTTTTTTTTATTGACGGCTCGATTACAAGTGGCTCCATCTATCCGATGTTGTTGCAACTACGTGCCGCTGGGGTGATACAATCATATAAAATACATTGGCTTATATGGGAGGAATAAAGTTTTTCGAATTTTTAAGAAAAACGGTGGGTCTACGTAAAATTTACCCATAATAAGAATTGAAAATGATGAAATTTCCTATCGATTGGTGCAAAAAGTTTTGAATTTTGTTCAATAATAAACATTTTATGGGCATTTCTTTTTATTCGTTTTTTGCTCACGTCAGATTTAAATTAAAATAACTCAAAATTGAGATCGACAACACCAATTTTTCATTGCAGTAAGTTGTAGAGAATTTTATCCTCTTTCCAATGATGTATTGACGAGCTTAATCGCGTTAATATTCCAGCCGCTATTCACGTTTTAATGCGTTGAAACAGTTATCTTCATATTTGAAAACATCTGATTAGCTGATCCGTTATTTTCAAAAATGATGAATTTGTTTCAATGCATTAAACCGTGAATAGCGGCTGGAATATTAACGCGATTAAGCTCGTCGATACATCATTGGAAAGAGGATAAAATTCTCTACAACTTACTGCAATAAAAAATTGGTGTTGTCGATCTCGATTTTGAGTTATTTTAATTCAAAGTTGACATGAGCAAAAAACAAATTAAAAGAAATGTCCATAAAATGTTTATTTTTGAATGAAATTCAAAACTTTTTGCATCAATCGATAGGAAATTTTGTCGCCTTTAATTCTTCTCATGGGCACATTTCACAAAAACCCACCGTTTTCGATAAAAATCCGAAAAACCTCCTTTCTCCCATATAAGCCAATGTATTCTATCACCCCAGCGACTTTAGCGCTCCCCGTGAGCGTCGAGTTGTCAATAGAGAAGTACAATTAATTTTGATATCGACCTTTGCTTAATGGCGAATGAATGTGGTAATGAACACTACCAGCTCCAGCACTTTGACCAAATAAAGTTATTTTGTTCGGATCGCCTCCAAAAGCTGGGATATTTTTTTGTATCCATTTCAATGCCATTACTTGATCCTTCATGCCATTATTTCCTGGAAGGACGTGGTCTCCGGTGCTGAGAAAACCTGAAATTGGTGCCGATATTTAAAAAGAACATGGTTGAGGAAGAAGGTCTGAGGTGCCTAGCTGCCTACATGTTGAAAAAAATTATTCCAGCACTTACCAAACAAGTTCAATCTGTACTGAATTGTCACAATAATTATCTGATGATCCATAAAATATGAAGGGTCGTGGGTTATGCTGGATCCATAAAGAAATGAGCCACCGTGAATGAAAACCATCACAGGTAAAGGATGAGACTTTTTCTGCATAAAAATGAGCTAGACTATAGTGATCGATCATTTTTTTCACTTTTTTGCAAACTGAATTAAAGGGTGTACAAAAATTTATGGAGGGAAGGTTAAAATGTTAAAAATTCATCTTTTGGTAGGTAGCTTCAGTTGGACTGTATACAGTTCTCAGCCGATTCAACAGGTTGAAGATGGATGTATTTATACTAAATTTGGATGTAGATAAGTTGATTTTCAACAAACGAGTTCATTCCCACTAAATTTTTTTTTAACTTCGACTCGAATTTTTGAATAATTTTCAACTCTTTATTCTTTTCTCAAGTGTTTTTCAATGCTAAAATTTTGTTAACCTGGAATTTTTAAAAATCTTTTAGTAAGTATCTTCTGAATTTTTTTTCATAAAATTGTTTTCAATTTTGAATTTTTTTTCTAACCCTAATATTTTTTTCTACTACATCTCCATATTTTTTCAAACTATTAGCGCAGCCTTTTTTTCAAAATTTTTCTATTCCAAAATTTTAAATTCCATGGGATTTAAAACCAGATTTTTGGAATTTAAAGTTAATAGGTATCTAAAGATATTGAAAAATTGAAATCGTACAATGTATTGAAAGAAATATTTTAATTGAAACACAACATTTTGAGAATCAATTTTAAGAATGATACAAAAAATTTCGAAAAAAATGCGAAGAGGTGAAACAATTCTGAGGAAAAGTTGAGAGGTGAAAAAAAATGAAAATAACTCCTCGTGGTAGAGGTTCGGAATCAATTCGTAGAAACATTTCAAAATTCAGGGAATCAACTCACCAATTCCCCAAATTTTTACACTTCTATCTCAAGTAAATCAAATTTTTACATTTTGGAAAAAATAATTATGGATTTTAAAAAATTGGGCATTTGAAAAAATGAACTCCTGAAATTTGTGATGACGTAGTATTTTTGAATGTTTTTTCGATCTAGGTAATTTTTGTTTCAGCCAGCCACCCATGAAAAATGAATAGATAAAAGTGAAAAATCAACGACAATGGTATTTTTGAGTAAAAATATCTACTATCTATATCAATGTCCAGACTTTTTTAGGTGAATTTATTATTTTTTTTAAATCATTAAATTTTTCAACTTTTTCAATTTATTAGGTATTTGTACGCCCATATGTGGAATTCTGGATTGTTTGATTCAAAAACTATTGATGAGGGTAAAAATTTCATCAAATGGGTTAAATTTCTACCAGATTTTTTTTTTAGGTTTTATGCATCTTTTCTGCCAATTTAGTCTCACTCTTAAAATTTTCAGATTGGAATCACGTAGTCAGATTTTTTTCAGAGTTCTGACTGCCTACAAAATCGTCAAAAAATACATTCTGAAAGACGGTTCGGTTGGTAAAAGGTAAAAATCTTATCAGATCATTCTACTTCTCCCTTTCCCATTTGCCTTTTGAAAGAGTAAAAAAAAACTACCGCAGGAAACAAGCACCTGATACCTACATTTCACTATTTAAAAAAATTAAAAAGTGCATTCAATTTTAGAAAAATTATAATATTTTTCTAAATTACTTTACTGGCTCAAAAAAATTTTTTTTTGAATTTCTTAATTTTGGAGTATGTAATATGTATCAATTTTTTTTCAATTTACCTATGACTTTTGCTAGCCAAAAAATTGAGCAGCTTGAATTTTCGAATGGGTTTATGTATTTTGGAATTAAGAAAAAAAAATTACATTCAGGTACCTATTTCAAGGTGGCAAGGTTGATAAATAATTCTTCATTCGGATCGAACCAAATTGAAGGCAGATTGCCCTGACGATGTTTGAAAAATATGGGAAAATTTGTTCTTTGAAACAAACAGCAGCATTAAAAAAATTCATTTCCATGAAAATTTTTTCAATTTTTTGCCCTCCGATAAGCCAACATTGGTTTTATTCAAGTCTTCATTTCTCGAAATCTTACTCAAAACTATAATTACAATTATGTATTTTCTGTTTGGACGACTGTATCATTTAACTTTGATGAAATGAAATGAAAAAAATTTACATCGAACTTATCTCATCCCGTTGAAATCATTAATTTTCTGCTTCACTTCTCAAACGTCTAAAAATATCTATTTTAAAACTTCTATATAAAGACTCACTTTGGGCGTATACACGTTTAAATACAAACAATCCTCTTGACCCGTGGTCAACACTTTCTGATTAGCAGATCCTCCATAAGGTATTTTTTGAGTACACATCGGAGGCGCCGAGGTCGCATTTCGAATCCCTTCCCATGAAACTGGCGGTTGCGGAGGCTATAAAAATATATGCATCTTGCATAATTTACGTACCCAACATCTAGAGTCGCAAAATCATCTGAGTTTGATTTACCTCAAAACGAAGCTCTCCGATGGGCGCTTTTGCAAATGGAACACTTAAAAATCCATAATATTCGGTGCCATTTCTGGACACAAATGTATTGCCGAGTAATCGGCCTTGCTCGACGGTCACTTGATCATCGGAATCACAATTTACGCAAATCGGTGAGATCACAACGAGAAGACAAATGAATAATTCGATAATCATATTGTTAATTGGTCCAGCGATAATGAACATCTTAAAGTTTACCTCGCGAGTTGTTTACTGAACGCGAAACTTGTTTACTATTAATTTACTGATCTCGTGCAGGTTATTAAATACATATTCTTCTCTTTTATCAGAATAAGAGGCAAATATCGTAAATTTAGTGGCCACGCAGACGATTCTGCGGGTTCAAAATAAGATATGATAAAAAATTACACACGAATAGGTACTTAGGTAATTAGGTATCTAAGTAATTGTAAGTGCCTATATTTGAGCTACACTATGGAAGTTTGTAAGTGGTTTTTTTTTAAAAAAAGAGAATTACCCACTGCTGAAGTTGAGAGCTATGGACAGATGTGATAACTCTGAATAATCCAACGACGAATGAGATTATCGAACAGACAAGTACCTCTTCAAATTTTTTGAAAATTACCCAATCCACGATAAATTTAAATCTTACTCGTACGTTGGCTCGACCTCGACGTTATCGGCGCCGTGCATTCTTTTTTATTACATTTATCGCGAAATTATATATTTATTTTAGTTTAGAATTATTCGATAAACTACGAAAGTTTCGGAATGTAACACGTACACGATCTAATGAGGTATTTTGAACGAACTCTCATAAATAGGAAAAAAAGCTGAATAAATTGAGTGATAGGAAAGACCAAAGCATAATCATGTGTTAAGTAACTACACCAGACGAGTATATTAGCATACAAAGTGCGTGACACTACTGTCGCCCAGTAAAGTACGAGTAAGATAATGACGATTGTATGTTCTTCATTCGAGGTCAGAAATTCCTTATCGAAGGTTAAAAACATTGATAGGTATTTTTTTCAGTTTTTCATACGATCGTTTAAAAAATTCTTAAGGCTTTACACAATTTTTCCACAAATGGGATTTCGAAGATCCACGTCCAAATTTTTGCAAAGTTCAACTTTTTCCATTTCCTTCAATTCTAATTTTTTTTCAAAGCTACAAACATCCAATTTTAATATTTTTCCACCGATAAATTTTCCCTTTAATCGAAGTTCAATCTTTTTTTTCACGTTCTTCAATTCTACTTTTTTTTTCGAAATTGTATCTAATTGAAAATTTTCCAACAACAAATTTTTTCGACTTTCATTTTCTCAAAAAAAATCAATTATTCAGTTGAAAAAAAAACATGACGATGAAATTTTTTTAAATTCAAAGTTTGAAAAATATTTTTCAAAATCATAGTTGGAAAAATTCCAAGAAATATATTGATATTTTTTTTTACTTTCCCTGCGACAAACCTTTCCAAGTTCATATTTTTTTTAATTTCTTCCAGCTTGAAAATTTTGCTTCAAATAATTTTAAAATTTTTCTTTAATATATTTTTTTTCAACTCTAAATTATTCCAATAGAAAATTTCTTATAATTTTTTGGGATAAATTTTCAACCCCCAGTATTCATCTCGAGATTTCCACCAATTTTTAGACCCGGGATGAATTTAGGATGAATTCATCCCGAGCCCATTTTCAAATTTCTAAGCCTGAGATGAACAATATTCATCCCAGAGAATTTTTTGAATTTTCAAGCCTGGGAGGAACATTAGACGAATTTTCATCCCAACATTCATCAAAAGCTGTTTTTCAAATTTTTAAATCTGGGATGAATTTCCATACATTGATTTCAAGCTGATTTAAGATTTTTCAAGTCTGGGACGAATCTGAGATTATTCCCAGTGCAGTTTCAAATTTTTTAAACCGGGGATGAATTTTCATCCCATTGTCCATCCCAACCTCATTTTTTCGATTTTTCAAGTCTGGGATGAGTTTGGGATGAATGTTCATTACAAGATTTTTAGGCCAGGGGTAAATTTGGAATGAATATTTATTCCAAGCTGATTTAGAATTCTTAAATTGGAATGAACTTGGGGTGAATTTTCATCCAAATATTGTGTAAATGAGTATAAATACGGTAAGATCCGTCCACGAATGTGAGCTGGATATAAAAAGCAATCTTAAATGTAAAAAATTGGTGTTTGAGTTGAGAACCCCCTTCCCCTTTTCAACACTACCCTTCTGGAAGACCCAAAATCGGTGTCAACTCGAAATCCAGTTTTTGACATTCAGACTCAAAAAAATGTCTACTTCATATTTTTCAAATTTTTCTTCCAACTTGATAAGTAAGTATAATCAGATGATCTTCACGACTCAATTTTCAAAAGATAAGTATGAGCTTTGAGGAAAATTTGTAAAAATTATCGGTTGACTTGGTAGTTGGAACTGGCTCACAAAATCTTAGCTGTGTTTTACTCGTACAGTAGTTGACTCAGAAAACGCGAAAAAAAAACATGCCCTCGTCTCTCCAACTATGATGACTAATTTTGTATTTGACTTTGGTAAAAGTAAAAAAAAAATATGAAATCAAAAATATTTTCAAAAATCAAAAATTAGAAAATTTTTGAAAATTTCCAGCTTGTTATCTTCACCATGAAAAATCTTCACATACAACGAGTTTCAATTTTTCTTCAGTCAAAATTCTTTCTTTTCAATTTTCCAACATCAACTCTGCAATTATTATTATTGAAAATTTAGAGAAAAATTTTAAGCAACAGCGCTGTTGACCGAATTTTTTGAAATCACGTAATTCAAACAAAATGCATTTGGGAGTATTGCCACAAATTTATTTTGAAATTGCCTACGCCAACCAAAATTTTGTATACCTAATCATTCCTTCAAAGTTTCACTTGAACTGCCCCCTCCTTTCCTACTTTTGAAACTTTTCAATTTTTCAACGTATTGATTCAGTTCTAATGTATTTCAAGGTTCGATTTTATCAGTTGATCAGTGGGGAGGGGGATTATGATACAAGAGGGTACTGAAGGGGTAGGAAAAGAGGTAAGGAATTACTAAAAAAAATTGCTCTTTCATACATTATCGAATTCAAAAGTTCTGGGTACCTATGTCAATTTCGAAAATAATGCTCATTTATAAATGAAGATAATTTTTCTCAACTTTTTTACATTTTTGTTACACATAAATCGATTTTTTTTTTTTTGGTTTTTTCAACTCATGTTGTACAACAATAACAGCTGACATAACGATTTCGATTTCGAGTTATAAGTCATTTATTCACGCAGAATTTTGGTAGGTATACATTGTAGAAGCTCTTCTAATTAGGTGCTCAAAACCTGGATTAAACTTCGGTATCTACATAATACGTTCCACGAACCCTAAAAACCCATAAAAAAATTTCGGATTACCATACACTCGTCGAATTAAAAATAACTTATGAAAACACCAATGCTAATATTAATATCTTTAGGTATACTTGGCCGATATGTGATAACCCATTATCGAGACATCGCTGTAATTACATTCGTTGAACAAATACTTCAACTGATTTTCACATTTCACTCCAATATAAGAATCCGAATTCGATATCGAGTCGAAAAAATAATCGTCGCAGACCTGATGACTGCACAAATTCGCATCGCGGACTAAAAAAATGTCAGCAAGATATGAACCTTGTTTTAAGTTAAAAATGGTTCAATTGTGAAAGAAACACACGAGTACCTGTATCGTTTTGACATTGGGGTTGCAATAGGCCTCCATTCATGTAAAATGTCGCATGTCCTAAAACACTCAAAGGAATACCCTTTTCTCCAACTGTGCAATGGATAATTTGTACGAAATCGGCATCAGTATCGCTCAGTCTTTGAGAAGGTGGCAGATAATTGTAGCAATTTCCTTGAGGATCGATGGCTGCAACCAATGACACAGACATTGGTAAAGAAGATCATAGTCATCGTATGTAGGTAACTAGGTATCATTTCAATGAGTATTCGACTTTGGAAAATATTGTACAATCGATAATATTGTGAAAATGAATGTCAATTTTCCCACCTTTCAACCTAAATTTATAATGAGACTCGACTTTCTTAAAACCAAATTATTTGAGCAATGCTTTTAAAAAATAATAATAACACAGGTCGACAAAAAAAAAAATGTTCTGTTTCTGGGTTCTCATGCCGAAATTCTGTTTCTAGACATCAAAATACATCACCTTGCGGAATCCTGGCTTCCAAAGTTTGCTTTGGGGGGTGAGAGGCCCAAAAAACTGATTTTTCGAGGACAATAAGCCTGAGCATTATAAAAAAATTTGAAAAAAATTTTTTTGGACTAATCTTATAGAAAATTTTACGGCGAATCCAATTCCGCAAACCGCAGACCTCCATCTCTTTTAGAAAAAAAGTTATAGCTCATTCTTTCCAAAATTTTGTGAAAAAATCGTATTTTTTGGGGTATTTTTCGCAAAAAAGTGACATTTGAAAGAAAAGTAAATGTTTTAATGCCATAATGACCATAATAAGAGTTGTAGAAAATTTTACGGTGAATCGAATGCCGCAAACCGCGGACCTCTATCTCTTTTAGAAAAAAAGTTACAGCTCATTCTTTCCAAAATTATGTGAAAAAATCACATTTTTGTGCCTTTCTCACGAAAAAATGAAATTCGATTTTTTCACAGAATTTTGGAAAGAATGAGCTGTAACTTTTTTTCTAAACGAGTTAGAGGTCCGCGGTTTGTGGCATTGGATTCGCCGTAAAAGTTTCTATAAGATTAGTCCAAATTGTAATGCTCAGGTTTATTGCCCTCGAAAAATCAGTTTTTTGGCCCCCCACTCCCCAAAGCAAACTTGGGCCAAAAAAAAAAATTTCGTTCATTAGTTACATAAAAGTGACCCAAATTTCACAAGTAGGACCCAGAAACAAAAATCGTGTCGACCGGTGTAATAATAATAATAATAATAATCAATAGAGTCAGTTGGTTGTAATTTTTTAAATGATCCAAAATCCAAAAAAAAAAAAAACTGTAAAAAAACAGGTACTTAGGTATTCAATTTGGGTGTAAAATTTCATTGGGCTGGTACTGGCACTTCAAGTCTTTAAAGTTAATTTTATTGGTGCCGAAATTTTTCAAAAATTCGTGGAATTATCAAAAACGAAATCCATCATGATTCATTATTTCAAAAAACAAAAAAAAAACATTGACAACAAAAATAAGTAGGTACATAGATAGGTACTAAAGATGCTACCACTGATATTTTCATAACATCCTCTTTCCTTCCCTTGCCAGTAAAGGGTCAAAAAATTGAAAAATATGTTTCCAAAATGCCTTAATAATACATAGAATTAAAATATACTGAAAATAAAACATATTGCATGGTTTCTGATGGACTTCATCATTACAAAATGGCTCATTTTTCTTTACACAATTTTCAAAATTTTCCTCTCCGGCTTTTAAAAATGAATTAAATTCAATTCCGAAAATTCTTTCTTCCCCGCAGAAACTTGAATCTCTTGTAGAAAAAAAAATTCAAAATGAAAGTAAAATTTATACTTCTCATTTCTGAAGGAGTAAATTGCTACTTTACTCCCTCTCGCGAATCTTTCGAATGCTCAAATTTGCGTGTTTTTTTTTCGCAATAAGAAAAAATATTGTTTACATCTCGGAGAAAAAACGATTTTTGTCTCCGTAGCTTGTGCTTGTGGTGAAATAATTCTACTATTAATGATTTGTGAAAATGAAACAATTCATGTCAGAGAGTCCATAAAAAATCATAAAAATGAAACTTTGGACATTTTTTGAACCGAAGATTTTAAATTTTTGGCACAATTTGCTTAATACTCATACAACAGATTATAATTTTCATCTAATCCTCTGTAACTCTTCCCACAAAATAAGAGAATAAATGATTTTTTTTTTTTAAATTAACGTTTAGGAAAATTTTGTTGAAAAATACATGAAAGAAATTTTTGCAAAAAAGACCTTTAAAAACTTATAGGTAGTTCGTTATTTTTTTAAATAATTTCTATCATCAGAGACAGTGGCGTAGCCAAGGGGGGGGCGAAGGGGGCGATTGCCCCCCCCATGGCGTTTAAAAAATATGGTATAATGGGAGAAAAGTGTCAAAAATTGGGGAAAATGGTCTATTTTAGACATCAGAAATTCAATTTTTTCAAAGCTTCGCCCTCGCTTCGCTCGGGCTTGAACATAATTATCAATCGATTTTGATTTTAATGAATGTTCTGGGAGAAGTCTGCGAAAAAAGGCGTATTTTTGTACCTTCAATCTAGCCCTGTGTCCATTTTACATCGTTGTGTTAGTCTTTTTATTATACACCCCCTACCTCAGACTCGGTTATACGTACACTACGAAAAAATACTTGCTATGTTTCAAAACGACCACAGAAAATTTGACTCAATTTGTTCTTGCCCCCCCCTTGACGAAATCCTGGCTACGCCACTGATCAGAGAGAATAATTCATCTGTATCATATTTTTTAAATTTTTTATTACTTTTTATTGGAATTTTGACCAAATTCAGGAGTACAGGAAACCAAAAGTTTCAAAGTATTCCTATTTCTACTAGTAATTAAATGTACTTTTTCTATCGATGTTTAAACAATTTTTCTGCTTCGACGAAGGACCAACTTCTTATTCGAATTTTCTATAATTTATCCAAAAATTGTTTTCAAATCTCGATTTTTTTCAATTTTACAAAAAATATCATCAGACATTTGTATACTTTTATTCCAAATGAGAAATGTAATTAATAATAATGGAGATGAAAGGAAAATTTTAAAACAAAACTGACAACATAGTTTTGCTTTTTTTTTTCTTTGTAATTATGTAATTAAATTTCCATCTTTGTCGAGAATTTTTTAAAATGTTTTTCAATTTTGAGAATTTTTAATGAACATTTTCAATTAAAATGAGAAAAATTTTCTTTCATTAAACATTCTGTTTTTACTTTCTTGGTGATATTATCCTCATTATATATTATTTTAAATTAGAAAACAAAGTCATCATAATTTCCCATCCCTTTCACCTTGAAAGTTTGCAAAAAAGAGCAATATTCTTCCATTTTGAATACCTACTGATCATGATGCCGAACTAAACTAAAAGAAATGAAAAAGTAGATATTGAAAAGAAATGCCATACCTAATATTTTACCCAACTTCGGGCGAATTTCTTTTCCTGCAAATCCGACCACTTGGCCACCAACACTAAACCCAATGAAATCCATATTTTTGGGATTTGCTCCTTTTTTAATCATTTGGTTACCGAATTTAGCCACAATCGAACCCAATCTGGGTGTGGTGTTATTACGCGAATAATCCAGATTAAAATTAGCATACGAGTACCAATCCACAATCACTAAATTGATGTTCTCTTTAGGGAGTAATTCTGAAAAATTAAATTTTTGTGAGATGAAACGCAACCGAAAAATTACCAAAAAAATAGGCCTGATGACGAAACAGTGAGAAAATAGGTTACTCGAAGTAAGAATTTTTGCAGAATTGTTGTAATGTTGACTGTACGCAGGAACATAAAGCACCACTGGAGCCGATATGTTGAAGTATTTCGAAGCTTTAATGTTACTCCGAGCATCGTACGTATTCAATTTTTCTGCATTTGATGGATTTTGTCTAAAAAAAAAAAAAAATGAAAAAAAAACCTTACGCATTCTGCGTAAGGTAACCGACTTTTCCAGAAACGTCGGTGTAGAAAATTAAATTTACTTTCGTTCAACTATTCACAAATATTGAGTATATTGAAGAGTACCAAACTTGGAATTTTGGATTCCTAGGCACCCATGTACACTAGGGTATCCAGGGAAGGGGCTCAAATCGAAATAAAATAAGTTTTAAAAAAATACCAAATTCGAAATCAGCGACCCAAAAAATATCAAACTGCGCCGTTTTACAAACTTTTTAATGCTAATATTCAAATTATTTACGTTTCAAGCTTGCATTAAGAAATTAAAAAAACGGCAGTTCACAAATTTTAAGCCTACCGAGGGACGACTTAGGAACATGTAGAGGATTCAAATCGAAAAACAAAGAACTAATTCGGAATCAGCGACCAAAAAATCATCAGTTTATGCCCTTTTACAAAGTTTTTTTTACAAACTTTTTAATGCCAGAAAGCGTTTAAGCCTACCGAGAGACGGTGTACCTCAACCGATCGGGCTGAAAATTTTTCTGTAGGGCCCTCAAACCTTTCTTTGCCAATCCTGAAAATTTCAGCTCAATCGGTTCTGTAGTTTTAGAGAAATCGAAATTTTAAGCGCAATGCAACTTTTACCTTGGTTGTTTCAAATTTCGGCTAAGTCCCACCTCCAACCCCTAAAAAACACAAAAAGTTCAATATCTCGAAAACGGCTGAACCGATTTTAAATCGGTTTGAAAATCTCAAAACTACATAAAAAATGCTATCTTTTGGGATCATTGTCCCCTTCTGGAGCTACACATCTTTTGAGTTTAATGCGAATTTCGAGTATTGGACCCTCCTTTGCATCCTTTGAGGATCGTTTTTGACCAAAGGAGGGGCCTCCCAAAAAACGCCTCTATAGCAAGTTGTAGAGAATTAAATTTGCTTTCGACAATGAGTCATTAGATTTTTTTGAGGATGCCTAGTTTTCAAATTATTCGAGCTTCAAGTTTCAGTAAGCTATTGAAAAAAACTGTTTACACATTTTAAGCCTACCGAGAGACGGTGTACCTCAACCGATCAGGCTGAAAATTTTTCTGTAGGGTCCTCAAACCTTTTTTTGCCAATCCTGAAAATTTCAGCTCAATCGGTCCAGTAGTTTTAGAGAAATCGAAATTTTAAGCGCAATGCAACTTTTACCTTGGTTGCTTCAAATTTCGGCTAAGTCCCACCCCCCCACCCCGAAAAAACACAAAAAGTTCAATATCTCGAAAACGGCTGGACCGATTTTAAATCGGTTTGAAAATCTCAAAACTACGTAAAAAATGCTATCTTTTGGGATCATTGTCCCCTTCTGGAGCTACACAGTTTTCGAGTTTAATCGCGGACAAAATTATACATAAACATATAAATATAGCTATTGAGCGAGGCTTTTTCGCCTCCTTTTCGCATATACACGCTCGTTTTCACCTCCAAATCGGAGGCGAAAACGTCAAAACCGGAGGTGAAAACGTACCCCCGTGTATATACTCAAAAAAGTGATCTATGGACTCCAAAACGCCTAATGGCAAATTTTTGATCGGAGGCCGAAATGACCATATACATGGGCCGATATACATTTTAGTGCAATGGTTTCAACTCCAGGTTCGCCACCAGTACTCTTCAAAATACGTAAATGTGTTTTTTCGCATCCTGATGTATGTGTTCCTTTTAGTCTCCTTTGCTTGGCAACTTCGCATCGGAGTAGAAAAGAACCAGTAATCAAAATTTTGTTGCAATGTATAAATGTTCATTGTGGGTGGGCTGGGAAAAAACGAAACAGGATTCCAACAGTTTGTCAAGCCGGAGGTGAAAAAACCTTTACCTGTGACACTTACGTTAAGGCACCATTTCATATATACCAAGCTTACGTTGTGGCACCACATACTGGTGCCACAACGTTCAGATGCTGGATAGATGTTGACTGAAGGTTCAATGATAACTCTGGTCAACATAAGAAATTTTGTTTGGTATTTAATGAGTGATTTATACAGTATTTTTTTCGCTGTTCCAAGAAAAAAAAAGGCAAAAAATTTCATCACCCAAGGATTTTCTAAAATTTGAATTTTTTATTGAACATTTTTTAAAAATATTTTTTGATAACTGTTATAATTCAGTCAATTTTTAAAACAAAGGAGAGGTCAATGAAAAAAAAAAAAAAAAAATGAAAAGCTTGAACATGAATTTATTATTGAACGAAAAATTTCCTTGCTGTGGAGTTAAATTCGTTTATTCTTAAGAAGCCTAACTTTCGAGTTTTTTTTTAGTAAATAATTTATTATTTGTTTTTAAAAAAAAGAAATATCTCAAAAACTAAGCTCCCAAATAAATCGACCCAAGGAGCCGTAAATTATATCGAAAATTGTAAAATAAATTCACTACAAAAAATTGCAATAATTCTAAAAAATCCTGAAGCACTGGAGTAAAACTGAAAGTATGTCGGAATCACCAGACTTTTTGAGTTTTTAAAATTGGGTCAACTCTTTGATTCCTCAGTCAATTAGCGACATTTTACTGCTAACCAGTGAAAATTTCTTGATTAATCAGTGAATTTTCATTATTGAATCGCTAATGAAAATTCACCTATTGAATCAGTAAATTTTTTCACTGATTCCCACAATGATTCAATTTTGTCGATTCAAATCAGTTAATTTTAACTGATTCAAATTAGGAGATTACGTACTTAATTTCTCGCGACGAAAATATCATTTAGTAAAAGATAAAAATGAATAATTTTAGATTCTGTTTTTTTTTTTTTTCAAAGATCATTCGAAGTTCATAAAAATACTCCATACGTCAAACCAAGTCAAGCTTTCTGCACATCAAATTTTTTTAGACGCACCCTGCATTACCATATGTGATGTCATATGTACATATTTTCTTAATTTGAATCAGTCAAAATTGACCGATTAAAATTGAGAAAATCGAGTCACTGTAGGAATCAGTGGAAAAAATTACTGACTCTATCGGCGAATTTTCATTGCTGAATCAGTAAAAATAAAATTCACCGATTCAATCAGTAATTAATTAATTACTGATTCAATTAGTGAATTTTACCGACTTTTCCATTAGGAAAAGTCGAGTACTAAATTGTTCATCGTAGTTGAAGGGAGCGTCAGGAACGATTTTTTTTTACGTTTTCGGACATTCTGAACACGATAGGACGTGTGGTTGAGAACGAGGTTTCCTTATATATATATAGATTTGTCTATGGTCAAAGTGGCATCTTTTTTTTTTGTCTACCGGTAAACTGGCATCTTTTTTGGAAAGTGGCATCATTTTTCGGATGCCAGTTTTCGTTTGCTGTTATTTGGCTAAGATAAGTGCTATAGATGCCAGAAAACCGATCAGAAACGTGATGCCACTTTACCGTATATACTGCCGCCCCTTTCCCCTATGAAGTTACGCTTTGCCGTGCAGAGCGCGCAACAAGCGCGTTCTGTATTTCTTTTCAGGGCTATTGTTTAAATTCATAGTGGCATCCGATAATGACAACGTTGCTTTTTTTATTGTTTATGACCAAAGTGGCATAATGAGGGCGGGGCGTACATGATTAATTCTATATGGAGGTGCAGTAGCTTTTCGCGTCTTAATAATTCGCACCTCCGGTCTTTTTTTTTATCGGCGCATCAATATCTTCGCGCCCACACATTTTTAAGTCGCATTCTAATTTCTTATTTTCATTATTGCTTTTGGGTAAAAATATTTCTCGCTCGGAGAAAAATTTAGCCATCATTTTTACAATAAAATTCTGTAATTTTTCTTGAGTAATTAAATTTTTTTTGATCTTTTTGCACTTGGAAATTCAGGAAATAATAATTGCACGTTTCTATTATTTTTTTAAAAAAAAAACATTATTAATAATTATAAAATAAAATTTTCATGAATAAATTTTCGAATTTTAGAATTCATTATTTCGTCAACAAATTCTTTTGAAAATTTTCAATTATTCAATTTCGAATTTGAATACTTTTGAAAAATTTAGAAAGAAACTACATACCTATCTACGGGGTTTTTTATTTCAAAATTTTTAATTTCAATTTGTGAGCCATATTGAATTCATGATTTTTTCAAGTTATTAAATTTGATCTGAATGAAACTATAGATAAAATCTTTCACGACTTTTGAACACATTTAAACAAAATTGAATACTTTTTAAAATGAATTCAAAACAGGAAAAATTTAAATAATTTTTTTTGAAAATTGTTGTGCAATTTTTCTCCTCTTAATTTTTGAAAACAAGACTTTCTCTATGGAATTTTTCAGTACAATTTTGAATGTTTTTATAAGATATCACAATAATTTTTCGAATCTTATAAATGGAAAATTCAAAAAACAAAAAAAAATTGTATTCCTTCATCGAATAAAACTTGCAGGGATAAAATTTTTCAATTTAAAATGCAATATTTTGTCTGTAAGAATGCTTTTAAAATTTTTCAATAGCTTCTTTTTTTTTAGATTGGATACATTTGAAACAACTATCAATGGGATTTTTTATTCGACTTCTTTAAATTCAGACTTTCTCTTTGGAATTTGTTTAGTACAATTTTGAATGTTTTTAAAGATTACCTACCACAAAATAATTTTTCAAATCTTATGAATGGAAAATTTTGGAAACAAGTAAACTTTTTTTTTTCAAAAAAATTGTGTTGATGGAATAAACCTTACAGGGATAAAATTTGAAAATTTGAAAAGCAAAATTTTGTCTATGTGAATAATTTTAAAATTTTTCCATTGTTGTTTATATCAAATACTTTTTAAAAAACTATAACTATCAATGGGATTTTTCATTTGAAAATTTTTGAGCAATGAAATTTGTGTTTTTTTCAGAATGGATATCAAGTTTTATCTTAATGAAAAGAGATAAAATCTTTCACGATTGCTGAACTCATTTCACAAAATTTTAATTTTTAAAATGAATTCAAAACAAAAAAATTAAGATGATTTTTTGTAAGTTTTTGAGAAATTTTTCACCATTTAAATTTGGAAAACAGCACCACTTTTTCATTAAGAAAATATTTTGAATAAAAATTGGAAATCAACGTATTATGACTAAGTATGAGTTTCAAAAAGTTACTCAAACTTTCATGTCGTGCCACAGGAACATATTTAGAAATACAGCCTTTTGATTTCAACATTTGGTACCTACTTACATTAGTTTTTTTCATTAGGATTTTATGCTTTTCTGAATTTTTCCATTCATAGGGACAGTGACACAGGCAAAATCAAATTGTAAAGACTCTTAACAAAAAATTATGATGATTTTAAAATATGCATTAAAAAAGAAAAACTGAAAAGCAATAAGTTGAAATAATCCCAGAAATTTATTTAGAATGATTGGAACCCCTCATTTTTTGAAAGCTTCTTCTTAAAATTTCTTTTGCATCTCTTACGTTACATTCTCTTCCTTGAGCTGCAAAAAATTTGAAACATAGCTTTTCGACACAAATGACTCTAAATAATTGATTTTTCGCAGTCGACTTTCCAAAATTGAGAGACTAGAGGTAAGGTTTTTAAAAAATCCCTCTTGAAAATTTCAGAATATTGGCGTGTTTTCCAATTTTTAAAATTCTTTTATGGGAATGAATTTATAAATTGTACAATTTTTATTTGGTCTACTTCTCATAAATTCAATTGACACGGAAAAAGTTGATCTATGAGAATTTAATGTCATTTTTAATTAAGGGATTGAAAGTACTTAGGCTATGGATTGGCCATGCAAGGGTTAAGGTATTACCGAATTCCAAAGTCACATAGATGAAAAAAAAAGAGATACGAGCTTTTAGGAATGTAAAATTCAATTCATTGGTATTTTTTTAGATTCAAAATTATTTCCAAAATAGTCCATCCGTAAATGCACGATCATTAAACCACAAGATGCTACTAAAAAAAATTGAAAATCTAATGTGCCTACTCAAAAAAATGTCTTCTAGAAAGTTATTGAAGCTCCTCAATCTAATTTTGAAGATATGTTGATTCTTGCCTCTACATTGAATCGCTAGAAGCACCCATTTCAATGATATGTCGTCAAAAACCTATTTAGATTTTTCTTAAAAACCAGCTATTTAAAAAAAGGAGTTCTGGAACTTCAGAAATACTTTTGGTGCAAATTTTTAAAATTTTTCTCAAAAAATTGTTTTTAGCCTCTGTTTTTAATTTTTTTAATTTGTACCTTTCAACTTGTTATTCAATCGTAAGTGTTCAGTCTTTCTGGAATTGAAAATTTTCGAAACTTACAAATTCCGACTCAAACAAATTTCAAGAAACGGAGTACAAATATGCTGACAAGCTCGATATCTATTTGAGGAAGTGCTCTTAGTGTGACTTAAAGTGGAAGTAACGCTAGAGCAATTTTTTTATTTTTTGGGGAGGGGGAGAGGGATTAAATTTGTAATCTTTGATTTACCTTAGGTATTAAAGACAATGCCAGGAAAAATTACGAAAATTTCTGTTTCTGATTAGAAAAACTTTTGAAAGTCAAAGAGCATACTAAAAATCTTCAAGACAATCAAAAATATTTCATCTGTATTTGTAATTTGTATTTTTTTTTTTTTTGAAAAATATAAGTACTAAATAGGTCAGAATGTTCAACTCATTTTGATTATGCGATCTTTTTGAAGCCCTTCAACTTAAATTTAAATGAGTCCTCTAAAATCTCGAAATTTGATAAAAAGCAGAAATACCATACCCCTTTATGATATTTTTCTATTGTATGAACCATTGACCCTTATTCTTAGCTATCATAATGAGAGTTCAAAATAGATTCGAGGCTCAAAAACCCTTCGTTTAAAGCTTGGATCCAGACCAAAATCTAATCACTGGGAAATTTTCAAATGGGTATACATTACTTATTTTCAATCATGTTAGAAAAAATGTAAAACATTACATTATTTTTTCAAAGAATAGGTACATAGGTAGGTACATAATGTAATTAAAATTTTTCTGATTGAATTCTTTGAACAAATTTTGAAAAAAAAACTGCAATAGGTATTTTGTTTTAAGATCAACATAAAATTCGAGAACGAATTTATGATCCTAGTTGTTTTCATTAGAATACTTAATGAAAAAATGATCTATTTTTATGGCCTTTTTTTTGCGGGAATACCTGGTTGTTTCGAAATGTTCGTTAGGTACGTTGGAAATTGCGATATATTTCATTTTTCGAAAATTCAGATTGAATGTAATCTTTAAAAAGAAAAATATAAAGCTAGGTGATTTTAAAATGAAATGTAAAAATTTCAAAACTCTGTTCCCAAATTTTATTTCGATTTTGAAACAAAACATCACATTTGTTTTTAATTAAGGTTTTTTTTTTTGAAAGTATTAGGTACATATTTTAAATTGTAAATTTCCAAAGAATCACTCAAAAAAAATTCAGTAAGATCAAAATGTACCTATTCCTTGAAAAAATATTTCGATGTTTTCAATATTTTCCAATATCATTCAAAATGATTGATATGCAATTAATAATTTTCAACTGATTAAATTTTTGTCCTTTTTCAACTTCCAAGTTCAAAGTTTCGTAAGTAGGTAGGGGTTTTGGGCCTTAAAATCTATTTTGGATTAGAATGATGATGGTTAAAGAGTCAATATTCGGTCTATACATTTGAAAAATATAACACACGATAGATCATAAGATTTTTTTCCTTTTTCGAAATTATTTTGGCTTGTTGATGAGAGGGTTTGAGAGAGTCACATAAAAGAAATGAGTTGAACTTTTGACCTAGTATTCTTAAGAAAAATTGTGAATGAAACACATTTTTTTGAAGATTTTCAGCACGCTCTTTGATCTCAAAAAAGTGTCTTGTAGTTTTAAAAACTAGAAACAGTATGTTTGATGGTGTTCAAAAGTCAAGTGCTCATCCCAAACAAAGAATTTATAGTTAGAACGTTTTTAATATGACCATGACGGCACTGCAAGTCAAAAAGAGTGTATTTTGGAATTTGGATTGACTCTTCTCCAATTGGGAGTTGGTGAGTTGATTTCCAGATTTCAAAACAGTGCGAGTTGATTCCCACAAAAAATGGGAATCAATTCCTCTAATTTTACACGAATTATTCTTTGGAAATAAACTCGCCTACAGCCCTGCAATTCCATGTTTCATTTGAACAATTTTGAAAATTAAATTCTGATTAATTTGAATTGCCAAGAAATGTAAACTAGATCCACAAAAAACCCATCCACGTCCAGAAAAACTGGTGATTTGAATCACTCTTTAATTTTTTTGTAATTTTGAGAACTTATTCATTTTTTGAAATGACAAATGAATTTATTTTAATTACTACCTATTTTCTTTTGTCTTCAAAAAGCCACTGGTAATAATTGAAGCCCATGAGTCAATTTTTGAAGGTATGTTGAACTGAAGTGACGTCAAAAACTTATTTAGAGGGCTTAAGAGAGCCGACTTCTGAGTTTCGGTTCATAAAAGCCTAAGCAATGAACCCTAAGAGTTTAAAAATTCTTTTAGAGCAATTTTTCAAAAAAAAGCAGAACTTTTTCAATCTTTTTTATTTATTTGTTTCGCTTAGTAATTTCAATTTTCTTCCTGATTCAAATTTCAGCCACAAATGAAAAATGATTGAATTTGAGGGTGCAGAATGTGCATGTCGACTAGATTTATTTAATTATAGGCTCCGTGAATTCTCCAAAATTCAAAGTTAAAAAAAATGGATAACAAAAATACCTTATGACCTATCGTGCGTGCATATGCACCAAAAATGTTGACTATTATAGGTGTTTTTAGCCATCAAGGCATCATCATAGAAGTTCAAAATAAATTTTTAGTCTCAGAAACTGAAAATTCACATCGAACCCAGATCAAAATCCAATCAATTGGGAATTTTTAAGTACACATCATTTTGAATCTTTTTGGAAAGTATATTAAAAAAATTAAAATACGTTTTTAAGCAATACATCTAGATGTTTTTGAAATTTTTCAGACGAATTGGAAAATTTTTAATTTTTTTAAAATTCAATGATTTCAAATACTTATAATTGAAAAAAAAAACTATGATATTTTCGATTTCGAGGTCTAAATAAACTTTGGAAACGACTTTTTGAAAGTTTCTAATTCTATTTAACCCTTTGGTGCCCGGCGAAAAACTGACGGATGAAATTGAATTTTCACACTGTTGAAATACCTATACCAAAGAGCAAAGACCAATAACTGAAAGCCAAAAAAATAGTTGCCTCGGGTGAATTTATTTATTTGGAAATGAATAATTTTTAAAAATCTTTGAAATTTGGCTGTATTCGTTTCCAAATCTTTAGAAGTTCTAACTGAAGTGAAAATTGCGCCAAAATGTAAAGGACTGAAAATTTGGTAAGATAGCGTGAAAATGATACGTATTAGTTCAAAGGTCGAATCACCAGAAAAAGAAATGAAATTAAATCGAAAAAATTTTCAAAAAAATGGGAACTATTTTCGCCGGAAGTATCAAAATTTGATCATGCTGGAAGCATTTTCCGATAAAAAAATATTTTGTGGAAAATTCGAGATATTTACAGAAGGAAATTTGTGTAAGTAAGTAGGTATTGAATATTGTTTGGAAATTGTGGTTCAAAGCTACATTTGACAAAAAATTGAAAAAAATTGATAACTTTTTTTCAAAAAAATCTAAAAAAATTGTTTTTGATATTTCAAATTATGTACTTATAATTTGGAAAAAAAAAATCATTTCTATCAGAAGTTAACTCTTCATTAATTTAAAAAAAGTGAAAATTTTCAACGGAAAAAATTTGATAAATTTTTCTATGCATTTAAATGGGCTTCACTGCGGTCTAGAAATCTGAATTCCAAAAATTATTAAATACTTATACAAATTTTCTTCTGTAAATGTCTCGGTTTTCCCAAAAAGTATTTTTTATCGGAAAATTTTGCTTCCACCAAGATCAAGTTTTGATATTTTCGGCGGAAAAGGCTCTACTTGTTTTTGAAAAAATTTTCGATTTCTTTTTCTAGTGATTCGATCTTTGAACAAATACGTATTATTTTCACACTATTAATTAAATTTTCAGTCATTCACATTTTAGCGCAATTTTCACTTCAGTTGGAGCTTCTATAGATTTGGAAACAAATATCGCCAAATTTCAAAGATTTTTAAAAATTATTCATTTCCAAATGAATCAATTCACCCGAAGCAAATATTTTTTCTGCTATTGGTCTTTGATTTATTTCATCAGTGTGAAAATTTTCCAATCTCATCCGTCAATTTTTCGTCGAGCACCAAAGGGTTAAAAAGCAACTAATATAGACACCCTTTTTTCTAAATTTAATCTGTTCTTAGTTGTTTTCAAAATTTCATAAATAATTAATGTGAACTGAGTTTTAAATCGCGAATGGAAAAATTGACTTTCTAAAAATTTCTTCTCAAATTTTATTTTGTTCTTGAGACAATTAATTTTTTTTGAAAGCATTCAATACAAATTGAAAAATAAAAATTTTCTAACAATTGTCTAAAAAATTTCAATACTTCACACTAAAATGAGTTCATTGAAAAAATTCGTCACTATATTTTCCAAAATCATTTAAAATAACATGCATTTGAAAATTTCCAACTACCTACCTACCTAATTTAATTTTGATTCAGTTCCAACTTTGAATGTAGGGCTTTTGAGTCTCAAAATCTATTTTAAACTCCGATGATATTGACAAAAAATAAGTCAACATTTATTTGGTACATACCAGCACTAGAAAAAATTACACTCGATAAGTCATAAGCTATTTTTTATTTTATTTTTTCAAATTTTGAGATTTTAGTGGGCTCAGATTGCTTAATCACAAATTTTAGTTGACATTCACACGATACTTGCTGTACATAAATCATGCTTCAATTTTGGCTGAAATTTAAGACTTGAGAGACTTCAAGATGGCCACATAACAGAAATGAGTTGGAAGTTTCACATAGTGTTCTCAATAAAAAAAAATTACAAATGAGATTTTTTGATTTTCGGAGAATTTTCAGCAACTTTATTCAACCTAGAAAAAATTCCTTAAAGCTTTTCGAATCGTAAATAACGGTTTTGAAAAATGTTTAGCCCATGAGGGTCAGAAAAATCAAATTTCAAATTAATACCATGAAAAACGGAACGAATTACAAATCTTTTCAGACGAAATTTTCATCAAAAGTAAAATTGAAAGGTGAATTTTTGACAATTTTTGAATAATTTTTCATCTTTCAAATTTTGATTACAATTCAGATCACGTTTATTTGAATAAAATTCGAAAATGAACTTCCTGTACACCTGAATATTTTGAATTTTTTAATAAAATATTTGAGGCCATAAAAAATTTTGTAAATACCGTTTCTGACTGGAAAAAGTACCTTGGAACTTAATCAATAATATGAATTTTGAATTTTTTATAGAAAAATTTTTCGGCAAGAAATTTAAGCAATATGGTCAAAAAAACATCTACGCCTGGCAAAACGTTGATCTAAATCATATTCTTCATTTTTTTCGTAAATTTATTTCAATTACCATTTTCTTTTGTCTTTAAAAAACCTATGGTAATAATTGAAGTCCATGAATCCATTTTTGTAGGTATGTTGATCTATACCTATTCTCGAAATACTACTCACTAGAGAAAAATTATGTAATGAATTGACGCCAAAAAACGATTTAGAGGGCTTACTTTTGGGTTTGGGTTCATAACAGCTTTAGACTGGGGAACTTTAAAAATTCTTTTAAAGCAATTTTTCAAAAAAAATTTCTCAATGCTTTTTTCATTTTTTTTTGTTCATTTATTTGTTTCGTCTTGCCATTTTCATTTTTTGGGTTCGGGCTCCAAAAATTTTCAAGACTCAAATTCTTGCCTTAAATTTCGACCACAACTGAAAAATGATTGAATTCAAGGGTGCAGAGTGTGATGTCACAGACAAATTGGAAAATTTTTGATTTTTTGAATTCAATGAATTTAAATATGTTTGAAAAAAAAAAACTGATATCTTGTTTTACGGTCAAAATAAAATTTGGGAACGACTTTGCGACTTCTTTTAATTTTATTTCAAAAGCGACTACAGTCATGTTTTTTTATCAAGTGATCACGTCTAATCTGTTCTTAGTTGTTTTTAAAATTTAATAAATAATATTATTCTCGCCAAAATTTTCAAAATTCGTCCTCAAATTCCACTTTGATAATTTTTTGAGAGGGTGAAGGAATTTTCAAAATATTTACTGAGTATAGAGATCGAACTTTCAGGTTCTCAATATTTGACTTTCAATCCGATTAATATAAGATGAAATCTTTCACAATTTCGAACACATTTGTCATCTTAAAAACAATTAGGTACATAGTAAAATGGAAGGGTATTGAAAATTTTTGAGTAATTTTTCATCATTCAAATTTCGAAAACAACTAAAAAATCATTTGAATAAAAATCGGAAATGAACTTCATGTAGGTACACTTGAATATTTCGAATTTTTTAATGAAATATTTGAGACCAGAAAAGTTTTTGTAACAACGGTCCTTTTCTGACTCGAAAAAGTACCTTCCTAGAATATGTTAAAACTGTCCCCAAAAAATCAAAAATGTGGAGTAGCTTATCATTTTGTAATGTTTTTCGATCTTTTTCAGTTGAAAACTTTGAAATGTGGGGGGGGGATACAAAATACTTTTCCTCATGATCCTGAATGTTGATTCCTATGTTTTAGACTTTGTCACCTATGTCCAAAATGAGGTAAAAAAATTCAGGGTCATGCAATTTAAATTACATATTATGAACTTTTCGGAACCGTTTTCCACGCCTTTACTTTTGATCAACCCCTAAAATCAAAGATAGGCAAACATAGAAACTGTTACTCGGCATGGGTTGCCAGCTAATTGGGTGGAAAGAGCGTAGCCTACTACCAAACACACAAGGCATTTTGGCATCATGTACACATTGTATATGTGGAAAAGTGGCATCCCTAGGTGTATAAATGGTATAATGGCCTCACAAGTATATATGGTAATTTGGCATCATTCATATAAGTGGTAAAATGGCATCAAAAATATATATGGTAATTTGGCATCATTTATATAAGCGGTAAAATGGCATCACAGAATATATATGGTAATGTGGCATCATTTATATAAGCGGTAAAATGGCATCACAGAATATATATGGTAATGTGGCATCGGTGAAATTGGCAACACCGCGGGATGCCACTTTATCGTTTATACTATTGATGCCAGATTACCGCCATTTCTTATTTATTAGTTTTTCGGAATATTTGGCGTGTTTATGTACTATTATGATGTAGTATAGCAAAACTACTCTATCAAAGTTGAAAAAACAGTTAATTAGAGTAGGGATGCCAGTCTCTTGTAAATATTCTTCGATGCCACTTTGACCGTAGACGACTATATATATATATATATATTTATATATTTATATGTTTATGTATAATTTTGTCCGCGATTAAACTCGAAAACTGTGTAGCTCCAGAAGGGGACAATGATCCCAAAAGATAGCATTTTTTACGTAGTTTTGAGATTTTCAAACCGATTTAAAATCGGTCCAGCCGTTTTCGAGATATTGAACTTTTTGTGTTTTTTAGGGGTTGGGGGGTGGGACTTAGCCGAAATTTGAAGCAACCAAGGTAAAAGTTGCATTGCGCTTAAAATTTCGATTTCTCTAAAACTACTGAACCGATTGAGCTGAAATTTTCAGGATTGGCAAAAAAAGGTTTGAGGACCCTACAGAAAAATTTTCAGCCCGATCGGTTGAGGTACACCGTCTCTCGGTAGGCTTAAAATGTGTAAACAGTTTTTTTAATAGCTTACTGAAACTTGAAGCTCGAATAATTTGAAAACCAAGCCTCTTCAAAAAAATCTAATGACTCATTGTCGAAAGCAAATTTAATTCTCTACGACTTACTATACAGGCGTTTTTGGGAGGCCCCTCCTTCGGTCAAAAACGATCCTCAAAGGATGCAAAGGAGGGTCCAATACTCGAAATTCGCATTAAACTCAAAAGATGTGTAGCTCCAGAAGGGAACAATGATCCCAAAAGATAGCATTTTTTATGTAGTTTTGAGATTTTCAAACCGATTTAAAATCGGTTCAGCCGTTTTCGAGATATTGAACTTTTTGTGTTTTTTAGGGGTTGGAGGTGGGACTTAGCCGAAATTTGAAACAACCAAGGTAAAAGTTGCATTGCGCTTAAAATTTCGATTTCTCTAAAACTACAGAACCGATTGAGCTGAAATTTTCAGGATTGGCAAAGAAAGGTTTGAGGACCCTACAGAAAAATTTTCAGCCCGATCGGTTGAGGTACACCGTCTCTCGGTAGGCTTAAACGCATTCTGGCATTAAAAAGTTTGTAAAAAAAACTTTGTAAAAGGGCATAAACTGATGATTTTTTGGTCGCTGATTCCGAATTAGTTCTTTGTTTTTCGATTTGAATCCTCTACATGTTCCTAAGTCGTCCCTCGGTAGGCTTAAAATTTGTGAACTGCCGTTTTTTTAATTTCTTAATGCAAGCTTGAAACTTAAATAATTTGAATACCTATTAGCATTAAAAAGTTTGTAAAACGGCGCAGTTTGATATTTTTTGGGTCGCTGATTTCGAATTTGGTATTTTTTTAAAACTTATTTTATTTCGATTTGAGCCCCTTCCCTGGATACCCTAGTGTACATGGGTGCCTAGGAGTCCAAAATTTCAAGTTTGGTACTCTTCAATATACTCAATATTTGTGAATAGTTGAACGAAAGTAAATTTAATTTTCTACACCGACGTTTGTGGAAAAGTCGGTTACCTTACGCAGAATGCGTAAGGTTTTTTTTTTACTGATTCAATAATGAAAATTCACTGATTTCAATCAGTCGACTAATTTTTACTGATTCAACAATCAAAATTCACTGTTTGAATCAGTAATTTTTCACTGATTAGCAGTAAAATAACGCTGATCAACTGGGGAATCTGTGCTGGAAGTTGACTGATTATCAGTGACTTGATTTTTTATATTTCATCAGTCAATTCAGGCATTTTTGACAGATTCAAATTAAGAGAGTACATATGTCTATCTGAATCTAACGTAAGTAAGTATTACAGCCCTCTGAAATATTCTTATAAAGTATCTTCTCTCTTAATTTGAATCAGTGAAAACTGCCAAAATTTAGAGAAAATCAAGTCACTGATAATCAGTCAAATTCCACTGATTCCCCAGTTAATCAACGTCATTATACTGCCAATCAGTGAAAAATTACCCATTCAAATAGTGAATTTTGATTGTTGAATCAGTGAAAATTAATTGACTGATTGAAATCAGTAAAAATTTACTGATTCAAATCAATGATTTTTCATTATTGAATCGGTAAAAAAAATTTCACCGATTGAATCAATGGAATTTTATTTTTACTGATTCAGTAGTGAAAATTTACTGATTGAATCGTAATTTTTTTTACTGATCCTACAGTGACTTGATTTTGTCGATTTGAATCAGTCATTTTTGACTGATTCCAATTAAGAGAGTATCTATGATAGTTCAGTGAGATACTTTTCCTGCCAGCAAGTTCAATGCAAATGCAAAAAAATTTTGAATCTACCATTTGTCACCGCAAAAAGTTCTGCAGCTAGAGATTGTCGCCATGAGCAATTTTATGTGGCCAAAAATCATGGATACGAATTTCAAAAATTGTGCTTTAATCGATTTAATATTTTGCAAAAAGTTTTTGCCCTAGCATCATAGGCGGATTTAAGAGGGGGGAGGGCTTAGCCTTCCCAAGAGTGAAAATAGCCCCCCCCCCCCCCAAAAAAAAAATCGTGTTCAATTGTCAAACTGTTTGACAATCAAACTCAAATGTATTTTTTGGGCATTAAATACACAATTTTTTCAGAGCTTCGCTCGGGCATGAACAAAGTCACAATTCGCAAATTATATTAGGCAATGTTGAGGAAGGAGGCTCTTTTCTTCAAAAATGCCTTCCGGTACTTCATGTCTTCTTCCTCAATTTGTATTCTCCCAAAAAAAGCTTCTAACGCCACTGACTTCGAATATGTTCTCCCTCCCTCTCCCCCTAAAACAAAACATCAAATAGCAATTTTGAAATCATTAAACATACGAAAAAATCACTTTATGGCCATTAAAAATTCAATTTTTCAAAGCTTCACCCTCGCTTCGCTCGGGTACAAATAAAATCACGCATGATCCAAATTATTTGAGGTTACAGCGTCAAAGAAGGCCCCCTCCTACTTCTACGTAAGGTTTTTCTGGTATTTCTAGTCCTTGTATCTATTTTGCAGTTTGCACCCTTCCAAAAAATCTTCTAATGCCATTAACTTGAGGCTTAGCCCCCTCCCCCCGATCCATTTTTCTAAATCCGCCGATGCATTGCATCGCTCTGCGTCTTCAGATGAGAAAATTCTTTCAAAAGTCAGTTCATTTTAAATTTTTTGGCAAACAAACTTCGTTTTTTTTTTTTTTTTTTTCATTTGCTGAAACGTTTTGGCTTCTACATATTTGATAAAATTAAAAAACTGTTCATAAAAAAAAACATTTCCTTTCTAATTTTAATTACGATTTCAGTTTTTCTCCATCACATGCTCTATATGCAGCGTGCTCTTTGACACAAAAAAAGTCTCATCAAGTTTTTCAAATCGAAAGTATTAATTTTCAAAATTTTGCAACCTCTATGAGAGTAATATGAATGAAATTTCAAAAAATACTAGGTACCCCTCCTCCCTCAAGAATGAAAAATAATTGTATCATTACTACAACTTCCAGATTTCACTGAAAATACCTAAATTGAGATCGAGCTTTCAGCATTTCAATACTTGATTCCTTGTTTTGTAGAGTTGGAAACTGTAAGTTTCAAAAGTTTTTGATTCCAAAATAAATGACTGCCATTAAATTACAAGTTGATATGAATAAAAAATCAGAAAGAGAAGCTCTAATAATTTTTTGAGAAAAATATTCAAAAAATTTCTCAAGTGCCGAATCATTTTCTTCCCACAAATCAGTTTTTCGTGATCAGTATGAAAAAGAATATCAAAATCGCCCATTAAATTCCAGATAGAATTTTCTATGTTGACTAGTGTAATTAAGTTAAAGTGATAGGGGTTGAACTAAAAAATAGGGGACCAAATTTTAGCAATCAAATTTAATGCAACGAATTTTCAAAAAATCTCTGTTTAATGGCATTGAGAAGCACACCCAAAGGGGGCTTAGGGCTGGACCTTCTTTCTTAAAATCGAAAAAAAATTTTACCTCCAAACTGTGAAAAGGTAATTTTTTCTCTTCAAACCGTATTTTTCCAATAATTTTCACCCTCGCTTCACTCAAGCAATATTTTAGTCGATTTATTTTTAAAATTTATAATTTTTTGCGAATGCTTTCAGTCAAAAATCACCTATTTTTTAAATAAATTCTCAATTTATCAAAAAAAATCAATGATTTTTGACTGTAAGAACAGTAAAAAATAACTAATTTGAAATTTTACTTTTTTTTCAAATTCTCAGCCCCTCCCCCCCCCATCCTTAATTAATTTCTGGGCATGCCTATTCAAAAAAATTTAGAAAAATGTCAACGAACTGATTCAGCCACACTTGAAAAAGACATTTCATGTTCAAAACAAACACCGAAATACAAAATAACCATCCCTCGATCCTTTCGAAATGATGGTATGTCATTCATAGTTAATGGTCTTGGTAGCGAGCATATAGAGCATAGTGCTTAACCTTACCCACAGGAATGTAGAATACAATGGCATGTATATGGCAACGTTGCCGGAGGCGAAAAGTGTTGATGATAAACTGTATTTTGTGCTTCCGGAGCCAAAAGAGTTGGTTTGTTGGCGGAGTCCATTAGACTCCTATACATAAAAAAATATACAGAAATTTTTTTTTAGAATTTTTTTCCCCTCTCAGTGTGCTCTTACTAATTTTGATATGCGGAATCTAATTCTGCAAAGTATACACGACTAAACCTATTTCTACTACCGGAGGCAAGGACGTCTGCATTATCTAAGGAGTAGTACGGTCATTTTAGGTTTTGACCCAAAAAAAATTAGCAGAAAGGGGAAGTTTGGTATATAAGCTCAGTAGGACACGTACATTAATATTCCCGAACTTCCCTAAAATTGGTGCATATTTTGTCCCCCTTTGGGGGGTCAAGAGGGTCCAAATTTTGGTTTTTCGGCCATAACTTTTAAAATTGAGCTTTTATGAAAAAAAAACCATGATGAAAGTTGTAGAGCATGAAAAAACGAACAACTTTCCCATTTAACATTTTTCGCTAGGACGTCATGGGAGGGAGCTGGAGCCTTCCGAAAAAAATAAATTTTGAAAAATTTCAATCACCACAAAAAATTGCCAAAAATCGGGTTAATCGACTTTTAGAAGCGGTTCTTGCGCACAGTACATTCCATTAGTATGTAGAATAAGATAAAATTATAACCGACCCCTTATCTCAAAGTGGGGGGGTGGACCCTCTGTACAAAAAGTCGCTTTTTCCCCAACCGTAACTCGGCCACGGTGCAAAATTCGAAAAAATCAATTAAGCCACGTTGTAGAGCGTTAAAAGACGATCATTTTCCTTTTTTTAACTTTTTTTTTACGGGCACTTAGGGCCGAGCTATTGCAAAATGAAAAAAGGGGGTCGTTTGAAAATTTCTCATTCAACTCAATAATTTACGTATATGTGCGCCTGGTGTAAAATCTAGCGAACTTATAACCGAACAAGAGTGGTTCTGGGGTTTTCGAGGGTGCTGAACTCGATTTTCGTAATAATTTCACCCCAGACCCCAAATTGAGCCTCAAAAGAGGGGGGGTTCAAAATTTAAAATTTTACCAAATTTCGACATGGGTATCGTTATAAAACGTTAGAAAAATGCTATTTCAGGGTTTTGAAAGTTTCAAGCTTTCGGACCCGAATGAAGCTCCAATGTGGGGGGGGGGGGAGGGGCCAAATTTTCAAATTTCACATAATTCGACAACGAGAATTAATGTATGCGATTTCTAGTTTGTGGTATGGAATGGTATCGAGTGTTGAATGTTTGGGACCCAAATTGGGCCCCAAGGGGGGTGTTCGAAATTCAAAATTCTACCAAATTTTGACATGGATATCGTTATAAAACGTCAGAAAATTGCTATTTCAGGGGTTTAAAAGTTTCAAGTTCTCGGACCCGAATGAAGCTCCAGTGGGGGGGGAGGGGCCAAATTTTCAAATTTCACATAATTCGACAACGAGAATTAATGTATGCGATTTAAACCTATGTGTAGTACACACTTTTATCTTGTTGTTTTGACCGAAGAAAACAAAGAACATTTTTAGGTAAGTCTGTACACGTGCCGCGTGTGTATAAGTAGATACGTTCGTGTGTGATTAATTTTCGAAAATAGTTGAAAAACGTTTAATAACAGTAGTTCTCAAAAGTTTCAAATCGATACTCATGTCAACATTTCTAAACATATTGAATTTCGCACCCCCTTGGGGCCCCTTTTGGGTCCAAAATTTTGAACACTTGATACCATCCCATACCAGAAATTAGAAATCGCATACATCAATTCTCGTTGTCGAATTATCTGAAATTTGAAAATTTGCCCCCCCCCACTGGAGCTTCATTCGGGTCCGAGAACTTGAAACTTTTAAACCCCTGAAATAGCAATTTTCTGACGTTTTATAACGATATCCATGTCGAAATTTGGTAAAATTTTGAATTTCGAACACCCCCCCTTGGGGCCCAATTTGGGTCCCAATTTGGGTCCCAAACATTCAACACTCGATACCATTCCATACCACAAACTAGAAATCGCATACATTAATTCTCGTTATCGAATTATGTGAAATTTGAAAATTTGGCCCTCCCCCCCACATTGGAGCTTCATTCGGGTCCGAAAGCTTGAAACTTTCAAAACCCTGAAATAGCATTTTTCTAACGTTTTATAACGATACCCATGTCGAAATTTGGTAAAATTTTGAATTTTGAACCCCCCCTCCCCTTTTGGGGCTCAATTTGGGGTCTGGGGTGAAATTATTACGAAAATCGAGTTCAGCACCCTCGAAAACCCCAGAACCACTCTTGTTCGGTTATAAGTTCGCTAGATTTTACACCAGGCGCACATATACGTAAATTATTGAGTTGAATGAGAAATTTTCAAACATCCCCTTTTTTTTCATTTTGCAATAGCTCGGCCCCAAGTGCCCGTAAAAAAAAAGTAAAAAAAGGAAAATGATCGTCTTTTAACGCTCTACAACGTGGCTTAATTGATTTTTTCGAATTTTGCACCGTGGCCGAGTTACGGTTGGGGGAAAAAGCGACTTTTTGTACAGAGGGTCCACCCCCCCACTTTGAGATAAGGGTTCGGTTATAATTTTATCTTATTCTACATACTAATGGAATGTACTGTGCTGAAGAACCGCTTCTAAAAGTCGATTAACCCGATTTTTGGCAATTTTTTGTGGTGATTGAAATTTTTCAAAATTTATTTTTTTCGGAAGGCTCCAGCTCCCTCCCATGACGTCCTAGCGAAAAATGTTAAATGGGAAAGTTGTTCGTTTTTTCATGCTCTACAACTTTCATCATGTTTTTTTTTTCATAAAAGCTCAATTTTAAAAGTTATGGCCGAAAAACCAAAATTTGGACCCCCTTGACCCCCCAAAGGGGGACAAAATATGCACCAATTTTAGGGAAGTTCGGGAATATTAATGTACGTGTCTTACTGAGCTTATATACCAAACTTCCCCTTTCTGCTAATTTTTTTTGGGTTTGGGCTTTTTTTAAGCTAAATCGTCCGTAGTAGAGGCGAAAAGGTCTCAGTTCACGTATAAATATATATATACACACAAATCTATCAAGGTGAGATCCGATAAGAATTTGGGTAACCTGAGATCCACCTTTAAAGTTGCATATTTTGAAATATATAGGAGAGCAAATAGTTATTTTGCCGCTTTTAAATCATTTCCGCAATAGAGGGGTAAGAAATGATGACCTTTTTTTTTCATGATAAATTTTAGAAACGTGAGATCCGTTGAGAAAAAACGGAAAGATGAGATCTTATACACATATACGAATGTAATTAGAGGTAAGGTGAGATCCAGCGGTGTTGTCAGAAATTAGGTACTATTTTAGTCTCATATTATATGAGGGGCTTGGTTCCAAAACTCACTTTTGCCATCAAGGTACTTTTTGAGAAAACCACGAAAAACGATTTCAAGGTGCGCGTTTTGGGTTTCGATGCCAAAAATGGTCTAGATTGATGAAGTTGGTGTATATGAAGAGGCCTATGTGAAAAAAATCCAAAAGTAGTCGGCCATTGTGCTTTAAAGTTACAATTGCATATGGCAAAAGTGAGTTTTGATTCCAACTCATGATTTTTGCAAATTTTCATTACATTACGACGTTTAAAATTTGTTTTCATGACCTAGGAACAAGTTTTTACCCTAAAGGTAGTAGTGATACGTTTTGTAGAAAGGGACCTAAGAGGTTTTTTTCCCCCCTTTTTTTGAAACTACAACACAGTCCAGTACGGAAATACGCCCCTTTGCCATTATAAATCATTTATAATACCGTTAGAACATTGTAACTTTGTTAACCAGATAATATCATTCGTTTTTGCCGGTTAGAAATACATTTAAAAACAGTTGGCATCAAAACTCACTTTTGCCAATGGCAAAAGTGAGTTTTGGAACTGAAGTCACTTTTCGATCGCGGATTCTCGCGGAATCGACTCATTAACGTGAAAACGGAGACTGTAGGGTTGTAGAGCGTGAGAAACTGTATCCGAATCCGCAATAAAAACGAAAATGATTTTTGTGGCAAAAGTGAGTTTTGGAACCAAGCCCCTCATATTTAATTCGTGTTCCGCGAGATTCTAAGGTATTGAAGAATGGCTAAGGGTCGAAATTAATAAAGAATGGCCAAAGGGACCTTTTTTCTCCTGTAATGGGGCACTCTTATCATTTTTAAACCGGGTAAAATTTAGGTTTGTATTGAATTATTTTTAAAATAATTAATTTGTTCAATTATTTGAAATTTTATTTTGAATTTTAAAAATTAAAAATAGAAAAAATTATGATTAGACATAGGTACTTACTCTCTTAATTTGAATCAGTCAAAATTGACTGATTTTAATTTAAGAATTTACTGATTGAATAAGTGAATTTTCATTTCTGAATCTGTAAAAATAAAATTTTACTGATTTATTGATGAAAATTCATTATTTGAGTTTTTATTTTTTCACTAGTTGGCAATAAAATGTCACTGATTAAAAGGAAAATCAGTGAAATTTGACTGATTATCAGGGAATTGATTTTCTCTATTTCATCAGTAAATTTTGACATTTTTGACTAATTCAAATTTAGAGAGTAGGTACTTGTGAAAATTCACTGAAAATACACTCGAATAAGTGCCCTAAAATTTGTTGAAAAATCAGTGAATTTCTTTGAAAAATCAGCGAAAATCCACTGAAAATGGCAGGATTTCCTTTGATTTTTCCTACGCTGCAATTCTGACTCTTTCAGTGACTTTTCATAGGCTCGAAATGAAAGAACAGAATCAAAATTCAAGTGAATGGTCATTTAAAATTTTTAAAGCAAAAAAATAATTTTTCAGGCTCTAAAACCCTGATTAATTAAATTTCTTGGTCATTTATTGCGATTCTCAAGGAAGTCGAGTCAATAGATTGTGAATCACAGCAGAAAAACGTATGAGACGAAAGTTTAAAAAAAATGGCAGTCATTCAAAAATTTTTTTAATCATATCCAAATGTGTTTTTTGGAGAGAAGGGGTCTGTAGTCTTGTCACTCCGACTCTGGCTCCAACATTTTCAAAAAAGTGGCTCCGGATTTTTAAAAAATCGTCCGGAGAAGGCTCTTCTCTCTTCAGTTTTGCTCCGGAATTCTGTTCACTCCAAAATCTTTTTAAAAATGCTTTCGGTGCCAAAAAAATCACTCGAATTCCGTCCACGTTCTCCTCTAGCTCCGCACCCATCCCAGTTTTTCTAAGGTCTTGAAATCATTTCTGGACATTTTTTTTTTAGCTCCAAAGATGAAAATTCTTGGCTAAGTAATAGTTTTAAATTTTAAAGCTTCACCCTAACCTTAGAGGTAGATTTTTCAATTTGTGAAACAAACGATCCAATTTGTGGACTCTCCTCAAAATAGAGTATTTCGATTTTCATTCCATGATTCAATTAAAATTTTTCAATCTTGGTTACATTCAAAAATGCTCCTAACATGGATTTATGAAATAAAAAAAAAGAGATTTTGATACCAGACTTGATCAAGTTGAAAATTTATTAGTTTTGATCGAAGATTGAAGAATTGGTTTGAAGTCAAAATAATTTCAGACATGGAATCAGGAGCTTTGAAATCCTCTCTTTTGTCCAAATGTGTATTTCACAGTTTCTCTTTGCGATTTTTCATGTGCATAAAAAACCCTCCGAAAATTAATTTTTTGAAAATCTTGATTTTTCTAGTGCTGCAATTTTGACTTTTTTTCGATGACTTTTCTCTCATTCAAAATGAAAGATTAGGATCAAGCATAAAATGGCAATTAAAATTTTTTTGAGTGGTATAAACAATATTTAAGCACCAACCCCCTAATTTTCAATTTTTTTGGTCATTATCACAACAGAAAAATTTATAAGACGACTGATCACTCAAATTGTTATTCAAAAAAATTTTCAGTCACGGAAGTAGGTTTTTCCAGGGACTCGGAGAGGGTAGGTTGATGGCTTCTGCTCCAACTCCAAAAAACTCATCCGGGAGAGGCCTTCCTCTCTCTGGATTCGATTCCAACTCTGAAATTTTTGATCAGAATCTCTCCGGCACTTGCTCTAGGACTAGGTACATATTTAAAAGAAGTGCCTCCGACTCTGAGTGCTGAGATTTTTTCAAGTGCCTCCGGCTTTAGTTCAGAAAAAACATTCCAGGAAAGGCTCTCATTCCTCCGGTTTCACCCCATGGTTGCTGTTTTCTTGATCTTTTTGTTTTGTCCCAAACTTGAGAAGTCAGTGTCAAAGAATAGAGAGTTCAGACCGAAAATGGGAGATTTTAAAAATTATTGAGCGAGGTATCTAAATCCATGTTGTTTGATAGCCCAAAATCCATTTTTTGAATTATTTACTCTTCAGATGCAAAATTATGTCCTCGGAGAGATGAGGTGCGGCAAAAATTAAAAATATTCCAATATTGTTTTAATTATTAAAATCAATGGTTTTGGTCTTTCTGAATTTATGTACCCAATGAATCTATTTCTCACCCAAACTTGAAAGTAGGTTCTCAATTAATAGGTGTAATCAAAATTTGAAATTGTTGGCAGAGTAGTTTTCAATTTTGAAATGTTGGATTTATCCCAGGAGGGAGACTTTCAAGTTTGGGGGCAAAGTGACCTCATAAAAGAATGCTTATGAGCCAAAATAATAGATTTCAATGCATCTCTCGATAAAACCAAAACATTTTCAATTTTTATCCAAATCTACTTTTTTTAGAATCCACTTTTGTACCAAAAATCAAAATTTTGACTCACCCTCTATTTCTCAATGGTTAAATGGGGTTTCGGGATCAAGAAGACCTCATTAATGGATCGAGGAGCATAGAAATTTTCCTCCTTTATAGGTGACTAATTTTTTTTCGGATGTCTAATTGAATTTCCTTGAAATTTTCAATTCGGTCCCTATCTTCTTTAAGAGGTATGTCAATGCAAATGCACAGTTTTGAGATTAAGTACATATAAAAGAAAATACAAAATAGTATCCTAGAAAAGATCTACGCCTACTTCTGGCACTATTTCCCTCAAGCATGAATGCGGGGTCTCAGTGAATAGGTGGCTTAATCAAAGTAAAAAATTCTTGGCTAAGTAATTTTAAATTTTAAAGCCTCACTCTCACTTCGGAAGTAGATTTTCGAATTTGTGATAAAACCCACCCCATAAAAGGATTCAATTCGCCAGAATAATGGATTTTTCTTAATTTTTCATCCAGAAGATTATTCTTTCCAGAAGAAATTTTTATCAAAAAATATAGACTTGATTTTTCAAAGCTACGAATGTTAGAGAATTGTGCTTTAATTGACCAAAAATAGGTCACCATTATAAGTAATGTGCGATTATAGGTGATAAAATTCATAATAGATAATTTTTATGGGCTTTTCACCACCATTGGAAAATTTAAAAAATTTCCGGAGACTCTGAAACGTATCAAAATCACTTTCAATCAATTCGGGAGGTCAGAAATACAGAATACACTAATAGATCTCAATTTTTTTCGTCAGTTAATCAGATCAAATTTTTATAATATTTTGCAGAGCGATGAGGTAGTTTTGAGATGTACCTCAAATTTATGCATTTCAAAAATTTGTAAAAACTTGAGAAATGAACTTCAGCAGCTGAAATTTAGAACATATGGAGGTTCATTTCGTTTGATTTATTTTTGTGTCGACTCAAAATTTTGGATGATTTTTGAAGGATGCAAATTCATCACACTATTCACCCCAACCTTGAAAGTTTGAAAAAATTGTGTGGTGATTCATGGAGGATGAAAATTCATTCCAAACTTAATCCCACCCACAGAAGTTGAAAAAAATTGTGTGATGGATTTGGTATATAGGATGAAAATTATTCAATCCAAATTGATCATAGCCTGGAAAGCTCGAAAAATTTGTGGGATGATTTTCAAGAAATGAAAGCTCATTCCAAAATTCATTCTGACCTGAAAAACTCGGAAATCATCTTGTAATGATTCTTGAGGGGGTAAAAATTTTTCCTAAAATTTGTCCTGATTCAGAAGCTTGAAAATATTATGTGATAATTTAAAAAAAAAATCATTTCAAATTTCAAAGTTTGAAAAAATTGAGAGATGAATTTGAAACGGAAAAATTAACTCGAATTCATTCCAGCCTGGAAAATTCAAATAGGAGATGAGAATCCATTACAAAATCCCTCCCAGCCACAGAAGTTGAAAAAAATCGTCTTCCGGATGAAAATTTATTTCAAATTCATCCCAGCCTCGGAAGCTCGAAAGCTCGAAAAATTTGTGTGATGACTGATTTATACCTTCGATTCTGTTTCAATTCAAAATATTTATTTCATCCCATGCTTCAAAACGTTTTAAAACCATTTCCAATCAACTGAAAAGGTTGAAAACAGGGCATTTTCTACAGTTTACCTCGTCACATGTGCCTTGAGTGTATTTAAAAAAAAAAAACTTTCAAGGAAATTTTCTGTCAAAAAATTTTACTTTTTGCCCACCCCAAAATTGTGTCTGCCGGACGATTTACGATTTCGAATTTTCAAAGTCAAATCTTAAGTCATTAAAGTAGTTGGAAAAATCAGAAAAATATAAGCAATCCCCTTAAGTACCTCTACCTACTCGCCAAATTAGAAAAAAATCGATCGAAAATTCAGGGAAATCGAATTTTTAGCTTAGAAATCACCAATTTAGAGCCTTTGCTAAAATTTGAGAAATGATTTCAGCGTCTGAAATTAGGGATTTGAAATTTTTCATAATGGAATTTAGATTTATTTTTGTGTCAGCTCAAAAATTTACTCAAGTTACAATATTTTTCAATCTTCTCAGGAAAATGCAAAAAAAAATCAAAAAACGTTGAAAATTGTTGAAAAATTTTCCCCCAATGATCATAAATTATCAAAAAACTGAAAATTTGAAGATTTATGTAAAAAGCACCATACTAAATTTGATTAATTGAAATTAAAATCTGTAATTTGCGAGAACGTACAAACGAAACTGGTACAAAACTAAGAGAAAAAAAAGTGTGAGAAGCACCATGCGAAATTTGATTGATTGAACTTTAAAATCTGAAGAGCAATTATTGAGGTGAGAGTACGTAAAAACAAATTGGGTAAGTACATGAGATTTACCGCCAAAAAATTACAACTTCAACGCAGACTGAAATTTTTTTTAAAATTTTGGGTAAATCGATTAAATAGGCCACTTGAATGGATAATTTATGCGATTACAGATGCTAAAGTTCATATGGGTCCTTTTTATGATCTTATCTCTGTGGTAGGCAAATTTTAAAATTTTCTAGAGGATCTGAAACAACATTGAAGTGTTTCCGATTGATTTAAGAAGTTAGGAAAAGGATGTCTACCAATTTTCAGCGGGTTACCTCGTCACATGTGCCCTGTGTGTATTTTTAAAAAGCTTTTGAGAAAATTTTTTGGCAAAAAATTTCAACTCCAACTTAAAGTTACAAATTTTGGAAAATTCTGCTTCATTGAATCAAATAGGTCACCAATATGGGTAATTGGGTACTCACGAAAATTATAGACGGTCAGGTTCTTATGGGTCCTTTTTGTAAGCTTTTATCCAATACCAGAAAATTCTAAAATTTTCTGCCATCTCCGAAACATTTCAAAATGTTTTAAATTGATTCAAAAGGTTGGGAACAGGTCTATCTACTATTTTTCAGCTATGCGTCTTATTACGCACGCCCTAGACGTATTTTTAAATATTTTTCGACAGTTTTTTCAGTCAAAAAATTTCAACTCCACGTGAAAGTGACAAATTTTGAAAATTTTTTGTTCAATCGATAATATTATAGATCACAATTATGGATAATTTAACACGATGATAGTTACTGAAGTTCATATGGGTTTTCTTTATGAGTTTTTCTCCGAGACTGAAAAATTTAAAAAAATTTTGTAACACCTGAAACATTTTGAAACTTTTTCCAATTGATTCAAGAGGTTGAGAAAAAGATGTCCACCATTTTTTAACTTTTTACCCCACCGCATGCCCCTTAGGCGTATTTTTAAAAAATTTTCGAGAAAATTTTCTGACAGAAAACTCAAACTTCAACCCGAAAGTTACAAATTTTGAAAAATTGTTCTTCGATCGTTCAATTAGGTCACTAGTACGTTTAGTGCACAATTCTAGGTGCTGAACTTCATATCGACAATTTTCATGGGCTTTTCTTTGGGGTTAGAAAATTCTAAAAAAAATTACGGGCTTCGAAATATTTCGAAACCGTTTCCAATCGATTTGGTAGGTCTACAATAGGATAGGTATAGTTTTTTAAATTTATTAGATCAATGATAAGGTGACTTGAACTTCGTCAAAATTTTAAAAATGAACTTTAACACCTTAAATTTAGGATAGCTACATAAGATTTTTTTCAAAAATTCTTCCCAGTGATCACTGAAATTCTTCGAAATGAAAATTGTGGAAAAAACCTTGCGAATTTTAATTGATTAAATTTTAAATTTGAAAAAAAGCGATTTGTAAGCCGAGAGGATCTAAAACATCACTAGTAGGTATGTGTTAGCGGAAAAAATTTTTGGGTTTTACCCTTTAACAAATCTTTACCCTTTACCTATGCGCCAAGTTTGAAAAAAAATCGATTAAAAATTCAGGGAAATGGAATGTTTTACTTGAAAAATCACATATTTTGAGGCCTCGCCCTCGTTGGGGGGGGGGGCGATAAAAATTTGCTCATACGCTCTAGGTACATCAAGAGAAATCGAATGGTGAAAAAATTTCGATCAAGCTTTACCAGAGGCCAAATGAACCCCTTACCACACCATAGCCTTTGCTAGAGAATTCGAGAAATGAATTTCACCTTCTGAAATTTATGATAAATGGATTTTTCTTATGGAGTAATTTTTATTTTGTTTTGTTCCGACTAAAAATGGTGCTCAACTTCAGATATTTTTCAATTTTTTCAAAAAATTGCTAAAATTTTTTCATAAATTCTCCGAAATGATTACTGAAAATCATCTAAGTGAAAAAAAAGTGTGAGAAGCACCATGCGAAATTTGATTGATTGAACTTTAAAAATCTGAAGGGCAATTATTAACGTGAGAATACGTAGAAACAAAGCGAATACATGAGATTTTCCACCAAAAAATTACAACCTCAACCCAGGCTGACAAATTTTTTAAATTTTTGAATAAATCGATTAAGTAGATCACAATAATGGATAATTTACCACGATTATAGATGCGAAAGTTCATACGGGTCCTTTTTATAAGCTTTTCTGTATGATAGACAAATTTAAAAAATTTCTGGAGGATCTGAAACTTCATGGAAGTGTTTTCAATTGATTTAAATGTTAGAAAAAGGGTGTCTACCCATTTTTAGCGGTTTACTTCGTACCATGTACCCAGCATGTATTTTTAAAAAAAGCTTTTCAAAAAACTTTCTGTCAAAAAAATCCAACTCCAACTTAAAGTTACAAATTTTGAAAAATTTGGCTTCATGCAATCAAATAGGTCATCATAAGGGCATTCGCGAGGATTGAAGGCTGTAAAGTTCATATGGACTCTTTTTGTGAGGTTTTCTCCAACACCAGAAAATTTTCTGGAATCTCCGGAACATCTCAAAACTATTTTTCAATTGATTCAAGAGATAAGGAACAGGTTATCTACCATTTTTCAATTATTTACCTCATCACGTGCACCCTGGGCGTATTTTTAAATATTTTTCGAGAGAATTTTCTGTCAAGAAATTCCAACTCCAACTCAAGGTGACAAATTTTAAACTTTTTTTGTTAAATTAATCAAATAGGTTACAATCATGAATATTTTAAACCGCGATGATAGATGCTGAAGTTGATATGGATATTTTTTATGACTTTTTCTCTCAGACTGGAAAATTTTAAAATTCTCTGAAGGATCTGAAACGTCTTGGAACTGTTTGCAATTGATTTAAGAAGTTAGAAAAAGGATGTCTACCATTTTTTAGTTTTTTACCTCGTCACATGCGCCTTAGACGTATTTTTTTTTTTAATTTTTGAGAGAATTTTTTGTCAGAAAAGTCAAAACTTCAACTCAAAAGTTACCAATTTTGAAAATTTTTGTTCAAAAGATCAAATAGGTACTCAAATAGATCACCAACATGAACAATTTGCGTGGATTTTAGGTGCTTAAGTTCATATAGGCTGTATTTTTTTTAGCTTTTCTTCAAGGCTGAAAAATTTTTTGGAAGATGCAAAACGTCTTGAAACTTTTTTCAATTACATGGTATCTACCAATTTTCAGCTCTTTACCACACTACACGTGCACCGTGGGCGTATTTTAAATTTTTTCCGGGAAAATTCTCTGACAAAAAATTCAAACTTCAATTCAAGGTTACAAATTTTTGCAAATTTTTACATAGGTCACCAATGTTTTTCATTCATATTATAGGTGCTGAGGTTCACATTATTCATTTTTATCAGATATCCTCTAGCGTGCCAGGAAATTTAAGAATTTTCTAGAGGCTTTGAGACATCTCGAAATTGTTTCGGGTCGATTCGAGGTCAAAAAAGAGTATAGCAAATTTCAGTTTTGTTCATTGATCAGATCAAAGTTTTTCATTTGGCTGAGAGATGGGTAATTAATAATATAGGAATTTCAAAAGGCATCGGTGCAGTAAAAGGCCATTTGGTCTTTGGTAGAACTTGACGAAAATTTTTAATGCGTTCGATTTACCTTTGCAGAAAATAATTTTAGAGTGCATGGACGAACTTTTATCTCACCTCTGAGGAGTCGAGACCCCAAACTTGGTGATTTCTAAGTTGAAAATGCCATCATCACGAATTATCATTTCTTGTGGGTGGGTACTTAAAAAATTTTTCACACTTTTCCGACCACTTTAATGATCTTGAACTCAACTCGACTTTGAAAATTCAAAATCACTCTGGGAGACACAATTTTGGGAAAGGCAGAGAAATTATTTTTTTCTTCAAAGTTTTCAAAAGTACTTCAGCAAATCTCTAAGAATTTTTTCAGATTTTTTCAGATGGTTGACTTTGATCAAATATTCAATGAAACGTGAAAAATTGATGAAAAATAGAAAGTTTAAAGAACAGAACTGATTTTTCAGATTCTCACGCCATTTTTTTGAATATTAGATCAACTTACATCACTCGAAAATATGTGAGAAAATTCTAATAAAATTCCAAGAGGTGTGAACTACTTTGAAATACTTGTCTCCAACGACGATTTAAAATTTTCAAAATCGAATTCAAGGTCATTAATGTGGTAAGAAGAAGCGGAAAAAATTGATGGGTTTTACCTTTATCAAGTACATGTCTCTACCTACTTGCCAAGTTTGAAAAAAAATCAATTAAAAATTCGGAAGATGGAATTTTTCACTCGTAAATCACAAATTTTGGGGCCTCGCCACCCCCCCCCCCCTCCGGGGGGAGAAATGAAAATTTGCTTAGGCACTCTAGAACTATCTTATATAATCGAATGATGAAAAAATTTTGATCAAGCTTCACCATAGGCCAAATGACTCTTATCCTTACCACTACAGAACTTTTGCTAAAATTGGAGAAATGAATTTCACCTTCTGAAATTTGGGATATGGATTTTTGTTAAAGAGTAATTTCAATTCCAACTAAAAATTATGCTCGACTCAAAATACTTTTTAATTTTTCAAAAAAAAAACATACTTAAATTTTTTTCAAAAAATTGCAGAAATTTTTCCATAAATTCTCCTTAATGATCACTGAAAATCATCGAATTAAAAATTTAGAAAGATTTTAAGAAGCACCATACAAAATTTGATTACTTAATGGAACTTTAAAATCTGAAGAGCAATTATTAAGGTGCGAGTACGTAATAACGAAACGGGTACATCGTTCATCAATATTAATACAGGAAAGGAGAGATCTGCAATGTTGCCGATCACATGGATCTCATCTTGTTATAAAATTACCGTGAGGATATACAACGACGCCGCGCGCTCTACAGCGCGAAGGGATGAACTAAAACTGTATATGCTGGACGAAAAAGTGTCAAGATGAGATCCGGGTCAAAATTGGGCATTGCATTGCTGGTGGTATCCTGATACCTAAAAACTTGATATACACGTAAAGAAAGGTGAGATCCGAAACCGGATCTCACCTTTCCAAAACGGATCTCATCTTGCCAGTATTTTTGGATTTTGGATCTCACCTTTCCGGTTTATAAATCTATATATATATATATATATATATATATATATAGATTTGTCTATGGTCAAAGTGGCATCTTTTTTTTTTGTCTACAAGTAAACTGGCATCTTTTTTGGAAACTGGCATCATTTTTCGGATGCCAGTTTCCGTTTGCTGTTATTTAGCTAAGATAAGTGCTATAGATGCCAGAAAACCTATCAGAAACTTGATGCCACTTTACCACTTATATTCTACTCCTTAGAGCAAAAAATTTTTTTTCGTGCCTACGGTCGAGATGGCATCTTTTTGTGAAGTTTACAGGTAAAGTGGCATCATTTTTAAAATTCGTTTTTAAAAAAACCTACGAAGTTATAGATTCTGTACAATATCACAATGTCATTAATGTTGCATTTGATGAATTTGCAGGGGTTATGAAAAATGATGCCACTTTGACCATAGATGACTATTAATATATAAGGAAACCTCGTTCTCAACCACACGTCCTATCGTGTTCAGAATGTCCGAAAACGTAAAAAAAAATCGTTCCCGACGCTCCCTTCAACTACGATGAACAATTTAGTACTCGACTTTTCCTAATGGAAAAGTCGGTAATAACTTGAAAACTTTTTTCAATCATGGATATCGGTTTTGAGCAAAATTAAATCCAGTTTTTTAAAGTATCCGGAATTGGCGGAATTATTCAAAATTCATCAGAGGTAAAATTTTTTTCACTTTTTTTAGAAGCTACAGACAAATTTTATCCTCGAGTAGCTCAAAAACATATCCACAGGGTATCTAACTGATTTTTTTTTTGTAAAATCACTACTTTTTCACTACTTTTTTCACTACTTTTTTTTAATTTTTAATTTTTACCCCCCCCCCCCCCCCCCAAAAAAAAGACTCTCCAACATACAAAAAAAAGATCAAAATTTTTTAGAGAAAAAAAAATAAATTAGAAAAAAATCTTTATTTTAAATATAATAAATGAAAAATGAACCTATAATAATATAGTAGGTATCAATCAAACGAAAACCAACAAAATGTAATACCTATAGGGTGTCTACCAATTTTGAAAAATCGAAATTCGCGACTTTTCGCGATTTGTACCAGACTTTTTACACCGTGTTCCATTTGAAAAATTCAATTTTGAAACTTCGAAAATGTTTTTTTTAGAAAAAAATCAAGTAATAAAACTGCCTGAAAAAAAATCACTTTTGCAGCATTCGGTTCATTTTGAAATTATGAAAGGAAAAATATAATAAGGCCGAGCGAAGCGAGGCCGAAGTTTTGGAAAAATTCTGATTTGGAGAGTAGGTAAACACATTATAAAATATCACAAGACCTAATTTGATAAAATTTCTAAGATTTCGCCGAATTTTTAAAATTTTTCCGAAAATCCCGACTAGAAATTGGCTGAGGGAATTACTTCTCCAATTCCCCGAGGGCGAATTTTTTTTGAGAATTTAGTATAACAACAACAAAAAAGAAATGTATTTTCAAATGATTTCTCCCTCTAAATTTTCAAAAAATCCTAGTGAAATCAAAATAACTACAATTTTTCCCAATTTTTCAGAAAATGGATACAAAATATCCATTTTTTCAAAAAATTTTTTTTTGAAAATTCTAATCGCGATTGCTATTAAGTCTCCCAAAAGAATCCATTTTTCGTTTCAAAATATTCAATTGTCTGGAATGAGGGAAAGGTTTGTTATTTAAAAACGATTAATGTTAATTTATTAGCCCGAGCGAAGCGAGGGCGAAAATTTTTAGAAAATAGTGTTCAAAAAGCTGACATTTCAAGAAAAATGTAATTTGGGAAAAATTCGCGACTTTTGGGCCAATGCTAGTGAGTAGTGACTACCAACTAAACGTAACTGATGATTGAATTTCGCGTCTTTGGAATTTTTTCATTTTTTCACTACTTTTTTCAAATTTTCGTCTGAATTCACTACTTTTCCACTACCAGCATGACCGGTTTTTCAAATCACTACTTTTTCACTACTTTCACTACTTTCACTACCCGTTAGATACCCTGATCCATGATCAATTTTAACAAATAAAAAAAAGAATTACCGAGTAAACAGTAAAAAAGTGACGTTTTCTTGCGAAATATGAGACTCCGGAATATTTTCCAATTTAATTTTCATATGTAGGGCAGCATTTATGAGCCTGCCTTTCGCCTGACACGCCTTGAACGATGTGATACCTTGGATATCGATAATAGCTTTGGTCGAAGCTCCTAAAAAAGAAGGCATATTTTTGGAAAAATCATACGAATATTTTTTAAAAACTGATGAGTAAAAATTAATCAATTCAACTTACTGCTCAATTTATCAGCTTCGTTCAAATCCAAAAAAATGACAAAAACCAGAAAAAACACGAGTAACATTAAACGAAACATCATCGTAGAATTTTACTTATCAGCTTTGCGTTTTACAGATGAATGGCGCATTTCAAATTATGTAATTTACCTAGTTTCGTATGAAATTATAGATTACATAGTGATGCTCAATGTTTATTTAATACGAGATATTTTAGTCGACCTAGGTACGTGTTATTTCTCGAGTTGAAATTTTACGACAAGTGACTAACCAATTTTGGTACATGAACGTGTTGTTTTACTCGAGAAATATGGTAAGAGTCGATAAAATGAAAAAATAAGAGGAAAATAGGGAAAATTGAAACTATTGGACGAGAAAACGAGAATTCTTGAAATACCTACAAAAATATTCTTGGGTAGGTAGATTTTTTTTCTCCATAAAAAAAAAAAGAAGAAAAAACTATCATCGAACGAGAATTTATCTACTGAAAGCTCGTGGCGATCAATTGAATGAATTGATATTACATGCATACCCCTTTAAGTACATAATTAGACAATTTCAATTATCAACAATTCGTAACACGACGCGACGACACTGCCATCGTGATTTTCAAGCGTGAGGATTAAAGCGAATTGCTTCAAGTACCTAGGGTATGCATTTTGGACAATAAAAAGAAATCTTGAAGTATCGAAACCGAATTAGACAGGTGGATAGATAAAGTAGGTATTTATTTGTGGTTTTAAGAAACAACGTGACCGTTTGATGTGAGATAGGATTACTTTTTATTTATCAGACTATCCATCGTTGTTTAATTCAAGTACTTATGGCTTTCGAGAAACTACACTAATACCGGTTTTTTTGAAATGAGTTAGGTAGTAAATCAGTATCTACTCACAATTTCAAGTTAAAAATACAAATTGGCATTCGTCGCGTCGGCTGAACTGCTCCAAGATAAAATGAAAAATTTAAGAAATTTGTAAGTCGAATGAAATATTTTTTTCAGCAATTTAAAATTGAATAAATCAGCTGGATTGTTTAAAATCAATTTTTCATTAAATTAGATTCATTTTTAAAAAATTTCATGGAACTGGCCAATTTTTTCATTTCCGTTAATTTTTTACGACGGGTAAAAATAAATAATTTTCAGTAAACGAATCGAATTCGAGTCAGATGGTTCAGAAATGATTCAATTCCTGAAGAATAACTCGTTTGATACCAAGTCATTTTTCTAAATAAAATACCTAGGTTGAAAAAAATTCGAATTTATTTTCGGATTCGAAAAAATTGATTCAAATCCCTTATTAGGAAGAACTCGATTCAATTCAATGATTCGAATCCGAAAAAATCACAGATTCGTGAAATTCGATTCGAATTGTTTTAAAGCATTCTTCCATATTTGTTTCTTTGCATTTTTTTGGGGAGTTTGTGTAGGCTCATTACGACAAAAAGGAGGGTATGGTGTCTTAGTCGTGAAAGGCCCTCTCCAATGTTAAATTCATACTCGAAGATATTTTGATTTGTGGATTCGAATTCATGAATCCACTCATTGATTCAAAATCGAATTCGAATCACGAAAACAGGATATATGATTAACCCTCCTCTTCCCCTTTCTTAATGATTTGTTGATTTGGATTTAAATTCGATTTTAGGATAGTTGTATAGGTACCTACCGATATCTAGCTTAAGATTGATACAGAATATCGAATTCAGTTGAAGAAATTTTTCGTGAATTATTTTTAATGAATTTTTTAAGAAATTCGTTCGTGAATGATTTTTTTTATTGTGATTTTTAAAATGATTATTGATTATTGCAAGGTATCATACAACAGCTGATTAATTTCGTTCACCGAAAATTCACCCTAGATCGATAAAATCGTTCAAGAACAAATTCATTTTTGAATGGGCGTTTTTTTGTCCCGTCAAGGTCAAGCACAACTATCGTTCAATTCAACGAAATTCGTTCACGAACGATCTCTGGCATAAAATCGAACGTTTTGTTCCCTACACGATTTATCCGAATCTAGATCAAATGCTCGCGAACGACCTAATATTTTTTTCGAATAAGTAATTCGTTCGCGAACGATTTTCTCAGGATTATCGCCAGCATATATTTTGATAATTATAGCAAAATGTACGTCGTTGAATTTAGTTGTTCTAAATCGTTCGCGAACGATTTGCTCGAAATTGAAAAAATTTCCAATGAAAGAATGGATTATTCTTTGAAAAATAATTACTTAATTAATCATCTGTATCTGGCTAAACACATGAATCAGAGATTCGTTCCTGAACGATTTTCTCAACATCAACTGAATCGGTCGCGAACGATTGTATGATTAAAAACAAGAATCTTACAAATACGACTTTTTAAATACATCGGCGTTTTCAGGGGAAGTTCGATAGCATTCGATTGAATGAAACTCGTTCGCGAACGATTCACTTGAAATTTCCTGAATCATTCTAGTAGACTTATCAATTGATTTTCAAAATGAAAATATTTGTGTTTTAAATACATTTACCTAACATATGTAATAAAAATTAGGTATATGCAAAATAAAGATTCGGATTTTTTAAATTCGTTCGTTCGTAAATGATTATGAAATTCAAATTTTGATAAATTCGACGAAAATATTCAAATCTTTTTGATAGCACACTTGAGAAAATTTTTTTAAGGCATTGTTGTTTCCAATTTTCCATCAATTAAATTAAGGATGGAAAATTGCTCGGGAACGTAGTAAACATGAACGAGATTGCTCAAACTTTATATAGTATCTTAACAAATACTCTGCTCGTTTCTGAATCACCTTACCCCTTTTTTACTGGAGATTTTTTCAGTAAGGAGCTTATTACGTGATGAAACCACGTTTTTTTTTGAAGCTCAACATCATTTTCCTCAGAATTAAAGCGAATGTAGGTAAGAGCCATAAGCGAAACTTTGTTTTCAGACATTTTTAGCTTTCTCGGCGAACCCTTCAAATGAGTGAGATGGAAATATTGGTACTTTTCCCTGTCTCTACATAATTTGAGGAATGAAAATCTCGATTTTTTTTCAAGTTCTACCATCTTAAAATTTTTCCTGAGTTTAAATTTTTAAAACATTCTTACGAATGTTGAAAATTTTTCAAAAAGATTTCTCGAAATTATTGTTTTTATTATAATAAATTTTCTCAAGTTGAAAATTTCACGCGCTTGTACAGAAAATTTTCAAAAAAATTCTCAACATCTCTCTAACGTTTGAAGTTTTATAATTCGCACAAAATTTTCCAAACATGCCTTAGAAAATTTTCAAATATAAAATTAAAAAAATTTCCACTTTAAATTTTTTTCAACTTGACCACCAAGAAAATGAAATTGGAACTTGAAAATTTCCACGTCGAAAAATGAAATTGTTTTGCTGAGCATGTTTTACATTCAAACGATTTCAAGAACATACCGAATCATTTTTAATGAATTTCTCAGCCAATGTAGTAGAAATAACAACACCTGGATTTTTCATTTGTTCTTCATCCAAAAAAGTGCATAATTAATGCCACTTACGATTAGAAAACTACCGATTAACAATTTTTTTATTTAAATAAAGCTTTGGATATAAACGTGTTCTCATCTTCGTTCCGAGAATTTCGTTCTTCTTAATGAATTCTTTAAGGAACTGTAGTGTTGACAAAATACAATCCGGAAACGCTGAAACAAAGATTTTAAAAAATTCAAACAGAATAAAAAATTTCTTACCGCGGAAAACGTCTAAAAAAAATTTAAAACTTACTTGGTGGGGATATCATAGGTGAGAGTAACTGTATCAGTGTAATTACAAGTTTGAGCGACATAATCTTCGTAACTGTCGCATTTGAATCCTTTCAAGGGACTGTTTACTTCAAGAGATTGATAAAGATACAATCCGCAAAGCGTATGACTACATTGAGCTAATAAATCAACTGCTCGGACCAATCAGCGGTGTTATTTTTAGAAAAATATTTTGTCATTATCGACAATACCATTATTTAATTTTGACTTACTGGTCATCAGGCTGTGGCAGTAGGGTTGCAAAAGACCTCCATTCATATAAAACGTCACATTCCCAGTTACATTCAAAGGCATAGCATGGGAGCCCACTGTGCAATGCACGATATTGACATAATCAGCGTCAAGAATTGAAATTCTTTCATCAGGAGGTAAAAAATTGAAACAATTTCCTTGAGGGTCAAAAGCTACAAGCGAAAATATCATCTTTGAGAACCTATTCGGATATCCCTCCAAGCCAAAAATTTCAGCAGACAAAAAAAAGAAAAACGAAGCCCGTCCAAGATTACTCGCCTGTAATCCTTCCAACTTTTGGAGAGATCGTTTTACCAGCCAAACCAATAGCTTGAGCTCCGGCACTGAATCCGATCAAGTGAATGGTTTTACTATCGGCTCCGATGTTGATCAAATTCTGCACGAATTTTCCAACAATTGTTCCCAAAATAGTGGTGGTCACATTTCTCGAATACATGAAGTCGAGAACGAATGAATAAGAGTCCCAATTCGTTACGATAAGGTTGATGTCTTTTCTGGGTAATAGAACTTGATGATTCATGCCTCAATTAGTCATCGTTCAGAAAAACACCAATATGTAATGTCTTGAAAATAGTATCTCGAAAAACTCACTTTTGGTGAAATACAAAGCTCCAATATTGAAGCCTTCGAATAAAGGATGAACATATAAAACAGTTTCTTTGGATGCGTTGAAATTTGATGATAATGTACTATTTAGATTGGTCGATAAAATCTGAGGTTTTTTATTATTCTTCCTGTAATTTAAATATTAGCATACGAGGGGACTTTCATCCGGATAAATTCTTCACCATAGAAAAAGCCATAATTGGAAAATTTACCAGGTGTATAATAAAAATGAGACATCTTTTTCCACCATTGTTCGAAGGGGTCTGAAAAATGCCAGCGATTTATTCGCCGCCATTTCCTCGTGTATTTTAACCCCTTCAGCTTGGCATTCTTGAAATACGGAATATTGCAAATCGTTGATTAATTTTTGATCCATCGATGCTGCAAAATTGAAAAAAAAAAAAACGAACAAATTTATCAAGTTCAATAAACGCTATCGAAATGAAAATAGAATAAAATTTCAACTTACGTCCCATGAAATACCCGCTCACATTGATCACCATCACAGATGACGTCATCAATAAAAAAATCACTATAATATTCATAGTTTAAGTACAACTTGGCCAAAAATTAGCACTACAAAAAATAAAACACCGAACAAAAAACAATTCACTTCCTTCAATAGTTCTGCGACTTTACCAATGGTTCAGCGGACAGATATTCCTTATCATTGTTTCATGATACCAAGTTACTTAAACTTTTACACTTTATACTTTCAACACAATTTCGTATACGACTTTAAAAATCAATAGAGTAATTTTTTTCAATGCGTCATGTGATGCTTTCAGTAAAAAGAGACCATTTGCCAAAAAAGTTGAAATTTTTATCTCATTGGCAGTGAATTAAATTCTAAAGTCTTGTGAAAAAAATCTAAAAACGGTTTTGGCCAAAATATCCTTTTTGAAATTGAGAATCAAAAGAACATTCATTAAAATTTTAAAATTGATTCTTTTTTCCTGGATAATTGAAAAATCATGAAAATATCAAATCTTCAAAAATTCACTCCTTTGATCATAAATGAACAAAAAATGGTATCAGAAGGGCAAAAAGCAAAACAAATTTGTCTCGAAACAACTTTCATCCCATATTTGATACTTGGAAATATAATTTCCCAGATTTTTTTGAATGTTTTAGTTTTCAGTGAATTTCGTTTAAAAGCCTCGATCGATTTGTTTGCATCGCTTTTCCGATTAAAATTATGATTTTGTAATGATTGAGGAAGGACGAAGGTGTCCCCAAATTGATCTCTCCGCCTTCATGATTATGACTCGAAGCATAAGTTTTTTAATTCAATTTTCAAGCTCTTGATTTTTTTTTCAAATCTTGAAAATATAGCGAATTTGTAACTCACCTGAAACAAAAAAAAAACACAAATCGTTCATTAATATAAAGAAGTGAACATGTACTTACATTACCTTCTTATAATAGTAGGTATTAAAGACAATTTCTGATAGGTACAGGTCTATCCGAAGGAAAATACCATCTTTCACACAAATGCTTAAAATTGAATGATAAAAAATCATTCAATTCGATTTGACGAGAGGATTTCAAAAATGCATTAGTTTTTACGTTTTGAGCAATTTTCGATCGAGTTACAAGCGTAGGCGTTTTTCTATTTCGAAAGGAAAAAACATTATCCCTGTTACCAACATTTCCTTGCAGCGGAAACTTTTTTTTTTCAACGAATAAAGAAACACCCAATTAACTAACAATTGCATGCATTTATTTTTTATACTCTATGTTTGGCGGGGGAGGGCTATCTGTCCGAACGCAGTACTTGCCCTTGATACTGAAAAAAAAAATTCAGATGAATAAGTATACCGATTACTGTTCAATAATATTCGACAATTTGAAGGAAGTTTTTAGAAAATCTTACTTGGTGGGCACATCGTAGGTGAGAATGACTTTATCAGAAAAATCATAATCTTTGGGAGCATTACTGAGGAACCCAGCACATTTGATACCCACCAAAGAACTATTCTTCTGCAATGATTCGACCATGTATGATAGACAGGTATCGTGACTGCATAATGCAATCGAACTCACTAAAAAAAGGAGGGAAAGTAGGTAAAAAATTACAATGGTATTAGAATGCATAATTCACTAGCTCCTAATTAATTTTTTCCGCAAATTTCGACATTTCAAGCTCAAATTCATTCCAATTTCCAAGTTCAGATTTTTTCAATTTCTTTGATTGTTTGATTCCAGATTTTTAAAAAAATGTGATTCAATTCTGATTTTTTTCAATTTCTTTTTAATTTCATTGAAGACATGAAGTAGAAACAACTTTTGATAAAAAAATCGAAAACAATTTTCGACTTGGAAACTTTTTTATAAGAAATTGAGAAAAATTTGAAAAAATCAAATTGGTGCATACCTATTAGAAAAATTTCGGATTTGATTTCTTCAATTTTTTCAACTTCATATTGTTTAAAACGTCCTCCAACTCGAAATTTTTCTCAATAATTGAAATGTTTCTTCAGTTTCTTTCAACAATAAAATTTTTCGGATTAAAAATTTCTAAAAAATTTTAACATTATTGAATTTTTTTAAAAATCTCAACTTGATGTTTTTCAAACTTTCTTCCTAACTCAGTGAGTAAATAATTAGAAGAAATTTTTAAAAGTAATAGAAAAATTTTTAAAAAACAAGGTTGGAAAGATTTTAAGAAAATTTAAACTAAAAAAAAATTTAAAAAATCTGTAATTGATGATTGGAATTTTGGACTTGAATCGTAAAAATTCCATTTGTGATGAAATTAATCAAGTAATGGTGGGTGTTCTTTTTTTTTTTGAAAATTGAGTCGATAGGGAGAAGGTAAAAGGTAAAGTCCCTTCATCTTTCCTCAATTTCTCTAAAAATTCAATTGTATTCGATAATTTATGAAAAATTGAAAGTACAAATGTTTTTTTGAAAAATATCATTGGTACCCACTTTTCATTTTCACCTCCTATTTTTCAAAGGTAGATATTTAGATATGTGAAAACTTATTTAATGTATGGGACCCTGTGGGGGAAAAAGGGCCCATGTGTGAAAAAAATCTGTCTTTTTTTCACGTTCTTGGTCCAAATTACACCAAATCTGAACTTAACACGTAAAAAAAGACATACATTTTTTTACACATGAGCTCTTCTTTCCGGCAGTATCACATAACTAAAAAAAAAAAATTTTAATCGTTTTAAATTTTTAGTGAAAAAACTAAAAAAAGCACTTGAAAAAAAATTTTGAAATGGTTCCAGTAATACAGGAGTATACAAAAGATCACTAACATTATTCTCAATCTGGACTATTTTTCAAAAATTAAAAAAACATCTGCATATGTACGATTTTTAGGGAAATTTTCGATTTTTTTCATAATATTTACTTCAAGACCCGAATACAACTTTTTCTGAACATCCTTCCTCAGTGGCATTTCACCATCGAAAAAAAGACAAAATAACCCCTTCCCCATCAAATACTTATTCTATCGGTCATGTAATTCCTCATACCTCATTTCGTCTTAAATATCACTCACCGTCGGTGTATTCAACGCATTGAGGTTGTATTAGAGCATCATTCATGTAAAATGTAATATCACCCTTGACCTGAGGAGTTAAACCTTGACGATTAACAGAGCAATGCACAATTTGTACGTAATCGGCATCAGTAATCGAAACTATCTGATTTGGAGGTGACAAAAATAAATTGAAATAATCCCCAACTGGATCAAATACTGCAAAATAATAAGAAATATTTATTTTGTCAACAGCCTATGAAAATTTAGAAAAAATATAGAAGCAGAATTTTTTACGCCTGAAGATTAAGAAGAACTTTCTTTGCCAAATTTGGAAAGATGACGGATGATGAATTTTGAGTCTTCCAGGGGGAAATTTTAGATTTTTAATTTAATTTTTTTCAGATAAAATATCATTTCACAAAAAAATTTTCGTTTTTTTCAAAATGTTAACTTTGCAACTCAACCTCTTTTTCTTGAAACCACGTCGAATAATAATCTCATTTACAAGTAAGTCGGCCTATCCTCGGATGAATTTTTTTGGCAGCCAGTGACAGAGCTCCTGCGCCATCGCTATGCCCAATTAAATTCATATTCTTCCGATCAGCTCCGCCATCGATCAAAGTTTGCACAAAACGAGCGATAACATCGCCCAATTTGAAGAGTGTCACTGCTTCAGTGTACGTTACATCGAAGAAAGAATACGAATCCCAAACAACGAGAATAATGTTGACGTCTCCTCTGGGAAGTAAAGCTTTTGCATACAATTAACAGAAAAAATATCAGACCAGATATTAAGTAATGGCTAAATTTCGAAGTGTTAACAACTTACAAGTGGTAAAATTTAATACAAATTCGTCAAACGTTGACAGAAACCCATGACAAAACATAACAGTTTCATGATAAGGATTGAATCCAGCTAATAATAATTTCTCTCTAGAATCTCCTACGAATAATATTTGTGGAACATCAGGATTGGGGTTTTTTCTATACGAAAAAAATTAATAAATTGATGAATATCATTTGGAATGTACTCAGCTAGGTTAAAATTGTAAAAAATACTCGCCTCGTGTACAAATAAAAAGGTACATTTCGATCACTGAGTGGATACTGAGGAACATTCGGATAAGGTTTGTTATTTGCCAAATGGTTCCCGATTTTAGTTGCATTAGAATGAGATTTGAAAAAATATGGGAATTGCGCTCCATACACGATTATTCGATCGATTATGGCTGTCAAAAAAATATATTAACTCTGATATATCCTTCCTACATTCAATTTAATGGATATCCTAATCCTAATATCAATTAAAATCATGTAATGGCCACTTACGTCCATATTCATATCCATGAGAAACATTTTCGACAAATAAAAGAAATGTCAAAGTTGAAAAAACAACAAATTTCAAGGGATTTTTCATATTCAAACGGAAAATATACCAAAAATCATCCAAAAGTTTAATTTCTTTGTCTTTTAACCCATAAATGAGAGAAAATCGTCGTTTACCAAGTTTTTCAACGTTTTAGAAAATGTACTTCGACTAGATCAGGGAAGAAATCTATGACCAAAGTCACACACCTCGTTGTAATTCTTTTCGAAATATTTTTAGAAGGAAAAAAAATAGATAACTTTCGCAGAAGGTTACTTAGTATGTTTCTTTCGATAACAAAAAAATATATATACATATTTTTACAAAACGACGAAGAATGGTATAATCTGTCGACCCTCAGGGCTAAAAAGAGGGCTCAGAATTTAAAAACTATTCGACGAAAAATTATAAATTTTTGTGACACCCTTATTCTTGAAAGTCAACTTTTGGGTTTGGAGTCAAATTAACACCATAAATAGATTTAAGAGGTCAAAAAATGGATTTCGATATTTTACTCGATAAAAACGAAAATCTTTCAATTCTATTTCGCCTCACCTCTGAAGGTCGACTTCGGGTATCGAATCAAAAAATAGAAATGGATTCAAAACTCAAAAGTTTCAGAATCTTCTTTTGCAGTAGTATCTAGTATCTACAAACTGTACCTGCCTGGTATACAAATAAAAAGGAATATCTCGATCGATGAGAGGATATTGAGGTACATTCGAATAAGGTTTACCGGCAAGAAGAGCCATTTTAATCCGAGTTGAATTGATATGAGTACCAATAAAAGACGTATACTGTTCTGCGTACAGAATCACTCGATCAATGATGGCTGTCGAAAAATTCAATGTAACAAAATTACTCAGTTTTCGAACCATAATCACAACACAAATAAAATAATCGTAATTTACGTCCATATTGATATCCCCATACGATGTTGATCATCAGCAAAAATAGAAACGTAGAGATGAACCGTCTGATTTGCATTTTTACACTCGATTGAAAGAAAAAGTACCTAGGTACCTAAAACTTTCACCAAAGTGATAATTTCCTACCAATGAGCCCTAAATTTTCCTTATCTGGTGTATGATAACAATTCACAAAACCTTTATTTTTTCAACAATCTCCAAAAAGTAGTACAAAACTTATTTTAGCTATTTCAACTTGACATATCTTCTACAAGAAATACGTTATTTCGGGTTACAAAGATTTTTGTAAGAACGATTGGTTTCAATGAAATACGATCCTTTGGTACTGTGTAATGAACAAAAAAAGAAAAACCAAATGAAAAAAATTAAGACATTGGCGCATATTTATTCTTAGATATTTACCTGTTCGAAATATTAAAAATTAAAGCAGCAGAATCAGAGCAATCGCATTCACTTTTTTGATAATTTTCATAAGTTTCGCATTTCACACCCTCAAGAGTATTTGTATTCTGAATCGAGATGTAAAGATAGAATAAACCCAAAGCATGGCTGCAAGCATTTCGTCCCAAAACTAGTCCAAACAAATTAACTATTTAGCATTAGGTATTAAAGTGAACATCAAAAAAATTAAATACGAGGGTTTCAGCTCCAATTCCGCGAATTTTGAGGTCTAATTTATTCACGTTGAAACGGAAAAAAATGTCTTATTTTATCAGGGGAAATGAATTTTCAAAAATGGTTTGATTTTTTTTTAGAATACTTATGGTCATTAAAGAGTTAATTTTTTCAAATCAAAAGAGTAGCTCAAAAAACAGTAATTTTTGTTTTTTATTTCCAATACTAAGGTAAGGTGCCAGTGGTTGAATAGTGCCCAGTGGTTGAATAACTCGAAATGAAGTGCTAATATTAAGGCTCAGGAAGGTAGTTGGCAGCACTTCTCTGTCTCATATGTTACTGTACACTTCTGACTATAGTATAAAACTGTGATATTTCATTTTGGTTGAAATGAATCGCTGTCAGAAAATTTTTACGAAATAATGGGGAAGAAATTTTGAAAAATCGCAATTTTCTTAAGAAAAAAATTATAAGAGTAAGAGCATAAAAGTTGCCGTAGTTTTTTTTCTAATGCATGTGAGAGTACCAATGCGGTATCATTTTGAAGCTTAAGGATCAGTGAACATATTCTATGCTTCAAATCCGGATTTGATTCAATATTGGATGTTTACTGTCCTATTCAACCACTGGAACACAAAATCTGTTGTTTTCCAGTGGTTGAATAGTATTCAACCACTGGGCAATATGATAATTCCGCGATGCCAGTGGTTGAATATCAATTTTTTTCATGCAGGCGTTGACCTTGGGCCCCCAAATTACCCAAAAACATGAAATACTTATATTTTTTATTGGGGTTTAGGCAGGATATCAATCGAGAAGGGCTAAATCCATAAAACAGGCAAACATTCTAACTCAATGCCCTAAAAAATCCCACAAACGACGTGTCGCACACCATTTTTTTCTCTTTTTTTTGAATTTCAACTTCGTCAAGGAGGCTGATAAGAGGGTTCAGAGGAGACAGATGCCTTCTATTTGGGTGTTACGATCTCATTTAAAAAAGTAATTAGTAGAAAAGAACCTAAAAAGTCCTTCTCTTGATAAAAATTCCAAAGGTTAGTCTCCACTCCTAATGTATTAGGATCGCAGTGAGGGCGATTCCGTCACTAGACCATCAAGAGAACCCATAAAAATGTTTTGAGTGAAATTGGAAGACCCAATGTACTTGATTAAAATAAAAATATTCATTCAACCACTGGGCAAAAATTCTATTCAACCACTGGAAAAATGAAAATTTTAGTATTCAACCACTGGGCAAAACAAAATCAAAATTCAAAAATCCATATCTTTGGTTCTATTCATTTATATGGCTTCAAATTTTTATTACATGTATGTTGAAGCCTCTAGATTAACTTTACGAAGTTTCAGCGCTTTAAATTAATTTTTAGTTGTTCTATAAGGAAAAGAGTGAGCATAATACCTCCTTAACCGTTCAACCACTGGCACGTTACCTTAAGTACTGATCAGAAAATGTTCATTTTTTAAACAATATGAGTGAGCAAATTTTTCCTTTTTTTAATAATATTGGTTGGAAAATTATTTCCACCCCGAGATTTTCGCCCAAATTTCGTCCTTGATTCTTACCTTCATTATTTTCAAGTACCTTTTATTAAACGTTTTCGAATCGAGCAGGAAGTTAAAATTGGACTGCACATTTTTGTCGAGAGGGGGGAGAGGGAAAAATTTGTAAGGAACATTAATTTTCAATTTGGGCATCTTAAAAAAAATCGAGGAATATCACGTTAGTTTTAAGATAATTTTCAATTAGAAGGTTCCTGATTCTTGTTTTGAATTAGTTTCTATTGATGGTCTGAAATTAGAAGCAGTTCTTTTTGGTTCTGATAATTTTATTTTTTGTACTTTTTCATTCTGATCTTGAAGAAATGGTTCTGGTTTTCAATTTTTTTTCAAAAGGTTTGGGTTTCGACTTTTGAGCTTAATTTTAAAAATATTCATCTTACTATTTTGTTGGTGGTTCCGAAAATTAACAACTATTTTAATTGGTCCTAGGTTTTTGGTCTTTCATTTTTTTAAAAAATTTGAATCGATTTTTAAAAAAGAACTAGATAAAAACCACAGAAATGTCTGAGTCCTACCTTACGTCAAAGATCATTTCTATTTTTTGTTTGGTGCACTTTCTTCCATTAAACGTTTCTTATTTTGAAATCCTATATTTTCGACATTTATACTCTTCAAAATTTTTTTAACTCACTGTTTTTTCAACGTTTTGCACCCGATTTCAACTTCATTTTCTTTACAAAAATTCGGTACCTACCTCAACTTTTCTTAAAATGAAATGAAAATTTTGTGAAATTTAACCAACTATCAAATGTTTTAGTTTCACATTGTATAGAAAAATCACTTTTGTAAATTTTTTTAAAAAATTACGAATTAAAAAGACTTTTTTGAAAGTCAAAACCAATATTTACCAATCAAATTCAAAACTGGAAAAATTTTGAAAAGATGGGAAATTTTTTTTAAAAAGTTGAACATTTCATGAAGTTTTGGTTTTTTTGAAAAAATTGGAAAAATAGTTGGGAATTTTTCGAACTAGCATGGACTGACGGATAAGTAGTCATGATACCATCTCCTCACACCAAAAAAATTATTTAATTCGAAAAAACAACTTCCGCAGCTTATAAAATTCGGTCGTGAAATCTTTTATTGAGCTGAATTTCGTCTCAATCGAGCTGGTATTTGTTGCAAAAATTCGTTGTAATTAAATAGCTTCACTTTTACGATAAAACTCCTCGTATTGCAGATATGAGTAAACAAACATAATTCACCAACCAGTTGGTATTAAACTGCATTCAGGTTGAAGAATTCCTCCATTTATGTAGAAAGTGGCATCACCTTCATGATTCAAATCGTATTCGAAAATACCACCAGTGGTATGAACAATAACCACAAAATCAGCATCTCCGATTGCTAATCTTTGATCTTCGGGTAGGAAATTGAAACATGCTCCACCAGCAGAAAATCCTCGAAAAATTTACCCAATGCATTAAAAAAAAATTATTTACGAGACTTATGGAGAAAAAATCAGATTCTTTGAAACAAAATCACGAGGAAATTGAGACACACAGAACTGGGAAAAATTGAACAGAACTAGATATCTTCCTCTTCTTCCATAGATAGAAATTTTCACCCATTTAATGTTTCGAAAAAATTTAATAATTTTCCCATCAATTTATAAAAATTAAATCGAGTTACCAATAAGCCTGGCTATTTTTGGACGAATTTTTTTTGCCGCCAAACCAACAGCTTGCGATCCAATGCTAAATCCTACCAAAGTAGTTTTCTTAGGATCCAGTCCAACTTCGACTAATTTTTCCAAAAAGTCGCCGATTATGTGTCCCAATCGAGGAGTAGTCACATTGCTCGCATATAACGGGTTATAAAAAATGTACGAATCCCAGTCCACTATTATCATATTTATATCCATTTGTGGTAATAAATCTAGAAAATTTTATTTTAAAGATCATTTCGAGTTACTGGGATCTCTTATATGCTAAAAATTTACCAAAATCAATACCAATAGAAAAAATAGCAGCCGTGATCATTGAGGGAACAAGTAAAAATCCACCACAGACTACAACAGTTTCTTTACTAAAATCTATACTCGGAAATGATCCATTATCATCGAATACTAGCGGTATCCATGGATTGGTTCTAATATTGTGAAGACACAGGGGTGCCAAAATATTAGAAATATTCAATTGGAAAAATCACGGTTCTTTAGAAAAGTCAAATTTTTTAGATACCTAGAATAGTACAAAAATTTCACATCTCTACTGGAAATTGGTGAAAGCGGTTTCGGAACTAAGAGAGCAACAAACTGTTCATGTTCAACATGATTAAGATGACAAATTCTATAGGCGAAGTCGTTTATCACATTTTGCTCTGCGGTGCTAATTGCTGCGAATATTAAATTCATGATTATTGCCATGATATAGAAGACTCTCAAGGTCTAATGCTAAAAGATTAATCTGAAAGCGATGTTTGGGCATCTTTTTGAAGAAATGAAAAAAAAAATTAATGACATCAGAAACTTCATGGCTTACTTTCCCAAAAGCATCGTACAGATCCGTCTAAAGCACTATTATGTTCTCAGACTTACCTCCTAAAATGGCTGTTCGAGCATCAAAGAAGCAAGTCGCGAAATACAAGTACCGAAAAAAAAAATTATTATTTATAATATCCATTTTGCAAAAAAAAAAAAAAGTAAATGGTTTGAAAAAAAATTTCCTCCGATAAAAAATTAGAGTAAATGACCACGTCCAAATTTCAACAACACACCATACTTGTGTTTTACTTTATCAAAATGTTTAAAAATTTAACTCACGTTATTTCGCAAGTAGTAATGTAAAACATTTTCAAAAACCGGAGCAACGCATTTGATTTACACACGTATTCTGATTTAATACCTTTAAAATAATTTTTAAGTAATAATTTTTTACCCTTTTCTCTTTCTAGTATAATCATTTTTTTTTCTAATTTTCAAAAATTTTCACAAGGAGGTATTTCAACTTGAAGTAAAACTTTTTGACCCAAACAAAAAAAAAAGTCGAAGTACACCATAAGAGAACCCCACGTCCAAAATTTCAAGTGCTGAAGTAAATTTCTTGAATTATGGCGAATTTTTGAAATTTCAAAATTACCTGCTCATATCAAAATTTAATCTAATCAACGAAAAAAGCTGTAATTTGATATATACCCTATTTTTGATCTGCTGAATTGATTGGAAGCGGTTTTAAGACGTTTTGGAGCCAGTAGAAAATTTTAGAATTTTTCAAAACTAAAGAAAATCCCATAGAGAACGGTTTATCGCACGAATTAGCAATATAGGTAAAGGTAACCTAAGTATTTGATCAATTAACGTATAATTTTCCAAAATTCGCAATTTGAAGTTCAAATCCACATTTTTGTGCAGGAAATTTTCTTGGATAAAATACCAGAAAATAAGGATTTGAAGTCAAAGATGTGAATTTCGAAAAATTATGCTTTAATCGATCAAAAGATTACCAATATTGATAATCTGTGATTATAGGTGTTGAAGTTTATATGGACCATTTTTATAGACTTTTCTCTTTCTTCAGCGATGGAAAAATTAAAAAATTTTCTGTTGGCTTCGAAACCTCTTAGAACTGCTACCAATCGATTTGACACGTCTAAAGGTATTTACTAATTTTCAGTTTTTTTACCTCGATACGTACAGGGTGGGTGTGCTTTGGAATTTTTTCCAGGAAAATTTCCTGCCCAAAAAATACTTTATGAATCCCTAAGATACCTTCAAACGGATTTTCAAAAACACAAGTTCAATGCTGGGACTTATTGCATTTCTCTTTTGCCACTCCTAGGGAGGATTTTTGGTCTGCATTTTACCATTCTTATCCTGAAAGTAGGTAAGTCCTGTGTTCCTTTGGATTTGGACAGGGGCGAAACTTTGGGGGTGGGGGGAGGGGTGGAACACACACCCCCTCCATGCCAGTCGGAAAATCTTGGAAAAAGTCGGCAAATTTTGGAAAAAGACGGAAAATTTTGAATAGACGTGAAAAATTTTGAAAAAAACAGTCGGAAATTTTTGAAAAAGTCGGCAAATTTTTCAGACAATGAACCACTACAAAACGATCTATTTCCTTTCTGGAAATCATCAATATTTCAAATCTTAGCCCTCGCTTCGCTCGGGCATATAAAATTTAAAATACATACATGTTTTATAAGAAATATGGGTTGAAAATATCACCTCCCTTTAAAAACTAAAACATCAATTAAAATGAAGAAATTTTAGTTTGAAATGCCTATTTTTTCAAAAAATTTTCGCCCTCGCTTCGCTCGGGCTCAGTAAATTTATGAAATTATTTTTTTAAAATTAATTCTTGGTGGCCATCTCAAGAAAATGTTAAATTTTTTGGAAGGAGGTAATTTCAGAAATAAGTACCTATTGTTTTTTTTTTAAAAAAATCAAAAAAGTATCACAAAAAATAAGAATTTTTTTTATTTTCAGTGCGTGTAGTTGGTAAAGTTCTCTTTTTTAAAAAAGAAATGCCAAATTTGATTTGACATGTGACTCGAAGTTTTCGTTCATGTTCTGAGTAGAACTTTTGAGTCGGAAAATTCTTAAAATTCATAGGTTTCGAGTCGGCATAAATTCGTGGATTCCACCCCCCTAAACCAAAAGTAAAGTTTCGCCCCTGGATTTGGATAATACTTTATCATTTAGAACATCGAACATTTGAACAAAAAGGACATGAACGCATTATATTTAAAGTTTCTGAAGTTGAAAATTTTACATCAAATATGATTTATTTAGTAATTATATCCCTTATAAGAAATGCATTATTTCGGCTCACAAAGATTTTTCTCGGAACGATTGGTATTAATGTAATACGATCCGTTGGTACTAGAATAAATGCAAAAAAAGATAAAAAATAAAATGATAAAATTTTAATAGCATTGACGAATACCTATCCTTAGATATTTACCTGTTCGGAATATTATAAATTAAATTCGCTGTATCAGAGCAATCACATTCATTGTTTTGATAATTTTCATAAGTGTCGCATTTCACTCCCTCGAGAGAATTTGTATTCTGCGTCGAGATATACAGATATAAAAGGCCAAAAAGATGACTACAAAAATTTCGTCCCAAAACTGGTAGGGACAAATGAACAAGGTAGTATTATTAAAGCGAACATCAAAAAAATTTAAATACGAGGATTTCACTGTAGTTTTAAGCGTTAGTAATGGTCAAATTCGACCATCTCCATCACATTTCTCGTTCTTCAGTCGCCCAAATTCTGGCGCACAAGGACTTTCTATTTGATAGAATTTATCAATTAGAACTACTACTTAAATTTTAGGCTCATTTCCTGCCCGCTTCTAAATAAGTAAGAAAATTTTAAAAATACGAGTTCATCTCAAACGTATTTTTTTCAAAATGAAAACTAGAAAATTTCAATAGCAAAGTTTATTCATCCAGGCGAATCCAACTGTGTGTCCCTTATGAAAAAAACGAAAACTTTTAATTTTAAATTTGAGAAATAATTACGAGTTCATGGGTATTAATTCATTTTTTCGAAAAAATACGACTTTAAAAATCTGTCGTAATAAAAATTAAGAACTTTATTACCTTCAAAGTGTCTACTAAATCATAATAATGAAAATTCGTACTTTCTTCGAATAATTATCACAATTTTGTTAGTTTTTTTCAACTAAAAATTTAAATTTTTGCGCATTTCTATTGCTCTTTTCACTACCCATTTCTCTCCCTTCTCTCCCCACCCATGAAAATGAAAAAACGGGTTGAATTAAATTTTTTACACTCGAACTTTGAAACAAAATTGCATGGGTTTAGCAATTTTAATTTATTTTTACGTGCCTACGAAAACAATCACGTTGAGAAACCCACAGTGTCGAAAAATGATAAGGTTCTCCCTTTTGATTCTACCCTTTCTGAATGATTTAAAATTAGTGTCAGCTCGAAAACCAATTTTTCAACACCTTATGGAGGTCTGTAGCCTCTGTACGCCCAGGCTCACAAATGAAAAATTTTCAGCTTATTTTCTATAAATTTTATCCGAATTTCGTATTTTTATTTTTTTTTGAAAACATCGTCGTAACTACTTTTAGACTCCTTCAAAGATCACCTGAATGACTAAAAAGTCACCAAAAATTTGACAAGACGGACATTTTCATTTTGGATGGAATAATAATTACAAAAATGCGATTTTAAAAATGGTAGGTAATAAAAATTTTCCATCGCCTACTTATTTGGTATCACGTGAATTTCCCGCGGACAATTTCCCGTGGACAATTCCCCGCGGGAAATTCCCTGCGGGGACAATTTCTCGCGGATAAATTTCGTATGGCGACAATTGCTCGCAGCGAAAATTTCACGCGGTAAAAACTAAAAATTGCCCGCGGTGAAAAAAATTCTCATATTTTTGTGAATTTTCCCAAGTTTGGACGACCTGCTATTTTTATTCATAATCATCAAGTTTGGAAAATTCACCATTTTGTACTCAAAGTTTTCAATGTTGAAAAAATATGAGTACAAAAATAAAATTCCTCCAACTTCAAGGTCAAAATGGAAAATTTTTTCAACGAAGTGCTGAAAAATCAAAGGAGGAGAGAGCTACCTCCACCTCGACTCTTATGGGTACGCTTCTCTTTGTTTGTGATAGTTCCATGAGCATTTTTTCACCGCGGACAATTTTTATTTTTTACCGCGAGAAATTTTCGCTGCGGTCAATTTTCGCCGCGGGAAATTTTCACCGCGAGCAATTGTCGCCACACGAAATTCAACCGCGATAAATTGTCCCCGCGGGGAATTTCCCGCAGGGAATTGTCCGCGAGAAATCGACCACGGGAAATTGACGTAGTAGACTCGTAGTTCGTTTTAGAAAAAAATGAAGTACCTCACCTACACCTCAGATTGAACTATTAAAATTTAATACAATTTTTTGGAGTAATTTCAGTGCACTGGAGAAAAATTAACTCTTTCTGTAGGCCACAAATCCACTTGAAAAATAAATAGATAAAATTAATTCGAAGAGGTTGATTTTAAAGTACATATGAGCCAATTTTCAAACCAACATTTTAATGAAAAATTTAATCAACAAGATTATTAGTTTGGCACACTATCCCCCCACCCCTAATACACACACACGCACGAAAAATCATCAAATTCGAAAAACAACTTCCATACCTCAAAATTTGATCTTGAGAAGTGAACGACAAAATCTTTTTATAAGCCAAATTTCGTCTCGATTGAGCGGGCATTTTTTGCAAACATTCACTGTAGGTAATTTAAATGCTTTACTTCTACCGTGAAAAACCTCGTACAGCAGATATGAATAAACAAACAAAAAACTAACCACTAGGTATAAAAGCGCATTCAGGCTGAAGAATTCCTCCATTTATGTAAAAAGTGACATGACCTTTTTGGTTCGGATGGTATTCGAAAACACCAGCAGCGGTATGAACAAGGATCAAAAAATCAGTATCTTCGATTGTTAATCTTTGATCATCGGGTTGGAAATTGAAACATGTCCCATAGGCAGAAAATCCTCAACAAATTCATTCAAACAAAAAAATTTAAAAATAACCTACTAACGCGAGATAGAGAAAAAAAACAGATTCTTCGAAACAAAAACAGGAGAAAATTGTACCAAGTATAGATTTAGATTAAGTACACCGAGCTGAAATAAAATGGAGCAAAAATGTCTCTTTCTCCCTCCATATTTTCAAGAGGGGGGAGGGGGTGGGTTGAAATTTTCGCCCATTTAATGATTCAAAAAATACTGATACAAAAATAAAATCGAATTACCAAAAATCCTCGCTATTTTTGGGCGAATTCTTTTTGCAGCCAAACCCACAGCTTGTGATCCAACGCTGTACCCTACCAATGTAGTTTTCTTAGGATCCAGTCCTTTTTTGACTAATTTTTCCAAAAAATCGCCGATCATGTTTCCCAATCGAGGAGTAGTCACATTGCTCTCATATAACGGATTATAAAAAATGTACGAATCCCAGTCCACCATTATCATGTTTATATCTATTTGTGGTAATAAATCTGGAAAATTTTACTTCAAAAATCACTTATCTCTAATCAATTGAAAATTTTCTAAAACAATGATGATACCAAGAGAAAAAATAGCAGCAAGGATGGCGGAGGGAAGAAGATATCCACCGCAGACTATAACAGTTTCTTTGCTAAAATCTACATCAGGAAATGATCCATCATCCGAAAACACTAGCGGTATTATTGGATTGGTTCTAGTATTGTGAAAATTTAAATGTGCACGAATATTTGAAACATTCAATATTGAAAAAATTGCGGTTCTTTAGAAAAGTGGAGTTTTCCACATACCTTGAAAGGAGAAAAAATTTCACATCTGCACTGGAAATTGGTGAAAGCGGTTTCGGTATTAGGGTAGCCACAAACTGTTCGTGTTCAACACGATTAAGATGACAAATTCTATAGAAATACTCGTTTATCACATTTTTCTCCGCGGTGCTAATCGCTACGAATATTAAATTCATGATTATTGCCATTAAATAGGTATATAAAGGCGAATCGGAAAGATGTTTTGGTGCCTTTTAAAAGAAATCAAAAAAAAATTGAGAAATTAAAAACTTCGTGGCCTTCTTTTCCAAAAACATCATCAAGATTCTCCTCTGAAGCAATACATACTTTCAAACTTACCTCCTAAAATTGCTGTTTCAGTATAATAGAAGCAAGTTGCGAAATACAAGCACCGGAAAAATAACTTCGTACTTATAATATTCATTTTGTAAAAAAATTATTCGGAAAAAAAATTTTCGTATCAGAAATTAGTACAAGTGACCAACAACATAGCTTTAGTAGGTAACTTTATCAAATACCTATTAAAAATATAACTCTAGAATTTATTATTGTGTTTGTGTGGGGCTCACTTTTACACATGCATGAGTTTTGATTTGATATCTCTTGCTAAATCATTTTTAAAAAACAAAATCGTAAATTACGTATGAAGATAATTTTTTACCCTTTTATTCTTTCGGCGAGATACTGAAGCAGTATTACAATGTCGGATTTTTATCAAAATATCAAGTATTTCAGCGGGCAATTTTGAATTATAATAAATTAAAATCAAATTTGATATTGACGTAACAATTTAACACTTGGGACTTGGGATGTTGGGAAAACACTTTTTCTTTAAAAATTCCAACAAATAAAACATAACTTTCCTAAACACCTGATACTTTAACAAAAAAACATCATAAATGTACTTATTTGATGGTGGGGGGAGGGGCATTGTTTGAAAAAAAGGTTTTTCGAGAACAATAAAACATAGCGTAAAGAAAAAAAAATTCAAAATTTTTTGGTCCACTCCCATAGAAAATTTCAAAGCATACCTACTCTCTCATTTATAAATCAGTGAAAATATTATCGAAAATCAATGAGTAACCGTAAAAATTGTAGCTTATAGCACAGGAAAAAATCAGAAGATAAAAATCACCGGAAAATCGGTGAGAATTCACTGAAAAGTCAATGAATGAAAACCTTTAAAAAACCAGTGAAAATCTTTGAAAAATCAGTGAATTTTTCTGATTTTTCCAATGCTGCAATTCTGACCGTTCATCAGTGAATTTTCACTAATTCAGAATGAGAAAGTATCGAATGAAACAAACCAAAGACCTCTATCATCATTTAGAAAAAAAGTTATAGCCTAAATTTTCTTAAATTCTGTGATAAAATTTCATTGTTCTTATGCTTGCATGACCCGACAAAAAGTGACATTTTTAAACAAACTAAGCGCCCTAGAACACAAATTACCAATTTTCCCCTTTAATTGCCCCCACCAATGTTCAACTTGACTCAAAAATATTTTGAAAACTATACCTCGTAGAAATTTTTGTTGTATGGAAGCTGATTAGGCACAAAACAATATGAGTTTTTAAAATAGATTTTAAGTAAATTTTAGCTGTAACTTTTTTACTTAGTGAGATAAAGGTCTGCGGACTATTCCACATGAAATTTTCTATAATATTAAACCAAACAAAAATAAGAATTTGAAAAAAAAATTCAAGCTCGTGTTTATTTTTCTCTAAAACCCCCATTCATCTTTCGACCTCCCGTCAAAAGCAAATCTTCATCAGTTGAATGAAAGCAACCAAAATTTGGCAATCGAAACCCAAATCCAGATATCGTGTCGACTTGTGTTAATAAAAATTCATTTTTTGCTTTTTTATTAATACAGACACCTAAATCTATATAAGTATGCGAAAAAAACTTAATTTTTTTTTAGGTATTCAGCGCATTTGATTAATTTTTACATACAACAAAAATTTTATTTTTGGAAAAATCTACCAAAATTTTGGTTTACCATTTTAAAAAAATTCTCAAACTTCTTTTTATTTCCTTGAAAGTAAAAATCCGCAACTTTTTCACGCCGCCTTTATGTGTTTTAAAAATATCAATAGACATTCTTAATGATAACGATGAAACCTCTATTCATACGAAATTATTTTTGAATACACATATGCCAAGAATTTTACTTTGTACCTTAATTCTTAGATTACAAAAAGGTGCCAACAAGTAAAAAAAAAGTGAAACATTAAGAATATCAGTAAAAAAGAAAATGAACACGAAATACCGAAATTTTTAACGTAGGTATATTTTAAACATATTCAATAGATAGGTACTCGACGTATTCGAAGAAATCACAAAAATCTTTTTGAGGCCAAGAAATGAACAATTGAACATTCTACTAGATTCAAAATGCGTACTCGAGAGAAATTCATGGGTTCACGAAAAATAATTATCTCGATCTTTTCATCAGTATGTAAGTATATTATCCAATCTGTGCCATTTACGAACCAATTGTTATTTTGGTCGGCAAGGTTTATTGGAAGAAAAAGCAGTATCGATGAAATACAACCCTTTGACACTATAATCAGAAAAATTATAAAAAACTCAAAACTGGAATGAATCAAGTTCAAGTCAATAACACAAATTCAAAGTAAATCTGTGGTACCTGCTGGAAATATCATATTTTAAAAAAGCAACATCGTTGCAGTTGCATTTATCCAGTGAATAATCCACGTACGTAGGACATTTTACTCCCTTGAAAATATTCAAATTCAGCAAAGAACCGTAAACATATAACATGCAGGTAAGATGGCCACAGAGATTTTGCCCAGCAGCTGGACATGGTAAAGAAAAATAGCAGATAATTGAATGTCAATGTCAAAAGCAGTCATTGGAAACAAAACGAATTTTTTTATTGGTTTTGGTTCTGGTTTTCAGAAGGTATAAAAGTAGAAATTTTGATTTTGGGATTGTTTTAGTTTTCCAAAAGTTTTGGTTTTTTTTTTCGTTAATAGGTTCCCATGAAAATTTCGAAATAACATTAAAATAAAAATCAAAGAAATTGGAACCACGTTATCATAAATTCAATCTAAAAAAAAAATATAATAAAATTTATCTTAAAAAAATAATAACGTGTCCCAATTTTCAAAATAGGTAAAATTTATAATTTTTTTGAATAAAATTTATTCTTTTTGGTAAAATTTATTCATTTTTTTTGACAAATTTCAACATTTTTCCTGATAATAAATATTATTTTTTAGAACAAATTTCACTTATTTTGTGAATTGAAACACGTTATTATTTTTTTTGAATACATTTTATTATTTTTTGATTAAAATTTATCATTTTGGTAAAATTTATCAATTTTTTTAATAAAATCCATCTTTTTTTGATAAAATTTATTATTTTTGGGGTAAAATGTATTCATTTTCGTAACTTGTGTTTTTTCCGTGTACTGCTCTGGCACTTTATTTTGGTTTTTTGGATTTTTTTCCTCTTTTTTTTTAGATTTTGCTTCCAATAACAGTGTTGAAAAGGTACAGACAGAAGATGTAGAAAGATAAGGATAAAAAACCAACCAGTTGGAACCAAAATACAATTAGGCTGGAGTACACCCCCGTTTACGTAGAACGTCACATCGCCCGTATGTGTTATATCATAACCGAATATACCGGAAGTGCAATGTACCATAACTACATAATCAGCATCAGTCGCCACCAATCTTTGACTGCTAGGTTGAAAATTAAAACAAGTGCCATCCGGAGCAAATGCTGCAAAAATTCCATCGACAGAAAACAAAACTATTTATACAGAGTAATTTACAAATATATAGTTCCTCAAAAATATAATAATCAGGCAATCAAAATTACGCAGGGGCTGTAATCTTATAAATTACGAAACAAGAAGCGTCTCAAAACAAGAATATGAGCATTACCAACAAAATTAAATTAACGTTATTTGGTTTAAATTTGAATAACATCGGAGTGACGTCATCAGCTTTGAATTTATTAAGTTTTTCGTCAACGTAACATTGTACGTATCACTGATATTTGCATGTTTTTTGAAATTTTTTAGCTGTAACTTACGTTTCCTTGAAGTAATAAAAAAATATCAGTTGAAAAACAAAAAACTTAGAGCGGCGTTGACGTTACATTTGTACTAGTACATTTTAGTTCGAGCCAAATCTTCGAACCATCGATTTTCTTAGAATGTAACTCCGGGGGGTCGTAACCGTGCTATTTAACTACCTTTTTCAAAACCAATACTTTGATAGGTAAAATTTTCCTGAAGATACTTTATGCTAATGCTCTTTTGTTTTAACTGTAGTTTATTACACTAAGGCAAAAGAACCCTTCTCGAGAAAATTAGACCTATATAATATTGGTAGGTACTAGGTACCTACTTGAATATTTTCATTTTACGAAAAATCTCAAAAAGAATGAGAGAATGCCCGGTTTTTTTCAACAAATATATTTTTCATGAATTTTTTTAATTTTCTAATTCATTTTCCACCCAAATTTTCAGGAAAATTTTACTCGAATAAGTAGGTAATTAATATCAGACTCAAAATTAAAAAGCCAAATTTTTTCAACATATGTGACCTTCCAGGAAAAAACCGTCCTTCTGTCCGAAAAATAATTGAAAAGAAAAAGTATCCCAATCAGTCCAAAACCATGATTATCATTTGTTTTGGATTGATTGGGACCTTTTTTTCCAATTTTTTTCGGACAGAAGGTCGGTTTTTTCCTGGAAGGTCACATATCTCCTTCGAGTTTTTTCAGTTTTGCACAATGTTTTTAAATCGAAATATTCCTGATTGATTGAGAAAAAAAACACTGAATTCAGATATGACGTTCGTGGAGATCAGATGAACGATTTTTTCCAAGTTCAAATTTTTTCAGAAATTTCTACTAACGTTTGAAATATTGTAACGATTTTTTCCCCCAACTTTGGCATTTTTCCCAAAATTTTTTCAAAACATAAAATTTTTTCTTTATTTTTTTCCTTGAATTTAAAAAAAAAATCTTCCTACCAGAAATTTTTTAACCTTAATTTTATCCAAACTAATTTTTTTGAATTTTTCTTTATTTTCTACCTTGAAATTTTTCCAAATATTTTTCTGTCCAAAACTTTCTCCAACCATGTTTTCTTATTTTTCTTCTAACCCTAACTTTTCCTCAATTTTTTCAATCTCTAAAATTTTTTCATAAAATGGTTTCCTATTCCTGTTCTTCTATGATGGCTAGAATCTCATCATCAAATGCCTAACAATGATTGTTCATCCAAAGCATCGAATTTTCTTTTAATTCAGAGCAATTTTCCAGCGGGTTTTATTACTCATTTCTTCTATTTTTCAAAAAATTAATAAGGTAACAGATTATTGCTTTAACCAAAAATAACCAAATGTAATAGTGAGGAGGGAGGGAGCTGAAGAAGAAAGATAGATTAAATGACCAAATAAAATAGTGTCTTAAAAATTTTGGAATGACCCCCCACCCAAGAGGAAAAAACATATCCATGTTAATAAAATCTAAAAATTTTGAACAATATCCATCCTTGCTGGGAGGGGGGGGGAGGAGGAATGCCAAATTTACATTCCACGACTATGAAAACGCACGATTTCACATTTCAGCACATCGCACCCGAAAAAATAGCGAAAATTTAGTATTTCTATTTCCAGATTTTTTCTCCCTAATTTCTGCGAAAAAAAGTTGCCAAATTCGTAATCCACGACCTCGAAAATATTGGATTAGACCTTTTTTTTGGTGCCTCTCTCCTTGAATAGAGTTGACCCTAGAATTCTTGTTTCAGATGAGAAATATAAGAGAAAAGTGAAATTTTGATGATGTTAGAATTCGGTATGCACTTCAATCTTTTTCCACCATTCTCATGAAAACAATTTTGGAAGATTGGAACGGATTAATTACCAATACTTGGTAAAAGCCATTTTTTTTTTTTTTTGAAAAATCTAGTTTTAAAACATCTGGCAATGTAAGTATTTCAATTTCATCGAAGGCAACTGTCCCATATTTTTGGATCTTATTGAGAAATTCATTCGGATTGAAAATTTTAAATATTGTTTTAATAAGTAATATCTCTGAAAAACATAAAATAGGTAAACTTCCGATATTTTGAAAAACTCGACAATTTTCCCCATCAAAGAATAAAAATAAAACCAAGTTACCAAGAATCCTGGCTATTTTAGGACGGATTCGTTTGGCAGCCAGAGCCACAGATTGTGATCCAACGCTGTATCCCATCAATGTAGTTTTTTTAGGATCCAGTCCAATATCGACTAATTTCTCTAAAAAGTTACCAATCACGTCTCCCAATCGATTTGTGGTCAGGTTACTCGAGTACAGTAGATTATAAAAAATATACGTGTCCCAGTCGGCTATTATAATATTTATATCCTTTTGCGGCAATAAAACTGTATAAAAATTAATAAATAATTTTTAAGTAAATATTTCACATTTAAATAGAGGAATTTGAAAATGATTAATACCAGGAGGTAATATAGTACTGGGGATGATAGCGGAAAATGCAAACCCATTGCAAAATAGTACAGTTTCTTTGCTAAAATCTATACCCACAGATGCAATACTCGAAGCTGATTCAGTAGCCGGAATGACTATAGGTATTGTCGGATTATTCCTGATACGAAAATCATAAAAATATTTAATGACATGAATCAAACAGGGTGTCTAACAAACTTTCAAAACCTCAAAACAGGAAATACCTTCAACAGGTTCTTTTCAAATCGGTACTAATGAATTTTGTACCCCTCCCCCATTCCAAAAAAAATTAAAAGCCTATTAAGAAAAAAAAATTTGAAACGATTTTTTTTCAACAATTGTAAGAAAATAATATGTAAGTGTAAATTTATGCTAAAAATCTAAGAATAAGTAAGATCCATTGAGAAGGGAAAAGATGTAAATTCATCGAGTCCAAGCGAAGCAAGGGCAAAAATTTTTGAAAAAGGGGCACCCAGAATCCAAAATTTCTTCATTAGGTAAAATTCGTACTTTTTTCATGTTTTGTTCTGACTTCAAAAAATAAAATTTCAGGACTCGTTCTCTGTTTTCCTTCCAAAAAACGAAACATTATTGAGGATCGTTACAAGTTCTTTGATAAAAATGAGAAGGAAGATTTTAGTTACTTTGAAATACCTACTTACATATAAATTGTCTAAGCTGGAAAGGAAGAAGTTGTGTTGGTAAAATAATTTTTCAATAAAAATTATATGAATTTACTGAGCTCGAGCAAAGAGAAAGCGAAAATTTTTATTTTTATTCATTTTTTGGTACATAAGTTCCAAGCATTCAAAAGTTGAAATTTCTTCATACATCTTGTATCATCTCTCATCATCTTACACGGTGTTGTCACTGATGACATTTTAAATATTATATAACTATTTATTTTGGCAGGTAGAATCTCAAAATTGTTAAAAAAACAGGACTTTTCACTGAAAAAGCCCCAAAAGAGAACCAACGGACCTTTCAGCCCAAAACAGGATCAATTAGAACTTGTTAGACACTCTGTCAAAGTTTTTTAAAAGTCACGAACCTTGAATAGTATAAAAATGTCACATCTTTTTCGGAAAGAGGTAAAAGTGGATGTGGCTCCAGGATTGTCAAGTAGAATTCACGTTGATCAGCGGTAAGATGACAAAGTCCATAAAATATGTATTTGAAGTTACTTATTCCAATCATTTCCACATCTCGTAGAACTACGAAAATCAAATTTCTGATTAGATTGCTATCACTTTCAATACCTCACAATTCTCAAAGCTTCAAACTTACCATCTAAAGAAGTGGCCTCCACATGATATGAACGTATTGCAAAACACAAAAACCAAAAAAATAATTCAATTTTTTTCATCTTCATCATATAAAAAATTCGTTTCGACGAAAAATTTTCCGCTAAGGCCGAACAACCAAGTCGACTAAGCTATTCGCTCCAATGAACTTATCTAGAAGTTTAAAAATGACCTAGTCAATACCTACCACGAAGAAATATCGCTAAAAACAATAGACCTATAAATTGTAAATTTTGTTCGAAAACGCGTTAAAATATTTTTCAGGAATATCGTGCATAACTTTTTACAAAATCAATTGTTCAGAACTATAATACAAATACTGGGTATCCTACGAGTTTATTGACCTCCAAAAATTTTACTTCGGCAACAGGACGGTATTTTTCTGCGATAGGGTATCTTTGGAAGGGCGAAAAAAATCGTAAACTATTTTGAAAAAAAATTAAAATTTTTTGCTTCCCCCATCCATTTTTCCTTTCACAATACCTATAATACACAGGTAATATTTCTAAAATTCAATCGACGACAAATTCATTAACCCTTTCTCAAAAATATGAGGAAAAAATGCAGTAATTTTTCAGATATTTAAACAATTTAAAAAAAAAATCAAAAAAAATCTTGAATACGTTCTGGAAAAAAAAAGAGAACATTAAGCTCTACATTTTCAGAAAAAGATAACTGAAGTAACTTATCAGTTATCACATCCAATTTTTTTCGAACATCAGATTGAAGAAAGGATGAAGCTGTGTTCTGACCGTTCTAGGAAACGAATTTTTTAACTTGTTCAGGTTGATTTCAAATTAGGGCAGCCATTCCAATTTATTTCTAGTTATTATTCAAGGCTTGAGCTCACATGCTCAATTTTTATTCATCTCTTAAATTTAACCTTACGATTCCACACTTCAAAAGAAGTTGTTTACCAAATAATTTTGTAGCGCTGGACCAAAGTTAGGTATGGCATTATAATTCCAAGGGGGTTTACATTAATGTTCAACGTTTCATTTCCCCTGTTGGATAAACTGCCTACTTTTGTTCTTGAAGGGGCAGAAATTTTAGAAAAAAATACATTTTTTTGTTTTTATTATTTTTTTGGTATTGATCATTGAATTATAAATACATCAGGGGATGAATTTTTTACCTGACAGACTTTTGTGTATCCATGCCCGCGAATTTCTTTTCTCCACTGACTTAGTGCCATTTTCTGTGTTGAGTATGCCCATTTCAACTCTTTTTCTTAGTTCTCGTATGCAAACATGGAAAGATCGAAGATGCATTCATCCTAGTCAAAATTTATGCAAAATTGAAAATTCGAATTCTTTCAACTTGAATTTTCTCAATTTCTTCTTTCTTCACTTCTATTTTTTTTCAAAGCTATGTCTAACTTGAAAATTTTTCAATTAGGTATGAGGTGGTGGCTTTTTAAATTTAAATTTTCTCGTAATTTTTACAACTTGGGCCTCTTTGATTTTTTTCTACTTTCACATTTTCGTTATTTTTTATTTTAAATGATTCTGATTTTTAAAAAAAATACCGAGAAAAAAATGAAGGAAAACTTTGAAATTATGGGAAATAATTTTAACCTCAGCAGAAATTTTTTATTTTTTTCGATATGAATTACAAAGTTATAAAAAAATTTAAGAAATGAAAGTCATTTTAGGTACTTATTTTAAATTTTCTCTTAATTCTTTCGAATTATATTTTCTCATTTTTTCATCTACGTACGGTACATGTTCTTCAAAATTTTTTTTGACGTAAGCAAAATCGATCAAATTTTGAAAAAATTCAAGTTGATTTATTTGGAAGAATTTTGAAATCGGATATTATTTTTATAAAAATTTAAAATAAACTGAAAAAATTCAGAGTTGGAAAATTGAACTTTGAATAGATTTGAACTTGGATTCATTATTATTTATTTATAATTTTTTTTTATCTAACTGTCAAAAAAAGTCAGCATTTTTTACGACCAAATACACGAAATTAAATTAAAATCATCTTCGTTAAATAAGTACACCAACGCGTAAGTAAATTTGCGTTATGTGCGCTGACCGAAAGCTTCACGTTCGCGAAGTGGCACAAAGTCAGTGGAGAAAAGAAATTCGCGCACAGCGAGGATGCGTTACCGCCCGATCACTCGATCCTGCTCACATGACACACGAAAAAAAAACAGAATGATCAAATACTAGAGAACGATAAAAATATCAGATTGCAATTGTCTCTTCACCATGGCAGTTGGACGAAATATGTTGATGAAAAAATTAAAGGCACTTAAAAATAAATTTCAACTGTGAAAAAAAATTCGGTTTGATTTGTTTATTTTATTACAATTCTGCTCTGTGTACAAAAAGCTCGTGTGTAAAATCTGTACTTCAGTAAACTTTCTATTTTTCTGTATCAAATTTCTGCAAAAACCTCATTCAGCTTCCATTCTGTAAATATCCACATGGCTTGTTGGAAACTGTAGTATCCACAAAATACACCCCTTGAGCACTAGGACAAAATTCAATCTCTTGCCATAAATTCAACTACACGTACTTATATCACAAACATGATTGTCTTGATAACCTCACCTCTCGGGAACTTCGTACGTCAATTCTAAACGATTTTGGCAATCGCACTCGTTTTTAAAGTAATTTCGAAAACTAGGGCATTTGGTGCCCACCAAAGTTTTATTCCCTTCAAATGACTCGTACATATAAGTTTCACATTGCCCATGGCTGCAATCTTCAATTCCAGGAACTATAAAAAGCACATCATACAAGCATTGGTAGATATTGAATTGATATTCAAGATGAATGCACTTCCATACTTTTTTTCACACTCACTGGTAGTCTGAGGTTCGCAATTAGGTTGAAGTACGCCTCCATTCATGATGAAAGTCACATCTCCTAGAACGCTAGGAGGTAAAGCTCGAACACCAACGCTGCAATGGACAATAAGGACGAAATCTGCATCACCTTCAGAAATTCTCATTGTAGATGGAAGGAAATTGAAACAGCTTCCCTCCGGATCGAATGCTGCATGCAGAAAGGAACTCAACACGGAAGTACAGAACTCATATCCTATCACAATCTACTTTCTCATTTATATGTAAAAAAAAATAATCGAAAATCACTGGAAAACAGTCAAAATTGCAGCACAGTAATAAACCAGAGAAAAAATTCACACTGAAAACAAACAGTGAAAAAAAAACTACATGAAAAATCAGTGAAAATTCACGGAAAAGTCAGAAAAAAATACTCGAAATTCGCTGAAAAATCAGTAAAACTTTCAAAAAAGCAGTGAAATTTGAAAAAATTAATACAATTATCAAATAATAGAAGTGATATTGGAAAATTCAGTAATATCTGAAAAATCAGTGAAATAATTTTCAAATATCAGTGAAATTCGCTTTAAAAAAAGAGTGACATTATCAAGAAATCAATGATATCAGAAAAATCTATGAAATTATCAAAAAAAAAAAAAGCAATCATCAAAAATCAGTAAATATCTGAAAAATAAGTGAAATTCGCTGAAAAATCAGTAATATCAAAAAATTTAGTAATATCTGCAAAATTAGTGAAATTATTTTCAAACATCAGTAACCCTTATTTGCTGAAAAAATTGACGAAATTATCAAAAAATCAGAGATAACCAAAAAAAAATCAGTGCAATTATCAGAAATCAGTGATACGTGGCGAATCAGCGGAATTATCAAAAAAATCAGTAGGTACTATCAGAAAAATTAATGAAATTATCAAATAACATAGGTAATCAGTGATGTATCAAAAAATTCAGTAATATCTGCAAAATCAGCGAAATCATTTTCAAAAATCAGTGAAATTTGCTGAAAAAATTGGCGAAATTATCAAAACATCGGTTAAAGTATCAAATAATCAGTGTAATTATCAAAAAAAAAAAAGAAGTAAAGTTTGCTTTGAAAGAAAATATTGAAAAGATGGATACGTTTTTTTCTCTCATTCTGACTTTCAATATCAAGTTAATTTCAAAAATATATAAAAATTTGTTTTTAAAATTTAAAAATTGGCTTTCAACTCTCTGATATTTTTCCTGTTATTCCGACTTTCTAATATTGGGTCAATTTTCAGCTTCTGACTTTTATTTCAAAAATATAAAAATTTATGGTTTTGACATTTGGTCACGCAAAATTTGGTGTCGTAAAACAGAATCTTGAAAATTTTTGAATAACCCCCACGAGGAATTTCAGCTTCTGACTTTCTGACATTAAGTTAATTTCAAAAATGTAAACATTTATTTCAAAAAAAAAATTGTTTCAAAAATATTAAAATGTATAAGTTTTTGACTTTTGGTGACGCAAAATAGCATCTTAAAAATTTTATAATGCCCCCCCCCCCCCCATCCAAGAAGAAAAACCATATCCATGTTAAAATCAGCGATATTTAAAAAATCAGTGAAATAATTGAAAAGAATTAGGGAAGTTATTGAAAAAAAAAAGGTGAAATCCGCTGAAAAAAATCAGCAAAGTCAACAGAAAAATCAGTGAAGTTATCAAAAAAAAAACAGCGAAATTACCAAAAAAAAAAACTGATGAAATCATCACAAAAATCTACGGAAATCCACCAAAAATTGGGGAATTCTGCTTATTTTCCTTATGCTGCAATTTTGACTGGTTTCAGTTGTTTCAATGATTTTTCCCTCATTCAAAATGAGAGTTCAGAACAGGTCAATGAGAAATCACTAATGAACAATCAGATTTTCAGCATAGTAAAAACCTACATATCTGCTCATTTTTTAAAGAAAATTTCCATCAACTTTATATAACACTTACCTCATTTTCTTTAAAAAAATATCAAGTACTGTTTTTTCAAAAAAAATTTATAAATTTTAATAACTAACTTTTTACTGATTTTTCAGTGACTTTTCGTGCATTGATTTGCTATTAGTGAAAATTTTTCTCTGATTAACTACGGAGCTGCAATTCTGACTGTTTTCTATTCATTTTTCATGATTTTCACTATTTTATAAATGAGAGAGACAGAACTTTGATTAAAAATACCAGAAATCCTTCCAACCCTTGGACGTATGATTTTTCCAGCCAATCCGACTACTTCTCCTCCAGCGCTGAACCCAAATAAATGTATCTGTTTTGTATCAACTCCTGCGTCGATCAATTTTTGAACAAATCTACCGAAGATTTTCCCCAATCTAGGGACCGTGATTGCTCTGGTATATACAACGGAAACATCAGCACTGGCGTATGAGTCCCAATTTACGATAATAATGTTGGCATTTATTTTGGGCAGAAGGTCTTCGCACATGAAAACACATGTAACCTTATGAGGGCGTAAATTCGTGAAGTAACAATATCGTTATGTTAAGATCCTACATTTAGCAAAGTTAGATAATCCTTTATCGATGGTTTGATTGTATCCATGAACGTAAAACACTGTCGGGATTTCAACATTCAAAGAAGATCTCAATTTCTTCAACGAATCGCTTGAACGTAGAATATTAGGGGTATGAGGATTTTTGCTAAAATTAAATCACCATCAAAGGGGAAGTGTTATTCGTGCATTTGCGAAACATTCACAAAAATTATTACTAACCGAGTGATCAAGTAATAAGATACATCGTTATCCATTATGGGTCGAGGAGGTACATTTTCCAAGCTAATATTTTCCTTTAAAGCGGTTCGCAGAATAGTTGCGTTCAACTGACAAGTAAAAAATGTTGATATTTGTTGACTATATAGAATCACACGATCGATTTCAGCTTTAAAAAATCACAATGAATAAGAAGAAATTATCTACATAGGCAGTCAAATGTCTCAGAATCCACCTCTTAATTTATCTAGGAGTGTTTGCATTGAAAAAATTTATTCGTTTTAACTCACGTCCAAATTCATATCCATAAATGGTAGGCAATATAAGTATGGTAAAAGGCACCGACGTGAAGAACTTCATCTCCATTTTTTTAATTAAAATTAGGAAGGAAAATTGACACGATAAATTGAGTAAGAGCAAAAACAAGATTACAAAATTCGTTAGTAAGTTATACCACTTATACCTAATAATTTCAACATTTTTACATTGGTCACGGTTCTAAAAATATTGAAATACAAAATACAAAGCAGTAACGAGTGTTAGTATTTAAAAAGTTTCCCTTTTCTGATACCTAATCGAAAATCATAAAACATTTTATCACTACGCAGGTAGACAAGGAATGGGTCATTTCATACTTGAAAGTTGCGCAACATGTTTCATGTCATTTTTCCTTCCTGATATTTAAAAAAATTTCAATTTTCAATGCATATTTTGTCTGCGTACAATAAATTTAGTGAGTGATCTACCTAAGAGGCTTCTTTTTGTAGGAAAAAAATATTCAACGAATCGTTTAAAACCAAACAAATTCTGTTCTAGAGACCTTGAATCATTCAAAATTGGGAAAATTTGAAAAAATTTCCAGCATCTTGAGTATTTTAATGATCTGCAACTGTTGAAAAAAATTCAAAGCAAACTTGGTGCAATATTCAACATGGATAATATTTTTTTTAATACTCTACAGCCTTTTTAATTTCGAAGTGAAACAAAATTTTTTTAACAATAATGGAGATATCCCTACTCAGAATAAAATATTGAGCCTCCCTCCCCAAAAAAAAATAGATTTCCATATCCAAAATTTCAGATGCCAAAGTTCATTTCTCAAATTTTGACGAATTTTTGAAACTTCAAATTCTCATGGCAATGCAAAATATAAAAAATTGTTTTAATCAACGAAATTAGGTACCTTATTTTCGACCTGCCGAATATGTTTGAAACAATTTCAAAACGTTTCAAAACCACCGGAAAATTTTAGAATTTTCCAGTGCTGGGAAAAAGTTCATAAAAAGGGTTCATATTATGTATATGAATTTCAACACCAACAATACCAACATATATAATTGCGAATTACCCAGATTCGTGAACTATTTAATCGATCAAACACTATTTTTCTCAATTCGTAACTAAGCACGAGTATGAGTTGAAGTTTGTATTTTTTCCCCAGAAAAAATTACTGCCAAAGAGTATGATTCCGGTAATTCCGGATCAATTTTTCGAATGCGTTTTCCCGCATTCCGAATGGAAAATATTCCGAAAAATTTATTCCCAAATCCATTTTCCCGAATGTAATGTTTTCTAAATGCGATTTCTCCGAATGTAACTCCGAAAACAGCGGTAACTTGGTCTAAATTTTAACAAGAAAATGTGGAAAAACTGAAAACAAATTTAAGAAATCTGGAAAGTTGTTTTTTAAAAAATTGCAGCTTGCATCATTTTCTAGTGTTTTTTTAGGCAGGGAAGCCGAATCTCTTTTTATGTCGATGGAAAAAAATTGGTTTATCTGAACAATTTTTTTCAAAACTGAGTGCCGAACGATTTTAACTGGAAAATTTTCTAATCCAAAAAATAGTTAAGAGCCAAAAAATGTGTACCGTGCAGGAAGAGGGTACCTAAAGTCGGAAAACATAATTTTGCGCTAGAGCAAAAAATATAAAAAATTGGCGTTTTTTTCCAATTTTTTTTGTTGCTTTTTTAAACATTTCAGATCTCTACGTAGCTCCAAATGTTTTTCACGATTTTTTTTTGAAAGTCATGGATTTTCCTATTTTCAAATGCCTCTATCTCATCGAAAAATTTACCTAGGATGCTCGTCCAAGTCTTAAAATGTTCCTCTTAAGTCTTTCCGATCATTTAAACCGAAAAAAAACTAATTTATGAAAAATCCTACTTTAGGTACCTTTTCCCTGCATTTTACATATTTAGATTTCAACTCTAGTTACGAATTTTAGAAAATCGAGCTCAACTCAATCGAAAAGGTCACCAATTTCTGGATAATCCGCGATTATATAGATGCTGAAGTTCACATGAACGATTTTTATGGGATTTTTTCAGCGTTGGAAAATTCCGAAATTTTCTAGTGGCTCCAAAACGTACCGAACCCCCTTGAAATCGATTTGTCCAGTCAAAAATAAGGTTTATACCGAATTTTTTCATTTTTTTTCCTTTGATAGATCAATTTTTCATATTTTGCAAGGCTAAGAGGTACCTAACTTTAAAATTTCAAAAATTCGTCAAATGAACTTCAGCACCTGAAATGAATTATGGAGTTCTCGAATGGCGTATTTTCGATTTTTTTTTATTGTGAGCTCAAAATTTTACTGTGAATTGGCAATTTCTTTGTCGAAAATATGTTTTTATCTAATTTTTTTGTAAGCAGCGTTAACTCCTTAAATTTTCAAGTAAAGAAACATGTTCATACGAAGTTTTTTGGTAGGTAAGTATCCGATTACCTATATCAATAATGAAAGATGACAGACCACTCAATATACGTAGGTATCAATTCTTAATTTTTTATTAAAATTAAACCAAATAAACATACAAAAAATTTCCACGTTGATTATTTTTTGTACAAAAATGAAATTGCATCTTATTGTTTTCTTAGATTAAAAAAAAAAATACAACATTTTCAAACATTTTTTTCCACGTATATTAAAATTTCAATCAGCTGTTACAAATAGGTCGACTTTTAGATTCAGTATCGATGTAGTACGTTCCTCTAGTTCTAAAACATCGAAAAAATATATTCAAATAAAAAGCATCCTCCTTTTATTACATTTAACTAAGCATAATTAGCTATCAATTAGCTAGATAATTACTCTGTGGATGTATTATAGCCCATGACAGCTCTATCACTGCAATCGCAATCTCTTTCCAAATACTTTTGGTAACTGTCGCATTTGACTCCAACGAATTTATTAAAATCGTACAAAGTTTTGAATGCATACGTGGCACAAGCATTATGACTACATTTATTCACTTCATCCACTTGACGCATAAAAACAAAACAAAATTAATCTGGAAAATTAATAATAATTTTCACTAACAAAAGACACTTACAACTCTTCTTATCCACACATTGAGGCTGAATTTTGCCACCATTCATATAAAACGTCGCATCCCCCTGATACTCGGATAATTCGCCATAATTCCCAATCGAGCAGTGAATGATCTGAACAAAATCAGCATCACCTGGGGAAACCCTTAACGAATCGGGAACGAAATTGAAACACGTGCCAGATGGATCAATAGCTAGGTAAATTTCAAATCAAGTAGGTGTACTGGTTACTGGTAATTTTCTGTGAACTATAAATTTATACTCATCCAATCACCTAGAATTTTCCCTATCTTTGGGGAAATCTGTTGGCCAGCTATCCCGATTGTTTGAGCTCCAGCACTCACACCAATTAAATAAATATCTTTGGGGTTGGCTCCGGCGCTGATATATTGGTGTAAAAATTTAGCTAAAATGTCGGCCAGTCGAGGCACCGTGTTGTTACGCGAATATGTTGTGTAGTAATCATTGTACGAATCCCAATTCAAGAAAATCAAATTTATGTTCTCTTTTGGAAGTAAGGCTGCAAAAAATAGGAAAAAATTGCCCGTGTAAGATTTGAAATAAATAATGAAGGAATGATCCAAAGAAAAAATATTTTTCCTTGTAAGGTGCTGCATCGTCCTAAAAGACTAATGGAACACAACAAGCATAATATACGTTCCAATTTAAAAAAATATCTGTTCTAGATCGACTCACATGAAAATTATTTTAAAAAATTGTTTTATTTACCATTTTTGAAAGTAGGCACAAATTGTTCATAAGTACGATGAAGTCCAACGACAAAAAGTACAGTGGGGATTTTAAAATCGATTGGTAAATTACGCACAGATTTTGAAGAGTCGAATGTGTTTGCCACGAGAGGTTTATTGTTCTGCCTATGGTTGCAATTAAAAAATACATATATTTATTTTCAAAAAAAAAAAGAATTAATATATCAAATCAAATTTAGAATAATAAAAATTATTTTAAAAACTCAAACCAAAATACTTTGGAACGAATTCATTTCATCATTTTCAGTTGCCTCATTTATGAACACAAAACGAGTCTCAACTGATGTCCAAGTTCAAATTTAAACTACCTCGTATGAAACACAAATGACACGTCTTGTTCTGTAATTGGACGAGAAGGTATCCCAGGTAAAGGTATTTTCAACTTCTGAGCATCATTGAAAAAAACTGATACAGCCCTGCATTCGTAATACGAAATTACACTTTGAAATTGGAAAATTTTCGTCAAGTAATTTTCTGAAAGAGAAATCAACGTGCCAAAATAGAGCATAAAACAAAAAATTAGTTGAATACACGTTTAAAGACGACGACTCACCTTTAAAATCATTATTTTGACTTAGAACGATACGATAGGTGAGACAAATTATAACCAATTTGAAAACTTCAACCATTTCGTGAAATGTTGCTTATTTAAATACACCAAGTTGCAGTTTTAAATTCGCCATCGTCGCCCCTTAACCAACTTCAGAGTATGATAAGAACTATCGCAACACCGTTCCCGTTTGGTCATTAATGTTGTAACTAAGTAATTTATTTACAATTGTAAAAAAACGTCTACCAAATTACAATACCCTATGTACTTGATAAAAGGAAAAAATACATAATATTGCTTCGAGAAAAAAAATCAACTATTTGGCTCAATTTAAGCTACGTGAATGGTTAACTAACGCAACAGGACTGTCAACAGTGAATGTACATAAATTAATTATTTATTACTTAAATTTATCGTAAACAAAATGAAAAACTGATAACATAGAGATAAATGATTTTTGTAAACATTTAAAAAAATAAAATAAAATAAAAAATTATCACGAGCATAATTCTAATACAGAAGTTGATTGAGAAGACCCTTCTATGGCGTTGGAACTTCTCAACATCACATTGCTGTTTTTAACTTTCCAATTATTATTATCGCTGGGATCTCTAATTAATAAAAACATCTGTTCGAATAATCCAACGACCTGACTAGGGTTAGTATGCAACGTACCTCCAACCATGACCATAACTTGTCCATGGATATCAGCATTAAATCTGATCGCATCCGGGGTTAAATTAGGTAAAAATTTAAAATTATATTTCAACTTGATGTCACGTAAGACTTCGACTATATCGGTCGAGGTATTTGCCTCAGTGATGTCAGTACTATTTTTATCCTGTAACGCTAGCTTCATTCGGGAGTCGGTGAAAAAATGTTCTGGACCTAGGTTTGATAAATTTTCGTCGTTGATTAACGTGTAATACCAATCACTAAATTGACGAGCTAGTTGATAATAATATTCTTGCGATGTTTCGTGGTTGGGGACTTGATTTTGTAAAACATTACAAGAATTCTGCAACAAAACACATCGATTCAGTAATCTTATTTGGGGTAATTTGAATACATTTGATATAAATTGTTACCTCTTCGGGGACATTTTCAGCTTGATGAGTAATATTTTCGGTTTTGATACTCGCAGAAGGATTTTTCACATTCCAGTACTCTAATATTTTCCTTATCAGTGCATTTTTATCCCACGAATCGGTTATAGATACTTCGTTCTTGTGTAAGAACTGTGATAGGTAGCTTTTCGTGATTTTTCTCTTTTCTAGGATTGATTCAACGCATTCGGAATGTTGGCATATTATTTTCAATGCATCTATGGGAAGATGAAAGTGGTATCTTTAGGTATACTTATATGAATAATTGATATGGAAAAAGGAATGGAAAACTAACCTCGACGATTTGAAGGTGTAATATTATGTTTGGTGATGTTCTTAGCAATTGCGTACAAATCAATTTCAGGAAAATCTTCCAAAAATTCGTAGATAAACTTTTCTTCGATATTGTTCAACATTTTAAATCGTTACGTTGTAATTTAATCGGAAAATTGACTAGTAATTGAAAATAGCATCATCTGTTCAAGAGTTCACTTTAATTTTCCGAACACGCAAATAACACATAACAACACAAAGAAGCACAACTTTGTAAAGCTCACAAGTATTTAAAGTTGATACGTATGAATGATTTCATTCATTTTCTCTAAAACTTAAAAAATACTAGAATTATAATTTTTGATTTTGAAAAAAAATAAAAAAAAATTCGAATTCGATGTTTTGAAAAAGTAAACACAAACATTTTATTGGCATTCCACACAAGCGATTGAAAAAATATTCGAAAAATGTCGTTTTGTTTAATTGACGTGATTCATTGTGCCTTCGCCATAAAAATTAAAAATGTTGAGGCATTTCGTTATCAGCATTCTGCCTGCGTAATATTCCAATACCCACTCAAACGTAAAAAATTCGTTTAGTCACGCATGTTTTTTATCCGCCTTGTAAAATTGGTAAGACAGAGAAAGAGAAGAAGCCGATAGAAGCTTGGAATTTATGCTTTCAGTGTTTTAAAAATAATTTTTTGTACGTTTTACTTATTTTAATTTTAACGTCGTCAATTGGATATCATGTCTGGGGACGCTTCGTAAGTACACCGTTTGTTAAATAATCTCTATCCATTTTGTAATTCCCATTCAATATAACTAATACCATGCCGAACAATGCGGCCATTGTCGACTGTGTTCGCTAATTGTTGTTATCATGCATCACACACGAACTTGGAACCATTACTTGGGCTCAAAACAAACAATACACCGAGTATTTAATGTAATCTCAACTCATTTATGAATCTGTCCTGGCCACAATTGATTCAACTCCTTATCTGTATACATTGATGTATGACTTATCCGGTCAACATGCTTTGAACTATCATCTGATCGATAATTACGTTACAGATGGTAATTAGTGTTTTTAATTGATTTACGTTGATTTTCCGCAGTGTTTCCCCGCCGGCGGTATTATGGGCGCAAAGAAGTAGTACCATATACCTAACCATTTGCTTAGAAGATTGTCGTGAACCAGTACTTCAGATAAACCCGTCGAATATATACTTCCGAGGTGTCGGCGGCACCGAAAGAAAAGAACACGAAGTCAACATTGAACTCTTTAAAGAAATAGTTCCAGAAGTACGCGTAATTTCATCTTTTCATCCCCAAAGTATCACCTGGCTTAATTTATTCTATTTTTACAGCTGTCAAAACAATTCCAAACCGGTAGAACAATTGAATTAATTTTGAAGAAGAAAGAAGAAGGACCATACTGGCCACAACTTACGAAACTGAAACAAAGATACCATTGGTTAAAGATCAATTTCAATAAATGGAAGGAAGAAGACGACAGTGATGTGGAAGAGGAAGAAAATTTCGAAGATGTAAGTCGCTGAAGCCATTACAAATCTACGGTTTAGCAGTTGAACACCTTTAATTGATTGAATCGTATTTTTCAGATGATTCGTTCCATCGGTGATTTAGGCACTGGCTCGAGACCCAGTTTCGAAAACGATACAGATTCTGATGACAATGATAAAGATGCCGAAGACGACCTCCCTCCTTTGGAATAATTAATCGAAAATGATTTTTTTGCGCATCTATGTGTAAGATAAAATTTAACGATTTATTCCTTTTTTATCATTAAAAATTTCCCCCAATTATAAAAAAAAAAAATACGTGCTGTTTATATATATTAGTTATTTACGATGTATATTTTCATTTAGTTATTTACATAATAAATAACTGTTGTCGATGAGGTTGAAAAATGTTAAATGAGCGTCGACCAGCGCACCGAACCTTTGGGAAATTCGCATTCTAGTTGAAATTTGCGTCTGTTCAAAATCTTCTGAGTGGTTGCTGTATTTTTAAATATTTTTTTTAACTTCAAAAGCGGAAAAGATGTACGTTACTTTACTGCAGAAGGTGAAAGTAAAACTACAAATATGAGCTTTATACATAAACTTATTTTTCAACTCGAAGAAGAAACAAATTCCAGCAATATTTTATATCATTAGATTTTTGTTACAATGTTTCTTTATTTAATCGCAGTAAATTGGCTATGATTATTTTTTAACTAGTGTTTTCATTTTGTTTAAATTTTGCCATTTTTTCGCATAATACCGGGGGTAAAAAAAATCGACGAAATTTCAAAGGTATTAGAACAAAATCTTTGTAAATATTCATCAAATTTGGAAAAAAAAAAATTCAAACTATAAGATCAAGGCTAGTGATACATTCACTAAAACTGAAAATTTCTATCTGGCACGATATAATAAGATTTTTATGCCATGGACATCAAAAAATTACGTTTAATATGGTATTAGTCCCTAATGTAAATATGAATATTGATTATTGACACTTTGATTTTGTACAATTTGGTTTTTAAGTACTTAATTTTTAAGCGAATTTTAATTGGCCGGATTATGGTGCCTATTATTTCATCATACGTAGCTTCGAATTGGAATATGGAAACTGGAACCCGAGATTACTTTTTTTTAAAAATAGAAAATGGATTATTTTGTTGCACATTATCAAGTGTAAAGAAGTTGTTTCGTATTATAATCATCTTTTCACTAAATTTGATTTTTTTTTTCTTTCCTTTGCTCTAATCCCAAACTGGCATAATTTTTGTCGAATGATCGATTCGTCAAGTATGGATCAGAATGAATACGAATTTTGTTATCGGTTGTTGTACCGAGTCGAGGCAAAGTTCACTAATTAGAATTTTAAATTTTCCATTTCATATTCATAGATAATGGAAGCAATGTATTTTCTAGAAAAATTGGCAGAATGATTCATCTTTTAGAATTTTGGCTTCGAGAGAAATTCCAGTGGTTGAGAAAAAGACGAGTTTTCTCCAAGTACATGTTCCGTTCTAATTATGGAGAGAAAAAAACACCTCCAGGACGACGTATATTTCATCAAGACTTGTCACTTGATATCTCGCGTACGCTAATACGTACTCATTTCTGTTCACAGCGACGTGTACTCTGACTAGACGATTTAACGCGAAATGTCGACAAGCTTTTTCCGCTATTTTAATTTGCACTTGACAGTTAGCGTTCGCGCCGACGACAGTGGCAGAAAGTTGCGAAATTCGTAATACTAATTAGAAGACGTAAAGTAATGTCATTGTAATGTCAGGATCTTCTGGAACGATGAGATGAGAGTAATCAAGTGGTAATTGAGGTAATTTTTTCGATTAATTTTATTCCTTTGTTGAGTGGTAAGTTTTCCACGTTAAGTTTTATTTTACGGATTGATTATTCGCTCCTGTCAAGAACAAGGTATACGATGGTATCGCAGCCTGTTTGATAATGTTGTGGTCGCGATTTTTGAAGGCTCTCGTGGTCCATTGATTTAATCTTGAACCGGTTTGTAATGTTTTCTTGTAATTTCTTCGCTACGTGGAAAATTTCTTCAATCTGATTGAATTTTTCCTTTGGTATTCGACGATCAATTTTAAACGAGTAAGCAAATCTCTGATTTTGAATTCAATTTCATCATTTGAAAATTTAATATCAGACGTAAGCTACCTTTAAAATACATCTTGGCTTTTCAATAAAAATTATGAACTGATTTTATTATCTCATTGGATTAAGAAACAGAATTTCCATTAACGAGGAAGTAATAGAGAGCACATTGATGGTAAATCTGATATCTAAATTCTTTCAGTTCATTAAATATTTCGACCGTTCAACGTAATTATTTTGAGTTGATTTTCGAAAAAAAATCCCTCAAAATCAGATAATAGTCAGTTGACAAAAATAAGATCCCAGAGTTTTCTAAATTTTTTTTTTTCGAAAAACTTCAACATTTTCAAAAAGGCAATAAAATTATAATAGAAATTTGATTTCACACAAAAAAAAAAAACATTAAAAAGGGGAAAAATTTTACAACTTTTTTGCAAAATTCACAGAAAAATTCAAGCTCAGAAAATAGTACTCGGGAGGAACAGAATTTGCACTGTTCGATTTCAATTTGATTCGTTTTTTAAAACACGTCACGATTTTTATTTTTTGGTTGATTTAAAGACGTTTAATGATCATCCTTCTGAAATAATAGCCTTTTTCATGATTTTATACTTTTTGTGACTACATTTTTGAAAACGCAAAAGTAATGTATTTTCAATTTTTGTGAAAATATTTTTAAAAATAAACGAAATATCGTTGTTTTTTATACGAAAATTCCACCGAAAAATTTTCAAATTGCAAAAAAGAATAGAGAACATTAACAAACTTGAACAAAAGGCAATAAAAATGTAGTTACTTCTTAATTTTTCTTTTAAAAAAATCCATAAATGTAAAGAAGTGTAATTCGAATACGGGTTTCATCACTTTAATACAACAATTTAAAAAAATACTGAATTCACCCAAAAAATCTTGAAATAAATTTAGGCACCTGCTTAAAAATTGTAAAATTTTCAAAAAAAAATTTTAAAACTCAAAAATTTAGTACAATTAATGAAGTTTGCTTGAAAAACAAATCAACTTGAAAATGTTGAAAAAAAAACCACGAAATTGACAAAATTCATTCTAATTAAACAAAAAATCATAATTCACTCCAAAATTGTCGGGTAGAAAAATTTGAAAGCAATCAGAAAAATATGCAAAAATGGCGGTTTGGTAAAAAAAAAAAAGTTGATAATCAATAATCAATTCGACTGTAAAGAAAATAGAACAATGATTGTTGTAAAACTGGTCCTGATCATTGACATAGTTGAATACGTAAAATATCAATTGATTATGAAAACCGTAAAAATCGACTTCAAAATAGATAACATTTCGAAAATATGGTAAAAATTGTTCATAAATCAAACTGATCAAAATAATTGTCTGAAAAATAGGAATAAAGTCACAGCCTTTTTTAAAGAGATCGTGATAATTTGTGAAGGGATTTTAAGGATTTTGAAAGAGAATTTAATAATAAATGTAATTTCGGAAGAAATCTTGATGCTTTTTTAATAGATTTTGATGTTTTTTGAATGAAAAGATTTAGTTAATTTTCTTTTAAAAAATTGGTAAGTACCAAGTACCTGCAATTTGTAAAGGGATTTTGATGATTTTCAAGAGTTTGTGATTGTGTCACCTAATTTGAGAAGAATTTTGATAATTTTTAAAGAGTGATTGATACGAAATTCGTGAAGAGATCTTGAAGAGATTTGTTGTTTTACAAAGAAATTATGATTTTTGAGGAGACTTGATGATTTGTGAAGAGATTTTGAAGGTTTTTAAAAGATTATGAAGATTTCTGAATTATTGTTCCAATTTCTAATTCTGATAGAACTGAAATGTAAACTTCAGGTTGATCGAAAAATCAAAATGAACCTTGTAAAATAGGATTTCCATTTCAAATCATCGAAATTTTTTTTGAAAGATGAATAAATACCACCAAAGATAATGAGTAAAATTGTACGAGTTGTGCCAAAAATATCAAAAAACATATCAAACTGATGGAAAATTGATCAAATTTTATAAAAATCATTAAAAAAATCAAGCAAAATGAAAAAATGAAAATTTCGAAAATTTGTTAAAATCCTTAAAACTGTCCAAATCCAAAAAAACATATGTTAAATTATCACAAAAATAGTCAAAAACAATACAAAAAAATTTTGAAAAAATGTGTGCCACTCATTTTTACCATTCCTCATCACCTCAAAATTCCTCCCAAACACAGATTTACCCTCCAACCTCTTACAAAAATTACCCATTTTTTACTTTCGAGCACGAGACGAAAAATCCAACGTAATTAATATTTCAAATCGGTTCGCCAGGAAAAGAATAAAACCTATACACGTTGAGCCGATTCTCAAAACGCACGCCATTTACGATTCGAGTTAACCTGTTTCGAAGACTCGGCAGAATATACAAGTAGAGAAGTTAACCTTTACCCCACTTCTTCTTAACCTAGATCAGCTCTCAGACAGGTGTCTTTGCGGTGCGATCTTTAAGGTAAATTCAACAAAATCTTGTCAGTATTTTATGGGATTTTCTCTTCGATCGTCGTAATTCACCGTGTACCGAGAGTAACGCGGTAAAAGTACATACACCTTGATTGTTCGGCGAACATGTGCGTATATTTACAAAGTGCCGATGCCGTGTCGTCTAGTTCATACTGTGTGTTCAATTTATAAGCAGTAAAATTTCAATTACAATCTGTATTTGTTTGGTTGGTGCGCGTATGAGGTGTATTTGTGTGTTTGTGTTGAGTAGCCCATAGGTTCACGATGAATGCACCAAAGGATACGACCATCTGAAAAAGGACGTCGTTGGACTGACTCGTTAAAAATGCCATCGTTATTTAGCGAAGCGTTTTATGTAAGTAGAAAATAATCCGTTTCGTAATTTCGGCGAATTCTTTTCAATATAAAACAATCGTAATGAGTGAATGAGATATTTACCTTGAGAGAAGAGAATGCTCGAATATCTACTTTTACAATCACCTACAACTACAATATTTCAATTGTAGGCAGAAATTAGTGACAAACTTTAAAATCCATTTTGTGAAATTGAGCCATAATTTTATTCAATTTTCTCATACGAAGATTTTTTTTAATAGGGACATGGTGCCTGCTGCGAGAACACCGCGGATTCTTGCAAAGAAACAAAAATTTATTCGAAATTAAATACGAAAGTGATATTTTCATTAGCATAAATCTGTTTCTGGATGACATTTACACGAATTCGTAAGGTTTTGTGGAAAATAACTCCAGCCAATCGGCTTGCAGCTTGCAGCCAGCGTGAAATGCCCGCGTATTTGTCACGTGTAAATGAATGACACAAATATAGAATAATATCGCGTAGCGGGTATCGCTCTTGTTCTGTTTTTCTTTTCTATTCGAGTTTTATAAAGCGGCGAAGAGAAAAGTAAAACGTGAAGAGTACTGGCAGCAATATGGATACCGGTATCAATTAACCGTAGATAAGAGTCCGAATGTGGAACATTGCTGAAGCCCTGGTGTTCGTAAAATGATTCAATTGAGATCGCAGAGTTTGTAGGTAGGTCGAGAAATTTGAAATTGACGAATTGAAAGGTTAGATTTACAGAAGTAGCATGGGGAGGGGGGAGGAGGGAGATTGACAAAGGATAAGAAAACAAAATTATTTTCGAAATGATTACATGCAGCCCTATTTGTTTACAGAAAATGGAAATTTCCATTTCTTTATCTATAAAAAATAAGAATAAACATAATAGGTATTGGACTAAATTTTTTTAATTTAGAAAAAAAACAAAACAGGTAACAATGAATTCAATCAAACTGAATTATCTCGATTTTATAAGTTGAAATGTTTTTACAGTTCTGAGAAATTACTCAAGCTGAATTTCTGCCCCCCCCCCCAAAAAAAAAAAAATCCATTTTGATAATTTCTTTTCTCAAATTCAAAATTGAGGGATTATAAACTTACGCACATATATTAATTCTGAAAAAATTTCAAAAAATTTGTTGTCTTAATTTTTGGAAGATTGATCGATCGATCACATAAGTACGTCGGAAACAACTGAAAATGAAACAAAGATGTTGAAAACCTGTTTAATTGTAAATTCTACACAAAGGTGTAAAGAAACTATTTTTTCAAATAGGTAACTACACAAAAAACAATAGTCAGAAATTTATCAGAGTACAACTACAAATCAGGGACGGAAACTTGGAATATTAGAAAGATTTTGGGTGGTGGGATGAGGGAAGGGGTAACGGGGTCTTGCTTTTGCACTGTCCGGCGGCGCCTCAAATAATTGAATAATTCATGGAAAAAATTGAGTTTTTAATGCAAAAAAAATTTTTACCTTTCAATTCTTTGAAAATTGTTATAGGAAGGAAAGGGAAGGGAAGAGAAGAGAAGGAGGGGGATAAGTTTTTTTCTTTACAAGGAATGGTAGGTGCAATACTCCCAAATTAATAAAAATCTATAGGTAATTTAAGAAATATGTAGTGTACTTGGACTTAATTATGTCTATATTAATTAAAACTAAAACCAAATTCGACTAAAATCTCAGAAAAATATACCATCGAACTGGAAAAATTGATCGAAATCGACAGTTGAATGAGGTCAAAACCAATGTTGTACTATCCAAAATATCCAATACATTATGGAAACTGAGAAAATTCGATTCGATTTTCGAACACCATCAATGATTTTTTCCAGTTCGAAACCAATAAATTCAAATGAAATCTTAAAAATTGAGAAATGCAACAAAAATTATGGAACAAACTAACGAAAATTTTATAAAATTGATCAAGGTGATCAAAGTATTGAAAAAAATGATGTCACATTCAAGTGAAACTTCAGACATTAATAAAAAGTTGTCAAAATGTATAATTATTCAATTGAATCAATGTTAAATCAATATCGTCAATTAATATTGAAAATGATTGAAAAAATTTTTAAACGGTGAGCTCGAGTTTCTTAATCTGAAAAAAATAATCAAATTGAAGAAATTGGTAATCAATTAATCATTCGACAATTTGTGCATTTAAACATGGAATAATCGCCATAAAATTATGAAAAATCAATCATGTAATTCCCAAACGATTTTTTTATACTTATAATTGAAACAGGGAACTCGAAAATTGATGAGTATCTTCATTTTAGAATCAAAATCATAAAAAATGGGGGAAAGACAAACAATGAGTAAATTGAACAGATCTCAATTTTACAAAAAAAAAAAAAAAAAAAAGAATGAAAGAAAGAAAGAAAGAAAGAAAGAACGAAAGAAAGAAATCCAAGAAAAAAAAAACAGGTTTTATGGCATCGACGTACGTACTAAAAATATCAAAATATTTTTCCAATTTTAACACAAGTCTAAAAAAATTTAACAATTTATTTTTTTGTCAGGATTTTTCTTGACTTATATGTGACCGACCATGAAAAAAGGAACCTTAGGGTTAAAAATGGAGTTTTAAAATGAATGAACTTTTTTGCATTAAAACTTGAAGAATTTTTTGACTTTTTTGTACGTAAGTATAAATAAGTCGATTCAAGAGCTGATTTCCCTTTGTAGCAATCTTGGGAGGATTTTAGTCAATTTTTTAGGGGGTTGGAATCCTAAATTCGAAAAAAAGACTTTCGATAAAATAACCCTTCAAAAATCAGGCATATGTATAGCAAAATGTTATTTAACCAATTTCCTTCAAAATGTTTCCACTGAAGGAAAATATAATATGCCTTCGTAGTTTGTATGTATAGTGCTAAAAAAATCTACCTACTTTAAAATTTTTTCAGCCTTGAAGTACATTAAAGGTCAAACAAACGTCTAAATTTCTTTTGATTTTTTTCTTCAATAAATAGGTAAAAAGTAAATTTGTCGAAAACTTGATGCAAAAAAATTATTTAACCCTCCTTAAAAATAAGAAACATATCAAAAAAGTATCGTAAAAATTGAAAAATTTTGGCAATTCAACGAAAAAAAAAAGGAAATTTCAGATTAGATCATTGAAATACAAAAAAAAAGAAACGCTGAAATTGAGCCTACAATCAATACTCTAAAAATATCGAGCGAAATTTACTTAGATTATTTTCAATCAACTGCATGTATCAAAAAATCACGATTTCTTCCCATATGTTAATGTGGAATTAGCCAAATAAAAAAGTCATTAAGGATCATCTTCGAAATCTCCTCATACACACATTTTATAATAAATTTACATAGGTATTCTAAAGCACCTGCTGGGTATTTTACCAATCTCCAACCCCCCTCTTCAACCAAAAATCTCCTCCAAATTTAAATAAAATCACACTTGTCGGTTGATTAATAGCGGAACAAACACAATCGACGATGTCAAACAATTATCTACGAATAAATAAAATACTCGACTCAGACTCAACTACGCTTCAAACAACATCCCACGTTCAACAGATCTTCTGCATATGCCCAGCACCACCTTCGCGTTCGCGTACCAGAACGATTACGACATTAGGACTAAGCGTAGGATTCATTCGATTTGCTTCAAGTCCGAAAGGCTGTATACAAATTACAACTTCTCGATTACGATTACCGACAATGAAAGGCGCAGCAGCTTCAAAAATTCAAACGACAACCGACGAGCCAGTTCATACGAGATAAGCTCCATCAGCATAATCTCTTTTACGCCTTCGAATCTGCAATCCAAGCATAAAATGTCATCGTTTCGTTGCAGTATTTTGTATTCCTTAATCCGCGATTTTCTCGTATTAGATATTACAGGGTGTCCAAAAATAGCCATGAAAAAATTTCCCCTGACTTTTTCAGATTATCGAGACCAATTTTTCGAAGTTTTTCAGACTTTTTAGACGTGAAACGAGGGTAGGAAGGAAGAGTGTAAATTATTTTTGAGCATAGAGGTCCGGAGAGGGATATTTTTTTTGTGAAAATGTCGTAACAAAATGAGTCATGAAAAAAAGAAGCATTTTCCTGGTTTGATGAATGAAAAATTTCCGGAAAAATACGAAATTACGAGTAATTCCCAGATATTTTCCTGACTGTTACAGATTTTCAAGATTCCCTTAATTTTTTGGATCTCCTAAATTTTTCAAATTTCTAAAATTCCCTAAATTAAAATTTTTTTAAAAATTCTCCTAAATTTTTTGGATCTCCTAAATTTTTCAGATTTTCAAAATTTCTTGAATTTTTAGATCCCTTGGATTTTTAAAATTTTTCAAATTTCCTAGATTTTTCAAATTTTAAGTTTCCTAAATGTTTCACTTTTTTAAAATTCTCCGGATTTTTAATAGATTTTTAAAATTACTTCAATGTTTTGGATTTTGCAAATCCTTGAAAAAGATCCCTTAAATTTTTTAAATTTTCTATATTCAATTAAATTTTTTTTATATCCCTAGATTTTTCAAATTTTTGAAATTTCCTAGATTTTTCAAATTTTTCAAGTTTTCTAAATTTATCAATTTTTTTAAATTCTCCAATTTTTTAGATTTTCAGAATTTTATAATTTTTTTTAATTTTGAAAATTCAAAAAATGTTTTATATTTTTAAAATTTTTAAAAAATTTTCTTGATCCCTTAGATTTTTCAAATTTTGGAAATTCCATAAATTTTTTGGATTTGCTGAATTTTTTAAATTCTTCGAATTGATTATTTAGATTAAGTATTAAAATTCCCTAAATTTTTCCAATTTTTAAAATTCCTTGTCTTTTTCACATTTGCCAGAAATGGAAATTTGAACCCTTTGTTAATACTGCAACCGCCAAAGCAAAAATTCTACCATTTCTTTGCAATATCCTTAATCCTCGGATCTCTCATATTAAATCTCACGATTGAGAGCTTTCAACGACTACAACTCGATGCAATCTCCCTATCAAAATCGTACAACAAATTTCAATCAAGCATGCATAATTATAATTTTCCCATATCGATACGTTCCAGTCGAATGGATTTGCCGGTTCTTACGCAATTCTCTGTACACTCGAACTGCTTCTTAGCAGTGCATTCAACTTTATAAAACCACTTCCTAAGGAAATTTTATTTTTCCAATTGCGTATGTGATCTGAGATTCTCTAAAGAGGAGGCTCTATCGATATTTTCCTCTGCAATCGGCAGCTACCGAAACTTAGCCGGAGTGGTCATCGAGCCACAGTAATTAAATACTACGCGCGGATAATGTTCGTGTTTTACTGGTTTACACACATTGGAATCGCGGATTGACCTAGAAACTGACCGCAACACGTTGCATAGAAATTAATACCATCAATTTACCTTTTAAATATAATGAAAGTGGGCCTCGTGCCGCACCATGTCAGGTATCGGTCATTGAGCGTTCAACTGTAGATATTGCAGTTGCCTGGTATTCTTTCATGTGCTAGTATTTCTTTTGCTCTCACTATCATTTATAGTAAACTACGTTCATGTACACATTGTACACGTACAAATAATCAGTATAATTATCCGGCGTGGTAGGTAGATTGGCATAATACGAATATACGTAGGTATAATGCACGTGCGGACTTTCTCACGGCCTTATGTCAATATTACGAGGTGATTAATCAAAAAAAATACAGTTAGTATTGTACATAATTTAAATGATCAGGTTGACCATCTTTGGAAAAAAATAATTCGCAATGGCTTCAAAAAATGAACCAAACTGGTTCTGGGGGTGAAAGGGTGGCCAAATTTGAAAATTTCAGACTAAAATCAATCTTTCCAAATTTTTTGACTTGAAAAAGAAATTCTCAATTTTCAAACTTTCTCCTAAAAAAAAGATGTCTTTCGAAAATTTTCCAGCCAAAGCTTCATGGAGGACAAGCTGCCTCCCTTCCCCATTTGATTATGTCTCTATATTCCTTTTGCCACAAAATATCATGATCTTGTCCTCTACCCTTTTCTAAATCTTGATCGATAAAAATCATTTCACGAATCAGTGACCTGGCTACCTTGTACATTGAACTACAAATCTCACCCAGCGAATGCCTTCATCTAACCCAGCAATACACTTAATTTATTAATCACGATGACCTATAGCATATAGCCAGTTATACTCTACAATGATAACTTACAGATACCGCAGTCCATTGCAGCGTCGCTGTCGTTTAAAGTAGGTAGGTAATTAAGGCCAACCAACTTTACCCTTTGACATTAAAACTAGACGTTTAAAGAGGTAACGCGAATTACTCATCGTATATCTTTACTCGAATTACCTTGATTTTTTTTCCACGTGGTTCGAAACGAGTCAACTTTAGATAGCCTTACAAGACGCGAGATGCTTTAGAAACCGCAAAATTACAACCAAGATGATGATTTTTCATAATGCCATCTTCTTCCTTCCTTTTTCTTGTTAAAATAACGCGAGGTACTTTGCTGGATTGCTGCCATTTGGGTTGGATAATTTATGACAGAAATGAGACTTGAATTTGACCAAATTTCTACACCGTGATGGAGTGATATTGATGATTTTTGTGTGACTTGCTCGTATTCAACTGCCTTTTCCCAATCTTTAAAGCTGATTTTTGTACGAATTGCATTGTCACAGTCGTGAAATGAAATTTTCGAGCAATTTTTTTTGTATGAGAATTAAGAATTGAAGGTGATGGAAATTTTATCTCATCGGCAAAAAATTGCACTTGAGAAATTTTCAACAAAATTTTTTGAAAAAATTGATTTGATGGGATTTCATTTCGAAATATTGGCAGAAAATTCACGATATAAGAGAATTTTATCAAAATTTGTGATATCATAATACTGAAAATACGCAAACATTTTTTTTAAAAACAAAACAATCCTAAAAAAAAACAAAAAAATGTGAAAATTTTAATGAAAAAATTTACACGCAAATTTTTACAATTATACCAAGAAAAAACTGAGCAAAAATTACCCTTTCCTCCCAATGAACAAAAAATGAACCTATCTGAACATTTTAAAAAAGTAGGTCGCTTTAGTCGTGAATTTTTGAAAAATTTGTTAATGAATTCAACATTCACCTCCCCTCCCTCCCTCTTTTGATCCAACCTATCGTTACCACCAAATTCTGTTGGAAAGCGAATCATTTTAACCCTTCGTGGACATGGTCTGCTCAAACAACCGATGTCAAAAACGACACCTCCAATGTTATTTTACCATGCCAAGTAAAAAACAACATGTGTCAAAAACGACACCCCTATGTTTTTTTATGATATACCAAACAACATGTGTCAAAAACGACATCTCCATACCATTATTTGCATTGGGTGTCGTTTTTGACACATGTTGTTTTTGTTTTTACACGAGGTGTCAAAAATGACACATGTTGTTACAGGAGGGTTAAAATAAACTTCAATTTTTTTCTCGTCAAAGCAAATACTGATCCATTCATACGTTTGCTGATCCTCTCCCCCCTCTTTTCATAGCTTCTCTCAAAAAAACAACTTACAGAAAATTCCGGCGGAGTTGTAACATTACAAAAAAAAAGTTTCAGGTACCTAGTCTTATTCTTAAAGAGAACAATTTTTTTTTTCAATAAATAAAAATAATTCCTACAAACTGAATAAATTAAAAATGAACGATCAGCAAAAAAAAAAAAAGGTAAAAATCTCGGAAGTCTTTAAAACTTCATTTCTTCGCCCGCTTTCTTTCTATCTGCATCTATGAACACACACAACCCCCCCCCCCCCCTCCCTTAAATAATTTTTCGAAAATCTTTCACGAGTTACATTTTTGATCAAACTATAATGCGTTTAGATGATTTTTAAAAATTGATGTTGAATTTTGTCTTTTATCAAACTGGACTTGGAAAATAAAAGTTCTCATTTCATAAAATTGAATGTCCCACTTACTTACGAGAATTCATAAAATGAACTGGATTGAGAAAAACCAAATTAGGAAAATAAACAATAACAAATTAATTTTTAAAAAAACATAATTTTCTCAAATTTTTCCTCAGTAAAAAATGCTTAAAAAGAAAAGATTCTATCGAAAAAGAAATTATTTGGGGGGGATGTAAGTGATCTGGTGATCTGAAGAAAAAAAGAATTTCTGCAAGACGAAATTCCAATTTTCATTCCGGTTCTGCTTTTATCCCACTTTCGTTGTGATTGAATCAAACTTCGCCATACTTAATAGATATAATTTTTAATCGTCTGCTAAAAATTTTCAATTTTGTAGAACTAGGGGAAGTCATCTCATGGAATTTTAGGTCACAAATTGACATCAAAATCCAACTTCAGATAAATCCTTTAAGAAATGATACTCTATCGATCATCGCATCATATTTCCTACATTCCAGGAACCCGAACTTTCCATTGTCAACGCCTCAAAAAAATTTCCTGAACAAGCATTTTAAAAAATAGTAAATAACCTAAAACCCTGCTTATTTCGGCTCCATCGCGAAATCTCAGCAATTTCATTTCACAAATCACCTACCTAATCAATATGCAAATGTAAAAAAAAAACCACCACCGAACCCAAAATTTGCACTCACCATCCGCATCATCTCGAAATCGGTATTTCATCCTGAAACAAACCCAGATAATTAATTACTTCACCGTCTACGTAAATTGCTTATTTTAATACGTATACATAACATGGGTAAAGGAGACGATACGATCAATTGTGTCATTCTGCATGCAACCAGGCTAATACGAGAACGCCAAAAAAGGTATTTCGCGGGTTAATTATCATGGTACAGCGTATAGAATCCAAAGATTTTCATACTTGCTAATGCTAAAAAGGTCATTACACGCGTTAGTGCTCTCGATAAATGGCCACGCTCTCTTCACAAGCGTTCCTCAGTAGTCAGTGAGACGACCAACGTCGCGATGATAATATCATCGAGCGTATTAATAGTGTACTAATTCGTACCACAGACGCCATATTACATCATTGCATGTCCTTTGGTTAATTATTCGCGCTATATACAGTGTTTATAGGATTGGTAAGTACATAGCTACATACTCCGGAGACACCCGCGCTTATTTAGGATAACCATCTTCTGAAAGAGAATCAGCTTTGAAAAAAATATTGGTGCCTGACCATGCCTCACTTATACGCGTGTAATTTCGTAACCTTCGATTATTACGTAAACAAATTAAACATGTAAATGTACAAGAGGTAAATTAGCGTTTGTAAATGGGTACATATCCTTAGACTATATCGCAGTGTAGTCGTATAACGTGAAATTAAAACAGGTGACAAAGTATAAAAAATACCTTGGGCTGATCTGATGGTACATATTCAGCAGCCATATTATACATAGTGTCTCGAAAGTTCTGGACGAGGTTAGCAAAATGATTTCATTTTACTGTCAATATCATGTTTTTGCTATCGATTTCAAAAATTTTAGATTTAATTACAAGGTGGCCATTTTTTTAAGAACATATTTTTCCACAGGCTAATAAATTGAGAAATATTTTCAACAAGATTCTTTCTATCATGAAACTGGTTTATGGGCTGATGACAGATAATTTTTCAAAAAATAAATAAGCATATTTTGAATCGATTTTGCCTGATATAGGTAATTTTGAAGCTGGTTCGAGACTTAACAATCAACATTTTTTAAAAATCAGTACATTTTGAAATTTCTAATAGAACATCAATATTCTTGGAACCGGTTCAATGATTCTCAATCATTGTTAATAGGCGATTGTTCCTAAAAAAATGTCAATTGCACACGGTTTTTCGAATGAAGTCAGTGTTTTGAAAATAATTTTATCATATTCCAGTTAAATTTTCGATTGAGAATTCTCAAACCGGTTTTGAAAATACATTAATCTAGATTAAGACAGTTTTGGTAAAGCAATTCCTTAAAAATGCTGGCAAAACAGGAAACCATCGCTCCGATTTTACGGAATGAGCATTTTTGTATCGTTTTCATGACCCTTAGTTTTTGTTTGAATATGTCATTGGGTGGGAAACCTCGAAACCGGTTTCAAAAGAACTTGTTCAATGATGCGCTTTTCATTTTCGAGTCATACCTTGTCCTTGACTTCTGCATTCCATAGAAAAAAATACATAGGATGAAAAAAAATCAAAATTTTGGTTGAGAATCATTGAACCGGTTTTAAAAATACATCAACTTGAATAAAACCCCGTTTCAAAATTACGATTCTACTATTTCTATAAGTAAAAAATAATAATTTTTGATTATTAAAAAAAAATCAAATTTGATTTTTTGAAATCGGTTCAACGGTGTAGATTTTAAACCAGTTGTCCAAAAAATGCACAAAAATACTGAAAATATCTCAAACCATTGCTCCAATTTTAGAGGATAAGAATTTTCGTGTTTATGGCCCTTAGTTTTCGTTTGAATATGTGATATTACCAGTTGAAAAACTGGAAACCGGTTTCAAAAAATTTCAAGTTGAATAAACTTTTAATTTTTCAAATTATACTTTTCTTCTGCATTCCATAGAAAAAAGTTATAGAACGAAAAAACAAATCATCCTTAAAGCAGCTAAATCTAGAAAGTACTAGCAACCGGTTTAAAAAAAGATTTTGAAACGAAAGTGAACTTTTTTTCAATCCGCTGATCTTCTTTACCGTACAGAAAAACTTCAAGAAAGGAAAAATATCATTTTCCAAAATAAGACATTATAGTGGCAACCGGTTGCAAATCCTTGAACCAGTTTCGGAAATGCATATCTCATTGAAACCACATAAAGTAATAATATTACATCATCCCTTCAGGGGAAAAAATGCATTTTCAATCATTAGAAATCACATAATGACAAAGTGTAATTTTTGGAAACCTGTTTGAAGGCTTAGATTTCAAACTGGTTGTCAAAACTTGACTCATTAAAAAATTTCAAAAGCTAAAAACCATGAGTTTTTTTAGGAAAAAAAAGTCGTAATGTCAATTTTTCATAACCCTGGCAGCTCTAGATTGAATATTCTTGAAACCGGTTTCAAAGAGATTTTAAAATGAGTCAGTTGTTCATTTTTTTTTTTTTTTTTGAATCTCAACTCCTTTTCTACATTGGCATCGCACTAGAAAATTATAGAATTAAAAAAAACATACATTCTCAAATCTAGATATGGATAGTAATAGGTTGAAATTTGGAAACCGGTTTCAAAAGAACATTAATGTGTATTCTTCAGTTTTCTAAAATATATGACACTTTTTTTCACCAGTGATATTTTACAGAAAAATAATTATGAGATAGAAAAACACCTATTATTCAAAATAGACAATATTTGCAACCGGTTTCATATTTCAAAATTAGTTTCAAAAAGTCTTTATGGCTAACTTTCCATTTCTCTAAACCATAACTCCTCTTTTTGCACTTCGGGAAAAAATTGAGTAAATATTATCCACGCTCAAATCTTAAAATTATTGGTAAAACCGGTTTCGATAGGGCATAAAGGTAGGTATATACTCTTCTTCTTTTCTTCAAGTCATCTATTTTTACATCGCAGAAAAATTTAAAAATGGAAAAATACTAATTTTCAAAGCCCTAAATTGTTGGCAACCAGTTGCAACCCTTCGAACCGGTTTTAAAAACGTACGATATTTCACTCATTCGCTGAAAATTCATAATATTTTCAACAAATTATAATTTCCTACAATGTTTAGGCGTTTCTGCATAATCATTTTTCCAAGTATTAAAAATCGATTCCTTTCTGTATTGAAAACACATCCAATCACAAATTATTGATCTCGCTCGAGACTTTCGAAACACACTGTAACGCTCGAATACAAATCCCCAATCCGACATTATAGTTGAACTTGTTCTATTACACATTAAAAAACCATACCGCTTATTAATTTAATTTGTAATATTATTACCTACCATCGTCATTCATTTAAATTGAAACCGTTTAAGGTTACGGCGCGACGTTATGAGCCCATAATGGCTTTATTTCGCCCACCAGGGCCCTCATAAAAGGATCGCGAATTGCAGGATACGCTGCATCGCGATCGGTGCGCCGCCATCGAGTGCAATACGTGTTCGATATAAAGATAAATTGTAACAATTAACGACGTTTTAACCACACTTTCCCTTTAATTAATCGCACACAGCCGGTCGAATACTATGCATAATTCCATCGTGCTCAAGCGCTCCCGCGTTGAAAGTAAATTCAGGAAGTTTTTTTTTCTTTTCATCAACGTAGAAATGGAAAAAAAATTCATCGAAAATGATTACGCGGATACAAAATATTATTCACTTTTACCTGCGTCGCGCGCGAGACGCGAATCCTCGCACACATAATGGAATTAATGAGCGTGAACTATTTCGACTTATGCATTCGTCATAAATGTATATCATACTCTACATATAGGTACTTCCCCTTGTCACTCCTCACGTACCGGCAAAATCAAATGCTCTTAAAACAATTAACTACAATTAGTATTTTTATAAGGTATACGCTGTCAAATTGTTCACATATACTTATTATTTTTATGAACCTCTTTCTTCGCCCATCGCAATGCCATGTATGAAGGCACCTTATATACGAGTATCTATAAAGACAGAACGAAGTATTGGTAAGTTTAATTAATGGTTTCCTCTCCGGCTCGAGACCGAATTAACCTTATCGTTTGAACTCCAGCTGTACTCGTATCGTTCATAACACCGCCTTCGTCGTGCAGTTTCCTCCTTTTTATTTTTCTATTTTCTATCCGTACCGTAACATCTTGATCCTTATGTGTAATTACGACAATAGGACAAATTGTTGGCAAACGTGGAAAAAAAAATACGAGTTGATGTGCCTGCTGTACGCAAAGCTGTGTTTCATGGAGTCATATAGCGCACATTATGATACATATAGAAAATAGATACGAGTTCGTTCGTCTTCGTACGTTTCCTTCAGGCTGGAACGCATTGAAGTGAACGAAAGTCTGATTAGCGGAAAATAAATACGAAAAGTAATCGAAAAATTCATTCAGGATTCTTATAATCATGCTCCTGCCTTGAAATGATATTCAATTTTTTTCAGCTTCTGTAAAATTCAAAATTCCAAACAAAAAATTTTCAAAATTTTCCAAGAAAATCACAATGCTTGAAAATTAAAAAAAAAAAAAAGCACCAGCCTAGTTTTATGTCAAAGATGAACACCAAACTAGTCCAAATAATGGCAAAAATTGAAGTTTGATGCTTTTTTTTTTTAGAAATGATGATTTTCTACAGGGAAATTTTTATTTTGAGATGGAAAAAATAAAATATCGTACCTCGAATCAAAAAAAAAATCAAAAAAGAAAATTTAATTTCGTCAGAAATTGAAATTTGAAATTTTCAATTTTTACTCCTCAAATAAACAAACTTAGATTCGCCTTTGCACATTTTTATTCAAAAAGTAAAAAAATCATTGGAAATTGGCAAAAAAAATTGTAATATTAATCACAAAACTTCAATTTCTGCAAAAATCATCAAAAAAGGTCAAATTTAGAAAGATAATTATTTTTTAAAATTGTTTAAAAACTGAATCAAAATATTTCGGAAATTTAAGGCGGAAAAACGGTTGAATCAAACCGATGAAAAAAATGAAAATTTTCCTACTTCAGATTTCCATAATTTTTGAAGAAGAATTTTCAATGTTTTTTCAAATAAAACAACTGAAGAAATACATAGTAGGTACTGGAATACATAGCCACACCCAAGAGGGGGCTCAGAGGGCTCGAGCCCCCTCTTTAAGCTCGGAAAAAAATCTGTTCATCACAAAAATGTTGGAAAAAGTTCATTTTTTTGCTCATTAACCCGTATTTTTCTAGAAAATTTTCGCTCTCGCTTCACTTGGGCAATATCTCGCAATCATTTTATTTCAAAAAATGATAGTTTCTCAATAATTTTTCAATCGAAAAACACTGATTTCTCAATCAATTCCCAATTCGTAAGAAAAAATCAATATTTTCTGATTTGGAATTAACCTTTCATTCTACTTTTTCTCGAATTTTTCAGTCTCTCCCTTAATTAATTTCTGGGTACGCTTATGCGTTAGGTATCTTCATGAAAATAGCACAAAAATAGTAAAAAAACATTATGAAGTACAAACATCATAAAAATTACACATAAGTGCGAAAAATCAAAAATTGCATGAAAATCAATTCAAAAATGCATAAAATATTTTTAAATTTTGTGAAATGGCTTTGAAAATGGTCAAATTATGATGAAAATAATTTTATTGATTTTTCGAAAAACATATAGGTACTTCATCCTTTTGGAACAAAATTTTTTTAATTTTCTCATGATTTTTAAAACAAAATTTCCCTGTTTCATCAACTTTAATATTTCTACGTATGATAATTGATAAAACTTCAACTCTCTTTTTTTTGTACAGTCATTCATTAAAGTCATAAAAAAATTATGAAATTTTAATTTATGCCATGAAAACCAGTTTTAAAAAAAGATATGATTTCTTATGAATAATTTGAGAAATTTTCAATAGTTTTTTCCTCTATTTAAACACAAGGTACAAAGAATTGTTCATCATTTTATTTTCTAATTTTTTTTTTAGTAGGCCCCATTCCAAAACCCCACGCAGACAATGAAAATTTTTTTTACAATACAAGTTCATTTCACACTTCGGTAGTTTTTTTTCTAGAAAATTAGAGACCACTGAAAGAATTACAAAAAAGCCATGCAAAAATAATAAAAATTCGAGATCTTGATATTTTGGACTACCTGACTTTATTATGAATTTTCCCGTCAAATTTATTTCATTTACACGAATTTTCATCAATTTTTCACCAAGTTTAATCAATTTTTGTAACATTTTCAATTTTTTTTTTTGGAATTTTGTCCCCAAAAGACCAAAATTACCTGAAAATTTTTTGCAATTTCTTTATTTGATTTCAAAAAATTGGGCGATTTTACAATTTTTTTTTTCAATATTCAATTTGTTTCACTTCACTTTAAAATAATTGAGAAGTGTCGTTGCAAAACGCAACATCTCTGAAGACCTGATTTTTGGGAAATCGCAAAAAAACTGTCATTCAAAATTGGGTGGGGGGTTTTGGCTGGGGGCGGTCTCATTGGAAAGCTTAGGACCCCAGCTACATGTTTTGGGGTCATTTCGCACTTGTACCTCAAGGAGGATTGGAGGGGAGGGGAGCAAAAAAAAAGATGTTGCGTTTTGCAACGAAACAAATTTTTTGTTGCGTTTTGCAACGACACTCCTCAATTTTTCAGTGAAACTGTAATTTTATGGATATTTCGAACACTTTATCTCATTTTTTATGATTTTTTAACAATTTTAGGTGCTACTTTTGAATTATTTTGAAAGCATTGTGCAACATTTTCTAGAATTTTAGCTTTTTGTTCAATTTTTTTTTCATCACACCCATAATTTTTACTGTTAATTTTTTGAACTTTTTTTAAATTATCATTTGCTCATTTCTGCTAAACTTGAAAAATGGAAAAACCCAAAAATTCATTTCCATTTTTTTTAGTATCTTGGAAATTTATTTCCATTAAAATTTCACCCAAAATTTGAGTAATTTTCCAAAAAAAAACTGTCTCTCAGTTAACCCTTTACATACTTCGCGGCTCGGTCTCACATACTCATACTGTCATCTGCGAACGCTCGCATCAGCGCGTCAGTGCGTTCGACTCAATGCACGTAGTTAATTTTAGCAGGGACCACATTTGATGCGGGTATACGGAAGATTAAGATGGCATATCTTCGGAACAGTTCGTCGAATATTTCCACTATCAAATTATAAATAGTACACGGCGCGTACTCGTCGTTTACACGCGTTCGTCACTCGATTCCAAAACCGTCCCAAAAAACACCAAAATTCTCGAATTTACAAAAATGCGATTTGATTTCGATTGAAAAAACCTCATTCGAGATGTCGGATAAACGGTGGTGGAGTATACCGAGAATGTTCGTGTTTCCTTTATGGAATAGTGGTGGTAATTCGGGTGTGGAAAATCACGTGCAAAAACAGGGTACCTGCGAAGACCGCTCCTCTCCGCCGACAGATTCGATCCAGCCAAGGTCATCGGATACCTCCGAAGATGAAGAAGACATGGAAGAGTTTTTGGAAAAGCAACGCAACGCTAGACTCGGCTGCAAAGATAATTCTCAACAGGTATCAGTCAAGTCGCGCAAATACTCCACTCCTTTATCCGAAGAGATGCCGGAAAATAGTAAATTCAACCGCAGATCTAAACGTTTCAGTCGTAGCTCGTCCAAGAGCAGCACCAGCACCAAGTATTCCTCGGCAGGTAAAACTTCCGACGTTGAGAATGAGAAAATCATCAAAGAAACGATCTACGAGGTAACCGGTGGCTCAGCTCCTCCCATAAGTTTCTCATTTTTTCAAGAAAATCCCCCGAATGATTCCAGTGGCTGTGAGACTCAAGATACCGTTGACGAAACGCTTTATATAAATTCGTCAGTAGCAGACGATCCGATAAATCAAATCGATCAACCAGACAATACGTCAGATAACGTTATTCGCGATCAGCCGGATAATTGGCAAGAGTCTTCCGTACCAAGACGTGAAATCGAGTCTCCTTTCGAGGAAACTTTTAACACCAGCGGATCTTCTAGTAAAGAAAGACATATAACCAAGCTAACAATATTACTGAGCCCGGCCCGGAATGCGGATCCGGTCCAGAATCAAAACGACGACAGTATTTGCGAGGAAACTCAGCAGCAATGCGGAAATCCACCTTCGCCGGATTGTTTATATTCGGTTATCGATAAGAATACGAAGACTCGACCGTCCACGTCTCCAGATCTCGATCCGGCCACCCTGGAGGATCCTTCGGATAACCCTGATTACGCCGAATTGAGTGAATTCCATTCGAGCCCGGTGCCTGAGATGACCAGCATGGAATATTGCCAGCACAGGGCCAAATTAAAAACACGTTTTCGTAAATTGAGCCTGAGACGTAAACGTCGAACGTCTTCGCAACCAACATTGAAAAAAATGAATATGAATATCAATCGAGCCTGGAAATCGATTCGAGGCTGGTGGCATGACGAAAAATCCAAACTCGGCCACCTTCGTGCCAAAAGCTTCGTCAAAAATGATCCGAAAAGCGCCAGCTCGAGTTCCTGCAGCGATAAATCATTCTATGAGTCGATTCGTCATCTAGATATCCCCGAAGAGAAACATTTCACACCGGGCCAGCTCGACGAAGACGGATATTGCACCCTGGAGCTGAAAACAGATCCAGGTGCGGATTCGGAGATCGATAAAATCGATCTGGATAAGGCAGATTGCGACGCTGTATCTGAATTTAGCCCCGTTCGAAGACGCAGCAAACCTCCTCATCCGCCACCTCTCCGAATGTCCACCGTGAACGCTTTTCGAAAAAGTAGATATATTGTTCAGGTGAGTTTGGCGAATTTTTTCATCCAATTTTGAAGGAAATTTTTCGGAATGGCGGGGAAGGGGGTAATGTTTAAATTCTCAGCTCGAGCACGTACCTACGTAGATTTCTTAATAAGCGAAATTTCAACTAAATACGGTGTTTTTTTAACGACCAAAGCCAAAACAAATTTTTTAACCGAGTTTTGAAACGGTGCCAGTGTCTGAACCGTTATAAATAAAAGTCTCCGTTTGATTACATTATTACGTTCGCATCAACGTGTGTTAAATATGTAATACATTTTTCACATTACGTTTCTCTGTACCTACGTAAGTACTCTGTAGGTACGTACGGTACGTACGTGTAGCTATATAGAGGTACCATTCGTCCACCTTTGGTGTACCTTCTGTATACACTCGTCCGTCGTACTTTTATTGATTCGAATTCATTTTACTACTTTCTAAACTCATATCAGCACAATGTTTTCGCTTCTTTGCATTAAATAGGTACCCTGCGCTTTTCTATGTCATCGTTGACCTATATTATTATTTTTTTTTTTGAAAAAATTCTCGATATGGGCACCTTGCAATCGAAGAACTATTTGAGCTATACCCACATGATGAAAAAAAAAACCTGAAAAAATTCAACTTGTAGAAAAAAATGCGCCGAATAGTGCCGAGTATCTGCTTGACAAAGTGGCTAAAAAAATAGTAAAAAATCACCATCGACTGTTTCATTATCAAATAACAGAGAATTTTTAAATTTCTCTTCCAAACAAGAGAACCGGTTCGAGCCGCCGAATGTTAACGCGCTTGTGTAATTAAGGTATTTTGCCTCGAATTTTAGCCAAGTTGCCGACTCTCTGTCCATTTCAACTCTTTCGATCGCGATCCAACGGACCAGTAAAATAAATTACTTTCGGTTTTTCCTCGCGGCTGTAAAATTCACCATAGTGCGAAGACCAGGACCGGTGAAAGATGAGGAAGCAGAGGGGGAAAGGGTATGCTTCCGAATGCTTCTCGCGCGCCATCGTTCGATATCACATTCGGGTCGAATTCAATATCGTGATAGACGAGTTCATTATATTACCGTCCGATAATCTATAGGTCCATGGAAGTGGGCTTTTTATTAGGAAAAAGGTTCCGGTTGGTGTTTGATGCGAGTGCACAACTGACACAAATCGAGTGTTTGGGAAGAAATCGGAGGAAAATTGAAATAATCAATACCTAGAAATGGAGTCACATCATGTATGAGCTTGAATATAGAAACCACCACGAGCTAGGGGTCAAAATAATTGTTTTTGAGTTAAGATTAATTTTGGGCCCTTTAGAAAGAGTAAAATCAGGGAGGCGCCTTGACTCAAAAATCAATTGGTTTTTATATTATCCATGCCCTATTCTAAATAAAAATGAGGTTGAAAAAATTAACCATTTGCAACGACACAATTATTACCTAAATCATGCTAATCAGACACGTACATCAATCCCCCCCCGCACAAAACTTTCAATAATTCAACGTTTTATCAACAAACGTGACAAAAATGCCATTTTTTTTTACATATGTCAATATAAAAATGACAATTTTTGGCCTCCCTTATACTTTTCAAAGGCATATTAGAAGAGTTCAAAGCCTCTCCTAACTTTTTCTTATGCCTTCTCAAGTTCTTACGCTTCTTAGGAGCATCTAGATAGTTCAAATTAAAAATTCACGATCAAATTTGAAATCAGTGATTCAAAATACTCAGGACTGTCATTTTTGAAATTTATGTTCAAATTTCCCCCTTCCCATCTGACCTTCCATGTTCCCGAAGGTATCTTCGACATCTGCAGTGACTCAAAAAAATTCAATTTTCAATTTAATTACGCTATTTTTCTAGTAAATTCCGAAATGTTAAATTTTGAGCTCCCTTAGTCTTCCTCTCTACGTCTCTAGAGACATTTGGGAGTTCAAAAAGAAAAAAAAGTAAAGCCAAATTTGGAAACAGCAATCCAAAATATATTAGATTAAGGTGTCACTTCGAATTTCAGTATCAAAATTTGAAATCTTGGCTTGGAGGTCACTTTCTAGACGAAGGAAACGTCCCCTGAAAAAATGCCACTGAAAGAAATGGTAGAAAATTGAACTTCTTTTCATCATAGCGTCGTCATCACTGTTATCAGATTTTTTCTGAGTAAGTAACGAAAATTTTTGCAATAATTCATCGAATAATTTTGAAATTTTTTATACTTTACTGCGAAAATTTGTTGACCAATTATGATTTCCACAAAATCATTTCTATAAGAGTTTGGAATAAAATATAAATTTTACTGTTGCACCAGAAATCTTGACTAAAAAATGTGGCCTTGAATTAAACTATTTATTAGGAAAGGCACAAAAACTACAAAGGCAGGTTCGAAACGAGAGAAAAAGAAACAACTTTACCTATCTCCCTTTTCTAATAAGAAAAATGCAGTTCAGATCAAAAAATTTAATTTTTGAAAGATGTCAATCCAGAGAACCACTCAAATTGTTTGCTTATAATTTGAATGAGAGTGTAATTTTTGAAGCAATCATGTTCCAAAATTCTTGATTTTTTTTCATTTTTGGTGAATTTTGGAAACCCGCAGTTTTTTAACTAGCATTCAATTTGTTTCAAAAAATTACTTTTCCAATAGAATTGATTAAAATCAGGTTCCTAGCAAAAATCAGGTTCCCAAATCTAAATTTTGCCATTTCTGGGCATCTTGAAGCCTCCAATGCGATTTTGATTTCCGTCAGTAAATGTAAAGTAAATAAAAATTATTTTGACTTGAATTTAAAAAATCAAATTCTGTCTTTCTTTTGGTCAGTTTCACCAGAAACTACTTCAGGGGAACTTCTTCCAACTACCTGGCACATTCAAATTTCCAAGGAATAAATTGAGATTTACATATGTTCAATCAATATCACACTGAAGGCTGCAGAATAATTTGGAAATGGTGAAATTTTGTTCTAGGAGATCGACTCTAGATAAAAACATAATTTGTCTCAATTTCATCAGAAAAAAATTATTTTTTAAAAAATTACGTTTTGAATGAAAATTTTTCAATTTTTAAAAAAAGAAATTCGTCAAAAATTAAAATTAATAAATTTTGGCAGCTGAAATTTTGGTACTTAACAAGAATTTTGAAGCATTCTTTAATTTTCTATAAATCCCATTTCCGTTCAAATTCGATACAGCAGCGAGACGAATACCTTAGATAAGCTCTTCCATAATGAATCAAAGAAGGGAGTTATTCAAAATCCAATATTTTAATCATCAATTTCAAGAACTTTCGAAGGTGAGGAAAAAAACATATTTCCGGATTTATGACGAAATGTCAATTTAAAAATTCTAAATCACCCAACCAGTTGGCTCGTAATTTCATAACAAATCCCCCTATTAAAAAAATCATCAATTCTACAACCATCATTTCTCTACGTAATCTCGTATTACGAATGAATGAAAAAAACACATCCAAAATTACGACTCAATGACTAATTTTAAGTAAACTCCTTCGTCGTCTCAAGTCTTAAACCATCTCCATCATTACAACACGTAATGATAATACGTGTATATGTCTTTACGTACCACCCATTAACAAAAAAAAATGAAGAGAAAAAACTTTAAAACAAATACCGATTATTTTCCATCACAATTACCGTAACAGAAAAAGTCATTGCGTAGTCACCAAGCCTCACTGCACCACAGATCTATCATCTTCATAACTCGTATCTTCGAAATTAGGTACCTCCCTGGTGTTGAAATCAATCGTGACCTGATCGACGTCAACGGCGCTTACATATTTATACCAGCAGAGTAAGTAATTTCACGACTCCGACGCAGATAGGTTAATAACTCAATCACCTGCTCCGTTGTCTTACAGTCAGACACCAATTTACATAACAGAGTCGCTCTGCATCAATATTCTAATCACCAAAGTCGAAGATGGAAGTGGAAACCTAGAACTAGAAGCCAACGAATCGAACAATTGTACCGGCTTATAGATTACTCCATAAGCTTTAAAAAATCTACTTGCCTCTGCTCTGCCTGTAACTGAAACAATACAGACACGTATACAAACCGCAATCATCAGATACGGTAGTCACGATTTTAGCTTAACCGTTAACACGTTTCGTTAAATAGCGAATAATTCCGGGTTAAATATTTCAGGCGTTTCAAAGACTTCATACGTATGCGTGACTTTTGGCAACCGGACTCCCGATCCCGATGCTCGACCCGACATCCTTAGATAAATATTTCACAAACGTGGCATGCCGCCTACTACAGCACCCGCGCCATTTAATAAAAAAAAGGGCAGAAAAAATTATACCTGCTGTAACATTTTATAATTTTTATATAACTTGTCTGCTGGCCTAGTTAATGATTTTGTAGCAAATTGTTGGGATTGTGGTGGGCTTTCATCTCGAGAAAAACTCCAGAGCTGAAAAAGGTTTTATGGATTTTTCTCAGAAGTATTACGCATATATATATGAGGAAGTAGGTGGGGGTGACTGGAGGATACTTTGATCTGAAAATGTGTCAATTTTTACCTTACCTTAAAACAGAGATTACACAACTAACAAATTTTCAAAAATCACTCTCTTTTTACAATATTTTATGGGAGACCACTGACATTTTTTTCACTGTTTTTGAAAAATGATCGCGATAGCAAATAATTTGAAACGTAAATTTCACAATTGGTATAAATTCTTTTCAAAAAATCAACCAACAATTTTTTGGATCGATGATCGAGATGAGACCAAAACGAATCAGAAATCATTGAGACGTTTCCCATTTTCTAATATTTTCAAAAAATAACTGCAATATGTATGTAGAAACTACCCTTAGATGTCAAAAATTCGTTTTTGGGTTGAAGTTCTCATTTGATCCCCCCCCCCCCCATCAGTGTCAACTCAAAAACTAATTATATTTAGGATCACAATTATTTTCATATTTTGTTGTTCAAAACTAAATTTCTCAATTTACAAAAATGCGGTTGGAACTATAATAGAAGTATCAATTCTTTTCAAAAATGCTATCTAAATTTCAGTTTTTAGATCACCAAAAATAAGTAATTGCACACTCCACCATCAACTCATTCTACTCTCTCTTCTCAATTTTCTTGTTGCTTTATCCACAAAATACAATTTCAAAAACTAAATCGAAAATAAATTGAAAGTTTGTTCAAATGATTTGAATTTTTTAAATGGCGTATATACCTAATCCAAAGTCTTGAAAATACAAAAATAATTTGAATCAAAATTACCTATTGAAAACGCCATAACTTTTCTGTCAAAAAGTCAATCTATATTATTATAAAGAAGAGGGCGTTTTTTACGGAACAGCATCACGCCAAAAGTACTGCACAAATTTGAAAGGTGAATATACCATTAGAAAGAGCTCGACGAGTAGGTGGTTTATGACGCAAAAAGTTTAGAAAAAGCTGCCTCCAAAGTGGAGAAAAGTCGAGTTAAAGTTGCTTCCCCTCCTTCCCCTCCCACCCTCATAGGCAAAAATCAGTTTTTCGTAAATAACTCGAAACGCGAAGCTCGAATCAAAAATCTAACGACTCATTGACGATAGAAAATTTTATGGGCTACAATTTTGGTTCTCTTCAATTTTTGCTGAAACAGCTTCATTTTCGAGATATTCCTCGAAATACGATTTCATCTTCGACCCTCGCCCTCTTGACCTTGGCGAGAGTAATGATGACGCGCTCTCAGATTACTACCTCTTAAGTCAGGGTTCGAACCCCATCCGAAGAATGAAGTTTTTAGAATTTTTTTTAGCAAAATTAATTTTTTTAGCTATAATAATTTTTTTAGATTAATTAAAATTTTTTAAAATAAAAATTAATTCCTTTCTGCTACCTATATTAATGTTTTTGAGCTTAATTAATTTTCAAATACACCTGAAGAATGAATTTTTGGATACCTAAATCATAATTCAGGATTCAAACGCCATCTGGAGAATACATTTTTTTAAATTATTTTTAGCTAAATTAAATTTTTTAGTTGAATAAAATTTTTTTAGCTAAATTGATTTTTTCATACACCCGGAGAATGGATTTTCAACAATTTTTTACCTCTAAATTAAATTTTTTGTATCTAAATTAATTTTTAAATATCAAGTTCAATCCCAAAATTTTTTTTTAAACATATCCAGAAAATGAATTCTCATAAGTCAGGGTTCGAACCCCATCCGAAGAATGATGTTTTTAGAATTTTTTTTAGCAAAATTAACTTTTTTTAGCTTAATTCAAATATTTTTAAGCAAAATTAATTTCTTTTAGCTACCTATATTAATGTTTTTTTGGTTAATTAATATACAAATACACCCAAAGAATGAACTTTTTGGATTCCTACCTCATAATTCAGGATTCAAACGCCATCTAGAGAATACATTTTTTTGAATTATTTTTAGCTAAATTAAATTTTTTGAGCTAAACTTTTTCATACACCCGGAGAATGGATTTTCAACAATTTTATATCTCTAAATTAAATTTTTTGTATCTAAATTAATTTTTAAATATCGAGTTCAATCCCCAAAAAAAATTTTGAACATATCCAGAAAATGAATTTTTTGGATGAAAATGAATTTTAAAAAAAGTTTCTAGCTAAATTACATTTTTTTAGCTAAATCAATTTTTAAGCACATCCGGAAAATGAATTTTCTACAATTTTTTTACAGCTAAATTAATTTTTTTGCAGGTACCTAAATTAGTTTTTAAATAATGAAGTGAATCTCACAATTTTGTGGATAGGAATTATCCATCAAAATTACCAATTCTAGAGTTTGGGGAAACCCATAAAACTGTGGTCAATTTTATGGATAATAATTATCGACGCATTTCACCACAAATGAAAAATGCTTGAACGTGTGGAAAATTTTATGGATAGGAATTTACCATCAAAATTACCAATTCTAGAGTTTGGGGAAACCCATAAAACTGTGGTCAATTTTATGGATAATAATTATCCACGCATTTCACCACAAATGAAAAATGCTTGAACATGTGGAAAATTTTGTGGATAGGAATTTACCATCAAAATTACCAATTCTAGAGTTTGGGGAAACCCATAAAACTGTGGTCAATTTTATGGATAATAATTATCCACGCATTTCACCACAAATGAAAAATGCTTGAACGTGTGGAAAATTTTATGGAAAGGAATTTACCATCAAAATTACCAATTATTCTAGAAAACTGTGGTCAATTTTATGAATAATAATTATCCACGCATTTCACCACAAATGAAAAATGTTTGAACATGTGGAAAATTTTGTGGGCAAGAATTTACCATCAAAATTACCAATTATTCTAGAAAACTGTGGTCAATTTTATGAATAATAATTATCGACGCATTTCACCACAAATGAAAAATGTTTGAATATGTGGAAAATTTTGTGGATAGGAATTATCCATCAAAAGTACCAATTCTAGAGTTTGGGGAAACCCATAAAACTGTGGTCAATTTTATGGATAATAATTATCCACGCATTTCAGCACAAATGAAAAATGCTTGATCGTGTGGAAAATTTTATGGATTGGAATTTACCATCAAAATTACCAATTCTAGAGTTTGGGGAAACCCATAAAACTGTGGTCAATTTTATGGATAATAATTATCCACGCATTTCACCACAAATGAAAAATGCTTGAACGTGTGGAAAATTTTATGGATTGGAATTTACCATCAAAATTACCAATTCTAGAGTTTGGGGAAACCCATAAAACTATGGTCAATTTTATGGATAATAATTATCCACGCATTTCACCACAAATGAAAAATGCTTGAACATGTGGAAAATTTTGTGGATAGGAATTTACCATCAAAATTACCAATTCTAGAGTTTGGGGAAACCCATAAAACTGTGGTCAATTTTATGGATAATAATTATCCACGCATTTCACCACAAATGAAAAATGCTTGAACGTGTGGAAAATTTTATGGAAAGGAATTTACCATCAAAATTACCAATTATTCTAGAAAACTGTGGTCAATTTTATGAATAATAATTATCCACGCATTTCACCACAAATGAAAAATGTTTGAACATGTGGAAAATTTTATGGATAGGAATTATCCATCAAAAGTACCAATTCTAGAGTTTGGGAAAACCCATAAAACTGTGGTCAATTTTATGGATAATAATTACCCACGCATTTCACCACAAATGAAAAATGCTTGAACGTGTGGAAAATTTTGTGGAAAGGAATTTACCATCAAAATTAACAATTCTAGAGTTTGGGGAAACCCATAAAACTGTGGTCAATTTTATGGATAATAATTATCCACGCATTTCACCACAAATGAAAAATGCTTGAACGTGTGGAAAATTTTATGGATAGGAATTTACCATCGAAATTACCAATTCTAGAGTTTGGGAAAACCCATAAAACTGTGGTCAATTTTATGGATAATAATTATCCACGCATTTCACCACAAATGTAAAATGTTTGAACATGTGGAAAATTTTGTGGGCAAGAATTTACCACCAAAATTACCAATTATTCTAGAAAACTGTGGTCAATTTTATGAATAACTAGCCGTATAACCCGTCCGTTCCGGACGGGCTACCGTGAACTTCTTTTTAAATCGTACATTCCTTTTTGAAAAACAACCATAATGCAAAACTTCTTAAAAATAGAAAATCGCTTAAATTGGTACCCGGAACTGTGTCATAAATCAATCAAAACTTCAAATTAAATATCTCGTTGGATTCGAGCTTGAAACTTTGACAAAAATCTATGAAAATTTAAAATGGAACATACCATTAGATTTGTGCCTATAATTATTCTGGAAAAAATTATATCAAACTTCCAAGCAGAGTAACCCATTAGATTAGTGCCCATAACTTCGGCAAAAATTTACCAGATGTTCAAACATTTTTCATTTGTGGTGAAATACATGGATAATTATTATCCATAAAATTGACCACAGTTTTATGGGTTTCCCCACTTTCCCCAAACTCTTGAATTGGTAATTTTGATGGAAAATTCCTATCCACAAAATTTGCCACATATTCAAACCTCTTACCTACATTTGTGGTGCAATGCGTGGATAATTATTATCCATAAAATTAACCACAGTTTTATGGGGTTCCCCAACTCTGGAATTAGTAATATTGATGGATAATTCCAATCCACAAAATTTGTCACATGTTCAAACATTTTTCATTTGTGGTGAAATACATGGATAATTTGTATTATCCATAAAATTGACCACAGTTTTATGAGTTTCCCCAAACTCCACAAACGGTAATTTTGATTGAAAATTCCTATCCACAAAATTTTCCATATGTTCAAACATTTTTCATTTGTGGTGAAATGCGTGGATAATTATTATTCATAAAATTGACCACAGTTTTCTAGAATAATTGGTAATTTTGATGGTAAATTCCTACCCACAAAATTTTCCACATGTTCAAACATTTTACATTTGTGGTGAAATGCGTGGATAATTATTATCCATAAAATTGACCACAGTTTTATGGGTTTCCCCAAACTCTAGAATTGGTAATTTTGATGGATAATTCCTATCCACAAAATTTTCCACACGTTCAAGCATTTTTCATTTGTGGTGAAATGCGTGGATAATTATTATCCATAAAATTGACCACAGTTTTATGTGTTTCCCCAAACTCTAGAATTGGTAATTTTGATGGATAATTCCTATCCACAAAATTTTCCACACGTTCAAGCATTTTTCATTTGTGGTGAAATGCGTGGATAATTATTATCCATAAAATTGACCACAGTTTTATGGGTTTCCCCAAACTCTAGAATTGGTAACTTTGATGGTAAATTCCAATCCACAAAATTTTCCACATGTTCAAGCATTTTTCATTTGTGGTGAAATGCGTGGATAATTATTATCCATAAAATTGACCACAGTTTTATGGGTTTCCCCAAACTCTAGAATTGGTAATTTTGATGGTAAATTCCTATCCATAAAATTTTCCTCACGTTCAAGCATTTTTCATTTGTGGTGAAATGCGTGGATAATTATTATCCATAAAATTGACCACAGTTTTATGGGTTTCCCCAAACTCTAGAATTGGTAATTTTGATGGTAAATTCCTATCCATAAAATTTTCCTCGCGTTCAAGCATTTTTCATTTGTGGTGAAATGCGTGAATAATTATTATCCATAAAATTGACCACAGTTTTATGGGTTTCCCCAAACTCTAGAATTGGTAATTTTGATGGTAAATTCCTATCCACAAAATTTTCCACATGTTCAAGCATTTTTCATTTGTGGTGAAATGCGTGGATAATTATTATTCATAAAATTGACCACAGTTTTCTAGAATAATTGGTAATTTTGATGGTAAATTCCTACCCACAAAATTTTCCACATGTTCAAACATTTTACATTTGTGGTGAAATGCGTGGATAATTATTATCCATAAAATTGACCACAGTTTTATGTGTTTCCCCAAACTCTAGAATTGGTAATTTTGATGGATAATTCCTATCCACAAAATTTTCCACACGTTCAAGCATTTTTCATTTGTGCGGTAAAATGCGTGGATAATTATTATCCATAAAATTGACCACAGTTTTATGGGTTTCCCCAAACTCTAGAATTGGTAATTTTGATGGTAAATTCCTATCCATAAAATTTTCCTCGCGTTCAAGCATTTTTCATTTGTGGTGAAATGCGTGGATAATTATTATCCATAAAATTGACCACAGTTTTATGGGTTTCCCCAAACTCTAGAATTGGTAACTTTGATGGTAAATTCCAATCCACAAAATTTTCCACATGTTCAAGCATTTTTCATTTGTGGTGAAATGCGTGGATAATTATTATCCATAAAATTGACCACAGTTTTATGGGTTTCTCCAAACTCTAGAATTGGTAATTTTGATGGTAAATTCCTATCCATAAAATTTTCCTCACGTTCAAGCATTTTTCATTTGTGGTGAAATGCGTGGATAATTATTATCCATAAAATTGACCACAGTTTTATGGGTTTCCCCAAACTCTAGAATTGGTAATTTTAATGGTAAATTCCTATCCATAAAATTTTCCTCACGTTCAAGCATTTTTCATTTGTGATGGGTTTCCCCAAACTCTAGAATTGGTAACTTTGATGGTAAATTCCAATCCACAAAATTTTCCACATGTTCAAGCATTTTTCATTTGTGGTGAAATGCGTGGATAATTATTATCCATAAAATTGACCACAGTTTTATGGGTTTCCCCAAACTCTAGAATTGGTAATTTTGATGGTAAATTCCTATCCATAAAATTTTCCTCACGTTCAAGCATTTTTCATTTGTGGTGAAATGCGTGGATAATTATTATCCATAAAATTGACCACAGTTTTATGGGTTTCCCCAAACTCTAGAATTGGTAATTTTGATGGTAAATTCCAATCCACAAAATTTTCCACATGTTCAAGCATTTTTCATTTGTGGTGAAATGCGTGGATAATTATTATCCATAATATTGACCACAGTTTTATGGGTTTCCCCAAACTCTAGAATTGGTAATTTTGATGGATAATTCCTATCCACAAAATTGTGAGATTCACTTCATTATTTAAAAACTAATTTAGGTACCTGCAAAAAAATTAATTTAGCTGTAAAAAAATTGTAGAAAATTCATTTTCCGGATGTGCTTAAAAATTGATTTAGCTAAAAAAATTTAATTTAGCTAGAAATTTTTTTTTTAATTCATTTTCATCCAAAAATTTCTTTTTCTGGATATGTTCAAATTTTTTTTGGGGGATTGAACTCGATATTTAAAAATTAATTTAGATACAAAAAATTTAATTTAGAGATATAAAATTTTTGAAAATCCATTCCCCGGGTGTATGAAAAAATCAATTTAGCTAAAAAAATTTAATTTAGCTAAAAATTTTATTCAACTAAAAAATTTAATTTAGTTAAAAATAATTCAAAAAAATGTATTCTCCAGATGGCGTTTGAATCCTGAATTATGAGGTAGGAATCCAAAAAAATTCATTCTTCGGGTGTATTTGAAAATTAATTAAGCTAAAAAACATTAATATAGGTAGCTAAAAGAAATTAATTTTGATCAATAAAATTTTAATTAAGCTAGAAAAAATTATTATAGCTAAAAAAAATTAATTTTGCTAAAAAAAATTAATTTTGCTAAAAAAAATTCTAAAGCTTCATTCTTCGGATGGGGTTCGAACCCTGACTTATGAGGTAGTAATCTGAGAGCGCGTCATCATTACTCTCGCCAAGGTCAAGAGGGCGGGGGTCGAAGATGAAATCGTATTTCGAGGAATATCTCGAAAATGAAGCTGTTTCAACGAAAATTGAAGAGAACCAAAATTGTAGCCTATAAAATTTCCTATCGTCAATGAGTCGTTAGATTTTTGATTCGAGCTTCGCGTTTCGAGTTATTTACAAAAAACTGATTTTTGCCTATGAGGGTGGGAGGGGAAGGAGGGGAACCAACTTTAACTCGACTTTTCTCCACTTTGGAGGCAGCTTTTTCTAAACTTTTTGCGTCATAAACCACCTACTCGTCGAGCTCTTTCTAATGGTGTATTCACCTTTCAAATTCGTGCAGTACTTTTGGCGTGATGCTGTTCCGTAAAAACAGCCCTCTTCTTTATAATTATAATAGATAATTATCCACGCATTTCACCACAAATGAAAAATGTTTGAATATGTGGAAAATTTTGTGGATAGGAATTATCCATCAAAAGTACCAATTCTAGAGTTTGGGGAAACCCATAAAACTGTGGTCAATTTTATGGATAATAATTATCCACACATTTCAGCACAAATGAAAAATGCTTGATCGTGTGGAAAATTTTATGGATTGGAATTTACCATCAAAATTACCAATTCTAGAGTTTGGGGAAACCCATAAAACTGTGGTCAATTTTATGGATAATAATTATCCACGCATTGCACCAGAAATGTAGGTAAGAGGTTTGAACATGTGGCAAATTTTGTGGATAGGAATTTTACCATCAAAATTACCAATTCAAGAGTTTGGGGAAAGTGGGGAAACCCATAAAACTGTGGTCAATTTTATGGATAATAATTATCCATGTATTTCACCACAAATGAAAAATGTTTGAACATCTGGTAAATTTTTGCCGAAGTTATGGGCACTAATCTAATGGGTTACTCGGCTTGGAAGTTTGATATAATTTTTTCCAGAATAATTATAGGCACAAATCTAATGGTATGTTCCATTTTAAATTTTCATAGATTTTTGTCAAAGTTTCAAGCTCGAATCCAACGAGATATTTAATTTGAAGTTTTGATTGATTGATGACACAGTAGGGTGGGCCGAAAAAACAATTTTTTCGATTTTCAAAAACATACCCCCCGCAAAAGTTGTCGGCTGATGAGACTTGAAGAATAAAAAAAAAATATTCAAAATCGATTCATATCTACCGATCGCGCATTGGCGTTAAAGTTTTCAAAAATTAGCAAAAATTCAAAATTTTAAAAATTTCGAAAAAATTTGAAGTTGATTAAAATTAATTTCAGAGCTTACTTAGTGACCACATAGACCAAAAAACAATTTTTTTTTGAAAAAATCAACGTTTTATAATTTTTTTTGATTTTTCTTCGTGTGAAGAAATAGCAGAAATTTAAAAAAGGCATAAAGCATGATTTTTTTTTCAAAAAATTCTGCTTTTTGGTTTGAATAGTCACTAGATAAGCTTTAAAGCCAATTTAAATTAATTTTAATTTTTTTCAAAATTTTCTAAAATTTTTGAAAATATTGAATTTTTGCCAATTTTTGAAAATTTCAATGTCAATGCGCGATCGGAAGATATGAATTGATTTTGAATTTTTTTTTTTTATTCTTCAAATCTCATCAGCCAACAACTTTTGCGGGGGGTATATTTTTGAAAATCGAAAAAATTGTTTTTTCGGCCCACCCTATGACACAGTTCCGGGTACCAATTTAAGCGATTTTCTATTTTTAAGAAGTTATGCATTATGGTTGTTTTTCAAAAAGGAATGTACGATTTAAAAAGAAGTTCACGGTAGCCCGTCCGGAACGGACGGGTTATACGGCTAGTATCTAATAAGTGAATCAAAATATTATTGAGAAAAAATCAGAAAAAAATTGTTAAAATTTTGTTAAAAGTACCATAAAATTTGTTTTAAAACATGAGAAAATACTTGAAATCATTTAAAAATTACTCAAAATGCCCCAAAAAAACACTAAATTATCTCAAAATCCTGTGAAATGTCCAAACAGAATTAAAATTGTTTTCCCTTCAACTTTTTCAGTTTTAGTCAAAATTCAACAGTCTGTTCTCGTACCTAGTTTAAGATATTTGAAAAAATTTAATATTTTTTTCGAAATTCTTCGGATAGTATTTTTTTTGTCACTTCGACAGGTTTTTTTTTCTATATTCATTCTACCAAAATTTAACAAAATTGTTTTGCTCTCAAATTTTAAAAAAATGATGCATTTTTTCACACAGTTTTCTTTTGTTTTCTAACTCATTTATTTGTGGAAATTTCTACGAAGAAACGTGGTTTTCCGTGAATTTTACTTATTTTGACCACCTTACGTTACACCTATTTCTTGACCTTCAAAAAAATTATGGTGTAACGAATAAATAGGGCGTGGAGGTATCGTCATCTATCTTGACTTTCTTGAAGCGAATTTTTAAAATTTTTAAAGCCCGAAGATCCTGGAAAACTCAGGAAAATGTTTTTGAAAAAAATATCAGAAAATACGTCGACAACTCTACAAATTTACCTTCTGTTTCATTTATAAATCAGTAAAAATTATCGAAAATCATCGAAAATCAGTCCAAATTGCAACACAGTGATAAATCAGTGAAAAAAATTCACTGAAATCAAACAACGAGAAAAATTGCTGGAACAGTAAAAAAATTTGAAACTTACTGGAAAATCAACAAAAATTCGCCGAAAACCAAAGAATTTTGCCAATTTTTCCTGTGCTACAATTTTACATTAATTTTTTCAGTGATTTTTCACTGATTCGAAGGGAGAGAAAAGTATCTATTACAAAATTTCGAAATTTGTTCATCGATATGAAATACCACTCGAAAAAATCCGAAGCCAACGTTTTTCAAAAAATCAACGATTCCAAAACGATTTTTTGAAGTGATCATTTTTCAAAAAAGTAATAGTTTTGGAATCATTGATTTTCTGAAAAACGTTGGCTTCAGATTTTTTCGAGTAGCATGGCTTTTTCATGTCGAATGGTCGATGAAAAATTTTTCAAGTTCAAAATCGAGTGCAATTTTTCAATTTTTTCCACCTCCTTATGTAACATTCCACTTTCAAAAAAAAAATCGCCCAAATTGGAGGGGGAAAACATGTGTCTTTTTAGATAATTCATCTGATGTTTCACACACACACCATCATCATCCCATCTCAACTTGTCAGTCAGTCCCAATACCTCGTATATTGTTTACCTATTCGAGCGGTTTCTCAAAGACTATTAACTTGTTTGGATTTTCTAAGACGCGGGCGGCAAAATACTCTTACATTCAAATAACTGAAGCGATCATTAAGAATTCTTTCAACGTGCCGAAGCCTCATTTATAAAGATGGACATGCCAACAATAACCAAAGATGCTGTCACAATGAACACGTAAAGACTTAATTTACGATATCGACATTCTTTCAAGTTGCATGTTAGAAATTGGTGGCAATTTCAAAAAAAAAAAAAAAAAATCGAGGCCATCTCATAGGCCGTTACTAGAGACCTGCTAAACCGACGAGTTGAAATTAATTACGTATTTGAGTATAGTGGACGACTGGACGTCCTATTCTTTTCGAAGGACGTAGATGTAGAAGAATTTTCTAACCCATGTACTCAGCATCGCCGGTCGTTTGTATTCAAATGATACCGGGCTGGATTTTTCAAAATAATCTGGGCGCGATATCATCTGCATGAGAAATTTCATTGTATTAAGTAAACTTCCTTTCGAATGATAACGAAGTATGGCGTGTATGGCAAAAAGAAGCTAGTACATTTCGTATCTATAAGAATTACACTGGAGATGGGACTCTATCACATCAAAATCTCTACTCGCCGAATACAATTGATTAATATAATTCTTAATATATTCACGATTTCACCGCTTAGCTACATCCGAATTTACACGTTTGATTGTTCTAATACGGAAATATTTCATCGCGGTGAGAGCGCCCGTCTGCGGACCGGCCACGGGCATCGGGCACCGATGCTGGTTCAATTCGAAACCATGAGATGGCAAATTACGTACTTCGCTCCATATGAGTATTCCCGATCCCAAATTGCATGTAACCTTGTAAACGTCATGTGACAGAGCGAAAAAATCTACTATACCAATTGAAAAACATGTTTTGATATTTTCGTAATTAAGCGATTAACGTCGTCGAATGCGCGACGAACAAAGTTACATTGCTGTATGCGAATTTTCCAACGTTCTTTATGTAAATTCGTCGAATGAAAGCCAGACGTGTTTGAAATTAGTTTGACGAGAGTGTGTGATATTTCGGCTGACAAATGTTCGAGCGGAATTTTATCTCGGCTTGGATGCTTCACGTGTCAGGGAGCGATGTGTGAAGAGCGGGGTCCAAGGTATTCGACGAATGTGTTTGCACAGTACGTAAATATACGATTCAATAGCGAAATTTACTTTAATGCAAATGCATTGGAATACCTCGATGGGTATTTTCGTGGGTAGGAAATATAGTTATTTTTAGGTGAACAAAATGATTCGAATGTAAGAATTTTATCTGAATGATATAAATTTAACAATGATGAAAGAGTGAACAAAAGATTGTGTAATGGAAAAGGAGGAGTGGTTGGAGATGAGGAAAGGAAGTGAAGGGAATCGGCGATAAATTGTCCAGGTGAAAAGAGAAAGGGTGAGTTGTTTTTAAATTATGAATTCAGAATTTATTTGGATTATCATGCCGTTTAAAAAAAGGAGAGAAATTTCATCGAAAAGCATAAAAATTTTTAAAATTACGAAACAGAAAATCAGTTAAGAATGGTGAACTAACCATGTGGAAGTTGGTCCTTAGGGTCTATAAAATCGCTGGAAAAAATGCAGCCTTCTCAACTTACCCCTAATCCCCAAAAATCACTCGGAATTTGCTCAAAATTAAGGTTTTGGTTATAATTTTTATATTTGTATCATTCTCAATCCATTTTTTTCAAAATAACTGGAGTAATGGATCATACCAAGGACCATTTCTGAAAATCTTCGAAATAGAAAAGTTTTGGCAGAAATTATAGATTTAAGATTTTAAATTGCTATATCTACATGCTCGTTCAGATCTACAAGAGTTTTCAGGTGGTGCAAGTGGGTAGAACACTCAAAAATGTAAAACTTCAGTTTTTTCACCTATTTCCCTTCTCAAAAATTGTCATTTTTTTCTTTGAATACATCCCAAACTACCAATTTACATACCATTAGTATAATATTCACTCTAATTCATTCATTTTTCTCGATTTTTATTATTTCAAGAGAAGATTACCTCGATTAGATGATTTTAAAATTAGAAACCAAATTCATTTTCTTGGCAGACTAAATTTTTATTTGAAAAAATTAGCCGCAGATTCCTTACCAGCACAAATTGTAAAAAATCGCGAAATTGTTAAAAAGATTTAAAAACGTTTCAAAATATACATGAAATGAACACGTTTTGCATGATTGAAGAACTCAAATTTTTAACGTTATTTTTATCTGCATCTTTTAAGATACGTACCATAATTTTCTACTCCAGATCGGACATTATTTAGAATGAAAAAAAAGTAATGGATAATGGATAAGTGAGAATTTCTCTGCAAAAAAAAAAACGACTCTTCTACTCAACTGACTAACTATTTGGGGAGGAGGGGTAAAAGGTGCTTCACAATTTGGGCTTTTCGAAAATAACGTTCAGGAGAGAAGGTCTATCTTTTGGTCTTTCTCTTCAAGTCTTATCCAATGATTGGTTGAAAAAAAAAAAAACTGAAACTCCGAATTTTTAACGATTTTCGTGAAAATTTCAATTTTTTTTTTTGCATGGAATTGTTTGGCCAAGTTTAGGAACATCTACATTTATGTACTTCATTTTTTTAAAATATCTAATACATCTGAAAAATGAAAATTCTTTCTATTTTTTGGATTCTTCTGGTCATTTTTGCATTATTTTTCTTGATTCAAATTTTTTAGAGAAGGAACAAGGAAAGTATCTCAAACGAAAGTAAAATTTTGAACCCAAACCAAAATAAATCAAAAGTTCATCATAAAAGAACCCAATACTAATTCAAAATTTCTCAAGCCAAAGTTCATTTGTCGAATTTTTGAAATTTCAAAAAATTTTATCTAATTAGTGAAAAAAAACTGAAATTTGGTAAAATATTCTATGTTTGACCTTTCAAATTGATTAGAGGCGGTTTCAACACATTTCGCAGCCTTTATGAAATTTTGGAATTTCCCAGTGCTGAAAAAAAAATCCACGAAAAATGGCTTATGTGAACTTCAGCACCTATAATCACAGAAGGGACCTATTTGATAGATTAAAACAGAATTTTCTGAAATTCGCAACTTCAGCAAGTTCAAATTCATACTTTTTGGCAGATGGATAATATAATGAGCCTTTTTCCAGCGCTGAAAATTTTTTAAATTTTTTGGAGGCTCCAAAACGTCTTGAAACTGTTTTCATTCGATTTAGGAGATCAAAGATAGGATACGTATAAATTTCAGCATTTTTCTTCGCTTAGATCAAATTTTCATGGTTCGCAAGGTGATGAAATAATTTTAAAATTTCAAAAATTCATCAAAATTCCAAAATCCGAAAAACGAACTTCAGCTTCTGAAATTTTAAATATTGAAAATTCTTTTATGAAAAATTTGAGTTGGGATACCTAATCTTAGCGAAGTTTAATATTCATGATTTTTCCAACGATCTTGATTTCTTTTTTATCAAATTTTGTGCAGGTTTTAATTCTCAAGATATTTCAACCACTTTACTAGTGAGTACCTACCTACTATAATGAATTTCTTGAAGAATTTGTGATTTTTTTTAGCACCAGGTTGAAAACATTTCTAATGGTGTTTCAATATGGAAATTTTCGATTTTTTATAAAATTATCAGTGGCTTTCATAAAATTTGGGACCAGTTTTGAAACTTTTTGAGCAATTACCAACTATTTTCAAAAAAATGAATCATTTAAAAATGCTTAAAACCCATAGGAAATATTCTTTTCCCCATTTCGTTTCACTTGAATAACGTGATCTTGGAATAAACGATCTAAAGTGACCTCTAAATTCGAAAACTAGCGAATATTAATTTTCAACTCGACAATCCCATCAAATATTTCAAACTTACCTATCATTACTCTTCCCCTTTTATCGCCATTTTCCCCATCCATATAAATTCTTCCAGTCCACAATTATTTTGCAAGCCTCTGGTATCACATCCATTTTCAAAACTCATCTACTTTTCTCCAACTGATACATATCTCCTATATTATTACTCGAACACCATTAAAACTCCACAGTTCAACGATCAACTCCCCTTGATTTCACACTCGTCAAGTAGCAACTCTTGCCCGAAATTGGCGACAAAGAGGTGAACGCGCCGAAAAAAATTGTTTCTCGTGCGTACATTTCTCGAACCGCGAACCTGTTGGCGAGCGGTGCCTTGCAACCTTATCCAAGGTCGATTTTTAATATCAATTAATAACTGGACCCCGGTGGTAAACCCGTTTATTGGTGGCGCTGGTCGCAAAGTCCGCCGGCAAGTTGCATTCCAAATACTCATCCTACACTTGACCAAAATGGTAAAACGACCTCCTCGTTGTTTACATTACATAAGAATAAACACAAGTTGCGATGTAGAAGACCGCACCGGTGCATTAGCGATTTGGTGAAAATTTCTTTGTAAAAAAACTCTAATGCCAAGGGCCTGGGCAGCGTACCGGATACTTGCGGATGGTACTAAAATGAAAATTTAATGCTCGGTCATTCGTCCATCATTATCGATTTTTCGTCATCCGATATGATGAGCTAGCGATGGCTGCGTGGACAGCGTGCTCCGTAACGGTGTCCGAGAAATTGATTAAATCTTGGCTTTTTTTCGGTCTGATTTCCGTTACTTACTCGCCGGACTATTTAAGAAAATCCACACCGCGTACGCAATAATAACGGTGCCAACGTGATGACATTTTCGAATCCTTACCAACGAGTAAAGATCGTACGTAATCGGTATTGTAATTATTATCACGTCGTTGTATCTTCTCTACGTTCTGTAGTCTTTTTGTCGAGGCCAAAAGGTTAACGATGAAATTACCGATAATTTTTATTGTTGCGTGGTTAAAAACTTAACACGGCCGGACTTTTTTCTAGCATCCGAAATAGGTACTAGGTACCTTTGATACGACTAATTCCCTCGTTCACGAAGATGAAAAAAAATTACTAAAAATATGAAACAGCTTTCACGAAAAAACAGTCCTCTTTGGGCTTATCGTGACGACTTAGTTAAACATACGAATTATGAAAATTAATTGCAATCACGTTCGTAATTGAAAACCGCAATCTGACTCGTATAATAAGCATGAGAAAAATCACGGGTTCGGTAACACCGCCACGACGAACTCTTGTAGTAAGCATTATGGTGATATGTCCGACATGTAGGGAAAATTCCGAAAAAAATGGATTTCCGATTATAATGTGTGAATTTTTTTTCAATTTAGAGGTCGTTCTCAGCGTTGATAAGAGTTGCAACGCAGTTGAGATTCTTTTGGTTTCTCTGTCCGAGTCATACTGACGATACATATCAATTCCCATCTTTTCCTTGACGAATCGTGGTCATTTTTTTTCGCGTTTTTAACTCATTTTAGAAGCATTTGTTTCGGAAATTATTCAATTCAAGAAAATTTTTCGTTCGCGAACGATGAGCAATTTTTGAACAAATCGTTCGTGAACGATGAATAATTTTTGAACAAATCGTTCGCGAACCATGAACAATTTTCGAACAAATCGATCGCGAACCATGAACATTTTTCGAGCAAATCGTTCGCGAATAATGAGTAATTTTTGAACAAATCGTTCGCGAACGATGATTAATTTTTGAACAAATCGTTCGCGAACGATGAGCAATTTTTGAACGAATCGTTCGCAAACCATGAACTTTTTTTGAACAAATTGTTCGCGAACGATGAGTAATTTTTGAACAAATCGTTCGCGAACGATAAGTAATTTTTGAATAAATCGTTCGTGAACGAATCTAAAGTTTGTAAGTATTTTGATACGAGTAGGTTAATTTCAAATCAATTCTTTCACGAATGATTCGATTCAAAATTATCGAATCGTTCGTGAACGGATTTAGTCATTCATCAATAATCAATTTATTCTCGAACGATTCAATCCGAGGTATTTTTCGGTTCATAATTTCGTTAATGAGAATCACTTAAAATATTCATTTTCAAGAAATTCGTTAGCGAATGATTCGATTCAAGAATTATCGAAACGTTTGTTAATGATTATGTTCATGATTCATAATTAATCAATTCGTTCCCAAAAGATTTGATTCGGAATATATTTTTCGTTCGCGAACGATTCGAAAATTCTTGAGCAAATCGTTTGCGAACGAATTCAAAGTAAGTAAATGAGGAATACTTGAAATATTCATTTTAAAAGAAATTCGCACACAAATGATTTCATCCGGAATTATCGAATCGGTCGTGAATGATTCAGATTTTTCAAAATTAATCATTAATCAAAATCGTTTTCAAACGATTCAATGCAAACAATATTCGTTGATCACGAACGATGAGAATTTTTTAACCGTTCCTTCACGAACGAATTTTAAATTCGTGCCTGACGGTCTGACGATCACTTTCAGATGAACATTCATTCATTTTAAAGGATGAGAAATTCGTTCGCGAATGATTTTGTCCAAAATTATCCAACAAACGAACCAACAGAATACATATTTTTTCATTTCATAATTTTTACGAACAATTTTTGATTTTTCGATATTTTATTAAAAATCAATTCGTTCTTAAACGATTCTTGATGATTCATCATTGATCGTTTCATTGCCAAACGATTCATTTTAAGCAATAGTTTTCATTTGTGAATGTATGTAGCTTAAATTTTTTAACGGATCGTTTGGAATGAATTCCAAGTTCGTAAACTTGAATCGTTGAATCACGTGAAATAATCATTTTCAAAAAATTCGTTCGCGAATGATTCCATCTAACATTGTCGAGCCGTTCTTAAATAATTTCATAATGATTCGTCATTTTAATCAGTTTGTTCTGAAATCTTTCAATTTTAGAAATACTTTTCGTTCGCGAACGATACACAAATTCATGAATGAATCATTCACGAACGAATCCAAAGTTCTTGAATGAAAATTGCCAGAGCACTTATTTCAGAGAAATTCACCGGAGAACGATTTTATTCGTTGTTGAAATTTTCATTCAATCGCAATTCAATCTGGGATATATTTTTCGTTCGCGAACGAATTTTATGATTTTTATGATTTTTTGGTCGTGTATTTTTTTTTATACATTCGAATAATTTCAAAAGAACTGCAACAAGTTTTATGATATTTCAAATTTCAATAACTTCTGTGATCTGTGATATTCGAAATTTTTGCCATGAAAATTTCATAAAGTTTTTCCATGGTCAAAAATTTAGACTAGGTATTCTTAAGAAAATTTCCAAGTTATCATTACAAATTTTAATAAATATTTCACAAAGTTTTAACTTCTCAACCCGTCATGTCAACCCCCCTCTCATTTTTACTCTAATACTATAAATTTAATCATTTTTAAAATATTTAATTTTTTAATTTTTTTTTCAAAACATTGTAAGTTGATCATTTATTTATATTGAATTTTTAAACGATTTTTTGTAGGTAATAACGACAAAATACACTGCAAAATCAAGAATCCTCTTCCTTATTAGATAAAATTCTACAACTTTCAATCAACGAAAAAAAAACAATGCTCATTCCATAGTTTAAAATATCTTACTGACTCAACACTTTCAAGTAAAAAATATAGTTACATATTTTCAAAAAAATTTGAGTACCTATTTTAGAAGAACATCTCCAAGATTTTGTTACCTCAAACACCAAAGCCTATAAAATTATGCATCGACCTTATCTCGTTTCACGAATACGAAAAAAAAACTAGCTCAACAATTCCTTGTCACGTACCATACGCCTTCCTTATCTAAACAATTTTAGGAAACAATTTCACAGCGAAACGATAAACACACGATGCATACTCAGCTCGCATATTTCAATTTCACCCAATCGAGCCCATTACGAAAAAATTCAAAAAGTAAACAATACACGAGTGAAATTTTACCTCAACGGAACCGGTGCTTTTGAAAAAAAATTCGCGAAATTTTAAACATGCCACCACGCCAGTAAACCTGTAAAGTAATATGTAATTTTGCAACTCGAATAAGTATACAGATGTCTTTGAGTAGGTACAATTGACAAACTTTCCCATACGTGATTGGTGAGCCGTATCTCGACAACTTGGCGAAAAGCAAAACCCTATTATCTAGCAATCGTATTCGTAATTTTCGTCCATTAACCTTTATTTTCGGGTTCATTACGCCTCCTCATCGTTTCTGCCGAGCACCACGATCAATTCAACACGTCTCATCTTCCTATTAATATCGTATTAAATAAATACAAGTACCTCTGTATACCTCTGTGTAGAAAAAATCAACGCGAATAAACACCATTGTAATATAGGTCAACGTATATTAACTCTTTCCAACCTCCTGGGCCCCGCTGCCTGCAGCAATAGCAGTAGCACACATCATTACTCGTACAGCAGCACATCCTAAATAATAATATCTTATACGAGCAATATTTGAATTTCCGTCCAAGTTGGAACCTTCGAAAGGGCATCATCCCATATGCGAGAGGCTTTCCTGTATGAGTTTTCAAATCTTTCCAACATTGTCAACGAAATGTGACGTCACTTCCTCTCACTATTGTTTCTCATAGGCCGCGATGATGGGTCCCGGGTCGCGTAATACTTCATGTAGGTATCTAATTATCGAGTAGTGTATGTTTCGTGCTCGCACCTGTTCTGTTCGGCGTGCTGGTTCGCTATTCGCGTACAAATGATTTCGCATCGCGTGTAATTATTTCGAACCCTTTTTATTCGGTTGTTTGTGGTGGTGGTAGCTAGAAAATTTTAAAATAAAGCAACCTGTTGAGAGTAAGAGTGCCTGTATCTGAATCACTTTTTCAATGGGATTATGAGTATCGTATCGTGCAGCTTTTGTACATTTTTTTTGATATTTTTCGCAATTTGATTGCACCTGTCCCACATAAAATTGGAATTTTTTTCGTGATGCTACGTATACTGATTTTAGATCCACGAGTACCTATTTAATGATCATGCATGGTCGTTTTACTCTTATGCCATTGCTAAATGTGTAGATTCGTGTAAACGATAATGAGTGTAAACTATACACGTCACTTGGTATAAACAATCTGGCCAAATTCACGTGAAGTAATTACGAATTTACGAGGAGCGAGGTGATGTGTGTTTTTTAAACAAATCAAGCGCGTAAAAAAATGCAATCAATTTAATCGGTTTCTTTTTACCTTTTTTTCTTTCAACGCGAAACATCATCATTTTGAAGAACCCATCTAATCATTCTGATAAATGAAGTGTTTCAGAAACAGGCACTGAGGCATGGGCACCTATATCATAGATTTATGTAAAGTCATATTTTCATTTTTTCGGCCGGATTGGAATCAGGCGTAACTAGCTATTGTGTGTGGTAATGAAATTGGCGAAAATAAAATAATAAAACCGTTGAAAATTGCATCAATATTGCTGATTTTGTGAATATGAGATTCTTTAGGATCAAGCTGCAGATCGTAGAATAAGTTATTATGCCTTGAATTTTCAAAAATATCGTCAGTTTGGTAATCCCCTGCCGAAGACAACTTCAACGAGAAACGTATCGAGGAATTTTACAAGCATGGGACAAAATTTATGAATGATTTTCTGACAATCAACAAAACGAGGTTCGAGTGGGAGAAAACGAAGGGGAAAATTTTTTTTCTCAATATTCTGATCAGAAATGAAATTTCTAAAAAAAAAAAAAAAAAGGATTTAGCTGATAAGTAATAATATTTTGCTACTTCCCCCTTGATCTGTTTGACCTATAGCTCTGTATTTAAGGATTTTGAAATTATTTTCCGGTTTTTAATTATGTTTCTGAGAAACTCTTTTTTCTTCCCAATTTTTTTTTCAATAAAGTTTAAAATATGGATTTAAAAAAAAATCTAATTCAGTAAAATCCTATGAAATTCCTGCCCTCTTCGATTAGTAAAATTAATTTCCAATAAAAATCAGAAAAATCAAAAATGTTCGTTGATTTTTCAATAAAATCAATAGGGGTTTACTCAGAAAAAATTAATAAAAAATAATTCATTTCCAGTGATAATTTATTTCACTGATTCAAGAACGCGGATTTTCAGCATTTTTTCAAATTTTATTTGGACTTTCTCATATTCTTCAGTAAACTCAAATTTTTAATTGATTTCATTATAAAAAAATGTAATTCAAAACAAAATTATACAAGAAATGGTAAAAATAAGAATAAATTCAAAAAAATTGAAAAATTCCCAGACTCGAATTAAATTCATTTTATTCACTTTTTCAAACTTGAAGCAACTAATTAGTCGAAAAGATAACGATAAAAATGCAATAAAGATCTAACCCCCTCCCCTACCCCTCCTTGTTTTCAATACATCATGTCAATGAATTGTTTTTTAGAATCAAAATTTGAATTAAAATGCAGAAAAAATGAAGATTTTTCGATCAAATGATCCAATTCAGGCCAAAAACTCATTCACTAGTGATTTTGATGTTCTATGCCTAATTTTCATTTATTTTGATTTTTTGGATACCTATTGAAAAATTTAAACCTTCGACTCTCTCCTCTCTCATTTCGAATCAGTGAAAAGTCACCAAAAAACGTCATAATTAGAGCACCATAAAAATCAGCAAAATTCTTTGATTTTCAGCGGATTTTTGCTGATTTTTCAAAGAATTTTGCTGTTTTTTCAGAAAACTTTTCAGTGAATTTTCACTGATTTTCCATCAATTTTTCTTAGATACAATTTTCTTTCAGTGAAATTTTTGTGTGACAACAATTCGGACTGTTTTCCAGTAATTTTCGTTGATTTTCACTGATTTATAAATGAGAGAGTAGGTACTTGTAATACCATTTCCTCCACTTTTCTTTAATCAGACTCATAGTTTTTTTTTTTGGTCTACATTCTGATAATCAAAACATAGATATTTTATTAAAATCAAAATACCAAAAATTTTCAATAATTTTGAAAAAAAAAATTCATTAAATAAAATTGAAAATTTTCAATTTTACATTTTACCAAGACCAATTCCCTAAAAAATGCTAAAAATTTCGGGAAAATATCGATATTTAGTATTCCTTTAGTCTTTTTATGAACTATCAATTTCAAATTTTCCAAAACACAACATTTTTTCTCGTTAATATCCATATCACGACTCAACATCCCATTCAATTTCCCAGACCCCAGATCAATGCACTGTGACAAATATTTCATGTATCTAAATTTGCAATCAACATCCTCCCATCACCTCCAAATCTCTCCCTTCGCATTTGATCTCGTACACAAAAAATTTCACACGTCCATTGGCACTGCAACATCCATCATCACGTTCTCTATTCTTCATCTCTTGCAAATACCTAGACAGATCATCTAAATAATGCCCGTTGACATCGACAATCGACATCTCGTCCATCTGCAATTAAGTCACTTTCAAAGAAATCTCACTCGATTGACTCTTACCTCTGAATACCTTACTTTGTGGATTCACAACTGCAACAAAAACAACACTTAATAGGGCAAAATGATCCTAGGATCCAGTTCATCGGACTGCATTCATTGGCATACTTCGACTTCGAGTCGACATCAAATACGAAGAAAGAAAAAAAAAGGCGAAAAAAACAATCGTCAGATGGCATTATAACTTATCTAAATACCTGACCAGTTTACATTGTCGCTTTGTAAAACTAGACGAGTATTATTTTCTATTTGATGTAGTACGATTTCGCGTCTTCTGTATACTTTTCCATACATATTTTTTCTTGTACATGGTGTTCGTATTTGCAAACACCTGAGCGAGTATTTTTCCTATTAAATTTCTCCGTTTCACTTTTCTCTTCGTGTGTCTGGGTTAAGTTGGAATGAAAATCACAAAGTCTATCTTTTTTAAAACCCTTAATGATATAATCGGCTAATGTCGTCTATTCGAAGTGTATTTTTCATTACATAATCGTATTGGCGTAACTTAGCTAGGTTTCATCGCATTTGCACACACATGGATATTTTTTTATTGATCATCGCAATCTGGCGACACAATAAATGAGTCAACTTATTAACTGAATATTTTCGTGTTTTTCGTGAATTGGGCGGGCATCGCGTGTGGGATGTTGGCCAACGTAGTAATCAAATGAAGAAAAAATTTCACTATTTGAGAAGATCAAACTCGAGAGCTCGAGTTACGAAAATTCTAATCAAGTGAACTAGGAAGGGAGTCACTTTATGACATCTCAATTACTCGGCTAAGAAAAAACTCCGCAGTATCTTCTTCAGACTCTATAACGACGTTTAAATTACTCGTTACGATATTTTTAGTTTCATACTCGTGCGATACTTTCTCGACCCGAGAGCTAAGTAATTTATTCTCCATTGGCGTGAAAATTTCCGCAATTTTACGTAAAAAATATTGTTCAGTGCTCGTCCAGGACGATACTGATGCTTGACGATGTTTTTGGAATATTCATAACGCTTAGGTACGTTAACTGGCGACGAGTCGGCCTATGATTAAAAATTCTTCGGACGTTTGTTTCCAAATCTTCTTTTGTAAGAGAGAATTACTGCTTAACGCCCCGGTTCCCTATTAATATTCAAATTAAGCTCGTATAAAGAGTATGGCATAGCGACATAGACGCTCTCAGAGGTTAACAGGTGATGAAGAAGCTCGTATAACAATGGTCATCGAGGTAGTAGGTGTTGAACTAGGCATATGCATAAAGATGATGCCGCATCAAAGTACATACAGGTCCATCGTTGAGTATTTGGGTAGCTGGGTCGGTGAGGAAACTCGGATAGACAAACAGATGTAGATTTATGTGCGAAAATAGGCTATTCTAGATTTTCGTAGTTAAAATATGTAGCCGAGAAATTACCAATTTTTCATCAAATTACTTTAAAAAAGCGATGTAGCGAGATGAAATTATACAAAGGGAGAGATTGTTTTCTGGATTTCTCAATTCGAGAGTAATTTTTCCAAATTCTGCACACATCTATGTACCTTATTTTATAATTATCTCTTGAAAAAATGTTGATTAATTATTAATCTTTCAAATGACCCTAATTCAAATCTTCCTGGTCAAATATCTACCCATAGCCGAAAAATTACCAAATTTTCATAAATTATCTCAAATTTTATTAACGAGATAAAATCACAAGGAAAGATACTCATTTCGAAATTCAATTTCAGAGATAATTCTCCCCCTCTTCTCTCCTTATTCTAAATACCGTAATTTCTTCACACAATTGCTTGGTAAATATCTTGAAAAAAATTCATTAATTTTTCAAATGATCTAGTTTCAAATTTAATTTTTTAAATTCGAATCGTTTCAATCAAGATTTTTAATTCAGCTCCAACCCCTCAAGGTGCTTCATGAAGTATTACAAGAAAACAGAGAATCACAATGTCAAAAAAATTGGCATCTGACAAAAATAGCCAACTAGAGCGGGACGTCTACTAAAAATGGGAAAATTTATTTCACCAAATTTTTTCGAACAGCATCCAGTAACACGATACATTATGCATTCAATATTGATCAAATTACGAATTTTAAACATTGCGAAAAAGAAGAAATACAGTATTTAATTCATCGAAGCGTTACGAAAATTTGGTTAAAAATTTCTCGAAATCTCTTGCGCAGCTAATGCGGTTTCCGCAATAAATAAACATTTTTCAGATGCGGTTTGTGATGAAATCGTGCCAAAATTATCCAACGCCCGTGAAATGAATTTAACATAGACCAAAATATTATCATTTTATCTCAAAGTGAAGGTCGTTCAAGTACCTTTTGAGGAGTCGCAACTGTAGACTGTAGAATCTAAATAAAATTTTTTTAAATAAATTGACGGTACGTTTCTGTATAAATATTATTCTGAAGAGAAAAAATAGTTGTCAGAATAAACTTGAATAACGAAACCAATATTTATACAGAATATAATTTTACATTCTCTTTTTACGTTTTGGTTATCTCAGCCTCAACTTCGTCAAATCATTAATAAAATTTCTAGAATAGTTGATAAAAAACGATCGAGTATTAATCCAAATTTCGTAAAAATCTTAAAAATGGTTTAAAACAGAAAAAAAACCAGTTGAAATTGAAAGTGATCAAAATGTTGTCCAAAATTATTAGAATGATGTAAGTAAGAAAATTTACGAAAATATTTTATCAGATTTTTCAGAATAATTAATATCAAAACATTGAAAAACTGTATTAAAATAATGAAAATGTAGTAAAAATTGTTTGAAAAATATAAAAACTGATGTTCAGAAACTCAATCAGACTGTCTGAAAATTGAAATTGGATCAAAACTCAAAAATTGTTGTTTCAAAAATTCTTTGGAAAAATTAAAACAAAACTTTCAAATTTGTCATTAAAGTCATTAACAATTCGATAAAGACTTTTTTCTTATTTATAAACTATAGTGAAAATTATCGAAAATTACTGGAAAACAATCAGAATTGCAACGCAGTAATGATTGACAAAAAATCTAAATAAAAGCTAAGAATGAAAAAAAAAACTCGAAAATCAGTAGAAATTCATCGAAAAGTCAGTGAAATATGTATGGATATAAAATTTGCTGAAAATCAAAGAATTTTACTGATTTTTCATGCGCTGCAATTCTGACTTTTAATCAGTGACGTCAGTGACTTTTAACTGATTTGTAACGAAAAATTTGAAAAAATTGGATGTATGTCAAACTCATATCAAAAATATCAAAATCTATGTTAAAAACATCAATCATTACATCAAAATTCAAATCACAAACATCAGAAATCAATTCAAAAATTTAAAAATCTGATCAAAAGCCCAAAAAATCTAACCAAAAACATTGAAAAATACATCAAAAACATCAGAAATCAACTCAAACACATTAAAAATCTAATCAAAAACGCAAAAAATCTAACCAAAATTATTAAAAAATACATCAAAAACATCAAAAAATCAAATCAAACGCATCAGAAATCAACTCAAAAACATTCAAAATTCAAACAAAACACAAAAAATTGAATCAAAAATCATTAAAACGAAAATTGTCAAAAATCATATACCAAAAACATCAAAAATTATATCAAGAACATTTTAAAAATGCATCACAAACAGTACAAATCAGATCAAAAACATCAAAAATTGAATCAAAAACATCAAAAATCCAATCAAAAACATCAGAAATTAACTCAAAAATATTAAAAACCTCTAATCAAAAAACAGCAAAAAATAAGATCTAAAACATCAATAATCAAATCAAAAACATCAAAAATTAAATCAAAAACATCAAAAAATCAAATCAAACGCATCAGAAATCGACTCAAAAACATTCAAAATTCAATAAAAACGCCAAAAATTGAATCAAAAATCATTAATACGAAAAGTGTCAAAAATCATATACCAAAAACATCAAAAATTATATCAAGAACATTAAAAAAATGCATCAAAAACAGCACAAATCAGATCAAAAACCTCAAAAATTGAATCAAAAACATCAGAAATTAACTCAAAAATATTAAAAACCTAAACAAAAACAGCAAAAACAAGATCAAAAACATCAATAAATAAATCAAAAACATCAAAAAATCAAATCAAAAACGCAAAAAAACATAATAATTAAAAAATATCAAGAACAACGCAAAAAAGGAAAATTATAACAATTTTTTCAAAAATTTTCTCAAGCATTTCCAAAAGTAAACAAAATGTTATTAAAATTTAAAACGATTTCAAAAATGATCGCTGAAAATTGTAAAAACCGTCAATAAAATGAAATCGATAAGAGCCTATTTTAAAATAATAAATGAATAAAATCAAAGACGAGACGACGATATACAAATTGTTTGAAAACAGAAGACAACCTTTAGTATGTCAATTTTCTCCCTCCCTCCCCCCCCCCCACTCATCACATGAATCGTAATCTTTCTTTTAAAAAATACGACTCGAACGTCTTCGAAACCAATCAATAAGAATATAAAAATCCCACGAAGTATAAAAAAAAAGACAAAGAGACGACCACGTAATTATAAAACACTCGAAGCTTTATAAATCATTAAAAATTGATTTTACCTCGAACATTTCCTCAATGGTCGATATCATTCGATACGACTGGTAATTTTAATAACAATAAATTCCGAGGACACGTTGATTCGCTGGCTACTCCTATTTTGGCACAATTCTCTTCGACACCTTTCTCTTTTCGTCTCAAATCCCTTATCAGATCGATTCGATCGACAGAAACGTACACCATTGGTGGGTATAATTTTTCCTGAGCCCTCGACCAAGTCCAATGTTAAGAAAACCTGTCTGATAGGACGATATAAGTGTACGTACGTCATCTCAAGAAGAATAAACGACAACGACAAGATCACCTAAAACAAGGTCATTACGGGACTCGACATCGGCACGGTGTATATGTCACTCGAACGTATGTTATTTTCCATACCCTTACCCTTGGGCCAGGTAACGTGACACCTACGAGTACGCTGTGCACCTCGTGTACCCATACACTTGTCCTATTCGAGTGCAATTTTCAATGAACACCGATGTCTCTGGCTCGTTTGGTAAATTCGTTTAAAAACGATAAATTTTCAAGAATGAAACGTCGTGTCACAAGTTGGAAAATTATCGCGGCGTGGTCTCAATTACTCCGATGGGCTTGTTTTTTTTTTCTCCGTGATAAACGACGTCTCGGTCAAATGATACTCGGAACAATGTAAAAATATTCGGTATGGGGGTTTCCTTCGAGCATTTAGGGCCGTAGGCTTGGGTGTGTTTCCAAGCCATTGTACCGATCCGACCTTCCGTCCGGTTGCCGCACTCCGGTACTTTGTGGTATAATTTTATGATCCATTTTCGCCTCATTTATCAAAGAGAAGGAAGAGGATTGAAAAAAGAACCTCGAAACGGAAAGTTTTTCGGTTCGAGACGTAGTAGAATTTTACGAGCCTGGTTCAGCGTAAGGAATAGCGAAAACGTAGCTGCCTCGTTAAATTTTTTCATAAATTCCCACGTCCGACGTGCCGGCGAGTTAATTTACTTGCCGACACCCCTGGCTCTTCGGCATCGCTACAATTGACGAACAAATTCGATGCCAGGCTAATTTAAACTCTTACATAGGCAAGTACACAGCGTACTCGAATACCTGCACATTCGAGTATATGTACACCGTACTTGCAAACAGATAACCCATAGGACCTCCCCACTCCTGTACTTTTTTTTAATCATACTCGAACGCGTAATTAACTTTTCGAAACATATGTTCTGGCGTATTTTATATTTACAAACGAACCCAGTGCGCTGCAGGCGATATACATACGATTTTAGGTTCTTTTTCCTTCTTCTTTCGCACGTATGTGTATATCGACTCCGCAACGTCGTCGTCGTCGGCCAGCCGTAATATTTGAAAATATTTTCAGTCTCGGTCGCGTACAATGTGAAAATATTGTGAAATAATGTGTCGCATACGCGAATAGTTCGATGAAATGTTCAACGCCGAAGTTATCGTTGATCGTACGAAAGTTGCAATCGAATTTGTTTAATAAAAGGATGGATACGACGGAAACCGAAAGCGTCGATTCATTGTGCTCGAACGCGACCCCCGAAAGACGCAGCAGTAAGCGAACGCTTACGAGGAAATTTCAAAGACTTTTACCCAGCAAGGTAATTGCTCGTACCGATGGTGGCTCTTTTTTTTTTTACTATTTTACCCCTTTTTTTGAACGAAATTGAGGGTGAGAGGGTGAGAATACGTAAGAGACTTTTGAATTTATTCGAACGAGTTTTATATTTCAATTTTTTTTTATTTTTGAAATGGAATTTCCATGTTAACGTGATTACGTGTTTTTTTTTGTACAGGGGCAGGATGGCTTTGAAGAGCTACGAAGGTATATCAAGCAAGGAGGTGATTTTTGCAAAGAATTAAGCGTCATTTTACAAGAAAGGTAAGAATAATATTTTTAGAATAATGTAATTTGTCGAAAAATTGATGATTTTCCATTGCTGAAATTATTTCGAGTAGAAGTGGTTGAATGAAGGAGGAAAAAAAGAGAATATTTTCAACTGAAATCCAATTTTTGACTCGGAAGTACGATTTTTTCAATTTTTTTGACTCAAAAACGAAAATTTCACAAAATTGAATCAAATTTTTTCCATAAAAAAATGAAATTTTGTCACTTTTAGGGTGGGGGGGGGATGAACTGCTTCTGTCCTTTTTCGTTTGGTTTGATCTTGTCCTCCCTAATTTCGAAGACATTTCCATTCTTTATGTAAGTAAAAAAAAAAATCAATCGAAAACCAATAAACTGCAATCATTTCTTTTTCAACTTCAAATCTTGAAAAAATTGCAATAAATGGACTGTCATCCAATCAGGAATGGTAACCTTCGAATAGCACTTAGTGCTAGTGACGACTCTTTAAAATCGGCTGGCACCATTCTGTAAAAAGCTTGGTGAACCCAGAAAAATTTTGCACTTGTTTTTAAAATGAAGACACTAATTATAAATTAGCATCGTGTTGTTTCGCAAAACAGGATCTCTCAAGCAGCAAAATTCATAATGATACTAAAATTATGAGAATTTGTTTTGAAATTTTTTTATATTGCATGCTTAATTATTACTTAAATTTCTTCATTTTTCAATTATTACCGACTTTTTGAAGGTAAAATCGGGAACTGATCAAGAAATCAGTGATTTTCAACAGAAAGATCATTCTAAATTTATTAATTTTCAAAATAACAGGATTAAAATTTGAAAAATACTATTTAAAGAGCAAAAAATGCACTTTTTACGTTTTTGTAATTAAAAATCTCTTTTTTGAATAGTACTCTGAAAAAATCTAGGCTGTCATTGTTACATCCAACTCAAAAATTGGAAAGGCTCATATTATGCAAATGAATTTTCATGAAATTTCCTGATTTGGCCAAGTTGGTTTAATTCAATATACCGGGTGTCCGAAAAACTCTAGTCTCATTGAAATTTTTGTGTTGAAAATTGTGGATTGGCAGCTCTGACTTGTAATAAATCAGTTGAATAGTAGAAAATTATAATTTCAAATTCAATAGTAAAAATAGACATAGATATTTCATATTTCGTACCATCCTACGTTTAAAGTAAAATTTACTTCGTTCGATTTATTTTTTACCATTATTTATCTTCATGTTTCGTATTTTACGTACTGCCAATCTACGGTTTTAAATGCAAAAATACGGGGGGGGGGATTTTTCGAGCACTCGGTACACTGATGATTACAAATAGGTAAGTATGGACTTGAGATAAACAAGAAATGACTACTTTTTCCATTCAAGTCTTAATGTTATCAATTTTTGATTGAAAGTATCACTTGAAATTACTATTCTGAGGACGTTGAAAAAATTAGTCATTTTTTCCTCTCGAAGAATGAATCATTCAATTTTATGATTTTGTTGAGCTATGTACGCCAATTTTTACAAAATTCGAGTCATTTTCTCTTTTTTTTTTCATTTCAAGTCTCCTTCTCGCGAGGGAGGGAATCCTCTCCCTAGACATAAAAAAACTTCGAATTTTAATTTTCTAAAAATAGAACAGAAAGGTCAAAAGATCAAAAGAACGAGTTTTAGAATTGATTCAAAAATTCCCTTAACCTCGATGAAAATGAAATTCGATTTTATTTCAGAATAAAAAAAAATATATATTACAATTCGACTCCAAAAAAAAAAAATTGAAAAAACAACATAACACGAAAAAAAAAACGAGATAGGTATGTGAACCAGTGAGCCTGGATAATGGATATAGAAACCACCATCAGGTGTCAAAAAATTAAGTTTCCTCTTTCAATTTACTCCTTCTGAAAGGTTCGAAAGCAGTGTTGACTTGAAAATAATTTTTTTGACGCTGAGTGTTTTCTATATCCAGGTTCACATATTGAAATTTTATTTTTTCGACTGTTAAAAATTGATAATTTTTTTCTTAAACAGTAAAAATCATCATTTTTTTAAATTTTTTCCATCTTTTCACTGCCCTTTCCCTACCCTTCTTCCCCTTCCCAGCTGAATTTTCTTGAGGATAGAGAAAGCAAAACATGTTATTGACTGAGAGCAACATGAAAAAATTGCTAAATAACATGATCTTGAAAACATTTTCCACTTCTTTCATTCAAATATTGAATGAAAATTTTTTCGATAATTTAGATCAACTACTCACTCAAATTTATTTTCCATTCCAACGATGAAAATTCAGTTCGTGACTCACCTGAAACAAAAAACAAAATAAAATGTTTATTAATGATAATCATTAAAACTGAAATTTTTCTTTGAACTTGAAAAATCTTAATCGTGTTGAAAAAGCAAAATTTGATTTTATATCTTGAACGTTTCTCATGTGCTTATGAAAAATGAGTCTAGGTATCCCTTCACCTTTTGGCTACATCTTTGACCGCGAATAATTTTCTGAGATTTTCTCGGGTACCTACTCTCGAAGTTCAATTTTCACAAATCAACGAACTAATTACGTAAAATTACAAACATGTTTTTCAAAGTCCCTACATGCAAAAAATTCCAACAAAATCTGCAATCATTTTTTCCCAGAATTGTAAAATTCCCTTCTCGCACATTATTTTTTCTTCAAATAGATAGGTACGTAAATATTCATTTTTTTTTAAAGAAAAAAAATCTTTAATTTAAAACTTCAATCCGAAATTTTAAAAATTCAACCTTACGAAAATAAACTCAAGACATGGAAAATGAACAAAAAATCACGTTCTAATCCTTATGTACTTAATGAAAATGAAAATCATCTCACAAATAGTAAAATTATATCTCACTCTTACTCTATTACTACAGTACATTTCACCATTCCATTCATAATCTTATTTTTTTCCCTCTCCCACCGTCAAAGTTCAAATTCATCACACGAATTGGCATTTTTACGATTCGCATCGTCCATATTTCTATCGGGAAACGTCGTAAAGGGAGAGAAAAAAGGCACAGACCGATCGTATCGTTTAATACATTTAGCTCTTATTTCTTTTAATTACCCATAAAAAGGAATTTACCGCACAATTATAATCGACTTTCTATACACACATTGTGTTGATTATCGGACCGGTACATTGATTTCTTGTACTCGTTTATTTATTCGTCATTTAATTACGTCACACTGATGACTATCAAATTTACGAATCGGAATATTTCGAATACCGCGTATTTTGGTCTACGTGATTCAGATCACAAGGGTAAACATAAGACGAAAAAACCGATCAAAGGGGACCGTGAGAAGAGAAGGGATGCAAGGGCTTCGAATGAAAAATTGCCTAAAATTTTATTTTTACAGACGAACAGTTCGATAAACCAGACGAACACATGTCCGTATCCATTTAGCTTATCTAATGGGAAATAATTAGAAAATATACCTCCTCTTCTGTTTCTCTTTTCTATTTTGCTAACCGAAGTAGGATCTTATGAAACCACACTTAGGATAACAAACCGCTGATCGCGACTGCACGAGCCAATTATTCGCATCGATGCCATAAAATCCGCAATATTGAACGTGCTAAAGTTATTTATTTCGATTTACAGATCCGAAGCCGAAATCCAATATGCCAAGACTCTATCGAAACTCTCAAATAAATTATTAAAGGTGTCAAAGGAGGCAGTTGGAACGGTCAGTCAAGCTTGGCATAAGGCTGGAATTGAATTAGAAACGACCAGTGAAATTCACAAGTAAATAATCTTTAATGGGTATTTTTATAAATAAGTATTAGGTAGATTTACGAATTTATTATGAGGAAAAATAGGTTTTTTTTTTCAAATATCGAGATTGAATATTACATATATCATTATCAATAGTCTCATAACTACGAGGGTAGAAATTCCTCCTTTTGGAACAGTTATTCCCCCCCCCCTCATTCAGCGAAAATTGGACAAAATCTTCGTGTTAATTCTGGTCTTGGAATGGAAAATCCCAAAATATGAAAATGCTACCTTCGAGAATCCTTCCATTTGATCAGATTATTTAAATTCTTTAATTCCAACCATCTCTCTTCAGTGCACCAAGTTTGTGGCAATCTCATTTCAAAAGGCAGTATTTTTGGAAATCCGCACAAGATTCGTCATTTTTTCATAAATAATTATTCTAAACAAATGTGGTTTTTTTTACAATTTTATGACACTTAAATGTTCTTGAAATGAATTTTCACAGATTTTGATCCAAGTTGGGCGATATTTCAATACCTAGTTTTTTTTTCATTAGAAAATATTTTTGAAATAAATAAGGCTGGAAAATTCATCAAATTTTTAACCACGGATAGCGTGAATTTTGGCCAGCAATACAGTGCCTACAATGAGGTGACATTTTTAAGATTCATCATGTTTTCGGAAAACTGGTTAAAAATAGAAAAACTAATCAGAAAAATCCTAATTCGGTTCTTTGAATGCAAAAAATTAATTAATTAGGGAAGATAAAAAAAAACAACACAGATCATGAATTTTTGTTAAAAATTGATGAAATAGCGTACTCTGAATATGAGATTTTTTGAAAAATTTTCGAATGTGTTCTCTCCTTCTTGCTCAGAGAAAAACAAAACTAGTAGTTGGAAAACCTCAAAATTTTCTCATTCAAAAAAATGAGGGTTTCAACTTTTGAGCCGGAAAAACTGGTCACCCTTTAGAAGATGCGATTCGAGTTTCTACATTCTGAATCAAATTAACTTCAATTTGGGTACATTTTACCCTTTACAAACTGATCGAAAAAGTTTAGAACTCGAATTTAAAGTTTTTTGGTTTTTACCAAATTCAAATTGTTCATTTAAAAACATCAAAATTGTGAATCAATTTTTTTGTGTTTAACACAATTTTTGATAAAATTATCCAAAAATGTTCACGACAGTACTGCCAACATATGAAATTCACGTTGTTTATTCGGTGGTTTAAAAAATGGACCAAAATAATTTGTTATTAAAATAAAAAATGTCAACTATTTTTAAAAATTTTTTTTAGCAGTATTTCAATCTGAATTTTTTTGAAAAAACGCCTTTTTGATATACTCTCTTAATTTGAATCAGTCAAAAATGCCTAAATTGACTGATGAAATAGAGAAAATCGAGTCACTGATAATCAGTCAAATTCCACTGATTCCCCAGTTAATCCAGCGTAGGTAATTTTACTGCCAATCAGTGAAAAAGTACTGATTCAAACAGTGAATTTTGATCGCAGAATCAATAAAAATTTTTATTGATTCAAATCAGTAAATTTTCATTACTAAATCAGTGAAATTTTATTTTTACTGATTCAGCAATGAAAATTCACCGATGTAATTAGTAAATTTCTTCACTGATTTCTACAGTGACTCAATTTTGCCGATTTTAATCAGTCAATTTTGACAGATGGATTTCCATAGATACCCCCCCCCCACACAAATGCCTTCGGGAGTTCGGACAGGCCCCTGACCTTGAATAGGTCAAAAGTGACCCAAAATGTTACATTTAACATAAAATTATCTGAAAAAAATTTTTGACACCCCCCTTTCGGAATTGCGGCTATTTCGGGAGGAAACCATGGCTAGAATTTTTTTATCAATTCCACAAATTCCAAAATTGCGAGCAACATGTTCAAAAAAATTGGAACCAAAAACACATATTTTTCACCTTCAAAGTAAAATTTTGAGCCGAAACAAAAAATAGATCTCCTATTTCCGCTTCCCAAATCGACTAGAAGTGGTTTTGAGACGTTTCGGAACCTTCAGAAATTTTTTTTATCAAAATATTTTTCTATGATCAAGACATGATGTGGAATAAGGAAATGAGGTTAAGAAAAATCGCTTTTTTGGGAAATCAAGTTTCAAGTTTGATTTTCCTATTTATTTGTATGAAAAAGTGTTCTTTTTTTTAAAAGGTTTTTTTATACTGGGCGTGTATACTTGCCAAGATTTTAACGCCCAAAATTGTGTTTTCAAGGGTGATTCAAGCCTCCTGAGGGGCTGAAAACCTTTCTCAATCGTTTTTCAACAAACCAAAGTAATCAAAACCATCATTAACTCAAAAACGAGTTTTCTGGCCCTAACCTCATTTTCTTATTCCTCGAAGAATTCAAGTGAATAAAATAATTGAATCAGAGAAAAAGAAATTATAGTAGATTTGAGATAAATGTAAATTTTTTTATGAAACGAGGAGGGTTTCAATATTAATTTGACTCATTTTTTACTCCACCTGAGATGTCATTTACCCCCCTTCCAAAACAATGTCACCATATCACGTACAATTCAAATACTTTCATAACATTAGGTACATATGCTTCCTCTGCATGCACCTTTGTTTACATTGTAATACGAAGTACCGAGTTATATTAGACTTGGTTGTTTATCTTAAAAACGTATGCTGCATGTTTGTAATTCTCTCTACGTGTACACGAGCTAATTTACCTATTTGACATTTTAATATAGGTATACTCGTAGTACTTATATGTAGGTAGACTAAACAATCTGCATTATCACATGCCTATACGTCAGTATATTACAAATAGGTACACTTTACTCACGTATTATTAGTCTACCTAGGCTAGGTATACCGGAAACGATTCTTATCGTAGGATATTCGCCAGAACGATCAAAGACCATACCTCATATGGCTTTTAACGGTACACCGAGCTCGTGTCATCGGCAGTGTACCATTATCGATCATATAAATTCGTTCTTGCCATCGATTACGTGTCACACAATGTGATCTGGTTTTTAAAATGTAATATAATTTAAAATTTATATCATCCTACCTAATACTACCTATATATGTCGTATATTCGTATCCAACTATGTGATTCTGATTATGTGTATTCTGGAGAAGCAAAAAGCATACTCATGTAGCTAAATTATACCCCGACGAGACAAGTTTCTTGATTCCAATCATCTTTTTACCTGGATTTTTTTCTCCTCCTTTTTCTATTTTGAATTTTTATTACGTATTCGCGTAGGTATTTAAGAAAAAAATGTAGAGTAGCGTGAATCTATTTTAATTATACCTACTCGTACCTACGCATACCAAGTAGATTGAAAAATGTAATGATTTTATGTATCGTTTTACAGGACTTTTGCTACAGCACTTTGCGAAGAAGTCGTAAAACCATTGAAACAATTATTAGAGTCTCAACATAGGATAAGAAAATCGGTAGAAAATGCAGTGGATAAAACAGGTAATTATTGTCAGGATACTTGGAGTCTGTTTATTTAAAGATATGAACCTTTCAAAGTGTTAAATTTCTCTTTACAAATCGAATTTTCATTACTTAAATTTTTCACTCTGAACTAAAGGTGAATCTGACCTCCAGATGATAAATAGGACCATTAAGTATAAATTTTTATTAGATTAAGATTTTGAAAAATAGCAATCAGATGTAAGTATTTTAGATCATCTTTTCTCCATTTTAAGTTTAGAAACGCTGTGATTGTCTCTGGTGTGAAAAGAAGCTTAAATTTCATGGTCGATATGTAAAAATAAAGCAATTAAAGTTATATTTTCTCAATCCAAAAATTAAAACGAGATACTTAATTCAAGTACCTAGACCTACTACAAAAAAATTAAAAAGCTATTTTCAATATTTTTCTATTTTGACAGGGTAGAGGTAGAGGGGAATCATCAGCCAAGTTATTGGGTAAGAAAATTACCAAAAATGATCGATGATCTCAAATTCTTCAATTTTTTTGCAAAATATAAAAAGTTTGTTGCCAATTTTCCATTTTTTGAATATTTGAAAAAAACTAAGAAAAGGTATGAAAAATCCGAAATTTTGAAAACCTTGATATACGTATCAATTTTTGAGAATACTGATTTTTATTTTCTTTTGAACCCATGATGAGACCCAAGAACGAGAAAACAAGACCTAAAATTTCAAAAAATTTTCATGAAATTTAAAAAAAAATTATGGTACATCGTATTAACAATTGACTCTTCTATCGAAGATTTTTGAAAAAGCTGATTTACGTTTATTCGGTAGGTATTCGCTATTTCTGTAACCTCAATCAGGTTCAGGAAAAAAGGTTTAGGAGGTAAAATTTTGAAAAAATTGGCACGAGTATCAAAATATAAATTTTTTGAGAATGCTAATTACGATTTTCATAGTTATTTCAGTACCTAGTCATTATAGCATCATCGCAGAACTATGCATTTTGATACCTCGTCAAGTTTTTCAGAATTTTTGGAGCTTAACGCTTTCTTTTGAAGCTAAATTTAAATCAGTGTCTTCAAAAAATTAGATTTAGGGATTTTTGTTGCCCCCTATCAACTGATATGATATGAACTTTTTCAAAATTTTCGGGAGTCTGACCGCCTCCCCCTTCCTACATCACTCTTACACTCACTTGTGAGTTTTGAGGTGAAATGAACATTGAAATGATATTCAAGATTCTTAAAAACCAATATTTTGATACTTACTCATATTTCCTCATAATTTTTTCCAAAATTTGAAATTGACAGACCTTCTGTTGCATATTCAATGCTTGTAACGCGGTCGAAAATAGATCAAAATTCAAAAACTTTGAAATTATCTCGTTGAGAAAAATTGAATGAATTTTGATCATGTAGAGCAAAAAAAGGGGTTTTACTTGATGAAAAAAAAATTTAATGAAATGAAAAGTAGGTAGCGAGAAAACAAAACTAGATGATTTTTGAATACGAGAAAAAATCAAATTAAAAAATTTAGCATCAAGTACATACTAATTGAAAACTTTTTCTTCCCCTCAAAAATCCTCCCAAAGTCAGCTCCTATGGAGTAATATCAGTGATGCGATTTTTATCCTATAAAAGTAAAAAAAAAAAAAAAATCAATTTTCAATTTAAATCTTTTATAATATTTTAGAACAATATGTTATAAAAGATTTAAATTGAAAATTTTCTATTGGAAAAGTGAAATGGCTGGAAAATTGTGAAGAGATCAGTTAAAAAACTGGACCTTTTTTAATTTCGGTGTTCCTGAAAAATTTTTATTTTTAGAGAATCATCATAAAATAGGTAATCATTGATCGAATTCCAGAGAGGTTTCCAAAATTTGCAGGAAGGGTTTTTGAAGATTGATCGAAAATAGTTGAAATCATGTGAAGGGACCAAATATGAATTGTATCAATTGGCATTTTCCCAACATTTTTGTATTTTTCCAAAAATGACTAGTTTTTCAATAAATTCATTCACTGGAACCCCTCTCCCTCCCCACAAAAAATGAAAATAGACGATTTATTCAAACTTGATGCCCCCAATAAAATGTTTTGTACGTATTCCTTCACTTCTTCTCTTTTATACATTCAGGAGCTTTATTTCAAAAGCAACTTGGTATTTTTTGGGGCTATCAATGAAAGTAGTAGTAAAATTTTAAATGTTACCAAAATTGCAAATATTGAAATAAATTGGAAAATTAATGAACGAATCATTTTGAAAATTATCAATGAGCTTTGCATTTTTCTACTCAATATCCGAGATTAAAAATTTTCAAATAAGTTTTTCAAATCTGAAGAAAAAAAATGAAACAGAACAGAACTAAACATTTTCGACTAAAAATCGTCATAATGTTCCAACGATTCAAGTTCGCAAAAATTCTCAAAAACCTATACTCATCTATATTTCTCAAACATCCCTCACTAATCAATGCTCTATTCCGCAGGCAAAAACCTCAGCGAATGGCGAGCAGCGGAAAGCAAAAGTAAAAAACAAAGCTTCGTGAGCGCCCGCGAAAACGAAAAACTGCAGGACGTAACCTTAGACGTAAGACTGAGCGGAGGTCTGGCCGGATCCAATAAACTAACAGCTAGTTCGTTACATCTGCATCAAAAGCAAGCCTCCGACAAAGAATCTTCCAAGGTAAGAAATTCAATATAAACCTAGACGGTTTTTTCTTTTGTATTGAAATAGATGCACAATCGCCCATCACCATAAATATATCCCAACAATAAATAAGTTATTGTCAAAATAAAACCTTTTCGCTATTGAGGTATTTTATAGCATTGTAAAATTGTTAATACCACCGCGTACTTTCACTACCCATCGATAGATGTCTTAATAGTTTACCAATTTTACGATACAAACCTTCTCTAAAAAAATTTATCTACGTAGGTTTAGGTATACGCGAAAGTGAAACCATTCGGATAGATAATTTTGTAAAGAAAGGAAAACCTCCACAGTTCATCAGTGGGCACGTAGCACGTTTCTTCGGGCTTGTTAGGTGTCTATATGCATTGCATACCCCATTGAACGATAAAATTAGCCCGATTTATGGCTTAATTCTCCACGTAATCGTACACACAACGTAATTACGCCATAAAAAAATGTATCGGTTCGACAAAATGATAATAATTACCCAGGTAGAAATAATTTTCCACTTTTCGTCGCAATTCAGCGTAAAACTGAGATATTCACGACGATACGAAATCCATCAGCGATCAACTTGACCCTGAATCAAGACCCTTAGGGGTCTATTGCTCTGGATCAACGTAAAGTCGTTAATACCTCATTTTTATTACATAACACGACACACAGGTAGGTCTGGGTATAATTAGTTCATAAAGTTGAACATTTCCATACACAGGTGTCTCTGCATCTTTGGCTCTGAGTTGGCCACATTATTGATATTATTCGCTCTATTAAGCAAATGGACAAAGCTAGAAAATAACGTGAATTAGGGCATAACCATTTACGTAATAAGCCTACTCGGGCTCGATGTATGGGACCAATCAAGTCCATATTCAAAATTTCATATTTCAACGCTCAACACGTATAGGTACATTGTCGAGTCATAAGTACGATTTTTTTTCTGGCTCAACAAATTTTTATTATACTTAATTACGTACGTTTTTCTCAACCTTGAGACACTCGAGCGATTTCAGTCGGATCGTCACACTCGCACCGGTCAAAAATAAATTCTATGTTCGATATCACTCGCTACATGGGTTTTATCTTTTGTAAATACATCGAACGTACCTTCACCAAACACCGACCCGTTGACCTTTTTCACTTTGCACCTGTTTTGATTTATATTTTTTTGCAAATTCCAGTTAGAAAGTAAACGTAAGAAAGCCGAAGAACTGGTGAAAAAATCGGACGTCGAATATTATACGTATTGTATACGAGCAGAACGAGCAAGGTAAGACGAACATAATCTCCCTGAGTGAGAAAATGGAATTTTTCCTTGCATCTATTGGAACGAAAATCACCCAAAAAGTCAGTCTTGATGAAAAACTTCAAAAAATTTTGGAATTGATCCCCCAACTTCAATTCTTATCCCAACTCGAGTAACTTGGCCTTCTACATATGTTCAAAATTCAATTTTCATAACTTAGGATAAGAAGGAGCAAAAATGTAGAATTTTTTTTCAATTTTCTTCGAGGGTTTTGAGGGGGTTAAAAATTTCAAAAATTTGTGGAAAAAATGAGAAGCATAGTTGGGATTTGTTGAAAAAAATTAGTCGTCCTTTTAGGTAAAACATATTTTTCAAATTGCACAAAATTTAAATTTTCCAAGTTTCACAGGGGTTCTCAATGAGTAACAACAATTTTTAATTATTGATATTGCTGATTTTATTTACCTACCAGGGTATAGTAAAAATGTATGTGCGAAAAAAAAAATCATTCAAGTGGTTAGGAAAATTTCTTGGTTCTAAGAGCCCTCGTAGTTGTAACTAGCTTCGATTCCAACTCAAATTTATGATATCAAATTCATTCTAATTCGGAAACTGTTTTTTTTTCAAAGCTGTATAGGTATCCAATTTTATAATTTTTCCAACAGTAAAATCTTTCAAGTCAGATTTCTTCCAAAATTTATTCAATTTTAATTTCTTTAATTTTTTTCATCTCATATTTTTATTGAGTACTTCAAAAATTTCTTTCAATTACAATTTCCTGGAAAATTCCATGTTGAAAGTGATTGGGAAAAAATTGAACCAACGTGTTAATAGTATTCAAAAAAAATTCATATCTGAAAAAATTTTAAAAATATAAAGTTGAAAAAAATGAAGAAATTGAAATGGGAAAATTTTTTAATGCTAAAACTTTTTCCCAATGGACGATTTTTTTTAAATTTGAATTTCAAAAATATTTTTCATAGTTCTGAATTCAACATTTTTCTTTCAAAAATTTCAAAATTTTCCTTCAATTTTTTTACAATTTTGAATAAGAAAAACTTTGAATATTTAGGTACAATAGCCATGATTGGACAAATTTTGAGGGAGCTAAAGTTTGGAAAAATGTTAATATTGTGGACAAATTTTTTAATAAAAATTTAGAATTTGAGAAATTGAAAACATTTTATCCTAGAATAAAGGCTCTGGTGTGATAAGGGGGTCATTTGGCCTCTGGTCCAACTTTGGAAAAATTCTTGCGCCATTCGATTTGCCATGGTAAAAGATGATTTTAGAGCGCATGAGCGAATTTTTACCTCACCCCTGGGGGGCTGGGGGGCCAAAATACGCGATTTTCAAGCCGAAAACTCTTAAAAATTCTATCTCCGCGAGTTTTCAACCGATTTTTTCCAAACTTGGCACAAAGGTAGTGGTACTAGAGGGGAATGCCCTGAAATTTTTTCAGATTTTTTTGACCACTTTAATGACCTTGAATTCGACTTTGAAGATTTCAAATCGCTCTGGGGCAATAGTTAGCTGTCTGAAAAATTTTTTTTATTAAAATTTTTCAGTGTATTTTACATTTCTGAGAATTTTTTCAGATTTTTTCAGGTGGTGGAAAGTGGTCAAAAGCTCAAAAACCGCCGCACCATCATTTTTATTGCTTAAAATCAACGTTTTTCTTCAAGTTTTCATTTTTAACAGTTTCCTGCCAAAAATATTATTATTCTATTCACTCTCCGTGTCCCATTTTGACCTTTGTTTGTTCATTTCTCATGACTGTTATCAGTTATGTTCAGAGCAGAAATGAATATCTATGAAAAAAAATCCCCATCCGAGGATTTTTGGCGTAATTGACTCACAAATAATGTGACAAAAGTAATCCTACCTGTTTTTGAAGTTTGCCTGATTCCCCTGAGATTATTGGCCTTCCTCCCCGTTCAGTGGAGGTTTTTCTTATTATTTGAGGAGATGTATTCCATGATTTTACGTCATAGACGGAATAAAGCGACTACATTCCCTCTCGCTAATCGCTCAAATATTATGTACTATTTGACTATTGGTACATTCAACTTTTCTAAATTGAACCCAGACCTCTTTTTTCCTTCTCTCTTTTATTATTATTATAATTATTATTATTATTATTATTATTTTTAACTGTGGAGGATATTTAAAGTACCTAGGTAAGTTAAATGACACAAAATTCAGAAATTGAAAATCAACTAATCAGCTATTCATTTTATAAGTATATCACAAAACTTATGAAATATTTCTAAAAATCGGAAAATAACGTCAGCGTATAATTAATTAATTATGCTTTTGTAATCTAATCATCATCTTCACTATCTTCGTATATGATTGGATCTTCAATTACGTTGTCAAATATTCTGTACAAGATTTGAGCTGGGCGCACAATTAATTAATCATATGCTAACGTTATTTTCTGATTTTTAGAAATATTTCATAAGTTTTGTGATATACTTATAAAATGAATAGCTGATTAGTTGATTTTCAATTTCTGAATTTTGTGTCATTTAACTTACCTAGGTACTTTAAATATCCTCCACAGTTAAAAATAATAATAATAATAAAAGAGAGAAGGAAAAAAGAGGTCTGGGTTCAATTTAGAAAAGTTGAATGTACCAATAGTCAAATAGTACATAATATATTGTGCAACAAGGGGGATGAAGTGATATTTGAAAATTTTGAGATTTTTGCCCGAGTGAAACGAGGGAAATAACTCAAAATTGTCGAAAATCATTCATCACCCAAGTTGAATACGATATTATACACGTAGATACGTCATAGAGGGGAAAAACGCGAATTTAAGTACTTGAGCGATTAGCGAGAGGGAATGTAGTCGTTTTATTCCGTCTATGACGTAAAATCATGGAATACATCTCCTCAAATAATAAGAAAAACCTCCACTGAGCGGGGAGGAAGGCCAATAATCTCAGGGGAATCAGGCAAACTTCAAAAACAGGTAGGATTACTTTTGTCACATTATTTGTGAGTCAATTACGCCAAAAATCCTCGGATGGGGATTTTTTTTCATAGATATTCATTTCTGCTCTGAACATAACTGATAACAGTCATGAGAAATGAACAAACAAAGGTCAAAATGGGACACGGAGAGTGAATAGAATAATAATATTTTTGGCAGGAAACTGTTAAAAATGAAAACTTGAAGAAAAACGTTGATTTTAAGCAATAAAAATGATGAATTGCGGCGGTTTTTTGAGCTTTTGACCACTTTCCACCACCTGAAAAAATCTGAAAAAATTCTCAGAAATGTAAAATACACTGAAAAATTTTAATAAAAAAAAATTTTTCAGACAGCCCCCCAGCTGTGCCCCCCAGAGCGATTTGAAATCTTCAAAGTCGAATTCAAGGTCATTAAAGTGGTCAAAAAAATCTGAAAAAATTTCAGGGCATTCCCCTCTAGTACCACTACCTTTGTGCCAAGTTTGGAAAAAATCGGTTGAAAACTCGCGGAGATAGAATTTTTAAGAGTTTTCGGCTTGAAAATCGCGTATTTTGGCCCCCCAGCCCCCCAGGGGTGAGGTAAAAATTCGCTCATGCGCTCTAAAATCATCTTTTACCATGGCAAATCGAATGGCGCAAGAATTTTTCCAAAGTTGGACCAGAGGCCAAATGACCCCCTTACCACACCAGAGCCTTTGAACTTGGATTGTTCAAATCAGAAAGCAAATGCAGTGAAAAGACAAATTTTTAAAGATTTTTTGGCCATGACAGACCCTGAGACCCCTAAAAACGTGAGCCCTAGCTTGTCCTTATTGTTTGCCCTGTTTTAAAAAGTTAGCTATCCCAGAAACAATATTCAAAATTTTCATTCCCATAATTATGAAAATTTTTTAAAAATTCTATCACTTCAATTTTCAAATTGAAGAAAACAAATTGTCTCCCACCACTCTTATCAAGCAAAAAAAAAATGAAAAATTCTCATCTATATCTACACCTCCCTATTTGCTATCTTCTGTAAAAATTTCAGAATGAATATTGAATTTTAGACATAGGTATGTACCATCATGTTACTCAGATGGGTGGAAAGGAGGAGGACGAGGAGGAGGAGGAAAATAAAATCTGAAATTTTTTTAGGTGGTTTTACATCAAGACTGACCTTTTGGATCAGTTTATAGTTCCAATCGATGAAAGAGTTGATTTGGCCATTTCACTTGAAAAGGCTCTTTTTTTTTAAAAAAAAAAAAAAAAGAAATTTTGAAATTGAAATGATAATACAATTTTTGTTATTGAATCAATAGATTAGAATGGGAGACAGCAGTCATCCGTGGAAGTCAATGCTTCCAAGCATTAGAAGAAGAACGTCTGCAACAACTTAAACATTTAGCTTTCGTATATTGGCAACACTGCAGAGATGTGGGGCCCAAATTAACGCAGGTAATAGCAATTTTTAATAAATTTTTGACCAATACCTCGAAATTTTTCTCAAATAAATTGGCATATTTTTCTCAGAGTGCTTTGAGACTGAAAGACCCGATCGAGAATTGCGACGTAGCCAACGATATAAAAACCATTGCTACCACAAAAGGCATAGAACAACCGGTATCCGAACAATTGCTACCGGATTTTTATGCCGAGCATACCACATTAGCTATGAACAAAGAACGAAGAAGACAGGTACTTTGCCCACTTTCCTGCGTTTGTTTTAATTTATTATTTGTATTTTACTAACGTGGGTATTTCATTGATAAAGTACTAGTTTTTTATTACGATGGTATATTTTACAGGCTCTAGTTAAAGTACTCCAATTAGTAGTTCAAGATTTGGAACGAGAAAGACGAGGGAAAAATGGAGTCGAGAATTTAGCTCGTGCTTTTAAACAAAGTCCAAACTTTGGTAACGACGATTCCCAGCAAAATGTTTCAGAAAAATTACACCACGTGAGTGTCAACTGCTGAGAAAATATTTTTTTAGATACATTATTTTTGTACGTACTATGTGATAAGACAACTACGTTTTAAATAGGTGAACATGTCATTTGAAGCATAGCAGGAGTTGATAGCAATGTAGTAAGAAATTCTTTGAAATGCCATTAAAATCGTTTAAAGTTTGAGGAAATATCAATTTCAACAACGATTGGTGAAAATTATAGTTTAAAATTTCGTAAAGCAATTCAAAAAAAAAATAGAAAAATTATTTTAAAATTGTTAAAAAATTTTAAAAATCAAAAAGTTTGGCCAATAAATGAAAAACTGTTCAAATTTAGCGAAAAATTGAAGAAAATGCCATAAAAAATCAAAAATGTTGAACAAAATCAATCCTACTTAAATTCAAATGAAATGGTGAAGAGAATATTATATTATCAAAATTCATACAATAAACACGTTAGATGAAAAAGGTAAAAAATATGAAGCTGAAATGTGTTTTCATGAAAATTTATGAAAATTTGTTTATAAACTGAAGTAGTCACAAAATTAATGAATATGTGATACGTGACACGTAAAAGTGAATCAAAATCACAAAATGTTTCAAAATCAGAAACTTGATCGGTTAGAAAATTTTTTAATGACCTTTAAAAAAGTTGCAGTTAATATCGTTTAACTAAATATTTTGAAATTCTTTAATTTTTCATATTTTCAAAACATTTGCCTAATCTTTTAGAACAATTCTAGAATTTTTCGAGTATATTTTCTAGAAAAAACTTCAAACTTTCCCCATTTTTGTAGCACTTTTGAAATATTTAATGAAGTTTTCGTTGATTTTTGAGGCAACGATTTCGGTGGAAAAGTTGACATTTTCCATCTCTTTTGTTGAAGGCGATAAATCATCACAGTTGATTTAATGAAGGAAAAAATAGGGAATGATCAGGAATGGAATTTCTACCAATTTTTTTCTACTCAAAATTGGTACGATTCTTTCTCAATTTTTTTTATAATCTATACGCTGAAAAAAAAAGAAAAAAAAATCATTTCTAAAAAATTTTTCCTCTAAACTTTGGGTAATACTTTACTATAAAAATCGAAAAATGTAATTTTACCATTACTACGAACAAACTGCTCCTCTTTTCCTCTCCTCTCAACTTTTACTGTTCGATCTAACCTTGCTTCCTCAAAAAATTTCAAAATGGTATTAAAAAAACGTAAAATTTCTTACAAATTTATGATGTCTCAATAATTTTAAATCAGCCAAATAGTATCGAAATTTAAAAAAAAAATTGTTTCAACTTTTCGACGTAATTTGTGTGCAGTAAATTCACAATTTTTTACAATCTATAAATTTCCGAATAGGTAGATTTACAATGTTAAGCGGTTTTTATGTGAAAATTGAAATTTGTCTCCACCTTTCGTATTCAAATTAATCAAAATGTTTTTAAAATTTCAAAAAGTTTTTGAAAAATCATATTTTTTTCAAAAGTTTGTTTAAAATGATATTAAAATGCTTCAAGTTGTTATTAATATTGTATTTTCTCAGATTATTAAAATTTAATCAATTTCATAACATTTTTTTTATTTTTCACCTACTTCAGAACATATTTTCAGCATTTTGACCTGAGCATTATTTTAATTTTTTTAAATTTTCTCAATCTTTTTGATCAATTTTTATTAAACTGTCGTCCTTTTTTGCCTTTTTTTTTAGAACCTAAAAAGGTTTTAAGATATCACTTATCAAAATTTACCAAACTTTCAATAATTTTTCACAAAATTTTAAAGTATTTTAAGAAATTTGAATGGGTTTTTGGAAAACTAGACTTTTTTTCGCATTTTCTTTCAAGCAATATTCTATTTAAATTCTGAAATTGTAAAAATTTCTGGATGGATTGAAAATTTTTCAATGCATTTCATCAATTTTTATAGAATTTAGAGTTCTTTATCTTGAATTTTTTTCATACCTATTTTACCATTTATCTATTGAAAAAAAAATCAACGTTTCTAAATATTCGATTATAGGTACCTATCTAATTTTTACAATATTTTACAAAATTGTATCAATTCTAATTTACTAAAAATTTTGTAATTTTAAAATAATTGGTTTTTTCTCACTCTTTTGCAGATGAGATTCATGCTGACCTATCTAGAAGCAGCCAGATACAAGATATCTTGCGCTTTGGCCGAACTAGATGGCAAAACAAAACCTAGTCATCCATTAGCAACTCATATACATGTGATACGAGATAGACAAGGATTCCAACAAAGCATATTAAAAGTGAGTCTGCCATCTTCACACTTCTTTTATCAACTATCGACTCTCGTTATACCCTTTTTTCATCCTACGTGTATTTTTTAGGTACCACCTTGGGTCCAAAAAGACACGACCGAGCAACCAGAACAAGTCGAATCTCCGGACTGGACTGATCGAGGTACTGCCGACGGAAATTCAGTACAACCGGATAGTGATTTCGGTACAATAACCCAAAAAAATTATATTTTACCATATCAACTCACGTATACGCGAAAGAAAAACACCTCATACTCAATTTTCACGTTCGCTTGTCAAATATCTAAGGCAACATCACGTTCAAACGTCACGTCAATTTCAATCCCTTATAAAAATAATATCGAGATTACACCATACGCGGCTATTTTTTATACCTAGGATGTCAAATAGTTGCCTATTTTGCGCCGTATTCCCCTTATGCAATAGACGGTCGACGGTTCACTCATCATTTAGAATCACTTGACATATTGATGTCTCCAATAGGACAGATAACGTTACCGTTATGGCTACTTACACTTACTCTTACGTCCAGTAAACACGTTATAAAAGATAGAAATAGGGGGAGGCGAGAAAGGTATTTTTAATAAATATATATGCCGATCACGAATAAACAATCGATTTGACGTCGGCATAAATTCTTAAACTGCGGCGAGGCTTGGAATGATAAGTGTACGTCTCCGAAAGTAACGTCATTATTTTTTCTCTATCAGTAAGCTGGTGAGGTGCTGAAGTGTAACTAGATAAGGTATACTTGGAGTGTGCAGAGTGATATAGGTTTGAAGCGGTATATTTTATGGTTATTGGCTGATGACTTGTATGGGTTCTTTTTTATACGAAGGGTACGGCGAATTATGAATTATACTTCGTCATATAATTATAGGATTAAATACTCGATAGCGGTTTCTCTTCAATTTTTTTCTTTTTCTTTTTAAGAAGTCTTGTCTCATAATCTTGTTGAATGTGCCATTGAAATTTGAACGAAAAATTGAATTCAGTAATTTCAAATTGATTAATTATTAAATTAATTGAAATAACATTAAAAAAAATGAAATTCAAGGCTGAGAACGATGAGTCAGGTCATAGACGAAAAAAATTGAAAAATTTATAATTCAGATGTCTTCTTTTCCCTTTCCCTTTTTTTCAGGGAACCACTTTTTTCTAGGCTGAAAATATGACTACAGATTCATTTATTGAATCATCACAGTCTATCAAGAAAAGGCTCTGGTGTGGTAAGGGGGTCAATTAGCCCTTGGTCGAACTTTGACCAAATTCTTATGCCATTCGATTTGGCATGGTAGAAGATGATTTTAGAGCGCATGAGCGAATTTTTATCTCACCCCTGGGGGGCTGGGGGGCCAAAATACACAGTTTTCAAGCCGAAAACTCTTAAAAATTCTATCTCCTCGAGTTTTCAACCGATTTTTTCCAAACTTGGCACAAAGGTAGTGGTACTAGAGGGGAATACCCTGAAATTTTTTCAGATTTTTTCGACCACTCTAATGACCTTGAATTCGACTTTGAAAATTTCAAATCGCCCTCGGAGCACCGTTTTGCCGCGGGGTATAAAGAAAATTTTTTTTTCATGTTTCCCACTCCATTTTACACCACTCAGAATTTTTTCAGATTTTTTCGAGTGGTGGTTTACATGTGGCGTCTGAAAAACTGATAAATCGGTCGTTTTACTACTTTAAAATTGTGCCTTTCCCATCAATTTCGTATTTTTTATTTTTTTTCTCACTAAAAATACATTCATGCTCGCTTTTTATTAAATTTTGATCAATATTCACCCATTTCCCATGACTACGACATTTTGAACAAAGGGTATCCCCGGATATGATAGGCGAATCGGCCCAAGAGCTACTTTTTGAAACTAACCAGCAGACATTATTAAGGACCCCAAAAAATGATTTTAGAAAATTTTTTCCACTCCCTAACTCACCCTACTCCCTTACCTCCACCCCCAAAATAGCGAATTTTCGTCAAAAAATCGTATCTCGGAACCTAATGGACCAAAAATTCCGAAATTTATGCGGTGTAAGTATATAGGGAGTGGTGACCAATTTTTGAGAATTTTTTCAGATTTTTTTGCGATGCATTCTATTCTAAAAAAACCACCTTAAAAACTTTGAATTGCTGAGAGGGTCTGGCCGGATAAGGGGTGATTTTGGCCATGGGTTGGATTTTCGCTTCAACCTTCCCACAGGGTACCCCCTGATGTAAAAAAATCTGAAAAAATTTTCAACCTCCCCCCTTCTATTTCTGAGTTATGGCCATTTTATTGCTAGATTTTCAACAATTGCCGACTTTTTTTTAAATTTCAACTGTTGTGAAGGAAATTTTCTGTTCTTTGGCACAAAGTTACCTATGTCTCGTACCTACAAATTATGAAAGAAAGTTTTTTTCTTTTTCATTTCATCTTAATATTTTGTTCTTGTACTACAGTTCATTTTTTGTCATGGGCAGGGAAATTAAAATTTGAAATCGAAGAAAAAAATTCAAATTATTGTACTTATCAAGGTGAGGTTGTATCAAAAAGAAGGGATAGAATGCATCGCAAAGAAAAACTGAAAAATTCTCAGAAATCCATTTTCACTGACTTTTTATGACAGAAATAGCGAATTTCGAGATTTCAAGTGAAACAATCGCGAAAAGGGAGTTTATCTAGGTATTTTGGACAGCTAAACACAAATTCGACGTTGTGATCATTTCTTTCTGCACGAAATGCTTAAAAATGTGAAAGAATCAGCTAAAAACATTTTTTTATATGTAGTAGGTATTTTGCGATTCTTGACCCGTGCGGCTTCGAAATCGCCAAAACTGAATACGTGACGTGAATCTACGTTGAAATACACATTTGTGGGATACTATTCACAAATTGGTTATTCTTCACTTATATATGCTTATATGGTGTTTTTTTTTGCAATGATTGAAAACTTCATATAGGTAGCCGAAAAAGCATGAAGATATGTAATGTACCAACAAATCCAACCCATGGCCAAAATCACCCCTTATCCGGCCAGACCCTCTGAGCAATTCAAAGTTTTTAAGGTGGTTTTTTTAGAATAGAATGCATCGCAAAAAAAATCTGAAAAAATTCTCAAAAATTGGTCACCACTCCCTATATACTTACACCGCATAAATTTCGGAATTTTTGGTCCATTAGGTTCCGAGATACGATTTTTTGACGAAAATTCGCTATTTTGGGGGTGGAGGTAAGGGAGTAGGGTGAGTTAGGGAGTGGAAAAAATTTTCTAAAATCATTTTTTGGGGTCCTTAATAATGTCTGCTGGTTAGTTTCAAAAAGTAGCTCTTGGGCCGATTCGCCTATCATATCCGGGGATACCCTTTGTTCAAAATGTCGTAGTCATGGGAAATGGGTGAATATTGATCAAAATTTAATAAAAAGCGAGCATGAATGTATTTTTAGTGAGAAAAAAAATAAAAAATACGAAATTGATGGGAAAGGCACAATTTTAAAGTAGTAAAACGACCGATTTATCAGTTTTTCAGACGCCACATGTAAACCACCACTCGAAAAATCTGAAAAAATTCTGAGTGGTGTAAAATGGAGTGGGAAACATGAAAAAAAAATTTTCTTTATACCCCGCGGCAAAACGGTGCTCCGAGGGCGATTTGAAATTTTCAAAGTCGAATTCAAGGTCATTAGAGTGGTCGAAAAAATCTGAAAAAATTTCAGGGTATTCCCCTCTAGTACCACTACCTTTGTGCCAAGTTTGGAAAAAATCGGTTGAAAACTCGAGGAGATAGAATTTTTAAGAGTTTTCGGCTTGAAAACTGTGTATTTTGGCCCCCCAGCCCCCCAGGGGTGAGATAAAAATTCGCTCATGCGCTCTAAAATCATCTTCTACCATGCCAAATCGAATGGCATAAGAATTTGGTCAAAGTTCGACCAAGGGCTAATTGACCCCCTTACCACACCAGAGCCTTTCCAGCAAATTTTTTTCTTCATTTACATTCAAATTCACAATTCATAAAAATTGAATTACAAAAACATTTTAATAACTCGAATTCATAAAACACTTCTCAAAAAGGAGGAATCTCAACTCAAAGTGAAATTTTGAGCTCAAAGAAAATACATAAATCGAATGTATGTACATCATAAAAGAACCCATGCCCAAAATTTCTAGTGCTAAAGTTGATTTTTCGAATTTTGGAGAATTTTTGATATTGTAAACTTACAAAAGAGCTGAAATTTGGTTTATACCCTATTTTCGCCCCCCCCCCCCCCAGAAATCAGTTTCAAGACGTTCCGGAGTCTCCAGAAAATTTTGACATTTTCCAGTGCTCAGGAAAAGCCTATAAAAATGATCCAGATAGAGTTTAACACTTGAAATTGTGAATTACCAATATCTTTGGTAACCTATTTGATCGATTAAAGAAGAATTTTCAAAATTCGCAACTTTATGTTTGAAATACTGATTTTTTGGCAGAAAATTAATTTTTTCCAGGAAATTTGTCTGCCAAAGATTATGGACTTGAACTGAAAGTTGCGAATTTTGAAAAATTTTGCTTCAATCAATGAAATAGGTAGACCTCCAATATTGGTTGTCAGTTCATATGGACTATTTTGATAAGATTTTCTTCAGGGCTGAAAAATTTCAAAAAAAAAATTGGAGCTTCGAAACGTCTTGAAATTACTTCAAACCAATTTGAGAGATCAAAAACAGGGTATACACAAAAATTCAACTCCTTTTGTTGATTGGATCGAATTTTAATATTTTTCAAGGCCATAAAGAAAATTCATTGTGAAAAAATTTCAAAAATTCGCCAAAATTCGAAAAATGAACTTTGGCACCTAAAATTTGAATAGGTGCTTTCGATTTATTTTTGTTTGGGCTCAAAATTTCACATCGAGTTGAAATATGTCCCTTGAAAGGAAAACTTCAAAAATACGGTTTTGAACTCGACTCTTATCACCACGAGGTCAAAAATCTACGTGAAAAAATGCATTTTCAAGGCATTAAAAATCAAATTTTCTCAAAGCTTCGCCCTCGCTTCGCTAGAGCCTAAAGAAAATCTCAGTTATTTAAATTGTTTGAAATGATTATGCGAAAAAAGGCTCCATCTTATTATTCTAAGTCTCCATACCCACTTGGTACCTTCCCAAAGAAAGCTTCTGACACTATTGCTTGAAGTTTCTGGTTATTATTTTCGTTTTTTAAGGTCAAAATAATTAGTTTGAAAGTTGCCTGTTCCAAAATTACATCTTTATCCAAAGCTCCCATAATTACAAAACTTCGTTTTCAATCCAAAAAAGTTGGTTAGAATTGGAAAATTTTTGAAAGTGAAGAACTTTTTTTGGAAAATGTTTTTATAGTCTTAAAAAATGAAAATTGGCCGTATTTTGGGTCAAAAAATCAGTAAATTTCATTTTGGTCGAAATTTGTTAGAAAAATTCCCCTTCTCCCGCGTCTCCCTCCAAAAATTCACAAGGTTCGTTATCACTTTTTGCGAAGATGTCACAAAAAAAAATGAAAAAATCATTGAATTCGAAAATTGTTTTAATTTTTTTTTCAAAGATAGATAACTTTTTAATCACTCTTCCTCCCTTTCTTCTTTAAATGGCATGATCACTGATCAGGAACATACCTTTCTCATTTTTTTTGAAACCAGCATTTGACAGATGTCCTAATTTTTAACCTCCCCCCCCCTCCCCGAGCCATTATTTTTTCATCGTTTACTACACCAAACAGACTTCTAAACCACATTTCCAATCAATTTTCAGTAATTCTGAACCACTTTTCATTCTGATCATTTCCTTTTCAGATGAATTTTCCAGCCAAAGCAGCAGCGAAAAAGATTTCGAAAGCAATGTCTTCACAGTGATTCCAGATTCCACAGTCAGCACCCCGACTCCATCAGCAGGAGGTCGTTGCAAAGCTTTGTATCACTATACAGCCAACTTATACGACGAACTGAACCTACAACCAGGTATTTTCATCCCTCCTATTCTTTTTTCAACACCTTCGCACTTATTTCATCAATACAAAAAACTCATTTCCAGGAGACGTGATCAATATCCACGACAAACAACCAGACGGCTGGTGGCTAGGCGAGCTGAATGGACTAGTAGGCATATTTCCGGCCACATATGTCGAAGAAATCAGTTGATTTGATTCGGTAGATCGACTCAAACGCCATAATCGATGCATTTTTTGTACACAATTTTTTTTAAAAAAATACGACCCGAGGTCGTCTATGGCTTCAAATAATTCGAAAAAATTGGCAATCAAAAACGATTCGTAAAATTTTATCCAATTCACGACTCATCGTCTATTGTGAGATGAAAAGAAAAAAATTTATAATTAGTAACGCTTCGTCGATGTATATAAAATAAGAAAAATGTAAATAATTGTTGATTTATTTAATATATTTTTTTACCTCGTTTAATATTTTGCATAGAAATGTAACTAAACGTAATTAAGTTGCAAAACCAAAGATAAGTTACAAAAAATTTTTACAATTACGTTACGTTTTTTCCTTTGTCTTGTTATACAAACATTATACAAGTACCTTACGAATTACGTTACAATTGAGTTATGTGTATCATGAGAAAAAAACAACAGAGAAAAAAAAAGTTTAATAATTAAAAATTTTTTTTTATTCTTTTTACATCTACGTGTCTTTTTTACCCCTTTATCTTATTTTTTGGTTAGAAAAGGACGTGTGTAGCGGGTCACGTTATTCTACGTGAAGATTATATCTAAGCGTTGACCTTTTTTATCTGCAAATCAATTTTTCCAGCTTATTGAAAGTGGCGGCTTAATTACTCTAAGTACATTTAGTAAAAAGGGATATTCTAACAGAAGTATAAAACTAGAGAAGAGTTTTTTGAAAATGAAAGAGAGCCAAAGAAAAGGGTGCCTATCGATAAAAGACTCCTTTGACTCCTTTGCTTTACACGATACCTGCTTTAAAGCGCTTGCTCGCGAGTTAGAAATTTAAAACATTATATATTTCGCTCGAACCTACTAAAAATGAAAAAAAGAGCAAAAAAATCATAAATAAAGATGACGATTGGGCATAAATTTTTTTCGCTTATTTACTCTTCCAAGTGGCTCGTAAACGTGATAAATTTATTGCATACTTTTTATACCTCCCGTATCGTTTACCTTTCCGCCGCAGTCAAATGTTTTTGTAAAACACCCCTCGTTGACTAGCTCCTAAAAAATTTTGCCATAAATGGGATTCTGACGATCCGAGATCAAATTTATTCAAAGTTCAATTATTTCAACACTAAATTTTTTCAACTTTTTAAGGTAGGTAATCCTAAATTTTTTTCAAAATTGTATTCAATTTTGAAATTTTTTCATTAATAAAATTTTTTTAATTTTTTCACTTTGATTTTCAAAATTTTTTCGATTTCCTATTTTTAATATTTTGAAGAATTCTTCCAATTGCTTATCAAGTTGGAAAAAAATTTAAAAAACGTAAAATTTTTTGAAAAATTTAAAATTTGAAAATTTTTAAAAGAAATTTTTCATTGGAAATGTTTGCTCATGTTGAAAAAAAAAACTGAAGATGGAAGAAATCTTTAAAATATGAAATTATGACCCGTTATAAAAAAAATAATGTAAAGATCTAAAAATTGAAAAATGAGATTTTTGTGGTAATATAGATGGTTTTTGATTTGCTAAAAAAATTCGAAATCGAAAAAAATTAGGGGAAATATTAATTTTTGGGTTGATTGCACTGATTTGAGAAAAAAAAATTACGAATCAGAGATCACCCAATTTCAGTAGCGTGATTGGAAATTCTTTCTGGAGAGGGGGGGGGGGGGGTAGAAATTAGAAAAAAATTGGAGAATAAAATGATTTTTGGGAGTGTGCTGAATGAGAATAAAAAAGACTTGGAATACCAGGAGAATTTCAGTAGAAGGGGGTAAAAGAAAGCTTTCTTTCGTGCTGTCCTCTGCAAATCGAGGACCGTTCAAAAAGTAAGGCAATTTGACCGATTACAGAAAATCTGAAGGGGCTAGAAATGAAAGATGAACGGAATGGAATGCAATTGTGCATATTTTTTTGTATTAATCAACATGGTTGAGAAAAAATTCATAAATTTTTCGAATTTATTCAGATTTTTGTAATAATTTGCTCGCATTCTTCTGTCACCAAGTCTAGTCAATTTTATGAATTTTTCAAATTTTAAATTACTTATCATAATTTTGAATAAATTCATAAAAAAAACTTCCACTATAGGGAAGGAAATTTTCTCAAAAATCAGTGAAAATTTGTAAAATTGATTAATTTTTTGTCAACTAGCCGGAGATCTACAGCAAAGCCGAAGGCAGGTCCCCTTCCGAACAATTTTTTAGGAGCCGGAGTCGGTACTGGAGGGACTTTTAAAAAATCTTGGAGCTGAAGCTGGAAACGGAAACACTTTTTAAAAATTCTTGGAGCTAAAGTCAGAAGGACTTCAATCAAAAATCTAGGAGCTAGGAGCCGGAGGGACCAAACTCTTCTCTCCGGATCCCGGGTAAAGCTTCGAAAAAATTGGATTTTCATGTCCAAAATTTTTAGGATGTCCTTCCCTCTCTCCCCCGTATTTACTCATGTGACTGTCCACTTTCACATCATTGATTGGTCAATATTTTAATTTGAAATTTTAAAAAGCTTCTGTGAAAATCGTTTTTTGGACACCCTAATTCTGTTCAGACAGATCACAATTATAAAAAATTTGAAGAAAGCAAAATAGGAAAAATCATCAATAGTAAAAATTTTTCAACTTTTTTTTCAATTCAAATTTTCTCAGAATTTTTCACAACTTTGATTTTGAAAAATTTCAATTTTCCATTTTTACAATTTTTTTCAATTGATAAATTTGGAAATTTTATTCAATTTTTTTCGATTATGAATTTTTAAAAAAAAATGTTTGTCTTACGTTTTTCAAAAAAATAATAAAATGTGAAATTAAAAAAAATTTAAAACATCAACATTTTAAGGAAATTTTGATAAAATTTAAATTTAAATTAGTTTTACCGTTTGAAAAATTTCAAAACTTGATACGGTTTCAAAAAAAAAATAGAATTAAAAAAATTTAGATAGGATTTAAAAAAATTGAACTTGAAAAAAATAATTCGTATCGTCGAAATCCCATTCACGGCAAAATTATTTAGTACCCAATCCCTCCCTGGACCTCGTCTGAGGTGAGGATAAATATGCAAAACGCAAAACGTCGAGAAAATCTTAAAGTTGAGCGCAATTTTAATGGTCATATAAAACTCGTTCAAGGCAACAGATATAAATTTTTATAGTTCAATGAAATATACAAAATCAATATATAGGTTTACCAAAAGCTACACCAATGGTTTTTTTTTTTGCTAAATTATCTCCTTCAGTTTTCCGGGTACCTATTGAGTACCTTTTCGCATATCAGCAAAATGAAAAAAAAGCTCGTTATCCGAGACCCGAGACCCAAATTGAAAAAAAAATTGAGAGTTGATTAAAAAATATTTCCGTTTAATTACACTATATTATTAATATTTTCGATGATTTATGAAACCATTTTATATTAAATTTTTCTAATCGTCGAAGTAATTTAAGGTTATCAATCGAGACTTCTTCCTAGTAAAATTTATTTTTTCTTTCCTAAAACGTCAAGATCTCGTCGCGAAAAGAGACATCAACGAGGGGTGAAGGAAAAGGTACAAAAAAGCATCGAAAATAAATATTAGATAACACGTTCGAATTCTGCTAAGTACCCCTGGTATCTTCTTCAGACAATTATAATCAAACACTCCAGACGTATAATTTGAAAATAAATACCGAGCACCGAGACAATACTTTCTTTTAATTTTCCAACACTCGAGTTAACCTATTGTTCGTGTTACGAGTCCGTCGAGTAAAAAATAAAGGAAAAGCAACGCTGAAAAATGATTTTTCAACTTACATATTTTATGAAGAATCTATTAACATCTCGAGATGATTCTGTAAGTATTTAATTCCTTCGACCCTCCTTTAATCGATATTTTAATTTAAAAATGGAATTTGAAATTAATACGAGATGAATTATCGTATTCTAAATAATTTTATCGATATCTATACTTAGGACCCTGATTCTCTAAACGAGCTTTATTCAAACTCAGGAATTTTTATCATTCTAGAGAGATAAAAATTACCGATAATTACACCAGGTTTTTCCCTCCCCTGTCTCCTTCGACCGAGAGCATTACATAATTAAATAATTCATTAAAAGTTCTCTCGCGGATAAAGTAGCCGGGTACGTACGCATGACGACTTTGAAAAAAAAACACAGTATATTTCAGAAAATACTATACACAGCACGTAGAGGAGTCTCTTAGTGAAACTATCGTCTGTAATCTTCGGAGTAGTTGTGAATTACACACAGAGAGGTTGTTGCCATTTAATATCCACCATACAGAGAGGCTGAAAGTTGAAACCGCGCATTATACGACTATTTTAAAATTTTATTAATACACGTTCGTCGTAATTATCGTAAACGCGCCGTCGTCCTGTAACGTTATATCATTCGATCGAAAAAAATTTTCTCTGGGGAGAAACGTAAAAATTTGATTTGTGTTCGTTTTTTGGTTGCGTTTTTTGTTTACTTTTTTACAGGTGACTGAGCAGAGGCAAGTATTGGTCTTAGCTTTGATATTGGTTAAGCTTATCATGGGTTTTTATTTTTGGTGTTTTTTGATTTTTTTTAAGAAAAAAAACTTGGGTTCTAAAGTGAGTAAATGTGTACGTAGTATTTTGTAGTAGTAATAATGCATTATCGACAATTTATAACTCGTGGCTCGTTAACGTGCGTTTATGGTGGCTTATTTTTGTCCTACACGTTTGAACCGAACGTTGCAGCGAACACATGCTCGAGATGAGTGTTTTTTTCACGACGATGTATAATTTCGCGATTTTAAAAATGATGGAAATTAGGTGTTTTTTTGCGATGTTTAGTCGATGAATTGAAAAAGTGTGAATAATTCGGTGGAAAAAAATTCATAAATTGATAAGAGTTTCCGAAGTGATTTTTTTTTTAGATTTTTAAATATAGAATTTGAAATTTATCGATTTTTACCTCGATTTAGAAATTTAGATGCGACGAATCGGAAAATTTTTACTTTTTTGCCTTGATGTTATCTCCATCACTGGTATCCTAAGAATTAAAAAAAATTGTAGGTAATAAATTAGCAGCGGTGTGAATTTTTTGGGTTATAAAATGTTGGTGAATTTCGTGCCACAGGATTCGTGTTTCAATGCAGGTATTTTTTTAACGTGAAAAAATTTAATTCGTGAAGTTTTTATGAGTTATTTTATCGGTTTTATTAAAGTTATTTTAGCTTAATTACTTAGAAACGTGTTAGAGATGAGATCTCAGCTGAAACTTTTAGCCAATCAAACATCATGACGAATTTTGAATTTGAGTTTTTTTTTAGGTGAGGGGTTTCTAAAAAAAAATCATTTTAATGATAGAAAAATACTATTTTTTCAATCCATTTGCACATGGTTAAAATTCAGTTGATAGCGTTACTAAATTTTTTCAATTTTATTAATTTTTTTAAAGAATTTCATCGAAAATTTTTCAGAGGTTAAAAAAATTGGTTAAAGCTTTTGAAGTACTTGGACACTATATTTTTTCTATTGAAAACCTGTAAAATTTAAATACGAAATTTTTCATCTTTGAATTTTCACCAAATGAGGGGTAGATTCAAACTCGAAACTGACAGTCAAAATTTTAGAAAATTACTTTTTGAGTTAAGGACTATCGCTAAAATCATTTTTTGATGAAAACCCAAAAGAAAGTTTTAGTTTTCAATTCCTTTGATAGAAATATCGAACTTAATAAAGTAGATTTTCAAAAACTTTCGAAGAAGAAAAAGAGAATCTATTGGGAATCATGTCTCTAATCAGCACAGTATTCAAAATTCTCTTGGGGTTGTGTGTGTATCACATAATTAAATTTGATGAAAAACGTGATTTTGAAGACTAAAAAACAAAAAAATCGATTTTAGTGTTTAATTTTCTACATATCATTTTGAATTATGTATTTCCTATTTTCACTTCAGTTTTGGAATTATTTTAGTGGAAGTCACAGAGCAGTTTGCTCTCTTTTAATGCTGAAAAAAATTGAATGATTATTTTGAATTCAAATGCACCTATTAAAAAAATTATCGTTTATAAATCGAAAGTTTAAAGAAATATTAACTCTTTTTTTAGCATAGGTAAGTAATTATGCTAATAAAAGACACTGCCTATTGAAAAATATTTATTAATCTACACTTCACTTAATACGCGCATAATTTTTTGACTAAAACGACTTGGAAAAATCAAAATAAGAAAGATCCTTATTCCATACACATTTTTCCAAAAAAACAAAAAGAAATCGATCGAATAATTTCATACATATTTTAATTAATATTTAACAAAAAATGTCTGTTATATAATCAAGACAAAAATATGAAAACGATTCCCTTTCTGATTTCCAAAATTTAACCAAAATTGGCAAAATAATTTTTAGATTTCATCACGAATGTGATTCAAAAATAACTAAGAATTTGTGAGGTTAGGAATTACAATTTTTTGAAATGAAGGATTTTGACCGCTAAAATTCAGGTTTGTGCACAGAGAAAGAGGAAAAAGGAGCCCCCCCCCCGGGCCTGGAATTTTTCGTTTTAGTAATTTCAGTACTTTTGACTGTTTTTTTTCGCTCATCAATTTTTTTCCGAGTACCAGTTTTCTATGCACAACCCTGCCAAGATTCTAAGAATTTTGTTCAAAAAAATCTAATTGTGAGCAATTTTTTCTAAATAAAAACATGAATTTCTTCAAATTTGATTTTAAAATGTAGAGAAAAATTGAAAGGAAACAAGAAAAGCGATTCGGAGCTAATTACTGAAAGAAATGCACTCTCTTTAAAAAAATGACAGTTTTAATAAATTCGAATAAAACTTTCTTTATTCTTAAAAAATTTGAAAAATTTGATAAAATAGAGAATTTCTTTCCAAGTTGAAGTTTTCTATTACCCCCTCCCCTCCGCCAACCCCTGTTCTCCTGTTCAAGTTTGAACAAAAAAAAATTGAAAAAAATTGCAGTGTAATTAACTAAAGAAGAATAAGGTGGAGATGTACTTGGTGAGAAAATTTTTGCTACAAAGAAGAGATGATCGCCTTCCATCCCACTACGATAAAAAAAAGTGTCAAAGAATGTTTAAAAATAGGCAGTAATTTTTTGCTTTTCGTGTAAGATTTTTTGAAAATGTTCCTTTCTTCATAATATTTTTGGAGAACATTTTTTACAAAATAATTTAGAGCTTTCGACTTGAAGCAGATAAAAGGAAATCACTTTTTCATCTTCATCAATCAAAAATCATTATTTGTCAAAATTGAAAAATAACGTAAAAATTCAATTATTGAAATACGAGTATTTGGGTACCTAGGTACTTATTATTGACATAAATTTAGAAAAGAGACAGGTACTTGAAAGAACTTCAAAATATTTACTTGAATTTTCACATTTCTAAAATTTCAGAGAAAAACACCTCGTAATCTATAAAAAGTTAGATTATTTTCAACGATTGAATCATTTTTTGAATCAATTTCAAGTTCGAGATATGAATAAAAAGATTTCGAAAATAAGGTTTCTGATGAATGTCCATGTTGAGGAAGAAAGTCCATTCCCAAAATTTTGAATTTGGATGGGAAAAAAGTGGATTTTGAAAATTTACTAGATATCTGAAGAAAAAATTCTGCAGTTGAATCATAAATAAACAGTTTTGTCAGCCTCCCTCCAATAATTATTATTAGGTATACCTATGCTGAAACCTTTCCTGGGTGTTGAATAAAAATAACTTATAAAAAAATTTTATTCCACCTCCACTCGGTACACAGAAATTTTCCCAACATTACCAACTCAAATTATTTACCGCAAATTTATTCATATTCGTATTCGCTCATTTTCAACCCAACGCCAATATTTGAAGAAAATCTAGCAAGTTCGTTACTAGAAATTGGAATTGTTCCACAAAATTAATTCAAACTTCAAATCGAACATGATCATAAATAATTGGTTATTAATCACAAAACAAATCGTGTTTCGTTTCAACTTATTTGTTTTTCATTTTGAGCTCAAGAATACCGCAACATGGAATGGTTAATGTCATATTCATTAAAAATGAAAAAATAAACCACATCGAAGTGTGGTCTGTTTTTTTTTTCAAAAAACCCGAGTTGAAAAATGCATCGTCATTTGGTCAATTAAAATACGAAATTATTCGCTGTTTCTAATAAATATTCTTCTGTCATTATCGTAATAACACAAATATCTCAGATGCACGATAATAAATTTTTAAAAAAAATTGAAAATTAATAAATTCCAAATAATTATGTACACTGTTTCGAAGTTTTAAGAGAAGCAACGAAATGAAATTACGAGCATTTTTTTAAAATTAAAAATTCAGTTATCAGTGTTCATCTTTTGAATTCTTGATATGCATATTTATAATTGCAATAACATTTTTAAAAAATTTAATGTTACATTCCGTATTCCTGCAATCAATCACCTTCGCTTTTGAGATTGTAGGTACTTTTGACGAAAAAATATTTGAAATGTCATCTTCAAAAATAAGTACCTACATTTCAAGTGCCTCATTAAAACACGATTAATTGCATTTTAAGGAGACATACTTCTCTAATTGGATTAAAGCATCATCATTTTTGATGCAAATTCACTTGCACGATGACCTTTCATCTCTCGTTCATTGATAATGTTGATTTTACGTTCAGATGACGACTACGTATACTACAATTCGGATATTAAAATTACACAAACGTATTTGGTAGTTTCCCAGTAAACATATTCATACGAAAAAAAAAACTCGAATAATTACGTCATTCTGGTAGATTGGTAAACACACGTATAAAATTACAATAAAAACAAAAAAAACTGCCAAAAACATAAATCCATGAATCGAAAGTATTGAACTGAGATGATTAAATAATCTCGTTTCACAGATGTTTGCATTCGATATACGAATACGCAGCTATTCTTCAGTAACACGAGCTTTTGAAAATTCCTCGTACAGAAAAAAAGTACGAGAAACTGGCAGCACCTTCTTGTAAAGTTGTCTTCGGAGCCATGTGACTTATTAATTAGTTGACCTTCTTGGAACCAGAATCATTTGAATTATTTTCTCTCCGTTTTGATAATTATTAGCAATTCGTTAACCATTGGTACTTCCTTATTGATCAATCGATAGAAAATTCTGTACTGTTGATAGAGCTCGATGAAAATACGACCGTCGACTTCTCAATCGACCTGCTGGTCCTTGTCGCGATATTAATTATCCTAAATGTATCACATGGTTTTGTTTTTTGAATACGATGGCATAAAAAGTCACAGTCACGCGATGTCGCCGAGTTCGCATCTAATTAATGAAAAATAAAGTCACCCCGTCTCGCTTCTGAAAAAAATCATAATTATTTGGCGTTCGATCATTATAAAAAACTATACGGTGAGAATTCGGCCAACCTTGACCGATTATGAGACTCGCCGAACGGACCCGGAGAGTCTCATAGGCATAGAACGTCGCAGTATACATCGGTCAAGTCAATTTCAATAATTTAATTTTCTTTAATTCGTCTCTTTATCTTACTCTTAGTTAAATTGACCAAGGTCATAACTATTTGATATTTCTTCGAATAAACTTTAAAGAATTTGCTGTTTCCGGTCGCCTTTTGTACTGGAAAGCTTCGTGCTTGGTCGTCTGCTCGTCGTAGTCGGGTATTTTTACATCAAACGGTAGCTTTTTCTAATCTGATGATTACCGACGTGGTATCTGTTTGACATTTCGCGACGAGCATCAAATGACGGTAAGACCAAGTTATAAATTTTAAACGCTGTTTGTTTAGCTGGGAAAAAACACATTATCGTTTCTTCGTAGATAGGTACCAGGTTCGTCGTATCTCGTTTTTAATTTTTAACATACTTCCCAGCCCGCACCTTTTACGGTGGTATAAAAAAGTACTGTCGTGTTACGTATCTTGGACCAAAACTTCCACGTGATCGGGTTCAGAGGCATTTGCTGCGGAAAAAAACGTGGTTCAATTATCAATGCAGTCGATGTAATTAATGCTTCCTTTGGCCATACACTTGGCACGCTTTTCCTTCAATCGAGCATCCGCGTATATGAATTTTTAATGTTGAAAAAAATCTCATGTTACCGGCATCGCGGCTTGTATTCGAGATGCAACTTGAAAATAATTGATTCGCAAGGACGCCGTTCGAATAGCGTATTTGGATATGATACAAGTTGATTTGGGATTCGTCGTAGATGACGAAAATTTTATAGCATAAACAGGTATAGGTAACCGCATGCTAAACACGACTGCTGTATGCTTGTTTGTCGCATTCTGGAATCTGTATAAACAGGCATTATGTATCGATTAAAATTAGATAATTGAGTGATCGTCGTGTGTGTCTTGAATTCAATTACCCATTGAGAATTCGCACGTTCGTCGGATAGTTTACAATTCGCGATGATCGATCTGTAAATCAATTGTGTTGTTTTTGAATTCCAGATGACGACCGAAGTGTCCAAGAAGATATTCGCCGATGAAGTAGTAAAAGACGTACGAGATACTTGGGCTACCATCAATAATGATCTGCAAAACGTCGGATATGAAATATTTCAAAGGTAATTAAATTGTCTACTACTTACTCGTAGGTGTCCATTGACACCTCCATTCTGTAGAACTAAAGATGTAGGTGAAAATGCTTCTTGAACTAAGTACTAAGTACGTTTGACTGACGTATTCGATTAGACGTTTTCGACAATACGATAAATAAAATTAATAACGCACGAAAAACACTAAACACTTAGCACATCCCACGCTCAAAATGTAAATTATTTACAAAACACTCAATATTTAAATTTTACAGATTATTCGTCGCTTATCCGGCTTACCAACAGCTCTTCAAAGCCTTTAAAGATGTTCCTAGTGCTGAATTGAAGAATAACAAGGATTACAGCAAGCATGCCTTATCGGTAGCCAAAGCATTGAATTCGTCGATTGAAAATCTGGAGAACCCCGAAAAACTGGTGTCTATTTTAACAACGGTGGGCAAAAATCACGTGAAAAGGAATGTGACGCCGGAACATTATTCGGTAATTGGGATCTTCAGTAGTAAAACAATGACAAGAGAATTGATTGACGATTACGATTACAATTGTATTTTATGTTTGTAGAATGCTCAAAAAGTAATCCTGGAAGCGATTGGATCAAGTCTAGGAGATAAAAGTAACGAAAAAATCTTGACATCTTGGAACGAAGTTTTAGCCGTAGCTGTGTCAACAATCATGAAAGGAGCTCAAGAGGAAGAGGCTAAATTTATATAAAACTTACCTTTACCGTTGTTTCGTCCGTTGTCATAAATGTTTCAAAAATCTCAAATTTATGTTGTAAGCTGTTCGTTGTAAAAATTTGCCATTACTTTACTTCCAATTATACCTATTGCATAACACGAATTATTGATTTCAGCACTACCGAACTCGATTTGAAACGAATAATTTGTGTATTTTCATCGCCGATTAACCGAAACATCACAAAACTTACAAGAAAGAAACTTACGTAAACTCTTTCCTTTTCTTTTCCTTCATTTTCAAAAAAAAAAAAACAATTTTTTGGATTTGGAAAAATGGTCTGACGTCAGACGTCACGGTTCCTTGTTACACTAAACAACAAAGTAGAGCAATATCAAAATTTAATTGAAAAAGAATTTTTGATTGCGATTGAAATTAAATTAAATTTTGATGGATTAAAATTGATTAATTACTTAAATACCGCATAATAATTATAACTAGTGATCTTTTTCTTGAAATGTTTTCCAATGCTCATGCTTTTTTTACTTTGATGTGTGAATTAGGAACAATCTTTGTAAACAAACCCTTTTTGAAAAATAACGATTTTTAAATGAGATTATTGTATTTTCAGTCATTGAGTTAAAAGATTAAAATTGAAGGTTATGAATTATTTTGTTAATTTGAGAATTGAATCCACTTTTTAAACCACATGTATATGATAACTGTTTTCGCAATGATGACAAATCCCGAATCGATCATTAAATCAGACTTTACATGTCGATTCCATTTTTCGATCACAATTTTTGAATTTAGAAAAGAAACAGAAATATTCTATTTTCAAACAACAGAATTTGACTATAAGCCCCCTTTACAAATATTCCACATCCTTTTCAAACTTCTAGAAACATTACATCTCTCTACCGTTAACGAAACAACGGAAAAAGAAGAAAATCAAATGATAGGATGTCCACCACATACTATACACTTTTCTCAATTCGATTATCACTATTCTTACGATGTTTCGTTCATTTCAAGTTTTCTCTTACAAGTTTTTTCAATCTTCGAAAATTAGAAATGACCAGAACAACGCTCAAAGCACGTTAAGTGATTGGCATAATTTCAAATTTTCTCATTTTTAAGAAGTAAGTTAATTCGTCGAACTAAAGTATGCCAATCTATTCACCAACGATGTTATTGCCTAACGAACAGACGAAAAATTAACCTCATCAGTTTCTCAAACTCTCACTCACAAAACGTACATCATTTCAGACAAATAAGACAAAATGATCTAATGAACAAAATTTCTAAGAAGTATTTTCGGAACGCCGAATTCATATGATTGGAAATACATTTTTAAAAATGTGTATTTAAAAATACATCACTTGTAAAATTAAAACCAATCTTTAAAAAATAATCAAATTGAACATACAGAAAGTAAAATAATTGTTGAAAAAAAAAAGATATTTACCAAACAGAGAAAATTGTTCAAATTAATCGTTTATAGCTTCACAAAAAACGAAAATAATCAACAATAAATACAATAAAAGAAACTGCTTTAATTTTAACCATGAGTAGTGTCATCTTCAACAAAATCGTAAGCTTCTTCTTTAGTCACACATTCCACGTGACTTACCTGGAAAAAATTGACAAAAATGGTACATCTTTTTATACAAGATCTATTTTCAATTGTCAATATTGATCCATTCAACTCACTTTATTTCGGAATTTAACTCCGTAAAATTTATTAGCATGCTGGAGTAATTCCGGTCTGAAAGTTGTAGTGATAAATTGGGCGTCTTTGCTCATTTCGTGAATCATATCAGCTACAGCTTTTCTGTGTTGAGCATCTAAAGCCTATTTAGAAGAAAAATGCGTACGTGATTTAATAAACTCGAATCATTTTCCGATTTCATTTTTCAACCTTCTTACTGACCTGATCGATTTCATCGAATAAATAGAACGGAGCCGGATCACATTTTTGTATAGCGAAGATTAAACCCAAAGCTACTAAAGATTTCTGTCCTCCTGATAACTGATTCATTTCACGCATCTCACCTCGTCCGGTAAATGACACTCGGATCATAACGCCGGAGAAACTATCGGCATTTATTTCCTGCGAAATAACGATCCGATGTTAAAAATATGCGTATAAGATTCATTTATTCCTAAGAAAAGGTGGGATATTACCTCTGATCTGCGACATTCTTCGCCATCGGCAGATTTCATGACGAGTTGAGCATGTCCTCCTGGGACCAGCTTTTTGAAAACATCCGAGAAATTTATCGATACTTGTTTGAAGGTGAATTCGATATCATGACACTTTTGTTGCTCCAATCCTCTCATTAAATCTTTAATTTTATCTAATCTAAAGAACAGAAACGAAAATTGGATTAAAATTTACGTCAACGCATTTACGAATTTCGTTGTAACAAAACTTACTCTTTATCTAATTCTTGTTTACGACTAACTAATTTCTCTTTCTGTTCCGAGAAGCTCATAAATTGATCCAGAGCTTTTTTGTTAACATGGCTGTATTTCTTCAAATGACTGTTGGCTTTTTCCAATTCTTTGAAGAGCTACAGAATACAAAAGATTAAAATTATAAATTGGAAATATTCTTTCTACGTCTCAGTATAAAAATTACTCACGTTTTTCTGCGTGTATGCCATGTATTTACTAATCATTTCAGGATTCGGTATCGCTCCCAGTTCGCTGATTTTATTCGTACATTCTTCCACTTTCTGACGCAACAGCGATTGTTTTTGAGAAACTTTTGATAAATCTTTAGCATCGTTGTCTAATTTTTCTTGATTGTCTTTTTCTTGTAAACGCCATTTCTCTACTTCTTCTTGAGCAGCTCTTTGCTGTAGAATAAGAAAATAATTGGTAAATTACCTAGGTACTTGATTATAAAATTTCCGATGAGAATAACTTACCCTTTTAACAGCTTCTTGAACTTTTTTATCCATAGCTTTAAAATCTTGATTAAGCTGCTCGAGTCTTTTTTCAATACCGGTCAACTCTTGTCGACTGTTTTCAAGCGTTCTTTTCCTTTCTTCTAACGATATTTCTTGAAGAGCCTAAATGATTGCGTCGTGTAAATATATCGATCATTTACATAGAATAATTTTACCCAATAGCTGACTCACTTGTACTAATTCGTCTCTTCTTCGGACCAAATTATTTGTTAGTAAATTTTCCAATTTGTTTTTATCAGCTTCTAGCTTCATTCTGGTAGCGAAAGCAGTTTTGTTTTCCTGAGTTAATTTCCGAATGTCATCGTTCAATTTATCCATCTCGTGTTGATCGGCAACACAGAGTTGAGCCAGTAATTCCTACCGGAAAACAATTCTGTCAGTAACGATAAATTGAAATGACGAGTAAGATGATAAGCCATCATTTACTTGGTGCAATTCAGCTTCTAGACCTTCCTTAGTGGTCTGCATGGCTTCTAAATTGGATGCAGCTTGAGCCAGTGAACGTTCTTTCGGTCCTTGGTATCTCTCGATACCCAATAATTCTTCTTTCATCAATCGAATATCGGCTTTCAATTTATCAAAGTTGCCTCTGAAAAATACGTCAATTTTACAATTACATTTCAATAATAAAAAGTGTTTTTGATCGAGATCTTCGGTTCTTACTTGGCTTTACTATTTTTCGTTTCTGTTTTTTGCATTTCAGAAACAACGACGTTGATTTTGGTCTCAATATCTCGCAGTTGTTCTCTCAGCTGCGTTAACTGTTCTTCGGTATCTTTGATCTGTTCCATGAACTCGTTACGTTGCTTTTGAATTTCCAATTTCGATCTGACGTTTTTGAAGTATCCTCCGGTCAGTGTTCCTTTGGAAGATACCTGTTTAGAGAAAAAATCAAATTTGGAATTATTTCAGGCAAATTTCAAAGTAAATGTTCATTTTGTAATGTATAATATTTACCTGATCACCATCGATCGTAATACAATCGAGATTATATTGTTTCGAAATATTAGTAGCGATTTCCAAGTTACGACAGATCAATGTACGGCCAAAAATGTATCTCATGGCTTTATCCAATTTTGTATCGTATTCAAGTCTGTTCACCATTGGTATAGCGTCCTAGAAATAAATTCGGTGTAAAATATACGAACTGTTGAGGGACATGGTCAAGATAAAACTTATACGAACGTTCGAGGGTGGATATTTGATGTCTCGAACTGTCATACGATTACAAGGCATAAAAGTCACTTCTCCAGGTAATTTCTGGTTATTGATTTCTTTCAATATTTGGGTGCCAATTTTATCGGATTCGACGATGTGGAAAAATAACCTGAAATCAGGAAAATTTTCGTTAAATTTATGCATCAGAGAAATCAGTATTTCAATTGTTAGGAACTGAGAATAAAGAGTAGCTTAGCCATTTTTTATTGAAAATTTTCAAACGTGTTATTACCAATAAACTGTTCAAAATTCCATAAAAATTTAAAAATTGCCAAAATTATTAAAAATTTAAATTGAGAAGAAACTAATCAAAAAATATAATTATGATAGATTAATCGATTGCGTCGTATGTCGAGCTAAATCGCTAATCGATTTGAACATTATTCATAGTTATTTCCTCATTGTAAAGATAAAAAATAGGAAGTCACCTCATTTAATCAAAGCCTACATCTAAAAAATCCAATTTGAAAATTCTTTCTAGAAAAAAGATCATTTACCTTCCACCAGCGGTCACCTCAACAGCAGTTTGAATATTTGTATCGCACTGAAAATTTTCGATAACTTGACCGTAATAATTATCGGCTAAATTGGCATAATTACCACCTCGTTGACGGAATGTTTCAAGCACTTTACGAACACTATCTCGACCGTTGAGAATAGCCTAAAAAAAATTCCAACGATTAAAAATATTTAGAAAATTAGGACAGCATTTTTTCCAGATTCATATACCTTTCCAGCCATGCTACGTAGAGCTTGGTCAGCTTTGGCAAGTTCTTCTTTCAGGGATGTCAAAGTGTGTTGCAGAGTATTCTCTTTGCGCCACAATTCACTAAAAATAAATTCGGGTTATTGAATGAGTAAATGATTGAATTGAACTATATTGAAAAACTCACTTTCTTTGGGTTTGGTACGAATCTTTATTTTTCTTATGATCGTAGTATGCTTTGTTATATTCATCGATAGCTGTTCTTTGACGCTCCAATTCATTTGTTTGTGCCTGGAAAATTTCAACAAGCATTACACACAATATGTTCAGCTGTTTCGAGAATAAGAATTGTACAAAAAAGTTACTTCAATTTGATCATTGAGCCTTTGCTTATTAGCAATGTCTTTTTTCAATTCTGCGTCTAATTTGTCACGATGTTCAGTTTTATCTCTAATTTGTTTATTCAACGATCTATATAAATGACCAAAAATTTTAATTTAATAATTGAAATTGCTACTAGAAAGACAAGTAAGATTGAAGAAATGACCTCAATTCTTTCTGGATCCATTGATCTCTTTCGTCTTTGGAGGTGAATTGAGATCCTCGACCTTGTTTAGCGTACAATTCTTTCCTTTTCTGTTCTTTCAATGATAAACTGTTGAACACACATTTTCATTGATAATTCATTACAAAATATGAAAATTTTCATCGATTAATTGATACATACTCTCGTGTACAATCTTCTTCCTTTTTCTTTTGAGCTTCATACTTAGGCTTCAATTCTTCTAATTCTTTTTCCTTAGTTCGGATAGTTTCCTCTAGCTTTTTCAGCTCTTGCTCGGCACGATCCTGTGAATAAAATGGGATAACAATTTAGAATATTTTCCATTTCATGGGAAGAGCACTGTAGAAAAAAAAATACCTTGGATTTGTTATCGCCAAGAACTTCGTCATTCAAATCTTTGATTATGAAGTCAAGTCTGGTTTTCTCTTTAAGGAGTTGCTCTTTTTCTACACTGATGGTTTCTTTTTCTTCTTTGGCAGTTTGGACGTCCTTTTTAGCATCTTTCAAATGTTTGGTGGCACGTTTCGCTTCATCAGCGGCTTCTTTAACCTTGCTAGTCAACTTTTTCTGTTCTTCATCGAAATTGTTCAACCTGTTCTCCAACTGTAAGAGAAATTTCGTTGAATGGATCGTTACAAAATATGAGATTGTCGAGCACAAGACATACCTCTTCTAATTTTCGTTTTGTATCTTTTAGATCACGATCGTGGATGCAGTATTCGAGAGATCGTCTGAGCTTATCCCATTTCTGGTATTCTTTCAATTCTTCTTTTTCTTCTTCGAGTGTTTGCAGACGTTCTTCGATTGTATGTAAAAATTCGTCGATTTTTTCTAGTTTTCCTTCAGTATCTGTAATAATAACAATATGATTAAAATAATTATGTCTACGATTTTGGAGATAACAATTTTTACAAAACGAAAACTAACCTTTAAGAATATTCGTAGATTCTTCTTTCTTCTCATCATAGACTCTGGTACCGGCAACTTCTCTTAGAAGTTTCAAACGATGTGAATCCGGAGCAGTGGCCATTTGGTTGATCTAAACAAAGATTTTTGAAATGAAACGTCTCTCAAGTCTTATCAAAGAGGTAAATAATTGAAAATGAAAAATTAATTACTTTTCCTTGTTTGACGATGTAATACGGATTAGAGCGTGAGAAGCCAGCAGATTCTAGTAAATTTGTGACATCAGAACGAGTAACAACTTTCTTATTCAGAAAATACTGATCTTTTTTCGCTCCAATCAAACGTCTCAGTACGACTTCATCTTTTTCAATCTATAATTTTATCAATAAGATGAGAAACAGACTCCCATCCCAGAAAAATAAATCGATGGGTGAATGAATAACTTACCGGCAAACGATTATCTTTGTTATCGAATATAATTTCAACATAAGCGCTAGCAACTCGAGGTCCGGTTCCTTCGTGAAGTAAAGCATGACGTTGCTCCGGTCGCAGATTGGAAAATTCGTCACTAAGAACGAACTGAATAGCTGTACAAAGAACACAGGATCAATTAAATCGGTCGGTTCACCATTACTTTGATATGAAGATGACCAGTAATACTCACCGTAGAAAAAATTACTTTTTCCGGATCCATTACGACCAACTATTACACGACAAGAGGAACAACATTAAAAAAAATCATTCATCAATTATTAGGCGGTAAATGATACTTACCAACGACGTTGTGACGCGGATCGAATGGTTCTACTACAGTTTGTTCCCTGTAACTTTTGAATCCGTGAATAATTACCTAAACAGAACATGATGTTTGAAGTTATGTTTCATTAATGAATTTTAATCTAATTTTGTGACAGGAATTAGACAAAATCAAAACAATAGTAAGACAATAGCAATCAAATTCGACTTACTTGTTTTATGTACATTTTTTCCTAAGCTACTCAAATTGACTAGTTAACAAATGAATGGAATGGAAGCAAGATGCGAATATCATCAGGCATAGTAAATTATGCGATTTGATGGCGGAATTTATTTAAATGAATCAAAATTATTCACAAAAAACACAAAAAAGCGATAGTGTTTCGCCCCAAAAATTTTGTAAATTTTGGAAAAAAGAAACAACAAAACATAGAATGTCCACAGCGCAAAAGTAACAGAAAGAAAAGATTTACGCGCTTTGTTGACTTCCACAGATTATATTTAGCGGAACCATTTTTTTATTTTTTATAAAAATCAGTGCTACCAGATTATTAAAATAATATATCTCCTTTTTTTTTTAATAAAAATTGAGTTGGGCAAAATTTTAATTTGGAAAATTTTCCGGTTTGTTTCGATTTTTGGTTCACTTCTTTCATTTTTTTTTTCATCTCATACCTCTGTAGAGACTACAGACTAATTTTAATTTATAAGTAGAAAATAGAAAAAAATGTTTAATCGACAATAAAAAAAATAAATACAATTTTATTACAGTTTACAGTTTTACAGTTCACGTCACTCATCAATATTTTGTTTTAATCAATTCAATATTCACTATCGACTATCTCCATCTTCTGTACAGATAAATTACAAACTCACAACATAAAAATAATCAGATTAAGAAAAAAAAAATGGAATTAAAAATAATAAAGTACACATTAACTCATTCTGCAACTCGAAACAGTCAAGAATTTCAATATTTAACGAATGCGGGTAGATAAGAACAAATCAACGGAAAATTACTTCATTGGAGAAGTAAAGAACCTAATAATTTCTGGGTGTCCTGCATCTTATGAAATTCTTCGATGTTTTCATCAGTAAGTAAATTTTCAGGCTTGCATTCTATAACTGAAAATAGAATCATGAAACATAGCGAATGAATACTTTCTTCACTGAAGATAAATCAACAAATGATTAAAAACTTCCGAAAACATTACCGGTCCATTCAGTATCGAAATGAAATTTTATACATCCTTCTTGATCATCTTTTGAAAAAAAAGAGAATATGTAAATGTTGGGTTCTTCGAACATAACGTTACAACCAAGATATTCCTTGTATAAGCTGAGTTTATGAATAATAGTTTTATGAGTCGTTTTCAAAACATCTGAAAAATTAAAACATTCCACGATACAAATCAAGTAATTTCGTTTCTGACGTTTCTGAAATAGATCTAAGATGAACATTACCGGAATTGTCGTAAGTTTTATCCAGTACTTTGGTTCGTCTGGTTACGTTCTTAAATCTCGGGTTCACATCTTCGTCGGTAATTTTATTCTGAATAACTGTATCTATATTCTTAATTTGAGCTTTCAGATTTTGATTTTCTTTCTCAGTATTGGCTATTTTGGCTGTGAGGGTTTTTATTGCTGTTTTAGTTTGTATTATATTCTTTTTCATTTCATCGCAGCGTTTTTCATCTACATAGTAAACAAATTGTTAGTCTAAATTGATCCAAGATAAGAGATTAAAAGACATACTCACCATCTTTCCGTTGCTGCATTAGGGATAACAGGAAACCATCTTCTTTGCGGAGACATTCCAAGTAATCTTCCCTAAAAGCTTTCTTTTCTTGATGCCATTTCCGTTCTTTTTCTACGATATGATTGAAGATGTGAGTATCAACCACATACATTGTAGTTGGTTTCGATGAGAATCCGAATGAGTATTTATGGGTGGATAAACGTAACTAAACTTGAGCGATCGCTTCAACTATTTTAACTCGTAATTAGGTAATTAATAATCATTTAGAATCAAAATTAGCACGTTAGAAAGAAATAATCCCGAATAATCACAATCAGCGAACAGAATAATTCATTTCCCTCCATTTTATGTTTATTTTTGTTGACTTATCACTAAAACTCGGCATTTTGAAAAATTCCCCTTTTTCCTCCAAGCGCAAAATTATTATTGATTTTTTTTTAATATAAGTGAATTTTTCGATTTACTTTGTATATTTTATTAATTATAAAGTAAAAGTAAATTTTAAAGAATATAAGTTTTTTCAATAACCAATTTTATAAGAAAAATTCCATTTTTTTTATATGAACAATATAAATTTATACATAATACAACACTGAAATGAAAATGAAGTGATTGATAACGTAAGAAAAAAACAGAAAACACTTGGGAAAATATTAGAAAATTTGAGAGAAATTCAATGAAAAATTGGTTATAATTGATCTCAAATTCATTTTGTGACAAATTTAGATTCTTTGCACACTCTTACAAGTGATTAATATAGTTTTCGCTTCAATTACAATGTGTGAATTACTATGTAAATCAACCGCCTTTTTGTAAACTGTATCTTTTTTGAAAAACTTTCAAACCTTTTTTAAAAAAATGAACTAGTATTTTATATTGTATTTCGTGAATAATCAACAAAAGGTGAGAAACCGTACGACACATTCTTATCTTTCGAATATACTACTCGCCTATACTTAAAAGTGATTCATTTTTTCAATTTTTCTTTTTTCAGAATCAAAAATGGGCCTGCTAACAGACCCTACTACAGAAGAAAACACCAAAAAGACTTTCATCGTGAAATATCACGGTAAACTTTGCATCCTGATGATTTTATCTTCAGTGGCATGGCTGTGTTTCCTAGCTCATGATAATTTCAGCGCAAGTACGTTATTATTTCTTCTTGGAATGATATTTGGAACTTATTAATTATTTGTGAATTTTCCTCCAGGTACTTATTTCTCAGAAAATGCTTTATTACCCGGCTTAGTACAAGGAGATTATTCTGAAAATTCTGAAGCTCAGGCTGTTTTAACCGAACTAATGGCAGAAGCCGAAACGAACCGTTATTCAATTCCGGCTGATTTTCTAATCAATAAATTTCACCAGCTTTATATGGAAGCTTATGTGCAGAATTTCACGTTGAATAATCCTTTGAGGGAGAATGTGGTAGGTTAATTACAATTTTTAATTGATAAAATGTTTATAAATCTATCTGGTGAATATTATTTTTAGAAATTTACCGGTAAAAATGTATATGGGATATTACGAGCACCTCGCAGTGCCAGTTTGGAAGCTCTAGTTTTATCAGTTCCTTACAGACCTTTAGCAAGTGTTTATCCTACGACCCTTCCTGGATTAGCTTTGATGTACTCGTTGGCTAAATATTTCAGAAGTAATTATTTTATTTTTCTCTTGCTGAAATTTTTGAGTGGAAGAAAATATTCATATTCTGTATCTTTACAGGGCAAAAATACTGGGCCAAAGATATAATATTTCTCATCACTGAACACGAACAATTAGGAGTTCAAGCTTGGCTAGACGCATACCATGGCACTTCATCAGGAACTAAAGGTAACATCACATGCTCGATTGCTCATCAAACTTGTCCTGTCGAAATAACCAACTTTTGAAATTAGGTGTGGTCGACCAAGGAGTTCTGGAAGAACACAGTGGAGCTATTCAGGCAGCTCTAAATTTGGAAATTCACGCTGCAAGGATTAGTCATATCGACGTCAAAGTGGCAGGATTAAATGGTCAACTTCCCAACCTCGATCTCGTAAACTTAGTTCATAGAATTTGTTCCAAAGAAGGTGTCCGGAATACATTTTACAACAAAGATTCAAAAGTACGTATGTTTTTCTCCCATTGATAATTTGTCTCAAAAAATTCATATATATTTTTCGTACAGGCTGGAATGAGATATTCCACGTGGAATCATAAACTCAGAACGATGTTAGAAATGATTGCGACTCAGGCTACCGGGGTTCCTGATGGTAATCATGGATTATTCCACAGGTAGGTTGATTTGTTTGCTTTGAATAAATATTGAAAATGTTCCAAAAATGAAAATAGGTATTTTTTTCTTTTTGAAGATTTGGAATAGAAGCAGTTACTCTCGAAGGGCATGCGAAAGTTGGAAAAGGAGGACAGACATTTTACCATATGGGAAGGTATGTAAATTAATATTTGTTTTGGTAAATTTTTCTCCTAACAACTAACAGCTCAGTAAATTTTTCAGAGTGTTGGAAGGATTGTTCCGTAGTTTGAATAATCTATTGGAAAGATTCCATCAGTCATACTTTTTCTACCTTCTGCCTTCAACCGATCGATACATTTCAATTGGTAAGTCGTCAATTTATTACTAGAATTAGATTATGATTTAATTTCTAATCGTAATCAATTTTGTGACATTTTTTAGGATTGTACATGCCCAGTTTAGTCCTATTAGTCAGTGCTTTGTACTTGAAATCATTCGCAACCTGGTTGAAACTTCATATAAACGACGATGGTAAAAAAATAAGCAAAAATTCCCTCAAAGTGAGCATATCAATTTTTGGATCACTTTTCCTATCTCATTTCCCTATTTCATAACTAAATGATTTTCAGGCAGCCAAAAACCTCAACATAATGGTAGTCAGTGCAGTGGTCCTTGGTACTCATGTAGTCGGAGTACTCACCATATCCATTGCCAATTTTCTAGTCAAAAAATTAACCTGGTCATCAGAAACATCTTTATTATTCTCATACGTAGTTACATCTATATTGTTCGCTGTGATATTTGCTCTTTCGATGAAAAGGTACTTTCAAAGATTCAAATTTTAAAAATTAAAATCTACAATACAAGTATAAAAAAGTGCTACAAAAAAATATTTAAAATGGGGATGAGTTTCAGTATCATATTTTTGGGATCGTTTACGGGTCAATATTTTAGAAAATGGTCATTTTGAATTTTTGAGTGGTTCAGTGGAAAATTGAGTTACAAAAACTTTCATTTTTCAAATTTGTTGGAAAAACACGTTTCTTTTCATATTTTTATAGGAAAATACCATTTTTAAAAATTTATTATTAATTTCGTTATGTTTTGCTTAAAAATTGTTCCACGAACGAAAAAAAAGCTTCAGAGAGTAAAAAATGGGTTCATTCTGTAACTAAAAATTAAAAATTTTGAAAATACGACTGGCACGATATGCTATCAAATTAAATTAGAATTTCACAAAAGAAAAATTGCCAATGAAAATTATTTTCAAACGATGAACACTTTTTCGTACCTAAATAATTTATAGATTAACAACTCTTCTTGATCAATTTTTATTCCAGATGCCAACCAAACGAGAACTGGATTTTACTAAACGTAATCTGTTTAACCGAACTGGGCACCTTTTTATTATGCATTTCCATGCACAATTTCTCTTTCGGTTTCGTAACAGCATTAATTTACGTATTACCTAGTCTTTGGATATCAGCTTGCAATAACAGGTAATTTTTGTACTAGTTACTAACCCAGCTCATTTTCTTTCGTTTTAATAATTCATTTGGCTTATTACAGATGGTACAAAAAACTAGTATGGTTGATATTCCATCCATTATTCGTAATTTATTGGATTACCTTAGCAACAACTTGGCACAATTTCGACGAACTGACTGTACTTGAAATATTAATGAAATCATTCGACGCTATGAAGCACCTTATTGCTTTGAATGTTACCGACGCGTTGGTCTATGGCAATTGGACCTTTATTGTTATTAATACGGTTTTGTTGCCTACCTGGTTGACTTTTTGGGCTCTTTTGAATGCTCCATTCAAGGCCGTTGTTAAAGATAAACGAGAATGATGTATAATATTGGCTATGTGCAATTTTATATGCATTTTGTACGCTTTGATTTTTTTTTTCTATCAAATTTGAACAAAAAATAGTAATAAAGATTTTTTACTTTCGAGATCAGTTTCATTTCGCTAGGATATGAATTTTGTTCCTTTTGCTTCTTTCGTATTTTTTTTTTTTTTTTTCGTAATTAACTTTTCGAGAAATGATTCAAGTTTGAATGAATAATTTTGAAAAACAATCTATAAGTAGAACAATTTTGAGGAAATTTCTGATTGAAAAATTTTTTGAAGAAAATGTAAAAAGAATGAAAAGAGTTGAAAAAATTGGAGTCACATTTTTTGAGCGAGGAATTCGAAGTAGAAAAAAATTTGAGTTTGAATCATGTTATCAATACAAGAATACTCTCTTCCCTTCACCACAATAAACCAACTCAACAACTTACGATTTTACTATAAATATATATTTAAATTAGTAACAAAGAAATACAAAATTTTACATGTCTTCCATTAGAAAATATTAAAGTCACATACTTTTCTCATATATATATTCAACCGCACTTTGAAAATCGTGTTAAAAGTATAAAATGTACAAAAGTACCTATATTAGAAACGTATAAAAGTACACATGCACAGAATCATAAAAACATTGGAATTAAAACCCCCTTCGCGAGGAAGGTAAGGGAATCCGATAAAAACAGAGTACGGCTTAGCCTCTCATTTACGCACACAAATCCCTGAATTGTATCCGGCCACATCAGCACCTTTCGTATTAAAAGTATGCACGTGTATCGTTTTTGAAAAATAACCACAACTTCGCGGATCTTCGATTTATACTATTTTTTTCATCGTAATCTTTACAAAAATTGGGGGAAAAAATAAAACAAATTTTAAAAAAGATATTTGTTCATATAGTATAAACGATTATCCCTAAAATATGGCTAATAAATTTTGATTAGTACTAAATACGCTTAAAAAAAAACAAAAATGCTTGCTTTGTAGTATACTGGTATAGTAATCATCACACTCTGCACTTCTGGCGTCGCGTAACACTGAACCATTTTTAAAATGGTTTTTCACGAGACTAAAATGCACATCAACAAGAAATACGTAGGTACGCGACTGCGTATTGTAATTTGTAACGTTTAAATTAGTACTATTAAAAATCCAGTATATAATTTTATATAAAATATAGTACGTTATAACTTAAGAGATATTTTAGAAAAAGAAAAGGAAAATAAAGAAAAACGCAGATACGTGAATACAATGATAATTTATCGTATAGATAAAACGTGTAAAATACGCTGACTACGGAGAATCAAAACAACAAATCAAAATCCCACAAAAAGGATAGAAAAAACTGTAAAATCTCGCCACGAAATCCGCCCCAAGGTATCCAGACGCTAAGGTAAATTGGGTACATCCTACGCGTACTTTCTCGCTCAACGGAGCACTATAATAGCCTAGGTACGTGTGAGATTTGGGTTGATACTCGAACTCGAGAATTGGAAATTTTTTTTTATCGAGGGTCGCGTCATATCTACAACGATTAACTGCAATTTTTTACGACGACGAGTACGACGTCTGACGTCAAAACTCGTCCAGTTTGAAAAAAATCTCTGGCGTCATTCTGGTTCAGTGGCGCATGCGCTGACATAAATCCGATCACTTGAAAAATCACGTTCTAGCTGAATGACGTAAGCTTTGAAATGAAAAAAATCAAACGGAACGAACGGAAGTCGAAGACTTGTAGAATGGAAAATTATTACGTGAGTGGAATGCTGAGTAAATTCCAATGGTTCGGGTGATCGTTGAAGATATTCGCTGCCCGAATCTGCTATTTTTTTTCGTACCTGCTACGGCTACTATTGTGGCTGTTGTTGATGCTGTTTCGTAATATAATTCGAATAATAAATTACTATTTTAACTTTGTAGATTTTTATATCATTATTTTCGGCTTCGTCGATTATAAAATCACGCATTTCCTTTTCTTTACTGGTTCCGGCGGTTCCAACGCTGCCAGGATCGCTTCGTCGAATACGTTTTTCAATCCTTTCTATAATGAGGAAAATTGAAACATAATTAGAAAACAGTTGCGGATGATGATTTAATCATTTTTTGAAATTTCAGTATTGCTATCCTATGGTTTGAAGACTCCAACTCTTCCCCCCTCATTTTTGTACCCTCTCCCCGGATCTCTCTAGTACTAAAGGTTCTGAAATTTCGATACAGAAATCAAAGAAATTGACAGATCGTAAATTATAAAATTTGTAGGCTTCACTCTTCACCCCCCCTCGCCAATTCGGACTGCTTATACTCGAAACTTAGTCACCTTTCAATTGAAGTCTTGTCAATTTCTTAAATGAAAATACTTCAAATAACAAATGTTAGTGGGAAAATACATTTCAGCTACTTTTACTCAAATAAATAGCTTCTCAGCTCTCCTTCCCCATGACTTTTCCAGTCAAAAATAATTCATGTATAAGAATCAATTTTTTCATTTTTTCAGCTTTCAATTCATATAGGAAACTAAAAATTTGAGAACCTTGTGTCTACTAAAAAATAAACCTAGAGCACGAACTTCCAAAATTAAAAAAAATATTTCTACCCTTTGACGAAAAACACCCCACCTCTTTTTTTCACCTCTCGATCTTCTAATAACAATAACCCAATCGGCCAATCTACGTACTTGCGTCAGAGCAGAGCATTCGACGTATTTAACAGCTTTCAATTCTTTCGCTAATTTTTCTCCTTGTTCGAATGTAATTGGTTTTTGTTTATTTTTCGCTAATTTCTCAATGGTAGCAGCATCCTCTCTCAGATCGATCTGCGTTCCGACCAACAAAAAGGGTGTTTTCTGACAATGATGAGTGATCTCCGGAACCCACTGAAAAACAAAACACGTGTTAATTAGATCAATTAGATTAAATGATTAAGAAATCGTCCTATTAAATTGCATACGAGCGTAAGTATAGGTATACGTGACGTTGTTCGACCGCATTGCTCGGTTCGTTTGATTTCATAGCTCTTTGAGAATATGAATTAAAGATTAATTACAGCCGAGCTGCGTTCGAGTGAAAAATCAACACCGTGGATAGAAAATTACAATATAAGAAATTGTGCAATTTGTTCGATCGTGTATTGAAAGTAGGTTTTGCTTTTTGATAATTCATCATCCACTATTTGGATTAAAAATTCACATTCGTGCTGAAATCAATATTCGAATAATTTATGTAATCGATTTTCAGTCTTGTTAATTTTCCCTTCAATTTTTGCAGCTCAAAATTTCAATTTTTCTCATAATTTTTTAAATTTGATAATTCATCAAGTTCAACTTTCCAACGAAATCAAATATTCAAAAAATTCCTTTCCTATTTCTCAAAAAAAAACAACTAAAATTTCACTTTTTGCAATCTAATTTTAGTCACCCACGTTAAATTTCTCTCCTCACCTCTCACGCAACCACGACATAAAATTACGCAGATGAAAAATCAGACGTATTTATCTCTACCAGGAAGTCATTAAATCGAACTTCGAAAAATATATTATAAAAATGAAAACCCATACTGAAGGTACACTTATGGAACTTTTTCAACTCGATGAAGAATTAGCATTACTAGATTTTCTAATCGAAACCACCACAATCCGTTATAAAATTAATTACTCGATTGTGTATTTTGTACCGAGTAGGCAACTTCGAACAAAAGACTGAATTGTTGGAAAACTTGGGACTACGCAGAATTAAAATCTCATGTAATTATGATACGATTAAAACAAATGGGTTATTTTAAATTAGAATCGACGTCGCGTTAAAACGTAAACAAATTTCGTGATTGTTGATCAACCAGCCTTGAATTACTTCGAGCACAACTCGAAGGTGAATTTCCACGTTAGGATCCCTCATTCAATACTTTCCTCGCAAATAGATTCAATGAGTATTGATTACGTTAGGTTTTTTTCTTAGAATGCAGTAAATGTTTGATGATGGGACGTAGCGTACTAAGAAGCGGTATTGCTCAGTCTAACTTACTTTTTCTTTGACATTTTCAAACGATGATGGCGAGACTACAGAGAAACAAACCAAAAACACATCCGTCTGTGGATAACTGAGTGGTCGTAGACGATCGTAATCTTCTTGACCTATTGCGATAACAAATCAGATTAGAGAGTGTGTTAGATCAAACCTACGCTATTCAGAGGTACATACCTGCTGTATCGAATAAACCTAATGTGTATGGCTCACCGCCTATCATTACTGTGACAGCATAGTTATCAAATACCTGCCAATCAAATTGAACAAATTAAACGAAATTGATACTGGATGAAGCATTTTCAAAGGTATAGCTTACCGTCGGCACATACTCCGATGGAAATTTATTCGTCGTATATGATATGAGTAAACAAGTTTTACCGACAGCTCCATCTCCAACCACTACGCACTTTATAGTCTGCATTGTTTATAACTGGAAAAATATTGATAATTTTAGTCAATATAAAAGCACGTACGCTAATTAGAGAAACAAACAACACTGAAACGGGTGGCTCGGTTAAAGGTAAAGGCGTAGCTGATGATAGTATTTCGTGACAATATCGCTCAATTTTGTTAGACACAAATGCATAAATTATCCATACGTTCGCACCGATGATAAAGTATATTACTCATACGTTTGAATCAACTTACAATGTTCTTCACAAGCACAAAATTCTTAGAACATTCGCAATAATGTGAGACCGCTTGGCCGATGAGAAATCACCTCTTATAATCCAAATCTATTCGGCGTTTATTCGATTGAGCGGAGATATTAGAGTATTTGGGCGTCGACTAATACATATTATCTTTCACTCGCGATCGGAAACATTCGCTAATAAATTGATTTTGGAATTATATAAAAAACAAATCGACTACTCACTAATCTGTTTTTTTACCAAAATAGCTAACGTTGTATCAGAAAATTCCATAGATAATTTTTGTAAGAATTTTAACTTCGTAAAATACTAAGAATTTACGTTACGGTAATTACTAGTAATTACGTATAATTCAAAATCAATCGAATGTCACAAAGTCAAAAGTCAATTAAGTCGAAAATTTTTGTTTTTTTTTTCAAAAAAAAATGGCTGAATTTTCGGATTATTGGTAAAATTAATGATAATTTTCCAAATTTCGGTTATAAATTGTTCTGTATTATAATTCTAGATTAATTAATTATCGGATAGAATCTACCCTTTGTTTAAATCATCTCTAACACTTCAAGTTTGCCTTCAGCTTGATCTTTCTTTGTCCCTAAAAGTAACGAAAATCTGGTGTCTGGATTTCAAAATTGAATGATAACGCATGATAATCGTTTTTATAAAGGCCGAAGAATGTAATTTGGAAAATTGGCCACTTATAATTGTTCTGATTCGGAAGAAATTCGAAAGAGAAAGTGCTCTCAAGTGAGGTTAAAATTTTACCTATTGTGATACCTACATCGACTGACATCACAATCGCTTCGACGAGCTTACAGTCAGCTCAAGTGAAAGTAAGTTGGAGTTTTCATTACAAAAAGTGTAATTCAATTGAACGTTATCATGTTAATCTAGTTTAGTGGTTTTCAATTTTTCATTGTTTCTATTTCAGTCGAATTCATTGTAAGGAATATTTTATTGCTGGTATGTGGTACGCATTATAGTCCGAAGTAATTTAATCAAAACAACGCATGTTTTATCAGAATTCCTTACGACAATGTTATCTAACAATCTTGATTGTGGCGATGTGAAATTGTAACCGATTGCAATTTAATTGTTCCTCGGGAGTAGCTGCCGATGTATCGATATTCATCCGTACGGCGAGCCAATTTTTCGCAAAAACTCGACTATTATGGGTTTACTATTCTCCAAAATCTGGAGCCTATTCAGTGCAGAAGGTGAGTCATTTGATTAACGTACTTCTCAAACTCGAATTAATCCAATTTTTTTGTACAGAACACAAAATAGTGATAGTGGGATTAGATAATGCTGGTAAAACGACTATATTGTATCAATTCCTCATGAATGAGGTGGTCCACACATCACCAACTATCGGTTCGAATGTCGAAGAAGTCGTATGGAAAAATATCCACTTCATAATGTGGGATTTAGGAGGCCAGCAGTCTCTTAGAGCAGCCTGGAGTACATATTATAGTAATACCGAAGTAAGCCCGGCTCCAACTACCACGTACACACCTTTGCACTTGTTAAAACAATCCGTAATTACGTCGATAATCATTACCATCATCTGTTACAGTTCGTCATACTTGTTATCGATTCTACAGACAGAGAAAGACTTACGGTAACTAGAGAAGAATTATATAAAATGTTGAATCACGAGGAACTATCTAACGCTGCAGTATTAATTTACGCCAATAAACAAGACGTTAAAGATTGCATGTCAGCGGCTGAAATTAGCAGGCATTTAGATTTAACTTCGATTAAAAATCAACAGTGGCATATACAGTCGTGTTGTGCTCTCACGGGCGAAGGGTAGGTTCATCAGTCTAAATATATACATGAACGTTGATAATTACTCAAACGTAGGCTTGTTATCTGGTTACTCAATTAACACATCGAAAAATCTGACATCATTTCTTATTCTGTTCAAAGGTTGTATCAAGGATTAGAATGGATTTGCAGCCATTTACGTAAACAGTAACGCATTTAGCCATACTACATATTAAACCTACTTATCAGTTTGGAAGAAATACGTCGATATAACCCATTTTTTTGTCTAATTTCTCATCGAAGCCATCTTTTACTTTCATATTTCGCCTTCGTTTCCGTCAAACGTTAATCTTTTTCCTAGCGAAATTTTTCATCGCGTCGAATAGACCTTATTTTTCTTGTATTTTTCGAACGCGTTTTATATTTCTTATTTTAATGACATTTGCAATTTTAAGCGTGTACATATTAATAAATAATTGTTTTGTTTTTTTACATCTGTCGGATCGCTTTCGGCATTCTTTGCTCTTTGTTATTACGTACATACGATGTTTGGTTGCTATCTCGTATTTCATTTCTTTGGTGACATAATTTTCATGCGTGCCATAAAAATACGTCATTTTTTAGTCAAATTACGTAACTCCGACTAATAGGATATAATTTCCACCATCTTTTACGTACACTTTAATTGTATTTAAAAATATTATCAGTTGTACGGAGCTTATAATATAATACCACTTGGAACCAGTTAAATAAACGCGACCTTCAATGGCTGCAGCCAAGGCGATAATGTGCTAATAGTATCAAAAAACATGAAATGAGTACGCGTACCTAGTAAAATAAATTTTACTTTCGATTAAACTCGTCCGTGGGTTTCCTCTGCGAAGGAACAACCACGAGATTCCGGAAGTTTCAAACCAAACAGGAAATTGTTACAGGTAAGTAAGGTAGTTATTAAGGTGTTGCTTTGTGCAGAAAATTAACAAAAATACAATTTCATCATTAATTGAACCTGTGGACTGGAAATATTAAACGAACGTTTGAAATATTGAGGATTTTTCGATGATAGGGTGTATTCGAGTACTTATTGGAAAAAATCGAAAAACCTTGATTAAAATTGTATTGTTGGGTCGAGCTCGAGTTATTTTTTGAGTAAAGATTAGTCCTAATAAATTTGAATACAAAACGACAGAATTCTCGATAGGATCTTTAAATACCAAACTTATATTTTTAAAAGTATTTAGGATTATTCAAAGAAAAGAAATAGGTAGGCAGTATTGATTCCCAAAATTATTTTCAAGTTTCGTAAGTAAGTAATTTGAATTTTTTTTTTCTTCAAGTAAATCAATAAGTAAATATTTCATTTTTTTTAGTTATTCAAGAACAATATTTTTAAAATAATCGATATCGTTTTAATGCCCAGTGGTAATAAACAAAGTAAAACGTTTGAAATTTAAAAAAGAAATTATTGACATTGATTCTTCAATTGAAAAACAAATGATAGTGTAGTTTTAAATTACATATGTTTAGGAATAAGTACCTAGCTACCTACAGAGAATTGTTTTCTTGGGTCAATCCGCTTCGCTTTCTGTATATTTTAAAGCTCAGAATCGTTCTCACGTATTGAAAAGGATACTGATAAACTGAATAGATAGAAAAAAGTCTTCATTGTACACATATGGAGCTGATTTTTTTCCTGCAAACTTACCCTCAATACATTTGAGAGAATCGGATTTCCAGGATTTCGGAATCGAAACATCATGAAAAGGCAAACAGTAACTGATAATTATGGATTAAATACTATATTTTTTATTTTTATACCTACACAGTAAGCAGCGGTGACGAAAAGAGTTGAGAAGAAGTAGGTATTTCTGAAAATGAATAATAATTATTAATACCTATTACCTATAATGATTATCAGATGAACAATTCCATAACGTAATTCAACTTGAAATATTGATACCGCTTTGGAGCATTTAATGACTTACCAGTCAATTCTGACTTTCAGACCATTTTTTTTGAACCATTCATTTTGTGACTATTTCTTGTTAAAATAAAAACAAATTACCAGTTTTCTTTACGCCAAAAAGCAGAGAAAACATCTCTTTACTTTTCATCAAAGATTACCACTTTTTGCTTTTTGTAAAAAGTACCATTTTTCTTCTCTTATTAAAAATGACAAATGACCTTTATTTTTTTGTCAAAAAGGTCATTTTTTCTGTTTGTTAAAAATAAAAATGACTATTTCACCATTTACAGGCAGTTTTCTCGCCATTTATGATCATTTTGATCAAAATTAATTTTTGGAAACCAAAAAAATATTTTGATTCGATTTAAAGTCGTTCGCTACCTTTCAAGAGCTTCTGCACTCAAAATCTCAGAATAATTATTTTATCGATTAACATCAAAATCTGAAAAAAATTTTCACCCTGCCACTGAGTTCTTTCACTTCACAAATCAACAAAACACGATCATTTACTCGAAAATAATTTATTTGAAGTTTACCGCTCAATGTGACTTAATACTATCACAACAATGAAAGCAACGGAACTAATTCATATTTACCACATTAAAATTAAACTCTCGACAATCGATAGGCATATGACATGAGGTGGGCAGCACGATACACAGCGGATAAATAAGTACATAAATATAAATCTATCGTATGTACATTCACACAAATCGTTAATCAACTTAAAATAAAAATTCTCGGGGATATGTACATACAAAAAATAAATTTCACTTTGTAAATCTACGAAACGTTATAAAAAATTTAGGCGAATAATAAATACTCGAAATAAAACCCGTTGAAATTTCATCTATCGTACATACTTTACATACAGATTTAAACAGCAGGGGCGAGGGTAACTAAGAAAACACGAAAACAATGAGGTAAATATGAAGAGAACGTAAAAATACATACGCAATACAATAAATTAAAGGAAAACGACACTGGATGGGACAGGGATAGGATAAAGGAAAAGGGCAAGTAAACTCAGTACGTTATTTAAATTATAAGAGACACTACCACAGGTACTCGACGTTCAAAGCGATGATCAATTTTTTCCGTATCTATGATAATTAGATTATAAAAGGAGGGGGCAGGGGGGCAATAGGGACAGGATACTTAGAAGAATTGGCAGAGAAATTAGGCCGCTTTGGCGGGTCCTTTGATAGCCTTGATTAATCCATCGGTCGACATGGATTTGGGGCGTTCGATGGGTAAGCCGAGAGCTCTGTCCCATATTAAAGATGCTAATACACCCAAGGCTCTGGATACGCCGAATAATACGGTGTAGTAGTTCATTTCTTTCAATCCATAATACTGTAATAAAAAATTCAACGAATTAGAACCATAAATATCGAGTGCTCTTCTCATAATCGTCCGATTATTCTATTTACCTGTAATAAAACACCAGAGTGGGCATCTACATTGGGCCATGGGTTCTTCACTTTGCCAGTTTCGATCAAAATGGGAGGAACAACTTTATATACTTGAGATACGAGCTGAAAAAATAAAAAGATTATATTGTTGGGATTTCTCGAGTGTTTTGGCCGAACAGACCGAATTCGAGATAAATTACCTTGAATAGAGGATCGTTGGGTAAATGTTTCTGAGCGAATTCTCTCTGGCACGTGTACCTCGGATCGGTCTTTCTTAATACGGCGTGTCCGTATCCGGGCACGACTTGGCCGCTCTTCAGCGTCTTCCAGATGAATTCTTTCAATTTATCGTCGCTGGGGTCGGCTCCGATTTCTTGTTGCAATTTTTTCAGCCAGACTAATACCTAAGAAGAGAAAAAATGGAATTAGGAAAATCTTGGGGTTATCTGAGAACATCGCTGGTTAAAAAAACTTACTTCTTGATTGGCTAATCCGTGTAAAGGTCCAGCCAGACCATTCATACCGGCGGCGAACGACAAGTAGGGGTCGGACAAAGCCGAACCGACCAAATGGACGGTGTGGGCTGATACATTTCCACCTTCGTGATCACTGGAAAATTTTCAAAATATCATTAAAATCGATGGTAATAAAATAATTATTCAAGGGAATAATTTTTTTGACCAATGCAATAGAACTGTACTCAATTTCATGCTGTCTACTATATTGAGAAAATGAAAATTCACACCTTTTTGTAGTGAAAATTTTGATAATAACGGTAAATATTTCAGTAATTATGGTAAATTACCGTAAATATTTCAATAATTACGGTAACTTACCATAAATATTTTAGTGATTACGGTTAATTACCGCACATATTTCAGTAATTACGGTAAATTACCGCACATATTTCAGTAATTATGGTAAATTATCGTGAATATTTCAATTATTACAAGAAATTACTGTAAATATTTTCAATCTTGACAATATTTGTCAGCTCATTTTCATTTTGATTTAAATTTTGATCTTTCTTATTTGAATCTGAGCAATCGTTTTTCTGCTTATTTCTATTGGCCGTTTGATTCGAATTTTGATCTTTTTTTTTTCAAATCCAAATTAATGTTCAACTTTAAGCCCTGCTCGAAAGAAGCGAAGGCAGAAATTTTATTATAAAAAAATTAAGTTGAAAAATGATTTAAAAACAATTCTTCAATTAATCGAGAGGAAAATGTAAAAATTTATGCTTTTTGTGGAAAATGATAAAAATGCATGCTATTTTCATGTTTTTCATGCTCCGGTGACACCGTGAATTTTCAATAAAAATTCGCCAAGACTCGGATATTTCGTTTTATAACTCCATCGACAAAAATTCACCTTTACTAAGAACACTTCAATGTGCCTATCCCACATTAGATAATATTTAATCCATCTTAAAAATTTCCACGAGACACAAACACTTGGTGAGAAAAATCACGTAAGCGAAAACTTTCCTCTATCAATTCCTCGCACCTAGAACTTTCTCATAAAAGAATATCACCGATTCCGATAAGATAAGCGATACATTTGGAGACCCAGAACGTCAATGTATTACAATTCGTCGTCGTGCCTGAGCAAGGTCAATTTCAAGCAACGTGCAGTCATTACCACACGTCGCAGATACTTGAAGTCGTAACGGAGCGAAAGTGGAGGGTGAGGGGGTACAGAACATATTACCAGTTCAATGGCACTGGCCGCTATTAATCGCCAACGTGAATTCATTATCACGTTCGAACCATCGGATCTTTACCTGTGAATGGTCAAATATAATCTCATCAATTCGGTGAACTCGTGGCTTTCGAAACCCAACATTTGGGAGAAATTGGCGCTCCAATCCTTGTCGGTGTCGATGGCACCTATACCTTTACCATCGTGATAGGTATTACGGTATATGGTGGCGGCAACCACCGGTAATTTAGCTATCAGATCTATACTATCTTCGTAGATGTACTGAAAAATAATGAAAAAAAGGGTAAAAAATTAATGGAAAAATTTAGATAATTCAAAAAATTGGGTTGTTTTTAGACTTACTTCCCAGTACTTAGACTTGTGTACACCTTCGGAGTACGCTTTGGCGAATTTACTCTCCGAATTGAGGGCGGTGATGGCGCTGCTGAGCTGCGACATGGGATGTAAATTGGTCGGGAAGTTGTTCAACATTGTGACGACATGCGATGGCAGAGACGCCCTGTTGGCGAATTCTTGAGATAGAGCTTTGACCTGGTGACATAATTAAAATGATTTTTTAATTTTTAGTCGGCTCGTTAATAAGATGATGGGAATTGTAACGCGAAGATGTCGAGTTTTCGTATTAGTTTGAAACTTCAAGTCCTAACTAACAGAAAAATACTTTCCAATTCCAAAAAGTTTACCCCTTTCTTCTCCCGCCTTCAAAAGGAAATGAAATGATCATCATTTCAATGATGAAGACCTAAATGAAGGCTGCTGAAAAGGAATTGTTGGTTCCAAAAATTCCCTCCCCCTCATACGAATTCAATGAATGTATAAATTTTGCAATTAGACGAAACTGAAAAAAAATTGGTCTCAAAATTTTGGATGAACCCAAAATTAAAATTCAGGAATAGAAAATCGAAATCAGAACCTGAAAAATTTTGAACCTGAAGTAGGAGACACTAATTATATTTTCCCTGTTCGTAGTTACAAAATTTCAATTTGAATCGGAAAATTTTTATTTAGAGAGGAAAAATTTTAGCCTTTTTTGAGCAATTTTAATTTGTCCAATATTAAATATCCTAAAATTTTCTGTTTTTCTTTCTTCTTCAAATTTTCCCTTTATTATAATTCTATTTCAGAACGGAAAATTGTTCTGACCACCTTGAATGATTTCGCAGCTTCCAGGTTTTGAATTTTATCGATTTATTTGAATAAAAAACAAAAATTAAAATTATAAATGCAAAAAATGGCTCAACATTTGAGAAAAAAAACACAAATAAAAACTGATAGCAGTGATAAATATTGATTTGAAATAGTGGAAATGTTGATTTCGAAACTGTACCCCCCCCCCCCAAACACACAAAATATTATGGATTTGTTAATTATTATAATTTTTAATTTTCAGGAAAAAATTTTAAAAAATTATGAAATAGAAACAAACGCACGGGCAAGAATTCGTAAGAAGAAATAAGAACGTAATTCTACTTTGAAAAATTCGTCATCCATCCTGAGAATTGAATCCAGGTCGGATGACGAATTATTCAAAGTAAAATTACGTTCATATTACTTCTGAAGAATAAAAATGTCCTCGATGAGTCCAAATTTCATTTTGAAAAAAAAAAGAAATGAAAGCACGAGGAATAATAGAAATAAATGGAAGATTACGATTACGAATAATATTTTTTGAAGGGTAGACGGGGGGGGGGGGAAGGGAGACAAGCAATTTTGTGAAATCAAAAAAGTATTTTTAATATACAACAGAAATTTACCAATTTGGAATATTTGATTCAGAAAATTGGAAAATTGAGGTTTTATTTAGTTGAGAAAAATTGCAATCTATTTCGAACACAATTATTTTATCGACAAAAAAATTTAATTTTTATCCAATTAAATTTTCATTTTTCCAACCGAAACCGTAATTTTCTACTCGAATTATAATTTAATTGGAGAGAAAGCAGCATTTTCCAGCTTGGTGCAGACTTGAGAAATGATATCAAGTATCAACATAAGTACAAAAATTGAAAATTTACTGAACGTTCCAAATTTCGGTTCGTGACCAAGAATGGGCTTAGCCTCCAAAAAAAATGTCACCTTCCTCCTCCCCAAGAAAAACATTAATCAGCTGAAAATCACTTTTTCAATTATCATACCACTGTCTTTTTTAGTCTGATTTTTCATTTCATAGGTAATGATTTTTTTTGATGAATGACTAATTCATTTTTTTACACTTCAGAGAATCTAATAAAATTTTTAGAGCAAAAAGCTTGACTTTACCTCACTTTTTTGGAAGACTTTATTCATGCCTCCTCCCCCCCCCCCCACAAAAAAATTGAACAATTTTTATAACAAATGTGATTTAAAAATAAAACACAGAATACGATTTTTTCCACTTAAATTTTCTATCAAGGAAGAATAGATTTTTTTTTTCAATTTTTGAGTCAAAAAGCTTGACTTTCCATGACAGCTCAACTTGGTATTTTGACCAGCTTGATCATTGGACACCCTGTCCTATTTCCCCGAAAATTCAAAATCAGGAGTACAAAGTTGTAAGGTGAATTATTTTAATTTTCCAAAACATTTCGTTAAATTTATATTGATAAATTTTCGCAAAATTGTCTTCTCTTTTAATTTTGAATTTACAAAAATTTTCTACAAAACTTTCCTCCCAACAATCCATTTTACAAGATAAACCAGTTTAATTCTGACCTTTGCTGCTGCAGCTCCATGACTCATTTTAATTTACTTCTCTCAATACGAGAGAAAATAGCCCAAAACATCCAATACGAATACTCGATCAACTTTTCATGATCCTTCTCCTTCTCTTTCACATCGACACTTACTTGGGCTTCGTTCGGAATGTCGCCAGTTACCAATAACCAGAAAAGACCTTCTGGTAAAGGTTCTTCGCCACCTTTGGCCTTAGGCAATAATTTCTGGCATTCTGGAATCGAATATCCACGGAAACGGATACCTTCTTCCGGATCTAATACTGAAGTTTCGCATACTAATCCTTTAATACCTCGCATACCACCATACATCTGCAACCAGAAAATATTCCAATTAAATCAGACCTATAAAAACCCCATCTACTTATTCAGACCAAAAATTCACCACCTACCATATCGACGGTAACTTCGCCAACGACTTTGTTTCCGAATTCTTTACGGAAACCTTTGACTCGTTCTTGTTCCTTGGGAATTTTATCCGTCAGAATGGCTTTCAAGTCGGTTGAATCGCTTAAGTTACGAACCATTGATGAAAAGGCTGGTAAAACCTGCAAATCAGAAAAAAAAAATACCACTTTAGTCACATCATCGACCATATTATCTTACATATTAACATTATCATCATAAAAAATAATTTAATCCGCCAACCGCACCTATTTTTTTTCCTCGCCACACTCAAACATCTCACCTAATTCCTAATTTAAATGCTTTAGCCATTTTCTATTTTTTTCACGCCGAGAAATTTTCTCCTTGATAAAGAAATTTCAAGCCGTGTAAAATTTGGAGCCAATAACGATGACATTGAGGAACCAGTTTTACTCGAACATTAACAGTATTATTAACCAGTTCCCCATTTGGAATATTCAAGGATAATGGTGAGACCGATACCAACGTCGATTTCCATTCTAAAGCTAAAAAAATCCTAAATTTTACGAATAACCAAGCTAGACACCCAAGGCATACATCGCGTGTACATCATAAAATAATTATTATTATAGTTTGATAGGGAGGAGGATCTTATCTACGAGTACGTTTTGAACACGATTGAAAATAAAAACGTTTCGAGTATACCTCGAGTTTGAAGGCACCAGAAATAAATTTTGATTGAATTCGGTACAGAAAGGTAGAAAAAGAAGCAAATTGAGAAGATAAAAAAAAAATTGAGATAAATTTTCGACTTTAAAGTGAAGTCAACGTCAGAAAGGACGTCTAAATGATAAAAATAATTATCATTCGCGTGTTCATGTGATTTCATTCATATTAATACGAAAAATTTCAAGTGAGCGGTTATTCCTTAATTTTTGAGATTTTTTCCTGGTCATTTGGGCGATGTAATTTCACGTGAAATTGTATAGCTTGATTTTTCAATTCGGTCTTGTGAATTGATTCATTCAAATCGAATGATCAAGATCAATTAACAAATGGGAATCAATTTTCATCAGGGGTGTGCAGAAAGAAAATCCGACCCGAAAATTGAAAAGCAAAAAAGGTCTTACACAATGGAGAATGGGGGGGAGGGGGTGTCAAAAATTCAAAACATCTCAATTTCAGATATTATTTAGTGACTAAGTAGACCAAAAGTACAATTTTTTTTGCAAAATCAATATTTTATAACTTTTTTACTTTTTTCTATTACATTTCGTTTCATCTGATTTAAAAAACTTTATAAAATTACGATTTTCTTCAAGAATTGTATTTTTTTGGTCCACACAGTTACTAAAATAATCTTTAAACTTGATTTTGATAACTTTTTAATTTTTTAAAAATTTTAGATTTTTAATAACTTTTTTAAGAGCTGAAGAAGGTTTTTTAGTTCTGAAAGGCCCCAAAAATCTCGGGCCTGGGAGGATCACCCTTTCTCTCCCCCATTTTCATTATTTCAAACTATGAAGGGAATAGAAATTACGAAACAGGGCCTCTCAAAAAGGAGGAGAAAGGAAGAAAAAATGAATGGGATCAAAATTCAATAAATTCAGTCAATTTTCTCAATTAATTGACAATTTTTACTCGATGTAAAAAAAATTATCAAAAACAAAGATTAATTTAAACAATGGTTTCGTTCTTTCATCTTATCTACCACACCTCTCACCCTCATAATCTTCAAAAGCTTCAGATTACGTCATTTGCGATCTTCTTCAAACTTCAACTCCCTTTCCCCGACCAATTCGGTTTCAAACGTTTAATTGCACGAATATGAAAATTCAAAGAGAGTAATAAATCACGAAAACGAACATTTGTAATTCACCTCTCCTAAAAATAATAACTTGAAATCGAAGGAAATTGAATTACTCGATTTTTTTCAACTCTACAAGTTCATTTTCATAGGCATTCTGAAGAAATTCAACAGGGTGTCTACCAATTTTGGAAAATCGAAATTCGCGACTTTTCGCGACCTTTTTTCGCGACTTTTTCTAGACTTTTCACACCACGCTCCAATTTTGCCCAAAAGACCCCACCCCCTTGCGTATACTCGTTTTAAAGGGAATTTCAAGCACTTTTTAGTCCCTCCCTTGTAAGTACTCTTCTTTTCACAGGCTAGAGTCGCTGATAAACTTCGCCGATTCTGAATCTAAAATTCAGAAAGAAAATGATGGGAAGTCTACATGTAAAGCAACATCATGGAGAGGAAAAAAAATTTAGAGAATAATGTAACAAAAACTTGAAAAACAGGATAACTTCAGTTCCGAGCGGAGCGAGGAGAAAATTTTTTAGAAGACCTTGAATTCAAAGTGCAATAAAACAATGTTTCAAATTGATAAACTTGCGTAAAAACTGGTCACTTTTTACTTCTTAAAATTATTGAAAAAAAAATGATTAGGCCAAGCGCAGCGAGGCCAAAGCATTTAAAAAATTTGATTTTGAAACTTCGAAAATGATTTTTAAAAAGGAAAATTTCAAGTAAGTAATAAAATTGGCAGAAAAAAATCACTTTTGGAGCATTTGGTTCATTTTAAAATCATGAAAAGAAAAATCGAATAAGGCCGAGCGTAGCGAGGCCGAAATTTCTGAAAAATTCTGATTTAGAGAGTAAGTAAGTCATTAAAATTACTAAAAGACCTAATTTGATAAAATTTCCAAAATTTTGTCGGATTTCCGAAGTTTTGCTGGAATTTCCGACTAGAAATTGGCTGAGGGAATTAATTCCTTTATTTCCCCATCGTGCCCCCCTTGAGTACAGGTATATAATGTGATTTGGCCCGAGCGAAGCGAGGGCGAATTTTTTTTAAAAATTTATTATAAAAACAACAACAAAAGCAGGGCGTATTCTAAGAAAATTTTGAAGCTACACAATCATAGTTTCATTAAAAACTTTTTTGCGTTTTACTGCTCTCCTAATTGAGGAGGGGAGGCTCAAAATTCGAGGAAAAATATGGGGGAATGGTCAAATTTCAAATCACTCCTTTTATATTGATCTTTCAGTCAAAATTGATTTTTTTTTTAAATTTTGGAACCGATTGAGAAATCGAGAGATTTTTTAAAGAATATTTGTGAAAAATCATAAGTTTTCAAAATAAAATGAACAACTACCGCCCGAGCGAAGCGAGGGCGAAAATTTTTTGGAATATATAGTTTAAAGAGCAAAAAATTGCACTTTTAAAATATTTTTGTGGTGAAACATTTTTCCGAGGGTAAGGAGGGGGCTCGAACCCTCTGAGCATCTCCCTTGGGTGCGTCCTGAGTGCCTACAATACCTTTATTTTTGAAGAGGTCAATGTAGTGGAAGATGGAGAGACCATTGACCAGTGAGATCATCAAAAGCTTGTTTTGGGTAAAAACAAAATGAGCATCATGATTCGAAAAAATGAGGAAAAAAGCAAAAAAAAATTTCTTAAAATTTTTATGTTGTCACCTCACATAATTTTGCGAAATTTTTGTTATTTTTTTTGTCGTTTGAGTATAACAAAAAATTGTTGAAATAGGTATTCAAATTTTTCAAACTGCAGAATTTTTTTTGGAGCTGCACAAAATGTGCGGAGCTGCACGTTAGAGTACGCGCTGCAAAAAAGAAACGCATTTTCAAATAATTTTTCCTTCTGAATTTTCAAAAAATCCTAATAAAATCAAAAAAAAATCTACGATTTTTCTAAATTTTTTAAAATATGGATACAAAATATTCATTTTTTCAAAAAAAAATTGTTGAAAATTCCAATCGCGATTGCTACCCAAAAGAATCCATTTTTCGCTTCAAAATATTTAATTGTCTGGAATGGAAGGAAGGTTTGTAATTTAAAAAGGAGTAATGTGAATTTATGAGCCCGAGCGAAGCGAGGGCGAAAATTTTTAGAAAAATGTGTTCAAAAACTGAAATTTAAAAAGGAATTGTAATTTGGGAAAAATTCGCGACTTTTGTGCCAATTTCGCGACTTTTTCGCGACTTTCGCGACCGCCTTCTGAATTCGCGACTTTTTCGCGACTTTCGCGACTTTCGCGACCGGTAGACACCCTGTTCAAAAACACGGAAAAAATTTTAGAGGAATTTTACGAGCAATTTTCTCCCAATTTTTTTCAGCAATTTTCTTTAAAAACTGAAAATAATTCATGCAATTTCTTTAGAATTTAGTAAATTTGTGATCAAAATTATGAATTTTTTGAGACTTTGAATCAAGTTTCCAACTTATGGGATAGAAATTTGAGCCAAATCTACATTCTTTCTGCCATTTTGCCAAAGAGACTGAAATAGGTAAAAATTTAAAAATTCGATTTCATACTATTCATTTTAGTTGCGTAAAAAAAGATTTCGCTTTAAAAAAACGCATCAAAAATTTTCTTTCTTTTTTTCAAAAACTCGTATTTTTTAGATTTTTTCAAACTTTTTGAACCGAATAAAAACCTTGATATTCTCTCTTGACTTCTCCACTCGACACTTCCCTTCAATATAGATAATTTTTGCACGATTCAATGCAACATTGTAACAATTCGTAACCAGAAATTTTTTTCACAATATAGGCCAATCACTCTCTTATCTCCACTCTTATCCGAATTATTAATAGCGCCAAAGAGATACAAAATTATGGTGCAACCGCAGCATCCGATGAAGAAAAAAATTACAGTCATTAAACGCGATGAAAAAATTACACTACAATCTTGCCGAAAGCTGCGTGATGTGATAAGAGCTTCAGATCTTTAGAGGTTGCGAGGTGATCTGAGAATAGCCACTTAAATTGTTTCTAAGATAAAGAATTATCATCGATTATCTAATAATTAAATATTCAATTAAATTGGTCTATCGAGCGAGTTCGATCATTATTCGTAATCTGGACAAGGAAAATATTCGTGCTAATAAATCCCCCCTCAGGCTGCCTCGCAATCTGTATTTTCATCCTTATTTTATTTAGGTTCGGTCGATTTAGGTCTTGGCAATATCCTGTTTTGATGTAGTCATATTTTATTTTCCATTTCTAATCTGTATTATTTCGAAATGAAAAGCTTTATGAATATTTTACGAGGAAACGTTTCCTCATCGTGAATACTCATTTATGGTAAAAAGTAGTTTTCATTTTCTATGAAAATAGGTTAAGTTCGACTATTTTCAGTTAAATGGATAAAAAAAAATTGGTAAGAATTTTATTCCATTAAATAAATTTTTCCATAAATATTTCAAAATGAAAGTTTAATTTAATGATAAAATTTTTCAGGTGTGCCTTAATTACGAATTTTCAATTTTCATCAATTTCAAGATTACGTGAATTATTCTGAAATGAATTTTTTTGAATGACACAATACTGAATTTTTTTCCATGAAATTTTTTAAGGAAAATTCTTTTTAATATCCAGAAAATTTTTGAGCACTTTTCCAAAACATTTTTTGATGACATTTTCCCAACAAAATCTTACTAAGAAATTTTTTGACCAATTTCTTAAGGAAAAATTTTTTGACCAATTTTGCCAGAAAATTTTTTTTGATCAGTTTTTTAAAAAATATTTTGAGCAATATTTATGAAGAAATTTTTTTTAAATAGAATTTTAAGAAAAATTTTTCCTGTATAATTTTTTTGAAAAAAATGTTTATTCAATTTGAAAAAAATTATATGCAATTTTTTGGAAATTTTTTTTCAGAATTCTGCAATTTGTGGTCGAAATCATGAATTTTTCCAGACTTTGAACCAGTTTTCAACTTTTGAAATAAAATTTGAGCCCAATCTACACATTTTTTTTTACCATTTTACCAAAATTTGTACTTTCCAAATCTCTTAACTTCTAATCTCACACCCTCCTCCAGTCCACTATCAAAATGCATTCTCAAAAAAAGTGAAAAAACTGCACCACGCGATTTCACGAACTCGATAATTCTTTGACCTCTACCAAACCTCAACGAAGGTTGAACCGAGAACCAGGCGAATTTTCAGCCAAATCTGCGCTTATCTACGCTCTCTCTTCTTACCTTATCTGAAACAAGTCAAAGGGGACTGAACCCCCTTAATTAAGCTCGTATTCGACGAAACCGTCGTTCAGCGATAATGAATTTCAAGAATTCACTTGGTTACTTCAATACCTACAAATCTGAATCTACACCTGATATCGCAATGACACTTATTAGCGAAGTTTATCGCCCGACGCGACATCTGGGGCGTGTACAGCGGTGTACTTTTTGTTAAAGTACAGCACATTGCGATAACCACGTGTCCTAGTTTTTTTTTGCCTTCGTAATCGATTATGTAGCGTTTTGATTTCGAGCCAAAGCCAAAAGAAAGCAATGAAATTTAACACGTAGGAAAATTTGTCAATTTTTGCCACCGGATTACTTAGCCACATTGTTGAGGTACACGTGTCGTGCTGTAGGTTCCACGGAAGAGGGAATTTTACAGCACAGACACCCATATCGTGTTAGACTTATGTACGCATATCGTACACAATTTGTATGTACATTGTACACGCAGACGTACTCGAGGTCTCTCTCTCTCTCTTCCTATACAGACAACTGAGACAACAGACACGCAGGAAATACATCGAACGATTGACCCATTAATATCATCGTCATACTCGTACTTTCAACATCACCAGACGTACACGTTTCGTTAAAACTACCGGTATTACCCACTAAGTTTATCGTTGACATTGACGAGATGGTTATTTATGTACTTTGGTTTTGAATGAAAATACCATACAATCGAATAAATTAAAATTTTATACGATATAACCGATCGATTAGCTCTTGGGAATTCCACAATTATATACGAGTTATTTAACGTAACCTAACCTCCCACCTTCGCTAAGTTACTGTTCGAATAGAATACGAAACACAATCGATAGAGGAAAATATACGAATGCATGTTCGAATGACAGAGGAAATGCCAGAAATAGAAGAGGAGGAGGGTTGTTCGAGCCATTTCTAAGAATTCTAATTATCCTCCTCCGGCAGCAGAAATCAAGTCGATGGGGAAATGTGCACAGGAAAAAGTGAGGCTACCATTGAAAAAGGAGGAGATTCTACGAAGCTGTAATAAAAATGTGTGAAATTTATTCAATGAGATAAATTCGAAAAGGTTGGATTGAAGATCTTTTTTCATAATACTTTACGACTAAGTTATAATTGAAATTCTTTCACAAATTTTAACTCAAAAATTGTACCTACTAATCAAAAAAATTTTCTAAACCCGATTTCTAAATTAAAATTTCTTTTACTTAAATTTAAAAAAAAATAGTAAAGGAATTTCATAGCGTTAATTTTGATAAAATTCAAGAAAAGCATTCTGAAAAAAAACTTAAGAATGAAAAAAATTAAAAATTTGAGATTTTGAAAGAGTTGAATTGAAGATCAGCAAATGATGATTTACTGAATTACTAAAATTTTTCCATCATTTTTTCAACTTGAAAACGGTTCGTTCAAAATCTGTTAATGATTTTTTTCCAATTTTCAAATAGGAAAAGTTGATGAAAAATAATTACAGCTTGGAAATTTTCAAGCCAAATTTCACTGCTGAAATTTTGAAAAAAAAAACAGAAAAATATTTTGCAAAAAAATCAAAACTGGGGAAAAATTTGAAAAAATTATCAATTAAAACAATTTTTTGAAAACATTTGGAGTTGAACTACGAAAAAAAAATGTGTAGAAAAGAGACGAGAAAAATAAATGAGTTGTTCGCAGAATTAGTCCACAATAATTCATTGATATTATTCGAATTAACATCGATTTTAACGCGATCTAAAACAACTTTGCAATGCGAGGTCCTCACCAATATAATTTTCAAATTGAAATGCAGAACTTCTGAAGGAGCTTTTCCAAAATATCTGCTGGTTCTTCGACGTAATACTTCAACTTCTCCCCCTCCTTCTTTCCATCCACCACTCATTTATGCAAAAATCTAAAAAAATATCGACACCGTTCTATCTTTTGTTAGTCAAGAATGAAAAATCAGGGAGGAGAGAAGAGGATAATTTTACACTCAACTTCAAATTATCCAAACTTTCAGGGACGATGAGGGAGGGAAAGATGGAGAGAGGATCAAAATATTTCATCTAGAAAAAATATAATTCAATATAGCAGAAACAGAATAATCACGATTTTGGAGTGAAAATTTCAAAATCCTTCAACTTTTTCAGAATTGAAGAACCCTAAAAAATAAAACCAAAATATTTTGCGATTTGAAAGTAATTAGAAAAAGTTGAGCTGAACAATTGAAGAAATTCGACTTTTTGGAAAGGGCAAAATATCTGTTTTGAAAGCGTTTTTTTTTTTTTTTTTTTTACAAAATTCACAATTGTACTCGATTCAATAGGTTTGTCGATTTCAACCGAACCGAAATTAAAATCGATCAATAATCGATACGATTTTCTCATTGCATAATTATCAGAAAATATCGACGAAGTTGGATTTTTTCTTCGCCTCATCGGTGAAACAGAAATGTTCAATTTTTAAAGAATTTGGATGATTTCTATGATGCCAATTTCGAAACATAGAATTGTAATTTTATCGATGAACGAGATGTGGAAAACGATTCATAGGGATCGAATTGAAAGTCGAAGAGATCCGATTCTTTTCGGTAAAGCCAAAATAGCTAGATCTTGGTTAGGAGAAATTGGAATTGAAAATTATTCAATTAGATATCTAATTGAATAATTTCCATTTCCCAAATTTTTCCTAACCAAGATCTAGCTGTTTGATGATCAGAGTAATTCTTTAGCTGGAAAAATGACGAATTCAAAATTGAGGAAATTCGATATTTTTCGATCAAATTGAAACAAATTGTCAAATAATTTGAATATTTTCAGTAAATTTGCAATTTTTTTTCCATTAGATATCGATTAATAAAATTTAATCAAAAAAATACACAATTTTTCAAAAGGAAAGTAGCCAGGATAATATTAATTTTTGAAAAATTAAGATGTGATGGAGGAATTCAATCTTTCAATGATATCAAATTTTCGATTCCAACTTCGAGCCTTTTCTTCCTCAAAGTTACCAGAACAAAATAATTCTAAAATACCCACTATCATTTAAGTTTGAGATAAATCATAATTCGACCTAATTGTCTCGCACTAGACGATGAATCATGATAGTAAATGATTCATGAACTCATCGATAAGTTAATAAATAAATTTCGAAGTTATCAATATAATTTTGAATGAATGTTTTTCATCGAAATAAAACTCATAAAGCAAGATTCCAAACGATTCGTTTGATCTCCCTCGCTTCATCTCCTCCCTCTTACTCTACTTTCAATTTCCTAACACTCGAAATTCACTGCCGGATCCTGGAGGAATTGGACAATTTCGAAAAAAGAATTGAAAATCCCAACGAATAAACTGGAATTAAGTTGCTTTTTGAGGAAAAAAAATCAACATCAAGAATGCAATTTCACAAAAATCGATTACAAAACTTGAATTATTTTTAGTTTTCATTTCAATTTATTTCAGAAACGGATAGTCTTTTAAAATTATTATTTGACAACTTTCACAAAATGCCTATTCTGCAATTCCAAAAAAATTCTAGTATCCAGTCCTACGAGAGAAGTGAAAAAAAAAATGGACTATAGACAACACAAAAATTTGGCAACCCTCCAATTCCGGGTCATCAACTACCAGTAAATCTTTAATTTAATGGATTAAGAATTTTTTTGCAATTACGTCCCTTCTCATGCACGTACATCCAGATATTTTGAAAATTCACAAACAATCAATGAAAATGATCATAAGTAATCAACTATACCATACTGAAAAAAAAACAAGAACTACTATTTACTAATCGATTTCTGTTCTAAATTCTTCGTTTCGAAGATTAAGAAACTTCAAGTACAATTAAGTAAATCTAGAAAGAAAGAGAATAAAAAAATTGCAGATTTCAAAGTCTCTGCTGGAAACCTGAAGAGGGAAAATCGAAACCCTAAAATATATTCTATTTTCTTTTCTAGTTATTCTTTCTAAAAAGAAGAAGAAACAATAGAAACTAAAAAAAATAATTCCCAAGCTTTTATTCGTTGGACAATACCCTACCTCCCTTACCTTTCTGTCTACTTTCCATTGAGACAAAATAACAGTAAGTTTTGGTCAATTCAGTATAATGCACCATTTTTACAACACCCTTGCAATCGAGCAGGCCACGAAAGAACATAAACTCCATTCAATTCAAAGGATTTTTTTCAACCTCATTCATACCTCATAGTGAACTCTTCCAAGGTCAAGATGAACATTTACCCAAGAGGAAAAACGATGTCAACATAAATACTAGATTGCGTTATGGCACATGCGACCATTAATTAACAACTTCCTCGACATCGTCGCGACGTCGAAGCTTTCAACGACGCATCGGCAATTGAAACAAAAAAAGCATCTCGTGACTGAAAAATTACACGGCTAATTTTCGCAGATGAAAGATCACGTATACGTGAATTTTTATCGGATAATTGGCTAATACGATACGAACAATGTTCGCGGTACGAAATGATAGCATTGGATATTTGTCCTTGACAGTGAACCAATGTTAGCATTTACTTTTTTCGTTTATTGCACACGCTATGCATACCGAAAAGGTGCCAGATTGATGGGCTTGTGAATTTCGAAATCGACAGACACTTCGACAGTCACGTAGCTCGATTAAATTGTCCGACTTGGGAATTTTTTTCGATTCTATTGAAAGCTCTGCTATGAAATTCTATTAGGCCTTGAACGTACAATTGTGATACGAAAATATTTCTTATCAGATGTTTATAAGTTGAAAAACAAATGGAGGCTGGCTCTTGTGCCGATACATTTCAAGGGTACCGATGAGCCTTCGCGTTAAAAATAATTTTCATTCGGGATTTTCGAAATTGAAAATCAGCCAAAGAGATTTTCATGCCAGAATTAATTCAACGGAGTCGCACGTATAAAAAAACAAACACGATTTTGTAATTTATTACTTCAAAGGTCAAATCGTAGCGGATCATGGAATGTGAATAGATAATTGTGGTCTTTTGAGCCCGATCGAATGGAAATTACTTAGGTATATCGGCGGGTTTGAATTAACTTCCAATGTGTTACGAATTGTATCATTGAAAGGTCAGAGATTTGGTGAATCTGCGCAAAGGCGATGTTACGATGATTTTGAAAGTATCTCGAGATACCTATAAAAGGGTTAGATTTTAGGCTAATTATTCCACGTGAGTCAAGCATTTTCAAAAGTATTGCATCACGAAGTTGAAAAATGATAATTTCAGAGATTAATGCCGACAGGAACGATTTCACGGTGAAAATTTGATCTGCGTCGTTACCGATACGGTTTGACTGATGGATGATTTTTTTTTACTTATATGTATGAGTTTGTAAGTACATGGTCAAGTAACACGGTTAGATGAGGTGAAAAATACGACACGTTTCTGGGACTCGGTCAATCATCGTACAATGGGTATCTCTTCGAGAAACTTGGCGCATTAACATACTAACGAGATTTACGATAATTAAGAGCTTTGAAATGAGAAAAACACCAAAACCTTGCAGAACTGAAAACACTAAAACGCTAATGATTAGAAACACTAAAAAATGTGATCATGCGGCGTGTAGCGATAATTATTTTCGCGAATTGAGACGCGGCGGAGGTGGAATTTGTGAAGGAATGATTAATTATAGCGAATTTACCTGGTTCAATTCACAGAGTTTGGAAGCGGTTGCACGATATAAAGCCATTTTGATGTGTGATTTATTCTGATAATCCACAAGCCGCCGAAAAATTACTCAATTCGGGCGAACGAAGCCTCGTAAAACAACAACCGACACAAGTCAATGAAAACTAAAGTTACAAAAATTCTGCCAAGCGAGTTTGGCACAAACAAAAACAACACTACAATGTCCTACACAGATTTAAGCAATTTGATTGGGTTATAGAAGATCAGTGTCGCTGCAAATAAAACGTAAAATTTCTTTACAAAGGAAAAACAGGAAAAATTGGAAATAGTTTTTTAAAAATAAAGAAAAGCACTTTATTTGGAAAATATTAACATATATTAATTTATTTAGATGCTCAAATAATGAAGTTATGGACTTCATTAGTCCAAAATGACGATTAAATTTGATTAAAATTTTGTTTGAAAAAAACTCACTGTTGGCAAAAATTTCCAAACACAACGCAAATTATCAGAAACTTTCATTTAAAAAAAAATGTAAACAAATTGCTGATTACGTTTGGCGAAATGGAAAAATCGTGACAAGTGAAGGGAAAATATGAATTTCGCTAGGAAATGCGTTGTACGTTGCTAATTACACACCTACGTAGAAATTTAGTACCCTATCGTAATCAGTATTACGGAAAGTGCTCATCCTTGGTGCATACTTTTACTCAACGAGTCCACAGTGATTGTGTTTTATCCAAGTCGAAGCCGGTCTGGGGAACGAATAAAGAACACAGGTATATCAAAGTAATTTTCAGACAGGTAGCGATGGCAGATCCTCAAATCGAAGAGATATTAGCTCCTCTGCGAGCGGACGTCAAAAGCCAGGTAATATTACTATGATTAACATAGTTTTCATGACACGTATGAAACTGATGAAACATGTGTTTCGAATTTCAGGGTGATATTGTTCGTCAACTTAAAGCTTCGAATGCTCCTGAATTGGACGTTAAGAGAGCAGTAGCTGAGTTGAAAATGAAGAAAAAGATTCTAGATGATAAAGAATTGGAGTTGACTCCTGCGGCTGCGTATTTTAATCGTGCTAGAATGGAGGATCTTTTGAAAAGACGATTCTATTACGATCAGTCGTTTTCCATTTACGGGGGTAAATATTTGGAAAATTGAATGTTATCATTGCGTTCCTACGAACGAATTTAATTTTCGGCATTGTTTCAAGGTATCACCGGACAGTACGATTTTGGACCAATGGGATGTGCTATTAAAACAAACTTACTCAACGCGTGGCGTAATTTCTTCATTTTGGAAGAACAGATGTTGGAAGTTGATTGCTCGATTCTAACTCCGGAACCAGTTCTCAAGTTCGTTCGTATTTTTAAAGCCTATTCGTTGCATTTTCAGATTTTCTTTTAATCGGTATGTTACGTATAGAGCTTCCGGCCATGTTGATCGTTTTGCTGATTTGATGGTAAAAGATACAGTTAACGGAGAATGTTTCCGTCTCGATCATTTGATAAAATCACATTTAGAGAAACTCTGCGCCAGTAAAGATACTAAGCAAGAGACTATCCAAAGATGTGAAAGCATATTAACAAAAGTAACACATTTCTTATTTCAGTTTTTTTTGTTTTTTTTTTGTAATTCCCTATTTTTAAAAATTTAATTTTTCTAAACCAGCTAGATGGATTGAATAAGGAAGAGCTTCAAGGTGTTCTGAATGAATTCAATATCGCATCTCCTCTGACCGGAAACAAATTAACTGAACCTATCGAATTCAATTTGATGTTTGGAACACAAATCGGACCTACTGGGCTAATAAAAGGGTATCTATTTTTTTTGGAGATCTCTTATTTTCGAAATTTTGATAATAAAATTATATACTTTTTTGTTCGTAGATTCCTTCGACCAGAAACAGCTCAAGGTATATTTGTAAATTTCAAACGGCTTTTGGAATTTAATCAAGGCCGGTTACCCTTCGCTGCCGCTCAAATAGGAAATGCATTCAGAAATGAAATCTCACCTCGTTCTGGACTTTTGAGAGTCAGGTAAGAACTTTATCTCCTTACGCGATTGTAATTTTGATGTTACTCGCGAATCCTTTTTTTTATGTAGAGAATTCACGATGGCTGAAATAGAACATTTCTGTGACCCTGAAGATAAATCGCATCCGAAATTCGCTTCCGTTGCTGATCAAGTGATGCTGTTGTACAGCGCCTGTAACCAAATGGATGGTAAACCAGCGGAAAAAATATCGATTGGAGATGCTGTTCAAAAGGTACAAAACCACAAATTTATCAATTTTTCTCCTATTTTTAATATTCTACTTTATATGTGTATTTTTAGGGTATGGTGGCTAACGAAACTCTTGGATATTTCATGGCAAGAATTTACCGATTTTTGGTTCATATCGGAATTGATCCCACGAAGTTACGATTTAGGCAACACATGTCCAACGAAATGGCTCACTACGCTTGCGATTGTTGGGACGCTGAATGCCTGACATCTTATGTAAGAAAATACCATTCATCTCTTGTCTTTTTTCGAATCGATATGAAAAATATATTTAATATAGGGTTGGATAGAATGTGTTGGATGTGCAGATCGATCTGCTTATGATCTTCAACAGCACACCAAAGCAACCAAAGTACGATTAGCTGCTGAAAAAAGATTGCCAGCTCCTGAAACTATCGATGTTACGAGTAAGTAGAATAAACATTTTTTATTCAAACATTTTAAAACAATTATTAATCTATGAAATTCTTTTTTAGAGGCTGTTCCGAAAAACGACGTTATCGGCAGAACATTTAAGAAAGACGCCAAAACGATTTGTGATAAATTAAACGAACTCAGTCTAAATGAAGTATTTGATTTACAGAACGAATTGAATGAAAACAAGTAAAATTGAATTAATTCTAACTACATATATTTTTGACACTAACGATATTCTATCTCAGCGTATTCATTTCGTAGGAAATTCGATTTAGTTATCGGTGATAAAACTTATGAGCTGAATAAAGACATGGTTACTATTCAATCAATAACTAAAACAGTTAATGTCAAGGAGATCATACCAAACGTAATTGAACCATCCTTTGGAATCGGACGAATCATGTATTCTTTATTTGAACACAATTTCCGTATCAGGGAAGGAGACGAAAATAGAACCGTAAGTCCTCAAAAAAAGTACATACATATTTTATTCATTTATTCGACTTCTTACGAAATGTAATGACTTATTGATTTTTTTTTGCAGTACTTTTCTGTACCTCCTGTAATTGCTCCTCTTAAATGCAGCGTATTACCTTTAAGCAACAAAAAAGAATTCGCTCCGTTTGTTGAACTTTTATGTAAGTTTTTCACGAAGTTTTTTCACTTTTTTTAATGCATGAAAATGAATAATGTGAATTTTTCAGCGAAACAACTTCTAAGAAAAGGAATCGCTCATAAAGTAGACGATTCAGCCGGATCGATAGGTAAAAGGTACACTCGTACCGATGAAGTAGCTATACCTTTCGCTATTACTATTGATTTCGATTCGTTACAAGAACCTAATTCAGTAACTCTCAGGGAACGAGATTCAACAAAGCAGCTTCGTATTCCTGTCAGTGAATTATTCCGTTGTTTAATTTTTACAGTTTTTTCTTTTACTTTTTTATTAATAAATTTTGGTTTTTTACAGGTTGATAAAGTAACCGATATAGTTAAAGAATTAATCGATGGAACTTTAACGTGGGCCGATGCAGAATCAACGTATCCTATTTTTGAACAACAGGAATCTACTAAATGATGTATCATTTCATCGTAATATTTATTTCTCTTTTTTGTGCGGATTTTACTGCAATAATCGTGGAATATTTCTAAACCTAAACCTGATCTTTTTTTCAAATATATTTTTGTGAAAATTTGCAAAAAAATTACTATTAAATTCAGAGGGGAATTTGCCTATAAAATTTTATTTCATAAAATGATACACAAATTTCAACGTTCAAATATCGATAAATGGCAGCGAAGTGTAACTATTTCGATCACAAATAAAATTCACTGAAAAAATACCATCTTGGTATGTTACATCAACATGCTAAATTATATAATCTCTGACTCAAAACATAAATACAAAAATCAAACCTTCTAGTAAAATAACAATTCGTCATTGAATTCCGACAGTTTGTAGTATCACATTGGAAAATGTCATTATATCATCGGCTGGTTTTTCAATGTAGTTCGCCAATTTCTCATTGACCATGAGAGCTGTATTTTTATTATTAGGGTAGTAAATTCGGACAGCTGTGGTTATCGTAGCTGCACCGCAGAATAATCCATCAAATTCGTAAGAAGAAAACTTCAACCTACAGATGAAATTGACATGAGAATTTTAGATTTTCAACGAAAAGAAATATTTGTAAGCTTACTTGTTGGAATGAGAATGTGTCCAATTTTTAGTTATTTTATCGCTTAAATTTTTAAAAATGTGGTTTCTCTGCAGATAGATTATGTCGAGAATGTTTATACAAACGGTGTAGATTTTATCGTGGATTATGTCTCGCATCAGAGGTAATAATGTATCCACATAGACCAATAGAGTAGGTACTCCGATCTAGAAATTTAAATATTATCAATGTACATACGTAGATGTTAAGTGACAGGTGTAAGTTTGTTTTGAAATTACGTCAAAATTCAATGATTTGAAGACGCGTGCTTCGGATGATAGAACGTTTTGAACTGAAACCGATAATCCACGTTTGCTTAAATACAAATGAGCTGTTTTAGGCGGCACTATCTGAGGAAAATACGTGATCCGTGGGTCATTTATGATATAATTTGAAAACGATTACGTGTGAAGATAATGCATACCGTAGAATGAGCACAATACTTGGATGCGAGTTGAATACAAGAGATGACACGTAAAAGAGCATTACTGCTGACATTTTCAACGATTCCATCCCATTCGGTTATTTGGTCTTGTTTTTTCTTCACAGATTTAACCAATTCGACAAACTGATTAGCTATAAACCTTAAAAATTTGAAAGAAAGATCGGAATTTTAGGAGTTCAATATTAAACTACAGTCAAAAAAAGCTTACCTGTCAAAAAGCTCGACAGTACGATAACGTGTATCGGCAGGTTGTTTCAAATCCTTACACATTCTGAATATTAATTCAACTACGCAAGTATGAGTGACAACGTAAGGCGGTGTTACTTTCAAGTTTTCTTCTCTACCCCTCAAAAGCGAACTATTTTTTTTCAACTCGTCTAACCAGTCAGTGAATAATCTTTCTGCAGGAATAATTCCACACATTTAGTACATTAAATATTGATATAGAAATGGTAGTTTTTTACATACCGTCGCCTTTTCGATGCCAAATATCGCATATCTTGCCTCTGTATCCGTTGTGGTGAGTAACTCCACTTAGAGCAGAATCACATTTGTTATCTTTGTCTTGTCCGAGACACTTCGAGGCTTCACATTTCTACATAACAAATTCCACTGTTAGGCACTTACTGTTTACTTTCAAGAAATCATGTAAAACGTGTGTTAAGCACTCGTTGGTTTCATATGATGACTTGAAAATCATCTCCGGTGAAACTTACATTGATTTGAATTTTACGTTTTCGATCCATACAAAAAATTTTAAAGTCGTGATCATTTTGAAAAAATAATATTACTCATGATTTAGAAGCAAAATCATATCAACATATCGAATTTTGTCTAAATTACTACAATTTAAAGAAACTAAAATAAGAAAATTTTGAAATTATTTAGACAACCGCGAATTATTCATAATACTTATCAGTAAAAAGAGGTTAACAGATTACTCTTTGTGACCAGTAATTTTTTGCTGAAAAATCAAAATGAAGGATGGTTTGCATCACAAATTTAAACTTGATTTTTTCTGGTAAAATTTTCTAAAACTTTCTTTTGTGAACAAATTTTATTATATTTGTATTTTAATTGTATTAAAATTATTAAATTTTAAATTTTAATGAATTTTGATTGAATAAAATGCATTTTTAATTTTACGTCATGTCTTTGAAAATTCGTTGAACAAAAAACACAAAAAAATTAAAATTTTTGTTTTCGAATTTCCAACTGATAAGAGAGAAAAAGTTGGAAAAATTTGTCAAATTTCGAAAGTTTCAACGTGAAAGTTCTTCATATTTCGTGTTTATTGTGATTATATAACTTTGTTTCTTCTGTTGTAACCGTTCTCTTTCCATTAATTGATACTTCCAAAGTGTAGGACAATCCTCGAGTTTTTATGTGACTTTGAATATGACCGGCTTACTATCCAAGTTATGTCGTTCAACAGCCTTAGCAAGACTTGCGGTTAGTTTTTAATCGGATAAAGTAACTTCACCGAAGAAATTGTTCTAAAACGTTCAAAAAATCAGACTGTTCAATTGAATTTCATACCGCTGCTTGACGATAAAAAAATATTCTGTTTCAGAGAGCACCTCCCATGTGCCAAAGCAACGTATTGCGGTCAGCTGAAAACAAACGATTTACATCATCCTTTAACAAAGCTGCTGGTCAAAAAATATATATTTCATGGAGAAACTTGGCAGTTGTAAGCGTTATTGGTGGAGGAATATTATACTGGATGAAACTGATGAAAGATGAAAAAGATCGAAGTACGCAATTTCTCTGTAATTCAAAGTATGTGTATTAACTTGATTATAATTTTCTGAATTTATTCTCAGAGGATACCATTGAAAGAAAGCGTCAACTTGGAAAGGCTGCAATCGGCGGGCCTTTTGAATTAATTGATCAAGATGGAAAAGTGAGAAGAAGTGAAGATTTTAAAGGTCAATGGCTTCTGATATATTTCGGATTTACACACTGCCCTGATATATGCCCGGATGAGATAGAAAAAATGGTCAAAACTGTCGATATAATTGGTAAGTTCCAAATCAGTTTTTTTTCCGGCAAACTGAAATTCGTTTATTTGTAAATTACATCATTTTTTCAGATAGTAATGCAATTGTACCAAATATACAACCTATCTTTATAACCGTGGATCCTGATAGAGATACGCCGGCAGTTGTAGGAAAATACATTACAGAATTTTCTCCTAAATTTATTGGATTGACTGGCAACAAAGAACAAATTGATAAAGTGTGTAAAGCATACAGAGTGTACTACAGTTCAGGTCCTGCAGATGAAGATAACGATTACATTGTGAATTGATTTTTTTTTTACCTGTTAACCTACGTATAAAAGAAATTGTATTTACGATGCTACTTTTCGTATAGGTCGATCATACAATTATTATTTATTTGATTAATCCCGATGGAGAATTTGTCGATTACTATGGACAAAATCGTGATGCTATGGAAGTTGCAGGAGGCATCGAGTTACAAATGGTGAAATACAGGAAAATGAACGAGTCGGCTGGAAGTAAAATTTTGAACTCATTCCGAGGAGGAAATGCTAACGTCCAAGGAAGTTGAAGTATCGCATTCCTTGATGTAATCTATCGTTAATTATACGTGGTGATTAATGTAGTGTTACCGTAGATAATCTTGTGTTGAGATAACGAAAAAGTTTTACGAAAGAGAGTATGGTTTTTTGATTTTTTTTAAAAAAAATGGAAACAATTCGGCATTTATAAAACAAAAATGTAAAAAGTTATAGTTTATATTTAATTTATATTAAACTATTTTCTAGTCTTGATTATGATTTACGTACGCTAAAAGTTCTCGAAAAGTATTTTAATAACGAAATTCTCATGTTTTGGAAGCATAGCATAGATATTATATTTTCAAGTGATTTTCTGTAATTGGTTCATCAAAACGTACCAATTTTAGTAATTCAGATCCTAATACAAAATTCAGATTTTTGGCAGGTATTCCATTAGGAACGCTGACTTTCATTTTTACATCAGCTTTCGATATTACAACTCCCGGTGATAAATCTTTAGCTGCTACTATACTTTTCCCCAATTTTTCGAAGCATTTTTGTTCGCAAGATAGAAATTCTTTGTTTCCAGATCCGAGAGATTTCTCAATTGTTCTTACATCTACGACCATTTTCTTAAATTCGTGAGGCAGCAATGAACACTTGTGATCACTTCCTTTCTGACTTTTATCCAGTGTTATATGTCTCTCTATCACCTTTTACGAAAAAAAAATTGTGTTACAGCTCAACGTTAATCGTCTTTTATCTATATTTTAAAATTACTTTCGCTCCTAATGTGACAGCAGCAACTGATATAACGGTTCCTAATTCGTGACCTGAGTATCCGATGACTACATCTGGAAACTCCTTCCTGAATCGTTGAATTATTTGTAAATTTACATCTTTTGGGTCAGTTGGATACGAAGAAATGCAATGTAACAAAATGAAATTATTGTGATGGTTTCTTACTGTGTTATAAACTTGACAAACTGTGTTCATATCTTGCATGCCTACAAAAATATTTTTTTTGATCAGTAATTCGATGTATTTATTGATTTCAGAATTTTAAGATAGAGAAAATTTTCACCAGTTGAGATAATTAAAGGTTTCCCACATTTGGCAGATTTTTCTAACAATAGAAAATCATCAGAATCGCCGGATCCGATTTTAATAAATGGAACATCCAAGGCAATCAAAAAATCTAAAGAAGCCTAAACAAATATGCAATATCACAGAATGTATTTTTTTCTCTCTTAAATCGATCAACATCATTTACTCAACCTACAGTATCTTTTGCTGATGCTGTGAACAAAAGTTTCTTTTTCTCGGCGTATGATTTTAATTGGCTAAAATCTTCCGGAGAAAATTCCAAATAAGCTTTATGTTCTCCATAAGTATGGCCCCAAGAATGCTCACTGTTGTAAGGTCTTTGTAATGCAGATTTGGTAAATTTTTCATTGAGGTTGGTTTTTTGAAATTTCACACAGTCTGCTCCAGATTCCTATACAAGCTTAGTGAGTAAATGATTCGTTATACTGTAATTTCATATCCTTATTTCTTACATGAGCTGCGTCAATTAATTTTTTGGCGATTTCCAAACTGCCTTGGTGGTTTTGTCCGATTTCAGCTATAAAGAAGCATGGATGATCATCTCCGACAAATTTTTCTGGAGCTAGTTCTACTTCTGGCATATTTGTGGTTCAAGAGGAACAATTAAAGGCACTAGATGTTTTTAAATTAAATTTTATATCGTTTTACGAGTTCAAGTTTTCCGGTGAATTATGAAATGGAAATTTGGATCAATAATTTCACGTTCGAGGAGCTGAGTACCAGAGATTGTAGCGAGATGGAGTGATGAAGCTGTGTAAATTTAAATGGCTCTTTTTCAAAGATTTTGTATTTTAATTTTGTAAAAAAAAAAAAACGCAAATAAGCAATGACAACGAATTTTATTCATAAATTTTTTTTATCTGTTTTTCGACTAAAAATTTTGAATTTTTTACCTCTGTAATGCGCAGAGATATAAATATTTGAAGAAGTGGCTACACTGTGTAAATTACTTACGGGACTATTTTTCAAAAAATTTGTAAACTTTTTTCATGGTGAGGTTGTATTTCAGAGCTTTTGCAGTTCTTTTCTTCAATTTCTTCCCGCATATTTCATAAATTTGATATAGATTTGCTGAAAAAGTTCAATTTTTGGTTTAAAAAAGTTTGATAATTGAATTATTGAAACGTTTTCGTTATCATCTTCATTGGATTATTCGGATTATTGGCCGAAATTAGGTAAGATCTGTGAGATGCTTGTCTATTATCAATCCCTTCATTTTTATTGTGTATCAAAGTTTTGACTCAAGCTTTTAAATGAAAGTTTACCACATCAAGACGAGTTCTTGAAGTTGTTCAAAGTAGCTTTTCGTTTTCTAAGGTAGGTGTTTCAATTAATTTTTCAGCTGATTGTTGACTGAAAATAATTATCAAGTAAACAAGCAGTAAAATGAAGAGAACTTCTGAGTAACCTAAACTTTCAGAGCTGTGTTGCATAACATCAGAAGGAAATACCATTATCAGATTTATTCGCTTCTGAAATCTGTAAGTGTGCTTCATTCTTCTGCTTCATCTATGAGTCACAAATCAGTTTCCCAAACACCTCAAAACACTGCGTTCTACAGCCTGCTGAATATTAGTTTTATTCAATTTTTTCCTCAAATGAATTCCTATTTTGTGCTAGTTGCTTTAATTTGCTTCATTCTATTCAAAATGTTTCAGGTGTAAAGGAATCGAAATTCATATTCATGATATGTTTCACCCTGTATGTGGAGACCGCATTACTCTATACAATAATAATAAAACAGCAAAACGAAACCTATCAGAATTTAATCACGGTTTAGTATTTAGCAGCGAACCGTTGAAAAGTAATCATTTGTTTGAAGTTAGAATTGAAAAGAAAGTAAGTTTACGATATTTATTTGTCACCAAAATTGTATGCTTACGTGCTACAACGATTTCAAATATTACAGATTTATGCTTGGAGCGGTGGATTAGAAATAGGGATAACAAAATGCGACCCTGAATGTACAGAAATTCCTGCTAATGCCACTGACCTGAAAAATGGAACTTGGGTGAGTACTTATTCATTTGAGTAATTTCCTCCTCGTACCATTTTATATTCATCTCAAATTTTCACAGATCCTGTCAGGTAGCAGTGTTCTCAAAGATGGAAGATCAGTTCTCGATATCTATGGGTTAAATTTAAACACAATCGACGAAGGTGATGTCGTCGGTATTATGCGAACTGATCAAGACGAATTGTTATTTTCTATCAACGGAGTTTGCAAAGGAATCGCTGCGTATCACATTCCATGTCGTGTTTTTGCTGTGATCGATTTATACGGGCAGGTGGCCCAAGCGTCTGTGGTTTCTTACGCACCAGTGGAAAATATACAATTTTCTACTATTTCTAGTGAGCTGGATACTTGTAAGTTTTGATTATTATTATAATGACCGACCAATTTTTCGAAATTAGTCTGAAGTGTAAATATTTTTTATAGTGGATGAATGCGAAATCGCTGAAGGAAACAGTGTATTGAGTAATCTAGTCACTAATTTTGATCATCAAACTACATTAACACCTCAAAATGATGCTGATATTTCACCTGTGCATCCAGCTCCTGGTTTAGTTCCTGATAAAATACGGTGAGTGCTTCAAATTTCAATGATCATCATTTTGTTTCATTTTCGATGTATATTTACCAATTGAAAATTGATGCAGATTTCATTCGAGATGTGGTACCTTGGCCAAAATATCTGCTAGTGGAAGATCAGCGGAAAGGATAAGACCATTTGACGAATTCAATAATGGTGTGGTTATCACTCATCGACCGCTATTAACGAACGAATTATACGAAGTAAATATCCTTTTCACGTATATTTTTCTTTGCGAATAAATTGCAAATTAATTTCTGTATTTCTTCAGATCCGAATAGATCGTTTGGTGGAAAAATGGTCTGGCAGTATTGAAGTCGGTATCACGATGCATAACCCCGATTTTTTAGAATTTCCTCCTACCATGACTAATTTAAAATCTGGGACGATAATGATGTCGGGATGTGGGATATTAACCAATGGCAAAGCCACAAAACGAGATTATGGAGACTATAATTTGGATGAATTGACAGTACGAATTCGCTCATTATTTTATATATCGTGTAACTTGATCACCTTTCAAACTCATATTTTATTTCAGATAGGTGATCGAATTGGACTTGTGCGAAAGCCCAGTGGTGATTTACATTACTTGATTAATGGGTTGGATCAAGGTGTTGCTGCCAGTAATGTTCCAGTATTATTTTGGGGTGTGGTAGATTTATATGGAAGGACAGTGAAGGTTGAGATTTTGTTATTGCAATTTATTGATTTCGTAAAACAAAACGTTTATGTAAAATTTCATTGCTTAGGTTACTATTGTTGATCGAAATGATCGAGATGATAATGTGATCACTAGAAGAATGACGATAATGCAAGGCTGCCACCTTTTGCATAGTTTAATAGGTAATTTATTTTAGAATTTAATTAGAAAAATTGGAATTTTTTGAGCTCCAATTTGGAGAAATTATTTTTAGATATCCCTGAAGAGGAATCACAATGTCTTCTGTTTCATAAAAAGTGTGGACATCATGTTGCCGTTACAAATGGCTGTCGAACAGCTTATAGACCAAAGTAATTCATTAAAAAATAATTTTCCGGTATAGTTGATGTTGTGCGATCATGCTAACCCTTCTTTCTTTTCAGTGCTTTGGAAGATTTTAATAATGGTGTAGTATTGACATGTCGACCATTGAGACAAAATGAACCATTTGAAGTAAAACTAGATAGAGTTGTATCTCGATGGGCTGGTTCGATTGAGATAGGAGTCACTAGTCATTCTCCTATCGATTTAGAATTCCCTTCAACTATGACCAATATTCGGTACCTAACACAAATTTCGTTAAATTTTTATTTTTCATGTCAGAAAAATTTATTTTGAAATTATTTTGCAGAACTGGCACTTGGATGATGACTGGAAATGGAGTTATGCACAATGGGACCACTGTGATGGATGATTATGGTATCAATTTGGATAGATTACAGGTAGTAAATATTGTATTGACAGTATCGAACCAATATTTCATGATTTTCATTACCCAACTTATCGAATAATTGATTTTAGACTGGAGACAGGGTAGCTGTCATTATAAAAGATAACGGAATGTTGCACTTATACGTGAATGGAGTCGACCAAGGCGAAGTAAATGCCAACATAACAACTCCAATGTACGGAGTGATCGATCTCTATGGCCAAGCAGCCCAAGCCACAATTTTAGAATACGATCTGTTGTATAGCTGCATGTCTCCTTCCGAATTAATCATTCCATTGCCTTTTACGGGACCATTGTAAGCATTCAACTCGTTTCTTTATACTGAAAAATAATTCGTCTACTAAATCGAATCCTTTCTTACAGGGATTTATGCTTCCACTACAACCATGGTAAAAATGTACGCGTCTGTAATAACGGTCGAACGGCAATGAGGCCTCAACCGATGGCAGAATTCACAGACGCGGTGGTGTTATCGAATAGATCTCTAAAAAGTAACGAAATGTTTGCTATAGCCATCGATAAAATAATCGAACATTGGTCCGGCTCAATTGAAGCTGGTAAATGTCATCTATTTAAATTGGGTATAAATTTTTTTAGTTTTGAATTTTCAGCCTTGAATGAATACCTCGGAATATGTTAAAATTATGTCTCGTTTCAGGTGTGACGTCAATTAATATCGATGATTTAGAGTTACCAGCTACCATGACCGATTTAGATCACGATACTTGGATGTTATCGGGTAAATAAGACTATAACATTGATTCTAATTCACTGCGCATTATTATCGACGTCGATTTGATTTCAGGATCGAATATGATGAAAGATGGAGCCGTTATCAAATATGGATACTCGATGAATTTAGACAACGTTAAAGTTGGAGCTGTGATTGGATTAATGAGACATTCTGATGGATCTTTACATTATTATTTGAACGAGATTGACCAGGGTGAAGCTTGTAGTCATGTTCCAGAGGTTATATATCCGGTTATTGATCTTTATGGGCAATGTGCTCAAGTACGTGGATCTCGATTCTATTCTAAAACCATGGGTCAGGCTAGTCGTGTTTCATTTTGACGATTATGTTCTCAGGTGACGATTGTTAATCCACCGGAAAGCCAAATAGACGGATCCAGTAACGAAACTAGTCATTATCAATCAACTTCGAACTGGGGCGAAGATATTATACGTTCTGTGCCGTCGAACCAAACGTTATTCGATGGACCTCCGAAGTAAATAACCTCTTCGAATAATTTCCATTTCCAATTCATTTTTTAATTAAAATTTCAACCTCGTTTACAGATGTTTTAATCAATGGTGCGGTAAAAACATCACACTTTCGGAAGACCTAACCGTAGCTACTCGTTCTAGTCAACACAACTATGGAATAGTATTCTCGAATTTCATTCTCGAACACGATAAACTGTACGAAATCTGTATCACTAAATGGAACGGAAAATACGCTGGATCCATGAGCATAGGAGTGACCACAATTAAACCGGAAAAATTTCCACTTCCACCGACCATCTCTTGTTTGAAACCAGACGTGTGGTATCTGAATGGAGACGAAGTTTGGCATAATGGGCGTATCATCAAAGCTCATTATGGACATAATTTGCACTGGCTGCAGTCTGGATCAACTTTAGGGGTCAAATATTGCTCCGATGGGACATTACATTTTTATATGAATGGCCACGATCAAGGAGTCGCTGCTAGTGATATCTCAGGCGTATGTAGATTTGTAAACCATTCTGAAATTCTGTAACTGATTGATTGCTAATTGAATGATTGATTTTATGTGCAGGATTTGTACGCCGTTATTGATCTGTACGGCAGTGTAACTGAAGTGACCATTAATCGCGAAGTTAAGGATATTATGACGTCATCATTGCTGCCATCTGTTAATATTGCTGAATCGATAATTTCGCCATCGAGTAGCGCCACTCAAGAGACATTGGTTGCTTCGAAAGAGTAAGTTTTTTAGATATTAAATGGAAAAAAAATTCGAAAAATGATGAAAAAAATTTTCATTTTCAGTAAATTGGATGATTTAAGAGCAGAACGTGCCATTATGGAGTATAATTTACAAAGAAATTTCGAAAAGGAAAAATCTGTCAAATTTACCAACGATTTGATCGCAGTAAGTTGAAATTTTTAATTACCTTGGATGATTTCAAATCTAATTGGATGATAAATTTTCAGAATAAAGAATGGGCATTTTTTAAAGAACTTAGAGGTCGAAATATAAAATTATTAAATAATGGTAAAACTGCTCTACGTGCCGAAAGCTACAATCAAGGAGTAGTTATCGCCTCGAAACCTTTAGAACGAGACGTTATTTTTGAAGTAAGACCGAAAAAATCGTCAAAATTGACTTTTTGTGAATTTTTTGTACTCATTTGTTGCTATTTTCAGATCATTGTGGATAATTTGAATTCGAGGTGGGTTTCTTCTTTGATGATCGGTGTTCTGTGTTCTCCTCTAACAAGATCTTCCGTACCTGTGACTGCTTTTGGTTTCAAAAGGGATGTTTGGCTGATTGCCGGTGACAGTGTTTATCATAATGTTAATAAGGTAATAAAAAACGATCAAAAGTGACCATAAAAATTGATGTATTTCAATATTAATCCAATTTTTGTTCATTTAGATTAAATCGAGATACGGTTGTAATTTAGATCTACTCAACGAATCGCAAAAAGTAGGCATAACCGTTGATTCGAATCATCATTTGAAATTATTTATCGACGGTGTTTGCCAAGGCATCGCAGCTGCCAATATACCTCCAGTCTGCTACGTTGTTCTCGATTTATATGGCCAATGCGAACAGGTACCCAGATCATTCAGCTCATTAGCTGGCATTTTTTCCATCAATAATTTCTTTAAATTGGTGTATTTTTTTTTCAAAGGTGACCATTGCAAATATCGATCCAGTTTCCGAACAAAGACCGGAACCAGCCCCGTTACCCTTTACTGCCCCACCCATTCCACCCGAGCCAGTCAGCTGTGAAAAAGCTGACCTTGATCGCCACGAAAAAGAAAGTCCCTCCGAAGAAGACTCCGCCAGCATGTCTATTTTAAAATCAGAAAAAGACGATGGATCGGTATCGCGTATAAAATTAAACAAAACTAACGAAAATAACGCCGTAGCTGCCAGTTACAGTTCAGAATCACATTTGAAACTGAACAAAACCAACGAAAATAATGCAGTGATAGCCTCGTGTTCGAATAACTCGTCGATGATCGACAGCACCGAATTTCATCCGAAAGCTAATAAAACCAACGAAAATAATTCAGTTATTGCGTCCTGTTCTATGGTTGATTTCCATACTCAACATGTGCTAACGTCGTCGTCTTCATCTACTTCTTCGGCCAATATGTCCGAAGATTTCGACAGCGCAGTAAAATCATCTCGTAAATCATTATCCGTATCGGAACATTCGGCGTTGCAACCTGCCGAACAGCATAGCGAATTGACCAGGCATATGTCCAGTACCAATTGCGACCACAAGACCAGTTTAGATTTAGCTAACACCATGTATATTCAAGCTGAAAAATCCAGCAATAAGAAGAATAAGAATAGGAGCTCGTCTCCGCTGAACGATCGGCCCATAAAACAAAATCCAAATTGCGAATATAGAATGAGATGTTGCAGATTTAGAAATTTTTTAGGTTTACCAGGTAACCAGCCTACTTTACTAGGGTTCTGAAAATTCGAAAATCGGTACAATAAATTAATTTTTTACAGCTGGATTTTTCGGTTCTGATACGAGTATCCAGTGCTACTGTAGTTCGTGTTGTCCATATAGTGCCCATGAAATGAAAGGAGATCCGCCGTCGTCGTATTCGGTGCCAAATGGTTGGTGTAAATTTCCTCTCAAGAAGCATCTCATGACCAATAACGTAGATGCGGTGACGTTAGAAAAATGGCACGTCGCTTTCGTGGGTGTTTCCGTTGGCAATGTACGAAAAATATTGGATTGTGGGCAGCTTCTGTCTCCAAGTATGTGGAAATGGAATTCAATTCGTATTTTTACACGAGACGTAACTAATTTCGAAATTTTCTACAGATAAATTGAAAATAGGTTTTACGTCGACCAAAGAAAATAAATCCAAAGATAATGAAAATGATAAATGCCAAATTGTGCTTTCGCCTATGATTAAATACGCTACCAATATCGAATTTGCTTCTCGTTACGAGTAAGTTGAAACAATGATCAAAGTAATTAGGAACCTGCCCCAGGTACTTATAAGTGAATAATTTCATAGGTATATCGATCAAAAGACCAAAACACCGTATTCCTGCTGCGCAGCATTCCAAGTACTTGTACGTCCTGGATCTTACAAAGTAGGACCACCGTCTTCGAAAATTCCTTCTAAAATAACTGACCATGGTTTCAATTCGAATACCATCGAATGGGTTATTAAAGAAAAAGAATCTACAGTATTATCATCGCTTTTATTCAAAATAGATGGTTCTTAAGAAAAATTCTGAACCTTCGAAGGTTTACTAAGTTTAATTTCATTCTAGTCGCGTTTTGTATTTTTCATTTGTTACTTAAATCACTAAAAATTATCGCTTATTTGCAGACTGCTGATGTTTTATAAATTTTGATTTTTTTTTCGATCGTAATAAGACCAAACAAATCAAATTAATAAAAAAATTACGAATTTTTGAAAAACAATTTCTAAAGAGATTTTTATTTTACTTATTGGCAATCTGGAAATAAATTGTTGAGCAAAATAATTCACTTTTAAGGTTGTATCACGTGAAAAATTTATGTGTAGAATTTTTTATACTTTAATTAATTTTTCTATGCTGCTTCGTGTGAATTTTTGCTGTTGGAATCAGTGGTGCCGAAATCTCTTAGCACTATAAATTTTTTGCCAATTGGATCTTTATTCTAAAAGGAATAATTAATAGAACTACAATTCAACCAATGAAACTTGAAATTTTTTCAATTTTTTGAAGTATAATTAGTTTTTTGAAATCGTTTATAGATTTTGAAGCGTTATAACTTCTTTTTATTTTTTTGGTCACTTCTAAGGTTTAAATGATTTTCTATTTTTATTTTTTAAATTTTTAAAATTTAGCGTCAATATTCAATTTTTTTGAATTTTTAATTTTTCAGAATTCAATTTGTTTCTTGAAATCCTTCATTTTCTGATTACCTACCTATGTTTAAAAATTAAAAAAAAAAAAATTGATGATAACGAAAGGTTCACAATTTTAAAAACCAATTTTAGAAAATATTGTTCCAGATATGGTGAGTAAAACATCAATTTTTTCAAAACTGAGATTTGTAAAGAAAATTGTTCAAGTCATAAAAAATTGTCAGATTTTGAGGTAATACTTCATGCATTCGATAGTACTAACCAGTTTTCCAAAAATTGTCAGAATTTTGAATAATTACCTACATCAAGTTTTAATGAATTTTTCAAATTCTGAAAAATCTCATTGAGAAAAACGAGACTGTCCATGGAAGAAATTACTTTTCGTGGAACTTTTGGGTTTAATTTTAATTTTCATTGAAAATAGAAAGTATCTGATTTTGTTTGAAAAATTCTTATACTAAAAATCGGTTTGAGCAAGAAGGGGAATTTCTCCCCGACCTATGTTTTTTTAGGACGTACTGAGGCTAAAAAATCCGTACTCTTCACTGCAGTGCAAAGGCCCTAAAAAAATTTTCTACAAAGTCATTTCAACAATAGACAAGTTGCACGAAAGTTTTTTTTCAAAAAAAATATGATAGATCGAAAGTAGATGTTAAAATATGAAGATTTAAAAAAAAAATCATTACGCGGGTCCTAATGGACCAATTTTCGAATTTTTTTAAAATCTTCATATTGTAACATCTACTTTCGATCCATCATATTTTTTTTGAAAAAAATTTTCGTGCAACTTGTCTATTGAAACAATTTTTTCTCTTACATTTTTCTTTCTGAGTCTCAATTTTCTTTTCATGGCCCTGGGTGAGAGGAGGGTAGATGAAGGAGAAAGAAATGGGCTGTTTTATTTATTTTTTTTTGATTTTGAAAATTTTATACATTTTTTTGGAGACGTACTTTTTACTTACTGTCACAAAATTACAAAAAATAATTTTATTTGATAAAATTATATTTTACCTAATTTTTTCATTTTTCTTAAATCATCATGTATTTGTTGGGAAATGAGGGAAATGCTGGTTAAGAAAAAATTCGAAAATGAGTAATGTTTGATCTTTTTTTTCCAGATAGAATATGATTTGGTTCATTTTTTCCTTTTTTTTGAAAAAAATATTGTTTGAGGCGAATCCTCGTTCTTGACGAGAATACAATTTTTCGGCACCATTGATTTGAATAATAGTTTACGTCAACTAGGCTAATAAATAGCAACTTTTTTTTAGGTTGATAGCTTTCTAAAAAAAAATTCAAACGAACTTTTTACATTTTTTTTAGCTCTTGCGTTTTTCTAAAATAATTTTTCTCTTACGCCTGCGAAGTGATAAATTTTAGTTTTTTGTTTTGTGATTATGTTACTTTCATTTATGTTGGCTGTGTACATTTTGTGACTATGTGCTGATTGTTTAAAAAATCGGAAAAAATTAGCTCAAAATGATTATTTTCATGCACCTAATAATCACTCTGTTCCTGGAAACATCCCTCAAATCGTAAACATTTTTATACGAGTTTTAATTTTATGGTTATTTTAATAATGTAAACTTGTTTCTCGTCTCTACTTTTTTTTTCAAATAAACGTTAAACTGATCCACGAGGTATTTTTTTCTAGTAGTAAATTCTGAGTAATCTGAAGGTTGTCGTATTGACAAATGAAACCTTGCAAAGAAAAATTTGTTCATCCGCCCGGGGTCTTCGTTAATCTATAGTAATTGGATAAATATTAACAATATTATCAACCGTTCGATTTAGTCGCGGTTTAACTCTTGGTCAAGTTGAATTAGATTTGCGAGGTACCTATGTGTAAGTTTTAATGGAATTTACTGGTGTATTGTGCGTTTGAACCAATGGCTCCAAAATCTGATCCGGAGACCGACGCTCTTAGAGCTGAATTGAGTAATATAATCAAGAAATGTTCTGTGAGTAAAAAGATTAATTATAAAAATTGTAAATTTACGTGTAAATTATTGATAGTTTGATTTTATAGGATGATCAAACAGCTAAAGCTGATGTTAAATTAGAAGATGCGTGTGCCGAGGTGCCAGAGTTGCCTAAATGTCGCTTAGGCTCGAATAAAATATTCAAAGGGCATTTAAATAAAGTCAATTCGGTCCATTTTAGCGGAGATAGTCGGTAATGATATTTTAAATGATGTAGAACGTCACGCTTGGTTTATTTCAACCAAACTCTAATCTGTTTGCGTTTTGTTTGTAGACATTGTGTATCTGGATCACTTGATGGTAAATTAATCATTTGGGATTCATGGACCGGAAATAAAGTTCAAATTATACCGTTACGGTCGGCATGGGTGATGAGTGTGGCTTATGCTCAGTCTGGAAATTTCGTAGGTTCGTAGAATTATTAAAATGCACTGAAGAAATTTGGATCTTGTATTCATGACTGAAAGGTTTTTCCTGAGAAGGTGAAAATGGTCACTGGTTCAAATTTAATCGAATGTACGGTGCTGTATGTTTGCCTGAATGTATGGAAAGGGAAACTCCCCATGAAAATTTTTGACACTTCATTAGGCACGAAAATAAAAAATGGTGCCAATTTTTCCATATTATTTTCAATTTTTTTCACTCATTGGCTTATTTTTTCTATTTTTTCACAATTTTTATAGGAATTTTATTTCTCAAATAGTAAGTACCTATAAATTTTTTTTGACTCCAGTAAAATTATTTCTCCATCTTAAAATTTCTCCTTTAATTTTTTTTCTCAGATCCATAATTCTTTCGGCTCTAGTATTTCTTTCCAATGCTCATATTTTTCAACTCGAAAATTTTTCTCGATTTTCTCCAACTTTTGAGCTTTTCTCTCCATTTTTTGATTTTTCAGTTCCAATGAAATTTTTCCCTTATTCTCAAATTTCTCTATCAATTTTTTTTCGGTCACAAAATTTTTTCAAAATTTTCTCATTTATTAAAATTTTAACAACTGAAATTTAAAAAAATTTTCTCAGTATCTGTTAACTCCAAAATTCCATTTTTCGACCTTATGCAAAAAATTTGATAAAAAATTTTCCATCTTGAGTTTTTTAAAAAATTTTCCCACCAAAATTTTCCAATTTTTCACAATTTTTAACATTTTAGAACTTATTGAAAAATATTTATTTTGAGAAAAATTTCAGAGTTGAATTACAATTGAAATTTGAAAAAATCCTTCAAGAATTAAGAACAACTTTAAAATGATATTTAACAAAATGGTAGATAAATGTTCTAAAAATATTTCAGTGTTGCAAAAAAAATTATAGGTAAGTTTTAGAGATGAGAAAAATTTCTAGAGTAATTTTGAAGTCGTGGATAAAATTTTACTGGAGTTGAAAAAATTTTTAGAGTGGGAAAATATCTTGAAAAAAAAAATGCTAGAGTTGAAAAAGTTTTGAGAGAAATTGTAGACTTTAGAAAAAAACGTTGAGAAAAAATTTCAGAGCTGATTCAATTTCACTGTTTCAAAATATGTTTTTGAAAAAATTTCCTAGGTCGATAGACCAGCTGGAAAAAATTCTGGGGAAAACTTTCAAGCATTAAAGTTGTGTCGTTCGATTTTTCTCTTCATTTTCGTGCCTGATGCAAATTTCATGTAAATTTTGTCGCGGATCCCATAATTTGATGCCTAAATCGTAATTTTCTGCGTTTTTTTTTGTTCTAGCCTGCGGCGGTATGGACAATCAGTGCACTATTTACGATTTAAAGAACAGAGATGCCGGAGGTGTTGCAAAAATGACCAGGGAACTTTTAGGCTACGAAGGATTCCTTTCGTCGTGTCGGTTCCTCGACGACACCACCTTAATTACCGGATCCGGTGACATGAAAGTGTAAGAATAGATTGACAATTTCTCATCTTTACTGAAGTCGTTTCGAATCATCCATGGAACTCGTTTGTATCCATATTTTTTTTTACAGATGTGTTTGGGATCTCGAAACGCAAAAAAGAAAGCAAGAATTTGACGCCCACAATGGAGACGTTTGCACCATTTCATTAGCCCCCGATAACAACACGTACATTACCGGTAGCGTTGATAAAAGCTGCAAATTGTGGGACGTCAGAGATCCCACTTGTAAGCAGGTTTTTTTCGGCCATGAAGGAGACGTGAATAATGTTTGTGTAAGTTTCATCAGGCTAGGTGATTTTTAATTTGGGGTAAAATGTAAAATTAAACGAAATGTTATGCGGATTGATTTTTTTCAGTACCATCCTGGAGGCTATGCCTTTGCTACTGCTTCTGAAGATAAAACAGCTCGCTTGTATGATATTCGCTCTGATCAGCAAATCGCCTTGTATAAACCGCCCAGCGGAGATCCAGGGTTCACCTGTTGTGGATTATCAATTAGTGGAAGATTATTGCTGTGTGGCAGTGATGACAAAACTGTTCATATTTGGGACACGTTGAAAATTGAGCACAACGGTAAAAAAAAACATTTTTTGCACGAATTTTCTTAGGCATGAGTTCAATACGGAGCCTAAAATTAATGATCGAATATTTTTAAAACAGCATTCTTGCAGCCAATCAAATTGGATTAAAAATTTTGTCAGAATAATTTGAAGTGGTGGTTAATTTTTTTAAAAGATTTGTTGAGTTTTTAAAAAATTTTGGCCTTTAATAAAAAATTTTATTCAAGTAGGTAGCTCATTTTAATATATCGTGTGATGACTTTTCAGAATTGTCCGCCTAGAAAATTGAAACAGTCCAAAGTTTTCAAAAAATTCTCAATACTTGAATATTAAAAAAAAAAATTAGCCACGATTGTCACTTTGGCAGGTTGCAAGAAATTGTTTTGAAAATAATTAAATAGATTTGAATTTTACGCTTTGTATTCAAAAAAATTCAATTTTCACCCCAATTTTCAAATTACTTATTCAAACAAGAAATTGCTTGGCAGGTTGAATTAAAAAAAATTAATCACGTTTTGAAACCAATTCGAATGCAAATGCTAAATCAACCAAACTTTTGAGGCTCGAAATTCTCAAAAAAATATTTGCCACCATTTTCCTTTTTTCGCAAAACTTTATTCCATTTTAATTGGTCACATGATGGATATCAAAAAACATTGTAGTCCAAAAAAAGGTAATTTAAAACCTAAAATTCTCAAAAACTACTCAAAAAACTTGCTATGAGTTTTATGTTCCACTCAAAATTTTAATCCGTGTAGATAGGTATTTCGGTCTGTTTCAAAAATACCTATTTTAAAATTGGAAAAATTTACCTTCCCAAAAAATTCCTTCAAAAATGCTCAAAAAATTCAACAGTTTTTTTTTTATCCATTTTGATAAATTGCAAGATCGCTTTAAAAAATATTTCATGAGTTGATTTTTTTTCTTGTGTAAAATGAGTCGTAAGGTCTTTCAAACTTGGCTGTGGTTATTTGTACTGATTATTTTTCAAAAACTTTGAGTTGATGGATTTAGAGCGGACTCGTACACGTACAGAAGATTTTTTTGTCCTGTGCAACTTTTCTACCGAAAATTCCCTCTTATTGTGCCATTAAAAAATTCAAAATACATTTTCTTCAATGTTGTGAACCCTTACCTACATCATTTTTTCATCTCCTAATTTTGCTATTCAATTTCTGAAAAATTTTTCCTGTTTCAATTATTTGTTCAATCTGTGCAGGTAATTTGACTGGACACGAAAACCGAATAACATCATTATCCATTTCTCCTAATGGTATGGCATTAGTAACAAGTTCCTGGGATAACCACCTTCGTGTTTGGACTTAAAATTGTATATTAATTAATAGAAAATTAACTATACCTTCTCCTACAGCGATGAAGACCGAGTTTATACCGAGAATCGCCTTTAATTCGCCCTCACTCGCTAGGTTTAATTCGGTTTTATGTTCTACGATCATTACATTTGGATTCCGGTATATTTTTCGATTGATACGTAAAGCGTACATCTAATTCGAAATTAAAAATAAAATTAGATTAATCTTTAATTATACGATCGATTTTTTTGAACGTGAGCAGAGTAACTTAATATTTACTTTAAATTAAAGAACACAATGTTGCCAAATGACTATATAAGGATTGGTAATCGAAAACTTACAAATGCTGCCATCAAAACCACGACTGTACCTCTGCTTACCCATGCTATGTGAATTTATTATTAACTTAATTATAAATGACTTAGTGAAAATTCTTCGTTGAATAATGTAAATAAACATTTTATAAAATCGTGTTAATTGTACATACCAAATTTTTATGGTGGGGAGGAAGGCTTTATTTTCAAAAAAATGAGACGTAGATTTTTTCGATGGAAAGATTGAAGTTTTTCCTCAAGTTTAAACCTTTTCAATTTTTTCAGTTCTATATTTTATTTTTTCGATTTGAATCCAATTTTGAAAATTTTTCAATGTGATTTTTTCAATCCCATTTTTAAAATGTTTTTCCAAATGATTTCTTGTTAAGTATGTATGTAATTTTTAAATTTTCTCCAATTTTTTCCAACTCTAAAATTTTTTGATCGAAAATTTCTTTCAATTCCCAACTTCGAATTTTTCTGATTTCTTCAGATTCAATAAGTAAGTAAAGAATGGTAATTGGAAGAATTTCTTAAAATGAGTAAAAATATGAAATTTGAAAAAAAAAATTGAAGAAATCAATGTTGAAATGTTGGAAAAATTTTTTAAAATTCAAATTTCAAAAAATTTTACTGATGGAAAAACTTTTACATTTGATAAGTAAATCTTCGAAAAAAATTTAGAATTGAAGTTGAAGAAATTTGAACAATTCGGAATTTCAAAAAAATTGAAATTGAAATTAATTTAGACTCGGACTGATGAAATCCATTTGGTGGCGAAATAATTCAGGAGTTGAATTAAAAAATGGATGCTATGGTATTTGAGAGCAACGATTTCCAATTTTCACACTAGAACCATTTTTGAAAAGAAAAACAAATTATTAGGTGTTCGGTGTCAAAAATTTTTGGAACAGAGTGAGATGCTAGGTTATAGGGTGTTGTTGGAGTTGGGAGCTGTTGAGGAGAAGTAAATTTGAATGAGGGAAGGGAAAATTTTTACGCCATGTCTTTTCGAGATTCAAGCAAAAAATAAAATAAAATCCTTCATCTATCCATCTACTATTCCTCCTTTCCAATTCAACTTTTCAGAAAGGTCAAAGGTCACAACAGGTCAACAGGAAAATGATGTATGCATAATTGCATACTGCCTCATAGAACGAGAAGATGAGACTGAGAACACCGTTTAGGAACTACTGCGGTAACGCTCAAAAGAAAAGATTGAGAATCACTTTGTTTACGTTATCAGTAATTTTTGTCCATTTGCCATAATTCTATTCATTTCGTTACTCGTTAGTATCCTGTTGCCGCACGGGTATTAAATTTCTATGATGTTCGCGTTAATTTTAGTTACCATATAAATACCCGGTAGTGTCATTTTAATCATTAATTACTCAATTATTTCTCAAATAACCACTCTACATGTGATTCAAAAGTGACCATAAATGAATTCTCGTGTGTGTTTCGTTGTATTCTTGCTTTTTGAAATCTTCGAACAAATCGTCTCGAATAATTTAGATAACTATGTAGAAAGTAAGTAAATTTGTTATCAAATCACTTTATCTTCAACAGCAAGTGTCTTTTTTTCATCATTCGGTATATTTGACTCTAAATCGACGTATTGTTTCAGATTTCAAAGCCTTTACAGTAGCAACCAACGAGACCGATGGCTACCGACAATTCATCAGATCGACGAAATTTTACCAAATTCCGATAGAAGTACGTTTCTAATTGTTACCAAAAATGTAACATTCTCTAAACAAGTTTCAATTTTCAAATTAGGTGCTCGGATTTGGGAGCGAATGGAAAGGAGGCGATATGAATGGCCCCGGAGGGGCATACAAAATTAATTTACTACGAGAAGCAATAAAACCGTTCAAAGATGATAAAGAAAGAATCATTATGTTCACTGACAGGTATAAAATTTATGTTACTTTTTTCTTAGAAACACCAGCGTTGCTTCACCGTTAAATATTTATTTTTACTCGCAGCTATGACGTTTTGTATTTATCACCGGTTCAAGAAATCGTCTCGAAGTTTCTATCCAAAGATGCTGGTATAGTATTTAGCGCAGAGAAATGGATTTGGCCGAGTAGAGATTTGGAATCTGAATACCCTGCTGTAAAAGATGGGTACAGATTTTTAAATTCCGGAGGTGAATTTTCTTTTGAGGTGAAGATTGCTACTCTCGATTGCGAGGAATTTCATTGAAATATTGTTTTATTTGTCCAGGTTTTATTGGATTTGCTGATATGGTTTATAAATTACTCAATACGAAGCCTGATGTTGATGATACCGAAGATGATCAACTTTTGTATACTTCGTGTTACGTAGACCAAGAAATTCGCGATTCTTTTAAAATTAAACTGGATCATAAAGCTGAGATTTTTCAAAATCTAAATGGGGCATCAGGTAATTTTTTTTAGAAGAAAAAATGATAGGCTTGGAATTTATTGCTTCAATTCGAATTATTATTCTTTGCTCAGGGGATATTCAACTTGTACCGAATGGTAATAAAATGGAAATCGTGAATATAAAATATAACACGAAACCTCTGCTGTTACATGGAAATGGATATTCAAAATTTGTCGAGTTTCGTACCTTGAGTAATTATTTGGCTGGTCGATGGCTTCTCGATGAAGGCTGTAAACAATGTGACGAAAGCAGAATCAATCTTCAAAGTTTATCTGTTAGTTGAAAGTTGAGCAATATCGTGTTTAATTTTCTCTACATTTAGTTTCATTATGTTTTCAATAATTTACAGATTAGTAGATATCCGACGATTGTGATTGCTATTTTCATTCAAAAACCTACTCCATTTATTGAAGAATTCTTGGCCAAAATTTCTAGTCAAAATTATCCTAAAAGGAAAATACATTTGTTCGTTCATAACGAAGTGAGTGGTTTTTAAAAATTATTATTATCGTTTTGGTTGAATTTTTTAACCAAAAAAAAAATTATAGGTGGCTTATCATGTCGGAGATGTCGAACAATTCATTACAAAAAATAAAGAAAAATATCGTAGTGTGAAAGTAATCGGACCATCGGATGAAATTGATACTGTTACATCTCGTAATTTAGCCATGTAAGTATTGAAAAAATTTAATTTTTGAAATTTTAAATGGATATTTTGACCTTTCATTATGATTTTCAATTTTTAGAGATCTATGCTTGAGAAAATCATGCGACGGATACTTGAATGTGGACAGCGATGCTCATTTGGATCTCGAAGATACGCTTATTTCTTTAATTGAATTAAATAGGTAAAATATAAATTCCAGGTTGAATTTATTTTAAAATTAAATTTCAAATTTAATAAATTACGTATTTTTACTTTAGAACTGTAGCTGCACCTATGTTGATAAGACCTTTCAAAGCATGGTCAAACTTTTGGGGTGCTTTGGACAAAAATGGATACTACAAACGATCTTTTGACTATATGGATATTGTGAACCGAAAAAAAAGGTGCGTACCTACTACCTACCCAAGCTATAATTTTATCGATTATTTTACTCTAAATTTTTCATTGCTTAAATTTTAATGTTTTTATGCAGTGAGCTGAGAACATGACCATAGGTAGCATTATAACCGAATGGTAATTAATATTGGTTTAATTACACTTCGATTCGTAGGTGTATTTGAACTCATTTTCAGATAAGATAACGAACGTAATTCATATTCGGTTTTTTGGTTCATTAAATCTTATCTCGTGTTTGAAAATGCGGTGGAGAGAGGAAGTAAAAGTTATTTGATTAGGCTTCGTTGTGTATGAGTTTCCTCTTCTGTTTTGTGGGTTGTAATGGGGAAAGTCTTTTACTTTGATCATGAATGAATGGGGATTTGTAATTGTGTTGAGATTTACTTACACCTTAAATAGTATTTTTTTTATTTTTGAAAAAAAAAGAGATATATCGTGAGGTAGGTAAATTAATGAGAAGATAATGACGTCTGTGATTATTGAAACAAAGTGTGAACAAAGTAATAATTTATAATAAATTATCTTATCTATAATAAAAAAAATACGTATAATGTGATTAAATTTAAAGAACGATAAAACCGAAACGTATAACGAACACAACCAAAGTGAAATGAACGTTTTCTCCCGTCGGTCTTCATTCTTCTTCAACTTGAAATTGTTGAAATTATAAATTTTTTTGCTGAAATCAACCAAGAAATTTTGTCGTTCCTATTGAATGTCATCTTGGCACATACTTTATATTTATTTCAGATCCACAAAAATTATATTTTTACCAACTCGTGGCCGGTAGCTTTTGTTTTGTCATCACGTCAACACTATAGAATTCGTTTTGTTTTTGCTAAGACATTTATGTATCTTTGTTGGAGTATGTTTTCAACTAAATTTTAAATTTCAGAGAACTAGGTATATTGATCATCAAATCAAGAAACACGAAACTTTAGGAATTTTAAAATAAAAAATTTAAAAAAAAAAGATTTTAAATCCTAAATCTAAAATTTGCTATGAGAGTGAATTTAAATCCAAAATCATAGAATTCGTTCATTTCTCAATAACATAAAATAACCTTTTCAGTTTTCAAGTCGTTTTATCAAAAAAAAAAAAAAAATGAATAACGATAATTTTCCACCATTGATTGCGATGGTCGAAATTTTTTGAAGAACGGCGAAAAATATTTCATCTCTCAACATTATAAAATGGTCGTTTCTGTTTCTGATCGTTTTTTCGAGGGCGACAAAAAACAATCGTTTGTCATACTTCAATTTTCAGAAAATTGTAATTTTTAATTGTATTGCTCCATCGAAAACTATAAAAAAAATCGTAAGAATTGAAATTATCAAAAATGGTCGTTTCATGTGATTTCATCAAAAACAAACAAAAAAAATACAAATTTTGGTCATTCTACAAAATTATAAAAAAATAGAGAACGATCAAATTTCAATGCCTAGAAAAATGGTTATTTCTGATCCTTTCTTATAAAACGACAAACAGAAATATGATGAAAAATTGATATTTCTTCTAAAATGACGAAATACAAATATTTTCCGATACTGAAAAATGGTTGTTACTTTGAAAATGACGATAAAACGATCATTTGCCATAAAAAATTTAGTTCCGCTGAGATACTTATCTTAATTTTTGATGAAAAATATGACGTTAAGCGAAATCGATTATTTAAAAATAATCGAAAATCGATTAATTGATGAAAAAAATAGTAAATCGGTCGATCCTTTGATTGATCGATTATAATCACAGTTCGCAGTAGAAAATTCGAACGATTTTTTTTTTTATTTCAGCGCCAGCACTGCCAACCAAAATTTCTAAAATTCTTTGAAATTACGAAAATTCGTTTGATCGAAATTCCTTATAATTTCTTAAGGTTTTTATTTCATCAATGACGTCGCTCATAAAATCACCTGGTACCTAATTCTGAGAAAAATGAAATAAAACGTAACAATTGAGCTATTTTCAATTCAATACTACGTGTTTGTTTTTATACTTTTTTTTAGAGAAAATTTTCAGATTATTTTATCGTTTTTTTGACCAAAATTGGACAAGAATTAGAAAAAGTAGGCTTATGCGCGTTTTTGCTAATTTTCTCATATTTCTTTTTCAAAATTCCTTGAAAATTTTTCTAAATGTGAAGTTGAAATTCTTCAATAAATTCCTTGAAATAAAAGAATGTACCTATTAAATTTGAGAAATGTTGAGGTTCGTGAAAAATTGTAAGGAATTTCTTGAAAAAATTCACATTTTGAAAAATTTTAAAGAAATGCTGAAAAAAATTGAAAAATTTGTAAAAAAAAACACGCACTTTTTAGAATGTTTAAAATTATGAAATAAATTGAAAACAATCGCAGTAACCCATCTGAAAACAAACCATAAAAAAATTCAGTCCATACAAATAAGTCATAAGTGAACCCAGAAATTATTTCAGAGCAGCAGTAGGACTGAAAATTCGAGAAAAAATATGATCCCTTTTTAATCTGTGAAATGAATTTATTTGAAAATTCATGATTTTTTTACCAATTTTTTTAAAATCAAAATTAAATGCTTATTTTGAAATAAAATAACAACTATTCAACTTTAATTTGGCTGAAATTTAGACATTCGAATCATATTTTTGTAGTCATAAAGTGGCATTGATAACTCAAAATTGGTAATTTTTTGAATAAGACCTGCCTATCATGACTTCGGAATTTCAATTTTTGAAATCGATTCAGTCACAATATTAATCGTAACTTTTTCACCCCCCCCCCCCCCCAAGTCATCTCATTTTCTCATTTTCGTAAAATTTTCCAAAATTCAAATCAGAGCGAATAATCTTTTGAACAACTTTCCCAGGTATTAAGTATAAATTATCCAGCGGCGTATAATAATTCTCAATCGATTTTTTTCTCAATGGATATATTTGACATGAGCATACATCGAATTCTCATAGCGGTAGCTTAAATATTATCACAATACGGTCGATTAAAGCGTAAAAACAACGTAATCGGTTCGAAAACCTCTTTTATCAAGGGCGTACTGATTATCCGCTTGGCACTCGTAATATCCAGCATCTTTCTGGGTCGTCGGATCAATTTCCATTTTCGATTTCAACGTATCATTACCGATAGCCCATTCGTGCACCTAAACAAACCCAAACATTGCATCAGTCGTCTCCAAAAATCAAACTCAATCCATGAAACCACATCTCACTTGAAAACATCTATGAGCATACAGCTCGACACCATCTTTAAACCAGGTAATATGGGGTCTTGGGATACCTTGAGCCATGCAGAAAAATGTTATTTTACGTCCCAGCATGTAATCCAATTCAAAATGCGACGATTTGATTATCCTGGCACCCTTGAATTAAAAATCGAAATAGACCAATAGGGCTATTACGAGGGTAAAAAGTGCAACTTACGTTGGTATTATCGTAATAACTAGCACCGTCTTGATTCCTCGGTATGAAAATCGGCATCCTGTTACCTGCTCGGCCGGTCTTCCTCGAGCCACCTCTTCGACCTCCTCCTCTGGCTGCATTCGCGTCGTAACTAAATGTCAGCAAGAGAATCGCCATTGGGATCCATTTTCCGAGGCGTAGATCCATTTGATTCTAAACCCAACGGAATTTTCAAAATCCCTCCGGTTCGCGTATTTATAAAACCAAATCTACGTGTAAATGTACTCACCTATCTTTTTTTTCTCCCGAGTAAGATCAATTAAATAGAGATTTACCCGATTCAACACCTCAGAACGCGTGTAATCTCGGCGTGTATTAACATTTTATGTCGCCCTTCGTATTGTTTATTGTAACGAATTAGCTTCTTCCTTTTTTGTTTTATTTTTGTCAACAAACTAGTCGAGGTGCCCCTTTCGGTGGAGAATACCAGCTAACGCGGTTTGTCATCGAGTGATGGCTCAATTGCCATTTGCTCGTATTTAGCGAATTATCCTTGACATTGAAACGTACTTGCGAGTTGATTGGTATTTTCGTGAATGGTTGATCGAATTTTCAAAAATATCTTTGTCTGATTTCAGAGGATTGTGGAATGTGCCCTATGTGAGCAGTTGTTACCTGATCAATGCGACTGTGTTGAATAATCTGATGTCGAGGCCTCATTACACGTTTCGTGATTTGGACTACGATATGGCTTTCTGCGCTCATATGAGGATTAGAGTAAATAATTTTCATTTTTTTCCTCAAAAATTATTTTTTTATTGAAAGAACTTGAAAAAAATGGATGTTTTTTGGCTCCAATTTCAAAGCAAAATATCTACAAAATTGAATCTATGTGTCTAGAAAGTGATAAAATTTTGTAAATTCGCATTCGAATTGAAATTGGTACAGTGGAAAACATTGAACTTCCGTTACTATCTAATTTCATATTAAGTAGCCTAATTCAATATGTCGACATGTTAACAGAAAAAGGAAACAGCAGTACATAAATCTGATAAGGTTTTCGTTCGTGGTGAACTTATGCGGAGAATTTTTTATTTCGTAGGATATCTATATGCACGTAGACAACAGGAAAGATTTCGGACACTTAACAAGCCTTGATGGATTCGATGTGGCGAGAACTAACCCAAATGTTTACGAATTATTTGCCAATAAATGGGATTGGGAGAAGAGGTATTTGCATCCCGAGTATAGTTCGAGTTTTGAGCCTGACAAGATACCTTTGCAGGTGAGTTGATGAACGACATTTATAAGTAGGTTTGTCGTGAAAGTTTATTTATTTGGGTTTGATTTACAGCCATGCCCTGATGTTTATTGGTTCCCCATTGTGAGCGAAAGATTTTGTAAAGAATTTATCGAAATTATGGAGAAGTTTGGAAAATGGTCCGATGGAACGAACAACGTAAGTGAATTACATAAATAAATCATCGGTAATGCGCAGAAGCGTGTTGATCAAGAGGGACGGCATTTCCTTCAGACTATCCTAAAGTTGAAAAAAGTGGAGAAAATTGGATAAAATTTGGGATTCCCAATTTTTCCCACAGTTTTGATTTGAGAAAATTGAAAAAATTGGGAAAATTGAATTTGATATTGCTCTTTTTTAAAAACCTTTTTTTGAACTCCTGAATTAATTGGAAATATGATGTTTCAGAGTAAGTACCTATTCAAAAAAAATTGAAATTTTTCAGCCTTGAAGAAAATACTATAAAAATAATCAATCATTATGAACTTTACCACACCAATGACTAATTAAATTTCATGAAATATTCATTAGCTTATCAAGTGACAAAATGAAAAAAATTGTTAAAACTACTGAATCTTTCCTATTTAGCTTATTTGAGTTTAAGTAGTATACAGAAAAATTTTTCAGGAAAAATTTTGAAAAACCGGGAGACACGCAAAGAGAATTTGGAGGTCATGAAAATTTCATGATAAAAAAATGAATTTGAATTTTAGAGTTGGCAGTTGAGAAAAATTTCATTGGAACTGAAAAATGAAAATTTCAAGAAATTCTAAATTAAATCAAGAGAATTTCAAATTTTAAAAAGTTTCTCTAAATCAATGAATGGAATTTTAGATTAAGAAGCTGAGAAAAAAATTCAGAATTGAAATAAATTTTAGGAAATGGGAAAATGTTGGAAAAAATCTTGAATCAACAAAAACTTTTGAGGAAGAATTCTAAGAGTTGAGAAAAAAGTTTATTGGGGCTTAAAAATTGAAAATTGTGAAAAAAATTCTATAAGTCAAAGAAAATTGAGAAAAAATTGAAGTTCATAGTTTTTGAAAATTTATCGTCAAAAAGTAAAACAATGCACATGGTTTGAAATGGCTAAAAATTTGCAAATTCTTGAGGTCTACCTGTGCCGATCTTATGTTTAAGTCCTATGTAATGAACTCACGTTATAATTTGATAATTAAAAATAATTCTGTAGTCAAATATTGTTTTAAAATCACGTTATTAATTTTATACGAATTCCACTTCGCTCAAAAAAAGTGAACTTATTTTTGGCGAAAACTTGAAAAATCTTTAGACCTGAGAAAGGATTTTGAATTTTAAAGAAAAAAACTACAGAGTTGAGAAGACATGATGTCTACCGGGAATGAAGATCATGAAAAACATGAAAATAGCATGAATGTCAGTAAAGTGGCATGAAAATATGAAAATACAAAATAGACTGCATTTTAATCATTTTCCATAAAAAGCATGAATTTTTTAACATTTTCCTCTCGATTTTTAGATTGAAGAATTGCTTTCAAATAATTTTTCAACTTCATTTTTTTATTTAAAAAAAAAAATGCATTTTTCATTTTCTTATCTGATGCAAATTCCGTGTAAATTTAGTCGTGATTCTCAAAAACTTATGAACGTAGATTTCTATCAATTTAATTTTTTGTAAATTTTATCCTGCCTCCTTACCCCTCTCTGTAGACAGAAATGTTGAAAATAATTGCGAAATTTTGTGTTTTGAATGATGTTTTCACACAGTAATTTTACTTATTGCAAACATTTTTTTTTTCAAATGCGGCACGAAATAATTTTTTGCCTTTTCAACCCTTTTATGCAGAATATCTGTCTGGTTACTTCGCTTCTCTTTAGGATAAAACTTTGTTGCATTTTATATCCCTGATTGAGAAATAATATTTTTGGTCAAAAATTACATCTGAATGTACTTACATGAAAAAATTCAAAGCTCCATTTTTGATTTTTTTAAAAATGTTCTTTTAGTCTTAAAATAACTTTTTTCTGAGAAATATTGTTTTCAAATTACATACTTTCCTAGGATACTCGATTACAAGGTGGTTACGAAGCTGTTCCTACCAGAGATATACACATGAATCAAGTAGGCTTAGATGCTCATTGGTTAGAATTCCTGAAAAGTTACGTTCAACCTTTACAGCAATCAGTTTTTATTGGATATTCCCACGATGTACGTACCTATTAATACTTCTTCCTTATTTCACTTGGTATTTTTATTTATTCAACGCATGCTTGAAAATAACTGCAAAATTGTCGAATTTACAGCCACCGAGATCATTAATGAATTTTGTGGTACGTTATAAACCGGATGAACAACCGTCTTTGAGACCTCATCATGATTCATCCACGTATACGATTAATATTGCTTTAAACAGACCAAAGATCGATTATGAGGTAATAAACGACCAGAATTTTTTCTTAATTGTGTTCCATGATGTGACATGATAACATTACTTAATCATTGTTTTGATGATTCAGGGCGGTGGATGCAACTTTTTAAGGTACGATTGTAAAGTAACCGAGACGAAATTAGGATGGATGTTGATGCATCCTGGTAGACTTACTCACTTTCATGAAGGATTACTGGTGACAAAAGGAACTAGGTATATTATGATATCATTTGTTGATCCGTGATCAAAAATAGAATTATGTACCAGACTGCCATATCAAAAGACAATTTTGACAAGTTTTACATGGTGCCATTTATATTTAAAATAATAAATTAAGATTGTATTCGAACAAAAATTGTCCAAAGTATTTGTATTTTTACTCTTTTGGAAATTTCTGTCTTCCAAATATCTTGCCATTGAGAGTATGTAATCTGCAATAGCACTCATTAATTGTGAGTTTTTACTCAGTTTAGTCATTTATTTCTTAGTTATATTGTATGTAAGATATTTTGTTATGGAAAACTTTGAAGATCAGTTTTCGCTAAATTTGCATTTATTTTTCTTCTATCCTGCGGATATTACCAAAAGGCGCGTATTACTTAATAATTATTATTTTTAGCATTATTTTGTATCTTAAATGTAATCATTTTTTATATTCTTGACATCATTTTGACTCGTAATCGTAATACTTAGTATTAGTATGAATAAATTTGTCTTATTGTTTGTGTACGTTTAAAATTATTTTTTTCTTTTTTTGAGTATTAATGAAAGCGAAAGAACAATAACGTTCAATTTTTCAGTCCAAAAATTCTTGAAACATTGGGGTGCGTTCACTTTGGGTTTGAAATAAGGCATAACCTTATTTTTAAGTTATAAACAAACTTTCATAAGGGCAAATTCATTCTTTTCAATTTTGATAATTTAATAATTACTGGCTGGGGATGGCAATTTTTCTCAACTTTACCCCACTAGAATGAATTAAACAAAATTTTAAAGCAGCATAATCCTGCAGTGGCCAATTAATTATGGTGCGAGGAAAAAATTATGGTTTGAACAAATCTTTCGGAAACGAAAAAATCTGATTGGCTGATTTCTTTGTTTATACCTTATAAATGAGGAAATACCTTATTTCAAACCCAAAGTGAACGCAGCCCTGATTTTCATTCGAAAATTTCAAAAATTAGACAAAATGTGTAATTACTAAGTAATTACAAACATATTACTTACTGAACAATCGATTATTCAAATCGATGTCGTTTATTCGATAATCGATAAATTGAAAATTTTTCAAAAAATAACTGAAAAATTTAGAAAAATTTAGTGATAAACTGACATAAACTGATAAAATAAAAATCTTGAACGTTGATTGTTGATTTTTAAACAGTTGAAGTGTCTTTTTACGAACTGTAATTGCTGTGAAATACGAATATTCAGCATCTTACTGCGATTAATTTCATGTTAATCTTATTCGATCAAATTCCAGTTCGCAGAGAAGAATTTCGAGACCATGAATGATGATTGTTAGAAATACTTCGAAGTTTGCACCGACGCCGATTGAAAACCAAAACAAAACTTACAAAAAGTAATTCGATTTATTGAACTATTTACAAAAAATCAACTTAAAAAAATAAATACAAACACGCTCTCTTTTATACTTAATTTTGATTGTTTTTCTCACAGTTAACTTTCTTCACTGGCAGTCTGTCTGTTGGGTTGAGCCAAGGTGCCTGGTTTACGAGCAAAATTCCTTTTTCGACTAGCAATTAAAGATGATAATTTACTTTCAGTTGTTGATGATACTTCTGAGACAGACGCGTCGGAAGCTTCGCTATCTAATTTGGGCGATGATTCATCAACAGTTTCTTCAACTGGTTTGGTAATCTCGTGTTTCTCTTCTTTTGGATCTTCTACGTGCTGCGTCGGTTGTTTCTTCCTCGGAAGTAAATTATTCACCTGCGCAAAAACAGGTAAAATATGTAACGGAATATTTTTTAAAATTCAAGTATATTTAATCAAGATTAAGTAAACGAACCAGTTGTCTACGATTTTGATTTAAAGCAGCTGTGTTATTTGCCTGTTGAGCTTGAGCTTTAGCATGAGCACCTTTATCTGGATTACGTAACTTGGGCCTGTTCTTTAACCTCGTCAAAGCGTCAGGTGGTGGGGTTGTCGTTGTCGTCGTCGATACTGTCGTGATAACGGTTTCACTGGCAGATTCTTCGTGGTCAGCGATTTCTTCGTGTTTTTGTTCAACTGGTACGTCTGCACTGCCGCTGGTATCTGCGTCGAGTGGTATATTTGGGGTTACGGTGGTTGTGGTGGTTGATGCTAGTTTACCTCTTGAAGATATGTTTAATTTTGGTCCTGGTCTGAGGGGTCGAATTTGAGAGTTTTGGTTGGCGAATTTCGTTCTGTAAGTAACAATATGGTTGGAATTTTCGTAGATATCGAAATGTTTTGATGGATTAAAATATATACCTGGTGGATCTGAAAGTTGTCGATTGGTTTTCCTGGGTACTTGGTTCGGAACTCGAAACGTCTTGTTTTACAGCAACTTCTTCATCTCCTGGAGCTGCAGTCGTTGTGGTTGATTTGCTGAGTACGTTATTTCGTCTTCTCGTGTTATATCTACGTTTAACGAAGAGTTATTGAACTGCTTTGAGTAAATATTTACCTCGATTATTTAGGTATTTACCGGTCTGCGAAATTCGGCTTCAAATGTGCTTGGGTCGCTGCCGATTGACTTTCCGTTGACGATCCAGTTTCCGTTCGAGAACTTCCTCCACGGTATCGAGTTCTGCCTGCCGGTGCGAAGCCTATTCATCATCAAAGCAGATAAAAATTTTCGCCCTATGGTAAAAAATGATTTAAACGCTGAAAATAATTTCATTCATCATACTTGGTCTCGATGATTCTTGATTTTTGCTTCCAGCTGTCGAGCTATCATGTTCCGGTGCTACTGTCGTTGATTTTCTTCCATAAGCTGAAACCTGAATAATTTTCGAGTATTATTTTTTTCACAGAGAAAGAGAACGTGGAGTAATTATGGAACAATACTCACTCTATGACCTGGTTCTCGGCGATTAGACGGTTGGAATTTGGAGCGTGGCTTTTCACTACTTTCCGAACTGGGCGATACTTCAGAAGCAGAAGCTGCTTGTTCAGTGGTAGACGAAAATCCTCTAGTTCTACTGATTGTATTACCTCTGAATCTACCTCTACCCGAAGTTGGCGAAGATGCGATCGGAGCCAGAGTTGTTGTGGTCGTTGGCGCTGGAGTGGTGGTAGTTGTCGTCGTAGTCGTCGTCGTTGTGGAAGTCGAGAATATAAAGGTTGTTGGCGCATTGGTAGCGAAGAAGGTATTATCGGAGTCGTCGATTATGGTGGTACGAGCGTCGTCGGAGAACGATTTGGAAGATTCTTCGTTTTGAGTTTGGTAAATAGCATATAAGTCATGGGCTGCTTTATCAGTCAAACCTTAAAAAATACAATGTATGAAAGAAACATTATTTTTTCAGTGAATTTAAGCAAGAAATTTATAGGTACCTGCTCCGTAAACAGTGGTCAGCGAATTGTCTGCCAGCGTCGAGAATGGGGCTGTGTTATCAACAATGGTTTCAGTTACTTGGGTTGAACTTGCGAATGCTGTTTTGGTCGAAGTTGGAACTGTAGCCCGAGGTGTATCTTCTACGTATTCAACGACGTGATCTTTCTGATACAAATCGCTACTTTTGGTGCTGGGTGCCGATGTAGGTTGGTTTTGCGTAATTCCTAAATCGTCGTAGTTTTGTTTTAATGATTTACCTAGAAGACGACTTTATTTTGTAATTCATAAGTTCACGATTCGAAAGCTAAAAATTCAACTCACCTTTAGGTTGGCTTTCAAATTGCGGGAATGTTCTATCAAAATCATTGGGAGTATTTGTCTGCGTTCTGAATGCATTGCTGTCTACAGTTTCTACAGTCTGTTGTCTGAAACCTGAAGTTTTATCGTGTGAGCCAATAAAATTTTTCCAATTTACGTAAGTAATGAATGAGTTATTTTACTCACTGGGCTTTGTTCTTGCTTGAGGCTCTCTGGTTTGTACCGAAACTTGCTGAGGAGTTACTGCAAAAACTAGGGAGTCGTCTTCGGTCGTAGGATTGTAGTGTGATCTGCCTCTAGAAACTGGCCTTGCTGTAGTTGACACAACTTGTTGAGTCACTGGTGGAATTGGTTGCTCCGAAACACTTGGAGAAACTGGCTGCTGTCTGCTTGGGAATCTGCTGAAATGTAATTTTGAAATTATTTTTTATTTCAGGCTGGAATTTCAGTTGATTCAATTCAAAATCGGAATTTGGAAATTTGCATTTTTTTCATTAATATTGATGACGAGTTGGTAAGTAAGATTAGTATTAATAGGTATCTTTGAGTAATGATTTTTTTGCTTTTATTTCAAATTTAAGATGATCTTCCAAAGATACCTACTTACATAAATTTTCGTGTACCTAATTTTCTTCGTCGACTTAGCTTAGCTTTAGCTTACCTTCCAGCATTGAATTGAGACGAATAATAGACATCATTTGAAAAGGAACTTTTACTAGGAACTGAGGAGACTGGCTGCGTTAATACGTTACTGTTATCGATCGAATATCTGCGAAAAAATTTAAAAAGAAAAATTATCAGAATTTTTTTCGCTTAGTCATTAAAACCATCAAGAAAACAAAGAGTACCTGAACTTCTCACGACTTGGTTGCGCCGGCAAAGACACCTCTTCATGCAATACTTCAGATGACTTGACACGTGTACCAAGACTATCGTCGGAGAAAGACTTTGTGTATTTGGGTGTCGACGACGACACACGTTGAATCGGTGTTGTCGTACGTTGAGTAGGTGTTCCGGTGCTGACTGGAATTTCATTACCTTTCGCAGATGGTGCTGTAAAACATACAGAAACAATGGATTAACAAACAAAACAACATTATCGGACAATGCATACAAATTGAAACGGATTTTTAAGCGAGATTCATAAATTTTCCGAGCTTTCTTCCAGAGCTAATTTAAATTCGCGTCAGATTGATACTTTGCGAATAACGATCGCTATAATTTTACTAGTTTATATGCTAATTGAAATAATTGCCAAGAATTACCGGAGTTTTGAGCGGACGTTTCACCTTCATCTTCGTAATAATAGTAAATGTATTCATATTCGTAGTCTTGTCCATTCGGTCCTTTCTTAACATTTATTCTGGAAGTCTGCGCGGTTCCAGCTGGCACTAGGTGCTTATCCGATAACGGAGAATCGACGAAATCGAAAACTCCCTCGTCCGTTGGTTTCTCTCTGGATGGTTTCAACGAGAGTACATCGTAATTGTTGACTTCCTTCTTATGTATGTTGTCTTTACCTTTTGACAAACTGATAAACATTGCAGTCTCTATTAATTAAAGAATTATGATAGGTGAACGACCTTGTATTTTTATCGGTCTGGATTTCGCATTAGGATTTCTGCAAATGTACCTACCTGATTTGTTTTTGAGCTGGTACCGAGATGCTGCCTACTTGCTTGTTGAAACTTGGAACTTGGACTCCGGCGTTCGCGTCTAAATTTACTTTGATGTCTTCGTCCGATTCTTTGCTGGCTTCGGATTCGTATCTGTTGTATTTTTCTTTCGTTGCATTTTTCTTTTTTTCCTATACAATCATTCAAGTCGTTGAAGAAGATAGGGAAAGGTACCAAAAAATTAGTAAAAGAGATGGATGTTACCATAATTATTCTTTCATCTGAATCGGCGCTGATTCCATCGTTCACTACTCCCGACATTCCTTCAGGTTGTACGTTAACACTAATATCTTTACTGCTATCTGTGTTTTAAAAAAAACGAATGAGTTTTTCCTTTGTCGTGGAAATAAAAATTATAGGAAAGGTTCCAAAACTGTTGTCGTATGGCTTCTCTCTCCATTCCAAGTAATCAAAATCCATAGGCGCACCCAGAAATTAATTAAGGAAGGGACTGAGAATTTGAGAAAAATAAAGGGAGGGGGTCAGATTTCAAATTAGTCATTTTTCACTGATCTTTCAGTCAATCACCATTAATTTTTTTGACAAATTAAGAATTTATTGAGAAATCGGTGATTTTTAACTGAAAAATTAGTCAAAAATTTTATCAAATATTAAAATTTCCGGTCGGACGAAAATTTTTTGAAAAGTTACCTACTGTTTGAAAAACAAAAAAATAATGCAAGTTTTAATATTTTTGCAATGAAAAAATATTTTTTCGAGCTTGAGGAGGGACTCGAGCCCCTTGAGTCCTCCTTGGGTGCATCGATGTCAGAATGTGACAGGTACTAGTGATTTTTTTAACAATTTTGATCCAAAAAATTGAAAGAATTCAAAATTGCAGAGTATCCACTGTACGATAATTAATGTGGTCTCTAATTTTCTCGAAATTTTCAACAAGATTGAAAATTTTTTGTAACCATCTACAGAAATGTTTAAAAAATACTGCAATTTTGTTTGGAAAAATTTTGAAATTTTTGTGAAAGGGTATGGCCGGGTTAGGGGTGAATTTGGCCCTTGCTTCGATTTTCACTTTAACCCCCTTAAGTGGTGCCCCCTGATGTAAAAACATTCTAGAAAAATTTTTGAACAACCAAAACCATCCCTTTCGGATATATTGCCATTTTATTGGCTGATTTTCAAGAATTTTTAATTCCAACGGAAGTGAACGAAATTTTCTGTTCTTTGGCACAAAGTTACATCTAGTAGAGGTGTATTTGTGATTCGGAATCGACACATAACCAGGTAGCGCCACCGTCAAATGCTGAAAACGGTGTCCAAAAGGTTCAAATCACAGAAAAAATCATACAGAAATAGTCATTTTGAACCTTTTGGACACCGTTTTCAACACTCAACGGTGGCGCTACCTGGTTATGTGTCGATTCCGAATAATTTTTTCAAAAATTTTGGTGCACTTCTTCATGTTTTTTCGGCTATTTGAAGTTTTCAATCGTAAAAAACACCATATAATCGAAGAGCGACCACCCTGGAAAAATTACTAAAAAACGTATTTTTTTATGTAGAATTTCGCTGTGCATTCGGTTTTGGCCGATTCTTTGAACTAAGGGCCGAAAAATGCGAGAAACCGTACAGAAACGTTGTTATTTTAGCAGATTTTTCAAATTTTTAGCGTTTCATACAGAAAGAAAAGGTCAAACGAAAAAACCAATACCATATTCGTGTTCAGCAGGTCAAAATACCCCGATAGACACCCTTTTGCAAGCGTTTTGCTTGAATTTTCAAAATTTACCTTTTTCACTGATTTTTCATGGTAAAAAAGCTGGAAAATGGTGAATTTCGAGACCTCGAGTGAAACAATCGCGAAAAGAGTGTTAATCGGGGTATTTTGATCCACTGAACACGAATATGGGATTGGTTTTTTCATTTGACCTTTTCTTCCCTGAAAATTCACCATTTTCAAGTTTAAATCGGGTCTTTTGAGCAATAAAATTGAAATGCAAAGTAATTATTCTTATTCTACGACCCAAAATTAGTCAGAAATTGAATTTTTCCGATTTTAGATAGAGTCACATTACATACGTATGCCAAATTGCTATGTATCGCACTTACGTTAGAGAAACTACAGCCACTTACTGTAGTGGTGGAAAAAAAATTTTTCCACGAATCCTCCTCGTCTTAATTTCTGACTAATTTTGGGTCGTAGAATAAGAATATTGCATTATTAATTACTTTGCATTTCAATTTTATTGCTCAAAAGACCCGATTTAAACTTGAAAATGGTGAATTTTCAGGAAGAAAAGGTCAAATGAAAAATAATCCCATATTCGTGTTCTGTGGATCTACAGACCCCGATTAACACTCTTTTCGCGATTGTTTCACTCGAGGTCTCGAAATTCACCATTTTCCAGCTTTTTTACCATGAAAAATCAGTGAAAAAAGTAAATTTTGAAAATTCAAAAGCTTGCAAAAAGGGTGTCTATCGGGGTATTTTGACCTGCTGAACACGAATATGGTATTGGTTTTTTCATTTGACCTTTTCTTTCTGTATGAAACGCTAAAAATTTGAAAACTCTGCTAAAATAACAACGTTTCTGTACGGTTTCTCGCATTTTTCGGCCCGTAGTTCACAGAATCGGCCAAAACCGAATGCACAGCGAAATTCTACATAAAAAAATACGTTTTTTAGTAATTTTTCCAGGGTGGTCGCTCTTCGATTATATGGTGTTTTTTACGATTGAAAACTTCAAATAGCCGAAAAAACATGAAGAAGTGCACCAAAATTTTTGAAAAAATTATCACAAATACACCTCTACTAGATGTAACTTTGTGCCAAAGAACAGAAAATTTCGTTCACTTCCGTTGGAATTAAAAATTCTTGAAAATCAGCCAATAAAATGGCCATATCTCCGAAAGGGAGGGGGTTGGGGGGTCAAAAATTTTTCTAGAATGTTTTTACATCAGGGGGCACCACTTAAGGGGGTTAAAGTGAAAATCGGAGCAAGGGCCAAATTCACCCCTAACCCGGCCATACCCTTTACTTACTTACGCATTTTTAAAGACGTTTATTTTTTTAAAGTGATTGGCTTTTTTTAAAATATTCACGTCTTTTTTTTTGGAAAAAATTATGAAGTGTATGGGAAATAAAATTTTCTTCTAAAATTTAAAGCATTCTTTACCTTCATGGATTCTTAACGCCTGAAAGAAGTATTTAATTTTCAGAATCGTGTGTCTTAATTGCTGGGAGAGAGTGAAGGGAGCAACTGGAGGCCATACTGACAGTAGTTTTGGAACGCCTTTTTTATTGGTACAATGTATTAATTAGAATTGAAAGATAATTACTATTTATTTGACTAGAAATAATGGCATCGTTCGATACAATTGGTAATGTATCTTGCGGATTGAGAAGACCTTCTGATATTAAACGCAGCAAACGCACGTCTTTGGGGTCCTTAAAACCATCAGACTTTTTGGTTTCTCCTTTATAACTCCATTCGGATTCTTTCACATTTTTATGGTATTTTTTCTCTGAAAAAAAAGAAGCATTCACTGGAATTACAATTCGTTGGAATTTTCACCGTCATATTTTTTATCGTGCTGTTGGTCATTTAGCAGCAAATGAGATTTACTTGACCGCACGAGTCGTCATTAAGTAAATGATATTTAATTTGGTTGAAAATTATGTATCTACGCGGCGCATTTAGATTTAGTGGGTATTTCGTCTTATCTATTTGGCGTTTCTTTGAACGCATAACAATACAATTACGTCCTTCTGTCTGTGTTGTTCAAACTGTTGCTAAATTTCAAGGTGCTTCGTAAAATATATTACCTAGCTGACGCCTTTCTATTGAAAAAAGCATCTAATTACCATTCCCTGGCTCGCAGTTTGTACTGATGATTCGTTCTAACACATTTTATAGCATGCAGCTATTTAATCTCCAGTCAGTTTAACATATCCTGATTATGGTATAGGTACTACATTCCGATTAAATTAAATGTAATTTTACTTCCCGCACTGTTTCGGTAAAATATTCACTTCCCTTTAGGATGACTAATGTTATCCTGTGGCTGTGGGGGCGAGTGAACAATTTTTTGGGCGTTGAAATTTATTTTAGGACGCTTAATCGTCTATTCTCTGATATCAACCGCGTTCAGGAACCTTATGGCAAGTGTTTGGTGGTTCTTAAATGGTCATAAAGGTAGACCCAGAAATAAAATACCGGCAGAGAACACTAAATTTACATTCAACTTTTGGTTCATCTATTTAATTATTTACTTCTTTATCATTTGCATTTTTTTTCACTACCGAAATTATAGATACTTATTCAAATTTTTATAATATTCTTGTTCTTTTTACCTCAAAAATTAATGTTCAAACTTTTCTGAATTTTTTTCAGATTCCTATTCCTCAAGTCGAAAATTTCTTTCAATTTGAATGGTCAAAAATATGGATAATAATTGATGATTAATGTCTTGTGAAGTAGGATGTTTTGAATTTTCAAGAACTTTCGAACTTGGGAAAATATATAGACAGAAAAAATTAATCAATTTGAGTAAGTGAGCAAATAAAAAATTATCGTGATTATTTTTCATTACTTAGGTAGGTATTATAAATTTTTTGAAGTCTAAAATTCCTGGAAATTTGAAGTTGGTAGAAAAAAAGTAAAAATTTGTAAAAAAAAAGATATAAATTTTTTTTGAAAAAAACGGAACCAAAATTAAAAAAGGAAATTACTCGTAATTTTTCATAAGTATTTACATTCTCATATAGGTAGGTAAAAAAAAGAAAGGAAGTTAACAATTCGACGATTCCTCAAAGGTTGGTCCCTGATGTGTTTTCTGTGTGAGTTTAGTCTTCGGTACAACCATATTCTGGATTCCGACAACAATTGGAGAGAAAATTAAGGAAGAGTTTTTCAAAAACATCTAATCTCTCCGCAAAAAGAGGGAAGAAGCTAAGGGACTTTGACAGGCTCAAATGAAATTATTTTCGAAAAAACCAGGGATTTGCTACTTTTGGGTAATGTTACCTGCTGGAAACCTCAATCGCCTTTAAAGGTGCAGTTAGAATTTATAAAGGAATTTCTACACCTCTTTGAACCATTGGTCTTGAAAGTTGAATTCTCCTTTTTATCCATCTGCAAGGAGGTTGGAAAGTTACGGATTGCAAATTCAAATTGCTCAATCAAAAGCCTCAAAATCAACCCCTAAAAAGTTTTAACCACCTTGAATAATTTTTGATAACATAAAAAATTTGTCAAAGAATGCCAACGGAATTTTGAATTACGAAATTTTTATAAAATTCGTCCATTTAAAGAGGGGAAAATCAATTGTTATAGTCGATTAAAATAAATTTGAATTACTTTTCAAGACAGTGCTGCCATTGAATTTTTACGGAAATTACGTGAATCAATTTCACTGAAAATCATTTTAGATTTTTAGTTGACTCGGAAAATGTTTGACTTTATTTTGAGGTGTTTGAGCGATCGAATTGAAGTTGGTAAAAATTTTAAAATCTCCAAATTCGTGATCAGCAATTTTCCCACCATTTTGCAGAACAGTGGTAGATCTAGCCAATATTTTTGTAAGGGTACAGAAGGGCCTAGCATATACGTAAGGAAGGGGGTTAGCTTATTCAGGGAGAAAAATATTTTTCTGAATCAAAATTCAAAGATGAAAGAAATAAAAATTCTAAATTTATTGGAAACAAATTTCTGGCTAAAAAAAAACCAAAGTTGAAAAAAATTTGAAATTTTTGAAGTATTTTTCGAAATTTCTTTCCACTTGGTGAATAATCAGAAAAAAGTTTTAAAAATCCCTCAATAAAAATATGAAATTGAAAAAAAAAGTTGAAAAAATCAGAGTTGAAAAAGAGCTTTGTTGAACTGTTCTTCAAAGAAGTTATTGTGTTTCCTGTAACATTCCATTACCTATTTTGAATAAAAGATTAAGATTCAACGAGAATCAAATTTTCGCTTTTTTGTACCAAAAGTTGCCGTTAACCTACATTTTTTAAAGAAAAATATTAAACATATTTGAAAATAACTGATTGCCCCAAATTTTTAAAAAATTGAGATTCACTCTCGTCTCTTCTACTGTGGCAGTGGGCAAAAAGTGTTGTACCCAGTGGCGTAGCCAGGATTTCGTCAAGGGGGGGGGGGCAAGAACGAATTATGTCAAATTTTCTGTGGTCATTTTGAAACATAGCAAGTATTTTTTCGTAGTGTACGTATAACCGAGTCTGAGGTAGGGGGTGTGTAATAAAAAGACTAACACAACGATGTAAAATGGACACAGGACTTAGATTAGAGGTACCAAAATAAGCCTTTTTTCGCAGGCTTCTCTCAGAACGTTCATTAAAATTGAGATCGATTGATAATTATGTTCAAGCCCGAGCGAAGCGAGGGCGAAGCTTTGAAAAAATTGAATTTTTGTTGTCTAAAATAGACCATTTTCCCCAATTTTTGACATTTTTCTCCCATTATACCATATTTTTTAAAGACCATGGCCGGCCATGGGGGGGGCAATCGCCCCCTTCGCCCCCCCCTTGGCTACGCCACTGGTTGTACCTATCCATTTTCGAGGCCAATGGTCTTGGGAGGTGTATAGAAACAGAAACTCAAATGGTACTTTTTCAAGAAGGTAACCTAATATTCTCAGCTGCATGATGACGTTGAAAATACAATTTATTTCTTCAATTCACCACTATTGTAATTTATACATAGAAATATTGCTTTTTGCTTTTGTAGATTTCAAAATCTTCCCAAATACTTACGAGATTGTTTCTTGAGATCAAGGGGTGACTCCGCATCGCTGCTGAATTCACTGCTAACGTCACTGTCATCAGTTTGAGCTGAAGAATGAGCAACCACAGCAAACGCTACGGTCAGCAGTAACGCTAGCCTATGTATCCTCGACATACGAGATGCGGCCATTTTTCAACTCGTTACACAGCCGCTATCTCTCCTCACCTGTAACAGAAAACAACGAGAGAAAAAATTAAACCACGTATTGGAATACATCTACATGTGGACACCTCTAAATAGAGTGATCAATCACGTAACAACGAATGCGACATTAATGGAAAAATACCCGAGAAATAAATTATTGGTCCACTAATATAGATATAGAATTAAACAATGTCATGCCAGGTAATTACGCTCACTATTGGTGCTGACACTGATGAATTTATTCCAGAGAAAATAACGCCATCAAGATGCCTAAAACAGCCTATCTACCAAATACCTACTACAGATGAATAGAGACGTAATATTCGGTTGCAGAAATACCAAGACAAACGAATTTCCAATATCGTGTGATCTTTTGTTGTAAATATACGATATTTTATACATTAGCGTACGAAAAATTCCTAATACTCTTTCAAGTTAAAATAATATGAAATAAGAAAACGAGTTTTCGTCCAGGCGAATGATTATGTCAGTCGTAGGTAGCTATCAGGTACTTATACTACTTGACTATACGTCGAAAGAAATTTACGTCTTGTAGTAAAATCCATTCAAAAGCAGTTCAGTACCTAGTTGTATGTGTACTTGCAGTACAGCGAATCGTCGTAATTCTAATTAACGATTATATAAAGTCGGCGTTATGATTGAACAATACATGACTTTCGAGTGAAAGATTGATAAACATCTTTATAGCTATTGTACAATTTACTATTACCTATATTTATACAATTTGTATTTAAATTTTCACCACAATAAGTCGGTTGTTAAACTTGGTTACATTTTTATTTAGAAAAAATTTTTATTCCTGACATGTTCGCGTTGTCGATCGACCCGTCGAGAAAATTACTTCTCTACGTCTAATTCATAAATCTAACTCGGCGAGGGAAAAAAATGATACCAATTAATTTTATATTTAATCTTTTTTTTTCTTGTTTGTATTTTTTATGCTTCTACGAGCAGTTAATGAAACAAATCGTTTATAAGAGTGAAAGTTAAATTTACACGTATTCGATTTCCTGTTCTGGTGATCATCTTCGGTATTTTTATTGTTAATTTTTTTTTTTTTAGCTAAAATAGCGTTAAATATTTGTAGGTATTGTTAATGGTTAAACCGATGTCACAGTTTATTTGTTTTGTTTGTCTAGGTACAGGTACGTCAAGTGTCATGAACGACGCACAGTTACACAAAGAGCTTCGCAGATAACCCATTACGGAAATCTTTTACATAACTGGTTCAATTGTTTTTACCATCGTAAAAGTTTTCTTTACACCACTGCATCGTGTGAATTCGTAGATTAATTAAATAGATTCTCGGACGATTCTACGCAACGAAGCAGATTATGTTTGCGAAGGATGTATTTGAATATATTCAACGTGTTTGTATCTTTGTTGAATTGGTAGGTATGTTTCATTCGTTGTATTTTTGTTTATAGCGATGAAGAAATGAATGGCATGTCAAGGTACATATGTATGTGAATTCCTTTCAGATTTAATGTCAGCTCGTATTTCAAGTGCAGTACGTTGAAAAATGCATATCATTGATTACCATATAAATTAAACATATGCCATCCGAGCTTCACGAATGATTGCAGCAAGATTTATTTGTTTTGGATCGGCGTCGTGCTGTATTACGCGGTTCGGCTCGCAAATTGGGCCGTATTAAGTAGGTTAAAATTTGTTTTAGTGGTGAAAAGAGTTATTATTCAAAATTCGCGAAAATCAGCCTGTCAGCAGGGTTTGCTATAGAATCATTTTTAATGAAGCGAAAATGGCAAAGAGAAAATTTTTCGGGTTTATATTTTTTGATTGATTCCCCTCCATTTGGTTTACATGTCTATATGACATCCTTTGGAAAATATAGAAGTTATCCTTCCTCTCCATCATATTTCATTTCCCAATGAAGTAAGATTTTCATGGAAAAACAGTTCAGTAGGTATTTAATCGAATATTTCATTTTGAAATTGTAATTTGTTCTTGGCTTAGGTATTGAGTTTCAAGTTCAGCTTGTAATGAGGAGGGGTGGATGATGAATTTCTGATTACCAACAGTTAACCCGCAAGGAGAGATTGAAGAGCTTTCTGTTTGAAATTATCAAAATTTTCAGCCTGGGAGAACGAGAAAGTACTGAAAAATTTGAAAATTGAATTCAGTCTGAAGGTATTAGATGGGTGCAAAAGAAATAATTTTAGCAAGAATGTCTGAAAGTACGAAAGAGTCTGATCATAATTTAGTTTTCTTCATTGCTCGGCCTATTTTATTGTAGCTACTGATTTCCTTTTTCTAAAAAATTGTCGTTCCAGATTGGTCGTGCTCACTTCCTTTCTTTAAAAGCGAAATGACCGCCTTTTTTTGAAATTTTATAAGCTTTTTCCACTTGAGGATCCCTCTTCCTCTTTTCAGTTGATAATTTATTTAGTAAGAAAAATTGGAAAAAATGCTAATGCAAAGAACATATTTTTCGAAGAAGAGGGTTTAAAAAAAACAAAATTTTTCATCGGTTGGAATAGATCCTTTTTGTTCATCTCTTTTGATAACTCTAGATTTATATTCACACCAGCTTAGGTTATTTTTTTTCAGCTGATTGCTTTTCTTACTTATTTCAAAGAGAACTTGGAAAAAAATGAAGACGTTGAAAATTCTTGACGGCAATTTCAATTAGTATGAAATAATAATTCAAATAGTAGGTAAAAGAACTAAAAAATTTGAATTAAGACACAGGGGAGGCTGAAGTCTTTATGATAATTTCGAAAGGTCGAACGATTTAGGTAAAGTTCAACTAATAAAGTAAGAATTTTTTTTCGTTGCATTTTCTGCAAATTGTTGTATAGAAAAGAAATAGGTCAATGCAGTTGAATTGGAACAAAATGATCCGGAAAAATTCGAAAATTCAAAAGAATTGACATTGACCTTGACCTTTGTTTATTGTTTACATTTGTAAAAGCCGAAAGCTGATTGGTCGATTTTGTTTACGAATTACAAAAGATTAAATTTCACAATTTGCAAGCCCAAAAAATAATTCTGATTAATATCTTTATTTTTATTTTTTTTGCAGATTTTCTTTCGTTGCAGTTTTAAGTTTCAACTTAAAATTCGTGTTCAAACGAGAAAGTGAATAATAATGAATTCCTAAAAGAAGTGTTGTTCCGAATTTTCGTCGCGATCGTGAAATTCATCTGTAAAGTGTTTCGAAGTGCGTATTAATCGGTGGTATGTGATTTTTGCTGGAATTCAATTCGGTATCGGTATGTGTTTTTAGGACGGAACTCTTTTTGAACACCTGGAAATGGCGGGCGATAAAGATACAGGAAAAGTTGAACGTTGAACACGTTCTTGTTAACACCTTTTGTTTCAAAAAAATCGTTATATATTCCTCATTAGTTCCAAGTTATGATCTTGATGTTTCATTCTCGTCTTACGTAATCGGTAAGTTATTACTTCATATCGTGTGTTTATACTTATACCTCGGCCGAAGGATAAAATACGGTATAGGATATCGTCAAATGTACCTGTACAAATTGTTCAAACGAGTTTACTTTTTCTAAGAAATGTCAAACGACATTTAGCTGCGGATACTTCCGAATATACAACTGGAAAAAAGAAATTATCTATTACAGTCTTCCGAATCCGAAATATGCAGCCAAATACGGCCTCATATTGTTTAAATTTAAACTTCTCTGCTCTCAGCTTCAATAGGTTGTGTAATATATAATTTTAGAAACGATAGTGAAAGTCATTACCATAGACTTCCCCAACAAGTTCGGAAGATTGTGTACAAGGATAATTAAGATAAATTATTGTTAAAACACATAAGTGATATCCGACATAAGTGCAGGTATATTTCTAAACGGCTCTACGTCATCGTGCATTCCGCATACGCATCGGGTGTGTACCAGTATGGATATTTTCACGGATGAAAGTAGATTTGGTTTTTAGCGTTCAAGGAAGATGAATTCTTTAGAAGGACGTCCACTTATTTTACATATGGCTTGACATTTAGATGAGAGATGCGATTACACGTAGACTATTAAAGACGTTGTTATTCGATACCTTGTCGGAGAACTGAGAATTCGTATAATTACGCGTATTATCCAATGGTTATTTAATCGTTTGCGGTATACTGCTCTATATACTTTTGTACGAGTTTTCAGTACGGAATGTTGATTTGTCTGCGGCATGGACGGCGTGGTATATGAATTTGGGAGGCGATTTTCTACACACGATGAAAAGATACTCGTGTTCGAAGCTCGTTTTTCTCCAAAATCCGGTCCAGTCGCCGCATGAATACGAATTCGTCAGCACGATTCTTTCTCCTGTCACGTTATCGTCGATTTGAATTTCAACAAGTAATTATTTTTTCGTACGAATTTTAATATTTAAATTACACGGATGTGTTTTTTATCCACTCAGTTCCCATCGTCGAGCTGGCAACGAAGCTCTAACTTCGAATTCAATTATCGAGCGGATATACCTGGAAACGGTTCAGCTGCTGATCTTGTAGATGATCGCCACCGATGGCAGCATCGTCGCGGAATTCTGCGAGACAATCTACAATTAATTAGCCGGCGGCGATTCCAAGAATTCTGGCAAGTTCATTAACGAAGCCAAGATCCACGTATTAAAATCTATGTAACAATGGTCCGTTATAGAAATTTCAATCACGTCGACGCGTATTGTTTACCGTTGAAAATTATGGCATTGGCCCAGTTGCCATAGCCAGGGATGAGGATACTTTGACCAGTAGCCAACGGCGGCGTCATTCCGGTAACTGAACTTATGCAAGTTCGATGAACCGGCCATGTTTTACGTCCATAGTGAGAGTTCACTTTCTCGATCACGTCGAAAAATTTTCGGCTTGCGAAGTTTATCGTGGAAATGACAGCTCCGGCGCCGGGTCGCGTCGTATTACGACATGAAAAATTATTAATGCTAAATAACGCCTGATTTTAATAACTTTCAGGTTTTCTAATGTCATCAACGCGTAAACGAAAGAACAAATTACAATCGTAGTCGTAATACAGATCTCGCAAATAAAAGACTACGAACGGAGATAAATTCATGAATAATGCAAATCGCTTCTCAGCGTCTAAACTGTTCGGAAGATTTGTTTACACGAAACACGACGCGACGCCGCTGCCATCCAGTATGTGATTTCACTCCGCGTAGAATTCCAGCCTAGCTGTTTCCAATTGAGATTTTTTTCAATCGGCTGCGTTGAAGAAAAAAATGAAAACGATACTGGGTTTTGTAACAATGTAATACCATCGTGGAGCTACGAATCTGCCATTATTGGATCCATACACGCCGCCGAATTCTACACCTTTGTCGTAGATTACCATAAGAAACGGGTCAATGTGAAGTGAACCCTACTCCTAGACGTAATTATCAAACAACGTAATGAATACAGAGTCGTTTCTATTACGATTGTGTTCTCAGAATGATTAAAAACTTGTTAACCAAGTTCCGTCAGGTTTTGCCGAGATTACGATGACCGATAGCACGTAGATATCGTCGCTCATGCGTTCAACTTCGGTATCTATCCGAGAAGATTCTTCGTCATTTGACACATTTACGTTAAACTGACCTTAAGCTAAGCGTCGACGGATCCGAAACAAAATCCATATAGTCGGATTGACGAAAATGACGAATGATGCCAATGACATTATTTAATACCAGACGAAATCGTGATAGACGATTTCGCCAACGTTTTAATAATTTAATTAGCTGCGATCTTTTCAACGACTGCCGTCGAATTTTGCGCGTAATTCGACTGTCGTGCCGCCGGTGTCGACGTCGATGCTGTTGAATGCGATTGTATTGTGTGAGCTGGATCAATAGTAGTCATTATTTACTTTTATCAAGGCTAATAAAACCGTATGCAGCAGTGGCGGCAACTTGCGTGTTGCTCGGATGCTCGAGCAACACATGGAAAAAAAATAAGAGGGTTGAGCAACACATGAAAAAAATAAAATTTGTGAAAAATGCTCTGTGAATTGGGTACCATATTAAAAACCTATGTTAGACCTACCTATCTTTTTAAATATTTAAGAATTGAAAAAATTGCATATCTATAAAATTTTCAACTTGAAAAAAATGATCAACGTTCAGAGGCGTAGTCAGGGGGAGGGGTGTCTGGACCCCCCTTGAGGTCGAGAATTTTTTTGAGGAACTTTTTTTTTTAGGCATTAAAAATTCCAATTTTATCAAAGCTTCGCTCGGGCATCAACAACATCACTTAAAAAGTACATTTTTTAGGCATTAAATATCTAATTTTTTTCGAAATTTCGCCCTCGCTACGCTCGGGTGCGAATATGAACTATTTAGAGCTGAAATACGAAAAAAGGCTCCTTTTCACCCTTCCCCCTCCCCCAAAATTTCTCGTTTTTCATATTTCTGTACCCATTTTGCAGCCACCTAAAAAAAAGCTTTCGACATCATTGAGACGATTCTACACCACTGTCAACGTTGACCCCCCACCCCATTCCCAAGGGCCCCAAGTGAGTTTCAAAATCAGCAACACATGACAAAATGCCAAGTTGCCGCCCCTGGTATGCAGTACGTTTTAATGGGCTATTCTGGTCCCTCTTTCCTCTTCGGATTTGTTCCATTGTTGGTCTTGGTTCTTTTTCGATGTGGCGATGTAGGTGCGTGGAGAAGTGTCTTGAAGAACTTCGGTTATTTTGAAGAAAATGGATGAATTTAGATGTTCGATTGGTGAGATGGAAAGAATTGAATTGGTGTGTGAAATGTCTTGAAATTTTTTTCGTAGTGTTGAATTTGGCTAAAATGTTGTAAAAGTTGTTTGAAGAAGCTTAAAATCGAAAAAATTAATTGAATGTTGCATAAAAAAGTGAAAAAGTTGTTGAAATGTTAACGAAGTGACGAAGTGAGAAAATAGTTGTGGTATGAGGTGTCTAAGAAACATTGTGGATCTCAAATTCAAGTGTATTTTTTGAAAAATTTTACAAACTCCAATTTGCAGAAAAACTTAAAAAAGTTACAATTTCCAAATTTTACAGAGAAGTATAAAAAAATGATATACATTTTCATTTTTGGTGAAACATTTTTCAGGAAATTTTGTTTCTCTTGGGTTTCGTCAATTTTTCTATTTAAAAGTCATACACCAGAAAAATCATGAAAATAAATTCAAAAATGAAGAAGAAAATGTAAAGGGGTAATAAGCTGTCAACTTTTTTTTATCAATTTAGACCAGTTTTGGACCAGTTAAAAATTGAAACAATGGCAAAATTTTCGATTTTTAGGTTTGAATTTCTGCCTTTTTCTTGATAAATTCTTACAAAACTTGAAAAAATCATGCAAAAGTAAAACAGTTGAAAGAGAGGAAAAAATCTGAAGTATTTTAGTCAAAATTTTTCAATTTTTTCTTCCTCTCTCTTGTCATTTCGGATTGTTGAAAACAAAGAAACAGTGGAAATTGCGTGAAAAATTGTTTGAAATGTTACATTTTTTAAAATTTCGACTTGAAACGTTTTAAGAATGCTTCTTAAATTGTTTTAAATTCATTTCGTCTTTAAAACAAATTCCATAATATTTTCTTAAATTTTTAGCCACTTTTCAACAATGTTTCGTATCAATTTAATAATTTTTTTGGTTTACCTATTTGAAACATGTCTCAGTTTTCACATGAACAAAGCAGTTTCATGAAGGTTTCGAAAAGTTTTTGATGATTTTTCTGAACTGTGAACAAATTTTTTCATTACATTAATATGCATGCATTTCATCAATTTTCACATTCTTTTCATTTGTACGAATCATTTAATACCAATTTCTTGAATTTTCTTCGATCTTCCAAACGATTTTTTTAAATAGGTACATACCCATTTTCAAAAAAATTTAACATTACATCAAATTTTTTGCCATTTTTCCGGTTTATTCATTTTTCAGAATTATTTTTGCCCAACTTCATTATTTTTCTACCTTATAAACTTTTTTGTCTAATTTTTAATAATTTTTCACATTTCAATTATGAGCTTTTGGTTGAAATTGCACTTGATTTTAAAAAATTGGGATAAATTTTCTGGTTTTCATGCGGGAAAATTCCAATTTTATTGTATTTTTGCCAAATTTTATGGCATTTCAAATATTTTTTGAAATGTATTGAAAATGAAACTTTGATCTTCCTGATTTCATCTTTGACCTTATGTTTCGAAATATGTACTATTTCTTCCAAGTTCCTGTCTCTTTCTCAAACACAGATTTACGGATTGGAGAGGTTTCTCATTCCAAATGGTTACAAATGTTTTGTAAAAATTGAAAAAATGGCTACAATTTTTTCCTTTTTCTTTGTTAAAAGTTGTCTTCTCAGATTGTTTAAGTATATTTTTTTGTATACTCATTTTCCAAAACTTTCTCTGTTTTTTAACTTTTTTTCAAAATCCCGAAATCAATTTTCGTTTTTCATTTTTTATGATGAAAATTTTCCGACATCAAAATTTTTCAACTATTTGTTTCGTTTTCTCTTTATTTGGAAAAATTGGAAGATTGATTTTCATCAAAAATTTCATCTCTCTGGATTATTTTTATCAAGAACTGCGGCTGATTTCTGCCCAACTCTCTCGATATCTTCTCGAATTAAAAAAAGATACATCCACGTTCTTTGAATAATTTTTAGCTTTCTCCATAACGATTATTATTAATGAATTTTTGAATAAGTTCTACTTTTAGAACGCTGACAAAATTAGTGTCGCTTGATCTCCTCATTTTCTCGTTTGCCAACATTCTGAATCTCTAAATGTGACCCTGCCGTAAATGAACCGACCTTGTGTAAAAAATCGATGTTTCTATTTTCATGTGTTTGGTCCAGTTTTGGTGTCATTTGGATCAAAAACGTGAAAAATGAGACATCGATTTTGTTTTTACTAGGTCTCTTCTTTACGGCAGGGTCACAAATACTTTACTGATTTTTTTTTGTTACACTTTTGAAAATGTGGTAAAATGTCGAAAAGTTATCGAAATACCAATTTGATATTTTTGACTAAAAGTCGTCAAATGGAAAAATCCAATTAAAAATCTGACATAAAAAATTAATTAAAAAAAATTATTCGTGATTTAAAAGCTTAAACAAAACTTGTCTCATTAAAAAAAAAAATTCTCAACCAGATTGCCAATTTTTTTGACAAATCTGATCACTAATTCACTATCATTTCCTTAAATTTTTCAATTTTCCTTTAGAACTTCCTTTGTTATTTTTCTGACTGAAAACACCATTTCTTCATTATTGAAAAATGCATAAAATGCCCTCTCTGCCTTCATGTTCGATCTAAAGGTGTTGATTTAGACAATTCAACGCAGAAAATGCTCCATATTTTATAAACAGACCACCGATGAAATGACCTTATAAATCCTACGGATTAAATCAACTATTCACAGAATTCCTGCACTCGCAGACGCTCCATTACTTAAAGATACTAACGATCATGCGGATCACCAACCTCGACCATCCGCGAACTCTTATTATATCTGTTTTGGCACACGATGCACTTACACAGTAGATAGATCAATTTCACGGATTACCGAAGATTTATTTTAGATGAGACGATTCTAATCGATGACCATGAAGATCGCAACTTCTTTCGTTTTCTCATCATCCACAATTTGCAAGATTTCTGGAAATCGAACAAAATCCACTGCTGCACCACAGCCAAGACAATTTTTAAGGAAAAATTGTTCCAAAATATGCATATACCTAATTGAGAAAAACCAACATATCAACTTGCTCGACATGTCACATTATGTAAATTTTCCATCAAAATTTATATTTTTCTGGTCGTGGGCACGATTGGATTGGAGTCGAGCCAACGTGTGCCTAACGAGCATAATATGCAGAAAAGCAGATACCTAGTACGTCCTACGGTAGCCTGAGGCAGTTGGTAACATAATTCATGGGCGGCTTGCTTTCTTAACCGAGTGTGCATACGTGATGGTTGTTACGCTGCTGGAAGAATGTATACGCGATTTACTAAAAAAAAAAAAAAAAAAACGGTACCTACATTTTATATGTATAGTAAGCCATAAGCGTACTGACGGCTACGACAAACCGTAGAACGCGACCATCAGCTTCAGCGAACACGCCGGCGAAAGAATGATTTATTTAGGTTTGTATACACGACGCACGTTGCGAGGTATTTAATTTGTTGTGTTTAATAACGCAATTACACGGCGATTAATCACTCCTCTGACGAACGTTTAATTGCAGCCGAAGTCGAAGAATGATTAGGAAATGTCTACGAGTCGAGCAGGAATCACTGAGTTGATTTTTTCTGCTATTTTTATTCTTTCGTCTATTGGTGTAAAAAGAGAGAACTTCGTATCGTAGACCAGTTTTTCTAGGCAGAGCTGCCTGTCGAGAGCAGGGATCCGGAACGGAGCCAGATGGAGGAGGATTTTCCTTTGGGTAATTTTTTCAAAGCCGGAAGCACTTTTATGAAAATCTCAGCCGGAGTCACTTTAAAAAAAAACTAAAGTCGGAGGGACTTGAATCAAAAATTTCGGAGTTGAAGCCGTTAGAAGGAGGGCTCCCATCCGGGCGACTTTTTCGGAGCCGGAGAAGCACTTTAAGAAAAATTTTCGAGCCAGAGCAACTTGAAAAAATATCGGAGCCGGAGGGAGTTGAATTAAGAATCTTGAAGCTGTTAGCTGGAGTCAGAGGGACCAGATTCCTCCCTGCGGATCCCTGATCGAGAGATACAGGCCGAGATCAAGAAAACCTGGAAAAGTATGGACTTTCTGAAAATGAGGAGAAGCTGACTTTCTCTCCATCAGTTTTTTTGCAAAAATTTTTTAGCTTGGCATTATTTTGAAGATATATCGTACGATTTTCACATTGAGACATTTAAAATTTTTAAAACCTTTGAAAATATTGGAAGCAGGCATTTTTGAAAAGGGATTTTGCAACGACTTTTATAAATTCCAATGTTTTCAATTTGTTGAATTTCTACGAAATTTTGAGAGATTTTAACGATATTTTGATCATTTTAATCCATTTTCCTTCCTCATTTTAATAAAATCTGCCGGAGATTGAAATTTTTTAGAATTTTAAGAACAGTATGAAATTCGTTGTTTGTTTTTCTTTTCCCTCGTTCTTTCTGCATTTCAATTCAAGATTGCCATTCTTCTCCTTGTTCTCTTATATTCACCTGTAATCATTATTTTGAGTTTGGAAAATTTAAAAGAAAAACAGAAAATTGCAAGAATTTCACCTTTGTTGCCAGAAAACCAAATAATAGCAGGTTGATGATTTTACTATATAAAACAAAGAATTTTCAACATTTTTCCCTCGCCTTGAATTTTTTAACCGATGTAACAGGAAAAGGAATCTTTTTGGGCAAAGAGGCAAAAAAATGAAACAAAAAATCAAAAAAATTGTCAGAATTTTCATTTTTGATATCCAATAGACATAGACACCTTTGTTTTCCCATCTCCGTTCTCAAGTCTTTTAAATGCATTTTTCCTACCAATTTCAATCAAGAGTCGATTCAAGTTGACATTTTTTCAACTGAGGGGGATTTTTTCGGATTTAGATGACTTGAAATGAAACACAAACTTTTTTTCTCTATACGAAATTTTTCGCAGGAAAAGTCATCACTTTTACAAATTTTGAAGTCCATAGTCCATACTGAAAAAAAGAATGAATCAACCAAAAATTTGGTGAGAACTACCTATTCTTATTCTTTCATTTTTTGAGTGGATTAAAAAATCATTTTCTTAGTTTTCACATGTTCTTGATTGGTAACCTAATTTTTTCAACGTTTGATACGTTCGTTCTTGGTTCTTCCACTTTTTCCAACCCTATTTCGAGCAGTTTTGTTGATCTCCAGTAAATTTTTTCACGATTTGTTATGAAGTTTTGACGTGGATATTTTTTTTCAATTCGAATGTACATAATTTTAATGCCGAAGTTGTAAATGAACTGGAAAATTTGTCTCTCATTTCAAAATTTATTTTTTTACATAGATATGTCTTAGGTCTGGGGAAAGTGAATTAATTTTTGGATTGTAACTTTTTTTTTTAGGTCGAATTCACGTAGGTAATGGAATTTTGTTGGGCTTGATAGAATTTTGGGTGATCCAAGCAGAGATCTGGTGGGAAGGAAGGAAGGAGGGAGGGAGGTCTAGTCTATCCAGCTCTAGCTCTGGCTCTAGTCCGGCTCCGGGACTTTTTAAAAAATGCTTCCGGCTCCAAGATTTTTTAATTAGGTCCAACGCTGGCTCTGAAATTTTCATAAAACTGGCTCGTGGCTCTGCCTATCCAAAAAATCCTCCGGAGGGGTCCTACTCCCTTCGGCTCTGCTTGGAATCCCTGGATCCAGGTGAATGCTGAAATACCTAATGACATTCTGTTGGATGTCACAGAAAATTTTACGTTTCCACAAGTTTACAATTTTTTGTCATCGGTAACTTTTTTCAGAAAATTTGAAAATTACCTATAAATGAAGATTTTAAACTCATTTTAATACCTAATTTCCAGGTTTTCTTCTTTTTTTGAAAAATATTTTTTCAATTTTTAAAAAAAGTTTTTCAATAACCTACTTTTGGTACTTACCTTACGTGATTTAAAAAAAATATTTTCCTTTTTTTCAAAACTTTATACTCCACTTTTCTTTTAATTCAAATTATTCTAAGATGTTTTTGCATTATTTTACAATTTAGAGAAGCAGTGCTGCCAATATCAATTCAAAATTCAAACCATTCTCCCATTTTTATTTATTTATTCATTTCATTTTTTAAGTAAAATGTGACCAAAGTTGAGTTAAAGCTACCTCCCTTCTCTCCCCTCCCGTCCACAAGGTGAAACCCAGTTTTTCGTAAATATCTCAAAAAACACTGCTGAAATAAAAAATCCGACGACACTTCCGGAAGCAAATTTCACGGGCTACTGGAGATTTTTCGATTCGTTCATTTTTGATATTTTTTTCGAAATTTCAAACAGTTTTCAAAATATTTTACAGGAGAGCTTTTTTAAAAAGTATGTGCCCGAAGCAAACTGCCTCGTTTATCCCTTCTCTAGTTGGCTCTACATCTATGAAAGTTGATTCTGCGTTTTGAGCTCTTTCGTAAGACGAGTTCAGTAAAATGGAAAGGTATAAAAGATGGCCATACGCTGTGGCCTTGAACTTATGCAATATTTGTTTGGGATTTTAGTCGATAATACAAGGGAACCCGACCCAGCTCGTGGTTTGAATAAAGATTACTCGGATTCGTCACTGGAACGTTCTACGAGGATATGTGCTGCTGTGGAAAATCGACACTGTGGAGTTCACACCCGTGCGTATCTAAATACCATCAACGTATTGCTCTTCCATCGCGCACTCATCTTCCGAAGCTGCGATACAAATCAGGGAAAAGATTCTCTGTCTATAGGTATCACGCTGATTAAGCATTTATCGGGTGAAATCTGCTCGTCGAGGACTATTCGTGGATTCATTTACCACTCAGTCTCAGTCTGATCCATCAAATCGACGATGACAATCGAAGCGCTTCATTTCGAAGAAATGTCTCCACCAGGAAGGTCTTGGATTTAATTGGAGCGATACGTACGTGTTTGGAAAGTACCCATGGTTCGGACAACGCCGCCCCTTTTTTATCCAGCGTAATTATGTAAACGTGGTATTATTTTTCCAGCCTATTAATAACGCGGTCTCGCTGGCCCCTGCGTCCATCGCATCTTCGGTGCGTAATTCAATCAGCCAAAACGATTCGGACGCGAATACGATCCGTGGACGGTATTAATTCAATAAAACCCAGAGAACCAGATTGTTGCAGTTTGTATTTCGATACGACGGTGCATAAAGGTGTATCTGACGTTTTAACGCAACGTCGGTCGCGTCCGCCAGCCCAGATCCAGACGTCGGGCTCACAATGGCGTAAAATCGCCTGCTGCCAAAAACGCGAAGCCATGCCGCAGTTTAATGAACCGTAGGATACGAATACAGTAACCATGCTCGGAATATGTTTTTATTGTTATGTGCTAACCCGGGAGAAAGAATCGGCGTTGCTGGTAGTACTGCAAGCGCGAACGCGAGAAACAGTCGAAATTATATAATTCCAAAGGCGTATACGAGAGCCAAGTAGAATCTGCGTGATCTAGTTTTGTCAACCGTTGTATTTTATCGTTGCTTGACACGCGGTGGTGTCGCAAGTGACGAAGCCAGCGAAAATACGAGCTATCTACTTTGCCGATCGATTGGCCCACGCGCCTAATTGGACGCCGGAGTCGCAGTTTAAGGCTTAATTGAGATTGAAAATGGTTTAAGGAGTAATTTGTGGTCGCTGTACGGCTACGAATAACGGGATCGATGGAAGCGAAGGCGACGGATGTGGTAAAGGTGAGCACGAGATGTGAGTTCTAATCAACGCGCGAGTTTTTTAATTACCATCTTGGTTCGGCGAGTGTTCCAGTTGATGGGTGTTCGTAAAAGAATGTAAAAGTGCAGTGGTGATACAATGTTTCTTGATTAGGTGGCCTAGAAGATATCGTGTGCGAGCCGAGACTCTGTGCAGGATGCGGAAATAAGGTATCAGCAGATAGGTATTGTTTTGGTTGTGAAATTCAGAAATTCCACTTTGAAGCTCCGGATGAATGAGAGGATTTCTCGAAGATAGTTGAAAAAAAATCTTGAATCCAAAATTTGAGCTCAAATCTTTGGATTGGAAGAATCTGTCGTGAATCCTGATTTCAAGATCCCTCAGAATTAATTCATTTTCAGTCCTAAGGCCATCTTGAAGGTCGATTTCTCATGCAGAAGTTGATTGATTTCAGTCTGTTGGCATATCTTTGAGATAGGAAACTTTTCATCAAATTTAGAGCCAAAAAGCTCATGAATGAAGATTTTGGTACAAAATTCCGTTTTTCTTCCATGGTATTTATGAAAGGTGAAAATCAAAAAATGCGGAGTAAGAGTTCTCAACAGGGTTGCGATTTTTGAAAATTTCAAATGGTTATCACAACCAATTGGAACCGTTTCAAATATTTTGTAGAAAACCAAAAACCATAACCAACAACCATTTTGATTTCTAACTGTTGAAAAACTATCACAACAACCACCAATTGAATCCAAAAGGTTTTAAACCGTGAGTGGTTCTCAATGCTCTTTTGAAAATCTAATCAAAAATTATAAATTTGACCTAAATTATCTTTATTCCTAAGTCAATGAAGCCTATTTTCGTCGAAAGTCTTCGTCCCAGAACTTTTTTGAGGTAGATGGAATCATCATATTCTTAAACATTGTTTTTTCGCTTTTAAAATCTAGAACTAGAGCTTTTAATTTAAATTTTTCCTGTATACATTTTGATTGGTTCAGTTTTTATCCTCAGTACAAAAAACTTCTTTTTTATTCAAATATTCGGAAGAGAATTTACGGGCAAAATGAAGATGATTTGGGGGGAGGGGTGAAATTCTCATTTTTCTTTGCTATTTGCCCAACTGCCTGTTTATGTACATTTCCACTGTTCACAATAATTCTGAATTCTACTGGAATTATGTATCTCATAGTTCTTAATTCGATGTGCAGAAAGGCCATTGATTCTGCACTTCTGCAGTACAATAAAATTTTTTTATTTCTGCTCATTTTTGTGTTATATACCTAAATCAAATGATAGCTGTGCCAATTTTGCTCACAAATTATGTGTAATGACAATGGATAAAAATTCGAAATTGTGGAATTAATTTTTTAATGGAAATTTTTGGATGGCAACCCATTTAAAGGTTGAAGGGAAAGTGACATGAAATTTTTGATGACTACATTGTTTTGAAGATTTTCTCAAGTGGGGAACGGAGCAGGCGGTAAAGGTCTATTTTGAAGGAAACCACATTTGGAACATAATTTTCTGAATCGGAATTCAATCAGAATTGGTGAAATTCAAATTTTTTGGATCAGTAAAATCAATTCTCACTGATTTTCCAGGCAAAAATCAGTGATTCTAATAAAATATAATTTTCTTCCCCGGAGTTGATCTGAAGAAATTTTGAAATTGGATCTATAAAATCTGGAAAAGACAAAAAATTATTTGTTCCCTAAAGCTCGACAAAAAATGGTGAAAAGTCACAATATTATCTTGGAAAAAATTAAATGTCTAACTGACTAATTAACAACACATTTACAGTGCCAAAAAGTCAAAAATTTGAAGGTTGTATAGAAAAAAATTGTGGTAGGTATGGCATGTTTTTTCAGGGTGGCTAATGATGAAGCTGGTAAAGAAAAGATGAATCAAGCTTTCGATCAAGAGAGGTTTAGCTGGTCATTCTAAGTCAATCTTTTTAATTCAAAAGTCAAATTTTTTCAAAAAATCAGAAAATTTCAATTGACCTTTAATGAATAATTTGAATTGATTTTTTAAAAATTTTATTCGTTTGAATTTGGTCAGAAAAATTTTAATTCTGGAGTTCATTGGGATTTTTTAAAAATCATATTTGTTTGAATTTGTTCGTAAAACTAAAAATTCAAATTTAGGAGTTCATTGTGATTTTTTCTCAATTAATACCTCCATATTTGTTTAAAGTTTTTGTAAACATTAAGTTTTTGGAGGGGGAGAGGGTAATGAGGGCTGACCCATAAAAAATCATTCAAAAAAGTCGAGCTAGGTCAAGTTTTTCGCTCAAAAATTTTTGGAAGACATCCTGTTTTTAATGCAATTTTTACAATTTAGCAATACATATTTTATTTAAATGAAGACAATCATTTCAAGATTAAAGCGGGAACAAAGTTTTTTTTTTGAATTCATCTTAGAATAGCAATAAATTACGATTTTTGAGAATTTTACGAAACATTTTGACCTCAGAAAGAGCTGCTCATTAATGATGATAATTTTAATTTCGCAGTGCCATGTGCCAAAATTACACGTTTTAAAATTTACTTTCCGGAAAACTGACTTCCATTTCCTCTCCATCATTTCATGTTTCACTTCTGATTTCCAAGTATGCTTCATTGTAGTTTTTGAAAATGATAAGTAATTCAACTGCAACGTTTGTAGGTATCCCGTTCGAACTATTATTAAAATATCTATTGAAAGAAACAGTCTGCAGTTATTGACTGTGAAATATTCCCAATATTTTCGATTTTTGTGGATAGGGCTGGGAAGGGGGAAGAGAGCTATTGAAATTCTGCTTCAGAAATTCTAAATATTTCTCACCATTCAATGGATTCCATGCAAATGTTTTTGGTGAACGGAGCTAATTTTTTTTTTGGAGAGAATCATATTTTGTTTTGATTGGAAATGATTATTGATTACTGCAGATGTCTTTCGCATGGTGTCTGCTAGCAAGAAAAACAAGAAAATTCGGAAAATATAGCAATAATTTCAATAATTTTCCTGCGAAAATCAAGAAAAACTAATGGTAGTAAACAGAAATGAGGAAACCTTCATACGAGATACTCAATCACTTCTGAGAAAATATGGAGTATTTCCCAATATCACCAAATGCAATGTCACCAATCATACCTTCACCTCTCCAGAGGGTTAAAATCACACCTCGATCAACATCTGTGCACAACCGTCACCTCGACTCTTGACAGTTTTCTCCAATCTCGCATTCGACCAGATAAAATTCTAATTTGCAAAATTTATTCGGAGAGTCGCTTTCTCCGCGCCACTAAGTTGAGTGAATGAAAGCTGAAAGGGAAATATGCGGACCAGATGAGCGCGAAACTTTTCTCAAGATGTTCATGATATATCAGCGATATCGCAGACCCGCTAATAATCTGGTTTTGTCATCCTTATTCTTATCACTGTTTAGAACAGAAGTACCTACTACCTGCATACCTAAAGTTACGCGGCGTGTTTATCATGCCATCTGAACGTTATCGGATTAACCTAAAAATATCACGTAATTGCGATCGCCCCGGGTATGGTTAGTGGGTTAATACCTGAGAGGATTTATAAATTATCGAATAATGTTATTGCTTCTGTGCGATTAGAGAAAGAGGGAAGTAGGCAGACTTTGCGGAAATATTGATTGCTCTTTTCATCTGAATCAGGAAAATTTGACGGAAATCCTGCCTAATCAGGAAAATTTGCTAAAAATCCACTGAATCAGAAAAATTTTCCAACATTTTGCCAAATCAGGAAAAGATGAAAAAAATCTGCCAAATTAAGAAAATCTGAAAAAATTCCACCGAATATAAGAAAAATTTGAAAAATTTTTTCGAATCAAAGAAATTTGGGTAAAAATTTGTACAAGTAGGAAAGTTTGAGGAAAATTCTACCAATTCGGAAGATTTGGAAAATTCTGCTGAATTGGGGAAATTTAAGCCACTTTAAGCCAGAAAACTAATAGAAAATTTTGGGAAATTGGGAAAATTTTGGGTACTTTTGCCAACTTTAGGAAAATTGGGACAAATTCTATCAAATTGAAAATTTTTCGGAAAATTCTGCCAAATCAGGAAAATTTTTGGAAAATTCTGCTGAATCAGACATAGATGAAATTCTGCTAAATCAAGAAAGTTTAGTAAAATTCTACTAAATCTGGTAAATTTAGTGAAATTCTATCTTTTTGAATCGGTGAAATTAATTTCACTGAAATTCAGCCGGTATTTCGATGACTTTTCAACCAAAAATTACCAATTTTTTTTAGATGAACAGCAAATTTATTAAAAAATTAGTGAATTTGGAGTGAAAAATCATCAGAAAACACCAAATTTCAGTAAAATTTATTCCACTGATTCAAAAACTCCCAAAATTTCCCCAAATTTCACTGATCCAGCTTCAAAGATGTTACGTCGACCAACTAGATTCAATTTTGGATCACGTTGGCGAAAAATGCCTCCGAAAAATCAATTCCCTCGATGAAACTTTTCAAGCAATTTCATCCACAATCGCTTTAATAAAATTAGCGAAATTGAAAAAGTAGAGAGCCGGTCGACAGGTACCAGTACGATCAGATCTGATCCGTACACGCGTGTCAGAACCGTTATAGGGAGTTGATTTTTTGATACGAAATCCGACGACCATCATCTTTTATAACTAGAGCCAGAAGGCAATATTATCAGCGCTGGATATACGACGGACTCGTACGCGCTGGCAAATACGAAATATGGGCCCGTAGGGTGAGAAACTTTCATTTTCACTAAATTACCATGATGCCTAGACGACATCCCGTGTAGCACCGGACACATACATTCGCATCCGACGAAATCGCGATCCAGCGAAGGAAAAAATCGCCGTCAAAATGATCCCGCGACAGGATTAAAACGAGTAAAAAAAATGAAAGATTTGCAAACCTGCTACAGATGAAGAGAAATTACAGCTAGATTCGCGCGCTCAGCACTCACGTAATCCGGAGAAGAAATTTCGAAAAGTGGTAATCCGCCGACGCGCACAACAGAAACGTAGCGCGAACTACACACAGATCCGATCGCACCAATAGCCGAATAATTAATACGATAAATATCGACGAAACGACGAAAAAAAAAAAGGGAGAGGCGATTTACTATTTTACAACACCAATCGACTAAACGTAAGCGATCATGAAGGCCGACTACTCCGGGTCTGGCGAGAAGGGAACTCGGAGTCCGCGAACAAGTACGGTACACTGCGGAGGTAAAGTTGCGACGGCGGGTAGCTTCAAGAATCGGCACTTGAGATGGATAAGATGGAGAATAATCTCAGTAGGGGGAAAACTAGTCGCACTGTTGCAGTTGCCGGGCTTTCCATTTCAAGACATTTCACTTTCTTAGCATTATAAAACACACCTAGTACCGCGCGGCGTCTACGTCTGCGTGCATTAACATACTAGTTCTCGACCTTTACCTAGCCGCATCTGGAGTCCGTTTAGCATGGGCGCGTGTCTCTTTCTCTCTCGCTCCTGCTCAAGATCTGCAATCTGCTGCGCCCTAACAGAGCCCAGATCCCAGCCTGGCACCATGTACCCATATACGCGTACCTAGGTACCGAGATACTTGCATATTTAACGGAGCTATGACGTCAGATCAGCACTTGTGTACGAAAATGTAGATACCGAACGATGGCGTAATACCAGATTGGCTGCAGATGCGGATTAGCTTACATTACCTATATCTGGATCAAGCCGATGTCGTAGGTTTGATTATATTTTGGAGCCGGTACCGTTACACCTTCAAAGGTGACGTTCATCGTTAAATTTAGCATTCAACTTGAGCCAGGATGTGGTTAAAAAGATTGAACTGGTTGCCAAGAAATTTTGCTGATTGATGGGTTTCAATCTATGGATTCGGTTGGACTTTGTGGATGATTGTTTTGATTCTTTAGAAGAATTCTCTTCGAAGGAAAAGAGATTTTGCTGAATTGATGATTCAGCATAATTATGCCAAGTAAAGAGCACTCGACCACAGAAATCAATATTTTTATCGTATGAATATTGCCTATTCATGCAGTTGGTTGTGTGATGGTGAGGAAAGAGGAGGGGAGAAAAGAACATTTTCATAAACTAGGTATATTTTTGTGGTGACTGATGCAAGAAAAAATGCTATCCTCATTTCTTCTCTGAAAATTATATAAATCTATTCTGTCCTTCACTAGTTTTCAAAAAGGTGACTCAACATTTCACCTTTTCATTAGGTACCTAAAGCCTCTAAAGTCAATGAAAAGGTATTACGACAATTTTTTTTGTTACAAGATATGAAGTAATTTTCGATGATTCATCTGGATCGATCATCTAGGTTATTAAAATGATTCATTTTTGTATCGATTGATATTTCCTTGAGGGTGGGTTTTTGCAATATAGATCAGATAGAAAAAAAAGAGCTGAGAAGTGTTGAATCATGTTGCAAGATTTCATTTGTGTACTTTTAAAAAATAAAGATAAGAATAAAATATAATTCGGATGAAAATATTTTTGTATTTTCAGTCATCGAAAAATTCTGAAATGGTACAAAATTGCGAATTTTTCATTTTTCTTTAATTGAAAAGAAAATCTGTCGAGTTAATATTTGTGTGACAATGCTCTTGTTTCGTTGATCGATCATGCAGCGATCAGTTGTGATCTTTGAGGCTCTTGAAGTTTTGAAAATTGAAAATGGTGAAGATGGAAGCCGAGTTGCAAATTTTTTTTTGATTCTCCTACCCAGATATGGTACTCTTTTATTTTTGAATCAATGGAAGGTCACTTGTGAATAGTCAGAATTGCAGTACAGGGATGACAGAAAAAATCAAGAAATTTTTTTAATTTTCAGCAGATTTTTGCTGATTTTTCAAAGAATTTCCCTGATTTTTCAGAAAACTTCAGTAATTTTTCAAATAATTTCCTTGATTTTTTTTCTAGCAAATTCCGTAGAATTTTCTGCACAATTGATAAACTTTACCAACTTTCTGATTTTCCAGTAAATTTTCATCGATTTTCCTGTGGATTTTCACTAATTTCCAGTAATTTTTTTATCGTTACTGATTTAGTACTGTGCTGCAATTCTGACTGCTTTCCAGTGATTTTTTATAATTTTCACTGATTCGTAAAAAAATAAGAGGATAATGAAGAAAGTGTGGAAAACTTCAAAAATAGATTTATCACTTGAAATGAGCTTCTGTGAGAGTCCTTGCTATGGATTTCATTCGCCATGGTGTATATTTACTGGCAAGAAAGATTGAAAAAAAAAGCTCAAAAAATACCTAGCGAAAATTTCGTTGATTTTATAGCAAAAAGCATTAGTTTTCAACATTTTCCGTTTTTCTTGAATTTTTCAATTAAAGAATAAAAAGGTAATCCGTTTCTTGGCAAATTTAGAGCAAGAAAAATGGAATGAAAATGCGGCAAGAAAAATTGAGAAAATAGTAAAAACTTTCATTAAAATATATTTCAAAAAATTGGCGCTTACTTACTTTTTTTTGAAAAAAAAAAAATTGAGAAGAAAAAAATGGTGAATAAGAACACCATAAGAAATTTTTCGAGTCCAAAGAGCAATCGTCAAATCCCACAGGGGGGAGAGAACGGAGGTTCGTGAGTTCAGCCTTTCCGTTTTTCGAAATTTGGTTATCAGCATTTTTTGGGCGTCATTTGTCATTTCCATGTATAAAGCGATACCATATCAAACATTTTTAAATCAATTAAGTACCAAAAAATTGTTTTGATATTGGTTTTGAATTGTAAACATTTTTTTGGGTTGAAAATCTTGTTTTTTTAATATTATATTTAAGAATTAATTTTTTCTCTCGTTCATCGCGTCGTTCGTACCTAATATGAAAAAAAAAAATATCTGAAACACGAGAAAAATGAATTTTGAAGGTGGTATCCATCGATCTTACACCAAAAAGATCGATGGTGGTATCTTATAGGTGGTATCTAATTTCTCCACCCTCAATAACGTATCAGATTTTTAGTTGCATAAATTCCGAATTTTTGGGATTGAAACCCTTCATGCGGCGTTTGGGCGCTTCAAGCATTATACGATTTTTTGACCAAATTTTTCAGATTCTTCATAAAATTTCAAGTTTGGGAGAATTCAAAAACAGAAGTATTTTTCCATTTTCAAAGAATAGGATCGGTTTTGAGATACCTGGGAGCATGTCATAGCCCTTAGATCTATCTTTTCAAATTCTTGGCAAAATTTCCTGTCAAAAATCTACAAAATAATATGACCTTAAACTGATACTCATACAAAAATCAAAAAGAAAACAAGAGGTACCGACTGAAACAAATTTCTGAACTGAAACCGATACAAAAATTGAACCGGTTAAGGTAGTGAAATTTTTTCCATTTTTCTCGTTGAAAATCTTTGCATTTACTTAACTTGATTACTGTTGATTAATTCGTTACTGTTGAAAAAACGTCGAGTTATATAGATCACTTTTTAAATTTCTTTTTTTTTGTTTACAGATTAGGCGCATTTTTTTTGGTAACATTATTTTTGAGTAAATCCATTTCCTCCTCGTCGAATACAAATAAAATAAAGGAGAAAAAGTCAACTTGGGAAATGAAAACTTTTTTTTTTTTGTAAATTTTTTCGCAAAGCTAATTTTCTTCCTATTTGTAAATTTTGAAAAAAAAATTAGGAAAATTCGAAAATACTGAAGTCCTGTTTTTTGATTTTCAGATTTTGTCAGACCTATTTGTTAGTAAAAAGTTCTTTAAAAAACTTTGAAAAGTGGAAAAAATCAATTTCGAAAAAGTGGAAATTCTGTGTAGATTAGAAAGAGCCAAAATTTTGCATGGATCAGCTTTACGAGTATGTTCCACATGGAAAAATTAAACCAAAATCCGAAGCCTTAGATTTTTGTATTTTACCCCTGTATAGGCAGCGATAGGCAGGCATATGACATTAATAAGTACCAATAGAAAAGAACACGCTCGATTTTTGTTTCCCCTCCACCCCTTCTTTATTTTCACTTGGAAATAGTACTTGTGGTTACGAATATGTAAAAATTCAACTTTCCAGCATTATAGAGAATATACCTGCCTGTAAAATATTTATCATTTCAAGATGTCCTTGAATTAATGTATCACATGATTCACATGTATCCATTTAATGGTGAAGATGGTCTGTTCGTACAGTTATAGTCTAACAAATTTACGGTTACGTTTGGATGGAAGGCTGATATGAATATGAGGACCGCAAGAGGAGAAATAACAACCTATGTATTGCGAATGTTTTTTTTTTTTATGTTGATGACTTTGAGAATCTTCAAAATTGGTGTGAAATTTCATCGTTGAAGCCCAATACGTAAATTGGAAATTTTATTTAAACTGGTATTTAGAGTTGAATTTTTCGTGCATAAATTTTGTTTATTATGCAGTTTTAGTACGATGATTTTGTAGTAGAGAGGCATTGACTAATGAAGTTGTGAAATTTTTAATTTTGAACGACTTCGTTTATTAAGCATAATGTTATTTAATGAAATGCGATACCTACATAAATAATAATTTATTGATTTCATCGTGACCTCTTGTAAATTTTATGCAAAATGACCAATGAAAAGAGCAGAAAGAATCGAAAACGATTTTACGGGAGGGGAGAGGAGGGCAAGAACTGGAAATTTCAGATCCTCAAGCTAACTCGATGTTTGATTTGACTTTTTTTTTTTCAAAATTTTGAAAAGTGATTTTTGCAATAGAAATCCTTTTACTTGAAAAAGTTTTTCCTCTAAAATTGATGAAAAAGAAATCCTTATCTATTATAGGTACCATACCTAATATCGATTTTCGAACCCGAATTTCGTGCCTATAAACCATTTCGAGACCTCCACCTAAAATTTGTTTTTATGTATACGGAATGTTCATATGTTTACATAGAATTTTAAATTAGACTTGGTGAGCTAAAAATCGAGCTTTTTTGATTTTTGGGTAATTTAACAAGAAAATCTTCATTTTACGCGATTTCCAAGTGGATACGTCAAGTATTGTTTCTTGAATTGTTCTCCCTAATTATTCATAGAAAATTTTAATGCTGGTCAAAAAAATTCACGTGATCTATCCTTTTTCGAAAAAAAACCTTTTTGTTGAATTACTTGAAAAGTGTCAAAAATCCGATTTTGAGCTGGCCTTAGAGAAATTTCGAGTTCATCCAGAGATTCCAAGACGATCGATAATGGCGAGAATTGATTTCAAACACGTCACATGAATAGAAAAATTGATTCGATGGGTCGAATTTCCATTTTCAGGGTTTCTAAACACGTGTTTCTAAAAATTTCACTCGTTAAAATCAGAACTGGACTTCTAGGGCAGCTCTTTCGTCTTACCGGTGGAATTTTTTCCAATTTTTTTCATCTTAGAAATCAATTGTTTCAATTATTTTTTACTCGAAATGCGAAATCCTCCGTTTTAAGAGTCATTATTTTTTAATAAATTTTCGAATCAATTCTGATTTTTCTAGCAAAAGACTTGATTTTATCATTGGTGGGGGATAAATTGCTCCTTTACTCCTCTCCTTAGTTCAGTTTAGCTCAAAAGTTTAGTGAATATCATTCGAGAAAACTGTTTCCAGAACAAATAGGGTATTTTGGAGAGAGAGGAAGCAAATAATGTGATTTTTGTTTATAAAAACCCAAAATTTTATGAAAAATTGTGATGAAAATTGCATGATAACTCTTGAAGTTTCAATCTTAACGACATTGATCTAAAATTAAATCATGGAGCCGTAAATCAGTATTTATCATGTCATTCGTGACGTATAAAAAGTGAAAAATTATGCTTCGGAGATGCCAAATTGAAAAAAAATTGATGAGATGAATGAAAGTTCAAAGTTTGTAAAAAGATGTTTCAGTCATCAGAGGGAAGGGAGAGGGATCTGATTTTTAGATCATCTGTAAAGAAAATAGGTAAGCATTTAAACTCGTAAAACCATTCCTATGACATTACGTCATCAGTGCTTAGAGGAGATCAAGAGTATTTTTTTTTTTTTTTTGAAATCCTACCTATATATTATTCAAATTAAAAAAAAATGACAAAAATTTTCATTTTGAGATTTCATTTTGGAATTTAATTTTCATATCAGCGATGGAAAAATTTTTATTTTTCATCTTTTGTTTAAAAAAATTGATTAAAATAGAACAAATTTGTAAAGTACCTACGTACCTTTTCGAAATGCGGAAAATTTCAGAAATATGAGGATAATTTTTTTGAAATGAGAGCCCTGTGAAAAAAAATTCAATATTTTGCTTGTACTCAAACGTCAAGGTGAAGTAATTTTCCAAAATAATAATAAAAAAAAACAGAAAATTCAAAAAAAAATTACAGACATTTTTTGTTTTTTTTGACGAATTCCTAAATTATCGCTTTTCAAGTCTATAGAGCATTTTTATAAAGTTTAACAATACCACAATACGAATCCAGGAAGTAATCATTTCAACCATCCTGCTCATTTTCTATGCAGACTACATTATGTACTTAGATCTATGTATCAATTGTCAAAACTCAAAATGTAAAATGCAAAGTACTTACGTATATTAAATAAGGTAATTGATTAGAAAGCCGATAGGATACGAATCGAACGAAACCTCGAAACCGAGCCTGTCTTTTCAACATCAATCGTCCAAACACAACGAACGAATCACTCGATCAATCTTTTGAAACAAATAAAATCCATATGCTTAGTTCCTTTCACTGAAATGCCATGTCTTATACGAATTATACCTAAACTATGATGAGTAAGCTCGTTCAATATTTCATATTCTCGGTACGAGGATCCAGGTACACGCTGGGAAAGGTCACCAGGTATACTATATTTGAGGGTGGAGATGAAATTACCGATGATGATGATGATGATACGCGATTACATAATCGTTCTCGTTCTCGTCCGTATACAAATGACAAATTTTTTACACGCCAGAAATTTTCTTAGTATAGGTATATTCTTCATACTTGAACAGACAGAAAGGAAGAGTAAAGAGGCCCCGCTGTATCATTTCTTTTTACGGGGAGAAGAACGTGACCTTGGACATTACAGCGAAACAAATTACGGTTACGTGGTGCCGAGTTGGAAACCAGGAATTCCTCTTTAAGACGAAAAAAATCTCCGACGGATCCTTGATCTTTATACGAGTCTACATCAAGTTGCCCATTGTCCGTGAACTTTACCATCACAAAAGGCTACCTTCGGGGTGAGATTTTTTTTGCTCTGAAAATTTCGCCATCGGTGATGTGATCGACCTAACCAGTGGAGGAAATTTTTCACCTCATATTTGCACACACAAGGTGAATTGCATTGCGCCGGCGTGTCTTAATTATACCTATCACGAGCGACGACGATCGACAAAATTAATCCGTTTCTGATGAATTATCGCGTAATTGTTCAGACGAATGAGCTGGCGGGTGATTATTCAAATTTATTATAATCAACGTTCACTTTTTTCTCTGTTGTATGGGTTTAGCCCGGGTAAGAATCTTGATTCGTGATTAAACATTACTTCCGCTCTGGTTTAACAGACATCATTCTGATATAATTGATTAAATCGCTGTCTTGATTGGCGGCCTCATTCAAATGTGGTAGGATTTTAACGCCGGAGAGAGAGAGAGAGGATTAAAGGAATGATGTCTGTGTTTGTGTTTTTTTTTTTCGGTGATACCACGCTGAAGTGAGATAGATTTGTGTCGATGTCCGAGAGAATCATCGACAAATAATTGGTTGTCAGAAAAATATATGTTTTGCGTTGATCTACGATTATGAGAAAATTTATGTAAAATTGTTGTTGAAAAAAATAGTCGTGATGTCGAAGGCAGATAGAGAAATGAAAAGTATAAAGAGCTGATGTAATCAGAATCAGATAAAATGATTCTTTTTCTCCATTCTTTCAAAACATATTCGTGAAACTGTCCTTTCTCTATGATCTTACGAAAAAAACTTATATTTTTTTTTAACATTTCCCTTGAAAGTATAGGTATCTATTTCAGATTTTTTCTATATCTTACGATGCGAATTTCCAAAACAAGTTCCTCTATCCTGTAAAGAAATTCTCGAAAGTTACGTAAAGTTTGTGTCGATACAAGGTGAAGAAAAATTGTTTAAAATGCCCGAGAAAGTTGAAATGTGCATAAAATGGAGGGAAAATGCTGAAATGATTGGAAATGTCATTTCACAGATAATTGTTCAATTTTCAAAAAAAATATTTTGTTGAATTCCAGAAAAAATTGTTTGAAAATTGCCCAAATATCAAAAACTTGTTGCCTATGATTTTTCCCCACATTTTAAGGTGACATGTCTTTTGGGATTAAAATCATTCCCACAAATCATTTCCCAATGTTCTTGAACTTTCGGAAGTGAGATGATTTTTAAGATGAAAATCAGATGTGGGGTTTGAAATAAAGATTGAAGATAATTTTTGAAATCAAAATATCAAAATTAGATATAGTTTTTGAGATCAAAATCAGATGTGAATGTGACTTTTGAGATCAAAAGATCAAAATTAGGATATGATTTTTGAGATCAAAGGTCAAAATCAGATATGACTTTTGAGATCAAAATATCAAAACCAGATATGACTTTTGACATCAAAATATCAAAATTAGACATGACTTTTGAGATCAAAAGATCAAATTAGGATATGATTTTTTGAGATCAAAGGTCAAAAACGGTTATGATTTTTGAAGGTCAAAATATCAAAATCGGATATGATTTTTGAGATCAAAGGTCAAAAAAATCGGCTATGATTTTTAAGGGTCAAAAGTCAGATTTGATTTTTGAGATCAATAGGTGATCAAAAGATCAAAATTAGAGACTATTTTTGAGATCAGACGATTGGAATCTGATGTGATCTATGACATCAGAAGAATAAAACGGAAGATGATTTTTGAAGTCAGAAGGTCGAAATGAGATGATTTTTGGGATCAAAATCGGGTGTAAATTTTTGAGATTGAATGATCAAAATCAGATGTGATTTTTTAAGGATCAAAATCAAAAATGTTTTTTTAAGGATTAAAACCAGAAAAATGGTTTTTGGGTTCAAAAGATCAAAATTGAAGATTTTTTGGAATCAATGCTATGATGTTTTGAGATTTGAAAAGATCAAAATCAGAAATGATTTATTGAGATTAAAAGACCAGAATCAGATATGATTTATGAAATCAAAAGGTCAAAATCAGAGACGGTTTTTGTGATCAAAATCATTTTTACAAATCATTCCTTGATGTTTTTCGGGCGTAAGACAACCTTTTAGGGGAAAAAAACCATTTAAATATGTAGTTTCCATTTCTTCAATTTTTGACTCATTTTTCCAGGTTATTCAGGCTCAAAAAACAACCTTGATCATTTTTTCTGTCCGAATGAAAATTTCCCTCCAAAAACTCATTAAAATTTTCTAATAAAAAGTGCAGTTTTGCAGTTCCGGGTAACAAACTCAATTTTGGCAAAAATGTTGAATAAACAGAAAATTTGTTAACAAATTTGATAAAATTACCTTTTTCTGTTCAGATATTCTTGCAAATTTTTGAAAATATTGTGTACCTAGGTACTTGAAACTTTGCAATGCTTTTTATGACGTTTTGATTTGGTGTTCGAACATTTGCAACAACATTCAATTTTTTTTACAATATAAGAAAATTCAAATAAATTTCATGAAAATTTTCACACGTTATGTTCCTTTTTTTGACACTTTTTTAAAAACATGTCAAGTATTGATTTTTAGGACGATTTTTGAATTATTTATGCGCAGCTTGATCTGTTTTTGCACATTTTAGTCAATATTTCTCATGTTTTGAAAATTTTCCTGCATTTCAACATTTTTATGCCTGTATCAATAATTGAATCTACTCACCACCATAATCGCCCCCCTCCCTTTCAATAAAAAAAACATGACGGTTGTCAACACATCATCGGATTCATAAATTTGAAATTCACGATTTGAAAACGGACAGCCATCCTTGCTTTATCGACTAATTGGATGGAATGAACAAAACACAAGAGACTGGTTCTTTAGAATCATTAGTACCTTTTTCAATCGTCTATTCAATAATGAGTCATTGCCAGATTTTCATAGTACCTAATTTTATGGTCGACAATTAAAACTCCGAAATAACTCCAGATGTTCGAAATGAAAAAAATATTCGAGATTTTTTTCCAACCATGACTGAAGTGGAATATTACCCGGATAATTTATTCACATACCCGCACGTTTTCAATAATTTATTTCTCCAATTTCTATCACGATACTTCCTCGAAGCAATTTCCATCAAATTTTTTCATAAATGGAAAACATATCTAATCTCTGAAATTTATTACAGTTACAAATTCAGCCAGATAATTTTTTTCTTCTGAGAAATGTTGACTTACTATTATAATTCAATTCTATATTCGCAAACCAATCGACATCTAACTCATTATGAGGTACATTAAGGGTACCATTTGGCACCAATTACTGGAAAAAAAATTGTCTCTTGATATATCGAGAGTGGAGAAAAAAATCTATGCAGGAGATTCGTGCCACGCATACTTGGAAAATAAATTCTCAAAAACCAGTTTAAACATACGTGATGGTTATTAATAGAGGAGAGTTTATGTAAAATTTGCATATTTATATGAGCTCAAGAAGGTCATTGAATTATATGCAAAGATCGCTCGGTAGCATTTGGTGATCCGTTAAGTCAACTGTATTGAGATACCTACGGTTAATGATGTTTTTTATATACGGAAGACAGTAGTGGTACGATTTGAATTGATATTCAATCGTATTTACCTAAGAATGTGTTCGGCAGACGCGAGTGAAATGCTAAATTCAGCGAAATAACGGTCCAAGATGTCGATGTCCTTAGAGATGTTGAGTAAAGTATCTCAATCTGAAGTAGGGTTGTTGGTCCGAATTTCGTAATCCGAGCACCTTGAACTACTGTATATTTTTCGTCGTAATAACCGAAAATAAAATATAGATTCGGTGGTCTTTTTTGACAGAGCGTCCTTTGGGATAAAATTAAATAGATGTTGTGTAATTAATCGCCCTGTATCAATAGTAATGTTAAATTTTAATGTACTGTTCAAGGTGTCAACGGGCACGAGCCACTTTGTTGCGGAGATACCATTATTGCCACGGCTGATTACGTCAATTACGATTTCAAGCTCAATTAATCTAATTGTATCTCGACTGTTTGACTCGGCCAGTAATGTGGAAAGTATCAACATTAGAAATGCATCGGTTGAAAGGTGAAGGACGATGAGAGGAAATTTTACACGCGGCTTATCCTAATCCCGAACCGAAGATGTATCCGGAATATGGAATCTCATCGTGGGTGTGAATGTCTTCGCGAGATGCGGCCATTCCTAAAGAAAAGGTTAGTAATCTGAATTGATTGACCGGGGGCATTGTCTGCTGAGCGATTATTCACGCGTACTTATCGTAGGTATCAGTTGGTGAAAAATTACGCGTCCGTGGTGATTTTTTTCCCACTTGTAATTATTAACATGCAAAGCTCGACAGCTAGTTCAATGTCTTTGTACGAATGCACGCCGCTGCTGCGCTGCGTGTGTGTAAAATAGCCCGAACAGGTGACTGACCCTTGGTGACATTCGATACGTGTAATCCGCCCTTGATGAAGGTGTATCCGAATTATGTCCAGAGCTGGAATGGTGAAGTGGAGATCGAGGATTTAGGAGATACTTTTCGTGGCAAATTCCCGAATTCCTCGAGCAGACATTTTTTTCTTGGAGAAGATCTATGGGAAAAAAGGTCGCTGATTTCGAAAAAGGATCAATGTTTTAATTGATCAATTTGACTCGAGTTGAAATATTCATATTTTTCTACTATCAGTGGCGTAGCCAGGAAATTCTCGGGTTACAACTTTCATCATTTTTTTTTAGGAAATTTTGAATTCAATTCCTGCTCTCTGTCTACAAAGTATCCTTTTATTGCAAACACACTAAATTTAAAAGATTTTCATTAATTTACTAGCAAATTCCTGAGGAAGCCTTTTTTATGAGAGGTTTTGTGAAGAAAGTCCCAAATTCTAAAGAAGAATGAAAATCTCAATTGGTGAAATTGACTCGAGTTGAAATATGCACCTACCTACTTTTCTACCATCAGTAGCGTAGCCAGGAATTTCTCGGAGGTGAAATCAGAACTACCATCATTATTTGAGAAATTTGAGTTCAATTTCTGCTCCCGTTCCATAAAATTTTATTTTACTATTCAACCCTTAAATTCAAAATTTGTATTATATTTCAAATATTAAAAAGTTGCATAAGTGCTATAGAATGCCATAGAATTTTTAACAGGTCAAGCTGTCTTTTAAGTCAAGCTTTTTTACTAATTTACTCAAAAAATACCAAAAATTTCAAAAATCATAAAAATTTCATTTACGATTGATAAAATATAAAAAATTTCTTATGAAAAAGAAGAGTATTTTCGAGGGAGGGACAAAAAAGTGCTTGAAATTTCGTTTAAAACGAATGTATATTTGCGGGGGGGGGGGGGTGTCAAAAAAATTGGGATTGGCTGTCAAAAAACAGAAGGTTTTTCGAAAAGTTCAAGCTAAGTCAAGCTTGTTTCTTGAAAAATTTTGTGTTTTCGGAAAAAGAATCTGACGAAAATAATTTTGAAAAAAAAAAACAAGTTTCATACTAAGGCTCGAATGTTGAATCATACATTAAAAGATTTAAGGAACCTTTTCGTGGGTTCTGATTGGTTGAAATTGTGATAAGGAACTTTTAAGGTTACCTTAATTTTCAAGGAATGTTTTAACATTCGAGCCTAATTGTTTTGACTTTAAAAATCAAAAATAATAACTAATTCAAGCAAAAATAATAACTAATTCAAGCAAAAATAATAACTAATTCAAGCAATGACGTCTGAAGCTCGGGGGGGGGGAATGGTATATGGAGACTTGGAATACCAAAAAAGGAGAAAAAAGGAGCTTTTTTGCCCAGTTGCCTTGATTAGTTCTTATAATTTATTGTGATTTCGTTTATACCCTTATTAAGCAAGGTTAAACAGGGTTTCTATTTTCTAAAAAAAAAAACCTAGAAAAGTCGAGGAATTTTGAAATTTTTGCTGGAATTTTGTAAAAATCTAAAATATTGAATCATTTAGAAAAGTGTTTTTTTTGCTTATTTTATCTTAATTTTTTTTTTTAAAAAAAGTACCTCGCTTCAATAATCTGGCCAAATTATTTCAAATAATTTTTGCATTAATTTTTTTTTGATTTTAATGTGCAAAAAAAATTAATTTAAAACTGTCTATCGAAATATATTCGAAAAATTTCCGGGATAATTTACCTTCTTTGGTTCTGCAGGATTCATTCATTTCTTTATTTTTGAACTCGGGCTCGTACCTACTTTTTATTAAAATGTGATGGAAACGAAATACTAAAATGCTCTTGATTACGATTTTTGAAAAAGAAGGATGGAAGTAAAAGAAAATTCTAAATTATTGATTAGATTTTGGAAAACTTCAATGGGGATAAAGTAATACTTTTTCAAGTTGAACTTTTTTTTACAAAAATTTGTGCCTTCGCTTCGATTTTATTGATATACTTATCTCATCAAAATGATTGAAACTTTATTTTTTATCGAAGTTTTATTTACTGAGGCAAACCAAAAAGACTGCATGTATAGGCCTTCGTGAAATTTATATCTAAATTTGAAAGATGTGTGTTTCTTGGTTGGGCAGGGGAGAAGGAGGATGAATTGTGAATAAATTATTGAATTTTCAGCTCGGAAAAATTCGTACTAGTACTCTCATAATTTGGTAAACCCCTTTACTTACATGATTTGTTTTACATATTTTTCAAAACCTCACAATTATACAGTTGTTTAGAATTTTTTTCCAATTTTGTTTGAATTTTTTTTTATTATAAATCCAAATTTTCACGTTTTTGTGCAGGGAGGGTTGGGGTGGGGGTTAGAGTCAAAAATTTTCAGATTTTAAGTACCTAAGGTGGAAAAGGGAGCATCTAATAATCTTGCAAGAAAAAATTATTTTTGGAAAAAAAAAGTTGCAACACCATTCATTTTAAATCATTTTTCTGCTAAATTTCATCATACCAAGAAATTACCTTCTTTTCCATGCTTCATGAGTATCATAGTTCAAAAGTTTGGAAAATTTCAAAAAACTGGTCTGGAAACCCTGGAAAAGTTGAGAAAATCAATTCAGGGCGAAGTTTTGAGAAAATTAGATTTTTAATGCCTCAAAATATTTTTTTTTTGTGAATTTGTAACCTCATGGAGGGGGGGGGGATGTTCGAACTCACCTAAACTTCCTAATTGTACTCGTCACTGCCCACCTCTGAGTATTTTTTTTTCACCCAAAATAAAGCTCGAACCAACCTCCATGTACTTTAGATCGAAAAAATTGATAAAATCTTTTCCAAGAAACCGTTTAGCTATTTATGAACTGTTCATAAGTCTCTTTCGTCACTTATGCAACGCCATTATTACGGCACGCCTAATTGTTACCGAATCTGCATACCTTTACAATCATGTCGTGCAAGTTGCGACCACGATAACACACCTTTCCGAAGGAACGCGAGCTCTGCGACGTCTACACGTAATTTAAATACAATCACGTGCATTGTAATTCTTTTTTTAGAAATGCATTTTTTTGCCCTTTTAAATTATGCGATTTATGTAAGAGCTCTTAGCCTGTGATTTAAGATTTTGGCGCCATAGTAAAAGATGAAAGCGTTATTGTGCAATTGGAGCATCATAAAGTGAGAATGAGTCAGAAAGGAATTATAAATCAGTGTGGTTGAGTTTCAGCCCACTCTGTTGGAGGTTCGAGCGTAATTTACGAATGAATTTTAATCGGTGGGTGTTTGGAATGAAAAAGATGGGCGATGTCTGGAAATGAACCGTTGTAGTTCGAGTGGTTTCTCGAAGAATTAAATTCAAGAGTGTGGCTTACCTGAATCCTGTGTGAGAGGAGTGGTTGAGGGAGGAAGTCTGGTGACATCACTGCAGTCGTTATTCATTCGAAAATTCGGGAAAATGCTACAAACATTTTTACATTTGGAAAGTTGTTGACAGTTTTTGTCATATTTGGCAGTATAGCCTTTGGTGAAATTTTATAACATTTGCCAAATTTCAAGTGAAAAATTATTCGAGTATTTTAAATAAAATAACTCGTCAAAATACAACTATGAACATGTGTCAGTCAACATTTTATAAAATTTATATGTATTATCCTTCTCTTTCGTTATGATTTAGTCAAGGATCATGGATCATGGATCAGCTTGATTGAGGAGGTTCTTGTTTGAAAAATTCTGAAAACTTTCTGTTTCATTACTTACGCACTCTTCGTTTTTTTTATTTAAAAAAAAAAAATGGAAAATTGTGATAAATGGCTGATGAAGTTTATAAAATCAAGTCTTCGATGCACTAATTTTATATTCTGTTCCTATTAAAATGTCCATACCTGATTGAAAAAAATTGAAAACATTGTCAGGAATGTATCAAAGTTAGAATATTGAAGGGGGAAAAATCCAGAAATTTCAACTGCGTTGTCAATTTTCACAATTTTTTCAACTCAAAAGCATGATTTCTTCCTTTTTCTGACTCAAAAAACGAAAAGTTTTCCATTATTTCCATTTTAAAATGAAAATTTGCTCAATAAAAGTTTTTTTTTCAAATTATGTATTTTTCAAATTAAAAATGTAATTTTGCCATTGTTTAATAGTTTAAATTTCAGTCTAGAAAGTGAAAGGTGGAAAAATTTTATAAATTTTTGTTCTCAACTTATTCAATTTTCTCTAATTGAAAACCAAAAATTTGGATTTCGGATTATAGAGGGAGAGGGAAAGGAGTTGAAACTTGAAATTTTCTAATAATGAGAATTTTTCAAAGATTTTTGACTGAGATGCAATTTTTTTCATTTTATTATGATTCAGCTTGCTAAATAACAAAAATTTTTATGGTGAATCTTTGAGAAAATTGAAGATGATGCTTTCATTTTTGAAAAAACTGGTGTTGACAAAAGTAAACCAAAGTTGGCTTTTTGATGAAAAAAATTTCTTCTCTAAAAACCTACCATTTTTGAAAAATTTCTGCTTAAAAATGCTATTTTACAGTTATTGGTGATGGAACAGCTTACCCCTTGCCCTCTCCTCTCATTTGGCCCAACTCTCTTCAGAGGAGGTAGTTTTGAATTTAAAGTGATCAAGCTCGATTTTAAATTATTGTCTAAAAAATTCTTTTTTGAACGAAAGTATTCGAAAATTGTAAAACTTCCTTTTTTATTAATTTTTTTTGATATAGGGGTGGAGGAAAGAGAGTCTGTTTTGATGTTATAATTATCCGTTTTTTCATTAACGTAGATGGAATGAATGATTGAAACTCTAGAAAATGAAAACCCATTTTTTTTAAGAATAAAATTCAGTAGTGACAGCATTTTTTCATTCATTTTCTGTCCGATCTTTGGTGAAACTTTTATTCTGTCAGAAAAACTCAGAAGATCGAGCCTGGTAACACTTCTCAGAAAAAAAACACAATATTGATTTTAAAATAACTAAAATCATAAATTTTTATTAAATAAATTTAAGATAACGACTTATTGATCCACAATAAACATACACAAAAATATAATGAACTTCTTATCACTGGAGAAACATTTTAAATACAAGAAATGTATACTTAATAATCGTACACCGTAAAAATGATCATTGAAAAAGATTCAGCCAAAAAATCTCATTCGTCAAACAAGTTTGATTTTTATTTTTAATTTCTATGATATGGAATATGGAATGGTTAGCCAGTTCACAGCCAAATTGTAATTTGGACCTTTTTTGAAATTTTTTTTTTACATTTTTAATTATTATTTTCCTTATTTAGCTCGTACTCGTTCTTCTGGTTTTCGGAAAGCTGCGAATTTTCGAAGATTGTGTTGCCAAATTACTTTCTTCGGCTATAGCTTCGTTAGATGAGGCTGGTAAAGGCGTAGTTTGGACTGGAGTAGTTGCTTTCGAGTTGTATCTACGATTGGCCGAGGTTTTTTTCTGAGATCCTTGATTGATTGGCGGAGTTGGCGTTTTTGGAGGGTTGGTTTTTCTCGTATTTTGTTGGTTTGGTTTTGTCACTTGTCTTTCAGTAGTTGAAGTGGAAGTTGGTGGTACAATCTGCGAAGAAAAATTCAATTTTGAGAATTTTTTGAATGAATTATTTTTTTTCTGAATGATTTTCAAAGTTTACCGTGTATCCGTTTTGTTGTTGTAGTTTTCTTCGTCTTTCGAGTCGTTCTAAAAAGTCTTTTTTGCTTTGAATTGGTCTGACTACTCCGCCTGGTTTCCTTTTCGGTGCTTCTGTGCTAGATGTGGTTGAAGAAACCAATTCTTCGATAGGAATGGCTTCCACTTCAGATGATTCTTGTTCTTGTTTTTCTTCACCAGATTCTGCCTGGAAATCGGATTCCACCGGAGCAGGGGGACTCGGAGGGGGTTTTGGTTGCGTCTAATTCGAAAAAAATTCATAATCAGAGAATACCTTTATTTTTCGATGAAATTTTATCGATGATAGCTTACAGCTTGAGATTTCGGCGGAGCATTTAAACGAGCAGCCGGAGCGTTATTTTGAGAACCCCTGATAGCCCTGTTGAAAAGTCTATTTCCATTGGTCGGCTTGGCCGGTTGTTGATCTTCTTCTAGATTATGAGCTGCATTTGGTACCGCCGCTGAACACGTGTGAATCACCCATAAACCAAAGAGTACCGAGGTTAAGCTGCAAAAATACACCATAATGTCAGTCCAGGAAATCAACTCGAACACGTATCGATATTAGAATATACTTGAAAAATGGGAGTGTACAACATAGTAGCAATTTCTTTAATGACACCCGAAAGCAACGTCATATATATGATCAAGTTCACTTCCCTCCTCCCCTTCATCACGGTCATATCTTATGACATGTCTTCCTGATGGAGAATATTTTCAATTTAATCGTAGGTTCTGTGTGTGTAAAATATTCACTCGGACAATCTAGATCATGTACTTTGTGTTTTTTGAAGGTAACTTAACTTTGATCCAGTTGCGATGATATACTTATGGCCTCATTTCTTGGAGTCTATTTTTAGAGGGGTTTTTTGTTTCATTGTGTATTCGTATTGGCCTATTCACCTTCACAGTAATCTCCATTCTTTAAAGGGGGACATTAAAATTGAAAGAATGAAATTGTGCTAGGTGAATTGAATTTTCGCAAATGGGTTAATTTCATAATTATCACCATAAGGCGATTATCGCGTTCGTTATGCCGTACTTGGTGTGTTATATCGAGGTTATCGCGGTGCGTTTCAGTCGTGTTAATAAAATTGCATAGCTGAGTGTTTTTACGGCGGTTTCGAGTGACGTCATGGTGTGGACAAAGATGTGTTGTGTACGAGCGAGGATTTGATTTTTTGTTGATTTCTTCGAGTTCATTTTTTTTTATTTGTTTGGAGCTTATTTTGATGGAAAAGAGCGATGTGATTTTTCGGATAATGCTTGGCCTTTGACATGTTTGAAACTTTTTCATTTATGACCTTCATATTTTTTTGGAATTAAATGACAAGGATAGGAATACAGAACGAAGTGTGTAAAGTTCATTAAAAAATTATATGTACCTCTAGAGGATGAGAAAAATTAGACTTAATTTTTTGCTTTTTTGTTAAAATTTTTTCCTGCAAGTGATGAGGATAATTTAATTATGGTATTTGGTTCAAAAATGTTGAATTTTTGGTTTAAAATTTATTTTTTCTAATTTACAACTTTGATTAAAAAAGTAAAAAAAAAGTTTCTTTTCTCGTTGTTTATTTATTTATTTTTTTTTCGCGTTACAGAATTTCAACGAAAATTTGAGAAGGTTTACAGAACCTCAAGATTAATATTTTTTGCGAGGAGAGTTGGAGGAGAGGGTGATTTTAGATCAGGGTAAAAAAAATTTCTGAAATTCTTGCAAAAATTCTGTAAAGTCCTGAATGCCAAATGGTTCATAACGTCATCAACTCAACTGAAAATCGGAAAAATCTGATAAAAACATTCGATTTCCGAGAAAAATGGGCAAATTTCCGAGAAAGTCTACCAAGTTCTAAAGAAATTGACCGAATAATTTTTTTTAAAAAATGAGGAATTTCTGTTCAAATTGATAAATGACTTAAAAATTAATCAAAACATTGAAATTTTCCAAAAATTTTCAAATTTTATTATTTAATATTAATATTTTGAAAACTTGAAATTTTCAAAAATCCAACAGTATTTTGTCAAAATTGTCAAAATTTAGAGAAATTGTTAAACTTGATGGCAGCGTTCAATTTTGAATTATTTACTTCAGGGAAAGGTTTTAATTTCTGAGAAACATGTTAAAAACAAATTAATTTTTTGCTAACATTGTAATTTTTAAAAAACTTTGCTCTCGAGAATCAATAAAAATTGTATACGATTTTTGATGTTTTAAAATTTTGATGGGAGAGGGAAGAATTGGAAATTTTATTTTTGATTCCCTGGAGAAAAGTGGGAAGGTACAAATTTTCACTCTCTGCGAGATTTTGCTTTTGTGTGCTCTGTTTAGTGAAATTAGCAGCAGTTTTAGAACCATTGGACCGGTTTAAAAAATGAAGAATGATGAAAATTGAATAATCAATTTTAAATAGTTTAAAAACTTTCTGTTAAAATTTTTTCTCGTTTTTTCATTTTTCAGGGCCGTATCTGAACCGGTTGAAAACTGTTGAATTGGTTCCAAAAATGCATGTCTAATGCATTTCTTCAAATTTACTTCTGTTTTATTAAATTATTCGCTTAGAATTTGAATTTCTCGATTAGAAATAGGTTTGATTAATTTGAACGTAAATTTAAACTAAATTTTTCGTACACATAATCTGATTTCAGAAATATATCTCACGTGTTCTGTAGAAACCTTTAATTTTTAGACAATTGAAAATTTTATCCAGGTAATGGTGATTGGAAATGTTTTTAGCAAAAAAATCATTGATAATCTCTAAATTTGAAAATTTTCAAAAAATATTCATTTTCTGTGGTACTTGAACATAAAAATTGTCGAATTTATCAAATCTAAACGAAGGGGGTGGAGGGGGGTAAAAATTGTTTTAAAAATATTTGAAAGTCAAAATTTTTCATTTTCCTGATATTTTTGTCATCAAAAGTAAAAAGTCAAGATTTCCTCTTTAAGGATGCGGAGGAAGAGGCTCTGATCCCTTCGGCTTCAGGTCCGAAATTTTTGGTCAAAATCTCTCCAGCTCCGGCTCCCCCCCCCCCAGGACATTCATAAAAATTCCTTCGGCTCCATTTGAAAAAAAAATTTCGAGCTCCGAAATTTTTTCTAAAGTGGCTCTGGTTCCAGCTTCAGCTCTGATATTTTTATTAAAGTGTCTCTGGCTCACAAGAAATCGCCCAGAGAGGGCCCTCTTCCGGTCTTCTCTCCGAATCCGCTCCGGATCTCTGGTATATTCTTTCAAATCTTTTTTCTAGGATCGTTCTTTGTCTAGACATATTTTGTGATTTATTAGATTTCTGGCTAATAAGCCCAGTTTTAGTTTGCATATTTCATGCTGAAATCCATTTACATTTTTTGGCACTAAAAAAGAATTTTTTCCCTCCATGTTTTTTTGTTGTTTTTTTTTTTTACCAATTTTTTGGTGACTTTTAAACTTTAGAATCTCTTTATGTAAAAATTACTGAATTAAAAAAATTCTAGTGAGGAATCGAAAAAAATAAATTATACCAATATTTTCTTTTCTCTTTGATCATTTCAGAATCTCAGTTTAGTTCTAGTTGAAAAATTCTTTCCACGAATGTCTTCATTAATACTGCATATTTTTTCTTACTTGATCTTCAAAAGTACGCATTTTTGCACATATGGAACGCCAAAAATACCAAGAAAATGGTTACAGAATAAAATTTTTGGGACATGAAATTCTTTCATCTATTAATTATGATTAGGGAGCGGATTTATATGCACCAAAAATTGTAAAATATGCCATATAATATGCGCAAAAAATCGAAAATATGCTAAAATATGCAAAGTCTTTATGGGTATCATCTGAAATGTATTGAAAAAATTCATCCCTTTTTTACACTTAAACTTTCTCAAGTTTGATTGAAATACCTGTTATTGTCAATCAAATGTAAAATCAAATATTTTTATTGCAAAATTGTATCATATTTTCGGCACTGCAACTAATTTCTACATCGACTGAAACAAGAGGCGCGAATTTGAACCAAATAATATCCTTTGATTTTGGATTCAGTGGCATCGAAAGCTTTTTTTTTTGAGTGAAGGCAAAATGAGTACAAAGAGTTGGAATTTGGAAAACCAGAAAGGATTTTTTTTTTTGGGGGGGGGGGTAAAAGAGCAAAAAGGAGCCTTTTTTCGCACTTCAGCTTTAAATGGATCGTGCAATTAAAATTTTTTATGCCCGAGCAAAGCGAGGGCAAAGCTCTGAAAAAATTTGAAATTTAATACCCCAAAAAAAAATTTTTTTAATTGTTTTAATGCTTTAAAAATCTTTCTCTGATGCAAAGCTAAAAACATTGAAAATTGAAAATTTTGAGAAATATGCGCTAAAAAACCAAAAATTGGAGAAATATGTGGAAATATGTACTAAAAACAGAGTAAATATGTAAAAAAATATGTATTTTTGAGTGAAATATGCAAAATATGCAAAATCAATTTGGGCTCATTTTTCTCAAAATGATGTGAAACGGAAAAGTACATTGAATATGTCCAATTTTAATGGATACAGAAAAATATGCGTTTTCATATTAATCCGCTCCCTAATTATGATGCACCAACACCTTGATCCAGAATTGATTAATTATAAAATCCTCCCCTCGGTCAGAATTACGTTCCTCATTATATTACATTTGATTGGAATTAAGTCAAATTACGTAACAGGAAGTAATACTTCGGTAATAGTTGGCAGTTTTCAAATCCACGTACTTATTACTTTTGATTGTATTCCAAAAATGCACTACGTGATGTACATAAAGGAAATGCTCGATTATTCCCGATGACTCTGTAACGGTTGCATTGTGCCAAAGGTGCTTCATCGTCTTCGAGACGTCAAAACATTCTAAAATATTTAGAACAATCGCCCAGGTTCATATGCTAATTCATAGATACTTCAGAATCGTCGAGAGCAACTCAGCATCTACCTTTAAGAAAAAAATACCCCCTCCCCAGCACCTCTTCAACTCAATGGAAATATCCTACGGAAATGGAAATTGATTACTCGAGCATGAAAACGTCAATGTAAGAAATACATGTGAAAAAAAAAGGCGACATCCTCCTTTTCTAATTATAAAATAAACATAATCACGATGGAAAAATCGCGCCGATTGTTTGTATTGGCGTTGATACAGACGGAGGCAGTTCTGCTGCAGGGTAGAAGGGTGAGGAGGCGACTCGTGTAATAGTATAACGTTACTCAAGTTTGGTCACGGTGTACGAAAGCAATACACTAGGAACAGCATAATAATTGTTTCTTTTTTGCTTTCATCATTGTATAAACGCTGCGGCCAACTATGTAGGTTGGAAAATTTTACTCTACGTGGCTACGCGATGAAGCCGATCTGTCCATTTACCATAGTGAACTGGTTGGTCTAGGTTGCGCTTTGAAAATTCACGCAATTTTAAACTCGTTGTCGTCGAGATGCTGGTGGAATTTTTAAGCGACTTGTTACGTACGTATATGCGATAAATTGAGAAATTCATCGAGATGGGTTCGCGTCCAGGTGGACGAAAATTTACATTTTTGTGTTGTCGTCGATGGCTGTCAAGAATAGTGGATCTTTTTGAGGACATCGATTGCCCAATAGAAAGTCTCGTAGTTGGTTTTTTTTTACCCCCTTGGGTCGTCGTAATCTTGTTTTTCTCTCGATGGACATGGGAATATCGATGAGAGTAGGTACAGCGGGTAACCGATTAATCAAGGTATCGAACGGTTTACATTCATGACAATAACCTGAAAGTGTTTATGTAAATATCCGTAAAATAACTGTACTCGTGTGTCCAGGTATCCATGCTCACTTGTCAGGAGTATACGAGAAAAACAAACGATTAGAATTTTAATTTAATTTGGAATCTGGTTAGATTGGTTGATGAGATTGCATTCTTATTGAAGTTAGAGACCAGTGTTTGTTTAGTGATTTTCAATTTGACTTTTGTGTAGAATTTTTTTCCAAGTTTTGGTCAAGATGGTGACTGAAAATTGGTTTTCTTGACTTTATCGATACTGAGATAATTTGAGCTAATGAGAATTTCGTCAAATCTAAATCAATTAGTTTGATTTGGCAAGTCAATGTGGAATGATGCAAACGCTATGCAAATCATTTCAACACTAATTAACGGATATTGGAAATTGTACCGTGTAATTTATTGCTTGAAATCTTGTAAAGTAGAACTATAGGAGATTGGATTGCAATACCAGTTGAGTTAATCATGGAAGAAGAGTGTTTGATTGGTATTTCGACATTGACAATGAAGCATTTTAGAAGCTTGAATGAACCCTTTTTAGTTCTCATGAGTTCAATTACTGAGGTATTCGAGAAATGATGTAATTATTCGTGTAGAATTTTGAGATTCTTGTCAATGACCTTTCAAAAAATGGGATTTACCGAATGGATTTTTCGAATTTTTCCGTAGCTTAGCTCGCAGCTTCAGGCTAAGTAGAAGAACTGTAATGGGCCCATTTTGCTGTATTAAAGTTGGACAATAAGCAATTAAATAGCTTTACTCTCTAGTTCGAGAACACGAAAGTAATTTCTGTGTGGCTTCCTAATTATTCAATTTTTTTTTTTCAAAAACTGAAGTAATGGAAAATATTACTTATTCGATTTTTAGCTTGGGGGGGGGTGGTCAAATTTTTTGTCGAGTACTCTCTCACTAATAAATCGGTGAAAATTATCGAAAATCACTGGAAAACAGTTAAGAGTTGCAGCATATTAATGGATCAGTAAAAAAATTCGCTGAAAAGTTGGTGAAATATTTTATGCTGAAAAATCAGCGAAAATTCGTTGAAAATCAAGGAATTTTGTTGATTTTTCCTGTGATGCAATTTTGATTTTTTTCCGTGATTTTTCACTGATTTGGAAAGAAAGAGTAAAGGGAAAATCATTTTTAAGCAGTAGAAAAATGGGGGAAAAATCTGAATCGAAATATGGAAAAATTGATTGAAATTCACCTTAATTTCTAAAAAAATGACCAACTTTATGATTAGGGGTAAAAAATGTACACAGTTCATGAAGAGTAAAAATATGTACATATGTAGGCCTGGATCTAGAAATCACCATTAGGTGTCAACAATCAGTTTTTGAGTTGAAGTTACCCTTTGATTCTACTCCTTCTGAAAAGCCCCAAATCAGGGTCAATTTGAGAATTAATTTTTGACGCCTAAGGGTATGGTTTCTACATTTAGGCTCACATACTTATAACTCGTATAAATGAATAGAGATTCTGATTTAGGCTCAATTTCCTCAGAAACTTTTTAATCTACGAAGTTCACTTAGTATTTTTCAACATTGCAAAGTGGTTATTATTTTTGGTTGTTTTTTCAGGAAAGATGAAAAATGAACATTTTCCAATCCTCTAAAGTTTCAATCCTTCAATGTGGTCGTTTTTTGTTGTTAAAAAAAAAAATGATAAAAATGGATCAATTTTACAATCTTGTGAAGAAGTAGTTTCTGATCGCAGTGGTGTCGAAAGCTTTTTTTTTGGGAGGGTGCAAAATAAATAATTAAAAAAATGGAATAAAATTTTAATTTTATTTTTTAAAAATTAAAATAATTTAATTTAAATATTTAGATATAATTTCTATTTTAAAATTATTTTTTTTAAGAGTACCAAGGCTGCGAATACCAGAAGAATTTTCGGAGGGAGGGAGGGAGGGAGGGAGCGAAAAGAAGCATTTTTATGCTCTGTCGCCTCAAATGATTTTTTTTATGCCCGAACATAGGCGCACCCAGAAATTAATTAAGAAAAAATGGGGAGGGGGTCAAATTTCAAATTGAGTCATTTTTCACTGATATTTCAATCAAAAATCATCAATTTTTTCTGACAAACAGAGAATTTATTGAGAATTTGGTGATTTTTGACTGAAAAATCAATCAAAAATTGCCAAGTTTTAAAATAAAAGTACTAAAATACTGCCCTAGCGAAGCGAGGGCGAAATTTTTTTGAAAAAATATACTTTGAAAAGCAAAACAATTGAGTTTTTTCTCATTTTTGAAGCAAAAAAATTATTTTTTTCAGGCTGGGGGGGGCGGCTCGAGCCCCCTGAGCTCCCCCTTGGGTGCGTCTATGTGCCCGAACGAGGCTTTGATTGAAAAATTGAGTATGTAGTGCTCAAAAAAACATTTTTTAAAAATGTTTTATTGCTTTGAGAATTCCTATCTCATGGGAGGGGGGGGGAGTACAGTGAACTCCTTGTACCTCACTTTCCGACGTCACTGTCTGATCGTTTCTTAAAAAACAACGATTTTTCAGTCTTGAAATAAAGTGATCGTTTTTGGTCGTTACGTAAAAAACAATAATTTTTCCAATTTTGTCACGTTTACAAAACAGAATTCATTTTTAGTTGCAAACGTTGAGTTCAGTCTGAAAAATTTAGAAGAGTGTTTTTTTTTTGAAAAAAATCGCGGTCCGAATCGTAGAAATTTGACAAAATTGTATTTTGAGCCGGAAAATGTGAAAAAATTTCGTTTCAGTAAAAAATTTTCAATTTTTCTTGCTGCCATCATTTCCTGAAATAATCTGGCCAGATTTTCTTTAATTTTGACAATTTTTTGAAATTTCTAGAGGTACCTTATCGTCCCGAAAAAGATGAAAATTTGATCTAATCAACGAAATAGGTTGAAATTTGGTTTATACCCTATTTCCGACCTCCCAAATCGATTGAAAGAAGTTTTAAGACGTTTCGGAGCCTCCAAAAAAATTTGTAATTTTCCAGTGCTGGAGAAAAGCACGAAAAAAATGCTTCATGTGAACTCCTGCGCCGATAATTATGGATTATCATTTTTTCTGACCTACGTATTTGATCGATTAAAATAGAATTTTCCAAATTTTGCAATTTTGAGTTTGAATCTAATATTTCTTTGACAGAAAATCAAATTTTTCCAGGAAATGGTCCCCAGAAATATAAGTTTGAGCTCGAAGCTACGAATTTCAAAAAATTCTGTCCTAATCGACCAAATAGGTCACCATTTAATGGTAATCCATTTTTGTAAGTGCTGAAGTTCATAGGTAATGGACCATTTTTGTAGGCTTTTCTTCTGCACTGGAAAAGTATAAAATTTTTTGGAGTTGAAACCGATTTCAATCGATTTTGGGTAGATTATAAACCAAATTGAAGATTTTTTCGTTGATTTGATCTTTTCATATTTTCTGTTGTAGTTTTAATTTTTCAAAAATTCACCAAAATTCGAGAAATGCACTTCAGCCCTTAAATTTTGGATATGAGGTCCTTTAATGGTGTACTTTCGATTTATTTTTGTTTGAGTTTTTCACCTCGAGTTGGGATACCTCCCATGTGAGGAAATTCGAACTCCAATTCCTTTCCATGTCTATCAGAATCACACGTGTCGAAAAACCGCTCCGAGTGAAAATCACGCCCCCAGTTCACGCTGTCACGTCAGGCCACAAGATGATCCAATAATCGATCCACATTATCCGTTCCTATTGCTATATCAAGACCTCAAATCCCCAGCGACCATTACTTCACAGCATCAATCACCCGCTCACTGTCTACGTAGGACCTACCTATCGTCGATACGTCGATTTCCTCGTGCGATTGGTAATTAAGTCTTGAGACGCACGTTCGTACGGTTCAATGGCGCCATAGTCGTCGAAAATACTCAATTCCCGCGTCCACAATTTACCAATTGAATACGCACCTATCAAGCTATCAAATGTCGAGCCGGTTCTCCACCATCGATATCGTTTTGATTTTCACATATAACCGGATTCTAATATAATTTCTTGACCTTCTGCGTGGCATTTCGTCGATATCTCATCGTTTCCGTATATAAAGACAGCTCGTACACCCAACGCTGACAAAGAGATATCTCGATCGTAAGTACTCTCCAGATGATTTCTCATCACCACCATTTCGAATCGTTTACTTGTCACTGTGTATACGAATGATTCGAGGTTACGTAATCGAAACGACTACGACGGATTTTTTTTTATTAAAGGCTTTTTTTTTTTTACAAACGTAGTTCGCGTCGATTAACGATCTTTTTTTTTTCTTTCTGTCCTGTTAATCAGGGCGTTAATTGCCGAACGCGATGAAATTTTATGCATTACTTCTGCCCATCGTGTAAGAAATTGTTCGAATTGTGTAGGTACTTTCCTCGATCTGTTGCATAACGTACCCGTTGCCGTTGGGCTTTACACTAATCGAAGATCTCTGTTCGACTGTTTAACATATTCCTCGTGGTCGAGATTTATTACGATGAACTGGTTTAAAAATAGGTAAAAGCTAATCGTGCATGGAGTATTGGTGGTACGATTGCGTGTATGGTACGTAGTACGTCTACGTTGGTATCGAGTAAGAAAATACTCCTGTCCGAAGTCGTGTAGTGGCGCTCGATCGGTTTTTAAGGGTTATTTTTTTCCACACCGGTAGCTCTTAACCATATCGGTTTTTCTGCGTTGTTTTTCTGACTCGTTAACCTCGTAACCTTAACCTACCTTAATCGAGTTTATATTGGGCGTATGCGCATATGGGTATTTTACAGTTTCATAATTTTCAATATGTACAGCCGGCCATCGCCGCGCCGTCCCCGGCCGCACGTGCCAATTTAAAGAAAATTTTAATTCATTACGCAAAACTGATCTTCTCGACAGAATGTTTCGATACCAAAGAGAGCAAAAAATCGGTCACCGATTTCCTATGGTTGAAATTGAAAACAGGATGGATCCCATAGAGTCGTGTCGTTTAACTGGAATAATTTTCGTAAGACGAATCGTTATTCTGGTGAAGTTCTGCAACGCGTTTTTTTTTTAAACGTCTTGTATAGTCTTTCTCGAGTATTATGATTATTTTTGTGTATACCTGGGTCTATTTGTCGGCCTGTGTAAAATTGTCCGATGTTATGTAATCGCGACGACGGTGCCGTTATCGACGGCAGTCGAGCAGGTGAGATGGAATAGATGGGCGAGGCATGAAAAAGGTCGAGTTATTGTCGTGTTTCGTAGAAAACGAGAAATTTGCATCGTGTTGTCTGGTATCTCTTTTGTCCGAATTGATCTGGAATGAGGATCGATCCGGTATAGGAATCGGTGAATAGTTACTTGATGTGAGGGCTCTCAATGGGGGTCTCTGAAAAGTCTCCTGGGATCGTCTGGGGCTCGTTTCGAAAAAAGGGGTGGGCCTGGACGATCAAAATTTGATTTTAAAAGGGGGGATTATTGTCATTTATGCTCGTTTCGAGAGAAACAAAAAAAATACGATATATGTTTGCTTTCTGTCTATCTTGAGTACATTAAATTTTATGAAATATTTCTCTTTTGTCAGATTTCCGATTTTGGTGATTTGTATCAAGTGTTCAGTCCTTTAGAATACAATTTAGGCAAAATAGGCGACAGGTTTCAGGCTAGCTTTCAGTCATATTTCGAGGGGTCAATCCTTTGACCTCTCTTGTGAGCAGGAACGCTGGAAAATACCACAATAATGCAATAATTTTTCAAATCAGGATTTAAAATTTTAAAATTTTTCAATATATCATATAATTATTTATTCGAAAGTGGAGAAAATTTTTCAATAATTAATAATCGTTCTAATTTCTTTGACGATTACTTTTTTTTTGTTGAAATTCTCTGCATGTTTCATAATCCTACCAATGGGAGGGGAGGGGGAAGGGGATTAGGTTGAACAGAAGGAAAGGAAAATTGGAAAAATTAAAGTATTTTCAACTTATGACTATTTTGACTCAAAATTTTACTTGAGTTTGGATACCTTGCTTGTTACTACGAAAAAGTAGTTGAAAATCACTTTTTTTTGACCATGTTGCACTCAATTTTAGAACCCAAAAAAATTTATGTGATGCATGACCACTTTGCAGAACTAATAGAAAAATTTCCAACCAAGACACCCCTCAAAATATTTAAAATTTTTTTGAAAATTTTAATTTGAAAAAAATTGTGAAAATGTGAACCAAAAGTTTTCAAAGAATTCTCATTCACACAACCAAACAAGATGTTTAATTGTGAAATTTCAATTTTTTACCCATCTCTTCCAGAGATATCGTGTGTTGAAATTTCGACGTTAAAAGCGCAATAATTCCGAAGGGGGGGGTCAAATTTTTTGGGATCTTTCTAGACAATAAGTAACATTTTGGGTCAATTTTGACCAATTCTGGGTCAAGGGCCATTTTCGACCCTTATTAGAAAAGGCTCTTTCCAAAAGTTTGTCAAAAATTCAAGAAATGAATTTCAGTAGCTGAAATTTTGGATAATGTGGACTTTTCATGATGGTCAAAATTTTGTTGCTGGTTCAAATACCTGTCATGGGAGGCAATAATCGTAATTTTCAAAATTTTTCGACTCAAATTTGATTTTTTCAACTTTGAAATTCAATTTTTCTGTTATCAGTGAATAGAATTTTAATGATTAATTATCTGTCCTTCTCTTCAGTCCATCGTTGAATCTCTAAAAACCTTTGTCTGAAAAATACACTTGGTAAGTTTCTGTTTCTGATTTAAATTAGGTTGTGAACTCGTGATTGTGTAGCAAGGTCCGTATCAAGTCGAAAAAGTCAAAAAAATCGAAATTTCCGAATTTAGTCGAGAATTTTATTCAAAATTCTTTTTAAAAAACAGAAATTTGTGTGCATTCAATTTTGAAAAAGTAAAAAATTTTGAAAACAGAGAGTGCTTCTTCATTATTTCAGTTCAAAGCACAAAAAATGTCAAGCAATATTTGAAACTATGTTTTCAAAAAAAAAGGTCTCAAAAAATTGTATTGCTGTCCCTTTTCCCCTTCCACTAGTACGAGGAAATCATTTTCGAAAGAAATGGCAAAATTATTTTTTTCATCGATCTTTTGCGGATGAAAGAGAAGTCTTGCGTGGGGGAGGGGGAAACAAATTGAATTTTCAAACAGTCTAGCTGTGGTTATGAAAAAGAAATATAGAAATTCAATATTTATTCTCGCAGGTATATAAATCAGTGAAATAATTGTGAGAAAATCTGTGAAAATTCACTGCAAAATAGCTCTGCGAGCTCAGTAAAATATCTGAAATTTGCTGAAAAATCAATGAAGTTCTTTGAAAAATGGCGAAAATCTGCTGAAAATCAAAAAATTTTAGATTTTTTCTGTGCTAGTGCTGCAATTCTAACTTTTTCAGTGACTTTTCACTGATTCGAAATCAATGTAAATCGATAATTTTTTTACTTTTGACGGTCAGTGTTTCAATTGAAGATGGTTTTTTGTGAAAAATAATTCTGATGATTTGCTGGAACTTTTCCATTTACATTTGATTTTTCCAATGTATGTACCAATATTTCACTTTTTTAAAAAATTTTTGGAATCAAAAAGTTGGAGTGTGGCTTGTATGAGAAGGTGGCTTGTTCGACGATATTGAATATTGACAGTGTAGGCACATTCAGTAAATTTTAGTTTGGGTATGATATCATCGCATTAATCTTAGGTAATTTGGATTCATTGATTAATCGATTATGGGATCAATACTTATAATTACTCAATCTATTTTGCTTATTTTGATTTATAAATGAACATTTTAAAATCTAATGATTTTGAAAAAAATTCTGTCGTTTCATTTTGAAAGTAATGCAGTTCTCCATAAAGAAATATAATTCCATTTGTAGAATGGGGCATTGTTGAGAAAACTTCTCCATTTTGCTTTGAATTATTGCCTTTTCTAAAAGACATAAATATTTTACCAGGAATCAATAAACCCTCTTCCTCGATGATTTAAAAATTCAAAAATTTTTTGAATGAACTAAATTTTCATTTTTGCTCCAGTTAGGCTTAAAAGTTCAATTATTTTGATTTTTTTTTGAATTTCGAATTGTGGAAAGGTATTAGCATTTGAATTGTGTTCGGATTTCAAAATGATTTAGTAAAAATTTCACTTCACTGTCCTTTCACTCGCTCTGATATCTTCAAGTTTAACCATGTTTTAAAAAAATGAAAAATTGAAGAGAGGAATTGATGATGTTCCAAGCAATGAAAAAATTAGATTCGCACATCTTAAATTCAAATTGAATTTTTTTTGATTTTGTAATCAAAATTCAAAACTTGAGTTATTAATCAAGTTTTTCCACTTACTTTGGCATCATTCGGAATATTCTCCAATTTACATTCTTTCACCCGAAGGCATAAATTTTTAATAATTATGTGGGAAAGTCAAGGATCACCGTAGTTCATTACAAATAAATGAGAAGTTCATGATGAGTACTTTGACGATCACAAGATCATTTCAATATGATGTAATCGTCGTCTGCATCGCGATGGAGTCGGTGGCGTCCCACGAAAAAGGTGTGAACGCCACACCGGAGACGATCCGGAGAAGTAGCGGAACCTAGACAATAATTTTCATTCTCTTTTCAAGGCTATGAACCCATACCATAAATTTCATGACGATCGTCAGAGCTCAACGAACATAATTTACCTCCCCAACTCATTCTCTGCTTAAAAATTTTCTCGAAAAATATGCCCCCAACCCAAAGGCATCCAAACCCTTCGAAATAATTCGACGACAATTGACCTCATTCTAATCACGTGACTGACAATTGACTGACGCTGACGTTGCAGACAAAAGCCCACCTCGAGGTGTTTTTGAAACCTGCTAGAAATTTTTTTCCACCAGCTCCAATTACCCAAGGTGTCGATGACGTAATTTCTAAAATGAAAAAAACGATTTTATCGTCGACGAATTTTTTAATTCCTCAAAAATACAGATATACCTACGAGTGTAATATTATACTCGTATGTTAGAACAATGACGCGACGCAGCAGCCGAGCATCTCGATGGTGTAATTAGGACGCGAGACGAGACCTCCTGCAAATGGGAAGATTTGAATAATATTCCTAAAGGCGTGATGCAGATTTCAATCGCAGGTGTATTGACGATGGAAATTGTAAATGTGTATATAATTAGACATTCGAATTAACCGCATATTGTTAGTTGCGTAACCGCAGTCGTAGGTAATTTATGGTTTTAATGGTAAAAATTATACAATCATTGGGTGATTGCAGTTGACGACGAGATGCGATTTTATTGGTGAATTTTTTTTTTTAGAGATTTAGGCCTTGTTTGCGGTTATGGTTTTTTTTTCTGATTTGGAGACACGAATACGCGACACGTGCTTTAGAAAGGATTCTGGAATAAATTTCTATTTTCTCAGAAGGTTACGGTTGTAATATAATTTAAATGCTCGATGATGTAATTGATTTTGGTATCTTTTAAAAAAATTATTATACGATAGGTGACAATTAGATTGAAATTTATTCGGCATTTGCATATAAATTGCCCATGTCTCGGTGGAAATAGGATGTGCATTAGATGTTAATTCGGCGGTGCTGGATCCATTTTAACGATTATTTTTTTTACCCATGTTTAATGGTATCACTTCTTAAGTGTTTTTCGATCTGTGATGCAACGTTAAATTTATGCTAATGGAATTTATTGGAAATAAATTTCGATTGCGGTATATTTTTCGTACGATGACGTCAATTTATAAGAGGTGGCTTTTGGACATATTCTCCGGCTCGCAGGAAAATTTCGAACACGCGATGTACTCGAGACAAAAAAATACTCATCTTTATCGAAATCCACAAAGAATATACAGATAGTGGTTAAATTAGAAAGCTGCGTGTATCTGCGATGGTTAAAATTATCAAATAGATGGAATCGTATATGCATTCTGTTTCGTCATCGAAATGCATCTCACGAACCAGTTCCTCGAACCCGGTTATCAATTTTTATCGATGGTTTTCGTCGATTTGATTTTCCCTGCGTTTTCTTTTCCTCTCAAAAAAATTGAAGTGTAAATTGAATATTACTCACCCAATTGGACGCATGTTGAGTTTTATTCCAAATCACGAAAACAAACGATGAAAAAAATTAACAAAATTATTAAAAATTGCCCGAAATGCTCATCATGAATATTAAACCATATTCTTAGCACAATACGCGGTGAGAGTTGATAAAAAATAATGAAAAAACCGAAAGAATGACTACGATTAGTATACTTATTCGAGATACCTATTCCAGTAATGGTACTAGACGGTGAATGAATCAGAGAATGAGTTCAGTCGTCTTGCTCGATTAAGCCGTTGTAATTCGCGCAACCCCTCTCTCTAAGGTGCTATGCAGTTCATATTCATCGGCGCTCTCAAGGGCGTGTTCGTCGGGAGATTGACGGCGAAGTGAGACTGTGCAGATGAAGATGGGTTAAAAAGAGTCGTTTGCTGTTTTTCGTACTTCTTTTCGATTCGCAAATTGCGCAAATGGACGCCAATTTGGAATTACCCATCTTTATAATGTGGTGGGATATGCTGATGCAGATGTGATATAATGGTCGTGTTTTGGTGAATTTGACGAGAGTGGAATTTATTTTTAAAATTGATGTTTTTTTCAAGTTGAAGGAACTTTTGAAATAAGAATTTTTTATAGTTTTTTTTTTTCATTTTTTAAGTTGATTTTTTCAAAATATATCTGGGTATGTGCGTTGAAATAATTTTTTTGTAGTGGAATTTGCCATTTTGACTGAAATTGAAGTACTTATCAGGCGTAGAGTTTTTTTTAGAATTACATGTATTATTTAAAACTTTATTTTTTTCAACTATTTTTTTTTAATTGTTGGACTCGGAAGACCATTTCTTGAAGTTGAGTATTTTTTACACCACTAAGTATTTGAATTATTCAAAGTATACAATTGTAAACATTTTTCTTGAAAATTCCAAAAATCTGTCTTCATCAGAAATGTCCAAAATTGTAAAAAATATTGGTGGATTAACATGCAAAGAAAAAAACGTTGAATAAAATATCTAAGTGACCGATATGTTGAAATAGGTTTGGCGAAGAATTGTTTAAAATTCCTTGAAAAAAAATATTAAATACTCGTGAACGTGAAAAGTAGAAACATTGTAAGGTATCAACTCAAATGTCAAAATTTTCATCCATTTCTTTGCGTTTTTTCTATTTTTGCCATGATTTTATAGTGTTTGTGTTGTTTGAAGTGAAAATAATTTTTCTACAGTTTTTATGCCTGATTGGGACCAGTTTCCCTGCCTTTTGAAGAAATGCCTATATACACCAATCATGCATTTTAACAATTTTTTGTAATTTTTTCCAAAATTCAATTTGGGCTCAGATTTTTTGAAAGTATCGTTGGAATGAAAATTGGAATAAAGATTCATCCAGACATCAAAAGTTTGAAAAAATCGATCACTCACACTCTCTCACGTTTCAAATGAGCTCAAAAAGCCTAGTAAGAGTAATTGTTTGCTAAAATAATCGTTGAAAATTGATTAAAATTGGAGAGATGTAAGTTTGAACCAGTTTTTTAATGAAACAGAACCGGTTGAACCCCATTTTCCTTTGTAGCAAAACCAGTTTGAACCAGTTCTTTGTTGAAAAAAACCGGTTCAAATTAGTTTTCAGTTGAAGCAAAACTGTTTTGAATCCGTTGTCCACTGAAGCAAAATGGGTTCGAACCAGTTTTCCGTTGAACCAAAACTGGTTGTAAACCAATTGATTGAACTCGGCCTGTGTTGAATACTTCATTAATGCCGCGAATAATTTAAAATAAGGAAACAACCGGTTCATCATGAATTTCTCCATCATACCATTACCTGGTTACTACTGGTTTTTCAAAGATCAGCAATAGATACTTAATCAATTAACAATTTTCAGTCATTTTGTTTTTGGTGGAAAACCAGTTGAAAGCAGTTTGAATTGGTTTCTACATACAAGGAATACGGGTAGTTTAGTGTAATTTTCCAAGAAACATCGTTTTTTTTTTTTGGAACCACAACTTTTCAATTTCAAATTCGAATTTCCCAACCGGTTTGTTTCTGATCATTGCAATTTGAAACTGGTTGTGAGGTGGTCTTGGTCTTTATTTCGTTGAAAGTGATAATGAATAACTTTTATTATTTTATTGACAGGTACATATTTTTATAATTTGAAGTCTACACATTTAGTCTTTGTTTTTTAAACCGGTTCACATTTCGTTAAAACTGGTTAGAAGCGATTCATATTCTTGTAATTGGAATGAAAGAATTTTGGCTCATTAAATTTTTGTTTTCTAACATGTTTCGAAACCAGTTTCTATTGAATCTAAATTTGTTTCAAATGGGATTTATTTGATTGAAACTGGTTGCAAATTAGTTTTATCGTATGATTCGAAAAGGGAGAAGCCCTTAATCTTAATGCATTATTTCTTTTCAATTTTTGAAACCGGTTTCCATTTGCTTTGAATTGGTTGCCAGCAATGGTTTATATCTTCAAATGTAAGATTTCCATCATTTCACCACATATACTTTTGAGAATTTCCAAACCGGTTTCTATTTTGATTTTTTTGTTGCTTTAAACTGGTTTACATTAGGTTTTATTTGGTTGGAACTGGTTGAAGATGAATAATGTGTTCTATTCATTTGTTTGAGAATTTGAAGGGTGGTTGAAATCTTTAATTTTGATGAATTGTGATTTTTTCAATTTTTCAAACCGGTTTCTATTTTGATTTTTTGTTGCTTGAAACTGGTTGACAATAGGTATTTGAAGGGTGGTTGAAGTTTTTAATTTTGATGAATTGTGATTTTCAATTTTTCCAACCGGTTTCTATATTGATTTTTTGTTGCTTGAAACTGGTTGGCAATAGGTTCTATTGGATTGGAACTGGTTGCAAATGAATAATGTGTTCTACTCATTTGTTTGGGGATATTAAGGGTGGTTGAAGTCTTTAATTTTAATGAATTGTGATTTTTCCAATTTTTCAAACCGGTTGTTGAAACTGGTTACGAATGGTCTGTATTGTTTTCCTATCATTCTAGAAGAATAACTATGCTTATGATCTTAATTATTTAGGATTAATATGGATATCAGTTGGTTTTGCGCATAATTTTGACAAATAATGAGTCCTTGTACTTTTTTTATTTTTTTGTAACAGCAATTCATTATTGAAAAAACTTACTTTGAATAAAATGAAAGTGTACAGACGAATTGTCATTCAGAATAAAAATTCGATATCGTCGTGTGAATAAATTGGTTTTTGGAATATCATCAAACTGGTTCCTCGTCAATAAAATGCACCCGCACTTTGAGAGGAAAAGTTAACTGACTGCATTTAATTATTCGCTCATTAACTATACAATATTATGTAAAATCGTGCGTGTATCGTTATAATAATAAACCTTTCGGATTCAACTACAGTCCAATCCAATTAATTCTTGTTACAGGAGATGAAGCCGGATCATTGATACCATGCCATGCAGGAATTCATCTCAAGTTCTTGTAACTTTACACTTACATTCGTACTTCGCATCAATTATCGCTCTCGTACAAAGCCATCTTCCATCTTCGCATATAGTTCCAAAAATAACCGGCAAATTTTTTTTACAACGTCGTCGTGGAAACAGGTTCAGTGACACGAGCACATACGAAACGAGATCCTGCGATAGAACGTGGACTATGGTCTCGCATCACGAGATGAAGAAAAATAAAACGTAAGTTATCTCATATTTCACGTTAATCCATCATGTTCGTACAACTCGAAACATGGAAAACCTTTACTCGGGATGAAAAATTGTAAATCTCCTAATTCTACGAATATCGTCGCTGCGTGGTTATTTACCTCGAAGGCGTCAGCGTCGCTCCTTATGGCCGACACGACCACGATCTCGTTGGTAAAAAATCTCGACCGTTGTATCGTAAATTCGATCAAAATATCATAAACACATCCCCGGTTTTAAGTTACGAGCTCAAATATCTCCGAGCAAATAAATGATACGATTGCAGCCTACGCGTTGTTTCTTCTTAATGCTGATTTATAGCCTCGAGTATTTTTTAAAAATCTTTTCAATTGAATTGCGAAGATTATTATTTTTTTTTTAGCCATTCTTATGCTATCGAGCTTATGAAATTCGTAATCGCGTAAAGAATTAGAAATACTGTGAACTGGTTACTCATCGAAGGGGTACCGGTTTGGAAAAAAATTCTGTAATTTTCGATATTCGTAGAATTGCCGTGATTTTCATAATAGTAGCGTAGGTACATCTACATACGTCTAACGCATCGTCTTCTCAGTTACAAACCATAAGACTGCAGAGAAACCAGTTTAGTAGATTGGAAATTTCGACATTGTGAAGATGGACACATAGACATGGGTGCGCTATAGGTACTTTCATAATGTGAAAATTTTTCACTTTGGAAAATTGACCGTTTGTGTTTTAATGGCGATAAAATTACATACCTGGACCTACGTGGACGTATATAGATGGTGCCTAATTATTTTATATTATGCTTTGGTGATTAAAAATACGTTTAATTTATGATACTATAATGCTAATGTGAAACTGGTATCAGAGATGGGTCATTTGTGTCGAATTTTATGGCAGTTTTTTCACCTCAGTGTAATTAAGAAGATATCTGGGGATATATCTATGAGAAAATCTATTTATAAGTATTGGTTTTATGGAGAGGAACTGATTGCTATGGGTATAAACTTTCGATGGTGGGAAATGGAATAAAAAATATGGTTCTTTTTTTTGTTTGTTTTTCTAATTAGGTGTTTATACACTCGTGTATTAAGATGTGTTATATCAAAGAACTCTTCATACCTGGTTAGATTTTTTTTTATTTGAGGGTGATGATGGTTAATTTACTAGGTTCAAATTTTTAGTGGAAAAGTGAAAGTTTCATGCTTACAATGCAATGTTTTCATCACATTTTTGCAGTTTTCGAATTGGACGAGTTCATTTTTTCGCTTCATAATTTTTTACATTTTTGATCCCTCCTTAGTTCTTTAAACTTTATTGGAATTTTTTGATATTCTCTCTTCTGCTTTTTTACAAGAAGTGTCCAAGAATTCTTCAAACTTCGAAAAAAAGATTCAAAGGTGTTTTCAATCACATAATAATTACCTATGTATAAGGGTTGATTTTGGGCTGGTCGCCAATACGAATTCAAACTCCTTTAACTTTGAAACCCCATATTAATTTGGTTAAAAATGGTTATCTAATAAAATTGTCAAAATTCTTCCCTTTGAAGAATAGTTATGTCCCTGAAAGAAAATTTTTGGGAAACTCTGTGCCTAATTCGTATTGAGAGTATTAATTACAATTACGACGTGTCTAGAACACTTAAATTCGTGATACCTTTTAGCTCCAAAATTGAGAACTATGCTTTTATTATTAAGTATTATTATTATTTTTTTTGACATGACCGACGTATGTATTTTAAAAAATCGATAACTGTCCCGGTTTCTTCATAAAATTTCTCAACTTCGAAAATGAATTTTACAATAATCAAACAGTGATTTTTCAAAAATTAATCGAAAAATTTCTGGTAACGCTTTACTTTTTTCAATTAAAAAATGTTTAATTTTCGTTATTATTTTGTAATGCAATTTTTCAACTTTGAAGGCGAATTTTGCTGCAATTAGGGATTGAAATTGAAATTTTTTTTTACCAATCAGAAAGATCAAAAAACCTTGCTTTATATTTCCAAAAAGAAGGGAAAAGCCACCTTAGGCTAAAACTATAACACGTGTAAAAGTTCTCCTCCTTCTCTCTCAGATGCTTCATAGAATGTAAAGCATCTGAAAAACTTGGAAAAGTGATCCGGAAAATTTGGAAAACTCTGAGAAAATGATTTCTGAAAATTAATGGATATCATAGGTATGCGAACCCATTTCCGTCTCTGGATCAATCATAGTGTCAACAACAATAACATCAATTTTATTTAATGATGTCCAGACTTTGAAAATTTTATTCCTTTTTTTCAAATTGGGTGAAAATTTGCAGTCTTGTTTTCCAAATTTTATAGAAGTTTTAACATTTTTCAAAAAAAAAGAGGAAATTTTATATTTTCCTCCAAATTTACACTCATTGAAGAAAAATGAAAATTCATCTCCGTAGTGGCAAGAAAACCAAGAAAATACTGCATTCAATGATTTTATTATAAAAAGCAAAAATTTGTCACAATTTTATCTTGAATTTTTTAATATTGAAGGTTTTGCCTCTAATCGGATGTTTTCAATTTCAATTTTTCAAAAAATTTCAGTTTTCATTTTATTTGTAATTATTTTACTTAATTTTTTTAACCAGAATATAAAATTTTTAATTTTCTGTTTGGAATTACCACTCTTTTTTTAAATATTCTGATTAAGCCTGCGCCTTTGGAGCAGATCTCACTTGCAGATATGACCCTGTCAGAAAGAAGGGACCTAGTCTAAAGAAAATCGATGTCTCATTTTTCACGTTTTTAGTCCAAATGACATCAAATCTGGACCAAACACTTGAAAATGAAGACATCGATTTTTTTACATAAGGTCCCTTCTTTACGGCAGGGTCACAGATGCATAATTTTCATGATTGATTGAGGCCAAATTCTTTAACTATGTTAAAAACGTATCTACTTCTCTTCAGTTAACAAAATAAATATTCATGGTCAGTTTTTTTTTTGTACGTGTAGGTCTAGATATTCAAATATTTTTGCTCTCGCTTTGCTGGGGCCAAATTATTTTTTCTTTTGATTATTTTAAATTTTGATGCATTCAAGATTTCAAGTAGATGGATAAAAATGTCACAAAATTATCCGAAGAGTGTCAATATTTTGTGTTGAAAATACCATCATTTCTTCATTCGATTAAATAATTCCTTTCCATAAAATTTTAATGTTTTACCTGAAATATTAATTTTAAAAAAGAATACTTTTTTTGGTATTTTTACAATTTGTATTTTCTAAATTTTTTTCCTGCTCAAATTTCTGAGAGTGAATTTATAGATGAATTTGAATACCTTTTGAAGAAAAGGGAGAAGGCAGAGAAAGAGAGGAGGCAAGCAGAACATAATTGAAATTTATCAATTGGAAAGATGTTTTTTTAAAGCTCAGAAAAAAAGAATTCTATAGAATTAGTTTGAAAAGTTCGGGTAAAATCCCTGTTGATTTAGGAACTTTGTGGGACTTCATGAATGTTTTTATTTCGCTCGTGAAACAAAATGTAATTTCCAAAAAGTACCTGAAATTCTCTACAAAACGAGTAGAAAAGGTGTTGAAAAAAAAAGTTACCAAAATGGCAACAAAAATTAAGAAAACACCAAGAATTTTCAGATCTAGTGCACATCACTCTGGAAAATTTTGGTAAAATTGGTGTAAAAACCACAGAAAAGTCGAGGTAACCAATTGAAAAATGGTTATGACCCCGATTTTCATCTTTTTCAAATTTTTAACTCGAAATTTCAGATTTGTGAAAATGTTGCTCCATTTCAATCTAATTGAAAATAATTTCAAAATTTTTTGTGTTCTTTTCAGGTGATTAATTTTTTTTCAATTTAAAACCCCTAAAAATCTCCAACTTTGAGGTCATTTTTTGCTTTTTTGAACATTTTCTTGGTGTAGAAATCGACAATTAAATTTTATCAATTGAATTCAATCAAATTTCAGCCCAGTGAATTGATAGAAAATAATTTTTTAAAAATCGTATCGACATTTTTTCTATCCTCATTTGCCATCAATTGAAGTGCTTTGAATTGATCCGATTTAAGACATCAACGCCATCAGGAAACTGAATGGTGAAATTAACACTAAAAATACATACACAGGCACACTGCAATGCAAAAATAACGGTACGATTATGACGAATTTCAGTATTTCACTATAGGTAGGTAGAGGTACGTCGAGTCGTGATTCAAGATACGAGATTCGTTTATAATTTATGATGATACAGTATATTCTGTGCTTTAATATACCGGCGAATAACGTATCTAGATAACTGATTATAATAAAGATGTTTGTCACGTAATTCGCGATGTGATACGTATAGGTAGGCAGAGAGGTACCTACGATCTACGAACAAGAAAGCAAACGCGGCAAACTCGTCTTGGAATCTCGAAGAACGCTGCACGTTGCCAAAATTTCTCCACTTTGCGGCTTTCTTCCGTTATAAAGTTTTGATATAGAATTTCCAATACATACCTAGGCTGTATTTAGACCGATAATTAGTCTTATAAACTACCGCTACGGCAATATGGAAGTGATACCTGTTGAGGACACGACAGAAACGTTGAGAACACTTGAATCCATAACGAACTAGGTGTAGGTTATCAACAACAAGGATGAAGGGCGCTTAATAGACGTTTAATTTGTTTTTGTGAGCGCCATTCGGTGCAACTTTTCATACATATTACAAAAACTGCATTCCTGTAACACGATCACACTCACACTTCATTTCAATGTAACAAGTTTCGCATGCTGCTGTACTTCTTCTACCTACCCAAAGACAGCTTTCACTCTTTAACAAACAGCTAAAGGGTTTAAACAATTATCATATAACATGTTCATTTAATATAAATTACAATCGAATCGTTAGCTGATAAAAATTTACCCCCTTGTTTATCTCTCGAATTCGTACCCGCATTTTGTTGAATTGTATGTACTTTTATATCCTCGTTTATGATTCCTTGTATTTTTTTTACAAAGGTTTTCACGAAGTATGTGCCGGATCTGAAATTATGCGGTGTTTTATTTTGTAATCGAGATTTTATTTCTTCGGTGACGACATCAGGACATCTGAATCAAAAGTCGTGAAAATTGTAAATTTTATGCCGGAAATGAGGATGAAAAGTTGTTGCCTGGGAATGAGTAGCTACTATTTTGAAATGATGTAACTCGAGCGAAAGAAGTTGCCGATCGAATATATGAAGGCATAGAATATGTTTCATGAGAATGAGGCAGTTTATTTGAAACTGAAATGTGGCGAACAGGATCAACAGACTTGAAACAACGAACGTAGATGGACGAAAGGAGGTGGACTCGACATAAAAATTTTTTTTCGGCGAATATTATCACGGAGCACATGCACTTACTAAAATTCTACAATATAATCAGGGTGTTCATTCTCTGGAAAACCGGGAGAAGTCAGGAAATTTTGAAATTTCTGGCATTTTCGCTGGAATTTTTGTAAAAATTCAGAAGAATAATCTGCCTGAAGTTTTTGGCTCTTTCATTGAAAAAATTTTCCCTCGCTCCCCTCAGGATAAATTACTTATACTTATTTTAGTATTGATCATTTTTTATTGATCATAAATTCGTAATGTAAAAAAAATAATATTCTTGACTATTGAATTACATATCAAATTTTCAAAAAAAATTTCCTCGCTATGGTCGGGTATAATTTGCTTTCCTTTCTTTCTGTAGAAATTTTTTTGAAACGTATTTTTTGATAAAATTTAATGAGAAAGGAGTACTTTCATGCCCCTGATCATTATTTTGAGAAAGAATGGAAGAGAATTCGTATTTTCTGGTTACATTTTGGAGAACTTTACGAGGGTATCAACTTTTGAAGTTTTTTTTTTTTACAAAAATTTTCGCCCTCGCTTCACTTGGGCCCATAATATTTGTATATTTCTTAAAATATTTGATATTTTATTCCCCATCGATCTACTGGGCCAAGCCAAAAAGAGAGATTTGGGGTCCGGACCCCCCCCCCCATGAGTTCGAAAATTCACGTGAAAAAACGCCTTTTCAAGGCATTAAAAATAAATTTTTCTTAAAGCTTCGCTCGGGCATAAAAAATCTCAATTGTTTGAATTATTTGCAATGATTATGCGAAAAAAGGCTCCATCTTAGTATTTTAAGTCTCCATATCCACTTTCTGCCTTCTCAAAGAAAGTTTCTGACGCTATTGCTTGAAGTTTCTGGTTATTATTTTCCTTTTTTAAGGTCAAAATGATCACTTTGAAAGTTGCTTATTCCAAAATTACACCTTTATCGAAGTTTTTTCTCTAAATATTTTATGCAAATCGTGATTTATTGATACATTTATGAATGAAAGTGTTTCAAATTATGAATTTACTGTTCCCATAGGCCATTTTGGGGGGGGTGAGGGAAATGGTGAAAAGTGAAGTAAAAATTTCTCGAAAAAATTTGGAAGTGTGGACCCCCCCCCGTGAAAAATTTCTGGCTACGCCACTGGGCCAAAGCTTTGAAAAAATTAATTTCTATAGACATCAAAAATGAGTTTTGACGAGAAAAAATTTGATAAAACAAGTAAAAATAATTTTGAGGAAAAATATCATTTTTGTTGAATTTGGATTGTTTTAAAAGTATGGAAGAAAATTAGAAAATTTCGGTTTGGAAAATAAGTACCCTAATTTTGAAGTTGGATTGTGTTTTCTAAAAGGGGACAGTAAACTTGAAATTTAGAAAGGCTCAATTTTTTTATTAATTACACCGGTCGACACGATTTTTGTTTCTGGGTCCTACTTGTGAAATTTGGGTCACTTTTATGTAACTAATGAACGAAAAAATATTTTTTTTGACCAAAGTTTGCTTTGGGGGGTGGGGGGCCCAAAAAACTGATTTTTCGAGGGCAATAAGCCTGAGAATTACAAAAAAATTTGAAAAAAAATTTTTTTGGACCAATCTTATAGAAAATTTTACGGCGAATCCAATGCCGCAAACCGCAGACCTCCATCTCTTTTAGAAAAAAAGTTACAGCTCATTCTTTCCAAAATTTTGTGAAAAAATCGTATTTTTTGGGGTATTTTTCGCAAAAAAGTGAAATTTGAGAGAAAAGTAAGGGCTGTAAGGCCATACTGACCATAATGAGAGTTGTAGAAAATTTCACGGCGAATCGAATGCCGCAAACCGCGAACCTCTATCTCTTTTAGAAAAAAAGTTACAGCTCATTCTTTCCAAAATTCTGTGATAAAAATCACATGTTTGTGCCTTTCTTATGAAAAAATGGAATAAGATTTTTTCACAGAATTTTGGAAAGAATCAGTTGTAACTTTTTTTCTAAACGAGATAGAGGTTCGCGGTTTGCGGCATTCGATTCGCCGTGAAATTTTCTACAACTCTCATATTGGTTGTAATGGCCTTAAAACCCTTATTTTTCTATCAAATTTCACTTTTTTGCGAAAAATATCCCAAAAAATACGATTTTTTCACAAAATTTTAGAAAGAATGAGCTGTAACTTTTTTTCTAAACGAGATGGAGGTCTGCGGTTTGCGGCGTGGAATTCGCCGTAAAATTTTCTATAAGATTAGTCCAAAAAAAAATTCAATTTTTTTGTAAAGCTCAGGCTTATTGCCCTCGAAAAATCAGTTTTTTTGGCTGCTCCCCCCCCCCCAAGCAAACTTTGGAAGCCAGGATTGAGCAAGGTAATGTATTTTGATGTCTAGAAACAGAATTTTGGCATGAGAACCCAGAAACAGAACTTTTTTTTTTTTTTGTCGACCTGTGTTATGCTGCAAAATTTCTAAAACTTTTTCAATTTGCTGACATTGCTGAGATTTTGCCAACTTACCTTATATCTCCAAAATTTTGCCGATTTTGCCAACTGAGAATTGTCTAGGGATATTATCCCTCCCATACCCCATCGCGCCGCTCCTGAATATATGCAATTTCTACATTTGAAAATATTTCTTGAAAAAATTATATTTCACCGATAATACATATAAATATTGGTAATCATCATACTTTGCAAATTGACAAAAATATTTTTTTAGTACATTTATAGTTAATTATAAATACGTATGTATGTATCTAATCTACTAACGGAACTGTTCCATTTGTAATGAAATCTGTTCAAAGAAATAATATTATCGCGATTTTTGAGCTCTTTACGTAGAGCAACAGCATGTACACCAGCCACCTGTACTAGAACACTGTCCATAAAACTCCCTTTGATCACATCGAACCCCGAACACGTGATTATTCCATGGCCCTTTGAATCTATTTACACAACGATCGTGGCATCTATTTCTGCAATCCTGTATACGGTCCCTTGTGATAAATGATAATTTGTTCACCGAATCCATTCCTTCGCAGCGTTTATCACTTTCTGCATTCCAACAATTGGCCACAGCCACCAGAACCATGGTTATCAGCAAAATATTCCATAATTTCCACATTTTCTCGAAAATTATCAAGCAAAGTGACTGTAATCTTTCAACTTCCTTGATTCGCTGCAGCTATCTGATTTTTCGATTGGTGTGAGTCGTTCGTGATAAATGTTGTCCTCTGTCCTGTTTTCATAATGGAAAATGCAAATTTATTGAATAATAATGTTGAAAATCACAGTTTATTATTTTTAATTCTATGTATTTCGAGTTACGTACGAATTATTCATCCGATCGATTGCAGAATTGCCAATTAATTTATAAACATGTGATTTTTAATTGCGTTGTTTTTACTGCGAAATGAAATTCGTTCTAAAAATTACAAATTTTTGAATTTTTACTATCAAAGTCCGCGAAAGTGGGAGGGGAAAAAGCGAATTTGCATTGGATCCCTGATGAGAATTTTTCAAGAGTCTGCAAAACATTGGAATCCTTCAAAAATTCATAAAATTTCAAAAGTGCCTTGCGTAGTATAAAGACGTATCAATCAACTCGACAAAAAGTTTGCAAATTGTATGGAAAAAATTGACGAATTTTCGAATAAATCAATGAATTAAAAAAGTTGATTAAACAGTGTATCCATTTCATCTATTCACTTTGTAATTTACAATTTTTCTTTTTGCAAAATTCATTAATTTTTTTTTGAAAACTTATACCTACTTTTCAATTTGTTGGATTGAGAAAGAAAAAAAAAAGGAGGGAAGAGAATGTAAAATTATTTGTGATTGTTTTGAAAAACCTCAATGGAGGAAAATTGATGAATTTTCAACTTTTGGTATTTTTTCACATAAGTTTACTTTGATGTATCTCAATTTAACAAAATAATTGATATTTTACCTTCCCCACGTAGGTAGATTTTTGTTTTCTGAAATAAGCAGAAAAGGTTGCAAAGGCTTGCATAGAATATGCATTCGAATTTGAGGCAATTTTTTTGGTGTGTATTAGGGAGGGGACAATGAATCGTGAAGAAATTTTTGGTAGAATGGAAGGAAGCAATAAATTGTGAAGAAATTTTTAAGTTATCAGACCGGAAACATCAGAATTTTCCTTTATTATTTGCACAATTTGGCAAACACCACTACACGATTTGTTTCATTTTTCAAAACTTTATAATTTTACTTCGAAATATAATTTTCCCAATTTTTTCTGCGGCAATTTTAATTTTTCAAGTTTTTGCGCGGGATGGCAGAGTTCAGAAATTTTCAGAGTTGAATGAGCCATTTTTGTGGCCGGAAAAAGAGGCTTCTAAAAATCTTGTAAAAAGTACCTAGTGATTTTTGATGAAAAAAAAACCTGTGTACATCATGTGAAAAATTTACTGATGAAATTATAAATATCATAGTTAGGTATAAGTTTTTGAAAATTATGAAAAATTGATTTTAAAACCCTGGAAAAGTCAAAGAAAATAATTTCTGAAATATTGTGAGCACCCTTAAAATTCATCCATTTGCTTAAAAAAAGAAAAGAAATAAAAATGGCTGGGCATGTTAATTTTTAAAATTTTATCAATAATGTAATCGCGACATTTTTTTTCAAAAATTTCCCATCATTTTAAAATTAAGTACGTATAGCAAAAAAATACCCTAAAGATACCAACTACCTACTCAATTGACTAGTAACCGCACCTTTACTACAAAAAAATGAATTATAAATTTAGTTTATAAGTGTTCTTACTTGCAATGGTCAATGTGATTTGGTAAAGTTTTCGTACGGTGGGGATATGATTTCACGAAAATCACCTTTTAAAAAAATACAAGAGGATCATCAAATCTTCACTTCAGGACTGAATATCATTGGGCGAATTTCCGTCTATTTATGTGTCCAATACCTATCGATATCGTATTTGTCAATTTCTTGGACTCGTGTTTCCCAGAATTGGTCCCGTTTCATTGTTTTCATTTTTGAGAATTTCGTAAAAAAAAATATTCTGCGTATAATTAGGTACATATCAGGTAGAGTGGATTTTATCTGTTATCAATAATCATTGATTAAATGCGCTTCAGTTATTCTTTGAAATTTTTTGTTTCGCATCTTGGTTGGTAGGTGCCTAATCATCAATGTAAAATCCCAGAACACTATTTATTCATGCAGCTGTGCAGCACTTTTGACCTAAAGAGATAAGCTAATCGGTGTTAACTTCGAGTTAATAAAAATACATTTGCTTTTCTTAATAATTATTTCCCTGAATTGAAGATGGTAATTTCTGAAGTATGATATTATTTCCGAGAACTTATTTTTCTCGATTTTCTATCTGTATTAGAAAGAATTACGTAGTACGTACGTATTACGTATTATTAACAGAACTTTTTTTTATACATCGGCTCTCTTTTTTACGTGTTTGGAACCACGTTCGGAGTTCAAGTAGCTATCTTCAAAATTGGATAGGCTTGGAATGCCGTCTAGAGTCCGTTTCGAAAAATTTTCCCGAATACAAGTACAAAATAATGTATCCCCTCTGCAGTGTCTTTCTGGCAAATTCTAGGCCTTTTAGTGTGATGACTCTTTGGGTGAAATAGCTTTTTAGAAGACTGATAATGTACTAGGGTATATTGTCATCGGTCAAGGTGTCAAGAATGGCTAACCATCTCGCATGATCAAAGGCTCCTTTGATATCGAGACTAATACCAGCAACTATATCAAAAGTGTTGTGGAGAGAGACAATTGCTGAGAGAACCTGATGTATGGCCTGTTCTGTGCTTTTATAGGGGTGAAAGCCAAATTGGGACAGATGTAAAGAATTTTTGACATAGGGATGGATTTCTTTTTTGATAACTTTTTCCAAAACTTTTCCTAAAACAGGGAGGAGCATTATTGGTCTAAGACCATCTGCTTTAGACTCATCCTTGCCAGGTTTGGGGATTAGAACAGCGAGGCCAATTTTCCAAGCTGTGGGAAAGTATGATAGTTCGATACAGGAATTATAAATCGCAGGAAGAATTTCTGGGAACGCTTTATTAAACATTTTAACAGCTTTGGGTCTTATGCCATTAAGACCAGGGGCCTTGCAATTGTTCAGCGTTTTGATTAGAACAGAGATGGAGGCTCTTGTGACAAAGGGATGGGGTCCTGAGGCGCCTTTTGGTACATAATTTAAAAATCTATCAGGGTTTGGGTCGTTTGGGAAATTTAGCATTCAAGAGGTATTCTGCAACTTCAGTTGGATTAGTAAGTAGGTGTCCAGTGTCATTGAAGATTAAACTAATCGCCGAGTGTTTGGCACCCATTGCCTTGGCTTTCCAAACATGGTATGGTTTACCCCAGATCCAAGGTGGGAGACTACCAATTGGATTTGGAGAGCACAGGCTAGACAGTGGTAGCCTCGTCAAGAGAATTTTTGATAGCAGTGGTGATGTGTTCAACTGCTACATTAATCTCCTCGCTTGAAGTGAGAGGAAGATCAGTTGGAATAGAGATGTTACTGATAAGATTTTCCAGTTTTATTGGATCTGTAAATTTGATTTCATTGGTTTGGATTGGTAAGGTTGTTTGGATTTCATACTTTATAAAACGGTGATCAGAGAGGAAGTTGTCTGGTAAAACTGCCCAGTCTAGCATAGTAATGTTGGGTGTAATTAATGTATAGTCAAGTATGCCTGAAAGAGATCTAACTATGGAGGTGCGGAACCAGGTTTCACTATCATCATTACAGAGAAGTAGGCCCATATTTCGAACAAAATTATTAAAAATGTCACCTCTATTGTTTGATGTTTGCGAGAGAAGGGAGGATTTGCAATTGAAATCGCCTCCTATTAAACAACGACTAGAGCGTTAGCCAATAAAGATAGAAATTTCAGCTAAGGTATTTTCCAGATCATCACTTACGTTAGGGGTGAGTAAACCAAAATGAAGTCCATGTTGTGTACAGAAGCGCATACAAAATTGTTACCTGAACTGTTAATTAGACGTGAGGGTACTGTGTTAATTACAGAGATTGCCGCGCGGTCTCAAATCCAAGAATTCCAGCCAGCTATAAGAATTTTACCTTTGCGAATATACGGATCAAATAGTAAAATTATTTGATATTGATGATCATTAGCGTAACAAAAGCACAAATCTAATGCGGATACATCATGATTGCAATTGAATCGGAGCACCTTGATTGGTGTGAGGGGGATAAAAGTGGGAGAGGTGGAAGTCATGATTGTTCCTTGGAGTCACTTGGCATGTGAAGAGACTTGGTTGGGGTGATGTGTGAAGAAAAAGAAGTTTCAGAAATCATATTCTCAAAGGGGTTGGCAGGAATGAATTTCTTGATCCATGTTTTTTTGAGCTGAATAAATGTTGGACAAGAAGATGCGCCTGTTTAGTGTGCTGTGTTGAGGCTAGCTGAATTCAGAGTGTTTTGAGTTTCACAATCACAACAGGGAGAGTTAGGAGTGTCAGGGGAGATAGGGGTAGACTGAGGAGAGCAGTGAGTAGTGGTGTGGCCTAGCAGGCCACAATGTGTTCAGACAAGTTGAAACGTGTTTGAATGTGTTTAGACAAGTGAAAACGTGTTTGAATGTGTTTAGACAAGTTAAAACGTGTTTGAATGTGTTTAGACAAGTTTAAATGTGTCTGAATGTGTTTAGACAAGTTCAAACATGTCTGAACATGTTTTGACAAGTTCAAATGTGTCTGAATGTGTTTAGACAAGTTTTGAACAGGTTTAGAGAAGATTAAACGTGTCTGAATGTGTTTTGACAAGTTTAAGCGTGTTTAGAAAAGTTCAAATGTGTTCAAACATGTTTAGACAAGTTCAAACATGTTTGAATGTGTATGGACAAGTACAAACTTGTATAAATGTTTTTAGACAAGTGCAAACATGTTTAGAAGTGTTTAGACAAGTTAGACAAGTTTGAGCATGTTTAGACAATTGGGGCTTCTCGTTGGTTTCCTATATACCCCTCTGCCTTGAGGCTGTGTCTGAGCTTACAGGAAATCCATTCCCCCGGATGATGTCTGATAAACTCTGACAATTTTTGTGGTCAAGATGTTGCTCCAACTAAGCCCAAAGCACAGGGGTATAGGCAACCAGTGTGACTTCTCAGTCTATATTCTTCATCCATTTCATTTTAATGGGTTGTTTGGATTAGGGAACTATCCAAACTATGTTCCCCAGTTTGGATAACTGAAGTACTTAGGTTCTTCCTGAATCATTTTCCTTCAAGCTTTCTTTCAATGCTCCAAGTCTATAGCAAAAATTTAATTTAGTTAGCATGTACCTATTCTACTCTTGTTGAAAGAGAATGATCAGCTGTTATAAAGTTCTTTGGAATCATTTATCATTAAGAAGCCTCGTACATTACTTTATCTCAGAGATGGGGTGATTCTTTCATAAGAACCCGCAGCCTAGGTTATGAAGAACCTCAATAGAATCTAATTTTGAATCATGATTCTTTTCAGAGAAAAATCACATTGTGGGAATTGTAATTCTTTAAATCACTGAATTGCCCCATCTCTGCTTTATCTTGTGTAGGAGGTGCAAGGAATACAAGGGAAGCTTCACAAGTAGCATACTTTGATTTCCCATTCTTTTAAATTATGGTCCTTTTCTTTTAGATGTTCACCTACAACAGGGAGCTATGCATGGTCCTTTTCTTTTAGATGTTCACCCACAACAGGGAGCTATGCAGACATCATTGTCTTATTATGTAGGTAATTACTTTAATTGCATTTTTATTTTAAATGTTTCTCTAATATATGTGCATTATTTACATGTTACAGTGCTGTGCAAAGAGAAGATGAGAAGACAGTGTTACTTGTTTTATAGGAGGTAATATCCCATATACAATGTGAATATACCCTTGAAAACTTCATTCTTTTTTGGTAAGTACTCCTCATATTTTACTATAGTATATTCAACAAAAGATAAACCTTTTCCCCTACTTGACTCTAAACTTGGCAACCAATGATATGTGTTGATTTAAAATGTCGTCTAATCACAATTCGATGTTTTTAAATTTTGTGGTGGGAGAATGTAGGGGAAAGGGTTTATGTTTCATTGTACCAACTATAAGGAGCTTCATATGTTACTTTATTTAATGTAGGAGAGCAAGGAATACAAGACAAACTTTATAAGTAGGATACTTTGATTTCCTATTATTCCAAAGTGGTTTTTTTTTTAGACGTTCACTTGTGACATGAAGGTATGTAAACCTCATTGCCATATTATGTAGGTATAGGTAGTTACTTTATGCCCAGGTGGGCAACCTGGTGACGGTGATTGGGGTCTTGACCTAAGGCCTATTGGATCTTGGATCTTGCACCCAATCTTAGTCATGGGTTCCCTGTCAACCATTGGCATAGTACTGGGCGCGTCCACAGGTTGTGGATAGTGGGCTCCTTTTCACGTCATAGTATGTGTCTAGGAGTTGCAGGGAATAAGGGTGGGACGATTCGTTTAAATATGCAATATGCACCTGAATACCTGCTCGCTGACAAAGTCTGTATGGAAAATAACACTCTTTGTTGAATTCCATGCATCCCCCCTTCTTCAACCCCCCTTTTCCGGATGTTGAAGGCCGAGCTATAGGGCCTACTTAACAGTAGGTTCCAGTTTGTTTGAGTAAGTGTTGGTGGACAGCGCCCATTGTTAATCCTAGCGGCATGGAGGCACTTGCTTGTTACCTTCTTCATCCACTCTATCTTTTTTTTGTTGGTGCCCCCAGGGGTTACTTATTGTCCTGCTGTTCCAGCTGTGGAGACTGGTTATGTATAGACCATGTTGTGATCACGTTCAACCAGCTTGCTAGTTGGGTTACGTATCTCTTGTCATGGCTTTCACATCCTTATCCTCAGTGTAGGCACTTCAGGCATTCACGTCCTGAGGGGATTCACACCACCCGTGTGATAGCTACGTAGTGATCCTGACGTGGAGGTTTAGTCAAGTCAGTAAAAAGCCACCACTTCTTTAATTTCAGAATGAACATGAACAAAGAAGATAACCAACCTAGTGCTGCCTCAAACGCTAGGACTGGAGCAACGGAATCCCCTGTACCAGGGGGGGATTTCCACCAAGTGGATCCGGCATAAACCCGCTCAATGCTATGGACACCACCAATGTATCTGGAACTGATGTCAACAATGGAACTGGTCAATCAGCAATTGATGTCATCACTCGCTTTGCCCTGAGAGACTGTGACACTTTCAAAGCTCCATCAACTTCAAAACGGAAGAAGAGGAAGGTAGCTAAATCAAGAACCAAGTGTCAGCAGAAAGCCAACGACATGATCTGAGAACTGCAAACACTTGGTTACCTAATGGAATCCCTGCCATTCAAGGAAGATGAGCAGGCAAATGAAACTCAGACAGAATTTCTCTCCAGACGCATCAAGGAGGGTATATGGCTTTCCAACACCCTCAAGGCATGGAAGAAAGGTAACACCCAACTGTCCACTACAGAACCTCATGAATCAGCATGGGATTCAGACTTATCAACAAGAACAATGTTTTCAACATGCTCCAACCAATCCAATGTATCAAGGAGAAAAATCATAATCAGTAGCTCATCTGGCGAAGATTACCAGTTTCCTGACTCTGGGGAACCCAACAGGAAGATGAAGACAATACAAGTGGTAATCCCCCACTCCAACCCACAGTGTTCTCAGCACCTGTCAGCACCAATATACCAAAACCAGAGCACACATCTCAGCAGCCTGATGTCCAGACATTCCTCGAGGAGATTTCCAACCTCAGACGCGAGAACCTGAGATTACAGAAAGAAAACTCGGAATTATTGAAACAGATCACCCTCTGATTATATTTTCAAAGGTTTCTCTTATGTATATGTTAGACTCGAAGTCCAAAATAGTACATATCGAGATTGGTACAGGTGATTTTGTACCTACTGCAAAGTGTTTGAACAGTGCCCGAACTATCGGACATTGTACAACAATCAATGCACAAATCGTGATACGTATGTCTTTTTGAACCTATACATCTGTGAATTCATTCTAAAAGCAATACTTTGTACTACCCAAGAAAAAAATTTCATCGTTTTAGATGTGTAGATGTGGGCTGTTATTGAATTGATTCCCAAATAATTCTTCTAAAAAAAAGACAATCGAATTGATTCCCACCTTCCGTTTACGTGTAATCGAATTGATTCCCATGTCATTTACACATGAAATCGAATTGATTCCCAGCCTATTAGTGTTAACCAGGAAATACCACGAGGAGGTTGGCTGGATCATCTCCCAAAAATTAAAAGTTGGAATTTTTTAGTAGGTGCAAAATATAAATGTACGTAATGGAAATAAAATAAAGTAAGTAAATGTTCAAAGTTTTGGAGGTAAAAATTTGAAAGATAGCTGGCGTACGAATTGTAATGAAGTTATTTCTTTTCTGGAGTATCGTCCCATAGCATCTTCAATGAACACAATTTTTTCGTCTCTGGTTTTGGATTTTCGCGCCGCCATTGAAATTGATCTACTTTTGATGTACGTTTCACATTGTATTCCGAGAAGGACGTCCACAATTTTTACCTCCAAAACTTTGAACATTTACTTACTTTATTTTATTTCCATTATGTACATTTATATTTTGCACCTACTAAAAAATTCCAACTTTTAATTTTTGGGAGATGATCCAGCCAACCTCCTCGTGGTATCTCCTGGTTAACACTAATAGGCTGGGAATCAATTCGATTTCATGTGAAAAGGACACGGGAATCAATTCGATTGCATGTGGGAAGGAGGTGGGAATCAATTCAAGTGCACCCAAATTGGAGTGGGAATCAATTCGAATACTTTTGACATTTTGGGAATCAATTCAATAACTCCCTAGATGTGGAGTATGACCCAGCAACCTTTATTTTGGAGTTGGCACAGGCCGGCTGTATGGAGTGTCAGCATTGTCCAGTCAAAACTCGGAGGGTTCAACATTGGACGTACGTATCGCGATTTGTGCATTGATCGTTGTACAAAGTCCGATAGTTCGGGCACTGTTTGAACACTTCGCAGTTGGTACAAAATCACCTGTACCAATCACGATATGTACTATTTTGGACTTTGCGTCTAGCATACATGTTTATTTGTTGCAGTGCTGTGTGAAGAGAAGATGTGAAGACTCTGTTCCTTCTTCTATGGGAGGTGATATCCAATATACATGGTGAATAAATAATAGATCCTGAATCCTGGAATACAGTTTATTGGTTTTACTGGTAAGTACTAAGTATTCCACATATATTTTACTTACAAAACTATTATTAGATAGGATAAATGTTTTATAACATTTAAGGTAGTTTTAAAGTAATAATAGCAAGTAGTTTATTTATTTATAGAGGAGCTTCATATGTTACTTTATTTGGTGTAGGCAGAGTGAAGAATACAAGAGAAGCTTTATGAGTAGGATACTTTGATTTCTTATTCTTCTACATTGTGGTTTTTTTTTGGTGTTTGCCTGCATCAGGGAGCTATGCGGACATTTCATATATGTAGGTAGTTATGTTATGACCCTCTGATTATATTTTTAAATGTTTCTCTAATATATATGTATTGTTTATTTGTTGCAGTGCTGTGTGAAGAGAAGATAAGACTCTGTTCCTTCTTCTATGGGTGGTGATATTTAATATACATTGTGAATATATTCTGGATCTTGGAAAACTATTCATTTGTTTTATAGGTAAGTACTCCGCATATTTTACTTATAAAACTATTATTTCATTACCTTTATGGGGAAAGCGAGTATGTCCACTATCAAGCCTACACCTGTGTAAAAGATGCTTTGTGCCATCTGAAAGAGTCATCTATCTTGACATCTAATGAGATAAAATCAATGTGGTATTACACCAACCATTCTGCTTTTTCATTGGTCATTAAGACTTGATAAATAGCAGTTCAGAGCAAAAGGAATGTTTTAAACAGGTATCAAACTCAGTAGTGCACATACTTGCTTTTCACATTACAGTAAAAAATTTGAAATGTTTCTTTAATGTACATATATGTATAATTTATTTGTTGCAGTGCTGTGAAGAGAAGATGGGAAGACCGTGTTCCTTCTTTTATGGGAGGTGATATCCGGCATACATTGTGAATATATCCTGGAAAACTATTCATTTGTTTCTGGTAAGTACGTCACATATTTTACTTATAAAACTATCATTAAGTAGGAATAGATGTTTTGTAACACTTGGGGTTGCAAAGTAATAACAGCCAGCAGTTTATTTATAATTAAGGGCATAGTTCCCATAATTTTTTACCAAACTTTTCTGTCTGCTAATTACAGCAGTTTTAAGTATGTGAGTTTATTATATATTAGTTTACCTACTCATAATGAGATGGATGAAATTGGTTCAAATTTGTAAATCTGCAATTGTCAAGATGGCATCTGATATCACACTCATGGTTTTCTTATAAAATATTCTATGTAACAAGAAAACCGTGCTTATGATTTTAGATATCATCTTGACAATTGCAGATTTACATATTTGAACTAATTTCATCTGTCTCATTATAAGTAAACTAATATTTAATAAACTCCCATAAGACTAATGTAAATTGACAGGCAGAAGGGTAGGCAAAAAATTATGGGAATTATGCCCTTAAAGAGATTCATAATAATGCTACTTTATTTTGTGTAGGTAGAGCAAGGAATACAAAGGAAACTATATGAGTGGGATACTGTTTCCTATTTTTCCAAATTATGGTCTTTTTTTTGGTGTTCATGTGCATCTGGGTGCTATGCGGACACCATTGTCATATTATGAGGGTAGTTACTTTACAACACTCTATATTTTTAAATGTTTCTCTAATGTAGGTATATGTATCATTTATTTGTTGCAGTGCTATGTGAAGAGAAGATGAGAAGACTGTGTTCCTTCTTATATAGGAGGTGATATCTGGTAAACATTGTGAATGTATCCTGGCGAACTATTAATCTGTTTTACTGGTAATGGTAAGTCCACATATGTATTTTACTTATAAAACTATTATTAAGTAAGGATAGATATTTTGTAGCATTTCACATTTGAGGGGTTGTAAGAGATACCTGCCAGCAGTTATATTAATATATCAACAGATGTTGATTTTCAAGGATTACCCGGGAACCTACTTACCTGATTATTTTACAGATCTCTGGCCATTGCCCTCATTAATACTGGCTTCATTGACACTTGTGTATGATGAATTTCTTCATTCGCTTTCCTGGAAGTGTTTTCAGTTTTCAGTAATCCTGACGCAATTGTAAGTTTTCGTTTTGCTTTAATTACTTAATCATGCTTTTTTTTAAAAATAACGCTAAATTTTTAGACCTTTTGCCAACTTTTTTATTTATTTATTTACTTATCTATTTTCATAATTTCGTTATAACGCTAAATTTTTAGACCTTTTTATTTATTTACGTATCTACCTATCTATTTACATAATTTCGCTACCTATCTCTTTAATGCCTTCTCTTTTTTGGTATTGAGAAGTCGAGTGAATTATGCTCATTTGACTGCAACTCATCTTGCTCCTGGCATAATTGTTCTCGATTGATGTAACTTTATGACCTCATGTTAATTTCATTACTTTTTAAATTTTTATTTTAGTTATGTATAAATGCTAAAAAGGATGCGATGCATCTCTCTTGCTGATTCCCTGGGACATGATTTTTCTCCGAAGTAACAATTCATGTTCCAAAGATCAGCTGGAGGTGTAATGTGCCCTTATTCGCATATATATGTCAAACTAATTGGTTTGTTTTACTTTAATTTTGCAGGCTTTCATGAAATATCCCTCACTAATCAGTTCTCCCGTTGGTTTTGAACGCGTGAGCATCTCATTTGACGTACGGATATCTTGATCGTAATGGTGTTTGAAAAAAATTGACCAAAGGACTCTGAATAGTGATTTTTTTTATCGCGATTGATTTTTTTGTGGGATTTATCATCCAATATCACAGTTTTTTGCGGTAAAGCTAAAGTGTTCGTATTTGTTTTTGTGTTATCAAGTCATGTGACCTCATTTTCGATTACTCAGGTAAGCAGTTTATTTATTTTGATTGCTTTTTCCTGTCAATTTCTTATTGTAATTTTGCTTTCCTTTTAATATTTTTAAAGGTTTCTAGTTTTACTTTCCGGTTCCATTTTGCTATCAATTTTTGAATTTCACTTCAATTTTTTAAATTTGACTTTCTGATTTAATTTTTTTCCAATTTTGCTTTTCGAACTCAATTTTCTAATTCTGATTTTGCGGTTAGTCTTTGATTTTGCTTCTGTTTCTTCAATTTTATTTGTTTTTTCAATTTTCCGATTGAAAATTTTTCTTTTTTGGATATTTTTTTTTCATTTGCCATTTTTCTTTCTTTTTCCTGTCATTTATTGTGTAATTTTGCGTTCTCTGTCATTTTTTAAAATTTGAGTTCTGGATGCACTTTCGCTTTTTCATTTTGCTTTCATTTTTTAAATTTCATTTCGATTTTTGCAAATGTTAATTTCTAATTACAATTTTTCTTTTTAATTTCACTTTTTCAATCTTGCTTTCAAAATCAGTCTTTGATTTTACTCCTATTTCGATTTCTTACTTTATTTTCCTGTTTAATTTCGTGTTTTTTTTTTCAATTTCACTTGAAAATTTTTCTTTTTCGGATTGTTTTGTCAAATTCACTTTAAATTAATTTTTTCGTTATAGAGGGAGTGAAACGCTATTTTACTCCCTCTCGCGAATCGCTCGAATGCTTAAATTCGCGTTTTTCTCCCTCTATAACAAAAAATATCGTATGCAACTCGGGAGATGAATGATTTTCGACAATTTTGAGCTATTTCCCTCGCTTTGCTCGTGCAATAAACCTCAAAATTTGTCGAAAATCATTTTATCTCCCTTGTTGCATAATTTACTATTTCACGTTTGTTTTTTTATTCGATCATTTTACTTTTACTTTCCTCTTCCCTTTTGCTTTGTGATTTGCTTTCTGTTTCTAAATTTGTTTTTATCACTTGAATAATGTAGGTATTTAAATTTGCTTCATTTTTCTGCATATTTTCTTTGTGTAATTTTTTTCTCTTTCATGGTTTTAAATTTGATTTTTACTAAATTTTACTTTTCATTTTCACCTTTTTACTTTTGTTTTTGTTTTGCTTTCTAGTTCCTCTATCGATTTTTCATTTTTTCAAATTGGCTTCAATTTTTCAAATTTTACTTTCTGATATCCATTTTTTTTCTAAATTTAGCTTCTTAACTTAGTTTTAAATTTTCTCTTGAAAAATTTTCTGTTTCAGATTTTTTTCATTTGAAATTCTTTTGCTTTGATTTTACTGTTTCTTTATTTCGATTCCTCGCTTGGCTTTCCTTTTCAATTTCGTTTCTTTGAAACAATATTCAGTGTGAAAATTGTTCTTCATTTCAAATTTACTTTTTAATTTCTTTTTTACGTTTGATTTTAAATTTGGTTTTCTCTCTCATCTCTTAATTATGGTTTTTTAATTTTTTAATTTAGTCGCGCTTTTTTTTTCTTTTTACGTTTGCTGTTTTCTACTAGTTGGCTGTTCGATTATTCGATTTTGCTTAATATTTTTTTTTTTAATCTCGCTTCTAATTTCCGTTTTAATGTTTTTTTTTCTGATTTCATTTTAATTTCAATTTCGCTTTCTCTTTTTAATGTCGCGTTGTCTTTTTCTAAAATTACTAGTTAATAATTTTATATTTAATTTTACAGACTTTTGGGGAGATCCTCTATGCAGGCGATTATATTTCTTGATAATTATGTTTCCTTGGGTTATCACGCAAGTAATAATTATGAACCTACATATTTGATTTTAACTACTGTGAAGATTTCCTTTCAAATCGTAAGTTTTTCTTGCATTCGATTTAATCTATTTTTTAAAAAACGCGCGAATTTTTATTATCATTTTGTTTATTTAATTATGAATTAACAATAAGTATTCTATCCTAGGAAACCCAATTTTCAATTACCCAAGAACCATGACCAGATACCAGATCTGTGATCTCTGTGGAAACAAATGGAACCAATGAATAGTATTCACTTCGAAATTCCAGTGGAAATTGTGTATTTGAAGCGAAAATCAGACTAGTGAGTACAGTTTTTAAAATTCATTTTCAAGAAAAATAATTTGGTGCATTGTCTTTTATCTGTGTATTAATGTATCCACTTTTCAACTTTCTTTCAGGTGTCAAGAAAATGTCAAACTGCTTGGATTATTTGATTGCTTTACTTTGGTAAGGATTGCATTTACTCTCATTATTTTTCTTTCTTCATTTTTGTGATTTAAGTTGCCTTGCCTATGTTGCGTTTTCGTGAACCTTGAATTTTTTATTACCTACAGATCTCCCTACAGTTGCCGAAGTTCAGACTTACCTATTAATGTACTTTTTCTTTTTCTTTCAGTAATCAAGAAAACGACGAACGACTAGGACTCTGGATTATTGATTGTTTTTTGGTAAGTTTTAAATTCATTTTCATTTTGTTTTCTCTTTCATTCGTGTTGTTTCAGTTGCCTATGCAATCCTGTCGAAAATAAGAGCCCTAGTGTAAAAAAATGATTTTTTGGACGTTTTGGGCCCTTTTTAAAAAAATTAATATATCAAAAAATTCCATTTCTTTGCCCTAGGGACCTTCTTTTCGTCCGGGTCACCTATACAGTGTTTTTGTTATTTTTTTTATTAGGAAACGAAGCATTTTTCTAATTTGATTTAATTACTTACCTTGGGATTTTAATTTTACAGATTTGTAGACAATTGCTGAAGTTGGGATTTTCGAATGATCCAAGTGAGTGCATCATTTTTACTTTCGACACAAATAATTTATTGGGTAAGTGTTTCGTTTATTTACTCTATTTTTCACTCATCCTCTTATCAGATCGGTTTATTGTAGTTCTGCCTTGAAATTAGTGTAACTTCTTCATTCGTGCTATTTAAGTTGCCTATGCCGTTTTTTCGTAGGTGTTTTAAAAAAGGAACGTAAAATTAACATAATTTGACATATGTGTAGATATTGATTTATCTGGGATTTTACGAATGTTTTAAAGATTTTTGGACAATTATCTTTTTTAATTGAGTTACCTAAATTGAATTTCTATGGTATTTTTATTATTATTTTTCTTTTTTTTTAGAAAACTTTGAATTTTTCCAATTTGCAGGTTGCAGAGTATTTTTAAACCACTTTACCCCGTAAATCTTTTTTCTCTGTTTAGTTTTATTTAATGTAGGTACCTACTTACCTGTTTTTTTTTTTTAATTTTACAGATCTTTGTACAGATGCCTCCATTATTGAACCGTTCGGTGATACTTCTGGCGAAATTCTTCATTTTGCTTTGCTGGAAGTGTTTTTCTTCAATTATTTTTCAGCAATCCGGATTCAAATTGTGAGTTTTCTTTTTGATTCAATTAATTAATTACTTACTCAAAACTCTGTTAATCTTTAGACTTTTAATTAATTTTATATTTGCAGAATTTCGCCCATCTCGTCCAGTGTCATCTCTCAGAATCTCATCCTGGCGAAGATTTATTCCCAATCAAGGAAATGAGATCTCGTGTTGAAAGGGTAAGTTTTATTTTATTTACGACATTATTTAACAATTTTATGACTTTTCTTATGGACTTTTATCCGGCATTGAAAAATTTTAAAATTTTCTGAAAGTTATGAAGCATCTCAAACCCGTTTCCAATCAATTCGTGGGATTAAAAATAGGGTATATGCCTTTCAGTCTTTTTTCATAAATCAGCAGTCGAGTAGTTTTTTGAAATTTCAAAAATTTATCGAAATTCGAGAGATATATCGTTTGGAAAATAAATATAGCTTATTTTTTTTCGGTCTAAATTCAGGGATCTGTCTTATTATAAGAGTTGTTTAGAAAGTCTCTCCCCCTCCAAATTTTCAACGATAAATTACTCATCAAAAATATACTCTTACCGTACCCCTGATACCTTTATTTGCATATACCGAACTAATTGGTTTTTTTTTGCTTTAATTTTACAGGCTTTCTTTCACTGGCCAGTTTTCCATTAGTCCTGGAGAAGTGAGAATAGAGGTAATGATATTGTTTTTATAGATCTATGTCTCTTGATATTAATTTTCTGTCGTGAATGTTTGTTTTTTATGATTTATTAATGTTTTTGGCTGTTTTGCTTTGATTTTACAGGCTTTCATAGAATATTCCTCACTGGTCAGTTTTCCATTGGTCCTGGAGAAGTGCGAATCTCATTTGGCGGATTTTTTCAGAGGTAATGGTATTGTTTTTATCGATCTAATGTCTCTTGATATTAATTTTCTGTCGTGAATGTTTGTTTTTTGTGATTTATTAATGTTTTTCGCGTTGGACCTAAAGTTTTCGTATTTATATTTTTACGTTTTTAAGTCACATGACCTATTTTTTTTTCATTACTCAGGAGGACAATGCACTTACGCCTGCCCAGTCGGTTTTTGTTAGCTCCTGTGGAATGAGCTTGCAGTTTGACTTGATGGTTTTTTCCGTCTGCGAAGATTTTTGAAATTTTCAGTGGTGTTGAAATGAATTTTTGAGTATACCTTATCTACCCGAATTATATGATTGGAAGGCAACGTAGGTGAGTGAGGTTTTTTTTCTATGCATATTTTTATCAGCCTTGAAAATGGTTCATGGGTATCTGATGTTCTGGTATTTTTATTTTCGAGTATTTTTATCTTTATGAATTTGATTCTTTACCCTTTAGAATTGTGTTTATCATTAATAGTGATTTTTTTGGTCGCAATTTTTCATCATTTTGTTTTGTTCAATGAATTACTCATTATTCATTTTCGTTGGAAATGTATTTTGTCATTTTACACGTTCAAAATTTTTATCTGAGCGATTAGTTTTGAATTGATATCGATAGTACTCTATAAATAATTTTTATCAGCGTAACAACGATTAATTGGCTGATTTTATCAAATATTTTGGTATTTTCATTTTCGAGTATTTTTCACCTCTATGAATTTGATTTTTTCCTGTTATTGTGTTGTGTTTATTTTTAATAGTGATTTTTTTTTGGTCGCGATTTTTTATCGTTTGATTTGTTCAATGAATTTCTCATTATTTATTTTCGTTGGGAAAGTAACTAGAATTTTTTTTGTCATTCAAAATTCGATTTGTTCCGTGAATTACTCTTTATTTATTTTCGTTGTCAATGTAAATGGAAATTTTTTTGTCTCTTTCATATTCGAAAATGTTTATCTCAGCGATTAGTTTTGAATTGATATCGATGGTTTTCTATAATTTAAATTTTTTACGAAAAAATGCAAATGTAAAATGAAATATCGTTTATTTATAAGTCATAAATTATAATGCTATCTATCTTTAGTGAAAATTACAAGTATTTTGATTAGGTTATGCAATATGGTCCCTAAACGGGAGCAGGATCAATATCCTGCTCCAACTCCTAGTCACACGTCCAAGTCGTGGGGACCGGGACCTCGCCGGAATCGGGTCCGGCGTGCTAACGTGACAGGGGGGCGTGTGAGAGAAATTCTCTCGCACGCTGGTTTTTGAAATTGAAATTTTTTTTTGGTTTTGGGAGAGGGAGCAAAATTCTGATTTTGGTTCTGGGCTAAAATTGTGTTAGGTGTCGACTCATGCAGGGTCACCCTAATACTTGGTATCGGGTTACCCTGCATGAATTGATCTCGGTGAGTGAATCGTGTAACGTCATCGGTATCCACTGCGGTTCGCCGATTTGGTGCCTTTGCCGGTGCATTTTTCTCTCACCGGATCAGGGATTTGTCTTATAGTCGTAGGGATGTCTTAGGACCTGCGTAATGCGCGAAATCTTGTGGCTTTGCAGAGGGTCTTTGATCCCCATATCTATCTTTGCAAATCCGGGATGGAGGGCATTACGTGGCTCGTTGCGCAATCAGGCGTCTGGTCTTTTCATCGTGACTAGCAAAATTTGAAGATGCTCGGACCCGGACGCTCTTTTTAGTACCGTAAAAAAATCAAAAATTCGCCAATTTTCATTCAAAAAAAAAAAAAAAAAATTAGCGTAAATTTTGGGATTTTTGATTTTTTTACGGTACTAAAAAGAGCGTCCGGGTCCGAGCATCTTCAAATTTTGCTAGTCACGATGAAAAGACCAGACGCCTGATTGCGCAACGAGCCACGTAATGCCCTCCATCCCGGATTTGCAAAGATAGATATGGGGATCAAAGACCCTCTGCAAAGCCACAAGATTTCGCGCATTACGCAGGTCCTAAGACATCCCTACGACTATAAGACAAATCCTTGATCCGGTGAGAGAAAAATGCACCGGCAAAGGCACCAAAACGGCGTACCGCAGTGGATACCGATGACGTTACACGATTCACTCACCGAGATCAATTCATGCAGGGTAACCCGATACCAAGTATTAGGGTGACCCTGCATGAGTCGACACCTAACACAATTTTAGCCCAAAACCAAAATTAGAATTTTGCTCCCTCTCCCAAAACCAAAAAAAATTTCAATTTCAAAAACCAGCGTGCGAGAGAATTTCTCTAACACGCCCCCCTGTCACGTTAGCACGCCGGACTCGATTCCGGCGAGGTCCCGGCCCCCACGACTTGGACGTGTGACTAGGAGTTGGAGCAGGAACTAATCCTGCTCCCATTAGGGGGCCTTATAATTACACGTAAGTAATAATTCTAATTAAAACTAAAATGTAAAATAAAATTGAATACAATTTTTTACATATTAAAAATATTCAAAATGAAGATAGAAAACCGTTATTACAAAAACGCAAAAAATAGCAACGAAATTGAATCATGCAAAAATGGGATTAAAATCAATACAAAGTAAAGCGCAGTGAAATACAGGACGTTTCGAAATAGTAGATAGCAAAAAAATCTAAACACCAGCTTCGCAATAAAAAAAAAATAAAAAAATTCACAATACATAATTTCTAAATAAAATTCATATGAGAAAATTAATGCAGGGTAGATTTAATTACACTCAGTAATTGATAATCGAATAGAAAAATTGAAATGAAGATACGTACGTTTTAAAACGAAAAATATACCAACCAAAATCAATTCATCTTTGAAGCCATTTTTCAATCACTGGTTGATAGGAAAGATAATCTTGAAATGAATAAAACATTTCTCCGGAAAAATGTCCATAGCTCGTTTCAAAGTAATCGAAACTAAAAAAAAAAACAAAAACAAATTCAAATTCCTCATAAATAATAGGTATTTAAAAAAAAAATACGATAGCAATACCAAATGAAATAAATTCATCAGAAAAGATTAAGGGTAAGTTCAAGATATCACGAGTATTATTAAATAAAATATTCTGAAAATTTAATATGTGCTTTGAAGCAACATTATCTTTGAAGGGCTTTAGATATTTTCGAAATATTCTTTCAATTTTCAGGAAAAAATGATTTTAAAAAAAAGTGGACAAAAAATTTTGTTGCTTGTCTCAACTTTTTCCAAAAATTTCTTGTTTTCAAAGATGGAAGAAAATTGTTGAAAATACCTCAAAAGTCCTCCAAAGGTAATGATGTTCCAAAGCACTTGATGAATTTTTAGAATATTTTATTCAGTTATGCTCTTGATATCATGATTCTCAATTTTTCACTGATAAGAAAGGTAGAGCATACCCTTAATAATAAGTAAATTTACTTACCTTAGTTAGAAGTCCTAATCGATTGGGTGGATATCTTCAATCAATTGCACAGCTTCTTTGAAATGTGGCTTCCCAACGCTGACCTGGCATCTGGAAAAGATTAATTTGAACGTTAAAAAATACAGCTTCACAAATATGAATATTTACCGAATCTTTTAGACTACATATTTGTAAGTAACAGCACTAACAGCAGCATAACAAAATCGTAATAAAGCACAAAAAACGAAAAAAATGAAATTTTCCGGTGAATGAAAATCGCACCTAATGCCGATTCAAATCAGAAATCATTCACCAAAGTAAGAAAGGTTCGAAATAGAATATGGCTAATTAGATAGTCTTAACTACTTCTACTTACCTCTGTAAACTTGTTTCTGCGGTTAATAAACGAATTCCATCATTTCTATTCCATTTTCGACTTCCTTCAATTATCTGAACTTCGGTATACACCTGAAAAAAATCAAAACGTTGAAATACAATAATTACATGAATTAAAAAAAAATAATAATCAATATAACGAACCCTAAGCATCATTATGCTAATTCACAACTATTGGAAAAATAAATAATTGATAATTTCTCAATTTTTTTCAAATAATTCAAAAGGTATGCCAAAATTACCCAATTAAAAACCAAAAAATATATGAAAATATCATAATTACAAGCTATTTTCGACGAATAAAAAAATTAACTGGTCAAGAAAAGTTCGTTTTCTTAAACAATTCAAGAAATTACGTAAAAATCACACAATTAAAAGCTAATGGATAAAAATCGCAAAATTAGAAGCAATTTTTGGCGAATCTAAAAATAATGGTCGAGAAAGGTTTTGTTTTTTCAAAAAATTCAAAAATTACGTAGAAGGCTATTTCAATAATTTATAAAAAATACTTACACAATGTTGTTGAGATCTTGAATCACTTCGACACAACGACCAGGATAAATTCCGACAGCTGAAACAAAAAAAAAGCACATTTCGAATCAATCGAGTATTAATGAGTAGGTGAAATGTAAACTCGATTCAAACACGAAAAAATTTAGTTAAATTACGATAAAAAATTGAGAATTTAACAGAAAAAAGACATGTTTACTGCATGAGAGATGAACAGAGACTGAGGTCAACTTAGCGTTTTGATTGCATAACGAATCTCTTCGGCGATTCGAAAAAAAATTGTAAAAAAGAAAAATATAAAAATTAGATAAAACTCCCAAAATTAAAAGCGATTTTTGGCGAAACAAAAAAAAATGTGGCCACGAAAATATTGTGGGTATTCTCAGAAAATTCAAAAATTATGTAAAAACCACATAATTAAAGTCAAAAATTAGATAAAAATTCCAAAATTAAAAGCTGTTTTTGGCGAATCAAAAAAAATGGTTCAGAAAAGTTTCTTTGTTTCTAAAAAAATTTCAAAATTATGTGAAAAAAATCAAAACAGTGCAATTTTGACTGGAAAACTACAAATTATGTACTCGTTAAATATTCAACTGAACCATCTCATTAATTTCTTCGCTCGAAAAAAATATTTCTACTTTTTTAAACGATAACTGTTAAAATATTGGTTATTAAAATAATTGTCTAATTTCAGTGAACGAATATTTTAACGATTCAATGACAGAAAAGGCGAAATAGGTATGTCTTAAAGAAATTTGATGAAATATCGAGTTATTCCTCATTCCTGATGAGAAATCGCAATTTTCTTGTTTGCCTCAAATTAAGAAAAAATAAATTTCATACCTACATTTTAAAACATTCCGAATAATTGGTGGTAAGTTTTCAAATCATCTCAAACCATTGAATTATATGTACCTACAACTTTTAAATTTAAAAATAAAAATCTTTGGGTACTTACTCGCTTTTGTGAAATCTTTTTGGCTGCCATTGGACGAATAACTTCGAAAATCTCATCAGGTATTTTTAATTTTTTTCGCAGCTTGATCCAAATTCTAGACTGCCGGATTTCAAGATGCCTGAAACATAAATTATGAATATTCAACATTTAAGCAAATAATCGAATGAAAATTCTACAGAGGAAAAAAATTAAAACAGTTTTTGGTACCTACCTACCTACCTACCTATTAAATTCGTAATAATTATTAGGTATTTATAAGGTAAGTAGTTACCCAAATATGAATAGGTAACTAAAAGTAGAGAACGAATAATTTATTCAGATATTTATGTACTTACCTACTCATTTTCCTGGAACTTGAAACCACAAACAGCATAGGTAAAGGTGAGATGTGGACGATCTTGTTGTTTTCTCAGCTCCATGTAATCCAGTAAGTACAACAGACCTGTGTAAAAAATAAACAATGAAGTAATTAGACCATAAGGTCAAATTGAGGTAGCTTTAAATGAAAAAAATAAAAGCTATAAATATGTAAATCAAAATTCTGTATACTTACTTCAAAAATAGGCGTCCAAGTGTTGGTTTATAAATCCAAAATTCCACTTATTACACGTTCATCTGAAAACAAAACAAAAAAAAAATACATTAATCTACCTAATGGTCAAATCGAACGCAAAAAAACAACGTAACGTATCACTAAATAGGAAATTGAAAATTAAAAACGTACTCTCTCATTATGAATTAGCAAAAATTATGGAAAATCACTGGAAAACAGTCTGAAATTTGACGAAAAAATCAGTGAAATTCTATTAAAAAATCAGCAAAGATTCGCTGAAAATCAAATAATTTCATTATTTTTTCCTGTCCTGCAATTCTGACCTCTTTTCGAAGACTTTTCACTGATTTTAAATGAAAGAGAGGGGATAATTAAAAAATTTGAATTTTTACCTCGTCAAATAGTTCGATTCAAAATAGAATTTAAAATATTCAAAAAAAAAAGACCAAAAAACTGAAACTAAAAATGTTGGGATGCCTAATTAAAATTAATCAACTGAATTTGTGTATGTAATGTCTAAAAAAAAAAAAAAAAAAAAACCGACAAAAACACACAAATTTTCAGCGTACATTTGAAACCTTTCCACGGCATAAAAATTCCTGACCGAAATTGATTCTGTTTGTAATTTACAAGGAAAAAAAATTGAAGAATTGATAAGAAACTTGACATAACGATTTTTGTAAGAAACATGAAAAAAAAATCGAATTAAAAATTTAGAGAACTAATCAAAATTCATAAAAATATATCTACGCAATCGTAGATAAAAATTCAAGCTTTCCACAGAATTAACGTTAGCCTACCTCATATCTCGAATAATTATGGATTTGGGCATGATTATCTTGATACCTGATTGTGATTGAATTCCAAATCAGGTTAGGAATGAATCTGGAGAATTCATAGCCCGGAAAAATTGAAACCTAGCCTATTCTTATGGCAGTGACATAAAATTCTAAGCCAATTGATCTCCTTGGAAAGAAACAAAATGAATGGAAGTACATATTACATATGTACCTAATTAAAATTTAGACATCAAAAATCAAACCTAAAAATCGAAACCGAATACCTATCAAAAATGAAAGAGATGTTCACACAAATAAATACCTACATTGAAAATTCAACTAAACTCCCATATCAGCTTCTTACCCGGATTTTGACCCAACAATCAAGACGTAGGCTCCTGTACAGAAAAGAATAGGCAACTTCATCAACTTTTGAGTTCAAAATTTAGTATAAAACTAAAATAACAATGCTATTTTTGTCAAAAAAAAAATACACGCAGAAAAGTTTCCGAATATTTTTAAAAAATTAAACCATAGAAATGGATGAAAAATTTCAATAAAAATCAATAAAACTGAAATTCCCTCCAAAAAAACAAAAAAAACAATAATCGCTATAAAAAAAGAAAAGAAATGGTATACAACAAAATCCATGGGAAGTTATAAAATTTCAGAATGTAATATTGAAGGGTTTTTTTTTGACAAGGACTCAATTTGGCTGAAAAATAGGTACAGCAAATAAATACCAATTTGAAAAAATTTAGACAAAAGCGAAATTGAAAGCATTAAATAATTTAAATGAAAGTAAAAATCAAAATAGTGAAGTAGGTGCTAGGTACCTAGCTACCTACCTACAAATAGAAAGCGGAAATCTTTAAACACGAGATAGGTAATTGGACAGAAGAATTTAACCAGAATATAACTGAAAATGCTGGAATAATCAACAAAACGAAGCGAAACTGAAATAAATTGAAATAAAATTGGTCTAAAACGTAAAAGTCGAGATCTGAAAACTTCATAGAATTCGAAAGAAAACGAAATTAAAAAATGAAAACGAAATGCAAATTTTGAGCATAAAAGCTGAAATCTAAAAGCACCAAATGTAACCTATGTGCCCAGAAAAAAAAAGAAGAAAAACTCTTTAACACGGAAAAAACAATGAATACATTTTACCCCAAAAATAATAAATTTTATCAAAAAAAAAATAGATTTTATCAAAAAAATTAATAAATTTTACCAAAATGATAAATTTTAATCAAAAAATAATAAAATGTATTCAAAAAAAATAATAACGTGTTTCAATTCACAAAATAGGTAAAATTTGTTCTAAAAAATAATATTTATTATCAGAAATAATAATAAAATTTGTCAAAAAAATTAATAAATTTTACCAAAAAGAATAAATTTTATTCAAAAAAATGATAAATTTTACCTATTTGAGAATTGGGACGCGTTATTATTTTTTTGGATAAATTTTATTATATTTTTTTTTCAGTGAATAAATTGAAAGAATCATTCCGTTATCAATTCAAACACTTTAGGGTCCAACCACAACAAACAGGATTGAAAATTTCCAAAAAAATTGTAAGTAAACGAAAGAGAATTAAAAAAATAATATTAAACCAAATGAAAACGAAAATATTGATATTTTTTTCTAGATTTTACGAAAGTGAAATAAAAACAAAAATTTTGAATAAGAAATCTTGAAGAATTCGAACGAAATCGAAATTACATTATAAACAAGTACACGAAAGTGAATTTTTTTAAAAGAAGGGAAAATTTTCAAACAAAGGGTATAGCCAGGTTAGGGGTAAATTTTGCCCTAGCTCCGATTTCCAATCTAACCCCCTTAAATGGTGTCCTTTGATGTAAAAACATTCTAGATAAATTTCGACCCCCCACCCCTCCTTTTCGGAAATATGGCCATTTTATTGGTTGATTTTCAAGCATTTTTAATTTTGAAGGAAGTGAAAGAAATTTTCTGTTCTTTGGCACAAAGTTACATCTCGTAGAGGTGTATTTATGATAATTTTTTTAAAAATTTTGGTGCACTTTTTCATGTTTTTTCGGCTATTTGAAGTTTTCAATCGTAAAAAACACCATATAATTGAAGAGCGATCACCCTGATAAAATTACGAACAAATGTATTTTTACATGTAGAATTTTGCTGTGTATTCGGTTTTGACCGATTCTTTGAACTAAGGGCCGAAAATTGCGAAAAACCGTAAAGAAACGTTGTAAAATTAGCAGATTTTTCAAATTTTGAGGGGATTATCAAAATTTAGTTTTTTACCGATTTTTTATGGTAAAAAAACTGAAAAAAAATGAATTTCGAGACCTCGAGAAAAACAATCGCGAAAAGAGTGTTTAATCGAGGTATTTTCACCTGTTGAACACGAATATGAAATTAGTTTTCTTTATTTGCCCATTTCTTTCTGTATAGAACGCTTAAAATGTGAAAAATCTGCTAAAATTGCAACGTTTCTGTACGGGTTTTTGTAATTTTCGACCCTTAGTTCAAAAAATAAGCCAAAATTGAATACACAGCGAAATTCTACATGAAAAAACACATTTTTTAGTAAGTAATTTTTTCAGGGTGGTCGCTCTTCGATTGTAAGGTGTTTCTTACGATTGAAAACTCCAAACAGCCGAAAAAACATAAAATGCACCAAAATTTTTGAAAAAATTATCATAAATACATCTGTATGAGATGTAACTTTGTGCCAAAGAACAGAAAATTTCGTTCACTTCCTTTGGAATTAAAAATTCTTGAAAATCAGCCAATAAAATGGCCATATTTTGGAAGGGGAGGGGGAGGGGATCAAAATTGTTTCTGTAATGTTTTTACATCAAGGAGAACCACTCAAGGGGGTTAGAGTGAAAATCGGAGCTCGGGCCAAATTCACCCCAACCCGGCCGGCTCATACCCTTTCTAAGAAATTCAAACAAAATTCAAATTAAAAAATTTTGACTCGAAGAAAGTGAAATTCAAATAAAATTTTGAAAAAACGCTGACGTTTGTTTAGATATAAATGGAATTCAAATAAGTAAATCACAAGTACCTATAAAAAAAACGAATATTTTAATTAAGTGAATGAAAGTTGAATAAAAAATTGTAAAATTTAACCAAAACCGTTTTTGCTGGAAAAAATGAGTCGAAAATTTGAACCTTATTTAAGATAAGGAAATTTTAAACTAATTTCAACTTAGTTTCGTGAAATTACGCCCAAAAAATGTAATATGTATTGTGAATGAAATTAAAATTCAGTTATTTAAATATGTAGGTAGGTATTACTATAGAAAATCCTAAATTGAAAATGTTTCTTTTAGAAAGCAGAATAATGTAAAATATTTGTAGAAAAGCCGGAAAAAATTTTAAGTGGGTATAAAAGTAAAATTATAAACAACGAAAAATACCTAATCAAAATGAAATAATAAAAATGCAATCTCAAAAAGAGATAATAAAATTTGATACCAATCACCATAATCACGCGGTAAATTTAAGCAAATTATCTACAGCGAAATAAAGCGAAATGCAAAACACAAAATTTTGAAACGATTCAAACGACAGCAAAGTTGAAAATCTGAAAAATTATACATAAAAATCAAAATTTAGGCGAAGGAATGCTAAAAATTTTTGTAGAAAAACTGATTACGCCTTTAAAAAATTAATGAAAAGAAGTCTGTAATATTAAACAACTGAAAGTAAAGTTTTTAAAACGCTGTAATCTGTGAAAACAAAATTCAAAATGGGAAATTTGGAAAAATTAAAACTGAAGCAAAACTCGAATCATGGAAAAATTTAACCAGATGAAAGCGAAATTTAATAAATAAATTATTAGAAGTGGAAAAGCCAGATTTGAAGTTCTGAATAATTTGAAAGTGAAAGAAAAATATAGAAAAAAACGAAAAAAGTATCTAACCACAAAATTTGGAAACGATTCAAACGAAAGTGAAATCAAAAACACTGAAAAAAATTATACATAAAAAAATAAAAACTCAGGCGAAAAATTGTAGATAAAGTTGAAACGAAAGAAAAAAACTAAAAGGGAAAGAAAAATACAAAAAAGGCTGATTAATGTAACCAAATGAAAGCGAAAAGCAAAGCAAAAAATTTTGAAAACAAATTAAAGCGGAATTGAAAATTTTCAGTTCAAATTGTCATTCAATTATATTACGATAGAAAAGCTGTAAAATTCGACCAAATAATAGTGAAATTCAATACAGAAAGGTTTTAAAAAATTTGAATGTGAAGGAGAACGAAAAAATGCGAATAAATTTCATCAATTTAAAGTAAAATTTTAAACATAACAGCAAAACTCAAAATAGAAAATTGTAAAAAAAATTTGATCGAAGCAGAATTCAAAAAACTGGAAGAATTTAGTTAAATGAAAATGAGATTGAATAAGTCAGGCATAGAGAAGCCCGAATTAAAATTTTGAAGAAGCTGAAAGGGTAATAAATGACATAATGACATAATAATTCTAAACAAAAGCGAGTAACACAAAATTCTCAATAAAAAAATAGAGCTATATCAAAATATTTTGAAAAATTTAACCAAATGAAAGTGAAATCTTCGATTTTCTTCACCAGGTACATACATAGGTACATAAAGTAACCGTTTAATTTATTCAGATAGATTTATCCCCTAATAAAATTCCTTGTCTCCCTTTTTTTGGATTTCTGCTTTACTCGTAAGTGTATAATTTTTTAATCTAAAACCAAAAAATTTAATTTCAATTACGAAAATAATAAAAATTTTAAAATCCCACAGAATGAGAGCGAAATAATTAAAATCGGCATAAAAACACTAGCAACTTTTACCCAAATAAAAAACTGAAATTAAAAGTCGTATCAAAACGATAGAGACTAGAGTTTAAAGAACGGAGCCAACAAAAGGTGTGGGAAAATATTAAAGAAAGATTTGTGTTTCATAAAAGAAATTTAAAATCAAATGATTACTTTATGTACCTATGTACTTGGTGAAAAAACTGAATTTCAATTACGAAAATAATAAAAAAATTTTAACCCACAGAATGAGAGCGAAATTAAAAATTAAAATCGGCATAAAAACACTAGCAACTTTTACCCAAATAAAAAACTAAAATTAAAAGTCATATCAAAGCGATAAAAGATTAAAGCAAAGAAAAAAACTCTGGTAAATTTAAAAGCTTCACGAAAACGGATAAATAAATAAATTACTCACCTAAAATAATGCTTCGGATGCCAATTCCACATTAGAACGCGAAATCAAAAGTGAATTTAATTATTTCAATGATGGCGATGAAAAAAAAAATTGTACAACTTTTTAAAAATTCACTACGCGATTAAAACTCACTTTAGTTGCGGCAATTGAAAAAAATAATTCATCTTAGAACAAAAAACGCGATTAAAAAACACTAGGTACTGAACAACGCGAAAAAAAAAATTACGCGAAAAAATTCTCACCCTCCTAAGAGACACACTTACCCCAACGGAGGTCAGTGACATACTGAAGCTAGAAGCATTAGGTATGAAGCGGCATCCTTTTCTTATAACCAGTTCCAATGACCACGCCCCTTTCCTAAGTAGGCGACGGGTAAGGTCTGGGAATGCGAGGGGTGCAATCAGCTGTGTGATGAGTCATATAGAAGGTTCGTTCACCCTTTCATTCAGGGTGCGGCATTTTTGAGCTGCTGCCTTCCTATTTAATTTTAATTTTTAACCAAGACCGGGACAATAAAAGTGATAAATTAATTTTTTTTGAGATATTATAGAACAGCGGGTGGTCATTTAACCTTAAAATTTTTTCTTCCAATTTTTATCTCCATTAAAAAATATTAAGGATCAAGAAACCATGGAAACAAAACCAGCAAAAACCTAAACTGAAACAGAAACGTTTGAATAACCATATCGAAGAAGTTAAAACAGAAACTAATACATTCTGAAAACCATAACGGAAACAAATCCGAATCGAAACCCTTTCTGAAAGGCAATGAAACTCGTAACCAAAACAATTCTGCATGGGAAACCGCTTTGAAATGTATGAGAAACAGAAACAGAAACTGAAACTGAAAATGAAATGTTGAAAAACCGATAAACAAAATAGCCGAAAATGGTAACCTAAAACAAAATAGCCGAAAATGGTAACCTAAACCGAAACGTTTAAAAAATGAAACGAAACGATACAAAGCCCGGAACAAAAGCCAATCAGTTTTGGAAACTGTATCTGAAACCGAAACGTTAGAAACACTATTACCCCACGATTGAGAAACAACCAAAACGAAAGCGCTCGAAAAATTGTAACTGAAACGTAACAATAACTGGAATTTGTAATTTGATAACTGAAACCGAAACATTTTGAAAACTGATTCAGAAATGAAATGATTGATAACGCATAATCAAAAACAGAGCCTAAAACTTAAAACATAACAATAATTACAAATCATAATTTGAAACATTGAAAACCGAATCAGCAACGTTAGGGAACTGAAACCCCCGGAAAACTCAAATTTCAATGACAGAAACGGAAATAAATATATTGAAACAAACCATAATTTAAACATTTTATGAGAAACTGTAACTGAAACCAAAACCATAACTGAAATATTTGAGAAAGAAATGAAAACAGAAACCAATGGGTCACAATCACGAACTATGATAGAAACAATCGAATACCTGTAACCGAAACATAAAAAAACAGTTCTTGACAGAAACCGTAACCAAAACTAAAATATTCAAAAAATTAACTCCTAATTGGAACAGAAACCGAACCCAATCTAGATAGAAATCGTAACCAAAAACAAACTAGTCATGAGCCACTAGATTATTCGATTAACCGAAACCGAAACATTTGAAAAACCGAATTAAAAGTTGTTACAAGCTGTAACTAAATTCAAAAACGCTTGAAATTTAAAATTTTGTCACCAAATTAGCGAAATTCATCGTAGATGGATACTGACATGTTTAAAAATTCAAAAAATTGATTCCGAACTGTAACAGAAACCGAATTCAACCTGAATGAAAATGATAACCAAAAGGGAAATAGGCAAGAACCACTGCAATATTCAATTATCCGAAACTGAAACGTTGAAAACCAAGCTGAACATTACCAAAAAATTAACCGAACTCGAAAAACGCTTTATTTTGTTACCAAATTTGCAGATTGCAGTACTCACCGTGGAAACCATAAAATGATAAAATTCGAAAATAAAGTCTCAGTTGTAACAGAAACCGAATCCAAATTGCGTAGAAAAATCAAAATCAGAAGCAAAACTATCGAGCGCCAATAAAATCTTCAATTAACCGAAACCGAAACATTTAAAAACAATACGAGTATTCTTTAAAAACCAGTAACCATATTAAAAAAACGTTAAAAATTTCGTAACTTACCAAATTCGCCAAATTTACTGCGAAAACTAAAACCAAAACATTCTAAAATGAATACCTAACCGTAACTGTAACAGAAACCGAATCCAAATTGGATAAAAATCATAACCAGCAACAAAAAAGAAAAGAACTATTAAAACTCTCAATTAACCGAAACCGAAACATTTGAAAACCATACGAGTATCCTTTAAAATCCCGTAACCAAATTTAAAAAAAACGTTATAAATTTCGTTACTTACCAAATTCGCTGTGAAAACTAAAATCAAACCATTCTAAAATGAATACCCAACCGTAACTGTAACAGAAACCGAATCTAAATTGGATAAAAAAACTCGTAATCAGCAACAAAACAGATACGAACCATTAAAACTTTCAAATAACTGTAACCGAAACGTTAAAGATCAACCCCGAAACTGCTTTCAAAAAACCGTAACAAAACTCAAAAACGTTTGACATTCCGTTTTCAAACTCCCAAAATTCATTAAGTGCACGGGGGTGCGTTCCATTTGGGATTTTCGGTATGTATAAACATACCTTACACGTCATAATAAGGTGTAAACAAACAAAGTGAAGATCATTTTTTTTGAAAATCACTGGTTACTTACAAGAGTGTTGAATTTCCACCAAAAAGAAAAATGCATACAGTAATTGTTTCATTCATTATAAGTAATAAAATTTTAATAATTTCTTTAATATTTTCCTCCACGATATCAATGTATTTTTCAGAATTGGCGATAATTAAATAATCAAAAATAAAATGGAAAAACTAATTTTTTCCCATTTTCTCTCTATCAAAAGCAACCAGTGATTTTCAAAAAAATAGTGTATGTTTATACATAGCTGTGACGTGTAAGGTATATGTCTACATACCTCAAATCCCAAATGGAACGCAGCCCGGTTTACCTTTTATTTTCAAAATTCATCCCGAAAATGCTTTCAAAAAACCGTAACAAAACTCAAAAACGTTTGAAATTCCGTTTCCAAACTCCCAAAATCCATTTAAGGGCACAGCGTCAGTTTACCTTTCGTTTTTACACTTATGTTAATTAAATTGCCTAATCACATATTCAAGGCGCACCACATTCCTAAAAATATAAAAATACATAATGTCCGATCATCGCCTAGTAAGTTCTCAAACAACAAAAAACCACAAAAGGTGTTCGATTTCTCGCCACACCCCACACGAAAAACGTACACAAAACGTCTATTTTTCAATATACAAATGTATAACGTTAAAGCACACGCCGAGAAAAAATTTAAAAACTTTAAAAGCTACAACAACTTAACATTAAAATTCTTAAAGGTGATGGGTTACTTCATTTATCGCGTAAAATCAAAATGTATTTTTTAATCGATAAATTTTCCATTACAAAAAAAAATATAACGAAATTACATACAAAAAAAAGTATCATAAATATAATAAAGAACCACAATGACGTTGGAAATTCCAATTTTGGTACTTTTTCGTGTATACATGGAGATCAAAAAATATAATCGTAACTATAATCATAAAAAAAGTAAGTAAATATAAATCTTAATCGCTTATCCAAATAAATTTCAGTTCTGTGAAATAACTTCGAAATGTAAAATAATACAATTATACTCATTTACAACCCCTTTTTAAATCAATCTCCTCTCAATAAATTAGGTAAAACAGTCACAAAACCGCTCACATTCTAATTTTCCTTCTCTTCCTCTCTTTCAACAGCATTAAACCTCGGGTTCTTCGTATTTTTTCATCTTCGCAACGAAGATACAAACTATATCACAGCGAACACATCATACAATACACCGCGTCGCTAATATGGCCGTATGAATTTCATACTTATAAATTTATAATAAAATATAGTCGGTTTATATCTCGTACGAAGGTAAAAGAGGAAATCTGCATCGTCATCATCTCGCTACACACTCGAAAAAATGATCGTCGTTGATTAAACATTCGCATTTGCAATTCGATAAACACGCCGATGTCAATTAGAGCGTATGTAATCTGCATACGTATTTACCAGAGATAACCCGATCGAACGAAAATTTCCCTTTGATATTATTCAGCGGGCGTCATTATCAATTTTTTTCTCGCTTCCTTCCTGACGATAAAATACATTGAACGACGTACCACCGAAAGTATCCAAATTAAAAACAAACACGACCACAACTCGTCGATTAACAAAAAAAAAAAACCGCTGAAGGGAAATTCGGTGACGAAGAGGGGCAGGGGGAGGGCTCACACAAAATAACGAAAGAAAAAAACACACACACACGCAAGACATCTCTTAATATTAAAAAGACTAGATTTACATTTTTTTTTGTTTAGTTTTTCTTTTCCTAAAACCAACTCAACTATGCTCAAAAAAACGCAACAACCGTAAAATAATTGGTACCTCTTATCTGCTTCAGCTTCATACTCTTCTAAACATTAATTCAATCAATGTATCTACTAAAATACACTCAAACATTTAAAAAAATAACGCATCAACGTCGCAAAAAAATAGTTTCGTTAAAAAAATCAGGGAGTGAGGGGAGGGGACAAATCAACACGTTCGTATGGCCCTTTTTTTTTTGAAAAATTACAACCCATAAATATGGTAGGTAATTCACAACCATAATATTTACAACGTAATTCGTCGATTTGAGAGGGCAGAGGCAGGGGGTCACATCAGGAATGGAGCAAATTACGAAAAATTACGCCGATTGCAAAAATCATTTAAAAAATTAACAAAAAAATACCAAAAACAAGGAATGGGCAGAAGAGGGCATCGAATTGATTTTTTCCACGGGCAACGAGGGTACAGAAAGACAAAAATTATGGGGAAGGTACACACAACAATTCACAACACTCGTTACACCTTCTTAATAAACGTAGCGAAATAAAAACAGGGGAATCAAAAAATCCTACATCTACAACAACCTGCTCGTCAAAATTGTCACCAATAAAAAGGAAAAAAAATTGCACATAAAATTGAGGGGGGGATAAAATGAGCAACGAAATGTTTGAAAATATAAAACGTGAAAAAAAATCGGTCCTCAAACGGATCCGGGACAATATTTCGGATTCTAGGACGCGGAAAAGGGGATCTCGGTTGGTCGACGTCGTCAAAAAAAAGATCAATGAAAATCTACTAACTTTGGATTTTCTCGATACGGTCTTCGGTCTACTCGAGTTGAATTTCACGACGTACGAAATTACGAGTAATTCATCGACAATGTTCGTGTATCTGCGAAGGTATGGATTCGCGACTACTTAAATTATAGTAAGCGGCGTCGTATTGGACTCCTACGCCGCTGTCGACTGTGTTGCATTCGCTGGAGGGCAGCTGCGTTTGTTGATCTACCGGTAGCGTCGTTAAATGCGTAGCGTCCGATTGGAGTGTCGAACTTTCGCCGATATTCGTCATTATTCCGGGGATCACTTTGCGCTGAAGGGCTTGGACGTAACTCTGCAAATATTTGAAAAGAATTAGTGACAGAGACGGATAAAATGCGACGAATTACGTCGATAAAAATACGATAAAAGGACGGCCGCGTTTTGAACTGGGAAGCAAATTGAGTAGGTTCAAAGACCTGCGATTAAATGGGTCGAATCGCAGCGTCAAATGTCGATAAAACGTAATACGGCGGATTGTTTTGAATACCTAAACTGGTACAATTGAGATTTTTACAAAAAAGTAAACAAAATAGTTGTTTGAATAAGAAAAACTACGTAGGTACTAGGTAGTTCAAATCGACGAGCAACAATATTTATGTTCTCAACATTATGGATATGCTTTTGAGGGAGGGAGGGGGGAATTCAAAAAAGCACCAAATTTTGTCTACCGAAATTAAAGACTACCTATATCTAATGGTATCCATTTGTCAAAATGTTAATGTCAAAGTTGATTAATTCATTTTTAAAAATGACAACTTGATGTTGAAATTATTGAACTAGCAGTGGTTGTTGATGTTGAAGTTGAGTAATCAATGCAATAGTAATTTAGTTTTTACAAAAATTGAAAAAAATTGAAGTTGATCGATTTTAAATTTGAAGATTCGCAGTTATTTAAGTTGTTTGATCAACGTGTTAATAATGTGAATCCATCATTTTTAAAACTAATGAGTTGATCGTAGGTGTTGAAGATGATTCGTCATTGTTGAAACTTGAAATTGATTGGTTGAGTTGATCAATAAATATTGCAATAACTCGGCCCAGTTGACGAAGTTCATTCAGTTTTGAGATTGATTGGTTGGTACTCAAGTTGATCATGGAGTTGACGTTAAAATTGACTATCCAAAGTGGTATAGGTAGAGGTACTTCAAATTGTTGATGTAAATAATGGTAATAATTGATGTTGAGGTTGAAAGGTTGATTCCGAAGTTGATCAATAATTGCTGAAATTGATAAATTGATTTGGAACTTGATCGATCAACGTCAAAGATTTGGATTTATGGAAGAAGCTGAATAGTCGATGTTGATGTTGATTGGTGTAAGTTCAAGTTGATCATTCAACGATGAACTAGAACCAAGTGAGTTGACTTATCCTTATTTTCCAACGGCACTTTGAGTGCTCGGCTCGGTTCGGTCACTTTCGTGTGACTTGATTTTTTCTTCAAAGTCCACATTACGACGGGTTTTTCAACTTCAAAATTTTTCTTGACAAGGTCTGAAATCTGAATTTTTTTCAACTTTTAAATAATATTTCTTTTTCTTGACGAGGTCTAAATTTTTTACGATTTTTTTTTTCAACTTCAAAAATCAAAATTTGTCTTGACGTGGTTGTTTTTTTTTAACTTCGAAATTTTTCTTAACGAGGTCGAAATTTTTTTCAACTTCAAATTTTTTGACTTGTTCTAAATACTTTTCCAAACTTCAATTGAAAAGGGACTTGAATGTAACTTTGTTGAACTTTGTTTACAAAACAATAAAGTCTCTTTTCTCATTATAAAGTTTTTTGACTTATACCATTTGTATTTCTTCATTTTCTTGACTTATACACCCTTTGTACGAATTATGCTTCAGTTGAAAAAAAAATCGTAAAAATTTAGACTTCGTCAAGAAATCTTATTTAGAAGTTGAAAAAAAATTCAGACCTCGTCAAGAAAAATTTTTAAGTTGGAAAAAAATCAACCACGTCAACAAAATTTTGATTTTTGAAGTTGAAAAAAGAATTCGTAAAAAATTTAGACCTCGTCAAGAAAAATTTTGAAGTTGAAAAAAAAAAGGCGGAATGTGGACTTTGAAAAAAATCATCCGTAAACAGGCTCACGTAATCACGTAAAAAACTCAAGTCCCACGAATGTGACCGAACCGAGCCGAGCACCCAAAGTGCCGTTGGAAAATAAGGATAAGTATTGAGTTGGTGTTGAAGTTGATTATCATGATCAGTCAACATCGAAGGCCTTGCCTTGAATTGATCAACAAATGTTTCGAAATTGAATTGATTTGATCAACAATGATCAAAAACTGTTGAAATTGAATTGAATTGATCAACAAATAGAGGAATCGAATTGGTCAACAAATGTTGAAATTGAATGGAATTAGGAATCGAATTAATCAACAAATTTTGAAATGGAATTTTATAGATGAATTGATAAACAACTGTTGAAGTTGAATTGATCAACAAATAGAGGATTGGTCAACAAATGTTGAAATTGAATTTAAATGATCAAAAAACAGAGGAAACGAATTGATCAGCTAATTTGGAATTGGAAAGACAATATGGATTGATCAACAACTGTTGAAATTGAATAAACTGATCAACCAATGCTGAAATGGAATTGAATTGATTAACAAGTAGTGGAATCGATTTGATCAAAAAATGTTGAAATTGAATTGATCAACAAATAGAGGAATCGAATTGATCCAACAAAAGTTGAAATTGGGTTGAACTGATCAACAAACAGAAACAGTGGAATCGATCAACAAATATAGGAATCTAATCGATCAAAAAATGTTGAAATAGAATTGAATTGATCAACAAATAGAAAAATTGAATTTATCAACAAATGTTGAAATGAAATTTAATTGATCAAATTGATCAATTGGAATGGAATTGATCAACAAATAATGGAATGGAATAGAATGAAATGGAATTGATCAATAAATATGAAATTGAATTAAAGTGATCAACAAATGTTGAAATGGAATTTAATTGATCAAATTGATCAATTGGAATGGAATTGATCAACAAATTTTGGACTGGACTGGACTGGACTGGACTGGAATGGAATTGATTGATAAATATGAAATTGAATTGAAGAATGTTGAAATGGAATTCGTCAATAAAATAAATTGACGTTAAAAAAGTACATCAAGTTGATGGTTGAGGATTGTTGACTGTGATGTTGAAGGAGTTTGGTCAACTGTCTGATTCAAAAGTTGATCAGCCAACATTACAAACTTGAAATTTAGTCAACATAAAATCTAACTGGTCAATGTTGAGATTGATTAGTTCAAATCAAGGATGATAAATCAATATTGAAGTTGATCAATCGTAGTTGGCGTCTCGAAGTTGTCAAGTTGGCTTGGACCAACTTGCGTTGAAATTGAAAAAAAATAGTCAATTTTGAGGATCGATCAACATTGAAATCGCTCAGCAAGCATTGATGTTGATTGATCAAGGCTTAAATTGCCGTGTTGACATTTGGGTTAGTTAGTAAAATTTCAACTCATTTTTTTTCACTTCTTGATATATTTTGACCCCTTTTCAACTTTTCGGAAAATTCAAAAAACATTGACATTAAAAATTTCACGTAGGTACCTCTCATTTAAATCAAAATTTCTGATTTATACATAGAAATTGATTTTATTCTACCCCTATTTCCTTCTTCCTGCAAGAAAAAATTCTGAAACCGCCGTCCACGGTTCGTGTCAAAGACTAAATTCAAGAATACATATTCAATATTGAAATTGAAAAGAGTTGAAAAAATTTAATACGTTCATTAACCTCGTTGAAACTATTCAGAATTAACTAAATTTCCTGATTTCTCAGCCACCCTCTCGAGATATCTTTGAACCACAATTTCTCCCTAAAAATTGAAAAAATCCCTTACAACGAAACAAAAAAACCCCAAAACTCACTTGACTAATAACATCGCCATGGGCAGTTCGAACTTGATACAGATACCGATACTTTTTCTGCTTCATTTCGGCCCTCTGATCTCGAGTCCTTGGTCTCGCCTGGGCCGCCTGACTGGCTCGAGCTTTCTTCGACGATAAATCTGTAAAAACACCGGATCGTTTAATCACACACCCATAAAAAACCAAAAATAACGACCCGCCAAACGTTAAAAAAATAAATCCACAATGTTAGTAAACAAGAAAAATACACCGATGGTAATGACCTCTCGGTACATACGCCAATAAATATTACCCTAGCTACCCTCCTATTCCACAATAGCGACGTTATCATTACAGCACACTCTTCTGCAACCCTGCTACCCCCGGAATCTCTTCAATCTCAACCGTACAACCATTGATAACGGATCTAGGGAAGCTGGAGTCGGTATTACGTGAAAATTACCCCATTCCAGGAATACGTACGGTACAAAGACCCGTTAGAGAGCCGTCAACCACATCCATCTTGGGTAATAGGATACGAAAGTGTAAACAGTACAAGAGGATGGGTATGTTTTGGCGCGTTCCGGCCACCGGAGCCCAGCCCCATTCCGCACCATCACGCCGGAAGCTCTTTGAAACCTTTTGATACGTTCGAAAATCGAATTTTCGTCATCCCTGCTACGCCTCACCTCGCCCTCATCTCGATTCCGTACTACGTCGCAGCCAACTTCCAGCTTCGTCTCCTCTTCTCCCGACCTTTTTTTCACTCCAGCAACGAGCTTTCCCAGACAGTACGACGACTACACAGCTCATCCTCCTGCTTCCTCCTTCGCTCACGTTCATTTTCCCGGGAACGCGTTTGAAGCTGTTTTTCATCCCAACGATACGTTCCAGCGCATCTCCCCCTTTCCCCATATCTCCACCATTGAAACACGTACCAACATAAATAGTCTGGAAAAAAAGCTCGCCCAGAGAACTCGTCTGCGTAAGTTATTAAACTTGGAACTCGTGTAAATCCGAGTGCGGTAATATCTCGCTACGTAATTCGTAAATTTACGAATAACGTTCTAGGTGCACTGACCGTACAAGGGTCTTCCCCTTCGTACTTCTGCTCACCTTGCGTGCTGTTTTCTTCGCTTTTCTTTTGAATTTCACTCTCGTATACTCGCACAGATCCACTCTTCTTTTTATTTTTGCTCACTCGAGGCGGAATTATCGAGTATATTAACCTTTCCGCATTGTCCACCAGGGTACCTCAGAAGGAGAGAATTTTCATTTCACGAAACCAGACATCTGTGAAAATTTGCGTAACTTCTGCGAGGGAATTTATCGAAGATGGAAATAGAGATTTTGTAGGCACGCGTCGAAATTCCGGCTCGTTTTTGAACGTTTCATTTTATTCTTACGAACTCGTGTAAGCTTTTGATTAGGCTGCAGCGTAATAGGTATAGGCGAAGAGAAACGAAGAGAATTTTCAAGCGCGTGTGGCGTGTCAGAAACGTGTAAGTTTATTTTGACTCAAGTCTTCGCAACGCTTTAAATTTATCGAGATGAAGTTTTCTGTCTGGTTTGTTTTTCTTCATCTTCGTTCAGTGATTGTTTTCTCGATTACGATATTATAAAATTTCGCAAATGACGAAAGATATAAAAATATCGAATATTTTCAGAGCTGGAAGGGAGGGAAAGGGGGCATAAAATGGAAAGTAAATTTCTTGTTATCGAACAAAACTCTGAAATTAGAAAAAGGAGCGGACTTGTAAAAATTTGATTTTATATTCCAAAATTAAGCAAAATGATCATTTCATCTTTTTCCTCCAGAAATATTGAGAAAAAAAATCTCAAAAAATTAAAAAACCATTTGAGAAAAAGAATTTTCTTTGGTCAAAATTAAGCAAATTATGGCTTTTCATCCTTCATCCCCATTTTCCACAAACAAGAAAAAATCTCCTCAGAAAATTGAAAATCCCGTTTAAAAATGAACTATTTTTCAGGCCAAAATTTAGAAAATGATGACCCCTCATCCTCTTTTTCGGCAAATAAAAATTTTGTTGAAAATGAAAATCAATTAAAATTTTTTCAAAAAAATAATGTTAGAGAAGAGCAAAAAATTTACTTTTTAGATTTTTGTAATAATTTTTTTCCCAAGTTGTGGTGGTTTTTTTGAGGGGGAGGGGGAGGGGGTAGAGCTCTTTTAGCTTTCCCAATTCTTGGGTGCAGTTATTCATTTTTCATTGTATTTACAATTTTAATAAAACATTTGAATGATTTCGATGCTTTTTAGGATTTTTTTTTGAAATTGTCAATAACTTTTGTTTTGCAATTTTTATGAAACTTTGATCAATTTTTCTCGATATTGATGATCCCTTATTCTCTTTTTCGGCAAATAAGAATTTTGTTGAAAATCTGAAAATCAATTTAAAATTTTTCAAAAAAATAATGTTGGAGAAGAGCAAAAAATTTACTTTTCAGATTTTTATAATAATTTTTTTCCTGAGTTGTGGTGTTTTTTTTTGAGGGGGAGGGGTAGAGCTCTTTTAGCTTTCCTAATTCTTGGGTGCAGTTATTTATGTTTTCATTGTATTTACAATTACGATTTTAATAAAACATTTGAATGATTTCGATGCTTTTCAAGATTTTTTTTTTGAAATTGTCAATAACTTTTATTTTGCAATTTGTATGAATCTTTGATCAATTTTTTCGATATTTTGGTCAATTTTTACGTCTTTTGGTATATATTTTTCTTAATAGTCTTACGTCATCTTTTCAACTTTTTCAAAATTTGTTGCAATTTTTATAATATTTTTAAACAATTTTTAAAAAATTCAAGGTCAACCACATCGTCCCATCGAGCATTTTTCAATTTTCTTTGAGGGTAGTTTTTCAATTTTGGAAAATCCTGATGCTTCGTATAGAAATTTTAATCAAACTTATGTATTGAATTTGCTTTGAAAATTTTTGGGTGATTTAAATCAATGCAGCGGCATCAGTTATTTTCTAATTGACAATTGTTCACTTTGTTCTTCGTTTTTCGATTTTTTTTTTTTTCATTTGTGGATAAAAAGACGATGGATGATTGTTTTGTTTACTTAGACCCTTTTATTTCTTGAATAAATATGATGAAATTCTACCTGCTTTGAGAATCAGCGAAAAATTATTTTCATTGAAAAGTAATGATTTTTCACTGATCTTTCATTTAAAAATCACTGATTTTTCAATCAAAATTCCCATTTTTTCAGAAAAATTTATACCTTTTTGACCGAAAGATCATTAAAAAAATCACGTGATATTTGCCCCCTTCCTCCTTATTTTTTTTCGAATTCTCGATCCTTCCCTTAGTTAATTTCTTGGTGAGCTTATACGAGTGAAAAAAAAACTCAAAAAATTCCTTAAAATTGTAAAATTGAAAATCAAAAAGTCGTAGAAATTTGATATCAATACTAAAAACACTTCTTAAAAATTGAAAATATCATCGAAAGTGTAACAAAAATTGCAAAATTTGATGAAAATCGTCCAAAAAGGTTCAAAATTTTGTTTAAAAAAAAACTATAACAGTTGGAAAAAAATTTGTAACAAGCACCAAATTTGTGAACTTTGACAAATCAACACGTTTTAGGCTTTCCCCCCTACTATTTCAAATAATTTTTGTACCATTTTGATAATTTTTAGCACGTTTGAAACCCATTTATAAAAATTAGAGAATTTTATAAAAATATTCCAGCAAATTTTCACCATTATTTTGAATAACTTGAATACAATTTTCAAAGATTTCCCTTTTTTTTGGCCAAATTTTATGTCATTTTGGAAACATTAGTTTTAGTTTTGAACAATTTTGACCACTTTTTAAAAGTTTTTTTCATAACAATATTTCAAACTACCCATTTTTAAAATTTTTTTTGACAACGATTCCAACAATACCGAAAAATGTAAATGGCACATATAGTCAATTTTTTTCATTCACTTTTTTTTTTTTACAAATTTTGCAAAATTCTTACGATAATCACCACGTTTGCAACCGCTTTCACAATTCAAAACGAGGGCTATTTTAATTCTCAACGTCATAAAACAAACAAAAACAATTCCAATTCTGCACACAGCCTTCGAGTACCAAATTGTCGTCTAATTGGACAAAAATATGGAAGTAAAACACCAACGCATACATTTCACGCGCACTTGCAGTCACCTTGAACCGTTAGGTAAACTTATAAATTACATTTACTGGCAAAAAAAGAGAAAAAAAAGTAATCTCAATAACCCGAGTCCGAGCATATTGAACGATAATTCCCCCCAAAAAAATTATAATTAATTGGTATTTCGTTAATTAACCACGTCTAAAAATCGTAATATGCGAATTAAAACCAGTTTCTTTCTTCCTTCTTTCGGTCTTTATCATTCTATGTAGGTACTTAAAATCGATTTATATGCTCAATCTTATTACACTGGGTATTTATAGGTGTAGATATAACTTTGGGAAACTGGTGGATTTTCTTACTCTGCCGTCTGCCTTACCGTTGTCTCATTATTATTATCGTAATGCGTAAAACCATCCTCAAATCTCAAGGTTTAATCTTTTTTCAATTAGGTACCGATATTTTGCTCCAAAGTAACAATTCTGTATATTAAATTTATGCCTATATTTCGACTCGAATCTTATCAATTTTTTTAAACTCCTCGCTCTGTACCGTTGTCTTTGGGTCTTGATCAAATCGATATCGACTCTTTTTTCACAATACCTACATAATTTCTTAATAAATTGGATGTGTACTCACTTTTCTCGTGATATACTCCTTTTCCGGTAACCGCGCATTGAATTACCAAACCAATCATGGCGACCAATGGCCATAACGCCAGCACGACCCAGCTCAGCCAGCATGGCTCGACGGTCCTTCGCATCAGCGCTTTTTCCCATATCCACTTCACCATGACTAATTTCTCGACGAAATAATCCAAAGACGCGATTATAATGGCGCTTCCAAATAGACTCGAGCCGACGATGGTCATACCTAAATAAACACATCATCGTTAGTACAAATATAAAATATAAATATGATGTGCCCAACTACCTATGGTTTATATTTTATGTACATATAGTAATCGATTATTCGGCATGAGTGATCGAGCATAGACTTCCTCCCCCTCTACCCCACACCAAATATTTTCAAAACGTTCATTGGCTGCACAGAATACAATTTCCGAAACAATTTTTGGATTTTTTTCATCAGAAATAGTAAGAAGTGATTTTTTCACAGTGTTAAAAATTCTCCTCCTCTTTTACTATAAAAATAAGTTGAATAATTCAAAACCTCAAACATTTGGCTGGATTTTTCGAAACTTCGGCCATACCTTTGTATTTCTAAGCAACAACAGAATAATGGAAAATCGAAAAAAATTTCGAGGCGATTCTCCTCATTTTTTAGTAGCATTGTTAAGAAATTGAATTTTTTCTTTTCCAAAAACGAGTAAAGAGGATTAATTACGTCTCAACACCTCGAGTGATTTTTCAACTTTCCGAAGAAATTAAAAAATTTCGAAAAAAAAACACGAAGTAGATCTTTGCTTTCAAAATTTTATATATGTACCTCTGGATTTTGAAAAATCTGAAAATCTACTATAAGCCCTTGAATTTGGTACCTATTCTGAAAAATTTTAGTTATTGAAAATGTGACGAGGAAAAAGGAAGAAAAGGAAGGTAAAAGTGAAAAAAAAATCACCCACAGGATCATTTTTCAAAAACCTCACGCAGATCTGATATATTGATCAAGAGACAATTTCTTGTCACTATCTTCAAAGAAATATTCAAATTTAAAATCAACGAGGTCGTCTCCTGGAAAGATTAGATGAAGAGGACAATCAAATTTTCAAAAAATTAAAATTGAAACTTGAATTTTCATCAATTTTATCTTAATTTTTCCCCCGCTAACAACAATTTTCTCAGATCAAAAGAAGGTTGTCCACTTCCGCAAATTTTACAATCGAAGCAATGGCGTCGGGAGTTTTTTTTGGATGGGTGCGAAAAATGAGTACAGAGACCTAGAAAACCTAAAGAGGGGATGTGAAAAGAAGCCTTTTTTCGCACTTTTCCTCAACGCACACACCACTCAAAACTTTCCATTGTGACAATCAAGCACCCCATCTCGTACCTCTTGCCCCATCCACCGCATCGACACAGGACACACCCACACAATGAAAATTTCACACAATAATCGCTCTCATCAGCACCGATACAGTTAGTTCTTTTTTAATTAATCCATCTCGTTAACGTCAATTATACCATCTAACGACACAACGCCGACGACTCAACACGTGCGAAATTTTCCACCCGCCGTTTCCCTCTCCGTCTCCTCATCTCTTTCTGGGCCGGATTCATTCGAAGATATTGCACGTCGCTGCCTAGGGTGACAGATTTTCGTATTTTTTCACCTTTTTCTCTCCTAAAAAATCATTCTCAATGCTTACTTCTTCAGACGCGTTCATTAGGATTAAAATGTTAAAAAAACAGGCAGACTTCGGCCTTTTTTCACCCTAATTCAGGCAATAAATTTAGATCTCGCCTTAATCGGGTTCAGAAACAATAGGTACATAATACGAAAAAAATTGAATGATTAATACCCTCCAAAATTTTTCATAAAATTGCCTTTTTTCTCCTCGAAAAACCACTTTTTTTCTTTGTTCAATTTTTGAACAAGGAACAAAATAAAGACACGGTGCACAGTGGGCCAGATGGGAAATCTAGCGTTTCAAAAATCGAAAAAATCATGTTTAAAAAAAGGGTTGGGTCATATCACACTTTCATCTAGATAGTCAATAGTTCGAATGCGCGCGCATACGTGTAGCTATTGTTGTTAGAAGTTGAACACAATACCTTGTCGCGACTATCTTAAAACCAAGCGTCTCGTTGTTTCTTGCGCAATTGATGTACATTTGATTGCAAAATTGAGGTAAAATATGGAAAAGGAAGAGAAAAGTACGTACTTTTCAAATTTTCAAGAATTTTTTTGTTATCTTTTGTACTTTTTTTTCTACGCGTGTTTAAAAAATAGAAAAAAACTTCTCTTTCAAGAACACATTATGGAGTCTAAAAAAAAAATGCAGAATGTTGCAGGAATTGAGAATTGGCCTAAATTGTAGCTAAATATATGCTCTTTCATTTGTACTAAAAATTTTTTGCAGCCAGTTGCAGCTGAATTTATAATTCAACATTTAAGCTCAGAAAATGAGCTGTTCCATACCAATTCAAACCAAAAATGAAGTCAGGCCTTCCGATTTCGCTCATTTTTTTTACAAGTTCCCTCTAATAGACTATTCATAAAATTATGATTATTTACTTTTTACACTTCATGGGGCTGGGGGAGGATTTCGTAATTTTCATGAAATTGAAATTTTTCGCCAGATTACCTATCTTTGAAGGTTTGTATCTCGAGATAGGTTATATTCGAGGAAAAACTGTTGGCGAAGCCTGAAAAAGAATTATTCGGGAATTCAAATACGACAAATACAACAGTTTTGAGAATTTCTAAGTTGAACTTTGAAGGTGAAAGCACAACTTCATGATGGGTAAGTAAAAAGAAATGAAAGCTACCATTTAATAATCTTGAAAAAATTCAACGAATTCGAATATTTGCATATTTTTTTGGATTTACCATTTCAGTGCCCCTCTCCCCCCCCCGTCATTAAATTTTGGGAGAAGTTTGTTCATGAATGAATAAATAAAAGTAAATGTGACATATCGATTCTTACTAATCTGAGGGCGTAGAATAATTTGAAAATCGACTTACATTTTGATCCAACTCCCTCCCCCAAACATTACGTTTTAGTATGGAAAAGCTCAAACGTGTAAAATACATGGGGAACTCAACATTTTTAATTATTTTAAGTATAACAAATACTGACTTTATTTGACATTTTCCCCCAATTTATTACTAATGCTGAATTATTTCAAGTTTTAAGGAATTGGACATCTCCGCTTAGCTTCGATAATCCCTGCAAGACTTTTCTAACTAATCATGTGGGATCTCAAGTACATAATCCTGACAATGATTATCAAAAAGACAACGATTTTCAAGAAAATTTGGAAAAAGTATATCCGATTTTTTGAGAAATTAGAAAACTAGATGGAATTCTGCTTACCGGTCGATTTCAAGATTTAAAAATAAATAATGAAGTCATGAAAGAAAACTTTGAATTTAGACCCCCCCCCCCGAGCTCAATTTGTATCTTACTGAAAAATTGTTGAAAAATTTGAATCAGCGTGATCGATAACCTATATTTCAACACCCATCATGTAATTTTTGAAAATTTTGAATTTAGACCCCCCCTGGGGGGCTCAATTTGGATCCTACTGAAAAATAGTTGAAAGATTTGAAATCAGCGTGATCGATAACCTATATTTCAACACCCATCATGAAATTTTGGAAAATTTTGAATTTTAACCCCCCCTGGGGGGCTCAATTTGGGTCCTACTGAAAAATAGTTGAAATATTTGAAATCAACATGATCGATAATCTATAATTCAACACTCATCTTAATTTTTTTGTAAATTTTTCCGAAATTTTGAAAAATGTTGGATTTTGACCCCCCTCTTAGGGGGCTCATTTTGGGTTCTCATCAAAAATGGATGAAAGAATTGAAATCAGCGTCAATTTTTACCCCTACACCCAAGTTTTTGGATTTTAATTTGAATTAGAACTTACGAAATTGATTTTTGAAACGCTAGATTTCTCATCTGGCCCACTGTGTAGTTACCGAAAAATTTACAGTAAATTACCGTAATTACTGAAATATTTACGGTAATATACCGTAATTATTAATAATTACGGTATATTACCGTAAATATTTTAATAATTACGGTATATTACCGTAAATATTTCAGTAATTACGGTAATTTACTGTAAATTTTTCGGTAACTACGGTAAATTATCGTAAATATTTTAGTAATTACGACAAATTACCGTAAATAGTTCGGTAATGACGATAAATTACCGTAAATAGGTCGGAAATCACGATAAATTACCGTAAATAGGTCGGAAATTACGGTAAATTACCGTAAATAGTTAGGTAATCCCTCTATATTAAAAAATCAAAACGGTCTAGACAGTCGCGAAGTGTTTCCGAAGTCGGAGATGTGTTAGTGTAGTAAATACACGAACTCCGTCGCTGTGTTAGTGCTAAAACCAGTTTCGAGCCAGAGAGAATGTTGTGTCCGATTTACACAAAGCGTTGCGTTTGTAGTGGTGAGCTGGTAAGGGTAGTATGACAGAACAGTGTCAATCTACCACTATCAGGGTACGGGGGTAGGTAAGGCAATTTCTCTACGCACATCCAACATACATGTGGACACGTTTCTTTTTCACAGTTCGCGATACAGATTAAACGAACCACTTTTTTGAGAGTTTGATTTATTCGGGTACGAAATAGATTGTGTTTTTTTTTTTTGGGGGGGGGGGGGGGCATGATGACATAACTTTGTAGACCGAACTAAATTTTTTGACCACTTCTCTAAGTAAATTCATTGTGATTGAAAAATTATGTATACCTATGTCTCGAGTGAAGTAAAGGTGGAAAATGTTGAGAAAAACTATACTTCAATCTAAAAATTTTGAATCTCAAGCTCCAGGCACAATTAAACCAAAAATTGGCCTGAGGGATATGAATTTGACTCGAATGAGGCGAGGTCAAGACTTAAAAACCCTCAAATTCAAGGTGAAAAAACTCAATATGTACCTTGAATTAAAAACCCTGAATAAAAACAGTCATTTCCACATATTGTCTCTCTAATGCTAAAAGCCCGATGAAAAAATTTCAGATCTGATCATATCTCAAAAGTGTCCCAATCCATAGGCGCACCCAGAAATTAATTTAGGGAGGGGCTCAGAATTTCTGAAAAAATGGGGGAGGGGTCAAATTTCAAAATCCCAATTTTTCACTCATCTTTCAGTCAAAAATCATCAATTTTTTCTGGCAAACGGAGAATTTATTGAGGAATTTCTGATTTTTTATCAAAAAATCAGTCTAAAATTATAAATTTTTGAAATAAAAAGATTAAAATATTGCCCGAGCGAAGCGAGGGCGAAAATTTTTTGAAAAGATATTGTTTAAAAAGCGAAAAAATGCGCTTTTCCCACATTTTTGCTATTAAAACCATATTTTTTCCGAGCTTAAGGGGGGGGCTCAAGCCCCCTGAGCCCCCCCTTGGGTGCGCCTATGACCCAATCTAATTTTATCAAATTACATCAAATCATATCTCATTGTATCAGTTCACATCTGAAAAAATTATGAAGGATTAGATCCAGTTTGATATGATGTGATCAAATGGCATCTACGTAATTCGATCAAAACATATCTAAAAAAAATCAGATGTAATTAGATATAATTTGATTAGGACATTTTTGAGATCAAATTTTATCTGTTTTGATGAAATTTGATCTAAATCAGATATGATTTGATACGATTTGATCTAAAATTTTTTCATCGGGAGATTGTATAACTCCAAAACTTTACTTTTCACATAAGAGCTACAAAACTACTTGTGCTTTTTGAATTTCGTAGAGAAAGTGTTGATTTTACCATGATTTCTTAGTGTTGAGAATGAATTTTCAACTATTATTTTTTCAAATCACCGATTTTTAATTTTTGAAATGCAGTTACGACCTTTTGCACTTGAACAAAGAAAATTTTTGGAGTCCCGCCAAATGTTTTTTAAATCAAAATTATTGAAAATTCATTGTGAACACTACGGAACCATTTTAAAATCGTCACATCTTTCACAAAATTCAAAAATCATAAGTAACGCTGTTTTTTTATCATTTTTGTAAAGAATCAACTTTTCGATTTGTGACCTTTTTGCAGCGCCACATACCTATCTTTTTTTTTTAATTTTAAGGATTTGTTTGATGTTTAAGCTAAAATGATGTTATTAGCAGAAGTAGGACGTCCCATAATTGCCGTTTCAGTAAAAAAAAACACGAAAATTTCTAAATTTTGGAGTTACGACCTTAACAGATAAAATTTGATCTCAAAAATGTCCTAATCAAATTATATCTAATTAGGTACATCTGATTTTTTTTTAGATACCTACCTATGATTTGATCAAATTAGATGTCATTTGATCACATCATATCAAACTGGATCTGAACCTTCATAATTTTTTCAAATATGAATTGATACAATGAGATATGATTTGATGTAATTTGATAAAATTAGATTGGGATACTTTTGAGATATGATTACGTAGATCTGAAATTTTTTCATCAGGCTATTAGAGGAAAAATATACGATACAGCCAAATGCAGCGGCGGAGCATATAGAAAATTGTTTTTCATGAAAAACAATTTTCTATATCAAAATTTTATTAAAAATTAATCAAATCAGCTAAAAATGAGAGGCACCTGAGCGAGCAGCCCGAGCGAAGCGAGGGCGCGAGTCAGGGGTTGAGGCCGCGGAGCGGCCCAGGGGGCGGAGCCCCCTAGTTACGGTAAATTATCGTAAATATTTTAGTAATTACGACAAATTACCGTAAATAGTTCGGTAATTACGATAAATTACCGTAAATAGTTGGACAATGACGGTAAATTACCGTAAATAGCTCGGTAATTACGGTAAATTACCGTAAATAGTTAGGTAATTACGGTAAATTATCGTAAATATTTTAGTAATTACGACAAATTACCGTAAATAGTTCGGTAATTACGATAAATTACCGTAAATAGTTGGACAATGACGGTAAATTACCGTAAATAGCTCGGTAATTATGGTAAATTACCGTAAATAGGTCGGCAATTACGGTAAATTACCGTAAATAGTTCGGTAATCACGATAAATTACCGTAAATGGTTCGGTAATTACAGTAAATTACCGTGAATATTCTAATAATTGCTGTAAATTACCGTAAATATTCCAATTTTGACATTATATGCAACAATATTTTCATTTTGATTTCGATTTTTCTTATCTGAATCTGAGCTATCGTTTTTTGGCTTATTTTTACTGGTCTTTTAATTCGAATTTTGGTCTTTTTTATTCGAATCCGAATTAATCGAGGGCAGAATTTTTTTAAATAAAATTACGAAGTTGAAAAATGATTCAAAAACAATAATTCTCCAATTCAAAAATTGAGATGAAAGTGTTGAAAATTCATGGTTTTTGTAGAAAATGGTCAAAATGCATGCTACATTTCATGTTTTCATGCCACTATATTGACATTCAGGCTATTTTCAAGTTTTTCATGATTTTCATGCCCAGTAGACACCACGAATGTCCGGGGGGGGGGGGGGAGGATTACTTTTCTAAAAAGGTGAAAAATTTTATCCCACCTTCAACAGCCGAGGCACTAAATTTAGCTTTAATTTCTCTAATTAAAACTTGCCCTTACCTTTTTTCCAATTCAACGTGATCAACGCGAAGAAAATGCCGAATCCCATCAAAAGGCTGCTACTGGTCCACAACGACGGTATCCTGTATCCGGCCACATCGGCCGCCGCTATCGAGACTAGACATAACAACAATCCTGTATGGAATCCGGTCATAAACAGGCCCACATATTGTACCAGCATCGTTATCAATCCGAATAGGATACCCGCACACAGTGAAACACCTGCAAATAACAAAAAATTAAACGCCAAATTCATTAACCCGATAGAACACAGGTAAAGGTACACGTATAATAATTAAACTCGTACATAGGTATTCGATATTCGCACATCCTTCATTAAGCACCTTCCCCTCTCCTCTTCTTCCCTCTCGTTCATTATAAAAGGAAATTTCACTCCGGACACACGATGAAATAGCCAGCTAATTTCAGCGCAAACATTTATATCGACCCCTTTGGTTAATTACCTTTTGCATAATACCTCCGTATCGATATTTCACACACTAACCTTTCTGATCTCCTCCAATCGGTCAACCTGTCAAGCTCGAGCTGTCGTTAAATTGCAATCACACTCATTCCAAGACCTCGGGCTACCAAACACAGTCGCAGTGCTGGTCGAATTAACCGAAGCTATTTATCGTACACGCGATTCGATTACGATTTACACGTTTTAATGTCGTCGTCATCCGAATTGTAATTATTCTCGAGTCCATATAACGTTACGGTTTGTCGTCGAAGGTGAACGCCACACTGCGTATCCAGATCGCCTCCTTCGATGGCCCACATACCACCTAATACACCTCTAATTCTACTTATAAGTAGTATGTGTCTTTTAAATATACGATACAGGACGAAAGACGCCGAGACGATCAAATTATACGGGAAATACCGTCCAACAGGAACCCATAGAGTTTTATCATTACAATACCTGATCATTTTCACGTCCACGTCGTTGAAAAAAATTACGAGGTACGATGACGTTGAAATTTATCCAAGTAGAAAATCGATTCTGTTAATTAGATCGGCAAAATTAGAATAAGTCCCAGGTTGGGCACCGGTTGTAAAATAATGGCTTCTTCGGGGACGTATAAAAATTTAGAAAAATTGTCTCTCGAAAAAAAAGCTGCGTCGATTTTCGTTCTCGGAAAAAATATCGTGAAAAAGGGATTTGTCGAGGGAATCTCCAAGTGTCGAATGTGTCGAGGAAAATGATGTCCGTGAAGAATTGAGTTTAGGGTTTTGATTACGTGATGCGATGCGAAATGAAATGGCGGACCTTGAAATTTACATATTTTGTGGTGGAAAAAATTCCATTTAATGTTGGAAATGTCGACATTGGGGACCGAAATTCAAAAAATGTTGAAATATTTGAATGAAAAAACCTTCAAAATAAATGCACCGTGAAATTATCGTAAGACCGGATGTAAACATTTTGAAAAACTAACGTGAAATTTTTGGAAATTTCGTGAAAAATTTTTCAAGTAAAAAGTGGTATTGAAATTTATTGTAAAAAAATACCCATCAAAATTGTTCCAGGCCTAAAATCATGAAAAAATATTTTATTCGAGTGTTTTTGATCAAACTAAAAATGCATTATCAACATATAAAAGCTTAAAAATCACATCAAAAGTTGAATAGAAAACGAATAAATTTTTGAAAATCTGAAAAAAGTTATCGAAAGTTGTTGTGAAAAAAATTATCGAAGGACGGATTGGCATGGAAATATTTTGATCCATCTCAGAATGAGGTTGAATTGCAATAAAATTCTATGTATTAAAAGTGATTTTTGACTCATCAAAATTACGTAGATATACTCAATCCGTTCAAAAATCATAACTCCGAATTTTTGAAGTCAAAAAATTATAGTTCCAAAAAAACCCCATAAGATAAGGTAAAAAAATTACCAATGTAAATCATTGGAAAATTCATTGAGTGAAGAACACGTGAAAATCGATCAAAGTTATGAAAATTGTTGTAAAGTACATAATTAAAATTTTTTTCAAAGAGCAAGAAAAAATATCGAGAACACCAAATCTTGAAGATGAAAATTTTTGCTATTTTCTGGATTTTTCTTTCCATTTTAGTGCAATTTTTCTTCCTTTAAATTTGTCTTAAAAATAATCCTCTTTTCATCCTTCCCTAAAAGAATTCAAGAAAAGAGAAAATTGTTAAAATTTTTTGCTGTTTTTGAGTTTTCTTTTCTTGCAATAAAAATCGTTTTAAAAAATGTAAAACTACAGATTTTTTTGCAATATGTACCCTGTTTCTAAAAAAAATAGTTAATCATTACTCTCGAAAATTAATTTTGCAACACTGAACTTTAATTTCATCGATCAAAAAAGCAATTTTGCTATCGAATCATTTCAATTTTGAAATGAATTTCACTTTTTTTAAAATAATTATTATGAAAATTCAACGAATTTACAATATTTTTGGTTATTTTCAATCCTATTATAACTTTTATACGATATTCTAAACAAATTAATGCCTTTTTAAATATTTTAAAAAATTCTTTGCATGGGAAAGCTGTTTTTGGAAGAGCAAACAAATCAAAAATTTCCAATTCAAACCTTTTTTTTTTTTTTTTTTGACCAAAGCATTCAAAAATTTCTCGAAAAAATGTCATCATTTTCGACTTTCGATCCTTTTTTGTCACCAAACCAAAATTACTTTTTCGGACAAAGAAAATGCAATTTTCCCATTCGGAGGAGGAAGGAAGACGAGAAATGTGTAGGAAGAAGGATAATCTCCCAAGTATCCAGTTTTATTTTCAGCTTATTTTCAATTTTTACACAAATTCAGGAACAATGTAAACAATTTTTTTTATCACAAATAGGATTTTTAATCACTTATTGGAGACATTTCGAATCACGTCAACAAATTTTGGATCAATTCATATTTTTGATGACTTTTTGAATTTTTCGTTGAATTTTTTTTTACATCTCAAAGCCAATTTTATGAGCACAGGAAAGGTCTTACCCATAAAAAAAATGGATGGAACATTAAATTATAGAGCCTGAAATTTTCCATCAGTGAAGCATAATTAGTTTTTTTTTAGAATGTTTGGTTTCCGAAATATTTTCAATAAAAAATTCAACTTGAACTTTCCACCGAAATATTTCCAATGCTTAGCTTCTTACAGAAAAAAACCAAAAAAATCCAAGCCCTACAATTTATGTTTAATTCATTTCTTCTATAGAATACTTTCGCAGCTCAAAAAATTGACTCAAAAGGTCAAAAATTATTGAAAAAAATTCACCAAAAAAATCAAATTGCAAAAAATTCTGACGTGCTGGGATTTTTCTCGAGATCTACAAGGAAAGAGTTACCAAAATCACCCATTGAAAAGAAATATTTTTTTGCAGGTCTGGGATAATCACCTGGCTAAATTGCTACGAAATAAACTCCAAATGGAATGGGTATTCAAGGATGATGCAGGTGGTTTTCGGCGTTTTCACCGAACTCCTGCAGTTAGAAAAAAATACAGATAAATGAGAAGAAACGCGAACTGAAATAGTGAAAATTTTATACGTATTTTCGAAAGGTGATGCTCGTATCTATTTAACTACAGATATACTCGTTACATGGGATATTATTGCTTTGTAATAAGCTACGCCTTTCTCTTCGTTAAAATGAGAATATTAAATGGAACTATCGAGTGTAAATTTTCTAGAGATGAATTCGCGGTACACTGTCCGTACGTTTACGTATTTACGAGTTCATACAAAGGGAGAGCTCGAGCTGGAAGTTACGACTTTTGGTACTTATAGCCACGAGTTGTGGTCAATACGAATCACGAGGAGAATAACAAAAGGAAAACCATCGTGCTTCTGTCTTCACGTGAAACGTGTTGAAAAAGAAACAAATGTAATACGTACTTACGCGCTATAAATAAGATTTAAATTGATACGAACGAGGAGAAGAAGTGAAAAAAAAAACGGAATTAAAGAAATAAGCTTTTAATTGAGTAAACCTGTAGACGGTAAAACGAATTTCTTTTTAGAAAAAAAATTACTCGTATTATGTAATTTGGATATAGATGCTTTGATGCTTTTGTTGTGCAGTATAAGAGACAACCGATGAATATGTAAATTAAAACGATTACCGTGGAAATTACGAGTTTACATATTAATTACGAAATAAAATGGAAAATAGAGACGACCGTGTTGCGTATTGTGTTATAAATTCCGGCACATTATCGCAACGAGCTGGCAAATTGGAGTTTAATGTGTGCTGCTGTAGGTACGGTAATTTCAAAGTTAATCTGTTACGATTTCATTAAGCGGAGTGAATAAGAGAGACTATTAGAAGCTGTGAAGTTTTGGTGTGTGAAGAAGAGACAGTATTACATGATAAGGGCAGGGGGTGAAGAGGAAGTTGGAAAAAATCTAGAAAAAAGATTCTAATATCGAGTTACTTTTCGATTCCAACCCCTTCGTCCCGTTCCAAGTGATCTTACTGAGTGAAAAATACAATTTTTGCGAAAGGGGCCCAATTAAGGAATAGAGAAAGAGATAGAATCAAAAATTGAGTCGATATTCGAATTCTACGCCCTAAAATTAATGGGCTAGGGAGGTAGTGGAGGGTCAAATCCAAAAAATATGGTAATATTCGAACTCAGTACTCTCAAATACCAAACAAACGACAGGTCACATGTTATTTTTCATTTTTTTTGAATTTTGACTTATTTATAGGAGCTTTAGTGAAGTCGGACGAAAAAACTGCAAACAAATTCAAATTCAACGCCCTCAAATCCGTAAAAATTGATACGTTACATCACTTTTTCAATTTTTTTTTGAATTTTGGTCAAAATTGTGAGCCCTTGTACCCCACCAGGGGTATGGAAAATTCATCTTGAAAATTTATTAGTTGAACAAAGGGTGAAATAAAGGGCTATTTATTATAATTTTACAGATTTTTGAATGATAGCTTTCATTTCTTGTACTTATCATGAAAGTTGAGCTTTCGCCACCAAAGTTCAATTATGAGCTTTTCAAAATGTGATTATCGTTGCTGAATCTCCTGTGAATTCTCTTTCAAATTCCCCCAAAAAAAGTTTTTCTCCAAGTACAACCCATAAAGAAAGTTGAGTAATTTGGTAAAAAATCACAATTGCATAAAAATAATTACGATAAATTACCGTAAATATTTTAATAATTATTACAATGAATTAACGCAAATATTTTATTTTTGGAATCCTTTCGTCATGAACAATAGAGCGATTTTTCAAAAATTCAATTTCGAGCATTTGGGTGAAAGATGGATTTTTTTGGCGCAGATAGTTGATGGATGATCGGAAGTTGCGAGTAGAAAAACGCTTGTAACTCGGCCAAAAATTGCTCAAAACGCAAAAACTGATTTTTTAGGTACGGATGGTTGGTGGACGGTCGGAAGTCGGAAGTTGAAAGGAGAAAAACGCTCGTAACTAGGCCAAAAATTGATCAAAATGCAAAAACAAATACATTTTTGGAATCCTCTCGTCATGAACAATCGAATGGTTTTTTTATCATTCAATTTCGAGCATTTGGACGAGAGATAGCTTTTTCGCTACGTGAAGAATTGATGAAGAAAAACGCCCATAACTCGGCTTAAAATTACTCAAATGCAAAAACAAATACATTTTTGGAATCCTCTCGTCATGAACAATCGAATGGTTTTTTTATCATTCAATTTCGAGCATTTGGACGAGAGATAGCTTTTTGCTGCGTAGATAGTTGATGAAGAAAAATGCCTGTATTTTGAACGAAAATTACTCAAAATGTGAAAACTAATACATTTTCAGAATCCTCTCGCCATGAACAATCGAATGATTTTTTCATCATTCAATTTCGAGCATTTGAACGAGAGATAGCTTTTTGCTGCGTAGATAGTTGAAATGTCTATAATTTAGACGAAAATTGCTCAAAACGCAAAAACTAATACATTCTTGGAATCTCCCGAATCTGACGATGAAATTTTTTGTGGTGAGAAGGGGGTAGGGAAGCAGCTAAAATTAAAATATACCCTAATTATCGTGTATTATTTCGAAATCTGTAAGTTTTCAAGGTCGTAGATTACAAATCTAACGATGTAAATTTTTTTGAGAAAATGGTGATGGGGTGGGAGAGCACAAATTGAAATTCACCCAAAATATCGCGTAGCATATTGAAATCTAGTTTTCCGAGGTCTTAGATTACGAACCTGACAAAATTATTTTTTCTGGACACAAGGGGAAGATGGTGGGACGAGCGAGGGTGCTAAAATTAAAATTTACCTAAAATAGGTAATTTTTTTGCGGAATCATAAAAAAATCAAACCCATACAACATGTGTCCAATTATTTTTATCGCGAATTTTTTTATACAGTATGACACAAAAGTCTTGTCCACAAAAAACACTTCATGATATCTCGAAACTGAAAAGAGATATCGGGATGATTCAAACGGCAATATGTTCCTGGAGACACGGACATTGAAGATTGATAGTCAAATTTCCAGTTCTACCTACAGGGTGTCCACAAATTGAGAAACCGGTTTTGGTTAAAAAATAGGGGTCTGGGTTTTTTATGGATTTGAAGTCTACACACTGAGACGATTAAAATGTGATAATTTTTTTTCGAAACCGGTTTGAAAATTTGCAACCGGTTGTCAGAATTACTCCAAAAATCGAGATTAGAAAAAAATTTCCAAATGAAATTTGTAGAGCTTTGTAAGCCACACATTGTCAGTGAACTCATTTTTTAAAATTTCAACAACAAAAAAAGATATGAATTTTTTTTTAGATTTTCAACGGTGCGGTGACCAACATTCATTTGAAAAAAATTTCATATCTTTTTTGTGTTGTTGAAATTGTCAAGTTGCCAAGAGTGAACAGATTCAAAAAATGAGTTCACTGACCATATTTGGCTTACAAAGCTCTACAAATTTTATTTTTCTAATCTCAATTTTTGGAGTATTTCTGACAACCGGTTGCAAATTTTCGAACCGGTTTCGAAAAAAATTATCACATTTTAATCGTCTCAGTGTGTAGACTTCAAATCCATAAAAAACCCAGACCCCCATTTTTTAACCAAAACCGGTTTCTCAATTTGTGGACACCCTGTAGGTAGAACTGAAAATTTGACTATCAATCTTAAATATCCTTGTCTCCAGGAACATATTGCCATTTGAATCATCCCGATATCTCTTTTCAGTTTCGAGATATCATGAAGTGTTTTTCGTGGACAAGACTTTTGTGTCATACTGTATAGTGAATTTCGAGTGTTTTGTCATTTTTTTTTTTGGTACGACTTTTTCTATGGCGGAAAAATCGACTTCAAGGGTAAAAAATTACTTAAATTTTCAAATTTTTAACTCCAACCAATGAAAAATAGTTCAAAACCATTACCCAGAAATTATGAAAAGGAGAGACTGCTGAATCAGGCATAGTAAAATTTTTTAATTGAAAATTTCGGATTTTTACCAATTTTTTAGTCGGAGTTACTGATTTTATCTGACAAATTGCGAACTAACTCAGAAATCAATTATTTTTGACTAAAAGATCAATAAAAATTAAAAAATACCTTCACCAATTCAAAAATGCAGAATTCCATCCAATTTGACTGATTCACAGTTTCACACTCAACGTGTCAACGTGTCATCTTTTTCTATTCGCTACCACGCAGAAAAAGTTTCAAAAATTAGACCCTGTTATCTAACAATTCGCATAGATACTGCATAAATTTTCGTATGACTTCATCTGATCGCAGCTCCCGAGCGATTTGCATATGACACATTGGAAGAGCCGGACGCGGACGTCCGCCAAACTTGCCATATCCTCAGGTGCCAATAACGATGATGACGTCTCATTACGTGTGAAAGTGTTACCTTTCGGTATAATTTCCTCTCTACTTGTAATATTTATACCTCCGCAGCTGTAGGTCATATACACGTTGGAAACCTCTAAAAAATTCAGAGAAGGGGGCAAGGTGCAGCGTCCGACCCCTTTACACAGCTGATGATGACCGTCGATCCGTCGATCGTCATGTCACGGTATCATCGCGTACCCGCCTACGTAAACACGTACAGCACACGTAAGGTGAGTTGGACGTAAATAGAGTATGTTATACGTACACACCACACACACCAAAAAAAAATTAGGACATGTGAAATCGTCACCCGCGTTACTCGTCTTCGTCTCTTTCATTCATTGTAAATTCTCTTTCTATGCAGTGGCCGAATGTAGTCGAGTATGCCAAAGACATACAGCAACACGAGTACATCGTTTCGGATTGCTCTGTTTCCATTTAGTGCTGATGTGGATGTTGCGAATATACTTTCGTCGTTATCGGTGTCCATTGCCAACAACAATACATAGTGTGATATTCGTTAACCTACAATTTAAACGCCGCCAGACCTGGTTACATATCTTTCATTTTTTTTGCTTCCTTTCCGTCTCGTTTTTTTTCCTTCTCGATTAACTCGAGTCAAAGTACTAATTTCGTCGCCTATGGTATGAGATCGTAGATCATGCGGGGGTCTGGTTGTCAAGGACGTGGAAATTTCGTGCTATGGAATGAAAATCTGTATTATTAAAAACTAAATTGTCGTTTCTGTAGATTAGATGTTCATGATCAGTAAAATTACCAGGCGTCCTTCTCAACAAAAAAATAAATAAATATCGAAGATCAGTTGGACAGATCAAATTTCGAAAATAAAATTGCAAAAATAAAATTTGAAATATCAAAAAATTGAGAGAAATTTAGAATTCGAAAACTTGAAAAATCATGACCATACATCGACAAAAATGTTATTTTGAAAGGAAAAAAATGCCTGATGATAAAAAATATACCAAATTTCATTAAAAATTTAATAAGAGGAAAATTTGAGAACTGCGAGAGCTACTTTTAGGAAAATTCCATTCCTAAATGATATAACTAAAATAAAATTTCAAGAATTGTGGTACTCAAAATATTTACATTTTAGGATTTTAAAATTGTGGGGAAAAGGGATATCTAAAGATATAAGGGGATTGAGAAAATTGGAGGAAAAAAAAACAGAAAATATATCACGTCATACACCTTGATTTTCGAAATTGTAAATTTCCCATCTCTGGGTTATTTTTCGTTTGAGCAAAAATTTCTCCAATATTATCTTGAATTATGTCAATTGGCTAATTTATCAAGAATTAGGTATTTATTTTATTTTTTAATGTTTTATTGACCACTCAATCAGGTACTTTTGAGAGATTATTTCAACAGCTAACAAGGCAACTGAAAAATTTTAATATTTCTCAATTTTTGTTATTTCTTTCAAGTACGTATGTAAATAAAAAATATCACGAAACATGAAGCGCACACTTGAATTTTCAAAGTTGTTAAAAATAATACGCAGTAGGTAAGTGAAGTGAATAAAACAATCTAATTAAACATAAAAAATTTTTAATTTGCGAGTTTCTTCAATTTTCTACTTTTCTTATACTTTTTCCACTTTCTCAAAATCTAGTTTACAGAAAAAGTAAAAACAGGATGTCCACAATGTTTTAGAAATGATTTTTCTTGACTTTTCCAGGTTTTCCAGACCTTTTAAATGCAATATGAAACAAGCAGGAATTTGAATTCTGTCACGAGATAATGGTCCAGAGCATTCATACGTTTTACAAAAATAAAAAATGAAAAAAAATTGATGTATTTTCAAGGTATCTTACAGAATTGTTAAAATTAAAAAGCATGACTTTGCTTTTGGATGATCGAATTTCTATTTTAGTAAATAGCTATGACCTTTTTTTTAATGAGTCAAGAATTTGAAAAGAAGGTCAAAATCATTTTTTAAAAAATTTTCTCAACGGTTTGAGCGTTGAAGAATCGAAAATAGAAATATTTGAACTTTTGAAAAAGCCTACGTGCTTATTTTTTGAAAATCTGCTTTGAAATATTTTCCAACATTTTAAAAAATGGCGAGAAAACGAATTTTAAAAAAATCACATTGAAAAAAAAAACAAAAAATTGCTATTTGTTCGTTCTGAGAACACTACCCCATTAGCTTCATTTTCCCAAATGGAACGAGGACTAATATACTTGAAAGTGAAACTTTTAAAACAAAATACCCATTTTTTTCAATTTAATTTAACAAAAATGTCTTTTTCCGGAAATAAGGGCTCTGGATATTAGTAGAGCATTTTAAACTTCCTACCAATTGGTTTTCGTCGCTTTACTGTTTCATACGAATTTTGATAGCACATATTACCGGTACCATTATCATTTTTTTGAATACATAATAAATTTCGGTTTCATAATTTAGTCTTCTCGGCTTTAAAGGGACATAATTACTCCATTCGATTCATATCTTACATTTTTAAAATTAGAAGACGTTTAAATCTCCTGTTTGTCCTCCATTATCCTAAATTTGAAAAGCAAGATTTGTTCAGCTCAAACAATCGAAGCAAGGACAACATTTTCTTTTTTGAAACCAAAAATTAAAAAATTTTCAAAGCATTTTACAAGATTGTTTTTGGTCTTTTATAAACAGGGAAAAAATATCAATATTTTTTGTGAAAACTATCACTTTTGAATGATTTACACGACCTTGTAGAATAAAGGAAAGTAAATAGGTAATTGCAATCGAGCCTGACAAAAGGAAATTTTCGGAAAATTCATAATTTTATGGACTACGACATTCATGCAATATCAATCCCCCCTCCCCCAAGATAATTATAAAAATTAACAAAAGGCGAGTAAAAATAAAGTCACGCATATTAAAAGCAATAGAAGAATTTGATTCGAGCGGAAACGAGAGAATTTTTTTTTGAAACTTTATGATAAAATTAAAAGAGAAAATTTGCCAAACGTTCAATATTTTTTCCAAATTATCACAAAATTTGAGCAAAAATTTCAAAATTTCCAGACGTTTTATAAATTTTTAAAATCCTCCGACTTTTTCAGGTGTACCAGAAAGTGGAAAGTCCAAAAAAAACCTCAGGTCACCTTTTCCATCTGAAATGACTTCGAATAATTTGAAATTGAAAATATTTAAATCTGGGTTAATTTTTAAATTTTCATGATTTTCATCGTTGACTCCATTTTCCAGAAAAATTTTTCACGGTGGAAACTTTCAAAAATATAAAGTTTCCAATAAATAAGGATTATAGCTCGAGATAAATTTATTAGAAAATTTTCAGTAAAAAAATCATGATTTCTGATTTTCTATTTTCATGACTTTTTTTTGACTGGTATACCCCCCTTCCTCTTCAGGACAAAATTAATATACCACTTTCCATAGGCGTGTCTGCAGGGTGTGCCGAGTGTGCCTTGGCACACCCTACTTTTCCCAAATTTTTCAATTTTTTGCTCCCCTTATGAAAAAATGGGTTCTTTGGTCGAGGTGTTGGCTCAATTTTTTTCAAATTTTTTCAACTCCAGATTGTCCATTTTTTCAAAAATTTTCTCAATTTAAATTCTGTAGTTGTACTTAAATATTTCTACAGATGAAATCATAATTTTTCAAAAAATTTTCCCGACCTCAAATGTTTTAGCCTCACATTAAATGAAAAAAGTCATTTTCATATACGCTCGTTGAAAATTTTCATGGAAAACGATATACCTATAAACAATTTAAAGAAAGGTTTTTTCAGTCAAAACCAATCTTTACTAAATTTAAAAATTGGAAAAATTTTGTAAAGCTTGAGGATTTGTGGAAAAACTTATAAAATTTTATAAAAATAATTGAGGTTTTTTGAGAAAATATGGAAAATCTTTGAGTTTTTCAGCAAATTTAGTTAGGAAAATTTGAGATACATCCCTCCCCTTGAGTTTTTAGGCGTCAGAAAACCAATTTTTCCAAAGCTTCACCCTCGCTTCGCTCGGGCATGAGCACAATTTTATAGAAATACTTTCAAATGTTCAAGTTATTTTATAAATTCCATCGGAGGGTCCAAACTTTTGGCACACCCTACTCAGAAGCCCCAGACACGCCTATGCCACTTTCAAAGTAATCCGGAAATAGAAAATAATAATTTTTCCCAAACTCTGATTATTTCAGAGAGTTGAACTTTTCCACAAAATAATTCAAGACACAATTACTAACAGGAAAGTAAAAAAACACAACAATTTACACTTCAAAATCATTGCATTGCAATCAAATAATCTCCCAAAGTCACCGACACACTCGCATAATAAAATCAACACAGGAAACGACTCAATCAACAAATTACGACGTAAACAAGACACCATTTCGATAAGCTTGACCCCAGTATTAACATAATTTTCGCTCACGTAACCTCAACACCAGCAGTCAACACTGTCAATAGAACACAACCACAAGATCGATATTATAGGACGAAGGGCACACACTTCTACATCAGTTAACTCGTGTACAACCATAGGCAATTGACATATGCTAAAAACACGTCCACTCAGTCGCCATATAATCTCATCGTCACTGCAACCGGTTACTCTCCTTTTTATACATCGCATCGCCATCAGTATCACGTGAAATGGCATCTGATCGAGCGATGATCTTTTCCTTTTTTTAATCCAACACGCCGCATAAACGCAGTACAGATCTCTCACGAACCATAAATCATCGATATGAAAAAATTAAACGGTCGTTAACTCGTCTTCTGCAAAAGAAGATCCGATGCTTGGGCGCCTTAAATGGAAACTGCATTTCTCCTCTCTGTTCCCGTTCCTCATTCCGTATCGTTGGTACTGCATTACAAATGCGCGACAATTTCAACATCTTGATCTTTCGCGTGTAATTTTTTACAAGTACGAATACATTGAGTGTACGTCTGCTGCTCTGCTGCCTCCATCCATCGCGTATTCATACGACGACCTGATCTGCGTAACCTTGAATCTGCAACGTTCGTACGTGGTACTGGTACGTCAAGTACATATACCACGTCATGTCACAAATGTAAGTACTCTACCTGTCTCTTTCTATGCTGGCTTTTAATTATTTTTGCAAAAAATACGATTTCGATAATAGAGAAGTTCAAATCTTTTTTAATCTATAAATTTTTTCTCCAATTTAAAAAAAAATTAGTCCAATTCAAAAAATTTTCAACCATAATTTCTATTTTAATTTTTTGGATTTTCTCAAAATTTTTCCAATTTTTTAATTTTTTTCAATGTTTTTTTTAATAATTATTAAGTTAGAAGAAATTTTGAAAAACATCAAATTGAAATTTTTTTCAAAAAGTTTAAAGTTGAAAAAAATTTAGGAAACATTTCAAACTCCTTGAAAAAAATTTAAAATCTACTTATGCAAAATTTTAAAAAAATTTAGGCTGAAAAATTTCAATAAAATTTTTAATAAAAAATTCAACAGTTGAAAAAAATTCAAAATTTGAAAAAAATTTCAGTGCTGCAGAATTTTCCAGCTTACACCAGATGAACCATTGAAAAAAATTCATTTCAGCTCAAAAAATATTTTAAAGTCTTTTTTAAAAATAATGAAAAAATATGAAATCTAAAAAAAAATTAAACATAGAATTTTAAGAAAATTGAAAAATTTGAATACCTAAAAATTTTGGGCTTGAATCGTCAAAATCCCATTTTGTGCAAAAATAATTACCATCTGGTCTTTCTACGTGTCCATATAGTTCGACCTCAACAAACATTATATTTTGCTCGTTACGGTTATTCGCTTTCAATTTCACGGACCGTACCGACTTTAATATCGCACCAGCTACCAAACCTATGTACTCTGATCGACTCGGTCGAGTCGCATCCGCAACACTGTTGATTTTTTTTATTCTATTCAATTTCAGACCGTGGCCGTCAATAAAATTATACTTCGCTAAATTATCAGCCTCTATTGTCCAATCATTGGATGCTGCCATAAGGGAGATTGAAGAATCGTATTGACGACTATCGACCTTTATTTTGTACCCATCGAAGATCAAAACTTCCGTGTTTATTGTCCACCTAAGTTTATGCAGATGATGCACGACCGCCCGCGAAAACAAACCGAGATGTCGTGGGCTTGGTGTTGGAGCTAAAGCTGGATGTGGATACGATTGCGGTACAAGAGATGCGGAGGATGTGCAGGTGCGGCGCTCCGGCCAACGGGATCATTTGAAATTCAAAATAGTACGGATGATGTCGATGAACTTTTTGAAATTGTTTATTTGATTTCCGTCGTTGCACGAGTGTTTTGTAGGGAAAATGTCGTTTAAAAGATGAGAGATTTCGATATTCGTTTTTTGCGTTTTTCGAACGAATCAAGTCACGAAAGATTATGGTGTTTCTGTTGGAAAAATCGAGTCGTTTGCGAATGTTCAAGAGTGACAGTGAGACTAGAATCCATGATAGGAAAAATTGAAAACTCCTGAAGGATTTCATGATTCCAGGGGGAAATTTATTCGTTCACGAAATAAGCTATTTTTTTGCCTTTGCGAATGAATACCAAATAATGATTCGATTCTAGACAACGCAAATCCCAAGTATAATTTACCAAAGTGCAAAATATCGATTTAATAAAATTTATTTTCAATTTCAATTCGAATACGCTGATCAAAGCTTTGAAACATCACGCGATTGTTATTCTATCCCAAATCACTCCAAATCACATACTTAAACATACATTACAAATAACACAATATTTTTTAAGTTGCAAGCGAACTTTTTTGACTCTATCAACAGGGTGTCCGAGAAATCACACTCACAAAAATTTCAGCATAAATTCGAATGAGAAAATAATTTAATAATGAAGTGGAGGGAATGGAAACGGAAAGAGAATTGAATTCCCGCCCGGAAAAAATCTTAAAATTCTTATAAAATTCCACAAATCTATTTCAAAAGTGGAAAAATTACGAAAATTTAGCAAAATTAGCCAATTTTTGTCAAAAATTTAATCGTCACTTCGCTTTTTTTGATTTCTATTTTGTTTTATCTAGTGATTTTAAGGGCGTCATAAAATTTTGAAACAATTTTAAAGTTATTTGCAACTGATCCAATATTTTTTTACCTTCAATAATTTTTCTTCACTTCAAAAATCAAAATCAACACAGCTTTCTTTCTACTTCCATTATGATTTAAAAAATTGAAGTATTTCAGCTACAAATAATTTTAAAAAGTCGAAAAAAACTCTAAAAAAAATTTTAAAACGATTTCAGCTAGAAATGTTTGATTTTTTTTTGCTCCTTATTCCTTCAAAAAATACATTTTCGGTTCATCTTTGACTCAGACATAAAATTCGCTCAAATAAAAAACTACAAAACTAAAATAAATTTTGCATAGGATACAATTTTTCCTGCCTACTGGGAAGAAAGAGAAGAGGAGATGAGGGAAGAGGAAACGGGTGGAGGGGAGACGATAAAATTTAATCAAATTTCATTCACGAATAGCTATTTTCCGCTCATACGAAATATTTTTTGAACCAAGAATCAATTGTTATTCAGACTTTTTTTTTTTTTTTTTAAAAAAAAAACATCATTTTATTTACAAGAAATTGGAGTAAAATTTTGAGCCTAAATGATAACAAATCGAAAACAAGTTTTTAAAAACTCCATTTAGGTACCCAAATTTTCAAGCGCTCAAGTTGATTTCTCAAATTTTGGCGAATTTTTGAAATGTTTGAAATTATATTCATATCTTATCGCCCTACAAAATATAAAAATTTGATCTAATCAAAGAAAAAAGCTGAAATTTGATATAGACCTCATTTTCTCCAAATAATAGAAAGCAGTTTCTAATGTTTTGAGGTATTCAAAATTTTTCAGAATTTTTCAAGAGGTAATTAGAAAAAAACTCATAAAAATTGTTCAATTATTCATAAACTTGAGCACCCTTTATCGCAGATTAACCATAATTGACCAATCAAGACACAATTTTCTGAAACACGTAATTTGGAGTTTAAACTTATTTTCTTGACAGAAAATTTCGCTGGAAAAATCTAAAAATACCTACGTCGACATCTTACGTGTTCACGTACCGAGAGGTAAAAATTTGGCAGTTGGCAGATCCTATTTTTGACCTCTCAAAATTTATTCGAAACAATTCGAGATGTTTTGCAGCCTCCGGAAAATTTTGGATATTTCCAGCACTGGAGAAAAATTATAAAAATAGCCCACGTAAAGTTTAATACTATTACCGTGGATTACTCATATTGGTGACCTATTTGATTAAATTCAAACACAATTTCTACAGGTGATTATCAAATTCATATGGTCCATTTTGATGGATTTTTTTCCAAAGCTGAAAAATTCTAAAACTTCTGGAGGCTTCAAAACGTCTCAAAACAGATTCCAATTTATTCCGAGGGGGGTGTTGGAAAGTACTCTCTTGATTTGAATCAGTCAAAAAAACCTAAATTAACTGATGAAATAAAGAAAATCAAGTTAAGGTGCAGTGGGGTAATTGCAAACCACTTTTTGATTAGTGCCACTTTGTCAGTTCACTGTGACGACCCTATGGCACCAAACAATCCCAAATTTCTGTCACATGAACTTCAAGGGGTTCTCTGTTGGTGGAAAAAATTTTGTATCGTTTCATTCACACCTTTGTGAGATAATGAAATTTTAAAATTTTGAAATTTTAAGTTTGGAGTTTACCCCGCCTGGGGTAAATGCAAAATCGTACATTATCTCGGAGGGAGTTCATTTTTTTTCAGTTCTGATTGAAAAATCGAAATCTACATAAAATTTACTATCTGTTTACATGTTCATATCCGTTTTTTGATCAAGTTTTGTCCGAGTTGGAGAATTCTAATACAAATCTCTTAACGTCTTTAATACCTATAATAAATGTTCTTTAGTGGCCCAATATTTATTTTTTTTTTGTAATTTCGGATCATATTTTATTTCTAAAAATTGAAAAAAAAAATGGGGTGAATGCAAAATCATAAAAAAATTCGAATTTGCAATTGCCCCGACTACATGTTTTTTGGGGCAATTGCGAAATCGCATATTTAAGGCTTACGAGATAAAATTTAAAAAAAATCAATGGTCCTACCTCAGACTTACATGCCTTCTAATAATTAACACGCAGAAATCGATTCGGAAAACTATTTTTTAATTTATTTTGGACCACATTGAAAAAAATGCCTACAATTTTACTTTGGAGCTATTTTGGCACTTTTTGATAAAACCACTTCCAGAGAACACATGCGCTCACCAATTTTGTTCCTGTTGGGTGAAAATATAAGAAATAGAGGTACCTTGATGTACAAAAAGACCGTGTGGTCAAATATTATTTTTCTTGGCCTCCAGCAGCTGATTTTGCAACTACCCCAGTTTTGCAATTACCCCACTGCACCTTACTGATAATCAGTCAAATTCCACTAATTTCCCAGTTAATCAGCGCCATTTTACTGCCAATCAGTGAAAAATTACTGATTCAAATAGTGAATTTTGATTTGTTGAATCAGTGAAAATTAGTTGACTGATTAAAATTATTAAAAATTTACTGATTCAAATCAGTGAATTTTTATTATTGATCAGTAAAAAAAATTTCACTGATTGAATCATTAATTAATTAACGATTGAATCAGTTTTTACTGATTTAGTAGTGAAAATTCACTGATTGAATCGTAATTTTTTTTCACTGATTCCTAAAATGACTTGATTTCGTCGATTTTAATCAGTCATTTTTGACTGATTCGAATTAAGAGAGTAAAGTATATTCCAAATTAGCCATTTTCGTTGTTTGAATCCAAATTTTTATGTTTTGCAGGGCAATAAAGTACTAACCTAATTTTGAAATTACAAAAATTTATCAAAAATCGAGAAATGAACTCAAGCCCCTCAACTTTTGGATACGAAGTTTTCATGATATAGGTACTTTTTCATTCTGAATTAGTGAAAAGTCACTGATGAGCAGTCAGAATAGCAGCGCAGGAAAAACCAGCAAAATTCACTGATTTTCGATGAATTTTTACTAATCTTTCAAAGATTTTCACTGATTTTTCAAAGATTTTTACTGGTTTTCAAACATTTTCACCGATTTTTCGACTGAATTCATAAATTTAACTGAATTTTTAGTGAATTTTCACTCATTTTCCAATGATTTTTCTCACTGCTTTGTTTTCAGTGAAAATGTTCTCACTGATTTTCTCCTGTGCTGCAATTCCGACTTGTTTCTTAGTGATTTTCGATAATTTTCACTGATTTATAAATGAGAGTTTTTTCAACTGATTTTTAATTCGACTCAAAATTTTTTTCAAACTTAAAATATATGTACCCCTCACCCCCTTATCAGCAGAAACGATAAAAAAGCAACCAACTCGAGCAAAACTTCCAATTTCCACACCAATACGCCACATTCCCGGCTCATAATCCTATCTACAGCTGAAAAAATACATTCGATCCAGAAAATCACACCTTTTTACTCATACCCAATACCCTTCTGTTGATCCAATACGACACTCGATACTTCTCTTTGAAATGGAACCTCCGACTATGCTCTTCTATACCGCAAATTCTCACGCTTACGCGGTGAAATTCACACCACGACTCAAATCACGACCACTTTCTTCTCCGTCTATCTGCGGGTATTATAGAATACCTACAAGGCGTCGTCATCGTCGTCGTCGGTCGTCGAGGCGACGATAACAAACAGTATTTAAAAGCGGTCAGCATGTCGTATGTATATTTTCAACCAGATAAAAGAATAACGAGCAAGTGCTGGGGAAAGGGGAGAAAAAAACTACCTAAACGTTACGGTTCTAATTTCCATTCATAATTACGTGCCAAAAGGTACGAATACGTACACACTTCACAGACACTACCTCTACCTACCATCTAAATGGAGGCATCGCTGATTACACCAACGACACTCGAATTCATCAACCCATCAGGAAGTTTTGGACATAGACGACTTACACCAAAGTAAATAAACGGTACATGAGTTAATTTATACTCGGTACTCGAGGTACCCATAGTTGATAAAAGAGTGATTCTTTTCTTCAATGAGGTCGTAAAGCGACAATAACCGAGCTCGTATCTACATAAACCTCTTGTTTATCTCTTCGGGACATTCGAACGTTTACACGCTTTATACATTATGGGGAAAAAAAATCCACAGCACACCTATGAGCTATGATGCCTGCATTTGTACAGACAACGGTTCTCGATAGTTTTACATAAATTGAATACATAATCCGTGCGAGTTTCCAAGCCCTTCGATGGTGGCTTTCTTATCGGGCCAAGATTACACCGACGATAAATACATCGCAATAGGCACAGGTCGATCGTTTTTAAAAACTTGGTTCAATTTGGAACGAGCCATTGTGGCTTTTAAGGTGAAATATTGCACGTAGGCGTGTAAAATGCACAAGCCAATGTTACTAAGCCGGTCACGCGACCCAAGTACATCTACATATACATTGAATTTTCATTATTTACGTGCCCGTAAAATTTTTTTTATAGGATTTAGCCTTGCATAATGGATTGTGCTGCGCGAATTAGATATTATAAAGCCTAATATAGGCATACGAATCTAGCTACCTATACGAATTACGAATACGTATATAAAATGAAAGAATGGCTTATGTATTAATTTTTTTTTACGTAATTAAGCTGTCTGTTCGGTGGTTCGCATTCGCATCGAAATAGAATTAGTCGCAGATTCGAAATGAGCAGGCCTTGTGTACGCGGTGGCCACCTCCATCTATCTGTACGATTCAATTAGTCGTGGAAATTTTTTTCACGGATGGTTTTGCCATTCGTATGTATCATGTATATGTTATGTATGCATTGTAAACTATTCGTATGGGTTATTCGAGAGAATATTTTTCAATTTCATCAAAAGTTATGTAAGATGATGGCCACGTATAGCGAATATATCCGCGTGAGTCTTTAAATTCCGACGGAGCCAGATTTTCGGTCTGTACAGGTTTCAAGTGTAATTTAGATGTAGCTTGTTTATAATTTTACATCACCATGAAGCCAAGTTAGAATTGATAGAGTGATTGGTTTTTATCATTTAGGCAGTCGATTGTCAAACATTGATATTTTATGGAGTGTTGGAGTCTTTAATCAATAATCTAGACAGGATAGACATAAAATGTCAGAGACATGTCAAAGTGATAAGAATTACTCGTAAATTGAAGTGAATTGAAAATTTTAACGTACCTGAAATAGAATAATTTGAAAATTTTCAACTTGGTAACTGGTCTGGGTATTTTTCTCTCATTTTGAATCAGCGAAAAGTCACTGATAAATAATCAGAATTGGATCAAAGGGGGAAAAACAACACCTCTTATACAATTTTTATTGGATTTTCGATAATTTTTCAAAGAATTTCACCAATTTTTCAGAAAATTTCAGTGATTTTATTGAGTTTTGTATTATGAAAAAAAATTTGAGCCCCAGGAATGCGAAGATGCAAATTTTTGAAAAAAAAATCGAACATTAAATTTTTATGAAATTTTTGAACATTTCCATGGGACTCTACTTCCTCTGAAAAGAAAAGTCTATAAGTATTCTTACTCAAAAAAATAATCTAATAAACTCATCCACCATCAAAAATACCCATCAAATCGATTATTTTAAATTTGTTTCAACAATTTCAAAAATGGTTAAAATCACTTCAAAAATAATTTTAAAATCTGATGTTAAAACTTCAATTTAAAATGACATGAAATTGATGAAAATGTTATTAAAATTGACCGGAGAAATCATATCATTTTTAAAATTACGATAAAAATCGTTTAAAACAGCACAAAAAAACTGAAATGGCTTTATTATAGTTGTTTAAATTCATCAAACTGTTATAAAATGAAATCAAAATAAGTAGAAACTTGTCAACATTGCTTCAAATACTTAGGTTGAAATATTGTCCAAATTAATGTTTTAAGAAAGGAATTCCAATTGGCGGTAAAATTTTGAGCCGAACCAAAAACAAAATAATAATATTGAAAGTAGATCTAGATATATTATAAAATAATTTCACTTTCAAATTCTCAATAGTTGAAGTTCATTTCCTAAATTTTGACGAATTTTTGAAATTTCAAAATTACCTTATCTCTTTGTAAAATATGAAAAATAGATCTAATCAACAAAAAAAGCTGTAATTTAAAATTTTGGACCATTTTCGAACTTTCAAACCGATTGAAAGCGATTTCGAGGGAGCATCCTGGAAATTGTACAAATTTCTAGCTATGGAAAAATCCATGGAAACCGTCTTTTGGAAATTTAGCATCTAAAATCACGATATACCTAAATTGAAAAGTTTTAGAATTTTTCCAGCGTTCATGTAGGCAATTTTTATGAGCTTTCAACAATACTGAAAAATTACAAAATTTTCTGAAGGGTCCAAAACGTCTTGAAACCACTTCTAATCGATTTGAGAGGTTTAAAATAGAATATTAACCAAATTTCAGCTATCATCATTGATGAGATCAAATTTTCATATTTTTCAGAAAGTGATTTTTAAATCTCAGAAATTCTCTTAATCTCGAGAAATCTACTTGAGCACATGAAATTTTGGACATGAGTTTTTTTTAAAGGCGTAATACTTACTTCCGATTTGTTTCTATTTCAGTCCAAAATTTCACTACCGGTTTGGATATTTCTCTTGTCAGATTTAAAATTCTTCAAGTTATAAAAATTGCGGTAAGTAAATAAAATTCGAAACCAAGAAAAATGGTTGCAATTATTTCAGAATATGTGACTGAAGGTGTTCAAAATTGTGCAAAAATCGTCATAAAATAGCTTAAAATATTTTTTTTAATGATCAAAGAATTGCACAAATCCATCAAACATCTTTCACTTTGTTTCGAAAATGATCCCTACTTCCATACCATACCATAAGGAATTGATTTTCGAAAAACAATCGTAATGATTCAACATTTATTACGCTCATTTTCATGAATTCTCAAAAACATGAACAATTGTTCTTCAGATTGAATAATTTTTTGCAACTTTTTCACATCTATGTCACACAAATTTGAAAAAATTAGAACGATTTAGGTATACTCGAAATTTTAAAAATGATGCATAAATTAGTTTTGAAATTTCATTAACATCTCCTTTATTTTTACACAATTTTCTCGAGTATTCTCTCGAATCTGAAAGGATTCTAATGATATTTTAAGTTATTTTCATCAGGGCCGGCAACTTAGAATTTTGTTATGTGTTGCCCATTTTGAAACTAACTTGGGGCCTTTGGGGAAGACTGATAATCAATCAACTGCGACATTTAACTGCCAATCAGTGAAAAATTACCAATTCAATTAGTGAATTTTTATCATTGAATCAGTAAAAATTAATTGACTGATTGACATCACGAAATCAGTCAAAATTTACTGATTCAGTAATGAAAATTCACCGATTGAATTATTGAATTAGTAAATTTTTTCATTGATTCCTATAGCGACTCAATTTTGTCGATTTAAATCTGTCAATTTTGACTGATTCAAATTTAGAGAGTACTGATGGAAAATTTCACGCTTAACATCAGTGTAAATTTTAAAAATTTGGAAAAAAATTTGAACCCAAGGGTTTCAATACCCAATTATTCACGGCATTTTTCATAAATTTTCAATTTTTTTCATGTGTTGCTGAAAACGCTTATTTTTTTAATGTGTTGCTTGAGCACTAGAGGAACACGCAAGTTGCCGGCCCTGATTTTCATCAATTAACAGTTTTTTGAAAAATCGATTTGTGAAATTTTTTCTCAAAAACATCTGTCCAAATAAGCAGGTACTTCGTAATTTTGCAAAATTTTCGATGATTTTTAGACAGATTTGGAAAAAATTGATTTTTTTCGATATGGAGGAGACGATGCGATGAGGGTTAAAAATTTGATGTCAACATTTTCAAAATAGAAAAAAGAGTTTCACACTCGATTTTTCTAGCCACAAATAGATGAAATTCATCGAAAATTCTACACAATTCTAAACCAATTTTTTTTTCAAAATTTTCAAAGATTTCGAGAACATTAAACTTTTTACGACCGGGGCATTGGTATACTTTTAGACAAGTAGAAAGCTAAGGTGCCAAACCTAACTTGAAACTTTGCAAGTCTCCGTAAACGACTTGAAAACAACTTATCTGCATCGAAAATAAAAAGAGGGAAAGGGTGGTGGAGTTGGGGGGCAGACCATATTTTTTATCGCATTTTAACGACGCAATGTTTACCATGTTTTAGTTCATTTTCGAGACTATCTTCATTTTTGAAAACAATTTTCATTATAGTTTAACTATTTTTACAAAATTTCGTACCAAATTTTACAAAATTTTCAAAAATTTTGCTTTCGAACGTTATTTTTATGATTTTGGTATTTGGATTTTTAGAAAATAAAGTTTTATTTAAAAAAACTGTAATAGATATATAAGTTGAAAACAACTTCAGTATTGAATGAATTTTAAGGCACAAAAGAGGAAGAGAGTAAATGAGCGAGAATCGCGATCGTATTCGCTGGTAATTTCTTTTTGTACTTATATTTCAACGACTCTTGACTCTTCAAATGTTTTATTCGATTTTCGTGACCATTTTTAAACAAGTTTTATGACACCTTGAACAACTTCTACACGATTTTGAATTAATTTGATGAAATCTCGAAAAATTTTACGATTTGAACAGTGAAATTCATAAAGAGACGTACAACCATTCCATATTGTATCCAATGAACCTTGAAATTTTGTTAGAGGTTCTGTATCAAATATAGAGGGGAGTGAGAAAGGATCAAAAAAATGCACAAAATTCTCTAAACCTTTCAAATCCATTCCCTGAATCTGAAGAGAAATTCAAGATACAATTTGCAATTTGCTTTTCTGTAAACAATGATCGAAGATCAACTTCAGACAAGACACCTAGTCAAAATTATACTCTTTCATCCTGCAATCCTTCATTTTCCTCCACCTCCACAACATAAATTTGTTCAATTAAATCCCTCTGTATTCAATCTCACTCCATTACATTAAAAATCTACCATCCTTTTCCTCCTTCTCTTTTCTTTGCTTACGTAAACCATAACACTCGACGAATACCTACGTACTATGAAATTTTACAACTACACAAAAAAATAATCCGCATAACTCACCGACGATGGCATATTGTGGTAAAACCGCATCCTGCGTACAAACGTAATAGACGACAGCGGTACTAAAAATGCATCCAGTTAGGAACATGATCGCTTTAAAGCATCGGTAACCTGGAACCACAAACAAAACAGAAAAAAATCATCAGCAACGGTATTAAAAATTAAATCTACTTCTTAATTACCCACAATTAGCAAAACGTGAATGAAAAAGAAGACAAAAACACCTTCCTCATTTCAAGAACTACTTGGGAAACCGAGAAAAAAAAACTAAACCGAGAAAAAAAAACTAGGTAGTCGTTCGTCGTACTTCTTACGTCTCAAACTACATTTTATAAAGTAGTTAAAATCGTAGGCGGATCTCGTAATACGCACAGTAGTATTAATACCGTTCATCGTATAATTATCGTATTGCTACCGCGAAATTCTACCATATCTCTTGTCTTGTCTGTCCCTCGCATAAATGATTTCCAACGTTATAAAAACATAATCGTAGCTTCGTGTGGCGCGTTTAATTCATCGATTACCTTGACAATGTACTGCACAGTACATACAACGATGATGACGATCGACCATGCTAGAATAACTATACAGAAAGGTACACTAACACATTCCCTAATTCATTTGTACGCACCTGCATCTACGTATAGCTATATTACCTCCCTCCTCCACTCTTGCTATGACTTTTTGCCTTCATTATACGTACGAGTACGCAATGCTCGATGTATAATACACACGATTATATCGGCGGAGAATCGCGCTCATGATGGCAGGTATTCGTCAAGGATACCGTTTTGTTTGTATAATATCATCGTATATAATTTTAGCCAACAAAACATAACCGTAGCGTACCTAGGTAGATATAGAATTTAGATTGAAACGAATAAATTCAACGATGGTTAGTGATGAGATGTGTTTTGAGTCGAATTTTCGAGATTTCACCCTCCACAGAGACCCATTTTACTCTAAAAATTACAATCCCAGGATTTCATTCCTCTAGATCAATTTGAAGCCATGAGCTGAGTTCTCTAACGTGAAATGTACGTGACTAGGGTCGAAATTGGTTTTTCAGTTGAGGTTCTCCCTTAATTCTGCTCTTTTTGAAAGGTCCAAAAATCAGTATAAACTCGAAAATCAATTTTAGACTCGTACAGGTAGGTTTCTATACCAAGGCTCACATGCTGAAAACAAAAATTGATTTTTTTTTTTGAAAAAAGTGCAAAATTTCCTAACATTTGTTAAGAATTTGAAAATATGGATCGATTTTGAATTTTAGAACTTCCCTTTTGGACTCAGGGAATCATCCGAGGGGATTCCGAAGGTCTTCATATTTGGTGAAAATAGATGAAATTTACTATTTGACGACCCCCCCCCCACCATAACTTCTCTCTCAGAATAAATAATTGAATCTTAAGTTCATCCTTTGAAATCGAAATTGAGTCAAATTGTTGGATCTTTGCCTTTGTGCACAAAATAAAAAATTCCCCCCCCCCCCCAATTTTTATTAATTTTTTCATTGGTTTCGTGTTTGAATTCTAAAAAAAGTAAAGCTCAGAATATGGTTTCCAATTCGAACTTGATATCGAATATCTAAGTTATTATCAGTACTCCCTAATTCATAAAACAGTGAAAATAATCGAAAATCACTGGAAAACAGTCAAAATTGCAGCATAACAACGAATTAAAATTCACCGAAAGCCATCAGTGAAAAACAAAATATACTGGAAAATCAGTGAAAGTACGTTGGAAAGTTTGTAAAATCTCTGAAATTTATCGAAAAATCTATAAAATTTGTAGAAAAATCAGCGAAAATCCGCTGAAAATCAAAGAATTTTGGTGATTTTTCCTGTGCTGCAATTTTGACTATTTATGGGTGACTTTTCAGTGATTTAAAATAAGAAAGAATTTTTGTGAAGAATTCGCGATTTTTGAAAATTAATCAAAAATCGAGCAATTCGCAGAATATCGATTTTTGTTATAAATGAAAAGAGTAAATTCTTTTTCTTTTAGAGAGCATTTTTCTCCCGAAATTATTCAAGGAAAACCAACAATAACTGCCAGTCTTTGCGACCCTTGATTTACAATTTTTAACAAATTATTTTTTCCCTGAGAAAATGATCCAGAATTTCTCCCATCTTCTCAAGAAGTTCACTAAAGGAGTAAAAATTTTTCCTACAAAAAACAAAATTATTCACACTTTGACGCATCATTTGTTATGATTATGATTTTGGGGGTCCGGAGAGGAGGGCTGATTTCGAATTCTGGTCAAGTTTTTCAAACTACCCCTCAACACTTCCTCGTACATCTAAATCTGGGTATTTGAAGTATTTCAACTGTTGAGTTCAAATTTCCTCTCAGTTTTGAGATTTGACCTCTCTTAGCTGCCAGTACCCTCAAATCTAAGACAATATGAGAGAGTTAATGAGTGTATAGGGACTAAAGCATAACATCACGACCTCAACCCGAAGATACGAGGGAAGTTCAATCCCAAAACTGGGTTGAAATTTAAACTCGACACCCTTAAAAATAATACAAATGGAATTTTTGTCATTTTTTTCAAATTTTTGGCCCAAATTTGGGAAAAGAAGAACAAAGGCTGAGAGATCAAATCAAGTCGAGATTCGAATTTGGCAGTTCCAAAATCATTACAAATGATAAATACGTCGCCCAGTATTTTTGTGTTTTTTTCGAACTTTCAACTCCCCTCCGGCCCGGGATCCATTGAAATAGTGCGGGAAATTTTGAGAAATTTTTTCACCTCAAAGACTATAAACCATCAGGGGTCATTACTCATTAGCACGAACAAAAGATCAATTGGCATTTGGCAGTAATTTTAATAGAGACTGAAAGAGACTTTTTGTAAATACATTTTTGTGTGAGTGTGAGAAAAAGGTCACATAAATAGAGAGAAAAAAATATTCTTTGCAAAAGAAGAAGAATCGATTTTTAATTCAAAACAAAAATCAATACTCTTAATTTTCAAAAATTGCGAATTCCACATAAGTGATCAAGTTTTTTTCTGGGGGGGGGGGGAGTAAAAAATTTGAAATGTGCACATGAGTTCTTCGATCAAAACACTATGACATTATTTTGTACTTGAAATAACTTGGAAAAAATTGAATGATCAAATAATTGTAATTTTTTTACGCTTTCCAGTTTATAATTTTTTTTCAAAACATACCTACCCCAATTTTTTGAGTAATTTTTTTCAATTTTTTTTTTGTGAAATAATTTTGCATTACTTTTTTTTCAATGATGCCAAAACATATGTGACGCGCCATGAGAAACCGACCCTTATTAAGGTGAAAAATAAAATGTTGAGAAAAACGCAAAAATTGGTTAAAAAGTTGATATTTTGGCGTTTTTCGCGAAATTTCATTTTTCATCTTAAGGGTCGGGTTTTCATGGAGCGTCACATATATAACTTAGTTAATTCGTTTTTAAAATTGGCAACATTGCTTGCCTAAATTGTAATAATGCAAAAAAAATCAAAAAGATAGCTTATTAAAAAAAAGTAAAATAGAATCTTTTTTGGGGGAGGAGGGGGGGGGGGATAAGAAAATAACTGAGAAAAGATTTTAAAAATGTTGAGAAAAGATTTTAAAAATTGAAAAAAATTAGTGTATCAACATTTCAATAAAAAGTTACGAAGTTTTGTCTTTTACCCTGCAAATTCATTTATAAAATAAGTATATTATGTATATTCCAACATGGTCATAATCTAAACATTTTTAGCCTCAAAAAAAATTATTTCAATTTTTTTTAGCAGCGTCCTATTCTGGAGCTGACAAATTCAAAAAACAAAAAAATCTACTGGATTATAAGAAACACTCTAACCCACATGTGAATCTTCTTTTGTTACCGTTATGGCCTTGTAACATGTAAATAAAAATCGGGAAAATACGCATACACCAAGGTATCTTTAGAAAGGAATAGCCATAGGTATGGATTAAGAATATAAGAAAACTCGCATAATATTACGGTATCAACTGGTTCATTCCATAAACGGTCTATTAAAACGGACGATAGCGATGGGTACTGTACAAGAAACCTACACAGTTCGATGGTCTCGATTTGAGCGAAAAAAACATACATAAGCTACTTTGGTCATCAGTAGTCCATCCATCATGCGTACCGGTATTAAGAGAAAAAACTCGTCGGTTGACTCCACTCCGCTGCCTCATCCTTGTCTGAATCTGATCTGATCTCAGATCGCAGCGTCGTTATCTCGTGATCGATAATTAACGTCATTAACGTACCGCTATTTTCCATACACAATCTCGTCTCAACCCCCCTTCTTCCATACAAGTATCATCTCGTTAATCGCCATCGTACATAATATTATGCCCAACTCAAAGAAGAAAGACTTCCAATCGCAGGAGATACAAGTACGCGGGTATCTCATTTGCCGAATTCTGAAATTCTGATGACGTGAGCTCGTGAGCCGAAAGGTAATAAACAATTACCGCTTATTACATGGTTCCCTCCGTACTCCCAGTCTCCGAATACGACACTGTACGTATTTGGCGGATTACACACTTTAATGAAACGAAACATGGCACGACAGATGTATTCCGTAAGTTATTGGCATGTTTTTTTGAAACGATGATATTTTTACGAAATGTTTCAATATTTTTGCAATTTTTATACGAGCGAAGATTCGACGAAGTTTTTGTGAAATTTTTTCGGTGAAATAAGGAAATCGGTTCGGAATTAGGTCGATCGGATCGTTGATTTGAATTAAGAATTGAAAAAATAATCGTAAAAGCTTACTGATGGAAAACTCAAGTTTGAAACTGGCAACTGAAGAGCGAAAATTTAAATGGGAAAACTGAAACTGATTCTAATGTTTCCAAAATACGTTTTTAATATGTAGTTTTTATTTCATCATAAATCATATTTGCAATTCCAAGCTAAAACATTGGATTTGATTGAGAAAATTTGAAAAAAATACGATACAATTTTCAAAAAAAGTAAACTTTTGCATTTTGAGTCGAAAAAATTGAGAAACTTGGACTTTCGAGTGAGAAAAATGAAATAAAATTTCATTCGAGTCGGAAATTATAAATTTTAGGATCATAATAGAAATAAAAAGCAATAAATTCGCGCTTTTTTCATTTTTTTTGTCGTAATCTTTCTGGACACTTTTTTTACAATTTATTTCTTATCCCTCTTCCTAAAAAACAAATTCTTAAAGTCAATAAATAATGGCAAATCCTGTCATTTTTCCGACTGACCCTTTCAAATTCTAGAATCAATGAGAAGAGAAGGACTCGCGAAGAAAAAAAAATTCGTCAATAAGAAAACATCTTTTACTCACAATGAGCTCAAGTCGAGCGAGGGCGAAAATTTTTGCAAAAAATGAGAATTAAAATAAAAAGTAAAATTTTTCATCTTGTTCAGTCTTTCATTAATCAGAGAAAGCAATTTGAGAGTTTAAATATAATTTCAACTAAATGAGAGGAAAAATGTATGCAAAGTACATAAATCAAATTGAAAAATTCTGGAGTTTTTTCCAAGTTTTTGCCAAAATTTGTATTTTTTTTTGTAAAAATTCTCACTTTTTTTTTGGAGTTTTGCATTTTATTTATTTCGGGATGGGGTGGAGGGAGAGGTTAGTCAACATCTTGCAATTGAACAAAAAATAAATTTCCACACTTCGAAGGAAAAATTTGTGCTCGTGAATTTTTTTTCAAGATTTGAAATATTTATCCTGTTTGAACCCCTTCCCATATTCTCAATACAACCAATTATGAAATGTTATTTATTAATAATAATCAATACTTTTTGTCGCAACGTCTCTTTTTTTTTGAACAAGAATTTTAAGCTATTGATAAAATGGAGTGAAGAAACAAAGACTCCATCTTTGACGTCGATAATTACCACTGAAATAAGCTACAAATCTTTTTAGTCGAAAATATCTAACAACTCATCAATCGATTAATTTTTATCATAATTCACGTAAAAATTAAAAATTCAGTTAAACACCATCACGGTTGCAATTACATCACAAATTATAACCGACTTCCAGATTCAGTAATTAAAATTAATTTCTTCAAAATCAATTTAATTTCTGAAAAAATTCAAATCTAATCTGGTACAGATTCAAGCAGATTAAAATTATTACAATCGATTTAAATCAACCAACCGTTCCTTCATTTATGGCTTAAAATAAGGTCAGATAGTTTTTCCTAAACTATGTATTTGTGGTTTGATGTAAGCATCTCAATTTATGTGTACCGTTGCAAAAACCCAAAAAAATAAATACCTAATAATTTTTTGTGTAAATTACATTGGCAATGCAGCCAATTTATAAGCGTTTCTATTTAGTATACATAATTCAGCTCCGCAACTATATCATCCCTGGCATTCATTTTTTTATTTTTGGAAAATCGATATCAAATAATCAAAAAATTCTACCCGAATTTCAGAATGAAAAAAAAAACCTTCCTTCAAGAAACCACATCAATAAAGGCATTTTTATCTTTCTCATTCCAATGACACCTAATTCCAAAACTCATTTCTAACCATCAACCGCTCAAAATTCCCTTCATAACCACCCTTCTTTCTTTACATTTACCCCAAGCACATACTATTTCACATATCTACCATTTACCCATACGAGTGCACAATGCAATGAATTCCATCACCCATTTGCCCTTACATTAGATCAATATACGCAAGTAAGCAAAAAAAAATCCAATTAAATTATCCATCACCCCCATACGTTTTTCCAACCCCTTTTCTTAATTCATAAACATACTGAAAAAAAAAATAGCAACAAGAATAGCACTAGCAACAGCCATGACATCAACAAACGCCAACGGAGCAGTGCATAGGTATTAAGGGTTAAGAAGAAGGAAACAATGTAAGGGTCGGGTATGACTCACATACACCATTACATCACTCTTATCATTCATTTATGACTCCCTTCTTTAGCTTTAGTCGATTGATCGAGTAGATTGTTGCATATTTTTATGGGTTATTCAACACGTCAAACGATTCTATTTTTACATGAAGTTCAACGAAGAGGTACTAAAGTAGGTATCGATCGAGGAGGAGGAGAGAAGGGGACTGACAAAGTTTCATTTAAAGAGCTCTTCTACAAGCTGCTATCTCAAGGGATGATCAGCAATTATTTGCCAGAATGTCATGTCATTAGGGACTTTTGATAAAATACTGAAAATATCGAAAAAATGTTTCGTTCACAGGGAAAAGTTGGAATTTAGATGAATGCAAAAAGAAATTTCAAAGAAATAATACAAAAAATATCACAATCATTTCAAATTGCATGAAAAAGCCTAAAAATTATCCAACATTAAAAAATCACCATTTTGAAAATTGGCTGAGATTAAAAAAACTGAAAAACAGTTGAAAATAATGAAAAATTCAGCAGAAATTAGATCTATGCAAAAATTATCAAGATACAGTGAAAGCATTTGTTTACACTTTCAGCAAAAAACAGTTTTGAGACATTTCAAGAATTATTGACGCACAAAAAAATGACTCCGAAGTCGAAAAATTGTTTAAAAAGTCAAAAGAAATGGATAAAATGCTCTACTCGTAGAAAAAAGACAATTTTTTTATCAAAACTGACTAAAATGAAGTAATAATAAAGTTAATCCTAAAAAATATTAAGTACCTCAAAGGTTGAAAAAACATGAAAATGTATCAAATAATTTCCGTATGATACTCTGCTTAATGTATTTTCAATTTTAACAATTTTTACAAATTATTTTTGACTCGAAATTTTTACCATAATTTTTGCTAAAATATACTTGGACTTTTTCCACGAAAATTTAACCACTTTTTTTTACATATTTTTGATCCCCAAAAAGAAATATAAATCATTTTCCCAGTCTTTTCAAAAATTTGAACAGTGTACCTGAAAATTTCAACAGTTTTTGAAAATTTTTCACAGCCATCATGACTGTTCTGCATTTTTATCCACTTTTACAATTTTTACGAAATATTCTGCAAAGTTCACATTGTTTTACATAATTTCTAGAATAATTTTTCATTCTTTTCAAAATTTCTGAAATATTTCAAAATACTAAACGAAACCAATGTAAGTATGTATAATTTAATTTTGAAAATTTGGAAATAATCAACAATAATTTTCACTTCGTAGTCATTTCCGTAGATATGAAAAATTATCAAACGAATCGCCAATCACAGGTATGTATGTACCGTATTTTCCAAATTTTTTCTGCGTAATCAACACTGATAAGCGATTTTGACCTACTTTAGTACTCGGTTCCAATATGATTTCAGTTTTTTCCATCAAATCAAAATTTTTCACAAGTTGAATTTTTTGTTGAAAATTTTTAATACATTTTTCAATCACTTTTGACACTTGAAGTCAATTTTCTAGGCAAGTAAAGGATCCTACGAAAAAAAGGGCTAAACCAGCTGAAAATTTCGTATCAGTAAGGTTCAAATTAGCTTTTTTTTCTTTGGAAATTCAATTTTCGAAATATTTTGAAAATAGATGATGAAAGTTGAACTTCGAACTTTAGACTAAAATATAGCGAAAGCTCAGTTTTCTAGAAGAAATTATTGAACTTTACAGAAAGGAAATCTTACGCTCAATATTTTATATTCTATTCATTTTTTTTTTTTGCAAAAATCTTCCTTTGCTCAGAAGAGTAAATCGATTTAAAGAGTAAAAAATTATTAAAAAATGAAAAATGAAACAAAAGCTTCAACAAAAATTCAAAGTACGAAAAATTTTGACGAGCTGGATTTTTTCCACCTCCCCCCCCCCCCTCGATTAAGCTCTATCAAAATCTTACATTGAAGTTTACAAAAATTCAAATTATGAAAAATTTTGACGAGCTGGATTTTTCCACCTTTTTCCCCCTCGATTAAGCTCGAAAAATTCTATCAAAATCTTACATTGAAGTTAATGAATACCTACATTTTTTGTGCAGGCTTACATAATTTTTCATTCCAACAAATTCACAATATTTTTACATAAAATTTATAAAATTAATCCAACGAATTTTATGACTGGATAAGGAGAGGGAGAGAGTAAAAATTTATAAAACACCATAATTCGAAACAAACCAAATAAATTGATATAAAATTTCAGGCACTGAATCTAATTCACCATTCATCAATTATTCATTCTCCAGAAGAATTTTCATCAAATATTTAATTAGGGAAAAAAATGACTTTTTCGCATCTTTCTGAACAGTGAAAATCAAAAATGATACCCTTCTGGACCTCAAAATCCACCCTTTATCCAGTATATTCACCTACAAGCTCAAATTAGAAACGAAATAACACTATTGTACTATCATCGAATTCGAATCTTCAGCTCAGCTCATATCGATCCGATCGTCATCGTAACGAAATTCTCAAACCATCTACCAAACCCTCATCCCTTCCTCTCCACCTATTTTTATTTGACAACTGACATGAAATTGTTACGGTTGCCCGTAATAAATATGAAGATATTTCATAAACTCATATATTGATCGATTATAATGAACGGCTAACGACTAACTAAACTAACGGTTCGGCAGTTTGAACCCTAACGGACTATTACTAGCGCTATTGCTAACTTACGATGAACTAATGAACTCGCGGTAGGGAGAGCCGCGACATTCCGGGCGAAGAAAAAAGATGTTTACAAAGTCCTGATAAAATTTGTAAACATGAACCTGATTCGGATTCGATTGACGATCGGAAGAAGAATGTGAATAAAGGTAAAGTATCAAATTTAAAACTAATTATTCTATAACTAACATACACGTTTACGGATATAATTAATTAATTAGTAATATATATTTCTTCTTCTGTGATCTCTGGGTTGGCCCATTCATCATCGGAGGATTCTTCTTCGACTTGGGGATCGGCGGCTGAGACAGAAGAAGGATCCAGTGTTTGGCCAACATTAGCGGAGATTGAATCGGCGATATCACGTTCGGTGGCGGATCTGGCTACAGCTTTGGCGGCAGATCTGGCTTCAGTTTCAGCGGCAGATCGCGATGTCTCAGTCGTGGTGTTTCGTAATGAGATGTCTCCGGCGGCGGCGGCAGTTTGTGATGGGGCAGCGGCGGCTTCGGCGACATCGGTGGCACTTTCAACGATATTTCCAGTGACGTTTTGGGTGACATCTTCGGATTCTGCGGTAAGTTCTAGCGGATATATTTCTGTTAGTGGTCTAACTAATATTCCATGGTTGGTTTTCAGCGTTACTGATCGCACGTTTCCGTCGGCACTGACATTTAGTTGAGTGATGCGACCTAGTTTCCAGCAGCTACGTTTCATGTGTTTTTCGGCGATCAAAACAATGGCGTCAACTACTGGCTGGCTTGTTGCTGTCTGGAGGTTGGAAAGCTTCGTTTCGATGGAAGCCTTTTTCGCGGAGGAATTGAAGGTAATGACTTTTCCATTCTGACCAGAAGTGATCGGTATTCGCTTCACAGCATCTTGCAATTGTTACAAGGTGCCTTTCACATATTGTTGCGTTTTCCGGTAGGTTTGTAATGGGTTTCACTGAATCATTTTTGAAGTATGATTTCAGGAAATGATTCGGCGTGAGCGGTTCAATTTCATCGCGATCGTTTGTGACATATGTGAGCGGTCTGTTATTAATTGTATGTGCGATTTCAGCGAGAGTTGTGCGAAGAACAGTATCAGTTATTCCTCGGTTGTGAAACGTTCTTAGTAAGGCGTTTTTGGCGAGCCCTACGAGCCTTTCATATACACCACCTTGCCAAGGTGAGTGCTCTGGTATGAATTTCCATTCCCACTCGTGAGAATACATACTAGCGAATGTAGTTTTAGCTGCTTTAAATTGAGGCGCATTATCCGATACAATGAGTTTTGGTTTTGTTCTTCTAGCTATTATTGTGCGTAGAGCTAAAAATATGACGTCAGCCTTCATATCTTCAAGCATCTCAAGGTCGATGGCGCGTACTACGAGATCAGTTACAAGTAATACATATCTTTTTTCGTTACTTGACCATATTGGCCCAAACGTATCAACACCAATGTTTTGAAATGGTGTTTCATGTTCTTCAAACCTAAACGCTGGTATATTTGAGTGTTTTGGTTGTTTGTAAGGTCGTGCATTATACCTTTTGCATTTTGTACAGGTACGAAGGACTTCCTGAATTGCTCGGCGACCAGCTGGAATCCAATATTTGCGACGGATCGATGCCAGTACTGAAGATGTTCCAGCGTGGTATGCGGCTGCGTGGAAAAATTCTATGAGAAGTACAACGAACCTTGAGCTTTTTGGAGTTGGTAAAAGGATGGGACTTCGTTCATCCAATGATAGCGGTGCGTATTTAAATCTCCCAGCACATCGTATGATATTGTGTTCATCTAGGTAAAGATTTAATTTTGATACAAGGTCATGTTTTTTGTTTGAGTTTATTGCCATAATGACATCGCGATAATAATTCTCTTGTTCTGCTTTGATCCATAGTTGCTGTGCTGCAGAATTATCGATCTTCGAGGTAAAAAGTTGACGATTTTTTGCGATTGTGAATTGGGATACAAAGCGCATCAAGTAAGTAGTTATATGAAGTACTTTCATATAATCTGAGTATCGGTTTGCGTCTATATCGAAGGGATATTTTGGCTTTGTGATTATCATGATGGTATTTATTTCAGGAATTGGTTCCAGTTCGTAATCGTAGGATAGCGCTGATGGTGGAATAGCTGGTGGCCAATTCTCTTCAGATTCACTTAACCATTTGGGACCATGGAACCAGGTTGACGTTACTTGATCGACTGTAGCTCCTCTAGATGGTAGATCGGCGGCGTTTTCTACCGAGGATACATATCTTTTTTTTCAACCTTCTGCAAATTGCTGATTATTTCTACTTGTTTCTGAACAAAAGATGGCAGAATTTTATCTGACGCTAACCAACTGAGTACACACTTGTCATCAAACCAGAGGTAACGTTTGCATTCGATTTTCAAGGCATCTTGTATGCGTATTCAAGCGCCTTCATACCAAGTAAAACTGCTATCAATTCAAGCTTTGGTATATGTTTAATTTTCGCAAGTTTTGTTTTGGAAAATAGAAGATGTGTTTCTGTTTTTTCTTTTGTTTCTGCTCGTAGGTAGAAGCGGCGCATGCGCATGCTTTGGCGGACGCATCTGTGAAAACATGTAGCGTGAATTTAGCGGCGTTATCTTCCATGTTAAATTGGAGGCGTTTGATTGATTTTGCGGCGGCGAGTTTAAGCTGTGTTTGTATTATCAACCACTGGTTCTGGTGTTCTACAGATAAGCGATCGTCCCAGTCATAGTTAGTGTGGATTTCTCTTAGGAAAACTTTTGCGGGTAGTAGTACCGGAGACCACCAACCACAGGGATCGTAGAACTGGGCAGTGGTGCTCAAAACAGTACGTAGCGTTATAGTTTCTGATTCGACTAATTTTTTGAGATGAATCTCGTCTTGGTATTGATCCCATACTATGCCAAGAATCGATATTGAGGCGGATTTATCTGGCTGTGCGAAATGTTTTCTCAATTCTGGGTTATTTGATGCCCATTTTCTCATATTCATTGAGCATTCAGCAAAGATTTTAACGGTGAAATAATAGAAAGCGATCGCTTGTGCCAGTGTGAGGAATCCAGTGATAAAATTATCAACGAATGCGTCAGTCATTAATTTCTGAACAAATTCCTTAAATTTTTTCGCGTATTTTTTCAGGTGGAAGCGGATAGTTGCATTGAGCAAGAACGGACTGGCGGTAATTCCAAAGACTACTCGTAGAAATCGGAGAATTCTCAAGTTATTTCCAGTTGGCGGTTTGAATAGATTCCAGAGCCAAACAAAACAGACATAGTTGGCATCGCGGCGGTTTATAGCTAAAGCATGGAATGCTTTTTCTGCGTCTGAACTACTACTATCCAGTATAGACGAAAACGAATTATAATTTTCCCACTATCAGCGAGTAGGTTCAGACCCTTATAAATCTGATCGTTTATGCTTTGATGCTTTGGTGTCTTGGCGCTTCCGTCATAGACTACACGCGATGACGTGGATTTTTCCGGTGTCTCAATAATATGATGAGGCAAAAAGTATTTCGCATCAACGATCTCGTTTTGTGGTACATCTTCAATGATGCCTTTTTCAATTTGTTCTTCTAATATTTTATTATAGTCGTTGAATGATTTTTCTGTTAATTTTTTCTGCATTGTTTTCAGTCTACCAACTGCAAGACCGAAATTGTTTGGTAGATTAGGTGGATATTGTTTCCACGGCCATCGGATCTCATAACGATTATTCTCAAAGCGTAGGTTTTCATAAAACTGTTTCAGTGCTCTTTCTTCCTCTTCGATTTTCGAGATGGGAAGTTCGGCGATACCCAGAGACTCTAGATTGCATAATTCTTGGATTGCGTTGGCTGGAGACATCTGATAATATGTTGATCTGTGACTTGTTTCGCAGGATTGTCGCCCGACTAACATCCAGCCAAATTTTGTAGCGTTGAGATACAGACCTTCGTCCACTGGGATTTTTTCTTCAATAATATCGTAGTAGTAGTCGCTACCAATTAACATTTCTATTGGCGAGTTTTTACCTTGATCTATAAATTTCTTGTTGGCGTGATTTGGAGTGCAGCGTCTCTAAATGCCTCGTAGTCAAGTAGATGGACGTTCTGTGGTATTGCTGGTGATGTATCAGCAACTACGTGTCTTGCGGTAATCGTCATTGTTTGTAAGAATAAACGATGTAGTCGAAGTTGAAAGTTTTACAGGTTGATTTTTTAAAAAACATCGACCATAGTATTTCGCTGATTTGTTAGTTCTAGGCCCATTCGGTTTGGCAGCGCTCTCAGAAATATAACTTTCATTACTGCCATTATCAAGTAATGCACGTACCTTGTACCGGCGATTTGTGAGTGTATTTTCAACAGTGACTTGAGCGGTAATATGCGCGCCTTTGTGAGTACGTACGAAGAATGCAGCCTTTGAATCTACTTTGCTAGTCGATGGCTCAGCTTGTTTGCTATGATCTACTGTTTTTTCAGTGGCGATATTATGAGATTCAGTTTGCCTACCGAATTGTTGTGGGCAGAGTGACGAATGGTGTTGATTTAACGCTCTGCAATAATGACAAGTTATTTGTCTTTTACAGTTTGCTTTTGTGTGGTTTGTTTTGAGGCACAGATGACAACAGTTTTTCGATCTTGCTCGTCTGCTTTCCAGTGTGGCATATGTTGGACATGACGCGGAGTAATGTATTTGTGAACAAAAGGCACATGGTGGTATTTGGCGTTGATTAGGCGGCTGATCAGATTGGCGTTGATGTGGCGGCGGATCAGATTTTAGCAGCGGAACAGATTTCGACGGATGCGAGTGAACAGGAGGCTTTTCCTGCTTTGTTGCGATCAAGGAGGCGGATATACCATGCTGTGGCTTCACAGGATGCATATTTGTAGATTTCATTTTTGCAGCTTCAAGTTTGAGTCTGAATTGGGCTAATTTCAAGATTTTACTTTGAAGTGTTTTTACGGAAGTTTTTCATCAACACAGATTTGCTGTATAATAGTTGCTGGATAGCGAGTATATACAGAATGTCAGCGTGAGAGGAGGAAAGGCGTCCAAGTCTTGATTATGGGCCTCAAGGGCTGATAATATTCCTTGGATTTCATAGTAGGTATTACTTAGGCTGAGCGGATTATTTGCAGCTGGCGGATTTGCTCAAGTTTGCGGTTACAGTGCGTGATGATTTCATCTACATGATTGTACTGTGATTTCAGATCGCGAATTGCTTTATCGTAATTGTCTTTTGTTATGGCGAGTGATTCAATGATTTTCCGTGGGCCGCCTGTCAAGGATTCTTTGAGCTGTAGTAATTTTTCTTCATTTGAAATCGGTAATGCGTCATATTTCATCTCAAATGCAGTGATGAAATTTGTAAATTTTGTAACGTCACCATCAAAGGGCTCTATTTTGATTTCAGGTATTTTCTTAGCGATGTTATTTGTTGCTGTATTTGCTACTGGTGGGGTGGTTTGTTCCTTAGGCAGCCGGCGTGTAGCTTTAACAGTGATCTGACGTGCTTTCCCAAGAATTGGTATGGCAGTGGTAAAATCATAGTGATACTTGCTATTTGTTGTAGGCCTAAGCTTTTCAAGTTGTGTGATTGCTACACTGAGGTCGTCAAGGTTATCGGCGAGCTCTTCCACGTTGATTGGTGACGTTTTGAGATTTTCTTCAAGTGCAGTTACTGTGCCAGTGACTGCATTCACCCACAATTGAAATTCAGCGATGGCGCTTTCTGCTGCCATTGTTATAGGCGCGACTTTCTGTTGCTTTTGCTGGTGGATGACGGCGTGGATGGTTCGATTGCGTAAGCGTATGTGACGTGAGCCTGTGAGACTTATGTTGGCGGTGTGTGCGAATGCGTGCTTTTCTGCGATTGCGATGTAGATTTGTGAGATGTGATGATGTACTTACAGATGTTGTAATGTACGCGATGCGTTTGTAGTTGTAACTCGAAGTTGCGTAAGCGGATAATGTGTACAAATTATTTTTTGTACCACGCGATTTTCTTTCTGATAGAAAGTTTGAGCGATTTGCGATTTATGTCAACGCGCACGATTTGCGAAGACGCGATTTTATTTAGCGAATGCGAATTAGAGTCTGCGATTTTTTCAACCCACACGTGGTCATGTTGGTTAGCGATTAGCGAATTTTTTACTTACAGATGCGATTTTTTGAAGTTTTTCACGAACGTGCGAATACATTACGATTTAGTAGAGCGGCGATGGATTCGATTAAAAAGCTCTGCTACCATGTTACGGTTGCCCGTAATAAATATGAAGATATTTCATAAACTCATATATTGATCGATTATAATGAACGGCTAACGACTAACTAAACTAACGGTTCGGCAGTTTGAACCCTAACGGACTATTACTAGCGCTATTGCTAACTTACGATGAACTAATGAACTCGCGGTAGGGAGAGCCGCGACAGAAATCACGCGCAGAATTACCGCCTGAAGCTATATGCAAATCACCACCGTCTCTGCTTTTCGCTCTATTCGCCATCTCACTTCTCCCTTTAGGTTTGCCTCTTCTTGCAAGCACTTTTCCATTCCCGTATCCTGGACCACGTCCGCTTCAAAGTTTCACGCATCAATTACCTTTATATACAGACTATAGATAAGCAGCGAGCATAGTTCAGCCCGGAATTACGGTTTATTGAATACGCGCCAATCCTCCGTCATCGTTCTTCATCGCACATAAATGCAATAATTATACAAAAAAATGGTTATAAAATCAAAACAATCGAATTTCTTTTGCATCGAAGCGATGGTTTACCGACGTCACCTCCTGAGTGCTTTTCCTTTTTCCTCATTTCCGCAGCGACGCTTCTCTTACCGCAGATCGCGTATCATTAGCAAATAACCAAATGAACGAGACGAAATCGAAAGTACGTAACATACACGATCGCATCGTCGAATGTCGAGTTTTCGATTATTAAATAATAAACTCGCTTATTCTCGGAGTCGAATACATGCTGCCTCCGGGTATCTTGTCATTAAGTAATATCTTTCTTCGATTATGGTATCCCTTCTTTCTTCTCCTCTTGTCTCGTACAGCACACGAATTTCAAAAAACAACCGTGTATATCTACCCGGTCTCCGGGGGGTCCTGTTCCTGACCCCTGTGGCCCCCTTTACCTTCCCATAGTGTCACCGTATACAAGGCGTACCCTGCACGAGATCGATATGTACCTAATACCTATGGCTCTACGATCCGTACGAGCGAGATACGACTCCATTCATAAGCTTCTCGCATTGTATCTTGTCTGCATTCTTCGTCTTTACGAGTGGTTTTTATCGGCGAATAAAATCGCACCGTAGGACAAGGTATCTACATTATAAATATCATTTTTACCATCTCGTGTCTCGTGTCCTATACTAGAGCCTTCTCTTCATACCCTCTCTTGTCTTTGGACACCATAATCTCGGTAATAACATTATCACACGTATCACCGTCCAGTGCGGCTGCATGGGATTTACTTTTAATATTTCTCGCTTCGCTCCTTCTCCGTCCAATTTTCGGTCTCTTTATCTCAAATGTAAGGGTACTTTGCGAACGCGAACTCTATTTTTATAGTGTGTTCAAAAAATCCAGCAGAATGTATATTTATGAGTGAGCAAAGGCAGAAAAAAAATGGTAATTTCAAAAATTTGGGATTTCTTTTGATCAGGGCTTTGATTTTGCTTTAAAATGAGCCAAATTTCAGAGAAAAAAACAGAAAAAAGTGTTAAAAGTTGGAGAATTTTCTCAAAAAACCGGTTAATTCAACATTTTGAACCTTCTAGATTTTTGACCAAGTTTTGTTTCTGGACAGTTCAGATCAGACAATCATTTTGGAAATTGAGTCAATGGTTTTCAACTCTTCAGGTATCAACAATACTTTGAAAACGTGGATAGAAAACTGAAAATCAGAAAAAAGAAACCATCAAACCGGTTTTTGAAAACGAAAATCGAAAAAAAAATCAACCTTCAATACTTCTTAATATTTTAAACATATTTTTAGCACCATCAATTCATTGAAAATCCGGTAAATCTAGTTAGAAACCGGTTCAACTCCATCAAACCGGTTTAAAAACACAAATTTATCAAGAATAATTATTTTTGGATTTCCTGATTATTGGCTATCATATTTTTCATACAGTTTAAAAAATATAGCTAAAAACTCGTTGAGAAATCATCAAACTGGTTTAAAATTAAATAAAACTGAACAATTGGTTCAAAGCCACCAAACCAGTCTAAAAAGATGAAGATGACAAAATAATCAACTTTCAATTCCTCAAAAATTTGTTAAACATCTTTTTCGTGTCTATTTTCATTATTTTTTTTTTTTGAAAACAGTATAGGAGTTGACAGAGAAACAACTGGTTAAGTATATCATGAAACCGGTTCAAAAAGTGAATTATCAAAAAATGATCATTTTATAATTTTCTATACATTTTGTTTAACATTATATTTTTTGTACTTCATTTTTATATAATCGTAGAAAACGGATCAACAACTGGTTCACGGCCATCGAACCGGTTTTAAAAATTGAAAGTTAGCGCATGATCATATTCAATTCCCAACAAATTTTGTTCAATTTATTTTTTTGCAAGGATATACACATCTTTTTTTACAATTTATTATGAGCAAACACTCAAACAACCAACAACTAGTTGAGAACAATGAAACCGGTTTGAAATTTTGAATATTGAAAAATATGATAATTTCTTTAAATGTTGCTTTATACATTTTACTTGCAAAATTATTTCGATAAATGTATGTTTTTTTTTCGTCAAAGAAAACCAAACAAAAACTGGTTGTAAATCATTGAACCAGTTTGAAAAAATGAATATCAAGGAGGTTTTTGATGTAATTATTAATATTGAAATTTTTTTGTTCAATTCATTTTTTGTCAATTTTGAGAAAATTATTCATAAGTTAGTTGAGAACCATCAAACCGGTTTGGAAAAACTTTTGTTTGATGCCTATATGTGCCTAGCCTAATCATAAGCCAAATCCGCTATTTAAAATATTTTCAGTATTTTGACCATTAATTCAGAAGTTATCAAAAACTGGTTGAGAACCATAAAACCGGTTTTGAAAAATGGAACTTGAAGTTCTTTTGAATTTTTTTTTTGGAAAGTTTCTCCCCATCTGCATCTGGAAAATTTGCCGAAAATTGCTAAAAAAAATTTCAAACTGGTTCAAAAAAATCATCAGAAACGAGTGCTTTCTCATTTCTTACAAATTTTTGATCTTGCATTTTCATTTTTTTCCTAACAAATTAACTGGTTGAGAACTACGAGTATCAACCTATCAAACCGGTTCAAAAAAGTTGAATAAATAAAAAATTAGTTTTTTAACGCCTTTTTTTTTATTAGAACTGGTTGGAAACTGCTGAACTGGATTTCATAAAAACTACCATACATAATTCCTTTTATGCATCTGAATTTCACGATTTTTTGAACTATTTTTTTTTGGACCACCATCGAAAGTTCTCATCAGAAGAATTCTCATTTCTCCGATATCAGTTCTTGAAAAAATAACAAACAATGATCATAACTTGATAAACACACTGTACATTACATTGCTACCTTTTTTCAGTACATTTTAATAACACGTGTAACTGGTTTTTTTCTCAATTCAAATATGTTGCGCTGTGAGGCAGTTAGATGGCAAATTCTCTCATACCCTTTACCCCCGGTCATCGCCAGCCGCCAGATTCGACGTGAATTCGTAATTAATACCATATTGTGGCATATACGAAATAGCCTATTTAATACTAGTCCTTATAGCTACATATGGCACATAGGAATATTATGTTTACGTATTCATAATAACGAACTTAAATATAGGATAGACCGACCCTACCGCGCCCATTATTATCGTAGGTACTCGTTTAATTACCATAACGAGAAATACTACCGTGCTAAAGCTCTTTTCGTGATTAAACAGGAAAAAAATCGCTACTGTTACGACAATATTAAAGTTCTTCCAAAAAATAAAAACGCAAAACTACCAGCTACCTAATCAATGAATTTGAAATAAGCAAATAGAAAAAAAAAAATCGTTAGCAAATATTGTTATCGGTTTAGTTCGATGCGTGTGTTTTTTTCTCTGCAATGCCTAACAATTTTTTTTCTCGCGTGTATTGACACGGATATGATATAAACATCGAGAAATTTATTTACATTTTTTTATCTTATGTATTTTATGGCGCTGTAATATTTTGGTAATATTTTTTATCAAATGGAATATTTTAATTTATCGAACGTGAAATTCGGACCAAAAAATAAATCGCGGTTATCACGTCGAGATGACGCATAAAACGCGTATTTTCCGCGAATACGAATCCAATTCACGGTGCATATTTTAAGGTATCGCTATCAGTAGTCAAGGTATTTACGATTACAGAAGAGATGAGTCGCTGGAAAGAATGATTCAGTATCCGAGCGACGATAGATCAGATTTTATTTTAGATTTGTTATCAATTTATACGTGTAGCGTGTACTTTGTTCGGTTGATTTGGAATCATGAAATGAAATATTTGAAAAAAAAATCTAGGTACAGACTACAGACTACAGAGTTCTAATAGGGTTTGCAGACAAATTTTTCAACTTTTCTGTTGCTTTTACAAATTTACTTACAGAGAAAGAAACATAAATGTTGATTACTATTTTAATTGTGATAAAGCAATTAATTTTTTTCTGTTCAATCGTTTTAAATTTTACTTTTTCATAATCAGAAATCACTGATCAAAGATAAAAAGATGAAAATTTTTTCTTTCAGAATACAAAAAATTCCAAGAGAAGGCTTAAGCGGAACAAAGACGAATATTTTTGCAAACGGATAGTACAAAAATCGTAATTTCATCATTTTCTGGATATCAAGATTTAAAAAAATTTCGTGATTTTAGAGAAAAAAATTGAAAATCTTCCAACTCTTCAAGATTAACAAAATTCCTTAGATTTTTCAACATTTCTCACGAAAAATCATCAATAATGATTCAATTTTGAACAAGAAATTTTACTCAACGTACTTACATAAAGACAAAAATTACGTTTAAAAAACAAAAAAGATTGCTTCGTTGTTTTTGGGGGGATTTTTTAAATTAAATTTTCAAATTTTAGGCTGATATTTTTTTCTCTTAATTTTTTACTGTTCTTTTACACGAATTTTAACGATTTTTACAATGTTTTATCGATTCATATTTGCGTTATCATTGGGATTATCATAGGCAGGGCTGAGTAAAAAAAAATTTGATCCAACCTCCTATTTTCAATTAAACGCTCCATTGCCTCAGATAGTGCTTCTTTTGATGTAGAAAAAATATTTCAAAATAATTGTAATTTTTATTGCATTATTTTCAAGAATTTTCAATTTCGACGGAAGTGAAGAAAATTTTCTGTACTTTGTTTGAATTGTTGAACACGAATCCAAATTTCAAATTTTGAGCATTTCATACCGAAATAATGAATAAATGAGAAAACCAACGTTGGATTCGTGTTCAACGAATCAAATAAATGCTAATAAACACCTTTTTTTGTAATCGTTTCATTTCTAGTCCCAAAATTCATTTTTTGCATGGATTTTTTTACTTAATAGGAAATAAAGTGAATTTTCAAACTTGAATAAAACGATGAATAATACAATAAAATAGCTACCTATTTCATACAATTTGAAAATGGGAATGGGAGGAGGAGGGCGGAGCGAGGCCAGAATCACCTCACCCTTCTACACCCTTGGTATTTTTCATTAATTACTCTGTTTTTCCCAAACTCGCGATTTAAAAACGAACAAAGGGATCAATTATTCACCACCTCTCTGAATTTCTACCCTTTGAAATTTCATAAACATACCCACAAAATATTCGGTAAAAAAATCACCATGACGTTGAGCAAGAGGAGATTAGGATTACGTTAATCGCAATTCAGGCGGAATTTTGAACCAGATAAATAAGGGATGGTAAAACCAGTCTTGGTAAAAATCTTCGCAACAAATAATCTTTTCAAATTACTCTCCGTATCACCATTTGATACACGAAAAAGAAGGCAAGGCGTTCTATTTTCCCATCATTACCCCGTCTACCTTCACCTTTTGCCATCAGAATCAGGCTCGAACTATATTTACAATTATTTCAATGTGTTAGGCAGCATAGGCACTCACCAAATAGAAAATACACCACTCCGAATATGATAAAGGTGACGCAGATAATCGAAGCGAGCAAATTATGCTCATACCCGACGTAGTTGGTAAACGTACACGGCCGGAAGAAATCGCCGAATGGCGATTTGCTTTCGGTAACTCCACCGATGCTGTCTGCCCCACCGCTGGCATTTGTATTCGCAGGATTCTGGGTCGTCGTGCTTCTGTTCATCCCTTCGGAGACCAATTCGGCGGACATCTGAAACGATAAAAATTAGGTTAACGTAGCCATTAATGATAACCTTGACAGCAAACTTTTACTAGTGAGGGCGAGACGGGAAAGCTGAGAGAAAAAAAACGTCCAAACGAACCGCATTCTTATAAATCCTACGAATACGCGAGTCGAAAACCCCCACATGCGTCGAATACCGTAGACCGGAGACTTATAAGGTTCGATGGTATTTAATACGCAACAATTAACTGATCGATTATACTTTTTATAGTTTTAATTAAGTCGATTGAAATCTATAGGTAGGTTTTTCTTTGTAATTAGTCTGTCGGCGGCGAGTTTCAACATTTTTTCAACGGATCGTAAAACTTGCCAATATCCAAGCATCTGTTTCGAGTTAGATTTCGATCTACCGAAAGTGAAACTCAGCATACGAGCTTCGTCCAAAATTATTATCGTATAGGTCCAATGTTGAGTTGATCAACACCAATGACCCCTTTTTTTTCACCACCTGATAAGGTGAAAAAAACACTTGCCGTAATTTTGAATCGATAACTGCATGTCGTTGTCGAAGACTTGTTTCACTAGCTGAGTTCAGCACGTTGAAATAATCGTAGCGTAAATTTTCTTCGTATTAACCTCGTTATCGTTCATGTATTTCATCAAAAGCTTCACCCTTTCGTTTGAATAATGCACTCGCGGTCGAGCGGAAAAACCACCCGCAAGAGTAAATTTTTAAACATCTATCGACGTAAATCGACCATCCAACGGTTTACCTCGCTTTGTCACCACGCCGGAGAAATTTGAACCGCTAGCAAATAAAAAAACGCCGGTAATTATTTCCTCGTATATCCACGTTCGACGACATATCGAAATTAAACCTGTCAATAAACGTAAATTAATCAATGATCACGTACGGTTCGAGAAAAATACCGCCAATTAACGTCAACGAGCGTGTTAAATCGCGAGCCACGAATGAGCTTTTATGTACCAAAATTATGCAATATCTGATGATTTTCTCTTTAAAATCCATTCAAACCACGTACGTTGGTTCAAAGGATCAGAATCAGATTCACGAAAAATATTACACACTTTAGGGTTTTCCAAAAACGTCGTAAGGATTCGTCGTAATTGGCGCGATTTCGACGATTAGATTAGGCTTCAAATCATTTTGCTCGATTCGATTCAATTTTTCGGCATACTGCAACGTGACAATTTCAATACATCCAATACTACGTATTTTACTGAAAAGCTCACCTTTGGATGGGAAACCTATGCGAATTTTCTTCCGGGTTGAAAATAATGTACACAGGAGGAAAATTTTACAAAACACATAGCCCGGCGGTTTAACGAACTTCACTCGCGAATTGAATCGAACCAATTAATTTACAAATAGATTAATCAATTTACAACTAATTTTAGGCATTTTAACACTAACGCATCGTAATAATTAATGTTCGCGAACTGTAAACACGCCGAAATAAACGAGCGAAACACAACTGCACCATCACCAGCCGTAACACCGAGAAAACTGCACAGAAAAGAAAAACAACGCATGCTTGCACATGATCGATTGGGATTCGCTATTCGGACCCAATCTCGATACCCGGTCGCTCATGATTAAGTCAGAATGACTCCCGAGTTCGAACATCTTGATTCTGTGGACTTCGTTTAAACTTTAAAATGAATATTGAATATTATTTTGTACTATTCGAAAAAATACTTGGAGGAATTAAATGATTACAATATACATAAAATCATTCTGCGGAATGCAGATCATTGAAAATTGAAATTGACTAAGTCGGACTTGATCAATTTCAATTTTCAATGATCTGCATTCCGCAGAATGATTTTATTATGTATATTGTAATTATTTAATTCCTCCAAGTATTTTTTCTAATAGTACAAAATAATATTATTCATTTTAAACCTTTTTTCTTCTTATTATTTGAAATAAAATTCGTCTTCATTTACCATAATACGTAATACGTAAGCAAAATTCAATATCTCAGCTTAGCTATTATCGGAAAGTAAGCAATTGAAGGAAACGTACAATAATCGTAATTCGTAAGTAAACTAGAGAAACGAAGTAAAAAAGTGAAACGTGTTTCATCATTTTCGTTTTAGTTTCATAATTTTTTAAACAGAAACAGATTTTTTTGAAGTTTTTTCTTTCGATAGCGATAGCGACATTCAATGGAGATAGAGATTAGTCATTTTGTTTTGAATCGTTGAATAAAAAAATGTTTGGAAGGAACAAACTTTATTGAAAAATTGTTGATTTCTGTTTCATAATCGTCAACTTCGGCGCATTAATTAATAATTAATGCGCCGAAGTAATTAATGTAAATAGCAATCATCGCCGAATGCAGTAGTACTGATAAGGACTTAGAAAAATTTCAGATGAGTAAAGAATTGAATCGTTCACGACCGGGTATCGAGATTGGGTCCGAATAGCAAAACCCTGATCGATTTCGTTCATCTGTGATGTTTACTTGAAAACTGGATGGAGCGATTTGAGTTTCCACCGATGAGAATGAAGAACGCTAGGTAGCGCTTTGATCGAACTATTTTTTTTCATTTTTTATTTTTTTTTTAATTTTCAATTTTTGTTTTTCAAATTTTTACGTAATAAAATCAGAAACTTTGAATTTCGAATTAAATGCCGGCACAATTTAGTTTTTATTTTTGTTTTAAAATGTTCAAACTTCAAATTGTCCTCAAAACATGACTTTAAAAGTTTATCAAAGAAAAATACAAAACTTTTCGACAATTTGTCGTCTTTCGGTCTTTCAACTTTACCAAAAGTACAACTTTCATTCATTAGATAGCGTTCGTTTGAAATATTTTTGTTATCACAACAAATCCCCCTTCACCTTTTGCAGCCCCGCAAAATCCACTGAACCAAAACATTCCACTTGCTCTCAGAAGCTCTCAGATGCGGCCACGTACAGTGTAAAGAAACACTCGACTGAGTGAGCACTTATGTGTCCCTATGTGATCATTCGCGTTATTTTTTCCGAATTATTGATAACTTGAAAATTCTCTATGGATCGCCGATTGAAGCTATTTATCTGCGCCGCTGGCATCTTCATCACTTACTTCTACTACGGCATAATTCAGGAAAGAATTACCCGAGGAAACTACGGAGATGAGAAATTCACTTGCATATTATCATTGGTATTTATTCAATGCATCGTTAATTACTTTTACGCAATATTCACTTCGGTAACGGTGTTGAAAGAAGGCGAAGATACGACGAGAACTGCATACTACGTGGCTGCTGCCATCACATACCTGGTGGCTATGTTGACCAGTAATTTAGCCCTACAATGGGTCAACTATCCGACTCAAGTAATTGGCAAATCCGGTAAACCGATTCCAGTCATGATATTGAGCGTTTTACTGGGTAAAAAAACATATCCGTTCAAAAAATACTGCTTCGTACTTCTCGTCGTCATAGGCGTAGCTTTATTCATGTACAAAGATGGCAAATCTTCGGGTTCCGGTTCAATTTTCGGTTTCGGCGAGTTACTCATTGTCATCTCGCTGATAATGGATGGATTAACCGCAGCCGTCCAAGAACGTATGCGAAGCGAATCGAAAACCAAATCTGGACATTTGATGATCAACATGAACCAATGGTCAATTGTATTCCTAGGTATCGCCGTACTTCTCACCGGAGAATTCATCACGTTCATTGATTTCGTCCAAAGACATCCCAGCGTTTTATGGGAACTGGTATCCTTTTCGGCAGCCAGTGCTTTTGGGCAGTTCTTCATATTCTTGACAGTTACCGATTTTGGTCCATTGCCTTGCTCCATTATTACAACGACTCGTAAATTCTTCACCGTTTTAGCTTCCGTCATTATCTTCGGTAACGTTATGCTGACTCGTCAATGGATCGCGACCATCTTCGTGTTTAGCGGATTATTCTTAGATAGTTTTTTCGGTAAAGCAGGCAAACCAGCGGCGAAAACTTGATAATTGTGATAGACTGGTAGTCTGATACTCCGTCGATCCCAGCAGCGTTTATTGTTACGACGATCTTCCGAAATTCTTGCATTTACTTCGAACTATGACCTAAACTGAACCGATGCTGAGCACAAAATAATGTGATGTTAATATTAAGTTAAATCTTTGTCTACCTACATATTTATCATTGTATCAATGATTCGTTAATTTATTTTCTGTACGAAATTGAGATAAAAATTTGATTTACCTGTTACGTTTGATTCTTCTCTCGGCAGCATACTTCAAATAAAACGATACTTGGCCGTATAAAAGCATTTTAATATTACCACACTCTGTTCCATTACAACGCCTACCGGGAAATAAAAATTAATTACAACTTAACAAAACATCGCGTAGTATAAAAAGATAAACCTACGAAACATCGACATATTGAGACATAAAAAGAGAGAAAAAAAACGTATGTACAACAAATCAACGTAATTCGAGAACCTTTTTTATAATAAATAAATCGTATCTGCAACAAAATAACGATTTAAAAAAAAAGTGAAATGGTTATATTAATAAACATTATATAACGTAATAATCAACGTATTTCGGCTACGATGAAACCGAATCGATGATTGTACGTAAACTTAAAAGCTCTATTTTCAAGATCGAGTATTCGGTAATACTGTAACTATAATAACAGAGCGAGGATGAAATAGTAACACATGAATAAGCATTTTTATATTTTAGAAAAGAGAAAAAAATAAAAAATACTTTAAAATTATCACATTACAATGAAGGACGAATTTCCATGGTTCAAGGTGCTTTATGTTTATCCATTTCAATCCGTTTATCGATTCTTTCTTCTTTCATTTTAATAGCGTGCAGTCGCTGAAGGAAATATAAAATTAATAAATCGAATAACGAAGTAGTGAGCGATTGCTGATTGGCGCACTTACTATTCTGAGTTGCTTATATTGCGATAAAAATTGATCCAGAGGTAATTCTCCTTCGAGAAATTTATCAGCGACAGTTTCACTTTCCGAATCTAATGATGTAGCTGCTTGTTTTAATCGTTTCTACGAAAAATGTAAAAATTTATTAAAACCTATAATCGGACAGAACTTTAGACTTGAACTGATCGACTTACTTTTACATTTACTGGAGCTCTGATTTCTGCTAATTTCATAAAATTATCGTATAATTCTTTATTCTTATCTCTATATTCTTCGATTATGGATTTTTTACTTTCGTTATCGGTTTTCAATTCTTCAATTTTTTGTTCTAATTCGATATTTTTTTCTGAAAATTAATTTTAAACGTAAGTAATCGAAAAACAAACCGAAAATTGATGAAAATTCAACGTACTTTCTAGTTCTTCGGTTCCATTTATTAAATCTATAACGGTTTGTTTGAGGGATTGAACGTGTGGTAAATTATTGGTAAATTTTTCCAAATCATCTTCGTCTTCGTTCAATTTTTTCAGTTCTTCGACGGACATTTTATGTAATCTTCCAACAACGCTGCTCTGTAATGGAATCCATTTTGTAAAGTAATTACGAATACTGAACAAGAAAGAAGACTGATTCAAGACGAACTTACCATAACCTCGAAACTTTGTTCAAATTCTTCACTACAAGGACTAGCTTCGAGCAAATCTAAAAAAAAAAGGGTACGAGTTTAGATGAAGAATTTAACATAGACAGGGTAATTCATATTTACCTAGAGTTTTCGATCTACACGAAGCCGTAATAGGGGATTCTTTTTGTTTCAAAGGAGGAGGATTACGTTGCAATTCACGAATTATAACTTGTACCACTCTACCGAGATCCGAATATACACTAAACTGGAAAAAGACGAACCAAGTTCAGAAAATCTATTCGGTAAGGATATACGACACGCATAAACCATTGATCAACTTACATTTAAAAATCCGGGGGCACTGACAATTTCACTATTTTCATTAACCCATTGATGCGATATAGAAGGTGTTATTTTCAGCAAAGGTTTCTCCATCGGAAAATCAGAACCGAGGATAATCAACATAGCGAGTTTATTTTCACCGGCTACGAATTCGATAGAGTACTCAAAATTCGGAGTAATTTCTGAAACCCTGTCATCAAATTTTCATTAGTTTATGAATGTTTATTGCATCAAAAAAATTCGTAAATTCTGCTTACCTGTCGTTGAAAACCTTCAACGTATTAATTTGTCTGATTCGGTCATCGTTATAATCTGTGATACGAGTGCAAAACGATGCACTTGGAATCATTGAAAGTAATGGTGGGCTTGGAATCATCGAAGGCAACTTTATCGCAACTTGCTTCCCTTCGTTCGACGTGTTTTATAAAACCATCAACAACAAATTTCACACGAAACCATCCAACAACGTTAAATGAAAACACATAGAAATTCATTTAAAATTAAATTAAATCACTCCACTATCTACACATTGTTTTTTGTAATAGCAATTAACAAAGTTTTTTAAAAGTTCGAACTTTCTATTACGAATTTACGAATTTTATTTTATCAGTTTGTTTTATCACATCGAGTAAAAAAGAAAAAGACCCAAAATGACTCAAACTTTACTCGAAAATGAGTCTCTTTTCGAATCCAAGTTAGGTAATTCGGTAATAATTCGGTAGCAAACGAAAATATAAATTTTTCCTTTAAAATTGATTTAATTTTCGCAAAATGCTGAAAAATTGCAATTTCAATTTTTTTAATAAATTTATAAAATTGTGTAACAATTATTACACGAAAAATTTAAAAAATTGAAAATAAAAAAAAATAATTTTCTTGAAATTTGCTAATTTTTTTGTAAAATTTTAAACATTCTAAGTTGGCACACTGATTTTTTTACGACAATTCATCGAATCGTCACGACTCAATAAAGGGTGAATAGATTCTTTTCCTGATTCAATTCATCGTTCAATCCCATGTAAACTCATTTTGCAAGGACTTTTGAAAACCCCTGACCTTGAAATTCGAGTAAACAAATCATTCATTTCGATAATTTCGATCTCAAGGAAAAAGGAAAGAATGACATCATTCAAATCCCGTCCTTCTCTTTTGCAATTTGCACATTTTTCTCTCATTTTGATCAGCTTCTTAGTTCTTAGAACAATTTGCAATAGTTTTCCGTCGATTTTTGTAAACGTTTCGCTGTTTCGTTATTATTTCAACTTCGAATTTTCCATCCCAATTACAGTAATTCATTAATGAAAAGTACGTAGCCGAAAAATTGATCGACAATTTGGGTAATTTGAGTTAACATACTCGCGTCTCGAGTTATCATCTGGCATACAGAGATGATGCTGTAATTTTTCATCTCATTTTCTTCTCGATGTGATTTCCTCGCGGTTTCTGTGGGTTTGTCATTATCTACGTGTTCGAGTTTCGTATCTCTCGAGTTTTGTTAGTTCATCAAAGTGATCTATTTTTAATGTTTAATAATAAGTCATCATTATTTTATTCGCAACACATTGTGTCACATAATTTCTTGGAAATTACGCCGTGTATTGATGATATGTAACTTCGGTTTATCATACGAACGTCATCGAGTATTTCATTAGATTTAAAGTTTGCAGGGAAAACACAACACGTTGAGTGTTTCTGAGTCAACTGTGCCACTTCCTGGCCGGAGAGACCGGACCTTTCTATTGATTGTCTATTTTCTTTTTCAGGTTGAAAACCGAATTGCAAAATGCCAGAGAATAAGCTACGGATAGCCATCACCTGCTCGAGTAATATGAATCGTAGTATGGAAGCTCATTCGGTTTTAAGGTGATTTTGAATCCTTTGCCTGCCGATCAATATTCCATTCAGGTTCTAATCTTTCAATTTCTGTTACAGCAAAAAAGGATATTCCGTTAAATCTTTTGGAACCGGTGATAAAGTGAAGCTACCAGGAACGGCGATCGACAAACCCAACATATATGATTTTAGTTGCACGTACGACGAAATATATAACGATTTATCTAGAAAAGATAAAGGATTGTATCCTTTTTTCGAAACATCTCGATTTTTTAATCTGTCTGTATTCGATTTCCTTAACTTGAGTTTTTCAGTTATACTCAGAACGGTTTACTTCACATGTTAGATCGTAACAGAAGAATAAAACTGAAGCCGGAGAAATTCCAACTCTCGCCGGATCAATTTGATTTAATTATCACTTGCGAAGAACGAGTCTACGATCAAGTTATCGATTGTTAGTCATATATTCGTTTCAATTCAAAATGTCGTTCCAAATTTCTTTATTAATATTTAAATTCTGCGCAGATTTCAACTCAAAAACTCCCACTGATAATACACCAGTCCACATAATAAACGTAGACATTCAAGATAATCAAGAAGAAGCCACCATCGGCGCTTTTTTCATATGTGAATTAGTACAATTGGTAACGCTCTCTTGAATTTCGTTTATAATACCCCTTCGAGTTTATTTTTCTGTTTACAGATCTACCTACAAGACGTGTATGATAAACGTGTACGGATACCGGACGCAACTAGTGGTTTTTTGCAATAGATCGAATTTCGTACAAGCTCATGGCTTGAATTGAGCTCAGTTTATTCTTCCGTCCAGTATTTCCTATTGTAACGAATAAATTGAACTTGGAAGCGTTACCGATGTATACGAAAATTCAAGGAGGGGGTTTGAGTTTGGCAGGAAATGTAATGTAAAGTTGATTCGTCGATAGGTGAAACATGACCTCTTACGAGGTTATCGTTGGATAGAATAAAAATTCTCGAGTTTATTAAATTATTCGCTTATAGCATTAAATTATCACGTATTACTTATCACCATCTCCAGATTTTTGATGGCGATAGTAACCGAGGCTAATTGTAAAAAAAAAAAAAACATTATATAGGATTTGTACGACAGTTGTCATATTTTCTCGAACGTATTTCGCTTACGAACTGATATGACTTTTCACACGTAACCATATTCGCGGCTAGCTAATTGAAGAATTCTGCTGGGTACTTTCACTATCTTCGTGAAAGTATCTCAACTGTTCTATCTTCACGCTAAAATATAGTTTCCCATTCGTCACAATATCTCAAATTTAGAACAGGAACAACACAGCTGCATCTCTCTTCCTATACCATATCCAATACCGAACATACTACTGGGATGAAAGAAGAGATAAAAAACAGGAGCTGAGGTGTCGGCGAGGTATGTACTATTGTTGAAACACTGATATGCCTCAAGTACTCTGATTTATTCGACGGAATTGTCTTATGACGTATTAATCCCTCGTTATCTCCGCTTCCTTCTCTTTATGTTTTACATTTCGAAAGTAAAGTTATCTCATATTGTTTTCCGTCAACCATTTATCCATTTCACAGAAATGTAATTTATTCCCCTCCCTTTCCTATCATCACCTATTAAGCTTATAAAAACGTAAGTGGCTCGAATATTTGTACAGCGCTAAATAATTTTTCGTAATTGCTTGGAAGAATCATTGTAATCGAATAGGAGGAATAAGAAGAATCGATAGCACAATAGCTCAAGAAATTGGAATAAGGGGGAAGGGAAGATTCCACTTGGTCAAGGTAAAATATGAACTCAAGCGTAGGTAATTAATCTGCTTGTAATTGAATATTGAATTTTTTTGCATTTCTAAAAATGTGGTAAGGGGAATAGGTATCTCATGTTCATTACTAACAGTAAGAAAATCCAAAGGGTAGGAGAGTAAAATATGTATCTAGAGAGAATTGAATGAATGAGCATTAGCATTTGTTTAAAGGTACGATTTGGTTTGAGAGAGATGAAGATGCAGAATTGGAGTTAGAAAATTCGATTATCATGTTATGATAAATTGATGTCATTGGCGTTTTAAAGACGATTTCAGTTTTCAGTGAGGACTGAGGAAGTGAAGGGAATTATTCACCAGCAAAAAAATACAGAGTTTTTGAGCGCGGAATTTGATTCGAGTTGAAAATTTTTTTAAAAATTTCATCCCTTCCTTTGTCGAGAGTTACAGCTAATAATCAATAGATGATGAGGATCACCCCATTTTGACAATGATCCCGAAAAGGCTAAAAAAAATCGATAGAGGAACTTTAAAAATTGCTGTAAGGGAGTTTTCGAAGCTCTTAAAATAAATCCGTTTTCATATTTTTTTTTAAATCTCGGAATCAGTAATTAGCTTTTTGGATGGGGCGAGGGGCGGGATAAATGGAAAAATTTCAAAACCATCGAGTGAGGTGTCCTAAATTTATATTTTTGACTTCCTAAATTCATTTCTAGGATGGTTCGGACTTCAGACCCTAAATAATTTCCATGTGATATTATGATAGGTCCAATGAAATATCGAAGTCAATGTTTTTTGAGTCAAGAAGTCAATTTTTCATGTCATTTCAATCATTTCATTGAAAACAAGAACAAACCCAGAAAAGCTTCCTCGATCTAGATTCAAAATTTTGAAAAATTTTTAATTGATTTGCCAAGTGCAGTTTTGATTTCTGGAATCTGAACGTGATATCTTTGAAGTATCAGCGAGATGGAAATAGTCACGAGAATGTGACACAATTTTTCAAATTCATTTCGTAACTAATCGAGATGTATGATTTTGGGGCAAAATGGACTTTTTTTTTGATATTATTTCACTTGAAGTTAGAACCCAAGGTGATCTGATGAAAATCGACTAAGCATTTAAAATATTTTTCATAGTATTATAACTCAGCGCATTTTTGGCCATCATCCATTTTTTTTGAAGATTGAAAAAAAAATGCAATAAAAATGGAAATATTGTGATCATTAAACGACGAAGTTAGAAGGGTGTATTAAAATTGATACAAAAATAATTTCACAAATGCATCCAAAAGATTGAAAGATGGATTGAAATGAAAATTTTTAAATTCTGTGTGGCTGGAGAATTTTTAATTTTGATTGCCTTTTCGCCTCTGTGAATCGAATTTCAAATATGGGGGGGGGGGTCTTTAAGCCTAAATATTTCTAAATATTAACTTCGGGGGTTCAAAAAACTTGAATTTCAATATCTCTCATTTGATGAAGTTGGAACATTTTCAATTATCCCCCCCCCCCGTACATGTTAGTCGACTTGTCAGAAACTTCAAAATTTTCTTAATTGCCATTAAAATATTTTTTTGAATTTCCATTTTACTATTTTACAATTTTTCTCACAGGGGAAAGAGAGAGGATTAGAAAAAAAAATTTCTTGAGTTAAAAACTTACAAGGAATTGAATAGGTACTGTAATCAAATATTTTCATATTTTTTGGATGTCTTAAAGCACGATTTGAATTTATAAATTTTATGATTTTGTTATACTTTCATGTTTTTTTGAACTGTACATATTTGCAATTTCATTTGGCTCGCTTCCCAAAAATCTAGAAAAATTTCGAGAATTATTCCAGACTTGAAATGCCCCAAGAATTTGGATGCCCTAAATCCGAAAGCTCTTATTTCTTTTGTGTGCCCTTAGCACGACTTCACAGTTCAAGTAACACTATAATTGGAAAACGGCTCCAGACGACATCGTTTCTCAATATAGAAAGAGGGGGAAATTTCGTCTCTATTTGCAAAATTAGTCTGAAACGCAGCATTAGCATGGAGGAGGGGATGAAGAGGGTGGAGAAGAAAACAGAGGAGCGAAGGGCAGTCAAAATTGACAAAGATTTTATTAATTGATTATTAATCTATGGACACAGTGTGTGAAAAATTTTAATTATCGAATTTTCTTAAAATTAATACTTCTCAACGAAAATTTTTTGTCTTCAAATCAATGCACACATAGGCTTCAAAGATATGTAGATGGGGAAGAGGAGTAAATTTTGATACCTCGTTCAAAAAAATATAAAGAAAAGTCTGAAAAGTAAAATAATAATTGATTTTTTAATTAAATGTTTAAAAAAAGAATAGAGAGGGACGATGATAATGATGATGATGAGGAGGAGAGAGTAGTAGAAAATTGACATCAATTTTATTAGTTGATCAATCTATGTCGACAAAAGTTTCTTTTTTTCCTATCCATGAGCATACAATTTTCGAAGATAGGGGAGGAGGGAATTAGATTCTTCGTTCGAAAAATTTAACCAGAGTTCAAAAAGCAGTATAATCGATTTTATTGTCTTTTCAGCCTGGGAAAGTAAAATATGGATAGAGGGGGAGGAGAGGACAGTCAGGATCGTCTAAAATTTTATTAATTAATCAATCTGATCAAACATTTTTTTTTCTATTTTCAAAATTCAAATTTTTTGGAAAAAAAAACTTCAAAGAAAGTCTATATCTTCATCTACCAGGCAGGGTCGAATGAGAGAAGAGAAAAAGACGCGATTAAGACAAAAACTAGAACGAAGAGTGATTTTTGCAATTTCAATATCAAACGCATTCGACCGCACAATACTAAAAAAGAACCAAAAAAACCACATATTTTTTGGCACGAATCTGTAAACACTCAGGCAATCGCCATAGCAAATGAGACAGAAAGGGAGGCGTAACGGGGGCAGACGAACGAAGACAGCGTAATTTCTCGCGACGAATTATTAGTCAAATATCAATACATTATTTCGTCGTCTCCCTTTTTTCTCGCACAAATCCATAACAAAATGAACATGCGTCGTCTTCGTTATCAACAATCATCGGATTCCCAAGGTCTAGGACGTTACTTATCGCACCGTTCATTCCGTGTTCCTACTCAAGGAGATCATTGACATAACAAATTAGGTCAAAACGGTGAAACAAAACCGTAATCGTACAATATTTCGGACTCGTGTTCGTAACTATGATAATCTGTCGAATTTATAATCAATTCACGAAGTTAACAGACAGAATATCATCTTTTACAACCAGATACGAAAAAATCACAACAATACGATGAATTTTCATATCAACGAAAACTTCCAAAATTGCTCCGGTATCCGACACGTACTCGTATCTGCACTTGACAGCCCCTCTTCCCCTTCTCTCGTTTAAATTAATCCGTATGAAACTATTTCGTTCCACTGTTAACTTTCAATTTTACTTTCATGTTTCAGGTATCGAAATGTGAAGATCTAGATAACGATTTAGTGAGAATATTGCCAGAATACGAGAAAAAGTGCAACCGATCGTTACTCCATTGCATGTTATTCTACTGAAGCGATACAGAAAAATCGATTGAGGACTTTTCGCATAATATTCGTGATATTAAGTATAATTTCGACTTCGCAACGTATGCTATTTGTACGCAGATTATCCATTCTTCAAGTTATTGAGCTAGTTACTCCTCTGGAACATCTCTTCCGAATTTATTCGATGACCTGCTATCACTGATCGGGCTAAATACTATTTTTCATATAAATTAAGTTATTTAAATACTTTTTGTTTTTCGCGCGCGACGATACGAATCGAATAAATGGTACTTTTTAGAATATCTTTGATTATTTTGAGGTACCTACGAGACTACGACGATGGGGACTTCGATCTTCGCGAGTAGACTGCGCCGAAACACAAATACGAATAATTCACAGATTAACATACCTTACGACGATTCTCTGTAAAATACAACAAAACAGAATGCATTTTAATTTAAATAACAACTCTATAATTTTTTTCAAATACATAAAACAACATCGTCCATTCAAGTACGAGTTTTTTTATCCTTTTTTTATACCACTTGAACACAACGCAATTTAATAAAAACAGAAGATAGGGGAACACTACTATATAACTAGAAAAAAAATCTTGGAACAATAACAATGATAAAAACATAAACTGCTCGAATCTACGAGTCCGAGGTTATCCTTATGACTCGGATTTTTTTTTCTAAATTGGAAATATTCGTTGGAATTCGGCATCGTGGTCGGAATTCGTCGAAATGAAACGAGAATTCCTACGCAAGCCTTTGAAAAAGCCGTAACCGTGGTTGGTATATCGTAACTATGGGCTTTTAAAAACAATCACCTCGAGTAGGCTAGCTTTTCTCGGATACTGGGCCGCTGGACGATGAAAAATCCGATTTGCTATCGAAACTTATAGACTTAGATTCTTTGCGTTCTTGTTCACTTTGCCATTCGACCTGCGAAGAAAAAATTACCACAGAGTTAAATTTTAATCGAAAGGAAATTGTTCGAGAGAATATCCAGCGAACCTTTTGTTTGTGTTGTCTAACAGCGTCTAGGCATCGATCCATGACCATTTTCTCAGTCAATACGCCGTCTTCTGAGGCGTAGGCAGCTGCCTGCCAGGCTACTCCTAATTTAGCGATTTCACGACCAGACATTCCTTCAGTTATTTGGGCCATTTTGGTGCATAAAGCGCTGTAATCGAACTGGGCCACTTTCAGGCGTCTGTAAATCCATACGATAAACAGTATTAGTCCGGAAATAGGCAAATGAGAAACGGAGGCTCCTACGAGACAAATTCACCAACCTTTTACCGGAGGTAGCTGGTTCCAAGATGTACTTATCGAAATATAATCTAACTAGACGTTCTCTCTCTTCTAATCCTGGTAATATGAACTCGACCATTTCATCGAGACGATCGTTAACAGCCCAATCAAACTGTTCCGGAGTGTTACTGGCTAATACTAACATGAATCTGCGAACAAATGAATTCAATAAAAAAAATTGACAACAAAATTATCGATTTGTCAAAAAATACCAACTTATCAGACTGTTCCCCAGTTCTGTATAAAAATGCATTCAAAGTAGCTCTCAAATTTTCACTAATATATTCCGAACTTCTTTTCCTGAGGAAAGCGTCGGCTTCGTCGATGAACAGAAGAAGACCTTTACGTGAACTAGATGCCCAATCGAATACTTTATGGATAGCTGTGACACCTTCTTTGCCCATAGGAGCTACATCACCGCCAGTTAATACCGCGTAATCCATACCAGAATGTTCGGCCAATTTCTAAAGCGAAAAATAGTTCAATTAAATGCTGCAATGTAAAATCATCAAATTGCCGAGCCAAAAGAATACTAACTTTAGCGAACATTGTTTTTCCTGTACCTGGAGGCCCGTGCATTAAAATATTTCTGTACATACCCTTATTTCTCTTAGTGTTCTTAGTCGCGATGGCAACATCTCTGCAATAAAAATACCGATTCATTCATTGATAGTATCGATAAAATATAAAATTTACAGAATTCGGTGAAAAAATTACTACCTTAATCTTTCTTCTAAGGTAGGAGCAAGAACAACACCAGATAAAGTATCACCAGATTTCAATTTGAACTTCTTCGCAGTTAAAACAGGATGTTTCAAGGTTTCCAGAAACGAAAACCTGGAGGTCTCTCGCACCAATGAAGGTTTACCTAGTGAAAAAAAAAACCACAAAGCGAAAATTATTTTTCAGAAATCATTCAACAACACAGCAAATTCCAAATTAGTAACCTAGTCTAGCTTCGATATAACGTGCTGAAACGCTGGTAGCTCCTTTGGCTGTATATACTCCCAGAGCAAGTAACGATAATCCACCAACAGCAGTCAACATCTTATCCCAATCACGAAGCAGGGTTTGGGCACCGGCGCCGATGACCGAACCAGCAGTTCTGAAAATGATAAAGCAGTGACTCGATGTTGGGATCTCATGAATGAGTACAGGTTAACAAGTAGCTTACGTGATTGAGTCGAGAACAGTCTTACGATTTTCTTCAGCTTTGACTCGAATTTGTTCCATAATGAGATCGTGATTTTCACGTTCGAATTTCGCCCTAGCTGCCATCTTTGCTTGAGCCTTTTGCGATTCAGCTTTACCTCGGAGTTCCATTTCATGCTCGATGGTGGCTACGCAAATTCATAAATTAGATAACGATATTCGAAAAAACGAACCATCATTTTAAAAACGTACCTTTCCTGAGGGCTTCTTGTTTAGCGACAGATTCTTCTTGGCGACGTAAATTTTCATCGTTGATTCGCTGCTGTTGTAATAGCTGATCTTCGTATCTGAATTAAAATCGCATCGATAATGTTTCCAGAAAATTCATGTCTACCGCAGAAGTATTTTTGTTTACCTTTTACGAGCAAGTTGATCTTGATACTGAGCTCTAGCTTGATGTTGTTTAGTTTCTTCGGCGACTGTTTTTCTTCTTTCTTCAGCCTCGACTCGTTTTTGTTCGATACGACTTTGCTCAATATGAGCTTCATATTCTTTGATTTTAGTTTGATATTCTGCCTGTTTGGTTACTTCTTGCAATTTCGATAACTCTAGAGCTTCTTTCGAATGTTCTATACAAACACATCAAAAATTGCATCATATTCTCAGTGTGTTCCAAAATTCAAACACCTGTACCAAAACTGGAAAAATCCCACTCACTTGACCGTTCCAATTCTCTGGCAGCTTGGGCAGCTCGTTCCAAAGCTGAAGAATCGAAGGAGTACGGCTCCATTGATTTAACTTTACGTTTGTCATCGCCGGAACCACCGGCAGCTCCAGATCCGCCGGCACCTCCGGTGTTATCAGATTCCGGCGGCGGTAGACCTTCGACCGGAATTCCGGGCGTATCTTTGCGTATACCGAACAACCACGACATTACCGAAACTTCTCGTGAACCGTTATATAACTAAAACTCGAGATTATGTACATGAATTTCGATAGAAATTCGACTCGAGGTACGATCAATTCCACCTTCAAAACCGAACATCCATTCTCATGCGGTCCGGTTGTTTCATCACGTTCACGTTTTTGAAGGAACAAAATCACCGGTTTCGAAGTTGCCAAATTTCTTCAATGCCAAGAAATAACAGTGTCGCCAACAACGAGTCCAAAATTTAGCGAATAAATTTTGGAAATTAAAGCTAGGTTTATACTGAGCATAAGCATAAACATAAGACATAACCTTGAGCATAAGAACGGTTTTAAAATTTTGCGCATACAAAGTTTATTTGTGTAACATAAACATAAACATAAAAGTTGACTCAATTTCAACTCTTATGCTTATGCTTATGTCTTAAATTAGCGTTTATGTCCAGTATAAACCTAGCTTTAGGTAACACTGTGAAAATGAAAAATGATTTTCGATCAAATGACGCAGGTACAAAATTTAAATTATCTTTCACAATTAGGCATAAAAAGAGATTTAAAATAATTAATTAAATAATTAATCGCGAATTTTGTTCACTAAATTGCAAAAATATCTCATTAATCCGAAATAACTCGGAAAAACTTGAAATTTAAACTTTCAAATATTTTTGTCTGCAAATTAGTTCACTTTTTTAAAGTTCCAACCTGTCAGAACTAGTCAGAACGTGCTATCCAGTTATACAATATGTTTGTATGTAAATAAATTTCGTCTTGATAATTTTCATTTATCTCTCCTTTCATCATTCGATTTCGGACATTCGTGGTGAAATCATCTTTGCGAAATTCAATCGTAGATTTTCAAATTAAAGTACATTCGATTTCAGGTATAACCTTCTTCCTTTCAATTTTCTACCGACTATCGGCCACTCGCACTCATCATATTTGTCATTGCAGACTCCTGCCCAATATGACGAACTTGGACGGTGAAAATTCCTCAAATATAACGAAAAAGGAAGTAAAAGAAAAAGTAGAAGAAGAGACACCCATAATAGAACCGATAATAAACCTAATACAGCAACTCGAAGATTACGCGCCGACGGTAAGACAAGAGTCGGTCGACCAACATCGTAACACGAACTAACCTATTAACTTAACCACTATTACAGATACCCGATGCTGTGATGACTTCATACCTTCAACAATCCGGATTCGATGCGTCGGATCCACGAATGTAAGTAACTGCTGTAACTTATTCGATACTTCAGCACTTTCTCTGATCGACGTTCTTTCCAACAGTACACGGATAATCGCTTTGGCGGCACAGAAGTTCATTTCCGATATCGCGAACGATGCCCTACAACAGTGTAAAATTCGTACATCTAATCAAGCTAGTAAAGGAAAACCAAAAGATCGTAGATATCATTTAACTCTCGAAGATCTCGCTCCTTCTTTAGCTGAATATGGTATCGTCGTAAGGAAACCGCCTTATTTCGTGTAAACACACGGTCAAAATTCACAATATCTGTGTTAAAAACTATAAATTAAGTAATCATCACTGAAGATTTTTATACAATTTGAACTAGCCTAGTAGAAATTTCATGTAATTTTGTGTAAATAGTCGTCAATCGTGTTCTATTCAAATTTATCATAGTAGATGTTATCAAATTCAATTTTTATCGATGGATGAATTTCATATCCTTGCCCTGGCTTACTATACCTAAACCTATAATTTTATTAATAAAATTTATATATCACGTTGTGTATTTAAATAAGGATACTTTGATAAAATTATTATTTATTCGTCTAAACATCTGTACTTTCTTCGTAATTTTTCGTGCTTGTTACGTTTCTCTTTATGATTCTTCCACGGTTTCGAAGTGGTTGGTTGTTGAGCATTAATGCTGTAACAAGATACAAAAAAATTATTTACTTCATGAAAATATAGCGACGATAAAATATGGACGATTCAAAATATGTATTTACACGCCAAGTTTCTGGATTTCGTGACTATCGAATTTGTGTAATCCTTTACTATGCGCATTAGCCGTCGACTGTTCCTTAAAAAGCGAATATTCTAGATCTCTAGTAGCAACTTTGAAAGGCTGTAAAAATAAGACATATGTAATTATTTTTGTTATGGAAAACAAATATTAGATTCATGAAAATACATACATACCTTGATGGCTCTTAAGGTACGAGAAGGAATATTTTCTTCGAGTTTTTCACTAGCAGGTTTCTCAAACTTGTGAAACTCATTTTGATCGACATTAGGAGGAGCATAACAATAGAGCAGTTTACCACCAACAAAATCTTTCAAAATATAACGAGCAGCTCGAGGATTATCGGGTTGACCATTTGCTGTCATAAAACCTCGATTATCTGCAAAAAAAAACCAAGATTAGCCATCTTTCGAATCAGAATTGATAATTAATGAGAAAAAATCATACAGGCATAAGCGTTTAGCAATTCTTCGGAATGAGGGGGTCGATTTGGATCCTCGCCTTCTTCAGGTTTTGGTATCATGATTCCATATTTAGATTCTAATACATATTTTGGAATTAAAGTACATACTAAATTAACTGGAGGCACGTGATCTCTCATTTGATCAATTGGTAGAATGCCATTTATAACCATGTCAGCTTTGGTTAAAACGAAGCTGGGCATGACTAAACCGGGACAATCACAGAGTAGTATGTCTTTATCTAAATACACAGTCTGAAAAATAAAAAACAAAAAACACTCAAAAATTGAAAAAAAAAAAACCATTCGAATTGAAAATTATGAATAATTACTTGAAAATGTTTCGTTTTTCCAGGAGTAGCAGATACAGAAACTTTTTTATACGTGAGTAACGCGTTAATGGTGGAACTTTTCCCTACATTTGGATACCCAACGAGACCAATGGTAACGATATCTTTCTTGAAATTAGCGTCTTGCTGAATTGGGAAGTTTCGAAGGAAATCTATGAGTTTACATCTGCTCAATAATTTAGCTGAATTACGAATTCTGTGGTAACGAGCTGAAAAAATCAAACAAATTCGATACCGAACGTAGTCGAAAATATGACCACAGGAAAAAATCAAAACTTACTTTCGGTTTCAGTTTCTTCACCAATGATCTCCTCTTCATCGTCGGTTTCAAAATCGTCATCATCACCACCTTCGAATTCTTCTTCTTTTTCTTCTTCTTCTTCAATATTTTCAGTTTCATCTTCAGAGAGTTCGTTCTGAAAAGCCCACAGACGTATTAACTTAAGTTATTTCACATAATTTTTCCCCCAAAAAATTACCAAGTACCAACCTCATTTTCAACTTCGTCATCGTGGTCGGTTGATTTCAGAGCACTAAAAAATACCACAGAAACACTAATCGACTCAAAGTACTTGGCCCATGCTCGTCTTTGTTCATGTGTGAGGAAATCGGCTTTATTGCATAAGATCAAATTCAATTTCTTTTTGTCGATTTCTCTCACGTAACTTTCTAAATCTTCGCAACGAAACAACAGTGGATTTCTTGCATCAACAATTTGCACTAAAACGTCACTGTTTCCAAAAAAAATCAAACTTATCAGATATTATTCCGAATATGAGTTACGTAGAAACAATAAATCGAACCTTCTTTCAACGACACGCCACAGCTGTCTCCAAAAATCGAGATTTTTCTCATACGGTGTCAATAATAATCCACTTTCTTCCTGGAATAACGCTAAGTTTCTTCGCCAAGTTAAAAATTCGTCTTTTTCTTTACTTTGCAGCTCTTCGGCGGTCGTTTCAGCGTTCCACTTCGGCCTACAAAACAAAATCAAAGATAGTGAACTATTTTTTATAAACAACACACAATTCAAAAATAAATCAACCTTCGAGGAATTTTAAGCAAATCTCTATTCTTGTTCTGATCATCTTTCACTTTTCTCGTTTCTTCTGATGTCAAAAGACCTATTCCAGATTTCGGATTTACAAACGTAATATTCAGTTTTTCAGCCTGCAATGTGTGAGTCATTAATGAGCAATTCATCTCAAAAATTTACAAGTAAAGAAACTTTACCGCAAATTCGGTTCCGGCGAGTTCTGCGGTGGATAAAAATTCTTTGAAGGAATCTTCTTCGGTGACAGAGTTCAGATTTAGCTTACTCCAATCATACCCATCTTTTAATTCGGATGTGTGAAGCTGAAAATACAACGGTTGGATAAGAAAAATTCTACTTCGCAGTAAATTGATGTACAGTGAAGTACTTACGAATGATTCGCTGTTCAATTTCTTTGCTTTGTTTCCGAATCTGTCTTTAATAAGGGTTCTTCCAAGATTACTTCCACCTTTATTTTTACCCATTTTTGAGGCCGAAATAAAATTTTTACAGCATTTTTTTATCAAACACGAAAAAATTTACGAAAAATTCCACATGTTTTGATTTAGGTGCATTCACATTCATTATCAAGTTAGCGTACAATCATGCTCGAATCCGCCTGACTATGTGAAACTTTCCACGAAGTTTCTCTTTTCAAAGTGTGGAGCGCTAGTTGTGGATAACAAAATCAAAAAGTAACTTTTTATTTTTTTTATTTTTTTTATTTCTTTTTGATCCACTGTTCTCATTTCTCAGTCCTTCACTTCCTTTAGTTGTCATTTTAATTTAAGCTCGATGCTCGATTATTTTTACTTAGAAAAAAAACCCAAGAATCTGCTAATTGTTCGAATAAAAACGTACAAAAAAACAACACGAAACTTGCATTTATTTTAATATCTACAACAATATTGCTTGGCAATTCAGGATCCTTGTTTGTTTCGCTTCCATATTATTCGTATATTACAAAAATAAAATCTCATACACGTATTGCATTCCACCCTTACACTATTTAAAATTAAGTATAATACCATAATGTACACATAATCACAGTAAATAATAATTTACAAAAGTAATAAAACATACTTTCATACATAGAATATACCAAATCTATACACGAGGAACTTTAAAATGTATTGTAATTCTGTAACAAAAGGAAAAAAAACGTAAACAAAAATGCTATAACTTATGAATAGAAACAACGTACAAAAGGAACATTAATCTGATTAATGTTACCATAAACGATATCAACTCGATCTATATTTACTAAAAACAAAAAAAAATGAACAAAATTGAAAGAAATGAAATAATATGAACAAAAAATGCATTTTCAACAAAAAATAGTATTTTTCTATATTGGTAGGTATTCGTTCAATACGTAAATATTATTGCTTCTCAATTTTCGAGATACGATATTGCTGTTGATATGTCGCCGTTTTGTTAGTTCTGGACTGATATGTTTAGTTACCTTTGATATTGCATGAACCAGGGATGATCTGTTAGTTGTCTTCTGTAGTAAGATAGCTAGGTACCTATCTAAAAATACTCATAAAAATTGAATCTGTTCATCAGAACAGTCGTTAAAATCGATTTACCAATGCATAATTGGTAATTATTTACAAGCGACTTTATATATGTACGTATAATACAACTTAGATATCGTTATCTTGACAATATTCTATATGAGTCGACGTATTGTGCGATAATTGAGCTAACGAGACGCGTTTTCGATCAATTAGCAGATTCTTTAGGCAGCCTCTAAAACCTATCGAGTATTTGGCCGGATAATTGGATGGCAGATTTGTGACGCCGCCTACGAAACCAACGATTATTGTTATTTTTCCTCAAATTAAAAATTCAGTAAGTATAGGTAAGAAGACCGAATATTACCAATGAACACTTTCCCATTAGATAGGTAAACTTTTTGCACGTTGCTGGAATGCAATTTTGCTGGTTTATTTGAATCGATACGAATCTGAGTAATGCGTTTACGATGTTGGATCCATACCGAATGCCATTTCCCATCGGATATCATCTCCTAGACATCGATAAGCGCCATATTATAGTCATAAGCTCAATTTTGGCGCCAGAAATGACCTTTAAATAGACTCGTTTACCTCGGATATTAAAGCAACTACTTGTTGCTCTTTGCCAAAATAATGGTAAAACTCGATGAATCCATCAACAATGGAGATTGCCACATAATCACGCAGCGAATGCCTGATTTTACTATTCCACAATAATAAACCGCTAGTTTGAGTTGTCCTGATGGCGAACTCGTATTGAATGACTTTTTTTGGTTTTTTCCTGCATTTCAAATTCCACCAATTAGACATTTGAATTCACTTTACAAATATATACCATTAGGACGCTTACTCATCGTTAAAAAATTCAAAATCAGACGTATCGTCGTACATATCGTCATCGTAATCAGTATCAGAATTATCATCTTCGACATTATCCAAGCTGCCAGGCTCGGCCACAGCCTCATCCACCAAAAGCCCATCACCAATTAGCGTGCTATTGATTAAGCTGAGTTTACATAAACAAGCCAAAGTTAAATTGAACCATCACCATTTTACAAAAATTAAAATGTGTCTTTTGAGGTAAGACTTACTTGAGATGTAATTCAGGATATGAATGTTTATTTGAATGTCTATACTGCAAGAACATGTTACCGTTGAAATGTACAGCTACTTCGTTGTCTGCGAAACAAAATAAAATGAAATTTAGATTTTTTAAATCTGACTTTACATAGGTAGGCAGAGGTAGGTTTAGGTACCTACAGGTGATTGTTTCGCAGTTTTAATTGAAACAAAGAAATACAACTTGTATGAAAAATTTCGAAAAATTGGTTTAAAAAATTTTTGAACAAAAAAAAATTGAGAAAAAAATTCAAAAGTTGAAAAATATGTTGAGAAAAAAATTTTGACCTGAAAAAATATATCTTGGAAAAATAGATTCGACTTAGATAAATTTTTAAGGAAATTTATACATCAAAAAAATTTTAGAAAGAAATTTTAGAGTTGAGAAAAAATTGCAGGGGAAGGGGATTCGAAAATCAGTTTGAGAAAAAACACAAAAAATCTGAAAAAAAAAAAAAATAAGAACCTTTATTGGATTTGAGAAAGATTGACCTATCTATTTAGAAAATATGGAAAAATGTTATTTTTCAAAGGCCATTAAAAATGAAGAAAATCTGTAAAATTGATGTCAATGGAATTTTTGAACTGTCTCGAAAAAATTTGTAACCTTTTTTGATAAAATACCTATAATAAGTTGAAAAAAAGTTGTAATTTATTCATTTTTTTTTTGAAAATGGATTTTAAATTTCAATGGGCCTGTAGGGGAGAGATTTTCATCGAGTCGTTTGAAAAAAAAACGCAAATTTCAAGCACCTTCTTTTAAAAAACGTAAAACGATCACCTTAGCAGGTCCAGGTATGCCTTATTTATCTCCCTTTACCAGATAACTCACCAATAACCGAATAATTCTGACAATTAGTACCGCTGAAGTTGATCAGACATTTACAATAGAAAGTTGACAAATAAGGAACACATATGCCACCATTTAGGCAAGCATCATCTTTCGAACAGATGTGAGATTTATAAGGCACGACATTAATGTGTTCTCCAGACAAGAGTTGTAGCGATTTGCCATTTATTAATATTCTTTGTATGGCTCCAGCGAATTTATCGTGCACGCCGGATTCTCGACTGACCTCTGATAGTGTCCTGAGACGGGATACAATTTCATTAGCAAAGATTAGTACTTTGATTTGACAACCGATAATTTTTAATGGCTGAAAAGATACTTACGGGACACCTCCGACATAAAGAGGAAGCTCCAAATTGAGTTCGTTGAGCGACGGACCAGACATACCCTTGATCACGGTGCCATTATTTAGTTGAACTGAACCTGTTCTATCGAATCTGTGAATTTTCACAGTTTGCCAAGTATTCAGCTCAATTTGGTTTTCAGTCCTGCATAAAATAATAATAATTTATCAGTCTTTTTGACCATGCAATGACCATTGAAATTAATATCGGGAGGAAATTCACTCACGTTATGTTGGCAATTCCGCTACCCAAATCGTATCTAAATTGTATAAAACCATTGACTAAATTCACAGAGATGAAATCCCCTCTTCTATTATGCAATTGCCCATTATAGAGAAGGATTCCATTCATAGACGTAGCCAAAAACCAAATTTCTATAGAAAATCCTCTTCTGACGTTTTCCAAACAGGGAAACTTGATGTAAGAATTAATTCCGTTGAATTGGGCAATATACAAATCATCAGCTACTGGTTCAACTGTTGAAAAAAATTAATTCGTTGAAAAAAAAAAATTCACTTTTTTTTCAGGTTGAAATAAAAATCTTACAGATTTCGCAGGAGTTTCCTTTGTGTCCAGGAAGACAATTACATACGTAGCTGCCTTGTAGCAAAGGCTCGCAGATAGATCCATATTGGCAAGGATTCGAGTTGCAAGGGTTGTTTTCAATTTCGCAAATTCCTCCTGCAACAAAAAATTCATTTTAATTGGTAAATTTATCCGATTTGGGAGATTTTACACAATCTACAAGACTTGAGAGAGATTTTGATACTCACCAATGCAATTACACAAATTAGTGTTATTTTCACATTTTACAAGATCATTACATTCTTTGATGTCGTGAACTTTTTGAACAATACTATCGTGTTTATCCTTCAGCTTGACAATATGACGACCAATTTTCAATTTTTTGATACATCCGACGAATCCGGCACTGGTACCGATATTTTCAAAAATCCTGAATCAGACAAAATGACAATTAATATCTGATCTGAGAATATTCCACTTCATTCCAGAATTCGTTACGGGTTCAACTTACTTATTCGTTGAAATAGGAACGTAACCTATATAAGCGTTATCATAAAGATCAAGAGCCTTCAAAGTGCCCTCCGATTGGCCAGCTACCGATTCGTTGCTATCGACTTGTAAGATCCCATCGCGTTGATATCTTTTGGCAACGATTTTGTGGAAATTATTCAAGCTCAGACGTTGCATCGAAGTCAAAATGGCCGGTCCATTGCCCAAATTGTATCGAAATTCGGCATATCTGCAAGTTAAATCAATGGAATTGTTTATATTGACCTCTTTAAGCAATTTTGTACAATATTATGAAAAATTATAATAAATAAATTTTATTGCCTCACCATTTCTCCCTCCCCTTCCCTCCAGATTCCTACGAAAAATCAACTAGTTTTCTTAGTTTATTTTCACAAGATTTTAAATATTTTTTCGCAGTTTTCAGGTCAAAATAAATTTTTTATGGTCATCATTGTTGAAAAATTTCTTCTTAGGTATAAGTGCGATTCGCAATTTCACTGAAGGTATGTGGGGTAAATTTTTAAAAATTTTGCTTTCAATTTTAATAGTTGAAAAAAATTTTCACACTTTCACAAAATTTCTCATAATTTTATCAAAATTTCATTTGCTTTCAGATTCACGTTGATTTTGACAATTTTTATAGAAATCTATCATTTTTTCTTGAATTTTTCTGCAATTTTCAAGATATTTTGAAAAATTTTTGAAATAATTTTTCAAATTTAATGAAATTTCATTGATTTATGCGCAATTTTAATTTAATTTTCCGAAATGTTTTGCAATTTTTCTCAAAATTTTGAAATTTTTTGCATTGTAATTTTTATTTGATTAATAATATTTTTAAAAAATATATATACAATTTTTAAATGAAACTTGTTTCTGTTTATGAAGGTAACAAATTTTTCTCAAACCGTAATAAATGAGCTGGAAAGCTGCTTACAAAGGAACTACCTACCAAAACTAATTCACAATCTTCCACGTCGATTGAGCCAAAATTTGGCTCATTAGAATGTTACCCACGCTACGCCTCAAAAATAAATTTTGAGCTTCTAAAGTTGATTTTTTGCAAATTTTGCAACGTTCTGCTTTCTGAGAGAAAAATTTTATTAATTTGACCATTATTTCTTCTCTCGTTTCTCAGCCTGTAAGCCATTCAGCTATTAGCCATTTGAGCCAAGCAAAGTTTTTCAAGGGGATGCTCAGCTCAAGTCAGCTTTAGCAGATTCTTAGCATTCCCTAGTACCCTCTGGCTTTGGGCATGAATTTCCTCAAGAGATCTATCAAAACTCACCCATTCACAATTGCCAAAGAAATAAAATCTCCTGCACCGTCCGAACGTTGCTGACTGTAAAGGAGGATTCCATTGTCGGTGTACGTCTTAAATTCAATTTCGACGCTGAATTTGTGGTAAGCTTTGAGTTGTTTCAGTTCTATGTACGATTGTCCACTGAAAGCTGGTAGTTCTATTTCTGAAAAAAATAAAATCGTCATAATTTAAATTTTTATCCAATAAAAAAATGAAAAATAAGTGAAAAGATTGACTTCACAAAAATCATAAATCAGTCAATTTACAAAATTTAGGCAGGAATTCTGCAATACAATCAAGGAACTCAAATTAATTTTTTTGACCAAAATTAGGCACTTTTATTTGATAAAAATTAAAAAAAAATCAAAATATTGTTTAAAGAATCATACCTCTTTTAACAATCGAATTTTCGCAAAACGTTCCCGTATGTGGAAACAAGCAAACACATTCGAATTCTACGTCAGATTTATCTCTGCAGTGGGCATTATTTTTGCACGGATTCGACAAGCATGCTCGTTGTTTCACAGCTAAAGTGATACCTTCTGCGAAAAAAAAGTAAAATAATAATAATAATTTGAAAAACTCCTCCCATCGTCATTTTACTCACACCTTTCAAAATTACTCACCAGAACACGACTGTTTATCAGCAGCTTCGAAAAAAGGCTCTCTACAAACGCATGTACCAGAAACGCAGTAGCTATTTTCAATTATACAATCGTCATTGCTCACGCAGACATCTCCAATCAAAACGGTCATCGTGGCCGAGGTAGGTTCACTTATGACATGGTACATATCTGTAAAACGAACACGATGAAAATTGTTTTCTGAAATTCCTTTATGGCTTATTTCAGTACCCAACACCGCGATATCCAAGGTACCTCTTAATTTACCAGAATTTATTTCGTTATAGTCGACATCTCCTCGTTGGCTGGTCGATTTATTGGCCAGCTTGGGGGTAAAGGCAGCTGTATTTTTGGGATCGGTTGATAGAACGTGGCGAGTAGATTTGGATAAAGGTGCAGCTACTTCTTCGGGTTCGGTGAATTGGTTTATGGAAGTCCAAGCTCCAAGTTTTGGGCCATCGGTGCCACTAATGTAGTCGTCTGTCCCAAAATAATAAAAAAAGTTGAATTTTCGATATTAAAATAGAAGGTTCAGGGTAGTCAGATTTTTAAAAAATGGTCACCTGTGCACGAGCTCAAAGCTTGAACGGCGATATCCTTTTGGTATCTGCAGGAATATAATTTCAATTGGCATTCTGAACTATAAGTTTGGCCATCGTTGCCACAAACCACCTGAAAAACACAAAATTGAATCAAATTCCATCCATTGAAGTTAAAATCATTCTTCATCCAAGAAAACAAAATAAAATACTCACCTGAGACTGAGAATTATAATCCTGAGAGCAAGTAATATGACAAACACATTTCGCCAGACCATTATGAATTTCACAAGTGGCACCGAAATAACAACTCAGATCGTTACAAGACGTAGGAGCCGGAGTGCTCACATCAGCTGCAACAAAACCATTAATTAAAACTCCTCATCACCGCATCACGTCATCAGCTCACACCATCGAAAAAGCACTTTATCAGCAAACTAACCAGAAACACATCCATTGGGTCCTAGGACCTTGGTAGGGTCAGTACAAACGGTACATTTGGGTCCTTGGACTTCCGGTTTGCAAACACATCTTCCAGTCATTTGTTCGCAGTCGTCTCGAACCGAACCAAATAATGAACATCCGCAAGCTGAAATTCAATCGTTTAATTTTCTACATTTCCAGCAAAAAAAAAAAGAGTTCTCGAGTCAAATTTGTTCACTTACGTAAACATCCTGGATGGCTATTGGAGATCTTTGGCAAACCCCAGAATCCTGGTTCGCATCTGTCACATTTCAATCCTCCAACTCCTGGTTTGCATTTACATTGGCCTGATTCTGGTTCACAAGCATCCGAATACGATCCTAGAAATATCACGAATGAAATTAGTTCACCTTGAAAGGTTCTAATATATATGTATTACTAGAATTTGGGTTAGGTGGGGGAAGGGAAGAAGAAGAATTTAAAGAGGTACTTTGATATTTGAGGAAATCAATTGGCCTTTCGTTGATCAATTTTTGATGATTTATGGCGAAAAAGGACATATTTTTTAAACAGAAAATCACGAGATATACTTTTTTATGGGAAATAAAAATAAAAATGAAGCAGTTCAATAATTTGATTCGGTAATATCAAACAAATAAAAATTTAGGCGGATTTTTAGAGACTAATTTACACTTTTGATAGAAGTTAGGTAAGTAATTTTCAATTGATAATTATTCAGGTACCTATTTTTTTTAAAGGTAAATAAAAATACGATTTTTTTTAGAACATCAACGAGGTTCAAAATCTCGGTTGAGGAGGAGGAGAAGGAGAAAAAAGAAGAGGAGGGGGTTAAACGAGAAATTTGTCGACTGAGATTGCCAAAAAAGAAATATGGTTGAGTGAAAATTTTCCAATTGAAGAAAACAATTTTTTTCAATAGATTTGCCAATACTTCTGAAAATTTCTCCACTTTCTCAAAAAATTTCATTTTTTTCTGGGTAATTTAGTCAAACTTTTCGTAAATTCACAAGTTTTTTTTGAAACAAATTTTAGTTAACTTCTCTCTCAATTGTTTTGTCTTCGTGAAAGTAAAAAAAAATCAATTTTTTGGTGGTTCAACTGAAATTTAAATTTTTTCAGAGTGGTAAATTTACTTTCTGGATTATTTGGATGATAATAATTATGATAATTCAAAAAAATTAACTAATAAATGAAAATTTATTATTCATATGAAAATTTTTTCGGTTGGAAGTGAGAAGCAGCCATTCTTTGAAGAAAGATTAATCTAATTTTTTCAAAAAAAAAATCATTAAAACTGATCAAGAACCACTGAATCGATCTAAAAAAAGATGGTTCTCACAAAAACTATAGACTCGATTAAAATTCCTATTTTTCTTTGATTTCAATTTCTTAAAAAAATAAGAAGAGATTTTGAAGTTTTTTAGATACCCTAAAGACACGAGTTGAAACTGTATCACCAATGAAATTTTTTAAATTCTACCTTGATCCTAAATTCCAGCTGTATTTTTCAAATATCTCCCAACTGAAATCCCTCAAAATCCTTTTCAACTTCTGCCAACCCTCTCATCTCCTTAGCCCCATAACTAATGTCTTCCTTTAAAAAATGCCTGTTTCAGTTACCTAATTTATTGCAATTGCACATCGAAGGACATCCAGCATTATCTGGGCCTTGAGCAGGAGTCTTATCATCAGGACAACATCCATACCACGAATCGTGACAGCTCTTGATATAAACTCCGGTATCTAATTAGCAGGTAAAAAATAAATCCAGAAAGATTGTTTTGAAAAAATTAAGAAATTCTATACATAGGTATTTAAACTTCATCAATAAATACCTTTGGCACAGCATCGAGCGAATTTCGACGTATGATGGCAATAACTATCAGATGGGCAATCCTTCCTATTCGGTCCACTTCCACAATCCAATTCAAGTCCACTAACCGGATCTACAATCGGATTCCTGCCATTGCACGGTTTCACTTCCATACCTAAAAAACCAAAAACACCATCATTAAATTCTTCATCAACCATCACATCCCATACAGATGATTTTTCAAGACCAACCATACCAACCTTGGCATAAATCAATCGGACGTAATCTGATTTCTTCCTGTTTTTGACACGATTTCATTTTCAAATGACATAACGACGAATACATTTGAAAATCACTTCCGCAAACTGGTTTCTCTGGTTCATGACTGCAGTCAAAAATACACGAGCATTTTGGCCCTCCATCAGGGTTAGGTTCGCAGGTCGCCTCATAATCGCATAAAATATCTTGGCATACTTCCTTCTTGTCAACAGGTAAATTGATCAGGTGATTGCCCATGTCAGCTGTGTCAGTTTCTTTCATCGGTTCCACTGAGATAAAAAAATTCCACTTCAGTACGTAATCAAAATATTTATCTTGAAAATTTTCAGCTCGTAATAATTTCTGCTCTGGGTTCAGCGAGGAGGGAAGAGGGGTCTGGTCCCCCTGGTTCTAGCACCGAAATTTTTGATTAAAAAGTTACAAAATTCAAAGGAAGGACCTCCGGAGCGAGGAGCTGGAAAGGAGTCTGATGGAGTGCCTCCGACGGCTCCGATTCTGGCTCTGCGATTTTCATGAAAGTGCTTTCAGCTCCAAAAAATTCGCTCAGAGTGAGGCCCACCTCCTTCCTCTCCCCTCCCTCCTCCCTTCGGTTCCGCATAGAATCCCTGATTTCCGCCCAAAAAAAAAGATTTCGTCGATCTAATTTCAAAATTCCAAGTTCTAATTTTTTCAACTTTGAATTTTTCAATTTCTTTGATTCCATTTTTTTTTCAAATTTGTATCCAATGAAAAATTTTCCACCAATAAGTCTAAGAAAATTTGTCTCATATTTTTTTGATTTTGTTTTTTTTTATGCCATATTTTTTTCATCAGTTAAAAAACTTTTTTAGTAGGGTACTTATTACCTACTGAGTCGAAAGAAATGTTGAAAATATTTTTTTTAAAATTCAAAGTAGGAATTTTATGAAATTTTTGATAGGTAATTGGATAATTCTAAGGTAAAATAAAATTTGAAGAAATCAAAGCAGAAAAAATTCTAACGTCAAAATTTTCAATTCAATTTTTTTCAGCTATAAAATTCTCTCAACATTTCTTCAACTTTGATTTCAGACATTTTTTTCAATTCTTCTATAGTATAAAATTTTTCCTTCAATTTTTTTCAACTTGAAAATTGATTCAATTGAAGATCTCTTGCAATTTTTTCAACTTTCAACTCTCAAAAATTTTTCAAATATAGGGGATTTTTAACTTTTTTCCAACTCCATAATTGGAAGAAATTTTTAAAAATTTAATAAGTCGAAATTGAGCAAAATTTGAAGAAAATAAAAATTTAGAAAAATTTCACAATTGAAAATATTTTTCTGAACTTCTTTTTCCAAGGATGATTTTTCAGATGCAAAAATCGTCCCAAAAAATCATAATTGAGTCATATTTTAAAACTTTGTTTATAAACGTTTGGAAATTCTTAAAAATTTAAAATTAAGAAGATTGGAAAATAATTAAAATTGAAAAAAAAATTCAACTCGGATGGTCGAAATACTTCATTTTCGTACAATGTAAAATAAAATACTCACATAACAACGATGCATCAATTCTCTCCTTACAATCTCCATAAAACAGGACACTCAACGTAGCCAACGAATGAATACAGGCATGTTTTTGCATCTCGCATTCATTAGGATACGTGTTCATATCCGAAGCGCACACAGGTTCGTCCAGAATCGATATAGATAAATCCTTATCACAGTCCGAAGGACAAACACAGACTCCCGATTCGCATCTCGTCCTATTGGTGCATTTCACCCCTTGGCAAATATCTGTAAAAATCGAAATCACAAGTTTTCCAAATTGTCCTTAACGACTCCTTAGAACTATCAACATCGACGACACGTTCACTAACCGCAATTCCCTTTATACGAAATCGTGATTAATTCTTTTATTTCGCACGAATGCTTCTTCAGTTCGCACTCGTTCGAGTACGTATTACTGTCTGAGCCGCATACCGTATTTTTCTCCTGGACCAGAATAAAACGAAAAAAACAAAGAGTTATTTAATTAACTTCCAAATAAAGGCGCCCTGCTCCGCAGGGAGATTTTCATCTTGGAAATAAAATTTTAAATTAAACACACACAAAAGACACTCTCCTTCTCTTTCGTCGTCTTCGATACAAAAAGATACTCTTCGATTACGATACAAAACAAAGAAAAGAATACATCGAGTAAATAAAAAGAAAAGACAATACCTCCGGGCACTGCGACGGACAAACGCATTTCGCTTCGCCGGCTCCGTCGCTTTCGCAGGTCGAATAAATTTCGCATTTTTTATTCTCGCAGCCGTCTGCAACAAATTAAATATTTTAAAAATTCAAACCACCGAAGTCGTCGCGCGAGCGGCCGTTTCTCTATTATTTTTTCCTCTCCTGACATGGTCGCGCGTCACCGCAATTCTGGTAAGTAAATACATATTTCAACTTGACAAACACTTACTGCAGAGTCCTTTGTAGAGCACTTGAATGGTTCGTTGATGTTGACACTCTTCGTATTGTAATTTACAAAGGTTACCGTACGATATTCCGTCTGAGCCGCAAACCGGATCGAATTCGTTGGAGCAGAAAGGACATTCGCAGGATGCTCGACCGTTCCGTTGGACGCAGCTGGCTCCGTGGTCGCAATGGTAATTTGAGCAGGCCCCTTGTTCGCCTAGAAAAAAATATTCCAGTAAAAAATTTTAATTTCAGTTTACAAGTTGTTCAAAGAAGCGAATCGTATTTACGGCGAACCGAGTAGGCAATTTTATTAACACCACAGGTTGTTACAAAAATACGGCGTAAGGTATGCAATTCATTTGACACTATTCGCAGTTTTGTTTTCTGATGCAAAAATGTTTGGATTTCAAATATTATATTTAAAAAAAAAATAGTTGAAAAAATTGATCATGTGTTTTAAAGAATTCAATGTTATGCAATATTTTGATAAACCTGGGAACAATTTTACGGACAAGCCGGATGATGAGGGCTAGGGGAGCAGATTAGCCCCAATGATGGGAAATTTTATTCTTTTCAGTCAAAAAAATAAAGTTTGATTCTGCCAAAAAAAACGCGAGTTTTTATTTGGAAAAATATCATTCTGAGTAGAAAAACATACAAATAATTTCTAAATTATAAAAAAAGATGAAAAAAAAAATAAAAATCATTGTGTTAAAATAACCTAGAATTTTCGAAAAACATTAATGTACGGAACTATGTACTTTCATGCTTGATTTGAACCTTCTGAACACGAATTTTTCGGTTATAGTTTCCTGATTGAAAGTAGGGAATTCCCTCGATCAGATTCAAACTTTTTAGCCCCAGAGAACAAAATTTTCGACTCCTTATCATCCCTATGGGCTGAGACATGGCTTCTTAACGTAGGGCCTTTTTGTAAAATATATTTAGCCCCCAAAAATCGAATGATGTTAAAATTTTTCGAAGCATTTTCAACGCATTTTCTTGAGTTTGAACATCTCAACTAAAAGGTTTTCACTTTCTTGAGTTTGACCAAAATTAGAGCAGGGAAAAAATATTAAATCGTGAACGTCGTACTTCCCATAACAAATTCGGGTATTATTAAAAACTGGTTTCAAACCCGAATTGATCAACATTACTCGTCACAAGATGAAAAATTGCAATTTAACCTATTTTTTTTTTTTTTTAAATTGGCCACTTTTTGTAACACAAATTGTAGGGGTGGGCGTCTGCTAACCTCAGATTCGCGGTCAGTGTGGCCAGATCACAAGAAAACGACATCAAACTTATCTTGGCCCATTTATTTGAAAAAATAGATACCCCGAAAAAAACTCCCTTCGTTCTACCTTTAACAAAAGAGGTACCACAAATGAAAGAAAAAGTTTGAGCTCAAAACCAAAAATAAGAGCCCCATTCCCACATTTTCATGTGTTGATGTTCATTTCTCGAGTTTTGGCAAAATTTTAAAATTTCAAAATTGCTTTACACATCCCTTGCAAAATGTGAAAACTTGAATATACCTTAATTTTGACCTTCGAAATTCATTGGAAGCGATTTCAAGACGTATTGAATTTTCCAGAAAATTTTGGAGTTTTTCAGCGCTGAAGAAAAGCTTATAAAAATGGTTCAGAGGAACTCATCAATAATCACGGATTATCAATAGCAACCTAGTTACTTAATCAATTACAGCAGAATTTTCCGAAATTTTAAAATATGGTTTCAAATTTATTTTTTGGCAGAAAAATTGTCAGGTAAAAAAATATACCCTACATAAATATTTGAACATGAAGTTGCAATATAGGAAACGACGCAAAGGGGCCAACATACCTAAAAATGATCGTTTCTAGTCCTTTTCCTAAAATAAAGAAGAATGGAGCCGAAGCCAACTTTTCAGAGCGTGAAATAAATTTTCAAACTGTCGTTTTTCAAAGAAACGACAAGAAACGACAAGAAACGACGGGTCTTACATACCTAAAAATGATCGTTTCTAGTCCTTTTCCCAAAATAAAAAAGATTGGAGGCGAAGCCGCCTTTTCAGTGGGTTGAAAAATTTTCAAATTGTCGTTTTTCAAACAAACGACAAGAAACGACGGGTTCTACATGCCTAAAAATAATCGTATCTAGTCCTTTTCCTAAAATACGAGTAAAAAAGATTGGAGCCGAAGCCTCCTTTTCAGTGGGTTGAAAAAATTTCAAACTGTTGTTTTTCAAAGAAACGATAGGAATTTACAAATTTTAGAATATTTTGCTTCAACATATCAAAAAGGTTTCCAATATTGAATAGGTATCTGCGAATTCGAGAGCAAAATTTCATATGAATTTTTTCCAATGCTGGAAATTTTTTTAGTTTTTCTGAAGGCATCAAAATGTCTAAAATCCGCTTCCAATCGATTTTGAAGGTCGAAAAAAGCGTATAATACCAAATTAAAAATTTTTTCGTTGATTAGATCACATTTTTATTTTTTTCCAGGGCAATGAAATAATTTTGAAATTTCAAAAAATTCACTTCTGCATTGGAAATTCTAGAAATAGGGTTCTTTGACAATTAATTTTCAATTTATTTCTGTTTCAGCTCAAAATTTTAATTTGAATAGGGATACCTCTCCGGTTAGGAGTTTCCAAAGTAATAAAACATTTGTGTTTTTTTGGTTTTGATTTTTTTTTAAATTATTAACCCAATTTTGGAAGTCGAAAAAATGTAGGTACGCAATGCACGATCACTTGACAAAATTATATCAATTTTTTAAATTTTGACATAAAAAATGGAAAAATATGAGTCGAAAATTTTCAAAAGTTTTCATAACTAGCAAGCAGGACGTACAATCCGTAAAAATTTCTATTTTTTTCATCCACTCTTTCCGGGGATAACGTGTGTTGAATTTTCAACAAAGGAGTTCCATAATTTCGGAAGGGATATTTTTTTGGATGCAGGGTGTCGAATTGAACTTCAGACGCAAAAGTGAAAAAATCCCGTTCTTTTACTCACATTCCATTTCCATTTGATTTCAATTGCTGAAAAAGTAGTCCCCATTTTCCCCCAAAAAAATCGACGGAATGGTTTCGGTATAGTTCTGTTTTTCCATCATCAAATTTTTTAGACACCTTGCAAATTCAAATTTCGACAAAAATTATCAATAGAGAGATTTTTTCGAATTTGGCACCCAGTAATTTTATACTTGGGTCAAGGACCGTTTTTTGACTAGGTATCCTCATCAAGAAAAGCTCTTTTCATATTTTGCAAGGCCTAAATTCAAGGAACGAACTTCAGAAAGCAATCCACAGAGACTATTCCAAAAAAAAAATATGCAAGCTCACCATTATTGGTAAAGCAAAAAATTTTCCTTTCTGCTTCCTTCAACCTTCTGCTCGCATTTCCCTCCAATTTTCTACACTATCTCAATGAACATCTTGATTACTTACCACAAACTCCATTATAGGCCAACGAAACATTATTCTTTAATTGACAAGAAGACTGTTGAAGATGGCAAATCGAATCATAGGTAATTCCATCCGATCCGCAGACAGGTCTGACAATGGGTTCGCAATCGGATACACATTCGCACGCAGCAATGCCAAATTTATCAATAATACATTCTTCGTTCGATTTACAATTAACATTGGAACACGGATTGACCCCTGAAAACAAGACCCACAAATCAAATTACCATTCACCACCACACCAACATTCGAACAATTCGACATAAAAAAAATTAAGACCTATCTAGGTCATCAAAGTAAAAAAAAAAATCACCCTAAAAATAACTCCTCCACTCAATCATTCGCTATCACATTTTCGATCGATAAGCTGTCGAAACCGAACCCACCAACACCAACGCTGTGCCCAATTCGCACATTGTTTTTTTAAATTAAATTTCCGCACCTCAAGGTGGCCCATTTCGTAAGGGCACCAGGCGTACAAATCGTATTATCTTTTACCTCTTGCCACCTTCTGCCTTTCCAATCTCTCGATCCTCGTTCGTAGGTGCCTTGTGTCGCGTGTCTTATCAATTATGCATATCTTTGTTAGAAAATGCGAATGCGCTGGTAACGTTAAAAGGAACATTCGTTACTATTATCGAAGTTGCTAAAACGAAAATTTTCTTTTGTTATCTGTTATCTATTATGGTGCCTGGCTGTGCTGCTAAAAACTATTATGTATTAAGAATGACGCCGGAGGGGGCAGGGGGGAGGCATCGCACCGCCGCCGACTTCGGTTAACTTCTTTCCACTTATAACAAACTTAATACGAATAAGAAATTGTTGCCGCAATAGCTTATACCTACACCTCTTCAGTTAATACTTAAAGTAACTAAAGCCAGCCCTGCTTCTCGTATCGTTTTATTTCTTCTCCGACCTATTCCTGGCTCCTCGTCTTCTACCTGTTTTACAGCCTTACACACGTAATAACCTTTCGCACGCCGGTAAAATTACACAAAGGCGGGAGCCGTTTCGCCTTATATTCTTGTTCTTTACACCGAACGAGCCGAAGGTACGGCAAAGAGTAACTTTTAATGTCCTTTCTTTGTAAATATTTACTTTCGAGCTGCGTCTCTTTAATACGATTTACAAAAACTTTTCTTTCGCTGGCAACAAATGAATCGAACTTTTCGGCCTAGAAAAATCCCTCCTCCTCTGTCCCCCAAACGTCCTCTTCTTATTTAAATACCTCCAAAACCCCCCTCGTCCTATTAACGCCCCAAAATATCTTAAATTAACAGAAAATAAACTCCTGGTCTTCCAACTGGGCACGCAGCTCAGATTATTCTTTATTCTTCAAACGATCAAATTTGTTCAGCTTTGCCGGCTGATTTATAACTTTTTTAATTCGACCGACCGATCTCGAAGATGAAAAACCCTGGCGAAATTCAATATCGGTTAACTCGTTCTCATTTAGTCTCCCTCCGCGCCATCGTCATTCTCGTATGCAAACTTTTTCGCCTTTATCCGAACGCGTAATCTCGAACGCTGCGCCAGCCCGACAAAACTTTTAATAATAATAAACCGAAATATTTTTTCTTCGGTAAGTAAAAACTTTGCTCGGTATTTTATCTCGAAATAGCGAACAAAAAATGAGTCAACTTTTCGCCAACGAGCGACGAGTCGAGTGGCGCGACGTAATCGCAAATTTTCTTCGCTTATTTTGTATATGCAGAGGGCAGATTGTTGCGTAATAATCTACTCTCGCCGGCTGCCCCCGTCCTCGTCAAAAGAGCTCGACGTAGTAAATTATTTTCAAATTCGTTCGCTCCGACGAGAGGAAAAAATATAAACTGTGTGGAATAACTCCACACGTGGGCGTAATGGATGAAATTTTTTTCATTCGGGGCTCGAATACGGATTGGAATTTAATTGACGAGTTCGGCTGGATCGTCGGAGGTACGTGGGAAACTGTATCGTTGGTATTTTTTCAGTTCGAGGGTTGATGTAGATTTTGCTTATTGAATGAACTGAGTGGATTTTTAACGTAGGTATGACTTATTTATTTATTTTTTTTGGGCGAGAGCCTATTTATTATTTTTCAAGTCGGCCCGATCAAATTGAAGGAAAAAAGGTACCAAACCACGAAAAAATTCTAGCCTTATCTGTTTTTTGTGTTTTGTCCTTGAAATGGTAAGTACATTAAACAACGTACTGAATTGTACACCTACAGAAAAGTCATAAGACAGATTCTGAACATAAAACACGAAAAAAAAATCAGGTTCAAATTTTTTCGGGGCAAATCCCACGAAATCCCAAAATGATTGAACTAAGAAAAAATTGAAACAAAAAATTTGGGAAAAGGATTTTTCAAAATATTTTTGAAAAAATTATCCAATTCAGAAAATTCTTCTTTTTTGTTTTATAAGAATACCCAATAGAAAAAAAATCTACTAGATTATTAATTGCTACTTGTTTAAATTTTGAGGAAATGTAAAGGTGTTTCCTGTCAATTGGCCAATTGTCATATGAAAATATTTCAAGATCTGTTTTTCATCATCCTGAGTCAAAACCTGAAAAGAAAGCTAGCATTAAATTTTTCCCTGAAGAGAAATCACTGGAAAGAAATCGAGTGCTTTCGTATCCTCTTAAAGTCGTAGTTTCTTACAACGAACTGACATAAAAATCAAAATTAAGTCTGCAAATCCATAAAATTTTCAGATAAAATTTTAAACGTCGAGCATAAAGTCCAGAATGCTGTAAAATTTGAATAATTGAAAAGCTCAAAATTACGTTAAAAAGATGGAAATTGTGAAAAATTTCATAAAAAATTTTCAAAAATAAAAAAAATTAGTAAGTACATACAACGGAAAATTGAAAGGTATCCAATGCCAGTGACGAAAATTTGGCAAAAGCTTTGGTATGATAAGGGAGTCATTTGACTTTTCGAAGAACTTAATCTTTTCAAGTACGCCGTTCCATTCGTCTTGGTTGAAAATAAATTTAGATTAAATGAGCGAATTTTTCCCGCACCTTTGAGGGTTGGGGCTCACAAATACCTCATTGTAGAGCTAAAAAATCTATTTTCACGAGTTCTCAATCGATGATTTTCATACTTCGCACATAGGTGGAAGTATTGGAGGGGAATATCCTAAAATATTTTCAATCATTTTAATGACTTTGAATTGAAAATTTCAAATCACCCTGGACGACACAATTTGAAACGAGCAGAAATATAACTTTTCCCGAAGTTTTTCAATGAACTCCACACTTCTTGAAATTTTTCAGGGTAAAAATTGGTCAAATATTCAAAAAACCGTAAAAAGTGTAATTTTAAGGAACGAACATCTGAAAGGTGTGAAGTGCATACATTGAAGAAAAATTATTTTTCAAATAGGTACGTATGCCAAAGAAACAGGGCTGTTCAATACTAAAAAAGGACAAAAGTGAAGTCGGGTCTTCCGATTTCGCTCAAATCTTCTTTACGAGTTCTCCTCAGGCTGCATTCTGTACTTCATCAGATTTTTAAATGGTAGCTTTCCTCTTTTGTTCTCATCATGAAAGTTGAACTTTTGCCGCCAAACTTAAAATTTTTGAGCAATGAGCATTTCAAAATATGATTATCGATTTCGAATCTCGTTTCAATTCTCTTTTAGACCCTGCAAATATGTTTTCCCCTAAATACAACCTATCTTGAGATATGCGCCTTCAAAGTTGGACAATTCTGCTAAAAATTGTAATTGCATAAAAATTTCGAGGCTCACCCCCCTCCCACAATCAGCCAGATAAAAAATCTAGCGTTTCAATTTCAAAAATCAATTTCATAAGTTCCAATTGAAATTAAAATCCAAAAACTTGGGTACAGGGGTGAAAATTGACGCTGATTTCGATTATTTCAACCATTTTTTATTAGACCCCAAAATAAAGCTCCTAAGAAGGGGGTCAAAATCCACCTGTTTTCAAAATTTTGAAAAAATTTCCCAAAAAATTAAGATGAGTGTTCAAATATGGGTTATTGAAGATTGATTTCAAATTATTCAACCATTTTCGAGTGGGACCCAAATTGGACCCACAAGAGGGTTAAAATCCAATTTTTTCAACATTTCAAGATGGGTGTTGAAATACAGGTTTTCAAATACGCCGATCAAAAATTTTCAACCATTCTCATGTAGGACCCAAAGTGAGTCCATAAGGAGGAAAAAAATCCAAAATTTTCCAAAATTTCAAAATGGGTGTTGAAATTTTGAAAACAGTTGGATTTTGACTCCTTTCTTAGAGCTTTATTTTGGGGTCTACTAAAAAAATGGTTGAACAAAAATCGAAATCAGCGTCAATTTTTACCCTTGTACCCAAGTTTTTGGATTTTAATTTCAATTGGAATTTATGAAATTGATTTTTGAAACGCTAGATTTCTCGTCTGGTCCACTGAGAGTCCTCTTGAGGGCTGGGAAAAAATAATCGTGGTTTTGTGAATAGATCACCAAAGGGAACTTGCGAAAAAAAATTTGAGCGAGAATTTTTGTTTCGTTTTAGTATGGAATAGCACAACGACGGTAATTTCAAAATAAAAATTATATGTTTTGAAAAATGAATAGAAATTCCAAATCACGAGTCACGCATAACACAAAACGAATTACGAATCATTTTCTGTCAAAAAACTCGAATCATTTTCAAACCACAAAATAAGTGATCAAAAAGTATTCAAACACGACAATTTGGTTTACAACAATGAATTCGTATTTACGACAAACCGAGTATGCAATTTTATTAACACCTCAAAATAAATTCCAAAACCAAACACAAATTAGGCAACTTATTCGACTGCATGACAACAATGAATTCGTATTTACGGCAAACCGAGTATGCAATTTTATTAACACCTCAAAATAAATTCCAAAACCAGGCACAAATTAGGCAACTTATTCGACTGGATTGCAACAATGAATTCGTATTCACGGCAAACCGAGTATGCAATTTTATTAACACCTCGAACAATTCCAAAACCAGGCACAAAGTAGGCAATTTATTCAACTCCTGTGTACTTCTCTCATGCGAATCATATTCAGCACCCATAAAAAAATCAAATTGCACGATTTCACCACTGAATTCTTCTCAAATCCAGCTTATTATCAAATCCTTCCAAAAACATCCCCTCAACCCTCCTCCCTCCTTCATCCTCCACTTACACTACCAATATTACATAAATCCAACTCACCGGAGCCACATTTGCCACGATAAATAATCCTCAAATTCTTCCTAGACCGGCAACTCTGCTGCCTCAGTCCGCACTCATTTCCATACGTCTTGCCATCCGACCCGCAGACCGGAGCGAACTCCAACGGGCAAGTCTCCGAACACTTACACACCGGATTCCGATCAGCATTCAGCTGGCAGATCTCAGGTTCATTGCATTTGACATCAGTTCTACTGCATGGATCTGCACAAACAATGCAAAATCAATTCATCTCATCATCCTAATCCCGAATCCAGAACCTTTCTTGTCCTCAGACTTTGTCCACTTACCGCAATATCCTTCGTACTTGATTGTAATATTGATATTGGACGTGCAAGCGGTTCTCTTCAGTTCGCAATGATTCGTGTAGTCTAATCCGTCGGCTCCGCATACCGGTCTCGACCTCGAATGATCTCCGTAGTTTGGACAATTGAGCGGGCACTCGCAGGTGGCGTTATGGCCGTCCGGCGTCGGTACGCATCTCGCGCCATATTGGCAAACATGGTGACGACAAGGGTCCGTCAAATCTGTCGGGAAAACATAACACGTATCCGCTAAGCTCACTTGAATGTAAAGTATAGCTTTCAAAGCTATTTGCATTCTGTTCTTGATTCCCATCGAGGGGAAAAGCAACAAAATAACGTTTCGCATATCTTATCCTTTCGAGCAACCTCGTCTTCTCTATTTATGCTTTATATGCTCAGACCGGGGCAGTTTTTAAACAAGGTGAAATAAAAAATATCGATGGTTCGCCTCCGACCACTCCAATCCGGTCTAATTTTTCTCCTTCTTCCGGATACCTCGTAATAAAATTCAACGACCTTTCCGAACCGTCGACTCGAATCCGCCAGCCAAATTTTCCTACACCCACAATCCGTTCGTTTAATCGAATTCGTATCCGTATTCGATATTCGTCCGTCGTCTACGGTTATCCGAGCTGCATACGCGATCCCATAAACACATTTGGAATAATTCCCTTTCGCCAACCTCCCTCCCTCGTCGTAAACCAAAAAGGCGCACCGCGCAATCAAACGAGCAACATGTTTTTTCACTATAATAATGAAACGTGTGTGCCTTTGGTCACGATACAACTCAACGTACGTGTCGACATTCGAGTATATTTATACCGTGTGTACCATTATACGTATCTGGTTAAGCACATCGTTCTACCCTGGTACGATTACCAACTCCTAAGTGTACGTAAAATATATTTTATATACGTGTAATATTAATCATCGAATATGTCAAGCCTTACAACGTGTGCGAGCCTCTGTAACCGCGTAATTGCTACTTTTCGTCATACCTAGCTCAGGCGTACATCTGTTTTACAACCTTTGTCGCCCCTTTCGTCTCGGCGGCCTAATTAATTATTATCATCGTTAATAGCCACCTTGGGAGCGCTACATAAAAAAGTATTATGAAAATTACTACATTGTATGGGGTTCTGCCCTTCCTCGAACCATTTTTTTTCTCACGCGTCTCGTTTTCCTCGTTTTTAGGGAGCGAACGTGGTTGTTTCATACGTGCCACCGAAGCCTTACTTTAAAACATCTTGTAATTGAAAATTACGACTGAATCCCCTCATTAAAAAAAAAAAATACGAGAGAAATTTGCCATCGCGGGGAAAATTTTACCCTGCGTTTGAAAAGGTTGTTTCCTTGTTTTTTGTTGAGGAAGAGGCTCAAAATTATAGAAATTAGGATTTGAAAATTGAAACGAATGAAATTTTTAAAAATTTTTAGATATTCTTTCTACTACCTAATCAAATACTAATTTCTGAGATTAATGAGACAAATTTTAGAAAAAATATTGAAAATAGTTTAGAAGCAAGTTTGGAAAATTATAAGACTAAATTTTGAAAAATTTGGAGAATTAGAAAACTTTCAACATAACATTCCTTTTTAAAAATTAAATTCAAGGATCGAAGACTGGAAAATTTTCAAATAAAATTTTTAAAAAATGCAGATAAGATTATAAGACGAGAAATTTGAAATCACAACGAGAATCATGCACCTAATTTACTCGTGAGATGAAAAAAAAAAAAAAAAAAAATGCAAAAAGTAAGTAAGCCATGATATAAAATTCATCCTCAGGTGAAGAAATTGGTTTCTGATTGAAAGTCCCCCTGATTTTATTCCTTCTGAAAGACCTAAAATCAGCGTCAACTTAAAAACCAATTTCTGACATCTAAAGGTAATTTCTACAACCAGGCTCACCTATTGTAACATTTGAAAAATTTCAAGTTCGTGGTAAAAAAAATCACGAGATCCAAAAGTAGGAAGGAAGGTTAAGATTAGTTTTGAAAAAAACATGTGAAAATTCTGCTGCGAAATGGAGAAAAAACTCGAAATGAAAACTAAAATTTTTCATGATTTTGTACTTCACGACAAACGATTTTAAAAATTCTGAGTGTACGATTCCTGGAGATTCCAGAATTTTTTTACATCAAAAGAGACTCCTTCTCAGGGGTTAGAATGAAAATCAGTGCTGGGGAGAGGGAAGGTAGGGGTGATTTTACTTCTTTTACAGCCAGAATTTTTTCCAGAAAATTTAAGTATAAGACAAACTTTAACACACATCGTAAACATTCGAGAAAAATATTTGTTTTCCTACTTGATTTTTGAATTATTTAAAAAGAAATTGAATAGTCAACTATAAAATTTTGAGGAAAAATGTTTGAAAATTTCTGAAAAATGTAAAATTTTTCGACAGAAGACCTATTCTTACCACAAAAAAAGGGTGACAACTAAGCAAAGGGAAAAAGGAAGTAAAGAATTGAAAATTTTAGAGGATGAAATTTGATCAAAATTTTGATTTGGTAGGAGCGGTAGGGAAGATAAAATACTTAATAAGAAAAATTACCAAAATAAAAATAAAGAAAAGAATTTCCTGAATTTTTTTCAGAACATCTTAAATTATAACGCTAACTTGTTTTGAATTGAGCGTGCCAAATTTTTTACTTCAAGTTTGAATCAAAAATGATAATTTTTCTGGAATACCAAAAAAGTATACAATTTTTCTAAAAAACAAAATGAGTAAAATTTTGCTATCAGATAAATCATTTTCAAATTTGTCCAGTATTAGCATCAAAAATGTCAATTTGATTGGATTTTAAACTATCACAAATACTTATGCCATTTTTTCACTGACAAGAGAGGAATCTCAACTCTAAATTAATTTTGAGCCGAAAAAGCAAAAATCAATCAAAAGTGCATCCAAAAAGTACCCCAATCCAAAATTTCAGCAGCTGAAGTTCATTTTTACAATTTTGATGAATTTTAGAAATTTCAAAATTACCTAATCGCTCTGAAAAATATGAAAATCACAAAAAAAAGCAGAAATTTCGAACAAAAAATATCTTATTTTCAACCTTCCGAATATGAACTCTAGTGACTTTAATCTCGCTCGGTTCTTGGTTCATATTGGTGATCTACTTGATCGATTAGAGTACAATTTTTTAAAATTCGTAACTTCGAATTGAAGTTCATATTTTTTGGAAGAAAATTTTTAATAAAAAAATGTAAAAACTGAAAAAATTTGATTAATAAATTTTAGTACCCGATATTTTGGATCTGGGGTGATTTCGAGTCAAGATTTCTTCTTTACAAGTTCAAAATTTCCTGTTTTTTAAATTTATAATAAAATAAAACTGTTGCTTATATTAATCAAACGTGACAAATTTTTCAAATTCTCTAGGAGTAAAAAAAATTAAGAACTTTTACTTGTGATAGAATTGCCCAATTTTTTGAATAGGTAAGTATACCAAACTGCAAAATTTCCTGATTTGTCATTCATAAATATCAAAATTTGTAGTTTTCAAGAGGAAAACCTATCACGGTTGTCTCAAAAATTGCCTAATTTTTCAAAAAACTAAATGTCTGATGGGCAAAATTGAGTTGTCTAGTCAAAAATTAAAAAAAATTAGGTAACTATACTATATTTAACACTAAATTATTCTGATGAATTTAGAATTTTTCTCCCTAAGTTTTCACAAATTGAAAAAAAAAGAGAAATAATCGAAGAAGAATTTCTTGCACTTTTCCCTCTCCTTTTTAAAATAACAACCAGCACAAAATAAAATCCGATCTCAACGAATCATCTTTTCCATCGCCAGAGAAAACGCGGAAACGAACCAGACAATAAATCCGTGTTAATTTTCAATCATAATGGGTATTTCGTATACGGTATTACAACCGCGCCAATATGATAATCTCTTTTCCAGCCTGCAATGAGTCCACCTATTTCTATCCCCAGCTTGATACCAGCCTATAAATACGTATCAATGTACTACGTACTACAGAGTATAATACTTCACTACCGACCATGCTGAAAATACGTACTACAAACAGACAGGTCAGTCGTGGCGACCAATAGCGTCCACCGACGTGGTAATTTTAAAAGCCTCGAGAATCGTATTTGATGAGACTTCGCTCGGCGGCGTGATTGAATTTGAGCACATACGCGTCAAAGCCGAATAGTCGAAGGGGAAGGATGAATTCGAGTATCGCATCCATTGATATATAAAATTTCACCGTATATACACGTTCCATTAACTAAACGAAATGATAGCAGTCGCGTCGCACTTCGTATTCGATATGTATGGATATTTTACTCATTACCCTATCAATTTAAACTGTCACAATTTTTACGCGAAATATTCCCGACTATAAAACGTGTACGTTACGTATGGTACTGGCAGGGAGCAGGGGGGGGGGTATACGATATATTATACGAATATTACAATAAGCCGGTATTGTGCTATGGGAAATCGATATATTTGACGTTTCTGTTCGACTGTCAACCGACTGGATAGGTATATGGGTATTATAACATGTGGCAAACGTAATACAATGACGATAGATGGCCACCACGTCTGGATAATTGAAATGTTCTCCGAACGAGAATAAATAAGGCAGAAAAATCGCCGATACCCTTGTCTCGTTGGACGAAAAATGTCGCTTGGATGCCTCTCTGATTCGGTCACACCGATGAATCGTGATAATTAGAGATAAAGTGTCATCAAAAGCATAGTGGCGTTTTGTTTAACGAAATAAGGCCATCTATGTCTTCACCCTGGTACTCTAAACGTCAAATCTACTGGAATTATGAAAGAAAAAAGGTTTAATTGCAATTAAAAACAGCCTAAAGTTTCAATTTTTTATAAAACTAGCTCTAATTTTGTAAATTGTACATCGACTGGGCTGAATTTTTTTTTCTACATCCCAGAGGAACCATGTAACTGTTTTTTTTTCTTGTAGTAAAAAAGAAGAGATGAAAATAGTCAATTTCGAGAGTATAAAGTATCTATCACTGAAAAAAAAATAATAAAACCCAAAAAATAATAACATGTCCCAATTCTCAAAATAGGTAAAATTTATCTTTTTTTTGAATAAAATTTATTCTTTTTGGTAAAATTTATTCATTTTTTTGACAAATTTCATCATTTTTTCTGATAATAAATATTATTTTTTAGAACAAATTTCACCTATTTTGTGAATTGAAACACGTTATTATTTTTTTGAATACATTTTATCATTTTGTGATTAAAATTTATTAATTTTTTTGATAAAATCTACTTATCTTTTTTTTTTGATAAAATTTATTATTTTTGGAGTAAAATGTATTCATTTTCGTAACTTCTGTTTTTTCCGTGTAGGTACCTAAAATCAAAGCTTTTGTACCACAATAAATTTCTCGAAACCGGTTCAAGACTTTCAACAGTTCACAACTGGTTTCCAAAAATTCCTCACAAAATCATAAAATTGAAAGCAACTTGGATAAGAATTATAATGCTCAAAATTTAGTCCTTTTTTCCATTTTTTTTTTTTCAAATTTTCCCCATCCATTACAAGTGTAAGGTGAATCTCGATTTGAAGAAGTAATCAGTTTGAGCTCATTCAAAATTTCCTCATTCTGCACCAAGTTTTTCTCCACTCTTTTAATCTGAATCAGTCGAAATTGACTGATGGAATCGACAGAATCGTGTCACTGTAGAAATCAGTGAAAAATTGAATGATTTAATCAGTAAACTTTCATTTTTTAATTCGTAAAAATAAAATCTCACAGGTTCAATAATTTCATTCCAACCTCAAAAACTTGAGATGGTGCGGTGGGACGATTTTTGGGTCTGATTTTCATTTCAAAAATCATCCCAAACTCAAAGCTTGTAAAACATCATCCAGCTTCAAAAACAGGGTAAAATCATTTCAACCTTGAGCCTCAAAAACTTGGAAAAATTGTAGGGTTATTAATAGAATGAGAATTCATCCCACAATTCATTCAATTTTTTTTCAATCCTAGCAGATTCTCCGATTGAAAAAAAAGTGCATCTGGAATGGATTTGGGTAAATTCATAATTTCATCAGACCATAATTCACTTATCACTTGCGGTGACTAGGAAAGAAAATATTTAAATGATATTCATAACTTTCGATTCATTTTTTTTTTCATTTTTTCATTATTTTTTAAAGGATTTTCTGGAAATTGGTTGTGAATTATTGAACCGGTTTTGAACCATGTTTTTTAGTAGGTATGGAAGTTTCGATATTTGCTGTCTTAGTAGGTATATGTACATTCATTTTAATTTTAATTTTATTTAATTTTTTTTCCTACAGAGACTGGTTGTATTTTATTTCTGTAGAAGAAAAATTTTTTTCATCAATGTGAAGTTCGATACAGATCGAAATAAATTAGCCCTATTTTTACAGGGAATTAAAATCTCGAATTATATATAATCACAAAATCATATATTTTTTTAGAAGATTCATAATTGAAATGTTGAGTCGAAGACAAATCTCTGGAGTACTAGTCTCCAACTTTTTTTTTAGGTAAATTTCATTTTCACCACAAAATCTTCTGTCTCGCGAATTCTTTCAAATTTTTCAGTTTTTCACTAGTTTGCAATTTTTTTAAAAATTCCTGTCTTTTCAAATCTAAAATTTTTCTCAATTAAGTAAATAAAAGGTAAAAAAATTTGACGAATCAACGATAGAATTTTCACTTTTCCATTTTTTTCATGATATATTTTCAAGTGAGGAAACATTTTGCAGCTGGAAATATTGGAAGGAAATTTAAACCATGGAAAATATTTTTAAAATATGAGAAAATTTTGAAAATAAAAATTTGAAAATTGTCGAAGAAAAAATTGTATCTTATTTGATGAACATTTTTCAGAAAAATACAAAAATTTCAACTTAGAAAAGAAATTTCGAAAAATTGAATCCTTAAAATTCATAAACATGTGAATTCAAAAATTTTTGAAGCAAAAATATTATTGAAAAAAACAGTGAAAATTTGAATCATGAAAAATTTCATACCCTTGCGAGAAAATTTGATCAAAGACAAACATTTTAAAAAAATGGAACACTTTAGAAAAATTGTTTTTGAAAAATTTTTGATTAAAAAAAATTAAATGAAAAAATGTTGACAAAAAACTGAAAAAAGAAAATTATTTGTCATTTTTCAAACATTGAGGTAGACCCCACCATCGGCAGGGTTCAAATTAAGCTTTGAGTTGAAGTTCCCTTTCGATTCTACTTCTCCCGAAAGGCTCAAAACCAATGCCAACTCAAAAACCAATTTTTCGATTCTCAAGGGTGTTTTCTACATCCAGATTCACAAATATTGACCTTAAAGCCTGTCATTCACGAATTTATCAATCACTCAAGCAGCATTTTAACAGCACAGAGCCAGCATGAACAAAAGAAAAAATGGAAACTTGAACTCGAAACTTACACTCGAGTAATTCAAAATCAGACTTCGAGTCCTTCTACAGCGAGTCTCTTTCTGAGTAAACTCCACGTCTGAAAATTTTTCAAAAGCTCCAAGAGCAGATTCAGGCCAACTCTAGATACACCAAAAATCAGCTCGGTAACTCTCCCGCCAAACTTCCAATTCTACTGAACAAATACCCGAAAATATACCTACAAGGTAGGAAAAATCCTCACTACTTTATTTCTTCGTTGAGGGAAAAATATCGGGCTCTCTACTCCGGTCACACCGATGAACCGTGCTAATTACAGATATCGTGCCACCAAAAGCATCGCACATTTTGTTTTACAAAATAAGGCCATCCACGTCTTCACCCTGGTACCCAAAAACGTAGGCATATCGACAAAAAAGACGCTAAAAAGTGGGTATTTTTTTATACGTTTGCTTTTCATCGTTGGGTAGGGGGCTATTTCGTGTTGATGTTTTTCCGGGCCCTCTCGTTTCCGGCCCAAACGAACCTGTGTACATATTATCGCGTCCGTTTTAATAACCTCAACGGCCGCTAAACCGTCTCCGCAGGGGAGAAATGAAAGTTGTGCTCGCCGGAGGGGGGCAATACGTAATACTAAAACGGAAGAGAGAAGATTGCGTGAATGGTGGCCCGGGCCAGCGAAGAGAAAAGGGTTCACGATCTCCATTGTGTATACGTACACTCGCTAGGTCGAGTTTTCATCCCATTAAACAACAGAATACCATATCTGAATATAATAACCGAGTACACCGAGAGAGACGTGGGGCAGCAGCACGCTGATGGACCATTACGTCTCATTTACCACACACGGAAATCAATTGTTTCGCTTAAATACGGCCAAAACGTCGGCTCTGTTTGGCTTTTTTCATTTTTCCTCGGTGGCAATGGCCGGTCAAAAAAAGACCTACCTGCGTCTTTTGTTCGCTTCGCAAAGTGTATCGAGGCGTGAGCTACCCAGCGAGAAGTTCTCGCCGGTGGTTTTTTTGTCATCGAAAAAAATCGACCTGTGGAAGCTTTTTTGGGAAAAAATACCAACACAATCGGTTCGCGAGCCTGGTCCTGATGGTTCGGTCATTTGTTAAAATACGCATTACGTACGCACCGGTGCTCGATGAGGCGAACGAGGAGGAAAAAAAAGTGAAACCGTGAAGAGTTAGCCGGATGTGTATATTGTGTTCGCGACCTGGTCGCTTTTTGCTGCGCGTATGAATTACCAGGGCTGAATTTTCCGCCGGTTCAGCCGAAAACCAACGTTGATGGTCGTTTGCGCGTTAAAGACGTAAATTAATCGACTATATGGCCGAACAGGGTACCAAATCGAAGGCCGGACAAGTAATGTGACCCAGTAAAAAGCCATAACCGAAACCCGGATTTCAAATTGCACACCTAATGAAAACTGAGACAAATGATGTTGTTTCGAAGTCACGTTCCGTGTAGATTTAACCTTATATCGTACGTTGCCATATACTTTTAACCCGATAAAATAGCGAACGAAAGCGCAGATTCGAATTTCGGGTTACTTGGCCGATTTTTACCCCTTTCCTGGTTCCTCGCCCCAGACTACCCCATTCGTGCACAGTCAAACTTTCACTCAGACAATCAACGTGACATATAATTAGCGAATGTGTCACCATCGCCCCCGTTTTATTTTTCAATGCCGGATTTCTGCTCGAATAGAGGTGCCTTAGCATCAGGTATGGAAGCGAAAAATAACATAAAAGTTGGCAGTTTTCGATCGTTTATGTCGCCTATATACGTGACGAGAACGTAATTGGCGAGGGATTCGTAGGTGTTTTTTTCTGCCGGAGCGAATATGGAAATATAGGAAAGGCTCGATGCGTGAACTTTGAATAACGTATGATGTTGTGAAGTGAAAAATGTCTAGGGGATTTTCATTCGGAGTATCGTCCTTGATTTGATAATTGAAATGGAAAGTCGATAATTGGTTATATTTAGCAAAATGTATCGTGTCTGGGATGATCGTGATTTTTTTCGTTCGAATGTCCCCTTCAGATTGAAAATATACGACTTGATTATCACGTGTGTTTTAATGGTTGCCTATTTTATACTTTGGGGGGAAGGGATTGGGTATTCCGATGACCTAATTCGAGTGCACACCTGATTGCTTAAAAGGTTTCAAGCTTTTTACAAAAAAATTCCATTTTTAAAGAAAAGTTTTAATTTTTACAATCAAAAACCCTCAAATTTTTCGTTAAATCTCACATTTTTCTTAGAAGTCTAAATTTAGAAAAAACATTAAATTTTTTCAGAAGAATTTTCATTTTTTCTCAAAATCCATTTTTTTTTCAAAAATATTTCCAATTTTTTTCTCAGAAAACTTTTCAATTTTTCCCCCACAAAAGTTGGTCAAATTTTCCTCAGGAAAATTTTCAATTTTTTCCCCAGAAAAATTCACAATTTTTTCTTCAGAAAAATTCTCAATTTTTTCTCCAGAAAAATTCACAATTTTTTCTCCAGAAAATTTGTAATTTTCCCCCAGGAAAATTTTCAATTTTTTCCTCAGAAAAAGAGCAAGTTCCACTGGAAACATCTCAAATTCTTTTCAAAAATATCTCACATTTTTCCAAAAAATTCAAGTAAGGGTGGTCTATTCTTTACATATACTTCTATGTGTGGTATCCTTTCAATAGATTGGAAAACTTGGAAAAAAGCAACGCGGCGTTTCCAATTAGATTTCAATATACTCGAAAAAGTGCGACGCGACGTTAGAAACAATATACTCAGGTATTTAGATTTTTTTTTAGGAAAATCATGAAAAAATTCTACCACGAATTTCCAACGGTCTCAATACGAGCTAATTAAATTTTGATGCAGATGTAAGCATTAGAATTGGAGAAAAATCAAAATGACCATAGGCTAATGATTGTTGATTTTTTGGTACAAAAGAGACGACAAGAACCGTAAAACAATGAAAATTGACATTTTAACAATATACCTCAAAAACAATCATTCTGATTTTCCCCCTCACATCAAAATTTAACCAGCACATTTTCAAACTGTCAGAAATATGAAGTAAAAATACAAGTTTGATTGGTCTATGTATTAAAAAAAAATAAATTTAGATAATGTTAAATTTTACTGAAAAAAAAATTAATAGGTACCCAAAAAAAATTAAATTATCAGTTAAGGTACCTAATTCATGAAATTTCATGATTAACCCCAATTCTAAATTTTTAGAGCACCAATTTTAGTCGGATAATTTTCATTCTTGGTGTTTTGGTTCTCTGTATGTGAAAATTTTTCAATTTCGATTATTTCTCGACTCCCTACTCCTTCCTCTTTCTATCCACCCTCATAAAGTGAAAACTAGACGGTTATGTGGAAGCAGTTGGGAAAGGGAGATCTATTCTCAAAGCTACCACTAAAAAGAAAAAAGATTGGTAAAAATTATTTTAATTTTTTATTCATTTATCAAACAATAGCCATATGAAAAATTTCAGTCTTGTGACAATGTGTCAGAAGTGCAATAATCTTCTCAAGTCCAAAAGACGTGTCCCATATCTCTCCAAAAAGACAAATTTTTGAAAAAATTTAGCAGTTCCTTTAAGAAAAAATGGCTAAAATTTTTCAAAGGGCGTTCTACTTCTTGAAGAGTTGCATATATTTTTTGAGAGCGCTGAATTATTTTTGCAAATTATGTGAATTCTCAATGATAAGTCGTTAGTCACGAAGTTAGACATATTTTTACGATTTTAGTTAGAAAATTCAAGCGTTGCGTGGATTTTAAAAGGTGATTCAATTGGGAGGGAAGATCATTTCAATTTTTAGAGGGGTTGTGGATTTTTATTGGAGGGGAAGAGGGGGAGATCACACCTACAAAAAGATAATAAATAATGAAACTTGTTTTGAAAATTTTTCAAATCAGCTATCATGATCAAGTCGCTTTTCAAGTAATATAACTCCAAAGTTGGAACTAAAATTGTGTTTTTAGATCTTGAAATTCAGTAAAAAAAGTGGTCAAAAATGTTTGAAATTTAATTTCCTTGATTTAGCTTTTTCAAAGTTTAAAGTTTTGAAAATTGTACATAGAATGAGTTATTAGGAAAATTTGAAACTTTTTCACGAGGGCAAAATATATAGTACTTTTTTTCAGAATTAAACAGAACTGGGACGAGGGGACGAGAGGAAGAAGTAGAGACGTCAGCTCGTTCTTGAAAAAATTAGGTTCAAGTAAAAACATTTAGAAACGCAGCACTCTTTCAAAAAAAATTGTAATTCGAGTCAAAAAATTATACTTTGAACTCGCGAAATTGGAAAAATTCTACTCAAACAAAAGTTCTCACTTTTTCGCGCCTAAAATGGTTGTAAAAATCTACTTCAATTAAATAAATCCATGCATGTCTTTCAAAATCTTCATAATTTTCCCCATCGAGCCACCTTGAAAAAAATACAATCACAAAAGGCATTTCAACCAATAACTTTTCTCTACAGCTAATTCTCTCACGTAAAAAAACCACCGTATGGGTAGTACCCAAAACCTAGAAAGGGAACATCCATTGCGCGGGGCGTCGACTCATGACACATCATCCGATGAAAAATGACAATTACGTACGGGGGCGGCCTAAACGAAAAAATTAATTAAAATTTGCATATAGTATTTTGGAAAACATTAAACTGGCCGTAATAGGTTTTAATTTCATCGGCTCCATCATTCTCATTGTAATTTGTAACTCCGCCGCTCGAATTTTCAAACCGTTGCCTGACGCTCGACTCGCAATTGATACGCGAACGCGAGCATCATACCGAAAAAAAGAGGAAGAGAAACGTGCGGAAAAAAATTTATAAACGACTAGGGAGAAAACACATCATCGAGCAACGCTCCACGCCGCTCATCCGTAATACTTTTCCAGAGAGCTGGTGTTTCACATCGCGGTGGTATTTTTCTTTTTTTTTTTTATCCATTATTGAAAACTACACGCTGCCCCGAATTCAGCCCCCGCGGCGAAATTTATTCGACGATAAATTCGTAGAGTATTTTTGAAAGTACGAGGCCAGCAGGCGAACGGGGTCGCGGTCGCCTTATACGCTCGGCGATGAATTATTAAAATGCGAAATTTTATCGTCGTCGTTTTTACACACGACGGCGACGAACGCGCGCGGTCTATCGGGCTCGCGATTTATACGCGTTGATCGTGTATTCGGTGTGGTCGCGGTGATAAAGAACGTCACTGACGGAAATACCGACGAACCAAGCTGAGGGGAAATTTTTTAAACCGTGATCTAGCGTCGTAATTCATTTACGCTATGCAGCCCCCAAATTCCGAATCGCTTCTTCGAATATTTTTTTTCATGCTAATGTGATGGTGATGGGGGGTGCGTTGCAAGATGGTAATTGATTGCGATGGCATTTTGGTGTCGTGTTGAGGTAAAATATTTTTTAATTGGACGCTTTTGCCTCCCTTTTTTTACAATGACTAAACCATCCTCCATCAGGAATGTGCAAAGTTAAAGAGGTAGTTTTTAGTGGGAAAGGGAAAATGGGAAAGATATGTGAGAAAATACGGAGTTCAAGACCTAGGACCCTAGGAAACTGTAGTTGAAGAGAAGGAGGACTGTCAAAAAATAAGAATGGTGAAACGGATCATTTTTATTCGAAAATTACAGGATTTGAGAACAGTAATCAAGAAAAATGTGCATAAAAATTTGATAAATTACCGTAATGTTGGCAAATTACTGAACTTTTAGTAAATTACAGTATTATAAAAGTGTGAAAAAATACGATAATTTTGAAAAATTACGGCTATTCTAGTGGATTACGGTAATTTTGGTAAATTACGGTAATTTTATTACATTACGGTAATTCTGGTAAATTACGGTAACTCTGGTAAATTACGTTATTTTGGTAAATTACGATAATTTTGGTAAATTCTGGTAAGTAATTCTGATAAATTACGGTAATTTCGGTAAATTACGGTAATTCTGGTAAATTACGGTAATTTTGGTAAATTACGGTAATTTTGGTAAATTACGGTAATTTTGGTAAATTACGGTAATTTTGGTAAATTACGGTAATTTTGGTAAATTACGGTAATTTTGGTAAATTACGGTAATTTTGGTACATTACGGTAATTCTTGTAAATTATGGTAGTTCTGGTGAATTGGAGTAATTTTGGTCAATTACTGTGATTCTGGTACATCACCCTAGTGTTGGTAAATTATCGTAACTTTGGAAAAACTGGGTAATTCTAATGAATTCCTGTAATTTTGGGACATCACACCAATTTTTGTACCTAAAAATTGAGGTAATTTCGGTGAAATAGGTACAGTAATTGTGACGAATTACGGTAATTTTGGTAAATTATTGAAATTTTGGAAGAATTACTGAAATTTTGGGAAAATTTTGGAAATTTTGGCATATTACAGAAATGTTGACAAATTACAAGAATTTCGGTGAAGTTAGGGAATTTTTGTAAATTGTATTACCATATTTTGATTCTTTAGGTAATGTATGTATTTGGCAAATATTCATATTCGAATCCGCAAAAAATATAGATCGCACCAGCACCCCAATAAAAATTCTCAAAACCTTGAAATGAAAATTACCATTCGAACTCTTTCATAAAAACCTCGTCGAGAGTAATCCACGCATTAACCAAGATCAAAACCTCGCTTCCGTTCCATATCTGATCGAAGAAAAAGAACCGCCAACGAACGCGAGATAATTTTGAGAAAGCTTCCGCATTCGGTGACGATAAATTTACATAATTGAATGAGATCTTTACGACATCTCGACGAATGGATAAAATTGCGAAAAAAGCTCGCCTTTGGATTGATTCGAAACCAGAGGAAATACATTAGAGAGACGAAAAGAGCAGATAGAGCGAGATATCGGAGCAGGGATTTAAACGCGCAGATCAAACGAAAAGTACGTCACTCGAATCAATTGTTTATTGTGGGCAAAATAAAACGCAGGATTGAGGAAGAACTTTATATACGCGGCAGTTTTTTCTACAATTTGACGGATCAACGGATTAAATACTTGCGGTTTGATGGAATTAACGACTCGAAAAAAAAACATTGATGAATGAGCAGGGGGTAAAAAAAGTATTAGAGAACGAATCTACACATACCAAATAGGACAAGTCGACATACTGAAAAAATTTATTCGTATTCGTAACATTTTCCCCTCATTTATCGGGCCATCGAAAAACGATGCCATATGTACACTGAAAGATGTACTGCGATACTCATACATTGACCAAAATACACGAAAAAGAGAAAAGACTAGGTACGTGGCAACTAGCAAGCACGAACATTCAAGTTTCGGAGAAAGGGTGCCAGAGATATTGGACGGCCACACAACGAATAATAAATAAAATCGTAAAAACCCAAGTAACGAATATATTTTCGTTGCTGGAAAGCTCATAAAATGTACACTATAAAAGAATACCATACAATATACATATATATGTACTTTATGACCTGTACCAACGATACGAAAAACGTTTTTCGTCTTTTTCTCTATTCTTCTTTCCTTTTTTCCGATCTGTTTCCAAAATACAACGGCAGGGGGTAACCAGATGCCTCGGTGCGAGGGTCTGAATCGCGTTACGCGTTTTCGAATCAACCCTTTATAATGTACCATCATTACTTACATTTGTTGCCGGCAATTTTATTGCTTTTAAAAGACTTATTTTTTTTACTATTGTCATGGTTTTCTCATTCGATACTCTGGTGAAACAGTGAACCGCGAAAGAGAAGAGGGATCGATGCGGGATTTTTTTTTCGATGAAATACGACTACTTGGTGTATTTTTCATTCGCCAATGATTGAGAGGTGAAGGAGAGGGCTTCTATGATGTTTGCGTTATGATTTTATGGCCCAGTAGTGTTTTCCCAATCCATATTGAACGAGGCATGGGTACTTGTGTGCTGGAGTTTTTATTGAAGCGAAAGTTCGACCGATAAAAGCTGATTTTCCGTTCTATACTTACATTTTATTTTATTGGTTATTGTTGACCAATTACGATTAACGTTATTTTTTCAATCTTCAAGTCAAAAATTTTTCAATTCAAAATATCAATTTTTTAAAACCCAAGAAAATTTTAAAATCCGGGCCGTGCAGAATCATTTCGTTCAGCGAGCATTCGATTCTTTTTTACGTCTTATCACGTTTTATCAGTATCTGAAAGAGGGAAACTGGAGAATGACGAAATTAACAGTTTCCGATTTCGTCATCTTTTGTACTCGGAATGACTGAATTAGTATAAATTATCAAATATTATTCAATAATTTGTACTAATTTAGTCATTTCAAGTACAAAAAGTGACAAAATCCGAAACTGTTAATTTCGTCATTCTCCAGTTTCCCTCTTTCAGCTACTGATAACGGATGACCCGTTCACGAACGAAATGATTCTGCACGGTCCGGATACATATTCAAACAAGAAGTTACAATCACAGTTGAAGATTTATACGTACAAGGAGCTTAAGAGCCAGCAAAAGGAATAATAAGGGTAAAAAACTCAGTAAGTTGTGGCGCTTTTTATGAATTATGATAAATTACCGTAATTCTGGATAAATTACCGTAATTCTGGATAAATTACCGTAATTCTGGATAAATTACCGTAATTCTGGATAAATTACCGTAATTCTGGATAAATTACCGTAATTCTGGATAAATTACCGTAATTCTGGATAAATTACCGTAATTCTGGATAAATTACCGTAATTCTGGATAAATTACCGCAATTCTGGATAAATTGCCGTAGGTAATTCTGGGTAAATTGCCGTAGGTAATTCTGGGTAAATTGCCGTAGGTAATTCTGGGTAAATTACTGTGATCTTGTGCAAATTACGGCAATTCATCCATAATTACGGTAATTCACACATAATTACGGTAATTCACCCATAATTACGGTAATTCACCCATAATTACGGTAATTCACCCATAATTACGGTAATTCACATAAAATTACGGTAATTTTTGATAAATTACCGTAATTCTGGGTGAAATATCGTAATTTTCCGGTAAATTGCCGTATTTGAGGTAAATTGTCGTATTTTTTCAGTGAATTACGGTAATTTTCAGGTAAACTACTGTACATTTATATAAAGAGGTAAAGTCCCATAACTTTTTTCACCAATTTTTGGTAATTTACCGTAATTTTTGGCAAATTATTATAATTCGAAACGAATCTTGACCATTTCAGGGTAATAATAGGTAGTTGGTACTTTCTCGAAAGAAAAGTAAATTACAATAATTTCGATAAATCATTGAATTATAATAATTTACCATGAAACAAACCTATGAATCAACCTTTGAAAGTTTGCATTACCCTCTATCACCTCACACCAAACTCTGTACCTTCGACACGACATCGCAAAATACAGCACCAAACACCAAACAAGAGCAAAATAATCGCCTCAATCAATCGTATAACAGCGAAAAAAGTCCCAACCTCTCTTTCTCTTTTCCTCCTCCTCTGGAACCTTCAACCATCGAAAAAAAAACACCGATCCAGCGACCCTACACGACGCACCGCGCCGCACCACAGATAAAAAACCATGAAAAGCGAGCTTTTAATCCCATCTTAACACGCTGTTTTCCCAAAAGGAGCATATTTGATCTCGTTTAACGTCCACTAAATCAATACTAATTTTACCACTTATTTCGCACGACCGTAAAATATTACCAGCCGCTCGAATCCCCGACCAAATAAATCCCATCTCTATGGTCTCCGACGGCTATAAAACCCATCCGGCGGCATTCTACGCTACGCTGCTGAGGCAAAAAAAAAACACTCGGCGAGAAAATAATCGCTCTGGCCACGACATCGCTTCCTCGTCGTTCCTTTGGGATAACAGGATAATCTATGCTGTATACTATCCACTATATAAATACGTTACAATCTCGATCGCATGTCATTTTTGATATTTTTTTGCCATCCCTGCCCTCCGGCTTCCGGTGTCCCTATGCGTAGTATAGATTTATTCGAATAAGCATAGATTTCATTCAAGTGCACAAAATCGTACCTTTTGACCTCTTTTTTCATTCTGGAAGGCTGGATACCTTAAAATTTACAACCTTTTGAGCCTGAGGGAGGATAGAAAATTGGGCTGAATTTTTCATACAAAAATTCTTGTAATTTTGGCGAAAAATTCACCTCTTCCAGTCCTCCACCTCTCTCCTCCCTTTCACTACTTCTCGAACCCCAAACCGTCGCCAAACCTACGTACTTAGGTTAATTTCGCGCAAATAAATTACCCCCTCTTTTCCCCCTCTTTCATAATAATGGTCATGTACTTATACATACGTACACGAAAATAACGTAATTAATGCAAAAACCGCACGAAATGATCATTAGCGAAGATAAAAACGTGTTTAATGTCTTATATCACGCCACTCTTCACATCCCTTCCTTTACCCACCCCCATTCGGTCTAATTTTCAATTCAATCCGCTCGTGCTGATACAAGCCAGCGGTGTATTTCTGGCTAGATTTACAACACTGCTCACACTTAACGAGTAGTGTCTTTCTCCCTCCTCCGCCGAATTCCTCCGACCAAAGTACCAGACTTTTTAGGAAACGCGTCCTGATTTATTATGTCGGAGCATGTGTATCTACGTACTGCACATCCCGAAGGAAATTTTAGCTTTTTCCACTCGCCGTATATTCCGGAACCTTCCATTCCTCACCTACCTCGTTGGCTTTTTCAGTATCTTTACAAGGACACCTGGAACCCCCAGAAAACCTACTCCAATTAGTTCACTAGGCCGAATGATCCCTCAGGAGTTCGTGGGATTCTTTTAGACACGGTCGAAGTAAATATTACGCTGCCGAGTTATACGTAGACTAAGCCCATGGCTCCAAAAATAACCCCTTCGTTGCTCGTTTGATTTCGCCGATTACCTTTCTTACGAAACGATGAACAGGTGCGGAACTCGCGACCACCGCGAACAGCGATTAAAAAATATCACCGCAGAGCGCCTGCTCTGCGAACACGACCAGCGAACACCACCGATATGGGAACCGCACCACACGCACGACACTAAAAAGCTCCACGTCGTCGGCCACCGTCGCACAACGAAAAAGGCGCGAATATCGGAGGTATTATTAAAACACCAGAATACACCGGTCGTTCGCGGCTGTTATCTTTTTTCGTCTATTTTCGCACGTGAACGCATTTCGCGCGAAACACATCCGCCTAAAAAAAGCTACGCGCAAATAGACTTTACACGTTATGTAGGTACACCATTTATACATGTATCGTACACATATATCCGAAAGTCGTCGTCGTGGTGCTGATAACACCAGCCGAACTCTCCTTTTCGCAATTCTACGCTCCTTCGTTGTCTCTCACTCGCTCTCACGTAAACCCCTATGCGAGCGCTTGCGTGTTATTGATTCTCCTCGCACTCTTCGTAACCGCGCGCCACCATTTTCGGCTCGTTCTTTCTCTGTCGCCACACAGTCTCCGGATCCTTTGCGGTGCTCCTCGTTCCCTCGGTACGCCGAAAGCCCTTTGGCCGGCGAGGTTTGCTGAATAAACCTCGTCTAATTCGGCCATACAGAAATGTTGGATGTTCTGTCATCTTTCGTGTGGCCGACTAGGTCGCGTGCGTGGGACCGAAATCTTTCACCCCTGAATGCGATTCTTCGAAGTGTTATCAGGTGTAAATCTAATCTCGATCGGGGGCTCGCGAAATTTCACCGCTGAGTCGTAGCTCTGTCCTTGTGGTTTCATTTTCTTCCATATATTTTTTTTCCACCACGAATTCGTACCATAACCACTTTTTTACTACAGTTTTTATGATTTTTATGGAATTTTCAGTTTTTACGACAGCGTGGCCTTTGTTTTAAAAAAAGTTTTTGGGAAATTCCTGACCTAGTCGTTCTTTTCTCCAATAAAAACATACAAAATTGAAAACAGCCAATCGAAATGCTGTCCGCTGAATCTAAAAAATGAAAAATCTTATTATTTTTTGAAATTTTCTCGTCATTTTCGTATCTTTATCCCGGCTTTAAGTTCACTCAAAAAAGATCCCCTCTCTGACGTGTACTCGTTTCGAAGAGAATTTTGAGCACTTAGATGGTAATTTAATTCTGATGAGAAATGACATTTCTTATTACTTAGGTCAAGAATAATTCAAATTGACCAGCAAAATGGAAACATTTGAGGTGTCTAAAAAATTTTCGAAATCAACAGGCAAGTTTTCAGCAGGACCTTTCACGAATTCTTCTACTCTTCTCTTGAGCTTTTGAAAAACGTATCTTTCTCTTGACCCTTCAATATTTTCTGACTAAATTTAATTGTTTTGTAATTGTTTCCGCATTATTTTCCTCTTTAGAAGGTTGTACTCCAATTCGTCTACGAATTTGTCCCCAGCAAAACTAGGACAAAATTTGAGAAGATTGAAATTTTAAGTATCAAAAAAATACGTTTAAGGATTTTTTTCACAATAATATTCAAGGTTGAAAAATTAAAACATAAAAATCATGAAATTTTAGAGAAAAAATGTCAACGCAAATGAAAAGAGGGCAAAATTTTCAAAAAAAATATAAATTTCAAGCAAAAATTTCCTTCCGATGATCGTTTTTTCTACAAATTCATCAAAATTCCAAATGTAAATCAATTTTCAACTAAAAGAATTTATAGTATCATCTACTTAATTGTGATAATTATAATAAATAAGTATATATGTACTTAGTAAGGTAGGTATATCCACAAAAATGAAGCATGTTAGCAAAGGCAAAATCATAATTTTTGAAAGGAGTGAACCAAACATTTTGTGGTACTTCATTTTTTAAATCACCGATAATATTATTAAATAACGGCAATTTCTATTACATAGCGTCAATTTCAGGTGAATTACCGTAATTTGTGGGAAATTACCGTAATTTTTTGGTAGGTTACAGTAAATCTTGATAAATTACCGAAATTTCATGGTAAATTATCATAATTTTTTGACAAATTACCGTATTTTATTTAGCAAATTACGGTAATTTTTGGTAAATTACGGTAATTTTTTGGTACATTACGGTAATTTTTAGGCAAGTTACAGAAACTCTTGGAAAATTACCGTTATTTTTGGCAAATCACCGTAATTTTTTGGTAGATTACAGTAAATCTTGATAAATTATCATAATTTCATGGTAAATTACCATAATCTCATGGTAAATTACCATAATTTCATGGTAAATTACCACAATTTCATGGTAAATTACCATAATTTTTGACAAATTACCGTATTTTATTTAGCAAATTACGTTTTTTTTTTTTTGGTAAATTACGGTAATTTTTAGGCAAGTTACAGAAACTCTTGGCAAATTACCGTAATTTTTTGGTAGATTACAGTAAATCTTGATAAATTACCGTAATTTCATGGTGAATTACCATAATTTTTGACAAATTACCGTATTTTATTTAGCAAATTACGGTAATTTTTTTGGTAAATTACAGTAATTTTTAGGCAAGTTACAGTAACTCTTGGTAAATTACCGTAATTTTTGGCAAATTACGGTAATTTTTTTTTGGTAAATGACCGTAATTGATGATAAATTACAGTAATTTTTGGTAAATTATCTAAATTGATTATCAATTACCGCAATCAGTGATTATTCCAGATAGAGAAGGAAAATTTACAGTTTTGAGTTTAAGTTTTTCAATAAATTATTTTTGATTCTTCCAATAATATCGACTTTGATTTTTCCTTAAAACTAATGACAGTAAAAATGACTGTCCTATTTCTTAATTTTCAAATTAGACAACGTTTTAGAAATTTTCATTAAAAATTAACAACATTGCAAAATCGAAATTTGCTTTAACTGAAATCAAATTTTTTAAAATCTTTACTCACTTAAAATGCAGAAATTACCAAAATTTCTAAAAAAAAAAATATAGTTCAAAATTTCTTGCATCCAACAAAATTTTTCCAAATAAAAACATTGTCCAACTCACAAAAACTGCATTTTTGAGTCAAAAAAGATCATCAATAGCGATGGATTTTTTTCCAGAAAATTTGAAAAAATTAGCAGTTCCAGTTAAAAAAAAAAATGAAAAGATGACGACTTGAGTCAAAAAATGAAACAAACTTGACTAGAATTGGAAAATTTTGATTTTTGCTACCTCTTTTCCCCTCAAATAAAACCAACTTCGATTCTATCCTGCTTTTGTTTAGTTTTTCGGTTGTTCTCTCTTCCCTTCCCTAAAACATCAAAATCTGTCAACGCAGACCACCACTGACAACAGAAACATTTCATCTAATCTTCCTCTTCGTTTGTTCTTTCAACTCAAACAGCGTTTTCTTCGCTCCCTCAGCATATTCCTTATTATAATATCGTCGAAACGTACAAACAAAGTCAACATACCTTCTCAAGTTACACGTCGAGATTCGCGTACGTGTCAAATACATACGTAAATCTTTTACTTGACGACGACGCGACTGCTAGAAAAATAGCTTCTTCTCTAGTCTTCACGCATATTATTTATTTAACATATGCTACCATCGCGAAATATCACACATATTACCTCGAAATAAGGCCATCGCAGCACCCAAGCTGGTCGTCACGTTCGTTTCTCCAACCCCGTCCAACGTATCTCGTCTCTTATCCATCAATCTCATACAACGACACCTGTTCAAAAATATTTCGTTTATTTTCACCTCGTCGCTGTAATAATTTTCATAATCCCATATCAAATTTCTAACTGGCAAAAAACACCTTTATCTCATCCTGGGTCTTCACGATAAAAGCACGACCATCTCGTTAAAAATTTTTTCCACGTTAACGAACCCCTCACAACGATCCCTCGGCGAAGAAAATCACCACCGACGAAATGATATTACCGTCAACAAGCGAATTAAAACTCTTGATAAAAAGCGGTTTTGAATTTCACCCAAATAATGGTAATAAATTGTCGAGTAGCGTTGCTCTACGTCCCTTTTACCCTCCCCTTCTGCTAATTCTTAACTCCGCATCATCGTTCAAAGCTGTTCGTATACGAGATAATTCTTCGTAAGTATATTAGCGCAGTGTTGAACTTCTCTCTGTATGCTTTTCTCTAAAAACTGCACAAACAGTTTGAATTATTCATTTCGCAGCCGGCTCCTTATTATAACCTTCTAGGTAAAGCACCCTGCTCGCGCATCTCGACCGCTAACTCCGCCAAACCAGAAATGAAGAATTATTTCTAGACGTGGTAAAATTAAAAGGGTTATTGTAATAAGTCTCAGTATTCTGAACAATAAGAATAGTTGCTCTTTCATTCTCACCCATCGTTGTAACTCATTCCACACAAGAGATCCAATTTATAAAAATATCTCTGCCTCTACCTTTCCAGCTTCATTAGATCTTGATTTTTTTTTTTTGGAAATTCCTTCAGTTTTGTTTTTCTACATATTCTCAATGATTCAACATTCCAGTATTTTTAGAGGGAGAGGGGGGTGGTTCCAATTTCAGTTCTTAAAACTGTTTCGTTTTACTTCACAGATTTTAAAATTTTTGTATAAGTAGTTTTAAAAATTTTAATTTTTTATGTAAATTGTGAATTTTTATTTTTTTTTAAATTTCAGACTTTTTGATGATTTAATTTTTAATTTTTCAAATCAAATTTTTGGAAAAGTGCAAGAAATTTCCATTTTCTTTCTTAATTTTGTTAAATGTTTTACAACATTTTTGGGTATAAAATTCAAAAAAGTAAATAAAATCTACAACTGTTGAAACTGGTATGGAATTGAAATGTATTTCAGTTCTAGTTCTAATCATTTTAATTCCAGTTCCAGTTTCATTTTTCCGAGTCTTGAGAACGTTTTAATGGTCTAAAAATTTGTATAAAGTAACATAAAATAGTTTGAAAATGAATCAAACTTACCCAAAATAGGTACATATCACAAAAATCCTTTTGAAATTTTACAAGGATACCTACATTGAAAGTGGCTTCAATATTACAAAACTTGCGCAGAATATCCCTTATTAGGCAAAAATTTACTGTAAGTAATAAAATTGATTTTTTGTAGAAAAAACTGTCAAAAAATCTACAATTTAAAAAGAAAGGAGCTAGGTACCTAAGTTTTAATTTAGAGCTAAGATTTTAATTCATGAATATTTTACTTATTATAATTTTGGATACCTACTTGATTGTTTTTTTTCATTTGATAACCTTTCATAAAGATAAATATCAGATAGGTAGTGAAACCTATTGCTAAAAAAATCCAATTAAAAAATAAATGATCATCAAAATTTGATAATTTTGTAGCATTTTAATTTTTTCTAGACCCAAGTTATTAATTTCAAATTGAAAAAATATCGTTATTTCAGTGCCTGGGCTAAAATTTTTATATAGGTAATAGGTAATTCCAAAATACATAATTTATTGATTTTTCATCAGATGTCACATCGGGAAAAAATTTTGAGTTTTTTCAAGTTCAACCAAATGTTAATTGTATAAATTGATCCCCTCTCCCCTCTAAGCACCATAACACATCTATTTAAAAATTATGGAACTTTTTAAATATCATAGTTTCGAAATCCTACTGAATATTGGATTGAAAAAAAAAATTGCGAAGAAAGTTTCAGAAGCTTGGAAAATTTATCGAAAGATTCACATTTTGTGCATTTGCAAAAAATTGAATCAAAAAAATCCAAATCATACGAAAAGTTCCATAAAATTGAAATCAATGTGTGTGCGGGGGCGGGGGGAATAAAACTTACAAGAGAAATCAAAAACATACGAAAAATTCCACAAAATAAAAATCGGTGAAAAAAGCGAGGTAAAAAAATACTGGAAATCACATAGGATCGTAAATTCATTTCCCAGAAAAAATTTACGCAATAGTTCAAATTGTCAAATTACGACAGTATTCCAGATCCACTAGCTTCACTCCCTTTCGCTCTCGAGTTTCAAAATATTTTCTGATAAATTCCCCACTCGAACTAAATTACCTCACCAATTCTCATCACAGTCCAGGATTCTCATTCCCCGCCACGTGTCTCACTGGCTTCATGAAAATCCAAAAATAAAATCCCATCCAAATATTCCCTTCAGGGAATCCACAAATCTTCCCCACACCTTACTTCGACTTGCAAATTTACTCGCATCAGCTTCCAGCCACCCGAAAAATTCCAACCACTCGTCCGATCCAGCACCAAAAAATTTTCCATCCAAAATAAATACGATTGAACGCCACTGAATAATAAATAACAATCGAGCGGCGTCCGAAGATAAAATTTCGTCGTTAGATTTCCCCCACTCAGCCCCTATCCTTAGAACGGTTTCGAAAAAAGGATTCGAAGTCGTAATTACAACACACGCGGAATTTTCGACGAGTCGAACAAGACAACACCTTGAATAATATATACCCCAGCAACGATTCATTAATAATGGAATTTTTCATTTCCATCTCACACCAGTCGATTCCATCGTCCCAGTGGACTGCCCCGAACAGCTTTCTGCTTCCCTTCGCCCTCTAGCCCCGTGGGTTCGACAAACGATACTCGACCTTTAATGATCCGGAAATTAAGTATTCTATCATTGGCCGAGTAAACATCGCGTTTAAGGTAATTACATTAGGCTTTTATTACCTTCCAGAGGAGAGAAAACACTAACTCAGGTATACCACCCTAAATTCGTAGGTCTGCTCTACCTAAAATTTCCCCACGTCTAGATTTTGTCTCCGTAGAGTCGTCGTATTTCTTTATTTAAGTCGTATCCAGCTACACCGTTGTCGACAAATTCCCCATACACGAGGTGAAAATACGACGACGTTGCTTTTCGCATTTCGCCTTTTCCTTATTGTACGCAACTATATCGAAACGAAGTCGAGTTAATTAATTAGTAAATTGGTTTAATTAACAGTTCGCCGAAAATGGCATAGCATACCACGCAGCCTACCTACATTTCGTATAGTTTTATAATCGTCGAACTAACGTGTCTAAATGTAAGGCAACTATCGTGTACACGAAAATGTAGACGTTAAACGTTTACAAATGTTTTTCCCAGTCTCGTATGTATTTGACACGATATTCGCCCAGGTACGTTACGTCGCCATATTCTCGTATAACCCAGACAGAGACACATATTACTAAAGTCTGCATATAGCTACGTAAGCACGAGCTCATTTAATATACGCCATCTGTTACCTTTTTATAAATAGGTGCGTAAGAGAGGGGTAATTTTATTACTCGAAAGGAAAAAAAAATCGGTTTTTTACGTTGCCTTTTTCACTACAACATCGCCGACGATATAGTTGTCGTCGTCACGTAACACGTCATTGTAATTAACGGAATTTTCCTATTGGATTTGAAATGTGTGTTGGGAGGGGGAGGAGGGGTGTGGTAATGGATTCGAGTCTTGGGTATTTTAATTCGATTCTGGGAAATAATTGAAAAATACCTACGTACGAGGTACTTAACTTATCAATTCGTCGAATGAAATTGAAAATACCGCCTTCGACGGTGTAATTATGCTATTCTAATAACACAAAGGTAAGGAGGTTATCGATTATAAAGTTTCAACGAGTTGGAATGGATAAATGAGTATTTTTACGAATTGTTGTATTTTTTTTTATCTTGAAATTATTCTGAATCGAGAGCAGGTAGGGTTGCAAGAAGGTATAGGGAAGTGTTACGACCATCCCCGCCCCGAGACTAAGTTTCTCAAATTTTGGTTTCACTGACCTCGAATAGTCAAGTTCAAACATTTTTCATAATTAATATCTGAAATGTAGGTAGCTAGGTACATAATTCTTTTTCTTTCTTAACATTACTTACCTATTTATTTAAAAATCTAGGGTCACGCTAGTGACCCACCTTGCCCTACCCTGTCAAAAATGTAAACGAAAATGTCGGAATTGCATGGCAAGCATTCTTTGAGTACTTCGGGCCAGTTTCCGTGAATTTTTTGATTTTTCTAATTGTTTTTTTTTTTCGATTATGACTCATTAAATTTGGAAAATTTTAATGGTAAAATTATTTATTTTTCAAGTAGCACTTTCTATTAAATCTATAATAAAATTAATGTAATAATTATTTGCCGAAATATGGATTTTCATTTTTTGTTCAAAAACTCTTGTTTTGGTAGTTAGTTGGATAAAAGTTGGTCAAAATTGGTGGAGTCAAAATTTCTGAAATTTTGAGGATGGTTGTGATTCATCCATTTGAAATTTTGAAAATTGATTCTTCACTTCCTCATTTGGGGGTTCAAAAATTTTCAAAGTCAAAAATTGACCAGATTATCTGATTAAGTGGGTCAAAATGAATATTTTCTCGAAAATTCCAGTTCGATTGGGTAATTTTTCACCATTCTAGAAATTTTCATCAAAAGATTTTTGAAATTAGATGAATTTTTTTAAAAAACTTGATAAATTTGAAAATCTAAAAAATTTATTAAATATTTAGAAACGAACACTGGCGCACTCAGAAATTTTTCCAGGGAAAATGAGAAAAATTTGAAACAAATACCTAATCTTACCCAGAAATTTTTTAAGGAAGAGGCTGAGAATTCAAGAAAGAATGGGGGGAGGGGGGGGGGTCACATTTCAGCGAAACAATAGAATAGGTAACCTGCCATTTCAAGAGCGTTGGCGTAGTTAAATATTTTCAGTGGACTGATAAGACATAAATAAATTTTTGATCAAAGAAAAAGTGGAAAATTGCTGAAATTTTTGGAACAAACAATCAATACCCTCTCTAAATATAAAAATACGTATTGAAATTCACTTTGTTTAAATGTTTGAACTTTGAATTAGCCGAATGAATTTAACTAAAAATCAGTAATTTTTCACTGATACTTCAGACAAAATTTTTAATTTATCTGAAAAATTATCAATTTTCAATGAAAATCATTTCACTGATTCTCAAAACAGAATTTCATCGAAGACTGATTCAGATTTAGAAAGCATTCAAAAAATATTAGAACGATTAAAGTACTCCCCCAGTGAAACGAGAACAAAGATTTTTTGAAAAATCATAAATTTTTAAAGAGAGAAAATTCATTTTTTTACAATTTATAAAAAAATCTCCTTTTGTGCTGGAAGAGGAGGGGGAAGCTAAGGATTTCTCTCGCTAGGATGCGTCATGTCGTCATGTCACTGGAAACGAACAAGCCAATTTTAAAAATAAATAATTTAAAATTTGTGGCAAAAGCACAAGTCAATCAATTTTTAAAAAATGAACAATTTCAAAAAATTGACAGATTTTGAAAAAAAAATGTAAATAAAATTGTTGGAATTTCAAATATTTTCACAATTTGAAAAAGTTATTAAACTAGAAAACATTTGAAAAACTTGAAAAATCACGGAATTAGAGGAATTTTAAATCTCGGAAATCCATAAAAGAAAAAAATATGTCGAAACCGTCTGCGTCTCTGATCGAGAGCATAGATAATGATAATAATAATTGTCGATTATGAAATTAAATTTTCATCTGAGAACCTAGATCTGCTATTAATCTACGGAATAGCAAACGAAAATGAAAATAAACAAACATAAGGATGCGAATTACATACATACTTATAAGAAATCAAAGATCATACTCGAGATTCTCAATGATGATCAATTCCACGACCTAATTGCAGACTAATGAAGCGTTCATTCTTGCAACTAAGTAATCGATTAATTTATTGGATTTGATAAACAGAGTGCAAAAATAATCGATCAAATTATTAGAATTGAATGCTTGAAGCGTCATTTGAAGTGGAAAAAAATACGAATATGTGTATAAATACCCAGGACACACTCGTTAACTTTGTAGTTTTTTCGATGTTTGTACTATTATTAATGGTTTGATTTCGTGACCGATAAACACTGCTGAATAATCATGGAGAATTTTGTCGAAAAATGTAAGATATGAATTTGTGTTAATTTTCAAACTATAGTTGATTTATTATTTGTGATTTTTATTTAAAATTTAAAAATCTGCCCATATAACTTGTGCTATCGTTCACCGTTTCTTCTTTAATTGCGATCTGTTTAAATTTTTAAAAGTTCTCCAGTTTCATGCTTTTCAGTACAAAAATTATTTTAATCATTGAAAATCGATTTTTATCTTTCTCGTTTTTAATGTTTTCAAATTTTCCACCCACGATTCCTCGAAAAATCAAAAAAAAGGTTGACAGATTTCATTGATAATAAATATTGAGTCGACGAAGCTTTAAAGAATTATCAAGCTCTAATTTTTCGGTCCCAAATGAGTAATTTTTATTCGTTTTGTATTTTGTAATCTGATCTTATTCTTCTATGAAAATTCCTAATCGCGGAAAAATTTTAATGGATAATTCGAATGAAAAGAGATGATCAATTCTTCTTGCAGAAAAATTGCAAATCAATTTTAAAAATATTCCTGATATGAGAAAATGAAGACTGAAAAAAAAACTCAGTCTGATACATTTGTTTTCAAATTGATGAAAAAAATTTGGTCAATTTTTTCGATACAAATGTAATTTTTTGTTTTTCAAAGTTTTTCAATTTTCACACTTCTCAAATTACTCAATACTTTTTCAATCGTTAGATCATTATTACCTATTTCTAAAAATTTACTGAACACTCTTCCCTTTCTCAAAAAGACTCCAATTTATCTTTGAACGGTTTACTGAGACAGTTCAATTATAATGATTTTTTTTCGAGTTCAATTTCAATTACTTTTGAGCTAAAATAACCATTCATACAATTTTTCTTTGAGCTCTTTAATGTACCTATGGATACATTACTAAATGAATAATTTGATGCAACCACGAACAAAAATCTTAAACATTGGAGAGAAAGGGAGAGGGATGACTAAAAAATATTTTTTTGATTTTATCCCTTCAAAATGCCAGTTTTTTCTAAATATTTCAACAAAAGTTACCACTTCTGTAAAGTTTTCGACTCGAATCTCATTCCTCAACTAAAAAATCAAATTTGAAGGAGTGAATTGGTATCTGTAATCTCTTACTTTACTTACTTACATCCTCAATTTTTTTTTTAAAACGAAACTCTAATTTTTGTAATTTTTAATATAGTAGACGTTAAATTATTCAAATTCCTAATCCCAAAATTATTACATTACAGGGCACCCAAATTGGAAAAAATTCCTGCTCACTTTACTACTTCTCGAAGCCATCGAAACAGCCAGCTCGCCAGTAAAAATCCAACCCGAAACAGACGATTTCCAAACCCTGATCATAGACAGCTCTCTTTATGCCGACAAGACCCTCCTGATCGAAGAATACTTTAAATTATACTCGCAAAACACCTCCGCCTTGTTACTCGTTCACAGACCAGAAGGCTGGGCCAAAACCACCAACATGAAAATGCTCGAAAAATTCTTAGAAATCGAAGTCGACCATCAGGGCAATCCGCTTCCAGAAGAAGAAACCCTAAACGATTACCTATTCCTGGGAGGACCAATTGATGACATCCAGTTCACCCCGCTGAAAATATCCAATTCACCGATCGCGTTACCACACCTCGGTCAGCACCCAGTCATACTCCTAAGCTTAAAAAACGCCATCGGAACCACTTACCAAGAAATCGTTCAAGGAATAAAATCCTGTGTGATGGAAACTTATAAAAAACACGAATACTTATCAAACTCGATGAAAATCACAGATAAAAGTAGATTGGAAAATTATTTAGCAGGTGAATTCGACGAGACGGGATTGATAACGAGTATTTACTTTCTTAGCAGGAAACTTTACGAACATTTTGGCAAAAAAGTACACATTTTGATCGACGATTATGATCTCCCCTTTGTATCTGCGTCTTTAAATAATTACACCGTTGATTACAACGAGATCGAAAAATTATTTAAAAATCTCTTCGACAATTCTCTGACAAAAAATCAATTCCGAAGTATCGTTCTGATGAATGGAGTCCATCCAGTGAACATAATTTGGAATTATTGCACGTATTATTTGGCAGATTCTCCATTAATCCAATTCTACGGATTTTGTCAAACTGAAGTAGACAAATTAATCAAAGATTCGGAAATCCAAGTCAATCCGGAAGAGTTGAAATATTGGTACGGAGGCTACTACGTCAATGGAAAAAACGACCATTATAATGCTCGATCAGTAATGAGATGCCTTGCTCAAAATGGCACCATCGCCTACTACGGACCTGCCATCACTTTGGATACATGTGAAATTGACAGCTACGAATATGATTACAGTACCGACGAGACGACCAATTACTGTAATCAATCTGATATTTTCACTTTATCAACAGGCAAAATATTATTGAAAAATGTTCACAGCATAATTCATATTCTGATGACCTCAAATCAGCTCAAAAGCAGCCAATGCCCATACTCCAATATCTCATTTGAAGATCATAGTTCACACAGCTCCTGGTTCGATGAACATTTAAAGGAAAAATCTGCATTAATCTATCACGGATTTCTGACAATGGATCAAAAATTACTATTCGACGAAGACGACATCATTTTACCAATATCACCATTCGGATCACCCACAACTTCGACCCAGATAAACGCAGAAGAGCTCCTGGTTCTGCAAGAATTACAACTTCAATATTTGGAATATTTGATACCGAATTACGAAATGACATATTTTTACCAAACGATAGCTCTGCAATGGATCTGCCACATGTTCGAAATATCGGAGGCAGATTTTTTTTCTTTTGTTCAGCTCATCCTGGTGAACCAAACTCATGAAGTATTCAAAGGGTTGGACAATTACCTCGATAATCCCAAAATCATCAGTTATCTTGAATCTGAAGGAATCACATCGGAATTGGAATTCTACAACGCTTTTATGATGTCATTAGAGCTCGTTTTATCATCTACTCACACGATTATGTACAAAGCTGATCATACAGACATTTGCAACGAATCTGTTTACGGACGTGATATGATCTTCATTCCAAAATCCAATCAAAGCATGACAATCATAATTACATTCGATATCCTCGACAAATTCGAAGGAAACTTTTCCTTCAACGATGTCAACGATGAACTAAGTAGTCCAGAATGCTCGGCAGATTTTGAATACGTGGTTCAAAATGGTATTGATAGAATAGAATCAATTATTGAAAGAAATAACCTCGATAATGAGAATCATATTAAAATAAGTTGGGCATTTTGTGGCCGATCCATGGCAATCCAACATATGGCCACATCATTAAGCCCTTACATTAGTGATTTTTCAATACGTCCTCGACCATTTCGCTTCGAATATATATTGGACGAATATTATCAAACGGTGCGTTTCGTATTAAATTCAAAGAACGAAATAATTGGATACAATTGATCATTTATTTGAACCTTTTGGGGTATATTGGTATGATTAGAGTATTTGAATATTGGCACGCATTATATTGATTTATAATTCGACTTTAAATAAACATTTTATAATACATACGAATATTTTCACGTTTTGAGTACTTACATAAAGAAAAATTGCAACCGAATCTCGAACATAAGACGGGCAGATATCTGAGATATCTAATTTTTTTACAGAAGAATGGAAGGAGTAGACGAATAAAAAGATAGTTAGATTCACTGAACGTTGAAAATAATTGAAAACTAACTGAAGGTATTTTTGACATGGTCAAAATTGTTTGCAATAGTTTTAGAAACATTGCAATTTTTGAATAATTTTTAGTAAATTTTGACGAAAAAATTCTAAATGACATTCCATAAAGTCAATAAAATTGTCTAAAACGTAGTTATGAATCGCAATAAGGCAAAAACTGTAGTCAGGATAATTGGAAAAATGGAAATAACATTGTCAAATTCTAATTAAAAATCGTTACATTAGTTTGTTATTCAAACATGTCGAAAATCTTCAAATGGCACGAAACAAAAAAAAGTTAAAATGATAAAAAAAATACAGTCAGTTTTAAAGTGAAAAAAAAAAACGGGTATAATTTTTGAATTTTTTCTTCCTTCGCCGCAACCACTCACAAAATTTATGCCACATTTTTGCATTCTGACGAAGGGGGCGGAAAGATCTTTTGTATTGTTTTAGAAAGTAATTTTTTTAATATCTAGGTACGACCATCTTTCGGCTTCCAAGTTTCAAATTTCGATCCAAATTCTGAAAAAATTTCAAAAATACTACGCGATCCATCGTATGTACCGTTTTTGAGGACATAGGAACCGAATTTTATCACGATCGGCCATATCATTTTTTGCAATTATGTATTTCAAAAAAAAAGTGATTTTATGCAAAAACACGATTTTTTTAAAAGAATTTTGACGAAAATGTTGGAGATTTCGTGATCTTTGAAGAGATCGTATCAAAAAAATTAGGCGAAATTCGGACTTCAGTTTTCTCAAAAGCATCACACTAGATGTGTGTCATATATTTTTTCGATTTTCTTGGCAGAATTTCAACAACCTTGTAAAACACGAAAACGGTGGAAAAGAAACCTGAGCGCATTTTTCATTTTTGGGACGAAAATTTTTCATCATTTCTAGAAGTTTAAATAAAAAACTCTTACAAGGGAGGAATCCCAACTGGAAATGAATTTTTAGACCCAACAAAGATAAATAGAAAGTGAATCATGAAAGAATCCAATATAAAAAATTTTACGCGTTGAAGTTGATTTTTCGAATATTAGCGAATTTTAAAAATTTCAAAATTACTCTATCGCCCTAAAAAATATGAAAATTTGATCTAATCGACGAAAGAATCTGTAATTTGGTGAAGGTATTTCTTATTTTCGACTTTCTGAATCTTTGGAAGCAGTTTCAAAACGTTTTGGACCTTTCAGAAAATTTTGAAAATTTTCACTTCAGAAAAAATACCATAAAAGACAGTGTAAGCGTCGAGGAAAAAAACTGAAAGTTGATAAATACAAAGCTTCGACTTCCAAAATCGATTAAATTTTTATTATTCCATGAAACATTAAATAAAAATAAATGAACCAACACAGTGAATAATTCCACGATCTATTCATCTCAGAAGAAAAGCTTAATACATACTTTCTGTACTTTGTAGATTAATGAAGCGATCATTCTTGCAACTAATCGAACGATTTATTGGATTTGATAAACAGAATGCGAAAATAATTGATTAAATGATAAGAATTGAAAGCTCGAAGCTTTATTTGAATTGGAAAAAAATACGAGCATGTGTATAAATACTCAGGACACACTCGTCAACTTTGTAGTTTTCTTTTTGATTAGTCGTTTGCATTATTATTGATGATTTGATTTCGTGACCGATAAATACTGCTGAATAATCATGGAGAGTTTTGTCGAAAAATGTAAGATTTTTGCGTAAATTTCCAAACTAGCTGATTAATTATTCAAAATTTTTATTTAAAATTCAAAAACTGAATTATTACAACCGTCCTATTTTCTCTCATCTCCGGACTAATTATTTAGGTGATATCTGTTTCAAAAAAACACAGTATAGAAAAATACTTTTTTCATATTTTGATATTTCTCAATTCACGACTTTTTTTAATTTTTCAATATTTTATACTTAAGTATTCCAAAAATTTACTGAAAACCCTTTTCCCTCGCGTAAGAGAATTCAATTCATTTTAGTACAATTTTCTTTAATTTTGTTCATGTTCAATTCCAATAATTACCTTTGAGTTGGAATTAACTATTCATAAATTCTTCCAATGAGCTTTTTGAAATCAATTTCATAAAGTGTTGATAAATCATTCAATACAATATCGAACCAAAATTCTAGATAATAGAAAGAAAGGGAGACAGATGATTTTTTTTTTGAATTTTATAACTCAAAATGTCATTTTTTCTAAGTTTTCCAACAAAAAGTGCCGCGTCTGAACAATTTTCGACTAGAATCTCATTTCTCAAATAAAAAATCAATTTTCAAGGGATAACCAGCCATCTCCTGTCTCGCATTTCAATTTTTTTAAAAATATCAAGCAGCAATTTTTTTTCATCAACAAAAATGTTACATCATTCAAATTTCTAATGATAATATCTACAAATTATTTTATTACAGGGCATTCAAATTGGAAAAAATTCTTGCTCAGTCTACTACTTTTCAAAACCATCGAATCAACCAGCTCCTCGCCTCAACTTCAACCTGAAACCAACGATCTTCAAAACCTGATCCCAAACAGCAATCTTTATGTCGACAAGATACCCCAGATTGAAGAATATTTCAAATTGTATTCGCAAAACGCCACCTCCTTGTTGATCGTACACAGACCAGAAAGCTGGACCAAAACCACCAACATGAAAATGCTCAAAAAATTTTCAGAAATCGAAGTCTGCCATCAGGGCGATCTGCTTCCAAAAGAAGAAACTCTAAACGATTACCTATTCCTGGGAGGATCGATTAATGGCACCCAGTTCACCCAGCTGAAAATATCCAATTCAACAACCGCCTTACCACACCTCGGTCAGCACCCAGTTTTCGATGAAAATTCAAAAGAAAAAGCTGCAATAATCTATCCCAGATTTCTACCGACGGATCAAAGATTATTACTGGACGAACAAGATACCATAACACCAATATCATCGCTCGGATCACCCACAACTTCAACGCAGATAAACGCAGAAAAGCTTTTGGTTCAACAAGAATTACAACTTCAACACCTGGAATATTTGATATCGAATCGCGAAATTATATATTTTTACCACAGACGCCACCAGCAGGTTCGCTCGGGTACCCCACACTTTATTCAGCCCAGACAACAATTTTTGGTAGAATTAACCAAAGCTGCAATATTTATTCATTTATTCATAATTTTATACAAGAAATTATCGCCCAAAAATCTGATTTTTCATTCAAAATTTCAATTTTTTCAAAAAAATCCTCTTGCTGCGCTCGGGTTTTTTCAATTGAGTATGTAGGATATCTATTGGTTCAAGGGTTGTAAATAAAATTTTCATTTTTTAAAAAATGTTTACTTACTCATTTAGCCATGAATTTTGTAAAGAATCTATTTTTGAGATGGTATTTGAATGAATTTCGTTGCATTATTTTTTTGGAGAGAATTTGTAATTTTTCAAATTTTTTGGCTGAGAATTTTCAAAACATTTGGTTCAATTTTTCACTTGAATAAAATGCTAGGTATTTTTAATGAATTTTTAATACTTTCCTATGTTTGTTTTCCTTGATTTCGTAAAATGAATTTTGTTTTCCTCTCCTGGATTTAAAATAGCCAAAAATCCGGAGTGGAGGAAGGGTGTCTGAATCTTCTAACTCCAGCTCCGAAATTTTCAATTCAAGTTCCTCCGGTTCCCGCTCAGGCTTTGGAATTATCATAAAAGTGTCTCTGACTCTGAAGAAACTCCCAGAGGGAACCCTCCTTCCTCCTCCCCTCAGGTCCCTGGAAATAAATCTACTCTCTCATTCTGAATCAGTAAAATCATTTAAAAAGTCAGAATTTTATCATAGGAAAAATTTAAGTAAAATTCTTCCATTTTCAACGGATCTTCCATAAAATTCAACCGATTTTTCATACAATTCAACTGATTTTTAATGAATTTCACTGATTTTTTTCAAAGAATAGTACTGATTTTTTAAAGAGTCCTTAATTTTTAAGCAATTTTATTAATTTTTAATAAATTTTACTAATTTTTAATGAATTTTACTGATTTTTTTCAAAAATTTTACAAATTTTCAAAGAATATCCTTAATTTCTAAACAATTTCACTGGTTTTTCATGAATTTTACTGATTTTTTTTCAAACAACGATACTGATTTTCTTGAATTTGAAAAAAATTCACTGAATTTTAAAGAATTTCATTACTTTTTAAAGAAATTTTACTTGATTTTCAATGGATTTCTTTGGCTTGAAAGATTTTTATAATTTTCAATAAATTTCACTAATTTTAATATAATTTCACTGATTTTTTTCAAAGAATTTCACCAATTTTTAATGAATTTCACTGATTTTTTCAAAGAATAGTACTGATTCTTTAAAAAGTCCTTAATTTTTAAACAATTTCATTAAATTTTAAACAATTTTATTAATTTTTAATAAATTTTACTAATTTGTAATGAATTTTACTGATTTTTTTCAAGAATTTTACTAGTTTTCAAAGAATATCCTCAATTTTTAAACAATTTCAGTGGTTTTTCATGAATTTTACTCATTTTTATCAAACAACTGTACTGATTTACTTTAATTTCAAAAAAATTCACTGATTTTTAAAGAATTTCACTACTTCTTAAAAAAATTTTACTTGATTTTCAATTTATCCATCGATGTTGAGTTAGTTTTTTTTTCAGATTTTCACGATTTATAGGATGAAAAAATTCTAATATAAATGAGCTAGATTAGCATTTTCAAACATAATGTGATTTTCTACCTAATAAATTGATATTCACTTACCCATTAAATTTTAGATTATTTTTCAGATTAATTTCATAAAAAATTTTGAATTATTTTCAGCAATTTTTTCTCCAATTTTCAATTAATTTTTTCCCAATATTTTCAATTTTTTCTGCCAAATATACAAATAAATTGAAAAAATTAAATCATGCTTTGAAAAACCAAAACATAAAAGATTTCTGGAACCAACAAATACGTATCTCATCTTCAAAAAACCCCTCAATTCAACGACCAAAAAAATCTATCAACACATCGTAAACCTTCCACGTGTATTTTTTCGACCACATCAAAATTTATCATCAAGTAAAAGCCTACAGCAGCCCAGCAAAAAAACAAGAGCAACCGGAAACCCCCTCCACGTTCATATCCTACGAAAAGAAAAACGTGAAAAATGTACGAGTAACTCGCAGTGGCGGAATTTTCCAACGTATTTCTAGCCATATAACAAAGTGTATTTCGTTTTCGAATTTTCGTTGACAGAGGTAATTTGTTTTTTCACCCTCGTTGCTGCCCGTTCTCACCTCCGCATCGTCGACATCGATAAAAATGAAGACAGTTATGCGTGTAAGCATTTCGCTCCATCTACGTATGTGTTCGGAATTCTTACACGTTTCGTAACCCAAAAGTACAAAAAACCAGGGGCAACGAGCACAGCGTCAGTGAATGAGGTGACACGTATGTCGACGGGGGGATCCGAGGGCTAGGTCGTGCCATACACCAGCCCCCTAGACCCATTAATATACATAGGAGAGGGACAAAACACGAATTCGAATGGTACGCGGACGCGAGCACGAGGTAATTGAAGAAATAGCAGCCATTTTACGACTTCGAAGGGATATCTGCGAACCTCGAACGAGAAATAAAAAAAATTGCTCATTAGCTATCGAAGATCACACTTTATACCGGAGACACGTACGCGATTTATTTTATCGCCCCGAGACCCGAGAACATCGAAGACGTAAAGGGGTCCGCCATAATGGAGGAATTTTAACCCATCGACGAAGGCGCAAGACGTAACCGACAATTTGGCATATGTAGTTGTTGTGTTTTTTCCCTACTTCGGCTTGATATTCCCTTCGGGAGTGATTAATATTTGTCAAGATTTCTTCGACCACAGAAAAACAACGAAAGAGAAGCAAAGGTACCTGTTTGATACCATCAACTGGGAATTGTCGCCAAATATTACGCAGGCAGTGATTTTTTTCACCGCAGAGGGAAAAAATACCACGTATCTGTTGAACGTTTAAAATAGTGGTTTCGATGTATCTAATTTTTTAATATTGATACATCGATATTTTTTAAAAGATATCAATATTTATACTGATATTTTTCAGGAAAGTAGGCGTTTTTAAAAATTAGCGTAGGTATACCCGGATATAGAAAGATCCCTCAGGGGTCTAAAATTGGTTTTCGAGTTGACACTAATTTAGTGTCTTTCAGAAGGATTGGGTATAATCAAGGGGAACCTCATAAATCGATAGTTAATCCAAAAAGAGAAACCCATATCCAAAATTTTAGGTGCTAAAATTCATTTATCAAATTTTGGTAAATTTCATAAATATCAAAATTACCCAATGAAAATTTTATCTAATCATCGAAAACAGCTGAAATTTGGTATATCCCTAATTTTCGGGCTCTAGAATCGATTGAAAGCTGTTTTGAGACGTTTCAGAGCTTCCAAAATTTTTTAGCGTTTGTTAGTGCTAGAAAATATCACATAAAATGGTCATATGACCTTCAGCCTCTAAAATTGTTGATAACCAACATTAGTGACCTATTTGATCGAGATTAAAACAGAATTTTTCAAAATTCACAACTTTGAATTCAAATTCATATTTTTGGCAGAAACTTAATTTTATTCGTGGAAAATTTTCAGATAAAAAATATGAATTCGAATAATTTAATGTTGTGAATTCTGAAAAATTCTGTTTTAATCTCGATCAAACGGGTCACCAATGTTAGTTATCCACGATTTTGGGGACTGAAGTTCATATGGACCATTTTATGGGATATTCTCCAGCACTAGAAAATTCTAAAAAATTTTAGAAGCTCTGAAGAATTGCTTTTAATCAGTTTTGGAAGTCGAAAATAGGATGGCAACTAAATTTCGCTTTTTTCATTGATTGGATTGAAGAGCGATAAGGTAATTTTGAAATTTAAAAAATTTGCTAAAATTTGAAAAATGAACTTCGGTACCTAAAACTTTGGATATGGGGTTCTTTTTAGATGTACTTCCCATTTATTTTTGGTTGGGTACAAAATTTTACTTTGAGTTGAGATAACTTTCTCTTGTAATGGTGGTTTCCTGTTTCTACATTCTGGCTCACAGTTTTTCATTTTTTTTACAAGAAAAAACACATTATTTTTTTAATTCAATTTGAAAATTTCGAAAAAATAAAAAAATAAATTTAATTAGAAAGCTCAAAAATAATTTTATAAACGACAAAAGCAGGTCTAAATCACATTTCAATCAATTTAGAAATTAAACCCTGAAAAAATTATTTTTAAAACACAAATAAAAAATAATGAAATCCTCATTTTTCAAAATTTAAATTGAATTTTAGTTCAAAAAGTCAACAATTGAAAAATATTTTTAAAAGATGAAGAAAATCAATATTTCTCTGAATTAAATTCAAAAAGTCAGCTAAAAATTTAAAATTTTTTTAAAAAATTGAAAAGATAATGAGATTTCTGTTTCTCTAAAAAGTCAAACCAGATAAAAGGTGAATTTAGATCTTTCAAACCCCGCCTCCCACCTCACCTAATCGTTCCTTGATGCAAAAAAAATTTCACAAAGTTGCATCTCGTAGACGTGAGTTATGATAAATTTTTTCATCAGTTTTGGTGCAATATTTGAAAATTTTCAGCTGTAAAAGGAGCCTTGTTAGCAAAGTTCGGCCAAACATGTATTTTTAAACGTAGATTCACCTCAACTATTTAAATACTTCTGGCGATTACAATGTTATAATGGCCAAAAATCATAAAAAACTGTACAAAAATATCAGGTTTTTCAATTTTTTTTTTTTCGAAAAGAAAAAAAAATGATCAAACGAAAAAATTAACAATTCGTGTTCACGGGGTCAAAATACCCCAATAAACACTCTTTTTGCCATTATTTTACTCGAAGTTTCGAAATTCACTTTTTTTTTGATGAAAAATCAGCGAAAAAAAGCAATTTTGATTCTTGAAGTAAGTTAAACGATCGTCAAAAGAGTGTTTTTTGAAGTATTTCAACCTTCAAAACTCGAATACGACGTTAATTTCTTCATTATTTTGGTTAATTTGGATGTCAAATCGAAAATTTAAGTCAGAGTCAAATTCAGTCCTCATTCGTCTAGACCCCCTTAATTCGAATTCGAAAAATGAAAAGTCAAAAATAAAAAATAACACAAATAAACATATTCTTCCAGTACAAATCCTGAATTTCGGTTCAAACTGAATTTCTTAAAACCATTTCAGATAGTTTTTCGAATAGATACTTATCAAAAAATACCAATACATCTTTCGATATTCATTTCAATAACGATATCAATATCCATCGAAGACACCTTAAAGAAAACGAGAAAGAGACAGCTCAATTTGACGTACTGGAATCCACTCCCAACCGAAGAATACGAATACAATTCCAGTAATTGGATCGACTTTTCGAAGACTGCACGGGGTGAAAAAAAATCCAGGTACTTTGACGAGATTATACGATATGAAAAAAGAGAAAAAGCGCAAGGTGCTTGTTAATACTCGCTTTTTAGCGGTAATTTGACGAAATACGATCCACTGCTGATGAAATTATTCGAATCGACGTTTTATCAACACTTTTCCCCATTTTCGCTGCGCTCGTTTCGGCGACGTAATTTTTCAAATACATTGATTTTAATAACGAAAAGTACTTTTTCGCGTGTTTCGCGCCAAGATTTTAATACCTTTGTGAAAAAAAAAGGGAGAAACGTTAAAAACCAGAAAAATACCCAGCTCTGGCCCATTTTTTCCATTTTTCATATAATCGTCCAGTCGATCCGTAGCTCAGAATGAAATACCTACATGAACTGGCTAAAAGTCCACAAAGTAATGCACCATACTCGCAGTTATTTTTTAATCGACCAGGGTAATTTTAATATTCGCAACGGCGCGAAATTCCGGCCAATAAACGAAGGAAATTGAATTTTTCACCATTGTTTTTCTTTTTCCTCGGGTCCGGTAACTCTAGGGGTAGATTTTTTAGGGTACCATGAAAAGGATACGAACGAGGCATGGCATAGAAGGGCGAGTTAAGAGTGATATATATTTCCGGTATCTTTATCACAAGCTGTTTATCTTTTCTCGGTTAGGATTATGCTATTGTCTTTGTTGTTTCTTAATTTCATCGGGCGTTTTGGAATTTTTGCAGAATGCCGGCGTGACATAGAAATAACGCCGCGAAAGGGTTTTTGGAAAGCGAAGCAACGGCGGGAGGTGGAAATAAAACGAGTTTTGCCCTTTTTTTTGTTCATACTGCTATTGCGGTTTTGTGTAGTATTTTGAAATGGGGGTCTTTGGGTGGTTCGGATGCTTTGATGGGATATTAAAGGGGTGTGTTTTTGGTATAAGGCTTCGTGCGACGATTTTTAAACGCGCTTTTTCGCCAACCGTTTTCAAAGTCGCAGTTTTTCGTATTTTTTTCTCTTTTTCTGTACTTTTTTTTTTATCGAAAAAAGTTATTTTACTGGTGAGTTATTTTGTTCAGCTTCGTCGAGCTCGTTTTTGTACTGATTTTTTTTTGAATTTTTGCTAGTTTTACACCTCAGCCTTATAAAGAGATGTGTTTTTAAAAAAATTACCTGCCTGTATTGTTTCGATGTAAGTGTTTGAGTTTGAAAAAAACCGAAATTGAAAAATAACGAAATGTGATTCGTGAGAAAATTGTGAAAAGAAATGCAGGTAGATATATTTTGATGGCAAAAAAATTAATTTTCAAATTCAAGTCGTTAAATTATTAAATGAATTTCATGGTTGAAATTATTTTGTATTTATTTACGAATCATTTGAAAAAAAAATTATTAATAATTGTCTGATGGAAGGGAAGGGAAGGGGAGGGGAGAGGAATATTTCGAACTTCTAATACCCTGTTTTTTGAAAAATCTTTTCATGTATCCACCTATCCAACAAGTACTCGAATCATTAGCATGTCCTCTTATGGCTACTTCAACGCAAAAATTTTTCAACCAAACCGAAAAAAAAAAAAAGGATCAGAGAACGCAGAAAAAGTGAAGGAAGGGTTCACAGACCAACCAAGGCACCTTCAATACACACCGAACATCGAAGTGCGAAAAAGCCCGCCGTTTAACAACGTGTTAATTGCGTGTAAACTCGGTACGTAAGTAAATTTCGTTTTAAAATTAATTCGAATGGCTACGCGATAAGTAGCGCGCAGAGATCGGGCAGGGTATAATTTATAACTCGACAAGGCAAGGAATATACGCGAGCTCCTTTTCGGGCCTTTTTACCTTAGTTTTACACCTTGATGAACGCGTTAACGTGCAAAATACTCGTGGAATACGATACAGAGCAATCAAAATGTTAAATAGATGCCAGTTTATTGGCTTCGTGCGATCTGCGTTGTTGAGCTATTAAAATCTAATGAATTGAAATAATCTCCCCGGGGTGTAATTTTACCATCGGTCTGGTGAGATATCAAGAGCCAGGATAAAACAATGGGCACGTAGAAAGGCGGTCGTTGGGTCATTTATGATTCAATGAACTCGCCTCCGCTAATGCATACAACTTTTCCTTTCACTAGCTTTTAAATCATTTTGACGAAAATGGGATTTAGACGATCCGAGACTTCATCTTAAATTCATTTTTAACTATTTTTTTCAAATTTCTTAAATCCATTTAAAAAAAAAATTAATCCACCTTTTCTTCAATTTCTCTAAATTTGCTCAATTTGGATTCTTCAATTTTTGTTTCAACTTCATGCATCTAAAATTTTTTCCAACTATCGAGTTAAAAGAAATTATGAAAACCATGCATTCAATATTTACAAGAAAAAAATCATTGGGGATGAAATCATGGAAAAATTTCCAATTTCACCTTCTCAATTTTTTCCCCAACAGGTACAAAATTTTTTCAAAGAAATCAGATAAAATATTTACTGCAGCGGAAATGAAATTCATAAGTGATCCTGCCGGAAAGAAGGGACCTTTTTGCAAAAAAAAATCCATGTCTTTATTTTTATGTGCTTGGTCCAGAAATAAATAATTCAGAGTTGGGATATTGTGGGAAATTTCCCATATCGTGGGAATTTTCGAGCAAAAAAAAAATGAAAGGGAAAAAGGGAATTTATGGGAAATTCGAACAAACGTGGGAAAAAAATGGGAAATTCGACGAAACACGAAGAAAAGACGGGGAATTCGCCCAATGAAGCAAAATAAAGGGAAAAAATCCAAATTTCTATGAATTTTTCGGTATTTTTATGAGAATTTTGTCTCATTGATGGAAAATCTTGTAAAATTTCCCATATTGGGGGAAATTTCAGGTGAAAAAAAAGAATGAAAAAAAGGAAAGTTATGGGAAATTGCACTAAAACAAGGGGAAAATGGAAAATTTGCGCAATTAAACGAAAAAAAGGGTGAAAATCATGAATTTTCATTGATTTTAGGGTATTTTCTTCATTTTTTTTCAACAAAAACATGAAATTTTAGAAATTTATAAGGAAAAAATTGAAGGGAAAAACGTGGGAAATTTTACAATTTTCTGTGGGAAAATATGGGAAATTTGAAGATCTGGTTAGGGAAAAACTGCAATTTCGATATCCCAACACTTGATTTGTTGTCATTTGGACCAAAAACGAGAATAAAGAGATATCGATTTTTTTACACAAGGTCCACGGGCGGAGAAAGTCGTGTCACGCAAGTCACAGGTGTGAAATGTGCTGGATTTCGAAAGTCGATTTGTGATATGTGAAATTTTCTAGGGAAATGGGCAACATGCCAAAAATACAGCACATCAAAAATTTTTTTTAAATAATGAAAAGTATGAAGTTGAAAATAATGAAAAAATCAAAGAAGAGAATTTAAATTTAACAAAATAATGGTTGGAAAATTTTTAATAATGAATACAATTTTGAACAAAAATTAGAATTGAAGAAACTCAAAAAATACCTACTTTAGGGTTGAAAAAAATGAATTTAGTATAGACTAAATTTGGACTCGGGTGGTCGAAATTCCATTTTTGGCAAAAATGTCAAACTGACGAAAAAAGGTTCCGCCGGCGCCGGGAGAAAAATTCTATTTAAAACATATTGAAGAAAAAATTTCGATTCCATTGAAAATATTCAGGGGTATGGGTTTAATCACAATTTATTTTTCAAAATCCCTTCTCCTTTTTGGAGATGATTTTTACCAATGGATTAAACGTGTTTTGACCACTTTTTGAAAATTTAGCAATACTTTTTTTGGGAGGAGAGGGTGTTTTTTGGGGGGAGGGGGGTGTTTATTGGGGAGCTGGTATAAAAATTTTGCGACACCTTGAAAAAATTCACTTCTTCGCCTTTGACAAGGTCCCTTCTTTCCGGCAGGGTCACATATGAAGAATAGCGTGAGTGAAGTGAACATAAGGAAATCTGAGACAGAGATGGGGCAATTTAGCAATTTGGAGAATCAGATCGGTAAAATGTGATTCATCAATTTTGAAGAATCGAATTCCCAAAATGTGGCTCTTTTTCTATTCGTTGGCGGCTCTTTTTTAAATGTTTTACCGAATTGTGAGAATGTGTTGCCAATGAAATTTATTTTATTTCGCTGATTCAAAGAAAACAGAAAAAGTTGTGTACAGAGTACAGAGCTGCCAAAAAGAACTGATTAATTGAATCATGATACTCCCTCACAGCGTGAAACAACTCCCTGATGATGAAATTAAAAATTAAGAATTGAAGGAATTGAAAAAATTAAAGAGTGTGCAAAAATTCAGACTTAGATCGATCTTTTGCTTCAAAATGATTTAAGAGCCAGTCCTCTCCCCTTCGAACCGCTCATCTCAAGCACAGACGACATAAAATAGGTACCTCAGACGAGAAAAAAGATAACACTCGACATCTGCTGGTGAAATGTTAACACGTCGTCTTTGTCGGGCCCTCTCACGTGACCATACTGCCAACTCGACAAAAATCATCGAATAAAAAACATACCCCATCCCTCGACCACCGTAAAAAAAATGTTTACGAAACATTCGTCGTACATTTCTTCGTTTCATTTCATTGAACGACCTAGCTGCTTTTTTTTACCCCTCTCCTTCATCCTTTCGCTACGAGTCTTTCTCGCGCGCTAAATTAGTTCTTTATAAGTGAGCCAAGCCGGTGGAATACGTACTTTGAAATATTTCAACAATAAACACGCTACTTCAACATTAAATTTAACTCGATGTTTACACGACTTGATGAAAACTTTTCACAAAGTAAAAATATTTGCTTCATTACCAACTCTCTCCCTCTCGGTACGCTCAACAAATAATATTATTTTAACCGCACCATCGTACGCACTTCATAACCAAGTCGAGCACGAAAAGTTGACCTTGCATCACATACGAACTCCGGTATCAATTTTCATCGCACAAAGCACAACCACACGCCACATACCTCGAGGTATTCGCTCTGCCATACCTCTTGAGATTTTCAGCAGCCGGACTTCGTTTCAAATTCGCTTCTCGTATAACATTTCCATTCAACAGCTCGAACACGTGTGTCGAAAAAGACCTTTTTATACGAATTAAATTAAATCCAGCAACAATTTTCGTTATATTTGAAAAACTTTTACATCCAGAGCTCATTCTTTCCTCTTTTATTCGCCAGTTGAAATATTTGAATAAATTGTACCCAGGTATTTTTCAAAAGAAGGCCAAGAAGCTTTCCACCATTGCCGATGTCCCCAAATTCGCGTTTTTTCTTTACTTCCCCGAGTTTAATTTCGTTAAAAGCGATACCCATTGGCGGTGGTTTGTAGACGTCGACGACGACAAAATACTAAGCAACTCGTATCTGTTTCAATCTTATTCTCTCGTAAGGTTCGTCGACATATATCAGCTATATCTTTAGACGTACACAACCTACACATACGAAAACGTCGTACGTAAAAACATCTTTTCCTACAGACAATCGCGTACCAGCTTTACAACACACCGTTTCCTTGCGAGCAGCTTTTCGTCATTTTCAAACATCCATTGTTGTGCGGAGTATTTCCGATTGCGCGAGTAATAACTATACATTGTGCAGGGATACCTACACCTACGTATATTTACGTACGTGCTCTATTATTCGGCTGTCATCGTACGTACACGAAGTGATACTTATCTTGTGTAGCTATTTTGTATCAAGACGTTTTTACGTGTATTTTATTCGGGTATTGAAAAATATGCGGGATATTATCTACCTACGTGCGGTATTTAGAAATCGCGTCTCAATATTACGTATTCGTAAAATTTGGACGAAATGTCTTACAGATCAAAAAAATATCGATTCGGAGACGAAAATTTGAATGTTGAATTTTTTGGAATTGTACTAGGTAAGGAAAATAAACATTTTTATAACGAGAATTTCACCACGGGAAAATTTTGTAGAAGCAAAAATTGCAATTTACTAACATTAAAATGAGTCGAAAATTATCAGTAGCGTAACTAGAAATAATTGTGACCTGTGGTAGGAAAACCAGGATAAAATTCAAAATTTGAAAAAAAAAAAAGATTTCCATGTTGATTGGTAGTTTTTGAGGGCTAAAGAGCCTTTCCTAATAAGGGTCGAAAATGGCCCTTAACCCAGAATTGAACAAAATTGGTCTAAAATGTTACTTATGGTCTAGAAACATCACAAAAAATTTTTGACCCCCTACCCCCACCCCTTTCGGAATTATGGCGCTTTTAATGTCGAAATTACAACACACGATATCTCCGGAAGGGGTAGGTAAATTTTTTTGAAATTTTCACAGATTATACATCTTGTTGGGTAGTATGAATGACAATTTTTTTGAAAATTTTCGGTTTACATTTTTTAAATTTTTTTTTACATTGAAATATTTTCAAAAAAGTAAAAAAATTTTTGAGGGGTGTCATGACTGGAATTTTTTTTATTAGATCGACCAAGTGATCATGCATCACATATATTTTTTTGGACCCTGAAATTGGGGGCAACATGGTCAAAAAAAATCAAAACCAAAAAAGTGATTTTTTACCACTTTTTCGTACTTAGTAACAAGCAAGTTATCCCAACTCAAAGTAAAATTTTGAGTTAAAATGGTCATAAATTGAAAGTATATCATAAAAAATTCCGTTTTTAAAATTTCAAGTGGTGAAGTGCATTTCTCGAATTTTGGCGATTTTTTGAAATTTAAAAATTTGGAAAATGCACTTCAGCGCTTGAAATTTTGGAAATGGAATTTTTTAATGATGTACTTTCAATTTGGGTATCTCAAGCAGTGTCCAAGTATTTTGAATAAATTTTCATCAAAAATATTACAATGATTCAATTTGAATTCTTATTTACTTAACAGACTCAAAAATTATCCAATTTCATAACATTGATAGGTCAATACCGTACGTACTTTTGTTTCTAACTCTAACCGGGCTTTTATGTGACAAATTTAAAAATTTGGGAAATGCACTTCAGCGCTTGAAATTTTGGAAATGGATTTTTTTAATTATGTACTTTTAATTTGGGTATCTCAAGCAGTGTCCAAGTATTTTGAATAAATTTTCATTAAAAATAGTAGGTACGAGGTCTGTCAAATAAATTCCCGGACAGCATTTATAACTCGCTGTGTGGTAACACTGACGCGGCTACAACATTTTCGCCATTTTTCTACATCTATCTAGTATAGGTATACAAAATTTCAAGTCAATCCATTAAGTTTTCGAGTTTCTGTGAAGAAATGAAAAAATAAAGAAATTGTGCTGTGCCGATTTTTTTAAAAAAATGGAAGCTGGTGTCAGCCAGACCATATCAGTCCTTTTTTTATGAGATCGTACTCAAAAAACCTTGCTCTAGTCACCTGTGACCATTTGTGAAAAAATTTCATCACTTTTGTCAATCATCAGCCAGTCACAGCAGATGCGAATGCGTTCCTTTTTTTGGTCTTGTGTCAGAATCCGTGGCACCATGAGTGGAGAAACTTTTCGCATGTTCAAATCTTCGGGTAAAATGTGGCAAATGGTTTTGTGAGAGGTTCCGACACAGCTAGCGACTACTCTGAGTGCTCTCCAGCAATCTTCTTCAATTTTACCTTCCACAAGTGCCATTATTTCTTTTGAGCTCACTGATACTGGTTTGTGTTTGAGCATGTCACCGACTACCAATTCCCTACCCAGTCTAAATCGTCCTACAAAGTTGAATGAATCATGGTATTGTTACCAAACACTGCAAATAACATACCATTTCAAATTTCCGCGTTCGTTTTCCCAGATTTAACAAGAAATTTAATCATGACATGTTGTTCTATTTTTTGATCGATTTCCATTTTCTAAAAAAATCGGCACCTCACAATTTCTTTATTTTTTCATTTCTTCACAGAAACTCGAAAACTTAATGGATCGACTTGAAATTTTGTATACCTATACTAGATAGATGTAGAAAAATGGCGAACATGTTGTAGCCGCGTCAGTGTTACCACACAGCGCGTTATAAATGCTGTCCGGGAACTTATTTGACAGACCTCGTACAATAATTCAATTTGAATTCTTATCCACTTAACAGACTCAAAAATTATCCAGTTTCATAACATTGATAGGTCAATACCGTACGTACTTTTGTTTCTAACTCTAACCGGGCTTTTATGTGACAAATCTCAATTATTGAAGACAGAGACCATACTTGAAGGGAATTATCGAAGTAAATATGAAGAATTTTCGGATAAATATCACTATACCCACTAATTCTAAAATCATCCTAGTGCCATTTTTTTCAAAATTGAGATTTTGATTGTTTCAGATTCGCTGATTACAGCTGCATCGATTAAAATATTCAGAAAAATCCAGCCAAGAAATCCCTTTTTTTGGATTTCAAGAGAACATAATTTCTAATTGAAAAAAAATTATAATTCGAGGGATCCAAAAAATGTTATTTTGTCAATTTGAGAAAGCACCATATTTTTTATCACTGTCCGTGGTGAAAGGAGAGTTAATTTCAAGAAATTTCTGTCTGACTACGTTATTGAAATCAAGTGGGTAACTCGTATAAAAAAGAATAAACCCCAATAACAAAATCGACACTGTTGAGTAAATTTTGACAGCCCGAAAATCGAGTGAAACCGTAAACGCATAGAATTTTTCAAAAATTCTCAGATTTTCATTCAGATACCTACAGCACCTCATTTCATACAGTCTATCGAGATAATTCAAATCATATAAAAAACATGAAAAATGAAACTCACTTCAACTTCTCCTTATAAACAATCGATAATTTATTTTCAGAGGTTGGTAATCGGTACTTACCTGAAATCAAAACAGAATGCATGTAAACAATAAATGTAAATAATGCTCAAAATTTAGCATCATACAAATATTTAGGTACCTACCTATCTATTTACGTAAATTTTATGCTCTAAAAAATCGCAGTGAGTTTGGGAATCAAGATAATAATTCAATTAGAAAAGGGAGGGAGCAAAAATTATCCACGTCTGAGACACTCTAAAGGAAAAAAAAACGAGTTGAAGTGCTGAAGGAAACGATAGAGATGCCAGAAAATAAAAAAGAACAAAGTAGATTTTTTAAAATCACGTTCGAGAAGCCAAAAAAAGACATTTTACAAGATATTTAGAGGAATACGAAAGAATCCCAAATTTTTAACCTCAGATTCAGGTCAATTTCAAATGACCATTTTCACATTCAGCGTTGAGTTTAAGAAAAAAACAAAAAAAAAATGAAAAATTATTCAAGTTGGGTACAAATAACCTTATGTAAAATATCGAGTATGGCTACCTCTTTTTTTGGACTTTCTTTTTTCATTTTTGACAATTGTTCTAAAATTTTAACAAAAAATGAGAAAAAAAATCACTTTGGGGACTTAATGACTTGAATTATGAAAATTTTATGTTTTTTCAGCTAAAATTTGTCAAAATTCGCATTCAATCAATGAAATTTTGTAATTTACAAAAAAAAAATCAAATTAGGAGATGCATGAATGTTATAACTGAACAAATCGTTGAATTAGGTATTTTTTTTAAAATGGTTCAGGTATACTCAAAATTTCGTGAAAATGAGAAATAAATTCTAAAAACTTGAAAATAAACATTGAGAAATACGTACCAATTTCGAAAAGTGAACGTAATATAATTCGTAAAAATCATAAAAGCTCATATTCATAATGTGAATGTAGATTGACTACCAAAAGATTCAATTTTCAAGAATTCCATGTAGGTAAGTTGAGTATTAAGTACCTATAATAAGTATGTACAATTATTTTACATTCTGCAATTTAGATTCCAGCTTCTTTAAAGTACATATGAACAATTTACATAATACTTATTTTATTTCCACCAAGTTCACAACGTTCTTGAGAATTTTTTGACAATTTTTTCAACATCACCACAATTTTTATGATGTTAACGCCATTCAAAATGATTTTACGTCTTCAAATGATTTTAATACTCGAAGGTAAAATTCTAAACATTTTATTAAACGAACTATCTGTTTTTCGAAAAATTCTTCTCGGGGTTGAATCAAAAGGCAGGAGAATGGAGGCAGAGATGGGAGGGGCAGCAATCCTATTATTCAAATAAATTATTGCATTTTTAGTAGAAAAAAATCAAAGTTCGAGTCAGAAATTTTACAATTTCTCAATGATTTTCCCCCTAATTTCGAAAAAGAAAATCAGTAATTTTCGTCAGATTTTGGTAGCTATTCCAACTTTGTTGAAAAAATTTCATAACTTTCGAGAAAATTTAGCAAATTGTTTCAAAAAATGTTACAATTTTGAAGAAAACTCAACTATTTTTAGTAATTTTTTCAACTTTTTTATAATAACATATTTTATACACAATTGATTCCGACATGAATGCAGCAAAACCATATCGTATCAATTCAGAGGTTGAAATTAAATCATCGGCTTATCGTCCAGTTCAGCGACACGAATTACCGTCCTATTCTTTAATTTCGCTCGCACACACACCACAATCCCATCTGGAAAAACAACCATCACAAAGATACAACGAAGAAGAACAGCCAAAGTAAACAACAACTTGTCGCGAAAGTTTGTTTTCCTTTCTTTTTCTCCTCATTTACCGCAAAATACGCCACATACGAATATACGAGCAGTAAAGCAGGAAAAATCGCCCTCCGTACGGAGAAAACGAGTCGCCGGGCAGGGTGAGCCAGAAAACGAAATCATTTTTGCCATATTGGATAAAATAAACGCCTCGGAAAAAAAGAAGAAAATTTTCCTTGTAAACTGTTAAGTTACGTCACATTCTATTATATCGTCATTTTCGAATAAAAGGATACACCCGTGAAAAGAGAAATGAAAAAAAAAACATTTGTCTGAAAGTGGCCGACTACCATTTTAAAAGGTTTTTTCCTCTTTTACAATGAAATTGACTTGAGGGTATTATATAATTTCCAGATATACAATTACGACGAACGAGCTCGCGTTATTCTTTCGGGTACAGACGAAGTGGGTTTTGCTTTGGCTTTTTTCAAAAGATTTCCTTTTTTTTTGATGTTTGCCTGGGTTTTGAGTTCGGATGGAAAAAACCCGCATATAAAAAGGATTGTAGTGTGACGAATGTTGATGATTGAAATTTTCTTCTTCCAATTTTTAAAAAAGTTGGATGAAATGGGGTAGCTGGTGGTTTGATTTCACGACTGATTCGAAATTTTGGGAGAATTTAATAATTTGAGAAATTCTCATTAGATTTTATCTGTTTTGAGCTATTAAAGAACTTTTAATCTTTAAAATCGATAATAAAAGATCAAATTGACCATGACCAATTGACCATCCTTCCAATCTCCAATAAAATAAGACGACTCGAATAAAAATCCAACTTCTCGAATCAAAATAGACACTCGAGAAACTGAAAAATTCATCACGAATTCAGTAAAAAAACATTTCAGACAAAAATAAAACCCATTTCGCCATCAGAATGTCTTTCCATTTCGACTATTTTAATTTCGTCGTTTTTCGAATACTTTTCCCTTCATCTGGAAAAAAGATACCCAGGCAGAGAACCTCATAAGCAATACGAACATATATGCCTAGCATCGTAAAAGCTGATTACTCGTATCTCCGTAAAAAAAAAGAAGCTTCAGCTCCTGGTGCCTTTAAGAGCCTCCTTTCCCTTGAAAAAACGGGCCAATACAATATGGAACTTCCTCGATAGATGGAAAAAATCCCTTAAGCGAGTCGTAAAGATTTTTGCAAAAGGGTTAATTCAAGATACGGGGATTTCATCTTGGCTCGCCTCTAATTCTCGGAGCTATACGAGATCTCGGAGACGAACAAGCCGAAAAAAGAATTCCGCAAAGAGACGCGACAGAAAGGTGGAGACAGAAAAAAATAAGTAGCTAGCTCCAATGCACTAAATTTAATATGATGATATTAACAGACGAAGAATCCTTTTTGTTTTACATGGAAATCACATTACGGCGTTATTTGAAAATAATGCTAAAAAAGGTGGCGGAATTGAGAGTTACGATGTCATCTCTATTTTCTAAGACAACGCCGGAATAGATATCACGCCACCTCTAGCTTCGTTCGTTCGCTTCTGCTGCATTGCACATTAAGTGTCTATTAGCTACGTAGATATGTTTGTAAATAAATAGCATTTTTCGATTACGTACGGGAAGATTTCTCTGCTTCTGGAGCTGTAAGTGGAGATTTTTCATTGGAAGTGTACCTGAGGGTGCTTTGGAATCGGTTCGTCGAACGAGATTCGAGAATCAGCTAAGAGCACTACGAGTAAAAAAAAGAGTAAAAATACGAGATCGAAAGAAAAAATTTGTAAGTAGACTGCTGTTTATCCGTTTCAATTCTCTGAAAAATCACCGAAAGCCAAATGGGTTATCAGGTGAATCGAAAGTTTCCAAATTTATCTTTCGTTATCAGAATTTCATTACGATTTGATATGCTTAGCGTTTTCCATTCATGAAAATCATATTTTGTATGAATTTCTTAGTCTTTACCAATGTTCGTTTCAGTAGCTCGATTAACAGTTGACAATAAATTTGAAAATAATGAAAAAACATGATTCTACTGCAGTCACGTGAATTAGTCTTGGAGTGCAAAAAAAGTAAGTGAATAATCGTGTCGTACATATTTAATTAGATAGGTAGAAGGTATTTGTTTATTGAAGAGATAGTTCACATTCAAAGTAGGATAGATCTATGTACCTAGTTAATTTCTCAAACTTGGTTACCATTCCCCATACACATCATGAATAAATTTCAAAATTTTGGTCCATTAGGCACCAAGATGGGATTTTTTGACGAAATTCAATATGGGGAGGGGGGAAGTGAGTGAAAGGTGGGAGATGCACCCAAAACTTTTTTGGAGTCCTCAATTATGTCCGATGGTTAGTGTAGAACAAATGTTTGCCTTTTAATTCTGGAATTCGAGCAATTTTAAAAGTTTGACGGTGAGGTTTTGGCTGGAATGCATTGCAAAAAAAAATTTGAAAAAATTCTCAAAAATATGGTCACTACTCCCCGTTTACACCACATAAATAATTTTAGAATTTTTTGTTGCGTGAATGGCGAAATTGGTATTTTTGAACAGTAAATCGCATTTTCAGGTCTGTTCTACAAACTCGAAAAATCTGAAAAAAATATCATTATATTGTACCATGGTAGGACTATATTTGTGCCAAAAAGAAAAAATGTATATTTTTTAGTTTCAGAGTTATGGCGATTTTAAAGTTTCAAAGTGGGATTTTGGCTAGAAGGCAGTGCAAAAAAAATCTGAAAAAATTCTCAAAAATTGGTCACCACTCCCTGTATACACCACATGAATTTCAGAATTTTTGGTCCATTAGGTTCGGAGATACGATTTTTGACGAAAATTCGCTATTTTGGGGGGTGGGGGTAAAGGGGGTGAGTTGGGGAGTTGAAAAAATTTCCTAAAATCATTATTTGGGGTCCTTAACAATGTCCAATAGTTGATTTCAAAAAGTAGCTCTTAGGTCGATTCGCCTATCTTATCCGGGGGCACCCTTTGTAGTTTAGAATGTTTAAAAATGGAAAAAATTAAAATTCCATTTTCTAATGGAACGTTTATAATTGAAGTATGCAATTTGAAAAATCTGAAAATCAAAAAAAAAATCGAAATCAATAATTTAAACGAAACTCAAAAAAATATTTTATGCAGAGTTAAATTAAAGGGGAAGATGGGGTTCAGCCATTTGACTGCTATCAAAAAATATAAAAATTATAGTTAGCTGGAAAAATTGAGAACTTTTCTAGAGAGAGCATTTCTCCCCCGCCTCCCCCGATAAGATGATGAAATTGATCTTGCGCTCAAATTTGGTCAAAAGTGATGCCAAATGTTACTTGGATCCCAAAAACATTTCTTTAAAATTTTCCACTCCCCTTACCCATTTCAGAATTATTGCACTAAACGTATGTTGAAAATTTAATGGGATATTTTCAGAAGAGTAGAAGAGAATTTAGAAATTTTCACAACCCCAGTTGCCGCGTTAGAGTGCATTTTTTTGATTTTTTAAAATATTGCTCTTTTTTGAGGAGGTGGGAAAGAGGTTGAAATTTTTTAAAAGTTTGAAAAAATGTTTACATCTCAGAATAATTGCATTCGAGGTCGGAAAATTTTTAAAGAATGTACTAATTGGAAAATTTCAATTTTTTAAATCCCAACCCTCGTCAAAATCCTCAAAAATAAATCCATCTTTGGTTCTTCTGCAATCTAAATTCAGAATACCTACACTGAAATACTCAACACAAGGTACTTGTATTTTGATGAAAAGACTGGGAAATTCAGTCGATGCAAAAGTTTGGAAGTGAAAATTAAATTACAAAATTAAATAAAATTCAAATTATCATTATTTTATTTCATTGATAAAACATTGAAAAAAAATTATTTAATCTAATTCACGAAAAGAAAAAAAAAGATATTTTCAAAATCAACTTTGGCAGGTAAGCATTCAATAAATTTTAAAAAAGAATTTAATATTTAATTCTACTTGATGATTCAGAGCATCATTTCTCCAAGTAGAAAAATCAATTTATTGAAGACCAAAATTGAGAGAAAAAAATCAAGGATGTGAAATATGGAAAATTTTCAACTGAGCTAAAACTGTAATGGTTAGGCATAAAAAAAGCTGCACTAAATTATTTCTATATAAAAAAACCACAGAAAATAGTAGGTAGGTAGGTAGGTAGATAGGTAGGAGGTAGCAGGTACATACATCAATTTCACAGTTTTTAACCATTTTTTTTTTTTTTTTACGAATTTTGGTTCAATTTCCATTTTATAAAAAAAAATCATTTCGGAAATTTCTTATTTTGTCTACCGTACTGCGATTTTGCAGGAAAACATCAAAATTTTTTTCCAAATTCATATACGAATGAAATTTCACGAAAAATATCTCCCTGAAATATATTTTTAAAAATCAGATGTACGCCATTTCAATTTTTTCTCATCAAAATTGAATTGAATAAAATTTTAATCAAAGCATCACACAATAATCATCATTTTTTTTCTTCCATTATATCAAACAATTTCACTACAAGAAAGATGTTTTCCTAATTTTTCAAGTAAAATTTATTTTTACGATAGAAGCCTCGATACCTAACTAATTTTGGAAAAAACAACCATTCCAATTCAGAACTCAAACTGTCCAATTTTTCAAGATTTTGATCTAGAAAATTTTCAAAAAACCAAATCTGATATTTTCAACTTCATTTCCTTCAAACAACTTTTCATCTTCTATTTCTCTATTTTTTTCAGTTCGTCTCCAACACATCATCAACCTCCTCATCACCTTCGTCCTTCTATCACCAACCCACAGAAAAACAACAGCTAGTCCAGCCCCGAAATCAATTTACGAAACAGACAACTTCACCGCCCTACTTCTCCACAACGACTTATTCGTAGATAAAAGTTTACTCATAAATGAATTTCTCGTATACGACAATTCCCAATTCGCTTCAACCATCGTTCGACCCAAAGGCTGGGGCAAATCCACCAATATCCACATGCTCGAAAAATTCTTCGAAATAGAAGTCGATGAAAATGGCATTCCTCTACCAAAAAACAAAACCATCAACGATAAACTCTTCCTAGGAGGTACCATTAATCTCAGCTCAAACGAAACCAAAACCCTCAAGCGGCTCAAAATAGCCTCATTTTCCAACATCACCAAACATCTAGGAAAACATCCAGTTATTTTACTCAGACTGGAAAACGCTACTGGGAAAAATTACGAAGAACTAGAGGGGAAGATAAAATCAAGCATCGTTGAGGTATTCAAACGTCACGAGTATTTGTCACGTTCCTCAAACATAACCCAGAAGGAGATATTCGAGAAATACTTGAAAGGAGATTTAAACACGACTGAATTACGCGATAGCTTGCATTTTTTATCACTGAAACTCAAAGAGCATTTCGGCCAAGAAGTATTTTTATTAGTCGACGATTACGATGTACCATTGATCAGCGCTTACAGAGAATTTGAAAAAGATGATCGATCGCAAGAGTCTGAAAAAGCTGTCGAATTACTCAGATATATTCTCAGTGCAGCTAGAAAAAGAAGCATTGATATTCCAAATGATTTTATTCCATCTACTACTAAAAAATATGTCAGCAGTACCAATTATGCCCCTAAGGCTAATACTTCAATTTTTACCTCTGACCCAAGCAGAAATACCACCAATGTCTTAAACATCACTTCTGATCCACTCAGCCCTGTCTCAATCCTAAATACCACCAATTCGACCACTACACCAGATCCAATAACAAATGCAGCAGAAGATTCCGACATTTCAGACGTACCACCTCTTGAACAACGAAACACAGCTCTACTCACAGGAGTCCTCGATCTAGCATTTGAAAACCCCAAAACTCAAATCTCTCTAGAATTTGACAAAGTTTACACCCTATTCGACGAACCATTCGCAGAACACTACGGATTCACTCACCAAGAAGTACAACACCTTTTGACCAAAATATCCAAATCTGTCGACTCCGATAAACTGAAACTCTGGTACAACGGATACAATTACAAATTCTTACACGAAAAACAGCCCCAATTCTACATTCCTCGATCAGTAATGAGATATTTGCAGGCATCCCAGGATACCTTCGGGTACTACGGAGACGACGAGGATATCGACAACAAAGGAATAATTTACGAAATTCTCTCCTCAGATGGAATGCAGGAAGACATCCAACTTTTGATCGCCAGTGCCAGCCAATGGATAGGAGGATACACCTACATGTGCTCTCCGGTACGTTGGGAAAGATCCAAAATACCCGAAGTTTTATCCAATAAACGTACCATACTGATGTTCCACGGATTACTAGGTCCTTGCCGACCAGATCCTTTTCACAATGGTCCCAACACTGGTATCCCCAATAAAGAAGCCAGATGTGTTTATGAAACCAACATGATGCGTTGGGTATGCAAAAAATTCTCCACCGATGCCAACGACCTCCAGGGATTCGTAGGTCTGCTATCCACAGGTTTTATGAACCAGTTCAGAATCCAATTGCAGAAATACCTCACTCGTGCCAGCGAATTCATTAAATCTAGCGAATACAACGCTAAAATATCATACAGAGGGTTGATGACGGCGGTAAAAAAGATTTTAGTAGAAACTGGCCAAGAATCGATAGATTTAGACGTATACGGAGCCATTCGTTCCATTAACGATATAGTTTTAGTACCGAAACCGCCCATGAGTAAAATTGCCTTCCTCATTCATTATAAAATAGTCAAAGAAAAAAATATCACGGAGGAGTCCAAAGGTAAAAATTTAACCGAGGAGGCTGAAGCAGAACTTGAGCACATTGATAAAATTTTCTTAAATGGTACACTTATTGAGAACTATTATCCCGAGGTTAAGAAATTATTCAAAGTGGGGATTGCATTTTGCGGTGAAAAAGTGGAAATCCAGTATGATATCAGGGAGACGACGAGTAATAAAAATTCAACGACAGGGCAACCTGGGGATTACATTTTGAAGCGAAGATGTTGGAAAAATGGTTTGGTATCGAGCAAACAGGCAATAAAACATCATTATTGCTGACAATGATATCGGAGTCATCAACGACTGAGTCTTAAAAATACAATTTTGTACACATTATTAAATACATTTGTGCATAGCTGTGCGATGATTGGTCTGCCATCCTTCATTTTTGGATTTAACTGCTTGACACTAAAAAAATTTGAGATGAGCATGTTGCCAATTATAATAATTGAAGGAGCAAATGCTGTTTCCGAAAAATTCAAGTAAAACATTGTTTTGAACTGCAAGAGTGATCGTAACTTAGTACTTTGAAAATCGAAAAATTTTCATTTCGTGACTTTTTGTCTAATTTAAAAACTGAAAGAATACAAAATAATCTGTCCAAAAAATCGAAAAAAAAAACCTAAAGGAATGAATGGTTTGTCATATCAAAAATGAAGAAATGAAGGGTCTGTGGGTCATTCATAATAAAAGGGGTTCGAAAATTTTTCGAATTATCTCAATTTTGAATAACCTGCTGCTTCTTCATTTTTGATTCGGGGCCTGGTCGCCTGGTTTTATCCAAAAATGACGTATGCAAATCATTCTCCAGACACCCTCAAGAAAAAGTTTTTTTTTTTTGCGAGTTTTAAATCACAAATTTACGATCTAACGACTCCCTTTTCCGTCTAGTTTGTAAATCAATGATTATCAATGTTCAAAATCAAGATATATGTAAATTAATAAATGTATTTAATCTCAAATTGATGAAATATCACTAGAAAAAATACAGGAACCTTCATACATCGTATTTTTTGTTATCTTTGGAAGTAAATAGTTCAATATTGAAACTTATATTGTAATGAAGAAACATCCGCATAACATAACAAGAAAAGTAAGATTTTACACGAATGTGCTTAATTTAAAACAAATACCATGTTTTCAAAATAACAAAATGTTACATTTCATATCAATTGTTCAAAGGTTAAATTTCAAAGTAAATTTATAATTTTTTGGATCTTAAAACTAAAAACGTCAAATTCCTCAAAAATTTTAATATCCTACATTTGTTAACATAAATTTCAAAATTACCATCTGGATCTTTTTTAAAAAAGAAAACTAAAAACACGTCACAATAGTTTCGAACGTTTTTAAAATTTTTCATTGAAGATGAATATTACTTCGGCCTTTGAATTCGAAACCGAACATACCTAGTAGAATAACAGCTCTGAAATTCAATCTCCAAAATAATATTTCAAACTCATCGATTCTTGTTGTTCCCTAAATAAACGATGAAAACTGACTCTTTAAAAAAAAATTGTTTAAAAATGGAAATTAAGTAGATTACTGGAAGGTAGAAGGGGAAAAGCTTTTTTTTTTAAAGTACCGATTAAATTTTTCAAAAAGTGTTTAGGTATAGGTAGGTCCTAGGTACCCAGACGGTACCTCATAAAATTTTTAATTTTTAAGAAATCTAATATGATGTTGGATGAATTCCAAAACTTTCAAGACAAACTTTTTAAGGCCTATGATATAGGAATTTTTAAAATTTTTCACCCAATTTCGACAAAAAAAATATGACTAAATTTTTTTTTAGAAAAATTGAATTCTATTTTTACTTACAATTCACTCTATTAGAATACTCGATGAGCATTTTTAAAAAATACATACCTATAACACTAAAAAATTTGATCATATCCAAATTGTAAACATGGGTATTAATTTCATGAGAAAATTTGTGATTTTTTTTTTATCTAATTGAAAAATTGATAAATTAGTATTCTTTCACTGAAAATTTCCTAATAAAAATAACTGGAAAACAGACAGAATTTCACCACCATAATAAATCAATAAAAGATTCGGTGAAAGCAAACAGTGAAAAATTGCTGGAAAATGGGCAAACATTCACTAAAGTAATTGAAAATCAGCGAATTTCTTAGAAAATCAACAAAAAATCTGCTGAAAATCAAAGAATTTTGCTGATGAAGTGGTTATCTTTGTACTGCAATTCTGATTTTTTTTTCAGTGACCGTTCACTAATTCGAAATTAGGGGATACCTAGGTATAAAATTTAAAAATCAATGATTGAACGTTTTCGACTAGATAAGAAAAATATTCAGTAACGAATCCACTGACTTGATTTCTTATATCTAAGTAGATAAATAATTTCTATTTAATCATTTACATTTATCTAAAAAAAAAGATCATAAAAAATAAACCGAGACTTCAAAGCTGAGATGTGGAAGGCAAAGATGAAAAAAAAATCATAAATCATTTCTATATTTTTTTTTAGACATTTTTGTTTTTTCCTCCCTCCCAGGAAAAGTCAAAGATCGGGGATTAAAAAAATGTAAATTTTTTACATTCAAATAATAAAAATTCTTTTCAATTTTTTCAACTCAAACGAACTTTTCCAAAATTTTTCTTAGATAATACCGGATACTACCCATTACATACCTTTTCTCTGTTCTTACCCTGAAAAATTATTTCAGTGCACTTGGACATTCGCAAAACAAATATTTTTCATCATACCATTTTTATCACTCAACTTCATCACCACAACATCTCAATCTCCAGAAAACTTCCAAATCGATACAGACGATTTCAAAACCCTTCTATTAAATCAAAATCCATACATCGATAAATCTATGCTGATTGAGCATTTTCTAAACCTGACGACAGCTGAAAACAACTCTGTGCTGACCATCCTCAGACCAGAAGGTTGGGGCAAGACCATAAACGTAAAAATGCTCGAGACATTCTTCCAAATAGAAGTCGACGAAAAAGGCCAACCCCTTCAACCCCAAGATACCATCAACAATAAATTTTTCCTCGGAGGTGAGATCTCTTCAGAACCAAATATCAATCGCAATCTGACCCCATTAAAAATATCCAACTGGTCCGATGCCTTGCAACACCTAGGAAAACACCCAGTAATCCTTCTCCAATTAAAAAACGCAACCGGAAATACCTGCCAGCAAATCGAACAAAAAATAAAATCTTGCATCGTCGAAATGTACAAGCAACACCAATACTTGATACATTCAACAAAAATAACAGATTTGCAAAAACTAAAACTTTATTTATCTGGAGAATTCGACAAATCTGATTTGATCTCGAGTATTTACTTCCTGAGTCAGAAACTTTTCGAACATTTTGATCAAAAAGTACTTGTATTCGTTGATGATTACGATACCCCTTTTATTAGCGCTTATATCCATTATCACACAGCTAATTACCTCAAAGTAGGAAAATTATTGGAACACATTTACGAAAAATCTTTGAATACGAATCCTTACCGAAGTTCGGCATTATTCGTCGGGGTATATCCAATCAAAACAAACGTACAAGTTTATTACAAAGAAGAACATTTGTTGAAACCTCCATTCAGCGAATTTTTCGGACTCACCCAGGACGAAGTGAAAGAATTACTTGAAAAAACATCGATTACAGCGGATCTTCGTCAACTAGAGAATTGGTACGGTGGATTTTACGTAGGCCAGACCAATGAATATTATAATACCAGATCTGTGATACGATTTGTGGCCAATCAAGGTATCTTTGATTACTACGGATTACCAATTTCCACAGATCCTCGCGAATTAGAGTCTTGGCATAATGAAAATAGTTCGGATATCCAAAAAATGTCATCAATCTCCCAAAATTCTGATCAAACCCATCCCTGGAGTATCCCTTCAGCTTTATCAGAAAGAATTTTGATAACGAAGGACCTCGACATATACGAAATGACAAAATTATTTTTAATCAACGGTCATTACATTCGTTCCAACAGCCTATTCGAAGCTCAAAGTTTCGGAGCCGTTAAAACATTGGATTACTTATGGTCCAATCATGATTACATTTACAAAGATATTCTATTTTATAGCGGATATCTGACAAAAAATGCAACCGGTTTATTTATAGGAAAAATGAAATACTTCGATCTCTTCATACCCAACTACCAAATCAAATATTTCTACGAAACGAAAGCATTCCAATGGGGATGCTACATACTTGACATGACCACATCTGGATTTCAATTCTTTGCTAATCTTCTACTAACTTCTGACATACCAAAATTCGAAGAAACACTGCGAGATTCCTTAGGAAACCCTAAAGCTCAACAACTTTACCACTTCGGTGGCCACTTAGATTTATATAATGCCATTGCAACATCATTAAGACGATTTTTATCGCCAACTCATACCATAGAATATGAATACGATGGTAATAATAGAACATATTACGTGACACTAGACGACTATTGCATTCTAGAATATGAAATGATCCTAATTCCGAAATCGAACACTAGTGATACTGTAATCTTCTTTAGGTACGAGTATGAAAATTTAGAGGAAATGAATTCCACAGTTGAAAAAGGTTTGACGCGAATTGACCAACTTCACCAGGGGATTAATTTACTAACATATTCCCATGTTCAAAAAACCCTGAAAATTAATATCGTATTCTTCCTCGGAAAAATAGAACTACGATTCAAAATCGATGGCAATACACCACCACAGAAGCCATCAATGCGCGAACAGAAGAAGAAAAAGAAACGTGCGTCATTACAGCAGAATAAGGGAAGAAGAAATTACTCAACATCGAGTTCACTTCCTACTTCAAATTTTACAACTGGCTCTTCTCTTCAACCCTCGATAGAAAAATAAATTAGGTAGGTATCACAATTCGAAAAATTTATTGTTGTAGAAAAAACTTTTCAAAAGTGATTAGATCATTAAAAAAATATTCAATATGTGAAGAAAGTAAAATAATTCTTTAAAAAAATTTCACCGAGTTAATTTTTTTGTGAATTATTTTACTTTTTTCACACATTGAACAAATGTAATTAAAAATTTTCAAAAAGCAAAAAAATTATGTAAATCTTTGCTAACTTTTTAAAAAAATGATGAAATTTTTCAAAATGTCTAAAATTACCTACTTACAATGTCGTAAAAAATTATTTAAATTTTTCATAAATATGAACACATTTATGCAGAAAAATTGTTAAGAAAAAGGTATCTACCTATCTACTCATGAATCAACAAAACATGAATAAAAAATTGCTTAGAATATTTTTTTATCAAAAAAAATTATTCTCCAAAGTCTTCAGTCTTTAAATTGCATCTTGAATCAAACACGTAGTAGAATTTAATTTACTTGACCAGAGGTCTTTCAATCTATTTTTTTCAATCTACTCTCTCATTTCGAATAAGTGAAAAATCAATAATCAATGGGAAAAGTCAGGATTGTGAAAGAGGGAAAATCAGCCAAATCTTTTGATTTTAAGCAAGTTTTCGCTAATAGATATCACATAGACAAATTTACCTTCAAAAAATCACTGATTTTCCAAATAATTCCACCAATTTTCAAATAATTTCATTAATTGTTCAAAAAAGTTCACTAATTTTTTCATTTTAAAAGAATTTTACCGATTTTAAAAAAAGTTCACTGATTTTCCAGAAATTTTTTTCACCTAGGTAAGTACTTTCAGTGAAATTTTTCACTGATTTATTACAGTACGATAATTCTGACTATTTTCCAGCAATTTTCGATAAATTTTACTGATTTATAATTGAGAGAGCAATAAAAATAAATACTTGAACAATTATACGTAATTTTTTCACTCCTTGACTTTCTTTTCATTAATTTGCGAACGAGGTCACGCTTCTTCCTTTCATTTTTCGATAATCAATTGAGTGCCAAATGTCTAAACAATATTTGTTATTCATATTGAAAAAAAAAAAGAAAAAGAAAATTTGTTTCAAAATGTTACACCATACCATTTGCTCTTATCAGAGCTACTTTATGAAAATTGATAAGTATCGTTCAAGATAAAGAAATAATAAATTTCTTAGAAGGTAAAAAATGACCTAATAGCTTGAATTCAAATTAAATTCTTTTATTTTGAAGTACACCTACTTTGTACAATTAATTCGATTGAAATGAAAAAATGAACTCGAAAAAGTAAGTTCCAACTGAATTTTCTTAGTTTTAATTTCGATTTTCGCATCATTTCAATTGGAAAAAAATTCTTTAAAATTCAAGTTTTGACCCAAGTGATAATAGAGAGCTCATCAAAAAGTGCATAATTGAACATTCAAAAATAGAAATTTTTTCAATGATGATTCAACATCAGTCTTCTCATGAAGTGAGGACAAAAAATTTCTAAAAGATTAGTATCATAAAAGGTATGAAAAATTGAAATTTACTTTTTCAGATGGAATTTTTCCAATTTTCTCGGCTAAAATTTCCCTTCTCACGTTATGAAGTGAAATTCCAATTTCCGTAAATTATTACCTGGATAATTTTCAATAAATTTTTGGATTTGATCTCAACCTTTCAAATTGTTGTAACTTTGAGGGTGATTTCTAATTGAGGGGGATTCCTTCTCTTACTCCTGCTCCTGTTCAGTTCAGATCTGCATTTCTAGAGCCTCATCTTTCACGAAGAAACATAAATTTTTCCCACAAATCTTTTTCATCAAAATCAACCCTCAAAACTGTTTCATTTCAGTCTGCTCTGCTACCAAGAAAATGCTCGTCGTCACCCTCACACTCGTCATTCTCGAGTTGGGACTCACAACCTCGCATTCTCCTCTCAGCATGTTCCAGGAAACCGAAGATTTCCGAACACTACTTCTAAACAACGATCTATTCGTCGATAAGAGCCTACTCATCGAAGAATTCTTAGACCACATGGAAAATTACAGCGTACCAGTTCTCGTCAGGCCAGAAGGCTGGGGCAAATCGATCAACGCTGACATGCTTCGAAGATTCTTTGAAATAGAAGTAGACGAAAAAGGCGAACGCCTCCCCAAAGAAAAACTAACCAACGATAAGCTTTTCCTCGGCGGAGACGTGGTGGATTCGAACAACAACGTCAAAAAACTAAAACCACTGAAAATAGCCAATTCTTCCAGAGCCATGGAACATTTAGGAAAAAATCCGGTAATTTTGGTCAAAATGAAAAACGCAACAGGTCACACTCCCCAAGAGATCGAAAAAAGTTTGAAATCGTGCATTGTTGAAGCATTCAAAAGTCACAGTTATTTACTCAACTCTTCGAAAATCACCGATAAGAAAATATTATCAAATTATTTCAACGGTATCATGAATTTTACTCAATTCAAATGGAGTATTTTATATCTCAGTCAAAAACTATACGAACATTTCGATCGCAAGGTGCACATAATAATCGACGATTACGACGTACCCAACATCAACGCTCATCTCTCGTTTGGACGAGATCCTCTCAAAATGGATAAATTTTTAATATTGAGCAAACGCATATACGAAGCTGCCTTCAAACACAATCCTTACCGCGGAGTTGGCCTAGTCACCGGTGTCTTGTCTGCTGTCAAAGCGACCATATTCGTCTTGCCTCACGATCCGATATTCTACATAGCTCGAAAAAAACCTCCCTTCGTCGAATACTTCGGACTGATTCAGGAAGAAATACAAGAGATTTTGACCAAGGTTCCCATCAAATTGGACCTGAATCAAATTCAATCTTGGTACGGAGGGTATTCAATTTTTGGACCGCAGGAGTTCTTCAATACCCGATCGGTAATGAGGTGTCTGGCCAACAATGGAACTCTCCAATATTACGGATCAGACAGCAATATCACCACCCTCGTCGATAAAATACTTTCATCGAACGATAAACAGAACCAAATACAGAAGTTCATACGTCGAGGATCCCTGCCCAATTATTATTTCAGTTTTGCAGATACTGTGGCGATATCGTGGGCCAACGCTTTGCCCGAATTTAGAGTACTGTTCCTCGCTGGATACCTCAGAGCTGACCCTACGAAACCATTTCAAGCTACAACTATACCGAATGAAGAAATGAGATATTTTTTCGAAACCAAAGTACTCCAATGGGTGAGTCGTAAATTCTGCACGGATCCTGATCGATTTCGATCATTCGTCGGACAAATTCTCGATGGGAAAATTTACCCATTTCGCAAAGCCTTGGAAAAATATCTCAAGGTCGCCAATAATTTTTATCCGCTTCAAGAGGCAACCAGAGAGAACCCATCGAAGGTATTCTACGGAGGTTTAATGATAGCCATTAAAAGTGCTTTGTCAGAAACCCACTTGGAACTTTTACCAGAACAGGGGATTGATAAAAAAAACGATATGATTTTATTACCTCGACAAGGTCAAAACGATGTTGCTATTGTGGTTACTTATAAAATAATTGATCGAGAGGAAAATCTCTTATCTGTGGCTAAAGCCGGACTATTGGAAATATACACACGTCAGTATTGCAAGCAATGGAAATCATATTCGCATATACGAAAACTGATCCTGATAAGTATGGCTTTTCATCATGAAAAGTTTGAATTGCAATGTAGTATTGAAAAATTATTATCCAATTGGTTGGCATCATATTGAAAAATGAGGAGGGCGGTGGTGAGAATAAAATTGATCATTTTTTTCAATTTCAGTTTTGGAAAAAGGAGACGAATTTACTTATTTTCATGATAAGAATTTTTTGTACTTGTTATTTTTGTATGTTTCTTGTTAAATAAAGAATTTTTTTACCAACGTCATTTTCAAAGTTTAAATTTTATTTGTGAACAAGGGGTCTATTTTAAATTTAAAATTCTAGTTCAACGTTCATGCCTAATTGACTTTTCAAGTTCAAATAAGTGAGTTTCTTCTAGAAAAAATTTCTTGAAAAATATAGCAGCAAAACTCCAGAAAATACCATCAAATACAACAGACAAAATTTAGAAAAAGTAACATTCAAAAAATCAAAGAATTTTGTTGGAATTCAAAATAAAAACTTATAAAATCTTAGCACAGATCGATTTACTTATCACCAACATTTACTTATCACCAACCATGACTTATCAATACTGATAAACATTTAAATGAGGAACAGATAAAATTTAAAAAATAAATTTCTACTTTTTTTGCCAGGCCAGAAAAGAAGTTTTATGAAAAAAAATGTTTGTTTCTGTGAAGTATAAAATGGAACGAGGTAAGATTTTGCATTCGAATCAATTCAGATCCGTGGGTAAAATTTTTTCAAGGGTGTAATTTTTGAGATAAACATTAAAATGAGGAACAGATAAAATTAAAAAAAAAATTCTACTTTTTTTGCCAGGCCAGAAAAGAAGTTTTATGAAATAGTATATTACAATACAAGCAGCGGAAGTGAGTCATGAAAATGCTCACGGCCGATGCTCGTATGGTAAGATATTTTTCATTTGTGCACCATCAAAATCATCATTTGTACTTTTACGTAATACGTATGCGTTCGTGTGGTTCGTGTACCTGGTCGCGAAAGTTTACTTCCGCGTCCTAGGACAGAAAAGTAAGCATGAAAAACACTAAAAAACGGTGTTGACAGCTCAACAATGAAAAGACAAACTTCCGATCCGCAAATTAGCAATGAAAAGACGTACTTTCGATACAGTACAAATGAAAAAATATGTTTGTTTCCGTGAAATATAAAATGGAACGAGGTAAGATTTTGCATTCGAATCAATTCAGATCCGTGGGTAAAATTTTTTCAAGGGTGTAATTTTTGAAAGATATATAGAATCGAGATGATTTTTTTTTTTTGAAAAATTTGGTTGAAAAAACAAAGTATTCTTTACACGTATATTTGAAAATAAACTTTGACCGTTTGACTGCAAAACCTCGAAAGTTTTCGCCTCTTTTTGAGTACCTACGTATCTTAACTAGATCCCCTCTCCACTTTTTTCGTCGAATTCCAGCCAAATAAGTACATGAATTTTATGTTTTCACGTTTTCAGATCTACATAATTATTTTCAAATTTTAAAATTAGACATAGATATTTTGATTTTTCAATCATTACGAAAGCAGTCAGGTCCGATTTGTTGTTGTTCAAAGAAAACTTCTGGTTTTATGAGAAAATTCGGAAAAGCTGAAGAAAATTAGAATATTTTGATGGCTCCAGAATGACTGAAAGTGGTAAAATTCAGTTTCGCAAGACGCCTAAAAATCATGAAAAAATCATCAAACCAGGTTGAAATCAACTTCCTAATTCAAAATACAAGCGTTAAGAATTTATCAAAAGAAATCAATGTGAGCAGCTGAAATTTTTGTTAGAGATTTCTAAAAAAAGTATTTTTTTCAAAAAAATCTACTCTTGCTTAAATGTTGAATTTGATGTAAATACCAAAATCGATTTTTTTGTTAGGTAAGTTCAATTTAAACAAAAAACTGAACAGAATATAGTAAAATCCTAATAAAAACCAATAAATAAGATGAGGTGTTAGATTCCGAAAAAATTGAAAAATTGACCCATGAATTATTAAATTTCAGCCATCTGATATTCTATGGTGTTCAATTGCACCAATGTTTTTTTTTTGTATAGGTAGGTAATCATAATTAGATATTTTACTTTCTTTCATGATTATTTCAAGTATACGAGTAGGTAGGTACAAGTACCCGATGAAAAAATTTTAGATCAAATCGTATCAAATCATATCTGATTTTATCAAAACAGATAAAATTTGATCTCAAAAATGTCCTAATCAAATTATATCTAATTACATCTGATTTTTTTTAGATATGATTTGATCAAATTAGATGTCATTTGATCACATCATATCAAACTGGATCTGAACCTTCAGATGTGAATTGATACAATGAGATATGATTTGATGTGATTTGATAAAATTAGATTGGGACATTTTTGAGATATGATCAGATCTGAAATTTTTTCATCGGGTAGGTACGTAGCATTGAAAAAAACTCACTTCAATATCTTCTCATAAAATAAAAAATTATTCTGCTCCACAATTGGGTACTTACCTGAAATCAAAACAAAATAAACATAAACATGATGAGAATATTGAATGAAAAATATTAAAAATTGGCATTATTTTTAACAAGATATTCCTTCATAAAATACCATAAAATACTATGTATACCTCATAAGCATCAAACAACAAAACTTGATTTTTATTTTCAGATTTTCATCACAAAAAAATAATAAGCAACATTCATTTGCTGATAAGCTGACCAAGTAGGAAAACAAATACTTCAAAAATCTGAGAATTTTCAATTCACAACCATTTTTCAATCGTTTTACTCAAAACATCTCGGACAGAGCACCAAGATGATGATACCAATAATCATACTCATTACTCTGAAGATCTCGCCATCCTCAGCACTTCTTTCTCCCGAAGTCCAACTACACACAACCGATATCAAAACGCTAATCCTCAACGACGTATTCATCGACAAATCGTATTTAATTGGCGATTTCGAAGTCCTCGAAGATTTCGATCCTCCAGATTTAAAAACAATCCTAGCCCCATCAGGCTGGGGTAAAACTACAAATATCAACATGTTCGAAAGATTTTTCGAAATTGAAGTCAACGACCAAGGAATACCTCTGCCTCAAAATCAAACCACCAACGATAAAATTTTCCTCGGAGGCGAGTTTCAAATCGAACCAAACCTTACAAAAAAACTCGAACCTCTGCAAATATCTCAAAATTCAGAAGTTATGCAGCATCTTGGAAAATACCCAGTTATAACTCTGAGTCTGAAAAACACCACAGGACATACCTACGAAGAAATAGAAGAGCAAATAAAATCATGTTTAAAAAAAGCCTACCAAAAACACGAGTACTTATTATATTCGCCAAATATAACAGAAGAAGATAAAAATAAATTGCAGAATTATATCGGAGGTCAATTCAACGCCAAAGATTTGCCTTACACTTTGGGCTACTTGAGTGAAAAACTCTTCCAGCATTTTGGACAATACGTCATCATATTAATCGACGATTTCGATATACCTGTCATCAACTCGTACTTGAAATTTGGAAAATTTAGCAACGAATCGGTAGAATTCAATAAAATCTCAGAATTGATCCGAAAAATTATCACGTTCCCTGTTCGAGCCCCTTTGGATCTTCGATGCGTTTACTTGGCAGTAATCACAGGAGTATTCAAAGCTATCGAATTATATACCAGTCCAAATCAAATTCTGAGTTCTGCTATTCCAGTCCTTTTATACCAAACTGCAAGCTACGGATTTTCTCCAAAAGAGGTACGAGGATTATTGACCAAATTCTCAACAAAAATACAACCCCAACAGGTAAAAGACTGGTACGGTGGATACTTTTATAATGACACAATTTTTCTCAATCCTCGATCAATAATGCAATGTATTGCTCGAAACGGGACCATAGAAAATTATTTCATACCTGGTGGCTACGTCATTGATGAATTTATCGATGAAATTTTACTTTCGGACGATGTACAACAAGAGATCCATTTCTGGATATCTGATAAAAGCAAAACGTATAAAAGATTAATAGATTATAATCGTCTCGATGACGTAATTTGGGAAGATTTTAAAAAAAGTAGGATACTATTCCACGGAGGATATTATTTCACCACTACAACTCAATTAGGATTTTACCTGAGTAAACCAAATAAAGAAATAATCCAATATCTCGAGACAAAAACTCTTCAATGGGTGACTGATAAGTTTAACGTAAGTGTCCCTGAATTCTATACCCTTGTTGGCTTACTGAACGAAGGAAATTTTAAAGAATTCCAAGGATTATTGCAAAAATACATTTCAAATGCTGTTGATTATCTTCAAACCGAGATAAATGCAGCAAACGCATTTCATTACGGTTTTATGATCGCAGTCAATCATACTTTATCATCAAACAATACCGTAACAGCAGAAGGAAAAAATTATGAAACACACGTAATTGTGCCAAAATTGAGCCAAAACGCTGATATCGCTGTCATTCTCAAATATGGAATATTTGAAGCAGGGATTAACATAACATCGATGGTTAAAAAAGATTTAGAAGATCTGAATAATCGTTATGAAGGTGACAAATTCAAAGCTCAATATTCTCATATCGAAACGGTTTTAAAAATTGCTATGGCATTTAGTGGCGAGAAATTCGCTGTAGAATATGATGAAGCATAAAATATGTAATACTTAAGGTTATTTTTTGCACAAGGTGTCTCAATCGAGATGGATCACCTATTTCATGCAATTACGCAATGAATCGTAAAATAACTTGTTATCTGTAACTTTCATGATTAATAAAAATTATATTCTTAATATTTTTTCTTGAAAACTTTCACTATTGAAAAAAAAAATTCTGGAGATCTTCAGGAAGCTCAATAAAAATTCGAATTTTCATGTGTTTTCGTAAAAAAACAAATAATTGGACGATGCATCTAATATTTCCTCATATCATAATTTGAGCTTCGCTACATTTTCCAATCCCCCTTCCCTCATGCTACAGATACCATCATTCACATAAATATCTTTCAATTAATCAGTCTAATCACAATTATTCACTAACACGAATCTTATCAATCTTCAAAATTAGAACGTTAAATCCCTTCGTTCTAGACTCATTCAACGTAAAAGGAACCGGAAAAAATCAAAACCACTTTCTCGTATCACCACAATTGTTGAACGATTTGTTCGAATCAAATCAACTTTCTGAATTTATCGCAAATGAAAAATGCTAATTTACTATTGCAAAAAGTTGCTCTCGAGTGTTACCTATTAACAGACCTTCGATTTGTATTAGTTACTCCATAATGTGAAATAATCAATTTTTCGAGTCGTACAAAAAGTTCCCACATAAATGTGTTCGTTTTCGGTTATTTGTTCCTAAAAATTACAGTATTGATCCGGCAGCGATGAAAAAGTCTATAGAAGAAAGTAATATATCTAATTTAAGTAAGTACACATAATATTCTGCAGAAAATTTCTTAACCTTACCTAATATCTACTAAATTAACTTCCATGGAATTTTTGAAAATTTTTAAACAAAAGTTGTTGAAAGGTATGCAAAAGTTACTTGAAGATTTCAAACGACTGTTAGAATTTAACAAAAAAATCATTCAAAATGCTAAAAATTGAAAATTGTTTAAACAAGAGTGAAAAAATACAAAAACTTTCAAAAAAAAGTAAAATTTCATCAAAAATCTATTATAATTATAAAGAAGAGGGCTGTTTTTACGGAACAGCATCACGCCTAAAGTACTGCACGAATTTGAAAGGTGAATACACCATTAGAAAGAGCTCGACGAGTAGGTGGTTTATGACGCAAAAAGTTTAGAAAAAGCTGCCTCCAAAGTGGAGAAAAGTCGAGTTAAAGTTGGTTCCCCTCCTTCCCCTCCCACCCTCATAGGCAAAAATCAGTTTTTCGTAAATAACTCGAAACGCGAAGCTTGAATCAAAAATCTAACGACTCATTGACGATAGGAAATTTTATGGGCTACAATTTTGGTTCTCTTCAATTTTTGCTGAAACAGCTTCATTTTTGAGATATTCCACGAAATACGATTTCATCTTCGACCCCCGCCCTCTTGACCTTGGCGAGAATAATGATGACGCGCTCTCAGATTACTACCTCATAAGTCAGGGTTCGAACCCCATCCGAAGAATGAAGTTTTTAGAAATTTTTTAGCAAAATTAATTTTTTTAGCTATAATAATTTTTTTAGCTTACTTAATTAAAATTTTTTTAAGCAAAATTAATTTCTTTTAGCTACCTATATTAATGTTTTTTTGCTTAATTAATATTCAAATACACCCAAAGAATGAACTTTTTGGATTCCTACCTCATAATTCAGGATTCAAACGCCATCTGGAGAATACATTTTTTTGAATTATTTTTAGCTAAATTAAATTTTTTGAGCTAAATTTTTTCATACACTCGGAGAATGGATTTTCAACAATTTTATATCTCTAAATTAAATTTTTTGTATCTAAATTAATTTTTAAATATCGAGTTCAATCCCAAAAAAAATTTTGAACATATCCAGAAAATGAATTTTAAAAAAATTTTCTAGCTAAATTACATTTTTTTACCTAAATCAATTTTTAAGCACATCCGGAAAATGAATTTTCTACAATTTTTTTTACAGCTAAATTAATTTTTTTGTAGGTACCTAAATCAGTTTTTTAATAATCAAGTGAATCTCACAATTTTGTGGATAGGAATTATCCATCAAAATTACCAATTCTAGAGTTTGGGGAAACCCATAAAATTGTGGTCAATTTTATGGATAATAATTATCCACGCATTTTACCACAAATGAAAAATGCTTGAACATGTGGAAAATTTTGTGGATAGGAATTTACCATCAAAATTACCAATTCTAGAGTTTGGGGAAACCCATAAAATTGTGGTCAATTTTATGGATAATAATTATCCACGCATTTCACCACAAATGAAAAATGCTTGAACATGTGGAAAATTTTGTGGAAAGGAATTTACCATCAAAATTACCAATTCTGGAGTTTGGGGAAACCCATAAAACTGTGGTCAATTTTATGGATAATAATTATCCACGCATTTCACCACAAATGAAAAATGCTTGAACGTGTGGAAAATTTTATGGATAGGAATTTACCATCAAAATTACCAATTCTAGAGTTTGGGGAAACTCATAAAACTGTGGTCAATTTTATGGATAATAATTATCCACGCATTGCACCACAAATGAAAAATGCTTGAACATGTGGAAAATTTTATGGATAGGAATTTACCATCAAAATTACCAATTCTAGAGTTTGGGGAAACCCATAAAACTGTGGTCAATTTTATGGATAATAATAATTATCCACGCATTTCACCACAAATGAAAAATGCTTGAACATGTGGGAAATTTTGTGGATAGGAATTTACCATCAAAATTACCAATTCTAGAGTTTGGGGAAACCCATAAAACTGTGGTCAATTTTATGGATAATAATAATTATCCACGCATTTCACCACAAATGTAAAATGTTTGAACATGTGGAAAATTTTGTGGGTAGGAATTTACCATCAAAATTACCAATTATTCTAGAAAACTGTGGTCAATTTTATGAATAATAATTATCCACGCATTTCACCACAAATGAAAAATGCTTGAACATGTGGGAAATTTTGTGGATAGGAATTTACCATCAAAATTACCAATTCTAGAGTTTGGAGAAACCCATAAAACTGTGGTCAATTTTATGGATAATAATAATTATCCACGCATTTCACCACAAATGAAAAATGCTTGAACATGTGGGAAATTTTGTGGATAGGAATTTACCATCAAAATTACCAATTCTAGAGTTTGGGGAAACCCATAAAACTGTGGTCAATTTTATGGATAATATTATCCACGCATTTCACCACAAATAAAAAATGCTTGAACATGTGGGAAATTTTGTGGATAGGAATTTACCATCAAAATTACCAATTCTAGAGTTTGGAGAAACCCATAAAACTGTGGTCAATTTTATGGATAATAATAATTATCCACGCATTTCACCACAAATGAAAAATGCTTGAACATGTGGGAAATTTTGTGGATAGGAATTTACCATCAAAATTACCAATTCTAGAGTTTGGGGAAACCCATAAAACTGTGGTCAATTTTATGGATAATATTATCCACGCATTTCACCACAAATGAAAAATGCTTGAACATGTGGAAAATTTTGTGGAAAGGAATTTACCATCAAAATTACAAATTCTAGAGTGTTTGGAAACCCATAAAACTGTGGTCAATTTTATGGATAATAATAATTATCCACGCATTTCACCACAAATGAAAAATGCTTGAACATGTGGGAAATTTTGTGGATAGGAATTTACCATCAAAATTACCAATTCTAGAGTTTGGGGAAACCCATAAAACTGTGGTCAATTTTATGGATAATAATTATCCACGCATTTCACCACAAATGTAAAATGTTTGAACATGTGGAAAATTTTGTGGGTAGGAATTTACCATCAAAATTACCAATTATTCTAGAAAACTGTGGTCAATTTTATGAATAATAATTATCCACGCATTTCACCACAAATGAAAAATGTTTGAACATATGGAAAATTTTGTGGATAGGAATTTTTCATCAAAATTACCGTTTGTGGGGAAACTCATAAAACTGTGGTCAATTTTATGGATAATAATTATCCATGTATTTCACCACAAATGAAAAATGTTTGAACATGTGACAAATTTTGTGGATTGGAATTATCCATCAATATTACCAATTCCAGAGTTGGGGAACCCCATAAAACTGTGGTTAGTTTTATGGATAATAATTATCCACGCATTGCACCAGAAATGTAGGTAAGTAAGAGGTTTGAACATGTGGCAAATTTTATGGATAGGAATTTTCCATCAAAATTACCAATTCAAGAGTTTGGGGAAAGTGGGGAAACCCATGGATAATAATTATCCATGTATTTCACCACAAATGAAAAATGTTTGAACATCTGGTAAATTTTTGCCGAAGTTATGTGCACTAATCTAATGGGTTACTCGGCTTGGAAGTTTGATACAATTTTTTCCAGAATAATTATAGGCACAAATCTAATGGTATGTTCCATTTTAAATTTTCCTAGATTTTTGTCAAAGTTTTAAGCTCGAATCCAACGAGATATTTAATTTGAAGTTTTGATTGATTTATGACACAGTTCCTGGTACCAATTTAAGCGATTTTCTATTTTTAAGAAGTTATGCATTATGGTTGTTTTTCAAAAAGGAATGTACGATTTAAAAAGAAGTTTACGGTAGCCCGTCCGGAACGGACGGGTTATACGGCTAGTTATTCATAAAAAAAGTATAAAATGTCAAAAGAATCGTTAAAGGTAAGTATATATGTACGTTGTAAAAATGATTGAAATTTCATGTAAAATGTTTTAAAAAGCCCAAAAAATTATAAAAAACGTCAAAGACTTTTCAAAAACTGTTGAAATTTTACGAAAATTTACTGAAACATCGCAAGGGAAAAAATAATTGAAAACACACCAAACTAGATAAAATTTCAAAAGAATTGTTTACTGTTTCGAAAAAACTTTCTAAAATTGACTTTGAAGCATCGAAAAAATTGACCAAATAAAAAAAGATGAACCGCTTGGAAATTCTGTAAAATTTGTTGAAGAATTTTTCGAAGCATCGTAAAACAGAATTTATTATGACTATTTTCGAACGACGCGACGAGAAAATCCTCAAATCTCAATAATTTTAACGAAAATTATTTAAAAATGCACACTCTATACAATTTTTGAAACTTTTTTTTTTTAGTAGGTAATGTGAACAAAATTTCCAACAAGCTGTAAAATTTTCAAAAAAAAAGATGGGTACCTAATCGAATTTTGTGAACTTTTATTTACTTCTGATGTTTTAAAACGATTTTCGTAAAATTTCTAATGCCATCTTTTTCCACTTTTAAAACAATTCGAGGCGAAGTTGAAACATTTTGTTCACAGTCAGATCATTTGAAATTTCAAAACTCAAGCAGCAATGTTTGCGAAAAATGAAACTTCTTTTTATCAATTTCAAGACAATTTTAGGAAACATTTCAACAATTTTTACACATCTCTGACGAATTTTATGAAATTTTCGACATTTTTAAAAATTAATTTTGACTATTTTTTTTTTTTAAAAAAAAAAAAAAACATTTATAACGGGATTTTAAACAATTTTTATGATATCAAAATTACTTTCATGGTTGAATTTAAAAAAAAAATAATCCACACAAAAACATCAAATGCAAGATTTTCAATTTTTTTTTTAATATTCAATATACTTTTTGCAAAATTTTAGTCAATTTTGCAACGTCCTAAATGATTTATACAAAATGTTTAGTTCTTTCCAAAACTTTGAAGCTCATCAATGTGAAAGTTGAAACATTTTAATCATATTTTTAATAAAAATTTCAAAATGTTTCAAAATTGGAATCTTTCGACCTTTCAAACACTTTCAACTAATTTATGCTGTCTTATACAATGGTGATGGTGTATGGGAGAGGGGAAGAGGTGAATTAGGAATACAATTTTTTCCTCTCCCATTAGCCACACAGAAATGTCAAATATGAAAAAAATCTTCAACCCTCCTCTCTTTCATAAAATCTTTTAGAATGCCGCAAATTTAATTTTTTTTTTCAACATCATAACTTGTCCTCATCCCTTTTATTAAGAATAAAACCTCCAGAAAAGTACATAATTTTTCTGCATGTTAAAATAATGCTTCTTCATCAAAATATTTTTCATTTTTTTCAAGAACTGACTCACTGATCAATACTTTCTGGTTGCAGTTACACGAACCATGATGAAACTTCTCGCCTTAATATCAATCTCGATACACTTGACATCCGCATTAAAACCGAAATCACCTTTCGAGCTGGATAAAATCGAAACAAATGATTTCGTGAGCTTGCTAGCGAACAACGTATTTGTCGACAAAACCCTACTATTGGTGACCGGAATTTTATACCCAATAAACTACGGAGGCTCCCTGATCATCCACCGACCAGAAGGCTGGGGCAAAAGTACCTACATGAACATGATAGATAAATTCTTAGGAATCGAAATCGACCCAAGAGGCGAACCAAAGATACCAAAAGAAACCATAAACAACAAATTCTTCCTCGGAGGCCACGTCGAATTCGGACCAAAGAACAAAAAAATATTTCCTCGATTAAACATCTGTCATCACGCGTTCCAGGTAAAATTCTTAGGTACCCGCGCCGTCATATTTTTAAAACTAAGCAACATCACCGGAGGAAGCTATCAAGAGATCAGAGACAAACTTCGAGCCAAAATTTGGGACTTATTCGAAAAATGTAGCTATGTCGAGTATGGAGACGGGGAATACTACAAATACTGGGAATCAGAGCATTACTTCATCGATTTTTTGTACACGTTGGGACAAAAGCTTCACAATCATTTTACCAACGATGTCATTACTCTGATTGACGACTACGACGCTCCGCTAATCAACGCCTACCTCGAATTCGGCGATAAACCGGAAGAAGTTGAGAAAGTACGTCAGCTTCTTGTCGATATTTACACAGCTGCGACTGAAAAAAGCAACATGTATCGAAATACGGTCATATTTATGGGAGTACTCGACGCTGTCGTATCGGATCCCATTCATTTTAAAAAAGAATTCAAGATTCCTCCGTATCAGCGAGATATCCACACAGATTACGCTTTTCTCACCGAAGAAATAGATCAATTAGTAAATCGATCTTTCAATCAGGTAGATGCCGAAGAAATGAAAAACTGGTGCTGTGGAAATTACGATTTTTTCGATAAACCCCTCTGCCAACCACGAGCCTCGATGCAATACCTGGCTCAAAATGGTAAACTCTCCTATTACCAATCGAACAGTAGTATCAGTCGACTCGTAGATAAAATCCTTTCCAATGAAGATTTCCAAGACAAAATACAATCCCTCGTCCCAATCAATGCTTCAATTTACCATCAAATTCATCCTGAAAATAAAACCATTGGCAATCAAGGACTAATATCTTTCTATCCATTGGATGAAATAGCCATTTTGTACCACAGCGGACACCTCACCACTCAAAAATTCTCCTCAGGCAAAAATCATTTCACGATATCAACCAACGCATCAAGATACTTATTCCAAACCAAAGTATTGCAATTTATTTCAAAAAAATTTGGCATAGATTGCGACGAATTTCATTCCTTTGCCAAATTATTATCAACCGGAAACCTGGTCAGATTCAAGTTCACGTTACAAAAATTCTTGTGCAATGCCGCCAGCTACATTCAACAAGGTGTTAAAGAAGCTAAATTGATCTGCGACGGTCTGAGAATCGCCCTGTATCATTCATTATTATCCACCCATGATGTGAAATTCTTAAAACAAAATGTCGAAGAGAAAGATCTCGGATTTGTCAACGAAGTTCTCTTGATTCCCAAACCTGGCACGAAAAATGTTACGTCTGTAGTCATAAAACAAAAATCCGATCTAAAAGGGACCTATTTAAAATCGGTTACTCGACCTTTTAAGTATAAAGGTGCAGTAGAATTCTTGAGCAATGATTTTTATCACGAGAGAAATATCGCGATGAATATACACTCTGTGAGTGATCGAGTCGACATCAATGTGATACTGCAGAAATTTACCGCCGAAATGATCAGAGTTCTTCCGGAATTTAAAAACACCCAATTTTTCACGAGTTTTCGGGTGTCAAACGTTACCGATGTGAATCAATATTCGTCTTTGAAAGATGTCCTAATTTGAAAATGTTTTTCTAGGTCGATTTGAAAATAAAAGTGTATTTAATTACCAGAATAAAAAGTTATCATTTTTGTAATGTATTTCAAGTTCAAATGTTTGGTTTTTATTTTTATTTTTTGATAACGCATTCATTGATTATCAATCGAGATATTATGTCTACGAATCAATGAAAATTTATCAGCAAATCAACATTTTTTATCACAAATGTCCGTAAAATTTTAAGATGAAAATATTTCTGTTTGAAGTTGTCTCATTATTCATTTAATGCGATATTTAATAAATTATTAAGTACGTCTATTTTTATAAATCCATTAGAAAAAAGTCGAAATTTTCATTACTTTGGTGTGAAGGAGAGGAGGGAGGAAATAAAAATTTTATTGGTATGAAGTTTATTAGATTTTTCAAATCAAAGTATCTAAGTGCGATTTTTCCAATTAAAATGAAATTCTGTCCATGACTCCTACAAAATTTCGCTTGCTACGTCATTAGAGAAAATTATGACGTAGCAAGCGAAAAATTTGAAAATTCCTTACTTCATTGATAAGTACTCTTAATTTCATGATTTTATTCGAAAAAAAATTATCTGAAAGTTCAGTTTTTTAAAATTAAAGAAAGAACTAGGTACTTTGCCCTCAGTTCTTTTTGATCTAGCTCCAAATAGTCTTACTTTTTATACTTAGTATTCGTTTTTCAAAATTGATTGAAATTTCTTCTTCATTACAACACAGGTTTTGAAACTTCAAATAAAATAAAAAAGCGGGGTTGAATAAAGGTTTTGAAAGGGAATGAAACACTTTTTCAATACAATTTTCTTGGATTTCTTCGAGAAAAGAGGAGGCAATTATTAGCAAAAATGCTTTCGTCAAAAAATAAAAAACTGAGGTTTGTGCTACAAAAATTTGAAAAAATTATGTGTATTTAAACAAATTTTCCAAAATTCAGAGTTGAGTTACGTCGCACAAAGAAATTTTTACCCAAGAACACTCGAGATGGGGAAATTTATTCTGACAAAAAAATGTGTATTAAACTTGTTTCATTTTTATTTCATCAGCAAGTTAAATTATTCATGATAGAATTTGAAAAACCTTGTCCAGACATCTTCAAATCAAAAAATTTCAAATTTCAATTCTCATTGGTTCGTTCATTTTTCATTTCATTGGTGATAATCAAGATGAATTTCAAAAACTAAATTAAAATTAAACAAAATTTCGAAAAAATAAAAAATGGCGTATTGAGGAATATAAAAATTGAAAATTTCAACTCACATTCAGAAACTTTTTTCAACTTTTTGTCCTGAATTTTTTAAAGATACTCACCTTTCATAATTTATTCGCCTAAAAATGTTGGTTTGTCCTGGGAAAAGAATAAGAATTTCCTTTCTTGTTCTCTAAATAAGACAAATTTTTCAATAATGGCTTCGGATGAATAAAGAGCCGAATTTTTCTTGGAAAAGGCCTCTTAATTGATAGAGATGAAGTAAAGATCAAAATTTTTCAAAAAATTTCTGAAATATAAAAAAGTGAAAAACAAGTTTTTGTCAAAATTCAAAATATTACGTCACAACTTCATTATGATATTTAATTTTTAGAAAATATAATTTCGATTACAGAGCAGGACAAAATTGGCTTTGACGATTCTTCTCAGAACTGATCAAAAATTAGAATATTTAGACAGCGCAAGAGAGGAGGAAGGAGGGGGGAGGGGTCACTGAAATTCGTTTGAAATGAAAAATTTTGAATTAAAAGTAAAAAATTGTCCAGAAAAATTAAAATTAGCAAACTTGAAAAAATACCAAAAAGAAAATAAAAACTGATTTATATCGAACTAAATTTCAAAAATCACCCAAAATGTGAAAATACAATATAGGTAATATAAAAAATTACCAAAATTACTACTTTTGCCAATTCCATAATTTCATTGGCTTTTTAATTTACTCAAGATACATCCAAGCTTTATTTTCTTCAAAAAATACCACTAATCTCAATTCCTTTAATACCTACAACGATATCCGTGTTAATTAAATTGGCCTTACTTTTCTTTCTCATAATGAATTGCTACCCAAATTTGAATTATTCAAACATTTTGCTTCGATTCGAACTTATGTAAGTACTTCGGTTCACAACACACATCACGTGCTAAGCAGTCAGCTTTTACCCCATCGAGTAGCGTTAATTATTCGTACGAGGGAATATAAAGTTGCAAGGATGATAGACAATACCAAGGCTAAGTACTTCCATTAAAGAAACATCCATTTTCTTACCCTTTTTAGGTTTCGTAAATCTTTGGGGAGGCTCGCCAGATAGTATGTTATTTATGGTTCTTAATCTTGAGAAGAAAACATCAAGTTGAAATCCAGAACAGAATTTTTAAAGTTTTTGTCCTAATGAAAGATACGAGATGATGGAAGAATTCCACCAGTAAAGTTATAAAGAAATGATTACAAGCGAATATGCAAATAAGTTTGTAAAGAATTTTATTATTTTCCATAACTTTCCCGATTTTCATCTCCTTCATCCTTCCGTTCAATCTTTAGTCGTAAAATTCTTCGAGAACGAAAAAATGCAGGTAAAATTTTACAAAATCATAAAATTTAAAGCAACCAACGGACGTTGATTTTTTCAAATTTCGTCAAAAAATTCTGTTTAAAAACTATCCAAGAGACTCGTAAAATAAATATTTTTACAGCTTTATTTCTTCTTTGAAATCACTTTTCAACAGGAATTCCTTCCAAACCGCAGAGAAAATTTTATTCAGCACCTCTACAAATTACTACCTCCCTGAATAATTCGAGTTGAAAAAAATTGTTGAAAATCAAAACACGCGGTAAAAATCATTACCTAAATTTTTTTCAACTCCAAGAAAATAATACGAAAAAAGTTTAAAATCACATCGTAATTTTTGGCACAGAAATGAAAAAAGTAGGTACTGGTACCTACGTTTTATTTCACGCGAGTTGATTACTCACATAACGAATATTCTCCCAAGTGTTTTTTTTCCCCCATACACTTACATTAAAACTATTCCACTTTACAGTCACTTTCCGGGTACCCTGAAACCATCTTACAAATGAAATGGAAATTCTCCACAGTACTGCTTCTCCTCCACTCATCTACCAAGTTTATCGAACAACTCGTGAAACAAAAATTTATGTAGTATGCATATAACCACACTAAGTATATTTTTATAAAGTAAAAATATATATAACAAGAGTAAAGTAATAAATCTCCGCTTCTCTCGCGACAAAAGTGTACAGCTTTATCGCTTTTTGACGAACCTAATAAAACTTCTCAGTGTGTTAATCCACCCGAGGCTTGGAAACTGGTACCTTTTTATACGTATATTTTTCCACTCCGGAGGTATCGTTTCGTGTAGAATACACGGTATTCTCGTATTTATTTCTTCGAATTAAAAGAGATTGGAAATATGTGAGCGACCCTTCGCGTGTGTACTTAAAAGGCGAGAATTAAATCCTATTCTTTCACTAGGAGTATACAGCGTGAAACGATTTTCGGCTCGTGCCAGGGATACCTTTATTACCTTCGTTTAATCGTATCAACAAGTAAATAGTGTACCTACATTGAATTATAGCGAATAATTAATACCATTTAACCTTTTCTATTGTATGGAAGAGTTTTCAATCTATCTATACATTGCCTATAGACACGATGGATATCTTACTAATCCGCCGAATTTCGTTGAAACGAACCTATTAGGTACTCGAATATTTACTGTATAACTACTTTTTCTCACCAATTTGAATTGGAAATTTTTGGAAAAAGAAATTAATTTTTTATCGTTTTACAAAAAAAAATCGATTGAGAATCACAGAGAGGGAACTGACCATTCGACAGTTAAAATTGAAAATCAGACAGGTAAATGTACTAGATTTGGACCATGTAGAGAACATTTTGACCCAACGCAAGGAAGAGAAACGTAGAGTAAAAAAAGGGGGGTTTAAACACCGATACAAGAACCAACTTTTCCCTTTCGGGAACCCCTAAAAATCTTGGATTCGGGAGGACTTTCCCTCCTCCTCTGCACAAACCTACACTAAACTATCCGTCAGTTGAATATTGGACCTCATTATTTTAAGATGGAATTTTGAATTCAATAATGTACCAATTAGTTGAATTAGGATTTGGAGAATTGGATCTGACTGTTGGACAATTGAACGGCAAATCGATGAATCAGGGTATCCGATAGTTGAATTGAGTTTCACAATCAAAGTGGTGAACCGACTGTCAGATAGTTCAATTGAGTCAGACGTTCAAATTTCAAGTTACTGAGTTGTAGTCAGACCGGTAGGACCGGACTGATGACCATTTTGAAGCCCTAGGCCATTGGTCTATTTTTTCAACCGTTTGACACTAAATTGGCATAAAATATTTTATGGCTTGTTTTTCTTGACCAAATGAACAATGGATGGCCCAAAAACCATCTGGTAGACCCCTCTCCTCCCAAAAAAAACATCACACGATGGACCAAGGACTTCAAAAGAATCTGAAATTGATCTAAAACCGGAATCCACTTCATGCATGCTTTGAAAATCAACTGTTGGCGATCCCTTAGCATCGATTCCTATACTTATCTTAAATTTGGGTCAAAATTTTTGAAAAATTTCAAAAATAACCTGTGACATTAAATGTAATGTTTTCGGGAGTGTTGAGTTCAAATTTCGACTTAATTTTGCAATCAAATCGTATTTGCAAATTCTGTTCAGAGTGTGACCGTCCCTTACTTCTCGTTCCCACACACTCTTACCTTGTCATTTTACCCTGAATTATAAGGTGGGGAGGGGTTAGCATTGTTGAATTTTAAAACCTGGTTGAAATTTGAAATTAATACCCTTGAAAACATCACAAAAATATGCCACATGGTATAATTTACTTTTTTGGAGGAGGGGGGAGGGGGAATTTCGCCACAAATTTGTGGGTAAGGAAATGGGTACATTAGGCTCAAATCGAAAAACTGAGTAAAAATTTGGAATCAGCACCCTAAAATTATAACAAATGACACATAACACAGTATTTTTTTTAGATCAATCTCTTCAGTAAACTCTTTAAAGAATGGAGGAAATTCTTAGCAATTTTCTCGTACTCAAAGCAAGAATAATTAGTTAAAAATTGTAAACTACAATTGATAGGTAGTAATTCTATGTTGCCTCAGTAAAAATGATGAAAAAAATGGCGCTTCTTCCAAATACATTTTTTGTAAAAAAAAAAGCCACATAGGTAAATAAAAAAAGAAAATATTTTTCAAAAAAGGAAGAATTGCCATTTTACTCGGGACAAACATGGACTCATTATATTTATTACCCCATTTTGAATTTATTTTTTAAAAATCGAAATTTCTCCATGAGAAATCACATTTAAAAAAATTTATTATGTTTTTGTTTAGTTCAACGTTTTCCCCACAGATGGTGACTTCTTCACTGTCATGTGCCAATAGCAAGGGCGATTGTTGGGATTTGTATGTATTTTTAGGGGTTTCCGGCCTCCAGAGACCGTGGAACCCTATTAAAATCACATTTTCTTCTTTTCCTTTCCCGTCTTCTCAGATTTTCATCATCAGATCATTATTGGCTCACGTTTCGATGACGTCAAGCTGCATTTTGTTAATAAACTAATCAGAAGAGAGAAATAAATATCTGACGTCTATTTATACTCATATTATACGCGAGAAGAATAATTCTTTTTTCAAGAGTTTTCCAATTTTGAATTCATTCTTGAAAATTTTTTTTTGGTAATTTTTTGAAAATATTTTTAGTTTACAAGTTCGGTCTTTGGTGACAGGTTTTTTCAAATTCTTTCAAAAATATTTGTCAAATTATATTTTATCAATATTTATTTTATGTTTTTCAAAGTTTCCAATTTTTTTGCCATTCTTTCAGAAATCAGGTAGCAGGTACTTTCAAGCAGGCAATTTCCGAGTTCAAATGAAGCATTTTTAATACAAACCGTATAAGTCAGGAACACGAAAAATCCTAACCCTGCCACAAAGAAGGGACCTTGGGGGAAAAAAATCGATGGCTCATTTATCACGTTTTTGATCCAAATGACAACAAACCTGGACCAAACACATATAAATAAAGACATCGATTTTTTTTACGCAAGGTCCCTTTTTTTTCGACAGAGTCACATATAATGTAATTACAATTTTTTGACTTATAGTTACAGTTTGTATAAAAAATGCCTCACATATTCACCTTATTTTTGTGTAAGTTCAAAAAGTTCAATAATTTCCTTGTTCCTCTACTTCTAGTCAAAGTTCAATTTTTTTAAAAATTATATTCCGGGTTCTGGGTACCCTATTTTCAGGTCGCCTGAAAACTTCTTTCTCATTATGAGCCTATGGCAATAAGATATAGAGAATTACAGCGAACTGAGAACAGGTGAACATAAAAATGAATTGTAAAAATAAATCGTTGGAACCCTGTCTCAAAGTTTGTTCTCATTTTTCAAATTTTTGGTTCTTTTTCATTCTCACAGCCTCGTGAAGCTGACCATTTGACAGTTGAACTAGGAATTAGAGACATGACTATCTCTATGTTGAATTGTGAATCGGAGAATCGGCCCCAAAATATCACACAATCAAATTTGGAATTGGGAAATTGGATCAGATTATCTGACAATTGAATTCAGTGTCATACAGCCAGACCTGACTTCCATCAGCGTAATTGCATAATTTTTCAAACGTATTGTCGACTTCAATCTATCAATTTTACCTCCCTCCCCTTCAAAAATGACATATTAAGAAAATATTTCCATTCAAAAGTTCAAGTTTCTCGAACTTTTGAGAGAAAATTTGTTCACCTGAGAGAAGATCCATCTACCCCCTTTCCTTGTCCCAATATATGAACACTTTCATTCAAACTCATCGTCATCATAATAACACTTATCTGTACTATACTTGAATTGTGATGTGAACCCCTTCACTCCTCCACTCCCTCTGAAATCAGCACAGTCACGGTTCAAAAATACGCTAAATTTTGATAGCGAAAGTTTCCCAAAACGCAAAGACATCGCGTATAATAAAGTGATATACGGGGAAGGAAAAAACTTTGGCAAACGTGTCGCGTCGTTTTAGTACTCGCGAAGTATAAAATACTGAAAATGAAGGCGAAACGTGTTACAATACGTTTTCTAATTTACGTGTACCATGTGGCGGCGGCGTCGCGTTTACTAAAATATATACACGCAGATAATACGTACAGCTATAGCAGCCTCGTCGTACCTACGCCTAGGTATAGTATCTAAGAAAATATACTACGCATATACTTATACCTACTATAAAAGATAAGAGTTAAAAACATTATCTTATACTCGCGATTTCATTGCTTTGGTTTTAGATGCGCGTACCTCAGCCGTATACTTTTGGGAAGAAAACACGTGGTTCAACAGAACATTTCGTATCTTCACATTCCAAAACGTTTTCGTAGATAGGTATACGAATACCTACCTTCACAGAGAGCTTTTATAATTAAAGTATAGGTAAATCGGATTTATACACAATATCGTTTGATACATTGAATTTCGTTCGTTAAATTGGAATTACAGAGAGAGACAGAACATACGATAAAGTGAAAAAAAATCTCAACCAAGAAAGCAACTTACCACACTCTCTCTTCGCGATACATACGCGTCGTAGTCCACGCTCAAGTTCCAATCTGCCAGAGAAATCGCTTTAATTAAAACGTCGCCTAGTTCGAGATATCGTGCGACTCGACACCAATGCCAAAATCGACCGTGAAATTTAATTCTCCGCCATGGCATCGTTTCGGTGGTAAATTTTGCCTGTGCCGAGATTCACATCGTTGGCTTTTGCGGTCTGCAAAGGGTATCGATGGATGGGGGCGGAGAGGTCTGAAGGGGTATGTAGAAAGACCACGTAATGCACGTATGTAGTCTGTATCTGGGGCAAGGCGAAAGGTCTACGAATAGATTTTTGTACAGAAATCGGCAACAGAGCGAAGAAAACGACTGAAGATCGTCCTTTCCATAAATGGCGCCAGTTTACAATTTTCAAGTATCATAAATTAAACGAGGAATGTTTTGAATCACCAAAATTATACGAAGTGATGTTTAGAAATCACCGAAGGCTAAATTTACACGAAAAATGCGTCAGGCAACAAATTTGGAAATTTTGGCCGACGATTGAATCGATTACTTTCAAATATTTCTGAAAATGATGAAAAAATTTTTCTTCATCGATGCATGAAAATTGAAAAATGATAAATTCTTAATTTTATTCGCTCGATTTTCGGGTTAAATTTCCACAAAATTCAACAGTTACATTTTTTTTGGTCCAAAATTATTCAAAAATTGAACTTTTTCAAATTTTTTCAGTTTACTCAAGTTCTACTTTGAAAAGATTTATTTTTCATAAATTTATCAAACTGATTGATTTTCAAATTTTTTACCCACTCTCTAAATCTGAATCAGTCAAAAAACTGAAAATTGACCGATTGAACAGCGAAAAGTGAGCAACTGTTAATCAGTGAAAAATTACTGATTCAAATAGTGAATTTTCATTTTTGAATCAGTGATATTTTTTCAACTACTGAAATGAATCAGTAAAAATTTCAATCTACTAATTCAATCAGTGATTAATTACAGATTCAATCAGTATTGAAATTAAAATTTTTAATGATTCATTTCAGTACTTGGTTAAAAAAAAAGATTAGGTACTTGCTGATTCAAAAATGAAAATTCACTGATTGAATCAGTATAATTTTTCACTGATTTCTACAGTTGCACACTTTTGGCTTTTCCATCAGTCAATTTCAACTGATTCAAATTTAGAGAGCTTTTCAAATTTTATTAAAATATTCTTCTTTGTTCTGAAACATCCCCAATTCGGAAAGACGTTAAAGGAATTGAAAAATTGATGATCAATTGAGCTTTTAGGTGAAAAAATTTCCAAAAATGATCAATTCGAGAAAATTTCAAATTATAAGAAATAATTGATATCGTAAATTTTTGGAGTAAAAAAATCTCGGAATTTAATTTTCTGTGGAATTTTATGTTTAAAAAACTTGAATTTATGAAAAAAAAAATTGAAATTTAATTATAAAAAAATTTAAATGATAATTTGAGGAATTTATGACAATTTGAAGTTGAAAATTTCTACAGTAAGTACATAAAAAACATAAGTAAAGATTTGAAAAAAAAAACTGAAAACTTTTGGAGACAAAAAAATTGAAAATTAAAATATTGAGAAAATTTCAACTCAAAAAAAAAAGTCAAAATTATCTACCATTTTTTAAATACAAAGAAACTGAGCAATTTAATCGTTCGCAAAACTGTTTGAGTCAAATTATTCAATCAAATTCACAGATCGATTAATTTGCAGGTGGAAAAATATATTTGCCAGACATATGAGTCAGAAATCCTCAAAAATTGAAAAATATCACGAAGAAGTCTGAAATTCGTGATTTTAGCATAAATTCGACCAAAAAATCCTCCTCTTCACTCATATTTGTCATCCTTCCCGTCTCACTCATCAAAATATTTACATTCTAATGACATCACTCCATCGCTCCACCTCTGTTTACATAACACAAAGTTACCTAATTGCCTCTGAAAAAAAAGCAACACTCGACTACAAAGCTCAATTTCTCCAACGTGCTCAAGTGACATTCGCTAGTTACCAAGAAGCCGGCGAGGGGAAGAGGGAGACCAGTGAATATGGCGTCCACAGCCACAGCTCGACGCTGGTTACAACGAATGAGCATCGTATTGCCGGATCCTCCAGCACTAGCCGTGTAGCAATAAAGGAATTTACAAACCGAAGCATTGTTAAAATTTCGCCTTTTGTTTGCGACAAAAGACGACTCTATTGTTTATACGCGGCATAATCGTCTGTGCGAAAGTAAACTTAGTAAATTTCGACGCTTTAATTTATTTCCAGTACATGCTTTTCGACTTTGTATATTATTAACGTGTCTTTCTCTCTCTTCGTCGTACTCGCGATCATTTTTTTTTCGCTGTTTCGCGTATGTGAAATATGTAGACGAGGCGAAGGACGAAATTTTCAGATTTTTTACTCTCCAGACTGAGCTTTCGTTTGATACATTCTTCTATAAACGGGCTATAATGTAATTTTAATTGCGTCGGGTTCGAATACATTATTCAAAGATCAGACAATACAATTCAGATACCTAAATTACCTCTATCTCTATTCAATTCTTATAAATCGTGTCTGTAATTTTATACACGTGTACTACACCGTTCGTTCTTTGTTCGTTTAAATTTAATTCTAATTAAAAATATTATTTACACGTATTCGTAAATTTAATTCAACCCCTCTTTTCCATTTTCGCAATCTTATTTCACCACTTACTCGTATCAACCAATCACAATCTCATTACAAAATAAATAATTTCGAAGCAGATGAAAAAAAAACACCACATTGCTCTCGTACTTCGCATACTCGTCGGTAAAAAAAAATGAGAAAAAATCGTAAAACTCGTCGCTACGAAGTACGAACACTTCGGAAATAATTTTTTAAATTATCATTTTCCGACTGAAAACTTTTATATGGCCGCATACTTAAAATACATTCTCGTGTTGTAATTTTTTTCTCTTTCTTTTCCGGCTCAAATTATAATATACTCGAATAAAACGAAAGAGCGAAAAAAAGTTACTCCGGATTATTCTCTGCCTCCATTTTTTCCCCCGAATCTGTACTAGATGAGATCGGCATCGTTGTATACTTTAATAATTTACTTTCCCAAAAAAATTCCATATTTCGAATATTTCTCCGAAATAATAATTTTCAAATTGACGGAAATTATGCCTGGTATTTTTTACCCCGACGAAGCGTATTCAAACACACGCACGATAAAAAAACAATGAAAAATTTAATAATGAACAGATTAAAAATTGTTTACAATATTGGCCGTCTTTGTTCGATAAAACGTATGCGAAAAAGATACGAATTTTTATTGAAAATATGTCAAAATTCTGCGCCATTTGGTTTATTTTTCTTCGCTTTAATTTATCGAAAATATACTTCATGATGAAGCTGACGTTCCGTCATACGCGTAGAATTTTTCATTTTGGATTCATAATTTGATGAAAAAAAAAAAAAAGTAAATGAAAAAATGAGTGTGTGTTGATAATGTTGATATTTTTCCTTCATCGGCAAATTACTTTCGAAATAGAATGTGCCAAAAAAAGTCGAAAAACAGAAAAATTATTGATTAAATTTTTAATAATTTTCCATAAGGGTCTATTCACACACTTCGTAAATAAGAAATGAATAAAAATTTTACTTTCAATTACCTCCAATCAGATATCAGAATTAACTGTACCAAAACATAGGCAAATATTTCTCACGTCCTTATTTCTTATTTCTTATTTAAATGTATTGTGAATATACCCTAATATTCGAACAAATTACTCGAAATTTACTGTTAATTACCAGTTATTTACCACATGTAACCAAGTATAGGTACAATTGTACAATTACATATTAAAAAATGGTAAGTTTAGGCGGTAAAATTTTTCAGTATCTAAGAATTTGGAAATATTCAATTCGGTTTGATAATATAATTAGGTACTTACATCTTTACCAAGAGTTTGAAATATTCACAGTAATAATTATCCTTTATTGACTCTTGTTATCGTGTATTATAATGCCTTATAAAGTATTCTTAGATTCTCTCGACATTTACTGTAATTACCAGGAAATTTTCACCATACTGCGTAATAATAAGGCAACACCGTAAAACCCGAATAATATTTGTGTAATGTAATTCAGCAGAGTAACATATATCAGTATTTTCATTATTACGTTATCGAGTTTTAAGACCGATTCATTCGGTATTTACCGTAAATTACAATGAATTCGGTGTCGTTACCGGTTAATTACTATAATTAATTATTCGTGAATAACTGTAATCACCAGAGTGTCATAATTACCGTAATTACCAAAACGGTGACGAGATTGCCGTAATTACCAAAATGGTGGCAGAATTACCGTAATTACCGTAATTACCAAAACAGTGTCGTAATTACCGTAATTACCAAAACGGTGACGAGATTACCGTAATTACCAAAACGGTGTCGGAATTACCGTAATTACCGAAATTACCAAAACGGTGACGAGATTACCGTAATTACCAAAATGGTGTCGTAATTACCAAAACGATGACGAGATTACCGTAATTACCAAAACGGTGTCGGAATTACCGTAATTACCGAAATTACCAAAACGGTGACGAGATTACCGTAATTACCAAAATTGTGTCGTAATTACCGTAATTACCAAAACGGTGACGAGATTACGGTAATTACCAAAACGGTGTCGGAATTTCAGAAACGGTGCCGTAATTACCAAAGTGTTGTTGTAAATATCAAAACTTGGTCGTAATTACCGTAATTACTGAAACTTTATCGTAACTACTAAAATTTCGTCGTAATTACCGTAAATACGAAAACTTTGTCGTAAATACCGTGAATACCAAAACGTCGTCGTAAATACGGTAATTACAAAAACTTCGCCATAATTACCGTGAATACAGAAACTTTGTCGTAATTACCATAATTACTGAAAATTCTACGTAATTATACCGTAATTGTCAAAACTTCGTCGTATGGTAAGAAATTTACTTCAAATTTTCGGTAATTATGACAAAGTTTTGGTATTCACGGTAATTACGACGAGGTTTTGGTAATTACGGTTCTTCGTGCTTACTAAAAATTTACCATAATTATCGTATTTACCAAAACTGTGTCGTGATAATTAATTGAGCTAAAATTATACCAATTGCATTCCTTTCTAACAAAGGAAAACATGCATTTCCAATCGGAAAACTTTGATTCGAGTCCAAAACTTTTCTGACATGATTACTTTTCTTTGGATTTTTTTTTTTTGTTGAAAAAAAAAATCAGAAAAAATTCTATTTACCTATACGTAGTGAACAATTTCAGACATTTTTTCACTTTCAATAAGTAAATTACGGTTCCTCCCTAAATTACCTCTTGCAACGAGGTAGAACCTCAATATTATTAAATTTTTCATAAACTTAAAATCACTTCTTCTCTTACAATTCGGAAGGAAAACCGAATATTCATAACTGGACTCAAATAGGTACCTAGGTAACCAATTAAATAAGTTAAAGGAGCTCCCTCAACAACACAACGCCCCGTACTCGGATCAAATTCAACAAAACCAACCAATAACTCTAAATTCACGACATCGTTTCTCTCTCACCACATACAAAAAATTACCCAGATGAAATTTCAGCAAGTTCTTTCACCTCCAACCTCACCCTAGTCCCCTTTATCTGATACTTTCCGCCAAACGAATCTCGAGTATCTCTCGTAACAATATTATGTTTTTCGAGAGCGTCATAAAGGGTAATTTCTTCCACCATCGATACATAATTCGCGATTTCGCGTTACATTGCAGCCACTCTCGGTGACCCAATCGACACCGGTATCGATATCGTGGTACCCGAAACAAGTGCGCTAATCGAGCCACAAACGAACCGTTTCGTCGGGTAAGCTCGAATAACATAATGAACTTTTTCCAGTCGACGAGTAAGTACACCGGGGTAATTTCGAATAAGAATATAACACGCTGCATAGCGCTTATTTACGTATCGACTTTGTCGCTTTGGCTGACGACAAAACGTGCTAGAAATGGCCATCGTATTAACGTTTTACACAACCCTGCTCTCGGCTGCGTTGAAATTACACACCGAAACATGTACCTAGTTATATACGAGAAAAGCTATAAAACTCGGTGGAAGAGAAACCAACTCGACGCGGCCCATATACAAAACGCCATAGAGCTGCGGAATTCACCGAGAGAAAAAATTTTCGCAATAACAACGAGTCGCGGCAGAAAAAAAAAAGTTTAATACGAATTTATTAAAAGATAAACGTCATTTTATTAAAACCTTTTCTTTTCGGCACGCCGTGAAACGTTGTTTCTCTCTGTGTACTCTGCTACCTCCTTCCCACGCCCGTCCCGTAACAAGAAAACGTTTTAACAATGATAATACGTCTACAAAAATAACGAGAAAAGGCAACTGCGAGAGAAGAAAAACGCTCGTAGTCACGTAAAACAAGTTTTACTTCGACTGAACGCGTTTATTTCGCGTTTTAAAACGCATTAATTCCTTTCCAACCATTCGTCCGGGACCGGCATCGGCACAGGATCGGATACGAGAACCGGCGAAAAAATCCCGTTGCCGAAAAAATTTCGCCTTTAGACTACCTATTCGAGCTCGTCCTTCTTTCCCTATCTCGCGATTTCGAGCCCTTTCGAACCATCGCATCGGATACGTATACATGTATAATATATAAACGTGCTCGAAAACACAGACAACCGTATTATCATTACCATTTTTTTGAACGCGAATCGCCCGACGGATTTTTTCACCTTTTTTCTTTTACATCGCATGGAAGTTCCTACCAAGTTATTTTTGAAGCAATTTTTACTGCGCGGGTGAACTGTTTTTTTTTGGGGGGGGAGGGGGGTGAGGATTGGTATCGTGTATATGTGACCCTGCACAAAGAACCCCGGATAGTGTGTCAAAATACGACTTTTCACTTTTCACGGGTTTTTATGTAAACAGCCCTTAATTTTCACGTAAGAAGGTCGCTAGTCCTCGAAAACGTCTCTAAACCCCTCAAAATTCCAAAATAATGCAGCAATTCGCGAAAAATGACGTGAGCCTGTTTTACGGATTCCTGCAGGTTGGTGAGCGATTTTTTCCCAAGTCCACACGAATTTTTTTTTCCTCAATTTTTTTTCCAACTTCAAAATTTTTTGATGAGGTCTAAATTTTGAAGTTGGAAAAAAATTGAGGAGAAATTTAGACCTCGTCAAAAAAATTTGAAGTTGAGAAAAAAATAGTGAAAAACATTTGGATCTCGTCAAAAAAATTTCGAAGTTGAGAAAAAAATTGAGGAAAATATTTAGATCCGTCAAAAAAAATTGAAGTTGGAAAAAAAGTCGGAACAGGAAAACGAGTGGACTTTTCAAAAAAATCGCTGACCAACCTGTAGGAATCCGTAAAACAGGCTCACATCGGAAAATGGTTTAAAAATAATCTGCACACAGAAACCCGACCAGAGTGTCAAAAATCTACTCAGTTGGTCCATTGAAGACAGAATACCTATCATTAAAAATACAAAAAAAAGGAAAGCTCAATGATACCTATTTCTTGAAATTAAATCAGATCACTCACCTACTCAGAATTTTTAACGCAAAACTTTAATCGTATTCTTCTCGAAATGTTGTTTTGACACAGCCGGTTTTCTTTGAACAGGGTCACATGTTGCACAGTGACGTTCCAAAGCCATTTTGCCGGAGATAGGGAGGGGTAAAATCTATGAATCTTCATTCAGAAGTACCAGAAAGTTTGGATACTTTTTTTTATTTTAGAAAAAGTTTGGATTCGTGATTTTTTATTCCATTTTTGAGTAGATTTACCCCTTGAAAACCTTCAGAGGTAACAATTATTGAAAAAGACACCAGAAGTTGAAAAAAAAACCTACTATTCCACCTCTACATTTTGAATACCTAGATGTATGTAGGTATAAACAGTCAATTCTGGACCAAGGAAAATCATCAGTCTCATGAAAATTTACCTTACTTCCACCATCATATTCTATGGCAAAAATTTCACTTAAGAACTAAGCTATGTACATACGATCAATTCGGGGGGAGGGGGTCGGTTAGGACAGGGGAAAGGGGTAAAATCAAAAAGTAAGTCGATATTTAAATTCTACGACCTCAAATCAGTGGCAATCGATATGTCACACGCCATTTCAATTTTTTAACATACTCTCCCCCAAAATTAGGGGGCTGGGGGCACTAAAGGGGTTAAATAAAAAAAAAATAAATATTCGAACTCAGTGCCCTAAAATAGCTAACAAACGACAGATCGCACGTTTTTTTTTTTTTTCATTTCTTCGAATTTTGACCCTTATTTAGGGGGTTAATATGGGATTTAGAGGGGTCGGATGAAAAAACCAAGTACATATTCGAAATCAGCGCCTTCTAGTCAGTGGAAATCGAGGCGCTACTTTACTTTTTCGATTTTTTTGAATTTTGGTCAAAATTGTGAACCCCTGTACCTCCTAGGAGTCTGAAGATCCCATTTTGAAAATTGGTTGGTTGAAAATAAGGTAAAAAGGGCTACTTATTGTAATTTTTGAGATTTTTAAATGGTAGCTTTTATCTATTGTGATCATGAAAGATGAGCTTTCATCATCAAAATTCAACTTTGAGCTTTTCAAAATGTAGTCATGATTTTTGAATCCCCTATCAGTGTTCTCTCGAACCCTGCAAACGAATAAATAAATAAATAAATAAATCAGCAATAGCAGGATTTTTCTCAACTAGGAAAAATATAAGGATACATAGATGAATTTTCTCTCAGAACATGATCGTTTGATTTTGTTTCTTCTTTAAAAAACCATAAAAGTACAAATGTCCAATTTTCCCAATTTGGGAAGTATACCTATGTTTGTGAATTGGAAATTTTTCAAATTGAAGAAATATGAAAATTGTTTAAAAGTTTCTTAAACATGAATTTTTTGATGTTACTTTCACTATTTTCGAGATGATTATAATTTCAAAATTTGTATTTTTCTCTGTTTTGAGGTAAACATTTGCTAGAGTAAATCAAAATGACTAGGCGGGAAATTTCCTCAAACTTCATATATCATGAACCTATACCTGTTAGAAAAATGACCTGGATTCCAACCTGAAACCGAATCTCTTTTTATCTTCACCTCATCAAGTTACCTCATCGCATACCATGCAGCACGAAATTCTCCACCCGTGCTTACGACGACCACTTAATCAAGACTTCAAAATGAACACCGCATCGGTGACTCGAAAATCCTATTAAATTACCAGACTGAAAATATTTCTAAGAAGAGACAGTTTCCCTTAACGAAACTCGCAAAACTTTTTCATTTTTTCCCTCCATCGCTGCCGCATTCCTCGCTGTCATAATTCTATTCAATCGAACTTTTATCAAACGGCCAACTTCGCTAATGGTAAAAAGAAATCCATTTTTTCTCTATTATACAGTTATACTACGAACGAACGAGGGGAGAAAAGTTTATTAATGTCCTCACCGTTCATTAAAATAGAAGAAAACATTCGCCTCGCCAAATCAGAATGGAAAATTATTTTTAATTAAAAACTTATAACTTTCTGTTTTTAAAAAAGAAAATAAACAACCGAGCCGAGATCCGAGATTTTTTTCATGTCTCACCGACAAGACAAAATGCATAAAAAACAGACTACAGAAAATTGAGAAGAAAACTTGAATTAATTATATAATACGAATGATGGCAGCTGAAAAGTTAATTTTCTTTTATATTGCTAATTTTTTATAGCAGGTACTATAAGGCGTGAAAATTATCTCGAATTTGCCCCATTCGTCTCCAGTTTTAAGAAGAAGAAGAAAAAATCAACGGCGAAGAAATTTCCGAGCGATATTACCTACGTAGTAGCTATGTCCTTCGAGCGGTGTCGTTTATTGCGACGATAACGCGATAAGATGATGGCATTTTCTCAACAGGGTTGAGGAGCTCAGACAGTTTCTTCATTTTTATTTTTCAATTTATATATATTTTTGTTTTTAAAAGATTAATATCCTGCTGCCTTCGAGGGTAGGAAATTTATTCGACATTTTTTTTTCGCCTCGGAATTAAGTGGGTTTTTTTCGCAACGATAAAAAAAACGAGCAGAGAGGGACTAATTTTTTGAAGGAGTGAAGAATACGAAGTTTTTGAAATGTGGAACGAAGGGAGGTAATTTTGAAAAACAATGTTTTGCTTGATTGAAAGGATGGATTCTGAAAAGAGAAATAAAATTAGCTGTGGTCGTTGCCTACTGATTGAAGAAAGAACAACTTTGGACCGTAATACGTCCCTTAATTTTAATTGACCGATGAGACTTCGTGGAAAATTTCTAAAATCGACAGACTGTATCAGAAATTCTATCTTGGGGAAACAAGGGAAAAAAGGGGAATTTCAGAAATCCTTGTTACGAAATGGGAGAATAACAATTAGGAGAAAAATGCAGAGAAATTCAGAAATTTTGATAGTGTCTGCACTGAAATGTAAATTTTTAAGCATAGAAATTGAGTTTTGAAAGTCCATTTCATTATTTTTTATAAGAATTTAATGCATCAACTTAAAAAATAACACATTTCTTACTCTCTCAATCTGAATCAGTCAAAATTGAATGATAAAATCGACAGAATTATGACGCTGTATAAATCAATGAAAAAATTATGGATTCAATCGACGAATTTTCATTTTTTATCAGTCATTTTTGTTCAACTACTGAAATAAATCAATAAAATTTTCAATTTATTGATTGAATCAGCAATTAATTACCGATTCAATCGTGAAACTCACTGATTCAACCAGTGAATTAAAATTTTTACGGATTCAGTTCAGTGTTAAGCAAAAATTACGGATTCAAAAATGAAAATTTACCAATTGAATCAATAATTTTTCACTGATTAACAGTGAAATGAGTGAAATTTCACTGTCAATCAATAACATGATTTCATCTCTTTCAATCAGTCAATCTTCAGATTTTGACTGATTCAAGTTAAGAAAATAGGTGCATGAAAGTAAGTAATTATATTTAAAAAAGCCAAGGAAAAAATCATCAAAATTACTCAAAGAAAAATGGATAATTTTGAGCTCTTTTCGAAGCTCAAATGAACATAAATTTAAGAATTGCCATCGATATTCTGGGGAAATCTTCAGATCTGAGCATGTTCATGGGCTCATATGAACACATTTCACGTCAATAGAACTGATCATTAGAATCTGAGCAGATCAGGGAGCATTCAATAAAATTAAAATTGTATCCAATGTTTTGAAATTTTTTCAGATGTAAAAATAAATTTTCAAACCCTTTCAATCCATGTTCATAGAAAAATTGATACTTCCAGTACCAGATACGGTGAGTTTTTTTTTTCTGATCAGCTTTTTACCATGAAAAATTTGAATGATAATCATAAACACGACTAAGGTTTCTGCATGGAAAAAATGTTATAAAACTGGCCAAAATTAAATAATTCTTGGGGGCTTTAGAATGGCTGAAAATGATAAAGGTTTTATGGAAAACAATATGCTCAAATTATATTTTTTTCGGAAAAATTACAAATTTTAAATGTTTAAAAATTCGCCAAAAATTGAAAAATCAGCCAGAGCAATTGATTTTTTAGGACAGAGGTTTTTCAAATACCTACTCGTTGAAAATCTTACTCCCATTTAAAGCAAAGGCGAGTGATTCAACATTAAAATTTCAATATTTAGGAACCGTTCACAAAAAAGGGACCGAGATAGGTAAAAACAGGTTTTTGAAATAAACTTTTTTGCAATTAAAACTTGAATTTCTTGTAGAAAATAAATCGTAGGAATTTCGAGAGGGTGTTATTAATTTTTTTTTTACATCAAAAATTGCTCTTTTGTAAAATAATCAAGGCTCAAGAGGCCCTCAATGAGACCATCAATGCAAACAATAATCACAAAACCAGAATACCAGAATCACAACATACGAGTTGTTAAAGTTGCCTACCTCAACGCCATCTATTTCAATCAGATGTGTTAATAAAATTGCCTACACGGTTTGCCGTAAATACGCACGTATTATGTCCGCAGAAGAATTAATAAAAGACGTTGGATTTTTTTTTAAGTTTCAATGTTCTTCAATTTCAAATAATTAAAATTTTTTTATTTTTTTTGAATTTTGAACCCACTCCTATGAAACCAAGCACTCCAATTAAAAGGCTGTACTTTATTATTATAAAATTGAAACTAACAATTTAGGAAGGTGGAATCGAAGAAGTAGAATAACAGATTTCGCAGGGTTACTAATTTCGAAAACTCTTTTTTTTTATTCAAGAATTTATAATTATCTGTTCGACAAAAACAATGAATTCATCAACTCGACCCTCAAACTCTTCCATTGAAAACAACACTTCTCAGATACTATAAACTTCCATTAAAAATTTCGCAACCGTTCGAATTTCGGTATAAAAAAATCCATACAAAACCAACTCCTCCCAATACTCAAGGTCATTCTCATCCCTCCCTGCATCACCCAACTCCAAGCCCTTATACCTCTAAACCCGAGCATCTTTTTTCCAAATTCTCGGTCCCAATCCTCATCCCCTCTTTCGTATATCAACAAGTCACGTCGTAACATAACGATAAAAAATTCATTAAGTACTTCTCATCGATTACGCTGCGCTTTTTTTTTTCAAGGTTCTAAACGACCCTCTCCCGGATCACTTCGCCGAAGAAAAAAAACACGCCGAAAAATTATTAAAATAATTGTCCGCGTTTTACTTAATTTCGCTAGACTTAAGATACACTCGCAGGGCCATTTAAAATTCCGCTATTTCTTTTTATCGCGCCCATTATGAAGTAGTGTTGCGTAAACGCCGACATTATCTTGTTTCTTTTTATTACTATTACGACAACGGGGAATTTTTTCACTCGTTTTTCGGTACACGAGCCAGACTATACACGTTTTCGGGTAAATTAGCGCAGCGCCTCGTTCATTTTTTAAATCATACACCTTCAACTTTTCGTCGGTATAAATTAATTTTTCTAATGGCTCGTCCGACATTTCCGTCCGACCTCACGCTACGTTTCCATAAAACAATACACATTTTCCATATATTCGCCACAAATTACTCGTACGTAGATATTTACTCGCAGAAAAAAAAATACCCTCACTTTTACTCAATTAGCATCTTTATTCCTCGTCTGGTAAAAATGTATAGGGAACATTATCGCTTGAATAGTTAATGAGTATAGCCGTAGTCGCGATGCAATGAAAATAAACCTGCTCGTATACTAATGGCTTGTAATCTACTTTAATCCTCTTCCCCGCCAAGTCGGGGAAAGGGGCAAAAACTACGCTATTTTTCACCACCGTGTATATATTTCCCGGAATAATTAGCCTTATTGATGAAACACCGAGTAACCAAAAGCTCGAATAAAAATTACGCTACTGTTTGAGACTAGCACTAGCTATACATTATAGTCTGTCGGAGACGTTAATTCATAACCATATATGGTTTGATTTTTTTTTTCCACCCCTACCTATATGAATATTTAAAACTCCAGACATTGGTGAAAAAAAAACACGAGCTTCTTTTTTTTTTGATCTTTTCAACATGTAAACCCATATGAAGCATTATTCGAATTGTGTTTATAAAAACACTCCTCTCAATTCTGTTTTTATTTTTTATTTTTTTTTAATTATTAGGTATCTACATATTTTCAAGAGGTTTTTTTTTTACTCTCGCTTGAAGATGGCATTATCATCATCGCAAAGCCTACCACATTTTTATTTCTTCACTCGAAATGTAAACAAAAAATTCCATCTAAGTCGTGCTCAAGTTAACCCTATTAAGATCAACGTAACAAGAAAAAATGAATAATAAACGACACACATAAAACCACACGTGTCGTATACCATAATCAGCTATAAACTCGAGCAAAAATTTTTTTTCTTATGTAATATTCAGTTTGAAAACTTACGGCATTCTCCTCCATGTTGAACACGAATATTCAATTTATTTTGGCAGGCTGTTGAACGTAAAGTGCACAGGTTCTTGTAGGTGACTCCATCAGTACCGCAGACTGGAGATTCTGTGAGAGGGCATTCGCTAGGACATCTGCAAACTGGTCTGCCATTTTGCTCGAGAACGCAGACCGCATCATAGGCGCAGTATTTTCTCTCACAGGGGGCTGTAAAAAACAAAACAAAACAAATCAATTGAATGTTATGTCTAAATAAATGTTTTGGAAAAAGAATGTTATTTGTAGTTTTTGAAATGAATGATAGTAATACATACTATTGGGGCACTTAGGGACCTACCTAAGTACCTACATATCTAGAACCCATCCGTGGGGAGTCATCACTCGATAAACCAAGTTGAGAATTTAAAACATGTAAAAATATGAAAAAATAAAATTCGAAAAAATAGTTTGAAATATATTTTTAGTGTAACATGTTTCTATCTACCTAGAAAAAAAGAACCGAAATTTCAAAGAACCAAATCTAAGAACTGAATTTTGAAGAACAGAACTGAAAAAATCAAAATCCAAACCCAAACCGAACAAGTACAGGAACAAAACTGAATTAATATTAAGTTTGGGTTCTGAAGCCCTGGTATTAAAATAATAAAATTTTTAGTGTTGAATTTTTTTGTAATTTTCCATTCAGTTTTACAAAGTTTTAGAACATGGGTAATTTTTCAAAAACCGATAAGTTTCAGGTAATAGATGAATTTTGATAAAATGAAAAATTTTAAGAAATTGACATACCTATTTTCGGAAACTGTAAAATTTTGAAAAATTGACGAAATTTGAAAAATAGTTCAATTTTAAAAAAGTAGTAACTTTTGAAAAGATTGAAATTTTTTGAAAATTTTTTGAATTTTAAATGTTATTTATTTCAAAAAATTACCGCGTGATAATGAATTTTGGAAAATTGTTGTCAGGTTTCAAGAAAAACAGGAAATTCTAAAACATTGTTAAAAATTGATGAATTATTCATTGAATATAACACCGGTCGACACGATTTTTGTTTCTGGGTCCTCATTATGAAATTTGGGTTACTTTTATATAACTAATGAACGAAAAAAAAATATTTTTTTGACCGAAGTTTGCTTGAGAGGAGGGGGGCAAAAACCTGTTTTTCCGAAGGCAATAAGTCTGAGCATTAAATCTTATAAAAAAATGTACGGCGAATCCCATGCCGCAAACCGCAGACCTCCATCTTTTTTAGAAAAGAAAGTTACAGCTCATTCTTTTCATAATTCTGTGAAAAAATCGCATTTCATTTTTTCGTGAGAAAGGCACAAAAATGTGATTTTTTGCACATAATTTTGGAAAGAATGAGCAGTAACTTTTTTTCTAAAAGAGATAGAGGTTCGTGGTTTGCGGCATTCGATTCACCGTAAAATTTTCTACAATTCTCATCCTGGTCATTATGGTCTTAAACCTATTATTTTTATCTCAAATTTCACTTCTTCGCGAAAAATACCCCAAAAAATGCAATTTTTCCACAAAATTTTAGAAAGAATGAGCTGTAACTTTTTTTTCTAAAAGAGATGGAGGTCTGCGGTTTGCGGCATGGGATTCACCGTAAAATTTTCTATAAGATTAGTCCAAAAAATAATTTTCCAATTTTTTTTGTAATGCTCAATTGCTCAGGCTTATTACCCTCGAAAAATCAGTTTTGCCCCCCCCCCCCCAAGCAAACTTTGGAAGCTGGGATTGAGCAAGGTGATGTATTTTAATGTCTAGAAACAGAATTTTGGCATGAGAACCTAGAAACAGAATATTTTTTTTGTCGACCTGTGTAATCACTAATCAGGTACCAACCTCTAAAATAAACATTTCAAAAATTAAAGAGGCCAATATTGTTTTAAAAAAATTGATTAACAATTTTTTCCAACCATGGGAATAGATAGAACTTTGAAATTTGAACAATTTTTAATCTTTTGACTTCTTGCCCAACTTAAAAAGTTATAAAATGAAACAAATTTTTGAGAAAATTTGGAATGCACCATTGCACCATTACCAAAATGAATTGAATCCTCCAGATAGTCATAGATTAATTTTCTTGCTTGATCTAAGTTTTATATTAAATCTTGAATTTTGAATTTCAAAGAAGCATGGCTTTCTGTCGATTAAGTTAAAATTGTTACCCATTGCAAATTTTCTGTCCAAGTTGCACGACGTAAAAAAATTTCAATTGCAATGGGACAAATTGCAAAAGCGATATCAAAGTTGCAGAAAATGTTCTTTTTTTGATGTTTACATAACTTTACATTAGTTTGCATTCTATTGCAAATTTTTTTGAGCTTTTCGCAACAGACCAGTCCCATATGTAACATTGTTAAACACAAGTTGTCAAGTATCACTCGCACCTGAATAATTAGAGCATTGGCCTACCATCAAGAAAAACTAATTTAAAATTATTTTCTCCACCCCATGTTTTATCCTATCGTTTGATCTTTGCCGTCAGACCTTGATAACATCGCTACATCTGATGGGTAATTTGAAAATTTATGAGAATATCTCTTATTCATCACCCTCCTACTCGAAAATTCCGCCCAAAACACAAGGAAAAAAGTTCCCCTATATTTTGAAATCGAAAAACCGTAGGCACGTCTGTGAAAATTGTGTCATCTCTTACGTTCACGATATGAAAATATATTACGATTACATACGCGTACGAGAGGTGAAAGGAAAAAGACGCTACATGTACTCGTACCCATATTTTGTCGTCTAATCATAAGACATCCTTTTAACATTAAAATCCTTCCACGAAAGAGTTGTTTTTACTTATTAGGCGTGTTTGTTTAATAATGCAAACTCCCTCTTATACGTAGGTGCGTTGTATTCTTGTAGTGAAAATTTGTCTGCTGTTTAGTGTTACTCGTAAACTATACCAGAGATGGAGACTGAGAGAAAAGGGGAAAATTTTCGAGGCGAAAATATATCTACGAAACTCGGTCGCATCGTTCCCAATCATCAACACGTAGATAGGTGTATAAGGGCACACGATACAGTCACTGTAGCTGTCGGTGTCGTGTGAAAACACACCACATATGGTACATGTAGAGTAACAAAGCGTTCTCACACGCCAACAGGAGTGAATTTTCTAAATGAACTTACGCGCGACCAGATTTTATACCTGTACAACGAATATATACGAGTAGAACAAACCGACACACGATGGTAATTTACCAAGGGTGTAGCAATTCGTCGAACAAAGCGGAAACTAAAAAATCACCCTGGTATGTTGATGTTGGCTACACAACAAATTGATTACGATACTGGTATTGCTACTTTGAACGTTGCTCTGTGTATTATGAAAAGAGTAGAAAACGCGAAAACGAATATTGTACATGGGTATAGCGATTTGTATTCATCGAAGCTATAGTAATTCAACGTAGTGTGTTAATCGCACCGTAAATTGGCCTAATTTTTAGTATAATTTTAAAACGAACCGATGTTTTAAGGATTACCTTTTTTGGAATATAGGCGTTTGTTCAATGTGGAGAAGAAGGGGAGTAATGAACGCGTAAAATCCGACACTCCAGGTTTTTTTTAGATGTGTATAACTGGTCGGACCAAATCGTTGAATTCATTTTCAAAACTCTTTGTCGGTTTGGCCGAGCTTTTAGCTAATTGTAAATAGTTTTTGTTAAGTTAACAGAAAGCAGAGAGAGAGGAAAGTTCGATTTTGAGGGCTTCATTTCAGACGCCCCACCCATTCAAGGGAAGGGTCAAGGGTGGGGCCAATCATTGTGCTGGGTTTGTTCTCGGGTGGGGCTCCAGAAATGGTGCTCCACCCATACGAGGTTGAAGGGTGGAAGTAAGGTTAATCAATTTTGCTCCCTTTATCTGATTTTTAATTGAGATTCTGTCCCGCCCATAAAAAAGAAGAAACTCGGACAAAAAATTTCAGCACAAAAAAATATCAACTCAGCACAATCAAGGGTACCATTTCGGATGCCCCTCCCATAAAAGGAGGTGGGCACAAGCAAAAATAACGCCAAAGATGCCTCAAAGTTGGGTTGTTTCCAAACAAACTATGGTTTTTGGATGTAGTTCCAATGATGATTTTTGAGATTCTACATTTCCTTGGACCATTTTTCATTTTCACCAAATTTAAATCGATAACTCCACCTCCCTCAGTGGGACCTGAAAAAATTTAGAATGCCAAAAATTTGAAATTGAGGTTTCTGGGGGTTCTTGAAGGTGCTGATTTAATTTCTGGGGTTATTTTTGCTCAAAACTTAAAGGGGCTTCAGGAGAGAGGAGGGGGCTCAACTCAAAATTTTCAAAATTTTCATGATGGTATCAAAATATATGTTTTTGAACCTTCTGATTTCGAATCCGGCATCCATTTTTCACAAAACCTCAAAGGGGCTTAAAGGGAGGGGTGGACAAAACTCGAAATTTTCAAAATTTTCATGATAGGTATCAAAATATATGTTTTTGGACCTCCTGATTTCGCATCCGGCAATTACTTTTCTCAAAATCCGAAAGGTGCTTCAGGGGTGGGGAGGGGGGCAAAACTCAAATTTTTCAAATTTTTCATGATGGGTATCAAAATATATGTTTTTGAACCTCCTGATTTCGAATCCGGCATCTATTTTTCACAAAACCTTTAAGGGTCTTACAGGGAGGGGGGGACAAAACTTAAAATTTTCAAAATTTTCATGATAGGTATCAAAATATATGTTTTTGGACCTCCTGATTTCGCATCCGGAATTTATTTTTCTCAAAATCTGAAAGGGGCCTCAGGGGAGGGAAAAAATTTAAAATCATTCAGGACTAATAGTGTTGGATTGTGCAAATGGATAAACATTAGTTGGCTTGACATCTGACAAAAAGGTTATGAGATCTAAATTTAGTCAATAATATTTTGGGTACCGAAGTGTACCTTAAACATAAAATGAATTTTATCATTCTTCTTCAGTTTGTGAAGTAGATTCTTCATATTGATATTCATCTTCGTTTTCGTATTCATCTTCATTTTCGTATTCATCTTCGTCTTCCCCTTCTTCCTTTTCATCACGTTCTTCTTCTTTTTCTTCTTTTTCTTATTGTTCTTCCTCTTTTTCTTCCCCTTCATTTTTCTCTTCATTTTTTTTCACATCTTCATCTTCTTTCTCTTTTTTTTCTTCTTCGTTATTCTCCTTATCTTCATCTTCTGTTTTCTCTTGCTTCTCCTTTTGCTGTTTGGTTAAGACAAGATGGTCGAACCCTTCTTCAGGTAGCAGTTTCACTTTTTTAATGTGCTGTAGAAATATATGGATCGGTGGTAGCCAGCAACATATTATTCATTATCATTACATCTTCATTTGTGTGTAAGCGTGAATATTTTCTTGTATGCTCTCTTCTTTGTAACTTCATTCGGGGGGGGGGGGGGAGAGAAGCCCACCCCCCAGAATCAAGTCACAAAAATTTTGGTCGCCAAGAATAATTTTTTTTTAATAAATAGAAATCTCATGACAGTGCTGCCAACTATATTTTAATTTGTGTGATTTTAAAAAAATCATTTGGCAGCACTGCTACAAAAAATTGAATTTTCCAGTAACTGAATAAACAATCTGAATTTTATAAAAATTGCTGTAAATGACCAAAACATTTTTGGCTCGATTTAAAGGTGAGCATTTTGATCACTTATTTTCATCAAAATCTAACACATACCATAAGTATTTGTTTTCGCTTCATCTTATGTACACATACTCATAACTACAAATCTCTTTGATTTTTATACCCTGGTGAAAAAAATTGATTTCGAAGTAAAATTTTCATACGAGGATTATGGGATAACGCGAAAATATGATGTTTTTTTGAAACGAAAGGACAGCTACATAGTTGTTATATGTCACTGCATAGTGAGTCGGCTCGGTGTACATATTACGAAGAATAATTATATGGTAGCTAATGCGCCATAATGACGAATTACCAGCACGCGATTTGTTTGCGTAGCGTGTGTACACGGCCTGGTAAGGCGGCTTGGAGCAGAGGTCTGAGTATAGTAGGTATAGGTACGTGTGGTTTATTGGAAATAATTCGGGCGCTGGGTATGCGAGCTGTGGATGCATAATTGATGCGGAGGCGTTTTACTATGGCTGTGGCGAGTTTGTATATCGTTGTGTTTGTGAAAGCTGGATTAGAGCTGAGAGACGTGTGGAGAAAGTCGAGCTTGCGGAATTATGTACTTGATTGTTGATTTGGATGAAATGAGTGACGAAAGGAGGGAGAGAAATTTTAAAAGTGTTGTTTTATTCGTGTTATTGAGGTGAGTTTTATAAAAAAACGAATCAAAAGTGACTTACCATGAAAAAGTGTTTAAAAAAAAAATGATTCGTTGGAAAGAAAAAGGTGAGAGTTTTCTTCGCTAAATGATTTATTTTTGAAAAATAAAATTTGAGTAAGTAAAGTGATTGATTTGCCAATTTTCTTTAAAAGTTGAATTGAAGATGTATTTATATGCACGAATGGTACTGGTAAACTGGGGTAACTTTGATCAAAAAATGGCTATTTTTTGTAGTTTTTTGGCTGTGGAGGGGAGGGGAGGGGGGCTGGCGAGGAAAAAAAAAATTCTAGGGAAACTAGAGTGGATTTGGAATCGGATGGCGCAAACCGCGTCTTGATCGGATGCAGTGTTGCCACTTCGGAAATTCCCAAAAAAAGGCTCTCTAAAAAAAATGGGGTAACTTTGATCGCCCCCAAAAACGTGGATTTCAGTGGGGAAAACCCAAAATTACGCATGGTAAACTAGGTACACATATACTAGAACATATTACCTATATCATTTATTGAAAAAAAATCGAAATTTGATCTCTAAATTACATAAAAATCGAAAATACGGAAATAACATTTTTAGAGAAAAAAATGCGCCCTCAAATGAGAGAAAAAAGCTCAAAGTTCAAGTTGAGTGAAGGTATGTGGCTGTCAACTTTCCTACGCAATGCAATTAATGCAAATATACTGCTTGCAGGACTATAGACTTGCCGAGATGTTGAAAAATTTTAATGAAAAACTTTGTTACTTCAAAAATTATAGACTTGAAAAATTGTTGAAAAGTTGACATTAAAAAATTTCAAGGGAACACTTGGAAAATTGACGTTGAAAATTCAAGTGAAGAAAAATTTAGACTTCAGAAATTGACGTTTGAAAAATTTTGAAGTTTTAAAAAATTGAAGAAAAAAATTACTTTTGGAAAATTAATGGTGGAAAATTCCGAGGAAAAATTTATACAAAATTTTGAATTGCTTGGCCGCAGCTCTGATCGATAATCTACCCTCGACTATTTCTAAGATCGCATTCAACCTCTTCGTCATACCGGCAATATTTACGCGTGTCCGGCCCCCTACGCTGGGTTCGCGGCATCTATAAGAACAATAAAAATGCTAAAAAAAAAGTGATCAAAGTTACCCCACTTTTGTAAATGTCTCGTGGTCGGCACAGGTTTGAAGAATTTTTTTTTTCAAAAACGGATTATTGGTGCCAATGAGTTGCTAGAGACGTATGCATAGGACTCGGTTCGTTAAAATAAGTGTATATACCTTTTAGTCGGGAGGTTTTGCAGTTCTTCGTTTTCTTGAAAAAGCGCACTTTTTTAGAAACGTCAATTTTTAAGGCACAAAATAAATGAGAAGCGAAACCAAACCACACTAATCAGTTAGCCTCAAGGCCTGGCTATCGAATGCCGGTGAAATCAGCTCGATTGGCCAACATTTGGGCCGCTGAGAGCGCTGATCAGGTCAAAAAAAAAAGTGATCAAAGTTACCCCGCGAGAATCAAAGTTACCCCAGTTTACCGGTATAGAAACCACTCTCATAGGTCAAAGATTGGTTTTTGAGTTGTCACTGATTTTGGGCTTTTTAGAAACAGTAAAATCAAGAGGGATCCGTTACTCAAAAACCAATTTCTTACCTCTAAGGGTAGTTTCTACATAAATATGCCGGCTCACATAATTATAAAACTCAAAATCATTTCGCAGAAATTTCTCCTCAAACTTGAACTATACAAATCTTTCTTTCATAACCTTCAAAATCTAACCATTTACAAATTGCACAATTTTTGAAATTAAACAATTTAAAGAAAAATCATTAAAAATAATTTCAGAAGGTGAATTTCTTATCACCCGAGTACTCAAAAAATCATTAAGGTCGGTAAAATATCAGAAGAACCCTTATTTTTAAGAATATTTTTGAAACTGATCTTAAGACGTATAATTTTTACTGAAAAACATCATCGAAATCGAAAATTATTCATTTTTTTTTTACCAACTTTAATGATCTTTCAAGATTTTTTTCCAATTTTCGTACAGTTGATGAACCCTTTTGGATTATTTTGGGTGTACTTTGAATTTCATAAATTTTCAAGTGGTTTCAATTTTTTTGTAATACAATGAGTCATCTTTTCCTCGTAAAATTGCAAAAAATGAAGATGTCAACAAAAATTCAATTGTAAGATTTGAAAATAGTATATTTCACAACAAGGAAGCAAAAATTGTTTTTTCTCCGAGTTCTGACGATATTTTTCCTTATTGCGGGATAAAAGAGTGAATTTAAACACTCGAGCGTTTCGCGAGAAGGAGGAAAAGTAGCACTTTGCTACCGCTATAAGGAAAAAATCATCTCATTTCATTTCCTAAATTTTGCGAACATTTTTTAAACCTTACTTCCAATTTCGATAAATTTTATTTTTCATTTCTAGTAAAGGGCTGAGCATTGAAAACAGCTGGGGTAACTAAATAGATCTTTTATTTGTTGTTTTGAAAAATCGCTACCTACTTTTTTTCTTTATCGTTTTATAAAATCTTCAAAACCTTTCAACTCAGCCACCCCTCCCCCTACCCTCAAAAATCAGCGAGATCACTTCACGGAAAAAATTTTATTGCCAGTTTTTCATCAATAATAAATGATTTTTTAAAAATAAAATCACGATCAAGTATATTTTTTCACTACCTATTTTTACTGTTCACTCATAAAATCACTATTTTTCACTACTTTCATCAACATTTTTTCAATTCTTTCGCTGCCCCTTTTTAAAATCACAACTTTTTCACCACCCAATTTTAAAATTATCATTTTTCACCAAGTACTTTCACTGCCCATTTTTATTGCCCAAGCAAAACGAGATATATGTACAGAATTTTGTTAAAATATCATCAAAATTTTCAAATTTTATTCGATTCTCGAACGAATAATGACCGAATAATTTTAAACCGCCACAAAAAAACATAAAATGAACTTTCCATTTTTTTTTCTTTTTCGAAATACCGAAATAAATCAGTATCCCCGTAATGGATTTTATCACACATGCACATCTACACGTCTCGCAAAATAACTCCATAAAACAGCATCCAACGACAAAATCCTCGCAAGATTTTACACCCTGTTCAATATTCAACTCAGGTAAATTGTCTCAAACGGAATTTTTAAACAGTCCACACGCGACTATAATATTCCAAGGTCAAAAAAGCCAAAAATACCATCATCCGTACGTAAAGAAAAACTTGAAAACGAACAAACTCGTCTCGAGCTATAAAAAATGTTATAAAATTCCAAAAGGTCGTGTTAATCTCGCCATATTCCACGTGAAAAAAGACCATTTACAAATTTAAGCCAATTTTCAAAAAGTACCACGACCCAGATATCATTGCAATGAGACGACAACGCGTCGAAAATTCCAATCTGCATCGCTTCTTCATAATACACCCAACACGTATAAAATCATCGCTGCATCGATCGTCTTCGATAAACGTACGATTATTGCATCTGTCTGCGAGAAATTTCATCGTAGTGAAAAATAATCGTATACGAAGCATGTTTACACATTTCGAGCATCCTCGTCGTAGCACCCTGTACACAATCAGATAAGAAAAGCGAATTCTCGACTATCGTCGATTGGAGCGCTGACATGCTGCCATTAACGAAATTACCATCCGATAACCTAGAGCTTTTTTTTCGCCTAATTGAAACTAATCCGAGTGGAAGCCGACGACCCGTTCGCCTATCCTTGCCAAAGGGGAGGAAAAAAACTCGAACGCGCCAATACACTCGATAAAATCGAGTCGGTAAGTCGTTTTATTAATTTCGAGTTGGACGAATACGATAAAAGGTTTTTATAGTATTTTTTTGACGTTCCCAATGAAAAAAAAAACCTTCGATGGAATAATTCCGCGACTGATACCAGCGCTGGTGCGATTTATTTTCATTTTTATAAATCGACCACTGTAGCGCCGGTAGCCGAAAAACTAGCAAATGGGTCGATTATGGTTCGAATACCATAATTCACGATGCCAAAGCGACGAGAAAAAATTAACCGGTAAACTTTTATGAACCACGTGTTAATCAAATGGAAATATTTAATCTTTGCGCCGCGACGGGCTCGAATATTGTGTGATGCGAATACACCATACCGAGCTGTGCAAAGTTTTCAAACAGTTTTCTCTCTTCCTCGCTTCCACTCCCGATGAAGCGCGTTAATTTCGCGTAGTATATTTTAAACGTACGGCGGTTAGGTTCTCTTTGCTCTCTCTGCAACGCTTTTACCAACTTTTATCCGGAAATTCGACGGTTATTCGTGGAACGCAATTTATATTTTCAATATCGTACTGGATCATGAACCAATCGCATGTGTATTTCAAGTCCACGTATTAGTACCATTTAATTGCATTCACCACGAATATCGTGAAAATTACTCGAATTATAAATTAATTTATTCGGTAATCTTAGGAAAAGAAGGTTCCATTGCTCAATCGCTGTTCAAACTTGAATGTTTTTTGCGATAATTTTATCAATTTTTCGAAGTTTTAATGAGTAGGTATTTTAATAATTTTTACTCTTTTTAAACATTTTTTAATGAATTCGATAGATTTTCATGATTTTGTGTAAAGGGTATGGCCGGATAAGGGGTGAAATTGGCCCCAGGCTGGATTTTCGTTTCAATTCCCCCAAATAGTACCCCTTGATGTAAAAAAATTTGGAAAAAATTTTGACCCCCCAACCCTTTTCCTGTAAAAGGCTTGAAATTTGAAAATTATTCTGTCTCAACAACAACATTTCAGAATGGGTTTTCACGATTTTTGGGGAAGAAATGATCAAATAAAAAAACCGACGTCGGATTCGAGTTCAGCGGGTCAAAATACCTCGATAAACACCCTTCTCGCGATCGTTTAGCTCAATTTTTCAAAATTCACTATTTTCACTGATTTTTTATGACAAAAATAGCGAATTTCGAGGTTTCAAGTAGAACGATCATGAAAAGGGTGTTTATCGAGGTATATTGACCCTCTGAACGCGAATTCGACATTAGTTTTTTCGCTCAGTCATTTCTTTCCGCACAAAACGCTCAAAATTTTAAAAATCTGCTGAAAAAAACATCATTTTTGGACTGATTTTTGCGAATTTTGGCCCTTGCTGCACGGAAATCGCCAAAACTGAATACGTCACGTGAATCTACGTTAAAAAACACTTTTCCGGATATTTTTAAAAAGTGGTCGATCTTTGCTTATTATGACGTTTTTAACGATTGAAAACTTCAAATAGCGGAAAAAAAGTGAAGGAGTGCACAAAATTTTTTGAAAAAATCGGGTAAATATTCCTCTATGAAATGTAGTTTTGTGCTAAAGAACAGAAAATTTCCTTCATTTCCATCGAAATTGAAAATTCTTGAAAATCAGTCAATAAAATGGCCACATCTCAGAAAGCGTGAGGGGTTTGGGGGAGGGGGTCAAAAATTTTTCCAGACTTTTTTTACATCAAGGGGTGCTACATATTTGGGGAATTGAAACAAAAATCCAACCTGGGGCCAATTTCACCCTTTATCCGGCTAGATCTTTTACACAAAATTATGAAAATCTATCAAATTCATTTAGTGCGATTTTTAGAAATTTTCATAGTTTCTTGAAACGGTTTTCATGGATCACCTAGATTTTTATAGCAATTTTGTCAATTTTTTAATTTTTGGATCATACCATCCAGCCACAATTTTTTTCTGTTATGTCTTACCTATTTCTACATTTCTATTATACCTGACTTTCTTCTAGACATAATTTGAAAATTTTCCAGCTTGTACTTTGATTTTTTTTATTGAATAAAATACCATAATTTTTGAAACTGTTTGGAATGTCCAAAAATAATTGCTGTATCATAATAATTTTTTTTGTAAACTTCTTCACGATATTTTGCAAAATTTACCTGTGCTTATTGTGATGATTCGTTTTTCAATAGAGACAGAAACAGAAAATAAAAGTATGCATTGAAATTGTTATCCCTTTTCTCTCGTCGACAGTACGATTGATATCATCCAAGTTCGCACCTTTCTCTGGCGTTATTTTTTTTCTCCCTGACACCGCCAACAAAAAGATCTTCTCTATTTATCTACGTTCGGGGGTGTTTTTTAGGCCTTATATTTCTCATTGTCATCATCTGTCAACTGTCCGTAAATCCACGACGAACGCCTGTCTCACTCGATGTTTGCATGACAAAAAAAAAACTTTCCATGCGAAAATTATTATGGTACCAGAGTTCGAATCAATATAACAAGGAAATGGAAAAAAGAAAAGGGAAATGCAACATACGTAGTCTTACGCCTACATTAATAGGCATGAGGAAAAATTGTTGAACATATTTTAATCCAGATTTATACTTGGAGATTGTTTTTCAAAATAAAAGGTTACAACTTCAGATCAGATAGGCAAATTTTCACGAATTTTTACCACTTTTGTTTCGTTTACATTTTTGGCATTATTCAAAAACGATAAAGGACAATACAAAATTGATTATTGAACGAAAAAAATATACAATAATTTATTTCAAACTGGGGTGAATTTAAAGGTTTAGTATTTTCCCCACACAGCAGCCTTATACTGGAGCAAATACAACGAGAATAGAATATTCCTTGATAAATATTTCAACTGTGAAAATATCGACGTTCGAATGGGGTACATGCGAATGGTACTAAATACGTCAAATAATTTATAAAGCTTTCGCATATATCAGCCATTCTTCTTGCAAAGGTCAGTGAACAAATTTAGAAACTCGAATATCCATCAAAAAAGGGGGAGAGAAAAAAGGTAACCCTCGCGAATAAACTGGCATGGCACGAGTTGTATGCGTTCGTGCGAAGTTATTCGGTACAAATGTCCGTTCGGGATTCTAATCTTATTCACGAGATTTCAATAATAAATTAGGTGTACTTCGGAGAATCGCCGAAAAAGATCTGTAGATAGATGTGGAAAATGGTAATTATTTCCGACTGTCTGGATACAGAGTAAAAGTAATCAAAAGTTTTCAATGATTGAGGAAAGAATTTAGCAGTGAGATGTCTCTCAGACTTATCTATTGGGTTCAAAAACCACCTTTTGGTGTCAAAAATTGTCTCCAAGTTGACACTGATTTTCAACCTTTTGGCACAGATGGAATCAGAAGGGAATTTCTAATTGAAAACCAATCTGATATTTAAAAACAGAAATTTCAATTTCGAACATATTTCACTTTTGAACAAAAATGTCAATTTTGAACAAAAATGTCATGTCAATTTTAAACAAATAAGTCGGGTTATATCTTGAACAAAAATTTCACTTTTTAACAAAAATGTCTGTCAATTTTGAACCAAAAAATCAGTCAAGTTTGAACAAAAATGTCAATTTTGAACAATTTTGTGTCAAAAATGTCAATTTTGAACAATTTTGTGTCAAAAATGTCAATTTTGAACAATTTTGTGTCAAAAATGTCAATTTTGAACAATTTTGTGTCAAAAATGTCAATTTTGAACAATTTTGTGTCAAAAATGTCAATTTTGAATTTTGAACAAAAATGTCAATTTTGAGCAATTTTGTGTCAAAAATGTCAATTTTGAGCAATTTTGTGTCAAAAATGTCAATTTTGAACAATTTTGTGTCAAAAATGTCAATTTTGAACAAAAATGTCAATTTTGAACATAAATGTCAATTTTGAACAAAAATGTAAATTTGGAACAAAAATGTCAATTTTGAACAAAAATCAATTTTGAACAAAAATGTCAATTTTGAAGACAAGTCACACCAAAATTGAGCAAAAGTCAATTTTGAGCTGAAAAGTCATGGTAATTTTAAACCAAAAACTACTCGTATGTCAATTATAAACAAAAAAGTCGTTTCAAAGTTAAACAACAAAGGTCATGTCAATTTTGAACGAAGAAGTAATGTCAATTTTGAACAGAAAATCCATGTTAATTTTGAACATAACAGTCTGTAGATTTTAAACCAAAAAAGTCATGTTAATTTTGAACAGAAAAGTCATGTTGATTTTGAACGAAAAGTCTGTCAATTTTGAATAAAAAAAGTATTGTCAATTTTAAATGAAGAAGTCATGTCAATTTTGTACAAAAAGTCACTTTTGAACAGAAAAGTCATGTTAATTTTGAACAAAATGTCAATTTTGAACAGAAAAGTCATGGTAACTTTGAACGAAAATTCTGTCAATTTTGAACAAAAAAGTATTGTCAGGTTTGAATGAAGAAGCCATGTCAATTTTGAACAAAGTCACTTTAGAACAGAAAAGTCATGTTAATTTTGAACGAAGCAGGTCATGTCAATTTTGAACGAAGCAGGTCATGTCAATTTTGAACCAAAAAAGTATTGTCAATTTTGAACACAAGGTCAATTTTGAACACAAGGTCAATTTTGAACAGAAAAGTAATGTTAATTATGAACAAAGTCTGTCAACTCTAAACAACAATTATTTTGAACAAAAATGTCAATATTGGACAAAAATTTCATTTCTGAAATTTGGACTAGAATATGTCAACTTCTGAAAAAAATTGTCGATTTCTAAATTTTTAAATAAAAATGTCATTTAAATGTTAGTTTGAATTTTTGAACAATTTTTGCGCAATGATGTCTTTTTTTTAAGGATTATTTCACTGTTCCAATAAAGATGCCAATTTTTGAAGATTTCTACGAACATGTCAATTGATGAATTTTTGAACAGATATTAATTTTTTTCAATTTTTGTACAGAAATGCCCAGACATGACATTAAAATTCCGAAATATTAGAATTAAAATATCGACTTGTTGACATTAAGTTAACTATTTAGGCATTTAAGCGCCGAATTAGTTGAAAAAGGAAGAAAATACAGAAACCCAGAGGCGCGGTACCGAGAAAACTTTTTAAAACGTCCAAACCGCCCAAGTTCTAATTTCGCCGGCTTTTTTTTTCGGTTAAACGCGAGTCAGAGAGGACGAGCAAACAAGGGGACATTTACGAAGAGTACCGTTTTGGAAACTTTTTCACGATGGTGAGTTGGTATGAGGGGGTATAAAGTTTACACTGTGTGTGCATACCGTTCAAACTTACAGCCGGCAGAGTGAGCGAGAGGAATATAAAAAGAAAGAGAATACATCGTGTGGCAGATGTGATTTGAAAAGCTCTTACACAAAATGGATAGCTGCCTCTCTCCCTCCGCCTAGGGCCCCGTTCCAAAACTACATTCGTATTTCAATGAAAGATTTTAGTTCATTTGCATCTAATTTGGAATGTAATTTTTAAAATCGCTCGTCGCAGTTATATTTAAATTTACTCCTCGCGCCGCGCCTAGTCTGGCCCGTATTACCGGAGGCGGCCATCCGTGCACTAAAATGAAAAAAAAATCTTCCAACGAAAACGCAGCTTCAAAGTGTCGGCCGTTGCGGACGCGACTCAGCTAAAAGCGAATTTTTTTACCATAGATGTATTCGTAATTCGTACTATGTATTTACGACTACATACAACGCCGTTTAGAAACATTTTCCCCTTCTGTCGTTCTTTTTCAACGTTTCGTTTAATTTTTTTTTAATCTAATTCCACTCTCGTGTGTTTCGCATCCGTCGAAAGAAAAGTAATTCGACATCGTAACGAATTAATTTTTAGAAGAAAAAAGGAAACCAGGTTTCCTTATTCGTGGCGAAATATTCGGCGCCGAGAACCGAATTTCAATAAAAAATTACTCGCAACGTTGACTTTGATTAAAAACCAACATGAGAAGAAAGTGTTTGCCGATTTTATAGCTGTTCGGGGTACTCCGACGGAGGGAATGGCGGAGATCAGGCGGTAATTGTTTCCTTGGTTGGATGGTTATCGCGTCGAATGGCCGGAGAGGCTGGCAAACGACCGGAGTCGAGCGAAATATTAGTTAAAAATTCAAAATCTCGTCTCGGTTCGGTATAAAAATGAGATTTTAAGGCCTTCGGCGTTTTGGCCGGACGTGGACGTCCTTTTTCGAGCATTTTCATTCGAGTGTCCGAAGAAATAGTCGAGCTCTTTTTTCCCCCATTTGGCTACAATAAAGATCAACGGTACGCTCTGAGATGATCAAACTGATAAGACGATACCCTACGTACGTGCGACGAGCTTCACGGTTTAATTATTTAGCTGGTCGTGCGGTTCGTAATAGTTTTTTCCTTCGTAGTCGCCCCTTCTCTCAGATCTGGGGATCCGAACGATACACGTAATCTTTTCAAAGCATACGAAGATTTAGAAATATCTCATCGTCGTAATCTCTCTTCCACATCCAGCAATTCAACGCTAATTACCGTCTATCTGCTCGTAAAAAGCTCAACATACAAGTTGAGAGTTCGCAGTATTCGAGAAAAAAGACATTCCACGTACAGATTGTCAACTCTTAAGGTGGACGTCGGTGTTTCTCGCAGCAGCCAGAGGGAGCATAACGATCGTTAGTGGTGGCGAGTACTTCTCAAAGCATAAATACAGTCGACGCTTGTATGTTTGAAAAAGTTGTTAAAAAGTTTCCCAACGAAAAGTTTTTCAAATTTATTTCTCGTAGTAACGAGAGTATCCGCCACACGTCACCACATTTTTTCACCATCTCCACACTTTGTAGAATGTAATTAGCGACTGCGGTTGTCTGGTATAGTAGATGGCATTCGTTCAGTCACCAATGAGAACCATCGATACGACAATGTCGAACGAAATAAGTTGTCTGCCAGAGATGAGATTATAAACGTACGTATAGGTACGTTTTTCTAGAGTCGTCGTATCTTTCCATTTTACCCTCCGTTCCCTTATACCTATTCCATAGAATTCTTCTATATCCTTTTTTTTTCCAGTTTCACAATATCCATCGTGCTTAAGGTTATAATACTTATTGCATTTTATTCTCGGACCATTGCAACTGTGTGTGATGTCTGCTCGAAAAGTGTGTATGGGTGTAGGCGACGTATTGACGTGACGTTTTTCCCATTCTGTATACTTTCGGTGTAGTCTTTTTTTTTACTCTGGGTACAAGAATTGAATTTATCAAGGCGTGTAAATAGAGTGGATATAGAGTACGACGAGATGAAAGTTGCTAAACGTGAGGTAAAAAACAGGGGTTTCAAAAGAGTATGACTTAATGTGGGGGAAACATAGGAGTAATCAAGGAGGCTCAGGAGGCTCGAACCCCTCTTAAGCTCGAAAAAATCATTTTTTTATTGCAATTGCAAAAATATAAAAAGATTTTTTGCTTTTTAAACAGTATTTTATTTTCGCCCTCGCTAGTCTTTTCTTTTCAAAACTTGATGATTTTTGACTAATTTTTCAGTCAAAAATCACCGATTCCTCAATAAATTCCCAATTTGCCAGATAAAATTATCAATTTTAGACTAAAGAATAATTTTAAATTTGACCCCCTTTCCCAATTTTTCTCAAATTCACAGCCCCTACCTTAATTATTTGTAATTTCGGAAAATGAGAAATCTATTAATTTTTTCTAATTATATTTTGTGATTTCGGTCATTTTCGAATGTACTCGTAAATTCGATACATTCCAAAAAATTTACTACTCTTCTACTGGAAACAAACCTGCAGGTAGAATGGAACTTGTAATATTTAACGAGAAACTGTAACATTTCGACAAGTTGTGCCTTTGGAGTGACTTTCTGTCATTCAACTGATTTTCTGTGTTATTGGAGTGACTTTCTATGTCATTGGAGTGATCTTTTATGTCATTTAGAGTAATTTTCCATGTAACTGAAAATTTCCTGCATCATTGGAGTGATCTTCTTTATCATTGAAGTTATTTCAAGTGTCATTGGATGACACTCTACACTTTTCTACGCCATTGGACTGATTTTCTATGTCATTGGAGCGACTTTCTATGTCTCTATGTCACTTGGACTGACTTCCTGTGTCATTGGGCTGATTACCTATGCAGTTGGACTGTTTTCTATGTCATAGGAGTACCTAGTTTTCTATCTTTAGAGCAACTTCCTACGTCATTGGACTGATTTTCCATGTCATTGAAGTGACCTTTCTGTCATTAGGCTGGTTTTCCACGCCGTTGGAATGATTTTCTGTGTCATCAGAGTGACTTTCTATGTCATTGGACTAATTTTCTGTGTCATTGGAGCGATTTTCTGTGATTGGAGTAACTTTCTATACTCTCTAAACTTGAATCAGTCAAAATTCACTGATTAATAGTTGCACACTTTTCGCTGTTTAATCAGTGAATTTTCAGTTTTTTAACTGATTCAGATTTAGAGAGTATCATTGGACTGAATTTTTCATGTCACATTGAACCCCATGTAATTGGAGTAATTTTTTTAGTTCTTTTACGTTAGTGGCATTCTATGTCATTGGGGTACTTTTCAATACTGTTACACTGATTTATAATAGTCTTGGGTGATTATTAATCGATTATCAAAAGAAAAGATTATTCGACGTAAAAAATAATCTAGCTCCGATTATTTTTCAGAATAATCGATAATCGATTAATCTATTTTTTCAGCAGAAATAATCGCATAATCGAATATTTTTTTACTTCCTCATTTTTGGGCCAAAATATCACTTGAAAATTTTCTAAAATGTGATGTTCCTCGAAAAAATTTTTTCACGAACCTCAAAAATTTCTCAATTTTGAAGTAATTTGAGATCCGTAAAACATTTCCAAAAAATATGAAAAATATCCCGGTGTGCAAAAAAAGCAGGAAAAAGCAGAAAAATTAGCAGAAAAAAGCAGGCATTCTCACTTTTTGCTCATTTCGACCCCAGCTGCGCGTGGAATTTACCTTTTTTGCATACCCCATTGCGCGTCGCGCATTGTTCCTCTGTGATAATTTTATCAGAAAAAGGCAGAATTCGACAGAAAAAGCGGCAGAAAGAGGCAGAAATTATCAGCAGACTCGAGCAGAAAAGGCAGAATAATTTTGCTTTTCTTGCACGCCGGAATATTAAACAAATTGCAAAATTAGGTTAAAGCTCCTATTCATATGTACTAAATTTTCACGCTGTGCCCTTTTTTTTTTCTAAACTTTTGTCCTACTTTGGTCCCAAACAGAGAAATTTTCTAAGAATTTGTAAAAATCTAAATTATACTACTTTTCAAACCCAAACATCAGTTTTCAAGTAGGTATTCGTCGACCTTCGCAAAAAAATCTCATAAAATTCGCTAAAACACAGAAAAATTGATGTGCAGTAAAAATAGTTCAATTTTTTACATTTTCATCGCATTATTCTTACAATTATGTGACATATACCTAACGTCATAAATAACTGTTATAGGTACACATGGCCTTCGCGTCACGTAGGGGTGGTAACTCCTAGTGGCGGGAGAAATAGGGTTTCTAGCTACGTTTGGTTATGCAAGATACGAGTGAGTGGAAGTTCTCGACCGGTTCGCGTCCGATACAGACGTTGCGCGTTTCATCTCCGGGCTTCGGGCCCGTCGAGGCTTCCGCCCGGGCGGAGACGGTGGCTTCTCCACGGTGCGTCGTTGAGTGCTGCCCACAGCTCCCCGAAAGAAAGATATACGCCACTTCTCGCCGTCGAGGGAAGTGGCTTAAACGTTAAAATTGTCATCAATTAATGATACTTTTCGTCCGCGATCGTATGTGTTACTGCTCGTCGGTAATTAAATGTACTTTCGCGATGCGCCAATATATCGTACCGTATAGAATCGTTGTCGGTTATTGTGTTTGCAATCTCACCCTTCGTACTCTATTTGCTTGCGTAATTGGCAAGTCGGTGAAGCCGTCACGTGCTCAACTTGCCCAAAGCCTGTCGATCGCACCCGATGTGAGTTGTAACCGAGGGGGCCCGTAAAGACAGGGACAGCGAGCGGGACCGGGACGCTGGTCTCCGTCCCTGAATACCGCAATGGGGGCTTCCAGGTGGGCTCGACCGCTGGCAACCCACTGGACCGTGTGAGCGGCAGAATCCCGCGGCCTCAGAGGGACCTGCCACCTGGCCGACCATATCCAACACCGCCTAGCTCGGAATCTACCCTCCGATCTATCTTATCTTTACATAACGTCATTTATGAAAAAAAAAGGGTTTAAAAATTTCTAAATTTCGGCGGACAAAGGCTTAAACGGCGAAAAAACCGTACGAATTTCTGCGGCGATTATTTTTCCGTCCATTAATCGATAATCGATTACTTTGAATAATCGCATTATGTCCAACTCTAATTTATGAAGTCATTCGTGTAACTTTCCATGTCATTGGCCTGATTTTCCAAGTCATTGGAGTGATTTTTCATGCCACGGGGCTGGTTTTCCATGTCACTGAAATGGTTTTCTATGTCACTGAAGTTACTTTCTATGCCATTGAAACGAATAAATATGTATCGAATTTTACTCTCCTGTAAAGTTGAATTTTTCAACTGTGACCATTTTCAGAAATAGTTCTTTGTTCATTTTGAACCGTAGGCGACCAAAAGAAGAAATAAGAAGGCGAGATTCAGTTGAAAACATTGCAAACGTCGACATTCGAGGTTGAAAAAATTGAATAAAATTAGATTGGAGTACGATTACAAATCTAAAAAAATTCTATGTCAGAAAAATTCAATTTTTTGACCTTCTTCTCCCTTCTACTCACCATCAAAAATGCCAATTTCGATGCTTTTTTGAATTTGAATTAAGTTTTTTGTAAATGACTCGTTGATCAATAATTCATTTGTTTTTGATTTTACTTACCTACTCATTTAAAAAAAAAAAATTGAATTATAAAAACAAAAAAATTCATTTTCTGTTGTCATTTTTACGTGAAAAATTTCCTTTTCGTGCTCAAGGGGAGGGGTTAGCTTCCTGAACTCTTTTGAATGCACGTTATGCTTGTCTCGAAAATCCAAGTCATTCTTGATCACTAAACGATTACCAAAAGTTTTTTAAAAATAGCACACTCTTCGATTTCATACGTACTTCTGAAAACTACTTCATATCAATTTAATACAAACACGTGTACGGAAAACTAACACCAAAATCTTTTGTCTTACACAGAATCCAAGTCGATTACACACCCTACCAGTCTAAAGAAACGATACGAAAAAGATAACGGTTCCGGAACGGCATAGGGGGGCACAATCCAACTAGATATAATTTACTTTCGGTCGTATTATCTAAAGCCTCGACAATCATTCAAAGTCAAAACTTGAAACCGTACAACAAAAAGTAAAGAGGGAATACAGATGGCCGTAGCAAAACAGAAGCAGCACGACGGTATTAAATCGAGAGAGAGGAAGAGAGAGGTAAACCAAAGGCAGCAGATTAATCCGGATATAAAACTATCCGCCGGCATCACGGTAAAAGAAGAGAAAACGATAAAGCACGCAATTAGCTATGGAAATAGTACACCTACCTACGCCTACGCGATTCTCCCAAGCTCGTCGTGGCGGCATTTAAACCGCAAAACGTGCGATTTTAAGTCATTAAGTTGCGAAAAAGCTCGCGTGTGTGGATTTATCCGTCTTGCTCTCGATTCTCTCTCGAGCAGCGCGAGGAAAAGTGAAAATTTAATCGTTTCTCGTTACCGCAATTTAACGTGAAATCACTTTTAATACTCGGTATTTTCGAAACGAACTCGAAACAGTAAGTGTTGACACGTAGCCCTGTATCAAGGCAATGCTTCGAACGTACGAGATTTTTTCACGCCGCTGAAAACGACAACCGTGTCTCCGCAATTAAGTAATTGTCGCAATTAGAGGGAAACGCCATGTCGAGAGATGAAGAATTAGCTACGAATTATCATCGTCGAATTCGTTGCATAATTCATTGCCTTATGACACGTGACAGAAACTCTAACAAAAGACAGAGCCTTGGTAACAAACAAAACAAAGAACTAACGAAAGATATCGCGGTTTGACTCCCTTTCGAGTCGTGTGTTTGCCTTTTAATCGTCATTTTACAAAATCTAAAAAAAAAATTTAACTAAAAAAGCTACACACGAGTTTTTCAAAAACAACAGGTAATAAAACGCTGTCTTTTATCTTCGTTATTAATTAACTCGGTTTTCTTCAGTAAATTAACTTTCGAACGTAATTGAAACGATTTGGTCGATCTGACCCTCAATATCGGATCTTTTGTATAATTGATTTTCTCGATAATTGGTTCCATAATCAGCTCTCGACCACAATACGCCGTGTATTCTTTACGCAGCATACTAGTTTTATTAGCTTTGGTCGCAACCTTGGGCGGTTTCTTCCAATCGATGATCTGTTTAACCCCTAACGATACCATCGAAGCTCTCCGAGCCGACCTCTTCTTACGTTTTTTCTTCTGCCCGACGACTTCATACTCGTCGCCAAACAGCTCTTGTTGTTCTTGAAGTTCGCGTTCTTTGGCCAAACGTTCTTCTTCCAAACGTTCCAATTCGGCTTCGATTTCTTCCACTCGAATTTCGTATTTTCGGCGAAACTTCGTTTGTTCTTTCAAATGGGTCTGGATACGTTTACGTTGTTGAAGGCTCAAGTCGCAAATACAAGGACGGATGTGTTTTCGACCTTCGAGAGTTTCGTGTACGTTGGTCGAAGGGTTATCGTCGTCGTTTTCGTTACTTTCGTCTTCGCCTGGTTGGATGCTTTCGCCAGCTTCGTCTGCGACAAATGAACCCTGATCTTCGTTGGGAATACCTTGACGAAGACGTTTACGAGGCGTTTTCCGATCACCTTTGGCCGTACGTGATCTGAGCGGAGGGGTCGACGGATCGTCGACCAACGGCTGGTGAACGGAAAACCTTTCGCTGGATAGCATTATTACGCTCGACCTAAGTGAATTTACGTTCGACGAGTCATTTAACAAGGATGATTTGTAACTGGAGGCAAAAGCCGGAGATAAATTTGGCCTAGGAATGAAAACATTGCTAGGTAATGGGGTTTTTAATTTTTGGTGGAGGGTTCTTGTGAAAATTTTCGGAATATCGGATAAAATCTGTAAAAAAAAAAGTGGAAAAGTTCACTTCCACGATAGAAAAATCAAAATGAAAATTAAAACTATCTGTGAATTCATTCGATTTTTTAAAATAGACGTTGAATTTTTTTTGAGATAGCTGAGAATAAATCAACTGATCATTTTATGGCCTTAAATTGCTACTATCACTTTTTTTTAAACATGTCTAATGTTTAAAAAAAACACATAGAAGATATTTTAGTGATACATCCGTTAAAAAGATCTCATGATTTGCAGTAATATTTTAGGGACAATTTTTAAAAATATTGACTTTTATTGACAATGAAGAAATTTTGATTTTCAATGATAGAAATGATTTTCATCAAAATCAAGAAATACCTACTGTACAATATTAAAATAATGTTTATTTGTAGTCAGAAAACTCATTTTTTGCGGTGAGAGAAATGAGGAGATTGAAACCTAACTTCTTTTTCCCCCACGAATTCATCGAATTGAGAATTAATACCTAGTAGGAAAAAAATCCCTTATTTTTTGATTTAGGATAATTACTTTAGCCGGTAGAGAAAAGAAGGAGCAAAGGAAGAATAAAAAATAAGTATTTTGAGCTTAATTAGCAAAGCACCCCCCCCCCCCGGGAAACAAAACGATTACCAAATAATCAATAAATGGCCAAAAAATATGTCTCAAGCTACATAAATATTTTTCAATTCTCATTAATAAAAGAAAATTCTAGTAAAAAAATCATAAATGAACCACAAACCACAAAAATTTTCTGGGGAGGGCAAAACAGAGGGACAAGTCGAATGTACAATATATTTACATGGCATATGAATTTTTCAATTTTTGGATAAAAGGAATTCGGGAAAATGTTTGGGTAGGTACCAAAGATATCGATTTCTATCGAAACTGATTGTGAATAAATTTTTGAATTCTCCACTTATCCAAACTTTTAATCCCATCATTTGATCGAAATCAAAATTTTTCTTTTTTTGAAATTCTTTCTGTTGTAAATTCGAGATCAAGTTTTTTTGTACAGAGTTGTGAAAGAGGTAGGAGGTGGCATCAAAAATTAAAACTTTTTTAAAATCTAAATCATAAAGGATGAATCATTTACACAGGCATCTGACAGAAAATTTGAAAAAAAATAGTGACTTTAGTGACTTCTGATAGTCGAAATAGTGACCAAAAAAGTTCAAAATAGTGACCTTTTTTTTTAATTTCAATTCATTATTTAGCCCAGAAAATATTAAAAAATTCAAAAAAAATTATATTTGTGTAGATATGTAGATATGATTAATAATGAATTCTAAGATAATATCTCAAAACAAAGATTAATAACGAATACTAAGAAAAGATAATAAAATATCTCAAAGAGATTTTCTTCAACTTTTTTTTTTTTTTTTTAAACCCAAAAACAGAAAAACTACAAAAAAATTGATTTTTTGGTGAAATTTTTAAAAAAATAGTGACTTTTTTGAGAGAATAGTGACCAAAAGTGACTTTTGAGCACAAATAGTGACCAATAGTGACTTTGCTTGAAAATAGTGACAAAGTCACTATAATAGTGACCTTGTCAGATGCCTGTTTACAAGATAAATGAATATCGATAATCAAAAAATATCGACTTTTATCGAAATTGAAAAATATCGATTTTTATCGAATTTGAAAAATATCGATTTTTACCGAAATTGAAAAAATATCGATTTTTATCGAATTTGAAAAAATATCGAAGTTGAAAAATATCGATTTTTATCGAATTTGAAAAATTATCGATCTTTATCGAAATTTCAAAAGATCGATATACTCGTTGAAATCGAACAATCGAGCAATTTCCATCGGAATTAAACGAAATTGGTTTCGTACAAATCGAGAAAATCCGAATTTTTACCAAAATTGAAAAATGAAACAATTTTAATCTTAATCGAGAAAAATCGATGAACATCGAAATCAAGGAAATACTAATTTTGTATCAAATTGAAAAAATATCAAAATTTTGGGTTCAAAAAAAAGTTAAGTGGGTACCTATAGGTGCATAGATGATTTTGCTCTTACATCTGCATGTTTAAAAAAAAAATGACACATTTTTCATTCAAAAAACTGATATGTAGGTACCTATTTATAAAAAATTTGATCATTTTTAATTTTTTAAATAAATTTTATGCAATTTTCGACCATTGGATGAATGAATACTCAACTATTCTCTATAAATGGTATGAAACATTGGACTGTTTTAACAAATTAATGAAAACAGTCAATCATTTTTATTCTACGTACTTATTTTAGGTAGGTACCATAGATTTTGAATAAGTTTTCTAAACGGACTGATCAAACAAAACATTGAAAATGTTTTTCATCTTTAAACCATTTTATAAAAACAATTTAACATTTTCAAAAACATTTAAAAATTGAGATTTTCTGCTTTTTAAAAACTTTTATGATTTTTAAACCCTATTTCTATATTTTTTCAATGAAATGTTGAAAATTTTAGCCAATTTTTATGATTCTTTTTGATTAATTTAATTTAGGGTATTTTTGATAATTAATATTCATCATTCGCGCTTCAATCAATAAAGATCATTCTTGTGATTTATCAAACCCCTTGAAATAGATTCGAACAAAATTCCTAAAATTTCTATCTTTTATAATTTTTTGAATAGTTTTGGTTTTTAAAATGTCACTGGAAGAGGAAGGGATGTCCAAAAATTATTCTTATATAATTTAAAATTTATGCCACATTTTTAGATAATGCAGGGAATCGTTTCCCAGTTCCTACCCCTTCCACTCTCTTCACACACACAAAAAAACAATCAAACCCCCAATACGAACTCTCAAATACGTCCCCATTCACCGAAATTCCCTAAAAAAAAAACACTCCATCGCATCGCATTATCCAAACTCTTTTCACACGAACAAACGAGAAACGAGCCGAACAAAAACCAAAGTTCAAACCCACCTCATATAAACGCTGTTCCTGCATCTAATCCAAATTGATAATCTGTCGAACCTCGTTTCGCTCCTTATGCTAAATGCTACACACATCTAAATTAGAAAATCTTCACTAAGTCGATGTTCTTAGATGCCGATACGCCAAACTTAATAACCTTTCACCTTTGGTCTGGTGTGTAAAATAACGTGTTACAAACCGTATTCGCAGCAGAATGCTCTCTCGTACATGCGACGCCGACGTGGTGAACGCTACAAGGCTATATGTGTTTGCTACATTAGCCTCGGTTATTAATTATTCATGAGGAAAAGCTGCCAAAATAGAAAAGCTTCTTCGTGTATATACGTACGAGATAAATGCAGATCCGCAGACACATTCGTCGCGTAGTCTCTTTCATCTATACCGTTGTTCGACGCTTTGGTTGCTTTCAAAACACCAACATTGCTATCTCATTATAAAATATTTGTCGCCGGGTTTAATTTAGTTAAAAAGAGTATCGTATCCGCATACCACAGCCTACGACCAAAAAATCTCTCCGGATACATCTACACGACATATTTCGAATCATACCTCGGGCATCATCCCTTCTCTGCGCCGTTTAACGTCATCGACCGAGAATAACTTTTTACCTCGCTGATCCTTTCGTCGTTAGGTGCTTTTCGAATTACAACGATCATCCTTTCTTTAAAGTACGCGAGATGTATACGAGGATTATGTTAAGCACCTTGTCGACGAATTTTCCTCCATCATCTCGTCTCTCCCACCGGATCGGCGTCGTCTTATAATAATGATAAATTTATATCCAAGTACCAGCCGGTATCGTGCCGAGATGTAATTTGTAGTACAAAGGTGTTCGATAATAAGACACCCTCTTTATGTCGTCTTCGTCTCCGCAGTCGGCATAATATTTCGCATTTTTTTCTTTTTTTGGAAGATTTACCACGTCGTCGTAAGTTTTCCTCTTCTTCTTTTTTCAGTTTACTTTTTTTATATTCTCTGCTCGAAATACCCAGGTCTCAATCCTTACCAGTTTACGAATGCAAATCGACCCCACGAGTCTTAAGTCGTTATTTTTATACCCTTATTTCCTCACCCCCTCCGATGAAAATCTCCACCTTTGACGTAATATTCACCCAAAGTTGTTTTACACACTATAAAAAAATATCATTCGCCGAAAATGAAGAGAAAAAACAACGAAATTAAATTATTCGAAATTTCTCCCTCCTTGGGTAAACTTTTCCATCATCCATCGTGTACATCTCACGACAAACGTAATCTAATTTACACGCATATTTTACGCACCCTCTCGCCTTCTCCATCCGACCAGAAAATATGTTCCAAACTAGCCGCTAATATCGTTGAAACGGGCTCGTTTTCTTTACCGCGGTTTGCCAGCCTCTGGTCAAAGTCATTCTTTTCATCTATCAGCAGTGAGTCTTTAACCCTTGGTTACGGATACTAGACCGCGGGAATTTTTTCGCCCAAGTCGAATAGACGGAGTAGAATGAGCTTCGGTGCCTACAGATGGCGCATTGTTCGTAGAATGTATTCGGACATGGCTGGCGATATTTTCACGGTAGGATTGATTCGAGTAATTAGGAAGATATGATTTTGAAAACTTGGTCAAGTAGAAATCAGACTGGGTTAAGGTGGTGGAATGATGTGAATGATGGGAGGGGGGAGGAGGAGAAAGATATCCGGAGACTTTCAATTCACGGCGAAAAATACTGAAATAAAGTTTCGAAAGTTTGTAAAAATGAAATTGTTTAAAGCTGTAAAATTAATTTTAAGAAATAGGTGAAGGTGAAGGAGAGAGGAGAGTATCAAGATACGTACAAAATTTAAAAATCGCGTGAAACTGTGGAAAAGGAAAATGACATCGACGAAGGAAACTAAAAAGACAGAATGGCTGAAAATATCATTGCAGGGCCAAGGTAACCAAATCATATGACTGCTCCTAATTTGAATAAGACGGATTTTTTGAAAATATGCATCAAAATCTTCACCATCGCCAAAATTTTAGCTGCCTTAGTTAATGATTTTTTTTAATTTTCGAGGAACTGTCTAAAAAAAGGAGATATTTTTTGAAAAACGAACGTTACAAAAAACATAGGTAAGTTTTAACTTTAAAAAAAAATTCAAACGGTTGGTGAAAGTAAAAATTTTCATTCAAGAATAAGTAAATGCATAAATAAAAAAAAATACGGACATGCCAAAAAAAAATTCTCTCGAAATTTTATAAAAATTTGACAAAATGTGGGACAGTAACAAAAAAATTAAAAAATTGAATTTTTACATTTTTCTAAAATTTAACGAAAATTATTCAAAAATGTCCAAAACTATTTTTTTTCAACATTCGTGAAGTTCCCTCATTTGAATTTTCGTTTTTCCAACACAAAATTAAAAACATTCCAAGTACAACATTTGAGCTTTAAAAGCTTTTTCTTCTGAAGAAAAATTTCAGTATCTAATTCTCAATCAAATTTAGAATTTCAAAAAATAATATAAAATTTAACAAACTGGGGACTTCAAATGAAAATTTTTGCTATCCAGATGGATTTTATTGAAATATTCATTCGTATTGAACGACCTATTATAGCTTTTTGGAATAACTGAAAGCTGACCAAGAAAAATTCAATATGCCAATGTACTTGAAAATCATGACAACCATGCAAATTTCAGATTTTCTGGTCAATATGTTAAGCAAATCGGAAAAAATTAAGCGCTTATTTTGATTAGGAAATCCAGATTTTTTCAAATAATTCCCAAAAAATTGACAAATTAACGAGTTGCAGCTGAAACTTTAGGAATAGAGGCTGGGAACTTTTTTTTGAAAAAAGGTCACTTTCGTTCAACTCGTTCAAGAAGTTCAAAGTTGTTCTCTAAGGATTTCAATTGGACATAAGATTCAACAAAATTATGAAATTTACATACAAAATTGAAGTATAAAAAATTAATTTAAAAAAAATTTTTTTACTCAAAAATTTTAAAAATTGACATTCCAAGTTTCAATATAAAATGAAATGATAGAGTAGCTTCCAAAAAATATTACGAATTCTCTGGTTCAGTTCACATTTTTCAAAACTTCATGAATGGTTTTTCTTTTTGTAATCTCTTCAGTGACGATTTATGTGGTTCATTTATAATAGGTAGATAAAAAAACTCACTTCAATATTTTTTCACAAAAAATAATTCTTCATCTACGTAGGAGATAGATACTCACCTGAAAAAGAAAAAAAAAAAGATTTGCATTACTAACAGAATTGACTGAAAAATAACAAGATTTAAATTTTCAAAATATTTCTGGAAAATTATTTTGGACAGCTGAAAAATTCAGTGACTTAACTCTGATTTAGAATGGGAAAGAAAGGGGCTGAAATTCGACTATTCGACATCATCAAAAATCTGACCAATTATCACCCACGAGAAATCTGATCTTCCCCCGAGCTACAATCAACCCCTTGGCAAACTTTCAAAAAATTAGGCGGGGGAGGGGGTAGAGTGTGGGACTGTGAGTATGTGGTTCTGGTCGTAAACTAAATCGAGTAAGTTGATAGTGGAACTAGGAGACCTGAAATTAGTGAGAGTTGTAATACCACATACTTACCTAATATTTTCATGTTTTCTTGCATAAGTTTTTCAAAATTGGGGCTCTGGGAGAAATTGAAAACTCAAATTCAAAAAATGAGCAATTATTCGAATTGAGTACCCTCAAAAACCTAACAAACGACACGTCACACGTTATTTTTCATTTTTTGAATTTCGACGTATTCAAGAGAGGGGGCTAATAGTGGGTTCGGAAGAGTCGGATGAAAAAACCGAATACAGCACCTTCGAATTAGTAAAAATCAACTATTTACATCAATTTTTCGATTTTTTTTTTGAATTTTTATCAAAATTGTGGGCCTCTTTATCCCTCAGAACCCTCAGGGGTGTAGAGATCCCATATTGAAAATTTGTTGGTTGAAAAAATGGTGGAAAAGATTATTTACTGCAATTTTTTCAGATTTTTAAATGGTATCTTTCATTATTCGTACTTATCATAAACGTTGAACTTTTACCACCAAAGTTTAATTATGAGCTTTTCAAAATATGATTACTGTTTTTCAATCTCTCATCAGTTTCTTTCAAACCCCGCAAAAAAAATTTCCTTGAGTACAGCCTACCTCGAGATATGAGCCTTCAAAGTTGGGTGAATTGGAAAAAATTACATTTACATGAAAATTACGAGACTCATCTTCAGCCCCTTAGAGGGTTAAAAAGAAATTATATTATTTAAATGAATCAACCACCAAGGAGAATTCATAAAAAAATCAACCCCGACCTCATTTTCGGTCCCAGTTGATGAATAGATCAATATCGTGGTACAAAAATCACACGTCACTACGGTTGCCTACCTCCACCGCCGTACATCTTTCACACACGTGTTAATAAAATTGCCTACTCAGTTCGCCGTAAATATCATTCCAGATCAATATATCGCGCTCCAAATGAATAATTAATCGCGTAAGATACGCTTTCGCTTTCATTTTTCACTTCGGTTTCGTCAAACATTCGCTGCGGTACGCGGGTCCCTTTGCGTCGAACCCTTATGAAATATCGCGAGTTCGCGAACCTCTTTCGAGATAAAATCCACGCGCAATCGATGTGGAAAAAACTTAGGTACTCGGTAATTCGGAAAGTTCAAACGATTGATGGTTATACGTTGCCTCATTAACGAGACATTGTATCCTTCTATTTCGTTTCCATTCCTACAAAGCTCGATAGGTACAAACGTTTCAATAAGATCGCTGCAAAATCGAATGAGAATGTTCTCGTCGAGTTGAAAATACCCAGCGTAGAAATGCGTACAGTAGAATGTTTTTAAATTATAATCGAAGGTATCTCAAAAAGGGGAGAAAATTAGGATACATCGTTAGGGGGTAAGATTAGGAAATACGTCAGCTGCGGATTGTATTAGCATATGAGATTCTTTCAAGTCGTTGATGGAAAGTTCTAGGTGAAATCTACTTTGGTATTTGTATGTTTTCTATTACGATTCGGCATACTCGAGCCGAGGCGAGATATCGAATAAGGCATCAAGTATTCGGATTAATTGGGCGATGAAAAACACCCACAGAAGTAGAAACTTTCGGGAACAAGTTGACGTATCAAAAGTACGTATATGTTACAAGGGTGAATACACAAGAAATGCAGACAGGAGGGGAAGCAAAAGGAAGGCTGATGCTGCTACGGTGAAAACGAGATATTGCAACGAAGCGAGATGGATATAGGCTCTTATAACATTCTCGCATCATTAATTTAATCGTATTGTCAGTATAAAGGCTACAAGGCTCCATTTCACGTTTACCATTGGTAAACCTCGTACATTCCGCAGGTCGAACCATTGGACGTGATACACGTGTGGTAATCGATCTACTATAATTCTACACAAATCGCCACCAAGATGTAGAAATATCCCGAACAAACGTAGGTACCCGAAAATAATCGTTTCCAAGAGTCGAATTATCCATGGCCATAAACCGGAAGCAGGAAAAACACGTGCCAGTGCACCCATCATAATACTTCGAGGGTAATTTTTCACTTAAAAAAAGCGTGTACTTGGAAGCACAGGTACCATACTTTCCCCCTCTCCTCCCCCCTGAGTCTCGGAATAACGGCGTAAAACAAGGCAGTAGCCCTGACTCTCGTATATCCGAGGTAATTTACAAGTACACAGAACGAACGGCCAGGACGGCGTTCTACCTTAAGCATCGTTTAAACTGGTCTTTTGGGTGGAATTAGACGGCGGCAAACGAGCGTTAGATGTTTTTAATTTAGAAGTTTGTATTTGTTAAACGACGTTCGCCGTCGAGGCCCATTTAAAACGCGGTTCCGGCGCGGCCTGTATGAATTCCTATCTCCGCTTTGCCCAGACTTCAGGAGCGATGCTGAGTCTAGCTGCAGATGCCATGTTGCAACTGAAAGAGGTATTCTCCAAGGTGATGTTATAATTCGCGCCGGCGAATAAATTAAACGGGTAATTAAATAAGTACGAAATTATTATAATGACGAAAAATACCGCCACGTGTGTCGGTTAAAGAATCTTACTGAGGGGGTGAAGGGGAAAGGAGAGAAGGGAAGTCGTACCTTTGGTAAAATTTCGGTTTGGTTCGAGAGAACAGCCTTTCCAGAGCGTATTTTCATACTTTTCATTCTGAAATGGAATTCCGAAAAATCGTGGAATTAAAAATTTTGAATGAAATTCATGTTTTCGGAAAAGGGTAAGGACGATGACCAGAAATTATTTCAGTTTATGGTTTTTAATTAGTTTCTGTGGAAATAACATTGGTTTTTATTTATTTTGGTACTGAAAATATTCAAAATTGGCGCCACCTTTTGATTTCAGTCTTTTAAGACTAATTTGATTTTTAGTTTCGAATTATGACTTTTGAATTTTGACATCTTATTCCTTCCTTTTCCGAAAAACCCACATTGCTATGCTGAATTTTTATAATTTTTTTGGAATAAGTACCTACCCAATTAAAAATTAACCATATCTATTTTTTTCTTGAACGTGAATTTTTATTTGTTGCCAAAATTATGCCGCTTGGCGACATATTCATAATTTTTTGGAATAATCAAGGAGAAAAAAGAAATGGAAGAGGAACTCAAAATTATAAAAATTCAGCCCAGAATATAAATAGGTACTTGCGAACATAAGAGAAATTAAATCAGAAAAATTTGACCACGAGAAAAGTAATTTAAAATTTGTACAAACCAACTTTAAAAGAGATGGAGTAAGTGCAAGAAAATTTTCAGTTATTTAAAATTGGTGAACATTTTTTAGAAATTTCAAATAACTGAACAATTTTTAGTGCAAAACTGCAGACCATTCGAGTTCAACATCAGGACATTACATGAGCAGTTGAACAGTGATTGATCATGGTTAAAAATCTTACCATTTTTGATGAATATTTTTTCAAGTGAATCCCGGCTACTTTTTGTATCTATTTTTCTTGCCATCTTTATAATACTTACTCTCTTAATATGAATCAGTCAAAAATGCCTGAATTGACTGATGAAATTGTGAAAATCAAGTCACTGATAATCAGTCAAATTCCACTGATTTCCCAGTTAATCAGCGTCATTTTACTGCCAATCAGTGAAAAATTACCAATTCAAATAGTGGATTTTGATTGTTAAATCAGTGAAAATCAGTTGACTGATTGAAATCAGTAAAAATTTACTGATTCAAATCAGTGGATTTTCATTATTGAAACAGTGAAAAAAAATTTCACTGATTGATTGAATCAGTAATTAATTAACGATTGAATCAGTGAAATTTTATTTTTACTGATTTAGTAGTGAAATTTCACTGACTGAATCGTACTTTTTTTTACTAATTCCTACAGTGACTTGTTCTTTTTTATATTATTTTAATTAGAAACTTCAAAGAAAAGGAAAAAGTTTCATATTGCTTCGGCTACTGGGAAAATTTTTGGCAATTTCCTGTTTTGTTTATTTGACACAATTTTGTAAATTTTTTAGTTAATAAAATCATCTTATGCGACAATTGTGCAAGAAGTGTCAAATTTTGCCAAAACTTCTTGAAGATTTCGCAGTTTTAAATTCATGCTTAGATCCTCGAATTCGAAGACAAATCTTTTGGAATTTGAAGATGAAAATAAATTGAAGTGTGGGGTAAAATGTACTCCAAATTCTCTGACTGAGGTATGGGAACCTTCGTCTTTTGACTCCCTGAATGTACATACATGCAGAGCCATTCTAACCGTACACGTAAAATAGACTCAAAAGAGAATAAGTGACATCAAACAACGATTTCAGTGGTCAAAAATATGGATTTGAATACTTCACTTGACACAGTTGAGATTTTTTTTCATTTTCATCTCACTTCTCTACCCTGAGAATCGACTTTTAGCTTTGGCGTTGAAAATCCCTAGAAATGAATTCAAGCGCTTCGAAAACATCATTGGAGCTGTTTCAAAGATTTATTTTTGTGTAATTTTTATGATTTTTTCCCGTGTTTTTTTTATGGATTGAAATTTAATTGAGTTTACTCTTCTGCGATATTAAAAAATCGTTTCTGGCCCAAAAATTTTAAGAAATCAAATTCTGAAAATCAGAAAACTCTGTTTCTCATTTTGTGCCTTTGGCAAGTATTTTTCAAATCATTGAAATAAAAAGAAAGAAACCAGTTTAAGAAATGGACACCACCGAATAAAGATCGAAAAATAAACCTTTTCATACTGCAAGTAATGCAAAATTTCACTGCAAAAAGAACAAAAAAATATATTTTATCAAAATTTATAATTCCTCATAAAATTTTCTCGAAAATAGTTCATTTTTTGTAGGTACTTTCAAATTTAATCTAAATTCTTCATGAATAACCCAAAATCAGTCGAAAAGGATATTTTTAATGAATTCGTCGCTCAAGATTAGAAAAATTCAATCTTTTTTTGAACAGATCTTCGAAATCAAATATTGACTTTTTTGATTAATTTAAAATGATTCTGAGTCGATCATGCAAATGAAATGGTCTGAAAGATTGAATTCCGAAGTAGAAAAACTCCTGGAAAAGTATCCCAAAAACATTTACTTTCCTGAATAAAATTTATCCTGAAAATCTAAAGGAATTACCAAGAAAATCAAATAAAATATATCAACTGCAGCTTGTAGGATTTAGGAATTCCATTTTTTGAAATTTTTCGCGTTGGAATTTTTTTTTCAATTTTTATGAACAGGAATGAAAATAATATAAAACTTCTGACTATCATTTCCCGGATCATTTTGAACCTAACTTGAAATTTGACCCAAGGTGTTGGAGAGATGGGTACAAAATTGAAGAACTTTCAATAGTTGGTATCCAATATCGAGCGAGGTATCCAAATCTGTTTTTCGACCCCTTCGTTCATCCATTTTTTGAGTTATTTCGATGTCAAAAGATGTAAAATTGAACTTCAGGAGAAACAGGGTAAGACCAATATTGAAATTTTCTAATTTTATAGGGAATCTTTTCGAGAGTTTGTTCACAATACGGTTCTGTAAAAATACTGTAAAATGAGAACTTATTATCTACCAATAACATTTCTTCTTCATTCGTAAATACAGTCAAAAAAATCATTTTCGGAAAATTTTTTATTCTAGAATTCGACCATTCGAGAAACTGTATCCAGGGAAAGGGATGGGAACCCCCTCCACTCACAGAGAGTCTTCAGAAACATTTGGGAGCCAGGAAGTCTTACCACATTGTTTGGTGTGGCTTCTTGAACCAATAAGCCAAAAAATCTTGAATCCGGATTTTCCCCGTACTTTGGCATTTTTTGTCTAATTGTACTGGAATGCCATTCAAAATCACTGTTTCACTTATTTTGATTATTCTGTTTTAATTCTCTCCTCGTGTTCTTTCCAAAGTTCAAAACCGCCTATAATTCTTTGCCTCCAAAAAATCGATCACAAATTAGTTCACGGTTTTCTATTCCATTAAACGAGGGGAAAAAGAAAATTGCAATTTCCCATTCAATTTTTAAAAAAAATTTAAAATTTAGCCAAAAAATCGATTTACCACAACAATGTTCCTTTTCAACCAAAACTTCCCTTCACAAGCTTCTAAAAATATTTCTCACTGATTCCTAAACTGCTCGAATATGGCATCTCATTCCACCTTCCACCTTCTTCGTTCTCCTGTTTTTGATATTCCCGCAATAGACGATATTGGTAAACTTTTCTCCCATACCGAGGACGTATTAATACGACACGTATACATATTTCTTACCGAAAAGACAGAACTTAACGAAGAAACGAGCAAAAGACGATGCTACACGGACCGGGGGTTAAAGGTTGGAAAATGTGGGACACAGAACGATTACGACCGAGGGTAGAACGGGGCTAGATGTTGTACAGCATACAGCTTTATTGAAAAGAGCAAAGATATATATTTATAGCGGTCGCTATATTAAATTCTGACGATGGAGTATGCTCTTATGCCGTATGGATCGGGTAAGCGGAATGAAAGAAGGTAGAAAGCTCGACGAAGTTACAACTTAAAGATTGTCTTTCAATCGAATATAGCCTGGGAAATAATTCTGATAAAAGTTACGCCGCTTTTGATTACAACGTTGCCGATGAAAATCCGTTTTGCGAAAACTTTTTCTTTTTCTCGTACTTGCGTTCTTTGTTCGGGCATGAGACCGACGAGCGGCTCGCATTTTTCGCTATATTCAATATGTCGATAGTAATAAAAATAATAAATTTTTCCCATACTACCGAACGTACGTACAGCTACGTAAATCGAGAACGGAAAATATTTCGCTGGGTAACTCGACGACGAAGGTTTTTCGATTAAATCGAATGTAATTTATATAAATGGCGCAATTAGAGAACAGCCGAGAGTATAGCGAATCTGCGAAAGTATCCGAACAATCGATGAATTAACGAGCGAAAGTTTTTAACCTCTCGGTATATAATAAGCCTCGGTCCAAAGAGACAGCCAAGCAGAGCTGCAAATGATTACCTTCCTCCCACAGCATATCCTTATTCTGCTAGAAAACTACGTTATAAGCCGAGCAAGAGGGAAAACACAGGGAAAAAACGAACGAAAGATGGAGAAAAAAATACCTCCCGTTGATATAGAATATGAAAGCATCAGCAAACGAAGGGGAAATGGGGGAAGCCAGAATGGAGAAAAAATGACGCTCGGAAAGATTTTTTCCTTGTGTTTTTTCCAAGTTGCAAAAGTTTATCAACAGAACGAAGTAATGACGACAACGAAACTTAACCGGCAAAGGAGAACTTTTTCTACCTTTAAGAAGTTGCCGGGCGCATAATGTCGTCAGTCGAAGTCTCGGCCGCAGCATTCCGTTGACGGAACACGAAAAAGGCTGAGTTTACAATTACATCATCTCACGTAGCAGCTACATTTAATCATGCAGTTCTCACGTTCCCCCAAGTTTTTAACCCCCTTCTGCGTCGTCTCGGGCTCGACGTAGCCCCATTCTGTCGTGCGTTTTGGTGACGCTGACGCTTCGAGGTCCGTAATTTACATACAGATTGAAGTTCTAGTATTCGCATAAAAAGAGTTTTAAAAGTTGGCCGATTCTTTTTTACCCCGCCGTCTGCCTTACTCCTCCGTGCACTCCCGGCTCTCTAATGATGGTATTTGTTAACAACGTCAAAAACGAAACATTCAGAAAGTTACACCGCAGCTCGTTCGAGTGGCGATGATATTACACGAGGTTTTATTCTTTTAGCCGCCTGTACCTCTTTTTCTCGTTCCCTTTTTTTTTTTCAAATTCTCTTTCTTTCTCGGAGAGAAAAACCTCGTCGTAGAATAAATTAGCGATTTTTTGTGATTTTTTTCCCTCTCGAGCGAGTAATTCTGTGATAGTCGAGAGTAATACACAAAATTCCAACGGAAAGCTTTGAAGTTGCATGGGCGACTATGCGGTTTTATTTTTCCCAAGTATATGATTTCCGAGCTGGTGATTGATTTTTTCCCATCGATGAGTACGAAAAGTGTTAATCGAGCTTTGTAAAATGAACGAATCGTGTGGTTTGGAGAATCGTGAAATTTTGCAAGGACAATGAACTTTAACGAACAGATTAACTGAAAGAGGTATTGAGAGAATTGTTGTACGAGCAAGTTATTTAGATGCAGTTGCAATCAATTTCATGAGCAATTTTTCGTTGAAGTCTGATTGCGTTTTACAATACATATTCTTTGGAAAATGAGAAGATGGTACGAATTGAGCATTTAATTGAAACGTGGGCCGAGAGGTATAGAAAAGATTTGTTCATTTTACGCAAATTTTCATTTTTACGGATCTTCGAGCATTTTTCTATCATCTGTAAAAAAAATGTTATTTATTCCGGAAAATTGCAGAGCAAACAAATTTCAATTTGTATTCTAAACTACATAATTGCACCATTTGATTTCCAAAAAGGGGTTTTTGCAGTTCAAATCTCAGCTTGAAAAATACATTTTTGACTCCTCAAATCAAAAAGTGTAAAAATCTAATTTATTCGGCTTTAGCAACCTTTTCGTATTTTTTAAAATTCCAACCTCCAGCTCTTCATTTCGAATTAAAATTGAACAGCTTTTGAAAAAAATCAGCCCTTGAATGTAGTCTGAGAGATCCACGAGTTTAAAAAAATTTAAAATGTTAAAAATCGAGGATTTTTTATATTGAGTCCAATTTAAACTTCCAACAAGCAGTACTTTCTCATTTCCGAACCAGTAAAAATTATTGAAAATTACTAGAAAACAGTTAGAACTGCAGAGCAGTAATGGAGGGAAAAAAATTTCACTGAAAGCAAACAGGGGAAAAAATTTCTGGAAAATCAGTGAAAATTCACTGAAAATTCAGTAAGTATTTGAAATTTCCTGAGGAATCAGTGAAGTTCTCAAAAAAAAAAAAAAAAATGAAAATTTGCTAAAAATCGAAGAATAGTTGCTGATTTCCCTATTCTTAAATTCTGATTTTTTTCGCATTGACTTTTCACAGATTCAAAATGAGAGAGTACATGAGAAGGGGTGAGAGGGAGGGTAAAAATCTCAAGTTCAAAAAATAGAACAACTTGAAATTTAAAAAAATTCGAGAAATGGTGGTTCCAATTCCCCCCTTCTTGTCTCTTCAAAAAAAAAACGATTGGCTTTAATTTCTAAAAAACTGAAAATTGAAAGTTTTGAAAAGATTTTATCAATCGTTTCTTTGAAATCAAGAAAACGACGAAAAACTACCATTTTATTCCAACAATCTGATCATTTTTTTTTAAAAAAAAAGATCAGGAAAACTTTCAGCTTTCGTCACATTTCCTTCACATTTGTTTAATGAAGAAGAAGAAAAAAAGTGAGCACGCTGATTTCATTATAAGTATCTCAGGTAATCAAATAATTTTTTTTCAATCTTATGGGAGAAATAAAAAAAAAAAAAAATATTTATCTACTGTTACAAAATATTAGGTAGGTTCTACTTACATAATAAGAAAATAGTTCATTCCATTTTGTTCAACTCTCCAACTTTTTAGAATATTATGAAACAATTTGAAGTTTCTTTTTTTTTTTTTAAATTTAAGAAAATTAAAAAGAATATTGAACAGTTTTCATTCAAAATTTTCAAGTCTGAAATTTATGCAGTTCTAAATCAATTTTCAAATCACTTCAGAGAAAAAAAATTGAACACTTTTTTTAATAAAAATAAAGCAAGACATCAAAAATCCATTCCAAAATTGAAAATAGCAGCTTTCCTCTTTATGATATAAAATGAAAGTTTTCAACGCCAGCTATTTAAAAAAAAAAGTCTCTTTAATCCAAAAAATCAAACGAAAGCAAAAAGTTTTTTTTTAAACATAGGGTTTCAAACAAAATATCAAAATGAGCCTAAATATGACAATTTATTTCAATTTTTACACTTTTTCTTTCTTTGAATTCGTTCAGAATGATAAAGATTTTCGAAAAGAAACTTTTCTCGACCTTTATTCGACTTTCAAGGTATAGCCAAACAAAATTCTTCATTTTAGATCAATAGAAAAAATTATAAAAAATATTTTCAATCTATAATTCTGTATTTATTCACACTACTTCAGCCGTTCTCCTCACCTCGATACAAATCCCCCCCCCCCCCCGAAAATATCTTATTCCAGTAAATTACACGACACATCACGTACTATCGAATTCACAAGCAGCAACGATGCGACACGACGAACCTCGTGCTCGTCGTCCAAACGTCGCTAATTATAGGTATTCATTACTAACAAAGTAATACCTACGTTTCGTCGCCAATCAATAGCTCCGGTTTAACGAACTAATTACAAAGTTGGCTGGCTCAAGAGGCGAAATCCTACAGCTATACGGTCGCAATTCGACTAGAAAATATATCCAGTCAAACGTAAAGAAACTTTTTCAGCGCTGTCTACTTTGCTTCTCCGTCGCGTACTTCGCGTTTGAAAAACTTCACCAAAGAAATTTTTCCTACACTTCTCTCTTCGACTCGAGAAAAGAGGAATAAAAATAACCGCCTAATTGACCGCACTAAGTTTTCAGCCTGAGCCGCAGACCGATACTTTTAATATTCATGAAATTAGGCTGAAAATAATATTCTCGCGGTGGCGGTAAATTTACCACCTCATGGTCTGAATTTAATTCGCTGTGAGGAACAAACATTTGCGATCAAACGCCATCTATAAAAATGCATACGGTCATTTTTTGAACTAAAATTTGAAAACGGGCAGATGTGATAACGCGATCTTATCAATTTACATTATTCAGATTTTGACGTAAATTTTCTGCGAAATAGTTGATTTTTCACAAAAATCAACAGCCAATAATTATTCAATATGATCACTTATCACTGATAAAAACTTGATAATCATTCAATTGCCCGTTTTCAAATCATGAACAGCGCCATCTAGGCGGTTGTTCCTCCTAGCGAATACTGGAATGAGAAGAAAGGTCAGGAAATTTCGGAGGTTGACGACTTTTAGTTATAGAGTTCCATTTTCTAATTAAAATGAAAAAATATTAATTCGCACAATTTTTCTTGCTTCAAAACTTGAAAAAGATACTTCATTTTATTGAGAATTTCAAGCATTTTTTCGGCAATTTCATTTTGATGAAGTATTACCAGTGATTAGGAAAAAATGATACAAATTGACGAGAAAAATAAAAAAATATTCGAAGTGTTTAAAAAATTCTTGAAATCAACGTGCAGGATTTTCTTCAAACTAATTTTGCAGAACTTTTCCATTGAGTTTTGGAAAAACATGACCTACTCCCTACTAGGTATCTAATAATACTTTTCAACAGATGAATTTTAATCGTTTTCCAATTCCAATTGCTTCGTCTGCCTACTCTTCTTTTTCTATCTTCTTCAAAAGTATCCCAATTCGTCTACGAATATTGAATTTAGTACCAGTAAAGTCAGGGCAAAAATTTTCAAAAATGAATATTTCAAATGCAACAAAATCTCTTGGAACGAATTTCATGGATTTTTTGCCAACCAAGCAAAACCAAGTGTTACAATACAATAATCATTTAAATTTAGGGGCAAAAATAATTCAATTCGAACAAAAAGTGATGAAATTTTTAGAAATTTTAAGCACAGAATATAGACATTTTGGATGAATTCCATGGGTGGCATTTGTAGGTAAGCAAAATTATCATCAATGGAAGTGTAATAAAACCCAAGATAGTCAACCCTGGAACTCGAATATCTTCATGGCATCACTTATACGTCATACCACTGAATGGCGTTTCGCCTTTTTTTTTTCAAAGTCCAGAATTGACTTCATTTTTAAACAGTTTAGAATTTTAGTAGTTCTCCAAATTTTTCCTCGTAATTCTTTCATCTCTCCATTTCTTTCTCAGAATTTTCCCATCTGAAATTTTTTCTGATGTCATTTTTCCCTGCTCAAATTTTTTTCTGGCGTAATTTTTCCACGAACAAATATTTTTTTCAACGGCAATTTTTCCAAAGCAATTTTTTTCTGAAGAATTTTTCCATTGTTGAACTTGCATCTTTTTTGAAAAGAATAATTTCTGTTTGATTGACGTAATAAAAAATATTTTTCTCGTAATTTTCACATCTGAAATTTTTTTCTGAAGAATTTCTCCACGTTTAAATTTTTTTTCTATTTTTTTAACTCGATTTTTTCTCAAAATTTTCATGACGTCAATCAAATAGAAATCATTTTTTCGAAAAAAGATGCGAGTTCAACGATGGAAAAATTCTCCAGAAAAAATTCCAGCGAAGAACAATTACGTCAAGAAATTCCAGGTGAGAAAATTATGAGAAAAAATTTGATCGTGGAAAAATAACATCAGAAAAAAATTCAGTTGAGAAAATTACGAGGAAAAAATTGGAAAACTTCTTCAGAAAATTCTAAACTGTTAAAGAATGACGTAAATATTCTAAACTTTGAAAAAAAAAGTTGAAACAACATTCAGTGGTATAAGCAGTGACGTCATGAAGGTATTTTAGTTCCAGGTTTGACTGTCTTGTTAATAGAACAAGTCGCACAGTTTTACCATCTCGGAAAATTTTATTACGCTAGTTGAAGGTAAAATATGTCAGAAAATTTCAAAAATCCAGAAAATTTAAGCTATATTTTTTTATCCTGAGTTTCAAAGCAATCTTTGCTAAGTCTATGTTTCTGTTTTTAATAATTTTCAACCACCCCACAAGCAGAATGTACGATTTTCCCGCCAATTCAATATGTCAAAATTATGCCAAATTGTCCTGAAATTATGTTGAAAAAATTTATACCAGGAATATTCAATTTATTTAGACAGTGATGTTGAGAAAACAGCATAATTATGCTATAATTATTATTCTGAATTCGAAATCAATTAATGCAAAAAATTAAAATAAAAATTTTGAGATTCCAACAGGAAAACTTGAATAATGGTAATCCTTTGATTATAAACTTTTACTTTTCTTCTGATTTTCAGGTTAGTAATATCAAATTCTCAGTACCTTTCGGTTTTTCTAGACACTTTGATTAGTATATTACCTACACTACCCCCTCCTATGATGCTCATTATGTCCATCCAGAGCACTTTGACCTCATCCCTACTTTTTTTTTCTTTGTATCCCACAAACCTAACAAATCGACAATTGACTTATAAATTGCGAATCGAAAAACACCAGTTCTTCTTCACCTACGTTCATTAATCGTTGCAGGTAGTAGGTATTTCCCCCTAGAACGTTCTATTGCCTTCTTTATTTCTTCTAGTACACGTATAATCTGTGTAATCGTCATCGATTATCCCTGTACCCATTACACCCGCACCTTGCTTTACACACACCAAGCCATAGGTATAAACTACACGTCGTAAAATTCACCGTTACAAATTAGCCGAACAACCTATGAAACCCATCAACCAAGCACCTGGCACCTGGTAATCGTTGGGATTCGGATAGATTTGACATATCTCGTATACGCAGCCAGCCTTCGCCTAATCTACCGCAACCAAAGTGAAGCCGCTGCGTACTACATCGAACCTTTATAATTTCTAACGCCATTATCCTCTCCAAGGACTAATTTATTTACTTGCGAAATTGAAATCCGCGTTTGCGTAATTACCTTTAATTTTCCACCCCCTGCATTTTCCAAAATCCAATGAGTCAACTGCGGCGTGTACGAATCGTGTCACCATTTTCGAAATTACATACCCAATTGTAAACACGAAAATTTTCCAATGGCTCGAGAATTTTTCAGTTCGACAGACTGATACGTTGCTGTAAATTACTACTTGGCTGCGTTCGTCGTATTTCAACACTTTTCAAAAGGTTTGACAAGTTCGATGGTATTTTTATTGATTCTTTTTGCACCACTCTTTGGAAAAATATCGAGTCCGTTCAACTTGTACTCGAATTATTATCGTCGTCGAACAATATAAAACCTTCGAAAATGTCGTCAAATACAACGTAATTCACAATGTTCTGACTGGTGTCATCGCATAAAACCGTATTCCCGCAAAAAAGAATCGTAAAAAAAAACAAGACTTCGAGCAAAGTACTGTTTTAATTTTTAATTTTCATTCTGCTGTACAGGTAAATGAGAATACCGAGCACCTGGTCCCTAATTTCTTAATTGCTTCCCTGCCGGATGTTTATTGCTCCTGGATAGATTATGGGTTCACTTCACAGATCTGCTCGATGTTTGAAAAGAACCACGATACTGGAGCTAAAAAACCTATTAAGGAGCGAAGATAGACAGAGTTTGAAAACAGAATTACTAGCAACATTTTTGAATCAGAATTTAAGAATTTTTATATTTAAAAAAAGAGAAATGAATCTTGAAATTGATGACATTGCTTTATTTTTTCGTTACGAAAATTTATTCGTATTCAAATCAAATCAAACGATACAATTACTCCGCCAATCGACAAAATCTATAGACTAATTTTCACCAAACAAATCGATCCCTGATTAATGAACCGTAATTCAAGACGAGGCGAAGGTAATTAAGCGATTGCTCTCGAATGAATTTTTTCTAAAGCGATACAGGCAGTCTCTGTGACGGTTTTGAATCTAGAGAATTCGCTAATGTTCTCGTACACTCGATGTGAGAAATTTGCCACGTCGCGTCGTCTCATCGTCGTCGAAATTTCACCACTTTAAAATTAATATTTGTTTTTAACCAGACCGACTGACGCGGCCGCTGGAGAAGATGAAGTAGTACGTAGATAATTACATAAGAACGTATATCTGGCGTAGTGTTTCCTTGGTATACGACCAAAGGGTGATGGAAGGGTAAAGATGTATCGAGGATGTGCGGAGCAAAATCTAGGGTTGGCAAGTTTTGTTAACTGGCGCTTTATTAAATTTCACGACACTGTAGTAATTTGTTACAAGATACGCGGACATTGTAAGTACATAACCAGCCAGTTCGGTTGTAGGAGGAAATATTTTTAGTATATGAGACATTAGAGCATGAGTAATAAGTTTTCGTATGATCTAGGAGCGATTGAGTGAGATCAGACTCGAATTTTTACATTTTTCTGAACCATTATCTTTAAAATTAGATACTAATTTTTGCCTTTCATTCCAAATCTTGTAGCTGAAATGAAGTATCATTCTAATCATCATTCCACAATTTTTTTCAAGTTTTGAAGCTGGCATGAATTTTGAGAAGAAATTCATACCAGTAATCATCCCAATCATTATTCCATGATTTTTCCAAGCTCTCAAGAATGGGATGAATTGTGAGATAAATTTTCATACCAGTAACCTTCCCTTCAACCATCCACGAATTTTTCGAGTTTTTTGTGAATTTGGAATGGATTCGTGTTTTTGAGCCAAAGATGAATTTTGGGACGAATTTTCATTCCAGAAAGCGACAATAATTTCATTTTTTTTTCGAGTTTTTGAGTCTGGCTTCTGTAATAATCCCAATTGTTATTTCACGATTTTTCGTGTTTTTGAGTCAAAGATGAATTTTGAGACGAATTTTCATTCCAGAAAGCGACAATAATTTCATTTTTTGTCGAGTTTTTGAGTCTGGCTTCTGTAATAATCTCAATAATTATTTCACGATTTTTTGAGTTTTTAAGACAACGATAATTTTTTATCTCCGGTTCACAATTTTTTCGAATTTTTTCAGCTGAGATGAATGCAGGAATTATCCCGATCATTATTCCACAATTTTTTCAAGTTTTTGAGACTAGAATGAACTTTGGGACTATTAGTTTTCGTCTCAGAACTCATCTCACGATTTTTTTGAGTTCTTGAGGCTGGAATGATTTTTCATTCCAGTAATTATCCAAATCATTATCTCACGATTTTTTGAGTTTTTGGGGCTAAAATGAATTTTGGGACGAATTTCATTCCAGTAATTAATCATTTCACACTTTTTTTTGAGTTTTTGAGGCCGGTCTCTGTGAAAATCCCGATAATTATCTCAGGATTTTTCGAGTTTTTGAGGCTGGGATGAATTTTGGGACCAGTTTTCGTCCTTGGAATCATTTTACGCATTTTTTGAGTTCATGAGGTTAATTATCTCAATCATTATTCCAAGATTTTTTTGAATGAATTTTTTTAGGACGACTTTTTTTCATAGTAGGTAATCATCGCATAATTTTATAAAGCTTTTGAGATTGGAATGAATTTTGGAATTAATTTTCATCTCAGTAGGTAATCTTCTAAATAATCATTTCACGTATTTTTCGAATATTTGGGACCATCCAATACTTGTCCAACGATTATGTACGCGAAAGAGTTTTTTTGGTCTCCAAAATAAATTGAAATTATTTTTGTTAAATATATATTTTTTTTAGTAATTCTGCTGACTAAAGAATGCAGTCAGTAGAATCAACTTAGCATGAAAATTTTCTGAAACCTTTTATCGAATATTATTATCAAAAAAAATTGGCTCAATTTCAAGATGTTTGGAATAACTTGAATTTTGTAAAACTGAAAATTCTTCAAATTCATGAATTACTCTCTTAATTTGAAGCAGTCAAAAAAGCCTGAATTGACTGATGAAATAGTGAAAATCAAGTCACTCATAATCAGTCAAATTCCATTGATTTCCCAGTTAATCAGCGTCATTTTACTGCCAATCAGTGAAAAATTACCGATTCAAATAGTGGATTTTGATTGTTAAATCAGTGAAAATTAGTTGACTGATTGAAATCAGTAAAAATTTACTGATTCAAATCAGTGGATTTTCATTATTGAAACAGTGAAAAAAAAATTTCACTGATTGAATTAGTAATTAATTAACGATTGAATCAGTGAAATTTTATTTTTACTGATTTAGTAGTGAAATTTCACTGACCGAATCGTACTTTTTTTTACTAATTCCTACAGTGACTTGATTTTGTCGATTTTAATCAGTCATTTTTGACTGATTCAAATTAAGAGAGTACCTACAATTTTTCAACCTTTTCGAAGAGGGCGGATCGGAAGCTCTCAACAAATCTCAAAAAAGACGAAAAGCCACGTCATCGATCGTCTAGCTCCGTGTTTTTCAGAGGACTGGTTTGAGAAGGTCTGCCAACTAAAAGTGAATTACGTCATGGGAAACAAAACGAATTTTGTTTTTGATTTTCAGAAGGCAGTGATTTTGATTTTGATTTCGGAGTAGTTTTTTTTCGTTTTGGTATTTTGTGGATGTAAAATAAGAATGAAAATTCCCAAAATGGCATTGAAATAAAAATCAAAGAAGTGAATTCAGTATTAACAAAATATGAACCATTTTTTACTCGTACGACACCAAGCAACGAAATAAAATAAAACATTTTTTCAATTGCTCCAGTACTTTAAAATCCAACCTCGCACATAAAATAGCGTAAAAAAGTCCTGAAAGGCAAAAACCAGAACCAAAACGAATTTTGATTAGACTATGGTTTTGGTTTTCTTAAGGTATTGGCGTTGGTTTTTCAAATGTTTCGATTTTGGTTTTGGTTTCTAGGATTTTTTTAGGTTTTGGTTTTGATCTCAATGACTTGTAAATAATCTATGAGTAAATATCTCACTTATTTGTATCAAAATCCAATATCTTCCCCCCCCCTCTAAAAATGAGGACGAAAAAAATCTGTATCAAATTTTTTACCCAGATAAACGCTTTCTGGGCGAATATAAATCTTCGCAAGAAAACTAATCGCCACCTAAGTAGATTAAAAGCGGTATTTCAATTTAAAGAAAATAAATCTCTGGGATATAAAAGATCGCACATTAGACCCCTTAGCAATACACCAAGGAAGGGTTGAAGACAAAAATGAGAAAGAATCAGCGCGAACCGCGGCTGAGAATTAATACCCGAAAAGAGAAACACAATAATATAGACAATAAAGGTCTCGCGAACGTTTATGTGTATATACGAAAAGTATAGAATGATTAAGTGTCCCGGGGATAAGTGGATATAACTCGAAAGAGTACACCGAGAGATCAAGCTTTAGACGAACTTAATACCCTAGTTACGGTTCGCCCTACACTTATCTGTGCGGATTCTTTCTGTAAAGTTAGCCCAAGGACGGTTTTATAGTATGCTCGGATACGACCAACCAAGAAAGAGTAGGATGGCGGGTATATTATGCAGTATGCCATACGTATAGGTCGCGAAAAACCTCCACTACGTACGGCAAATCGTTTACGGTAAGTCGACTCAAATTAGCCTGATACATACTCAAGTGAGCAACATACCATACGAAGTAGCGGAGACGAATACGGCATGAAATTAAGGCCCAGTTCTGTCTTTTTGCCTTTTTTTTCCCTCCTCAACTTCTTCTTTTATGATACCTATTACGAGATAGCCGGATATCTTTTTATTCGTATCCGGCGATTTAGCGTTTTATTTACAAACGATGGAGTCTCTAGTATGAGATTTTTTGCTGCGTACAGGTCTCCTACTCCTTCCCTCGCACCGTTTCAAATGTGACCTTATATAGTGGCTATCATATGTTGGTATTTTCACATCGAGAATATCCCCCGGTATACAGAAAGTTCGCAGGCGGCGTTTTATTCGAGGTCGTATCACGTAAGAGGTGCGATTACGGGTATTTATGATGAGGAATTTAACGTTGAGTGGCAGTTTTTTCTCCTCGAGAGGCCTCATTTTGCGCGATGATGAGACGGATTAATGATATAGAAAATGCTACGAACGATATAAAATGAAATTGCACGGTTTGGCCGAGAGATCGCAATGGGAAACGGAATGTCGTTACGAAGTCGATGTCGCGGTGTGATTTTGAGTTACATATATTTTCGAAATTTGATTTTTTTCAGCGAGGGTTCGCTGTTTTATTTTATTACCGAGCTGAATAGGAGATTGGGGATGGAAATTTGTCAAATTAAAGGGAAGTATATTGAGTGCGTTTGATGAAAGATGTTTTAAAATAAGCGATAAAAAGAGATCGTTTTACAATTTAAAATTCATGGTGTCCACTGGCAAGAGGAAAAAAATGAGAAAATTGCAACAATATGTTATGAATAAATTTGCTTGAAAAGGCAACATTTTTCTACATTTTCCTTTTTCTTTTCTCGAATTTTTTTATTAGGAGAAAAAATAATTTTTTTGGACAATTTAAAAACAACTCTCTTAATTTGAATCAGTCAAAAATGCCTAAATTGACTGATGAAACAGAGCAAATCAAGTCACTGATAATCAGTCAAATTCCACTGATTCCCCCGTTAACAGCGTCATTTTACTGCCAATCAGTGAAAAATTACCGATTCAAATAGTGGATTTTGATTGTTGAATCAATGAAAATTAGTTGACTGATTGAAATCAGTAAAAATTCACTGATTCAAATCAGTGAATTTTCATTATTGAAACAGTGAAAAAAATTTCACTGATTGAATCAGTAATTAATTAAAGATTGAATCAGTGAAATGTTATTTTTACTAATTCAGTAGTGAAAATTCACTGATTGGATCGTTTTTTTTTTTTTACTAATTCCTACAGTGACTTGATTTTGTCGATTTTAATCAGTCATTTTTGACTGATTCAAATTAAGAGAGAAGAAAAACAGCCTGAGAATGGAAAGAAAAATCAAAAAAATAGTGAAAATATCAATTTTTCAATCCCAAGGACACCATGAAATTTCAATTTTACATTTGCAAAATATTTTGAGGCAAAAAAATTCTGTCAACAATATTTCGAAAAGATGAAGTTTGGAAAGTAAGATTTATTGAACTTTCATCTTTAAATTATTCAATTTTGTATCTGGGTAAAATATTGAAATTAAAATTTTAGGTAAGTAAGTAATTGTGGAACAATGCATATTTAATTTTTTAATACGATGATGACATACTAGAATTGGAATGAGTGGAGTGAAAGAAAGCAGTCTCTCAAAACTTTTCATGTTGATTTTCAACATTTTCATCAGTTTTCCCAAGGAAATTCTTAGATTTTATCTCAGTTATGTAAAATTTACATTTTTTAATCACATCAAATACTTGACAAATTATTAATCACTTTCAAAGATTTTTCAACAAAAAAAGCAATTTCATGATAGTAAAGAAGAAAATTGCCCTCTCTTCTCGTTTGGTCCGGCACTGGCTTCATGACAGAAATTTTTTTTTGAATAAGTATAACTTATTATCTGTACTTAATATTCATACAAAACATAAAACTATTTCTAAGCTATTTAACAACTTGGAAAATTCACAAAACCTTTTTGTTATTTATCGACGATTCAAAAATAAATCTATGAAACTATCTGCTTCAAGAATTTGACGACCATTTCTTCAGAGACGATACACCGAAAAAAAATAATAACATTTATCCAAAAAATAATAATAACGCGTCTCAATTCTCAAAATAGGTAAAATTTACCTATCATTTTTTTGAATAAAATTAATTTTTTTTGAAAAATTTATTCTTTTTTTTGACAAATTTGATTATTTTTTCTGATAAAAAATGATATTTTTTAGATCAAATTTCACCTATTTTGTGAATTGAGACACGTTATCATTTTTTTTGAATAAATTATATTATTTTTTAATTAAAACTATTATTTTGGTAAAATTTTTTCATTTTTTTGATAAAATCTAAAATGTATTCATTTTTGTAACTTGTATTTTTTCCGTGTATTCAATCGCCTAGAAAAATGTTGTTTTTTTCAGGTCCTTGAATAATGAAAAATCAAATTTTTATTAATTTCGAATGAAAATACCCCGTTTCCCCTCTTCATATTCCACCATCATTTATATTTTCCATCTCAAAATTCTCATATTCCCAATCCAATTTCTCCCATTTACAACATCATTCAGTCTCACAATCTAAAAATACTACCCCTACCCCTCGCTATAAAAAAAATTGATAACTGAAAGAACCAAAAATCCACGTATCTCCATAACCAACCTCATTATCACATTTCACACCCCCTTCCCCGCAGCATCCCAGATTATAGCGAAGAAGACACCAAACGCGACCCAGTTCATAAGCAGAGTCGCAATATAGCCGTGTAGGGGGGCGAGGGGGTAGCGACTTCGCGAGCCTGAAATGACTGCCGACGCTGCAGAAGAAAGTACCACGGTTGTTTATTACTTTGCACATTATAAACTTCCATTAGCGAGAAAGAAAACAAAAAGGTTGGCAACATCTGGCGCGCCCGGGTATTGTAATATTCTCAGTTTTGCCAACGTTATCACCATATTTACAAAACCGTTCGAAGTTCTTCAGGCTATCGTCGCGGCGTCTTTATTTTCTTCGAATTGTGACAACCGAAAGCCTCACTTTCTGATTTATTATTCGCATAAATTTATTTCGCTCTGCCTCAACCATACCCTTACTCTGGCCCAGTCATATCTCTGCTGCTATGTGGCATAGAGCTTTTTATTCGGTAACATTTAAAATCCTGCGTCATTTCAATTTTCGGGGGTATTGTTTCCGGTAATGTATACTTCTTCATCTTCATCTAGGTGTACCGTCGTCGTCGTCTTTCTTCTCTATCTTTCATTCTCTCTCTGTCTTTTTTCGTTTCAGTTTTTTTGGCTTTCGAGTTCGAGTTGTTTATACACGTTGAATATATTAGCATTTTAGCATATTCTTATATTTTTCTCTCTCTTTCTTATTCATTTTTGAACAGACTTTCGTAGTTACCTTTTTTTCCCTCTTACACTCGACTCGGTTTCCCTTTTTTTTTTCGTCTTCTTCGTTTCGTTGTACCAGATTTCTGACTATTCTGTTCTTCATTTTTCCACCATTTGTTCCATTAGGCGAGTATACCTTTTGATATACCTGCATCGTTACACGTTGTATCTCACATTTCTCTTCCTCAATTGCCAACCAAAATAAACCTCTTTTTCGTACAGTTTTATCTACCTTCGAAAACGGTTTCTTTTCTTTCCCCGAATTCTGGCTGCGAATTAAATTGCGTATACGCGCATTTTCGAGCAGCGATTTATCGACTGCCAGATTTCTATGTATAAGTAATGTATTTTTGATTTTCGCCTCGATAAATCATCCGAAGATATTTCTCTATTTTTTTTGTTGCTTTCGCGCCTCCTCGTTCGAAACGCTGTTGGCATTATCGATACTTCGCCTAGTCTATCGAGCTTTCTACGTCTGGCACTAGGAGGGGAAAGCTCGACGGGACCTATGGGTATGCACGTGTACGTGTTTATGTATTAAAATGAAAACGTCCCGAGGATCGTCGAGGGATCGCCTTGATTTTAAAATATTTTTCTACGCCAGTAGTTCGTTATTTTGTAGGTTTTTTTTTGCCGGCGTTACGGTAGGTAGGCGATAACTAGGCACACGTAAGTATCGGTACGTTTCAACCGAGGCAATTCTTTTTCTCTAAATTGATGATACCCGAGTTGTATCAGTGACAGCGGGTATATCATTTTCTCAACTTTGCTGAAAATTCTATCGAGATGAAATGATGAAGTGTTGAAACTATAGGTGTATGAAATTGTAAGATCTCACGAACAATACGAGTCAGCGAAGGACTGCGATGAGGAGAGGCAGAGTAACATTGATTTTTTTCGCACGTGTTTTTCTTTTTGAGAAAATTTTTTTGGTTTGAGATGATGAAAATGATGCATGCTGCATGCTGTTCTCATAGAAAATCCTATACGCTTTTAGAAAAAAATTAATCTAAAAAATGAATTTCATCGAAAAATTTTTTTGATTCTCAAAAAAATTGCATCAAAAAAATTGCACGATTTATGAAAATATTATTTCATCTTTGAAAATCAACTTTTTTCTGATAGGGCCCACTTTTTTGAATCTTCAACAACCAAGGGAAAGACCAAACAATTGACAGATAAAACAGCCTCCCTTTCTCTCAACAATAACAAAATTGATTTTTAAGTCAGAAAAATTAGATTTGAGTAGAAAAATTTCGTCACAAGTTGGAAAAATTAAAATCTTGTTTTGGATTTTAAAAATCAAAGAATTCCATTTCAGTGGGAAAATATTATTTTTTCCCCTTCCTTTCAAAAGCAAATTTTATTACGTCCAAGATCTAATCTTTTTTGGGACATTTCAACGAAATATTTTAGATTTTTGTCGAGTATTTTATATGTATTTTAAAAACGAGAAAGAAAAAAACTCACTTCAATTTCTTCTTATAAACAAATCAGTAATAATTTATCTTCATAGTTCAGTAGTAACTTACCTGAAATCAAAACACAAAATATGTTATAAATACGAGAGAAATTTCTAAAAAATTAACATATTTTATACTTATAAATGTAATAATGGGAAATGTACTGAATCAATGATACGTGGATTCATTTTTTTTTAAATTTATGATGCATGATGAAATATTAAGTATACCTATTTTACATTTTTTTTACACCATTAATTTTGAAATATCATTTCCTTATTCAGAGCTCTCATGGTGTTAGGTACAGGGGAAAGAAAGTTTGGAATCTGATTGATTCCATCCACTTCAAAAAAAAATCATTTTTTCTAAAACTTTCTATAATACAAAGTATCACGACTTTTTATAGACCGTAGATAAATAATATGGTCAAAAATACACATATTTTTCCAAACTATAATAAAAATGGCAAAGAAGCACACAAAAATAATTGTTCAAGTAAATTTTGATCAAAATTATGGAAATGGAATGAAAATTTTTCAACTTGTTTGAAATGAAAAGAAGAAATTAATAAAAAAACATTGATAAAAATTCACAAAAAAATCATTTAAAAAATCATCAGTATCACCTACAGCAAAAGTACGATTAAAACATCATAATTTTTTTTTTTACTTAAATGTGATGAAAATTATTGAAATTTTAAAAATTGCTTCAAATACAATAGAAATATTCCATCAAATTTCATTTATTCCAAACATTGCAACATGCGGATGATAAAAAAGAAAGTATGATTGAAATTTCTTAAAAATCGTTGTTTGAGCAAAATTTAGACCGATTTCACAACATCTTTCAACAATTTTCATAAATTTCTTACGAATTCTGTAAAATCCAATGATTCGAAATTTCAGGAACAAATTCCCAATTTGCAATTAGAAATTCCAACCGTACCTTTTTGGTGCTTTTTCAGACCTTTTAAAAGATGTTATGGTCGAAAACCTCATTTTTTTTCTTCGAAAATGGTTCTACTTTGAGAACCTTCAGCTCAGACCCTCGTTGGGCTACGGAGCTTAAATTTTCTCTGGAAGGTCTTCGTTCAAATTCAACTACTTCAAAATTTAGGAATCAGTGAATTTTCATTATTGAATCAGTAAAACTAAAATTTCACTGATTCCATCAGTGAAATTTTCTTTTACTGATTCAATAATGAAAAATTACCGATTGAAATCAGTCAATTTATTCTAACTGATTCAGTAGTGAAAATACATCAAAAGTTAGTTCCCTCCCCTTTATCAAATCGACTCAACGTAGTTTGATGAAGCCCTCCCTCCTTCTTTCCCATAAACACACGAAAAAAATTGATAAAATTGGGCGAATTGAATGATAAACAATCATTCTTTCACCTTCTCCTCACCCCGTTCCAAAAAATCACGAATAAATACATATCGACTTAAATTTTAGACTGAATTCATAAATATGAATATTTTCAATTTGAAACTCTCCGGTGAGAAATTTGCATTCCATTGGCCTAATAAATGACACAACTAACTGCAATGGAAAAAATGATTCGATTAGGTAAGTCAATTTTTTTTAGTAATTTCAGAGAAAATCTTTTAGAGTAGCTCATCAGAACGAAAAAAAATTTTTACACGAAGAAGTCGTGACCCGTGAATTTTGCCTAAAAATTCTCAAGTACTCTCTAAATTATCGACAAAATTGAGTCACTGCTGAAATCAGTAATTAATCACTGGTTGAATCAGTAATTATTCACTGATTGAATCAGTAATTATTCACTGATTGAATTAGTAAATTTTAATTTTTACTGATTCATTTCAGTAGTTGAAAACAGATTACTGATTCAAAAATGAAAATTCACCAATCGAATCGGTAATTTTTTACTGATTGGCAGTAAAATGTCGCAGATTACTTGGGGAATCAGGTGGAATTTGACTGATCATCAATGACCTGATTTTCTCTATTTTGGTATTTTTGACTAATTCAAATTAAGAGAGTAGGTCATCAAGGTTTTTTTTTAAAAAATGAATAATTGAAGAATAACTACTTTGTATGATTTTGAAATTCGTTTCCAGCTTTATTTTTGCTTCTTTCAGCATTTACCTACTCGTAACAAAAAAAAAAAAAAAAAAAAAAAAAACGGAAGGAGAGAAAAATAGGTAAAATTTTTATTTATTTAAAAGGTTTGGAGTTGGAATTCTCGAAGGTGAAGTCTTCCCCTAATTCTTTATGAATATTTTAATTTTGTTTCATTCCTGAAATACTCTCTTATTTCAATTTCAAACAATATTTTTAATCCAAGGTTGCTATACGCTCCTAAGGAAATGCCTCGCATCATAATCGAAAAAATTAGAAAATTATCCATATTCAAGAAGAGGGATACACTTAACTTACAAAGACAATACGGGGAAATATCTGCTGGCTACGGAGAAATATGTACCAGCTAAGTAATGTTTTCTTAGCCGAACCGAACAGTGCATCGTTTATCTCGTTCTACTCTTAGGTACATACCGTAGAATGGTATGTTATGAATGTCATCCGACGAAGCAATAAAACCATACAGCTTACGCGAGTATGGAAAATACACCTTGCTCATGTTCACTTGTATAAGCTGGTATCGTATTTACTCGTTGTAACCGTTGGCGTGTGCCTATATTTGGTAGATCGAGAAAGGGCAGAACGTGCACCACGCTGAGGATGAGGGTAGAGACAACGAAGAAGCAACGCAACGTACCCTGGTACGTGTCAATTTCGCTAAACATTCATGAAAGCGTAACATATCCGACAAATTTGCGTAATACCGCAGGCTTTTGTCGGTTTTATTCGCGACGTATAGATACATTGGTAGGTTGTAAGCAGCGAAAATTTGCACGTAGTTATAAAGGCATGGTGACGCATCGTATGGCATCAAGCTGATGATGAAGATCTTTGTTTGGAGCAGGTAATGAAATTTGTATAAAAGAAATAAGGCTGGGTGGAGCGAGAAGAGATTTTCCAAGGACGAGGATCTAAATCGTGAGTAAAAGTAAAAATACATACAAAATATTTGAGCCCTTCCACAGAATATCCAACATCCGGTATCTTTTTCTACCGTTACATATCCAATAGGGTATGTGGAAAAAACTACTGGATTTTGGAGAAAATTGGAAACCTCCCAAATAAATTTCAAACCTACTTAATAGCCCGAAGAGGCTGCAGAAATGAAGCCTCGAAATAATTAGTCGTCATTTGTCTCTTGCTTTAACAGTAAGCCCAGGTTCATGGTACAACTGCTGAATCATCACTTCATCAGCCTATTGCACATCGCTTTTTACCCTCAACGCTCTACAGCTGCGTAGAAAAGTTTGAAGATATGAAAAATGTTTCCCAAATTCAAATATTACTATCTCAGTATCTGGATCGGTCCACCTTCAGTTCCTCCTCCCGCCATGCTCCGCCTCAAGACACGCCCATCGACCCTTCCCATCTTCGCCAACTTGATCTCATTATCCCCGTCCAAATAGGATCTGACCTACTTCCAGGCTGTCGCCTATTTTGGATTGGATTGATTAGGTTAAAAGTGGAGGAGATATGAGATTGAGAGGGTGGGGTTTGAAAAAGGAGTGAGGTAGGTACGTAAGGGGAAGGGGGGAAAGAAAGGTTGAGCCAGAGAGAGCATTGAGAGAATGATTTGAATTTTGATCAACTTTTTTTAAATTGAAGACACAAATGTTTTGGCCCATAAAGTGACCTGATGGCAATCCTGGTACCTAAAGTAAAAGAATACTGTGACTCAGTAAATCCGTTCTGAGTTTTTATTTTTAATGCATTTTCAGGGCTCTTGGGATATTCAAAAATACTTGAAATATAATCACAGACCTGCATGAAAGAAGAGAAATACAATTAATCAAAAAAAATGAAAGTGACACTGATTTTGTCCAAAAATTCACATTTTTTTAATGAAAAAAAAAAAATAATAATAAAATCTAAAAAAATAAATAAATAATACAAAAATATACTTCAGTAGGTACTTAACTGGTAAAAAATTAATTTGAACAATTCGCACATTTCAAAATTCAAAATATGTAATATTACTTGAGATTTGAAACGTTGCAATTCTGAAATAAAATATTTTTTCTGCGACAGTAAGGTATATTTTAATAATGCCAAGTCATAATAAATTGAAATTTCTAAAAATAAATATTTTGTAGCAGTGCTACCAACTTTCAAAAAACAAAAATCCAATTTAGAAGTCGATGACTTAGAGTGTTTGATTACAATTTCTAGCCTGCGATTCCTCCCCGGTTAAAATTTTTCAAGGCCAACATTTCCCAAATTGGCTTTTCTCCCATTTTTTTTCAATTTTAAACAAAATTTTTAAAATTACCTACGGCATCCAAAAATATTCTTATCCAATTTCATTGATTTTTAGCACTAAGCATAAGCTAAAATGAAACAACAGTGAAGCAAAAATTTGAAAAAAAAATTTTAGTGAAAAAATTGAAAATGAAAACTTGAACTGAAACCAAAGTTGCTACATCTGATCTTTTTCAGTTCACTTCAGCTCAATAACTTTCTCATTCTAAGAATAAAATAGAAAAATAGAAATATTTTTCTGAAAATGACATTTCAACATTGACTTTTTCATTAAAAAATATTGATGTCCACATTTTACTTTATTTTACATTGCAAAGATGACTTGAAAAAAAATCTTTCCAACATTTATAAAATTTGTTTTAAATAAAAACGAACATATGGATACTTCTATTCGAAAAAAATTATCAATGGTGATTTTCACTGTCTCTTCTCACTTTAATTATTCAACAAGAATGAAAACATGTGTCTCATACTTTTTTTTTTTTTTTCAAAATCAAAGCAACAATGAAAAATAACTTCGATAATTTTTTTTTTGTTAAAAATCAATAAATTATCAAAACCATCTCAAGAAATCATGTAAGGATGAAGAACCTATTCTTTCTCCTTCATTAAAATTATCGTTCCTAATACTCTCTCTTAAGGGTATGCTTTCGTTTGTTATCAATAAGTAAAATTTAGGATCGCGATTTCTCATCCAATATCGAACGAATTTTTATGAAATTTTCGATAAATGCTTTATTAATGCACTGTCTTTGGAGGAATTTGCGATATTTCCAAAAAGTATTATATTAATCGAAAAAAAAAGATTTAAAAGAATAATTTTGCAGACTGGAGCAGACTTTTCCACAATTTTATGATTTTTGTAACGTAATTTTTTCAAAATTGGAAGGATTTAGGTGAAAAGTCTCAAAAGTCCTCCAAAGATCTCACTGTACAGAAACGAAATATTAAAAGATATTAGAAAAATGTTGAATATTTGCTGAAATATAACGATCCTAAGTCGTCTAAATTTACCGAAAGCATACCCTTAAATTGAATTGGTAAAAATTCACTGATGAAATAGCTAGAATTGAGTCACTGTAGAAATCAATAAAAAAACCTACTGATTCAATTGGTAAATTTTCAATTTTGAATTGGCAATTTTTTTCTATCTACTGATTTTATTTCAATACTTACGTTGATTGAAAAAATTACTGATTCAAAAATAAAAATTCACCGATTCTTCAGTAAACTAATTCTGGCTAATTCTTCAGTGAATTTTTACTGATTCAAATTAAGAAAACAGCAATGCATTAAAAATTGGTGAAACCGGATCAACATAATTATTTTTTGATACCATTATTCTCACAATATCGACTCAAATAGGGGAGGGGAGAGAAAAAATTGTACGCAAGGATTTATCGCTGGTAGGGAATTTTGGGTTTCTCAATTTAAGAGAGTAAAAAAACTTCAAATCACCTCTTTTCAAAAATGGAAAGGAGGGGTGGTCAAATATTCCAACAAGTGGCACTTCCAAAAATAGCAAAAAACCGCGCCTTTCTGAAAATACTTGGAATTTTTCTAAACGACCCTCCTCCCTCCCCACTCCTAATAAATAACCTACCTAATTAATTTTTTCCACAATCCAGAACACGTTTTAATCTTCGACCCACTCAATACAGAATTCTAAAAAAAATCATCTTCACCGAAAAATATTTCATAATTTTTGAAACACCGGGTATCTTCAAAGGGTCCTTTCAATTGACAGACATTTTAATAATCTATCGAAAGAAAGACTTTCCCGAAAGTTACTAATTCATTAGGACGATATTCGTTCAACCTGCCAAATTATAGCGTGTCGTGTTCGACTCGAAAGAATAACTCCACCGTTATGTTAGCATTTTTCCCAAACCATCGAAACCGTATAATATTACCGGATTTGTAACGAGTTAACCCGCTTCGCTATGTACACTTACGTTTACGATTTGGTGCCCTGGGAATTTCGGTAATTACCATTTACCATCGCGTTTAGGTATATATTTCAAATCAAAGATCTAGTTTTCCGCTTTTAACTGCGGAACACGTTATTTTCTTTATTGGCCCGGAGGGGGATGGGAAGGGGAGGCACCGGAACGTGTTAAAATTCACGCTTCGATAGGTTTTCATATACGAGTCTATTTTTAGTAGGTATACATATAAGGGGCGGTTTTGATTATATTTACCATTGTGCCACGTAATACTTTTTTATTCACATAACCATACGTGCTGCTTTGCTACGCAACAACAAATTTCCCCAAAAACTCTCCCTTTCTTCCATCGACCACCTACTATAAAAAGCATGCTCAACACAAAAATGCCAAAAAGTTGTTAAAAATTTGCCAGTAGGCCGTGTAATTCAGACGTAAAAATATAAAAAAAGACTGGTGGCAGCGTCGTACAGAAAAAAAGAAACAAGAAGCCTGAAACTGCGTCGAGAAGCAGCCTTTTGAATAATGAATTTAGTCTTTTGCCATATAATATCACCCAAACCGCCCCAGGCCTTTCTGCGTACCCTTGTCAAATATTTAAAACGTCCAAGTAAGGCCATAAATCGAATGTCGATTTGCGAACCCGGAGCTACACTGGAAAAACCAACGATTCCGGTTTAATTGAACGAAAAAGGTTAATTTTAAAAGGATTGCGAGACTGGAAACACCGAAAACACGTGGGAGGAAAAATACATACAAATCTGGCAACGAACGTGAGCTCAACAAGACGTTACGTCGGAGGAGAGAACACCTGATGTGTGCTGAGACGTTGGAGGAGTTGCTGTGTAACTGAAAGGCCCAGACGAGGAAAAAAAATACCGGAAATACGCACATTTATGTGTGGTTAAGTGAAAATGCGTGAGCGAAGTGGATAATAAGGTTAAGGCGGGTTCTGCGCCAGGATTTTCAATTCCGCCAGCATTTTGAAAATATAAAACCTTCCAGACTGCTTTCTTTTCGGAACATCCACTGAATTGTAATACGAACCCGAAGCGTTATACCGTTCGCGAAAAATTATCCATCATTTGAAACGCATCAAAGCGAAATTTAAAAAGAATATAAAAATAATATTTAAAAAAAGAGAACCGAATCGTTTGCATTAAACGACTCGTATTGAAAAGAAAAAGATATGTCGAACGTAATTCTAAAAATTCGACGAGGAAAAGTCTCTTACGTAGGTATATAAAACGACAAGCGGGAAAAGTTGTTTTATTATGTCGAAGAGAAAACCCGATGCGACGAACCCCATACAATCGTAATACGAGATGCAAACAGCCGACTAAATACACGGTGCCCTACAAAGAAAGCGATAATTTTCCACACTCGGATGTTTCCTCCGTTCCAAAGATTCAAGACGGAACCGAAATGCTGGCTAATTTATGTATTGATTTTGGAAACGTGGAAATTATTATGGTAATCCAGTTACAATTGGGTAAGTTTCCCATTGTCGCGGTGGTGTTTTTGTTTACAAAACAAATGTATCGGCGGAGAGAAAATAAGGGTGTTACAAAGCGAAATTCCCCTTTATTTAGGAAAGAGGTATTATGTAGTTTAACTTCGGGAAGCGATTATTGAGTCGTTGGTGTTTGTAGAATATGTGGAGAGGTGAAAGATTCGAACGTTGCAAAGATGTTTTTTTTAGCCTGGTTAATTAATATTGACGTAATAAATTAAATATACTCGTACTTATTTCTTATCGATATCACTCGAGTAAACGTAATTAAGGAACATGATTTAAGAAGATATTATTTCTTCTTTAAAAAAATTTCAAAAAATAAAAACATTTACATAATCCATTTCCACTTCATGCCATTTGAAAGGGAAAGGTTAAGAAAGTCAAATAAATATCAATATTCTGGAAAAATGGGGGGGGGGGATACATATTAGGGTGGAGTGAAAAAAATCGATGGTCTTCGATTTTGCTCATTTTTAAATATGTTGTTCCTTTTGAGTTGAAACCTCCCCAAAAAAATTTTTAGCCCCCTAGGTCACTCTGGAAGGGAGCTAGGGGGTCTCAAAGAGGGGTCATTTTCGAAAAAAACGCGGTTTTTCGCGTTTTTGACCCTGAAACCCCCCCCCAACAAAACTTGTTACGTCGGTTTCTAGGTGCGATTTGAGATTCTGCGTCGATCTGTGCAATCGTTTTTTCGATTTGAAGCCATCTTCCTTTCCCCACCCTCGCTTTTACATGTGCAGATTTGTATTTTTTGAGTATCATAAAATCGTTTTTCGCGTTTTATGCAAAAACTAAGCTTCCTACGAAAAAAGTGTAATGACCAGGGATCGGATTTTAATGTAAATACATGTTTTTCTGTTTTGAGTAAGAATCCGCATATGTAAGCTATTTTTACGTTTCAAGTCTTTCTGAGCAAAATGAGCCTTTGTTACCGCATGTTTTCCATATTTTCCCTCTAAACGCATTATTTTGCATATTTTGGCCATTTTTAGCACATATTTTACTGTTTTAGAGCATATTTTCTCCATTTCCTCATTTTTAGTGCATATTTTGGTAATTTCCAGTAATTTCATTTTCGAAAATCGAAAAATACACATTTTTAAAAAATTTTTCACACATGCGTTGAAAAAAAAAAATGATTTCTTTTTAACTTCAGAGTTGAAAAAAAAATCATATTTTTTCATCCAGATCTTCAACTTTCGTTCTCTGCGTCTGATATTGCCAAAATTTTGTGATTTTTACTCGTTTAATTAAATAAATGGTTTGATCGATCGTTTTTATCCCATTCTCAGCCTTTAAAGGTTAGAACTAGGTTCAGCTCTTTACGCCCTTTAAATAGACACCCATATCATTATCGCATATTTTTACGTTTTTAGGGCATATTTTGAGGTTTTTTAGCGCATATTTTGCCCATTTTAACCGCATTTTTATCCGCTCCCTGGTAATGACCAATTTTGTAGAGCGTGAAATTTGCCACCTAGTACATGTAGTAATATTTATGTCGACTCGATATTACGAAAAAAAAGCAAAGAAAACGAAAATTTCACAGCTTATAATTGCAAAAAAAAAAAATGAAAAACAAACAGTTTTTACACATGAAGGTATATAAAATACATTGGTTCGCTTTTAGATTGGAATAATTTAATACACATTACTATAAATTTTATAGTAGGTACCTAATATGTATTAAATTATTCCAATCTAAAAGTGAACCAATGTATTTCATACCTTCACGTGTAAAAATTGTTTGTTTTCCATTTTTTTTTTTTTTGCAATTATAAGCTGTGAAATTTTCGTTTTCTTTATTTTTTTTTTGGTAATATCGAGTCGACATAAATATTACTACATGTACTAGGTGGCAAATTTCACGCTCTACAAAATTGGTCATTACACTTTTTTCGTAGGAAGCTTAGTTTTTGCATAAAACGCGAAAAACGATTTTATGATACTCAAAAAACACAAATCTGCACATGTAAAAGCGAGGGTGGGGAAAGGAAGATGGCTTCAAATTGAAAAACCGATTGCACAGATCGACGCAGAATCTCAAATCGCACCTAGAAACCGACGTAACAAGTTTTGTTTGGGGGAGTTTTCGGGGTCAAAAACGCGAAAAACCGCGTTTTTTTCGAAAATGACCCCTCTTTGAGACCCCCTAGCTCCCCTCCAGAGTGACCTAGGGGGCTAAAAATTTTTTTGGGGAGGTTTCAACTCAAAAGGAACAACATATTTAAAAATGAGCAAAATCGAAGACCATCGATTTTTTTCACTCCACCCTAATACATATTTTTAAAAAAATGGTTTTCTAATGGAAGCCTGATGAGTTAGAAAATTTTAGATTGAAAAGATTAAAGCTCCCCCCCCTCCATAAAAAACTCAAAAAAATGCAGGATTAATATAATCACGTCATACCAGGCATTAAAAAACCAAAAAATATTTCAACTTCTCATTGTAATTTTATGAATTCTCTCATTTAAAAATCAGTAAAAATTATCGAAAATCACTGGAAAATAGTCAGAATTGCAGAAAAATTGGCAAAAAAATTTCACTGAAAGCAAACAGTAAATAAAATTACTGGAAATTCAGCATAAATCCACTAGACAATCAGTAAAATCTCTGAAATTCGTTAAGAAATCAGTAAAATTCTTTGAAAAATCAGCAAAAATTTGCTGAAAATCGAAGAATTTCGCTGATTTTGTCCAGCGCTGCAATTCTGACTTTTTTTTCAGTGACTTTTCAATGATTTCAACTGAGAGAGTACAGAACTACAGATGGTTTCAAAACCATCGATCGCGTAGGATGCGTTTTCTTCACTCTCCAAACAATTTAGCTTTGGCCTTCTAAAATATAGTTCAGTGTTCACTGCACAATTAACAGCTATTCTCAAATGTCTCGAATCCTTTACTTCCTCTCCACCTTTCACAAAATTCCTCATCGTTTCTGACTCTCTATCCGGTCCGTCTAATCACAGAACTTCATAAATTCCACCTTCGCATTCCTTTTACAAAAATTCTTGCCATCGATTCCCCCTTTCTAGAAGATCTGTTCCATTTCCTACAACAAATCGATATTTTCCTCCTATAATCTAAGAATATCAGCACCAATGTTTTCCTTTTTTTCTTTTTATAAAGATAAAAAAATTTCAAAAACGGAGAATTTTTCAAAATTTGAATTTATTTTTCAATGTGCTTAAAAATTTTAAAAAATTAGGAAAAAGGTTAAAATTTTTCATTTTAATTTTGGGGGCGATTGGTATACTCAAGAAAACCGTTTCATGCTTTAAAAATGTAATACGTAGATAAACATTTTTGAAAATGTGCAACTGAAATTTTAACGGCTTGAATTTGATATTGCTTATTCTTGCAACATTATTTTGAACATCAAAATTATCAAAATAGTCCTTCTCTTAGAATCAAGCCAAGGGAGTATCCTGCCATCTTTCACTACAATGACAATTGACAAAATATTCTATTGTGAAAGTAGATAATCACTTATATTGGAAGAGAGATTTTCGCGTTAAGTCATAAACGAAATGGGAAAAAATGAAAGAGTCAGAAAAATTTGAACAGATTCGACTTCAGTCGTAAATTTTCAATTTTTTAGTTTCTCGATCTTCCCCTCCCATTCATAATGAAATTTAAAAAAACTCAAAACGGTATTTTACTTTTTTTGATCATACAAGTGATATTAAATATCGATATTTCAGCTCATTTTTTTAAAAGTAACCTTATCAAAAAAGTTCAACAAACTGATTAACATATGTGTAACGTTAGTAACGTTTTGCAGGTTTTAAATCCCAATTTTCGATTCGTTTTCAAAATTCAAATCTTCTCCTATCCTTGAAACTGCCAAAAACTCGAAAAAAGTAGGAAAAATATTGTACAATTGCACTATTTTTGAGAAAATAAACATGTGAAGTCTAAAATTCAACTTCATTATTGGGAAAATGCACAATTTAATGGAGTAAATATTCTTTAAAAAACTTACGAGGCTGAGCATTGTGATTTTTTAAAACCTCATCCGTACCTCTCTCGATTTCAGGCTCATCGACCCCTTTCCCAACCTCTCCCAATCAATTATTTCATACGAAAATGCATAATTTTAAAAATTCTGTGTCTATTTGACTTTGAAGTATGATGGAATCTTAAATCTATTGTATGAGGCCACCTCTCTGTTACTATGGAATACTTTTCATGTGCAGAGAATACCTCAATGCAAAACTGAGTCTTCTCTGTAAATTGTGTCAATTTTGGAAATGGCGAAAAAGGAGGAGAAGATGTTAAAATTCAAGTTTTGGGATACGTATACCTTTTTTCACAGGCATGGCATAGACAAAATAAACAGAAAAGTAAGATTTTTTTTCGATCTCAAGGATACGGAGTCGTATTACGGGTAACTTTAATATCCAAATATTGATTTCGTAAATCGTCGATTCACCTACACTCCTTCCATCACCACACCCTCAGTCCCATCCTCGCACCAAAATATCACCAAGAATTCGACCGAAAAACTCGATTTTCGCGGTATTTCGCACCATTCAACACTTTCTCAGATTCATATTTCTCGAAATGAAATTCTCCGTCGAACGAGAGCTGGCGGAAGAACGCAAGTGGATGGTAAAGACGGACGTATATCGTCGAAAAGTTATATATGAAAAATATATAATATAATATATGGTTACGGGTATCGACAATACGGTTTTCAAGATCGCTGAACACGAATCCGATGTTATTTTATCGCTTATACGCATTCATTACCGATGAATAGAAGCTATAAAAGATTTATTAAACGGCGATATAGCGAAATAAGAACTTTGGCGAGGACAAAAAAGAAGAATGAAAAGAAAAAGGAAAAAGTATACACAATACATAGCTGCAAAAGAAAAACATATACACAAAGTATCGAACGCTGAGAAAAGTAAAAGTATTTCAAAATGTTTGGAAAACTCGCTCGTCGAACGAGAATGTTGAACTTACAATACCTTGGAATAGATCACGAAACGACCCAACTTTTTTTACCCTTCAAAGGATAAGTCAACATGTATAGTAAAAAGAAAACATCGCGATTTTTTTCCTACCTATGTTTGGTAGAGAAAAAAACCAAGGAAACTGGAACGATGGAGGTACAAAAAAACCAACACAAAGAACCGAAATCATAAATAATTCGAGCGAAATGATTTATCGATATTAGACCTTAATAAATTTTTCAATCGGTTGTTGGCGGCCAAAAAACATACGGCTCGGATGTAGAAAATATATACAGTTAAGAGACCCGAATTACACCAGAAAAAGGTTTGCATGAAGAAAATACCTACCCCGCAATGTTGAAGACGGGTGACATAGAGGGACGAATTTTTATAGGGGTTGCCAAAATAGAAAGATTTCTTGTTAAAGGTATTTATTGTGATGGAATTTCCGATAGAAAGTGATTGCTACAAAAAATAAAATGGTCTGAGAAAGTTGGGATTGGGTGTCACGTATTCGATAATTCATGTCGTAATCTCGTAAAATTTCTGATGAACTTGATATTACTAGTAAAATTGTTCAACTCAGAGTAAAATATTGAACAGAATTTCGAAATTCCAAAATTTTATTTCATCGCCTAGCAAAATATGAAAATTATCTTTTTTTTTTCATTTCAAATTGGTGGAAAGTTACTTTTAAAAAAAGTCAGAATTTCCGCACAAAAAATAATAATAAAAAAAAAACAGTAAAATTTTTTAATTGTAAGTATGAGTTTAAATTATTGATTTTTCAAAAATTTCGCCGCGTTTTCAAAAAATGTCACAGATCCTTCGAAAAAAATTCACAAATTTTTCAGAAAATGTATGATACATGTTTTACTGATTTTTTGTTCCAAGCGGATTTTTACTGATTCCCATCAACTTTTCACTGATTTTTCGATGATTTCCTATCAAACTTTCACTGATTTCTCATCAAGTTTTTACTGATTATTCATCAATTTTTCACTGATTTTCCATCAATTTTTCACTACTTTCCCATCAATTTTTCACTGATTTTTCATCAATTTATTCACCACTTTCCCATCAATTTTTCACTGATTTTTCATCAATTTTTTACTTACTTTCATTAATTTTTTCACTGATCTTTCATCAAATTTTCACTGATTATTCATCAATTTTTCACTGATTTTCCATCAATTTTTCACTACTTTCTCATCAATTTTTTCACTACTTTCCCATCAATTTATCATTGATTTTTCATCAATTTTTTACTTACTTTCATTATTTTTTTCACTGATCTTTCATCAAATTTTCACTGATTTTTTCAATAATTTTTTTAGTAGTTTTTCATTAATTTTTCATTAATTTTCCTTTAATTTTTCACTGATTTTTCATCAATTTTTCACTGTTGCTTTTAGTGGTTTTTGGAATTTTCTAGTGCTGAAAAATTCCATTTTTTTTAGCGGCTCCTAAACGTCTGGAAACCAGTTCCAATCGATTCGGGAGGTCAAAAATAGATTTTATGCATTATCTGGATACAAAAACCATCCTGGGGAAAGGGTGTGTCAAAAATTGGTTTTTGAAAAGAGGTTCCCTCTTGTCTCTATTCCTTCTAGAAAGATCAAAAGCAGTCAATTTAAAAATCAGTTTATGACTCGTAATAAGGATGGTTTCTATATCCAGGCTCAGCATTATATAAAATTTCAGTATTTTTCGTTGATTATAAAAATTTTTCATATTTTGCAAGACAATGTGAAATAATTTTTGAAATTTCAAAAATTCGCCAAAATTCGAGAAATGAACTTTTGCACCTAAAATTTTGAGTATTGAGTTCTTTCACGATGCATTTCCGATTTATTTTCATTTCGGCTCAAAATTTTTCTTCAAATTGAGGTACCTTTTGTGGTTGGTGGCTGAAATTTTAAAAATTACTCGAGAACATTGCCAGAGATAATTTACCATGAAACAAAACATTTCAAATCGATAAAACTACAGATTTTCGTAATTGAAAAGGCTTTTACAACCCTACAGAAGGTGAAAAACAAACCTAACGATACTTGGAATTCATCTCGCGTCTCGTTCGCGATTTCAGCCGCGAATCTCGAATTAATTTCGCTTTGTCACTTCTAATACGCGGATAAATACAAAACAGAGAAAAAAATAGGACTGAGATGAAAATAGGAAGAAAATGAGGCCCTTTTACGAGTCCAAGTGTACACTGAAACATGTCAATTTCCGTTCAAACGAAAATACGTGTAACAGAAGGGAAACGAGGTGAAAAAAATACGAGTACATCGATACATATTCCGAGCACGTTGTTTTGATTAAATTCAATTTCTTCGATATGGTATTGGTCGATATTTGTGGAAAAGACCGCAGATGAGGGAATGTGCTCAATGTAGAACGCGTTTAAATAGTATCAAAGACAAATAAAAGGAGGTTCATCAACGATTCCGGCCAAATAACCGAATTAAAGTGGTACATTTGAAACGGTGAGAAGAAAGTTACCGCGAATGAGTACAAGGACTAACGAAGCGCCTTTGTACATCCCAAAAGAAATAATATTTTTGATATTATCCTCGTTTTATTCGGTTTGCCAAACGGATTATATAATTTTTTCGCCCGAAATCGAATTATATTCTTTATTACGAAGAAAGGAGAACTGGACGGAGCTAAATCTTCGCTACTGAGATTTTAGGAAGGAAAAATCTGACACTCTTGCAGAGAAATATTTTGAAATTCCGTTCAACGTTTCCGTTAATTATGCTACCGTACTTTTCAAACTCCAGTTGCGGATATGATTGCGTAATTCGAAGAGTTTCAACGTACCCGAGCAAAGGGTTATGTTGGGCTAGTCCCACACCCCCTTCGCTTTGGGTTTCTCGTTTTGCGAATGCAACGTGCAGTAAATTTTTCCGGAACAAGTGCATTTGGTGGTAGCATTTTTAAAGATATATTGGCTTCGAAAAATAAGTTTCATTTTGGCGAGTAGCGTAACAGTGCAGAAAACTGTAGAATGGAATCGTTTTCAGAAACCTGTGAGAAAATACAATTTACCGAACGAGAAACGAATTTTAAAATTAAACCCAAGCATAGAAAATTCATACTGTGCTATTTTTCAAAACGCCCGACCCGCCTTCCCTCCGGACTCCGATAAATACGCGAGCGAAAACTTATTCGTATACTTTAATCGGGTTCATATTAACTTTATAACGAACTAACTAAAAGTTTACCATTTCAATTCGCAATTGTGTTTTTCAAACTAGAACCATATTTTAAAAACGTACGGTGCCGTTCGAGGTTTATTCGAAAACAATTTTACCGACTGGAGATTTATGTAGGGAATGTGTGCCCCGGATTAGATCTGTGAGCGTTGGTATCGGGGTGTTTAACGTTTCAAAATGAAAAAATAGACGAAAAGTGGAGTGATCTGGATTGCAGAGGAGGGAGCGGTTTTTGAAATGATTGAAAGGTGTTTGTACGAGTTTTTTTGACCCTTTTTCAAAGAAATCAATTCAGATGAGAAACTCGCGGTTTTTCCTTCGCCAACATCCATTTTTCGAGAATAAATTAGTGCAATGAAATTTTTTACTAAATTTTGACTTATTCGGGTAAATTTGTATTTGCCATGGAAAATTTTTTGCAAAATTGTTTATTATTCTTTCATAAAATTTTGAGGAAATTTTAAATTTTTGCCAAAAAAAAGTAAAAATTGATTTTTTGAATAAAAACGACAATATTTTTTTGAGGGGGAGGGGAGATTTTCTTGGTACAATTTTTTCCTGAAATTTTCTGTTTAATATAATGAATTAATTTCCTCTTTAATCCATTCTCGTTTGGTCAAAAAAAACCTAAATTTTTGTTGCTGTCTTCAAAATGCGTAAAAAATTTATAATACAAAAATTTGATAAAAAAATTGTTTTACGATGAATCCATTATTGATTACCTGAAAAGAAATAAGGCTGTTTTCGTTTGTCTATTCGAAGAATTAAATTTTTTGACATCCTCCCTTCTCATGCATAGATTCAAAAATTGATACTTTTGGGAAAGTATTGGTGGCAAGGGTATACCAACAAAACATGATTCATTTTCTTTCCAAATACTTTCGTTCGTTTTAACATTTTTTAAGGCATTTTCGACAATTGGTTAACAACCATTGAACCGGTTTCACAAATTAATTATTCAAATGAATTGTTTCATAGAACCAGTATTAAACCAACTGGTGAACATTTCTTCAAAAGTTCCCTTCCTGAAGAATAATATAAAGTATGAAATTAAATTTGGAACTATAGGTATACTATATGATTTGGCAATACACAACCAGTTGTCAAAAAATCCAAAAAAGTATCAATATGCGATAGAAGTTTTAAATTAAATCCGCAAGACATCGAAAAAATTAATTTCCATCGAAACATTTTCTAAAGAGTTGCTTCATAACACACAAACGGTTACCTTTGCCATGAAGATTTTTCGGTAACTGGTTGTGAATAACTGAACTGGTTGCAGGAGCACACCATTACAAAATGATCCATTTTTTTTTATGCCTTACAGCATTTTCCATTAACTTTTGACTGAAGGAATTTTCGACAATTGGATAAGAATCAATGAACCGGTTTCGAAAATTAATTATTCAACTGAACCATTTCAACAATAATTGGGCAGTTCTCGAGTGAGGAAGTGGGAAGGGCCAACAGTAAACAAAATAACTACATCTACATGGAGTTCAAACACTAGTTTTTTTAACGCATTGAATCCAAACCAATTCTGTTCATTTTGAGGAACGTCTCAATTTTTTTCTTTTAGAACTAGGCGGAGCTAAAGCATGAAAAAGGGAGCAGTCAACATTTTAATAGTGGTGTTACAACATCATACACCTCAGATTCAAAATGTTTGAAGAAATATAGGAATGTTTTCAATCTTAGAAGAATCTCAAATTAATTTACGGAAAATTGGGCGGAGTTTTGATGTGGAAAGGAGGTGGAGCTTATTTTTAATAGGGTGATTGAATCGTCATGCATATCAGTGACCTTGCACAACCAGAGGGCGAAAAGGTGAAAAAACTTTTCAAGAAGAAATGTTCAATGTTTTGCCTTAGAAATTGAGGAAAATGCAATTCAGAATGCTTAAGTGGGTTTTTGATGCATTTCTGTCCACTTTTCTTTAGGTATTCAGAAAACTATCAAATAATTTTTTGAACGTGAATGCAATTTTATGAGATTTTGTGGAATTTTCAAACGTTTTTGAGAGCCGAAAACCAGTGTATTCGAAAATTTCAAATTTTTCAACATTTATAAATCTGCAAAAAAAGGAAACCCCAAAAATTCACACACTAGCCTCCTATTTTCGCACAGGGTCACTTATAAGTTTTTGAGTATTCCGAATCCAAATCCAAATATGACACTATTTCTAGACTGAACACTGAACACTTGAACTTGAACAGCTTCTCAAACAATTTCATGGGAAATTGGACGGAGTTTGGGCGTGGAAAGATGGAGGGGTCACTATATTTCATAAAAACAATACCATCATACGTATTAAATTCTTGGTTTTCGAGTACGCTGAATCCAAATCTGGCACTATTTCTGGACTGAATAACTTTTCAAACAAATTTATGGGAAATTGGTTGAATTGGGGCGTGGAAAAGGAGGAGGGGTCAGTATTCGACAAGGTAATACCGCCATACATAATTATTAAATTCTTGGTTTTTAGGTGCTCTGAATTCAAATCTGGCAGTATTTCTAGCCTGAATAACTTTTCAAACAAATTCATGGGGACATTGGCTGAATTGGGGCGTGGAAAAAGGGGAAGGGTCAGTATTCGATGAGGCAATACCGCCATACATGTTAAATTCTTAGTGTTCGAGTACGCTGAATCAAATCCTGGCATTATTTTTGGACTGAACATCTCAAAAAAAATTCTTTAGAAATTGGGCGGAGTTTGGGCGTGGAAAGGGGCGGGGTCAAATCAAATTCGTGTTTTTTTGAGTAAGCTCAATCCAAATCTGACACTATTTTTGAAACGAAAAATGTCACAAAAAATTCACTGAAAATTGGAGAGAGTTGGGCGTGGAAAAAGAGGCGGAGTCAACATCCAATAGGGCAATCATATGCTAATACATATCAAATTCCAGGTTTCTGAGTACACTGAATCCAAATCTGACCCTATGTTTGATCTGAGAAGTGTTTAAAACAAATTCTCTGCGAATTTAGCAGAGTTTGGGCGGGGAAAGGGGCGGAGTCAGCTTTCAATGGGGCAATTATATCGTCACACATATCAAATTCCAGATTTTCGAATACGCTGGATCCAAATCTGGCATTATTTTCAAGTAAAAATGCATCTAAACTCGTAAACCACCCTATTTCGATACTTTCCGTCATTCGACATTTAATTTCGCAAAACAACGCCATTCTTTCACCTCAACAACGATCAAACAACACCCCCATACATTTCCAGTCAGCAATTCCTTCACACCGCGAAACAAAATAGACATTCTCAATTTCTCAACTCGGGCTATTTCCTCGAAGAAGCGAGACCCGGTTACAAACAAATTGCATAAATAATGACAAATAAGAATCGAACGCCGTTAAGTCGAGGCTACGCGCGTCGCTATAACGGGTGAAGAATCAAGCAAATAAATAAAAGAAACGGTAAAGAGTTTCAAAATGGCGAATATTTATGAAGTAAAGTCTGCCAGATAAATAGGTTGCGTTGCCGTACGTGCGGAAAGATTAACTCTATAGCGAAGAGCACGACGGCGAGGAACGAATAGCGCAGAACGGAGGAAAAAAACGCCGAACGAAGATATTGCCGTATTGCAATTCCGTTCTGAAAATTCAAACTTAATGGCCTAACGTTGAAATATTGAAAGAAAAGGCCTTTGCCAATGTAACGCCACGCCATACCCGTCCGATAGAATTTTCCGTATTTTTCAACGAAAAACCCCTTTCGATTTGATTTTATTTCGAATCATTCAAATAACGTTGCGCGAAATACAACTTACAGTCCGAATGAAAAACAGCATAGTTTTAACAGCTCCAGCTCGAATTAGCTCGATATACGAACTCGATTCGAATACGTTGAGCATCTATAATAACAAAGAGAACGTTTTACAGCCTCGCAATTTGCCTATACACATCCGGGAACGTGAAAAATTTCCAGGAATTTTATCGCCAAGAATTTTTTTTGGATGAGAAAATTGGACAAATGAAAGGAGGTATTTCATCATTATTATTTCAGTTTCCCTTTCATCTTCGTATTTTCATTCTCGCTTTCATATCGATACCATCGCTTCATAGATGGCTGAATTTTATCACTTGAATTTACGTATTTTTAAAAGCCCAACCGCATCGTATCGTTTCGCATATTAATTTTTCAACGCGATTGTCATTAGGGTGAACGATTTTATTGCTCATTTATACCGCATATATACTCGTACATTCCAATCCGGTATATTTATAGTACGACTGCGAATATTTGTACGTGTGGTTCACACGGTGAGTGAAAAAAACCCCTCACCGTTGCTCATTCTCCAACACGGTCCAGTAGTGTTTTATGATACGGGCCGATGCTGCGGTGGCGAGTATTTGGCATTTGTTCCATTCGTACTATTGACATGGTTTCGTAATTTTCTATCCAGCGAATTATGAATTTTTGCCAAAATTTTCCATTAAATTTAATAGTATGTGTAGAAGGGTGTTACCGGCAATGGTATCGTCATCGATGTACGATCAAGTGTGCGGCGATATAGATACGTGTGAGCTGCGAGACCGTTTTTTCCCTTTCTCTATCCATTGTGCTATTCTCATCGCGTTTTAAGCGCTTTTATTATGTATTCGTAATCAAGTGGCGGGAACCTTTTGAAAATTGTTTCCAATCGCTGCACCGCCGCCGTTCTTTTCTCGCGATTAATTAACTCGTAATGACGGATTTAATTTTCGATCGTGTTGTGTGAAGATTTAGGTATACCTCGTATTTTTGGTATGGTTTTATAACGTTGATGCTGGCTGAGGTAGAATTAGGAATGTGGAAGTGGCAGGTTTCAATAAACGAATGGACGATATTGGTTTTCTCCATCAGCGTGGAACCATTGAGCGTTTTTCTAAAATTTTGGCTCTCTTGAGGGCAAACTTCATTACCCTCTCATTTTGAATCGGGGGAGGGGGTGAACAGATGTAAGATTAGAACCCCAAAGGCAGGGATTTGGAACAACAGCTTTCACAACCGAACCATACAAATTGAGAGATGTTTTCCTAAAATTTGAAGAATCCTCAAAATGTTTTTTCGTCTCATGATATGATTTCAATTGAAAACAAAATATCTAATTAAGAAAAAAAAAATACATAACAAGAAATTGTATTCCTTCCTGGAAAATTGAAGGGGCCAAAATTCATGACGTCCCGAGATTGAGCACTTTTTTTTGATTTTGGCTTTTTTTCATGCTTATCTAATTACAAAGTTCTGCTGAATCGATGAATGGCGATTCGAATCGAAATTTTTTATTCGTGAAAAATATTCGAACCAATTTTTGTATTCATTCAGGAAATAAAAGATATTAGAAGGAGATTTGAATCTAATTTTCAATGACTCGTACCAGAAAATTCAGAAGATTCGTGTTTGTGTTTCAAATCTCTCTTTATTAGCCTTTTTGTGTCGTTTTTATGATTTTATATTTTTAATTCAAAAAAAAAAAAATCATCAGCATTAAATCGTTGAAATTGTTTTGCCAACCGATCGGGGCTATTCTAAGAAAATTTTGAAACTACCAGAATTTTGATTTTGATCTAAAAAATTGAAATAAAAGATTTTTTTGAAAGGTAACCAGTTAAAATAGGGAAAATTATTATTTAATCCGTTAATCAACTGAAGGCTATTCAGTGGCGTCCGAAACATTTTTTGGAGTATGGTGACTTGGGATGATCAGTACACCTTCCAAAATCTATTAAGCTCGTCTCCAAAATTTGGAACTCGATTGTGAGAAAAATGCATCCTTCCTCCCATTTTTAAAAGAGGGGTAGAATAGAGGAAGTTTTGTACGCCATATAAAATTTTTCAAAAATTGAATATTTATTTCACAATAAAGATTCTTATGGTACCTATTTTGATGATACTTACCTATTTGGTTAATTTTTACTAAACTTTGGTGTAATCATAAATGTACCTTACTGAAATTTTTATTGAAATTTACCCAATTCGTCAACTGTTTTCGTTTAATTTGCCAGGGTCAGGAATGATTTTTTTCAGTTTGATGCTTCTGAATTATATATTTTGAAAGATTACCAATATTTACCTTGAATCCAAAACCCCATTTTTTTCTTTTGAAAAATTGGTGAAATTTTTTTGGAAAAAATATTGAATTGTTTTTTGGAAAAGTTGTAATTTTTTCGAATACAATTTCCTCGAATGTAACTAAGAAGAAAAAAGGTAAAATTGGTATAAATTTTAGTAAGAAAATCTGGAAATCACAAAAATTATAAACAGATTTTGAAAATTTTTCAAAATGTTGGAAAAACTGCAAAGTTGTAACGAAAATCGCTTCAAAATTGTATGAATTTCATCAAAATGTCATCAAAACTATTACAAATTGAAAAAAATGATTTTATAATCGTCAAAAAATTGAGGATTCCGCGATTTCGGTGGAAGAAATGAGAGGGTTTCAATACGTTTTTGAACTCAGCATTCATAGTATACAGACCAAAAGGCAAAAAATTGATTTTACCTCTATTTTTTTCAGGCAAAAAAAATTACTGCACATAATGTAAATACTGGTTCAGCATTCTCAAAAACAGCAAAAAAAATTTATAACCCTGCTCACAGTGGAGGGGTGGGCCAAAAAGGGTTGTTTTTTGCTCGAAAAAAAAAACATTCAGCATCCCTTGATGCTGAATAGTTTTTTTTCACTGCTCCCCTGCACAATTGTAGTTTGAAGCCCTTCGAATGCAATTTTCGGTCATTTTCGAATTCACCTTAATAGATCACACAGTTAAATGAGAAAAAATTCATTTAGGGCTTAATTCGGGGTAGGGGTGATGAAAAACAAATTCAAAGGGCTTATTCAGAGTGAAAGAAGGTATAAAAAATCGATGTTTTTGAATACACTGCGAAATTTTATCCCATGATGCTTCAAACCGAAATAATTATTTTTTCTCCAAACGTAGACCTATCGGATTGAACTAATGCTGCTATCGAATCCACTGTGTCTAAATACCCCATTTCTAGAAACCTCGCACGTCAATTAAGAACAAGAAAATTTTTAACGTTGAAAAATCCATGTTTTTTTCCGAATTTTGATAATTTTCAAAAAAGAAGTTTAAACATTTTTTAAAAAAATTTCAGTGTTTTTTTTACTCATTCTGAGAAATTTTATGTTCCAAATGATACCTAATTTTCAAGATCAAATGAACAAAATATCTCCAATTAAGTACATGCGATTCTTGGATAAGAAAAAAAGTTCCAAATTTTTTTTTTAATGATTACACAGTAAAACCAGATAGTCAAAAGACGAGATAAAAATTCCTCCTTCCCCTCAATTTTTCCAAAATAAAACAGACTCGTTTTATCTTCAAATTCCAGCGAGAGTTTCATAAATATAAAAAAATAAATTTAAAACTAAAATAATCATCTACTGAAACAAAACCTAACCTAAATACAACGCCAAATGATACAGAAGATCTTTCGAATATTCTCCAGCGAGACCGTATTTCTTACAAAATTTCAAGTGCAAACGCGAAAAGTTGCCCAGCACTATGGGAAGGTTCGCTCGCTGAATAATTTGTATTGTTTCATTAAAAAAACTCGAGATTCCGGTGGCTGCGCTTCTCGCAAATAGGTATTCTCACCCAATGTGCATAAACCTCGTAAAAAAAAATAAAATAGACGATCGGAGGGTACCAGGGGAGGAAATTCTTTTAAGTACAATTTTACAAAATGAAAGGTTATTGTGTACACCTGAAACAAACGAAAGTAGTAAATTATAGTATAGTTGGGGGAATGGCGTTGTGTACACTGCGATGGTATTTTCTTAAGCGTAATTTCATCTCGTATACAACTAAATCGTATTAAATTACTTTTGAAAATGTGTTTTTGCGCAAAATAAGATATGCGGCGAAGTGTGGAGTGTATTTCGCGTATAATACAGTTTATATATACACACGGTACATGGTACGTACTAAGTATACATATAAAAATGTAGTATAAAGCGTTTCGCGCGATGTTTTAGTTCCTTTTTTTTTTTTTTAACAACCTCGAGAGAGTTTTTTCTTATTTTTTTCGGGTTTCTTGACTCGCTCGTACATACATCATTTTAATATAAACACGACAAGAATACGAAGAACTCGATACGACGAGTTAGAAGAGATAGAAGCAGCCAGGGTGGAAAAAAGTAAAAAGTTACAAATCACTTTAACGCAGTTTTGATAACGACTTGTTTGAATAGTTTTTTTTTTATTTTGATGTCGGAATGTTTCGGTTTGTTGAAAGTTGAAAGAAAAAACTTGTTTGAAGTTTTTTTTTCATGCGTCGAGCTTTTAATCCGCGAGTTATTTGGTGAAAGCATTTTGACGGGCAGATGTCCAAACGTTTTCACATTTGTATTCATATTCGTCAAGGCGTCCTGTTCCTCGGCCTCCGCTACGTTGGCAACGTTCATGCCATGTCGACAAAATACACAGACGGGAAGGAAATTTTGAAATAATTTCGCGCATAAATTAAACGCTTTTAACTAAGGCGGTGAAAAAAATGAAACGTGGGCGGTGTAAAAAAAACACCACGACAAGACGTAATTTTTTTTGCTTTTGTAACGAACGATATATCTAGGCGAGAAACGAGGCAAAAAATAATGCAAAAAAGCTTTTAACTTTTCTTTGAAATTTATTAATTTCGTATTAACGATGAAATTAAATTAAATCCCAGTAGTGCGAAAATATGGGGAATTCGATTTCGCGTGTTTTTGCTTTGTCTGCGTGATTTTTAACGATACTGTATTGAAATGTTACTTATATAGAATTTTTTTCTGTTTTTCCAGGTCAGTATGAGATGGTAGTCGATACGGGCGCGTAAGTTATTGCTTTTATTAATGAACTTTATGGTTTAATAAATTGAAAATTTCAGCTTGAATGCGTCTCGTCGATATCGTAACGCAAGTTTGCGCCGAGGCGAGTTTAGATCTGGGTATAAAACGAAACTTTAGGGAGGAAAAGGTTACCAGATAATACAAGGATATAATTTTATCGCGAGTAGTAAATTTAATGTTTTATATAGAAAGAAATACGATAATTGAATTGTAATTAAGATTCGTTTTGGACGACAATGTGACTCGGGAAAAGAACTATGAGGTGTGGACGATGGTGAAGCTGGGAAAAGGATTCGAGATTTTTGGCATGATAATATTTTTGAAGAAGATGATTAGGGGTGGTTATCACGGAGAGGGAAGAAGATCGGGGGGGGGGGGGTTCGAGAAATCCGAGATAAAATCAAAACTATCGCTCAAAAGTGCCATTTAAGGCGTCCCGATCCTTCACCCCCTATGGGGCACAAAATTTTGGGGACGGGCTTATCAGATTCAGGACGATGAACTGAAACTGATCAAGGATCAATCATTACCTAATTCCAAAATCAATTTGTGTGGCTATGAGAACTATCGTTCTGAACCTTCCCCTACCTCTTTGCTTTTCTGCAGTGGCGTAGCTCGAAACGTCTGAAGGGGGAGGGGGGTCAGAATCAAGGATGTCGAAAGCTTTTTTGGGGTGGGTGCAAAATGAGTACAAATACAACAAACAGATAGTTTTTTGGGCGAGGAGGGGGAAGGAGCCTTTTTTCCTCACTCAAGTGTTAAATAATCTATATCATTGTGATTTAATTTATTCTCGAGCGAGACGAGGGCAAAGTCTTGAAAAAATTGGATATTAATGCCCCAAAAAGGCATTTTTTCATTGTTTTAAATGTTTTAATGCTTTGAAAAGACCAAAAACCTTGCACTCGCTTTGCTTGAACATGAACAAAATAACAATTATTACGAACTATTTGAGGTAATACGCGTATTATGAAAAAAGACTAATTTGCTCCTCCTTCATCCTTCCTCCGGAAAGGAAGCTTTTTTGAAGCAAATAAAGTTGGTATAGAGATTTGGAATACCAAAACAAGAGAAAATGAGAGACTTTTTGCAGTCTTAACATAAAAATTAATAAAATTATGATTACGTTGATGCCCGAGCGAACCGAGGACGAAGTTTTGAGAAAATTGTGTTTTTTAAATGTCCAAAATAGGCATTTTCCACGTATATTCTTGGCCTCAAGAGAGGTCCAGATCCAGACCCCCCTCCCCCCTATAGCTACGCCCCTACTTTTCTGAACATTTTCAAAAGAAATTTTAAAATAAATAATGTTTGCAAAAACGGTGCAACACTGAAAAATTTTCAATAAAAAATTCACAAAAATTGCAAACCTTGAATAAAAATAGTAAACAAATCTCCCAACTTCATCAAAACGTTTCAACATGAAAATCAAAAGAAATTCAAAAAAACAGGTATTAAATTTTCTCAAAAATGGCATTAAAACAACAAAAAAATTTCAAATCGGGACAGAAACATATTGAAAATGTAACACTGATGTTAATTTTATCAAAATTGCGAATAAAAACGACAAAAGATAATTTTAAATGAAAAATGGAACCCATTTCATCAGAATTAATTTTTTTTTAGTGAAACATAAATGTATCATAAACATTGGAACTGATTTCAAGGAATGATGCAAAATAATCAAAAAAGTTACAAATCTTTTGCAAAATAATATTTTTCAAAAATATTTTTAAAATAGTAAAGAACACCGTTCAAATATTAAAATAAATCCTCAAAATAAAAGAAGAATAATGAAATCATTTTTTTTTTTTTTGAAATGGCGTAACAGAAATAATTAAAACTCAAATGAACGAAGATTACAAAAATTAGAATATGTATTCAAATGTGGAGTAAAATGTCATCAAAATATCACAAAAATTGTTGGAAATTGAACAAAAATTTTCCAAAATAAAAGAACGTTATTTGATAAATTTTAATTAAAATTTGACTAAAAAAATCAAAGGCTTGAAAAAAGTTGACGAAAATCATTTGATAAAACGTATAATGTTAAAATAATATACCTAGGTACTTCGAACGTTATTCCTTCGAAATAGCTCAGAAATGACGAAAAATTCACAAAAAAAAACCACAATGAAATATGCACGGAAAATTTTGAAACTTTATATTTGGGGGATACCTATTTCATTAAATTTTGTATCATTTCGAAATACTTTTCATGCGTTCTGACAATTCAAATATTTTTTTTTTACAGAATTTTCAAAAAATCTCAAATTAGTTCTCACAACATTTAACACAATTTTTCTTATTTTATGAAAGGTTTTGGCCTGATAAGTGGAGAATTTGGCTTCCAGCGGTTTTGGGCTCTTAAACACCTTGAATGGAATGTATTTGATTAGAAACGATACTATACTACGTACCAATATGAAAAAGAACGGAAATTCTCAATTACTTTAAAGAGATTAGAAAATTGGCCAAAAAACGAAAAAAAAAATGAAAGCAACACACCAACAGAGAGAGACAGGGATCTAAAATTTAATGAAAATTTTTTTACTTGTCAAGATACATTACTTGAGGTATTCGAGAGTCCAAAATCCGTTCAAGACAAAATTCACCTCTTACCATGCAAACCCCTCAGTGAAAATTTGATAAATTTTAACATCAAACCAAATAAAATTCCTAAAATATCCAAAAAATAATTTTTCTCAAACAATTTCCTGAATAAATTAATTCAACCTATCGCCATTTATGCGCACTGCTTACTCGAACTGCAGTCAACCTCCTTTAATCCTTCTTCGATCCTCACATCTGCCAGCTAATTAATCAACGCTCTCGCATTACGAATCATCATCACGTACAATCCCAATAACCTCATTTAAATCGTCGTCGTGCACACGTACTACGCATTTCGTCGATTTCCGAAAATGGCATTCTTCCCTCATCACCTTCCCCTTCTTTCGTCTATTTTCCAAAACGTAAATTCGTTTCCGCGATAGATGAGCTCGGTCAGTAGCCCCTCCGGAAGACGCGAATTGTTCGCATTCCCCGGAGGCGTTCGAGCGCATTATACGTATACAAATGTACTCGTTCGATTTCGTACATAGACATACATACGTGTGATACATTCCCTTATAGAGTTAAATCTCTCTTTCGTTCGACATCGACATTACCCTTTTATAATAATACGATGCACAATATAAATTGAATTCGATAAAAAAAAGTAGAGCTGCTCTAGCGGAGCAAAAAAATATCCATAATCTGAATCTATTTCAATTGATTGATTTATACGATCGTAATAGACGAGTCAAGATTTCCAACCCCCGAAGGAGTTTCTAATCGACCTTCGAGTTCGTAGTAACCCGAGCATAGGAAAAAAATACCTCGCAAAAGTTCATTCTTTGCCAGAGACACTCGAGATCGCGTATCTAAGAGAAGAAAATTAACTCCGAACCCCTTCGCAGCTTCGTCGCCTTGCTACGGAACCGAGCAAGACGAGGAGAAAAAAAAAAGAGTAAATGAGACAAAGTACACAACCCGGCCAAACGAATCGTACAGTCGAGCCGGCGAATAGTACAGATGGGTAGGGGGAGGAAAATACGAATGAAAAATAATCAAAAAAGACGTATACGAATGTCGGAAGATACCCGCCGAGAAAGAAGTACCGACGAGAAAATAAGCAAAATGGAATTTCACTCTATCGCTTGTTTTTATCAAGTCGGTTTATTGTAACTACGTAATCTATCAGGCAGGCTTAATGCCAGGTTGAAACAATGCCCCGGAATTCCTGACAGCTTGGAATTTATTTACTGTTCAACAGCGGGTGATTACGCTTTGATAGCTGAACAGTTCTTTTCAAGTAATCACCGAATGATGTTCAATGTTTCACCCACTTTCTTGTAATTGTGTTGCTGCCTTCCATATTTCATCGCCTGCTTTCGCGCTCCCACCCTGCAGATCTTCGGCTCTCGCCATATATCGAAAAAGAGTAGGAGATTTTTTATCCGGAGAAAAGCTCCCCCCCCCACAGAGGGAAGAGGGAATACCGAGGCTGTTTCCTTATAATGATTTTACGCCGTCTATACACCATTGCCTCATCTAATTCTACGTCTATAACGAAAACGATGATGTTCTTTAACTCCCCCTTTCCTCGTGAGTTCTTTTTTCCACCATTCGAAGACCCTTCTTTTGTAAAGGCCACCGTCAACGTCGATTCTCTTGCTCTCTATGCTCGTTTTGTGTATTGATGATTCCATTAGCCTCGTCAAGACGAATGACCGTGCTTTTAGTTTGAAATTCCATTTATGCCTCGATACGGCAGCGTTGTTGGGTAGTCGATATACATAGTTGGGTGCTGTATATACTCCAAAGTGTATAAGAAGTTAATTAATTTGTATTCGCGACGCAGACGTCGGTTTCAATAGAGGAGGCTAATTTTTCAACCCAAGTCTCTTTTACTATACTCGTGTTTTTGTGTCGTGAGACGATACGAAAGTTCCTCTCTACCTCGTTTCTGCTGTTTGGTTTTTTTTATCGAGGAGTCGTCTGATTCTGTCTCTTGTCAAATTTCGTTTCGAATTATGTGCTTTTAGTCACCTTTTGACGGTTTAGAATGTCACGATGAAGGTAATGATGGGAATTTTTGGAAATACCAAGGGAATGATTTTGAATTAATCGTAATGTTCGAGAAATTATTTATTGAATTTTTTCGCCAGGAAGAGTATTTTTTTAAAGGGAAATTTATCAACGTAATACCTCTGCTGTCCGTTCTCTTATTCAAAAAATTTATCACTGAGAGTACCACCCGATGAAAAGATATTCAAATCAAAACGAATGAAAATTTTCAAAATCTAATATCGTTGAAACGATCTACAAGGGACCGGAAAAAATATCGTTGTATCCGGATGAGTGTTAAAAGCAAATTTTCTTTGAGCGTTATAAGGAAATTCATTCAAAAATTTGCCAAAATGAAGAGGCTTATTTGCACTTTTGATAGCACTTTCTGTCCTTTCAATGAAGTAAGCAAATTTTTATGAATTTTTTAGTCTTTTTAGTACATTTCAAGCATTGAAAATCGCACTAAAAATCATTTTTTGAAAACTTTATGCCACATGATTTGAAATTTTTGTCATTTGCACGAAACATGCGACAATTTTGAGGGTAAAATGAGACAATTTTCGACAAATTTTATGCAGATTCGACTTTTAGAGAGCGTTAGATCGGAATTTTTAGAGAAATGTGAGTGTTATATCGAGATAAAATTTACAGTGGTTAAATAGAGCAAGTCTATGGACTCCATTATTTCTATTTTGAGCTATTTTGGAGCAAAATTGTAAAATTTTTCCATGGTTTTTTAAACTGATTTTTATAGCATTTCAAGAAACTTTCGGAAACTTTTAACCTTCAATTTGTTTAGTCTCTTATTGCAAAAATTCATTTGTTCTTTTCGCTTGAAACATTTTTTCTTCAATTTTTGAACAATTCAGATCATTGTTTGATTTTGGACAATTTTTATATTTCAATAACTACGTTTTATCCCACCTTTGAGTGTTTTTAGTAATTTTTCTCACATTTGAAAAAATTTTAAAGGTCTAAATCATTACATATCACATTTTCAAATGTTGCGTATTTTTCAAAATCCCTTTCCTTCAGGACTCGCCATCTCTTCTGCTAATAGCCGTACAGAAAAAATTTCCTCACAAAAAATATTTAAAATTGAGTACAGAACAAAAATACTGACAGAAAAATATTACTACTCAAAGTAAAATTTTTATCTCAACAAAACAAAATCGAAAGCACCATAGGTGCACCCAAAGGGTGGGCTCAAGGGACTTGAGCCCCCTCCTTAAGCTCGGAAAAAATATTTTTTATTAAAAAAGTACATTTTTTGTTTTTCAAACAGTATTTTTTCAAAAAATTGTCGCCTTCACTTCGCTCGGACAGTATTTTAGTCTTTTTATATTCAAAAATGATCATTTTTGACCAATTTTCTAGTCAAAAATCACCAATTCCTCAATAAATTCCCAGTTTGTCGGAAAAAAGTAGTGATTTTCGACTTGAAGATCAGTGAAAAATGAATAATTTGAAATTTGACCCCTTTCCCTGATTTTTCTCAAATTCTCAGCCTCTCCCTTAATTAATTTCTGGGTGCGCCTATGGAAAGCACACCGTAACAGAGTCTGTTATTCAAGTTTTCAGGTGCTGAAATGAATTCTTTGTTTTTTGAATTGCTTTTTTAAATATCAAACTTATCTACCTCACAGTCTTGCAAAATATGAAAATTTAATCTAAACAATGAAAAAATTAGCTAAAATATTTACGTACCTACTTTATTTTTGACCTTTCAAATTGATTGAAAATATTTATGTAACGTTTTAGACCCACCAGAAAATTTTGGAATTTTCCAGCGCTAAAGAAAATCCCATAAAAATGACCCATATGCACTTCAGCACCTATAATCGAGAATTACCAATATTGATGACTTATTTAATCTTTCAAAATTCATGACTTTGAGTTCAAATTCACATTCCTGAATGGAAAATTTTTCTGGAAAAAATTCAAAGTTTTCTGCCCAAAAATTAGGATTTACAATTTACACATACTCAAAGTTACGAATTTCAGAAAATTGTGCTTCGACCGATCAAAAAAGACACCAGTATTGGTGATCCGGGCTGAAGCTCATACGGACCATTTTCATGAGCTTTTCTCCACCCCTTGAAAACTTCAAAATTTTCTGGTGGCTCTTAAATGTTTCAAAACCGCTTTTAATCGATTCAGCAGGTTAAAAACAGGGTACATACCAAATTTCGGCTTTTTTCGTAGTCTAGATCAAATTTTCATATTTTGCAGGGATATTAAATATTTTTGAAATTTCGAAAATTGGTTGAAATTCGAGAAATTCTCTTAAGCACTAGTTCTCTTATGGGGTGATAACTCCTAGACCACTTTTGACAAAATTCCGTAATAAAAGAGCTTTGCTGAGCAGATTTTTTTCTTTCAAAATGAGATTAATTGGAGATTTTTATGCTTTAAAATTTTTAATAATAAGAATTAATGAAACAAAAAAAATAACAAACTGATGAATTGTAACTACCTACCTACCTACGCAAAAATTTCCTTTGAAAACTCTATAGTAACATCAATAGACAAATCGATCAGGAATAATAAAAACTTACGTATACATGCCATTAGGGCGACAATTGAAAAATGAAAAAAGAATATAGGTTAGATACAAAATGAAAGCTTGCATTGTTCCATTTCCGATTCATCGAAACCTCGAAACCCATCATTAATTATACACTTTACTCACATCGTGTCATCGTCTTTGCATTTACACCCACATATGCTAAAAAAATACAAAAAATTACAGACAAAGAAGACAAGGAGAGAAAAAATAAACACGATATTTTTCCACGAAGATATCGTCATGAGTAATCAACGACGATCGAATTAAAATTTTAGTTCATTGAAATATTGGTCAACCAAAATGAACTTTTTGAAAAAAAAAATTCAGAGAAATTAAACCTAAAGCTAGCTCCAACCTTACGTCGACCTGCCTTTTCTATTCAACGTCGAAAATAAAAAATTATCAAGAATCAGTCAGCTCGGCGTATTTTTTTGCACCCAATTTCAACACACCATCGGCGTTAACATATCGCCATAGGGATCGTATTCAACGTATTCAAAATGAAAATATTAATAAAATTGATATTTTGTCATGGATTTATTCCGCCGCAACGTCGACGTCGAAAACCCGAACTACCGAAGGGATGGAATAGAAATAATACGAAATAAGAATATTTCGTTTATTTTTGGCAAACTCGACGCGACGCACGTAACGTTCGCGAAAAATAGAGGAAAACGAGCGAAGGAATCAAAACGTCTTCAATAACAAGTCTCATTTATTACGTCAAAAATACCGGATGAATTTTCGCATCAGAAGTGATAATAAAACAGTACGAATGAAAAGAAGTGCGTGAGCAGATACCTCACCCAAAAAAGAACGGAATGGAATCATCACAGAAAAAACAAAAAAAGTAAAAATACGCCAGCTTCATTAAACTTCACAGAACGAATTGAAAAGAAGAAAAATATCCTTTCCAAAAACAAGGAAAAATTCCAACACTACAGCGGAATTCCGGTCATTGGCAAGGTGTGAATTAAGTTTCGCATACGGAACGACGTTTAAAACCCCAAACTAATATTAAAAGTATAAAATTCGATTTAATGATCTCGCGCCTTATGAAAATAAAATGACATAACGTTCGTTTTAATGAAAAAATCAATTTCGTTTTTGTTTGCTTTTCTGGCCGATTGTTGGTTGAGGAGTGGTACAGTTTATCGGTCGTTTGGCCGCGAATTTATACGCAAAAGGGATGCCTTCGGAGGTTTCTACGCAGCGCGACGCATTATGTGTTTTGGTTTGGCTGCTCTGCTTTGTTTTTGTTTCACCCCTCGTTCTGCCATGTAATGAATTCAAAAATAGCGAGCTTTTTTTTTTCATATCTCTCCATTTAAAACTATATTCGGCGCTGGTGTCGCAATCGTTTCCTGGAGGCGGTTTGTAAATATTGTTATCAGAGACAACCGACGGAGGGAAACTGATAAATAAGTCTCTGTTTCAAATATGAAAGAAAAACATACTTACAAGTTTTCGTTTAAAGGAAACCATTTAAATCATGGATATGTTTTATGGGTTCACCTATCAAAATATTAAATCTTTAATTTTCGCTGTTATACTTAGATTCATTTTTACGATTTTTCTGTTTGATGTCATGCATTGAGGCTGAAATGCAGAAATGTTTATTTTGTAAAATGGTGGTCAAAGATAACAAAGTCTATGTAAATATTACACAAATTTATCGATTTTTACTCGAAAAGTGTTGTTTTTTGTATCCATTTTTGAACGTTTGTTTAAAAATTACGTCAATCGTTTTTGAAAAAAATCGATTTCACGTCATCTTCAAAGAAATGGAAATTGATTTTTACAAAACGTGAAGGCAATAAAAAGGGGCGATCTTTATTGGTTGAAGGACACCTCGACAACTTTCTGAAAATTCTGATTTTCATACACTTTTTCCAGAATTCTAGAGTGCTCGAACAAACCTATATTTCTGAATTTCCAATTCTTCAATCTTGCATTTTGAATCTTGATTCCTTTAATTTTCTAAAAAATTTCAAACTTTCAACAAATTTTTTGAAGTAGGTAGAAGGTACCAACTACCAACCTACCTATTTTAAACGTTTTCAACTCTCCAAATTTCCAATTCTGCTTCATTTCAAAGCCTCAAATTTCCAAATATCTAATTCTCTTCAAACAACATTTATTTTCAACTTTTTCAATCCTCCGCCAATTCCCCTGCATCCCAAATTCCCAAATCTTTAAACTTTCGAACCACTAAATTCCATAAATTTCAATTCTCTAAATCTCTGATCCTCAAAATTGTACAAATTTTCAATATTCAAATGTTCTGAATTTTTAAATTTTAAAATTCAAATTTCCAAACATCTAATTCTCTTCAAACAACATTTATTTTCAACTTCTTCAATTCTCCACCAATTCTCCTGCATCCCACATTCCCAAATTTTCAAATTTTTGAACCACAAAATTCCAAAATTTTCAACTCTCAAAATTTATGATCCTTAAATTGTACTCAATATTCAAATGTTCTAATTTCCAATTCTTGTGAGGTCTACTGGATCAAAAAATGGCAATTCTTGCTATTTTCTAAAGTTTTTCATGACATTTCCAAGTACAACTTTTAATTCCTAATCTTCTACATTTCAAATGACCGAATCTTCAAATTTTTGGACCACTGGTTTCGAATATTTTTATTTCTCTTAATTTATAATTGTTTAATTGTACAAATTTTCAGTTCTCAAAATTTTCAAATATTCGATTCTCTGCGTTTTTAAAACTTGAAATTTCCCAATCTCTGATTTTCGTGATGTCTACAATGTCTAGTGAATCGAAAAATGAGAATTCTTGCTGTTTTCTGAATTTTACAGTAATTTTTAAGCCATTTTTCAGGATTTAAAAATATTTCAGTAAAATAATCTGACGTTTCTTCTTTTTCTTGCCAGCAAACACCATGCAATTCTATAATCCTCAATTTCAAATCTTCTAATACGTACTCCAATTTTTTTTCGACTTGAAGATTTTTAATTCTCCAAATCTCCAAATATTTCAATCTACGATCCTCCAAACCTCCATTACGAAAGTTGAATCTTTTGACCCTCAAATCTCCTTTTTCGGACATTTAATTTAATTTCATTTTTGTGATCAATTTTGATATTAATTTGATTGGTACAAATTATTCATTTTAAAAATCAATTTTTTCAATTTTTATTTCTTATTAGACCAACTCTGAAGTTATTTTTAAAAATTGATAAAATGAAATCGATTCATGAACCTAGAATTTCGAATTTTCTAAATACCCCCCTCCCCTCCGATCATTTTTCAAATTGAATTTCGAATCCGCTTAATTTTCAATTTTCCAATCCTCCATTCCTTTAATTCTCTCATTCGGAATCTCGAATTTCTCAGTTTCTCCAATTTTTCAAATTTCGAATATAATGGAATTTAGAATCTCGAATTGTCAATTCCCCAACTATCTCAAAATTCGAAAACGTAGGTACATAAGAACAAGCCTCGAATCTTTAATACGTGTAAACTTTTCGAATTACCTAGGACACCGAGGCAGTGCCAGGGAGGAATGAAGCAGGACCAGGAAGCAAATGATATTGCGTGGTAAATGAAAAAAATTCCGATGTTTTCGCCTAAAGACGGAAGTAAATAGTCGCATTTTCAAATTCCGAGCTGAAGGCATCAATTTCATCCATCTCGTCAAGAAATATTTCCTGTGACAACAAATTTTCAAAACTGCTGAAAAAGTTTCTAAAAAAAAACAAAATTTTAGCATCTCACAATTCGACGAAATTCTCAGACTTTGAAAAAAAAAAATCCAAACTAAAACTTAATAGGGTTAAAATTAGACCTCGTATTTTATTCGAGAAATTATCACCGAATACGACATTACATTTTCTGCTAAAATTACCATCCTTTCAAAATTTTCGCCTTTGTTTCACTCGCGAAATTTTTTTTCACGAATCCGATAAATTAAATACCACGTTGAACAACATTAAAAATTTAATTCCGATTTTTTCAAAGCAAAAAACCCAAACCGTTTAAACTTCCCCATCTCCCCCTCGTTTCCAGCTCTGCCAGTCAACAGTTCATCGCTCGAGTGACCTTCTCCTATCCGAACGAGAAGAAAGGGCATCTCGCGGCCGAGATTTTTACGAGGGCGTTAATTAATTTGGGTACGAATCCGCGGAGGGTTTGGAACAGAATGATGAAACCGTGCCAGCGGGAGGATTGTTAAGCTTTTTGCGGACACGACTGCGACCCTGCTACAGCCGAAGCAAACAGTAGGCCAGCTTATGTGTAGTACAATTTAATTACACGGTCATATAACGTTTCTAAATGACGGTAATATTACAAGGGCGATATAAATTTTACGTCTGTGGAGTTCGCAGTTGCGAGTGTAAATGATGGGATTTTTTTTTCCAGAGGAGGCGGATTTCTGATTTGGTGTTATAGTGCTTTTTACTCGGGCAGAGGAAGGCTGTAGAAGGGAGAGGTGATTGGCCAGTTGACGTGATTGGACCTTCACCCAAAAGACCTCCGGGCAATAAAATTATTCGATTGTTTACCATTTGTGAGCAGAAGGATGGGATAGTTGGGAGGATAATTTAAACGGAATACGTTGAATAATCACCCTTGGTGACTTAATGAAATGTTTTACCAGGCTGTACGTTAGCACAGGCCAATGTAGTAAATGTAAAATTTAACATACGTAATATAACTACACAACGTAGTATAAAACAAAAGAACTTGTGTGGATAAAAAGGCCCCAGGGGGTTCGAGGGGAAGACCGGGTCAAAAGTTGGCCACAAACTCCGCATTGGAATTTAATTAAAATTTCTCCATTTCGTACTCGCTTTTGCTGCGTATATCGGGCTCATTATAATATAAGAATACAGACAATATGGGTAAATGGATATTTCCTGTAAAAGCCAATGAATTTCCATACGCTCGAAATGATATTAAAGATTTAAAACTATTTGTACGAGGACAAAGTGAACAGACATAGGCCAAAATACCCAGACTGGAGAGCACAGATGATGGAAAAAAAGGAGAGACCAAAGGGGCCAAATAAATTGATCGGCTAGCGGTTTAAAATTATGCTTTTTATTTGCTATACAGCTCCGATATCCACTCTGTGTATAAAGAATATAATTCGATTAAAACAGCGAGCTCGTTATAAATGGGCTTAATTAAAATCCGCGCCGCGGTTTTATAAATACCTTTATTACGGCGCGAACAAATTTCACAGTTTCGAATTCTCGATTGATTTTCGACATTTAGTCGACAGATGGCTGAGTAGGTTTATCGTATTTGAAAAAAAAAAAAAAAAACTGGGCTACGCAGCAATACCAATAAACAGCAGTTACAATATGAAAATAAATATACTACCAACATAGGATATAAAAGCATAAAGTTGTAGAAGAGTTTCGTTTTATGCTCGAATTGCGGTATATAGAAGACGAATTACCTATTCAAAGTATCAGGTTTTTTCCCTCTCCACCAACAGCATAAAGGTAAAAAGAGAAATTCCTAAATAGGGAAAAAATTTTGCGAAATTAGTTTTAAAAGTTTTTTTTTTCCTCTCAAATAAGTAGAGCAAAATGAGAGCATACGGAAGTAGCCGGCGAACAAGCGTAAGAAATTCGTAACGACGAAACTTTCCAATGCTCGAGACGTTCCGTTCGTTCGTCGGGGTTAGTCAAACATTTTGAAAAGTTTTGTAAAAAAAAAAAAAACGCCCGAGAATGAAGATCAACCACGAAAACGAAATGAAAGTTGTTAGAAAATATTATAAATAAACTAATTTCGGTTCGATCCTGAGGAGAATTTTTTTTTGAGTCGTTTAAGTATATAAGGGTATTGAACTTTGATACTTTGATCGGCGCTGGGATTCGAATTTACGAGTATTTTTTATGAATGAGAAAAATGGAGAAGAAAAAATAGGGTAGTTAAGTGTTTTTGAAAGGGGAAAAAATATAAAATTAACAAGGTTCAGAAATTTATTTGAAGAATGTTTCTTCGTCGATGCAAAATCAATGATTATTTATTGAATAAATGGTGAATTAACAATTCATTTTAATAAAAAATTCTTAAAACATTTTTGAGCGTATTTCATTTTAAAATTTTAACAATAAACAGTGATGTGGATTGGAAAAAAACTCTAAATTTTGACGAAAATTAATGAGATAGTTGGATAGTTCACTTGGAAAGATTATTTTTCCAAAATAACTTCGGGCACTTCACCTATCAAAACATGATGAAGCAAGCATAGGTGCACCCAGAAATTAATTGAGGAAGGAGCTGAGAATTCGATAAAAAAGGGGGGAAGAGGTCAAATTTCAAAACATTTGATCATTTATCGTCAATTTTTTCTGACAAACTGAAAATTTATTGAAGAATTGGTGATATTTGACTGAAGAATTAGTCAAAAATGATCAAATTTTAAAATTGATGATTCGAAGCGATGGAGAAACTTTTTTGAAAAAATACTGCTTAAAAATCAAGAAAAAACACTTTTTAATTTTTTTTTAAAGAAAAATATTTTTCCAGAGTTCAGGAGGGGGCATGGCAATCCCCCTGACTTTCCTGGGTGCGTTTACGGGAGCAAGGGAACCCTAAGAGAAATATCATCTATGAAAAAACCTTAATTTTTCGCCAAATCTTGAACATGGTTCAAAAAAGATGCTCTTCCTTAAACCCAGATAACATTTTTGATGAGATTTTCAACTGGTAGTATTGCCCAAAAATGCCAAAACTCTGTATTTTCCTGTTTTTTAGTGTTTTTTTTTTCCAAAAATATTCACATTTTAAAGTCCTCCAGTTATGTAGGTTTTTGGACTGATATGAGCTCGAAATTTTTAAACAGATATATGTAGACTACCTCACGAATTTTCGTCAAAGTCCATGATTCAATTTTTTTGATAATCCCAAAAAACAAGTAAGTAATTGAATTGAAATTTTTAAAAATTTTCTTCAATAATTTTTAGGAATGAAAATGTTTTTTTGTTTCAGCAAATCATTCACGAATTCTTCCATCATAAACATGATTCGTCAAAAAACTAAACTGGATCCTCAAAAAGAAAGCGTTGTTAAAAAAAAAAATTGTGATAAGGTAACATACCAGTTTTGGATCAGGCTACCAATTACGGATCATTTTTTTGAGTCGCTCTACGTCGTTCCGAAATGGTCACCAAGGATTGATACCAACATAATCGTGTAGTCTGAAGTCTTACCTTTCAGAAAATATGTAAACTTTGCATTTTTCGTGTTATCAAACCGCTTGTAGATTCATTTGAAAAAAGTGAGTCGCATTTTTAGTTGAAATTTCGTATTTTTTGCAATGGCGATTGTTAAAAAGTGTAATTAGAGTTATTGATATTTAGTTTTTGATGCGGTTGCTGATTATTTCATGTTCAGGGAAGTACTATCGACACATTTTTCGCGTGATCAACCCGTTTTGCGAATTTTGAGTGTCATTTGCCAAGCATCGAAGAAAACGTAAATTGGCACCAAAAAAGTTGGATTTCTTCACCAAAATTGTCTGTTCCGAGATTTTCGTCGTGTTTTTATTATATTGGGTGATTAACATTATTAAATCCGCGCAATGAAATTCCAAAGTGAAAGTGATCCGTAATTGGTTTGATCCATAATTGGTAGAAAAATTTTCAATTTTCAATTGCGGATCAAAAATTTTCCTACCAATTACGGATCGATCCACAATTGGTAGTTTTTCAACTTCGGTTTTTTAACAATTTTTTGATGAAAATCTTTGAAGGCCATCTTTGTAATGTTAAAAATACAGTCAGAGTGAAAAAAATTGCATAACTTAAATTTTATTTGATGATCCGTAATTGGTAGAACCCCCTAAAAAGGCGTATTTTTCTGGGTCCCTTCAAGCCTGCTTGAAATCGTTTTTTTCGAAATTCAACCGCGCTAGTTTGTAGAAGAGAGGTCAACGTTTATTTTAAAAAAAAAATCACCAAAATTGGTTCATAAATTACGTCAGGGCATGAATTTAAGAAAAAGTGATCCAAAACTGGTATGTTACCTTAATTGAATTTCAGAAAACAAGCAATTAGACATCAAAATGAAAATTTCGAGAGGAGTCTCTTTTTTTTGAGCTCCCAATTGTTTTTTCTTCTGCAAGAACAAAAAAACAGACTTCGGAAGTTGAAAAATATCCATTTTGACCCCATTTCCGTTCCAATTTTTTAGGAATTTGACGTAAAAATAATCCAAAAACCGAATTCAGAAGCTTCAAAAACCAATTTTTAATTTTTCTTCTTTGCAAAAATATAATCAGAAGCATGTGCAAAAAGTGAAGTAAATCGTTTCGAAAGAATGTGGAAACTAGATTTGTAATTTTCTAAATTGATTTTTACATCTCTGCGAGTAATTTTAAAATCCTGGTAGGAATAAAAAATTTTCTGGAGGCTTCAGAATGGGAATTCAAATAAATACGCAGACGATTGAATCATTTCCAATATTTCAGATTTTTTCAAACTTTCAAACCTGGCCAGAAAAATTTTCATGAACCTACGCAAAATTTCAGGTGAGAAATCACGAACCATTTCGTTAATTTACACAAAATGAGATGAAACCGAATTTTCATCTGCTCAAGTCAATTTTACGCCCTGTAAAGAAATAATACTATTGAACAGGCAAGTAACGTTATTCAAGCTGCCTATCTGTAAACATTGCGTATTTACGGCGAATCGGTTATGCAATTCTATTAACTTCATTGTATTTTCGACTCGAATCTACATACATATTAAAATTTTTAGAAGTGTGCCAGTAAATCATGAAATGAGTTTAATTTTCTTACAAAACCAAACCAATGAGTTAATTTCCATTTTTTTTTTTCAAAAAAATTCAAAAATACTGGAAGGAATGAAAATTGTCTAATTTAAAAAATGAAGAAGTTTTGCGTCTTAATTTTCAACAATTCTGTCAGAAAAATTCCTGCTTTAAAAAAATTCTAGCTGAAAAATTATTCGAATTCATTCACAAAATTCAGATAATTTCTGCAGCTGCTCGATATTCCTAAATTTTTCAGTAAAATTACTTTACATTTTTGGACAGAATTTTTTTTTTTTGATAATTCAACTGCGATCGAAAAGAAAAATTCTAAAAATTCTTTTCCTATGTTATTAAATAAACGATTATTTTCATCCATTTTTCATGACCTTTCATTCACAAAGAACGCATTTATCTCCAAAATACCATATTCAGATCCCATACCTAGACACAAATTACCACCAAGACTTACATAACCGATAGAAGAAAAAATACGCCATGAAACCGTTAAAAAAAAGATAAAACGGGCGAATATTCAACACAACTTTCCGTTCGACGAATTTTCTTTATCGCGATAAAACTGGCTCCTTTATCCGGGGAAATGAACTCTTCAACGATAGCACCTCTCACCGCACCTTAACGTCGACAAATTGTCGGATACGAAAACGATAGTTATTCTCCTCAATCTAGACATCTTCCAAAATCGAAAGTCTACATTTTTCAAAAATATTACGTTACCTTTATTCGATGATTCTTTTAAATAACTAAAAAAAAAAAAACGTTCAATAGTCACCGATTCGTTAAACGACGAGGAGAAAATTCATCGACGAAGATAATAACATGATACCGGAAATCGCGAATCGCAATATAAATGAATAAAATGGATACCTTTAGGACTATTCCAGAGCAAGTAGTAATCATTAAAATTCATAATTCTTCGCAGAATGTTTTTTTTTTTCATCGATTCTATTTTTATAATTCGTAAAAAAAAGGGGAAAAGTATATTCCTGGTCAAAGCCCGGTTTAAAAATTCTATATTTAGAAGAACTCGCGGTTAAGTTCGGAATCGTCGTTACTGTCCAATTATATAAGGGGAACCTATTTTCAATTTCGAGATCGGGTTATCGTTCGTTATAAATTTTCTTTCTATCGAGAGAGTTCGAAAACACAATTTCTCAAACTCGAGCCTAAGGTAGGTACCTACGACAAAGCTTCCAATTTTTTTTTCACAAATCAGCAAATTTTTTCCAATGTAAATTTTTTCCTATAAATGGGTACTCGGTTGAGAGCTATTAAACACGAACGGCGCAACCTACGGAGCACTTGGCGGCCACGTTAAAATATACATAAAACCTGGCTGGCTGCGAGGAGAAGCAATAAAAAGAGGAAGTTTTGGCTACGAGCCGATATATGGAAAACATATTTTCGAAGCAGTTGCTTTTTCTCGATAGGTAAAAATTATCGATGTTTTTGTTCGGTTTTCGCGAACTGTTATGGCCCGATGGTGCAGTACACAGCCAAGGAGATGGTAAGTGTCGAGCAGGCTGTTTGTCATCCAGACGTATTTCTCGCCTTACCTCCGTTTTTTAAGTATCTTTCGACGTGATGAGAGCAAATAACCCGGGTATGAGAAGCCAGTTTTAATCATTTCTTTTGTGTCAGCCGATGTGTTTGGGTTAAAGCGCCACTTACGTTTAGTCGATGTAATAAATTGGGGTCTTTCAGAAACAGTTCTAATACCTCGCAGGGCTTTTTTTTTTCTTCTCCACTCTGTTTCGACGGGTTTACGTTTTATGTCATCTCTCGCGGTATTTTTCTTTTTCCCGAACCAAAAGCGGAGCAGGGTGGGAGAAATGGAAGGTAGAGAGCAATTACGTAGGTACGCGATTTTTCCTTATATTTTTTCGCTATCGACTTATATCACGTATGGAAGCAAATTCCCCATTATAATCGATTCTCTTTTTTTTACCCATTCCTTCGTCGCGTTCGGCTAAATGGAAATAAATGCCAAAGTATTGAAACGATGGCGTTTATTTTTAAATTATCGAACAACGCAGTCGGAAACTGGCTTTTGTTCAAATATTCCAAAGGTGTTCGCATTTTTTTGCCTTCGCGAAAAATCTTCAATTTTACGTAGCCGATTCGATAACGTTCTCGAATGGCAGCCTATCTCCTCCGAGAGTATTTTTTAATACGTAATAATTAATTTTGATCGTGGAATATTTGACGTGTCTTTGACAAAGCATCGATTATATTTCACCTGTACCATAAAAAGATACCCAAATGCTGGATATTTATTAAAAATACCTTGTTTTATAAGGGATTCGATTGGTATTTAGATGATGGAAGATGGAGGGATGGTCAAATGTACAGATTGTTCAAAGCAGGCAATTTTCATTATCCGAGTAGAGAAAAATGTAGGATTAAAGGAGCTGTGAATGGTTGAGGAAGGAGGGGGAATTTACAAGGCCGCTGGATATTTATCAAATAACCCTTTTTTTTTCGTATTTTGAAATAAAAAGCTTCGTAAAAACCAACTTTTGATCGAACCACCGCAACGCTGCGTAGTATCGGATGAAAAAAAAATGGTTAATAATTTATACCTACGTGTGGTATAAAAATACAACCATGACGAGCAAGTAGTAATTCGATATTATTTGACGTACTCGTCCCAGGTGCTTCCGTGAAAAAATATTATTTTCAATTCTACGAGCCTAATTGAGGTCTGAGGTGTGACGAGAAAAATGGTTGACAATATTTTGATTACTCATTTCGATCGTATTGACGAATATTTTTCAAGGATTTGGCAATTACTTATCCGGAAAAAATATTTTGCCAAATTTTATTATTATTTTTGCCGATTTTTCAATATAATTTGTATTTGAGAAAAATATTCTTTATTTGCACCAATACAATTTCGAAATAATTTCAAAATTTTGATAGGAGGTAAGTACAAATAATATCTATGTATTTAAGCAAAAAGTCATACATTTTTTTAAAAACACTAAAAATAAATATAAAAGTGCAAAAAAGATACCCCTCTAAAAAAAAAAAAACGAAATTTCAACAAAATTAGGCCAGCGAAAATAATTATTCATGGTCATGGGATAATTCATTAGATTCGAAAAAATATGAAAATATACTTAGATTAGAGAACGTAGGAAACTTTTAGGATATCTTGCATTATTTTCAAAAATTAAACGTTACTTGATTTTTCTGACTTAAAAAACTCCAAAATTAGATTTCTTATGAACAAAAAAAAGTATGCACCTATGAACTTGGATACTATCAAACCATTTGTTTTAAAATTGAAATTGGTTCTGTCTTCGCTTAAGGTGTAGGTATAGGACTTTCCCGATTTTAACAAGAAAGAAAATCAAACATAAAGAGCATTTACGTTTTGAAAAATGTTATGTACTCGATTTAATTTTTCGATATATTTTTTGGTAAAATTCTGAAAAAAATTATATTCAGGTAAGTATTGAAAAAAAAAAAAAATGAAAATTGTGTGTTTTTCTGCCTTCATTTTTGGCTCAAAAAAGAAAATAATTTTCGAGATTACGTAGATACAGAAGAAGTCGAAAAAAATCATGAATTAGGTATATCACCTTTAAAAATTTTAAAAATTGACATAGAATGACACAGAATATAGTAGAAAGAAGCTGAAATATCTAAATTACCTTTTTACATTTTTTTTTTACCGATGTTTTCATAAAAATAAAAAAAAAATCAGATACCTTTTTATACTCATTTTTTAAAAATTGAGTAACTTTTACAAAAAATTAAAAAATTTTGATGAATTTTTACACAATTTTCATTAAAGCAATCTACTTTTAACGATTGGTATAGATAGAATATTGTAGCTACGAAAGAAATTGAAGAATAAAAATGAAATTTGAAGGCATTTTAGCCACTGAAATCTATTGTCATTTTATCGAGTTTTGAAACTTGACCATTGCAACAATTTTAAACGCAGAGGTGTCTACTGGATCAAAAATTGAAATTCTGGCTTTTTTTGATTTTTCTTGTAATTTTCTTCACGTTTTCCTTGCTTCAAATTAACCCCAAAAAAGAAGCCTCTCCTTTCATAACTCGATTAAAAAAGTCAATATAAAAAACTTTTGTTTTTTAAAACAATAAAATTCTTACTATTTTCTGGTTTGCTCGCCACAAAAGGTGAAACTCTGGCCAATTTCGGTTCTCCCTGTTTTTCCCACTACAATGCGGCTTGCTCCCATGCATTTTTCAAAAAAAGAAAAAACCCTTTTTAATAAGTTATTTTAATATTTTCATTTTTTTTTCGAAGTCTAATCCTCACTCTCATTTTTTTAATATCGAATCTTCATTCTTGAAAATCCTTCTTTGACCCAATTCGCAACTTTTTTCATCTCGGTGCCAAAAATATGTGAATTAAAAAAAATCCATCCTTTTAAAAACATTCCATTTATTCAAAATAATCTCATCGCAACACCTAAACTCATCTTCGAAAACACCACCGCTAACTATACCGGTGATAATACACAAAATACCGAAATATACTTCGAAAACATCTTCATTGAAGGGAAACATCGGAGCAAAGCCGTGCCACCACCGTCACCGTCGATCGCGCTTCTGTCGGATGAAATTTATACACATTACAGAAACCCTCCTCACTCATTCCTTCGTTCGTTTAATATTACAAAACGTATACACTAACCTGATCCCGTAGAGACGTCGGGATTTTCTTTTTGTTTATATTGAAATACACATTATTAGAGTTAATATTTCTCGGGCGCCGCCTCGCGTCACCCTTTTTATTGAAATATGCGAACGCGGATTTGTTTATCGTCGACTAGCACACTTGTGTGGCAACTTATCGTCGAGGTTTTTCAAAAAGAGAGACGCGTATTTACTCGAGAAGATGTCGCGTCTATAGCGTAGGATAATTCTTCGTATATGAGAAATCTTTCCTTCGAGTGCACCCGTTTTCCCAGCCACTTTTACCTATTTTATCTCTAACCGTAAAATATACATGAGACTTTACATATGTACAGGGTGTTTCACAGATGACGAACTTCCTGCCAACCAGCGAGTAGGCGACTAATACTGAGTGCAAGTATGATGGTTTGACTAACCATTAAACTGCAGGGGCTGAGTAATGCTTTTTAAAAATGAAATTATGTGAGGGTTCTCACGCATTTTTCTCAAAATTGAACGTTGGTGATCGTAATTTTTATTATGACAACTATAGAGGAGTTCAGTTTGACCTATTGGAAAAAAATACTTTTCACATCTGAGCCTCAAAATTTCCAATTTCATTGCCCATTCCCAAATATTTTTGTAGTAAACGGGATTTCAAGAATCCATGGTCCGAATTCAATCCCAATTTCGAAATTCTACATTTTTTTAAAAAAAAGTTTATTCGATTTCCTGATTTATCTTTTCAAACAGTAAAATTTTTACAAATTTCAATTTTTCAATATTTTTCCAAATTTGATTTTTTCAATTTTTTTCTAGTTCTACGCCTTTTAAAATTGATTCAACCATTTTGTTAAAAGAAATTTTGAAAAACATGAAATTGAAATTCAAAATAATTCAACAGAGAAAAAATGCGAGACTTGAAAAAAAAAATTCAAAATAAAAGAAAGCTGAAAAAATATGAATTTTAAAAAATTGTAGTGTCAAAATAATCATCTTCAAGAAGAGTAGGTATCCACAATCCAAAATAATTAATAGAACACCTGCTTGGTTTCAAAGTCATATTTCTTCAAATTTCTTTTATTTCAATTTTTTTTTCAAAAAGTCACATTTTTCTTCAATTTTTTCCAGCTTTGAATTTTTTTGAATTTAGCTAATTTTAATCCCACGTAATTTTTTGAAAAAGAAATAAGCAAACCAGGATGGAATTACTACAGAATTATAGAGGATTATCTAAAACAACCAGCCAGTAAAAAAACGTTGGTTAATTGTGATGCAATTAAGCCAGTAAATGTGACCCTGTGGGAAAAAAGGACCTTGGTGTAAAAAAAATAGATGTCTTTATTTTTATGTGTTTGGTCCAGATTTGGTATCATTTGGATCAAAAACGTGAAATATTAGGCATCGATTTTTTTTTAACAGGTTCCCTTCTTTCTGGCAAGGTCACAAAAAGAGCATTCTGGTTTCAGAGAATGCTGAAATTTATTTACAAAAATTTCAAACCGTCTTAAATGATGAAAAAATATTCATTCGATTAGTATTGGGTACCTCAATTAATTTGTTGGCCCTAAATTAGTTTTCTGGCGATGAAATTGAGGTAAGATAGGAAAAAAAAACCTTATTCGTTTTCCATTATTTTTGGATGGGAAAATTGGAGTCGTGAGATAAAAGAACCATTATTAAGGTCACTAACCGACCCCTCCCCCCCCAAAAAAATGTCGTATTTTTCACCCAATAAGAGCAACTGGGAAAAAGGCCAGATCTAAAAGTAAGTCGATATTCAAATTCTACGCCCTCAATTCATTTCTTAGCATACTTTTCTCAAAAATAGGGAGGTATGGAGGAGCCACCGAAGAGTCAAACTCAAAAAATGATCAAACATTCGAACTCAGTGCCCTCGAACACCCAACAAATGATAGGTCACACGTTTTTTCCGTTTTTTTTTTTTTTTTTTTTTTTTTTAATTTTGACCTTTTCAAGGAGGCTAATAGGAGAGTTTAGAGGGGTTAGATGAAAATCCAAGTACATATTTGAACTCAGCGCCCTCGAAATAGTAAGAATCAATACCGAACGTTACTTGACCTTTTAGATTTTTTTGAATTTCGGTCAAAATTGTAGACCTCTCTACCTCTCAAAGAGTAGAGATCCCATCTTGAAAATTTTTTGGCGAGGAAAAAAGTAAAAAGGGCTCTTTATTGTAATTTTTCAGATTTTTAAATTGAAGCTATCATCTCAATCTCATATTATACTCAATATGAAAGTTGGACTTTCACTATCAAAGTTCAACTTTGAGCTTTTCAGAAGTTGATTATAATTTTTGGATCTCCCATCAATTCCTTTTCAGACTCCATAAACATTTTTTCCTCGATTACAATCTATTTCGAGATATGAGCTCTCAAAGTTGGGCAATATGGCAAAAAATCGCAAATGCATAAAAATTACGAGGCTCACGTCTCTGGCTGGGAGGAGGCTCGTTAGCTATGAAACACCGTGTACATGACGAGTATACGAAATCTAGTTTATATGTACTCAAGTCGATGTCATATATTACATTTTTTTAACCCACAATAGCCCTTTCTAATAGACCATATTATGATGATGATGGCTTTTTGACCTTACGAGCGATCATCCACCTACATAGTCGATGCTCGCCATCGGTATAATACCTTTGTGTTGACATTTAGCCTTTATTAGCCGTCTGCTAATTGCATCAGCACGTCGCGTATAGCAGTCCGCAAATCGCGTATTGTCATGGTATAAGGTTATTATAAGCCCTATCCACCTACATAGTTTATATACGAACAAAGCACAGCGACGTGGTGCGGCGAGACGAAACGTAATCCGCTTTAAGACACGCACACATACACATTCATAAAAGCTTCCAGTTCATTCCACTCTCTCGTTATATCATTTCGAGTCTTCTCCACTCACCCAAGTCGAAAATTTAAACCAAATATGTAAGAAAATTGTAAAAATACCGCACTCCTTCCCCTCATCTTCATCATCAAACTCCAATCACACCGGATATCGTCTTGGCACACCTTCACTCAAAACAGTCCGTATCGTATTCATTATCGAAATTTCATACTTTTCTGGCACATCGCATCGTTTATAAAACACAAAGAGAAATGCATCGAGGAAAAAAATACCAGAAAAGAGAAAAGCTCGAAGGTGTCTCGACATTTTCGCGATACGTGTAACATACGTAACGTTACGGTACATCTGATTTGCACTCCAACTCCCTCTTCCCGACCTTCTTTTACGAGAACTACATCGCTAACTTGTTGATCAGCACGACAAAGACATCGAGGATAAAGAAAGAGCAAGGTTAACTGTATAATCATACTTTCATCGCTGTCAGTTCTTCGAACCAGCCTCATGTTCGCGTCGTATTTACGGCGAACAACCTATGCAATTCTATTAACGTCAAAAGCCGGAGATGGAATCGGGCGTTAAGTATTTACGGCATCCATTGTATGCAATTCTCGCGACACGACATCTGTTGAATAATGCGTTTTTCAACGTTGAACGAACGTTTGAGTAACTTTTTCAGTGATTTTTTTTTTAGTAGGATGACGAGAGTCGTTTTATGCCGGAAGTGTTTCGTATTTGTGCAGGTAGAATGAAGGAATATGGGAGAGGCTTAGGTCGTAAATTTTCACTTCGATTTGATGGCTAAAATTTTTATTTTAAATGAATCAGAGTTTCAAAAACGTTGAATAAAAAGATAAAAGTTGAAAAAAATCATCGAATTTTAAGCTGCCATTTTAAAAAATTCCGAAATAATTTTGAATGATATTTCTTTTCCGAACCAACCGCTGAAAAAATTGCCAAAAGCTAAAAAAATGAATAAAATTTCAGTACGTGGGCCATTCCAAACTAAAACGGATCATAGATGAAATCGGGTCTTCGGATTTCCCTCAATTTTTTTTCAAGAACAAGTCTCTCTTGATGTCAATTCATAAAACCAACATTATTTTCTTTTCTCATCCTAAGTAGGGCTGGGGTGGGGGGTGGAGCCTCTTCGAATCCCTCTTTACTGAGCTTTTATGATATTTTTGTGAAAATTTTTCAAACAACCCCTATTTTTTTCAGATAAAAAGACAATTTTTTTCATTTTTACAAATCAGTGGGAAAGCGGATGAGAAATGATTGTCTTGCCCAACGTAATTTTTAGGAAATTGGGATTTTTTTACCGAATTATTAAAACTTTTCAAGAGATGGGTTATACTTGAAAAAAAAAATTGTTTGCAGAGTCCGAAAGGGAATTGATAGGAGATCAAAAACGATGATCACATTTTGAAAAGCTACAAGTTGAACTTTGGTAATGAAAACTCAACTTTCATGATGATCACAATAGATGAAAGCCACCATTTAAAAATCTGAAAAAATTACAATATGTAACCCTTTTTACCCATTTTTCAATCAATAAATTTTCAAGATTGAATCTTCAGATCCCTGGGGTTACAGGGGTCCATAATTTCGACTAAAATTCTAAAAATCGAAAAAGTTAAGTAGCATATCGATTTCAACTGATTTGAAGGCGCTTATTTCAAATATATACCTGTTTTTTTCACCCGACCCCTCTGAACCCTCCTATTGGCCCCCTTGATAAGGTCAAAATTCAAAAAAATGAAAAATAACGTGTGACCTGTCGATTGTTAGGTATTTGAGAGCACTGAGTTGGAATATTTGCTTATTTTTTGGATTTGAACCTTCAGCGCTCCCCGAGCCCCCGATTTTGGAGAAAAGTACGTTAAATAATTTTAAATGGCGTGTGACATATCGATTGTTACTAATTTGAGGGCGTAGAATTCGAATATTAACTTAATTTTTGAATTTAACCCTTTCCTCGTGCATTTAATTTCAAAATCTGCTGCTTATTCTCAAAAATAATTCCCATAATTTTTAAAATATTATTTTGAGAATTCTAAAAAATTACTTACGTTGTCGTACATATTTAAGTAGGAACTTCTCATTCTAACGATGAAAATTCGTGACTTACCTGAAACAAAAAATAAATAAATTGTTCATTAGTTGATATAATGATATTTAATTTTTTTCGTGCCCCTTGAAAGTTTGTAATATAGATTTCAAAAGAAAATCTTTAAGAAATAATTGAGTTTTTGGGAACTAAACATGTTAGGTATTATTTAATTTTTTAGGTCTCGTGAAAGTTTGTCTACCTTAAGTTGAGATAAAAGCCCTTAATTTTTTCAGAAATAACTCAACATTAAAGCCTCATAGCCCCCTCTCACCTTAGTTCAAGGGGGTCAAATATTTAAGGAATATTTTTACCAATCATTAGATTTTATAAATTTTTAAACCATTTTCTAAAAATTTTTAAATCATCAACTCTCTCATTCTGAATCAGTGAAAAATCACTAATGAGCAGTCAGAATTGCAGCTCACTAATTTTCAGGGAATTTTCACTGATTTTCAGAGAATTTTCACTGATTTTCCAGTGATTTTTCTCACTGATTTATTTTCAGCGATTTTCGAGAGAAGAGTTCAAAAGGCCATCTCAAGTAAATTTTTATATAATTGATCTCCGACAATTGCGGTGATTTAGAGCATCTACATGTAAGTAGGTTTACTGAATATTAATTCCTATCTCAATTTTAAACAGAAGAGGGATCATTTCATTCTAAAATAAAAACCTAAACTAAATCGAGGATAACAAACGATACAATAAAATTTAATTTCAAAACTACACCACGTTTCGATAACTTTTTGTAATAATCGACGGATGAATATTATCCCCAAACATAACAGCCTTTGGCGTACTAAACCGAAAAAAGGGCAAATAGATAACAAACAATAGACAAGTCGTACTTCTCACCCCTCAACCACGAGTCTCAATCAATGGCTGGTTAAATATGCGAGAAATTCACACCGCACGTAGCATATTTCCAGAAAGAAAGGGAGTGGCCGGAGCTAACATTTTATAAGGGTTCAGTGAAAATGCAACGTTAATCCGTCTCGCAAGAACAATCAGTCAACGACTTCGTGCCAAGTTTAATAATAAATTAATCAACTGGTGTATCCGCAACACCATCGGGACCAGGGACCGTATGTGCCCCGAACTCGATGATTTTATCGTGGCATTAACCACGTCGTCTTAGTCGCGCTCTTCGATAAATAAGTAAGAAAACTCATTGCGAAGGAAAGTAGCGCAGTGTGAATGTGAAAAATATACAATGTATTAACCAACACCGGAGTTTTACTTTCTTTCAAGTTTCGATGGTCAACGATAAAGTGAAACGTTTTCTGGAAAAGTTTCCTTCCGTTTAGATAGATAGGTATAAATGGAGGTACAAAACATGTATCGTTACAAACATACCTACGTATTATTTGTCGACGTACGTACCATAAGCCTTTCGCTGAGCTACGCCACATCGCCGTATAGAACCGTACGAAATGGTGGAATTTAATTTTAACGTTACTTTTGTGTGTAAGTGAAATAAAAGACGAATTGCTTCAAGGGTTCGGAAATATTTTCACGATGGCAGATTTATTTGGCCGGATGAAATGACGACGTTTCAAATGATTTTTCCCAGTCTGGCCATTGTATGTACCTTCTTTACACATCCACCAACATCGAAAAGAGTTTTTAAAGAAATGAAATTTTTTCCAAAGGCTAATGTTATGTGTATGAGGCGAACGCAAGCAGTGCGGACGAAAAGGTATAAAACAGCCAGCGCATAAAACAAAGGTAACGTATAAATGAAATGTTTGAGTAATGCGATGGAATTTCTGGGTGAATGTACCATCTCGTCGTATACTTTCTTTTTTCTTTTCGAATGTGTTTTCGACTCGTCGTATCGAGCGAACGGTCGTTTAATAAAAATGCTTACTGGTTTGCGAATAAGGAGTGAAAAAAAGGGAGATTGGAATCAAGAAAAGTGACTGGATTGAAATTATGAGATTAGCTATCAGCTACTGTAGGTAATTATGGTCATCAGTTTTTATAAATAATCACTACGGTGAGCTAAGTACTCATTTTTCTTCGAATGTTGATGGGTTTTAGAAAAAAATTGTTATGAAATCATCTTGAATAATACAGAATTGGTAAAAATTTTAAATTTTTGGTCGAAAGCTCAGAGTTGATATGTATATTCAATTATTTTTTCATTTTTTATTTTTTTTGTGATGAGATCAAAAAATTAAAAAAAAAATTATTCTTATATACTTATTATTTGATACCTATTTTTTTTTGTAAGGTTGAATAAAATTCTTTCGATACTAGAAGGTTGATTTTTAACCTACATAGATGGTCAATAGAACGATTTTCAAGTTTTTTTGGGAGGAGGGGAGATAATATTCACCCACATCATCTTGTATTCTGAATTTTTTCAGAATAATTAGAGAACCCCTAAAAAATGACAATTTGGAGAGAAGATTAACCCCCTAATATTCATCAAGTTAGGAAATGATACAGGATGGCTCAAAATTAATTTTCGATGGAATTGAAAAAAATATTTGATGGAATCAACTTTTTGACTGGAAAAAGCTAGAAAAACGATCGGGATTCCAATAACGAGGCTGATAATTTTTCCAAGTCATAAACAGGGTGTCCAGAGACGAGAAGAATCGGTTTCGTCGAAAAAGTTCGACCCCTGAATTTTTAGAACTGGTTCGTCAATTTGCAATACTTCAAAATTCGAGAACAAAAAAAAACTCGAAGCAAAAATTGGAAAGCTCAAAACATAATTTTTTTCAATTTTTGGACAATTATTATTGATATCCAACTCATTGCGAACTTGTACCAAGTTTTTTTTATCTGTATTCAAATCAGGTAGGTATCACTAACTGATGGTAAATTAATGAAGTAGTTTCAAAAATTTATATCACGTTTTAATCTCCTCATGTTTCGTTCCCGGATATTCTGTACATGGGCCTTCAAAATTAAATTTCTGAATTGAAATTCTTCGTCGTGGTCTATTTTCATCTCTCTAAGCTTTTTCAAAATAAAAGCTATCTCCACCATTCACTTTTTCAGGATCATACTGTATGTTTTATTCAATTCTGAAATACTTTCTTTAAAAATTTGATTTTTGAGAATTTAGGTACAAGAATCACATAAACACAAGAGTAAAAAATCATTTTTTTTTTTTTTGGAAAAATGAAAATTTTGAAACTTTAAATTCTTATTGAAGAATGAGGTTGCCAGTGCGGTGACTCGAGAATTTTCAATTTTTCACATTTTTTACTTTTTATGTCATTTTACTCCAATGAAAAGTAATATTTTGTGAAATTTTCGCATTATTTTGCCCAATTTCACAACAACTTCAATTTCTTTATTTTTGTTCAAATTTCATCTCGATTTGAAGAAATTTACAAACAGGTGGGTATTCAAATTTTAAAAATGTTTCCGATTTTAATGTTCCAATCTGCTTTATGAGAAATCTAGCGGATAAAATTTTAAAAAATTCCTGGCACCTTGTGGGCTCTCTTTAGAATATTTAGTGACCAAAATTATTCTCATGCATCCTTCAAAATTGAAAACTATAACCCAAAATAAGAAAGAATCAAAAATACCTAAAACTATGTAGGGAGCGGAAAATTTTTCATTTTTTCCCTTAATTTTTCAATTTTTTTTTTCAAAAAACATTGCATTATAAAAAATTTTGAAAAAATTATACTTACTTTAATCGACCAAATAGTTCACTAATATGGATAATCAACGTTCGTAATGGACTATTTTTACAGGCATTGCTTCAGAACTGGAAAATTTCAAATTTTTTTGGAAATCCAAAAAATCTTCAAACCGCTTCCGATTAAATCAGAGGCGAAGGAGAGGGAGTTAAAAATATTATAGCTACAAACTGATAGCTTTTCATTTTCAATTCGTAACTACGCTGTAGACTCAAGTACATATTTTCAATTTTTTCAAAAAAAAAATTCTGAAAAAATTTGGATTTGACGTAAAAGTTGAAAATTTTGAAAAATTCTGCTGTAATGGATCAAATGGGTAATCTGAGTTTAGAGCTTCCGGGCCATTTTATAGACTTTCTTCTTTGCTAGAGAATTCCAAAATTTTCTGGGATCCTTAAAACGTTTCGAAACTGCTTCCAATCGATTTTTGAGATAAAAAATAGGGTATATACTAAATTTCATTCTTTTTCATTGATTATATCAAATTTTCATATTTTGCAGGGCGACGCGACGGAACAATTTTAAACTTTCGAAAATCAGTCAAAATTCGAGAAATGAATTTCGGCATCAAAAATTTTGGAAATGGCGTTATTTCATGATGTGTACTTTAGATTTATTCTAGTTTCAGTCCAAATTTCAACTATCAGTTGGGATACCTCCCTTATTAGGTAACCTGACAAATTCTGAAAAAGCATTGTCGATGAAAATCACCGAATTAAAATTTCAAATTAGGCATCCAAATTCCACTACGTTATCTTTAAAGTTGAAATTTCGTTACAATTTAATAAAAAAATTTATAATTATTCGCATAATTTTTGGTAAGTAAAAACTTTAAACCCTGTAATTTTTCAACCGCATCGCTCATTCCGGGACCGACCGGGTCATCAATCTATAATTTCCTCCCACTCGCCTTTACCTACGCACCACACTCATTAATCGCGTGAGCCGAAAATAATATCCAAAAATTCGCATAAAAAGGTCCCAAGGCCACTTCACCGTCACTTAATCCAAATTAACCCCATAAATTACGTTTAAAATACTGTCAATGCCGATGGAAAAATCATTACCAGCCCAATTCGGAACCATAATTTTTCGCAATATGCAACTCAGCCCACCAGCTCGTATATCGTTCAAACAGCCAAAAACCAGGCAAAGTCGAAAGACCCTCCTCTTGACATGCTCGCGTGACCGTAATACCCACCTCATCGCACCTTTTCCAGTCTAAAATTAGCTCCCAAATATTTTAATACTAGCGTAATTTTTTTTTTCGGTATAGGAAAAAAATTATTAAAACAAAAACTAGCCTATCGTTAATTACAGCTTGTTCAAATGACAACTTCTTCTTCGAGCTGGACAGTTCAGTGATAAAATATTCAATGTAGGCGAGCTGGCGTTCATTACCCTGCTTTTCGTTCCCAAACGACATAATCGACGGGATAATTCCTCATCAAGTTGAAAACATCGGTATTCGCACCACTATCAATATATTCTAATAACGCATCCAGTCGATACGGAGCACTTCGGCTTGGTACAAGGCGTACATGCACCACGGTTGTCAAATCAAATTGACAGCTCTAATAGTAATCCTTCACTTAAAACCGTCGTCAATAAAACAACATTCCGAAAGTTTTTCCATCTAAAAGATTAATATCGATACGATGACACAGCCGCGCGCTTCTTCTCGCCTATACACACGTCGTATATAATCTCAACTCTTAAATAAATTCCATCCTATCGTTTATCTCATCCGACACTCCAGCGAAGGCTCACAGCCTCTTATTTCCACCCCCCCCCCCCTCCGCCGCAACCGATACTTATGCACGCGTAAGTAAGATATTCGCCGAAATTTGTTACCCCTTCTTCCCATCCTCGTCTGGTATAATCTCGTCGTAACAAAATCGAATTTATCATTTAAATACGCCAAATTGTACGTTTCACACACGCAATAAACCATAAAAGACGAGAAAAAACCACCTATTCCGGGTAAACTTCCGCGAAAGCTGCCTCTTCTACGTTCCTCGAATCCACCCAGGGCTGAGCAGCGATCCGGGTACGAGATGGATTCTTAAACTCGCGTATACGGTTTCGTCGAACGTACGTAAAATTTTCACTCTTTCTCTTCCAGTTTTAGGCGGGTACTTATGTATGTATTTATGAGATGGCATTGACAAATGAATATTCTTCGTCGATTTAACGCTGATGCTCTCTTCGTCGACCTGCTCGGATATCTCGAAACTAGCTATATTTTCGTTCGTCGTTGCTCCCTAAACTTACTCCTGGATGTAATTTTAGCAATATTTGTCTCCTGTTGAGCCAGTTCGGGTAAAATTAGGGAAATAAGTATTATTTACTTCATGATTAGTAGAGGTGTGACGACCTGTGGGAGGGGTGACACCCCAGACGATCTCAAGGTTGCAAAAAATTGAGAAAAATTACGTGAAGTTGGGATTTTCCCCCAAGTTTGGATTTAGGACATTATGTGATTGGAAAAATTGGGGAATGTTGAGAATATTGTAAAAAAAATTTCGCCTTCGGTTCGCTCGGGCTGAATAACTTTACAATTTATTTCAGAAATAATGGATATGAATCTTCCTTCCTCCGAGCCAGGGCCCTATCCAAGCCCAAGCAATTGAATGTCTTAGAATGAAAAAAATTATCTTTCTCATTTTGTCATTCATCAGAGGTCTTAGTGACAATCTTGAATGAAATTTTCAAAAAATTTTCAAATTTTTTAGAAGGAGGAGGAGCTCATCAAGGAACGTTGCTTTTTTAAAGACAAAAAGTAGGACGAAAAAAAAGAATTTTAATGAAAAAATTTCGGCTTTATGATGCTGTTTTTTCTCAAAAATTTGCCCTGATTCTCAAAGTAATGAGGCGCCCAGGGGAGCTCGGGAGCTCGGGGGCTCGAGCCCTCTCCTTGAGCTCGGAAAGAAGAACTTTTTATTTCAAAAATAGTAGAGATTGTCTCTTCGAAGTGTGTTTTTCAAAAGAAATTTAGCCCTCGCTTCGCTCGGGCAGTGTTTTACTTAATTTATTTCAAAAATTGATAATTTTTTAGTCAATTCTCAATATGTTAGAAAAAATTATTATTGTGAGTGAAAGAGTATTTTTAAAAAAATAACTAATTCGATATTTAACCTCTCTCCTCATTTTTAAAATTAAATTCTGAACCCTTCTCTAAATTAATTTCTGGGTGCGCCCATGTCTCTTCTTCCAAAAAAGTAAAAAAAATTGTTGAAAATTCCATTCAAAATTGTCGCGAAGTACTTACCCTAATAATTGAAAAGTATAATTTTTTCATCTATGTAATTCAATTTTGGAATTTTCTTTAAATAGTAGTAAATTTTGAAGATTTTTTCAGTCAAAAGCAATCTTTACTTACTCAATTTAAAATCAAAGACATTGGAAAATTTTTAAAAAGAGGTTGTATAATTTTTTGAAAATTGGTTGGTTTTTTGGGAGGGGGGAGAATAGAGAAAACAGTTGGGAATTTTTCGAGAAATTAGTTGGGAAAATTCGAAGTACACTCCTTCCTTCCCCCCCCCCCCGAACAAATCGCTTCGTCACGCCACTGATGATTAGGTACGAATCATCTAACAATCTTCGATCATCGAGCGAAAAGAAATTTTTATAATTTGATCTTGGGGTATTAATTTCATTAACACGCCAAGAAATTGCGTGATAGAGGATGAAAATTCAAGAAAAAAATTAAGAGAATAGTCAAAATTCAGTGAAACAATTGGGTCATTTTATGTGTTAATTCAGGATATTCCCAGTAAATGAACGATAATTTCAAGATTTTTGGAACAAATCATTAGAATACCAACTGAATTTGAGTCAGCCAAAATTGTTTAAATTCTGCGTTTTAAAAAATCGGTAGGTAAAATATCTATACCGACCAAAAATCAGTGATTTTTCTCTGATCTTTCAGTCAATGATTGGTAAATACGATTTTTTTTTGAAAGGGAATCAATTAAAATTATTCAGAATTAAAAATCGTTGAAAACGAAAGCGATTTTTTTTTAAAATTATTTCCAAAAGACAAAAAAATTGTTAAATGAGAAACCAAAATTACACATTTCATCACTACCGAAGCAGGACATTAAAAGACCAATATAGGACCTTTCAGCTCAAAACAGGACCAACTGGTGTCAGTTTATAAGCTCCAGATAGGTTAAATGGATTTTACCCCCTTCCCCTCCCTCCAACATTCCCTTCCAAATCTCAAAATAAAAGGGACATGCTTTTGTGAATGTGAAAACCTATTTACAAATGATCGAAGTTGAAAATTGTTGAGAAGAAGCCAAAATTTTCTACCTTGGTTTACTTTATTCAATTTTTTGTCTATGTAGGTATTTCTGTTAGGTGCAAATGTGATTTTGTTGCCGATATAAAAAAGAACCCAAACCTCTTTCTTTTTTTCTTTTTTTTCTTTTTTACAAAAAATCTCCCACTAATGATTGATTGAATAATTGAAAAGTTTACAATTCCAATAAAAAATTTTCGAACTGAAGTCAGCCATACGCAGTTACGCAAGCATCACGGGCTTAACTTACAGAAAAAGATGAACTTTTAGGATTTCAGAGTTGAAACCCACAATATTTATGTTCACAATATATTTACATTTACAGCCAAACTCAAAACAAATTTTCCCTCCTTCCCCACTCCACATACTTGACCCTTCAGATTTTTTCCTCCGCCCAAAACTATCATTAACCACACACCAAGAAAAATTACCGCAACATCTTTTTTTTTTTCAAAATAATAAACCACGCGTACGACATCGACATCTGTACGTTTCGATTGCATCGAAACGCTCCAAACAATAAATAGCTTACTCGTACCTTGCGCACGCCATAATATTACTCAATACGAATATTAATTTCCATCTTCCCCGATACCGCTTCTTTTTCGTATCGCATTAATCGTTTTACGTTTATAATCGTCGTCTGTATGAAATACGCCATCGATTAGCCGCCGTATCCTTTGGCGCGCTCGTTATTCGCTCTCTACTTCACTGACCACTCTTCCATTTATAAAGCCAAACTATAATTTTACAACACGCCGGCCGCACGTTGTACTCGTATAATCGAGAACAGAATACCGTCGAGTATAGTGAACCTTTTTATAGCCTGTACCTTTACAGTACGAGAAAAAATCGTGTTCGCCAAGGTCATCGCGAAACCACCATTTCCATTTCAATATTTAGCATTATGAAAATAGCCCGAAGGAATTCTAAAATCCGAAACAGTACTGACGTAAATGGAGACGAGACTTGGAAAAAATTCTGCGAGGGTAAAAGCGAATAATTTTTCGACTTTAATTTTTTTCAAGAAAAAAAATTTATCGACGCCAATCATACTGAAATCAGTTGGCTTAATTTTGAGTGCTAATTTTTTCATTTCCTAAAAAATTTTATTCATAAATGACCTTCTCTCCTTTACAATTTATTGTTTGAAAATTCCATTACAAATTGCATCTAATCCCCTAATAAATAAAGAAGGAAGTAAAAAGAAGTTCATACCATAATTTTGAGAATTCATTAGGTATGTAAATTTATTGAGGCTGAGTAAAGCGAAAATGAAAATTTTCCAAGAAAAAGACATCCAAAATCACAAATTTCTTCATTTCTTGAATCAATATTTTGGTCTTGAAAGAGAGGCGAAATCTTCAACCTCTATCTCTAGACTTCATATGCCTTTCTGAGTAAAACGAGAATTAAAATTGGAAAAAAAATCATTTTTTAATAGTTTGTCTTCGTAGTCTGAAAAAATTCCATTCGTGTGAAGTAAAAATTTCGTACTATTCCAAGTTTTTTTTTTACAATTTTTTCTGTTCTTTTTCGTGTTATTTTGTTGCCATCAAAATTTGTGTTTTTTTCTAATTTCGACCTTTTTGAGCCAATTTGCGACAAATTTTTTCAAAAAAAAACAAAAAAACAGACAAATTTTGTTTCAAATCGAAAATTACCAACAATTGTGACCCTGCCGGAAAGAAACGACATTGTGTAAAAGAAAATCGATGTCTTTATTTTCATATTTGGTCCAGATTTGGGGTCATTTGGACCGAAACCGTGAAAAATGAGACATCGATTTTTTTTTTACACAAGGTCCCTTTTTTCCGAGGTCACAATTTATAATAAAAATCACCAATTTCCCACAAAATTTTCCAACTTCACGAAAAAAAATGAGCGGGAGGATGGACCCGTTTCGTCTCTAGACGTAGGTAGATACTGAATTATTAAAATTTTTCCACACCGCACAAGAAACCGAAATTTTCCATTTATTAAACCAGATTCATCGCTCGAGGTAACAACTTATTATTTTTTCGAAAAAAGCTTACACCTACAAATTCATAATGTGTAAATAGGTACAAGTCATTCATCTTTTTCAAAGCTGATCGTCACAAAAAGAAAATTTCTCCCGGCTGATTAATTTTTGTTTGGCGGAAAAAATCAACCTCTTGTTTCAAACAGCTAGCCACCCACATTACACCAGTGAAAGTTTCCTATTAGAAATAAAATATTCCGCACATTTAAACGCGTCCTCGCCCTCCTACGTGCATCGCAAAATACTTCTCAACTTTCAGCTTCTTAATTTATGATCACGTTACAAAAAGCAGCTGTTTTCTAAAAATCATTTCCTCGTGATTAAAAGTGGAAAAGCTTGTACATACGATATTTAATTTATATCCGAATACGTGAGACAGTTTTCTTGGGTAAGAAGAAAATTAAAATGAAAATAAAATTTCAAGGTGGTATTTCAAAATCATAAAATGTATAGTAAACTCGTTGTTCAAGCTGCCCTCTTCCTTTCAATAAAACGGACTCTAATGCACAGTTTTCCTTTTAGACATTTTAGCATAATTTTTTCATCCTAAATATTCCGAGAAATTTTCAAGAATTACAGACAAGGAAATCTGAAAACTTGACTTTTAAACTTGTTTCGTTGTTTCATCTCTTTCTTCAAAAATAAAAGGTAGAAATCCTGCTGCATCAAATTTCTCTCCCACAAACCTCTTCAATTATCCTTCATCTACTTCCCTCTTTCCAATTCAATCATCACAAACGTCACATTAACCCCATTCTCTCACCCACATCGTCTGAAACCAAAAGCTATTCGAACCCATTAACGTTTCCATTCGACCTTACGAAACGAAAAATATGTTAATTTCTCTTTCGCCAAACGAAAATTACCTTTGAAAAAAAAAAGAATACGATTTATGAATAAATAAGAAAAGGAGAGGAGAAAAAAAACAAAACGCTAAAATAACTTCACCCGAAGCACATAATTATCAACCATCACTTGCACGCGACAATTAATTCTCCTTGCATGCGCGTTTTTCTCGTTGCCTTCTTCGTCCTTTCGTCCTCTCGCCACCAAACAGCATATTTTAACCATTTCTAACAGCTAACATACTGGATCTCGTGATAAGATTTTCAATTAGGAATCAAACATGTCATTTTTCCCCTCCACGACCAACATAATGTAGTCATATAACCATTCAGATGACAATATTTCACCTACGCTTCTCAAACAAGCGTAATTTTCTCACCTTTTTTTTTTTTGCACGCGCGTCTTCCTTGGGTAATAAAGGTTTCCAGCCTTCCTACTTCTTTCTCTATTCACATGAATAGAAAAAAAGGTCGCGGTAGTCGTTTCGTTGCATCGTAATTTCACGTTTAAATGTAAATTTTTTCATTTTTATCGCGATATTTTGATAAGGTATTTATGTCGTTGGAGAGTCGTCGTTGTTGGGCCGGAGTTGTTGGCAACAAATGTTCGATATTCCTTTTTTACCCTCCCACCTTCATATTCGATTGCTTTTGAACTGTTTTGAGTATACGTTATCTTTACATAAATCGTAATTTTTACGTACAAATCGTTTTTTCCCTCCTCGAAACCTTTTCTCAGCGAAGCTATTAGATAAGTAGATATAAAATGCCTCATTCTTCCTTTTGCAGATACAGATTGAAAATGCCAATGTAATTTGTGCGAACGTTTTTAAAACTGTTGGAAAATGTTTCAATTACCCCTCCCCCCCCACCCACTAACCCGGAAAGTGTTTATCAAGTCTTGACTTACAGAAAATTATTAAAAATTTGTTGAACAAACGATAGGCAAATATTTCAAAATTATTGAAAAAAAGTTTTAATTTTTACAGATTGAAGAAACTGTTCAAATTATTAAGAAGTTGAATAAGAAAACAAAGAATTTTTCACGATAATTACTTGTTGAAAATTTTTGAACCATGAAATCCACAGATGAGCTCAGATCATTACACATAATTTCAAAAAATGTAACAGAAAATTACGAAAATTCAAAAATATTCAAAAAGTTAAATTCGATATGAATATATGAATTAGGTACCTCTACCTACTACCTGGACCTAAAACTCAACACATAAAATATTGTTCGAATTAAAAAAAAAAACGAAAAAAAATGCGTGGAAATTTTCAACCAGATGGAAAAATTTTTTTGAGACAATTTTTTTTCATTTTAAATTCAACATCAAGCATGGTGAGTCAAAAACTCCATTTCAGAGGCCCCGCCAATTCAATGGAGGAGTGAAAGTGTTCTTGGCAGATAGTGGCGATTGTGCTCAATTCGTGCTCTTGTGTGTTGGCATTTCGATTGCTGGGGCGGAGAGTTAGCAATGGTGCCCCGCCCATTCAAGGTTGAGAGTGGGAGGTCAATCGATTGTGCTTTTGTAGTCCCTCTCCCTTGTAATGGGCGGGGCATCAGAAATTTTGCTCCACCCATTGAAGATGGAGGAGTAAGAATGAGGTTGCTCTCACCCTCTTCCTAATTCACCTGGACTTGTTTTACAAATTTGACGAGGCGTTGAAAAAATTTTGTTAAAAAATTGTAACCTTGACAAAGATTTGAAGTTTGGAAAAGAATTCAGACCTCGTCATTAAAAAATTTTAAATAGAAGGGAAAATTTAGACCAAGTCACAGGAAAAACACGTGGACTAGGAGAAAAATCGCTCACCAACCTGCTGGAATCCGTAAAACAGGCTCACGTTGAAACTTTCAGCTGATTTTGGCTGATTTTTCAAAGAATTTTACTGATTTTACAGCAAATTTTTGGTAGTCTGCTCATCATTCAACGACTTTTCACTGATTTTTCAGCAATTTTTTCTTTCTTCATTGATTTATTACTGTATGCCGATTCTGACTGTTTTCCGCAGTGATTTTCGATAATTTTCACTGATTTATAAATGAGAGATTATATTTTCGAACTGGATGTATCAATTTCTTCTTTTTTATGAATTTTCTCTCAAAACCCTTCAACAAAATCATCACTTCGTATTTGAACTATCCCAGGTATGTTGAATTTTACACTTCTTACTATTTTTTTTTTTTTTGAGAGAGAGAGAAAGGAATGTTCCTTCTTTTCTTGTTCTTATTACAGGACAAATTTCTTTATCAAGAAGTAGGTATTTTAAAACAATGGAGCTATTTACCTATGTACCTAATTATTGTAGAGTTATACGATTTTTCAATTGCAAAAAATTTTAAAATCAATTTTATTGATTTTTAATAATAAAGGACAAGACTGAATTAAGGGTTAATCTGACTTTTTTCACATTTCAGCAAACGGTGTATCAAGAATAAAGTCTCAAAATTCACTTTTTACAGTTTTTACCGCAAAAAATCGGTGAAAAAAAGTAAATTTTGAAACTTCAAGCAAAACTATTGCAAAGCGGTGTTTATCAGCGTATCTTGATCTGCTGAATACGAATATGGTAAGTATTTTTTTTTTTTTCATTTCGCCATTTATTTTTGTATAAAACGTTCAAAATTTGAAAGATCTGCTAAAATTACAACATTTTTATTCGGCATTACGCAATTTTCGACTCTTAGTTCAAAGAAATGGCTAAAACCGCGAATACACAACGAAATTCTAAGTAAAAAAACACAGTAATTTTTCCTGGGTGGCAGTTCTTTGCTTATTTATATGATTTGGAAGTTCTGTTGATATTTTCAGCATTTTGATAATTTCAACAAATTTTTCAAATACTATTTGAGAAAATTCCACAATTCATTAAACCTTCATTCTTTACGGTTTATTGTAATATTTCAACAATTTCAGTAATCTCCATACATTTTCAACTCTTTACCATCTTTCTATTCGAAATTTTTTCCAGAAACACGTTTTGAAAAAAATTCCTCGATGAATGAATATAGACGAATAATTTTCCAGACAGTTTTTCATTTGCTTATTCTACCTTCGTAAAATTTTCACCTTGTGGGATTTACAAATAAAGGAAAAAAATATTACCGGAGAGAATCGTAGAATCTTTGGAAAAAGTTACTCGAAAATTTTTCAAACTACTGTAAAAAAAAATTGCAATCCGAGTAATTTTTTGTTTGGGAAAGTTTGCGTGCAGAAACGTCTAGTCGACGTTAAACCCTCGCGTTTTAAATTATTACCTGTGGAGTATACTTTTAGCTGTTATATTTTGAAATTTAATTAAAAGAGTGAAAAATTTTATCCATTTTTTGCCAAATATTCGAGTACGAAAAAAAGAGTAAATGAAGGACGAAGAATCAACCTAAATAACAGAAATCTATCGTGTTTCTCTTCAAAACATTCGGGGGAAAGGTTCGAGAAATGAAAAAAGATATATAAATGATGGCGGCGGATTAAAGGCAAGACGTCGGTCGACGTTAAATGCACACGAGAAAGATGTTGGTTAAAGTTTTTTTCCTTTCTTTTATTATTTCATTTGTCGAAGTAGGATTTTTTTTTCCTTCGGGTTTCTTTGTGTCGTATTGTTGGAGTGTGTTTTCACGTCTGTGTTCTGCTCGTATACAACGATGTTTTCGTTTGTGACAGGATATAAAGCGACGAGAAATAAAATGTAATTTTTCCTCATTTTTTAGCGAATCGTCGTTTATAAAAGTTTAGAAAAAGTGGGAGTACGAGAGGTTGTATAACATACGGTAATAAAATATATACTCGATTGTTATTTACTGGCGGGATTTTGTGCTGTGCCTCTGCGAGCAGGCACACGATTGTAAACCTTTAATAGCGTTTTTCTCTCTCTTTCGATTTCGAAACAGCCGCGTCGCCGGAGTCGTGTAGGAGGAAAAAGTAAATTAAAAATTTGTTTCCTATTGTGATCCTTTTGTGTGGTAAATTTCACAGTAAATTAGTTACATAAAAGGATAATACTCGAGAAGAGGTGGACCTATAAAAGCGAACACGTTTTTCGTCGTAAGTTGTTTAGTTTACTGCCTCCCTCGCTCCGGATTCGTCTGCACTTTCGATACGAAAAGGCCTTGACGCGTGTAAAATCGAAAGCTACATCGTTGTTCAATGACGAGATTTTGTTTCATTGGAAAGTACACTCTTTATATGGCACGCGAGAAAGCTCGCAAAGGACACGGGAACAGGGGCGAGGAAAGAATACAAAGTCACTAGTTGCTGAATTATTCATAAAATAACTGGCGCGGGCGACAAATACGCGAATAAACTGCTTTCTCGTAGCTCGTTTCTTTTCCCTTTTTTTGGCGGGTATTTCTCCACCGAACGAGTATTTATTCGCTTTCAATAATTTCGAGAAATAAGACGAGGATTACGAGTTGTCGAATGATGTATCTTGTACGTAAAAAAAAAAGATGTATTGCCGGGTACGTTGTCGTTGTATACCTACTTTGGCAGTTGTTTCGCGAGATTTATTTTTATTCCGAGATTTTCTCTCTCTCACCAGCCCCGTTGGCGATGGTGACGACGGAAAACCTACCGGAGAAATTTCTTTTTCGTCTGTTTTATACGCTCGTTTCCCTTAGAACTCCAACTTGTTCGCTGCACCTTGTAACGTCACACGTACAATCTGTCTTAAACATACAGAAACATTGGTACATGGGCGAATTATTTTCAATATTGCCTCTAAATGCGAAGTCACCAAGTTGGAAAGGAATCGAGAAATTGCTCGGATTATTATCGCAATGGGTTTTACGAGCGTGGGTTTTGTTGGGGAATTTTCCAAAGTCGAGATATTATAAGATTTTCGAAGACGAATATTGAAGAAAGAGAAGAGAAAGTTGGCGACAAATGGTTTGGTTCAATTGAGAGGAATGACCGATAGAGGGAAATATTTCGAAGTGGGTTGGTTCGAGATGCGAAACGGTCGAAAGGAAGGATGCGGGAAAAATCAAAATTTTGTTTGATGTTTCGATATTAGGTTCGGTTATCAGATGGGCACAAAAGGACTGAGAGAGGAGCAAAGATGAGCTGAAAACATTTTTGGGTAAGTATGTACTTATAACAGAAAATTTCAAACCAACAAAATGCGGTTCGATAATTTTTTACAGCATTTGAAACTTTTTCGATTTTTTACCCATAGAAGACGTGCAAGTCATTCTTGAAAAATTGATATTTTTTCAATATCTTTTCGATATTATCATGATCCGGGACCATATAGAAATATTTCCCCACCACGAGACTTGAATTTTTTTTTTTTAACATTTTCACTTCAAAGCATGAGGAACGTGAAATTTTATTTGTTTGACGAAATATTTATTCGCTAAAAAGTTTTGTACCTGCGTAAAAAATATCATAATTATTTTGTGATACAGTAAGTACCTTACAAAATATCAATTTTTACATCTGATCGCATTTTTTTAACAACAAATTTGTCAATTTTTACAACAATTTTGTCAATTTTTACTTAGGAACGCATATTTTTCACAACAATTTTGTTAATTTTTACCGAGGATTGTATGTTTTTTTCAATAATTTTGTCAATTTTTACATGAAATTGCATGTTTTTCACAACAAATTCGTAAATTTTTACAACTATTTTGTCAATTTTCACATAGGATTGCATGTTTTTTACAACAATTTTGTCAATTTTTTACATTGAATCGCATGTTTTTTACAACAAATTTCATCATTTTACCATTGAAATTCGTCATTTCACCTTTGAAATTTAACATTTTTACAATGATTTTGTCAATTTTTACATAGGTTTGCATGTTTTTTACAACAATTTTGTCAATTTTTTACATTGAATTGCATGTTTTTCACATCAAATTTCATCATTTTACCATTGAAATCCGTCATTTCGCCTTTGAAATTTAACATTTTTACAATAATTTTATCAATTTTTACATAGGTTTGCATGTTTTTTACAACAATTTTGTCAATTTTTACATTGAATTGCATGTTTTTCACACCAAATTTCATCATTTTACCATTGAAATTCGTCATTTCACCTTTGAAATTTAACATTTTTACAATAATTGTGTCAATTTTTACGTAGGATTGCATGTTTTTTTACAACAATCTTGTCAACTTTTACATTGGATTGTGTACTTTTAACAACAGATTTGTTAATTTTTACAGCAATTTTGTCAATTTTTACATCTGATTGCATATTTTTAGCGACAAATTTGTCAATTTTTACATAGAATTTTGTACTTTAAAAAACAAATTGGTTAATTTGTACAGCAATTTTGTTAATTTTTAAATCTGATTGCATGTTTTTAACAACAATTTTGCCAATTTTTACATCGGATTTCATGTTTTTTTTTTTTCAATTTTTGTCGCACTTTTAGTAGTTTTCAAAGTAAATTTTATTGTTTTTACAAGAATATTATGATTTTTTTCGCACGAATTTGATCAATTTTGATGAACTTTACGCTACTACATGTTGGTTTTATACACATTTTCCATCATTTTTTCGCGGAATTTTGAGTCGTTACAAGTATATTGAAAATATCAATCACAATTCAGATCCTTTTAGCTGCTACAACCATGTAAAAAATAGACGAAATGTGTATTATTTACTACGTTCCTAATTCAAAAACTTTCAACTTATTAAATATTTTTAAAACGGGCTAAAATTTTCAACAACAAACAAATTTTTAAAAAAATCAAAGACATTTGTTTTCAAGTACATTCTACCTTTCATTTCAAAAAAAATTTAAAAAATGGGGAAAAATCAAAAATAGAAAAATAGGCTGAATTTTTTTTTTAAGTCCCATTTTTTTATTTAATTGGAGGACCTATTATTAGGGAGAGAAGAGAAGAGAAGAGAAGAGAAGAGCTAAAAAATTTTCCAAATAAAATATAATATTTCCACTAACAGTAATGATTTGAAATGAAAATTTTACAAATTTTTCAATTATTTTTAGGAAATTTTCCAACTTACAATGTGATTTTTGCAGTTAAAATTGAAATGTTTCCTTGGAGAAATTTCTTTTTTCTATCCCTTTAGGGCCAAAACTTTTTTCCAACGTCAATAAGCTGGTAAAATTTCAAATTTTTAGACTTCCACCCCCTCCATACTTCCACCCAATTATATTTCTGCCCATCTCAACCGCTTAATTACCCTCAACCGAAACCTCCCACCACCCTTCCCCACATTCCAACCGAAATCACCCCTCCTCAACAAAAAAAAGTATATATTATCTCATGACGTTGATGAAAATTGAATCTCGCGCTTTTCCAATTGTGCGACCGCGAGGCAAGAATTTCGTCGTAATATCGTTTCACAAAAGAACAATGCGACATTGTAACGATAACGGAGGCTTTTTTTTTCAATATGATGAACAGAAAATGACAGTTTCTCTCCGTAAGGTCATATTTTCATTATATGGTACGTTGCATAGCTGCTGCTCGTCGGCTCTTTTTCTCCTTTTCTGTGTTTTTTTTCCTCTCCTCCGTGGAGCAACCTCGACGCCCGCTATTTTGATTAATGCGTCTTTTCTTCGCGCAAAATAAAGCAACCGACGTCGAAAAGGTCGCGAAAATTTGAAATTTGTCATTTTTAGTACGCCGGGTTCCATATAGATGCAATACAACAAAAAAACCACATCGTATCGCCAACCATGTCACAAGGGTAAAGGGTCACTGTGCCCATTTAATATCCCCGTTTGCCCATATTTTCAGACACCATGATCATATAATTACCGCCAAAATAGGTTTTCTTCTTCTATACTGGCTAGGATGGGTTTTTTTCCTCATTGGTCGTTTTGTTTTCGAAGATGTGTTAGATGGGTGATACTTTTTCTCGGCACAGGCCGCTTCGTACCGTATCGATATTAGAATCTAGTTGAATATTCCGATTAAACTGGCGAAACTTTCCGCTCGAAAAAATAAGTTTACTTTTTCATCGATGTACGTATATCGGAGAATTTTTTTAGTTCGCTTCTCGATTCTGCGATAGTTGCCGAAGAAGCTGCCGTGCCATACTGTGCCGTTGTTTTTCCTCTTCTTTTTCTCGCGACCTGAGCGAGAAAAATATCGAAATTTAACGCTTCTACGTGTACCACACGTCGTCGTACCCTGCTATTTATTCGTATATACTTCGGAACAGTTCAAATGTCAATAATGGCGCGTCATTCGTGCATGTCATACGGCAGATTAAAAAATTCTTCGCTAAATCTGCCATATACGCTGCTGAGAGGGAAGAGTGCGAAAACGAAACTCGATGGCGTATACATATATTAAATCGTACATGTGTTTCGTATCGAGCAAAAAGAATCCAAGAAGGGTTTACGCAAGACGAAAAGGCGCAAATTTCGACGACCAATGCACCAGATATTTCTCAGATCACGCTCGATGGCGAAAACTAGAAAATCGCTCGATTAAACAATCGAAACCGTTCAAACGTGACCGTAATTTCCGAATTATTGCTAAATAACGTCCGTTCGAGCAAACCTCCCCATGAGTTTGGATTTCGCCCCAGCGAGGCGTCGAATTGCTCAAAGATCGATGAAAAGTATACACTTGCACCTTTTTTTTTTCATCGGTACTCCCCCGATCCGACGTCTTGCCTTTTATCAATTTCGTTCTCCATCTTGGTTTCTCTGTTTGGCTCGTCGTCGGCGCTCGTATCTGGCACACTTTTTATATATCTCGCAATACAGCATTACAATATCCGTCGAAGCAGACGCGTATTCATTCTACAGGAAGAATACAGTCTGAATGAGATACAATCCGGGTAATAGCTTTTGAATCCAATATAGCGAATATCAACGTGTTTGGACTGAATATCTTCAGATAACTGGTGTCTACTAAATGGTTTTTTTCTTTATTCTTTTTCCTCTTCACCCTTCGGTGCCCAGAATCTGCTCCTTCGACTTGGTATTTTTTTTTTCCTCCTCGCCGAGATATACTATATTCGTGTGGCATACCGTTCCGACATATAAATCCGAAATCTATTATGAAGTGACGTATTGTTAACAGAGTACGACAAGGTGAAGTAAATCAAAAAGATTGAAAAACCAAACGAATTCCTTCTTATTTTTTCCAACCCTTGCGTTTCCCTCTGTTCTGTCTTTTTCGCTACGTTATTTTTTCTTCTTCATTCGATTTTTTTTCTGGCGCTGTTCGACGTTTCTCTATACGACAACGATATGGATCTCTGCAGCCTACGTAGCGTTCGTCTTTATACGTACTCATCTATCGGGATACGAAGTCGATACAAATTTGTTTTTCCTCTTTGTCATTTTCTTCAGCTATTTTCTCTTCTAGTCGTTAAAACGGTTTAGAAACGATTTCGATGCGATTTTTGTCCTTATTTTTTCCCTCTATGTCATCTTTTTCTTTTGATTTTACGTGTTATAGGTACTATATATCGTTTTAATGTGATTTTTTTTCATATCTTTAGGGTTGGTGTGTTCTCGATGTATGATGTATCTGATGTTTATATTTTTATACACGGTTTGGTTAGAGATTTCTACGTAAATATGGAAGAAAAATTGGGTCAAAGTGAAACGCAATTCGATAAGTTGACTTCGAACTGTATTTCTAGCTTTATAACCATAAAGAAAACTTCGAATGCGAATTGAAACTTCAGACATAATGGGACCATATTTTTTATGATAATTATCCGCAAAGAAAATCAAAAAAATCTGCGACGGGTTCTGCGCCAAGCGCCCTTAATCAAGTTCAATTATGAACTCTGATTCCCAAAAAGTTTCCATGTCGTCGGCTCTGCCAACATACGGAAGGGGTGATACGGATTTAATTTTTTATCGTTTGAAAAATTCTGCCTACCCACATAACTTCTCAAAAATGTCTTCAACTTCTAAACATAGTTCGATTGATTGGCAAAAAATTGGTACATTCACTTGACAAAAAATTTATTCGAGTTTAAAGAATCAGAATATCTTAATTAGCAACTGGCTGCACTGGCGCAGCGTATAAAATTTCCAACGAAAAATTTTAAAATTTTCATTTCTGATGATTTAAATCAAAATTGTTGTGAGTTTTTCAAACGATAGAAAATTTAATCCTTGATCGGCGAAAATTCGTGTAGCACGTCATATTTTGTAACTGGCTGCACTGACATACAAAATTTTTCAAAAATTTTCCGAAAATATGTACTTTTGGTGATTGAAAAAGAAAACATATTATATAATATTTTCCAGCGAAAAAATAATTCATTCAACGCCGATATAAATTCCGTATTTTGTAATTTTACGATTTGCTGTTGGCTGTACTATAAAATTTTCAATTTTTTTCTTCAGCATTAAAAATTTCGTTCAATTAAGTACTCAATGAAAAAAAAATCATGCCAGCTTAATGAAAATTTTGTATTGGAATATTACAATCCGCAACTTTTCAACCCCCTGGTAGTGCTCTGAGTTTTAATCGGAGAAGGATGACGATGATTCAGGGAGATGTAGAAACAGAAACTCAAATCGCAACTTTTACGTGCTACGACAACTTCTCACACCATTTTATTTTATTTTTTTGGCTAAAAAAAAAAAAACACAAAAAACATCGATTTTTCAAAAGGACGATGCACTTTAAGCACCCCCTGCTCCCCTCCACTTGACCCTTGGAAGATCAAATTTTTTTGGGGAGGTCCTCCATTCAAAGTTAACCACTCCACTACATTTGGTCGAAATTCAACTCAACCCTAGTGCTCACCCATAATCTAATTCTTATACTTTTTTTTTTTTCAAAATAATCTCCAAATTCAATCATAAATTTTTCTGCAAATGGGATTTTGACTTTTACAATTCAAGTTCAAAATTATTGTAGCTTCAAGTATTTCTAATCTCAATTTTTTCTAATTATTTCAATACTATTTTTTTCAAATAAAATTTTCCGCCAGTACCTACTCTCTCATTTACAAATCAGTGAAAATTATCAAAAATCACTGAGAAACAGTCAGAATTGCAGCACATGAGAAAATCATCGAAAAAATTTTCTCTGAAAAAAACTGATGAGAAAAATCACTGGAAAATCAGTGAAAATTCACTGGTAAATCAGTGAAATTTGAGAAATTGGGTGAAAAATCAGCGAAAATTAGTCAAAAATCAGTGAATTTTGCTAACAGTTATTTGATGAGATGTATCAGTGCGATGAGCCCAAACTAAACGAGTGCAAAATTTTTTGCCAAGAAAAGGCCTTCCAAAGTTGAAATTTTATTTGAACTTTTAAAACAAATTCTACATTTTTCACTCAATTCTTACGCGTATTTCGATAATTTTAATGAAAATTATAAAATTTGATACGTCTAAATAATTTTACGGAGTTGTCTATTCAGTCGTACAAAAATATTTGTTCCTACTTTCATTTGTAAATTAAATGTGGTTTTTTTTTTTGAAAATTCTTTTTAAAAGCGATAACTAATTTTTTCTTGGAATGTACGACTGATTACGACAGGCAAAATTTCAAAACATAACAAAATGATTTGAAATATTTCCTTTTGAAGGGAAAATGGAGTCATTTTTTAATTGGACAACGACAAGATTTCCACCCGTTATTCCCTTTCCTGTACGAACCGACTCAAGAATCAATTTTAAAAAACTGATCAATCATTTCGATCATTTATTTTGGAAGCTTCAATTCTGTCGCCATCAGTGCAATTTTTTGAAATTTTTTTAGTTTTTTTTATGAAACGAAAAAAAACACTCATTTTTTGTAACATGCAAAAAAATTATTTCACTCGCCTATTCTCGCAAAATAGGGCACTCTATTGCAATTTAAAAAAAAAAAAAATACAAATTACCCTTACATTTCAGTATCATTTTCCATTTTTTTTTTTTTTTTCATTCGACAATGCTACGTATGTTTTACAATATCCATTTGATCTTCGTTTTTTTTTTTTTGTGATAACTCAAATTATGGTATTGCGAAGAAAAAATCCATCTATATTTAAACTACGAACTGGCAGGTTATTACCAAGTATTTACTCACGTTTCATCCCCATTATCGCGGTTGAAGGAATCCTTTGAATAACCGAACGTATTTCCCCTTTTTTTTTTTGAAATAATAGCGCGCATTGATTTTATCTACGTAATATTTACGTAACCGAATACGAAAAGGACGAGTTATTTTATCGCGAATAACTAATACGCGATGTTATTGGTAAAAGAAAGAAGCATGCGAGTAAGAATACTCCTACGCTATAGATTTTTCAAGGAGTAGGGGAAAAAAGACTAATATTTGTTCTTTCCAATACTCAGAATAGAAGATGAATTCCGCGAGTAACTGACGATAATATCACGTGCTTGGATTCTTTTATTTACAACTCGAACATTTTTAATACGTTGAGAATTTTTTTCCTATTATTATACGAGATACGTGAGTTTTTCGATATAAATACGTAGATTAAATAAGGTAATTCGAAACGTAGATGTGTAATGAATTACGGTATAGCAGTTTGAAAGGTACGTCCGGTAAGGTGCAAGTTTTCTTACGGTTAGAATAATAGATATACAGCGCTGATGGAGTGGCTTGGCAGAGGGGGAGGAAATTCGAGTCAAGACTCACTTTAGTGGTCACTCCGAGATCGTCCGCTTATACGTGGCTAATTTGAAGCATGGTTTTAAAGCGTCATGTATACGTCATTGACCAAGATGAAAGGTGGCTTTGAAACGCATCTGGCAAGGCAGGGAGGAGCTGACAAAAAGGGGTCATAGTGGTGGACTGGATGGTGGAAAGACATGCAGAGCGGTACAACGTACCTTGCTGGATAATATGGGTGCAGACGACGACCGACGACCTCGACGACGTACATAGACGTACCGGGGAGAATACCGAAATACTGTGCACTCACTAACCAACCCTAACGAAAAATACGATGAAAAACCGCGTTTTCGTTCACGACCCTCGGTAAGCAGCAACGTTGGCAAACTATTACACGTCGTAGTGCATAGTTAGAGAAACCGTAATCTAGATTAGACGAAGCGAAGAATCTGTCATTTACCATAAGTGAAGTTGGAGAACTTTTTAAAAGGGTGCTTAACGAGGAGAAACACCAGTATGTGATGAGAATACTTTAACGGAGGCGATATTTTCTTATACGGAAGGCTTTATTACCGCATTGAAAATTACGTATGGCGTGTTAGTCTCGTCTCGGCTTGATAAGAAGGCGAGAAAGAGAGATTTTTTGTTCTTTGTCGTCCAACCTATAGAATTTTGGCATTGGTGAAATAATAGGAGTTTGTGTTCCTAGGATGAATATTGAGGCTGAAAAGGTAATTAAAAATGCTATGAAAATCCTTCAAATTTACAATCTTTAACTGTCAAGTACCGTTCTGAACCCCCCAAAAATGTTCTTTTGGGTTCAGAAGGGTAACAAAATTGGAGAACGGTTCTCAAAAACCGACTTTGAAAATCGTTTTTTTTTGGAGAATGGTTCTCAAGAACTGAATCTGAAAACATTTTTTTTTTTCGAAGAATAATTTATAAGAATCGTGAATGGGAACTGTTTCTTCGAAAAGCAGTTCTCAAGAACCTAATTTGAGAACCGGTTTTTGAAAAACAGTTCTTGAGAGCCTAATCTGAGAATCGTTTTTTTTGAAGAACCGTTCTCAGGAACTGAATTTGAAAATCGGTGTTTTGAAGAACAGTTCTTGAGAACCTAATCAAAAAACCGGTTTTTTAGAGAACAGTTCTCAAGAACGGAATCAGAGAACCGGTTTTTGAAGAATGGTTTTAAATAATCAAATCTGAAAACCGGTTTTTGAAAAAAGTTTCTTCAGAATGGAATCTGAAAACGGTTCTCAAGAATTGAATCTGAGAACCTGTTTTAGATGAAAGGTTCTTGAAATCCAAATCTAAGAACTGTTATTAAAAGAATGGCTTTTTGGAACCAAATCTGAGAACTGTACTCATGAAAATGTTTTCAACTTTTAAAATTTAAGAAATTCTATTTCTTCATGAGTTCCATAGTATTTATTTCGCCACAAATTTCAACGATTCAAGCCCTTAATGTTTCCAAGTTCAAGTTTTTTTTTTTCAATTTTTTAATTCTTAGGTATGATTATCCCCCCAAAAATTGCATCCTTTTTCTAAATTTTTTTATTTCAACGGAGAAATTGAATTTTTTAAATTTCAATGGCTTAAAATTTTTTTCTAATTTCAATTTTTTCAATTGAAGTCTCCGTCTAAAAAACAATCATAGTCCATTTTTAGGATTTTTTTTATTACAGTTTCTGCAATGAAATTTCATGAGAAACCTGATGGTGTTATTTATTCCGAAGATGACCCTTTTTAGCGTTTCTAAATTAAAGGTTTTCGAGCTTTTTGTTTAAAAAACAACCATAGTCCATCAGGTTGACGCTGATTGGTTATGAATAACCAAGCAGAATCAAGCTGGTGGACTGTAAACAAAAAGCTCGAAAACTTCGAAGACTCGACTGATTTAAAAACGCATAGGAAAATTTTCAATTTCCATTTTTGAGAACTGAAGGAAAATTTGGACGGTCAAATCTGTCCTGTAGTCGCTTAATTCACATTTCGAAATTAATCAACATTCATCGAACCTAATTTTTGATCGTAGAAACGTTTTGAGCATATTATTTCACTCTCCGGTAAAATTCCATTTTTGGACTATGGTTGTTTTTTAAACGGAGGCTTCAATTTCTTAAATATTTTATGCTCAAGCATTACTTAATTTTTCAAAACTGTTAAAAAAATTCAATGTTTCAAGTACCAGAAAATCAATGCAGATTTGTTTTTGACTTGGGTTTAAAATTTTGTAGAAATTTTGAGAAGAATTGTTCAAGAGCCGTATTATGTTGTTATTATGTACCTCACTTCTCTCCTTTTGAACTAATGGGATGAAATATTTCATATTTTTGATAATTTTTCGAACAATTTTACCATAAATGATACGTAAGAACAAAAAAAAAAATTGCAAAATTATTGAAAATAAGTTTCTACTTTATAGAGCGGTTCTTGAGATCGAAAACCAAAGAACTAATATTTTGAAGAACAGTTATTGAGAATGAAATCCAAAAACCCAAATTCAAAGAACGGATCTTGAGAACAAAACTCAAGAATCAATACTTTGAAGAATGGATCTTGAAAAAGAAATCCAAGAACCAATTTTTGAAGAACGTTTCTTGAGATCGAAAACCAAGAACTGAAAAAGAACGGAATCAAGGAACTAAAACTGGGAACTGAATTTTGAAGAACAGAACTAAGAATCAAACAGCGCAGCGTAAAAATTGACGACGAGGGGGGGGATATGAAATATTTATTGAAAAGACGCGAAATAAAACTTTCATCTTGAATTTTCTGCCTGAGAAGACCTCTCAAATAATTATCCTATCAGAAGACATTATTTTTATTTGATTTTTTGACACACATGTTTCCACTTCAATTCAATTATTCATCTCTAAGGAAAATACGAAGGCAGATTATGGGAACATTATATTTTTTTCCGATTTTGAAACTTCATAATGGATCTTTTCACACTTTTTCTCTCTTGCCTCTTTTCTTTTTTTGCTGTTGAAAACAAATTTTAAAAAAATCAATCAAGATCAATCTCGATCATTCAACTGAAATTTTCCAATAATTTTTTTCAAAGCAAAAATCGAATTGAAAATCAATTAATAGAGCTGAACGATGCAACGACCCGTTATACTTAAATTTCCAACCCAGCAGATTGATAATCTTGAGAAAAACTTCGTTATAACCAATTTCAAATCTAATATCCAATCCTCCCTTCATTCTACGAATACTCGCCCATTCAAAAGAATCAAATCACGTCTACCTACTTCAAACACATTCGTATCATTTTAGAACCAATCACAAACCCAGCCTTTTCCACTTTATCGTATTGAAAAAAATGGCAAAAAGCAACCATTCGATTTTTCGATTCGTATTTCAATTTTTGTTACATAATTACGCTCGACATGGTCAAGAAAGTGGGCTTGAAAAACCTGGCGGAATAAGAAAAGTTGTTGAAAAAGAAAAAAGCAGATGGTCCGGCTGCTATTAAAAACTTTCTTTTCAAATAAAAGAGACGACCAGTTCGACCGAGAGTAATAAAAGTTGAACTTTCAAACTCGCCAGTTCTTTTTAAAAATCTGCTATTCGCCGCTACATTGGTTTCTAAAATACGAGCAATTAAGAGCCCGACGAACGAGCACCGGCACGAAATACACTTCAAAGTGCTTTAAATTTGGCCGCCTCTGCGCGCCAGCGCCGCCGGTCGCGAAGCCCGAGACAAACTTTTATATACACTAACATAACTTATAATAAATTTAATTTAAAACCCTACCTTCTGTTAATAATTCTCTCGGCTTGTATGTGACATCTGAAAACAAAAACAATTATTTAAGATTAAACGCTCAACTTACAACAACATTTGACAAAGAAATAAACTCCATAAGTATTATAGAAGGCCTATATAGGATACGTCGTATACAAACGCGACAATGACGACGTTACCGCGAGACCAACCATCCCCTCGATATTTTTCAACCTCACCTTCATCTCCCCTTATCACTCAACCGTCTCAATCTGTCCAATATACATTTTGGAAAAGACCATAAAAAGGCTAACTTACCTCACTTCCACCTGTATCTCAACATTACACTCGTACTTTTCCGGCACTTTCATCGTCATCTTGGCAAATTCCATCAACTTCTTTCACACAATGCACGATATCCTTGACATAATTACACGCCGAGCTCGACATCTTACACAGTTAAACGTGACGAAAAGCTTAAAGCCCTCGTCTCGTTCCCAAGTCGACGGGTACACGTGCATTTGAGAAATCTAATCATCCTCCGGTACTTCTTTTTTTCTCACCGAGGTCTTCCCTCGCCTCGCATCGTCCCTTTTCGCAAAACACGTTACAAATTTCTCGCTCCAACGTTTTCCTTATTTTAGTCGTTTGACGTCTTCATAGTTTCAACAACCGCATTACACAGACAAACCGCACACTCTTAACAATACAATCTCGTCGAAATAGCCTTTTTCATTTCCTCGTCCCTTTTTTCTTCACTTCTTAAAACAATACCCGTCAAAAAACACGTTCGTTTTTGGGCTAAAAATCTTGTACGGAACGAGTTCTGAGCTGAGGGTGGGAAAAAATTGCCATTTACTGGAATATCGTGTATTATATTGCCTTTGCTATACTCGTCAACTAGTCCTCGCCTCCTCTCGTCCCCTCGTCCTATCTCGAACTACTAACTCGCCCTCCTATAAATATGTAGAATAATTTCTTTCCATAAATCTTACTCTCGTATATTATTTTCAGGCGCTGTCGACGCCGCCCGGCCGGCGAATAATTTAAACGCTTTGGTGGCTCGAAATTAGAGGTACAATGCTTTATATTACCGCCGCAGCTTCGAGTCGCGACCCCTATACTTGGTTTCGCGTCTCTTTTTTTTTCGCCTCGTTAGAAAGCCACGCGTTCTAGAAGCCTACCACGTTTCGTCTTACGTATAATTGCCCCCCAAATTGTAAGAATTTCTATTTCCAGCTTCGTAAATCATACGTCGGATAATAAATTTCGGTCTGATTTTCACCCTTCTTCTACATATCGAGTTTTCTAATAATATTGCCGCGTCGGTAGGTCGGTGGAATGAGTTGAATAGCTACATACAGGGTGACTCAAAATCATCTGGTTACTTCGAAAACGTGCGGATTGCGGATATTCAGGTAATATTTTTCACATGATTGTAAGATTAACATAATTTTTGCCATGGATCTGAAAAATGAAAATTCTGGCTATTTTCTGGATTTTCTTGTCATTTTCATTCTATTTTTCTTTCTTTTTATTCAAAAAAAAAAAAAATACCCTCCTTTACGTACAACAAAAGTGAACAAAGAATGAATAGATCGCTCGGAAATAATGGGTATTTCAAGATGTCGGTTCTCAAGTGCTCATTTGCCAAATTTTTGAAAAATGAGTCAAGACCGCCACACAGTGGGGCAGATTCAAATTTAGCACGTCAAAAATCCAATTTCAGGTTATGCGGGTTTTTTGATACCTTGAATTCATTTTTTGCATTTTTTTTTTCAAAGGTCACGCAACCCCTCTGGAGGGGTGGAAATTTTCATTTTCCCCAAAAATCATGTTTTGTGTTGGAATCAGGGTATTTTGACCCACTGGATTCAAATTTTCCATTCATTTTTTTTCAAGGGTCACGTAACACCCCCTCCCTTCCTCCTAAGATAGGGAGAAATATAAATTTTCCTTAAAAATCGTGTTTGGTGTCAAAACCATGGTATTTTAACCCATTGATTCCATTTTTTGCATTTTTTTTTAAAATCAAGCACCCTCCCCTCCCCTCCTTTAAGGTAGGTATAGAAATTCGAGTTCTTCCAAAAAATCATAGTTTGGTATCAAAATCATGGTATTTCGACCCGCTAGATTCATTTAGTCCTATGTATCAATATTCCAAGACAGTTTTTCGCGCTTTCCCAGAGAAAAAGTTATTAGCAAAAAATGAGTACTTCAATACCATCTTTTTGATTCAGTTTTCTTTCATCACATTTTCTTAGGTTTCTTTATTGTTAAAATTATTGAAAATTGAAAATAATATTCCTGGCATAGATGAGCCAGAAAATATCATTGGTGATTGGGTGATGATTTTTGGCCCTTCTCTTTTTTTTTGACAGGCTCAAGTTTTAATTACTCAAATCGTTTTAAAATTCCTCTGGAAAAATTTGAATAGATTAGAGGAACTGAAGAGACGAACTAAAGTAAGCTTATTGAAGGTAGGTAGAAAAATCATAAATTTTCAACTGAAATGAATTTTTTCTAATTTTTCTGACTTCAGATATTAAAGCAAATTTTTCATAAGTTTTTCAATTAAGCTTAAAAAATTGAAATTCTTTCCAGCAAAATAGCCTTGAAATAAATTGATCAACTAATGGCACAATTTCCATTTATATGCTTCAAGTTGGTATCAAAATTAATGACCTGAAATTTTTGTAACACAACGGTTTAAAAGATGACTAAAATTTGAGAGATTTCGCGATTTCATGGTATAATCAGCCCTTCAATTTGAAAAAAAAAATGAAAAATAACTGTGAAATTGAATACTTGAATAATAAATCCATATAGTCAGCTCAATTCATGGGAGAGAAGATCGACAACTACATACCATGGGTTCAGTATTCTGAAAAATGGTCGCGTCTGTCGTTCTTCAAAGAAACGACAGGAAACGACGCATTCAACATACCGAGAAATTATAGTTTTTAGTCATTTTTTAAAAATATAATAAGGTAAAGTGGAAATCAAGATTTCAGTATGCTGGGAAATTGTCATTTCTGTCGTTTTTCAAAAAAATGACAGGAAACGACGCATTCAACATACCTAGAAATGATCGTTTTTAGACGGTTTTCCCAAAAATAAAAAAGATTGGAATGGAAATCATGGTTCTAGGATTTTGCAAAATCGTCGTTTTTGTCGTTTTTCGAGGAAACGACAGGAAACGACGGGAAAATGGCCCTTCTCATCGCGTTTTTGAAAAAATAATGAGAAAAAATCTTCCAATTAGACAAGTATCGTCGTTTTGTTGAGAAACGACTGATAGGACTATATTTTTCTTTCATTAAAATTTTTTTGAATTACCTTGTCAATTTTCAAGGTGGATTTCAGCAGGGACAAAGGTGAGGAACGAAATCGACTTTATCAGCTTGTCTTTACTTCTACCACAATTGTTCATGAAATTTCAAAACTTCAAAAACAAGGTTGATAGTTTATTTCAAAGAATCTTAATTTAAAAAAAAAAAAATCAGTCGAAAAATGGTTGCATGTGAGTAAAAAGACTGAAATAGAGTACAATTATTGTTATTTTTTTTATTTTTGATAATTCCAAAAAATTGTTTTTTTTACCACTTATTCATATTTTATAGTTGGTGCGTTGAAATTTGTCATGAAAAATATTTCGTTTCCTTCTCCATCTACCTCCTACCCAAATCGTTTCAACTCAGAATTACATTTTATCTGAGAGAAGCTCATGAATATCATCGATTCTCATGACAAAGAACCTTCACAAAACACCTGATTAGGCATCCTACTTGGCCTTGGAAAAGCACACACACACTAGTTTTGGGTACACGAGCCTCATCCTATTTCTGATCAAAGGCTCTATCCGTCCTTCAGACACTTCGATAGGCAATAATTGAACGCAGATTTGTAACACAGGTTGCCTGCATTTCAACATACGGTACCAGATCCTTTCCGAATCACCTCGTATAAATTATTATTATCAAAGAAGATGGTAAAATCTGCGACCAACCCTTTGTACAGTTTAGATACCTATTAGATATAAAACGTGAGCCAAAATATGGGAATCGGGCAATTCTCGTGTGATACATGAAAAAGAGGATGTGGTCGAGAATCGTTGCGTTTGAATACAAGCACCCTTGGTACAAATTCGAGCGACTCACACGTATCTAGACGTTTCACACAAAGCATCCGCCGCACCACCTTAAAAACCCAGTCGAATGTAAATTTTGAATTAAATTTTAACAGGAAACAGATATGGAAAGTTACTTAGCGAGAGAGAAGAAACTTTCTCGGCTCTAATGTAGCGTTATACACGCTTCGAATTTCCTCCACGCGAACAGCACACGTACATTACCAATATACCTACTCGACAGTCTTCTATTCTTGTAGAAACGCGGGGACGACCATAAGGCGTACGGGGTTTTACACTTTAACAAGTTTATACGCAATCCGCGTGTTTGCGGCTACTACCCGAGAACGCAGGGCACGTATCCGATGTTATTATTATTTTTATGACGATTCCGGTTTCCTGCTGCTTTCTGCGTTGAACGCTCTCTCTATGGCTTGGCTATGGCAACCGAAACCTTTCGTTGGCTGAGTCGGTGCCGCACCATTATCGTCCTTCATATGGTCGCTTCCTCGCTCGACTCGTGTCCCTTTACTTTTAACAGCGCAGTGCCGGCGATTCTCACAATGATGAGCCCAGAGCCCCCATTCCTTTCTGCCGATGCTACGAATAACGCGCCGCGATCAATGTTTATTCGACGTGTACGTGTGCTTTTTAACCGACCTTTTTCCCATCGTTCTGTACAAATACGAATAACGCCGGCAGAACGCTGCAGTTTACCAAATTACTCGACGTTTACTACCCAATAAAACAAACAAAAGAAAAAACTTAACAAAAACAATCTTTTCGTTGGATTTTTTTCGAAAGTAACACGTATAGCCAAGATTTTATCAAGGAAGAAGCTGTACATTCAAGATGATATTTAGATGATTGCAATGATGTCAGAAAATTCCCACTACTTTCCCTTTCTGCAATATGAGGTTACGAGCATAAAAAAAATTGAAGTAGTAAAATTTGAAAGATTTTTTTGGGGAATTAAGATATCACATTGCTGACCAAGCAAATCAAAAATCAATTTAAAAAAACAAAAAAATTGAAACATATTTTGGAACGTTTGACAAAACATTATTCATCTCAGTAGCTTAATTGGCTTTTTCATCCTTACTGATTTTTAGCATTAAATAAAGATTTTTCATTGTCATTTTGGTCAAAAAATCACAAATTTTTCAGTTCATTATCAATTAACCATTAATTTTGACTGAAAGGTCATGAAAAATCGTAGATTTATATAGCTGAAGGGTCTGACCGGATAAGGGGTGATTTCAATCCTCACTTCGATTTTCGATCCACCCCTCCCCCCAGTTGAGGTCCCTTGATAGTGAAGGAAATTTTTTGTTCTTTAACACAAAGTTACATCTCGTCTCAGAGGCGTATTCACGATAATTTTTCCACGAATTTTGATGCGCTCCTTCATGAGGTTATGACCGTTTGAAAAAAATTTGAAAAATTTATTTTAAGAAGAATAATCTTTTTTTTTTTTTTAATGAACTGATTCATGGTATGGATATTATTATCTAAAAAAACATTATTTCTTATGAATTTCCTATCCCTACTCCCCTTCTTATAGACTCTTAAAAAAATACCTAACTCCGTTTATGATTATTGAGAAACCTAATTCAGTGAATATGGAAAAAACTGACGAATTTCTCCTAAAACGATAATTTTACACCTCTTAATTTTCCAAAAAATTTTACAATAGGTACTTAGGTATGGTATTTTCCTGAAGAAAAAGAAAAAAAGCAAAGAAACGCGGAAAGAAGTTATTACTAGGATATTTTTAATGACCTTTGAATAATGGAATAACAAAAAAAATCTGTTTTGGTCACTTTTTTCATCAAAACTTTTTTTTTCCATTGATGAAAAAAATATATCAATGCTATTGAAAAAAAAAACAATTGGTAAGCATCATTTTTAATTTTTTTTTTCAATTTTTAAAATTTCTTTGAACATGGCCAGATTTTAAGGCCAATTGGTGAGGAGTTAGGGGAAAAGAATTTTTTTAAATGTAAACAATTTTCAAGTAGAAAAAAAAAATCCAAACAATCACTCTTTATACCCAGTGGCGTAGGAGTAAAAAGAGTGAATTACTCACCGAGAACACAATTTTGGATGAGACCCGTGGATTAAAAATATTGACATCATTTGCATCACACATTGATGAGCGCCGGTTTGATAAGGCTTTTATGCAGTTTTTTTCATCTTTTAAAAGTTTCTGAAAATTTTTTCGCCTTTTTTTCGCTCGAGTAATGATTTTTTCAGTGGTTTACTCTCTCATTTATTGCATCACAGGAAAAAATCAGTAAAAAAATTTTCACTGAAAATAAATCAGTGAAAAAATTTCTACTAAAAATAAATCAGTAATAAAATTTCACTGAAAATAAATCACTGAAAAAATTTTTACTAAAAGAAATCAGTGAAGAAGTTTTTACTAAAAATAAATCAGTGAAAAAATTTTTACTGAAAATAAATCAGTGAAAAAAATTTTACTAAAAATAAATCAGTGAAAAAATTTTCACTGAAAATAAATCAGTGAGAAAAATTATCTAGAAAATCAGTGAAATTTATGAATTTGGCTTTTGAAAACTGAGTGAAAATTCGCTAAAAACCAGTGAATTTTTATATTTTTTCTGTGCTGCAATTCTGACTGATCATCAGTGACTTTTCACGGACTCAGAATGAGAGAGCACAAATTCGTTCAGAAGGCTGCCTCATTTTTCGTTTGTTTTTTTTCTGGTGATTTAGGTACCTTAGATATATTATTTATTATTTTTTTTTTGAAAAATGGTTTTAAAATACTTAAACCTCCATCTAAACTTCGTAGAATTTAAGTAAGTAACTTCGATTGAAATTAAAAATCCTGAAACCAAGGAATTATTGAAAAAAATACCTGCCCTCCTTCACCTTATCAAAATCCTGCAATAAACCTCAAAATATGACTCTAAACCCTCACACCACATCTTTCTTAGCTTCTACGTATTCAAGTTCAAAACAAACTATTCGAAACACTTTAAAAATCAAAATAGGAAAACTTTCCCAACAGTCTTGGTGTTTTTCAACTCTTAGATCTCAACGAGCAAAAATCAATTCCCACCATCTAACTCTCGAATCTTAAACTAAAGGCCAAGAAAAAAACCAGTCTCTTAATACGTCTTGTCGTATAAAACACAATAGTGAAACTTTTTATCTCGATGTTCTTAGGCCCTAGCAACACAGCAAAATAAAACGAAACAACTCTCGGTAACAATCTCGACTAAAAGCAATTTCGTGAAATTGGTCCGGCTCGACGAAAGCTCGTTTATATACTACCGGGTTATCCACCGATTGAATCTATTAACGAAAATGCGAAAACCAAATATCCAACAATTCGACTAGCCGCTAAAAACTTTGCAACGTGTTGCCCTACATGGTTTCTTTTCAGCTTCCTTGCTATCCCCACTTGGCCTGCAACTTTCAAAGTTGAGGTTACTTTTCTCCGTCGAACTACGGATGGAAAAAAACCAGTAGGAGTGAAGCTTTTCTGGCGTTAATTTGTTCGACATTTAAAGCTGTCGTATTTTTTGTTCTAGGTACAAGATAAACTCATCTCAGTGACGAGACGACGATTAAATTATACACGCTTTATACATTCGTCATCTTGCCACGTATGTATTAAAGAGGAAACCTCCGCCTAGCTCGGTTTGGATAAAATATGAAATCTGCCAACCAACATTACAAACAACGAGAAGAAACTTGTTCCTAAACAAGTCTGCTGGTGAAAGACCACAAGACTTTTCGTCTGCCTCGTTTCGCCTTCTCAACGTTACTCTTTAATACCCTGACATCGCGTATAAATAACAACCTACGCTTTTCGAGTACGAAGCCTCTTCTTTTGCACCCTTTATGGAATTCGTCGTCATACAACGTCTTCAGCACATACCTACACACAGATACTATACTTTATATAGATATATACCGTTCATTAAAACCCCTAGCTCTTTATTTCGTACGTACAGTAATCGTGACCTCTTCAAGTCTACGCGATGACAGGCCGCAGGAAAATACCTACGTACGTTTTCTTGGCCCCCGAAAAAAACCCCTACCTACATCAAAAGATGTTTTTGTACGAGACTTTAATGACAAGTACTTGAATCTGCTCACTTTTTTTCTTCGTTTTGAAGGCGCATATTGGGACAGAATGTAAAAAAAAATGCACAAATTTGGCCAAAATCAAAAATAACGTCGGAGACAAGCTGTCCGACCGAGTCAATTCACAGCGAGCAAATTTTTACGATTTCTTTTTTTTTATTCAACAATTTAATCTTTAAATGTCCAATGGAAGAAATACTCGACCAGATTTTTTTTTCAAAATCCTGATTTTAATGCATCATTTAAGCTTCACAGACCCGAATAATTTTTAATGTAAAATCAAAATTTTAAATCGGTTTTAGTCTTCAGCCCTCAGGGAGAGGGGGAGCAGAACTAACTCAAATTTTTGAAAAATTGAGAAATATCGAGTTTGGTGTCAAAATTTAGGCTTTCTAATCCGAAATACTTACCTATTCAAATTGGGGGCTTTTTTTGTGGGTTTTAACCTCCTCGACGGCCAGGGGCAGGGGGCGAACTCAAATTTGAAAAAAGGAAAATAATATCGAGTTTGGTGTGAAAACCTAGGTTTTCTAGCCCCAAAAATACGATTTTGAGGTTGTTTTGGGTTTGGTTCCCTCGGAGGGTTGGGGATGGCCGGATGGCACCAAACTCTTTTTAAAAATTTTGATAGCACACACCGAAAAAACAAATGATAAATTTTATCCAAAAAAAATAATAACGTGTCCCAATTTATAAAATTTGGTAAAATCCATTCTAAAAATAATAATATTAATTGCGATATTTGGTAAAATTTATTGCAAAAAAATAAAATTTATTACAATAGATCAATAAATATTTACTACATATTTAGAGCATTTTTGATCCATTTTTGTATCATTTTCATTTATTTATTTTGTGAGTGCAGAATTTGGCGGGTATAAAAATACAGAGATTTTAGCCCAAAATATATGATTTCGAGATTTTTTTGGAAAATTGGGCCTGGTACTGAACTGAAGTTTGAAAAAAATTGATTATGGAAAAAAAGTTACTTGGAACTTTTTTTCTAATATGTAAGTAATCTTTGTAGGTACTGAGTTTTTTTTTCCAATTTACAAAGTTCATTACCAGATCACAAACCCCAAAACAACACGAAAATCATACTTCTTGAACCAGAATGTCGAACTTAATATTATGCAATTTTTCTAAAATATTGGTCTAACTTCGAAGGAAACAAAAATTCAAAATAGCCCAAAAATCGTAATTTTTCGAATCAGAAAATGTATGTTTTGATAGCAAAATCCATTATTGTCCATTTTTTTTTTCAAATTTGAATTCAATATCACTCATCTAGGCTCCCAAAGAGGCCAAACACATAAAGCAACCCCAAAATTCCAATTTTCAGACCAAGAAACCTGTTTTTTTTTTCAAATTTGATATCAGTACCGTCCTCTGGAGGGACAGCCGAATCAGTGAAAAATCACTGGAAAACAATCAGAACTGCAGCAGGTGCAGCACACAGGGAAAATCAGCAAACTTCTTTGATTTGCAACGGATTTTTCAAAGAATTACACTGATTTTTCAATAAGTAAATTTTCACTGACTTTCTAGCAATTTTTTGCACCATTTTCTCTAATTTATCACTGCTCCGCAATTTTAATTTTTTCCAGCAATTTTTGATAATTTTCACCGATTTACAAATGAGAAAGGAGATAAAAAACCAACTTGAAATTCAAATCCTACGATGAAACCGTAAAAAACTGGAATTTTTCACGATTTCGTGACACTCCTGGCGCAGAACCCGCCGATACATTTCGACGTCGAAATCACTTTCCATGACTCGACGTCTTCGAGTATTATCGCCGATCCAGATAACGTACTGGTAATTGTTCCAAACCAGTGTTTTTTTCCACATTGAGAAAATACAGCGGTTAAAAAGTAATTAAAAAGTTGGGCGTTTTCAATTTACTTTCCAAAAGAGATGTTAAATAACACGCGATAAAATTTGCTATAAACTTTTTACTATATCCGGAGTGGTATTTTTTTTTTCAACACCCCAACTTCGCGTCGAGGCTTTTTCAAAAGAGATTATTCGTGATGAGAGCTCCTAAATACTTTTTTTTCCAAACGAAAAATTCAACCACGCATAAAAAAAGTTAACGACTTTGGCTAAATATAGAACGCGGGTGCGAAATCTAATTTGTTACGAAATCGGTGTGTGTAAATTTTTCACCACCGAGGGTTCACTTTGACCCGAACAAACGTCGAATCGAAATTTACACAATATTAAGAGTACCTCGACTTCGAAAACTCGTAAACAACAACTCGACCTTACGATCTTGGTATCAAAATAGTGTACAAAATCACGAGAGTCATTTCGGCACAATACGACGAAACAAATGGTAAATATTAAAACGAGCTCGTCTATTGGGAATACCCTGTCATCGTCTAATTCCAAATGTACCAAATTCATCTTCATCTCGTCTTTGTACGCGAATATAAACACATATTTTAGCTCATGTAGCATAATATACAAACAGGTACCTGCTAAAACGAACCCAATTTATATTTCGTTACGTACTGGCAAAAGAATTGCTCTAATCTCAAAGTATTTTATGTACTATATACATACATTACATGTGCATAAATTTACCAAATGAAATTACGAAGAAAACGACGTTACTATTTTCAACATAATTTGGTTTTGATTTGAAATGTTTATACGCGAAAGGCGAAAAGAAATTCGCGCTGGGTAATTTCCATCGTCGTCTTCAGTACACGCGCCATCGATAAAACCATCTCGATATACGGATTTTCGTAGCTCTTTACAGAATAAGAAATCGTTCGCTACGTAAAGAGATTATTCTACGTATTTATTTATTCATTTCTCGTTGATATTTATTCGCAATTTATCGAATAAATAAACACAGACGTTACGAGACTGAAACATAATCGAGAAAGAAGCAGTCGAAGAAGGGGGGTACGTTGAGAGCAAACGAAAGACTATGCAGAAATGAAATCACGATAGGTGACAAAAAAAAAATGAAAAAATTGCGACTCCGATACGTTCGAAATACCAATTTCCCAAACCAAATTTCACGAGCTGAAAAATACAATTTTCAACGAATTTGAGAACGAAATGAATTTTAGATCCTGTTATTTATACCAATGATGCCACAAAATCGTCTCATTTTTTTTTTTTTTTTTTGCTAAAACGTGAAATAATATAACAATGGGTGTTTTTAAATTTGAAGAGAACACATTCTATCACCTGTCCTGATACCCAAATTTTCAATTTTGTTCCAAAGATTGAAATAAAAAATTTTTTCTTGAAAATTTTAATAAAAGTCATCGTTTTATGTGAATATTTTTACAGCAACCATCATAACTTCATTAGTATCTAAAGAGATTTTTTCACGAAAATCACAACTTTCTTTACGGTTTCCCAACAAATTTCAGAAGCTCTATCTTTTCACGTGGAACTTAAATAACCTCTGAAAATTGCTCATGTACGTAGAAGAAATTCACCTCCTCTCCCTCCACCCTCAATAAGAGCTCAAATTTCAAAAGCAAAACTTTTTTGAATAAAAAAAATTGGGGTGTTTTTAAAAAATAAGTAAACAAGGTCACAATTTCTTCATTTTTTGCTTCTTGCACTACCCATTTTTTTCCTAATCATTACAATGCTTTTTCAGCACTTTCAAATAAAACTTATCCATGAATTCTTTAATTTTATGTAAGATAATATTGAGAACTTTCAACTAAAAAAAATTTGCAAAAAAAAATAAATCGAAGAAAAAATTTGCTCATTTACAATAAATAACTAATTGTAGACAATATTGTAATTTTTCCTACCTATTTTCAAAGAATTTTGTCATTTTTTTTCTATACAGGCACAACTAATTTCTAGAAATTACAATTTTTTTCACAGATTTCCTGGTAAATTCTCCTCGGTGACTCCTTCTTTTCCCAAAAAAATCAAACTTATCAACAGAAAAAGTTTTAAATCAAAGAGAAAAATTGGTCAATTTTTTGAACAGTAAATTGAAGAAAAAGCATTTTTTCCAATTTTTCACCAGCAAACCATAAATTTGTTTCAGTGCTTTCGAAAAAAAAACTTCCGAAGTCCCCACCCCTCCTCACTGTAATACTATAGGTAGTAGATAACTACTTTAAATTCAATTCTCTAAATTTCTTAGGCAAGAAGACAGTGAGACTCCCCCTCCCTCCTCAAAAAAAGCTTCAAAATTTATTACCAAAAAAAAAGTCAAATATTTTTTAGAGTAAATAAATGAGACTAAAATTTTCCAATTTTTTCTCCTGAGTAGCTACTTTTTGGTACAAATCGATCAGGTGGTTCTCACTTTTGTCCTTTTTTGCTTGGGGTACAAGAAGTTGATTTTTCAATTCAAGTTTTTATTTGCTTGTTTTTTTTAAAAACTTAAAGGCTTCTCTCAGGAAAAAAGGATCGTAATTTTTTTCTTAAAAAAATAATAACAATAAAGAACAGAATTTTTAAATCATTCTGATAACGGTAATTACAGTAAACAATAATTAGTTGGAAAAAATTCCAGATAGGAGAAGAGGGCGAATGGAGTGAAGGAGCAGGGAAAGGGGAAAGAAAGAGCGAGGATGTTGTTTACATCATGAAGAAGTATGTGGTTTGATAGGTTTCAAACTGATTTTATCCAATAATAGAAGGAAAATTTAAAAAAAAAATAATTTTTTGGTCCATCCTTGAAGAGGTGGAAGAGTTGAAAAAATCTATAGTCAAATAATGATTAAAACGAAATATTTTTATGCATCAATGATTTTCATTATTCTTCAATTTTCAGTTTTCAAATAAAAATGAACGAAGAAAAAGCTCAAAACTTGAGTTTGGAGGTTCAAATTTTTTCCACGTTTTCTGATGTGCGTAGAAAATTTTCTACGATAATCCAAATTTTCAAAATGAAGAAAATCTCAAATCACTTATATTTAAATCAATCAAAGAATACCCACAGGAAAAATTCATCAAAAATTCCAAGGTTAAATAATCTTCATCGAGCATTTATTCAACCCCAATCGTTAATTATCCAGAAACGAGCTCAAACTGAAAAAATAAGGCAAAGAGGCGAGGAGGAAAAGGCAAATTCATTTGGAAAAATATCGATTAAAAAATACGAATGTGAACCTGCACATAGAAAACCACCGGTAGGAGTCAAAAACTGATTTTGAGCTGACACTGATTTTGGAGTGGAGAAGAATCAAAGGGGAACCTAAACTCAAAAATCTTTTTTTTGCCTCTAAGAATGGTTTTCATATCCAGGCTCACATTAGAGAAATTGAACAGAAAATAAGAAAAAAAAAAGGTGACGAATTATTAAATTTTTATGAAATTTCGTTTCAAAAATTATCATTATTCCGGCATCCGAAAGATCAAAAATCGTCAAAATTTGCCACATTGTTTATTTTCCTAACCGAGTTTTTCCCACAAATTTCACAAACGAACCTCTTAGCTCCGAAAAAAATTGGTTCCCAGCTCGAATAAAATTGCCTTCGCCAAATTCCAAACACTTATTGTCCTTCGCCATCTAAGCTGCAACTTTTCTTCTTTTTTTAATCAAGTAAGTACGTTTTATAGTAGCACAGTTCTCATTCGTTTTAACAAACCTCGCAACATTTCACATCGGTCACCGCATTAAAACAACAGCTTAAAATTTCTCGCTGACTTTTGCACTGCGCGTATAATTCACGAGCTTTCATTCCGCTCAAAAGTTCTCTCCGCTCTTCGCCCTTTGCTTCCTCCTCCGGTCGTTTCACGCCACCAGGAGTCTACCGACGCGCCACGTTCGCTAATAAAAAACGCATTTCTCTCGCCTAAAATATAACGTCGAGATAAAAATCCACGCGTTGCGCGAAATTTCCACCCTAATACATTATCTCATCTAAATACATCCACCGGCAATAATTCCTTTCGCCGAATATCTTCCACTCAGACAGTTCTGCCGAGTTCGTAATTAATTTACGAAATACGATGTAATAAACGCCTTTTATATTGTATAAAATCATACCAACCGACGTAGCACTATATAGTACCCTATGTACTCCTTTCTCGGCGTGTTTAGAAGACGTTGCACAAGGTACACCGGTATCTTGAACTTTCAAGGTTAACAGACGACGACGACGTTTCCCATAATACCCGAGCCTCGTCTCTAGAGGGAGGAGGTTATACAATTATAAAATTATTATCTCTCCGTCTCTTTCTGGTTCGTGGTGTCTTGCATAATTCGCTCTTACCCTCATAATACGTAATATAATGTATAGCACGCCGAGCTGGAAAACCGCATCGCGCGAGACGGTGGCTGGTCCGGGTCTCGCTCGGCGGCGATGGCGTGAAATTTAAATGATCCAGAAAGTAATTCGCATTCCATTAGGAGGCCGTTACCAGAAATATGAATGTCTACCGTATAGTTTAATATATTCGCCAAATGAGGTGATTTATTATTCGTTAAAGTATACGACGGTTTGAATAATTACCACAGTCTGTTTCTTTCTCGCTCCTGGAGCTCTTTCTCTCGTGTGCCATTTAAATCTGCCTCGAATGCTGAGGGGTGCTTTGAAACGCGTCGACTTGGCTGATTTTACGCGCCAACGTATTGTCGTCGACGAATAATTTAGCGAATTTATCGACCTAATGGGGTTCGCGGCATGATATGGCTTTTCTTCGAGCTTCTCACGTCGAAAATGGGAATCAAATGGACGTAGAGTAGAAATCATTCTACCTTAAGTTAGGATGTCTTTCAAATCAAATTTTCAAATTTTTGAGCTTTTATCTTTTACGAGGTAGGTCAATTTTCAAAAGAAAATAAGATCCCAATATTCAAGCTCCCTGCATCAGTTGGCGAACTCTTATTTTTTTCATAGAATCTGAGACAAAAGGCAATATTTTTAAAAAATATGTATTACTTAAAAATTTGGAAATGAAAAAGAGAAGAGTACAAGGGGGGGGGGGCAAGATGACGCAGGGAAGCTAGATGGTTTTTTGATTTTCTCATATGTGAGCTAATTTATGGCAACACTGATTTTTCACATCGATCCAGTGATCGAAAAAAGCCTCATTGCAAAAAATTTCGTCCTGATGTATTTTTTGCAACCGGGATATTTAGGTTGCATTTGGTTGCAAAATCTCTTTTAGAGAAAATGCGACAAAATGCAACCTAGTAAAACCGAAGTTGATTAAAATTCTCTTATTTTCTAGAAACTATCTAAAAAACCGTGAAATTTTTACCTGCATTTGACAGAAAACAAGAAAATTACATAAGAAAACACACATTTTGGCCTCTACCTCCTAAAATATTTGAGACAGGAGTCCAAAATTGTCGTTAAAATCATTTGCCAGAATAGGGAGCCTTTTATGAAACAAAATACAACCAAAAGCAACTAAAGTGCAACCTGGAACCTGTTGGGTTGCAGTTTCATCCAGTTGCAAAATTATAATTTTTTTGCACGACGAGAAACGACTGAACCGTACCACGTACCTCCCAGTTCGACTCCGTAGAATTGAAGTTGATATTATTATTATTATTTTTTTTTACATCTTTCTCTGTTCTACTCCCAAATTTCTTTCTGAAATTTATTCCGACTCGATTTTTTTTCAACCTCCAAACTTTTTTCTAAAATTTATTCAGACTCGAATTTTTTTCAAAAAGTTTTTTCAACTCCCAATTTTTTTTTGAAATTTATTCCGACTTGATTTTTTTTCTAAAATTTATTTCAATTCCACAATTTTTTCTAAAATTGTATTTTTTCCTGTCTTTTGTGACATAATCACTCATTTTTTCATGTTTTTCCATTTCATGTGTGTTTTTTTTCTGCCACTTGCAACATAATTTCTCAATTTTTTAATTTTTTCCCCTTTTTTATAACATAACTTCTCCTTCTTTCTTTTTTTAATTTCATTTGCATGTTTTTTCCTGACATTTGTGACATAATTTCTCATTTTTTTCATTTTTTTAAAATTTCATTCACGCCTTTTCTATCATTTTGTGTAATATGTATAATTTTTCATTTTATTTCTAATAATTTTTAGGAAAAAAATGAAGTAGATAACACTTTTGAAAGAAAAATTTAATTGAGTTAGAAAACATTTGGAAAAAAATTAATTGAAAATTCATTTGAGAAAAAATTGTGTTCTAAAAAGATGAACATACCATCAGAAAAGTTTGGAAGTGGAAAATATTTTTGAAATTTAAAAAAAAATCAAGTTTAAATTAATTTCATAAAAAAATTATGAGTTAAAAAAATGTTGGGAAAAAAATTAAGTTGGAATAAATTTTTTTTAAAAAATTTGGGAGTCGACAAAAATTGAGTTCGAATAAATTTTAGAAAAAAATTTGGTGTACCGCCATAAATTTATAATAAACGCATGCGCCATACCTACTTTTTAGATACATGAAACTTCTAGAATTATAACATAAAAACGTAATACTTACTATTAGTATACTTAAAATAAAGCAGTAATCCGGACACCAGCACCACCACCGCTAACACTACAGCTAAAAGTAAAAGTAACACCGAAGATTTGTACCAATGAGAATTCCGTTCCGATGGTATTTTCTCTGTACCGGTTGTATCGTTAAAACAACACCATTGAAATTTTTCATCGGCTTTGCCACTAGCATCCGGCTCCACTATCGTATTGGTGGTTGTACCGTTACGGGCGCTATTCACGACCACCATACGTTCCGAGTAATATCCGCTGTTGGGTTTATTATCATCTTGAGAAAAGCCTCCGTCGTCCTCGCAGTTCGCCATACCGGGAGGGCCGCCTCCGCTGCCTGATCTTCGGCAGTATATTCCGTACGAGCCGATCATCTCTTTGGTTTCTAAATTCGGTATAAAAATAAAGAACGCGATGAAGGCGTATAAAAATGTATAATAAACAATCCCTGGTGGAGACATTATGCCACAAATGCGTGATAAGCTCGCGAATTCTAAGACTAGACAGTCACTTCATTATGGCACTCGTACCGATGTCAAATTTTCCCCTTCATTTGAAAACTTTGGTGGTGTACACTGTACACGTTTTTGTTATGGGTTTATCTTTTTTTGAAAATCGTAGTTTTCGTCTGTGTGAAGTATGCATGAAAACTGAACACTACCAGTATATAGAAAAGCTTCAATGTTTCAACACGTTTTGTTTGAAGGGGGAAAATCTATTAGGTATACCATACGCGATGTCATATCATCATTCTTTGCGATGGCAAGGAGCAGATAAAAGTAACCAAACGTTGCATTACATAAACAACAACCCTACAACCCAAATCCAATGAATTTTTCCACCATAAATAATTCGCCAAGATTTCGCGGGAATTTCTTTTTAAAAACAAAACGAACGATTATATTCGATTCAACGAATGATTTGTTTTGGAATCATTCACAAACGAAATTTCAAAAATTATCATTGGAAAGTATCAACAGATTACATCTGATTTCTGATCATTTTTTAAAACGAATTGTTGCGGCAAACAATTTTTAGGAATTATTTATTCGAGAAAATTCAAAGCCCAGAAATGAGAAAAATCGTTCCAAACCGTATCCTGAAATTATGTTCTTAATATGAACCATTTCAGAACGATATCCAGAAATTTTCTGATTGAACGAATCATTCACGAACGACCCATCAAAATTTTTAAACGAGCCATCCACGATCGTTTACCACGAATCATTCGCGAACGACAGATCAAAAATTTTTTTGCGTATTGAAAAAATTGAAATAAATATGATTTTATTTTGATGAACAATTAGTTCGAGGAAAAATTTCAAGAAATATTCTTTCGAACGCATAGGCGCACCCAGAAATTAGTTAAGGGGGGCTCAGAATTACTAGCTCCTAAATCATTTTCGCGCACCAATGATTTTTTGTCTAATTGCTAAGTTTCACCATTTTTTTCCGGTAGTATTTTGTGATGTGGTGCAACTAAAGTAAGGAAATTTATGATGAGGTGTTGAGAATAATAATTGTTTTGAAGTTACTCTATTTTTTGTTAGGATTTTTCACCATCTAAATTTTTTATTTAAATTAAATTTTTTTTGATAACTTCTGACCCTCAGAGAAAATTTTTCAATGGAATGACTTTACTGATATGGAATTTCGCATTTCTAATTTATGTTCCTGTTCTCATAAAATTTATTTTAAGGATTGTTACAAATGAGGAACATTCAAAAATAGGTTTCATTATAAAAAATCGATTTCCTGAAGAAAAAAATGGACAGAAGATTGAACATGAAATTTAGTTCGTTGAATTTTCTGGAGTCCATTTATGTATAGTTATTTCAATTCATTTTCTTTCAGGTTTCTTAGTTTTTACAACAGTTTAACTCAGGACCTCTTGGGGAAAAGTTGAGAGAAAAACAAATCAAACAATCAAACTTTATGGAAAACGGAAAAGAAATTTTACGTTTAAATACGTTCTAAATAGAAATAGACTTTGGTTATCGAAAATTATCAAAAAATGCAGATATCTAATAAAACCTAAAACAATTTTGACGAAAAATTCAAATTATGAAAAACATTAAAGAGATGGAGAAAAAATTCAACCCTGGGTATGCCAATTTGTCACTTTAAGATTGGTCAGAATTACATTACATATCAGTAAAAAAAAATTTAAAAAAATGTTTTTTTGTTTTAAACGCATTTTGGATGTTTTCAATCAAAACATTATGTATTTCAAACAGAAAAAAAAGTATGTAAAATTATGATTTAATCTGAGCAAGTAACTAATAAAAACCCTTCCGCACAACAAATCGAGAAAATGGCTTGAAAAATTCAAAAATAAAAAATAAAAAATTTGTATTATGTATTTTATTCTATTTTCAATTTTTCATAATCATTTCCTCAATGAAAATTGAAAATCAACTCTCCTCCCGTAAAAGTACCCACCCATCGTCTAATATAAATTTCAAGTCCCAAGTCCCGATTATGAAACGAAAACATCATCTTTCCAAATTATCGGTAATTTACGGAAAATACGGTAAAGATCATTGGTGCGCGAAAATGATTTAGGAGCTAGTCTCAGAATTTGAGAAAAAATGGGGAGGGGGGTCAAATTTCAAATTGAGTCATTTTTCACTGATATTTTAATCAAAAATCATCAATTTTTTCTGACAAACAGAGAATTTATTGAGAATTTGGTGATTTTTGACTGAAAAATCAATCAAAAATTGTCAAGTTTTGAAATAAAAGTATTAAAATAGTGCCCGAGCGAAGCGAGGGCGAAAATTTTTTGAAAAAATATACTTTGAAGAGCAAAAAAATTGACTTTTTCCTCATTTTTGAAGCAAAAAATTATTTTTTCCGGGCTTAAGGGGGGGGGCTGGGCCCCCTGCCCCCCCCTGGGTGCGCCTATGTTCGAACGATTCGTTTGTGAATGAACAAAACGAATCATGCATTCACTTGACAAAAAATCATTCAGAAACGACTAATGTAAGATCGATTTTTTTCATAAAACAGTTTTCGTATCATTTTTTGAAAAGAAAATCGTTCGCGAACGATTTTAAAGAATCGTTTGATTGAGCAATAAATCAACAACAGAGTCAAAATTGAGATATTTCAGTCAAGTATTTCGAGTAATTTGAAAATTTTGTTTCGATTTCGAATCACTCGTTCGTGAACAATAAATACAAATAATTCACTTGATCAAGTCATTCGAGAACGTCTTCTAAAAATCTAAAATTGTTTAATCGAGGAAGAAGTCTTCGTTTTATAATATCCCCCCCCCCCCCCAAAAAAAGAGAAAAATCATGAACAATTTTCAATTCATCAATTCAAGAAAAATCATTTTAAAATTGGTTTGAAGATCCAACCTCATGAAATTGTTCAAATCTTCATTTCAAAATCAATTTTGAACAGTTCGAGCGAATCATTCGCGAACGACTTGAAAAAAAAAGGTTTTTTGACGATTCAATTTATTGAAGCCGATTTGGGAACACCAAAATAAAAAATATCAGTATTCAAATTACAGCCTTCAACGATTTAGAACTCGTTCGCGAACGATTAAAATGATTCATTACCCGATCAAATCAATAACGAATGGCTTGAAAAATGACTTTTGAATTATTTAAAACAATTATGTACTCAAAATAAATCACACGTGAACGATTTCTGAACCATTTCCAAACAATGAGACGATTTGAGATTATTGAGCCGAATGATTCTTTTACATATAAACTCGTTATCGAAATGATTTTAATTATATTTTTTTTTATTGAATTGAGTAAATCATACGAGAAAAAAACTTTAAATTTATTTCCAGAAATGATAATGCTCTATTTCACAAATAGACAAGATGATCTTCAAAATTTCGCTGCCTCTGCTGTGGAGCCTCAATGACGAAGAATCACTCCAAAAAAATCATAAAAACCCACAACTCGCAAAAATTTCAACCAATTTTTCTCCCAACTTTCAATAGGTATTTTTTTTATCGCGGTCGTCATTCGCTAAGTTGATATTTCGCATCAGCGATAACAAGCTTTTGACAAATGATGGCCATTTAGCGCTCGGCTAATTTCACCCCCGGTAATCCACATACATTAACAATATCCGTCGAATAATTTTTTTGCCTCGTTTGGCTTAACACACGTGACATTGGCGCTTTTATGCAGGTCGTAGCGCGCCTACATCGCTTTGTTCGCAGACACAACGTACGACCGGGACACAAGGGAAAGACAATTAAAACATAATTAATTCGCCGGACCGATAAAAAGCCAATGTCGTTAGGATGAAAAAAAAACGCGCATGGTACTTTTATTATAATCCAGATACAGGGCGAGGGCAAGCTAAAAAAAATCTCCTCGGCGCCGCAATCTGATTAATGACATCGCGTATACAAACCTCATAGTGTTTAAAAAACTCTCTAACCCTTTCGATCACGCAAATAAAACTTTCCTGTCTCCTCTAATGCGAAAAAAAAAAGCTCGACAAAACCAATTATAACCTACGTTGGTTATTCGACGCGTAGGTCGGCGGGCAGTTCTGGAACTTGGTGCAATTCGCAACCGCATTATTACCAAATTGCACCAAGTCAGGGTTATCTCTTTTCATCGTCAGCGTCGCCGAGCCATCCAGATCGTTCCTCACGTAACGTCCGGACCCGTATCGACGTCTATCGAAACCAAAGTCGTCGAATTCTCCGTCGTCATTTCGATCACCTCGAAACCGATCCAAGCTATTGTAATTGCGATAACTCATCGTACTGAATTACTCCTCCTTCTCCGATGATGGTAACTTTGGTAATCGTCACATTGGTAACCTTTTCGATCATATTTTCGCCGACGTATTTCTATCAATCTGCATCGTTTTCTTCGTTTCACCGAAGCTTTTATTTATCTTCAGTCTTATAAGATTTGAACGTATAGAACGTATCTCTATACGATGATTATGTACGAGATCGTCGAATTTAAAAAATAATAATAATAAAAAAGGAAAAATGGAAGACTATAGGACAATTATTTTCAGAAAAAATACCATCGACGGAATTCTCATCGCTACGGTGTCGGGTTCTAAGAGCGTATGTTGTCTACTTGGCTCGCGAAAAACAGAACCACACTGACACAGCACAAACGTGTACACGTACCTGAAACATACAAACGAAAATTTTAATTAATTTTACGCCTTGAGAGTTCGTCGAGAGGTTAAGTAGTATTACACAAAATTCATGCTTTTTGCAGCATTACCGTATCTCGCCACTGTTCACTTTCACCAAAGACTAGAATCTCCTTCTCCCACAAAATACTCGTTTTACCGACTTTTTTTCTCCTCTATTTGCATCATGTACTTATATTTTTTTACTTTCGCATACGAGAATATGTACGTAAATTCCCAGACTTGTGAAGTTTTTCATCGTTCATTTTTTCTCTTCAAAACAGAAAGTAAATTGTAACTCGAGTCGTAATTTCAGATGATGAAATTTTCATCTCGTTTCAATTCGGCGAGACTACCGTAATTGTTGGATAGTAATTTGAAATTTCGACGAACCACTTGAGACTGGCTCGTGAAAATGAATAAAATTTACCAATTTTAAATTTAAATTACGTATTTTCATGAACTAAACGTCTGGCTTGAGAAGAAGAAAAATCTAAAGAGAAATTATGACGAAAGACAATGAAAAAAAAATTTCAAAACTTGATTTCATAATTTAAGCTTCATTTATTCTTATTTTTAAAAAAATACCACCTACAAGAAAAATTCACTTAATATGGATCAACTATAGATAAAAAGAGGTATTTTTCAAAAAAGTAAGAAAAAAAAGAAAATAATTTCTGAAAACTGCTAAAAAATTTTAATCAGATGAAATATTGAGAAAAATTACTTATAATTCAATGTTTTGCAAAAATTTTGGGATTTAGATAATGAAAACAGTTTAAAAACTGAACACTACACAAAATCAAGCCTGTGTGCAAAGAGGGGGAAAGGGGGTGATCCTTCTGAGCCCGAGATTTTTGGAGGACCGTGAGAGTTCTTCAGAACTAAAAATACATTCTTCAGTTCTTCGAAAGTTATTAAAAATCCAATATTTTCAAAAAAAATAAAAAGTTAGGAAAATCAAGTTCAGAGATTATTTAGAGACCGTGTAAATTGAAAAATGCAACGAATTCTTCGAGAAAATTGCCATTTCATCAAGTATTTTTTAAATTCAGATGAAGTGAAGCGTAATAGAAGACAGTAAAAAATCTATAAAATACATATTGATTTTGCAAAAAAAAAATCGTACTTTTTGGTCTACTAGTTACTAAATAATAACTGAAAATCCATTCGAAAATCAAAATTTCAAATTTTTGACACCCCTTCCCTTTGTATAGGACCTTTTTTTCGATCCCCCCCCGGGCAGATTTTCTCTGTGCAGCCCTGCTCAAGGACACATCGTAAAATTGAAAATTCGAGAAAACAATGGACACATAATTCTGCAGAATTTGGTAAGCGTACTGCTTCCAAAATGGATAGTAATTGAAATTCTCAAAAAATTCCAACCCTTTTTAGAATTTGAGAAACTACAGGAAAATTACAGGATTATATTTCTAAAAATCATGGGCTATCATGGAGCGATTTATAGAAATCGCGAGACTATTTCTGGAAATTACAGTACAATCACAGGCCCATTTCTGGAATTCACATAGGATAACATGGGGCAATTTCTGGAAATGGCAGGGTTGACATAAAGCAACATGGAGCAATTTAGGAAATTGTGAGGCATCACAGGGTGATAACTAAAAATCACAGCTATTTCTGAAATTCATGGGGCTATTTCTGGAAATCTTGGACTATCACGGGATAATTGATAGAAACCGGGTGTTCATAGAATCAATTCATTTCATGAAGTTTTCAACAATTTGCGAGTTTTTCTGTAAAGTTTCTTAGCTTTTTCAACGACTTTTGCAAAGTACCTATACAACAAAATCAACGAAATTTCAATACTTTTAGAACTTTTTCAACCATTATTTGATGCTTTAAATCAATTTTGTGCAATATTTGATAGTTTTTCAATTTTTTCCATAATTTCTAAAAAATTTCAAAACAATTTTGGCTCTAGTTTTGCTCGAGCATTTTTTTAATTCATGAAATAATGAGAGTTCTAATGTTTTTGAAAATTTATTTTCTACATTACACTAATTTTAAATTTTTTTCTCGATTTTCTTTTCTTTTTCTCCCCACGGTAGTAACGAACCCCTTCCCCCTTTTCAATGATTTCAATCAAAGATGTTAAGCTAGCTGAAAGCCAAAAGCTATAAGCCGAAATATTGTGAATTCTTGAAAAGAGCTGAAAGATTCTATGAACTTGATCCAAAAAGCTAGCCGAAAGTTTCATTTTTTTTACGTTTTTAGTTTGAACAATAATGCATTTAAAAACAAACAATATCTACTTTCAATTTTTGTCCAACCAGATTAAATCAAAAAAAGTTGAATGCTGTATGCTATGTTCACGCATATCAGGCCAAAAGACAATCTTTTCTAAAGCTACTTTGTAAATTACGTTCTGTACCTAATTCTCAAAATTTGAAAAAAAAAATGAAAAATCGAAAATTTAAGCCGAAAGCCATTAAAAATCAAACTGAAGTCCAGATATGTGAAAAGCCTAAAGCTAGCCAAAAGCTACCTTTTAGAATTTTGAAAAGCTGAACGCTTAAGCTAAAACATCGCGGCCAAAAATCAAGCTAACGTCAAAAGTTGAAAGCTTTACATATCTTCATCTTACGGCTTACGGCTTGACATCCCTGATTTCAATTTCACTTCTAAAAATTTTCTACAATTTTAATCCCAAACAGGGGCGAAACTTCACTTTTAGTTTAGGGGGGTGGAATCCACGAATTTGCCGACTCGAAACCTATGAATTTTCAGAATTTTCCGACAAAAAAAAAGGCATTTCAAACTAAAATTCGTTTTAGTTTTTGAAGGGAGGTGATATTTTCAACCCATATTTCTTTCGCTCGGGCTAAGATTTGAAAAATTGATGATTTCCAGAAAGGAAATAGTTCGTTTTGTAATGGTTCATTGTCTGAAAAATTTGCCAACTTTTTCAAAAATTTCCGACTTTTTTCAAAAAATGTTCACGTTTATTCAAAATTTTCCGACTTTTCCCAAAATTTTCCGACTTTTTCCAAGATTTACCGACTGACATTGGGGGGGGGGGTCGCCTCTAATCTCAAATTGCTAAACGAATTCAATGGTTGACAAAGAATCATCAAAAACTAATTGGCAGCAATGTTCAACTTCTCGCTCAGCTCAACTATACCAAATCGCCTCCCCAACCATCAAATCAAGCCAACACCCAACCAAACCAGGAGCTCATTTCTAAACCACAGGTACGTACCATCCGCAATTGCAATGATATTGCCTGGCAATAAAATCGTCCGCTTCGCGACACTGTTTCCCTTTTCCCACACATTATCGTACTGAACCGTTTAACGGCTCGTATATTTACAGTTTAACCCTCTCCCCCCAAACGCTCGAACCAAACATGGAAAATCCCGTGAAAATGAGACGACAATTCGAGGAGGAAGACGAAGAGTACAGCGGCGCCGGTGACGCCGAAGATAACGAAGGCGAAACCGAGGCATACGAAGAAGAGCAACAGCCCGCCAGCAAAGATACGAAAAAACACATCCATCCTTGTATTTGCGACTTGGACGCCAGACGTCGGGCCAAAATCAACGCATTTCTGAGAGCAAAGCAAATCCAGCAGATCAAGTACGAAAAACGTGTCAAAGAGATCGAAGATGAGCTGGAACGTTTGGAAGAAGAACGGCTAGCTCGGGAACGAGAATTACGCGAACAACAGGAGTTATTCGGCGACGAATACGAGGTCGTCGGTAAAAAGAAAAAAAGAAAGAAGAGGTCAGCTAGAAGAGCTTCGATGGTATCGTTGGGTGTCAAGCAGGTCATCAATTGGAAAAAACAGCCCAAATATCCGGTTAAAATGACCGTCGTCAGTAACCTGCGTAAAGAATACACGGCCTATTGTGGCCTAAACATGTGCCCGGAGTCACCGCCGCAACCCATCGATTATCTCAAAGAACCAGCTGTACCGATCAGGGCGACGCATACGTTCGATCTTCGATCGAAGAAGAATCATGAATTTAAACAATTTCTCATCGATAGCGAAGATAAAAGGGCACCTTTTGTGGTACCTTATCGCGTGTGAGCTGCGCTTCCACCTCGATCGACATCGCCTGTATTATTTATTAACACGTATCAATGTGTCGATAGGTAATATTTCGAAATTTTTTGCCTAAGATTGTAGATATTTCGCCGTGGAGTAGACGAAAAGCCAAAGCGAGAGTTGCATTTCCATCCGAATAAAGAGCGTAAGTCGTCGAATTGATGAAGAATTCGCAGACGCTAACAGGTTTTCTGTTTAGTCAACATTTTCAAAATAAAGGTTTGTTTGAACAAAACTGCGTTCTTTTGACCACATCGCACCGATCTTCGTTTTCGTTACTCGACAACTAAATTCTGCAGCCTTCGGGGCCTTGGCAACCGAATGAAAAAAATTTAATTACTTCGACAATTTATATTCCGGTTCGAAAAGCAGCCGTTTGTAAGCCCGCGAGAAGTACAACTCGATAGATGGTTCGGAAAATCCCCCGAAACTTTAATCGGTCGACGGCGACGGTCTCTGCGAAATATTCTTACCAACGCAACGCAGCCAAAAACAGCCAGAAAGAGGCAAATTGTAAATACCTTTTAAGAAATGGCAAAACGCTGACATGGAAAACTTCAATTTTTTGCGCCATTTACTTTTTGTAATTAAAACCGAAATTCGAAGTAATTAAAAGCTAAAGGTAAAAAGCTTTATAATTAACCGAGTTTCGTCGTTCTAGACCTTTTTTTTTTCTCTTCCACTTTCCACTCCGATAAGAATGAGGATGTAAAGGAGAGAATACGAACGAGGCAACGATTCGGCTCTTGTTTTTTATTCTATTGCGAGAAAAACAACTTTCTTGCGTTTTCAGTGTGTTCAAACACGAGAATGTGGACGAGAGGGGAGCGCGGAACAGCGGAATTTAATAATCCGGGGCCAGAATTGTTTCTCGAAACGTTTGCAAAAAAGTTGATGAGGTTTTTAAATTTCATTCGACGAAACTTTTCTTCGTTCTCGTCGCGAATTCAACTCGTGTAAGGATTTAAATTGACGAAAGGCATCGGCTAACCAGTTTTTTTCCATTGCAAAGGATTGGTTTCCAAATACGGTGGAAAACTATACAAAGGTGCATGGCTCAGATGAAGAGGGCGCCAGGAAAAAAAAAATACGATAAAGACGATAATTCGGCGTTTGTTAACGAATTACGCTGCCGAGCAAGCGAATGCGATATTCACGGTGTTAAGCTTACTTTAATTCATTCTTATACATAAAGTTTTCTTCTTTTTTCTTTTTTTTTTTGGTCGAGTTTTTTCGTGCTATACTTTTTTATCCTTCGACGAAGAAATGACGGAATAACGAACGTGATATGTTTACTAAGGATATCCATAATTCATTCTTTTTTTTCCAACGCGGTTGCCGACATCGTCGTCGCTCGATTATACTTTGTGTTAGATTAGTTACCTCGAGCGTTTTATCTTTAAACCGCAGAAGATGAAATATGCTAATATTTTTTTTTTCCTTCGGTGTCTTCATAATCGCCGCCGCAATCGAAGCACGGATTTTAAGATTCTGGAAGACGCGTACGGTCGAGTTATAAAAGTGCATATCGATTCGAGAAGTGATCCGAGGAATCGTTTCCAGGCTTTTAATGAAGTAGTCGCGTAACGTAAGAAAAAGGTCGAGAATTTTTACGAAACTTTATGAATGTAAAGTATTCAAAATTCGTCTTCAATTTCTTTTTCAAAGAAAAAAAATAGAGGTTTGGGATCATTTTTTAGAAATTTACTCTTATCTATGGAAAAATTTCCCAATAATTGGAATCGATTCAAAAATGATTCAAAATATTAGAAAGGATCCGAAAATGAGAGAAAAAAATTTTAAAAATTGGAAAACCATTCAAAAACAATCAAAATCAAAATTAATATCCAGAAAAAATGTGAGAAATTAATCAAATACTCAGAATTTTAAGAAACGATTAATTCGTCTTCAATTTCTTTTAAAAGAAAAAAAAAAGAGAGGTTTGGGATTATTTTTTAGAAATTTACTCTATCTATGGAAAAATTTTCCAATAATTGGAATCGATTCAAAAATGATTAAAAATATTAGAAAGGATCCGAAAATGAGAGAAAAAAATTTTAAAAATTGGAAAACCATTCAAAAACAATCAAAATCAAAATTAATATCCCGAAAAAATGTGAGAAATTAATCAAATACTCAGAATTTTAAGAAACGATTAGGTCAATTATGACTTGAATGAAAATAAACTCCAACTTCAATTTACGAATCGAATTACCACCAAAATATTTTCTTCATTCTGCAGCACCAACGTTGAAACCCCAATTTTGAAAATAATAATTGATTGAATCGAATGAAACCTGAACATCGACCGGTAAATAAAATTCATTCCAGTCATGCACGAATCCACACTAACGATATAATTTCGGTGTCAAGCCGAAAAACACCATCGCGCCATTTCTCCAACTTCCCAAAACCCGGAAATTATTGAGAAAATAAAAAAAAAACCACTTCGAGAAAAAAAATAAAGAACGATACAATAAAATAAAAACCCATATCTCGTTTCCAAACTTCGAAAGGAAAAAAAAGCCTCATGAACAACCTTCCAATTCTAAACCTTCATCGTTGCTCGCCGCAACAACACCAAAGACCATTTTGGAAAACAACACCAAAGCCATAAAAAAAATTCGTAGATACCAGTTTAGCACTTTGCTACTCTTCTCTTTATCCGTCTCTTTGTCGATAAATCCCTAAAATCTTCCATCCGACGAAAGCATTTCCAACAAGTGAAATCCGTCTACGTACGAGTAAAATCGTTTACCATTTTCCTACACGATATATTTGAAGACCCTATTTATACAATATCCGCACGCGTATAGCCAAAATAAATAAAAACTTTATACTTGGCCGAACGCAAAAACACAAAATTCGCCTCGATTAAACGTTCGTCTATTCGAGAAAGGAAAAAAAAAACACGCCAAATGACTCCAACCGCAGAGAATAAAGGTACCCTGCTGACCTAGTATTTTAGTTATTGTTTCGTTATATAGGTTTGGTAATACTAACAAAGCAGAAATTGGCCAATATTTCGAAAGATGGGAGCAGGGAAAAATTATGAAAACTCAACGTATACTCTCTAAACTTGAATCAGTCAAAAATTCACTGATTAATAAGACAACAGTGTGCAACTGAAGAAATCAGTGAAATTTTTACCGATTTAATCAGTGAATCGTCATTTGGGCTGCAAATTTTGTAAAACTGTGCTTTTATTGATCAAACAGATCACCAAAATGGATAGTCCATGATAATAGATGCTCGAGTTCAAAATGTAGGTACTTTTTTTAATAGGCTTTTCTCTAGTTTTCAGATACTTCAAAATTTTTAGAAGACTCTGAATCGTCTCAAAACCACTTCCAATCGATTTGGGAGGTCAAAAAAAGGAAACATACCAAATTTCAGTTTTTTTCTTTGATTAGATCAACATTTTCATATTTTATAAGTCAACAACGAGATAATTATTTAAAATTGCAAGAAATCTCCAAATTATGAGAAATGAAATTTAGCATTTTGGATATGGAATTCTTTTACGAGATGCACTTTCAATTAATTTTTTCAGCATGAAACTTCACTTCGAGTTGGAATATACATTCCTCGCGAATAAAAGTAAAAATATCTGAAAAGGAGGCAAAAATATTATTGAATAACCACAAATACTTATTATACCATAAAAATTTTAGATATCATGAATTGTCATCAGTGGCGATTTTGGAAAGGAAAATCTGAGGAAGTCTGAAACTTGAAAGAAACTGAACATTTTTCAAAATCTTTCGAATACGAATTAATTGAATAACTACTCACAATTTGAATAGGTTCACGTTTCTTGAATTTTTATTACTTTTTAAATCCTGCAATTATTCATTTCGTTCGGAAGACATTTTGAAAAACATGATGTTGAAGAAAATCTTTGAAAGTTAGTTATTTTCGAATTGAACACTTTAAAAAAAAAATTTGTAAAATGGTTTCCCTTAAAATTTCTTCAACTTTGAAATTTTTTTCCAAAAATATTGAAAATTTTCCTTTTTAAAAAATGAATTTCAACATTCATGTTTTAAAAAAATTTTTGTGAGTAAAATACTTAATAGGAAAAAATTTTCAAGAACATGAAATTGAAAAACAAATGGAAAAAATCAAATTTAGGATTGAAATAATTTATTGTAGAAAAAATTCAAAAATTAAAAATTAGGTAAAATTTTGAAAAAAATTACGATTGACATTGAAGTGATGGAAGGAATTTAGACTTGAAAAAATTTGGACTCAAAAAATTGAAATGGATTGGAACTCGCATCGTTGAAATCTTGTTTATGGTCTCGTTCCAGATTAGAATTTAATTTGATTTTCAATTTTTCTGGGCACATTTTACAAAAAAATTGTTACTTAAAAACTTCAATCTTGGAAAAATAATCGGTGGAAGTCGGACTTCCCTAACATCCCTAGGAAAATCGCCTCTGATTGTCATTCATCTTTGAACACCCATTGATTGTCGTTCAAATTTAAACAATTCACGTTCATTTCAAATTATATTATACGAAATAGCTTTTCAACCCTCTTTCCCCTCTACCCAGCACCTGTTCGTAAAACTCCCAGCAAAGTCAGCACATAGAATTTATGTCATACGAAATCTCCATCTGGTGTTTTCCTTGGCCCGGCTACGACCACCTTGCTGTCGCCACAATCACCGCAAATATATCGTCCAAGCGGTTCCCTCATCCTGCTCCCTGAACCCCCTTTATCTTTCGACCTCGTCCCAATACCATTGTAACCACATACGTTATACCATAACCATATAATACCGAGTACAACATACATACTCGTACATATTGTATATTTAACCAGACACCACCATTCTGCACTTCTTCGTCGACGAATTTCATTCTACATATGTACATCTTGCTCCTAGCTCAATCCTCCACTCTTTTCCTTTTCCAGACAACGTATTAAATTGAAATTAATCCTTTGGTATTCGGAGACCACGTTGAGCTCCTTGATTAAATTTTTACCCCTCGACCAGCCCCCTTCGGGGAAGGAGAAAGCAAAACAAAAAAGCAAACTTTGCGAATCTACGACAACTGCGTTCAACTCCAACTTCGACGTTACCTGAAAGAGCCAACAAAGGTCATCGAATTACAGCAAACGAAGCTTTCCGTGGCTCAAAAGGGACACCGATGACGATGCTTTATCCGACTCGTTCGCATACTTCGGATGGACACGACGTACCCCTAATTTCGCGCAAACTATCAGTTTTTTTCGATGACACCGGCGATAAATTATAGATATTTTACACGAGGCTAGTTACTCGCTGCTAAACTATTTTCGAACATGGCCCGAAGTAATGGCCTCGTAAATCAGCGACAAAATACTAACTTTAATTGTTAAAATAGTTGTCCTTATGGCGCTGGTAGCGCCTTCACGAGGCCGCCAAATTATACGTACATGCAATACTCGACAAATAGTTGCAAAGTCTTCCATACCTCCACCTTCCATCTCAAATATCCTCATTCAAGTAGTTAGCACGAGCCTCTTTATCGTCGATTATTGTTCACCAAATTCTACAGCGGTTACGTATTCATAGAAAAACCTCCGAATAAGTCGAGTCGCTCTACACACCAGAAATTACACCCATCACACATCGTTGGCAGGCCGAACACTAAAAAAAAATCCAACGATTTAAGTGGCGTGCTTGATTTGTTTACACGCGTCGTTTCACATCCCTTCCCATCTCCCCTAGTTATACTTTTCAGAGAGAAAAAAACACACATTCGAAAGTTTTTATACGATTTCCAACAACTTTTCTTAAATTGCCCACAGTTGAATGCTCGTCTTCTTGATAGTAATTTTTCTACTTTTGAAAAGGCGAACTGGCAGAGGCCAGGTCACGTGTTTTTTCAACGAGAAAAACCTCACTCTCGTTATTTTCTCAAAGACCAGATTAGATGAAATTTACAACGAACTTTTTGTGTTGCTAAAAATGAAGAAAAAATTTCAACGAATTCCACCCTTTATTTTTTTTTCAATATGTTCGGATGTTCGCCGTCATTAGTATCTCGAAGGTATCGTAAAGAGCTCTCGAATCGAGTATACGACCTTGAAAATAATTTTATGTCGAATTCGTGCCATTTCATTTTCGAACTTCGCCAGGTTTTACAATATAATTCGTTTCGTAGTTTTTTATACAGCGAAGATGTGCGATTTAAAATTTCAAATAATTTTTTAGAGGAGAAAAAAAATTCAAAAAAGTACATTTGTTCTTGAAGTTTTCTAATTTCGATGCGGGTCATAATTTTTTTTAAATGTGAGAAAATAATTCACTTTTTTCTTGATTCGTATTACCTTGTGACCTCGTCTTTGCCTATTATCCTGTAATACTGTCATCACAAAAAAAAAAACTTGAATCTCGAACGATCACGTTGAATTAATTTTTGAAAAAGTTTTGTTTCATTTAGTACAATCACTGAGTCTGAACGAAGCAAAAGTGAAATGTATTATAAAAAATATATATATATCAAGATTTTACTACTTTTTCAAAAAATTTATCATTCTCCTTTTCCTCATATTCAATGCATCTCTGAAGTAAAGATATAATCTTCAATTTAATGAACAACATAACCATAGATTTTTGATCCATAGTCGCCAAATCTATAGAGTAATATGGCTCCAAGTCCCTCAACACTTCAATTTTCAGGGTTCTCTTTGAGATTCACTAGGATTTAACCGCTTTTACGGTTTTTTTCTCAATTTTAAAAGAATCGATGAATCGAAGGCGTATGAAGCCATCGCACGAGACGAGAAATAGTTCACTCTCACCTCCTACATTGTAAGATATTTTTCTGTGAAGGTTTTTAAAAAATGCTTCGAAAAATTTCAAACTGTCGTTTTTCAAAGAAACGACAGAAAACGACGGGTCCAACATACCTAAAAATGATCGTTATTTTCAGTCATTTTTCTAAAATGAAAATGATTGGAGCCGAAGCCGTCATTTCAGAATGTGGAAAATTTTTCAAACTGTCGTTTTTCAAAGAAACGACAGGAAACGACGGGTCCAACACACCCAAAAATGATCGTTTTTAGTCATTTTTCCAAAATAAAAAATATTTAAGCCAAAGCCGTCATGGCAGTGGTTTTAAAAATTTTCAAATTGTCGTTTTTCTAAGAAACTACAAGAAACGACGGATCTAACACACCAATGATCATTTTTAGTCGATTTTCCAAAGTAAAAAAGATTTAAGTCGAAGCCGTCATTTCAGAATGTGGAAAATTTTTCAAACTGTCGTTTTTCAAAGAAACGACAGGAAACGACGGGTCCAACATACCCAAAAATAATCGTTTTTAGTCATTTTTCCAAAATAAAAAATATTTAAGCCAAAGCCGTCATGGCAGTAGTTTTAAAAATTTTCAAATTGTCGTTTTTCAAAGAAACGACAGGAAACGACGGATCCAAACTACTTAAAAGTGATCGTTTTTACTCATTTTTCCAAAATAAAAAAGATTTGAGTCGAAGCCGTAATTTCGGAATGTGGAAAAATGTTCAAACTGTCGTTTTTCAAAGAAACGACAGGAAACAAAAGGTCCAACAAAGGTACTTGAAAATGATCATTTTTGGTCGACCTGGGGTATAGGATTCCATAATGTTGACCAAAATTCAAAAAAATCAAAAAAGTGAAGTAGCATATCTATTTCTACTACTCTCTTAATTTAAATCAGTCAAAAATGCCTAAATTGACTGATGAAATAGAGAAAATCAAGTCACTGATAATCAGTCGAATTCCGCTGATTCCCCAGTTAATCAGCGTCATTTTACTGCCAGTCAGTGAAAAATTACTGATTCAAATAGTGAATTTTGATTGTTGAATCAGTAAAAATTAGTTGACTGATTGAGATCAGTAAAAATTTACTGATTCAAATCAGTGAATTTTCATTATTGAATCAGTAAAAAAATGCCACCGATTGAATCAGTAATTAATTAACGATTGAATCAGTGAAATTTTATTTTTACTGATTCAGTAGTGAAAATTCACTGATTGAATTGTAATTTTTTTTACTGATTCTTACACTGATTCGATTTTGTTAATTTGAATCAGTCATTTTCGACTGATTCAAATTAAGAGAGTAATTTAAGGGCGCTTCTTTCAAATATGTATCGGGTTTTTCCATCCGATCCCTCTGAACCCTCCTATTAGCCCCCTTGATAAGGTCAAAATTCAAAAAAATCAAAAATAACGTGTGACCTATCGATTGTTACGTATTTAAGGACACCGAGTTCGAATATTTGCTCAACCCTTCAGAACACCGCACAGCCCCTTAATTAAATTGAAATGGCATGTGATTTGAGATTGTTGAATTCGAATATCGATCTTCCTTTTGATTTACCCTTTTCCCCTTGCTCTAACCGAAACATGTACGATTAATTCGTTTAGAGCAAGGGATTAGCTTTCTTGATACAGGATACAGTTTCACTCATTTACGAAACACAAAAAAATTTTCTACGTACATTTTCCTGTATCTACCAATGAAAATCATCATTTACAGGAAAAAATACAATAATCAATGATAAAGAACCTAAAATTCAAGTTCTATTTTTCTTTGAAAAATATGTGGCAATTTTAGAGAAATTTTGAGAATCACTTTTTTCCCACCAAAACGGTTCAATGTGACTTGAAAATTGTTTGAAAAATGATTCTTTTTGGCTTTTTGGCATACATCATTTTTCAAAAAACTTCGCCCAATTCTAACCTCTTCTGACATAATTGGCTTTTCTGTTCGTCAAGCCCCCCCCCCCTCCCAGAAAAAATTTAATGACTTGTTGTTTCATTGTCAAATTTTTCAGTACTTGAACCGATTCGTGCGATAATTTAACCCAGTTTCATGTAGTGTCATTCTAATACGTAAAAATAAACAAAAAATCCATCTTACTTTCAAACCAACCTAAAAAATGCTTCACCAACCAACTCCCCAACTCCAGTCCAAATCCAATACCATCCACCCCAATTACCATTTTCACACCACTAAGAAAAAATCCAACGACGAAACCTATTTTGATAAAAAAAAATAGCGCAAAAACGCGATAACAAATCGTCTTGGGAAAAATTCACCTCGACGCACACGACCCCTTTCAACATCCTAAACCCCTCAGAAAAAAAATCTTTCACTCCTTCGCAGCTTCGTACCGAACTAGAGAGAGAACGAAAACGCAAATCAGGTAAATACGACGAAAGTATGTATTATTCTTTATAATATAAACTCATATACACAGGCATATAGAAGTAGCTAGGAAAATGCCTTTATTATAATAAACTTTTCCAACTCGCTATTCCCATATATATTAAAAAAGTTCCTTGAAGCGTGAAAGAAAGATATGGGGAGACGCCAGTTGTTGCTCAACTTTATGGTTTATGATTGCTTTTTTCTTCAGCATTTTTTGGTGTGAAAAAGCGGGGCAGGTCGAATGGAGAAAAAAACACAAGCGAGGGGACCGGGTCAAAGTTTGTATTATGGATGTGGAAGGCCGCAACCAGCGAGGGATAAAGAGCACAGCCGAGAATATAACGCAGTTTGCCTTATTTTTTTTATGTGATAGGAAAACTTGTGCGCGCAAAAGAAAGAGATTAAAATAGTGATTTGACTTCGCCTTTGTAATGAAATGTCCCACAGCGAAAAGGAAATAATTTTTTGCGCTTATGCGAGAAATATGTGACCTAAACGGAATAATACAACTTTGAGAGTAAACTAGTTCGAAAGCAAGTTTCTCACGATAAAAGGCGCCACAAAAAGGGGAGGAAAAAAGGGCACCGGAAAAAATTTCCAATTTCTATTTCAACTCTATACATTTCGCCTTCTTCCCCACACCTGCCTTCTCGTTCGGTGAATAATTGCACATCCGAGTAAAACAATATTTAAGATTATCGATTTTATCTCATAGGCAAGATTTTACGTTCAAGAGCGGCCAACTTTTGCGAACATTCGGCGCGAAAACACTTTTATAAAACCTTAGTTAAAAATAAATTATTTAGCCGAATCTCTCCAGCGTTATTCGCGTTCGTTCATTTCGAGCCGAAGCGAGGGAATTAAGTTTGGCTGGAAGAAGAGACGAGACGTGCGGTCGCGATTTGTGACTTTGGCAAATGGAAATGAGTCTCTTCGCTGGTGTTTCGAATTCGTCGTATATTTGACGCGCCTTAATAGACTTTTAGACAACCTTCGATGGTATTTTCGTTAAATTATCTCTATAATATTATTTTATTAAAAAGTTTAATGAGCTATTTAAGCCACATTTAGAAAACTGCGAGCTCCAAGCAGATACCATCGGGTTTAATATTCACTCCGAATGCGGGATTAATAAGATCGCGGCCAATCCGCCAATCGATCTTATCTTTCGAATACAAGCCCAAGGATTACCCGTCTTGCAAAAATTTCCAAACTCTATAAACCTTCTTTTTATTTCAAATCCGCACCTCCTTGCTCACCCCGGGAGACGTTATCGAGTCTCAAATCCGCCCTTTGTTTCGATCCCGACTGAGGGTAAATTTCATTACGATTCTTTTCGTGCCCCTTTCCTCCCTTTTTCCTTTCTATATGCTAAAAGGGTATAAGTTAATAATAAATGAATGGATACTAAAAACAATGTCAACAAACCGTCAACAGACTGCGGTTTCCCTGCGTGTTTTTTTTTACCATTTCGGCATTTAGAACGCAAGGTGACGAGTTCCACCGCGATTCGTCCTTCGTCTCGAACCGACGAAACGTCGTTATTTTAATTGCTCCGAATACAATGTTTTAATTTACACTTGTTGGTTGAAAAGAGTGAAAAAAACTTATTTTTTATTTACTCGCGTTAAATTCGCGTTGAAAAAAATAACCGTACGGAATGTCTTCATGATTTCACTTGTTTCCTTTTTTTTTCGGTACCTCGTTCCTTCGTGGTTGTCGCTCGGTTAAAATATTCATAAATAACGATGCTGTTTTTTTTTCTAGGTTGGTAATTCATCCAACCTGTAGCTATGCATACGTAATACGTAAACGTACATTTTGCAAAATGAACAAAAAAGTGTAAAAGTATAGAAAATCTAATCGCATCATTTTTGCTCGTTAATTATTATAGGAAGCTTTTAGAATTATATTTTGTCATTTGAAATGGGTATAGTATTTTAAGATGATACACGTGCATCTATATTTCTTACTGGAGGAATTATAGGTATAAAGAGTTCGATGTGTACGTCATTAGGTAATTCATGACTGTAATAAAACGTTTATATATTAGGAAAAAAAATTCGTCACATTGGCTTTAACGGGTACCGTTGTAACTGTCGTAGACGCGTTCCGGTAATATATCATCGTTTTTTCTCTTCTTTGGTATTATTATCGCCGCTGCTAGAATAAACGATGCAGTTTAGCTGAACACGCCGTCGTAAGTCGTAAATATGTACTCGTACCTTGATCTCGAATGCGCTTCGTTTTCGATTAAGTCTTTTTTTCTAGTCGTCGCGTCGATCTAAACGTCGAAATTATATAAGCAGTTTAAATACGCCAACTTGAAACGTATTTTCAAAGGGTGCATTCAACTTGATTCAGGTATATCCAAATTTGACGTCATTTTCAAGCGATTATGAGTAAACATACAAAGAATGTGCAAAATCGTTCATTTAAATTCAGCATTTGTTAGTTAGCAGATTTTCTTACTCGTTGATTTATTATGAAAAATCTATACGATTTCAGTGGTGAAATGATGGATCAGAATCTGTCAGGAAAAAAAAATCTGATTGGCTGATTTTCGTTTACACCTAAAAATGACGTCACATTTAGATATTTCAACCCAAGCTGAATACAACCAATTAATGAGAAATTTACGAAAAATGTTTTCATTGTGGGTAAAAGTTCAAAATGTGTTGATTTGTTCAAAAATTGGTCAAAAGATCGATTTAGTTTTGTTCAGATCAAATTGGAAAAATTTGGTGGAAATTTGAAATAAAGACAACCCAGAAAATCTTCACCGATTAGGTAGATAATTTTTTTTATTATTCAAATTTGACTTTTTTTTATTTCATTCCAGGCTGACGAGAGCTGGTCAAATATGTAAGTTGCCAATTTGCTTGAATGGTTGCCTATGTTGAAATACCTCAGGCACCTACTTCCAATCCAAGTGGCGATGCATAAATTCTATCCGACAAGGGTCTAGGTTTTTTGTGGCAGTGCTGCCAACGTGAAAAATTTGTAGATATGAAAAACAAAAATTCCACAATTCTGAAAAAATTAGTTGTGGGTTGGGTAGAAGTTTATAAAGTAAAAATTACACGAATCAATTGTCGAACTCGAGAATTGAAGGAGTAACAATCCGACAATATTAAAATTCACCTTTTTGATCAAAAATTCGAATTCGAATTCATGAAAAAACGAAAATTTCACAGTTTTTTAAAAAGAGGGTGGAGGTTGGGTAGAGTTTGATAAAGTAAGTAAAAATTTCGAGGTTTGAAGGAGCAGGATTTCGATCCAAAATATTAGATACCTAAATTTGTTTTTTGATCGAAGATTCTCATTATACCCTTTCAAATTTTGAGTTGGGTTCAAAAAAACATTTAGAATAATAAAAACTACACATTTTTTTTTAAAATACCATCAAAATCATCACAAAAATTACGAAAATATAATATGAAATTATACAAAATTGTCTCAAGTTTGGCAAAAATTATTCAAATTATCTAAATTAAATTATCATTTTCAAACTTCCATAAATTTTTTTTAAATTTCATCAAGAAAAACTAAGAATATCAAGATGAAAAGCAATTTAAAAATCGTATAAGTTGTTGAAAAATGATTTCATTTGTCCAAATATTTGGAAAAGCTATATTTTAAATTTCATAAAAGCCATTTGAAAATTTGAGAAAATCAATAAAATGGTTTGAAAACTGTTCAAAAGCAACTAAAAACAAACGCATAAAATATGATAAGAGGCTCAAAAATAGTAAAGTTCGATCAAAACATCATAAAAATATGTAGTTGTGAAAAAATTGATACCTAACCTACCCACTTAGAATTTCATACAAATCTCAGGTTCAATTTTTCATACTTTTCCAAGAAAATTCAAAAGTTTTTATAAAACGTAAACAAATTTTAACCGTTTTTTCCCGTCCGTCTATATTTTATTTCGATTTTCATGCAATTTTTACGAAATTATTACAATTTTCCAAAAAAAATTACCAAATTCTGAATTGTTCTTATAAAATTTTGATCAATTAAAATAGCAATCATAAACAATTTTCGCTCATGTTAAAAAAGTGTAAATCATTTTCAAAAACTACTTCAAGGATTTTTACAACCTCACCATGAAATTTTGAAATAATTTTCAGACAATTCCAAAAAAAATGTACAAAAATTCTCATGAACATGTTGACTTTAAGTTTCAAAATCAATTTTTGAGATACTTTGAGCATTTTTCAAGAAATAATTTTTTTCAATTTTTCCTTATCAAATATTGAGAAAAAATTACTTTTTTTAAAAACCCTTGAAAAATAAGGTGAATGAATATTGAAAAAAAAAAAAAAAAAAAAAAAAAAAAAGGATAAACGTTGATGCCATTTTTAGATGGATAACGACATCCATATCCATACCTACTAAATTCCTCTTATAAAATCAAAATTTTTTGAACCTGGTCACTTCTTAAGGCTTGATGGGTGACGGGTAAGTTGGAAATGGGTGAGGAAGGGTGAAATTTTTGCCACTTCGTTTTGAAATGCAAGCACAACTTGCTTGTTACCCAACTTCAACTTTCGGGAAAAAAATGAAACGGATTCTCAAACCTAATCGTTGCGTATTTACGGCGAACCGGTTATGCAATTCTATTAACGTGATTTTTTTCTTCGTCTCGAATCTGCTTAGAATTCGAAAACAGCCCAAATCGGTGATTTGGTTTATATCAAACTACGTAAAATGAAGATCATTCTTTCTATTCTGTACAGAAAAATTCCAAACAGCCAGAAAAACACTTCGGAAATATTTCAGTTTTTAAAATAATTCCCAAGCAAATAAAAAATGATGACAAATATTTCTAATATTTTTAAACAAATATTTCAAGATATTCGTATAACGACAATTATTGAATTTCACTATAGTATTTTCCAATATTTATCGTTTAGACTTGAAAAAAGTATTAAAAATGTCATGCCTGAAAAAATTTGTCTTAAAAAAAAAGTCAATTTGAAAAATTTTCCAGACTTCAGAAACATTACAGAAAACTTTCATTTGTTTTGGTTGTTAATTTTTGGAACTTCTAAAATTCCCCATCTCTACTTCAATCCAATTGAAACAATTAAAGAAATTTCAAGGACAATTCGACATTATTCTGATCAAGGAGAACTCACAAATCTATCACTGCGAACACTTATTCATTCAAATAATCGAAACAATAATACTCTCAACTTGCGAGCTTTCACTCTGAAAATAGAAATAAATTTCAATACCCGAAGTACGTACATTGTTCCTCGTGCAAATTCAATTGACCAGCTTTGAAAAGAAATCGATTCGCCGGTACGCAGGACAAACCTTTATTTACAGTTTTTTTTTCACTCCTTCAACCCTTCCCCCTCCCTCCACCCCCAACCATCCCCAAACACACCTATTACACGCAAAAATAAGGCAACCGGGGCGAAAATTCCACTCAAATTATCCGATCCCTTTTCCGATTCTTTTTTCAGGCTAGAAAAAAAAAAAGTCGGGCCAAAGTACACTAAAAACTCCACCAAATATTTACTTATTTTTCGAAAACACTCGTAATCGAATCGTATCGTCATCGGTGCTCGGCGCGGCGCGTCCAAAGACAACACAGGATACACGGTGACAGGTACACATACATAAATCGTTCTAGGCTGTTGAAGGGTTCGGGCCGAGAATGTTATTGAAAATAAATATCAATTTTTCACGAGCTTCGGTGCGACGAACGAAGGCTACACGGGCAGGGGTTGTCTCAACATTCGGCTATAGTTTTCTTTTCCGTACGTCGGTCGGTACGTTCGTCGTAGACATCATTTATCATTTTTAATAAAACGCCATCGCCGCCGCACCGTCGTTCGTCGGTTTTTACGTAATTGAAATTCGCCGCAGATCATTTCCATTAAAGGTGCGATGTTAAAAACATCCTCGCGCTCTTCTTTCGCTCCACATTCCATTTTACTTGGCTCGTACGTAGCTACGTTTAAAGCACTACCTTATTATGGTATACGACTAGCAGCGAAACACAATCCGCCAAAATAATTTTGACAGTTTGGCTGATGGAGGATGGAGGCCCAGAGGGTGTAAAAGTACAGAAGAGAGCCACCTACTCGCTCCATAGTTCGTAGCTACTTTTTAGCAACGTCGCCTCCACCGCCGCCCTTCAACGACACACATTCACGCCTCCGATATTCACATCGGTGATGAATAGTATTCGGTTCAGCGCCCAAAATTCCAACTTTAATTGCAGAAAAAGCCCGACGCCCTACGCCAGACTGGACAACTTGTACAGTAAAACTGTTATTTATTATCTTTTTGACACTTTACCTCTGACATTTTGTTCTTACAGTTTCGGACGCAGCGAGCCGACATATGGGAGAGTTTTCAATAGCGAGTCGTCATCGTATAGCCGGCCTTTTCTACACGTTACGTAATAAGCTTTTACCCATTTGTTGGACCCGTCTAACCGGGCTCTGCTCAATCTTTCTGTTTCTTTTTACAAAGGTATAGCTGGGAACGTACTTATATTACGGCCAACGCCAGCGCAGATTATTTTTAATTACAGACCGAGTCCGGAGCAGGGAACACGTCGGATACATTCGAACAATCGAGCTATAGTATACACTCTGGCTTTACAGCAACGCTTGAAAAATAGCTTCTGTGTAGGAAAATTTGACCCGTTTTCTTCCTTCACTCGTCGTAATCTAAGCAGAGCTTTAAAATGTGCTCGGATGGAGGCAGCGGGGAGAAAGCCAACGGTATGTACTTTTTATTACGACCGTTCATCTGGTCCCCGCTTTATTCGGCAATACCGCCGGACCAAGTTGCTTTCAAAATTACGTTACATATTTCTTAAATAGAAACGAAAAGGAGGAAAGGGAGGTACTTGGATTAATATGAACCTCAAATTTGGCACGCAATCTTCTCGGCGGCGGTACCGGATTCGCGTTCGTTCGCCGACCACCAGCAAAAAGGACCGTTTCGTTAAATGAAATAGTTTCATAAGTTTAGCAATAAACGTTCGCCGTATACCCAGACTCCTTATGTACGTATGGTGAAGTATACGTCGTGTATTACGTATACAGTATGATGCGAAAGTAGTGTTTGGTGGAAGTTGAAATGTTGATGGAGGTCAGCGAGATGAATGGAAAATGTGAAGTTTTTTGTAATGAGGTCTTTGAAAAAAGCAATTTGAAAAATTTCAAGTCTAAACCCAGATGTTCAAAATTTAACATTACATATTGAAACTTCCATCAAAAAAAAATTCTATTTCTGGGTTCTCATGCCGAAATTTTGTTTCTAGATCTAGACATCAAAATACATCACCTTGCTCAATCCTGGCTTCCAAAGTTTGGTTTGGAGGGTGGGGGCCAAAAAACTGATTTTTTGAGGGCAACACGCCTGAGCACTACAAAAAAAATTGATTTTTTTATGGAATAATCTTATGGAAAATTTTACGGTGAATTCAATACCGCAAACTGCAGACCTTCATCTCTTTTAGAAAAAAAGTTACAGCTCATTTTTTCCAACATTTTGTGGAAAAAATCGCATTTTTGGGGGGTTTTTTGGCAAAAAAGTGAAATTTGAGAGAAAAGTAAGGATTTTAAGGCCGTAATGACCATGGTATGAGTTGTAGAAAATTTCACGTCGAATCGAATGCCGCAAACCGCAGACCTCCTTCTCTTTTAGAAAGAAAGTTACAGCTCATTATTTCCAAAATTTTGTGAAAAAATCGCATTTTTGTGCCTTTCTTGCGAAAAAAAGAAATGCGATTTTTTTCACAAAATTTTGGAAAGAATGAGCTGTAACTTTTTTTCTAAAAGAGAAGGAGGTCTACGGTTTGCGGCATTCGATTCGCCATGAAATTTTCTATAAGATTAGTCCAAAAAACAAATTTCAATTTTTTTTTAATAATACTCAGGCTTATTGCCCTCGAAAAATCAGTTTTTTGCCACCGTCCCCATCCCCCAAAGCAAACTTTGGTCAAAAAAAATTCCTCTATTAGTTAAGCAACCCAAATTTGACAATGAGAACCCAGAAACAAAAATCGTGTCGAAAAGTGTTATGTTTACAAATCAATTCAACCGGTTTTTCACCTTGAATCTTCAGATAAATTTTTTTCACAAATTTTGAGTCCTTCAACACTTGAATTATTTTCCTGAATTTTTTTCTCAAACACTTCAAGGATGGGAAAAACCGGAAATGGGTTCTTTTTCTTCAGTTTTACTCACAAGGAACCTACCGAGATCTCACACGCCAAAAAAAATACAGGTTTGTAGAGCGACCACATAAGAAACTTACAGCTAGAATTTTAGCTCCTAAAATCAACGAGGGAGGGAAGTTATGAGGTTTGAAATTAAGGAATCATCTCGATTTTTTTTATTTCTCACACATAAATTTTTTTAATGTATTGGGTGATTTTTCAAAATTTAAACCTCATAATACTCCCTTTCACAACTTTGGGGATTAAAATTTTGAATGGGAAAGAGTTTCTTGTGAAGTTTGTAAATTTTTTTTTGGTGTGTCAAACCTCGGGTAAGTCCCTCATTATCTTCCTGCATGAAGATACCCAAATTGGGATTTTTCATTCATTGATTAATGATACCTGGAATTTTTTAGTTCGCTTGGTTGGATTCTGTAAAAGTATCACCAGGTATTTTTATAAAATTTATCAGAATTAAAAGTGTTTTTTTTTTTTTTTTAAACAAAATTCTCAACCTCCAAACATAAAAAAACTTCGACAGTCGCATAGAAAAATGAACTGAAAAATACAGTGATTGCATCTTATCATGGAAAATTATTTATATTGTCATCTTTTCAACTGATTAGAGAATAATTTTTGGAAATTCATGACTGCCAGTTCAAATCCACATTTTCTAGCAGAACCGTGTCGTTCATCAGGGTTCATTTCAGGACAGGCCGATTTCAAAAATCATTTTTAAGATCAAATTATTCCAATACCAAGCACCCAAATTAGTTCAAAAAAAGCAACCACCTTCGATCACCTTTCCAATCTCCCTTCCCATCACTTTTTAAATGTTTAAATCAAAAAATCATACGGAATGCAGCAGCGTAAGAAGTACCATATTATTTACTTATGCAGGGTACCAAATTCTGTTATAGGATATGCTGAATTCAAAAGAATATTGTTTTTCTGCATTTTTTTAGTCATATCTTCGATTTCTCCGATTGAAAGTCAAACGAAAATGAATATGTAAAATTTATGAAACTAATCAACTCATTGTTATTTCTTTTTTTTTCTGAAAAAATGGAAAAAATTGTTTTTGTTTATTTTATTTACTTACTTTCAATAGTATAAAAACACTTGACTCTTGAAAATTTTTCGATTTTCGGAACTTTTTGTCAATTTTTACTTCATTTTTTTGGATTATAAATCAAAATTTAATCGAAAAAAAATTTTCAACTCACCTATTTTGAATAATTTTAACGCAATTTTTAAAAAATCTTCCAAATTTTTTCCGAAATGTTATCAATTTTTCAAGATTTAAAAAAATTATTACCTAGGTAGGGAGGTAAAAGATTTTTCAACCAGTTTTACGATACTTCACTTAATTTTTTCAACGATTATCAACTTTTGCCAACCTTTTAATACTCTCAAGTTTTTCATGACGTCTCATGCTATTATAGCCATGCAACTTTTTTCCGTAGCAATACGTACCCTAACATTTTGAATCAATGAAAAATCATTGTAAAAAAAAAAATCCAGCATAGGAAAAATTAGCAAAATTCTTTGATTTTCGGCAGATTTTCGCTGTTTTTCAGCAAATTTTAGATATTTTACTGACTTTTCAACGTATTATTTCACTGATTTATTTTCATACTGGAATTCTGTTTTTCAGTGATTTTCGTTCATTTTCACCAATTTATAAAATGAGAAAGCACTGGACAATATTTCTTTCCCGAACGAAAGTTGATCACCGCAAGCATCTCTACTTCCGAGAAATCAAACACTGTTTGATTCATCTCGCTGGCTCATCCCAATCAAACTTTATTCCACTCATCGAGCATAACTTTTGTGTCGCACTGTACATCTACACGCAGCTTCAAAGTGGAGTACGATTGTTTAGGCTTCTTTACCTCATTCTCTCCACTCCGAAGTCATCGTACTCATATCCCGTATAACTGTGTACCCGGCAGCAGCATAAAAACCTAGGGATGGGCGGGTTTGCAATATACAGGGTAGTTTGCGATATTATATACGAATCGTACTGGTACATACGTCGGTAGCGAATACTTGTCTATGTACTTTAATAATACGTACGAGCTGTTGAAAAGGATAAGCTTGTTTCATTTTCAAAAAGCTCTGTTCTCGTTTCACTATCCCATATTATACCTATATCTATAAACATTACGTAGTACCTTTGCGCTTTTGTACCTACCTATATTTGCTAATACGAGTTATTTTGTGTGTTTTTTTTTTACACAGTGCTGGGATTTTTTTCATTAAAATTAGATACGACCGAAGAAAAAAAACACCAGCTCGTGTGAAATGTATAACTTGCATCACGAGTGTATAAAGGAAATTACTTCGTATAAACAATTAAATCGACGTTTTCTTCTCGTTTGATGAATATTTTCGTATAATTCGATGTGAAACCATTTCATGATAAACAATTCACTTTTGTACAAAGATAGGTGCTCGGGCTCCACGTACAGCACACGTACTATACGAATCGTTTACGAGCTCACAGCATGCCAGGATTAAGCATCTACGTGTGGAATTTTCTAAATAGATCTATTTTGATTGAATAGCTCTTTTAAAAGCTGGTTTTATAGCTCACCTAAACATACAGAGAAATCAGTTAACTTTTTCGTATACGAGGTGATACTTCATTCAGCATCATGCTGTAATTTTTTTGTACCTCGTTTGTCGTAATGGGAATGAAATTGTTGGGTATTTTGTGTACACGCACGTTGCAGGTATTTCTATTCATTACACGTGAAATAAATTTCCTGCGAGATGATTTGTTTTCGAGGATTCGGCGATATGAGACGGTTGTGTGTGCGACGTCGTCTTTAAATAATTCATCTAGTTACTTATATAGCCATTGCTAACGCTGTAAAGAGGTTTCCACTCTGGCGAGGCTTCTTTTTTGACTCATTTTTGCAGCCCTTCGTACGTCTCGAGTCTTCGCTCTTCCCTCAGGTATGTGTGTGGTATAAGTTTCACGGCGAATTTACGAGCCTATAAAGACAAACGTCGTAAATTTGCTCATTTTACAGGCCATAGTGCGCGCGTATAGCGTACTCGGTGTAATAACTATTTGAAAATTGATTTTTCAGCTTTTCCGCGTCCGATTTTCATTATATTTTAGGAGGTATTTGAAGGAGGAGAGGGGGGAGCGGTGACGTTTCTTCGCGATTTCGTTTTATTGGAGTATTAAGGAAGGTAGGGGCGGATGAGATATTTGTGGTCTCATTGGTATCGTAGAAAGGGTTTAGGAATCGATGTGTAGTTGTATCGAAGGTTGGTGTTTCAAAATGTTCAAGTACAGAGATTTTGTAAGAGATAAATCAAAATAGGCAGAATTATGTTCAGATCTCGTTCCTAATTTATTTTTCGTATCAAAATTTTATTCGTAATCGGTTCGATAGGTTATTTTGGCTCAATTTTCGCGAACGACTGATTCACTTTCTATAAAAATTACGGAATAAGTGTGGAGAAATGCACAATAATTATTCACCTGATCACAAAAAATAGGTAGTTCAACTGTCCAATTTTTGAAAAAGCATTAGAAAATTCAAAGTTCGCGAACGATTGGCAAAAAACCCAACTGAGTTATTCGCAAACGATTTTTTCATTTTTTCCAAACACAAAATCGCTGGCAAATTACGAGCATAAATTTAGTTATTTGGAAAAAAATCACGTTCATTTCATACGAATCGTTCGCGAACGAATTCTAAAATTGTAAATAAATCCACTACAATTTTGAACAATTATAAGTTCACAAACAGATATTCAACTGATTCACATACTTTCTTGAGCGATTTAATTCATCCATTTTTTCAAAAAAGAAAAAAGTTGAAAATTCGCAAATAATGAATTAAAATCATTCAAACTTGATGAGAATCGTTCGCGAACGGAATTCAAATTTCAGAACGAATGATCCCATTGTCAGGAGTGATTCAATATTGATGGTCCTCAAAAAAATAATCAGAAAATGATTCAGATGTTTGCGAACGATCTACTGAAAATTTAATTGAGTCATTCGCAAAGAACTTGTCCATTAGTGAATTATTCTAGAACTAGGTGCAGAATTCTGACCAAAAATGTTTTGCAAATGAACCGTTGAAAAAATACTCTTTGGAAAAATTGAGTTGAAAACTCAAAACCATAATTTATAGCGGTATTATACCCATTGAAAGGTTTGGCGTTCACAAAGACTCGAAAAGGATAATTAAAGAATCAATTTTCATTTTTCATCAAATAAAAAACGTTCGCGAATGATCTGTTCATTTTAGCTTAGAATAGAACTCGTTTTAAAAACTGAAGATATCTTCGAGAATTGGCCAAAAAGTCAACTCGGAAAGAATCATTTTGGATTTATACATGAATCGATCATAAACAAGATCGAACTTTTAAATAAATCGACCAGAAAAAATCAGCAGTAATAATGCACCGGGAGTTGAATTATATCACTGTCAGTATCATGGATTGATCTGGTTATTGATTGACTTTGGGGTCAGAGTCATAGATTGACCTTGAGGTCGAAGTTATGGACTGACCTTGGAGTCGAGGTCATGGACTAGCCTTGGAGTCGAGGTCGTGGATTAACCTTGGAGTCGAGGTCATGGACTAACCTTGGAGTCGAGGTCGTGGATTAACCTTGGAGTCGAGGTCATGGACTAACCTTGGAGTCGAAGTTATAGACTAACCTTGGAGTCGAGGTCATGTATTGACCTTGAAGTTGAAGTTATGGACTGACCTTGGAGTCGAGGTCATGTATTGACCTTGAAGTTGAAGTTATGGACTGACCTTGGAGTCGAGGTCATGTACTGACCTTGAGGTCGAAGTTATGGACTGACCTTGGAGTCGAGGTCACGGAATAGCCTTGGAGTTGAGGTCGTAGATTAACTTTGGAGTCGAGGTCTTGGACTAACCTTGGAGTCGAAGTTATAGACTGACCTTGGAGTCGAGGTCATGTATTGACCTTGAAGTTGAAGTTATGGACTGACCTTGGAGTCAAGGTAGAGTTGGTTTGAAATTGACTCTAGAACGTGGTCGGAGTCAAAAATCAATGTTCAGCAAGGAAGAGAAGTTGACCCAGAGTGAAACCTGATCCAGGGAGTCAAAGGTTGAATCCGAAATATTCGGAGTAAAGCTGGAGTCAGAAGTCTTCCATTTTGACTCCCGAGAGTCAGTTGGAGTCAGAAGTCAACTTTTTGGCTGGCTCTTATTCTCTGATATTCAAGAAAAAAATTATAATATTTATAAAAAATTTTCTAAAGACAAAAAAATTTGTTTCAAAATTTCGAAAAATTAATTTTTTTTAAAAAAAATTGATTCGAATTTTAACGTTTTTTTTTTTTTTTTTACTTTTCAATACTAAAAGAATGTCCATAAATCATAAATTCATTATTTCTGCACAACAGACGGGTAATTCAGTTAGTACCTGCCTATATAAACTTGACAATTTATTTAAAAATCCAACATTTCTCTTCATTCTCATTTCATCAAAAATAAATTTTCAAAAAAATAATCCACCCCTTTTCCTCCATCATTAAAACTTGGACAAAAGTCAAAACCCCAGCAACAAAATTACTCCAATTGACCCAGCTCATTAATCAACAAATCCTTTCTATGAGCCACTAAGCACGTTACGATGTCACGCAACAGGTACCCACACAATTCCTTTACCATATCCTGAACATTATCTAAGGACAAATACCTCTCGTACTAAATATCTACCTCCATTACAATCTGATATACGAGTAATTTACATCGTATTACATCGAATCCTACAGCAAAGCGAATTTCACAAATGGTATTTCCAAAACCTGGGTTCTTTTCCTCAATCAAATATCATTACTACACAGAAACTCTGGCAAAAGGTACGATTCAATAGCACGATGAAAAAATTCCAAAGGTAGCCCGCTTAACGGAAGATAATTTGTAGGAATTCGACGCAATTACCCGATCGTAAATAATTCAAAAACATCGTTCGCTCTTTTTTTTTTTCAAAAAAACGAACCATCAACTTAACCACACAAAGAGAATTCAACTTCGTTATACCGCGAATCGAACAAATTATTAATTTTATTTACTTAAAGCACGTCTAAACCGCTCGCGTACCGATAAATACACCGAGTTATTTAGCCTTTTTTCCCTTCTTCTACTTTTAAATATTATTTTAAAAAACAAATTCATCTCTTTTAAAAAATAACCCCGTAATCGTATTATGTATCTACGTTCTTTGTACACAAAACAGAGACGAAAGGTTATTCGTTATAAAAAAATCTTTTCGACTTTTTTTTAAGTTAATCTTCTTAACTTTTTTGTTTGGTAAGTACCCGATGTTCAGCGGTACGAAATGTGTTTTCGTTTTTTTCCTTCGAATCTTCAAAAAAAAAACAGCGAATTTTTTAACCAGCATCATTTCCCTCGGTAGCGTGTTTTCCTGCTCTTAGTTCGACTTATACACAGCGAAACAACGTCGACATCAAACCATTCTTTTTCTGGCGAATTTCCGATATGGGTAAATTCAAATTAAGCGGAAAGAACGACGATGGCGGCACGCGGCGTCGCTATATACGACATCTTTTAATCGTATTGATACTACTTTTGCAAAGAAAAATAAACTTGACTTCGGTGGATTTTTTCACCTCCTCATCGTCGTGTATTTCTTTTCTGGAAGATATAAAGGAAAAAAGACGTATTCCGCGGTAATTTTTATAAAAAGGAAATTTCTCGACGACGAAGTAACACCCCCTGCTCTGCTTCGCTTAGCTATACACGCTCGCTGGTTCTTCTAAAAAGCAAAAGACTGAATGATGCCATTACTTTTGGCTCTTCAATTTATTTTTTGACGTTTTAATATTATCGACGCCAAAGAGGTTATTGTTTTTGAGAAATTTTCGCTTTTTACCGCAGTCTCGATTCGACGTTGCGTTCAATACGTCCCCTTCACCGTCTCATCTTCTCCGGCTGCTCTTTAACTATTTCAGGCGGCCTGATTTTCGTCACTTCTTTCAGATTTCAACGCGTTTGTTTTCTATACGTACGCGATTAATTTATTTCAAAAAAATGGGGAGTGTTTTATTCTCGTTTTGAAGTGAAAATAGGCGATATCTCGTGAATGAATCATTAACGTCGAAAATAAATATCAGATTCGGTTTCAGCCACTTTCAATCAGTCGAAAAATATCATTATTTAGGGTTTTAAAGTTTCTATAAAATTCTCCAACTTCTTTTTTTTTTGATTTTTGAGCAAAATGGGGTCAAAAAATCTGAATGGGTAGATATAGTTAATCGTAATTAAAGTATGAATTTCGATTTTTTTTCCTTTGCAATTTGGAATTTTGGTTCATTTCTGAACGATTAGCACTTCCCACCTCAAAAATGCCAAAAATACCATTTTAAATAATGAAAATTGGTAAAATCTCGCGAATAAGGAGTATTAACAACAAAAATTTGTAAGTACCTAATTCCTAAATAAATAAATTTTTAAATGACCTGAAAATATTCAAGTTTGATAAGTAATTGCATAATTTTGAAAGCTCTTAAAATTTAAAAAATAATATTCTTAAAATGTGACCCTGCCGTAAAGTAGGGATCTAGTGTAAAAAAAAAATCGATATTTCATTTTTCACGTTTCTGATCCAAATGACACTAAATCTGGACCAAACACATAAAAATAAAGACATCGATTTTCTTAACACAAGGTCCCTTCTTTACGGCAGGGTCACAAATACAATTTGTTGAAAATTAAATTGTATGAAACGTAACAAGAATCGTAATTTCTTTTCATAAAAATCTAAAAATCATTCGAAACAAGAATGAACCGGAGTTAGTTTATTGGAGAGGGGAAGAGAAGGGAGGGAGAACTGAATTTCTTTCCATATTTTCAATTCAACAGGAAATTTGTTTGAAAAAATTTATCCGGTTCTTTCGAAAGATTTCGCACTCGAAACTGACTATTTAGACTTGAAAATTCAATTTAGCACAAAAACATCCAGAGACAACTCAAATTGTTCCACAAAATTCTCAAAATGTCCCGAAAATGTTTGAAATTTTTCCAAAGTTTACTCGAACTGTGACAAACATCGGTTGAAATCGAAAAAAAGAACACTTTTTACTGAAGTCCCTGTCAACCAGTTTTCATAAACAGGTACATAATAATTATTTCTTCAGCACCTTTATCACCATTAAATTAAAAATTCTAGTTATATTCTGGATCTTTTTGTTGAAAATTTCCTCAAAAAGTATAAATCTTTGATTAAAAAGCTCAAAGGAGGAGGAAAATGTTGAAAATTTTTGATTTTTGCAGTAAAATCATTAAAATTCTTACTACCTAATTTATTGTCATTCTTGTATTTTTTTTTTCTGGCCAGTAGACACCTTGTTTCAAGAGATTGATAATCAAAATTTCATGAATAATTTCAGTTTCAAGAAATCAACTGGTTCCTTTAAATACATTCAATTTTCAAGAGATTTCCCAAAATCTTTCAAAAATTTTCTTCTTTTGCTTAAAATATGTGCTTGAGATCAAAATTTCTCTTCAAAAGTATGGACGATCAATTTTTAAAAACTATGGCAAAAGTTGCATTATTTTTGAATGATCAGGCCAGTTGATTGAAATCAAAAATGAAGTAAAAGTTCTTTTTAGAGTAAGTATAAAAAATCAATTTTTCTCAAGATTCGCTGTAGCTTCGCTTAGGGCATGAATAAAATCGCAATTAAGTATACGAGCTACATATTTTAGGTAACTATGCAAAAAAAAATGTTCCCTTCTAGCGTCACTGCTTGAATATTTCAAGTATTATCATTTATTTTCAAGATCAAAATAATTAGTATTGTATTCCTCGAAATTACATTTTCATCAGAATTTTTTCTGAACATTCAAGACAAATCACGTAAGGACTTTTCAACATCTGCGGTGACTCCATAATTGGGGATTGAATTCGAAATTTATCAAAAAATTAAGACATTTCTAACCTTCTACAAGAGCAATTTCTGGCTACACCACTGCCAGGATAAATTCATGAATCATGACACTGAGGTTCGAGTTATATTACGTCAATATCAATCAAAAGTGCATTGGGGAAGTTTTCAAATTTCTGAATATTAAAAAGTTACAATTTCGAATTTTACTTATTGAAATTGAATCAAAAGTAACATCAAAATACAAGAAACCGACAATTTTTTGATTAAGTAAAAAAAAATCGGAAGCAATTGAGAATTCAGCTTTTAGAAAAAAATTACGACTTTCAATTTTTTAGAAAATTATTAAAAATACAACTTTATTTTGGATTCGTCCACACGAGTTTCTATCAAAATACATACTTTTATTCTTATATTTCACAAAATTTCCTATATATGTATAAAAATGAGTTACGAAAAGCACATTGAACTTCCCAGGAAAACTATTCTGCCCAATTCCGACAATTCTTTCATCAAAACAACCACATATCAAACGAACTACACCCCCAAAAACCCTCTTCAATTTCTCTCATTTCCACCCCAATCCGAATACTTGATTTCGACACCTCATTCCCCATCTTCGATCCATTCAACGGTAAACTTTTAATTAGCAATTTTCCACTCTGCCGATAACTCTCATTTCACTCGTAGCATAAAAGAAGCGTTCTTTTCGACGCACCATGTAACTAAACAGCAGCTACGGCGCGTATTTTACATAAAAACTAGTACACGAAGCCGAAGCGCCAGCGTTAACTTCCGTGTAATTACGAAACACGTAAAAAAGTACTCCGGGGAGTCGTTGCTTTTTTCAGGGCTGCCTCTATCTCATACCCCGACCTCTGCACGTAGCATTTTACATGCCAATCGTACGTATCTCTCAGACTGCGAAACTATTCCACACGTATAATGTATCACCTTGTCTACTCCCGAAACATGCTCCTCGAGTAGTAATAAAATGCCGACATTTGTTGCAATAGGTAGCTTCTTTAATACGCGTAGGTACATCGACGTGAAAAAAAAATATCCTTCGCGAAAGCGAATAATAACTCATGGCTTGGTACCCGTCGAACGATTTTTCATCGTCAAAGGTGCCACCTTATACGGCCCATTTCTTACCCATACGACTACAAATCATCAGCCCCCGATAATAATTCCCAATTAGTGGACAGGTTTTGATATTAGGTCTGCCTCGAACTGAACTTAGACTAATTTTCAACCCCCGTGTAAAATGATTAACGCGAATTTAATCAAATTTCATCATCGCGCCTTTACCGCGGCGAGATCCGGGCTACGTAGGGCAGCAGGTCGAGGTTAAATCATCCCCGTGTATAAATTACAATTTACGCGTAGGTACGTAGAGGTGCGAAACGTCGTCGTCGGCCAAAATTCTTCGCCAGGTCTTCGGCCATTTATTATCATTATTTCACACATATACGCAACGTAACCTAACGCTAACTGACTAAAACGTGTTATTCAAATTTATGCTCGCAACGGCTTTCGCGAATTAGCCAATAATACCGCACCAGTAATCTTACGTGTTCGTATATCCGCGAATATATAATAATATTACACTAACAACACTTCCGGCAGCGATCCAACCCCTCTCTTGTCCAATGAGTCCACGTTTATCGGTACTGTCCCGAGCCGTTGAATCCGGCGAATATTTTACATATTGTAAAACGGCTTCGGATATACAAACCTCCCGAGAGATTCGCATATGTTGGCCGATTGCGTAAGTGAATATAAATTACGACCTTCGTATGTGGCAGTCACGATCCTCTCTATGGGTTTCCCAAAGACTGCTATCTGTCTCATTTGCCAACTGTGTTGTCCAGCTATGAGTGATGGAATTTGTGTGAATTGTCATATTCGACAGACAAATGAAATAGAAAGTAGTTTATAAATTTTTTCGAAAAATTGAACGCAGTTGTGCATTTATCATTTTTGGAACCGAATTAAGAAGTTACATACATACAACCGGTTTTCATTTTAGAAATTCCTCTAAAAACTATCAAGAAAATAATGAAAACTTGAGGAATTTCATTGTAGGCCATGTTCCATTGGACGATGAAGTATCATCACATACTACGAGTAGATATACTTACTTCATTTCAAATCAATATCAAAATACGACGAACATTCAGAACAACTTCAATGATTTCGATCCTAATTTCAATAATAATCTCATTTTTCTTACACAAAATATTATCAAGCATCGAAATGAAATTTTATGAAAAAGTAGTGACTTTAGAAATCTATTTTTGAGCCGAAAAATAACCATTTTTTGGTATACACTTTAAAAATCCTCCTGCCCCCCCCCCACCACTAATTTAAAAATAGAATTCATCAAATAATTAACTTTTACAAGAAATGCTTTTTTTTGTGTTTATAGAACAAAAAACCTGAAAATTTTTCATCAGACCAATTTTTTTATCAAATAAAACAGAGAAGTTTTGAAATTTGATCAAAAATGTTTAAAAAAAAATAGCCTTTACGTACTTTGAAATGCGAATCGTAACAAAGTAACCAATGATAAAAAAATTAACCAAGTACTTATTTAGAAACTCTGATGCCTGTAAGTGTGTAATCGTTATTTTTTAGATCGATTTAAAAAATCTAACAATTCTTAAAAACTGGTTCAATAGTTTCAAACTGGTTTTCAAACAGTCGGCAAAAAATTAAAAATGTAAAAATTGTTTTCCTCCCAACCAAAAACAAGATTTTACGTACTTATGAAAAAGTAGGTACATAACATGCAATGCAACTAATAATATTGGTACATCTCGAAAAGTTTCAAACCGGTTTGATGGCTTCAAACTAGTTTTCAAAAGAATTTTCAATGATTCACAGCAAACCATTACCTCATTGTTATCTCAAAAAAATCTTCTCATAAAAATTTAAAATTACTCCTCAAAAATGAAATGAATTATTTAAAAACCGGTTCAAAATGGTTTTGAAACGGGTTTCAACACTTTCTCAAGTAATAACTCATTTTAATTTTTTTTTCTCAAAAAGAACAGTTAGTACGTAATAGAAACTTCCACTTAAACTTTAAAAAGCAAAGATTTTCTCAAAACCAGTCCCAAACCAGTTCAATGGTTTCAAATTAGGTTTGAAAATTTTCTCAAGAAATTACATATTAATTCAAAAGAAATCAAGGTATAATCATAAATTCACAAACTTTCAAAAAAATAAAATAAAATAAGGACATTTCAATCAGATTTAAAAATCTTATCTTTTTTTACAAATCGGTTCAGAGGTTTCAAACTGGTTTTTAAAAACTTTTCAAAAAATTGAATGAATTATTCATAATCTATTTTTTTTTAATGAACTTGCACGTAATTTTTAGAAATGTGATAATTTTTTAAAAATAGTTTAATGATTTCAGACCAGTTTTCAAAAATTTCTCAAAAAGTGGCAGAAATACTTTTTTCATAAAAAGAATAGATAGGTATAAATATTTTTCATGTCAGTTTGTTTAGATATAAAGTAATTAATAAGCGTATAACCATGTATTTCAGTAAAACCGGTTCTACAGTTTCAAACTAAGTCTTGAAAAATTGCTCAAGAAATAAAAACAAAAAAAACTTGAATAAAACCATGTTTTCTTTATTATTATTTTTTTTTTGAAAATCATGCATATTCAATTCAGAACCGATATTTTTGAAACCGGTTCATAAATTTGAAATTTGTCAACTCAGTAAATGCTCAAAAGCAGATTACTTTTATTTGCAGCTTCTCAACTAAATAAGGAAATTGAATAATAAATTAAGGGCAGGAAGACATGCTCTTAGTATTTTACAATCTTTGCTGTTGGACTATTGTTGTACCCTCATGTAATATTTTCTTTTAAATGAATACATACCTATTGTCAATTGATTATGAATTTTTGAACCGTTTTTTAAAATGTGCCACTATAAATGGACTTTCTGGTGAGTGATGTTTTACTTAGGTGCCTACATGATTCGACTGAAACCGGGCACCACCATGAGCCAAATAATTAAAAACATATGACGTTTGATTACCAAATTGAAATGGTAAATGCCCTTTGAAAAAAAATTATCATAAATTTAATTCATGAAAATAGGGTGACCTTTGGAAAATTATTTTTTGTGGGTTGAAATTGAATAGATTATAAACCAATAAAATAGACATTTACCTATCAAAAAAAAAAAAAAAAATGAAATCAAATGAAAAATAGATACTTGCTTTTAAATCGAAAAAAATGATAATTTTTTTACCAAACATCAAAATTGAAGGGGCTATGTTATATTTGGGATAAGCAGCCATAAAAAATTCAAAATCCATATCTTCAGCAAGTAAAATGAAATCAAGTCCTTCCTATTGGCATTCTTCGTTCACCAGAATATAATTCTCGGGATCAGCGGATGATTCAAACTAAATTACTATTTTATACATAAAAGAAGAGAAACTCACTAGCTAATATTTTTTCATAAAAATTGAAAATTGAATTCGTCTTCACAGGGAAGTTCGAGTACTTGGTACTTACCTGAAATCAAACAAACATGTATGTTAATGACTAAAATTTAAAAATAAAGTACGTTTAAAATAATATGTAGATATACAATTAAAATCAAGTGAAGAATTTCCAAAGGCATTACTAGGAGCAGGTTAACAGATGTCCGACCTCTCCAAAAAATGACCAATTTTGACCACTTGACAAAATGATTTATGAGGAGCCTAGCTTGTAAGTTGAAAATTTCTTTTAAAAAAATCAAATGCAAATCTTGGTTTCTACATGCCTTCTCAATTCTCGAATTCTTGGATCGTCAACGAAAATTTCCAAAATATAGCGCACTGAAGCCACCTCTAAAATTATTTATCAAAAGTCTCACTTAGACAATCTGAACTAACTAAGTATGACTTGAAAAGAGATATCAACTTTTCAATTTTTAGCAATTTTCCAACAGAAAATTGTTACAATTTTTCAACAAAAAAAATTCATCGAAAAAGGGTCTTTTAAATAATTTGTACAGAAATTTTCACTCCTATACATTATATTAATTTTTCGATTTTCATTGTATTTTCAAACTCGGCATCTCCATTTTACACACCTCCAAAAATAGGTGTTTCTTTTTTGAACACAATTTCCATTTTTTTTTTTTTTTTTGCATAAAAACATGACCTGTTAAACACCTTTCTTAACGAAAGAATTTTCACAACCATTAATACCATATCGTCGTATGCATTACTACGAACCTCTCCGAAATCACGTCAACGTGCTCAGTACAGCTTCCATTACAAATTCCCCTCCTCCTCCGCATCCTTTTCCAAATTCATTCAATATCGTATACAACTACAATAGATGGCCAAGGTAAAGAAAGGGCGGAGATGGTCCAAGGGGACACATACGATTTTGGCACACGCTACGACAATGAAATTCTGGCTATCCTCGCTCATAATATATTAAAGTCGCCATAATATTTTGCGAAAATTCGTCCTTTTTTTTACCCCCTCGCTCCGATATGCTTTCGGTACAGCACGTAAATCGTATCCAACAATCGAATTCGACCCTTCTTTCGCCTCGCCAGTATCCTGGGTCTTCGCAAAAGCGGCACGTCATCGTTTTACGAACGTACCCAATACACCGTCGAGGTACGCGATACGACTTTGTATAATCGTTTATCCAATCCGCTTTGATTCGATAAGCCTTTGACAAGTTAATAACCTAACGCTGCGTAGGTAAGCCCTCGTGCTGTAATCTGTTTTGTGTAATTTGACCACCTCGTTTTCACTACTTCGGTATCGCGATAATTAGAAAATAAAGCCAGGTGCAATGGCCCACAGCGCCTCGCCCAATTCCAAATACTGTACGGACCGATTCACGCGCCATTTAACATCTCTCGCGGTACAATGGTCAAAGAGGTATCCTTTATCTTACGCTGTGTTCTACGCAGACACCAGGTAACACTTTGGTGAAGCCACCTACGTCGCGGTTTAGCCTTATTCCAACAAAACACGCAGACTTATTTGGGTACTTGTCTTGGAATATCTCCTTTTCTTTTTCCTTCAGGATCACACGAACTTGAGAAGTTTAGTCAAGTATCACTCAAGATGCATCGAATTCCATTTCGAGGATAATTCAAATTTGCACCAAACGCTCTCTTTACCTTTAAAATTATATCTTTTCCATCGCAGACATTTGAGGCAAAAGATACCACCTCATTGAGGTCGATTGTCAATAATTCTCTTATTTTTCTCTTCTATATAAAAATTATCATCTTACAATATCGAGGTTTTGGTAACATTTTATGAAACAATTCGTGTCACATTTCACACGAGATATTGAGTTCAGAAAATACGAGTATATCCATAATTCATCTCCTTGAAACTTTCTATTTGATTTTTACTGATTCTTCGACTTCTTATTCCGCGAAATTAATTTTTCAAATTATAAAAAATATAGAAAACTTGACAGAATTTATACAAATGCGGCTGAATTTCTGGGAAATTCATTGTTAATGTCGTTAAAAAAATTGTAAAAATTGTAGGCTTACATAAAAATACATACTCTTACTGAAAACTCATTAAAATTTTTCAAAAAGCGATAACAATTTTTTAAAAATAGTGTGGTTCGAAATTTCGCAAAAAAAATTTCACAAAGTCACAAAAATTGATAAAAATTTTAAAAGTCTCATCGAAAATAGCTTTATAATAAAAGTCAAAACAAGGCCTTTTAATTTGAATCAGTCAAAACTGCCGAAATTGACTGATAAAATAGAGAAAATCAAGTCACTGATTATCAGTCAATGTTCACTGATTCTCCTGTTAATCAGAGACATTTTACTGCCAATTAGTGGAAAATTACTGTTTCAAATACTTGATGAATTTTGATGGTTGAATCAGTAAAAATTGATTGACTGATTGAAATTAGTCAAAATTTACTGATTCAACTATAGTGAATTTTCATTATTGAATCAGTACATTTTTTCACTAATTCCTACAGTGACTCAATTTTATCGATTTAAATCAGTCGATTTTTCGAAACTTTTCATCGTATTTGGTGAAACATTTCAAGTTTGTTGTCGGCGTTCTCAACATTTAAAATCTTTTAAAAAATTAATCTTTTTTCGATTTTTTCTGTACTCTCTTCTTTTGAATCAGAAAAAAGTCACTGATACATAATCAGAGTTTCAGTACAGAGAAACTCAGAAAAACTTTTTAATTTTCAGAGAATTTACGCTGATTTTTCAAAAAAAATTCATTATTTTTTGCAAATTTTAGAAATTTTAGTGACTGTCTAGTAAATTTTCACTGATTTTCCAACATTTTTTTTACTTTTTTGCTTTCAGTGGTTTTGTTCACTGATTCATTACTGTGCTGCAATTTTGACTATTTTCTAGAAAGTAATTTTCGAACATTTGCATTGATTAATTGATGAAAGACTAATTTTTCACTGCCTTTTTCTTTCTTTTTAAATCAAATTTTCAGAAACCTTTCAGCTCAACCTCTTTTCTTCCTAGAAAAATTTTAAGAAATCAAATTTATTGCTGAAAAAAATTCATTGCCAGTCTTTTATCTTTGGTAATTTTTTTCAGAAATATTTTGCGTATTCGGGTTTTCTATCTTTCGTTAGGTACTTTTTGCGTATTCGGGTTTTCTATCTTTCGTTAGGTACTTTTTTTTGATATATGTAAGTAGGTAGTTATTGACTGAATTCACTACTTTTTCACAAATTTCACTATTGTTACTCTATCATTTTGAATCAGTGAAAAGTCATGGAAAAAAAGGCAGAATGAATAGCAGCACATAAAAAATCAGCGAAATTCTTGGATTTTTAGCAAATTTTCAAAATATCCAAAGAATTTTCAAAAAATTCCACAGACTTTCAGTAAATCTACAATTATTTTTCAGCAAATTTTTTTCACAGCTTGTTTTCAGTAAGTTTTTTTCATTAATTTATCAATAAGAAAGTGGATACTTGGACTTACCTTCAACTTCAAAAAAAAAAAAGCTACATGTTTTTGATAAACCACCCGAAGTTTGCGACATTTTTATACCATTTTGGAAATAACTTCGATACTTAATTCAAATTTATTTCGAATTCTTTAGACAAAACATAGGTATTTAAGTATATATGAAAATGTTAATCACACCCAGATCTCAAATTTCAACAATAAAGCAAACATTTTAAGAATAGAAACGACTTCTATTTTCAATGAATTTCTCAAAATTTTCAATAGTTTATAGGTAAATTATTCAATATTTTTCATGATTTTCTAACTCTAATATGTATTTTGTGATTTTTATGAATTTTCATCTCTCGAGTTCTCCAACAATACTTACACATTATTTCCAATATTTAGGTAGGTATAAATAGTTTTCGAATATTTCCCCATAGAAATTTCAAAAATTTTCTCCTTAATTTATGGAAATAAAAATTTCCGGTTAGGAAATTACTTTATTGGAATTACATATTTTCATGTTACCTTTCGAACCAACAACACTTTTCATTTCTAAGAACAAATTATAAAATCCTCTTTCCTTTTTATCGTATAACTTTTCTGTATCTGACAAATCATTTTTTAATCTCTCTTACAAAGGGTCACTTCACATCTCAAAAAAAAATCCTCGACCTTCTTTACCCTCAACAACCCAGCAAATTAATTAACCGAACACCAAACTAGATAAACTACGGGTACATTAGCCCGACCACGTTGATCCCACAGCCATTTTGCTCAAATCCAGTATCCAATTTCGGTGAAACTGCTAGAAAAGATTTCATCTTGGAGTATCCGCTCATTCGGGCGCGAAACCACCATCAACGAAAAAGTTGCCAGTTTCCATCACGTCACATGGTTCCAAATGAAAAAAATCAGCAGCGATGACTGGAAAAGTCAGCCGAGAACCCTTCTACCTCAAACAAGACATCGAAGTTTCTCGCACAACGGTCGACTTAACGTTTAAATCTGTTCTAGTCGAAAAAACACGCGTTAAAAGTAGAAACCATTAATTCGCCTTAATTTAACGTCGAGGGATGGCGTTTAATTCTCCGCCTCGCGACTCGTCCGGCCGGGCGATGCTTTTCGAGGGGAGTGAAAGAATGCGGCCATTATTGGTTCCATCAGAAAAAAAAAAAAAAAAAAGGTACCAGAATCCAACGGTATGGCATCGTGTAATACGACATAACAAAACAAGGTTTTCTGTACGACGTACTAATTAAGCACACACTCAGGCATAATGCATTTTCCTCGTTTGTCGAAGCTTTTCGCGTACCCAAAGTCGAAGTCGAGCCGGTCGCTGAGTTCCCCTTCTCTCTTTGGACTCGTAAAAAGCTCACTTTTGCTGGTATATTTACGACGACGGCGAATTTATCGTGCTCGCGTCGTCATTTTCTACTCGCTTGAATAGCATCCGAGCCACATCTTGGACCCTCATCTCATTAAATCTCAAGTCGGCCACGAAATTACCAAAATAGCAATTAGCCTCGATAAGTCTTTACCGTACGTCTCCCTGCCTCTTCTCCACACCTTCGGTATTTTCTTCGTTTAGACGTACGTACGAACGCGGGCTTTTTATCGACGTCGATTATCGAAACCTATAAACAATTTTAAGGCTAATTTGTTATTGTTCAACCAAGACGAAGCGGTATTAAAACATCTTAAAGGTGCGCCAACATTTCGGCCGGCAAGATCCGAAGAACGCAGGGTGAAAAACTAACGCTTAGATGTCGGTAAAGTAACAGGCTTTCAAAAATTTATCGCCTTGTCGAGCCTTTTATAAGCGCAAACCAGGCCGTTAGCGTTCTTCTTACGTTAGTTGGAATAATTAAAACGAACACGACGGGGAGGGAAGACGAGAGCAGGGTGTTGATCGAAATTGGAAATTTATTAAAATTTACATCTTTCTATCTCGCTTCCTCTTTACATTCCATCGTTTGTATAATTTTTAAAACCGCGTCCAAACACGTTTTCGACATCGTCTCTCGTCTGCTCCTCGTCGCACGCCACTAAATTAACACCTCGCTAAACAAATTCCCAACCATTAAGCCTACTTATTACAGTCACCTCTCGTATTTTATTGGTATACGAGAGAAATGTGCTTAATGGATGTTTAAGCAATGTAAACTTTACGTTAAATACCCGTCTCCGTTGTTCGATTGTTGGCATCCTCGTTGTACAATTTTCTTTCTTGTACTGGAACTAATTGTGGATGTTATGAGAAGATATGACGATGTTATGGTCACTCTATTTCCTCTCTCCTCCTCAGACTTTCTAATAATATGAAAAGATGTTTGCAATATTTCAGAAATTGTTTTCCTGTTTTTTTGAAGTTATTGAGCCTAATTTTTCCAAGCTTTTAAAATTTTTTACACAATGAAAAATGTGCAATGAATCGTTCTGCCAAACTTATATTTTTAGACATAGTCAATGAGTTGTAGATTGCTTGCCTCACATCAAAAATGAAGGAGCAATGGTCATTCAAATTTGAGAAAATTTTGAAAATTTTTCATAACCAATTTATTCTGAGTAATTCACAGCCCCTTCATATTCGATCTGAGGCAAAAAGCCTTTAGTACAAAATTTTTCAGTTTTCAACATACCATCCATTTCTTGGATTAGTTTATTTTTGAATTTTTTCAAACTATTTTTTATAGCCCCTTTAATTTTCAAGTTGGTAAAAAAAGTCATCAAGTAAAAATTTTTTCAATTTTCAAAGTCCATCCATTTCCCTGATTGAAAAAACGTTTTCCGTGATTTTTTTCAGAAGTGGCACTTGCCCCTTTAATTTTCAAGAAAAAACGTTTTCCGTGATTTTTTTCAGAAGTGGTACTTGCCCCTTCAATTTTCAAGATTGGCAACATAATCATTTCACGCTTTTCGAGTTCAGAAGACGATTTATGGAACACCCTGTTACTTACGAAGTTAGAGGGATTTTAAATTCTGTATCGTGATAATGATAATGAACAAGAAAAAAAAGAAAGAAAAAATTTCAAGTATGTACTTAAAAATTTAACGTATCTCAAAGAATATTGGTCTTAAAATAAATGAAGTTTTGAGGAAGTAATTTTTTTAGACTTCTCCAATTGTTTGAGCGATGAAAAATTGAAAATACGTAATATTTTTCTGAAATAATTTTCCAAAATCAAGTTTCACTTCAAGTACTCTCTAAATTTGAATCAGTCAAAATTGAGTCACTGTTGGAATCAGTGAAAAAATTTATACTGATTCCATCAGTGGATTTTCATCACTGAATCAATAAAAAATAAATTTCATTGATTGAATCAGTAATTAATTACTACATAATTGAATCAGTGAAATTTTATTTCGACTAATCCAACAATGAAAATTCACTGATTAAAATCAGCAAATTTGACTGATTTACATTAATCAGTCAATTAATTTTTACTGATTCAATAATGAAAATCAATTAATTAAATCGTTAATTTTTGACTGATTGGCAGTAAAATGTCGCTAATTAACTAGGGAATCAGTGGAATTTGACTGATTATCAGTGACTTGATTTTCTCTATTTTAGCAGTCAACTTTGGCATTTTTGACTGATATTAAAATAAAGACTTTATGGAAATTGAAAATCGTAATCCCTGAATAATCTTGTTCTCAGATTGGAAGTAAAAACTTCTTTCGAAATTAATTTTTGTGTTTTCCAAATTTTTCGGATCAATTTCTTTTCCATAAGCTCACCCAGGGAGCTCTAGAAACAAGTATTTAAATATAAAAATCTCAAAGATGAATGCATTTTTTTGGTTTTCAAACATCCAACATGATTTTTCAAAAAGTCTTTGAGTAAACCCTAAATCTGAATCAATCTAGTTCGATGTAATTTTACCGTTTCAAATAAATGGGATAATTTTCATAGAAAAGTAGTGATTTTCGCAAATTTTTCAATTAAAAATCGCTGATCTCCGAGTCTACTTCAACGTTGTCAGAAAAAAATCAGTAGGTAATTTTGACTAAAATATTAAAATTTGAAATGTTAGGTAAGTATTATTGTTTGTTTCAAAAATCCGGCAATTTTTCAATTTTTATTTAGATATTTTTTTTTTTACGAATTTTGTTTCACCTCCCCCTATTTTCTCTTGAATTCTCAACTTTTCAAAGCTTTCATGTAGTTCTAAAATAGTGAGCAGAATGCGGTAGGTATTCTACCCAAGCAGAAACAGTGTTGATGGATCGAAGATCGTCACAAAAATTCAAATTTCTGATTAAGTATACAATTTTTTGAAAATCTTCCGCTGTAAAAAATTTAGATACCAAAATTTATAAAATAATACGAAATTTTTTTAGAAAAAGAGTAAAATAAATCTTTTACTACACAAATGAAAGCGAATGAGATGAATTTTTTGTGAAAAAATCACCTTCAAAAACAAAAAATAACCCTCTTTATTCATTCTAAGAATGCTAATGCAATAGCTCTGTAAGTATTTCCAAAAGAAAACTTGAAAAAGTGTATCTAAAATTTTCTGAGGAAAAATATCATAGTCACTCAACTTTTTATTTCAATTTTAAATAAACGAACACGTGCTGGATACTTTTCTTTCAATTATTGTAACAGAAAATCAAAATTTTTATATCTCGAGCGTAAAAAAGTATGTTTGAAACCAAACATAGGCATTTCAAAACAATTTACAAGTCATTTTCAGCCTTTAGTGAGCAATGGAAAAAATTACTAATTTCAAGTCAAAGTATTATCTACTCGTATAATAAAGGATAGTACTGTATGTCCAATTGTCCAAACGTATTGAGGTAAAATTTTTCGTTGAAAAACTCCATAATTTAATAGACGAAGCCATGTATTTAAATATCAATTTTTTTTACGGAATAATTTTAATATAATAATAATATGATCAACATTGCCATGTAAAAAAAGTCACATTTACCAAGGAATACGCGAGAATTTGATTCCACCGAAACAAGGGCACTTTTTTTGAAAATAATAAATTGAATTTATTTACCAGATGATTTTATTCAGTTGGATTAAGAAAAAATTCTAGTAAAAATTTTTAAAACTTTTGACTTTTTCAAATTCTTTAGCTTTTCCGAATTTTCCAGGTTTTCCACCTTTATAACAATAGAGAAGTTACAAGAGTGTAGAAAAAGGATGAATTCATGAATATTGAAACCATTCAACAATCCCAAGGTCCTAACGCCTCCATTTGATTACCGTCACCTCAGCTCATCACGTTTGTCTTGCCAAATTTATCAAAATACGGTTTGAACGACCTTTTCGAACGTTTTCGAAACGACCCAAGGCAATGTCTTCGACTTCTACATTCTGATAAGGAAAACGCCAACGAGGCTGACGTCATTGTCGCCTCGTTATAACGACCTGCTGCTGTATTTAAAAAGCCATCGTACGTGAGTTTGAATTTCTCGTCTCGACGAAATCATCGCCTCGCAAACCACTAGCCCTTATGATTTTGTCATTAAGCCGACGTTCGTTGTCGAAGGTACATAACCGTAAGGCGCGAAGCTCGATTTAAAACACTGTTCTATGGCTTTATACCACTACACCGACGTCGTCATCATCGACACGATGTGACGAAAAGCTCTGCTTTGCCGCAAATTACAGCGTGTCTCGTAATTACGTTTATTAAGCTTTCACGATGATTGAAGCCGAAGGCGACTGAAATATTTGAACTGTTCGCCGCAAGACGTTCGACAACTTATGGTGGCTTGGTGTTCTACTTTACACTGATGAAAATCTAAGGTTCGGAAGACCGTCTGAGTCGGTAATAAGGGATGTGTTTGCAACGAGGTAATTGTTTCCTTCGTTATCGATGCAGTTAATTAACAAAGTACTCGGGAGTAGGTTAAATAGGGGAACTAGGTGGAAGCAGATCTTCGTGTGTGTAATTTTGTTTGTACGATTTGTACACGTATCACATATTGAACTTTCGATACTGTAAATATTTTGTCAAATTTGTGTTTTAGTTTGGGTAGATAATATAATAAAATTATTTCAAAAAATTATATAGATCTTCCTCACACTTCCTTTCATTTCTACGACTACGATTTAACAAAGGAAAATGAAGAAATTTCAATAATAGTTTCCTAAAAATCATTAAAAATTACATAAAATTAACAAAATTTGTATAAAATTGTGAAAAATTCCATAAAAATCATTTAGTTGGTAAGTCAAAAAAATAATGAAAATTTCCACTACGAGTCATAAAAATGGCGCTGTTATGATCTGAACACGATTTTTTGAAAATATTTCATCTATATGTTTCACTCAATACACACTCGTACAAAATTAAAACCGAACCGACCCAAAAAGATGGGATAACAATAGTAAAATTAAATTTTTAGCAAAAAATTGCATTTTAAGGAGGAAAAAAAATCAGGAAAACTCCTTTTAAAATATAAACTTTCTGGTCGGCTTCAATTTTTAAAACGTCAATGCCTCTTCTTCGAAAAATCATGAAAAAACAACTAAAAGTAGTCAAAAGCAAAAAGGAATTTAAATTTCAGAAAAAAATTCATTGGAAACAACATAGGAATCCATTGAAAGTTAACAAATATGTTGCGAAAATTATCGGACATGTTACAAAATTAAATTATAAAAAACACCTTTGAAATGTTTTTAAAAAACTGTAAAAATCATCAAAATTCAATAAAAAATTTACTGAAAATGTTGCAAAAATGATTGAAAAATGATCAAAGTTTCACAAAATTCTATAAAAATTATCAAATATTTTATAATCTTATAAAAAAGTCATGAGAAGACGTAGATAAAAAAAAGCAGAAATTCCACAGAAACAGGTAGGTAGTTGAAAATTTCACGAATGTTGGCTAGAAACGAATAATTATTGCCTAGATTCAGCCATTTTCAAGACCTTTTTATCAATTTTTGAGTTATTTTAAACCAGGGATTCGAAGAGAAGGGTCTAATAGTTTCTCCAAAGCTAGCTTAAGGACTTGAAAAAAAGTGCCTCTGTGGTATTGAAATTTTTTGAAAGTGGTTCCATCTTCAGCTCTGGGATTTTCATAAAAGTGCCTGGAAAAACCACTGGAGACCTCCTCTCTCCTCCCTCTGACGACGCTCCGAATCCCTGATTTTTAACAAATTTTAGTTAATTTAAACGAATTTTTCAATATTTTTAATCAATTTCAATCAATTTTGATAGGTGCTAACTGTTTTTATAACTTGTGCAGGACTTTCATCAATTTTTTTACGGTTTTAAATTTTAATCAATTTTTGGAAATGTTTCATTTTCCTAATGAAAGGTTAAACCAAATTCACATTTTTTCCTCGAAGATATTTCGATCATTCTGATGTATGTATTTTCATGATTTTTAAACAACTTTTGTGATACTTATAGAAAAAAAAAATCGTGATTCGTTTAAATAACTCTTCACAGTTGTTTTAAGAAATTTTTTAAAAAAAATAATCAAATGTCCATTTATGTATGTAGCTTTCTAAATTGAAATGACTCTTTTCTTCAAAAGTCAACAGGAAATTAGGCCTGTTGAACCGTTCCAGAACATACATAAAAATCCGGAATAGTTTTAAAATATAAAAATTTGATTTCAAACTTTTCTGATTTTCTCCCTTTGAAAAATTACCTCCCCCTTCCTCAAATTTTATTTTACGCGAGTAAATAAATTTGAATTACTTTTTCTGGACGAAATTCAACGACTTAGGAAATAAAAAATAAATATAATTTTCTTTCTATTTAATCACCTCACATAATTGAATAATCATTTGCAACAAAATACAAAAAAAAAAAAAAAATAGATTTAGATTTCGGAGTAGACTTATACAGCATCAAGAATTTAATTCATATGTACCTTACCTCATCTCCAGAAAATAAAATAATCTTAATTTCCTTGATGAACATAATTATTTCATATCTCTGTTTCCCTCTGAAAAATTTTCTCTCTGGAAATCACTCAAAAATCTTATCCATTCAATATCCCTCCAAATTTTCTATAAATTACAAAGGACAGGCCAAAAAAAACATCGAAAAATATCTTTCGTCAAAATTCATAATCATCGAATTAAAATGGCCAACGATGCGGTGATATTCAACCACTGAGCCAACAACTTATCCACTTTAATCTCCATTAAAACTCAATTACCTCGATTAAAATCAAAACTTTACATTATTCGATCTTCGGACAAACTATCTTCAGCATAATTTTCACAATTTCGACATCCCTCCTTCCATAATTCATTTCACTTTCTCTCACACTTTTAAATTAATCTACGTATAATTCAAAATCAAACTCGAAGGCTCGCCGCTATCTTACAACAAACCCCCAAACAATCATCATTATAAATATTTGACATCGAAAAAGAAAAAAATATATAAAAAGAAAAAAAGACAAACTCCAGAAACCACCAAGGAAACTCGACTGAATAACAAACGGAATACTAAACAGGTTGACATTTCGTATTAAAACGTCTCATTTGACAAAGTCCCATCTCAACGTAATTCTCGTTCGAGTAATTTTTCCTCGTTTTGATTACGATTAAAAGCATCCCGATAACAATACTCCAGCAGTGGCTCTTTGTAAACCAAAACATTATCTACGACAATACCTTTTTATTCATCCAGCTCTTCTCGAACCATACCCTTAGAACTGAGCAAAATCTATACAAGAAAAGACTTCCAGGCTGAATTCCTCCCCAATCATCTCGAGTCCTATTGGCCATAAAACTAGAAACATCAATCATCCAAATCCATTCCTTTTTTCTTTCAATAGCCACACGAAACCAATCAACTAAAATAGGTCCTTTTTAGAGCTCCGACGCTGTTGTCAATTTCGACGTCAAATTAGGATCGAAACAAAAGCCAACTTTGATATTTTCATTTCGATATATTCTAATATGCTTTCTCGACGAATTATTTTTCTCTTTCTGAAACAACCGGCTGGTTACAATTATAAATCTAAAACAAGGTAAACATCTCGTCGTCGCGTCGACTTTTATACACCGGATATTGTCACAAGACACAAAGGTAATTTACCTCACTCGAACGCATCCGACTTTTCGCCTTCTTCGTCGACGGTAATTACATTAAAAACCAATTTCGGTATTTAATTTTCATAATGGAAGATTAAAAACGAACCGACCCGGTCGTATTTTTTCTCTTCAATTTCTCGTAACGACGTTGAATTTACGAAACGGGTTATCAACCATCTACGATCAAATATAAGAAATCTTTGAAAATATTTCCGCGAGACGAACAACAAAAAGGCATCGAAGCAGGATAAATTTACAATGGTAATTAGCCTGCGTCGTAATGCGTTTCTTCAAAAACCACCCCGAGGGAAAAAAATACCATCTTGAAGACTGCAAATGACTCGAATTGCAAATAAACGACCGTTTACCTCGCCTCGGTACCAGACCAGCACACAACCAGTCAATTATACGCTTATTTTCCGCCTTCTTTGGTACCGCTTTTCGACAACTTGGCTGTTTCGCGCTCGTACGACGCGGCAATGACCTACCTTAACTCGTCGGGGCGAAATTACCGAGTCGAAATTACGACCTGGCAAGTAATACACATTCGCTCCATTACCGGCTTTTCGCGGGTGTATTATGAAAATAACATACGACCTGACGCCCGGGACAGGGCCCAAATTAAGACGACGACAGGAAAAAGCGACCCCTTCCGTACAATTAGCATAAATGTATAAAACAAAAACTTATAACGCGCGGTGGTAATATTTACAATAATAATTTACTACGGTTAAGTTACGTACGTAGCTACTATGTGCAGTACGTAGCATTCGCGATTCGTTCCATTTAACGCTTTTCTCTGTCTCTGTCGTCGGTGTAATAAATTACCGCCGCTTCGCCGAGTCTGCTGTTGATTAAAGGAAGTAAAATGACCTCGCGTAGTGTATACGCGATTTGTTTTGTACCAATATTACACTCGTATAGTATAAAGATACCACGTATACCTATACCGAGCTGTACCAGGATGGAAGCTCAGGGTGGGAAAAAAAGAGGCCAGTAATTTTCACATTCTGTATGCGCTTTAATGAGACCCACCGCCCGAATACCGTTTTCCATCTGAGCTCGCGTAAATACGACCAGGGTAAGGTATCGTCGTACATTGCGAATAATTTGAATACGAAGGCGGAGCAAGAGGTATACGGGTACGTAGGTGCGGATGCACAAAATGATGAAATGGTTGCTGATTCGATTGATTGTGTATTTTCTCGTAAATTGAAAAAAAAAGTTGTCATTATTGCGCCGACGATATGCAGATTAATTCGGCTCGAAAATACGTAAAAGGATAGGTCGATAGAACTAGGTAATCTTTTTTCTTTCGATTCGATGTGTTTTAATGGGAACTGATTCGAGAGTTTATAAAACATCGGAATAATCAACATGATACATAGACTTGCCATACCAATCGATTGAAACAATTGAAAGAAGTTCAGAGGATCTGTCAAGAAGATTCTTGGAATGAGTAGTTTGAAAGACGCAAATACAGTATTTATGCTCAAGGGAAAGATGATTTTGTTTCGAGTAGGATACCAGTTTTTTTCGAAGGTTGAAAGGTATAACTTTACTCTATGGTACTCTCTAAATCTGACCCAGGTGTGCAACTGTTAATCAGTGAAATTTGACTGTCAATCAGTGAAAAATTACTGATTCAATTAGTGAATTCTCGAGAATTCACTAATTAAAATGATCATTTTTGAATCAGTAATCTTTTTTCAACTACTGAAATGAATCAGTAAAAATTTCAGTAGTTGAAAAAATTACTGATTCAAAAATGAAAATTCACTGATTAAATTAGAAAAATTTTCACTGATTTCTACAGTTGCCCACTTTTGGCTTTTTAATCAGTCAATTCTAATGATCATTTTTGAATCCGTTATCTTTTTTCAACTACTGAAATGAATCAGTAAAAATTTCAGTAGTTGAAAAAATTACTGATTCAAAAATGAAAATTCACTGATTAAATTAGTAAAATTTTCACTGATTTCTACAGTTGCCCACTTTTGGCTTTTTAATCAGTCAATTCTAATTTTTAACTGATTCAAATTAGAGAGTATGTATAATCAGTTAAGTATGGTGAATTTGCTTTGAGAATCGATTTTGACCGTTCCTATCCCAAAATATCAACCATGAGAAAAAATTTCAACATAAATCTTGGATCCCTGGCTCAATTAAATTACGAGAGAGGGGTTGAAATGTTTTTTTTTTCTCATTTTTTCACTTGTTTAATGTTTAGCTGACAACTATAAGTGCTCTAGAATCTGGAAATCAAAATTAGCCTGTTCTCTAAATTTCAATCAGTCAAAAATGCCAAAATTGACTGATGAAATAGAGAAAATAAATTCACTGATTATCAGTCAAATTCCACTGATTCTCCTCTTGATCAGAGTAGCATTTTACTGCCAATCAGTAAAAAATTACTGATTCAAATAGTGAATTTTGAACGTTGAATTAGTAAACATTAATTGACTGATTAAAATCAGTCAAGATTTACTGATTCAGTCGGTAGAATCAGTAAAAATAAAATTTAACTGATTCTCACAGTGACTTAATTTTATCGATTTAAATCATGTAAATTTCACTAATTCAAATTTAGAGATTGCTTTTTTGAAAGACAAAAAAATCGGTTGCCTTTCTAGGTGTATGAGTTCCATGGGTTCAAAAAAATGTACTCTCTTAATTTGAATCAGTCAAAAATGTCAAAGTTAACTCAGACAAAATTGAGGAATTTACTGATTCAATCAGTGAATTTTTATATCAAAACTTCTCCTAATTCATTTCAGTCCTTACCTAGGTAGTCAAGGTAAAAAGTACTGATTCAAAAATGAAAACTCACTAATTGAATTAGTGATTTTTCACTAAGATCAACAGTCAAATTAACGACGGAATCAGTGGAATTTCAATACCGACCCAGTGACTTGATTCTGTCAACTTCAATCGGTCAATCACCAGTTTTTGAAAATTTAACAGAGAAAAAAAAATTTATTACAGTCTGAAAACGGATACTCTCCTCACTTCAATCAAAAAAAATTCGCAAACCGGGGTTGCGACCTATCAAAAAGGATTAAAATTTCACGAGCAGCTCAAAGATATGTGTAAGAATGTATTTTCTAAATTTGAATCAGTCAAAATTCACTGATTAAATCGGTAAAATTTTCACTGATTTCTTCAGTTGCACACTTTTATCATTATTAATCAGGGAATTTTAACTGATTCAAATTTGGAGAGTAACGAGATTTAACACATTTTGATAGGTCATTCCTTAGGTATTTAAAAAAATACTTTAAAAATAGTTTGGATCACTCACTAATTTTTCGCTGATACTGAAAAATTTACTTGATTTCAGGCTCAAAATGCGTAAATTACATTTTCCAGCCATATCTTCTAGAGCATTAGAAAAATGAACTAAGTAGATCATAAATTTTGCTGGTTTATGGCGTTTTAAAAATTTTGAGCGGCCATTTTGTAATAAAAGGTCAAAGGCGCAATGGATTATTTTTTCGATTAACGTGATTATTCATGCTTAAATATACCTGCCATGAAAATTTTAATAACATCGAAATGGTGAAACATCGTCAAAAAAAATCAAAACTAGCCACCCTTCATATTGAAGACGAAATAATGTGAAAAGAAAGGTTGAAGTCAGTGTACTTAAAATACGTACATGTCTGCGTTTTTTTCTCCTTTGCATGAATAATATTCAGAAAATGGGAACTCTACACGAAATCTACGACCTAGTATTGGCATTATCTCAACGCTATTACTTAATTAAACAGTCCGACAATGAGGAGTCCGAACAAACAAGAGGCAATGAAGATGTGCAATCATACGGAATATATTGGTCGATATTTGACGGTTTACTAATAAAGCCGCGTTAATTCGCGTTATAATTTGAAAACGTAATTGACGAAATGATGCGAGATGAATAAATTTTGATGTTTTGAAAAGCATCGCGATACTGAGAGTAAAATAAGCGAAGAGAGCTGAAATATACTTTCGCTTTATACCCTACATATAATCAAGTCGAGATTTAAAAAGGCTGAAAGGAATTTGCATTAAAAAATGTTTCCACGAATTTGAAAATTTGCGTGTGCAAGTTTTTTTTTTCATCTCTCGGTTTTCGAGAGTTTATTAATTTCGTAAAACAGCGAGTAGGAGTTGGGAGAGAAAACGAGAACGGAATATCTCGCGGCGTATTTAATATATTCGACGTGAAGCAAACTGCTCTCATTTTGGAATTTTTCCTTGGAAAAATTTTTCCACAGCGTGTAAATCAAATTTTTCAAAAGTTTCCGTTTAGTCGGTTATTATTTAGAATTTCAGTCGTGATAGTGGTTTAATTATAATAATGATTGGTTTGTTAGGCATTTACTTACATATTATAAGATATGAACTGAAATCGGTTATTTGATTTTTTGCCCTACGTGATTCCGGTTTTAAATTCTATTTTGGTTCCTACGAGGGATAAGTGCGTAAGTTGTTTGTTTTTCATTTAAATTGTGATTTTTCCCGCTCTTTGATGACGACAAGGAGAAAGAAAGCAAGATTCTGTAGGCTCGTTATCATGGATTTCGCCTGCAACGTGGAGCCGAGGCAACTGTATAAACACGTGTGTTATATTGACAGTCGAAATTAAATTTCGGGCGCGTTTAAATTCGAAGATATGGGAAAAGTCGAAAATGAGGTTGGTGGTGAAAATAGTGCCATGTAGGTGTTGTCTCAAGATACTCGGTTGAGCCAGTGGGAGGTTTTGGGTGTTGGGAAAAGATAGAATGCGTCAGGAGGTTGTTGCGAAGGAGTATTACCAATATGTATTATGCTCAAGGTAAAAATTTTCAAAATGGAAAGTTATTTTTAAGAAATATTAATTAGGTAGAGTGAAATCGTCGGAAAAGTCCGTATTTGCGATGGGTTTTTAAATTTTATAAAAATTAATTTCGTAATTAGTTCCTTTCATTTTTGGCTCGAAGGTGATTTTTTCAGAATTAGTAGGAATAGGAAGTGGTCTTTAGCATTGAGCATTATGCAGGGAAGTGAAAATTCATTTCAAAGAAAACTGACTTCAAACGAAACGAGGGCGAAAATGTATGAAAAAAGGGCATCTAGAATCTAAAATTTCTTCATTAGAACGAAGTCGTGCTTTTTTGTGTTTTATTCTGACTTACAAAAAAAAATGATACCTATGGACTCATTTTCTAATTTTCCAAAAAATCCAAACTTTTTTGAAAACTACAATCGAAATTGTTACCGAGTGCTTCGATAAATGAGAAGGGTAATTATTTCATTTGAAAATATCAATTGTGTACACTGGAAAGGAAGTTTTATACCATTGTTTTGAAAATAAAATTGTGTAAATTTACGGAGCCCGAGCAAAAAAAAAGGCATTCAAATGCTAACATTTCTTCATTGTACTTACATACATTCAATTTTTAGTATTGAAAAAGAGAAAAATTTTCAACCCCTATCTTTTATAACTAAGTCTCAAAATTTGAAAAAAAAAAACAGTTTTTTTGCAGGACTTGTAGGATCCTTCAGCCAAAAGCAGGACCAACAGGACTCGTTACTTGTTATTAGACATTCTGATACTTAAATTCAGTAATTGTTATCTTGGTCGAAGTGATAGGCAACGGAGTGAACTTGTATTTTCAGTCGAAAAAAGCTGGTTCAAGTGAACATTTTTTGCTCCAGCAGGTATAGTAAATAAAAAAAATAGATAAGTGATGAAATAATTTTTTTTTATAAGATAACAATCTGATGAGCCTACGCGAAGCAACAGCAAAAAATTTTGCGAAAAAAATGCCTTCAAAAATTGAAAATTCATCACTTCACACTCGATGAAGTTTTCTAAAATGTTACCAATAATTTTGAATTTTCTTTCATTTTTTTTTTTTTACAAAATCACGATTCAAGGCATCATTAGTTCATCACACTCCTTTCTCATCAAGATTTTATTTTTAAAAAAAACTACGTTTTCTAAAAAAAAAAATCAACAGAGGAAATTTAATTCCGAAGAAATTCACAATTTAAATCAAATATCAATTTAAAAATGAAGAAATACAAAAATTAGTTGGAACAATTTGGCTCGAGCTGAGTGATTTTTTTTTTTTAATTGTAATAAAATAAACAAAGAACTCCTTTTCTGGACGATTTATTTTGGATTTTCAGAAAATTTCAGCAAAAATTTCAAAATTCCCACACGGATGCTCTGAAGACATCTTTTTACATAATGTTAAAATTCATAGAGACAGACTAACATTATGTCAGCAATAATCCAAATTTTTCTAGTTCATTTCTGGATAAATAAAATATCATCATGCCATTGGTGAGTAGGCAAACGCTGACCTTGAATGACCTTGAAAACGTCAAGTAGCAATAAAATATTACACATTTCTTTTAAAAAAAAACTCTTGAACCTACGAATCCAGGTTGAAAAAAAAACCTTCACAAAATTTCAGGATCATGTAAGTTCATTTTGGGGTGGTTTTGAGTGAAAAATCATTGTAGGTACTGCAATTATTTTGGAATGAAAAAAGGGCTCTGTTGATTGTGGGGTATTGAATTAATTGCACCCAAAAATCATGAAAGGAAGAGGGTTTAATTTAAGAAAAATGGGGGAGGTCAAAAGTAATTTTGTCAATTTAGCAACCTCAAACGGATACTTCAGATACAAATTTGAACCAATAAAATTCGGTAAAATTCTGTTCTTTGGAATAAGTGAAAAAAATTCACTCAAAATCGGTGATTTTATACAAGTTTTTCAGTCAAAATCACTGAAAAATCTAGAAATGACTGATTCAAATTTAGGTACTTTGTAAACATGCAAAGCGAAAGCGAACATTTTTTGGAAAATATTTAAGAAGTAAAAAAAGCTCTTCTCTTCTCAATATTTTGATGATGAAGAATCTTCTTGGTAGGCGGGGGGGGGGGGGGTAAAGCCCTTTTCATGGGTGCGCCTATGTAAAGAACAGATATAATAGATTAGGTACATTTCTATTTGATTTACTTTTTTATTTTGTTAAACCACCTTTGGCTAAATTAAACTTTACAATCGAATTAGTGTTTTTACTAGCCTTTGGCAATCAATCCTTTCACATGGGTTCAATTGTCTCGGAAGTATCAACTATGGGCGTATAAACCCATTAGAAAAAAGGGTGAAATTACACGTTTCGAGTGTTCCGATTAACTCATACACACGAGCACAGTTGACGTGATGTAACACTACAGAGTCATTATAAACAGTACGTAGGTGGCATAAGTCGTTGTCGTCTAAGTCGTACACTACTTACTCTCCTCCACTCTACGACCATGTCAGTACATCGATGATTATTACACGACTTCTTGACCACGCGTTACTCTAAACCGTGGTGTTTACACAATTACCAACACCGAACACGGCGAACACGTCAAGAAGCTCGCAGAAGAAAGGCGGACGTAAATAGAGAGGCTTGTTACGGTTTCCTACTTAATACGAGTCGTACGACATCGATTTAATTAAATAATAAAACCGAACAAGGCGTTTAATCGAGTTCCAGAATTTCAAATCGATTTCTTCGCGTATTTTTTGTTCTCTCCTAATTTAATCCACGAAAAGAATTTTTTTCTCCGACTTTGCGACGGTGAAAAATTGTGAAAATTTTTTTCGTGTATGGGGGCCTAACGTTCTTATCTGGAAATTATAATTTACTGGCGAGAAAAAATTACATCTACCTTTTTTCATACGAATTTTACGAGATTACCTAGGACTAAAGAATATTCAAGCCGAGAAGAAACTCCGTTATGTGGAAAAATTGCATCTTCGTTTCGTTATTAAAAGAAAGCATCCCGTTAATGGAATATTTCGAGAAAAAAAAGATCGATATTTTTATCAAAATGTATGGTTGGCTGCAAAATGCGATGATTTAAATTGCTTCGTTCTGAAAATTAAGACGATTCAGTGAATTTTAAAAAAGGGAAACAATTAGACAGAAAATTAGCTATTAAATAAATCAAAAAATGGCAAGAATTTGAATTCGTGTCTTGAAAGATTAGATAGTTATCATTTTCACCCTCTCCCTCCAGGGATCAAGTAAAGTGAGCGAATTAACCAATTACCAACCCATGCTTAAAAAAAAAAAATACAAAAAATTGAAAGAGTAAAAATCAAAATAGAAGCTTTTTCAAAACATCATCACCCTCCCTTCTCCCGAACACTCTAAAATTAAATTTTAGGAACCGATCAAAGGAAAATCACGCAGGGTTCTTACAGATATTCATTGTTGGTAAAACAAATCCATGCTTTTTGGACTAATTTATCAATTAAAGCAAAGTAGGCGAATTGATAAATTTTAATCAAAAAAGAAAATTAAAATTTACAAAAAGTTGTACCAAATGTTCCATCAACTCTCCCTCCTCTCACACACTACAAAATCCACTTTTATGAACCGATCAGGGAAAAATCATACAAGGTTTTACAGATACTTATTGTGAACCAAAAATCAAAGTTTTTGGGTCTAATTACCGAACTGAATTCAGAAAAAATTTAGTTATTTTGAATTAAAATCATAGCAACGTGTTCAAAGATTTTCTTTCTTGCCTCTTCTACAAAAAAATATGATTTTAGGAATCGATCGCGAGTAAAAAACCCATGCAGGATGTTGCACAAAAATGAAAACCCAAAAATCTTGTTTTATGATTAGGTAAATATTTCGGTGAATTTGTCCCCTGACATCCTCATTCTCCATCTTCAATATGACGAACCGCAACTACATAGGTAGATTAGAATTTGAAAAAATACATAATTAGGTATAGGATCTTTTTCCAGATACTTCTCACCATTCCCCTTCCCTCCCAAAAAAATCAATTTTAGGAATCGATTTAGTATAAAACTCGTACAAGGTTGTACAGAAATTGAAAGATAAAACTTCACGTTTTTCAAAATTTTGAGATAATTTCGTCGCTGACCCCCTCTTTCTACTCTTTTAACAAAATAATGAATGAAAAACAAAGAATTTAATGATTAAGTAATTATTGTTTTTGATCAATTTTTTTTCGATTACGTGTTTTTTTAATTTTCGAAAATTTGGACTATTTTTGTTATTTTTACGTTCCACAAACAAACCTTTTGACATTCTATCATTAGGTACAAATCAATAAAAAATCACTGAAAAAATTCAGAATTGCAGCACAGGAAAAATCAGCATAAATTTTGATTTTCAACGGATTTTTGCTAATCTTTCAATAATTTTACTGATTCATAAAAAAAATTCAGATATTTTACAAGCTGTTCAGTACATTTTCATTGATTTTCCAGCAATTTTTTTCACAGTTTGCTATCAGTGAAATTTTTCACTAATTTATCACTATGTGCTCCAGTGATTTTCAAAAATTTTCACCGATTTATAAATGATAGAGTACATGATGCACATTTCACACAGATAAATGAGTCAAAATTTGTAAATTCCAAATACTTAGGTCATCAAAATCGTTCAAATTTTAATAATTTTGATCCAAATGAATAACCAAAAACTATTACGTAGCCACATAAAATTCAAATTTACACAAAAATAATCAAAATTGGATCGAATTATTCAACAATTATTTTTATCTAGAAAATGATAAACTTAATTTAATGAACAGAAATGATAAATTTGAAAAAAAAACTCGATTCTCAATCAAAGATCTATCAATTTTGAGAAAATCAATCAAAATTATGAAAAAAGTATCCGTCCTTCTGGAAAATACAAATCGAAATTTGTCAATATTCAATCATCGATTTTCATCGAAAAATATTTAAGTAACTTAACAAGTGCCACATAATTTCAATCACGTTTCCACACTCGATCGCTAATTACACCAATATCTATAGCACATCACTTTGCGCTGAAAAAAAAGTAAACACACAACTTACGATAATTTCGACGTGATCCTTCAAATGCACTACACCACGATCGACCTCAATTCACCAACACGCAACAATTCCCGAACAGGAAAAAAAATCACCACCGCATTAAAAATCCAATCGCGAGCACCTTTGATTCGAATTCGCGAAATACGAAATCCCCATCGACGTAATTCTTTACGTAAAAAATTTTCAGTCGCGCACGTGACAACGCGTAATACAAAATACAACCTACGTTGCCAAAGCTAAACGCCGACTGACTGAAATAGCTCTACTAGAATAATATTTCGGCCCTCTTTTCTCGACTAAAACATAACTGAAATTTCCCCCTTGGACGTTGCAACCTTAGGATACGCACCACATCTATAGCACGGTGTCTCGATGTAACAACCAATAAGTTATTAAATGATACTTATATTTTCCGTCGGTTCGAGAGAAAAAAAAAACCTCTCCTTCGGATTTCTCCGCTCGTACACCAACAATACACTTTGAACTTTTACACACGAATTACTGTAAGCTTTCAAATAAATTCTAATAGATTAATGAAGTTTTCAAACAATTAAACATTTTTTCCTCTCCTCGAACCACCTCGCCATGGATCGAATCGTGTTTTTATTCTCTCTTTTTCTTCGACGAGCTATTTTTTTCGATTTTTTTATACAGAACGTATGCTTACGTTCTGCCCTCTCTTTCTTCTATATTTCGTATCTTTTTCTCAGTCGCACGTTCATCGTTATTTGCAAAATATATACGACAGTAACTAATTAATTTCAATTCCTCTTGTTCTACCGCCTCTCTTGGATATTTTTTCGAATGGCGTCGGATTCGTGTTATTTCTTCGATTAGGTACGCGGCGCAGCGCATTACGAATCGTTCGCTGTCAATTTAACCTATTCAAAAAGCTGCGATAAGCGCTCCGTTACTTATTTTTTAACGATAAATAGAATTATAAATCGTCGAGCATCGAGTTATTAATTCTTTCTCTTTATTCCATACGCCAATAAAATCTACCTGTACCAACCGAAGTCGATTATTTTTCAAATGAAATTAATAAAGGGGAAAAAGACGGATAAATATTTGATCATCGACCTTTATCCATTATTATATTTAATTTCTATTACATTGACCCGACTTACCGTTTCATTAAATAAGAAGAAAAAAAAGGACATTGAAAAATGATCGATGAATTCGTATACACCACGATGTAATTCAAGTTGCCTATCCAGAATCGAAATAGGCGTAGGTCTAATGGCAAACGTTTCGATAAACAATACAGCTGAAACTGTACTATACGTAGAATTTATTACAAACGTAAAATTCCTATTTAAAAAGATTTAGGGAAGAAATGGTTCGATTTACCCATTTCAGCAAGAGGGCAATTTTACGATCATGAGTTGAATTTTTCTTTGCGCTTTCAAACGCAGCTCGGTGCTGGAGTAATTTCGAGTGTTCGGGGCCGAAAGGCAGGTTTATTTGATTTTGTTAAATGGACGAGTAAAAACTTATTTGACCATATATATGGCAAGTGTATTTATGATATCGATATCGTTCTGGTAATTGCCGAAAAATTTTACGACGAAATGAGCCATAATTTTTTATTCCAATGGTCGACTTGAATTTTTCGGAAGATTTTTTCTCGAGATGTAGTTGGAGGAAAAAGTATCAGAAAAAATTTAGAGACTGGTTCAAAAAGGAAATTATTTCAATAAAACATAGAATTGACGGATTATATCCAATATTTGGGGGGGGGGGGTCGATTTTGTATGATTTTATCAAACTACAGATAGATATTTTTTAAAAAAAGTTCTTGAATTTTCCACATTGAATAATCATAATCTTTTCCTGGTACTTGAACTCATGCTCCAGCTTTCTAAACTTAAAAAAAAAATCAATAAAACAATTTTTTTTAAAAAAAAATTAAAACCCAAAACGATACGAACTCTGTTTTTTTCCAAAAAATTTATAAATCGTGTCCCATTCAAATAATACTTGGACATTAAACTATTAAATTTCTACTTCAAAGTTGATAACTCGAGTTGGAAGAAATTTTTGGAAAGAAAAAAGTTCCGTGACCCTCAAAACAAAAAAAGGTGTTTTTTTCATTCTTACGTAGTGGAAAATCACTGATAAACAGTCAGAATTGCATCGCAGGAAGAAATTATCACTGACTTTTCAGTAAGTTTCATAAATTTTACTTATTTTCCAGTGAATTTTAACCGATTTTTCAATGATTTTTTTTCTTACTGATCTGCATTCCGTGAAATTATTTTCATTTAATTTTACTGAGTTACAATTTCAATTGTTGTTCAGTTATTTTCGATAAGTTTCCTCAATTAAAAAATTAGAGTAGAAGTTTCAGTGAAATTTTGTTTTTATGTAGTATTTTCAAACACAACCCCTCGAATTAAACTGGCGATAACTGAAAATCAAAATTTCACCTTTGTTTCGAATTTTTCAGTAAAATTTTTTTTACAATTTTTGTAGATTTCAATAGGACTGCTCAAATTTCTAATGGTCAAATTAAAAGCTGATCAGAAAAACGCATTTAAGGTATTAATCCGAAAATCGTATGAAAAATGGATCTTTTCATTGAAATACAGCACTCGAAAAAAGGAGATGACTCAATTTACAGATTTCCTAGAAAAACTCAAAAATACAAGAGAAAAATAATTCTCGCTAAAAACTCTTAAAATGTTGAAATTCAAATTCGTAAGGAAATGATGGACCCAATTTTATCAATATATTTGAAAATCATTTGTCCTGGCTCACTCAGGTTTTCCAATTCTAAAATTTTTACCTGAGTATGTAAAATTCGAAAGTGTATCAGAGAAAAGGGTAACTGGTATCTCTTCATAGGATGTATGATCAAATAGATTTTTGTATCCTAGATAATGCAAATCTCAATTTTTGAAGAATTCTCAACTTTTGGAATAACTTCCAACTTTCAAAAATTTTTCCAAAAAATCTTAATAAAAATCACAATTTCTGGGAAAACTAAATATTTTGATGAATTTTCAACTTTTGGAAAATTTTTAATAGGCTTTTTTTTGGGGGGGGGGGATTCCTGATAATTTCTGAGGACTTCTCATTTCTGAGAGATTTTCAATGCCGGGAAAAATCTTAAAAATTCCCACAATCTCTGAAAGATTCCTAACTTTTGCGGAATTTTCTATTTCTGAAAAAATCCTGATATTTGGGAAACCTGAAAAATTCTTACAATCTCAAAAGAATTTTCAATTTCAGGAAAATTTTCACCAACTTTCGGGAAAATTCTAAATAATTTTGTGGAAACTTCCCAATTTTTAAGAGATTTTCAATTTCCGAAAAATTTGAAAAATTTACACAAATTCTGCTGAATTTCCAACTTCTAAGAAACTCTCAACTTTGGAAAAATTTAACATTTTTAGAGAATCCCCAAAAACTTGAAGTAAAACTTCTTAATTTCTAAAAAAGTTTCCCATAATTTTTGAAAAATACCCTTTCATTTCTAGGTAATTTACTGTAATTTCTCGAGGATTCTAAAATTTTTTCAAAAATTCAAACTTTATTCAATTTTAAATCGTTTTTACGAAATTATGAATAAGTAATTTTCGTATTCGCGATCAATTTCAGGAATTTTTACGACAGAAAAGTCTTCCAAAAAAATAAGGAGAATGTAACACACACCTCTTAAAAATTATAATTTAAAATCAAGCAACCTTTGCCTGACACCCTCGCTCAACCTCAATATTTCAATTTTTCCCACACTATTCAATCTCCCTGCAGCAATCCAAAAAAAAATCTATACACGCGAACTACCAAGCGTAAGTAATAAAATCAGTTGCAAAAAATTCAACATCGTTGATTCTGCATAAACACTTCCACCATATCAATATCACCTTTCACGTCTACAGTCTGTACAGCTCGTTCAATTCCTAACAGGTTTTCAGATTTTTTTTTTATTCGTTGAAAAATACGCGTAAATAAGGCGATAAAAAATTTCGCCTCGCGTAGGTTTAACGACGAAAGGTAAATGTAGCCGTTTATGTTTCGCGTTTAATTTAAGAGCCTCATAACAGTCATCGTATAAATAAGTTTTTGCTGACGACGCGCGTCTCGGTTAACAAAAATAAAAAAAACACCAAACACCGCACCTATAAGTACAAACGGTTTGAATAAATGATGAAAAAAAAAACCTTCAAGTAACCTCTTTTTTCCTCTTCTCTATTCGAGACCGGGGAGGCAAAGGAGGGGGAGGGGGTGTTGAAATCCTCAGCTATTATGTGGGAGGAAATTAAGTGAAAAGCTGCGTATAGTAGTATTGGTATTGCGGAAAGTTAAACTCGTATATCAAATAACTTTTCAATTGTGCCGGAATTTTCAGACATGTTTGGAAAGATATTATTATGGTACGATGTTGGTCCCTGCTACGTACGAAATTCGCCCATGTACCAGTATCCTTTTCTATGGCTATACGACAAACAACAGCCGAAAACTTGCCCCGAGTAATAATACGACCAGTCCGCTATGTTATTGATTAGTCTTCGGCGATGATCGGTAAATACTCTCGCAGGAAGCAAATATCGCTATAAAGTAAGCATTACGCGGAAGTACGCGAATATAACGCGCCATTTACGACAATATATACCGATAGGTTGGAATATAGATACTTTCAATGTATCGGAGATATCCTCTTTGGCTCTATCTCTTTATGGTTTATTGCTACATTCGTATAAAGGTACATACAGGTTAAGGTATACGCATTCAATTTATTCTTTCACCTAGACTAAATTATTTCAAAAACCTTTTCATCGAAGTACATTCGTCAGTTCCTCTTTCCTTTGGTACGATTTCCATGTTTTCATATAAATATAATCCTAATACGGACCAATAACGTTAAAAAGTATCTTTCAATTTTCAAAAATACAATGTAATATGATATATAATTTTCTTTTCATGGTTGCATAAAAATTACAAAAAAATATAAAACAGAAATTCCTTCCAATAAAAAATTGTACACGTGTATCAATCGCAGACAGGCACTTTCGCAAACGAATTACATTTTTGAAGTATGAAATAAAAAAATCAGCCAAATTACTCCTCCGAACGATGTCACGAAAACGAAATTTTCAATCAACCTCAGAATAAGTTTTCTTTTGAAACTGAATTTTTTACACTTTTAAGACGTGAAAAAAGGGAATAAAAACTTTCTCAACATAAGGTGTTGAAAAAAAAAAAAAAACAACAGTAAAAATTAATTCAATAAATGAATAATTGAGAGCCTGAGAGGTGAGGTATAAATTGAAGTCATCTAAAAGAACAATCATTTTTGAAACCATTTCGATGATCCAGTATGTGTTCTGAGATTTTTTCGGAGCTGCTCAAATAGGAGGATTGATATCTTCTGTAATTTTTTTCCACCCGGCTACTCCCACCCCACCACCTGGACAAAAATACGTCCTCCAATTTCAACTTCCTGTTGATTTGAAAGTATTCAGTGACGGATGTTCGAAAAATACGAGGGTAAGAATCAGGAATGAAACTTGGCAAAAAAATCTCGAGGTGGTTTTTCGACTTTTATTATTAAAAGATGAGAAATTTTCTGATTCATTTTAAATGAAAATTTGACGACCAGTCGTACTGAAATTAAAAAAACAAAAATTCTCGCTTTTTTGATCTACTTACTTCTTTGATTTCTAAAAAAAAAAATTAATAACCACCTCCCTTCAAAAATTCGAACAACTTCTGAAAATTCCATTTGAGATCGCCACCAGCCCCTTCTGATACAGGAGAAAGACAAATTTTAATTATTTGGAATGGAAAGACTTCATTTTGAGAATTACTCGGATGAACGAAGCGAGGGCGATAATTTCTGGAGAAAAAAGTACCTACAAGTTGAAATCTTTTCAATAATATTCGTGTTTCTTAAATTTTCTTTTTTGATTTCCAAAAAAAAAAAATGCATTCCTTAATGAGCTCCTCTCCATCCAAAAAATCGATAAATTTTAGAAAATTCCATTTTTGAATCCCTGATAAATGAAAACTATAAATCCCCCCCCCCCTAAAAATAATCAATAGGGAAAAAACATCAAAAAGCTGAAAATTGCTATTTATTGTACTATTTTTTTCGAGTCGATTACAAATAGATAATTTTTTTCTAAAAACTGGTTTGATTTTTCTGAATTGATGGGTTAGAAGCCTTTTTTTCTAGGAAAATCCCAGGAGCATGCTCAATTTTATACGAATCAATTTTTTAATGATTGTGCTTTTCAGTAATTAATTAAAATCAATATTCATTATTGACAAACAAGTTACCAGCAATACCAGCATGTCTAAAGGAATTTGAATTTAAAATCATTGCAAGTAAAATATTGAGTTTTTTTTTAATATTGAAAACGTAGGCAATACAATGAAAAAGATCCACGTAGAAATTCGCTAAATGTTCACACAACAGTAAAAATGCCCAAAAAATCAATAAAAATTGTTTAAAAATTCAGTAATTGAAAAAGTGTATTATAAAATAAAACTTATCAAGAATTGCATAAAAATCACCAAAGACAACGAATGTGAATTTAATAAAAATAATAGAAAATATAATAAAAATGATGAAAATATCTTAAAATCAATGGAAAATCGAATTAAAACTTGTAGAAATTTGATGAAAATGTTGAAAAAATTCGATAAAAGCATCAAAAAATTGATGTGAATTGTCATAAAAATTCCTAAAAAATGAAGCAATTACTTTGAAAATTGTCCAGAATTTGACATAAACTTCTACAAAAAAATCAAGAAAGTTTGAAATTTTCCTTACCTAGGTAAATTATTTTAAACATTGCAATCTTTGAAAAAGTTTTGAATTTGACAAAATTAAGAAAATTTTTTACCATTTTTACAACTTTTTTGATCAATTTTTTAAAAATATTTTTGACGATTTTTATAAAATTTTGAAAAATCTTGAACAAAATTTTGGACTAATTTCAAATATTTTTCATCCGTTTCATACTTTCTGAGGCTATATTTTCAATAATGTTCTCAAAATTTTTGAATTGTCTATTTTGACTCGGCAATATTTTCAATGTTTCAAAAATACTCAAATGTGGAAATGAGCAAATCTAAGGTAAAATTTGTCGACAAATTGACTCTCTCTCCCTCCATCTACTTTCTCTTAAAAAAACTTTTTCAATTTGAAATTCTCTAAAAAATTTTAAATTTTTAAATATCTATCTTCAACAAATTCTACTTCAAAATCCAAAGCAGTCTAAGATTACATTAAAAAGGGCCGAAATGAATCCAAAATATGATTCGATTCTAAAATTTATTACGATCACGCGTGAAAAAAAGACCACAATCATTTTAAAACCATAAACTGGATCAAAACAATGCGAAAAAATAAAAACGCAGGCGCCTGGCACCACCGTAGCACAAAATCCCATTCGCATTATTTTTTCTTAGGCGTTCTTCTATACAACGATAATAATAACCTATTCAATAATTCGATTTTAATCGCGTTATTTGTCGACAAAGGAAAGAAAAACAGCTAAAATCGAAGCGAGGAAAAAAACAGAATTAAAAAAACTACGTAAGAAAACGGATTTAAAAAAGATTACTATTACGTAAGTAAAAGGAAAGAATGCTCGAGAAAAAGCTGAAAAAAAATAAAACAGAAAAAAGCCAGCTCGTATCGTACCATATTATTATAAAAATACCGTAGTAAAGAGAGTAAGAAAATGGGCAAGAGACGGGGGGCAAGAATAGGTTCAAAATACACAAATACGTTGGCGGGAAAGGCGTATAGAACGGGAGATTGACGATTTCCAAAGTGTAAAGAGTGGCGCGGCGAAGAGAAGAAGAGGAGGAATATTTAAATTCGCGTTATTAGCCTTGCCACGGCGGCTGCCGCCACTTCCGGATTCGAACCCGCACCGTCATCGAACACAGAAAAGGATTAACTATCTAAAATTAAATCCCTTCGGGAGGACTGCGAGAGGCTCGATAAAGAAATTTTTTTATAATGAAAACTAACAAAGGAAGAAAAATCAGAATTAAGTTACCAACTAATAAGAAAAGGATCATCTTTTCCTCAGATTAGCGTTTTTTTTTCTCTTTATACTTCAATTCGTTCCCCTTAGCCCGAGGTACCAATTTCTCGAGAAAAAAAAGGCCTTTTTTCCTGATCTTTTACCCTTCCTGTCTGCGAAACGCCACCATACCGTAGTTCGGGTTGAGAAAGGAAAAAAGCTAAATCAAAAGTACGACGAGCCTAAATATAGATATAAATCTAAAGAATTTATCCAACGATGGTCTGCTCCTGGAATGCGATTTGAAAATAAGAAAAGTTTGAGTAGTTCATCAAAATGTTCTATTTTAAGCGATATTTTTTTTTCTTATTTGGTTGCGAACGTGGATAAAGTGGTTATAAGTGTCGAAATGTCGAATCGAGATTATTTTTTATAATTGAACTTTCGCGAATTAATTTATTTGTGCCAAGGTGACCTTGGAAAATAAGACAAGAAGAGTGCCCCGAGAGAGTTTCTTAATGAGAAGTTATTAAATTTTCATTTTTCTGGCTTGACAAAACACCAGGAATTTTCCCTTCAAAGAGGCTTATAAAACGAAATTGTGTTAAAAAAGAATAAAAAATTAGCGAATTACATTCAAAGCTTTTAAATTTTTGTAAAAGGGCACATTAAAAATCAAGTTTGAATTTTTTTGAAAAAAAATTTAGAAATTTTAATGATATTGTATTTGAATTCATGTTCAAAATTACTACAAAACAAACACTTTTAATACCTGGATTAAACATTGTCTGAAAGTAGAATTGGCTCTGTTTTGAGGTTGAATTCTACAAGAACTATACCACTGGAAGTAATAATGGAACTACTTAGTACTTTTTACATTTAGAATTAGTTGCTACAATTTTTTCAATATTTCAAGTCTTTGAAAAAATTTTCATGTTGAATTTTTTTCAACTCTAAAAAATTATTTGCTTCTTCAAATTCTCTTTTATTTTTTTACGTTTTTATGAACCGAATTTTTCTCAATATCTTTCGAAATTTTTTCAATTAATATTTTTTCAAAATCTTAAACTGGAAACTGATGAAATGAATAATTTCGTATTTTTTGGCGAGTTGCACTCGGAATGGTCAAATTTGCACAAATTATTGAATATTATTCATTATTTGTACAAATTCGAACATTCAAAATCCAACAGACGATGAAATTAAAAATGATTCATTTCATCACTCTCCAGTTTCCCTCTCTCAAATTGTGATAATACGTGAAAAAGAGTTGAATATTCAACGATCGAAATGACTTGAATGGTCCAGATTTTTTTTACTAAATATTATCTTGAACTTTATCAAATTACATCTACTTTTCCCTAAAAATTTTTATTTATTTTTTCAAATTTAAATTTTTTCAACACTTTTTTAACACCAAAATTGCATTTTAAAATGATTTTTAAAAAATTTTACAGCAATTTTTCCCAAAATGAAAAATTTTCTAGGTTACACAATACACATAATAATCAATTTGATCATTTTTATTAAAAATGAAGAGTTCTAATATTTATTTGTTTCCAATTTTGAAAAATAAAATATGGTACTCAAGAAATCTGTCAATTAATATGTACATGTAGTTACCTTAGAAATTTGATATTTTTTAGATTCGTGATGTTTAAAGGAAAACCAAGCACCAATCAAAATTCACGATACCACCCTTTATGATTGACATCAAAAACGTCGGAAATTGGGATACAAAGGATCATTTGTCCCTTGACTCCCCCCCCCCTTCATCACATCAGATAAGGATTTTCAAAGCATTAATATGAAAAAACAATTTTTTGAGCAGTGAAACCTCAATTTTTTCAAAGCTTCGCCCTCGCTTCGCTCGGATGAATTAAATCCCTCTTGAGGAATTCTGGGGCGACGGAGCAGAGGAATTCTCTTTTCTGCCCCCCCCCCCCCCATTAAAAAATCATTCTGGTATTTCAAGTCATGGTACTCATTTTGTACACCCCTCTTTAAAATTTTCAGACCAACCCGATTGACATTTCACATTTTTCTGATTAAAATAATACAAAAATGAATCGAAAAAAATCAATTCTATCTTCAAAAAAAGCTATGTGAATTACTTTTTCTTAAAAATTTGAAATACCTAATTAATTCACAGGTTTGCCCATTTCAAAAACTTCCAAACCATACACGAATTGACTACAAAATAAAGAATTTTCTATCCGCAATTCATAATAAAAATACGAAATACCATACTCAACTGTTTTACTTTCTCCCACCGATGAAAATTCAGTACTCACCTGCAACAAAAGAAAAAATAATCATTAATTAACAACTACTTCCTTATAATTTTTAAGCTACAATTAGCCAGTCACTCCTTAATTTTTAATCTGCGTACGATACTTTGAAAGCTTCCTTTCAAAACTGACTTCGCGTTGGTTTACATCCTCTTGAGAAAACTCGAGACGAAAAAAGAGACCGGTGGAAAGCCACACCAGCTTTACTGCTTATGAAAAACATTCCACCGATGACGAGAAAGTACACGTACGAGAATTTAGAGACGATCAAGCGCGGGGGTGCGGTGGTGTTCGATAAGTAAATACGTATGTTACTTTTTAACACGGTATACGCGTTAACTCGTAAAATAAACGACTACTTTTAATAGATATTATGCATATACGAGTAAACAAACAACCTTTTGGCCGACCAGCAACTATTTACATACATACGAAATTTCAATTTTATAAACGCACCTAGGTAATTTAAATACGAAGAGAAAAGTATGTAAAACACGAAATGCTGAAGTACCACGAACATCGAAAATATACTAATAAACCCGCGTACCGTTTGTAAAGGCAGAGATGATAAAAAGAAACGAATTACTCACAGAGGGCATCGTCCAAAAAGGAGGAAAATATATACAGAGGGGGCGTGTTTGATAGATGCCGGTACTTTTTTATGTATTTTTCCTTTAATAATACGTGAGTAAGGTTATAGGGTGTACATTATGTTTTTTTTTTCTACTAAATACCATTCATTCATTTGTTGTAAATGTGGTAATGTGTACATTGTGTACATAAAAGCCAAAGGGGTATCGTACCCGTAAGTATATTTCAGAACCGTGGTGGTTCCATAGCTAAAGTGGTACAAAAGACTGGCACAAAAACGGTGTAAATGGGCGTCGTGGGTGGTTGGTAACTTTCGATGGTAAAATGTCATCGAAGATGTATATGCCGGTGCTGGGTAATTCGTGGATAGTTGAATTCGGTGTGATGTTACGTGTGGCACGATTTAGTCACTAAATACCGAGTGGAAAGTCGTTAATTACCAATGAATCTGTGGATATAGAAGAGTGGAAAGAAAGAGTCGAGGAAACGAAAAAGTACACGTGCGTTGGACGATTCGATTGTTATTTCAGGACCCAGGAGGTTATTACTCGAGTTCAACTGTTTAATTGATCGAAAGGTAACAGAAAATTTTCAGAATATCTCTAAGGCAGCAATGGAAAGAATTATCTGAATTTCTATGCGAATTCTGAATGATAAATCACTTTTTATTACGAATACGTCAGGATAGGATTCGAATGAGAATTATGCCTCTTTTTTTTTGAATTTTTAGAGCCTCGTTTAAGTTGTTCTTTTATAACATAAACCTCGAAAAAAAAAGGATTTAAAACGATATTTCCGAGGTGAAAATTGAAAATTTACTATTCACATAGAGACGAAAGTATACTTTTGGTTTAGGGGGCGGAATGCACAAATTTACCGACTCGAAATCTATAAATTTTCCGAATTTGCCGACTCAAAGTTCCCCTCAAAACATGGACAAAAAACCTCGGGGTGAATATGAACAATTTAGCAACCAATAGTTCTAAAAAAAAAAAAAAAACAAACAAACAGAACAGAACAGAACTTTACCAATTAGACCCATTAAAATTAAAAACAAAAATTTCTCATTTTTTCGTGCTATTTTTCGATTTAGAAAAAAAAAAATGAAGTGAAGTTTCCTTTGAAAGGAAATGTTGAAAACATGGATATGTTTTTTCCTCTCATTCTGACTTCTAATATCAAAGTAATTTCAAAAAAAAAAATGAAAATTTGTTTTCAAAATTTGAAAATTAGCTTTAAATATTTGACTAAAATAATGTCACGCAAAATAGCGTCTTGAAAATTTTGGAATGACCCCCCCACCAAAGAGGAAAAAAATTGAAAAATCAGCTTTCAGCTCTTTGATGTGTTCCTGGCCATTCTGACTTTCTGATACTTATTTACATTTTGAAGAAATGAAAAATTGTAAGTTTTCAAAAGTCAACTTCTGATTTTCTGACATTAAAATTTAAAAATACAAAAATTTATAAGTTTTTGACTTGGCGTCACGCAAAATAGCGTCTTAAAAATTTTGGAATGACCCCCCCCCCCCCCACCCAAGAGGAAAAACACATCCATGTTGAAAAGTATTCCTTAACGAGTTCATCTCCTTCCAAAAAAATGATTCACTTGTAAATATCGAATTTTCTGAGCTGGAAAAGAAGAAAATTTAAAGTAGGTATTATTTAAAAAAATAATTATATAAATTTCCCGAGCCCAAGCGAAGCGAGAACTAAAAATTTTTGAAGAAAAATGCATTTAAAACTAAAATTTTTTCAATTTAACATATTTTAGTTTTCAGGGGGAGGTGATATTTTCAACCCATATTTCTCATTATTACAGATTTATATGCCCGAGCAAAGCGAGGGCTAAGATTTTAAAAATTTACGATTTCCAGAAAGAAAATAGTTTGTTTTGTAATGGTTCATTGTCTGAAAAATTTTCTGGTCTTTCCAAAATTTTCCGCTTTTTCTCAAAATTTGCCGACTGATATGGGGGTGGTGGTGTGTTCCACCGCCACACACACACACCCCTCCCCCACTGAAATTTTCAAAAAGTGGCGAAAATTCAATGTTGTCAAAAGTTTTAGAAAAGGAAAAATTTTAAATTCATTTAAATTAGTTTTAGAGCTCATCTGGTGACTATTCAAACCGAAAAGCAGAATTTTTTTGAAAAAATTCATGTTTTACACCTTTTTTAAATTTCTGCTATTTCTTCACTTCTGAAGAAAAATCAAAAAAAAGTTATAAAACGTTGATTTTTTCAAAAAAAAAAAAGTGTTTTTTGGTCTATGTGGTCACTAAATAAGCTCTAAAATTGATTTTAATCAATTTTTAATTTTTTCAAAATTTTTTAAATATTTTGAATTTTTGATAATTTTTGAAAACTTTAACGCCAATGCGCGATCGGAAGATAAGAATCGATTTTGAATTTGTTTTATTCTTAAAATCTCATCAACCAACAAATTATGTGAGGGGGGGGGGGTATGTTTTTGACAATCGAAAATGATGTTTTTTCGGCCCACCCTACTGTACAAGCACCTCCTCTTGTCATTTCGAATCAGTGAAAAGTAGCAGGAAAAAAGGTTTAATTTGCAACACAGGAAAAGTCAACGGAATGCTTTGATTTTCAGTGACTATTTCAGCCAATTAGCTACAGATATTTCACTGATTTTTCAGAATTTTTTCTTAGCTGGCTTTCAATGAAATTTTTTCGTTGATTCAATAGTAATCTGCAATTCTGACTATTTTCCAGTGATTTTCGACAATTTTTACTGATTTAAAAATGATATAGTATGCAAAATTTTACATAAACGATTGAAAAATAAAGATAAAACAAATAGTAAAACTAAAAAATCCATAAATTTAACTTTTAATCAAAGAATTTTAAAAAATCTTGTACGTAGTTATGATTTTTCAAACAAATTGTGAAGTTTTTGGCCAGCGAAAAGTGACAACAATTCTATTGAATGAATTATGCTCGGTAAGAATAAATTTACAAATCTCAAAAAAATATATCTACGATTGTAAAGATCTTTCTTCCGAAAAAATTTGCCCGAATTTTATTCCACATTCCATCATTATTTTTCTGTACCTCGAGGGATCTGCATTTTGAAAACATTACATTACCCTCAGCCCCTGTCTTCGTTTCTGCTCGTGTTTTACACTCAACCACCGAAATACCTGTCGAATCGCCGTATCTTTTACGTCTCACCGTAGCACAGAAACAATACCTCCGTATACCGCGTTCGTAAGGCGAGAAGTTGCCTAAAAAGCGTACTTCGACAACTTTGATAGATACAATGTCTAAAGTTTTGGTAAACGCGTCGGCGGCCCGCTCGTATCTTCCGCTTTGTGTATACGTTTACGTATGTGTACGGAACATAGTATAGGTCTCGGGTATAGAGCATAATGTACATGTACAATATACATAGAATATACAGTATAATCATATGCTCCTATAGCAACGCCTACAACACCTCTGTATCTCGTCGAGTATACGCATCTTGTTCATTTTCCGACAACGACGACGATGACGACGTGAAAACATCTTCCATCCTCCTCACCGCCGCTCCGATCCTTTTTCATCCGCATTCGAAATGCGTACGTTACGTTAAAAATACACGCCGCCGTAACTTTTCTTCATTTAGACCCATGTGCGAAAAACAACGAAACGCGAGTTCGTTTGAAATCAAATTTTTCACCATTCTTGTTTTCAGCGCGTGGCACACGTATCCTCGCCTATATTCATCTATGTCTGTATAAATTATTCATATAATACGAACGAGGTTAGAAAAATCTTGCGTTTGTTTTTGCCCGTTTTCCACACCGATGCCGCTTACTCGGTTACTTTTTCTCATATCGTAATGTATTATCATACGTTGGTACCTGCAACTAACCGAAGAAAAGCGAAAAGGTTTCTTAATCTTGCCTTTATCGAGTTGTTTTTCTATCATCTTTTCTACTTCCTTGCTTTTCTCGTTTTCTATCGTATTGTTTGTGTTTTTGAAGAATCGTATACGATAATTCCAATTCGAATATACCGAAAGAGTGATTTTTTCAACTTATATCGAGCCAAGATGCTCGTTTTCTGTCATTTTTTTAATCTCCTCTCCTTCGCCAATCCTTCGATACCTTGTTTTCTCGTAAAAAAACGATAAATAATCCTATAAAATTACCTAAAAAATCTTTACCATAAAGATCGCTGTTGTTCTATAAGCTATTCGAGAGTTATCCATCGTAATACTACACACAATAAGCTACCCTTGTTTTTTTTTTTTTTTTTAAAAAAAGCTTCAATAATGGATCATTGACGAAGCTGCAAAGGCTCAGCATCTAGCTCGTATTTTTTTCCTCTCTCATTTAGTTAGCCGATTATTTAACCTCTTTCTGTCAAGTGTATGCCGTTAATTAGATTACGATATTTTCGTTCATTCGTCTTATTCTGGCGTTCTCCTTCACGTGGTTCTGGCTTTTCTTCCCCTTTTTGTAAATTTTAATTACTTTTCTCCTTCGTAATTTATTTTTATTCGCGTAATCGAAACTTAGATTGGAAATAAATTAAGGGAAAAATTTCTTTAGAGAGGAAACTCGAATATGGGAATTCTTTCGAAAAATAATGGAAAATTTTTTATCGCGAAATGAAGCAAGGCATTTGGCGAGGGTAACATAAATTTTATGAGATGAAGTGGGATGTAGAATTTTTCAATATGAGATAAGCCGAGAAATTTATTAAAATTAAAATGCAAAATGAACGAGAATTTTTTAGGCGAAATTTTTTTCGGAATGATGATCGGTGTTCGGAAGTGCTTGTAGATGATGTTGGAAGTATTTTTCAAGTGAACAATTTTAAAAATTTAATAAACTGTAATAAGAAAATATTTTGATCTTCGAGTTATATGAATGAAAATGTTTCGAATTTCCTAAAATTTTTGATATTTAAAAACAATTATACAACAGAAAGAAGAAATTTTGAAAAAATTGAGAAAAAATTAATGAGTTATGCTGGTTTTAAGAAATGTTGAAAGATAAAGCACTGATGTTGTAATTATCTTAATTTGATTTTTTTTTTTTTCAAAAAATGTTCATCGAAGTAGCTTTCTTAAGTAACTCATTATATTTTTTCTCACTTCTTGCGTAAAAATTATCGAAAATCATTGGAAAACAGTCAGAATTGCAGCACAGTAATAAATCAGTGAAAAATATCACTTGAACTAAACAGTGAAACAAATTGATACCGGGTGTCTCAATCAATAGTCCCGCAATCTGCAAATTTTGAAAATTTGCGAGAGAAAAAAATTTCAACATTCAACGAATAACGAAATCTAAATAGCATAGTTGACATCCCTTTTTCTTCAAAAAATATGAAATTTCCCTCCATAATTTACAAATAATTGGAAAATTTTTGATTTTTTTGATTTTTGCATTTTTCAAAAAAAAAAAGAAATTTCAAAATCCGATATTTTGAAAATATTAAAAATTGAAATATTTCGAAACTAATTGTTGCACATAACAGAGTTTTGAATAAGGATTGAGAAACCAGGGAATGTAGATTTTGCCTGGGTATCAACAATTTTAAGGGGCATTTTACAAAGAAAAAAAAAACAAGTTTTAGTGAAATTGGCAACACTGCGTCTCCGATCTAATAATAGTGATTTTAGAAATTTTTAAAGTTAATTTAGCAATTTTTCGAGATTTAAACCAGGACTCCACCCTTGTTAATTTTGGAAGCTGAAATCTTGGCTCTTGAAGTCTTTTTTGATACTCTATTCGTTTTGTTTGTAAAGATTTTTTGATCAGCATTTAACCCTTGCAGTAGGTTCCTTGTAAGCATTTTTTTTGAACGAACTTTTGAAGAACTGCAAAATTAAAGCTTCATATGCAACGTCGAAATTTGGGCTTTTTTCATCTCATTATCCAACTTTTGTTCTACGAAAGGAACGAACTATGAAAACCTATTTAAAAATTTGAAAATGACTTATTTTAAAAAATCCAACTTTCTGTTTCCATTCGGTTTTTTTTTCTTGTTTTTTTTTACAACGAAGAATCAAAAATTTTCTCTACGAAGAGGGAAAAAAGGATTCAAACAATTGGAATGCTGAATTTGTCGATGCAATCTTATGGCCAAAAATTAAATGAATAGAAAGAATCATGGAAATAAAGTGGGTAAAACAGCCCATTTTTAATTCTTTTATAAAAACATCAAAAATATGTATGAATATTCATCAATTAAATCATGAATGTATAATTCTGAGATTAAATGAAGATCAAGCAGCATCTTTCGCTACTTTTCTCCCTTCCTCGACCACTATATAAAACACAAAAGGAGCTGGAATTTCAATAAAAATATGAAAATTCATTTTTTTATACAAATTAATTAATTATGAGGTTTAAAAAAAAAATCAAAAATGATAAATGTGTTTAAAAATTAAACATCATCATGTAATTTGGGCGTAATAAACTTTTTTTTTTCAATTCAAAGTTTATAAATCAATTTAATGGATTTTTTAATGAATTCGCACATTGTTTAATAATTTTTATACTCATGAAATTTCAAATTTATAATATTTTGGCGAAAAGTAAAGAATCGCTCAATAAAGTTCATGACCTTCTATTTTGCATCCAAAAACTACATGGAAGAGCCACCGAAACTAAACAGACAAATTCTCACAATATTGTAACAAAACACTCGAGTTCATAATTTTTTTCAAAAATTCCATTTCTTGAATTCAACTTCCCCTCGTCGCTCCTTTCGACCACATACATCGCAACAGACGGTTTTTTATAAATAATTCGACATAAAAGTTACCTTACCTCAGCCCTTATTCAACTCAAACCACCTACATCCTTCGCTTTAGTTCAATACACTGGCACATATTCCTCGATTATGGAAAGGGACTGTGGCTCTAAACACAGCCTAGTACTTTTGATAATAGCGTGTTTAAGGGCGGATACACGGCGCCACGTACGATAACCTTAAATATTAACCGGGGTGCTATAAAAATGAAATATAACTCGGCAGCTTTTTATTGGACTAAGAGAAAAATGAAATTGCCACGAGATTACCTGAGCCTTTCCTAAGGCCAGATAAGATGTACTCGCGCGAATACCGAGACCGAGACGCCAACAACGTTGGCAAAAAAGCACCACCGCGCGATTCGTTAGAAGGGCAAAAAGTGTTGCCACCGCGTACCGAGGACGAGCGGCGAACCCGCGCGTGGTTGTAAAAGACGGCTAAGCTAAAGAGCACGAGATACTTCATCATTTTTACGAGGTTTTAAATTCGCATAGCCGTGGAATTTTTCACGCTTATATTTTACACATCGTCCGTCGACCACCGCGCCGCCCACGTACCGTGGATGTCGATTCGAGCTACCACGGCGACGAAACTTAGCTTATAGCATTTTTTCCGCATCCCTTTCATACTCGGTCGACGTGAGAGAGAAAAAAAAGCTAATTTCCTGCGCTGCGATTGTATTCGAGTAACAAAAAAAAAGAATAAATAAGCTCTGGTAATTGGAAGACAAACAGAGAGCAGCAAAAGGGATTTTATGCCTAAACCAGAAATGAGAAAAAAGGTGTTTATTATTGTATCGTCGTCTGCGTCTTTATCAAAAATATGTATTCGGATGTTTCTCATATTATATTTTAATGGCGGAAAAATTCGAGCATCAAATTATTAAAAAATAAGATCGCTACATGCCCAAAAAAAAATAAGGTTGGAACGAATCCACCCGAAATCGGATTCAAATCCGAATCCACGAATGACTGATTTTTTGGAATTTGAATCCAGATTCGAAAATATTTCTTATTTTTGCGATTTGAATCTGATATCCAATCAATGAGTGGATTTGTAAATTCGAAACCACGAATCCATCATTTGGGGAAAATTTTATGATTAAAAAAAAGCTCTCACACGACTCAACTCACAAATCAATACAGACCAAACCTATGAATATAAATCTTCTCTAGGGGAACCCTCCGCAACAAAAATATAATTTTTCTCCTTTTTTGCCCCCAGATGGCTCCCTCCTCCCCCACCAAAAAAATTCTGATAAGTGAATCTGGACGTCCCCTTTAGAACAGTTCGAATTCATTTCACAAATCTGTTTTTTTTTTTTATTCGAATCATTGATACGAATCCATTTTCATCAATTTTTCCGAATCCAAAAATGGATTCGAATTTTTCCCAATCTTACCAAAGACAATTTCATACGCCCAGAAAAAAAAAAAACAACAAAAAAACAGACTCGAATTACCTGGCGCTTCCAACAGCAAAAAAGTAACTTTAATCTACAGACCATTCCATCGTCGGCAGCAAATTCTCAAAGTGTCTAATTGATGACCCGAGCAGAAAGCTAATTCATTTTTAGTATTTGCACGTCGCCTTTTTCGCAGTCCCATTTGACCCATTGTGCACACACCAGCCACCGAAAACGCCTCGCCATTGTGTTTTAAATTGCACTCGCCTCCCTTATAGTACGACGATTTAAGTTCATTTTTATACGTTCTAAACGGAATTAGCTTCGGGGAGATTTTTGAAAAGGGTAAAGAAACGATGCTTTACCCTTTTGACCATTCGATTATCTAGGAATATTACGGACGACGATTATAATGAAGAAAATGACCAAAGGTACGTGCTTAATTTAATAGCGAGAGTAGGAAGGGTGAATATATATTATGTTCAGTGAAGTAGCTGCGCATGATTTTGGTGGTTTGAACTTTCAAATTTTAATGATGAGGGTTGCCAGTTAAGGCGAGAGTTGAGATTTTTTCAAATTTTCGAATGATGGATAATATTATCTAATCGAAAATTATGATAATTTGAATATTTAGTTGAATCGTTCTCGATCCAGAACTTCTCAAACGAGATGAATTCAAATTCATTCAGATACAGACGTTCACTATAAATTATTTCAAAAATAATTTTATAAGTTTTTAGACCGATTTTTTCGAGTTGATTGTGTTTTTTTTTTTTCATAGCATAAAAAAAGAGAACTTGCCCCAAAGAAAATTTACAAAAAAATTGGAGTACAATTTTAGAATCTACATCTTTTTGATTTCAAAAAAAATGAGAATGGCATCATAAATTCGACTGTTTTGGGGGAAGGAGGGGAGAGGAGTGGAAGGGGTTAGAAGAAGAGGACTACAAAAATTAAAGTTTCAATTTTTCAAAAGAAAATTCAACATATTTTTTTCTTTTCAAAAATTATCAAATACTTTTCTTTGAAGAACAAAAAACTTCCTTTTTCAAGATGTGCTATATATAAAAAAAAAGTTCAGTATTTTTGGTAAACTTTCATGATTTAAAAAAAATTCTCCATCTTTAGGGAGAGAATTCCAAATTTATCGATTTCTTTGATTCAACAGAAAATAGAAACCTTTTTTCTGATTTTAGTATCTTGGACCTCTGCATGACTATAGTGCCTAACTGAATCTGGAAAATAAAAATTCTCATTTTTAGAATTTTCTTACTATTTTCGTGCAATTTTTCTTGTTTTAAATTTGCCAAAGATAGAAAACTTCTTCAATCAAAAAAATTTAATAAAAAAGAAAATTATTGAAAAATTTTGGTTGCTCATAAGCACTGTAAGCAGGCACTGGCAGGCACAGAAAAATAAAAATTTCGTATCATTTTTTTGAATTTGCCAGAATTTGTGAGTAGGTACTTTTTTTTATTGCCTCAAACTCCTTAAATAAAATTCAAAAAATTTTTTTGAACTTTACAAACTGGCACTTGTTCCCAGATTTTCACATTTTTCGAAAATGGTCGTTGATTTTTGAAAGTATTTTTAAATCAAACCCTTAACGTCTGTCTAACATCACCAATGATTTTATTTCCGTTCTCCAGAAATAATTGCTTTCAAACAAACAAAATTTTCAAAAATGACCACTTTTCCAAGAAAAAAATGAAAAAAAAACTTCTACATAAAATCTAAAATTCATCTCGAATAAATTTGATCCCTGCACCCACCTTTTTTCATTTTACATTAAGTTGTAAGTACATATTATATGAATAAATTCAATCAAAACCAACCTTGACATTTAAAACCCAACTCATGCATATTCAATTCGAATACTGCACCATTTGCAATATATCTTACAAACCTTCGAACCTCAATTTTTCTCGAAATCTGCTGAACAACACGTCATCATCATTCTCATACTTTTAGCTCACATTTTATCCTCACACATCATCCCGTATCAAAAGCCTCTCTTTTTTCTAATTCGAGCAACAAGAATTAACCTCAAACCATTAAAAACCACTTTCTGTATTTTTCGAAGTTGAAGGTGTGGTCATCCGCACAGAGTCCGCTCGATGCAAGCGCAGGCGTACACCACTGAACGTGTGTAACAGTACAAGAAATTTATGTATTATTCACAAATGGTAATCACTATGTAATGAAACGAGTAATAAAAATTATATACGAACATCCGATCTGTCGATGGACCACAGCGCAGCGAGGGTAAAAAATTTATAATTATATGAGATCGGTGCTGCGGCATGATGATAGTTATTCATTATCGTCTCCCGATCTGACTTTTATGCTCATATTGCGAATACAGTAATGCGAGGTAGCCGAGATACAAAAGAAATATGCAAATTTTCCATCTTCGAAATAACCGGTTTACATTGTTTTTTTTTTCATGCTAATAAATCGTATACATAGGCAAATTTTATTTACTGTTTAATTGAGATATCCGAATTATAAAGTAGACATCAGTGGGGTTTTCGAGTCTTGGACTATGCAGGTGGCAAATGACGCTGATGGTTTAATTTTATGTCGTTTTTAGCTCAGTCGGAGGTACGAGCGTTTTGACTTGTGTTATTTTATTTCATTATCAAGGAATTTATTTTTGTTGAAAAATGAAATACCCAGGTTGAGATTTTGTAGACTAGTGAGCGAGCGAGAATATTAAAATCTGTAACCAACAAATCTCCATTTTTTTCGAAAAAAATTCGCATAAGGTGACATATCTGCAAACAGTGCAAACAACAGATAAATCTGATATCCTGCTTTAGATTGCTGCTCCAAGTCGGACGTTTTAATTGACTCTTGAAAAAAAATACATAGGATTGTTATCAAAATTCAACTTGAAAATCAGTTTTCACTTGATCGATTGCTAAAATGATCTGAACCAGTTCAATTATACCTATGTATACATTGAATGGCAGCCCAGGAGTAGTTTTTTGGCTCTTTATACCCATTTTTGATACCTTTTCTCCTTCATGAAATTCAACAGGTTTGAAAAAGATGCATTTCGCCAGTCCATCTTTTAAAGGGTCAAAAGTAGGATCATTCGTTAATGTTTGTTTGTGCTTCAACCCTCTTTCTAGAACATTTTTCAATTCGAATTTGAATTTTTTTTCAACTATTTAAGTGAAAGAAATAAAAACATGAAAATGAATAAAAAATTTTGAAACCCAAGTTGAAAAAAATTAGAATTAAGGGTCTGGCTAGATAAGGTGTGAATTCGGTCCTGGATTCTATTTTCGATGGTGTCCCTGATTCAAAAAAATGCTAGAAAATTTTTTGATCCCATAACACCCTCCCTTTTGGTGCTACAACCACTTTATTGCTTTAATTTCAAGAATTTTCAATTTCCACAGAAACGAAGGAAATTTTTTACTTTTTGGCACAAAATTATACCTCCTAGAATAGTAAGAATTCATGATAATTTTTTGAAATGAATTGGTTTTGCCTGCTTGAAATTTTGAACTGTAAGAGGAGCCCTAATAGCAAAGTTCAGAACAGAAAATTTTCTTCACTTCCGTAGAAATTAAAAATTTCTTGAAAATACGTAATACAATAAAATGGCCATAGCACCAAAAGGGAACGATTGTGGGATAAAAAAAAATTCCAGAATTTTTTCACATCAAAAAGATTTCTTCATTTTTTGTTCAACTTCATATTTTAAAAAACTTCTTGCAAATTGTTTCCAATCATTAAATTTGTTTGACATAAAATTCTATCATTTTAAAATTTATTTAAAATTTTTCAGCTTATAATTTTCCAATAAAATTTTCAATTCACTTTTCCAAAATTTCCTTCCAACACAATATGTACCTAATGATAGAATGAACTTGAAAAAAATGAAAATATAAGAATATGAAATTGATTTTTAAAAAAAATCAAAAAATCAAAGTTGGGTAAATTTGGAGGGATTTTTTAAAAAATTGACCGAATAAATTTGGATTTAGATGGTTGAAATCATGAATAATCGTTCATATTCATGGTGTCTACTGGATTGAGAAAATGAAAATTCATGCTTTTTTCATTTTTTTTCATGACTTTCATGCATGTTAAGGTATAGTAAAAATTTTGATAATTAACGAAAATTACCGTGAATATTTCAGTAATGATGATAAAGTATCGTAAATATTGTAATAATTACGGTAAATTACTGCAAATTATAGTAAATATTCAAAGAATTACGGGTAATTACCGTAAATGTTTCAGTAATTACGGTAAATTACCAGAAAGTTTCAGTAATTACGGTAAATAACCGTAAATGTTTCAGTAATTACAGTAAATTAGCGTAAATGTTCCAATAATTGCGGTAAATTACCGTAAATGTTTTAGTAATTACGGTAAATTACCAGAAAGTTTCAGTAATTACGGTAAATAACCGTAAATGTTTCAGTAATTACAGTAAATTAGCGTAAATGTTCCAATAATTGCGGTAAATTACCGTAAATGTTTTAGTAATTACATTAAATAACCGTAAATGTTTCAGTAATTACAGTGAATTAGCGTAAATGTTCCAATAATTGCGGTAAATTACCGTAAATGTTTCTGTAATTACGGTAAATTACTGTGAATGTTCCAATAGTTGCGGTAAATTAAAGTAAATATTTCCATAATTACAGAAAATGACCGTAAGTATTTCAGTAATTATGGTAAATTGCCGTAAATATTTCAGTAATGATGATAAATTATCCTAAATTACCTAATACGAGATAAATTGCTGCAAACATTCTAATAATTATTGTAAATTATCGTAAATATTCTAATTTTGACATTATTCGCCAGACCATTTTCATTTTGATTTAAATTTTGATCTTTCTCATTTGAATCTGAGCCATCGTTTTTTGGCTTATTTCAATATTGGCCGTACCGATACGTCAAATTTTGGGACCAGTTACACGCAGCTTTAAATTATTCCAAGTAAATTTCACAAGGTTCAGCTCTTGAACTGCAAAGAGTTATCGAGTTGCTCTCGTTTCCTTTTCACATACAGAACCATTTAATTGATCTGGCTAAAGAATCCCACGCATTTTCGGTATCTATCTTCAATCCTCTGCAATATATCTACCAGTACGTGAACTAGTACATCGGAGACGCTGCAACGACCCTCTACAACCATTGCTGATTCCTCGTCTCGTTACACTTTCCCATCCGAAGTTATTATTGCATAAGCTCGTAAGTCCTATTACAAAGGTATCTCGTTCATATCGCCGAGCTAGATTATAATAACAACGTGCATAAACATGTTTACGTTTCTTTGTGATCGCTACACATACGTATAAAGCCACATGGACATAGAAATCGGAGAAAGAGACGCGCCAAGTTCAAGCCTTGGCGTCGGTTAACACCTACACTCATGTTGAGACAACCGGAACGCGGCCGCGGACGATCGTGTTCAGCGCCCTGCGCCGCCGTCTTCGCTTCGAATAATGAATTGTAGTTTTTAAATTAACGCTTCGTAGAAATATTTTGATTGATTGTTCGAACCGAACATGATGAGTTTCTAATCGCGCTCGCGATGGTCTCAACATACATATGCACATCGTTTACTTATGGCACTTTTTAATGGCTCATTACTCGGTGTTTGGCTCCAATTCGTATATGCAGCTATGCAGTAGGTAATCGAATTAGATAACCGTGACCGTCGTAGCATCTTTTTCGTCCAACGTAAGTCGTATAATATAGACACGATGACGTAAAAATTGGTAAAATGATTGCTTGATTATAGGTGAAGGTGGATTTATGTGTTGGAAATATGGATATAAGTGTGACGTTAGGTATTGTATACAATGTATACTTATTTATACGAGTTATTATTGAGGAATGTGTTCGTATTCTATGTCAATAGATGGATGCTGATATGCATATGAATTATTGTGGAGAAAATGAGGTGCTAAGTATACCTTTTGTAAGGTCAACGAGCAAAGTCAAGGGAGCAGCGAAGGTATGGTTGGATTTTCAGAAATGGAAGCCTGTCGATTACATTGAACAGAATAATTCCATTACCCAATTTTTTCAACCTAACTGAATAGTTTTTCAATTTTCGTAATTTTCTCAATTTTTTGATAATGTCTGCATAACTTGTTCTCAATTTGAATAGATGAATTCAGAATTTTTTCATGCATAGGTACCGATCTAAGTCGAATTTAAAAAAGTTTTTTTCAATTCTCGTCATAAAAATGAAAATCTCTCCTATGAAAAAAAAGAGTATGCCATCCAGAACCTGGAACCAAATTTTGAGCTGTCAACGATAACTTTTTTCATCACTGAGAGAAATTTTGTAGGTAATAATTACAATAATCATGTAGTAAACCTGCTCCCTTCGACCATTGTAGCGGTAATTATTATTATAAATTGGAAATGTTTCCATTCAATATGTAAGAATTTACTATACATTGTTGTAATAATCATCTAACACCATTTTAGCAATTGAAACATAGTGTGTTAATAATTACAACAAATGATTGTAATAATTGCCATAAATTAATGCAGTAGTTACCATAAATTTTTGTAAAAGTTACTATACATTGTGGTATTTTAGATTCATTAAACTGTAGTAATAACCACAATAAAATATGGTGATTTTTTCTATACTCCCACAAGGGAGCAGCTTTACTATACTTTGTATAGTAATTTTTAAGTGTTTATGTAGTATGCGTTACTTCATGCAATTAGTAAGATTTATTATTTTTTAAATTGTTCTTCTTTGGACGGAAAAATTTTTAAAATATAATTTCTATTCGAAATTATATTTTAAAAATGATTTTATCCAAAGAAAAACAATTTAAAAAATCATAAATCTTACAAAGTATACATGAAGTAACCCATACTACATGGAACTGTGAAAAATGCAAAAATTTATTGAACACTGAAAATATTTTTTGAAAAGTTTATTTTTCAAAACTATACGAAAAATGAATTACAATACAGAAAAATTATTGAAATGGCACCCATCTTAAGTATGCTAAAAACACCAATGTAAGTATAGGTACAGATACCAAAAACAAGAGAGAAAACACTCAATAAAGTAAATTATTATGATTTGAAATAAGAAAATAACTAAAACATGGAAATATTTGGAAAAAAAATTGAAAAAAATTACATCTATTCCAATGAATTGTTTTTTATGAATAAGAAATTAAATTATTCTAAAATCATAATGCTAAAACAAATAGGAACTAAGAATGAACCTTTTTTAATTAAAAGATAAATACAAAAAAAAGTAAAACCTTATATACTAGGCAACGAAAAAAGAGGGACGTTTTAAAGAATGAACTAATTACTTATGAACCCATATTTAGAAAATAGGTACAAAAATATTTAAAAAAATCACACGACTCACAGCAGATAAAAACCATTAATTCACAAAGAACAATGGATAAATATTAAAGCCACTTTTCAGTCAGCATTTTTTAAAACTAAACAAAAAAATTACAATCACAAAAAAAATGATTGGAATGACACTCGCCTAAGTATATCAAGCACCGGAAAAAACACTCCATAAAGCAAATTATTATGGTTTAAAATGAGAAAATTAGACTAAAACATAAAAAAGAGATAAGTATTTGAAACAAAATTGAAAAAAATTGCATAAATTCTTGAAAACTAATTTTCGTGAGGAAGAAATAAAATTATTTTAAAATCAATTTTAAAACAAATAGGAACAAGGAATGAACCATTTTCAATTAAAAATAATGAGAAAAACTAACGAAGTTAACACAAAAAATGAGTAAAACCTAATACTAAGAACAATGAAAAATTAAAGTAATTGAGGGGTTTGTTTGCAAATCTCACTTTATCCACAAAAATAAATTTTGATTTTTTTCACAAATTTTGGTTCAGTTTTACATGCTCTATAATATGACAATCTCAGATTTTACATCGTCTCAATTTTGCGAGAATGGACTTGAGAAAAGTGGTTTTAGTGTTAAAGTCAAATGAGAAAAATATTTGTACTATGGGACATTTTTTAAAATTTTCTGAAGTTGAATCTTGAAAACATTACCTATTTTCTTGAATATATTCATCAATTTAACAGAAACTGTCGTATTCTCTTTTTAGTGAAATATATACTTACAGTCGTAATTAATTCGTTGAAAATTGGGTAAAAAATAAATTATGACTTTAGAATTAAAATACACCGTGTTGTCGTTGTTTTCTTGAAAAGTACCTTTTTGGAGAAAGTGAGTTTTGTAATCAAATCCCTCAATTACTCATGAACCCATTTTTAGAAAATAGGTACGAAAAAAACATTAAAATATCACAACTCATAGCAAATAAAACCCATTGAATCGCTAAAACCAATGAATAAATAATTGGGTCTATTTTTCAGCCACGATGGCTTAACTATTTGATATAATGAAAAATTAGGTCCATTTTTTAACCACCTTGATGAATAAGATTCACCACCTTAACGGAATTGTTTGACCACATCGACAAATTATTAAGATTAGGTAGCAGGTACCATATGACAAAATTGACAAGTATATTAAGGCCATTTTTTAGCTACCATAACGCAACCATTCGATAAAATAACGTCAAAGGTAACAATACAGTCCACTAATTCGTGCAACATTAAGCATCGCCAATCCGAGTAATTTATAACTTCATACGCTTCGTAATGGCCATCATAAATGCACTCCACCTGTTTACCTACAATGAAAAATTCATTGCTTTCTTCTTCGATAACAATTATTTCAACTTTGATGAAACTAGGCTCATTTAAAGGGAGCATTATAATTGAACCTATTGCTATGGTTGTACCTCTGAAGTAAATGTGAGTAGTTGAACAGATACACGAAGACCCAACATTTTTTAATAGAATATTGCCAAATTCCTGATAGTTTTTCAGTTCGCTCAAGTTACACGACTTTTTTACACCGGAAACAAATCGAGGATATTCACCGATATTCGAATTGAGGCGATAATTGACACGCAGTTGCTCTTTAATGGCGATTGTACGTTGCACATTAACACGACTTAGGGAAACTTTAGAAGTGGTTTTACCCTCTCTATGTTTGCTTTCATATCGCATGCTCGATATATTACTTAGAGGACCCATACGTCTCATTACGTCGCTGTAGTGTATTAAAAAATGATGTTTTGGTTTTAAATTATCTTTAAGTAATTTTATACGTAATCTCAAGTATTCTTCGATCAAAGTTCCCAAAAGCTTGTGTAAATTTTTGTGAAATTTTTTTGAATACACGATCTCGATTATTCGTTTCAATTTAATAAGCAATCGCCAGTGAGCATCATTTTTATCTACCAAGTCACCTACAATCAGCGGTAAATTACGAACGAAACATAACATCTCGCTGGAAGACATATGTAAATTCTTCTGTTGTAAGTGATTTACGCTAATTGTAGGTGGCTGGCTCCTTTTCTCGTTAACGCCAAATTTGAAGCCCTTCATTCTTTGATTAAGCCTATCCAGAGAGAAAATTTTTTGTTCAATAATGTACCAAAAAAGTAAACTTCCCACATCATATTTACATACCCCCTCTAAAAAATCGTGCATACAATCTACCGCAGTGTTGGAGGTTACGTGGTAATTTTTCAAGTCGTGAAATGTACAATTTTCCTTTATACCTGTTTCTGAAACGTTGTTTTTTTCAACATCAGAATTATAATTTTGACGATTCCTCAAAATACAATTTGATTCTAGAAAAACACTACCGATGTCCTTTTTATGAATAAGGCAAAATCTACAAGGATAATTACTTGAAAAACTCTCTACAAATCCTAGAATTTGATGAACCCCCAAATTATCTCCAACAATTAGAGCTAATCGAAAATATAACTTAATTTTTTTCCCATTATAATCGATTTCTATACCTTTGTCTTCCAAAAGTTTAATTTCATCAATTACCCTAGCAAAAATCACATCGTTTCCAAAACGCGACCTATCTAAACTATTAAACAAGCAGAACAAAAATATATTCTCTAATTTCGATTGAAAATCCGGAGGTAAACAAGGTATAGTACAGTATACTGCCGCACTTTTAGAAATTCCAGAGTGCCCGCCAAGGGGGTTATTATTTTCGAATTCGTCAAAAAATAAAATCAAAGGCAACGTTAAACTACTAATATTGTTCGATTCTAAAGAACGCCAAAAATACTCCCCATTTTCAAATTTTAGAGAACTCCAGAAATCCCCTTGTACAAAATTCGAGATTAAATTATTCTCCTTTTCTGTTCTCAATTGTAATAAATACAATATGGTCTGCGAAAGAATACCAGGAATTGAAAAAAAACGTTTTAGAACTGCGCTAATTTTGATAAATTCGACAGAATATGGAACACTGACTAGAGTTTTCACCTGATCGATGTCTTTGTGTTCTAATCCAGTTCCGATTACCACTTGTTCGGGTAAAATCAGATTCCCAGATTCGACAAATTTTTTAAAGGCTAAATATTCCGTACGCAGGTTACTAAACGGATCTAAACATGAGTCTATACGATCTTTATAAATTTGAATGTTTTTAGGAGATTCTCCTAATTCACGTAATCGATTTAGCATATCATTGTACAAATCTTTAAAAGGTTCACTATTAATAAATTTTGAAAATATTTCAATCAAGACTGGCACTCGGTTTCTAGCCAAATCATTAAGAGAGTACAAATATGCAATGCAGTGTGTTGCATTTTTCTCGAGTATATCAGTTTTTACTTCACGTTTATCATGAGAAAGCTTTGACGTTTCTTTCAAGTTGAGATTAAATAAACTCTGCTCAAAAACCTTTTCTAAATTACTCAGAGTATCCGATGAAATATCGAGAGGAATTGGCGATACACATTCGGTTGTCTCATCCAGTTCAGAAGGAGAAATATTTTGTACATCAAATGTATCGACTATATCACATTCAGAAGGGTAGGAAGCAGATGGTTGACTAATATCAGCATGCTTTTCATATCTATGAGTTCTAAAATATTTAAATGTTCCATAACTACGAGAGCACGATTGCTCCATACATTTGAACAAAACTAAATTTGAATGGTTATTTTGGATGTGGAGTACCAATTGTTGGTTAGTGTTGTAGTCAGATTTACATTTAAAACACGTATACATAGCTAAGTATAGGAATAGGTATTTCATTAAATTCAAATTCAAGTAATTGACCATAATTTCAAAATTAAATATTTTCGCAAAAAATTCCTAAGAAAATTAAGCAAATACGAAATGTCGTGAAAGGTCAATAAAAAATATCAACTAGATAGAATTACGGAACCTAGGTAAGGACCACAATCCATTTAAAAAAAAAAAAAAATCTAAAACGAATTATATCAGATATATAAGACTGGTACTTAATAATCAATATTACAGAAAACATCGAAAATGAAAGATACGAATTTCAAGCTTTTTGCTTTTGTATAAAACTCCCCAAGATCGTGTGGAGTGTCGTAGTCAATTTTTCTTTCTCAACAATAATATTAAAAAACACACGCTGAATAAACTTCCATATTTGATCACAATCTGTAGGGTATTTCAAATTTAAAACAAAAAATATTTTGAAACATACTTCAATAGCTTCAATTGCTGATGTACACGTATACAAAATTTCGTTCACCAACACGTAAGATGAATGAATGCTAGACAATGTAGGTCCGACAAAAATTAAAGTTGGCTGCAAAGTTTTCTTAGCCTGACGTAAAACTTCAGTCTGTTCTTTTACAGTATCATCTAGGTCAGCTGAATTCTATTAACATTAATAGACTGAGTTGAAATTTATTTTTTTTTGTAATATGTAATTGAAGTAAACAAAATTACTCACGACAACATGCAAGAATAAGGAGTTTTGAATTTCTATCTTCGAAGGTCTTCTTTTGATCACTTTGCCATTCGCATCTCGTTTGTTAGTCGTTTGCACAGTTTGAGGGATGATGTGAGTTAGTAAGAATAGATAAGGAACAACTTCTTTTCCTTAATATTTTTGAAAAAACACAAAAGAAACGATAGATAAGACATTGAAGGGCAAGCAGGTATTCACCTGAGCCTGTTTTACGGATTCGAAGTGGCTGGTGAGCGATTTTTTTCCAAGTCCGCGTTTTTTTACTGTTTTTTTTTCTCAACTTCAAAATTTATTGACCAATTCAAAATTTTTTCCTCAATTTTTTTCTCTGAGGACGTAATTTTTTCCTCAATTTTTTTCTCAACTTGATATTTTTTTTTGACCAGTTCAAAACTTTTCCCTCAATTTTTTTCACAATTTCAAAATTTTTTGACCGATTCAAAATTTTTCCTCAATTTTTTGAATTTTTTCTCAATTTCCAATTTTTTTTGCCGAGGTCGTAATTGTTTCCTCGATTTTTTTCTCAAATTCAAAATTTTCTGACGAGTTCAAAATTTTTTCATTTTTTTTTTCTCAAATTACAATTTTTTTTGCCGAGGTCGTAATTTTTTCCTCGATTTTTTTCTCAACTTCAAAATTTTCTGACGAGTTAAAAATTTTTTCCTAATTTTTTTTCTCAAATTAAGATTTTTTGCCGAGGTCGTAATTGTTTTCTCGATTTTTTTCTCAAATTCAAAATCTTCTGACGAGTTCAAAATTTCCTCAATTTTTTTTCTCAAATTACAATTTTTTTGCCGAGGTCGTAATTTTTTCCTCGATTTTTTTCTCAACTTCCAAAATTTTCTGACGAGTTCAAAATTTTTTCATTTTTTTTTCTCAAATTACAATTTTTTTGCCGAGGTCGTAATTTTTTCCTCGATTTTTTTCTCAACTTCAAAATTTTCTGACGAGTTAAAAATTTTTTCCTAATTTTTTTTTTCAAATTAAGATTTTTTGCCGAGGTCGTAATTGTTTTCTCGATTTTTTTCTCAAATTCAAAATTTTCTGACGAGTTCAAAATTTCCTCAATTTTTTTTCTCAAATTACAATTTTTTTGCCGAGGTCGTAATTTTTTTCTCGATTTTTTTCTCAACTTCAAAATTTTCTGACGAGTTCAAAATTTTTTTCTCAAATTACAATTTTTTTTGCCGAGGTCGTAATTTTTTCCTCGATTTTTTTCTCAACTTGAATTTTTTTGACGTGTTCTAAATCTGAATACTTTTCCAAACTTTAAATTTTTTGACAGGGTTATGTTATTATTTTTTAACAAACTGTTTTCAACGTCACAGCAAATTTGTAAAAACGAGCCCAGATCAATTCTTCAAGAGTCAGAAATTTTTCCCAGACAATTTTTTCTACATTTTTTTAATTTATAAATTTTTACAGCGTGAAAATTGAAAACTTGAATCTTCGATTCTTTTTTCTGGTTTTCTTCTTTTAGGAAAATAGCTCGTCAGAAAATACAAATTTTGAAGTTGAGAAAATAATTACGACCATGTCAAAAAATTCTAAGTTGAGAAAAAAATTGAGGAAAGAATTTTGATCACGTCAAAAAATTTTTAAGTTGAGAAAAAAATCGAGGAAAAAATTACGATCTCGGCAAAAAACATTTGTAGTTGAGAAAAAAATTAAGGAAAAAATTTTGATCACGTCAAAAAAATTCGAAGTTGAGATGTTGAGAAAAAAAATTGAGGAAAAATTTTTGAGCTCGTCAGAAAATACAAGAAAAAATTACGAACACGTCAAAAAATTTTAAAGTTGAGAAAAAAAATTGGGAAAAAAATGAAAAAATTTTGAACTGGTCAAAAAAAATTTTCAAGTTGAGAAAAAAACGAGGAAAAAATTACGACCTCGGCAAAAAATGTTGATGTTGAGAAAAAAAAAAATAAAAAACAGTAAAAACCGCGGACTTGGAAAAATAATCGCCACTTCGAACCCGTAAAACAGGCTCACGTCAGGTACCTATTACCTAAGTATATTTATTTAAACATTTAGAAGTGCTTACCTTCAGGTAAATTCGGTAAACTCAACTTAACTGCCGTTGCTGTCACATCCAAAGTAAAATCGTCGAAAAGCTTTATAAAATTGGGTTTGAATTTATCCCACTGGTTTTTTACACTGTCGACTTGATTATATAATTTTTTAAAATCTTCTGCAATCTGAAAAATTTTGAAAAATAAAGTAAAAAATCATACGACTCTAAGAACAAAATTAATTTGATTTTGGCGAAGTATAGAAATATCCTTACCAGTTTATAACCGTCATCACTTTTCTTAACCGCTGGAAATTCAAAATATTCAGATTTCAATTCTTTTCTCAGTTCATAGGTCGAATTCCAAAGCTCCGTCACTTTTGTTTGAGGATGCAAATTCAATTTTAGCCAATTAAGGTTTTCTATTCCTATACCACGAGAAAAAAAAAAGGATGTAATTATCAATAATAATTCATAGCTATCACTATTAGGTACACAGGAAAAAGCTAATCAAAAATTAAAGACATAGGTATACACCTTCTGTAGTTGGATTGGTTTGTTCAGAAATCGAATTCGTTGCAGGCTGTACAGATGTTTCCACCGAATTTATTGCTTCTTGAAATTTTTTCGCTTTCAAATTTTGCTTTTTTGATGTATATGTAAAACGATACCACAGTTTCCCTTGAGCCAAACAACCTTTTTCATATGGAATATAGTACGTAGATTCTACTTCCGTGGGAAATACGCCAACAATTGCTTTAGCAAGACCAATGAAATGAGTTTGAGTCAGTCTAATAATCAGAGAAGACATTATTAGTACTGAAATAAAAATTTGAGATTTAGAAAATGTTTAGTAGAAAGGAGTACTTGTTTTTAAACGCATTTCTGGCATATTTTATTACGATTTGGGTGATCATACTACGTTGATTTTTATCTAAATGTTTTGTTATCATATACGTTTTATACAAATCATGGGCATCTGTATCTGTACTGAATGCATCAACAACCACTTTATCACAGCGTTCGAAGATAATTTTCTCCGGTTGAGGCTCCTCTACTTCTTGTATAAAGAACTAAGGCACCATGAATACAAAAAAACGGATACTTATTAATTTTCTTTCCCTATCTACATACATCTATTATAGGTATTGTGTATCTTATCTACTTACAGTGGTAACAGCTGCGCCATTCATTTCATTCGAAGTTACCGGTGCTTTATCTGAATCGTTGTTGATAATACTATTAACAAAATCTTCTTCTTCCAAGCAATCACTAACACGGTAAATTTCCATATTTTAAATTCGCGTCAAACATTTAACAACATTAACTAAAGAAACCATCACTCAATTAAGCAAAAAATAAATAACACGAAATTGGAGTATAACTAGCAACGGACATGACTCCACAAATAACCATGTGACCAGAATTTACTACACACTGTAGTAAATAGTACTATATTATGTGGTAACTTTTTCCAATCATTTCGCACAATCTACTTTTATGTGTGGTTAAAATAACCATATATGTAGTAATTTTCACAAATAGTGATTTTTACTATTCTATATAGTATTTTTTACTCAAAAATATTGCATTTATTGATAAATACTATTTAATATAGTAATTGTTATTATAATTTGAGTAAAACATTCTACACTGCGAGTAAAAATTACAATTCAGTTTTCTCAGTGATTTTTAACGAATTTTTGAAAATTATTGAAATGGTCTCTTGATATTCTAATTTTTCATAGAAGATAAATTAAATTAAGCTTCTAACTTAATATTTATTTTTTGAATTATCTTTTTAATAATTTATTTAATTAATATATTATTTTAAATAGAAAACCATAAAATTAATACATGAAAATTTAATTATACCTATTCTAAAAATGGCCCTCTGAATTGATTGGTATCATTTTCTAGCGGATTTGAAGATCTCCACAAAAAGTTCAGTTTCTTACAATAGCGTACTGGAATTACTTTGGAAAGTGCTAAAATCATTTTGGGCAACTGAAAATTTGGATGCATCGTAAATTCAACACCGCAAATGAAATTGCCTAAATGAATCAGATCACGAATCCGAGAGGACAGATTTAAAAATGTAATTTCTTTACAAATCTGATATCCCAGACAGAAGACAACGGAAAAATCTCAAAAATTTCCCAGCTTCCGAAAATCGACTTCCTTCCTCTTTACCGAATCGATAGCGACGTCCATTTTTTAAGGTAATTCGAAACCTCCACCAAAAATTAAATTTTCTCCTTTCAGTTCATTAAATTTCGACTCAATCAGCGAGGACAGACGGCAGTTCTATTGTCAGATACTTCAAATTCCTGAGTCAGACACTTACCTACCCACTAAATTCTCAAAAAATTGATAAAATCAGTAAAACACTACAGCAGCAATATCAGAAAATTAAAAAATTAGGTTCAAGTAACTGGAAAAAATCGAAAATTACACGATTTTTTGGGAGGGGGAGGGGGGAATGACAATAACTCGTTGAAGGTTATTGCCCCATATGAACTCCTTGCTGGCCCCTCTATTGTAATTCAGAACAGACCGTTTGACGTGACGGAGAGAGGAAAGAAATAAATTCTGATTTTTTCCGAGTAATTTTTCCAGTACATTTTGATTTTTTAGACTGCTGTGAAACTTTTTACGAGAATTATAAGATGCTGAATTTTTCATCCGCGAATTCGGCATAAAATTATACAGAAAGAAAAAGTGGGGAAGCAAGCTTTATCAAGAAAAAAACTGCTTGCTTGAAAAAATTTATAACGTGAATTAAATTTTATTAAGTAAGATTTTGATTGATCGCCTGATTTTGATAAACATTGCTACTCTAAATGAAAGTCAAATTCCTTTGAATTTTAATTTCAATAGTTTTGGCTGGTTGCAAAAAGTCATTTCAAGCTATTTCTTTGAAATAAGATATGAAAACGACTTTTCCTTTGAAAAACGACAAAAAACAATTTTACAAATATTTCAAATTCGACGTTTCTGGTCGTTTCCTGTAAAAAAAAATGACGAGAAACGGCAGTTGCTTGCAAAGAATTACTTCGGGCTGTTTTTTCAAGGGGGAAAAAACGATTATGTTTAGGATTTCTAAATCCATCGTTTCCAGTCATTTTCCAAAAAAAAAATACGATACTTAGGTTAGTCCCAGCATGAAAACTAAGAGTTTGTAAATATGAAGAATTGAAGATGATCAATTAAAATATGACATTTTCTGAGTAAAGAATCAACCTAACTGAAAAAAATTTGGTATAAATTTTTAAAAAAGTTGAACAACTTGAAAAGATTATATTCAAAAATTTGCTGCATTTTGCTACCAAAATCACGTACAAATCGTCAGAATATTACTAAGAAAAAAAACTTTCAAAAGTTGAACAGAAGAAAAAATTGTCATAGAATTTGTTAGTCAATTCAGCAAATGTTTTTGAGTGATTTTTTTTAGTTTTTCATAGGAGACAGGGGGAACCTCAAATAAAAAAATGATAATAATTGTTTTTCAAAATAAAAATTTCAACGAATATAAATCTATTTCGATTAACGAATCCAGATGAATTCTAAGATGTTTTTTCAATACTCTGATGAATTCTCACAAATTTTCATGAATATTAACCAATCCTGGTGTACACCTAATTACTTGCTCATAAATTCTCACGGATCCCCGCGAATTTTCACAGATTCCAATTTTTAATATGATTTAAGTGAATTTTTTTACACCTTAAAATTATCCAACTTTTAAAGTTCCACGGAATTTGTCTTTCATTTAGAGTAGCAATGTTTATTGAAATCAGGCAATCAATCAAAATCTTACTTAATAAAATTTAATTCTGTCGTTTCTTTGAAAAACGACAAAAATCTACCATTTTTATTTTTTGACATTTCAAATTCGACGTTTCTTGTCGTTTCCTTTAAAAAAAATATTCTGACGACTTGTACCTACGTGATTTTGGTAGCAAAATGCAGCAAATCTGAACATTTTTGAACCAAAATATCCAGACATTTCATTTGATTAGATGGACTCAAAAATTTATAAATTCCAAAATTTTCTGTATTTAAAAATCTTAAAAATTAAAACCAGCTCATTATAATAATTGGTTAGCTAATGCTCCTATCATAAAAATCTTTATAAAAACAAACAAAATAATCAAAAACGGCACAATCTTTCATAAATTACAACATCTGCTTCCAAAAAACATCCGAGTAGGTACTCTTACAAGCATTTATCACCATTAAAATCACCTAATCGATACCAAAACATCGATATCCCATTAAAATCACAAATCTCCTCGACCTCTACATTACCGCATCCAATTCCACTCCATCTATAGTCCATACACTCGAAAATAGTACATCTAAATCATCATAACACTTATTAATTCGTAGAATATTCATCGTGTAGAGTTACTAAAACAATCAATCCATTTCGTGCCGCGGTTTCCAGTCACGAATCCAATTTCAAATCGGTCATCGTTGCGTCAAAATGACATCGGCCACTTTGAACATTTATGTACCTTTACTTATACCATCCCTCATCATCAAAAATCACGTATACCTTCTTCCAATCCTCCGCTTAGAAAAAACCTTTTCTCTCTTTTCATAATACATGTTGCATGCATATTTCATTCACACGCCACAACCAAATCGAACTTTAACCTGGCCAAGAATATAGCAGCTTATTCAAAAACTGCATCTTTTTTGCTTCTTAAATCTCACACATCGTATCGCGTGCTACTCATTCAACTTTTCTCCACGAGTCTCAAGGCGATTAAATGCATCTCTCGTATAAACGGTAACTAAACAATACCCCGGTACACGTGGATTTAGTTTAGAGAGAGAAAAAAGGCAGCCAACTACACCCACGAGAGTACTTGTGCAATGAAATCGACTGTATAATGATTCATCTTATGGTCGAGCTGCATTTATGGGTATACCTTGGCCTGAGCGTGTATTGTTATTATTTTACATAGTATACTCGTATTCTACACAATCTTGGATCAGCCAACGCATTAAACAACGCACACGCCACTCTCCTTATGCAGTATGCAGATGCACTCACCAGCGTGTAAATCTCATTAAATCGTACGTATTATACCCAGATCTAGGTACGAGGATCTTTTTATACGAAAATTTCCGTATTTTGAATAATGACACGAGGAGACAGCGGCGCCTACCGTTAGCGTCACCTTTTCGCCGCCGTGTACTGAAGAAAGAGAGAAAAACTCTACCTAGAATTGGGTATAGGACGGTTTCGGTGTAATTAATTTCACAGTCGAGGTGTGTTTTTTTTTTTTGGTCGCCATACGCGCGTATAATATACCACGAAAAAGAAGCTTTGAAATTTACCAAAATGGACACCAATTGAAGAACGAGTGGGAGGATACCGTGGTATTGTATTCTTTAGAAGTGAAACTAGATTACACGTACGAGCTAAATGCGTGGCATTCGTCCAAGATAATATCTCCGATATGTAAACTAGTGCAGAAGAAATAGAGGTTAGGATACAGGTAGCATGGACCGGGGCAGGAAGTGGACGCCTCTCGATAAACGACGAGTTATGGTCATTGGCCAAAGTATCCGACGATTTGCTAGGGTCGCGGTGTTGTTTGCGGTGATTTTTCCACCATTATTTGTATAAATGAGGAATATTTTTATGAAAGTCTGCAAAGTCCATTTTTCGAGGTGAGAATTTTTCAGAAATGGGGTATAACGATTCAAGATTTTTTTCGAATTTTGGTGGCTTAAGAAAAAATTATTGTTAAATGATCGGCCTTTTAAAAGTTTGAAATTTCGACATGGATTAGTCTTCAGACTGAGAGTTAAAAATTTGGAAATGTTAGACATTTTTCTGTGAAAATTATGTAACGTTCCTTTTTGACATGCTCATTATGACGCAATAATATTTGGTATAGGCTTCAAAAGAACTTGAAAAAAATTAACCTGATTTCTGACAAATGTACTTATTAAAATTCTATTGGGTTCGCATTTCACAAAAAAAAAAAAAAAAAATAGAAAAAAATGGATCGAGATATAATGCAATTATGTTAGAGTAGGAAAAAAATGAAAAAATTGAATGATCGATGGCATATAAAAAGAAATTGACTTTTAGAAATAAGAAAATATTTTTTTTAAAAAAAAAAAGTATTAAACCTGGATAAAACATTACCTAAAAAATGTTGAAATAAGAGACAAACACTGGCTTTTTAATAACAAACTTATGAAGCAGGATATCTAGTTCATTTTGAGGGGAAAATACATTATTTTAAAAAAAAAAGAACTTGAAAAAAAAAATACTTTAAAAAATAGTATTTTTATCCTTGTCACCCCTCCCTCCCCCTTTGAAGAATTCTCAATATTTCAAATTTTAATATTTTTTTCAAAAAAGTACGTAAGTGCTAAGTACCTGAATTACATACATCGATAGGTATTTTCAAAATCGAAAAAAAATCCCTTGCTATTTTGTTGATTGTTGATTGCATAATCAGGTAACATTGAAGAAAAAATAAATTATGATTTTCCTGATTATTTGGAATATAATGATTTTTTATTTTTGCATGTAGTCAACACCTCAATTTCATTATTCTAATATGTACCTACTTTGAAACTTCATTCTTTATGGAAGAGAGGGCGATTCAAACGATTCTCTACCTATTTAAAAAATCTTGAATATTCTCACAACTCACCATAGCCATTTCTTTTACGATTTCAGAGTCACTTTAATTCGTCAGTTAAAGTACATACATAAAAGAATGGATTTTCTAAAACCTTAGTTTTTCATATAAAAATTATTCAAAATTTGAAAGCACAAATTTACTATATTTTTTTCAAGTTCAGATGAATTTTAAAATTTGTTAGCTGCACTGTTTGATTGAAAAAATCTCAAATTGAATATCATTTGCACCAAAAGTTTAACGATAGGTATCTCATCGATTAAAATTTGTTCCCGTACAATTTTCGAATGGCAAATTTTACGCATCCATCATATGAAATTTCAAGCTTAAACTTCCTTATACCTAAGGCAATCAAAAGTCACCTTCTTACGTTTCCTACAAGAATATTTTTAGAGAAATCGCACACGATTTTAGAGCAATTTTTTTTCAAAATATTGACAAAAGTAGATACAGCATTTGAAAGTAATGCAAGTAGATAGGTATTTCATGAATTCTACGTACAAAAATTTGAAACATCCTTTTCATCAACTATCAAAAGAGGTAGACCCATTTGATTGTTCATGAGGAACCTTTATTTCAACATCATGTTAAGGCTTCGTGTTTCAGATTAATTTGCGATTTCAATAGAACCCAAAATTCTTACTCGATGACTCAAATGTTGTAGCACTATCTTTTATCAAACCACTCCATGCGTAGTAATAAAAGATTAGATATTTCCAGAGATAGTGAAAAATATCTATTAATAGGCCATAGACATACTCAATACTCATCAAGTGATAATTATTCAGTTAATGCGAATGAGTGTTGGGTGTGTGCATTCTCCTGACGTGTATTGTGAAGTGTTCTTTTACTACACTTTTTTTTTTGAATCATCTTCAATAAATACCTAAGTATAGCACACAGTAAGTACTAAGTACATAATAAGTAACTAAACTGAAAATTCTATTTACCTATATACAGGCAATTCGAGAGCCATCAGACATGAGGAGAGTTGGCAGGAAAAAAAATTATTTTTAATCAAAACTGACCCTACATTGAATATTCATAACTCAACTCCCATCCAAAAATTCCAAGAAGCTAAAACTAAGTTTATAGTGTATAGGTATACCATAGGAACACCTAGAAATCAAAATAAAAAAAATTCTCAAAAATTGGGTAATTTTTCAAAAAAAATTAAAATGAATTATAAAAATTCCGCATAATTTGGTTCAAATAGGTACATTAATTAATTTTGCAACAACATTAAAATAATTCAAAAATTCAACACACGAAAAATTTGAGCTTAAACGAATTCATCGTAATGATTCTAAAAAGAAAAAAACCACATTCGACTAAATTATCCATTACGTTTGTCTGGGTTCATTTCTTAAATCGACTAATCATAATTATAGAATTGAAAATGAAATAGAAATTACAAAGATGATTCATTGAATAATCAATAATTTTGTATTCATTTTTAGGAAAAATCATCCTAATCAGCATGAATCCAGATCACATGACCTGTCTGCAATGCCAAATAACGACACTTTGCGGTTTAATGTGTTGCTTGTTTTGTATACCGCTATGTTTGCCGAGTCTTTGTTGTGCTTGTTGCACTTGCTATCTATTCAGCCCTTGTCCAATGCCAGCGCCATAGTCGATGTAAGGATCATAAATTCTGACAAAAGTCCAGTTCTCCAATTTCGGACATTTTTTATTTTGAAATGATTTCAAAATGTGAAATCAATTATCTATCGTGTAAGTTGAAAAGATTCAATGTAGAAATACAAATTTGATTAAAACATTGATAAATTTTTTAAAAAGTGATTAAAATGGTTAATGTGACTACAAAAGTTCTAGAAAAACATAAACAGTTCAAATTATGTGTAGATTGTCTCCATACAAGCTGAACTAACAAACTCTAATATATTTAAGAGCAATAAAAGTTTTCAAAGAGCGAAAAAAATTAAGGATAAAATTTAAAATTCTTCCCCTCGACATCCAATCTACCAATTTTCAATTCTGGCCAAAAATACCTAACAAAAAAGATGAAAAACGAATTTTTGATTGATCAAGCACGAAAGTTTGAACGAATTTTGAAATTTGTAAAATCGTTTGATTAAAAATAATCGATATATGGACCATTTTATAGGGTTTCTTTTATCGATGGAAAATTCAAAAATTTACTGCAGACTTCGAAACGTTGTGAAACTGTTTCCAATCAATTCGAGGAGTCGAAAATATGAGATCTTTTCATACTTTGCAGGGCGATAAGGTCATTTTTGAAATTTCAAAAATTCTTCAAAATTCTAGAAATGAACTTCAGCATTTGAAAGTTTTGATAGGTATAAAGTTCTTTTATGAAGCCCTTTTGATTTATTTTTGTTTCAGTTCAAAATTTTACTTCGAGTTGGGGTATCTCCATTGTGAGGATGATTTGAAAAAAAACTGTCCTCAAATTTTGAATCAATTTGACTCTCCCTATATGTAATGTAGGTACAGAATCTAAATTATAGCAAACCCATACAAAAATAGTCCATCTACCTCGAAAGAAAACATCACAATCGACCCTTTACATCTACACCTAATCGAAGAAAATAAAAGAACAAAGGTCGATTATTTACTAAATCTTCCCGACACTATATTATCGAAACGGACACGAATAAATCTTCCACTTAAAGATGCGACCGACCGCGTTTAACAACTCAACCAGAGTACAAACGTGTTTTGAATTTTTAATCAATACGCCGCCGCACACCGCGGCTGGAGATTCTGATTCCGAGTGTCTTTCTGTACGAATTCTTTTCTTATCTCTCTTCCTCACCCGCTATCACATTATTACTGTGTATGTGTTTTAAATCGGCGCAGCGCGGCGTCAATTCATTCTTTAATTTCGTGTTGTTCGAAGAGATTCTTTGATTAAATAACCTAGCGCCGAGAGACTTTACGTGTAAATTGACTTGTTCTACTGTAAAACCCATGCATCATTGGGAATTATCACCTGGATGGGTTAGATTTTATGATTATCGACTTTCGTCCCTGGACTATTTTTTATCGTTTAGGCTGGCCTTAATATATGTGATTAGGAAATAATCAAGAAATGATCAGGGATGTGTTGAAAGGGGAGGGGAGCGTAAAAAAATGAAACTTATCAAATAGGCATATTTACGTTATATTATAATAATCTACTGAAATCATCCAAAATGAAAATAATGATTAAAATTTACAAAAAAGTTTACTCTCCCTTCATCTCCTACTCCAATTTACGGTATGCAACTTTTATTTAAATATTTGAAAAAATGTTCCATCTGTCATACCCATGCCCATTTTCAAGTTCATTTGAAAATTAATCAATTGTATACAAGTTTGATGATTTTAAATGATTCAAATTACAAAAAAAAAAATTAAAAGAATGAGCCTATCAAGATTTTTAAAAATTACACTCCTCCCCCCCCCCAAAAAAAGATAAAAAATTGATCAAAACATGAAAAAAATTTTAAACTCGAACTCAAAAAAACCTTTCACTTTCAGAGAAAAATGAACTGAAAAACCACCAGACTACCAGTAGAATTGGATTATAAATGATGAATCTAAAACGCAACTTTGAAATTTTTAATATGTTTTTTTTTTAAAAAAAAAAAACTAGATATCAAAACAAAAAAATTGATGATAACAAATAATTGCCAAAAAATTGTGTAAAATATTAAAATTTCTAAAAATAACTATCATTGAAAAATCAGTGAAATTCTTTGCTTTCCAACGGATTTTTGATTATCAATTTTCAAAGAATTCTACACTGATTTTTCAACACATTTCCGAGATCTTACTCACTTTTCAGTGAATTTTTAAAAATATTTTATAAATGTGCTGCAATTTTGACTGTTTCTCAATAGTTTTCGATAATTTTCACTGATTTATAAATGAGAATGTACTTGAGCCTTACCTCCTATTTAAAAAGATCCTAACTGTAATTTTTTTCAATTTTCACGTACAGCAAAAAACTTTGAAAAAATAATCAGACGCCAAAATTTGCCTATATTTCAGCAATTTAGAAATTTTCATTATACCTATTTTCAAGAAATGGTCCTCTAGATTTTGAGATTACTCATAGAGGAAAAAACTTACATGCAATTTTTCGAAAAGATTGGCTGTTAATAAGAAAACTTCGTAAAACTTCCATCAAAGTTCCCAAGCACCTATATTTCGGTAAATTTTTTACGAAAATTTACCTTTTTTTGAATTTGGTTGAAAGTTTTCCAATTCTTTTGAGAGGTTCTTCACTTTTTTTCAAAACAGTTACCGAAATTTTTCAATACTTAATAAACTTTGAGACCCCACCCCCTTTTTCTCTCATTGTTTAATCTGTTTACATTTGAAACAATATTGACACGATTTTTTAACATTAAAAACAGATTTTCTAATAATATTTGATATTTTTTTCACAAATTTCAAAATTTTCTAAATATTTTAAACAACATTGCGATATGTTGAACGAATTAAAAAAATTTCTAATGATCTGATGGAAAATTTATAATGCTATTTTGAACCGCAACCGGTTTCGCAATATATTAAACACGTGAAATCTTTACGATTTCTGCAACATATAGAACAATTTTCATTTTATTCCAAAAATTTGAATCAGTCCCACAGTCTTGTTAGTTGATGAAAAATTTGCATAATTTTTTCATAATAGAGGTAAGTAAGTGAATACTTATCTAATACGAACTGTATTCGGGACAATTTTTCAAACAATAGGAAAAATATTACGAACGAAACAATAAAAACCATTTTTTGAAAATTTTGAACTTGGAGCCAGTTCTATAAATCGTCTCTTTGTGTTTGTGTGGAGAAAGAAGATATTAGAGGGTGATGGATAATTTCCATCTTTTCAGCAACTTTTTTAATGGGGAGGGAGAATCGAAAAATTAATTCAATAAAAAATAATCGTTTTGAATGATTACACAAACGATAGGTTATTTCAAGTACTTTCAAGCTTCTAATTACAGGTTCAAACCGAAAACATTTACCTACCTATTTTAAAAGTTATTGTAAGACTATTCATTCTCAACAGACAGATTTTTGAAACTTGAAAAAAACACAAATCAACGATAAAATCGTCTTACCATTTCAAAAATTGAATCCCAAAATCTACCGTAATTTCAAAACCAACCCTACCACAATCTACGTCAATATGCCATCCTTTTACCCTACCCCAATCTCACCTCAGACGAAACCTTCATCTCACCTTACTCATAACATCTCCAATTCAATCCACCACCATTCGACTTGAAGAAAATTCGACCTACAGCCGAAAAAATACACACCACCGTACGTTTCAGCACCACCACCGCTATCTCGTTCATAAATCAAACCCCACCTTTAATTCGTTTCGATAATTTACGTTGGGAGAAAAATGAAAGTTTTCAAAACGCGTTGAACGATCAATTAAGTACCATTAACGGCCTAAAGTTCACATCTAACGGGGAAAAGTTTCTCTTTATGGCAAATACTAAATCGACGCGCCCTATCAGAATTTACACAATAAAGACGACAACTTCATTTACACTGTTGGCGTCGTTTTCGGTGAGAAACCTGCAGCACCTCGTCCTCGCGTCATAATTTTCAACGAGTCTTGACATTACTTGCACTTAGAATAATATAATACATGTATTTCCAGTTGCACTAAGCATTTTTCGTTACGGTATCACAAACCGAACAATATAAATAAGTGAGAAAGGTGTAAGTTATTGTCCACTAAGCAGCCGCGAGCTGTCGTTTAATTAATAATTTTCATATTTAATGGATTTTCTATTTTGACATTTATATGTTGGGAATTTCTGGTCCAGGGCGCAGTACCAATGTGTAAGGCGTGGTAAGCATAGGTACACGAAAAATGAATAACTAAATGATCCTGTTCAAGTGGACGATGAACTAGAACAACCGTAGTATTTTTTCTCTCCTTCAACTTGGCCTATATTTTTTATCGGGTAGACGAGTCGTTAATTTAATAAATTTCGTCAAATTATAATAAAAAATAACATTTTTGGGTAAAATATCACCGAAATTGTTACCGTTTTAAGAACATGTGGTCGAGGAATGTTGAACAGCGAGATATACGATGAATAATACCGACGATTCGGGTACATAGTATGATCTCACCTATGGTTTTTTTATTTCACCGAACACATTATCACGATCGACCATTCTGGTTGGAATTTTTTTATACGGAAGTTGCAAACTTTGAGAATTTAATAGAGTATCAACAATTAACCGGTTCGTTCGAATGGATTGATTAGTTTTCAAGATGCAACGTAATAATTATGATTTATGGCCGAAATGCAGTTCTTCGTTATAATTTACATAACGACGCGTTAAAATTCGATAAGATCGCATTACATGACAGCGATGGTCTCCGAAATGGGCTCAATTTATCGCGATCGTTCACTGTTTACAACGTCGGATATGTTTTTTGAAACCGTCGGTAGCCGATTATGTATACCAATCCATCGAACGGATTCGGTTGGTTGAAAAATTCTCGAACTATGTGGGAGGTAAATTGTAAAGAGTTACAGCCATCGTGTGCCAAGTTGGTCGGACCAAACGTCGATTGTTTGCTACAGATTAATGCCCGGTACTTACGATGTCTGAAAATTAATTCATAAATCATAGACAATTCAACCATCACGGATAATTATGGTCTCGTTATACGAGGAAATTTCACTACATCGAGGTACGCGGAACCTTTCAAGGACATAATATTAATAAACGATGTAAATAGGTAATATAATTACGACTTTCTGATCGCTTACCTTCGACAACGGCTGAAAATTCGTCCAAAATCTGTAAATTTAACGGCAGCGATATTCCCATCAATTCGTTCGGAAAATAACCCCGATTCTCGTCCGGCTTCACATGGACGTTCATTTTATCCGGTAATCGTACCACAAACACTTTAACATCGCGAATTTTCACATCACTAAACACACCTTTATCCGAGCAATTTTCCAACCGGTGTTGGGCTTCGGAAAAATCATCGAAAAACACGGCCGCCGATAATTTCAACGATACGGTGATTCCACTAGACACATTTTTTAAATACTTCTCATCCGATTTAATTATCCTTTTGATTCGAACCATCGCGATTTTCGTCGGATTTGCGTCGTCCTTTACCAACGACTCAATTTTACCACTGAAAACAAAATCAGCCATTTTAGCTATTGCGTTGATCGGAATGTTACAAACGAGGCTTTGTTGTAAAGCTTCGCTGGTCGAACATGTTAGAAAAATTAACAACACGGAACGAATTATTTCGAAAATGCACATTTTTGGATCAAAATTGTGTATCTAATGGAACATAATAACGTACGAACTTGAAATAGAGGCCTATGTTATGAGCTGTCGAATACAGCCATCGGAGAACTTTTGACAGATATAATGATCGTTATAAGACGTCATTTAACAAATATATCGTTTCTAAGATTAATCTAAGAATAATTTAACGGTAGAATAATAAAATAAGCACGTAAAACACGTGCCATTGCATTTTATACTCGAAATATTCACGTACTGTCGGAGATAACAGTGAAAAAACACTAAAACAAGATTGAACTGAACTGGTCTGTACCATGCGGTTTCGTCAAGATCGGTTGTCTCGTGGTGAGGCAAGGTGGGGGAATGTTTTGATTTTCCAGGAACTGTTAGGGTGAGATTTAGAAAATTTCTAATTTGCAATTTTTTCAATAATTACTTCAAAAATGAGATTTTATTTGATTACATTAGTTGTAGAATAACAATATATTCAATTTAAAATGATTAATTTGTAAATTTTTATTTCGATGAAACAAAAAATCAATTTAATTTGAAATTTTTTTCTTTGTTTATAAAAATCTCGGTAAATGATGCGTACTATTTTCAGTAATTACGAAGTAATTACATTTTTTCGAACTGAATAAGTAGGTATTTTTTATTTGCCTATTTGAACTTGGCAACGTTTTATTTTGATCTTTTCTTTTATCATTTTTTTCTTATCGCTAACGTAGTGAAAATTATTTCATTTTTCAATTAATTTAATTAATTTGTAATTATCTGTAACCTGTATTGTAACGAAACATGGATGAATCGGCGAAGAAAACATTAAGCTCAATACTACTAATGAAAACGAAAGCAGGCGCTCCGGATAAAGAGCTATACCCTCCACGACTGCAGGAAGACGGGAGAGTATCGAGCTCTAATGCAGGTATCTCCAGTTTTTGCTTTCCATTCATCGACATTTGGTATTTTGTGCGATATTTTCATCAATATTGAACTTTTTCAGTATATTAAAACAACTAAGCCGTCGATAATGACTGGTTCCGGCTAGAATGAAACAGCGATGGAACGAGATAGTTTATTAATATTGATACTATCACAATCAAATGAACCATGAATTCGAGTGGACCATTGTCGGTTTTTACCTCATTTTCACGGCTCTACTGAAATCGTTTTGTTGAAAACTTTTCCAATTTGTGCTGACTTTGGTTTTAATTTACATTCATCTTTGCCGTCGAATTATCATCTTAGCTCGCAGGTATATTTCAAATTGATTAATCATGTATTTACCAAAATACCTTGTGATTGATATTTTTACTTTCTGTATATTTTATGTTGTAGATAGGGGAACTAGCGGCCGAATGTAAGTTATGGTTTAATCGATACCATATTTATGGACTTTCGTTGAAATTGTCTAAATTGGATGTCCATCGTAAACAACTAGTTTAACAAACACGTTAATGTAAAGGTTTTTGACGGTAGGGCCACTTTATATTCACCAAAACGACTACACCAAGATGTGAGTCGAAGTCTTGAAGTTGTTACTTTTTTGTTCCTTCAAAATTTTCAGTCAGTTTAACGACTTTGATATGTGTTTTAGATTGGACGCGAAGGATGTACGCTTGCGTTCCAACGATTTCGACAGGTCAATCTACAAAATGCAGAAAACAATAAAAATCGCACAACATAAGTAATTTCGTCTGAATTCTGGATTTATCCGATGATCTAATGCGTTTGTACTAATTTTTTTTTGCGATTTTCAGATTAAGTATTAGGTTTGATTGCATGTTGAAAATGTGATTGCTGCTACGTTCATTGAGACTTCTGTTAATACAGCGTATAATAACGAAATGTATAAAATTGACGATGTTGATTTCGAAGTTGGCCGGTTTCAGTATTTGATAAAAATGGCGAAAAAGTAAGATCTAATTTTTATATTATTTTTGATATTGACTGTGAAATTTTATTTTTGACCATGATGTGATATCATTTTATTGAAGAACTGATAATTTTTAATCGCGCTATATCACCTTGTATGTGAAAATGCATTCTATTTTCTAATCATTTTTAATTCTGTTATGGTTTAAATAAATATTTCGAAAAATATCGCTGTATTTTTTTTGGATTTTATTTAGTCAAGTGTTTTTTATTTGTAGCCTATTTTCGTATTAAAAAAAACTGTGCGTATTGATTTATAAATCACTAAAATTGTTTTTTTGATTTTTTTACAGGCGTTGTGGGAAATTAGAGAACGAGGCGCAGAAACGTTAATAGCTGATGGAAATACGTACATGTGTGATGTTTGCCTCCCGTTACCACATTTTTACGAAGCTGACTTTCTAAAATTATCAAAGAATTGCTAAAAAAATAACGATCACGTAGTTCATGTGAATGGTTTTGGAATTTTGGTAAGTTTGCAGTAGAATCACTCGCCATTACTTTTTGGTTCTGCTGATTTTTGATGGGAGATACTTCGATTTCGTCTAAAACAATTTCAGAAGGTCGTGTTATCTCACTAATTGGAAAAAAATTTTCATTTCTCATTTGAAAATCTTTTAAATTGATAAATATTTGGAATCACTGCCAAAAAAATTTCTTTAAAGCCCCTAAATGGGAAAAATGGCGTTTTTGGGGGGGGGGGTTGATAATTTTTTGGGCCAAATTAAAAAATGATTGGGAGAAGATTAGCTATTTTTTTAAAATTTTATTCGTTCTATTTTGTGTTTTTGGCTTCTCATTGATCCTCTTTGAAAAGTTTTTCAGTATTTAATTTTCTGGAATTTTGAATAATCTCCTTAATCAGCCAGAATTCGAGCTAAACGCTAAACCAGACTTCTTGTTTGTATCGAAAAATTCGATTTCCCTCTTTTCGTGTGTAATATTTTTAAACTTCATGAAAAAAAAAAACAAAACCAAAAACGTAAGTTTCAAGGAAACAAGTTCAAGGCTGAGTTCACGATCAGTTATGAAAAGCTTGATTACTTGAGGTCTTTCAGCCTCGTTTTCAAAATCGGTGGAAATATCTTATCATGAATAATTATTGACGGTAGTTCGTTTGTTATGTTTTCCAGGACTTTGAGTTTGAGAATGAACATATTTATTTAGTATCACACTCGACTTAAACATTCTCTTTCTCATAATTACTTCCTATTTTCTGAAACTTTCACTGGTAGCGGAAAGAAGGAGAAAGCCTTCATAAAATTTTACAAAATAATCCATTTTTGAATTCCGAGTCCCAAAAAATATATCAACTGATGCATCAAATCAGATCATCATCACATGATATTTTCTGTAAAAGAGTCGTGCGGGTCGTAAACGATTTTTGAACTCCGCTGCATTGAAAATACAGTACAACAAAATAACATTTTACTTGAAGTTTTTGAGTCCCTTTTCAGAAACTTTGTCTCTTTTGCTAATTTCTATCAAAAAACTTCTTGAGGTTCGTTTTTTAAAATTTTTTCTTATTCCAAAAAAATATAAAAAATTGAAATTCACTTCAAGTCAAGTAAAAAATCCTTTTGATAAAATTTGAAACTTCATTTTTCACTTTTTTTAATGTTTGAATGTTCAAGGTTTAGTTCTATTTTGAGATTAGTCGAAAGTTTTCAAAAGATACCAGAACGCTGCAGGTACTTCCTTATTTTCACATTCTGTCGATAACAGTGAGGAGGTGAGACTCGAAGCAACCAGAGGTCCACGGGAACGTTTATCTCTCTATTGACAAAATTGTTTTTCTGAATTGAAAAAAAGTTTGAAAGTTTGAGTAGAAAAATTTGAAAGAATTGCAATTTCCAAGATTTTTTAATTTTGAAAGGTAACATTTTAATTAAATTGAAGAAATTGAAAACAATAATTCAGATTTCTAAATCAGAGGAGAGAGAAAATGGGCAATGCTCAATTTTTATTAAAGTTGGTAAAAATTCAAATTTTAAAAAAAAAATTGTCCTTATTACGTAATTTGAGAGGAAAAATAGAAAAGTGGTTTGAAAAAATCGAAATTTTGTATTTTTAATTCAGAATATTACGAAAAATTGCTAGAGATGTAATTTTTGGGTATTGGTTTGAAGGTTTGCGAAATTAGTTTCCATAAAATGTGAAGAAGAGGTGTTGAGCTGTTGATATAACCTCAAAAGAGACTAATAAAAGTTTATAGATTACCTACAAAAAAATTAATCTCTTCAAAAATCACAAAGGTGAGCTCAATTTTTTGATTTTTGGAAATCTGTTTTCAAATTTGAGAACTTTGATAATGATATTCCTACAAATAAATTAGTGTTTCTTGAATTTCTTTTTCAAAATTGAAAAACTGTGAGTAAAAATTTTTTTAATAAGTTGGCTGCTTTATTTTATTTTTTAATTTCTTTCATTAGTTTTAATGAAAATGTTTTCTTTTCCAGACTATCGATGGAAATATCCATGTTACTTTGAAAGAATTCAACGCTGAATTTTTACGTTTCGTTGGAACCTCCGTATTCGAGTGGGCTCCCAAGCACATAGGAAATATCAGTGCAGAAAACGGTATTAGATTTTTGAAACCGGGATTCCTCCATTATTCCAAAACTTCCAAAAAGATCGAATTAATGAAGCAGTTCGAGAATTTACTCGATCCTCAGGAGATCTTGAATCTATTACCATGAACCTAATTATGTTATATTTTTCTCTTCTTATCATTTTATTATGATTGGTATAGTCAAGTTTATTAAAGTTTTCAACGTTAAATTTTTTATTCGGTTCCTAGTTTGGAAATCACTGATGACATTTATCGGTAATATTGAATTCAAAATGCATTCTACCACCTGCAACTTTTCCATTGCCATTTTTTATTTAAATACATTTCACATGTCACTGCATCTTTGAAGTTTCCACTTCAAAAAGAATCGAAAGACAATACACATTAAACGTTTAGTTATTGATTATAGCCCTACCATAGATCTGTGGGTTATTCGCCGATATTCTCGTGTACTTGGATCGTAAACTATACCGCGTGTACAAATACTAATGGTGAAAAAATTAAATAAATTGACATTTATTGTTAAAGAATTATTCGCCAAGAATAAATTATTCATTTCATCAACGCGATGCCTTGTCAAATTTATTTTCATTAAAGCCACATTATTCGGCGTCACTTTTTTCAGCCGTACCTACCTATATTAACTAGAGTTTTGACGTGTTTAACATACGCTCAAAGAGATACCTACCTATCTACATATTTAGTAAGTAATTATTTACACAGTTGTAAAACTTTTCCAACGATTTTGTTTTCCAACCAGAGTACTCATTGTTGTGTTTCTGAAAAGTTGGAGATCAGCAGTTATCATCTTCTAAGTAAGTTAAATCACTAAAATTTTCCTTTTTTTTCGGCCATTCATTGGGTTAATTTTTATTTTACTTTTGATAGGGTGTTAGAAACCTCAGAGAAGATGATCCCGTCATGAAAAATTTACCCTCGTCAAATCACAAAAATTAAGTATACCCCAAAAAATACACCGATCAGTTGTTTCGAAACCTTTTACACCTTCGGCGGTAAATATTCTCAACGGAAATAGGAAATACTAATAAACACGCTTTCCATCCTATAGTAATTATTCTATCACCCATCTGGAAAATTTCTACATTCCGTTTACCATTAGATATAGTTAATTTGCCCAATACCGATTAGAATGAAAACGTATTTATTGCTTGTGTCCGTGTTGGTGGTATTAGATCTAAGCAAATGTTGGGAAGTTCCAAATTGGAATCCTGGTATGAGTTTTTTCAATTTTTCCATAATCAGTGAACGAAAATTAATTGGATATGTTTGTTGATTAGTATTATCCTCGTTGTTGCGCATAGGAATGATACAAGATCGAATTTGGCCAAATTACAAGTATGTTTTCCCATATGATGTACAATCTCCGGTAAATATCACCCTAAGTAAGCTAAAATATAGAGATTTGCCTCCATTGGCTATTCATTTCCCTTGGAATTCGTCTGAAGAAATGGTATCGATCGAGAATACCGGATATTATCGTATGTTGAAAAAATACCTACCTATATTCGAAAGATAGGTTTGGATGGACGCTAACATATTTTCAATGGTTCTTTAGTTGAAGTTTTATTACCCCATGAAGTAGAAGAGAGACCATTTTTGAGTGGAGGTCCTTTGTTTAATGGAAGATATATTTTTGAGCAATTACATTTCCATTGGAGTAAGAATAATCATTGCGGTAGTGAGCATTTGTTTGCTGGTAGATGGTGAGTATGCAATTTTGTTAGGTATTCAGGTGCCTCTGCCTGTCTCCTCATTGATAAGGATTACGGGATCTAAATTTTTAAAAGTGATTGTTTTGGACTATTTTTTTGAATGTTGAAGGTAAAAATTGTACCTCCTATCACTCGACTTCGAAATCTAATGAGATAGGTATATTCAAAAAACTAAAAAAAAAGAAGGGCAAGTTTTTTTGAAAATGTGCTCGCCTACCTAGAAACATGTTTGGTGTCCATCTTTTATTGTTACCTTTGCCAAGCCCCAATTTTCAGGGGTTCTTGACAAATAACAGTTCAGAAAATTGAAAATACCTAGGTACCTACGTACTTAAGTATTTATTCAGTAAAAAAACAAAAAACGAATTTTTTTGGAAAAAATTGATTTTTCATTGTCTATTACTTTTTATGTAGACCATTTTCTCAAAATAAAGAAAAATACCTACATTAGTAATCACCCAAATATTTATTTACCTACCTATCTATTTTTTTTGAAAATTGACAAAGTTGAAATCGACACTGGTGGTTTTTTAATGAGTTGAAATATTCTTACGAATCGAGAATGTCAAGAGGGGATACAAAAAATAATTTTTAAGGGACTCATATTTTTCTAAAAAATCAACTAGGGTCCTGCAGAAGCTTCAAAAAGGATTAAAATTTTTTGAACCTCTCGAAATTTTCAAAATGTTTACTAATCGACCCTGACAGACCCATTTGGTTGGCGGAAAAAATGGATAAATCGGTGAATTTCCAAAAAAAATCAATGCATTTTTACAAACAGTGCCTACTTACCTATTAATTTTTGTCACGCAAAATTTAAGAAACTCTATAAAATAACTGGTCAAAAAACCTTAGTTGCAATTTTTAAAAAATGTCAAATGTTGGATGTTACTTTACTTAATTTTACACTTTTAATTTAGACAAAAATGTAAAAAATGGCTAATACGTGCAATATTTTCTGGAAAACTGGAAATTTTTGAAGTATTTGATTTAAAAATTTTGTACAATTTAGTGAAGGAGGGGAAAAAATATTAAAAATTCCGCAAAAGAAAAAATTCAAGAAAAAAATCAAAATTTTTGTTGAAAAAAATTCAAGATTTTTAAAAAAAAAATCTTGTTAAAAAACAAAATTTTTTCTTGAAAAAAATTGAAGACATTGTCGGGGAAAAAATTAAAAATATTAAAGCTTTGAGCTTTTATTTAAAAAAAGAAAAATGAACACTGACCAAAAATCTCAAATTTTGAACTCGTCTTTTTGCAATCATCTTTACCACAATTTTTTGCAGATATAGGCAATTAAGCATAGGTATAGGTGTCAATTTGAAAACAATTGTTTGGCAAAATGTTTCACCAAAAAAGCATACTTACTTAGTACCTACTAATACCTACTAAAATACTAAAATAAGTTTCAAAAAAGTTTCTTGAATTTTTTTTCAAATTTTTAAACTGATTTAACCTTAGATTTTGGAGTAGCATGGGTACCTGGATAGCGATTTACGCAGATAAAGTGAAGATTGCCGGGTTATTTTGAAATCTACTAGGACATATTTTTCCCTACCTACTTCTCTTTTGATTTTCAAAGAACATAGCGAAATGACCGACACCCTTCCCCTCTACCACAGAAAACTCGCTCAAGCGTTTACGCCAAACGTGGAAATGTTAATTTTTTTTTTCATTTTTTCAGCTTTTCAACAGAAGTTCACGTTGTTTATTATTACGAAATCTACGGTAGTTTTGAAGAAGCTTGCAATCATTCTGATGGAGTGGCTGTTTTGACATTTTTCGGCAATGTAAGACTTGCAAAAAGTACCTACTTTTCCGATATTTAGCTTTTTTTTAAAAAAAAAAAAAAAAAAAATTCAATTCAATCTGTACCATTTTTTCTTATATTAGGTATCAAAATTTGCCAATATAGTGGTAATAATGCTTGGTACTTACCTATTTTTTTTTCTCAGCTAACCCCCGATGACGCTGATAATCCAGATTTGAAATATCTGATTCAAGAGTTCACGAAGATCATCGAACCAGAAACTAAAACCAGTGGATCATTTAATAAAGAATTCAAATTTCTAGACGTTATATTTAAACAAAAGACATACTACACTTTCCCCGGATCTCTAACAACGCCTCCGTATTCTAGTTGCGTGACATGGATCATTTGTGAAGAACCATTCGACATTTCATCTAGACAAGTAATTATGGATTAAACAATGATTCAATACCCTAATAAGTACCTAAATAAAAATGACTGCTAATTTAATTTTTTTCGAACATTTATAGTTGGATATGTTCAGATCATTACGAGCAAAGGATGGAAACAATTTGTATGATAACGACCGTCCTTTACAAGATTTCAGCATTCGCCCAATCGTCACTCCGTTGAATAAGAAGAAGTTTAAGTTTTTCCAAGAAATTACATTCATTAATGTTTGATTATGTTTAAAAAAAATTGTTATGCAATGTTGTTGACCTTGATCTTTAAATTTTAAGAAGCAAACTTTTTTTTTCATCGTGAATGATTTTTAATTCGTAACTATCTAGGTACCTACCGGGAGGGGGGAGTATAATACACTTACTTGACCATGGACCATGAACTATTGGTGAATTCCATCAAGATATTTTCGGGGTTGAAATTTAATCGATAAAATAAATACTCTGTGATCCCAATTCATACATATAGGTAGGTAGGTAGGTAGGTAGGTACAAAAAAATGTTCATAAAACGCGGGGTTTTCTGGAAAGAAAAATCAATTGGATTTCCATACTTGAAAGGAATCACCATTCAAAAAATTGGTCTCCAGTTCGCTAAGTATTTTCAGACAGATTTGTAAAAATGAGATAACACTTTCAGACCAAAAAGGGAAAGATTTTCATTGCAATCACAAAATTGCATCTTTGGTCGGTGAAATTAAGTTCGAGTCGAAAGTATCGCTATCCTTTTCATAAGATTTCACTTGCAAATAAAAGTTGGGCCTAATATGGATGGTATCATTTTTATTAAAAAAACCTACTCATTTGAATTTTGAGCCCAAATTGAAATACCTACCATATCTTAAAAAAAAAAAAACGTCGAAATTTTCAAGCTCTTTGTCGAATTTCAACCTAGGTACTGAAAAAACTTTTATTCAGCTCATTTTCCGGTGAATTTAATTTATCCAACGAACCTCGGCATACATTCATAAATATTCATTTTTCTATTTCCCGAAAATTTATACCTATCAATTTCAGAGTAGATAATTTTTAATAGAAAAATTTCCAAAATTAATTGTAAAACTCATTCAGAATTTGAATCACCGTAGAATGACATTATGCCAGTTCTCAAAAAAAAAAAAAAAAACATGTCTTGGTCCAAAAGACTATAACTCCGAAAATTTTAAAAAAATGAAATTTTTTGGACTCAGCTCTCCTTTGAAAATTCAAAATGGCCGTAATTCCATTTTAACATTGCTTCCATACGTGGGTAAGTAATACCTAAGTATATTGGGAAAATAATAATTTTATGAAACTGCAAAATTTAAGTACAAATATATACGCTGGTGAAAAAGTTAATCTTTCAAGGATTTACATCGATCAAGAAATTTTCTGAAAAATTAGCCCCATACCATTGTGCATATATTTTGAGTACTTGGACGTTTCTTCGCTTATTTCTGCATATTCAAAGATTTACCAATTTTAGAGAATTTTTGATTTAAAAATTATTAAATTATAAAAATACCGAGAAAAAATGAAATTTTTACCTTATTAATGACTAATTATGCTAAATTATTTTTCAATTTTAATGTTTAAAATGTTTTTTGATCACGTACTTAGTTCACTACTGAATAAATTATGCTAAATTTTTTTAAAATTTTCACGTCATTCGGTTGATTTTTTTTTCAAGAATTCGCATCACATATTATTGTTGCATATTTCTCAATACTAACTTCAGTTTAAAAATACTTTTTTTTGCAATAATTATATGACCCCTACCGGAAAGAAGGGAAGGAACCTAATGTAAAAAAAATCGAAGTCTCATTTTTCACGTTTTTGGTCCAAATGACACCAAATATAGATCAAACACACAAAAATAAAGACATAGATTTTTTTTATCTAAGGTCCCTTCTTTCCGGCAAGGTCATATTTTGAACCAAAAAATGCATTTTTTTTCTTTATGCACATATTCTCAGATTTTAAGGTGAACAAAATTCTGTTTCCTACTTTAATCCGATTGATTTTTTTCCCGAAAAAAACATACTTACTTACCGCATTAATATTTTTTCGTACTCGGAATTCTTGGATTTACTGGTGACATTCAAGTATTTAAGTATTTCCATAGTCCATACCCACGGTTTCATCGGAATTTCGATGACTGTACTAGCCTTTAGCACTTTTTTCTAACTTGAAAAAAATGTGGTAAGTACCTACATACACAGATGATTCTCGATGTACATATAATTAATTCGCAGAAAAATACATATAAATCGTTTGTGATTCAGAGATTCATTATTCATTGAAATTTTAGTGACTTTTTTAACAGGATTTGAATAACGACGACAATCACAAGGTAATGAAACTTGTGGTTTGTGGTCGTTTGATAATGCGAAACACGTGATGATTGATGATGTTAGAAATCTGTTTCTTTTTGTGTTCGTCAAAATAAACATGAAGATTAGAAGTCTGGAGTAGAGGAGATGAGTTCATGAGATCATGAATTTTGATTTTAATGTTTAAGGATAGATATCTATACAATTCAGGGCAAGAATGGCAAAATACCAACATTCTCAAATTTTATGAAAATTTTATCGAGCTCACCCTCCAAAAAAATGTACCGAACCTCTTGACCACAATGACACTTTTTTTTGTAGCGGGGGTGAAGGCAAGAGAGTAAAAAATGTCATCTTCATGAGGTGCATAATATTGAAAGAAAAATTCTGATTTTGTCAAATGAATCTCTTCCCACGAATTTTTCAAAACAGAAATTCAGCCTAGGGAAAGGGGAGAGAATGTCACAAAAGAAAACTTGAATTCGTAATTATATCTTCAATACCAAAAAGTACACAAATTTTTTACTTATATTTTTTTTTTTAGAATTTTTTCAATTTTATTTCATTTTTATAACCTCAGAAGTACCCAAGTATATGTATTTCAAGCGGAAAAATGATCAATACATGAAAAATGTAGGTACGGAAAATGATACTTAATCATCACAGTGAAATTATGTCATGAAAAATTACTGAAAAATTATCAGAGATATTTTTTATGGAACCATGCACGGTGAGCATAGTGGACGTGTGGAATAAATCTGGCGGAAGTGGAGGTGGTCTGAGCTAAAAATGATCGTCATTGGAAACGAAGTTACTGATTTTAATATTTTACCAAAAAAGGAAATGTGAAATTGTAGAATTTTTTTCAAATAAAAAACTGAAATAGGGATGCTTTTTGACTAATTTGAATTTTCCAGATACGAACTTTGTGTTACCTAATTTTTAGCCCAGACTTAAACATCTTCGCTAATTTTTTACCCTAAAAGTTCTACCACGTTTACAAAAGGTACCTACCTTATCCTGGCCAAATATATGATCATATCTGACATAAAATTTTATGATAAATAAAATTTCACTGAAAAATTTTGGTAAATCGATCGTCCTGTAGTAGATAATGAAAATTGCATTTTTGTTTTTTCGAGTTCCTTTTTGATCAAGACTCATCACAGAAATTCGAAAAAAGTATTGATCTCAACAAAAAATTTTCATTGGATTAATCTTGTTTTATGTTACAGTGCATATTTAGAAAATTAAAAATTTTCTTTTCTTACAAAATTACACGTCGAAACAGAATTTAATGTTTTTTTTTTCAACTATTGCAACCAAAGGAGGGGAAAATTTTGAGTCAAAAATTTTCTCAAGAAAAACTCAACCATGTAGGTATTGCCATTTATGAAGCAATGAACATAAAATCTTACAAATTTTTCAAAAATTTTCTCATACCATTTTTTCAAACCAATTTTTTCATATTTTAAATATTTCATTTTTTTTTTGGTAATTCGACGTTTTTCATTGGTAAATTTGTTAGTTTTTTAAGATAATTGTTCAATTTTTTGATAAATTGCTGAAATTTTTGACACTGATTCTAGTGCAATTAAAAATATTGGAATTTTTTGGGGACTCTCGATATTTCGCTGGGTCTTGATGGCCTTTGGTAATTCTCCAAAAATTACGTGCAAATGCACTTTTTGCACCTCCCTCTCGCTGGTTCAGCGAATTTATGGTAGATACATCGTTCAAAAATGAAACATGCATTTTTTATCCTGAATCATTAAAAATTTCCATCTCCTTGTCTGCCACTCGTTCGATCGAGCTTTTCCATCTGTATCTCTCATGATCATACAATTTTCACTGGTCGACTCATCGAATGATGATGACTCCAATTCTGTCCAAATAAGGTCAAATTGAATTGCATTTTAGATGGATGAACTTGATTACATAGCTGCGTTTTGTAATTAAGTAAATAATTCGGTTCGTTTCAAAGTAAACTTTTTAAATAACAAGTTTGATCCCCATGCAATGAACTCAACAAACTGATATCTATATATGGCTGTGTATTTATGATTTTTCCATGCCAGTGCAATTACTCATGCATGTATTTAAATTCAAAATTGAAGAAAAAAAATTATCAAAGTGGTGACCTTTACACTTTCGACGATATCATTCTCTGCCAAAATGATTCATAAAGCGACCGGTTCTACTGATTAACACGCTTTTCAACAATACTCACTCAATCGTCGATCTACCATCCAACTGGAAAATCTATAGGTTCCGTTCACGATTTACCTAGTTTGTTGATTTTTACTAATAAAATGAAACTGATCTTGGAGTTCGTGTTAGTGTTTCTGGTGTTTGAATTAAGTGAATGTTTCAATATTCCAGGATGGGAACCAGGTAATATATTTTTCAAAATTTATTTTATCAGGGGGATGAATTTTAAAAATTTATATTTTCCTAGAACGGGCACGATCTAGAATTTGGCCAAATGTAAAATACGCATTTCCATATCCAGTACTGTCACCTGTGAATATCACCACAGCTAATGCCCATCGCAGAAAACTGAATCCTCTAAAAATTAAATTTCCTTGGGAGTCGGCGAAGGAAATGGCTGTCATTAAAAATACCGGATATTATCGTGAGTTTTTGTGTTTTTTCGTACCTTCGTTTGTGAATCATGCAATGAGTTATTATGCCCGCAACTTTTTTTTTCTTAGTTGAAGTTTTGCTTCCTGAAGAAGTGGACAGCAGACCTTATGTAACTGGAGGTCCATTATTTGATGAAAAATATATATTCGAGCAATTTCATTTCCATTGGGGCAAAACTGACGATTGCGGCAGTGAACATAGACTAGATGAAAAATGGTAATTTTTTCGAATTTTTTGATTGAAAACTTATAAAAAAAATTTTTCAACATTAAAAATCATTCCAGCTTTCCCACCGAAGTTCACGCTGTTTTTTATAACGAAATTTATGGTAGTTTTGAGGAAGCAGGTAACCATGCCGATGGTGTAGCTGTGGTTGCTTTTTTCGGAGAGGTAGGCGCAATGCACTCTATGCTAAACATCTTGACCTTCGTTCCGGTTTTTTATTCGATTTTCTTTGATTTCAGCGCAATCTGAAAAATACTGATAATATCGAGTTGAAATATTTAATCGGGAAGTTATCGGATATCATTGAACCAGGAGCTAATACAACATCTTCTTTCAAGACTGAATTTATTTTTATGAGGGAGGTATTTCAACAAAGCAATTATTACACGTTTCCTGGATCACTGACGACCAAACCGTACTCTGAATGTGTTACGTGGATCATTTGTCCTAAACCTTTTAATATTTCGTCGTCGCAGGTATGTTTGAAATTAAACGATTCTCTCTTTTTTTTTTACAAGTGATGAGATATCCTAACTGGTGTAGTAAAATTTTTGACCGAAATGAAAATATGTGCATCGAAATTATCTCCAAAAACAAAACTTGCTCAAAATTTCATCCATAAATTTTAGCGAATTTTTACAATGGGATTTTTTATATTCTATTTTAGATTTCTCAAATCGATCAAAAACAGTTTCAAAACGTCCTAAAGTCTTTAGAAAATTTTTAAAGTTTTCAGCTTTAAAAAATTCTCACTTCAAATACCTACCAAGCTCCTTTTTCTCACTCTTCAAAAAATTATAAGAGGCTTTGTTGGTAAAATCTGGATTTTTCTTTTGATGCCCGATAAAGCTAAAACTTCTCCTCTCAACCTCAAAAAAAAGAAGAAAAAATGAAAAAGTTCTTGAAAACGAGCATTATCCATAGATTTGAAAATATTTAATCTTTTCAAATGCAACTTTCCAAAATTCGTCCTTACCAGATCAAATCAATAATTTTTTCTGTGGTAGAAAAGATCTAAACATTAAACATTCGAACTTCAGCACCTTAAATTTTTTTTCAACACAAAACACCTATCTGACTGATTGATGCCCAATTTCACAAAATTTATAACCACCGAATCAAAATAATTTTTTTTTTTAGTGAATTTTGGAGTATGATTTTCTGAGGTAGGTACAGGTAGTTCATTTTCCTCTAAAAATTAAATTTCCAAAATTATTTATGTAGCTCTTTACATCAATATTGGAGTCATGCCTCATGCGTTGCGATTTGTTATTTTTTAAAATAAAATTTATCGTAGAATAACATTCCACAAACAAAAAAAATCGAGAAAAAACTTTTCAAAGACTTTCTAAACTTTTCGTAAAATGATTCCACGAGTTTAAAATTCATTCTTAAAAATCATTGTATGTGGAGTCATATTTTAAAAGCTTGAAAAAATATTTGATTCGTGTAATTTTTCTAGAAAAAATTGTATATTTTTTTAGCATGTTATCTCATGTTATGTTGAATTCCATGAGGAAAAAGAAAGCCCACATATGACCCTTAGTTTCTGACATTTTGATGATTTCATTTTAGAACACAAGACCCAAAAATGTTAAAATTATGTTTAAGACACACGCTAAAATGTGACCCTACCAAATATCAGTTTTTCTCCCATGTTGATGCTGATCTTTCACATCATTTCACAAGTCTGTAGAATCGTTTCGAACTATTAAAATTTGAAAAATAAACTTGGAAATTTTTATGAAACATCTATTTTTTTAAGATAGGTGCATTGTAAAAATATTTTTGTTCCAGCTCAAAATTTTATTGCTGACTGGGATTCTTTTTTCTCATGGATATTTTACATAAATAGGTACCTATTAATATTTTTTTTTTACAGTTGGAAGCCTTCAGAAAATTGAAAGCAACCAACGGAAGACAGTTGGAAGAAAATATCCATGTATCACAAGATTTCAACCAGCGACCTTTTCTAGCCCCGATGCATAATTCAGATTAAATAATAAATTTTTTTAGATAAATAATTATCTACCCTGATGACTCAATGTTGGAGTTTATGAGTTACCTAGTTGAATGTTTCAAAATATTTCTGTTTACTTATTTTAAAATAAAACTTCCGAGTACCTAACAATTTTGATCTCCATTCAATGAACCCAAAGAATAGGTATCTGGGTATTTGACTTACTGTTGATCATTTCCTCAGAGATCAAAAATCTGACCAGGAGAGATTCATAGATTTGGTTGAAACCAAATTCGCTGAAATTTCATTATTCCTGCAGTTCAAAAAAATGTTCAACTTTTTAAAAATATAGTTTTACTTTAAATTCTAAACTTATTTTTGTTTCAACTCCCCCCCCCCCCTTCCCAATGGCATTCGTTTAGGTATGTAATACCTAATACATAGATAACTTTATTAAATAATGCTTCCTTGGGAAACGCACACTTTGATGCTAAAGTTTTTAATTATTTGTAAACCATTTTAATGAGTATCTTTTTGGTGGTGGTAGTTTCTTATATTTTCTGGAGGCTCTGAAACATCTTGAAAACTCTCTCAATCAATTTGGAAGGTCAAAAATAGGGTATACATCTTGCAGATTTTCTCGTTGATTTGATAAAATTTTCATATTATTTTTGAAGAGCGCTAAGATAATTTTGAATTTCATAAAAAATTTACCGAAATTCGAAAAATGAACTTCAGTATCTGAAATTTTGGATACATAATTCTTTCATGATGTCCTTACTTTCGCTTTATTTTTGCTTTAGCTGCTCAAAATTTTACTTCCGGTCGAGGCTTCCTTGTTTTTTCGTAGATCGAATTGGTTGCTACAGCTGACAGACATCCTTTTTTTTTTTCAAACTTTTCTTTTTTGGATTATTTTTTATTTGTTGGGTGATTGAGTATTTTGTTCATATTTTGTTTACAAGTAAGTATTTCTTGCCACGGCGGGGGACATCAGTTTTTAGCTTATCGCCCGTCTTTTGACCACGAAATTCGATTGTTTGGCGAACACTGTGCATTTACGAACTTATATCAAAAGCAGATATTATTTACCTGGAAATAATAACGCAACACAACGCACGTCTTATCGCTTCGACGTAGGTATCGCTCAGAACTCAAAATTAAAATTGAACAAAAAATTATCAGAATGGTGACCTTAAGGAAGGTACACTTATTTTTTGTCAAAATCATTCATAGAACGACGGGTATTTCTTAATTTAAAGTGCTTTTCTAAAGTATAATAGTCGATCTAACCTTCTAACTACCAAACTGAAAAATCTATATTCTATTCACAATTTACCTAATTTTCTCAGTTTTACCAATAAAATGAAAATATTCTTGGAATTCGTGTTAGTATTGTTGGCGTTACAATTGAATAAATGTTTCAGTCGACTAGAAACGGAACCAGGTAATCGATTTTTCAAAATTAAATTCATCACGGAGTCGATTAAAAATACTGTTTTCCTAGAGGAAGCACAAAATGAAATTTGGCCATATGTAAAATACATATTCCCGTATCCAGTGCAGTCCCCTGTAGATGTCATCACAGCTAATGCCGAAAAAAGAAACCTGAATCCTCTAAAGATCTATTTTCCTTGGGATTCGGCCGAGGTATTGACAAACATTGAAAATACCGGATCTTATCGTGAGTTTTTATATTTTTTGTAATTTCATCTATAAACATCCAAAATTTTTAATATACCTATTTAAAATTGCAATTAGTTGAAATTTTACTTTCTGAAGAAGTGGAAAACAGACCTTATGTAACTGGAGGCTCATTACTTGAAGAAACATATTTATTAGAGCAATTTCATTTCCATTGGGGTAAAACTGACGAATGTGGTAGTGAAAACTGGCTGGATGGAAAATGGTAAATTTTTACAATTTTTTGAAAACTGATCGAGAGAGTTATTTTTATGATTTTTATGGAGGAAATATTTGACGACGTTTATTTTAGCTTTACTACCGAAATTCATGCTGTTTATTATAACGAAAAATACGGTAGTTTGAGTGAAGCAGTGAACTATCCCGATGGTGTAGCTGTGGTTGCTACTTTCGGAGAGGTAGGCGAAGGGTATGCAAGGTTAAATACATATCTTCATCCTGTTTCATTTTTTTAATTTAAGTTTTTTATCGTATGTAGCTGAATCTGGAAAATAGTGAAAATGACTTTTTGAAATATTTAACTGCAAAATTATCGGAGGTCATTCAACCAGGGAGTAAAACGACAGCTTCGATGAATAATGGACTACGTTTTTTAGAGGATATCTCCAAACAAAAAATTTATTATACGTTTCCCGGATCATTGACGACGCCCTCGTTTTCGGAATGCGTTACGTGGATCGTTTTGCCTAAACCTTTCCATGTTTCGCCAGAATTGGTACATATATTTGAAATAGAAGAATAGAACGATATATTTGTAATGTTGAAATAAGTGACGCGCTCCATGAAAAGATGAAATTGATAGGCAGTGATTATTTTTGAGATACTTAGGTAGTTTAGGTACTTATTTAGACACCTTATAGAGAATATACGGAAGAACGTTGAAAAATTTGAAAAAAAATTGAAAACTGAGGAAGTCATGTAACTTTAATCACTATGTACAAATTTTTAAAGCTTCTAGAAAAATTTTGAAATTTTCCAGTTTAAAAAAATCTACATATATTTAAAAATGATTCATAAATAAATTTCAGCACCTCTAATTTTTGATTTCCCGAATTGGTGACCTATTTGATCAATTACAACACAATTTTTCAAAATTTTTTACTGCTGAATAAAATCCAGAAGTTTTTTTTTTTAGCAAAAATGTGTTTTTTCATCAAAACTAAGAAATTTTAAAATTTTCTGAAAATTTTAAACCAGCCCAAAACCTCTCAACTGGTTCAAAAAATCTTCTTTCAAGATGAAATTTCCAAAATTTTAGTCCTTTGCATTAATAAGGAGTCATACTCTGAGTTTAAGGCCTTCTAAACTCGGCATAGATATCTACAGCGCTTCGAGTTCAAAGTTCATTCCTAAAAATCAAAATTGAGTCATCTCATATTTTCAGATTCTCAAGTATGTACTTCATACATCATTCAAAATAAATTTTAAAAAGATCAAATTATTTATAAATATACCTACAATAACGAATTCCCATTCAAGAAAAAAAAACTTCAATTCTTATAATAAATTTCATTTTTATGAAGGTATCATGTGAGTACTTCTCTAATAAATTTCTATTATTTTTAGAAAAAAAATTTCCCAACTTTGTAAATTAGAATCCGTTATTATATTATTATTTTTCGAATATTTAGGTATTATTATGTATGTTTTTTCAAACTTTGGATTACTTTCCCCTTCAGTAGCATGCCATCTTATGGTACCTACCTAAATGTCATGTGCATACATTAAAAAAAGGAATAGCTTAAATTTTGGGATTTTTTAAAAAATAAACCATCCTAGGAGGTGAAAAAATTTTCAAAATTAAAATTAGGGCACGCTCTCTGCATAATGCGCGTCTTTTAAATTTCGACATTCTAACTCATTGTAGGTATGCAGTGTAAAAGGTTTTTAAAATTTTCACCGAAAATTTTGCTGCAATAAAATACGAAGTTGAATACTGTTAGTTCAAAAATTCGTAAGTTCGTACTTTAGATCACCCACAGGATATCTTTATATTTATGTGCTAAACTTCATAATGAACTATTTTTGTTTATTTTCTCACGGTGAAAAATTCCAAAATTTTGTGTATGCCTCAGAAAATCTAGAAACTTTTTTCCAATTTTTTAGGGAGTAGTATAATTGATTTATACTAAATTTCAGCGGTTTCCTTCATTTGATTATTTTTCCATTATTTCACAGATCTGTGGAATAATCTTGAATTTTCAAACATTCATGAAAATTCGGAAAATGTACTTATTGGGCGTTTGAAATTTTATATAGGGAAATTTTTTAGATGTACTTTGATCACCTATACTTGTTCCCACTCAGAATTTTATTGTTCGTTGTGATGTGTAATAGATATTCTATGAACAAATACTTACCTACACCTATTTATTTTCATTATTGTTCTTTACAGATGACAGCCCTCAGAAAATTAATAGGAAAAGATGGCCAACCGTTGAAAGAAAATGTACGTCCGCTACAAGATTTTAACAATCGACCGTTACTAGTTGAGAAAAACCAATCAAATTAAAAATAATAAGTTACCTATTCTTAGAGAAATAATTATATACCTATCTCGATAAATCAATTTGAAGTATATGGGTTAGTGGAGTCTTTCAAACAAATTTTACCTACCAATTATAACTACATATTTCCCTAACTAAAATTAGTACCCACGAGACACTCGTATAGGTACCTCTACCTATCTCACAGTAAATCATATCGATTCGATCCATTACCTATGATAAAAATTATCGACTGATGTCACGAATTGATACAAATTACACTGACGTTTTATCAATTTAATTTTTATTATTGGTAATTAACGCCTTCAAACGTAAAAACAGATCAATTCTATCGTACCTGGTAACATTACAGCGTTATATCACACATTTGTGGCTGAGTGTAGACAACAGGTAAGTGATAATTGTTATGCGAGGATTATCAGTCGTGAGCTATGGTATGGTGGTACTTGCAAAAATTGAAATTTATTTGCATAGTGATTTTAACCGAAGGTATGTACAATGTAAGATAGTTTTTGTGAACGTACTACAATGTATGGTATTTTATTAGGAATCTATGGCCAGATTCAAAATTCTGGCTCGACAAATCAGTTCAATGGTGTGTGTTACGATAAGATAGGATGCTTTTCGCAAGATTCTCCTTGGGTTACGATTCTGAGGCCTTTTCCACCGCCTTGGACACCGGAACAGATCAACGTTACTGTTTATCTATTGACCAGGTACCTATTCAAATTTATTTTATGATTCATAAACTAATTTGGATGGTACATAAAAAAAATTATTATACTGATATCTATTTTTTAAGGCGTAACAAAAATCTAGTCCCAATTGATCCTCTTTCGGTGAGTTATCAGCAGTTGAGGTATTTGGATTTCAACGCATTTAGGCCTATAACAGCTTTTATCATTCATGGATTCACAGCCAGTATAGAAAGTGCCTGGATGACCGAATTGGCTGAAGCATATTTATCGAGGGTATGTTAAAAATTATACTTTAAACATTGTGTACTCTTCTTCATTTTTGTCATGTGTCGAAAGTGTTATTTTACGAATTATTTTGAAAGATTGATGCAAATGTGTTTCTGGTGGATTGGGGAGGAGGAGCACAACATGCTAATTATTTACAAGTTGCTGCTAATACCAGAGTTGTCGGGGTCATTATGGGCAGGTGAGTTGAAATTTTCAAATTTTTGATGATAATTAATCTTTTGCCATCCATTTAGGCTGATTGAGCGGAAATATGGCTCATTGAAAAATTACTTCAACCGCAACTGAGAACCAAAATTTGAGCTGCTAAAAATGATCACATACTTATGTATTTGGCACAAATCAAGCACTCTGGAGGAAAATATTTTCTAATTTTCAATGGCTGGGAGAGGGCTCCAAAATGACTCAAAAATGATCGGAATTTATTGAAGAGGATTATTTTAGAATCTGAACCAAATTTTAGATTTTCACCTCATAATTTACTTAGTATTTCTTTTTAAAAAATCATTACAGTTATTTTCAAAAATTCACCGAAAATTGAAAAATGAATTTTTATAGCTTAAAATTTGGTTCTTCCCTTCTCTTTCAACGAGCTAAATTTGAGCTCAATCGACGAAACCCCCTCGCTCATGGAAATTGAGATTTTTGCAGATTTTTGAATTATCTGGTCTATTATGAAGGAGTGGATCCAGACAGTATTCATATCATAGGGCATAGTTTGGGAGCCCACATTGCCGGATATATGGGTAAAAGTGTCCCAGGAATTTATCGAATCACAGGTTCATCTTCATTTTTATTGCATTTGGAAATTCTGATTGTAAAAAATCCTGTAGGTACCTATCTGATTTTCTATTTTTTGTAGCTCTCGATGCTGCTCAAATTGGATTCGAAGGTGCTGATCCACAAGTTCGATTAATGAAAGGAGATGCATTATTCATCGATACCTATCATACGAATGGTAAACCAACAGTGCCAACGTTTGGATTGGGCTTCGTCACAGATTTTGGTTTGTTTTTAAATTTACTTCGTAGAACGATCGTTGCTAAACAATCGAAGATTTGCATAAATAATTTTAACCATACGACGATGTTCAAATAAACATATAGGAGATGTAGATTTCTATATTAACGGTGGAGTCCATCAACCTTCTTGTGCTGCTGATTCCGTTCAAGTTTTTCAACAATTCCCAACTCCTTTAGCCATTGCTAGGTTACCAGTCGAACGTAAGTCAATTTGAATTTATCATCTGTTTAAAAAAAAAAATTGAATTAAGTTATGACATATGCTTATAGAGTGAATTGAAAAAAATCTTAAATATTGATGAAAATTGGTGAGGTTGTTCTTTTTGAGTGGAGAATCTCCCAAAAAATTGAGCTTTCGATTCAAAAGGGCACGGAGTTAAGGGACCATGAATTTCAAATAACAGCAATTTTTTGCATGATTTTCAAAAAAAAATCCTGATTCAATTTTCGAGACATGTCTATTACCTTATTGAATAATTTTTTTTCAAATTCAGTAGATACCTTACGTTTGAAAATTCAATTGGCAACACTGCAATAATTTTTTTGAAACATTCCCTAATATACTCAGGTAATTTATCATTTTGAACCAAAACCAAAATTTTTTGGCTTGATTTCGAAATGTTTAGGTTGGTGATTTGAATTTGATTAAAATCAATAGGTAGGTACCTACTTGAACTTTCAATTTTGTGATCAGCAACGAAATATTCGAACCGGGGGAGGGGGGTTCAAGACTTTCAAAGAGTGACATCGCATCATGCAAAAATTTCAAAAAACATTTCTTCTCAAAAGAACCTTAATTTGAGTTTTACCAGCTTCGCGTCTTTTTGAGCAGCAAACTTCGAAATTTTTCGATATGGTACTACCACTCGAAGTATTTATTTTTGATATTTTTTTCTGAAATTCAGAATAGTTTTTTTTATCTTTTTTTGATCCTGCTTGATGCCTAATCTCAATTATTTTTTCAGTGATCACTGAATTGATCAGTTGTTCTCATTCGAAATCCATAGAATATTTTATAGAAGCCATAGAAAATCCTGATTGCGTTATGTGGGGTCGTAAAAGAGGTTTAGTTAGTGCAGTCGTCAAGTAAGTAAGATATTTTCATCTGATGATGAGTTCAACTTATGCTTCTTGTAAAAAAATCGAATTTTTTATTTCAGTATCGTAACTTTTGGTCAATTGCAACCTCTTCTGGGAAATTTCGTTCCTGCATGTTCTCTTGATACGTGTTCTCCGATGGGATTGGAAACTTCATTGTATCCAGGCCGCGGAAAATTTTACGTGACTACAAATATTGTTCCAGATTATTGCAGTGAGTATTATGGGCGTACATGAGACGTCCCAATAAACTAATGTCAATTGACCCACCACTGAAAATTCGGTATTAAAATTTTTTGGGGTTGATTGACCAAAAGAAGGGAGGTAAGGGTCTCAAAAAAAACAACGATTTTCATCATATGAGGTCTTTTCAAATTAATTTTGAAAAATGTAAGAGTACCTAAGTAGGTATGTACCTATGGGTATTTCAATCATAGATCAAATTTCCTCCAAGTAAAAAAGTGCTCTCCAAATTCGGAACTTGAAACAGAAAAATTGAAATTCACGACCAAAAAATTTTATACTGAATTTTGAATTTAATAAAGAAAATTTCTTCAAAATCCGAAGGTTTTTTCATTAAATTTCTAAAAAATTAAATTTTACCTAATCTAAAACATAATCAATGAGTTAAGAATTTTCATCGGGAAAAATTCAAATACCTCGTCTAAATTTTTATATTCATCGTTACGAGTACAATTTTCCATTAGAGTACGGAAAATTTCTATCTAAATTTTAAATTTCGAGTGGAAAACCCATATCAAAGGGAAAACCCTTCTCGAGTCATATTTTTAATTTCTGATCACAAACTTGAAATTTTGAAATAAAATGATATCTAAATGCCATAAATGGAATGTAAAATTTCGCCAAAAAATCCCTTTTCTATTCATCATCAGAAAACCCTCTTTCAGATTTTGAATCTTGAAAGAAAAAACGTGTTATATGTACTTACATCAAAAAATTTCCACCTTTCAAATTTCAGCTAGAAAAGTTGAAATTCTGACAAGAAAAATTTTTAATGGTTTGTAAAATTTCAGAAAAAAATTCCAACTTTATTCTCACATTTTTTCAGTTCAGGGTTTAAATTTCAGAAGAAAAAAAAATTACGTTAATCAATTTTTCACCACCAAACAGTTTCTTTTTGCCAAAATTGTGATTATCCAGAATGAAAAATTGGAATTGCAACGGAAAAAATTCCTATCAAAAAGCAGAACAAAATAAAAATAATAATATTACCTACGTACTACTTATTCCAGAGAAATTTTTTTTTTTTAAATTTCTTTCTACCAAAAATTTCGTTCGAGTACCTATAGAAATCTCTTTGGCAGATCTTGGAAATCAATATTGGCTTAAAATGTTTTTCAAGCCAAGAGATTCACTAAGAAGATCAAAAAAATACATTCCGTAGGTGAATGTGAATTTTGATTTAATTTATTGATTTAAGCTCGGCAACTTTATTCTTAAACAGACAAAATTTTACATTTTTCTTTGAGAAATGAAGGTACCTAACTTATTTTTTGCAATATTTTTTAAATACAGGAGTTTCATTTTTGGTGAAAAGTTGAAAATATTTTCAAATGAGGTGTATAGAATTCTTTGAGTTTGAAGTTTAATTCAGGAAGGATCAAGGTGAGGAAGGGGGAGGACGAATCTCAGAATTGTTTTTTCCATCATGATGATTTTGGTGGGAAGAAAATTACATTTGGGAAGAAACATATCGAATTTTCAAAATCTGATGTACTTACTAATATGTACTTGGCAGGAGATGAAGATCTGATGATGATTTTGAGATTGACCTTTAAATAAAATACCTACCTATACCTACATAGAATTTATTACCAACTACAATCTGTCTGAAAAAATAATGCAAATATTGGGTAATTTTTTTGTTCCTCCAGGAAATGATCCCAGCACTACGGAAATAATGGCCAACCAGATGGCAGAATCTTCGTAAATACTACTGCGTTAAATATTTTTTAGCCCTGATAAAAATACCTGTCCAAGTCATTAAAAAAGTGCTTAGTAGGTACTGAAGCTACGTAGTAACAAAACAATCACTTACCCAGTACATTTGAACTTCTAGATAGGTAATTAACATTGGCACAAGCAAAACAAATATCAATTCAGAAATGACAATCATCATTAAATATATGTCTTTATGTTCCTCTAATTGCATTCATAAATTGAAAAAATTCTTTATAAGTAATTGTAACTTCTGTTTTCTTCTTAATTATGTTTGAAGATGTGACGAATTAAGGGTACCTACCTCTACCTGTTCCTTGATCCTCGAATAATTACCATTTTCATAATCTATATTATTTTCATCCAAACAATACCTAGATACCTATCCATTAAAATTTCAAAAATCATTATACCTATCTAATGTTTCCACCAAAGAGTAATCAAAAAGTAGACATGTTAACTCGAAAATAAACAGATAGGTACTTACTCATTGCAAATTGTATCAGTCAGAATAGTTAATTTGTTTGTAAAAACGCACGTAGGCACGTACAAAATGCAGCAAAACGACACAGATTAATATTTTAATCTACTCACATTAGATATTTTTGACCGAACTAAGATACTGTGGAATAATTCATCTCAACGTGCGTTGTTTTTAAAAATTGCCTAATCAAAGTTGCAATAAATTACCAGTTTCATGATGGTGTAATTTAATCGCGATCGTCAGCAATTTTATTGTGTAAGTATCACTTGCACTTCTATTAAATTCTGAGCATGAAAAAATTGATCACTAAGATGGTTATGCTCATGGTCGTCATTGCGATGGGTAAGTGCGCAGATTTATTATAAATTTTAAAATATTTTGAATTCAATGTACCTAATTTCCATTTAAAAAAATGTATTACTTGACCTAAAAATAAGTGCAGGGTTAAATCATACCTCCGCGGATCCAAAACGTCATAAACGAGAGCACAGTGTGATAAATTCGATTCAGAATATCAGCGGAACAATATGGAATACTTTGGTGAGAAAAGAAATGGTAGTTTCTTTATTAGCAATAACTCGGTAGGTACCTACTTTCGTGATATTTTCAAAAAATTACTTCAAATATTTTTTCGGTGTCATTAGAATTATAAACTACGAATAGGTACCTATCTCTATTTTTCTTTCACTGCCAGGGATGAATTTGAACAAGAAAAGGAACTGCGAATATCGTTATCTGATCCTAGACCAACCATTGATTTAAATCCAATTCTTAAAAAGGAATTAGTTTTCATTACTCATGGATTTATATCCGATGGAGATGAACCTTGGATGAGAGATTTGGCTCTAGCTTATCTTAATCGAGTAAGATTTCCAGATTTCTTGCCTCTAAAATTTATAATTCAATTGATAAAAATAAGTATATTTAGAGAAACGTCACCGTTTTCATTGTTGATTGGGGTCCAGGAGCTAATATAATTTGGTATTCTGAAGCTGTTCAGAATACTCTGGCTGTAGCACAGGTATTGATCGAGTAAGCAATATCCCAGAATAATAAAAATAGCCAAGTATGTTCTTCCTAAAACATTACTGAAATTTTGCAATTTGCTTGTTCAGTTTCATTACATACTTAATCCAGGATTACAATATTGAAGCCTCCCAGATTCATTTGATAGGTTATAGCTTAGGAGCTCACCTATTTGGATTCGTAGGCAAAGGAATACCAGGAATAAATCGAATTACTGGTAAAAAGTGCTTATTTCATCACGTAGGTAGATATGTATGGAATTAAGTATTCAGCATTATCTACTTTTTTAGGATTAGACCCAGCTGAAAGAAAATTTGAAGATGATTCAAAATCACGATTATCGAAAAACGATGCTCGATTTGTCGATGTCATTCATACAAATACCATAGAAGATGGATATGGATTACGTAGCTCTGTTGGTAAGTTGTGAATTTGGTGACTAGAGTGTCAAGAAATGCCCAAATATTATAATTATTTTATTGTCCGAGAACACAGAATCAAAACATTCGAGTCTTTTTTTCTTTGAGGAGCTTCTTCTCCAAATGCCCTAAAATCAAAATTTCAAAAAAATTCTCAAATCTACACAGATTTGGAAAATTAAAAAAAAAATTGGTTGTTGATTTGAAAAATACGTACCCTACCTAAGTATTGAAAGATTCCAATTGAAATATTGTAACATTTCAATTTTTATGGAGACAATTTTAATTATATCCAGAATTTTTTTACGTTTGTATCGCCAAGTAAATTTGCAAAACTTCAATTAAGTATTCAACAAAAAATAGACAATTTCTCAAATCTTTTTTTATTTTGCAAAATTTATCAAATTTTTCAATTTCCTGATTTTTAAAATTTTTCTCCTACCTTTTAAAAATTTATCGATTCTTTACCTATTTTCTAAAAATCTGGTCTTATCTTTTGACTGATTCAATAGTCAGAAGATCATTTAGAATTACTTATCAACGTTTTTAAGCGATCCCATTGTCTTATGAGTCCTCTAGAGGCGTTTAAAAACATTTTGGAGAAATCCAGACGAATGAATCAATTTCACATCTCTGTCAATTCTGTCACAGATCCTGCGAGTACCAACTTATTGTGAGTTTTGGAACAACGAAATTTTTTTAAATTGTTGTATTTCAGGTCATGTGGATTTTTACATAAATGGCGGTGAAACGCAACCTGGCTGTACATCATTGTTCGGAATTGGTTTTTTAGATTTATTGTTCAAGTATCCATGCTCTCATTACAGATCTGCAGAATATTTTCTCGAATCTGTTAAATTTACCGACTGCGTTTTTGTTGGAGTGAATAAAGTTAGCAATTCAACGTAAGTTCGCTCACAGTTTCTAGTCATTCGGTATCTATCTATGTAGGTAGTATTTTTTTAAAATTTCCTCTGGATACCATCTACCTACCTTTGAGAGATCATGAAGTCGCGCCAATGGCATAAAAACATAAAAATGAAGATAGGTTTTTTAGGTTTACCGAATTTGATTCGTTGGAGTTTTCTGGTTTCGAGTAATTAACTAGTATTTAATTTTTCAGATTTTTTTGTTCTCAGAGGGTGAGTCAAGAGTAGCTAAGTAATTGAAATTACAACCAAAAAAACAAAAAAAAAAACCGCCAATAACAAGGAATACCTAACTGATCAAAATATTTTAAAAATAGATACTTCCGCGGGGAAGGGGAAAAAATTGAAAGTACCTATATAGGTCTTAAGTTTTCAGAGCCTTTGAATTTACATATTTCTAAGGTCTCCTCGACTTGAACTCCATTGGGAAGAATTGGGGAGAGCCGAGTAAAACAAAATGTTGACGATACTAAGTTTCATTTTGGAATCCATCGTTTCGGGCATTCGAGCCTTTCAAGTCTATTTTCAGGGTTGCTTCCTTGCTTCTCAAAAAAAAAACAAAAAAAACCAAAAAGGGCTTCAAAGGTAATCCAAATCTGAACATAGATTTTCAGATTCGCTCGATTGCGTCAATAAATTTTAATTGCAGCCCTCCGCCCATTCTAGAGCTCCCAACAGATTGAATTTTTCATTCAAAATAACTTCAGATACGTTTTATTGGGAGGGAGAAGAGTGTCATAAAGTCAGCATTATGATTTCTCAAACAGAAAATTTTTCAATTTAAGCCTATCTTCATTTTTCATTTTTCAAATGCTCGTTTTGGATTTTCTGAAAAAATGGTTCCGGAAATGGACGGAGGGGTGTGTAAAACCACGGATTTCGATTTTAAATTCAATTCAATCAGATTTTTTTCAGGTCTGCGTTTTCTATGCACCCATTTATGAGTTCTGGTTCATTATTGGATTCAAAAGAACTTTAGTAAGGAGTTCAAAATTTTCGAATTCTATTCGAGCTTCATTTTCAGTATTTTATTCAAAAAATGTCAATTTTTATTTTTTACCCACCCGAGAACGAAAAAATTTGGAAAATTGTCATGTATTATGTAAACTTTAAAATTTTTATGCGATCGAATTTCTCCAACTCTTAAAAGCTCTACTTTTAGTTTTGTGTATTTAAGACGACTTCAAAGTGAACGGTTTCGATAAGTAGCTTACTCTGAATTTTATTAAAAATCATTCCATTTATAAATTTTCGTTTCTTATTCAGTTACCCAACCGCAGAATTAGGATTGGACACGTTCAACTTCCACAATGGTAATGTAAGTGGAGACTATATCGTCGTTACAAATTCTGAATCACCTTATTGCAAAAATTAAACATTCTCACCCTAATATGTCATTGCTCAAAAATAAATTCAACTTTGTACTTTATTCTATCTATCAGAACAATAAACATCTTTGAAGCAATTTCTTTTCATGAAACCACTACCTGCGAGCGTTTCTTCAATACCTCCTGCACAGCAAGTTCCAAAATTTACAAATCACCCAACACAAAAATAAGTAACCGAAATCATCTCAGGTTGAAAAAATTACACAATAATTTTTCCATCGAATATATGTACTAAGTGAAAATAAAATATAAACTTTACAAAATCAGTCGATTTAAGTACTGAATTATTTTAAAACAATAAAAAAAAAACAACGAAAACGTACGTTAATATTACCCTGATAACATTTTTTTTTCGACTTCAACAAAAAATAATAGAGTTAATATGTATACAATGTGCAAACATTTCACCAACACACCGAACATACTCGTCGCATTCAAAACTTCAACGATTTAGCAATCAACGCAGCTGTAGCATCTTTTTTATCACCATTAAATCTTCTCAATTCGAATATCACCTGGAAAAATATTCTTATTAGTACATACGAGCCATTATTACTTCTCTCGGTTACCTAATTCGTTCTCCTTACATCTTGCCTTGAAAACCCTAAATTAACAATTTCTTTAACTACATCTTCACTAAACGGATCGGTTGGTTTAATTGAATCGTCAGAAGCAGGAACTGAGCTACTTCCAGCTTGCAAGCCGAATTCTAAACACGCAAAAAGAGACGATTAAATTATCAATGATTGTTATATGTATTACTGATGACGTAATCAAGCACTGACTTTGTTTCGCCATTTGTATCTGTTTTCTTTCTTCTTCGGTTAGAGACGAAAGAGAACTAGGCCCATGGCTAGATTCGGGTATTTCACTTTCAGGTAAAAATGGCGTTTCGGTACCGGTAGTACCGATGTGGAGAACGTTTCTTTTAAGATCAATCATGCACTGAAAAAATTTAATTAAAATCACGTAATTTAGAATACCTACGAAGTAATATAATTTCAATTCAGCACCACGTACTTGATGTCTTCTCAACATATCTAAACCGAGTAACATATCCATTGGTTGATCTTGTAACACAGTAAATGACGTGGTGAGAAAATCTTTTTCAATGGCCATCTGTACCATATGAATCCTACCGATTATGTACTGTACACCTACACCTTTGGCTACACCGGACCATCTCGTATCAACTAATCTCATAATATTACATCGTTCGGCACAATTAGCTGACATAATAGTTGCTTGAGCACCTGCAAAGAAATTCAACTCAAGTAAAGACCTATCAATCGATGCATAAAATACTAATCAGCTTCAAGTACCAGAATCAATGAAAGCTTTAACGGGAAATCCGTTCACTTTGCAGTTGATATACAACATAGTCACAGTTCCAAATGTTTCGGGATTATATTCCATAGCAGCGTTCATATTAGCATCGATATTCTTTTGTTTTATTTCGTCGGCGATCAAACGTTGAGCTTCTAAATCAAACGGATCAGCGGTGAAAATTCGACGACGCTGTTCTTCTCTTCTATTCCGTTCTTCCATTTGTTCATGAAGGATCTTGGTAAACTCAGCTGTTGAAATTAAAGAAATATATAAATTTTGGCAAATTATAAGATTGAATGTAATTTAAACATTTTATTATCGTATGAGAAGCAAATTTTGGACGATTTCCAAATTAGCTAGTAAACATGACATTCTCATCTTAATATTCAAAATAAACTATAAAATTGACTGGATTGTTGACAGATTAAAGTCAACCGATGCCATTAACTTACCAGTCTTTCCACTAGTCAATGCATCAGCCAATCTGGGATTATTTTGTTTCAGAAGAGCCATTTGATCGGGGTTAGCTAAAAATAAATCACGAAGATATGCAGCATTTGAGGAAGATGGAGCTGAAGTATCGTCTGCTCTGGATAACGCCGAAGTTGGAATTTCAATATTACTAAAATCCATACTAGAGAGAGGATCTGTAACACAATGATTAAATTTAGAATACGTGTTCTATAAGCCAATGAGGCATAGAAATATAATATGAATACTTGGATTAGGAGCAGGTGGATTGTTGGCTCGATCTGGAGGGTTACCGAACATACGTTGCAATATGACTACATCACCATCTGCTACACCATGGGCCTTTATCGAAAGACTATTGTCCATCAAAGGCTTACCATTGTGACTGATAAGGATTTCGCTAGCTGGTATACCTGATTCAATTTCGCAAAACGCTTTGAAATTTTCTAATTCTAGGTCTTCGCTTACGTCCAAGTTGAATATTTCATCGTTCAGAGTAGTAACAGTGATCCTCATAGTGACGGATGAGATGAGTTTTCCTATACGAATTGTTAGAGCAACCGATACAACGACACGACCGAAGATATAATTATCGACTAATCTACAAAACGGTTCATCAAATAACCAACATTTTCGTTTACCGGGTGAAAATTTCACTAATTATCACGAATAATTAATTTTGAATTGAAACTTGCATTTAAAATTTTTTTTCATGTTATTGTTGATGATACGCGAAAATTTGTATACCTATTTAAATTCAATAGAAGTCAGAAATTCACCTACCTAAATCAGTAGGTACAACTTTTAGTTACTTTTTATTCCGCATGTAAAATTGTAGGATCGCTAGTGTCAACCTACCTAATTTTTTTATTGGCTTTCAAGATGGCGGTTTTGTCTAATATCAATTAAAATTTCAACGTGTTTTTCTTTCTCCTTTTGTTTTGAAACGAAAACGACCACAAATTCAGATTTCACATCAACCAATAACGGAACGGATGTTTATTTTGTAGTTTCGTAAATTTCGTGAGTGTTTCGTGTTCGTTTTATAAAAATAATGTCGTTTTTTTAGTGAATTCGTGGTTAAAATGAAAATAAACCAGTTGTAGTGTTTGTAAATGTGTTTATTTCATCTTACATAAGTATCAAATGGTCCACAAATATCCGGTAAGTTTACAGTATATGTTATTCCAAGTCGTCCAAACTCCGCTGGATACTGGATTAGGAATTCCAACTTCCAGAGGTAAAATAGATTCGAAGGAGTAATATTTCGATATATTTTCAGTATGGCATCAATGAAGCTGAAACAATCGAAGTTAGCAATGAACAGATAGCGGCGGGTTTACCAGTTTTATTGCAAGTTCGTCGTGGAAGTGAATCAGCTCTAAATCAGTTACTTCCAGATGCAGGTAATTCGAGGAAATTAATTTTCCTAGTTGACTGATATACTTACTAAGTCGTGATGCAAGTTCGACGTATATTCTTCTTCAATTCGATACCAAAATTGGAAACCGAGAAAGCGTCCGTTCGAGCTAGTCAACCAATTACGTCCAGAATTATGATGCGTTTACTGCAGTAGAAAGCGTATTGGTGTAATTATTTACATTATACTGGCGAGTCATCCGATACACCAGTGCGGGTTCTAATCTATCCGTTTATATATCCAAACCTATAATTTATATGGATAGATGTTACTCGATATGAAAATCATGTCATCTACGCTAAACCAGATCGTCGAGACAATTTTCCGCTTTATAAAGCGAATACTCCTATCGAAAAAATTTTCACGGCTAATGAATGTATACGAGATGCAAATTAGCTCGTGAGTATTGTTTGATTTTATGAATAATTCGTGCATAATGCCTTTGTTTACGTCTCCTTGATCGGCCTACGATTTAGTTGGTATGCATCACAATGCAACGTTGATTGGCGATCGTATGGTGGGAAAAATTCGTCGTGTCTGTGGCCAAATTTGCACATGTTCGATTTTGTCGACTTGGTTAATCGTTTGTCAGCGGGGATTCCTCGGGTGTTTCGAAACTGCCATATTTTTCGGACCAGAGTGACGAGAAAGACAAAAGAATTCGGAGGGTTTGGTTATCGATACTTTACTCAACCTTGAATCACCCTATGTACAATTTACCGATCGAATTTCGAGTTCGAGTTGATTTTCAAGGTTTCTCCTACGAATTGTGAATTTTTTTCCAATGTGTAATTTTTCCACATGTGAAATTCTACCATTTGATCGAGAAATTTACGTATCGATGTTGATATTTTGGTACCGTTCTAACGTTCATTTGCCCCTTAACCTTACTCAATTCTTACATAAACATCTCCTAAATAAAATTTCACCATCGTATATGTAGCCAACATGCAGTAACATCGCCCAGACACTCGAAATGACAATATTGATTTACGACAGAACTTTTTTCTTTCCAACGAGTACCACGTACAATTGCTTCATTGCTGCGTAAACCAATGATGAAACGAGTAAAAAAATGAATAAGTAAAAAAAATAACCGTCCATCGTAACATTCCACGCTGTTCAAGTGTTTCGTAGTCGAGCGGTTTCAAAGTTGGTTACACCTGTTTTGACGGTTTCCCTTTCGTTTATCCCTGCTTCGTGTTTGAAAAAAAAAACTATAAGACCTTCAAAATATACTAGATGTATTCAAACCGGTTTCCTTATCTACATCATTTCCCGATTGTTTCGGTTTAATTGCGAATATGTGTTTACCTCCGGTAGCACATTAAGTAATCAATCTGTACTAGTGTACAAATGAGTACCCTACGTTGGACGTTTTTCATTAATCAATCCTCGCTGGAGATGGTAAATTACGTGATTTTCAACTCCCCCTCCCCTCCTGGTCTGTAAAATTTGACGATTTTCCAAATTGGCGCAATTAAGAAGTCAAAGGACAAAGGGGATGACACTATAAGAGAATACGTTTGGCCATTGGCCTCGATTGTTCAACTCTTGCGAAATTTTTCTGCTGTCTGGTTTTAATTTAATACTATAGGAGTAAATTACCCTTCCTTCGAGACTTCCAACCTGCTACGAATTTTCTTCATCGATACCTAAGGTCATTTTTGGATCGAATTCGTAAACAAAATTCGTCCTCGACCGAAGCACATTGCTTGTACGTAATCTACGCACATCAATAATACAGTCAACCAATCAATTATTAGGTTACCATTGTAAATTATCAATAGCAAATAGTTACGCGAAACATTATCTCTGTCTATAGCTGCTGGTTCGATTTCATATGTGTACTTATGGTTTTAAAGGAAAAACCTTGTTTATTAATCTCAACTTGGTTGATTACGTTTGACATTATGGTGGTGCGGTTTGCGGTGGTATGGAGTGAACTACGTAGTTTATATTTTTGTTGTCTCGGTCTCGGTTACCTTTAATATGCTACATGTGAATTAAAGCTAGTCATCGTTTGGCATAATAATTAGCGAACCGCTGAGTCTACCTCGTCTATTCCCTCTCTGTAGATATGCTCTTGACACTTTGTGATGCCGGAATTTAGTCTTCGGTATGGACGAGTGTCACATTCAAAGCACGTGTTAATTACCATTGCGGTCGATTTATCGGTGAAGAATGATGCGTGAAGGAGAGGGAGGAGAGACGTTAGTAGATGAGATGAAATTTGGAGGATTTTTTTGAGATAAGGCCAGAAGAGACGGTTGAAAATATCATTAGATGGGATAGAAATTAGGAATTTATCGAAGATGAGGTTTCAGTGAAGAAATTTAGAGTGGTACGTTGGATTTTGAAAAATTCTACCTTTGGTTGAGGTGATGTTAACGAGTTCAAATTTTAAAATTTTTATGGTTGTAGTGTGAAGGTTATCGATGGTAGAGAACGGGGAGGGGAGCGACTGTTGTTATTTTGGTGTGCATTAAAAAACTAAAAAACTTAACTGATAAATAAGTGTTATTTACTAGGAAATGTTAAATTTCACGCTGTTGTGTTTTTTTAAAAATGGTGAAGGGGGCAGAGAAGGTGATAAATATTTGTGAAAGTGACGAAGTTCTGTTTTTTGTTTCATCGCGATTCGAGTTTTTACGTTGAATTTTCATTATTTCATATTATTTTTTTTAGTTTTTTGTTACTTTTTGATCAAGTATTTTTCAATGGAATGTACTGGAAGAAAAAAAATTATAAATTTATAATAACTTTGTGAATCACTTTCAATTTTTGCTTTTGATATTTCTGTCCGAAAATTGTAGACTGATTCGTGAAAAAGAGCAGTAAAATGATGAATTATTCATATTCGCGAAAATTTTGCATAAAATAAAATTTCATTTGCGTAAAATTTATTAGAAAGTGTGCGAAGTCATCCAACAAATGAAATACCAATTATTAAGAATGGAAAATTTTCTGAATATTTCATAACAATAAAATGAAGAATTAAAAAAAAAAAGAATTTTCGTTAACTGCATAATTTCGAGGTGCTAGTATTTCCGACTTTTCTCAAACGTTATCAGTTTCTGAATTTACGAAAAATTCTCTAAATGCAATTTGGAAATAGTTGCAATTCATGATGTTTCAAAGTTTTAGATATTTTTTGGAGTAATAGCGGTGTTTAGCAATTCAGAAAATTGAAGGAGATGATTTTGTTTATGTGGAAACTATGAAAAATTCAATTAAAAAGCTTTACTGAAATTATTCACAGAGAATTTCATTTTTATAAAATAAGTAGTTGAAAACTAAATATTAAGTAAGTATTGAGAAAATTGTTGGAAATTTTCCAAAAATCGTTACAAAATCGTGTGAAACTGATGGAAAAAATTGAAAAATGGTTAATTTTTCATAAAATTTCGTTGCATGTATTATTGTCAGTGTGGTTAAAAAAGACCAGAAATCTTTTAAATTATTATGAAAAATCTCAAAAATTTTATAAAGTTAATTGAAAATTGGCAAAGTTTCTGAAAAAGGGTAACAAATGCGTCAAAATTTTGTATAAATCTTGAAAAGGCATACTCTCTCGTTGATAAATCAGTGAAAATTATCGAAAATCACTGGAAAACAGTCGGAATTGCAGCGCAGTAATGAATCAATGTGAAAATTGTCAGAAAATCAAATTCACTAGAAAGTCCATGAAATATTTGAAATTTTCAAAAAAATCAGCGAAATTCTTTCGAAAAATCAGTGAAAATCGCAGAATTTGGCTGATTTTTCCTTTGCTGCGATTTTGACTTTTTTTCAGTGACTTGTCGTTGATTCAAAATGAGAGAGTAAAATTGGTTTAGTCAAAGTTTGAAGATTTACTGATTGAAAGAGACAGAATCATGATTGATTGGCCGTGAAATTTCATTGATTTCACCGTTAATCAGTGAAATTTGAGTGCTAATCAGTGAAAAATTACTGATTCAGTTAATTAACTACTGAAGTGAAATTTTAATTTACTTCTTGAATCAGTAATTTTTACGATTGAATCAGTAGTTGATTACTAATTCAATCGATAAATTGAAATTTTTACTGATTTATTATTTCAGTAGTTACGAAAAAATTATTGATTCCGAAATTGAAGTGCACCGATTAAATCAGTAAATTTTTCAATAATTTTTACAATGACATAATTTCATTGATTTCATCGGTCAATTTTGACTACAGTCAGAATAGCACCACAGAAAAAATCTGTAAAATTCTTTGATTTTCTGCTAATTTCGCTAATTTTCCAGAAAGTTTCACTGATTTTCCCGACTTTCCAGTGATTTTTTTTTCAATTTTCTAGTTTTTTACTGTTTGTTTTCAGTGAAGCTTTTTTTTTGATTTACAAGTGCTGTAATTCTGATTGCTTTGCAGTGATTTTCAATCACTTTCACTGATTTAAAAGTGAGAAATTAGATACTTTGCAAAAGTGATTTGAAAAACAAAAAAAAAATTATTAAATGTCTAAAAATTTGTTTAAAAAATGTGCGTATTAAAATATCTGAAAACCTGTAAAAGTTGTCCAAAACAGTGATAATTTTCATCAGAATGAAACAAATTCCATAAATAAAGTTAAACAACTATGAAATCAGTGAAAATACAATACTGCCTGAATTCCTTTTTTTTTTTTTTTTTACCTTATTCTAATCAATTTTTATGGCATTTCAGCGAATTTTTCGCAGTCTGTGTTTAAAATGATTTTATAAAAAAAATGTTTTTACAATGTTCACCTTGCTTAGTTTGATATTTTTACGTTTTTATTGCTTTTAGTAAGTGTTTTGGCCGATTCTCATCCGAATTTTGTGATTTTTCGAAAAGAATTTTCATTTTTTTTTTTCAACTGTTCAACTTATTTTCATAATATTTTTAAAGAGTCTCGTCCGATCTTAGCCAATTTTTGTAACTCAGTTGGATAATTTCAGTATATTTTGAATAATTTTTACGAAATTTCAATTATTTCTGTAGCAATTAAACCTATTTTTATGATTTTTGAGTAACTTTTTCTTCATTTTAAACAATTTTCGTAGAATTTTCTCAATTTTTACATCGATTAAATTGTAAACATTTAATTTTTTAACGCAATTTTTATGGAAATAGATGTTTGGTTGTATTCTGATCACATAAAACTTAGTTGCAGCCCCAAGTGTTCCAACTTATACAGAATAAAATAAGGTCTGGCGAGTTGAAAAGGAGGATGCTCCTTCATTCCTTCATTAGATGAAATTTTCCAAGACTGGAAATTATTTTCCATTCAACATTCAAGCAAAGGATCAAATTTTTGATTCATAGTCTTCTCGAAAATAAAAGCAAGTAGAGAGGCGTATCCGTGATGACCACAGACACCAGAATTCAACGACTGACTAAGAGTTTGTAAAAAAAAGGGGGTGTATCACGAAATAGTTTTATGTACTATCACCGTGTTCAAGTTCGAATCGAATAATGATTCGAGCCACGACTTGTGGGCTACAGCACAAATCCACTCATAGAACGTATTACTCTGTTCTATTCATCGAGCAAATATGTTAATGATGGATGCGTGTTGAACGTGACGTCATAAATGCCAGTCTTGGAAGCTGTAGGGAATACGCAATGACATTTTAGATATACTCGTATTACAGAGAGCATCGGCGACTTATTAAATACTCGTACACCAGCCTAAGATAGAAGGGTTATAACTATACGTTTGAGAAAAAAAATTAGGAGGCAGGCAGGCGTCTCAACGGAGTGTTTATCAGCTGTGGCGTACATGTTCTAATTGCTAAGGTATGCGTGTGTGTGGATGTGGTGCTGGTGTGCGCGGTTGGCATTCTTTAGACTTGGTCATGGAGAGATTAAGATTGCACGTTTTGTTTGTTGGACTTGGGACGATTCTTCTATGAAATATGTACTTCTTTTTAATATTACGTGTATAGCTTTTCTTTTAACGGTATACGGTGCATGGTATAAAAGGTGAAATATCGTTGTATTGCGATTGAAAGGTATTGTAACGTAGCCTACGTACTACACATACTCGTATACAGGGTCTATATGTGATCCGGGCACGGTCAGCGTGAAAATCCCTCGTTGACAAAGTAATGTTTTTGATTTTTTTGTTTTCTGCTTTAAAAATTCCAAAAACGTGTTTTTTAGGTTCAAAAAATCGTAATTTTGATAGACTTAATTTTTAATAATAAATTCATATTCTGTTTCTGATTAATTATTAATAAATCAAAAATTTCATTTTAAAGATTTGATAATTTTAGTTTCGAGATTACGGCATTCTGAAGTTGGAAAAAAGGACTCGTTTAATGTTATCAGGTGGGCATTCAAACTCAGTTAAACACATTTCACACTTTCGCATGCAAGTTTGGCAAGATGACTCATCCCTTACTTCGAACTCGTAATCTTATCAAGACGTTTTTGGTCGTTTCTAGCTTTCGTCGCATACAACAATATCATTTTCAGTGATGCAACGTTAAAAAAGGGAAGAAAAGGGAGAGAACAGATGGGAATTTTTACGCTGATACTGCCCGGATCACATATAGACCCTGTAGGTATTATACGAGTATGAGTGAGTCATTGCCATACTCTTCCATAGAGTATTGTAATTTTGTAATCTACCAACGCAATGCCTACAAAAGTACGAGGAAATTTTCTTCCTGTGACGATTTAGTCGCGTATAATTGAAATTGTGGATATTTTTAAAGCAATTTATGTATTTAGATTTCAAAATCCGCTCGTAGAGGAAATTTAATTGCTCGATTATACCTCGTGAGTGTTTTTTTTCCTATTTTTTTTGAGTCATTGGCTCGCTGACGTTCGAACGAGGAACCCTGAATCATTATCGTCTAATAACCGCGATAACGGTATGATTTTCCGGTCTCTTTTTTTTGGTTTTTAGTTTGATAATGTTCCGGAGCTTATCAAAAATGGAATTGAGCAATTGCTCGTGTCGGACTTCATTTTGAATTAGTATTTTTAGTGTAATTATCATGAATGTTGGACGTCCTGTGGCGCGATAAAATTTTATTTTGGAGGAATTTTTGATGTATTTTTAAAAGGCAAGGGGATGGGAGGTGATTACAAAAAATGATTCTACGTATTTATTTTTGACTTGTAATACACTTTCTAAGAAAGCTATCCCAACTAGCAGTAAAATTTTGAGCAAAAACAAAAGTTTATTGAAATTTCGTCAAAAAAAAAACTTCAAATCCAAAATTTCAAGTGTTAAAGTTCATTTCTCGAATTTTGATGAATTTTTAAAATTTCAGAATTACCTCATCGCTCTGCAAAGTATGAAAATGTGATCTTATTAATGAATTTAGTGCATACCCTATTTTCGATCTCTCAAATCGATTACGAGCAATTTCAAAACTTTTCAGAGCCTTCAGAAAATTTTGGAATTTTCCAATTTTGAAGAAAATTCCTTAAACGGCAAATATGAGAAGAAAATGAGAAATGGGGGAGGGGAGAAGGAGGGAGATTTTGATAAAATTGAACTGAAAATTTTAGGTTTAGATTTTAGAGCTGCTAGAAATCAAAACCATTCATCGAAGTCTACATTCAGAAACGTGATTCGAAAAATGGGAAAGGTTCTGGAAAAGTACTGTCGTTGTGTTGAAAAGTTTTGAACTTTTCATTGAAAATAGAATTTTCCTCCAACTTATCATTTTATTTACTATCATATTAATTTTTTATTGTAAGTATTGATATTCTTTTATTTTTTTAATTTGAGCATATATGCAAAAATTGAAGTATCCTTTTTTTTGTAAAGACTTTTCTGGGAGGAGAGGAGAGGGCCGAAAAACCGAGCTTTCGATAGTTTTGCCAAAAGTGGAGTATGAGGCTGAGTAAACAATGGGAAAAGAATGATAGAAATTTTCTGCCAAGAAATCTTACATTTAACAATTTATTGCTTGTCTCGTTTATTCAACTGCGTAATTTTTGAAATTGAATTTTCTATTTTTAACGCATCAGTGAAGAAAGGATATTGTTTCCGTTCTGAATTTGATTATTTTACAATTTTATCATGAGAGAAATAATTTTTTTGAAAAATTAGTTCAATCTTATGTCCAGCCGAACGATGATCGCAAATGACTCGCCTTTCCCGAAACCTAATTTGAATTTATGTCCATAAAATTTTGAAATGTGACGTTTACTCTGATTTTTAAAATTTTTCATTTTGGGTCGAAAAAGTTGAGAAAAATTGCCTCTTAGTTGAAAAAAATTTAATAAATTTTTGCATTCGTTGAAAAATTTTTCATTTTCTAGTTTCTTTATGTTATAAACTCCAACTTTAGGTTTCTCTTATTCATTGGACGAGAAGTTTTCAAAGAAGAAAAATATACACATTTGAAAAATTTATATGTAATTTCTATCATTTTAGTTTTCTATTTTTTTTTTTTTTAAAACCAGAATCGTTTGATTGGTTGAAATGTAGTCTTTAAATTGAAGGGAAAAATTCGAAAATGGATTCCTCTAAAAATATATAAACCTGATGCTTAACCTTATGTAAAAATTGATGATAGATCTAAAAATCGTCTTCGGAAAATTTTTCGTTATTTTGCAAATTAATTATTCAATTCGTCTGAATTGGATAATTAATTTTCCGAGATTTTGTTCTGTTGTAAAAATTATTATTCACCTTTTCAGCTACATTCTTGAAATGTGAAAATTGGCACTAAAAAGTTGAGGTATTAGAAAGGTCTGGGGAAAATTCCAAATTGAAATTGTTCCAGCTCCCTAGTAAGTTATGAATATTTAGGCTAAAGATTTGATGAGAGGCAAAATTTTACGATTTTTTAAAGTGAGGAGGATTTTGACTTTCTTGGGCGACGTCATTAGACTTTTCTGAAATCGAATTTTTGAAAAATCGAAAATTTATGTCCTCAATTATAGCGAAAAATAATGAGAGTCGAATCGATTTTTCAGAAGAAAGACCGACTTTGGAAAAGAAGTTCCCTATTAGTTAAATTTAATGTTTTACTATCGGTCGAAAATCAAATTTTGAAAATTCGTTCAATTTTTGAATGTTTTCGAATTGATTATAATTTTTAAAAGCAAGAACTGGTAATCTATCCTTTTGATTTTTCGTATTCACGTTTTCGATCGACCATTTTCTGAGAAATCAGTTTGTATTAAATTTTCTGTTGAGATAAGTCATCGTTAACGCAAGTGAAACGTCAGAAAAAAATACCCTCGATAAATTAGATCAAATTTAAACGCTGAGAGATGGAAAGATGTTGAGTTGTTGAAAAAAAAAACAAACGAATTTTCCAATTTGAAACGATTCTGTGAAGGATTCGTAGTAATAAAAAATTATAATCCAATACCGAACTCGAGTAATTGGAAAAAACTATTATTTTTATCAATTTTATGAGGAATATCGAACTATCATCTTGATTGCAACAAATCGGTATTGATTAGACAAATATATGGAATTTTGAATATGATATCGGGGATTTCGATCATGTTTGGAAATTTTTTTATCTTCGGAAGGAGAAATGAAACGTAAAATTGTCATAAAACTAAAAAATAAATATTATTTAAATCCAAGCAATGCATTGGTATTGTTGGCTAAACTTACCAAAATCCAGTCCGATGAGCCTAATTTTAATCTAAATCGCTTAATTTATCAAAATATCTATTTATTTTAAATTAAAATACTAAATTAATATCTAAAATCGTAAAATATTTTCACATTTTGACTAAAATCGTGTGTACTCGGTTTCGACTCCAATCTTAACTCCGATTGCAATATTAAGCCCGGTGTCATATAAACGACTCCAGCCTAAATATTGCCTTCTGAGCGAATCGTCATTTGCATAATTTCCACGTTGGTATCGTTCGCACGATTCAGCCACGTACTCCTTTCGTACACCAATTCAGGAGTCAACTTCGACCGCAATATTGATTACGGAGTATGCAACATCCAACACCGCTGTCAATATTGCTCGCGAAGTTGTCCTAAAAATACCATCGATGACCCTGGATATCCATGTCTCTGTACAGAGACCTAGTTGACGAAGAACTACAGGAATACATCCGATTGCAATATTGGTTGCGGAGTTCTTTGATCAGTCGATGACTCAGTCGCCAATATTGCCAACGAAGTCGTCCCGTCGAAAATTTTTTCGGCCTGCACTCCGCGAAATAAACACCGATTTCGATATTGATTCCGGAGTCGTTAGCATTCTGCAACTCCGGCCTCAATATTGTTTTCGGAATTGTATCGAGTGGTCGACGACGACGGCTTCTGGAAACGATGCGATGTTGATTTTGAAATAACTCCGAACGCAATATTGACCCCGGAGTAATTTCAAAATACGACTCCGGCCCCAAGATTGCCTTTGGAATTATTCCGAGTTTTTGTCTGGTTCAATTGATCCGATTCGATTTTGAACTAATTCCGATTTCGACATCGACTACGAAGTCGTTCCTGCAATGTTCGACTTCGAATACCATATCGAATTCGAAATTATTCTCGAGCTGGGTCGATGCTGATCGATGGGCGAGAATTTTTTTTCCAACTCTCCTTCCCTTCCTCATGTCCGAAATTCCACGTGAACTTGTTATTTAGACTTGGCATTCGGTATGAGGATGAGAAGGCTAGAAGGTGATAAATTCATTTAAAAATAGTTCGAAAAAATTGAAAAAAAAAAAATTATTTTATTACAATTTGACGATGAACTGATACGAAATATTTTTTCAATCGTTAGATGAAAAATTCTATTAAGTATTCACTTATTTTAAATTTTATCAAAATATTTTAAATTTTATCAAAATATTTCAAATAAAATTCTTCAAATCGTAAAAAAAAAATAAAAATAATACAAATCGCTTTAAATTAAACTTAATTTAATTCGAATAATGAAAAAATTAAATTAAAACAAATACAGAACAGTTGAAGAAGAGAAATCGATATTTCAGAACGTATAATGAACTCTCACTTACCAAATTTTTTGTCAAAACACCACACAAAATAACCGAACAAGTCGACTACGTCGAAGTCAAATGACAACTACTTCGAGCTATTATAGCAGAATATTCTATTAAATGTACGACGACTTCGATAACATTTTTTCAAAATCGGCTTACTCACGAAGCTGAAATCTCATTGGTACCTTTTCAATGTGAATCAGATGTGGTGATGTTTTTTTTATCTTAAAATGATGAAAATTAAACGACTCGTTGGAAAAATAACGAATAATTTTACAAAGTTGGAAAAAAAAGAGGAAATTACAATTGATAAGGGGCATTCGTCAAAAAATATAATTTTATTTACGTCACATTAACAGTCTATCCACGTATAAAAAAAAACCAGTCTTGTGTAGAAAATTAATCTACACGTTGAAATGATAAAATAAAATGATAAAGGTGGAGGCTGGATGAGTTTTTTTTGGGGTCTGTCGCCCTCGATATCAGCCTTGTCAAGAATCTTCGTCCAACTGATCCCATTTCTGCAACGAACACGACCCAAAGATAAGAAATACAAAGTTGGTCGATACTGAAATTAGAGCCATCAGCCAGAAAACAATCCTCCATTCTTCGGCACTTCTCTGCAAGAATGAAAACAAAATAATGTGGTGATGGATTTGAATTCCACATATGTGAAGATTCCAGGGTATAACTTACGTTGGTTGTCAGTACTCCGACCACATACGGTGTGAGAATACCGGAAAGACACCCTATTCCGTTGACAAGAGCCATTACGCTACCCGAGTAATTCGGACTGAGATCTAAGGCGGTCACTTTGACGCTGCTGAAACCAAATGCCATGGAAGTTGTGCCCAGAACTACGCATAAGCCGACGAGGAACGTGGTGTGTAAATATGATGCGATTATTATACCGATTGAGAGACCTACAGTGCCTGTGGAAGATGATCAAATGTTTTATTATAGTCATAGAGTGATTTTGAAACATAGAAAATGTGCAGGGCAGATGAAGAGAAAATTAGGGCCAAAAATGAGGCAAAATATAACGTAAACAAGCAAAATTTTTCATTTTTGAGCCCTCCCAGTAAAAAGACAGAATTTTCTAGCCCTAGGGACTTGGGGATCCTTGAAAATACTCGTCTCCAGGGATTTCCTCCTACTTACACAGACCTGAAAAAATGAGCTTACTTATGGTAGCATAAGATTTACGAACGACTCCGGCCGAGGTGATTTTATGATGCAATAGCCAATCGCAAAGTCTGCTCGAAATCCACGATACGACGAAAATCGAAGTATAAGATATGCTGGATAAGGTTCCATTCTGAAAACATCATCATCTCGTGAAATTATAATCGATGAGAAGAGATTCAGATGATGGTTTATTTACCTCGATTGGACTGTATTTCAATACATCGTTCATGTATTTTGGTAAATCTGTGAGTATCGTGTAGCAGCCCCAGTCTTGACCGATGCTGGCAATAACCAAAGCCCAGACAGCTTTGGAAGTGAGAATTTGTTTCCAAGGTGTTGGTTTCAAGTTCTATTGAAAAATAAATTAAATAGATCGGTAAACAAATCATCGATGAAATTTGTTAAGAGTGGTAAAATCATCTTCGTAGAAAGCTGAAAGTAGAGGAAAGTAGAGCCTGAGTTCAGAAAATGTAAAATTTCACTTGTATAATTGGTATCGGGTTTTATGAGAAGACATAAAATTGAAATTAAATTAAAAATTGTATTATCTTTTAATCAAGGGCAGGACTTCACGTTTTAAACTCGAGTATTTGGTTCTATCATTAAAACAGACAGTTCGAATAACCCCAGGATTTACCTTGTTAAACCTTCGTATCTCCATTTCATTACATATTATGCTTTTTATCAGTTCCCCTCTCATCTATACTTCTTCACAGAATGAATCAAATCTTGACTAAACCCTTTCATTTATGTCTTTGAAAATTTTCAACCTGAGCTGAGTACTTTTCGACACGTTTTTCTTATCTTTTTTATTCGTAAACTTAAAGTATTATACCCGTGTAAAATTCTAATTAAACTTTAGAAAATTGTCGGAAAAATTGACGAAAGTTGAAATCGTCAACTCTATTAATACGCGTAAACGTGATCCAAGAAATGCCGAGATGATTCAAATTTATGAATTTAAATATGTATTGTAATATTTCCAAGAGTTGCAGTTAGTTATCAAATCTCCCCCCACACCCCAAAAAAATGATGAAATATTGCGCTATCTTTCGTCGTGAAAGGATTGAATTTGAAAGGGTAAAAGAAGAAAAGTGTTATAATGTTCGGGAAACAAATTTTTCGTCGTTTGCTGGAGATCCTGTTTTTAAAATGAAACTGGTTCGAAATTTTGATCATTTGCTAAAATTGAAATTTAATATTTGAAATTTAAGATTCGTCAAAGTCATGCAAATCACGTATCTGTTAGTTGAAGAATTCATTTCTGGGAGAAGGATGGGAGGGAGGCGATAGTATATCAAAAATTGAAGCAATAATATATTTTCCTCGACTAATAATCAAAATGCACGAACTTGAAACTTGAAAATTTTTCGAAGAGGAGATTGAATGATTTTTATGCTCCAAGCCATTTCTTTTCATCGTTTTCTTGAGATTTTGTTTGTTAATTTTTAGAATTGGAAATGTGTACATGAAGTTTTATTCATTTGTTTTCTTCGTAAAGGGGGGGAGGGTATAGTAATAGAAAATATTTAGTGTAGAAAATTATTGAGATTTTTGAATGGCCATCATATTTTGGATGTCTTTTTGAAAATCTAAATCTCGTATAGAAATTATTTGCAAATTTTCAACACTCTAAGGATGAGCTAAATAGAGAAGGAAGTAACTTTTCTTTCCCTCTTATAACAGAACTAAAATTTTTGAGCAGAAACATCACAGTTTTTAATCGTAAAACTTGCATTAAAATTCAGACCAAAAAAAAGTTTTTTTTTTTATTTGAAATTTTCAATTTCGTACTGATTCGTGTTTTCTCATGACGCACAATGTTGAAAAAATTGCATTTCCATTGAATAAGTTTGGGCATTTACCCACAAAATATTCAAAACGTGATTTGCCTTTTTTGCTCATTGTAAAGTTTTCAATCATTTTCTTGATACAAAGATAGAGACAAAAAGATAAATCAGGGTTCTAGTTGTAAGCCTGAATATAGAAACCATCCTTTTTTCATTTTAAATTAGTGAAAAGTCAATGAAAACAAACCAGAATTTCAGCACAGGAAAAATTGATGAAATTCTTCTAGTTTTAGTGAAATTTTGCTGATTTTTCAAGAAATTTCGCTGTTTTTTTGAAGAAATTCACCAATTTTTCGGAAAAAGTTGGATTTTTTATCGACTTCTGTGAACTTTTCCTTTTTTCCAGAAATTTTTCTCACTGTTTGCTTCTCATTTCCACTGATTTATAAATGAGAGAGTATTTGTATCGAAAATTGTTTCTTGAGTCAACATTGATTTTGAGCCTTTTAGAAAGGGTGGAATCTGAGGAAACGTTCATTTCAAAATCCAATTTCTCACATCCAATCGTGGTCTCTATATCCAGACACAGCTCAAAACTAGCCCAGATTTTTAAGAGAAAAAAAATTTGAAAAACATGAAAAAATTGATCATCGAAAATTTTTTCCTCCATAAAGTGTAATTTAAACCAGTTCATCTCTAATTTATTGGAATTTCCATTTTTTCAAAACTCAATTATTTTCACATCTAAATTTTTACGGAGTGAATTAGGGAATGAAAGTGAAAAAGATATTAAACAATTTATGTTTTTTCTTTTCAAGATGATGATATTCAGGGAAGAACCATGGTTTGAGTATCATGGTGGGGGAGGTGTAAATAAAAATTTAGATTCAAAATTTTTTTCCATTCAGATGAAATTTTTACTACAGTTTTTCATATGAAAATGTGGAATTTTCTAACTGAAATAAAATTTATCGCAATTTCACAAATTTCCCAATTGCAAATTCAGATTTGTATTTATTTGGACAAATTCTGCCTCAGTGATTCTTAGCTAACTATTTGGTCTGACCCTGACTTTGCATTTTAAAAATCATTTCTGAAATTTTTCGAATGCCATTTTTTTGTGGTAGAAAAGAAAGAACTGAAAAGGGGGGTTGAACGAACCAAATTTATCGAAAAGTCATCTAGATAGAATTCCTTCCGAAGTCCTAAGAACTCTGCAAATAAACCCGAAAAGGTCCTCTACTCTTCTATGCAGACCTATATACAGACGAATAGTTTCCTAAATACTCTCAACTGTTCCATAAACGACCCAGAAGATGAATTTCGATCACATCGAAACCGCATATAGTACCTTATTACGTTCGATACGTCCCATCTCTTTCTCCAAATACAATTTCTCTTCGTCACTGATGAAAGGATGACTTTGCGGATCACTGTAGCATAAAACCTGCCACCATGCGTACCAAATAATGCTGGTAACACCAAAAACATAGAATACCAATTGCCATCCACTGTTTGAAACGTATTCTAAGATTATACCAGAAACCATATTTGCAGCCAAAGTTCCCAGCAGACCACCTACAAATCAGCAGAGACAAAAATATCATCATTGTAAAAGATATCGATTGCAAATTCGATATTTTTTATGAGATCGTATCACTTACCTAATAAAGTTGTCGACGTGATGACACTTTTTTCACTGGGAGGGGCCCATTGGGCGAGTAACGTGTACAACGATGGCAGAACTGTGCCCTTTTTTTCAATAGATACATGAAAAAAAAATTAGAAGAAATGCATGATTATTGGATCATTGAAACTATTGCCAATTATCAAACTAATGATAACTTCGGAATTATTCATAAGCTTTCTACGAAAACTTTTATCCCAAGATTTATTTCTAACAAATGGAGAAAATTTTTCTCATTTTTAAGACTTTACGATTCATATAGTATAATTTTTCACTTACTTCGCCCACACCTTCGGCGAAACGTAACGCAATAAAAGGCCACGGATTATTTCGAATGACCAACGGACTCAGCAAGGTGAAAATAGCCGTCGACAGGATACCCAATCCGAACGTATACTTACCACCGAATTTCTCCGACAAATATCCTCCTGGAATCTGGGTAACCAGGTATCCGGCATAAAAAGCACCTAAAATCATACCCTGCGTTTCTTCATCCCAAGAGAATTTGATTTCCTATACGATACGAATCACAAATCAAGTCACCAGTCAACTGCATCACTTCTTTATATTTCGATACCTACGTGATGGGTCGAATTACCAGACACTTCATCCGGATCTGGCACCAGCTTGGTGATCACCAAACTGAGACAATTTCGCATCGCAAAAGCCATCGCCATTCCAAGGGTCGCCATAATTGTGAACACATAACGAGCCTGGAAAATAGCTTTTGCAAACGAATTCGCCCTCGGTTAGTACGATATCTTTATGGATTACAAAGCTGCGAAAGCTGAAATAACCACTTACTGCGATATTGTAGCTGCATTGTCGGCTGAGTCGAGATTTAAGCGTCTGCTGCGGCGATACTGGTCGAACTTGGATGTGGAGCTGGTGGGTAATTTACATATGTCTGATTGCGTCCGTTTTACTTGGTTAAATTATTATTCTCGGTGCTGTAAGGTGGAAACTTTACGAGTATCTCGAACAGTTTGGCTCGGCTCGAGTTTCTGCTTAGATTAACGAGTTATCGTTATGATACCGAATATCTTATCTTTTCAATTAAGTGATCTAAGCGGGATAATTTACATTGAGCTGTCGAGTGTTGTTTGTAGTATACTTGGCGTAACGAGAACGTTTGTGTATTTACCATCGTCGTATATTGTTAGATAAATTCAAGTGTGTCGATATAAATACAAAATAGGCAGCGAAGATGATCCTCGGCGAGGATTGGCTGGTTTTTTTGGTCGATCTAGATGCATCGAATTGAAAATTCGAAACACGGTGAACTTTTCGATGATAATAAATAATTAGATCATTTATTCGGACAAAACGTCGATTAAATTGATTGAAGAATTTCGAATTCAAAAAAGCTCTTTATCGGAATAAACGATTCGTTTGAAAAAATGCCAATTTGCTCGATGATGGAATTTATACCGATTGAAGAACCTGTAAGAGAAGGGTATTTCGCCTCTTCGGAATATTTACCAAAAATTTTCTTCACTTTTCATTGTAATCGAGAGTGATTAAAAATAAACCTCTTTAATCGATTTTTTTTCTCCACTTCATTGTATATTGAAACGAGACAAATTACTCGATGGTTTACTTATAACCACGTACTATAATGTAACTCGCTAATTATAATTGAAAATTAAAAGAAACAGAGAGTCGAAGAAGGAAACTCGAGCAAACACAATCGATCTTATTAATTATCGATTTTTTTTTTGTATTTACCACACCCGACCATATTTACGAGATGACGAATGTCTCGCTACGTACATTCGAGATGAGAAATTTTATTCGTTTATTTTGATCGTTAAAACCGTATTGAGAATGAGAGCGTTGCCGATGGTCATTAAAAAAAGCACCTATTAAAAGGAGAAGGCTCGTGGTGCTCGGACGAATAATCGATTTATGCTCGAATCCGCTCGCGATAAACGAATTCGCGATAAGCATTTTTCATAATAAAAGTTCGACGGGAAAAAAATTCAGATAAAAGGTCGCGGACGTGATGATTTGGCTCGAAATTCCAGAAATTATACCAGGAAATGCGCTGCTGATAAAGTGAAAATACGACGTGGTGTTTCCTAAACGGATACGAAATATGGACCGACGATGTAAAAAAATTGTCGGTAATTTGAGGGAAATAAACGAATCGGATGGGTGATTAGAAATGATTCAAAAAAGTTTCCTGTTTTTTTCATCGCCTTATCTGGATTTTTTACGTAGAACTTACGTGTCTTTTGCGATTTCGAAACGTTATTGTGGAAATTGAAAAATTAATTTTTTCATTATAAATGAGTAATATTGTAGTTTTATTAGAATCGGTATTGATGCGAAATTCTGAGAAAATTTATGTTATCTGTACGCAATAATAAAGTATAAAAATACATAAAGAGATGAGATGAAATTTCTAATTGATTCGGATCTTATTCTTATGGAGTTAGGTAATAATGTAAAAGATGATTTGAGGAAAGGAAGCACGATTGGTAAAAAAGCATCATTTCGTGATTGCCTTCGGGATTCCAGCATATATTGGGAACTAAGATGGATATTTTAGAGGGTTTCAGTGTCCAGTGCCTGTTGCCTGGAACTAAGGTTCACTTAATTGTTTTTTTTTTCAACTCTTCTACTCGTATAGATGGTTTATCATCCCTCGAGCGTGTGTCATGGTTTTCTCTTTCCTGCACACGAAGCATTCTTGATGATTTTAAAGGTTTGTGTTTGGTTAGGAATTCGGTTTATTAGATCAGTGTATGATTTTTTTATTGAGAGATTGAAAAATCTGTCGGCACCCCTCCCCACCCCCCGCACACGTTCGCAAAATGAATCATGAAAAATATATATAAGTAAAAAAAAATTAATTTCAAAGGTTATCAAAATGTTTGAAGCCAGCTATCAGGTTTTTCATTTCTGGTTGTTGAAATTAAATAATTGATGGTGTATTTAATCTATTAATTTGAATCAGTCAAAATTGTCTGATTGAATAGACAAAATTGAATCACTGTAGAAATTATAGTGAAAAAATTTACTGATTCAATAATTAGTGAATTTTCAAGTAAATTATTATTTTAAATGCAAAATTTATTAAGGTGAAGAAAAATCTTCAAAATTCATTTAAGAAACCTTATAACTCACAAAACCTCAACAATTTCATAAAAAACGTTTAAAATTTTTTTGTATGATTAAAAGATCTTAGAATGACTAAAATCGATAAAAAAAAATGTAACAAAACTGAATGAAAAACAGTAAAAGCTTCATAAAATGTAAAAATGATCGAATATTTAGTACTTAAATTGGATTTCAAAATAATTGGATGGAATTGAGTGGGGGGGAAGTTTTCAACATTTTTATCAGGTTAAATACATACAGTAGGGGAAAATTCAATTTTAAATCATGAAAAAATAAGGAAAAAATTTTTGGGCTAATAGATTTCGAGAGAAAAGATATCACAAAATTTTGAATTTTGTGGAAATGTTTTAGAATTGTGATGAAATAGTTTGGGAAAATGGAAAAACGGGTACCTAGTACCTACTATTTTTTCATGTTCAGAAATGCTTTCTTTTCAAGTTCACGAGAGGATTTTTCTATTGTTTTGTTCATTTTACTTCTGTAATCGAACATTGATTTGAATAGTTTTACGAAATTTGGAATTTTTGCAAATATTCTCGTTAAAATATTGTTGGGATACCCCTGAACAATGGGTATAAAAATTGACTTTGGAGATCGCGTAGCTTCTGAAAAAAATGGGTCATCAAGTAAAAACTGGATTTTTCATGAAAAAAATAGTACCCTTTTATATTTTCTTAAATTATTTCATTGCAATTCCAAAATATTTCCACAAAATTCAAAATTTTGTAATATTTTTTCTTAATACTTTTATGAACTGTAGGAATTTTTCAATTCAAAATATCAATTTCTCAATTTCTTAAGTGAATTCAATTCAATTTTCAAAATTTCTCGAAATCTGTCGTCCCAAAAATTTTTTTCTCATTTTTTTATTACTTAAAATTGACTTTTTCTCTACTGTATGTATGTATTGAACCTAAAAATTCTGAAAGCTCCTCCCCTTAGGTCATATCAATGGCTGAAGACTGAAAATCTTTATAGTTTTTAAAATGTCGTGAAAAATATGGAAAATTTTATGAAAGTCAACTAGTCAAGTTATTAGAATATCTTGAAAACAAATGAATTGTTGAAATCGGCCCAAAAAATGTTTCGATTTTTTTTTTTCTATACACACGTATTAAGTAAGTATTCATCTTTTTTTATATTTCAATTTCCTAGGAGTTTCCTTTTCAACTTTTTTTTGAAGGGGGGAGGGGGAAGTTTCAGACGAGAAAGCACTAAAAAAATGAATAATTTTAATTTCCTATTTTTAAAAAAAAACTTGAATGATTTTTCCAACATGAATACAGTTTAGGATAGCGGAAGGGGGACAATATGATGGAAAACCAAATTTTCTTTTTTTCTAATTCCCTACCTGCCGAAAGATTGAAATATTAGAGAGATAAAAAATTTGATTTTTTTATTATTTATGTATTATCACTTCATTTGAACTGGTTCGTGATTTTCAAAATTTGCAGAACAAAAAAAAGTTGCAATTGTCTCTTAAATATTTAACATTCGACTAAAAATCAGTGATTCCAAAAAATCATTAGTAGATAATCCAATTATCTATTTGGGATACCATGTTCTTATTGTTGTGCTGGGACACTGTGTCCAGATTGAGGATTTTTCAAAATTTGTGGTAAAATACCAAAAGTTGCTTTTTTTTAGGGACTTTATGTCCAAAATGTAGGTATCTACGTTTATGATGTCCCAGTCGAGTTTTTTGTGACACTATGTCCAAATTTAAAGGTTCTGAGGACATAATGACAAATTTTTCATTTTTTCCAAAATTATGTCCGATTTGAGATTTTTTAACGGGGAAGGGGAGAGGAGGAGATGATATCTCGTTCTTATGCAAATCTTTACTATATAAAGAATTACTAAAACTCGCAATTTTTTGAATAAAATTTGTAAAAAAATGCATTTTGAGTTTGCAAAATCAAAAAAAAATCACTCGCTGAATTGAAAATTTCATTTTTTTATCTATTCTCAAAAAAAATGACCTATGAGAACCGCACGATTCGATCATTCATTCATTATTCATACTACCATGAAAATTTCAACCCTTCCCCTTCCAATTCGCTACGTAAATTGAGCTTTACGACCGGATTTTTTTCCCAATTTGACGTTCCTGTGTTCAGTATCGTCGGTATATGGCGTGTGTAGGAACTAGAATCAGCTCAAAATGCTTTGCTCACAAAGAACTATGAAAAACCCATAACGAGTACGTGTTGATTAGAAATATGGTCTGATGTGACGCGGTGCAGCGATCATATTAATAGCAGAAATATAAGAATTTCAACTTAGAAGGTCAGCTCGTATAATAAGTACATTTGTAATATTAGAGTGAAGAAGGGAAAAAAATGCAGAAAAAATTCTCATTCGTAGCTCAAATTACCGAGCAAAATGTAACGATCCGGTAATTTAATTATTCGCGCCAGCGCATGTTTTAAAGCAGACAGAAAATATTAAATTGAAAAACTCGGTCGTGCCGGTATAATAAAGCCGGCCGCTTTGGAGCATGTACGTCATATCTGAAAAAAAAAGTTCATATACTTACGTTGCGTTATAAAGATGCATTTTTCTACATTTCGTATTCGAATTATTCAACGTGTAGGTGCCCCATTCATCACCGAGCAAAATTAACTTATCGGTTCAAAGTTCACGTTAAAAATTTATATATTCTTCAACGACGTTACGGTAATTGACCATTACTTACGTATGTTTCTTCTTATGTTTGTTTCAGCGGCCAACGACGCTAATACCTCCGATTCGAGACGCTCCTCGACCAAGAGATGGTCAGCGGCGGCGCCAATATCGCAGGAACCTAAATTTAATGGCAGAAGAGTAAGTATAGAGCATCTCATAGTCGTATACATTATCTAAGGTGTCCTTGAAAGACCACGCCGTAAGTTGAGTTGAAGGTTGACGTCGAGATGAAAAATTGATGGTACTTTGGTGGAGAGCTGCCGGCTTGATGAGCGTTGTGACGCGTCCTTGTCCATTCGGACATTCTGGCTTGTCAGAAGTTTTTGTATTTGGTGGATACGATCGAGAGATGGATATGGTATCGAATGGTCGCGTCAAGTCGGGTTTTCTGGATGATGACAAGGTGTATATGCGTACATGATGGTTAAGGTAATTAGGACTACGGATAAGGTACGAATACGTGTGAGGTGTGTTTGTAATTTTGATTCGACGTGTGTACAGTTCTGTGTACACGATGGTGTGTTTTCTTTTTAAGAGGCCCTCGAGGTGTCACGATGTCTCTCTGGCTTTCTGTGAGGTATGTCTTGGTAGAGTACGTTTGTACGATGTTTTTTAAACAAAATTTAAAAGCATTTCCACCGGTAATGGTGAATTAATTTGGGTATTTACCTGTAAATTGAAACGAAATTGCGTTTTAGAGTGCTCGGTAGACACGAATACTGGTTTTTGAAGTGGCTTGAGTGAGTTTATTACGTACCAGTAATTGCAGTGGTTGTGGTTGATTCGGTCCCTTTTCGAGTGTAGTTTTCGCTTCGTTTCCATAGTTTCAAAAGGTATTTCAGCTCGAACAATTGCTATTAGGTCTTGGATTCGAGTTAATTCTTATTTTATTACATTTTGTAAATGAGGTTTTCTGAAATGCGTTGTCGAAAGAGGGATACCGGGGAAGACAATTAAAGGGGTAGGAAGTCATTTCTTGAGTTAGAAAATAATATGGATATAATCATTATTGTGGATCTAAAAAATGGTTATTCAGAAATTTTGAAAAATCAAATTCATAAAATATTTGATTGAAAGAGTAGATAGAGATGGTGAAAAATGATGATATTTCAAAATTATCATGTAACTGATAAGGAAATCTTTGTATGAATTGATTTACACAAATTGGAAATCATTTTCCCCTTTCAATTTTTTTCATTGCGAAAATCAAAAGTTCAAACATTGAGGTAAATTTATCTCAAAAATCTTAAAACGCAAGTCTGTAATTTAGGTAATTTTAAGATAAGATTTAATGCCAAGCCCTCATTACTTTAATCAAAATTGAAATTAAGAGGAATTTTATTTGTATCGCTATAATAAACTATTCAATTTGAAAATATGGTTTTGACCCGTTGTGACCCTACCGAAATGAAGAGCCCATGTGTAGAATAATCTAATATGTCTTATTTTTACGTGTTTGCTCGAGATTTGGTGTAATTTGGACCTAAAACAAGGAAAAAGACATTCGATTTTTTTTATGTACATGGTCCTTCTTTCCGGCAGGGTCACTATGTCTCTATCTGATGCAACCCTCTCTTTTTTTCCCGATCAAGATCAAGATATTCACGTACTCAGAACATCAATTTATTAAATTATCTGTGGATAAAAAAGAAATTATTTTAGAAAAACTTACAAAAAATTGATCAAATTATTGAAAAAAACTCAAAATGTTTAAAATGGGGAAAAAATGATTGAATAATGTTTAAAACCCGATTTTTTATTATCAAAGTTACCTTAAAGTGAATTTTTCCTGATGTCTTTTGGCATAAAAAAAGAAAACCTAAAAAATACGTAGCAGGTAATTAAAATATTTTACTGCAAAAAGCCAGAATTTTCAACATTTGTGACCCTGCCAGAAAGAAGGGGACCTTATGTAAAAAAAAATCGATGTCCATTTTTATGTGCTTGGTTCATATTTAGTGTCATATGGACCAATAACGTGAAAAATGAGATATCGATTTTTTTTTACACAAGATCCCTTCTTTCCGGCCGGGTCAAATTTCATTTTTTTAAAAATTGTTTTTACTTGAAGGATGAAAATGTTCTTTTTAAAATGGATGAGAAAAACCTAGGAAATATCAAACATTTTCATTTTTCAAATTTTGTTGACTCTAAAAAAAAGATAGTTATACTGCGTTGATGCTTGCAATCAAGATTTTTAAGATGAGGGATGAGGATAAATTTTTCATATTTCCTTCCTCTTTTCCCTCTAATTTTTGAAAAAAACATGAAATACTTTAAGAAGGCGAAATTATTCAAATGATTCTCAATACTGATTTCATTGAGGGAGTAAGAACTGTCAAAATTATTACATTTTTTGAACAAAAATTTCGAAAATGATTTTTTATGACCAACTTGACTCGTTAACGTTAAGTATATAGACAGCCACAAATAATAAAGAAGATTCTTGAAGGCAAAAGTTCTTGAAAATGGATTATATGTAATAAGGAGCTCCATGAAGAGTAGTAAAGTTTGAATATATTTTTATGAACACCTAATTTTTTATCTTCAAAAAAGAAGAGATGTGTTCATTCTGGCTTCACATGACGTCTCTGTATGAAATATCCTCTACTAACTTGGGGCTTTTGAAAAAAAATCTTTTTTTTTTTTGAAAATTTCTCCTCTATACAAAAATTTATAAATTGATTCTGAAATGCATAAATTTTTTGGTTTAAAATGAAAATCTATCAATTGGAGTTTTTTTTTCCTATGGCTATCATATTTTCCCATTAATATTCGCAATTTTTTACGGGCATGTACATGACTCATTGAATTCGTGGTTTACGTATTTGAATTTGTTCAGGTGCCATAAAATTTATGAAATCGTATCAGTTGGTTGAAAATATTAAGACTTGAATTCGGGGTTTTACTGAAGTCGTCTAGGAATCGTAAAATTTATGAAGTTGTGTCATTGGATTCGAAAAATTGAGGGAAAAGTTGGTAAAATGAAAGATTATATTTTTACTGCCGCTGTTGTGGTTTAAATAGTGCCACACTTGCCGCAATATTGCGGAAATTACGTAGAACTGGCTTTAAATCATCATAAAAATCACTCCCTGTGCTAAAGTAAGGATGGCAAGATGTTATTTTCTAATAATGTCGTAAAAATGTATAATTTGCCGAAAATTGTTATAATTTTTTTCACAAAAGAAAAGAGCTGTTTAAAATTGTAGAAAAATTATTCAAGTTCTAAGCAAACTTCGTTGAAATAACTCAACAGCCGATCGTATCTAGATTTTTTTTGGTTTCTTATGTTCAAAATGGAACTTGAAGTATTCGAAATATTATAAAACTTTTTTTAATTTCAACGAAAATACTTGAAAGTTTCTATAAAACTTTTTGATTAAGCACTGAAAAATCTGTAAATAAAAGAATTTCAAAATATTTTGGAAATGTGATGAAAATTATAATGTAAAAATTGAATATTTTTTTCGATATTTGAGCTCATTTTTGACACATTTTCAGTATGCACTCAATTCTGATGCCATTTTCAAATTTTTCAACATATTTCGAACATTTTTCAAACACTCGGCACTTACAATTTTTTTATTTTTACCAACTTTTGATTCGAACAACTCTTGAAGCAATTTTTGGAATTTCGTTTTTTCAAATCATACTGACTATATTTTGTTTAACTCGATGAATTTTCATTTTTTTAAAATCCAATTTCATGACTCATTTCCTCCCTAATTCTACGTAATAGGAAGTTTAAATTTTAAAATGAAAAATATATATTCAGTAAAATTTCAAGCATCTAACGAGTTGAGGTGAATTGAATTCTCCTAAATAAAAGAAAACTGGAATCAAAATTCTTTCTTTTTGTGTCTCGTTCTTTTTTCTGTGTGTTTTTCTACACCATATTTTCCTATCAGAAATTCAAGAACTACCCTAAAACACATAGAACTAACAATTACGATCCCTTTACTTTCATCCATGAAATTGATTTAATCTGCATGTGATAGGAGACAGTGGACTGAATCCATCCATATCGAAACCTCACGTTACTATTTTTTTAAACCAACCATTGTTGAAATGGTATCATTCAGTCGACTGTTTTCCTTCCATCAATCTACAATAGGTAAATGTATGTCTATATGCCTATGTAAAACAATCAAAACGAATGCAAGGTGGAAGAAGGACGAGAGAGTGAGAGAGATGATATGATTTCTCACCGCGTGTACCTCAAGATTTATCGTCCATCGAGGTACTTGTCTGCTCGTTCGTTGTCCGAAGGGAATCCTTTATACGTTTTATATTTTTCGGATACCTGCCGAGTACTGCGGTGTTTGTACTTCCGCTCTGTCGAAATGACGAAAGAAAGGGAAAAAGAACAGTGAGGAAAAAAAAACTAACAAACGATACCCTTGAAATTACTATGGACATAGACATAATAAAGGTGTTGATCCCATTATACGAAACGTATACATGATCGCGTTCTGTATACGACGCGATATCTAGTACGTATTCGTGTACATTGTACGAGTACATAGTAAAGGTATGTGTACATATTTATGTATGTACTAAAGAGGAACGCGTGCCTCGCGCCGGTTTGTCCAATGAATGGATGGTCGGAATGAGAGAAAGGAGAGGTGAATGACGAAGGTACATTATACAAGGTGTATGAGTACTTGCATACTAGGTTTAGGTATCCATCGTGCGAGTTTCGATACTATCTGGTATTTATTTTTGCCAGAAATTGGATTCCAACGATCTAACGTGAGTCTAAATTTATTTTCAATTTTGAATTTTTTCGATTTCTTTAATTCTAATTTTTTCCGAAAAGAAATCAATTTTTGAATTTTTCCGTTGATCATTTTTTTTTTTTAATTTATAATTTTCTCAAAAATTTTTAAATTGTTTGCAATTGAGGAGCGTTTTTCCAAACCGAGCAAGGAAAAACCTTAGGTGTATTTTTTTCTTGAAAAATTTGAAAATTTTATATTCAAGTCCCTTTCTTTGTTTGGTTTGTTAAAACGCTCCTCGATTGCATTATTTTTATTTTCTTGCAATGTTTGAGATGAAAAAAAAATTAAAAACATAAAATTAGAATTTTTTGAAAATTATAAAATCGAAGAAATTGAAAAAATATTTAAAATTATTTCAAAGAAATTTTGATCTGATTTTTTTTAAATGTGAGCCTGAGTACAGAAACCATAATTTGGGGGTTTAAAAATGGTTTTTAAATTGAAAATGATCTTGGACCTTTTAGCTGGAGTAGGGACACAGAAACCTCGGCTCAAAAATCAATTTTTGACCCCTAAAGGATTGTTTCTTTACCCAAGTTTGCATTTTTTGAAAGTACATAAAATTCCCTTTCGAATGAGCTCTAGATGACCTTTTTTCATACAAAATTGATGATTATATGAGAATTTGAAATTTGAAGTTGGAAAAATATAGGATTATAGTACACAAATTCATGAAAAAAAGGGATATTTTCGATTTTGGTTACTTTTTTACCCTTAAAAGTCTTTTTCTTCGCACTTTTTGGAAAAAATTAGAATTTTCACTTGGAAATTGTTTAAATTTTTTAATAAAAAAATATGAAATTATTCGCGCCGTTTCAGTTGATTATCATTAAAATGTTTGCAGAAAACTACAAAATATTGCTCCCTAAACTGTGAAAAATTCCCCCCTAAAAAACTGAATTTTTGGATAATTCCGGTTATTTGTCGTTGATTTTTTTGATCACTTTTTGCTCAAAAAAAATTTACCGAAAATCACTTTTTATCAGAATTTTGCTATGATGCCTGCTCTAATTCAAATTTTGTAACTATGTTGACTCTTTTCCTAAAACGCTCTCATTTATGAAGTTGAAATAAATTTAAACAGTTGAAATTGGAAAAATTTCTGTGAAAGTTGGAATTCCTAAAATTTTACAGTTTGAAACGATTTTAAAATTAGAAAAAAATTCTGTGTAGGCAAATTATAGCCTCATTTTGGAGGGAAAATATTTCTGCCGATCAGCAAAGTTTTTTTTTTTCGTGGAAAACTGCCGAGAGTGGTCCTCTGAAGAACCTCTATGAGTTTCCACCCTTTAGCTCCCTTGTAGCTCCCTTGCCATTTTTTATTCCCCCCCCCCCAAAAAAAAATGGGATTGCCTTTCTATTTTCTTTGGATTTGATTTTGCGATAAAAATACAAATAGCCCAGTTGAATTTTTTAATAAAAAAAAATTCAACAGTTTCAGAGATTTTTAAAAAATGATGGAAATATGGAATTAGAATTTTTAAAGAGTCCAAAGTAGAAAATTTTAAAGAAAACTCAAATTTTAAAATTAGATCTAGTTTTGAAAAAAAAAATAGAAAAATTTCAATTTTGATTGTGGCAATCTTTTTTTTGGCAAAAATAATTATAAGCTGGTATTTCGTTTCGTTCATGATCCACCTTGCTCGAGCTGTTCGATAATATGCGAGCAATTTACATAAATCTGAAGTTGGAGGAATGGAGATGGATACATTTAGGTAGACTCGCGACGCCCGGTGAAAACGCACATTACGTTTTGTTTTTGGTCACGCTTGATAGATTCTTGGAAAGAATTTACATAATGTCTTTTCGGATGTTTTTAAAAACGGTTATGGTGTTTGAATTATGGTATCGTTTCGAATCGTACTCGCCGCAGCTTGCATACAGGTGATTTTTCATCGAATGGTATGGTAACAGGTGAACTATTAGGATGGACAAGTGGTCCAGATACTTGTACAATGTAACCATACCAGATGATGACGATGTGGCGTTCACAGCTGATACCATACGTTGATGGTAACCTTGACGTAGGTTCAAGTAGAGCTTGTCTCTCTCTCTTTCTCCCACTCTGTATGCACCAGATGAAGAACATTTCGTCAGTGGTGAGACCCAGAGAGATTCTGCTACGACTAAAATACCAATGTACCTAATATGTGCGATGTTTGATCTCGGTATTGCGAAATAAGAAAGTCTCAGTGAATGGAGAAGTGAGAAAGATCATGGCGAGGTTCGGCATTTATAGTACACGAGAGATGAAAAATCCACATGGTCACGCTATTGTTTTACATTAGAGCCTGTGCAGTGTGCAGGCTGCTGCGGGTCCATCAGGTGACAGATTCTTATGAAAGATGTCACTCGTATGTGGTAACGGTTGACGGATACGTGCACGTGTGATCCCTTCTGTACTTCGCCATGGTGATGTTTTCCTATGAAGTCGAGTGCGATGTGTAGCTTATTGATCGCCGATGAAAAGCTGCTGTGAGGTCTTTTATGTAAATCTTAGGAGTATAATGTGTTTTTAATAGAGGTTTTTTTTTTCTATCGAGATTATGTAGTACCCTCTTTTTCCTCGAGTCGTCGAGATTTATTCTTTCTGGTGGCTTGGGTTGTGGAGATATTCTATACTGGTGGATTGTATCGGTGTATGGAAAGGTGTACGGTGTCGGAATTTCCGCCTGTATTTGTATGCGTGGTCGATGGCATGCGGTTGGATTTATTTCGGTGATGGGTGGATGTGAAGATGATTGAAAAAAGGGGTAGTGAAGAAATGGAGTTGAGTAATCGATTGGCTCTTAGATTGAATAATTTGATTCGTAAAACGCTGAAATTCGTAAATGATGGAAAATTAAACCAAATGGAAGCATTGGTAAAATATTTCAAGTTGAATTTTTTAATTTGGATGAGAGATCATTGAACCCAAATATACAACTGCTCAGTACTTCTTCTCCCTATTTTCTTTATTGAAAAAATTAATCAATCGATTGAAATAAATTTCGAATCAGAGCCGATCAGTTTATCCAATTTCAGTAAAGAATCGAATTATCGATTTTGTGTGAGAATGTTGATCAATTTATCGATCAACATTATGATGAAATCAGTTGAATGATCAATTTATTAGATGAAGAAGTAGATTGATAATTCATTTTTAAATGATGAAGTCGATTTATCGAATTTCAGATTTTAAAATCAATTGATCGATTTTCAGATGATGAAATCGTGTAATTGATTATCACTATCAGCTAATGATTGGTCGATTTGATTGATTTTCGTATGAAAAAGTGAATCGATTGATTTGTAGTTGAAAGTCCACAAATTCTAATTCATTTTTGGATGACAAATGATAAAGTCGGGCGATCAGTTTTCGGCTGAAAAAATCTATTGATTGATTTTCGGACCAAAAAGTTCATCATTCGCTGGTTTGATTGATTTTTTGACGAAATCACTTGTTTGATTTTTAAATAATTTTCGTACCTTGAACACCGTTCTTTAATTCTTTCGAATTATTGCTCTAAACGACAGTATAGGCAGTTCAAATACGCCCCCCCCCCAAAAAAAAAAAAAAAATGAAAATGATCATGTTCAGTTTAGAAAATTTTGGAATATTGAGATTGAATTTGTAAAAATGGGGAGAAGAGGAAACTCAATTTGTTGATTTTGGATGTTGAATGAATTCGATTGATGGATTTTTTTAGATTGAAAAAAGCTTGTTGAATCGATTGATCATGATTGATCGATTGATCGATTAATTGATCAACTGATATTGATTAGTTAATTGATTGGTTGACTGATGGATCGATCAATCGATCGATCATTTTAGATAATGATAAAATTACTTGATTTAGTTTTGAACGACGAAAGTGTTTTATCGATTTTTGAATGAAAATGTTGATCGATCGATCGATCGAACGATTAATATTGATTTGGATTGATTGAATTCGTCGATTTTGGGATGTTAAAGTCGATTGATGGAGTTTCTGTTAAATTGAAAAAAACCCGCTGATTGATCTTGATTGGTTAATTGATTGATTGATCTTTTTTGATTGGTTAAATGATCGACTGATGGACTGATATTTATTAGTTCATTGATTGATCAATCGATTGATCAAAATCGATCGATTTAGTTTTGGACGTTGAAATTGTGATGAACCGATTGATTTAATTTCATTTTTGTCTTCGAAATCGTTTCACCAATTTTCGAATGGAAGAGTTGATCGTCGATCAGTCAATTTATTTATTCATCTGTGTACGATTACTATAGTTTGATCGATTTTCAAATACCTAAATAAGCAGTAATTTCAATTTCGATTCCGTTCAATCGAAAATTTACTAATCTGTTTTGGAAAAGAAAGATCGATAAAATTTTGAGTAAATTGATCGGATCATCTCACATAAATTGATGACCAATCGGCGCATTTGTGAAAAATTTATTGATTGATTTTGAAAATATGGATTGTTATTGTTTAATCAATTGTGAAACAGATAATCAAAGTATTTTAGTGTTATTAAAATTCGATTTATCATTTTTGGTTTGAGGAAATCGAAAAAATTGATTTTAAAATTAACAAGATGAGTTTAATAATAAATTTTGAATTGAAATATCAAATTAAATATTTTCTGGTGTAATCAGTGATCATTTGATCAATTTTTGTTGAGAAAACTATCAATAGATTTCTTTTCTCAAAATTCCAATTGATTTTTGAAAAAATTCGATTGATTTATTGGATGAATAGTTCATCAAACTGAAATCAATTTTAAAATGAGTTACATTCTGAGTAATTTCTTTAAAAATTTTAAATTTTTGGCATGGATATGTATTAAGCCGGGGTGAGGTATTGGAGCAAGGGGGTGTTTGAAGAAGTACCCAAGTTTTACGCAATACTGTCCTTTGGCATCTTAATTTTTTTTTAAAAAGTGGGGTACCTGCTACCTATATTCCAAAAAAAAAAAAAAAAACTAAAATGGATTAATAAAACAAAAAATGGAAAGACATTTTTGAAAATTTGAAAAATGAAAAAATTCCATGTTTGAAATTATTCAAAATGTTTTGATAATCTGAAAAAATTTAGCAGCTTTTTTTAAAAGTAGACCACTTTTTATTTTAAACATATCCATGATCTTAAGGGTGTATTTGAGAAGAATAGAATTTCTTAATAGGGCCCATTTTTCCATTAATTTTTCTATGCAAAAACTTTCAGGTATAAAATTCTGTTTTCCATTTTTTTTCAACCTCGTGTTCGATTTCTTTGTTTTTTCAGAGCGACGTGATTTTGACAGTGGACAATGGTCGCGATAATCAGAACTGGGTACATTCGGAAGACGACGAAAATGAAAAAAGGGACGTATTTCCACCGCGACGGATATCGTCCGGTTTTACCAGAGACGGTTCAAACAGACTTTCGATGCAGTTTTACGGAGATACTTCAAGGTAACTTTATAAAGTCGATGTACTTAGAATACACATACTCGTATATTATAAAGAGGAAAAAATACGTACACAATATAATATCCTCAACGAATACACGATTTAGACTTATAGTACAACAACTCAAGTACTTAGTAGGTTATTCGCTTTAATTCTGAAAAAAATAATCTCTCACGTTAGAAACACTTGCCCAAGTACAGAGGAGAGATTTCCGGTAGTATTCTTCGAAAATTACCCTACACAATTCGACGTAAACGTAATATTACTCTTACCAGTCGTAAGTTAAACCGCACGAAGGGAAGAAGGAAATGATTATAGAGGAGATATGGATGTGGAAAAACGTAGCTCGGAAACTGGTTTTATTCTCCTTTTTTTTGTTTCGTTGAAATCGTCTTTTTTGTTTTTGTCTTTCTCATACTTTTTTTTGTTTTTGAAGCAGAGTTCTTTCGTGCTCTATTTTTTTTTTGCATAAGCGTGTAGACAATTTTATTTAGGCAATTTTTGCTTTTATGCTTTTGTAGCGCTTACAAATGGGCTGACGCTGCCGACAGAGCGATTAGCAATCGAGTATTTTCGTTATCGTTACCACGTGAGCATCGAAAGAAAGAACCATTTTCGCCGACTAATTCGAATACAATGTTGTCGAACGATGGGAAATACGGCGGCAGGTTTGTATTTTGTTTCGCACGATGCAAAAAAGTATTGCATAATTTGATAAAAATACCGAAATACGTAGTTCGGTATTTTGGAAATTGCAATCTTGGTATGTGTACGGTCGTATGATCTTTAATGCGAAATATTTCTATGGTTTGTTCAGCACCGAGTATATTACTTTGAAAATGGACGACGAAGCTTTGGGTATACACGTGGTGCCGGATTATGACCAGAATGGCAATGATCGGGGGTTACTGGTGCAGCGAATCGAAGCCGGGGGTAAAGTCGATCGAGATGGCAGACTCAGCGTCAATGATCGTATAGTCGAAATCAACGATAGAAATTTAATAAATCAGTCTTTCAATACGTAAGTATTTTTTTAGATTTTGATTTTGGGATTTCAAAATTTGACTAAAAAACGACAAAATTTCTCAATTTTGAAAAAAAAAATGCGAAAAAATAGAAATTTTTGATTCTTATAAAAACAGGAGTGCCTAAAAAAGAATTGAAAATATTATTTAAAAGGCTGAAACAATTGAAAAAAAATTTGAAGAATTGATTTTATAACTTTAAAAATGTACCTACTAAAATTTCTTGAAAACGTAAAAATCGTAATGGTTTGAAAATTTTTGAAAATACTTACACTAAAAAAGAATCGTAAAAATGATCCAAATTCTTGTAAAGTTATTGGAAAAATCAAACCCATCAAAAAATCATCAAAAATCACCAAAAAAAACCATTGAAACGTATCGAAAACCATGAAAAACCGCGAAAAAATGATCAAAAACATATGTGATTGCAAAAAAATTATTCGAAATTTGATAAAAATTATTTCGTAATTCTCGTATTAAAAAAAAACATCAAAAAATTGTAAAATTGCGAAAAAGACTGTAAAAATGAGACAAGAACTTGTAAAAGTGATTGAAAATTTGTCAAAAGTGGGTATTTTATCAAATTATCTTGAAATTTTGCAAAAAAGTAACTGAAACCAATAAATTGTTTGAAATTTTGTGTAAAATTCTGCAAGAATGTAACTAAAAACCAATTAATTGTTTGAAATTTTGCGTAAAATTCTGCATAAATCATGGAAAATTTTTGAAAAGGTGTATTAAGCACCTAAAAAGTTGTAAAATTCAAATGAAAATTTTTCAAAATTGATGAAAATTTTTGCAAAAAATTACTTGAAATGTGTGGGAAAGTGGCTGAAGATCAAAATATCATGATAATTGAACTGTGTGATGCATTTTTGGGACGTTTAAATGAATTTTGAACATTTTCAGACCATTTTTTTGAGGGTTACCAAATTTTTAAAATTTTCTTCGATTTTCCTCTTATTTTTTACGAGTTTTTTTGGGGTTTCAAATTTTTGGGAGCACGAGCCGAAAATAATCGATTGACTTCCGGCTTCCTTGAATGGTCGGGGAATCTTTAGTAGAACCCTTTCTTCCCTTGTCATGATTTTGGAGCTTTTGGAAAACTTACATTTTCAACCGTTTTTTAAATAATTTTCTCGATTTTTCAACATATTTTTCAACTTGAAAAACAAAATGTCTGAACATTTTCACAATTTATTGATGAATTTGTTACTTTTTTAAAAATATTGTCAACAAATTTTATGACTCTTTTGAACTATTTTTATGGGATTTCAAACAAATTTGGTGTTTTCATGTAATGTGTAAACAAATTTCATGAAATTTGCCACCGTTTTTGACATTTTTTGGTCTAATTTTTTTTAAAAATTTCATTCAGATTTTAGCCTATCTCTGAAGTATTTTCAATAAACGTCAACATTTTTCGATAATTTTCACTCGAATCGAGTTATTTGGACAGTTGTAGATAAACCGGGATTATTTTTAATAAATTTTCAACGATTTTCAAACAAAAGATTTTTTTCAATTGCTGCGTCTACTTTGCGAACATTATTTTCGAGAGGTTTTTGACGCAATAAATCGTCACAATTTCGGTTTCCATTGATATTCAACATCGCTTCGTGAACAAACATTCGAATAAACTTCCTCTTCGGACTAAACGTACCGAATTTCAAAACGAATCGAAACGAGACAAAAAAGAACAAAAAAATTGCTCGATATAATTACGACAAACGCTTCATCCGTGGAGCTCATTATTTAATGAATATAAATTGAAAACAGAAAAAAATTTAACGAGCGTGATGAGTAATTACAATCACCCATCCAGCTGGATGGTTGAGCTGCAGCGAAAACACGATGGCCAGCGACGATTCGACTTATATTGTTCAGATTTTCCACATTCGTATACGAATTTATCGATATTATTTTTTTCTCTCTATTTTTTTGTAATCTCATAACCTACTAGTGGAACAATTGTCATATAAATGGTAACCTAATTCCGGGGACGTTGCTGTATGCACTTTATTGTTAATAATTTTTCAACATCGGTAACCTTAATCGTTATTTAATCTGTGACAATTGGTCGAGTCGACTCACTGGATCCATTCATCGTTGTTGGCAGCTCTATCGTGTACTTTTATCCGTCTTCGTCGAGGTTTTTTTTCCAATTTCGAACAATACCCTTTTTTCTCACATTGAGTAGGTGCCTATATTTGAAATTAATTGAACCACACCTTCTGTACGATGGCACGACTGGGATCAATTGCGTGTTTCTGTTGACCACTCTTTGTCTATTTGTATTGCCTCTGTATTTGTAATACGATGTGATTTTAATTTAATGCACGGATTCGAATTACGCTGTTGCAGAGTACAAGAAATTTTTCGCGATTCCCTTCGCTCACCCGAGTTACGATTACGTGTAGTGAAACATCAGCCGAATGGCGGCCGCGGGGTAAACGGGGTCGCGAAAAAGCAGCCTCCTCCGCCCATCTACCCGAAACCGTCGATTAACCATCCAAAACATCCGTTATATAATAAGGAGAATATCGCCGTCGTCGAAAGCGAAGAGAAAAGTGAGTCTAATCGGTTCGATATGTTGCGTTTGAGTGATCTCCCTTCTCATAGAATGTTTTTTCCCTTCAGATATTGGCAATAGTTGCAAAGTAGCTACCGTATCGCCGACCAAAAAGATGCCCGTAGCTGCGCCGACCAGTGGTAATATTTTGATGGCTGTTAATACCAGGAAATTAGGAAGGAAAATCGAGCTGGAGTTGGTCAAAGGAGACCATGGATTAGGATTCAGTATCACCACCAGAGATAATCCGATCGGAGGACATTGTCCTATTTATATTAAAAATATTTTACCAAAGGTGAGCCCTCTTTTTTTTGATCCCCACATCACCTTCCCTTGACCCAGCCTTTTTTATAAATTCTTGTCGGTGACCTAGATTTCATCGAATGGTTTAATTTGAATTTTCGTCTCGAGTGGATTATCATTTATTTGTTATTGTGTAAACAAGGAAATCTATGAATAAGTAAACGAGCTATCTCTGTCTCAGATAAAAGCATTACGATAACGAAAACATACCGGTGCCGAGTTGAATCACCCAGAACCCCTTGGTTTATCTTGGTCTAGGGTATTTATCTCCGAAACATTTTTCGACGGTGAAATATTATAGAAGAAAGTGTCTATTGTAGATTAGATTGTTCGATTTTCATGTTCGATTGTGATGAATCATTGTGTAGTCGAAAAGATGATTCAATTTTCATTGAAATGGGCATATTTGCTGGTAAATGTGAATCACCAGCGTAGGTCTAGGTAGTTGAGGGAAAAGCAATTAAAATTATTGCTTTTGGTTTTCTTGTTCTGCGAATTATTTTTTGTGTAAATGTGATACTTAAACTAAATATTTCAGTGAATCTGTAGTAATATTTTGTAGAAGTTTTTTTAATCAAATTTCTAGGAAAAATCCGTATTGAAATTATTCAATTTTGCCCAAACTGTCATTTGAAAAAAAGAAAATCCATAGTGATAGATTTCTGAGTTGTGACGAATACGAATTTGAATATTCTTGATTTTTTCGAAAAGCCCTTCTGAAGGATGTAAAATGGGTTCTCAAAGTTGAAAATTTTGGAATCCATCGATGAAAATTTTCTTCGTTCTTAGAAGTTCAATAAATGCAGGAAGAGGAAAAATTTTTAAGATTTTGACCATTTCTGTTCAAAATGAGAATAATGATATTTTTCAAAAATCGCCCAATTTCTTTATTGTATCTCTCATCGATTCCCTCCGAAAATCTTTTTATGGTTCAAAATTGAAATAAATTACATATTTATGTACATATCTTCATTTTGTCAAAATTTAATAATCCAAATCAAGTTTTCTGCTGATATCGAAAAATTTGATTTTCGATTCTTCATAATTAACAACTTTTGAAAAATTTACACTTATTGAGAATATGTGCCTGGCTATCTACATCGAATTTCTGTTTGTTGATTATATCATGACACTTTGCAAGGGTTACCAATTAGCAAAAAGTTTTAAATTTTAAGGGTTATCAAAAAAGTGATACGAAATTTCTAATCGCCAACCGTGTATAATATTAATTTTTTGTCAATTTTAGAAACCCTCCAAGTCACTTTTTGGTTACTGGTACCACTGAAATAAGTGTCATGATGTAATGAACAGACAGACTTCCCTTTTTTTTTTTTTTTTTTTCTAATCAGATACATGTGTCTGACTCAGAAACTGATCTCATTTTTGATAAAATTTATTCCAATGATGAAATTCCCTCCCCTTCATATGATTGGAAAACCGTGTGGGAAAAGTCCTGAGAAATTGGAGTTTCGAAAAGATATTTTTGAGAACTGCTGAAAACAATTCAAAAGCTAGTTTTTTAATGTTCATAGGTGAAAGGCAGTTTATTGTAAATATTCCTCATATTAGAATTATTAAAAATTTTATTTTTCAATAAAATTAAATTTTTTAATATTTGAAAATGATGTTTTAAAAAAAAAGATTTACCAAGTATGTTTTGCAGAAATTAAATATTTACTATTTTGATTTTAGTCATTCTGAAGTCTTTATCAAGATTTTGATTTTCTTTAGTCTTCTCCAATTTTTCTTAGAACCGTGTAAATCAATTGGGAAAATTTGATATTACACTATTGAAATTTATTCACTTGTGACGTCATTTTGATTTTTGCATTCTATTCCCGTTTCTCTGTTGCTTCTCCTTTTGTAGAAATGAAAAGTATCCGATTTATTGGTTCAAGTACCTACAACAATATTTTTGACATAAATATGTAATATTTTTGTACAGGGTGCTGCCGTCGAAGACGGTCGACTACGATGCGGCGACAGATTATTATCAGTGAATGGAGTAGATCTTACGGGTAAAACCCAAGCAGACGCTGTGGCCGAATTACGTAACGTACCGATGAAAGGCATCGTAAAAATAGTAGTCTCCCGTCAAGAAGACATCACCAATAGTAAACCATCAGAGGTAACGGGCCAAAAATCTACAATTTTGGTACCAATTTTTTATGATCTTTTTCTAATTCTTTTACGATTTCTCCTTACAGCAAGGAGTCAACGAAATAGACGCCGGAGTTGGCAGCAGCAGCACCAGTGGCGTCAACGGCCACAATAATATTTCGAAACGACGTGCCATACATACGGATCCATGCAAATCAACCGCCATGATCCATAATTCGGCGGCAGCGAATCGAAAAAATAACTCGTCCAATAATTCGCTGCAGCATCAACAACAACAGCATCAGCATAGACGTAACTCTTCTTCTAGTCTATTAAATGATTCGTCCGGCAACGGAGACTGTTACGGCGGACGATCGGTGGAAAACGACAATACAGCGCCTACCAGCACCGATAATTCTGGCAATAGCGAACAATCTGACAATACTGTTATATTTTTACCTCCTACGTCGAAATCGTCTCAGTCTAAACCGACGGCTGATATTATGTCTTTGAGAAATCCCGTCCTTGATCGGCTGACTGGTCAGCTGCCTAATCATAATGCTTTAAGGAATGAGAGTTATTATAGAGTAAGTCCGATTATCACTTTCGAATTAGAAATTGATCGGAGTAATGTGTAATGTGATCGATTTACTTATTTTCAGGCTACTCATCAAACTTCCATGATGATGATGGGTAAAGATAATGATAAATTGACTAGTCCTACAGTTAATCAATCGCCCGGTGATTTAGTTATTATTGAGGAAGATCCTCCGTATAGTCCTAGTAGCGAAAATAGCGTCGAAGTACCTGTGTCGGCCAGTGGCCAGCAAAGAGGATCTACGACCAGTACGCAGACCACTGATGTGACGTATGCTAGCCAGTGAGTGTCCTGGTGAAGTTTTTTATGGTTGAAAAAGGAATAACTCGGTCAAAGGATCAGAAATTGTGCTCAATTTATTGTAATAATTCTTCAGTTGAATTTTTGACACTTTATCCAGACAAATTATGCAATTTTTTTGCCTCTCGAGTGAAAGATGATTTTTTTCCCCCCAAAATTTGTGAATTTTCTATAAATCAACCAAGCTTCTTCCTCCTCTTCCTCTTCCTCCTCCTCCTCCTACCCTCCTTGTATAAAAACTACATTCTATCTGAATAAGAAAACTGGAATTTGAGGTAAAAATTTTTGAGGCTATAATCCTTTTCGTTGAAATCAGGAAAAATTTTCTACTTTTAAGTGAAACATTTTTTAAATCTGTTCTGTGGACAGTGGTGATAACAGAAATTTTTCTTGAAAAGAGAGATGGACTAGACTTGAAATTTTTTATTTCTAATTTTTTGCATTTTTAATTGAAATATCAAAATTTGTACCTAGCTACAATATCAAAGTCAAAAAATTGAGAAAATTTGAGGTTTATGCCATGAAAAGGTGGAAAATAATGCAATTATTATAAGAATATCTGGAATTGCTGCTATTATTTTACAAAGAAAAAAATACCGTAAAAAAGGCCAACATTTTTTGAAAAATTATATTGAAAGGCAAAAATAGTCCATTTTTCAACTCTTGTCGCCTATTTTCGAAATGGAGAGGGGCATCAACCTCCAAAATTTCACATTGAACTTGACGATTTTCAGTTTGAAATTTCTCCCTTAAAATTGAGTAATTTTCATCCTTCTTCATTTCGATTTGACCTTGTTTAATAATTTTTTTCTAAATATAAAATGATAATTTAATCGATCCAAGTCTTTAATACAAGGTTTAATTTTCAGATTATCATTAGACGAAGGCGGAGGTTTCTTCAGAGATGCATTCGGTCGACAAAGTATGTCAGAAAAAAGACACGCCACCTTAGATGCAAAAAGTACCGACACATATCAACGAAATAAAAAACTAAGAGAAGAAAGGGAGAAGATAAAGAAAGAAAATAGAAGTAATTCAGAAAAAGTTTCAAAATATTGAAATTCAAACCGTTGATATTTTGTAATCTTCTATTGTTTTTATTTATAGGATCAACCATCGGTGTTGTAAAAGTAAATTCTACCGAAAGTATTCCTAGATCAGATCGTAAGTGATCAATTTTTACATTCGTGATCTTCATCAACGATCAAATGATTAATTTGGTCAAATTTTTTCAATTTTAGGAAACGAAATGCTAGCTAAAAATCAATTAGGTCCTTCCTTAGGAATGAAAAAGTCTTCCAGTTTAGAATCTTTGCAAACTATGGTGCAAGAGGTAACCAATTTGTTCGCAGAAATTGATCATTATTAAAATTGTTCATTTTCGCTCATCTGATGTATTTATTAATTAGATCCAAATGGCCGAAGACGGCGTATACAGAAGAACGCAAATACCAGTCAAAGTGATAAGAGGCAGAGGATGCAACGAAAGTTTTAGAGCTGCTGTCGATCGTAGTTACGATGCTCCACATCATGTTATGGAACCAGGTAAATTATCTATCGATTCATTGTTATAGAAAGAATTCCAAAATTTAATGATTATTTTCTATTTCGCAGTTCCCGAAGATGACGGTTGTAATTTGCCTCCAAGACAGTCTTCGTTGAATTCGCAGCTCGATTGTAAATTAATGAAGCAGCAAAATGGCCATAAAAAGAAATCAAGCTTTTTGAGAGGATTAGGCTCCATGTTTAGGTACGTTGAATATAAATCGCTTTTAGTCGATCAACGTTTCCGAAGTGTAATTTTTGGTCGTATTTTGCAGATTCGGTAGACATAGGAAGCCGGCGGTGCTAGAAGAACGCGGTCCTTCTTCTCATCTCGGCATTAGCAGCAAGACTGCCGAAGATGAAGAAAAAGAACGCGCCATCAAAGCAGCTCGAGACGAACAGCAACGTATCCAAGAACACTATAAATTGCTAATACAACGTCAATTCGATATGCAACAGGTACCTTCGAACCTATTAACTTGTTTAACGATTAATTTCCGTTCATTACCCCGTTTCCTTTCTCCGTCCGACTCGGACCCTCTATCTTTAATCAACTAATTACGTACTCGTTAATTACAGCAGCAGCAACTTCAGCACCAGCAGCAGCAACAACAGCTGCAACAACAACAGCAACAGCAGCACCAGCAAAGCAACGGAATGACGTTATCGAGATCGCATACGAATCCTACCCAATACATTCAAGCCAATAATATCAATATTAATAATAATTATATTCCCATGACGAACGGAAGAATGCAGCCGCCGCCGCAGCTAAGGGTGCAGCAACAATGTAACAAATATGTCGATCGTAGGAGTCTATTTCCGCCCGAAACCAAAGAAGAATTTTACAATGGTGTTTTGAGACAGGTGAGAGAGGAGGAGTATTTTTCGTCGAAAAAAATTACCAATTTTTTTGTAGTTATCTCAAACAGAGAAAAAAAGGATCAATTCCCCTCCCTCCCCCTCCTCAAAAAAAATGTTGGCTTATTTTTTTCGTGTTTTCTGTTCTCTATGGTTCAGCAAAAACATTCTAAAATGTCTTGAAAAACATCTGGAACTTTTCAGCGGAAGTGTAAATGCTGGCTGAAAACCAGGGTTTTCATGAATCTCTGCTTAAAAAGCCTTAAAATTGAAAAATAATTGAATAATCGTGTTCTGCGAGTAATTTTCAATCAAAATGTTGATTTTAAAAGAACATTTCTTTGGCCAAATGGGGTAGAAGAAACATCATTTGCTGTGCTTTTTGAAATAGGTAATCGAAATTACGAAGCTGAAGGTACCCAAAAGTTGACTAACAAAATTCAATTTTATTGTATATAAACTAGTAAAGGACGCCAAAAAAATTTACAGCTTATGATATGATTTTTTTTTTCATCATACGGATTCAAATTTAAATGCTTTGTTGAAGGGAGGGGGGATAACATTTAAAATTTTGAAAGTTTTCATGTTTGGTATGAGATTGCGTTTTTTTGGCATCTCAAATTCGATTTTGAAATAACTTTCTTCGAAAAACTTGAAGAAGTTTCAGAAAGGCAGAAACAAAACTCGAAATTTTGATATATGTCCTATTGATTTGAGAGCTGGGGGAGGAGGAAATTGAAGCTTGTCCAAAAACGTAATTTCTGGCACCAAATATGAAAATTTTCGAAATGTTAAATTTTATCCCCCTTCCTCCCTCGACTGAGCATTTAATTTTACTATGGAATTCCAGTTTTCCCCTCCCTCCGCCGAGTCATCATCAATTTTGAATCAAATTTTGAAATGCGTTAAATTTCATTGATTAAATTTTGGGTTTCTTCATAGTTTTCTAAATTCAGTTATCTCGAAAATTTTTTGGAAATTTTGAAAAATGAATGTTTTTTAATTTTTACCCTCAATTTTTAACCGAAAGATTCGGAATTTTAAAAAAAGTTTCATGATAAAACATTGCTCGTTGAACATAATTATTCAATGATTTTTAAATTTTGAAGCTTGTTCGAGAAGATATTCACGGAAAATCGATTCTCAGCAAGCATTTACCCCTCCATTCGACGTTTTAGAAGCCTCATGAGGTAGATTGTTCATTAAGGTGGGCCAAAAAAAGGAAAAAAACAAAAACTTTGATTTTTGAAAAGATACCCCGGACAAAAAAGTTGCGAGCTGGGAAGACTTAATGAAATCGAAATCGATTCATATCTTTCGATCGGGCAAGAGCCTCCAGTTCTTCAAAAATTGTCTATAATTTGAAATTTCAATACTTTCGAACAATTTAAAATTGATTAAAATCAATTTTAAAATTTATTTTAGTAAGTAATCATCTAGACCCAAAAATGGGTGTTTTAATTTATTTTATTTTTCGTCGTGGTTGAAGAGATATCAGAAATTCAAAAGAGCTAAGCAGGGATTTTTGAAAAAATATTTTTGGTTTGGATAGTCATAGTCACTAAAGTAAGCTCCAAAATTCATTTTGATAATTTTTTTTAATAATTCTCTGAAATTTTTGAAAATGTTGAATTTTGGCAATTTCCAAAGAATTAAACGCTCTTTACTTGTACGATTGGATGATATGAATCGATTTAAATTTTTTTCTCTAGTCTCCCCAACTTACCACTTTTGCGGAAGTATTTTTAAGAAATCAAAAATTTAGGTTCTTTTTGCCTTTCCTATTCCTTAGCAGACCATTATGAGCAGAAAACACGAAAAAAATCCAACCAGAATTTTTTCGAAGTTGGATCTTGAATAAAATTACCAAGCTCTTAAACCATATTCGATTTTTTTTCCAACAGAGTATTCGTATTCCGGACATGGAACCGACGTTCAATTCGACAAACCGAGCTAGCGGCAGGTATTCGCAAGTACAGGAATCAAATCGATATAGTCATTATGTTAATTACGAAGAAATACAGCAACATTTAAAGTAAGTTGATGGAAATTCACCAGCTTCGAATTTCTCCTTTTCTAGTACTAATTTCCAAATTATCTTCGACAGTCGAAAACAGCAGCATTATCATTCTCAACGACGAGACAACAGAGAAATGTCCCATCGGCCGGTATCGAATTTCTACGAATACGAAAGCGTGCAAACGATGATGCAGAATCAAGGAGCGTTATCGTTACGACCTCAGTTTTTGGATACGAACATGAATCCGACGTCTGTCCGAAGCGAATTCTTCCCCTCGTCCGTATATGGTAAGTTATTTTCTCATTTTACATGGTGGCTCGTTAGACCATAGATTATCCCGGGTAATTATTTCATTTACGTGTAAAGCACCGCTATTGGCTTTGGTTAGCTTTTTCACCGCTACGAAATAAGATAAAGCTATATTAATTATAAATAAGCGGTTTTCTCGAACTCGACGACTAGACGTATCTACCTTTTGCGTGTCTTAATGTCAAAACTTCCATTTAATCGTTTTCGGTGCTCATTTGAGAGCATTTTGCGGTTCGCTAAAATCCAAACTGTGTCTGGCTATGTGTAAATATTTCGTTCTCGAGTAGAATATTAAAAAGCCCTGGTTTGGATTACCAATCGTAATGTGTACTCATAATTGAGAAAAGGATTGGCGTGCTGAGTCGTTGTCCCGTGACCTATCGTTGTTTTCGAATCGAGTATCAAACGGGATCGCTTTATGACTTGTTTACACGTGGATAATATAAAATTTCCACTAGCTGCGGTGTCGTTCTCGAGTGAAAGTCGAATCGATGAATGAGCTAACGAGTGAGATTTTTTATTACCGAGATGCGTGGCCGTGGCCAATAAAATTCGCAGAATTGGATTTACTTACGAGATGGATTTAATTATAGTGGCGTTTGAAAACCAACGTTATGAGGGTTAAAATACCAAAAGTGGAGAGGAAGAGGTGGTACGTGCGAATGATTTTGGCGTTTTGTACGAATTTCTGTGAAAAAATAATGTTATTTTGATCGCTGCTTTGATTTGTTTATTTGAATTCTTATTAAATTGTAATTTCATTTGTGAGAATTATCTTAAGGAGAAAACGGAGAGGGAAGTTATGATTTATTGAAATTATTCCGAGTAATTTTGTACATCTGTGAGATTTATATCGAACTCACAGGCAAATATTTTCTATATTTATTGTTCATTAGGGCGAATGGTTTTTTTTTTCAAAGAAATTTAAAAGTAGGAAATGGAAAAATAAATTGTGAAATCAAAACATTATGATAACAATTTTTGTCTTCAGTTTGATTGAGCTTTTAATTTATCATTTGAAAAAGGGTTCAAAATTTTGAATTTTTGAAAAAATGAAAACTTTGAAATCATAAAACCATGTTTTGGTCTCACACAATTACACATATGAAAATGAAATTTAATTTTTTACTCAAATTGAGTGCCTATTTAAAATGTGAAAAATCAATGATAAAAGGTACCTAATTTTTTCCTTCAATTTTTATCAAAATTCTGTTGAAGAATTATTATTAAAAAAAATTCTATGATTTATTTTTGAAAAATAGACTAGTACAACCTAAGAAATAAAAAACTTCTTATTGTACTTTATTGAAAAAAATTATTTTGATATTGTTACTAAATTAGGTACCTACGTAATTAAAAAAGTTGATGATATATTTTTTTTTCAATTTATCAAAAATTTTGCATCATTATTGAAGAATTGTGAAAAAAGTCTGGCACTTGGAATGCTTAATTTTGGGAAATAGTGAAATTTTCTGTAATAAATTGATGACATTTTTTTCAATTTTATTGAAATTTTTTACATTTTTCTTCCAACTTTTTCAATTTTTATCTCCCAAATTTCAAAAAAAAAGTTCAAGACCATCCATCTCAACATTTAATTGTACTGGTGAACTTATTTTTTATTTTTAGTCAAGAAACGAAGCATGCCGCATTTTGTAAATACAATTTTTTCTAAATTTACGACTAGAAAGGTGTTGGTTTTTCAAGTTTATAAATTTGAAATATTTTTCATCGAAAAATCTCATTGAATGGATATTTTATGATCACTTCTTAGTTCTTAGATTTTATGAATTGAGTGGATCAGTGGTGTGATTTTTTTTCTCAAAAAAAATTTCTGGAAAAAATGAAAGAATCTACAAATTTTGAAGCGAAATCCTCATGAAATTGATGAAATAACAGAAATGGTGAAAATAGAAAATTTTGGGTTTAAATTTTGAGTACGAGCAAGAAATAGATGAGAAAATTATTATTAATTTAGGTCAATAAATCCTAGCATAAGAATTGATTCGGTTTTGATGAAATCATAATATACTATCATGATTTTTTTTTCGAATTTGTATTTTAGTAAGTTTTTTGATGTGGTGGGATGGAGAGGAAAGATGGAGGAGGGAGGGATTAGATATCAAGAAACATTTTTCGAAAAGAATCAACCTTTTTTTTTTTTACAAACTGACAAATTTTTTCACTTTTTCTTGTTCTTTTGATAAGGAATCATTCGGAGAAGGGAAATTGAGGGATGGAGGGCTTCATTATTTTTTTTGATGTTTTATTTTCACGAATAATGAAATTTAATGATTTTAAAAGTACCTATATTGTTGATTTTCAATATTTTTTTTGTTTCGTACTCCTGAAAAAAAAAACTTCTTGAAAATATTGGAAATCATTTTTCTTCTTCATTTCCCAATAATTTCATTTAATATAGTCTCTACTGGTCAGGAAAACTAGAAAACCCAGATAATATCAAAAATTTCATTTTAGTAGCAAAAACAAACCACACAAAACAAAACATCAAATATCATTTTAATAATTTTACTAGAAATAGCAAACATTTTCAGTTCTTTCTTTTTTTCATTTTAATTTTTTTAATGTAAAAATAAAAAAGAGAATTTTTTGGGACAAACTGTAAGCAAAAAAAAATGCATAAAAATGGCTACAAAAATTCAGGAAAAGCAAAAATTTTCATTTTTTAAATTTAGTATACGCCATTGTTACATTACATACTAAAAATACCACTAGCTTTTGCTTCTCACTGCGCTTATATCATTAATTTTTTTTATTAAAAACATTCATACTTTAATAATAAACACTTGAATTAGCATTTCACAGCACATAATTTACAATAATTCTTAATTATTATAATATTTACTCTGATCCCTCCGATCAGAGTTTTGAAATCTATTTTAAAAATAATCTTAACAAAAAAGTAACATTTTTCTCTCTACGTTTATTTTAGGATCGACGAGAATCAGAAACTGCGAACAACGTTCGTATCCGTTATACCAAAACTCAAACGTACCCTATCCGATACAATTTTCGCCTCCCCAAACGCAATTCTTTTACAATTCGCCTCCTCTGTATTCAAATATCCGTCCATTACCTAAAACACAAGGGCCGTACGTAACGCAGGTTACAATAAGGGACAATCATCATCATTATACCAGTAACACATTAGGGACCAAAGTTTAATATTTAAGATTTTAAAGCTCAAACTTAATTTTTAAAATTAAGCTGTACATAAGCGTACTATTTTTTTACGATTTTTTTTTTCATTTTGTATTTTTTATTATTTTATTTTACTACTATTTTTTTCTTCTTTTTGTGATTAATATTTTTTTATTTATTATGAACTTCATAATTATTACGATATATTACGAGATTGATAATTCCAGGAGGTGATTTCTTTTTTAATATTTGAAATTTTTACGTTATTTGAACCTTAAATAGGTGCCATTATTATGAATTATGATTTACCAGTATCTAGAATACATATTATTACTGTGGGCGGAGTGGGAGTTGAGGGGGGTTTCCGTTTGTATATGGTGCTGACGTGAATCTATTTATTGTATAGATTCCTGCATGTAGACACATAGTGACCTTAGTCAAATGATATTTGGAGGAATATACTGTCCCTGTATCAGAAATGAAGGAGAGACGATATTTTTCATATTTTTTAAAAAGAAAAAATTCTAACTATTTTTCATCTCTTCGTCATCTTCTGCAATATGGAGGGTAATCATTGGTTGTGATGTAGAGTTTTCCTTGGCTTTTATGCTTGAAAGTATCCAACCCCAATATTGTATCTTGTTTTGGATCAAAATCTTTCGATCGAACTCTAAAAATGGAAATTATTGGAGACCAAGTCCGTGAAAAAACCATACCGAAAATAAAGTAATCTGATAAATTATTTACTTATTCGCTCGTTCTATTGTTTTACTCGCCACAAAATTGCAATCTGGATTATCGATCGATTCGATAAAGTAGTTTATGGCTCTGTTATGAGAACACGTATTTTCTCTGAATGAATCGAAATAATTTTCAATCGTAACCCAAGGCTGACATCCAGGTTGAGTTTCGCCACCATTAATATAAAAGTCTATATCGCCTGAAAAATAACTATTTATATTCAAATTTGGTCTAAAATTATTATAAAAATTATTGAAAAATTATACCGAGAAGATCATAGTTGCCCAATACGATGCTGGTATGAATTACATCGACGTATGTGGCATCTGTTTTGGATAATCTGGGGAAAAGTTTTTGAAAACCAGGGTTCGCAGGATCCAAACCTAAAAAAAAGTCAAATTTTAGTACTTACCTTTGTTATATTTTCGAAGAAACAAGATTAGGCATGGGAAGGATTATTTTAACCTGTGATTCGATTTATGTGAGGTATGTCTTTCCCAACAAATCCGGCGATGTGGGCTCCTAAACTATGACCTATTAGGTGAATATTGGAAGCTTTGACGCCGAGTTGCTTGATCAAAAGGTCTATAAAACTGAAAAAAATTGACATTTGAAAAAGAAAAAGAAATCGTAATCTCATTACAAATGTTATGAAATTTTTTCATCGCTCAAGTGCTGAAAAAAGTCGATGGACAAACTGAATGACTCCAGTTCTGAAAATTATTTAAAACATCTAAAAAGTGTAAAAATTGCTAAAATGGTAAAAAATCGTTCTAACAGACTGCAAAGCTCTTCATTTTTGTATTCTGATAGAAGTTACGAAATGATTTTCAATAATAAGATTTTATTCTCCTGACGACGAAATTATTTTTAAAGAATAAGATTTTATTCTCCTGACGAAAGTTTTTGGTAATGCTGCAAAAAATTTCGTTCTTATGTACTAAAATAAGCCTAAGAAACCATTTTATTTGTTGGAAAAAATAAAATAGAAAAGGGATATTTAAAATTGGTTCAATAGGTAGTTTCCAAACAATTATTAGTATAGAAAATTTCGACCATGAAGATTATTTTTTTCTTCTTGAATCATGACAAAATAGGGGAAAAATTGAAATTATAAATCATCAAATTTTAATGCTTCACAACTTTCATTTCAATACGTTATTCCTTTTGTGATTTTTTTTTGGGGGGGGGATTCGATTAAAAAATGAATTGAATCGAAGGTACCGAAGAAAAAAGTTTCGAATGAAAGTTGTAAAACATTGAAAATCCTTAATTTTTTGGCTCAGATTTTTTTCTACCTGGCAGAAGGGAGTTGCTATTTTTACTTCCAGAAAGATAGCCCAAGAAGAAATTTTTTGTTCCGTAAAATCGTCAAATTTCTGATTTTGAAAAATATTATATTTTTTGTAAAGGTTGCGAACATTTTAACCGGGCCGAGTAAAAAGCAAAGGCAAACACGTTTGAAAAAATTCCTTCAATTTTTTTAAAATTATCTCTTGTAAATGGAAACCCTTTCCTGAACACGCGAATAAAATTTTTTCCAAGAAGAAAAAAATAATTTTGATTTTTCTATGAATTTTATGAGTAATGAGATTGGGAACCACTGAACCGATTTTAAAAATTTATATTTCATGAAAATCTCTTCCACTTTCACTATTTTTAGAGATTTCTATTTGAATTTCTCAAGAAAAAAAATCTCTTGCAGTTTTCTGGGCACCCTGTGAATGAAATTTTTGCATCATTATGAATCAAATCTGTCGAAATTTGATGAACACACTGTGGGTATGTTGTTGAAAAATTACACCAAACATCGAGAAACTTTTTCGAATCAATTAAAGAATTATTTAAACCGTAATAAAAACCATCGTAACGCAAAAATTGTTCTTGAAGATGTCTTGAGAAGTTCGAAATGGGGTGAAAGTCGATAGAATTCCGTTGAAATTGTTTGAAATATATGAAATTTCGTTTGATTTATCAAAAAATTGTCCATAAAGATCGAAATCTGGTTTCAAATGGAGTAATAAACGAAAGCATTTGATGCTAATTTCTTACCTAATTATTTCTTTGGCTACCGAACGTGTTTTTTCTACTGCATTTTTATAATTTGCTGTCATGGCTGCAGTACCCCAGTCAACAATAAATACAATGGCATCCTTCTAGAAATCAGATTTTGATTCGGTGCTAGCAAATACGAATTTCATAAATTGAAGCATTTCAGAAAGTGAAAATTGTATTCTTACTCGTTTGAGATAAGCTTCTGATAACTGCTGAAGCCATTTTTCTTTGCTGTTAGATATGAATCCGTGAATGAGAAAAACGATTATTTTTTTCAGATTTACTTTTTTTTGAATCATCGACAAATCATTCTTATTAGCTGGTAGACTGATTTTCATCATCGAACGTACTTCACTGGGAAAAATTGATATTATGAGTACCTACCTGTCACTTTCGAGCTACATAAAATTCTAAATTAAATTCCAAGTATACCGTGTATCCATACTTAAGTATACTTTAAATTCTGGCGAATCCATCCAATTTTTAAAAGCTTCAATAATTTTCATACCATCGTCCATATCATCTTCGTAAGATTTTAATATCGAAAACATCGTAGCAATTTGAAACGAAGCTATTAAAAGGAAAGCTATTTTCAAAAAATCAAATATTACGAAATATGAAAAAATCAATGTACTCACTTGTAAATCCCACAAAAATGGCAATATTTTGAACTTTCATTTTTTTTAAAAAATTTCAATTTCACTCAAAACAAAACGCTTAATAGTAATTATCGATAATGATCGAACAATCGATGGTTTTAGGATCGTCGTGTTCATTTTTATCGTGTACACGTTATCGGATTAAGTAATTTATTTTTGCATATTTTTTTTAATTGCTCAATCTTTGAATCGCATTGTTGACTGTTAACAGTGTTGAGGTTGCGATTTATTCACTGATGTCATTTTGAAAATACCATACGTGCTAGATCTTTCTCAGTTTTTTATTTTTCATTGTTCGAGATCGAATTCCGTGGTTCAAAGAACTGAGCAGATATGTGGATTATGGATTTTTTGTCTAATTTTATGTTGATCGATTGATAAGCATATGATTATTTTTGCCAAGGATGGAATTAAGACGATTCAAGTTCAAATGTTTTCAATTAAAAGTTTTTCTCCTAAAAAAAAAAATATAAAAAATTCAATCTGAGTGAGTAAATTTTTTCAAAACTTTTTTAATTCTGATTTTTTTTTCAATTTCTTCCAACTCGTCCCATAATTAAAATTTTTTCATCTTTGGTAGTTTGAAAAAAAAAATCAATTTCATGTTTTTACAACTCAAATTCGAAGAAATTATTAAAAATATGAAATAGATTTAAAAATTTCAACGATCGAAGTTGGAAACTTCTTGAGAAAATTGAAATTGAAAATATTTCACAGATGAATAAATTTTTGAATTAAGAGTTAAAAGTGGTGAATTTTCTCAAAAAATTTTCAATTTTGAATTTTTCAAATTTCTTATTATTTAAAAAAAAATGTAAAAATTCATAATTGAAAATATTTGAACACGAAAGACTTCGATCATCGAAATCTCATTTTTAGCCAAAATATTTCAGAGCTTATATCGATTGATGGAAATCAAAAAAATTTGATATTTCAAGTCTATTTTCCTCGTTTTGGAAATTTTAGGCCTGTTCTTCCCAATTTTTCTGATACTTTCAGCCTAGGAGAACTTTCAATCAAACGAATTGACCGAAATGTATATTAAAGCTTGTGTCTATATGCGGAATATTTAAATTTCCGAGGAATAAAAAATCAAACGTTTACGGTATACCTACGTACCGCGATATTTATTTTTCATTTTGATTAAAAGAACTGTACAATTTATTTATTTAAACGTTGACGTACAAATAAATACGTGTAGTATATGTATAAAAGCGAAAGAAAACCGATCGTAGAGAGGTGCGTGTGTGTAAGATTTCTTCTTTTTTTTTTTCTAACGTAAATAAAATGTTCGTGCTGTGATTTATGACTATATGGGTTAGGCGAATGTTGACTAAGACATTCCATTTTATTCAGTATTAAAAAACTGATACATTCCTTTGACGAAAACACGAGATCTCTGTTTGGTTTCTTCAGTGCTTTTCCCGGTATATATTTTGACGAACAAGGTATAGCATCACAAATTTTACGTTGCTCAATTACTGTTCTCTTCTTTGTTTGTTTCTTTACGTCTTCTTCTTTTTTTTTTTTTTTGTTTAGGGATCTTCTCTATTATGTACGGTATACCATATCGTGTTAATTATATGGTTTTTTTTTACGTGTTTAGCTATATTTGTAGTATACGTTAAGTTTATCGTACTTGTATTTATTTCGTCGACAAAAAAACCAGTATTTTTCTTTTGTATATTGTACCTAATGTACCTACGATAAAAAAAGAAATATTTAATAAAACAGCTACGTGTATCGTTTATTAATTTTTTTGCTTATTTTTTCTGCGTTTTAATTAGGTGTTGCAAATTCAAGATTGAGAAATTGCGGTCTCCGTCTCGTCGGGGTTTTCAATTTTTGAGAATTTTTCGGTGGGTTCGAAGTTCGACGGTTGTGGCAAGGTTAGTTTCGCTCGTATATAAAGGTATTTTTTATGGTTACTTACGAGAAATTTACGTAAATCAGTTTCCACGAACGAATCGATCGTCAAAATAGTTGAATCGATGATACGATAGCTGAGGCCGGAAAAACGATGAAATTATATTTGAATGACTGGTATTTTGATCGATGACGATCGAATCGTGGAAAATATTGAGATTGGAAATTTATCGATTTGGAATTTCCGTGGGTCGTGGAATTCGCGAAAATATGTGGTGTGATTGGTATCAACCGCAGAGGAAGGGATATGAGAGGAGGAGAAAACGAGAGAATCATGATTTTGTCATGAGATATTCATAAAACTATAGGGCAGGTTCGAAATAGGTCAAAAATTTATCAACCTGATATCAGAATCGTCAAAAATGATTGAAAATCTTGGACACATTTAAAAACATGTTTACAAATAGTTGAAATTTATTGAAATTTTCTTAAAATTGGCGTTCAGCTGGTTCAAGTGAATCGCACAGAAGTTGAAAAATCATTTTACAGCGTGTTTAGCAAATGTAACGCCATGATTTTGAAAGCAGCCAGGGAGGTTCATAGAAAACATGGAATCAGCTCGAAATCAACGTTTATAGAAATCAAGATATTAATATTTCGATTTTTTTTAGAATGGAAGTATGGCTCAAGTTCATTTAAATTATAAATAATCGAAGATGACGTTTTTTACTGGACCAAATGTGCCATTTTAGGGTGTTTACTTTCTGGAAATCCTATAAAAATTCAGAAGAAGGAATAAAGATAAATCGTCTGAAGTATGTTTTTCTGCTCATTTCATCATTCAGCATTTGTTAATCATGTTTAAAAGAACAAAAAAATTGGAATATTTTCGTCTGTCAAGCTAGAAATTCTACAAAAAAAAAAGTTCCTCAAATAATATTGATGCGATTCTAGGTCAAATATGTAGATCATACAGAAAGCATACTTCAACGAAAAATTTGTAATTCTTAATTTTTAGGTCAAAAAAATGATTTGTGAAATGTTTTTAAACTTTTTTGATTTCAAACGTAACCTTAATTTTTCGAGATAATTTTGTCCTTTTTTCAATCGGGCTGGATAAATTTTAATTTTCAAAAATAATTCAATAAAAAATCGGAATGAACATTTTAAAAAAATACCTTTTTTCAAGTATTACAAAGACTGGGTAAGGCGTTCTAAAAATGAATAAAGATATTTTTTCTAAGTAATTTTTTGAAAAAAAATCTCTGAAAAATTCTTTCAAAAATTTTGGTACCTAGATCCTTAGATGTTTCAAAGCAGGAGATTTTCAAAACATTATACCTACGTTTCATCTTTAATTTCTACTTTTAATACGAATCTTGAGTTTAGGAAATTATTTCTGAGAAGCTCATTATTTTCTATTGAAAATCTCCTGCTTTGAAACATCTAAGTATCTAAGTACCAAAATTTTTGAAAGAATTTTTCAGAGATTTTTTTTTCAAAAAATTACTTTAAAAAATACCTTTTTTTCATTTTTAGAACACCTTACCCAGTCTTTGTAATACTTGAAAAAAGGAATGTTCATTCCAATTTTCTAATGAATAAAATCGAAAAAATTCACTTGAGTGATTTGACTAAACTTCCTCTTTTCAGAAAGCCATACTTACTAAAATAGAATCTCTGCAAAAGTTATACTTCTGAGTTTTAACCTCTATAGGTATTTCATAATCGTCATATGAAGTAGAAATTGAAAAATCTTCAACTATCAAATTTGGAAAATCTGAAATACATAATGTGGTGAGCTTTCTGCCTTTCTGCACATGAAGAAATTTTCATGAAAAGATCATAAAAAATACATTTAGGTACCTCAAAAATTTTTACTAAACATCTCGCTCCGTAAAATAATAAAATTTTTCAAGATTTTGTTCCAACCAGTCTTAAAATTGATCTCGTTTAAAATTTTATCAAAATTGTTGAAATGTTTGAATTTTTTGTCGTCAACTTGTGACTTTGTTCAAGACGATCTCTAAAATACTAAAATAATTCCAATGCGACAAAAAATCGATAAAATTACAAAAAATAATTAAAAATTGTACAACAGAATGTAAAAAAATTGAGAATTTTCAATCTTCAAAAATTTGATGTGAAAAAATGATCAAAATTATTTGAAAATTCGTCAAAATTATGTTGGAGTCGCATGTGCAAAAAATCAACAAAATGTGTTGAAATATCGAAATTATTATTATTACATATTTTGTTTTTCTTTTCCCAATTTTTCAATATTTTTGCAAAAAGTCATTTCATTTGCATGAAATCTTGAAATATTTTTATTGTATTTTAGAATATTTTCGAAAATTTTATCCAATTTTAAAGTTCTTTTGTTTATTTCCCCTTCCCCTCTCTTCCCAATAAAGGGGTTTCAGGCATTTCCAGCAATTTTTAAATTTTCATGTGTTTTGTTACATTTTTATTGTACCTACCTTGAAATCTACTTACTTATTTGATTTTTCGGTTATTCTGTCAACTTTTCGTGCAATCTTATATATTTTTTTTTAAAATGTCACTATAAATTACATTAGATCATATTGTTATGCCATCCAATTTTGTGGTTGTTCATCTCAGCTCTTAACGTCATTTTTACAATTTTTTTTCTCAAAATTCTGTAAGTAAATGGTTTTGTAGGTATTCTGAGAAAGTTTTGCTCTATTTTCAAAAAAAGTTTTCATTTTCTTTCATTTGAATTTTTCTCAATATTTCTCTCAATTGGCTATTTTATTGACTTTTCACGTCATATCAACAATTATAGTCAAAATTGTACACGTAGGTACACAACTCTTTTTGCATCTTGTTTAATTTTAATTTCATTTTTTTCCTTTTTCGAAAAATATTTATTTTCTTTCATAAGCCTTTCTATTTTCAGTCGGAAGATCGTATAATGTAATTATTATGTACCTAAAAAAATCTAGAAAATGTACCAAAAACCAAGATTCTGATTTTAGGACCATTTTATTCGTTTTCTGCTCTCATTTAAATATTTTGTCAAAAATTGTATCCATCTTAGTATAAATTTTACAACCTGTGAAAATTTCCTCTCATGCAACAGTTGAACAAAAATAACGACACGTGTGATTACAAATTCCCTAATGATTACAGGACCTCGCCATCCTCGAAGAAACCATCATTCAAGTCGAAGATCCACCTTAACACCGCGGATTTTCCCACAGCTGCCCACACTCGCCCAGGTAAGTTCCTTTACCCATCGGCGATATTGTAATGACGCGTAAAATACACCTATTAGTGCCATCTCACGTCGTGGCGCGTGATTTTTACGAACATTAAAAAAGACAAATTTGCCAACGATAAGATTTTTTGGACCGTCACCAATGTACATTCATAAAAACGCATTTCCTTAAACGACTTGTTCACTTACGTGCTCACATCTTCTGAAATTCTGATTCCCAATCCTGTGAGTTATGTACTCGCTCGACAGCGTGTAAAGTTGTAAAAAGCACGAGATGCAGAGAAAGATACGAAGAGATGGTGAAAGAAAGGGAAAATTTTTATATCGAACCAAGTGCCAAGTCGTTAACGGTTTTAAAACATGCTATTAATATTTCGCGTTTGATTATCACGAAGTGCGAACGACTGGTTGTTAGGTGAAGTACTTATACGAGTACTTATAATGTGCGATGAGTCGAATTGTAAATCATGCAGGGTTTTAAATGAGCCAGATTTCATTTGTGGGATCAGTATGGGTTTGTTGCGAGATGCGATGGTTTTTTGTATGAGAAAAATTTGTGTACGGAAGAAAAATTCATGTTGAATGGTCTGGGGTTAATTGTGCTGGAGGATTAAGGCGATTACATCCAGAGAATGAATTTCCGGCATTTTTAATAATATTATGGTTAGGTTCAGTTTCCTCCTTTCGTATGCAACACGTACCATATTGATAAATTAATCTGGCTGGAGGTATATGGTAAAAATGCCCCGAAACTGTTGGCGGATAATTGGAAAAAATTATGGTACGATGGATTTAACGAGAAATAACGAGCGAGCGTGCGAGAAAAAACGATGTCGAAATTAAATAGAAGGGTAGAAACCGCCACTCTTCTAATTTACAACTTTATGTACCGAGGTATTTTGTAGATATAGTGGAAAGATGCTGGGTAGAAAATTCACTTCGTTAAATTGTGGATTTTCTTCAAAATTAGGATTGTTTTGGTCTTTAAGGGGTATTCGATGAGTAAAGAATTGAAAATTCGACTATTCGTTTTGCTGGATTTCAAGGAAAAATTTTCAAGTTGATACTTTTAATATCGTTTTTGTACTCTGAACGAGAGATATTTATTAGGTAGTAAAAATAGAAAAAAGTAGTTAGGTAGGTAGTAATTTTAAAAGTGGGTTGAATTCAGTCAAAATTTCAAGAAAAAGGAATGAAAAAATCCGATATTTTTCGATCAGAGTTATTCCTCCATTCTTTGTATATTTTTTTTTACAAGCATGTGACTCAAAACTTGAATTTTTTTTTCATTCGAGTTTCCTTGGTAATAAATTTGATTTCGTTGAATTTTTTTGGGAGGTGGACGTGGAGGGGGTCGAAATGAGAGATTTCTGAAAATTAAGTTGAAAAAAATAATTAAAAAATTATAATTCTTTAAGAAAATCCGTTAGATACCTACTCTCTAAATTTAAATCAGTCAAAAAACTGAAAATTGACTGACTAAACAGCGAGAAGTGCACTGTCAATCAGTGAAAAATTACTGATTCAATTAGTGAATTTTCATTTTTGAATCAGTAATCTTGTTTTAACTACTGAAATGAATCAGTAAAAATTTCAATTTACTAATTCAATCAATGATTAATTACTGATTCAATCAGTAAATTAACATTTTTACTGATTCTTTTCAGCAGTTAAAAAAATAACTGATTTAACCGATTCAAAAATGAAAATTCACTGATTGAATCAGTAAAATTCTCACTGATTTGTACAGTTGCACACGTTTGGCTCTTTAATCAGTCAATTTTAACTGATTCAAATTTAGGAAGTACCCTGGACAAAGCTTTCGAGTTTTTTTTTTCAATTTCAAGATACATTTTCTGATGAGAACAATTTCACAAATCATCCCAGGTTTGTTTTCAATTATTTACAGATGTGGGATGATCCCTCCGATCACAAGCGCACCCAGAAACTTTGTGAGGGAGCTAAATTGGGAATAAATTGGTCGAGGAGGGGGAAGGCGGGAGGTTCAAAAATCAGAACGAAGGAAAATTTAAAAATTGTGAGATTTTTATAGAACAGGCGAACCATATGGATATTTTCTAAACTTGAATCAATTAGTGTTTGAGAAAATTCAGCTTTTTGAATCAGTGAAATTGAGTTTACTGAAAATGGGTGATTTTTGATTGAAAAATTGGTAAGAAATTAAAGACATGAATTTTACTAATTCGAATCGATTGCCAAATATTTTGAAAAATTGTAATTTGAAAAGCCAAAAAATTCACTCCTTGGCATTCATAAGATGTAAAATCTCTTTGGTGAGCTTGAAGGGGGAGGGGGGTGCTCGAGTTCTCTGAACTCTTCCTTTGAATGCGCCTGTGTCTCCGATGAAAACTATTTTCACAAATAATCTCAGGTTGATTTTCAGTTTCTAGATTTGGGTTGAATTTTTTGATGAGAAATATTTTCGCAAATGAAATGTACCAAAGTAAGATGTCTTTTTTAATGAAAAATGTTCTTGCTAAAATGGATCAGGAGTGAATTTTCCAATGGAAAACTTTTTCACCAATAATCTCAAATTTATTTTCAGTTTCTAAATTTGAAATGACTTCTCGCCATGAAATCATCCTCACAAATCATCAGAAATCACGATCTTCAATTTTGGAGAATTTTTTCAAAAACCACATATTTTCGATTCTTCATAGCTTTGCATAAGGTTCAAGCCACTGGAAAAATGAAAAGAAAATTATAAGAATAAAACGACCCTTTTTTTGAAATTTTTGCTCATTTCTAAAAAAAAGTGGATAAAAAAAAGAAATCAGTTACACAAAAGCAAAGTGATACTTTTTAGTTCAACGATTCTGCGAGACATCTTGAAAATTAATTTCATCTTTTTGGTTGAGAAGAGGTCTACGGATGTTTTTTTTTTACCATTTTTACATGTCAGAATCTACCCCCTTCCCCCATGGTTCGTAAAAATCAAGTATAGGTAATTAGGTATCTAGATGATCTGAAAAATTTGAAAAAATTATCCCGAAAAATGAAAAAAATTATTTCTGAAATATTAGGTATGGACACCCTGTATTCAAAAATCACCGTTACTGAGCCAAATTCATCATCCAGATGGTTCAGTCGTTATTAAAAATTCTGACGAATACGAAAAGAACTTCATTTTCACACGAATTCAAAACCATCAAAGAACCTAAATCATTTCCAAATAATCTCCCCTCCTTCCACTTTCTACGCACCGTTCGTGACCAACCCTTTACATTTTTTACTCAGTCGTATTTGTTTTCAATTAATTTGATTTTTCACCTGTAAATTATTTTAAAACGAGAATACTTCGAATTTGGAATTCCAATAGTGAAATATTACGATCAAATGAATCATCAGTTTCTCTCCGTCCCTCCAATCTTTTAAAATTTCAACCGCGTACAATTATTTATAAACTTAACCCATCGCACGTTTCAAATTCCAATTTCATCCTCCCGAGGCAATATTGATCTAAAAATAAGTTTAATCTTATAAAATAAAACCCCAAATAGCAAATACCTCCGTTACGATGTACCTTTTACTCAGTCCAACTCTCGATTATTAGCAGAGTCAATACACAGGTTAAAAAGAACCCCTGAAAATATATTTCTAGGTATATAGAACCACCGAGACGTATTGCCTGCCTGGTCGAAAATATGAAAGATATTTATTGAATAAAAATTCTCAACATCACGCAACCTATAACTTTGAACGAAACGACGAACCGGTAAAATTAATGATCAACGGGTTCGCAAATGCTTGATTAATATCGTTATACGTGGCCATACCGGACCCTTATTTTCTTCCTGCGGCCATATCAGACCAAAATATCAAATCAATGGCCCATTGTAGTGGAAAAAACGTAACGAACAATACGATATACTTATTTAGTACTATAAATACTCGATTCGTTCTACCTACGTAAGAAAAAATATACAAGAAGGGAGAAAAAAAAAGGAAAAAACATGGTCGAGGTACTACTCGTATATTTCGTGTCAGTGGAATAAAATTTTGACCGTATCGGTTACGAAATCGCATAAAATTGATAGTTTACAAAATATACTTACGTATAAGTAACTACGACGTACTTTGGCAGGGGGTTCGCAAAACGAGGGTACCTCATGACCCACTTAATTCCCATTGCGATTTTAATCGTTTGTTGACTCTTCTTCGTTACATAATGACGGCGTAAATTTACCTCTCCGGCTGTCCCTCGGTCCTCGATCGCCCTTCGTAAATACCCGAGTCCCAAAATGGCTCGATGGTGCGGAGAGGTAACGATGTGTATTCAAGACGGTAAATTTTAATTATTTCGAGGTATCCAGCGATTTGTGTACGTTATCGCGGAATATTCCCCGTATCGTGGCCTTACTTTATTAGTATTTTTATTACTTTAGTCATTTTTTACTACGTTCCAAAGTAATTTAAACATACCTGCGTTTTTCATTCATTTTCATTTTTCCAAAACTCTCTAACTGCGTTTTAAAAAAGGTATCGAGAGAGAATCAGAGAGGTACGGAGCATAATAAAACGATTTCCACGTAAAATAATTCCAGCACGAAAGGCTTCCATTCATTTTACGTTTTGATGATAATTTTCCAACCAAAAAAGTGTCCAGGTCTGTAAAAAAAAAAACTCAAATTTTTAAAAATACACGTGCGTTTTTCACGTATGATGCTCGAGGCTGAGGAAAAAAATGACCAGCAAGGCTTCAAAGGGTTAAATCATGGAAGGGGCTTTTTTCAAGGAAAAATTCCGTTTGTTGGTCGTAAATTTTAAAACCCGAGTGTTGCGCGGTGTCATTTAAGGGCTCGACGAAAGCCATCTATTATATTATGCCTATAGATATTAAATTCCCCGAAAGGAAATATTTTTCCACTCGATAAGTTTGGTTTTCGACGACGACTATGACTCTTCCGAGTAAATGCAATCGGAATGTGTTGCTCGTTTATTAAATTTTTTCATACTTTAGAGTCTCCTACTTTCTCGGCCATTCACGACTCATGACCAAGTATTCGGTAATGTGGGTTGGTGGGATACGTCGTGTGTATTTTCACAAATTCTACGTGCGGTTTTTCAAATATAACCCTAAGTGTAGGTTGAGATTCAAGGTATCGAGTGGGATTTTTGGTGAAAGGTATTGTCGAGATGGAGGTCAACCATGCCGAGTATGGGACGTGACATCGTATACAAAGTTAAGGTTGCGATATTTCAAATTTTTCTCAGAAATGAGTACCTGAGGAAGGGATGAGAAATATTTTCCAATTAGGTCTCGACCACTTTATTAATATTTTTAAAAATATTGAAGGGTTGGGTGTCCAGTTTTGGAAAAATTGTTAGTAACATTTGAGAAAAAAAAGCATCTAAATAAGGTTTTTGGAAGGGTTGGGTATTATTAAAACTACTTGGAGAAATATCAATGATTCGAGACTCGAGTGATATGTTGGTATTAAATTTTCAGGAATTTTTTGTATGAGAATGTCGAGTTTGAGATTTCATATCGTGTTATTGAAATATAACTTGGGAAATGGCCAAAGATGAAAGTTTCGGATTAAATTTTGTTCAAAATTTAGAAGTATATTTTGTGACGTATTATTAGTTTTCGGGCTCGAAATACAAGGCTATTAAACTTTCATTAATTTTCTTTGAGAAAATCATTCAATTTTCCAGAATTTTGTCAAAGAGGCTCTCCGAGTGAGATAATGAAATCCTTGCTTTCACCGATTGGGACGAAACTTAGGTATCTAAAAATGTCAGTATTGGTGAAAAACCTGGCCAATATTTTTTTTGGCTCGATCCCCCTCTCCCCACTTCAACCCGAATAACGTGGTCATACGTCATGTCTATACTCAAAATTCAATTGTTGATCTTTGGAGGCGGTGGTCAAATTTTTTTGAAATTTTAACAGTCAATAAGCATTCCTCGCTGCAGATACATTTAAGCGGGTTTTCCACTTTTTTCGTATAATCAAGGGGGGGGGGGGGTGAAAATTTTGAAAAGTTTTGGTACACTCCAAAAACAAGTTTTTTAAAAAGTTTTTATTCTTTTTTTTGACCAAGTTCCAGTTTCACTCAGGGCCCAAAAAAATACCATGTGTGTTATACGTACCTGCGGGTATGACTAATTTTTAAATAAAAATTTCGATCATGCCCTACAATAAATTCCATGAGTTTTTGAAATATTATCAACCCTTCATTCACTCCCCCTTAATTATGTGGAAAAATAAAAAAAAAACTCTAGTACACAGACACACCTACCTAATGTTGATTTGTTTAGTAAATTTTAAATTTTTCGACTTCCCCTGCAAAGATATGAAATATTGAATTTTGAGAATATTCAGCCATGTTAATCGGGTTGGGGTTGGGGTTGGGGTTGGGGTTGGGGTTGAGGTGGAGGATAGAGCCAAAAAAATTTTGGGGAGGTTTTTTACCAGTACTGAAATTTGGGATGAGTTTTGTCTCAATCTGTGAAAGAGCGAATTTCATCATTTTACTTGAATGAGAGACTCTTCAATAAAAATCTATTCAAAGTTGTTCAAATAGTGCTTTCTATAAAATTGTTGAACAGTTGGCTAAAATTTTGAAAAAAAAATGCCAATAAAATTATATCACATAAATGTCTTGAAAAGCCAATTTTCAGCAAATCTTGTCACATATAATACTTACATTCAAAAATTTTCAGTTTTTTTTAACCTCAAATTTTTTCTTCTCAAAACATTTCAAAACTGAAGTTTTTCTCGAAATTTTTCCCTACCAATTTTTCATTCTCTAGATTTTTTCTAATTTTTTTCAACTTGAAATTTTTCAATTTTCAGTCATAAAGTTTTTAATTTTTCGAAGTCCTGAAATTTTTTCTCAAAATTTCATACGACTTTGAAATTTTGCTTAAAAAATTTTTTCTTATTCAAGTTTTTAAAAATTTTTCAACCTTCATTTCGCTACTTTTCTCTATTTTTTCGAATCTTAACATTATCACTAAGTACCTATATTTACTCTAACTTGAAAAAACTCGTCAATTGTTCATTTTTTCAATCATGAATTTTTCCAATTTTAAAATTTCTTTATCTAAATTTTATACATCTCCAGAATTTTGCTTATTACATTTTTTACCTTCATTTTTTAAGAATTACATTTCACCATTTCTTGTATAAATTTTTTTTATGAATCAACAACTTTTTACAATTTTTTTCCAATCTTAGGTATATTTTTTCAATTTTTTTCTCAGATTTCTCCAACTACACTTACCCGCTTCAAAAAATTTTCCAATTCTGCTGCAGAGTACACAGAGCTTTATTATCAAATGATGAAATGATGTGTTCAAAGTAGGCAGTGAAAAATTTTTAGAATCCAACAAATTTTTTTGAATTCTAAAATATGAATTAGTATTATTGGCATACTCAAGTTTTAATTTTCACGTTGAAAAAAACTTAAGATTTATAAAATTGAAAAAATTTGAGCTTTGAAAATAATTAATTTTGGTGTAAAAAAATTGCTGAAAAAAATTACAAAAATGGGGGAAAATATTGAAATTTTAACAAAAATTAGCTTAAAAATGCGGTTAAAAAAAAAACCTAAAAAGTTGGAGGAAAATGTATAGTGTCTGGAAAAAATACAGAGTAAAAAATGTCAAAGCTCCGAAGAAATTGGAAAAACATATTTTCAAGTTTCAAGAAAAAATTCAGAGCTGGAAACAATTTTAGGGTTTTCGTAAAAATATTTGCAGAGTCGTTTGCATTAATCAAAATCAAAATCGATTTGAATCGAATCAACACAAAAATGGTCTTTACAGTTTACACTCCTGATTTTCAAGGATAGGCAAACACACATAACTAGATTCAGAAACAGTTGCCTATCCATCAAATCATCAAATCACGAACCTCAGCTTTAAAACACCCTGTACACCATCACATCTTTCATCGCCACATTCGAGCTCAGATTTTAATTCGTGTGTCGAGCGTCAAACATGCGATTCGCGTGAAATTTCATTTCGACGAGTTGGCGCATGGCGAAGGCTCACATTAGCTCTATCACGAGATCCGTATCTTCGCCATGTGTACATACGAATTTCTGGGCTCGTAGGAGAACGCAGGGCAGGCGAAAACAACAACAATTTAGGTGTCATCGAACAAACGAACGAACGAAACTCATAATCGTAATTATTATCCGCGGACACGCGATAAAATTTACATGTTTGACTCGAATTATGTGTGTATATCCACCCTCGGCACATTCGAACAAAAGGTCTAAAAGTCAAATCGTCAGCTCGCCAACAGTTTCGTTTTCGTTTCAACACTTCGTGTTCGCTCCTCTCGGGTCAAGCTTTACTCCACGCTTAGCGTAGGTGACCGAATTACATACGTAAATGATGCCATTTATGTACGATACGGCCCACACAAGATGCATACGTGGCTCATAAAAAAAAAAGAGAGCGAAAAAAAAAAGGATACCAAAGGATATAAAATGGTTTTGCTAAATAGGTACTCTGGGGGCTCGCAAACGATACGCGAAGGGATCCCGATGTATTCTCAACCGACACTTTCGCGCTCTTTAAATTCGAAATTTATCGCTTCACGGATGAATTCAACCGAGTATTAATAATTAATGGAGGATACGTAGTTATGTACGTAAAGTAGACCTACGCTCCGTTTTATTACCAGCTCTACCGTGGGTACTGGCGCGGTGCGTTTTTAGCAGAATTTACAATGCAAATGAATGAAAATCTTTGGATAATATAGTCCAACTTTTTCCAAACGAAAGAAAAGGTACAAGAAGAGTAACCTTTAAAATGAGAAGGGCGCAGGAATGAGAAATAATCATGAAAATTGATTAAAATTTTGTAAAAATTGAAAAAAAAATCGTCAAAAATTTAACAGTCGCAAGATTTGATGGAAAAATTATCAGAGTAAAATAATTTTTTCGAATTGGAGTAACGCTGATATTAAGAAAAAATTTCAAAATTGAAACTAAAATTAAGAAGTTTACAAAAAATGGAGACCTCAATTCATGTAAAAATTTATTTTAGCTAAATCAGACATGTGAGCTTGATTTTGAAGGGAAGATCTTTTTTTTTAAACAAAAATCCGGTAAAATGGAAAATTATTATTTTTTTTAGCATCAAATGCAGGATTTCTTTCCAAAAACTTCTGCAGATAGTTTGAGAATAGGGAACAGAAGTATGTACAAAACAAATCCAAAATTTTTTAAAACTTGACTTAAAAATCTAAAATTTTATTTTTGGAGTCTGTCCATTTGGTAAAATATCTCGTTCTTTGCGCATCTTTTAAAAATATTTGAAAAATCGAAAAGAGTGTTTAGAAAATTCTGCAGATGTCAAAGGAAATCATTTTTGAAAAAATACGAGTACCTATCAATTTTCCGATCAGCCCTGCCTGAAAAAACTGAAAAAATGATAATTTTCAAACTTCCATGAAAACCATATTATTTTGTATCAAAATCTATGAAAATTTGATATTTTGTAAATTATATGAGCCTATTTCACACAGTATCTTCACTCTTATTGAAAATTAGAAGATGAATCGAGATTGAGATTATACAGATAGGAAATGAAGGAAATTACGTGACATGAAATTGTTTCTCCTTTTATGAAAAAAAAAGTCATCATTTATTTTTTCAAATTTTACAATTTAGCTTCATTTTATGACTAAAAATTCATTTCGAAATGATTTTTGGGATAGAAATAATTTTTACCAACCACTTCACGTTTTTCTTGAGTTTTTGAGGATGAAAAATGGAATATTTATTTCTAGTTTGAGTGGTTGTGCTCCTAAATGGTTCTTCAAAAGCAATGAAAAAAAGGACAAGTTCAAAAATAATTATTCTAAATTGATTTTATTGAGCTTCGAGGCCTGAAACCCCGTCCCATGGTTTTTCCGAGCTTTTGAGGCTAAGAGGATTTTTAGGAAAGAAAGTAATTTCACAAATCATGTCACACTTTTTTCGATGATAGTCATTTCCATAAATCATTCCACCATTTCTCAACGATTTTTGAGATTTTCAAGCTAAAATGGGTCTTAATAGGATGAATTTTCATTCAAAAAGTAATCCCAAGATTTTTCGTGCTTTTTAAGGCTGGGATGATTTTTTGAGAGTTGGATGACTTTTGCAATGAAATTTATTTTAATATGGATTTGTTTTTTCCTCTTGGGTGAGGGGTCATTCCAAAATTTTTAAGACGCTGTTTTGCGTCACCAAAAGTCAAAAACTTATAAATTTTTATAGTTTTGAAATTAACTTAGTGTCAGAAAAACAAAAGCTGACTTTTGAAAACTTACAATTCCATAAAATCATCTCAGGATTTTTCCAAACTTTTAAGACAGGGATAATTTTTAGGATGAAAATCAAACTTCAACCCAAAGCTCATTCTACATTTTTTTCAAGCTTTTGAGGCTGGATTTCATAAATCAATTTAAGACTTCTACGAATTTTTGATGCTGGGATGATTTTTGAAATGAAAATTAATCTAAACAAATCATCTTACGACTTTTCCAAACTTATGAGATTGGGACGATTTTTGGGTCGAATTCCCCCCTCCCCCTTTGAGGAATGAAATTCATTTTCCGCAAAATCATCTCAGGATTTTCCCAAACTTTTAAGACTGGAATGATTTTAGGATGAAAATCAAAATTCAACTCTCAAAGTTCACTCTACGTTTTTTAAGATTTTGAGGCTGGAATGATTTTTGGTATGAAAATCATTTTCATAAACCATTCTACGACTTTTTCGAATTTTTGAGGCTGGCTCACAAATTTTCCGACGACTTTTGCAAGCTTTTGAGGTTGGGATGATTTTTGGGTTGAATTTCTCCTTCCTCCTCTACAAAAATTCATCCGATGATATTTCCGAACTTTTGAGGCTGCGATGATTTTTGTGATGAAAATCTATTTCACAAATTAAGTCAATGTAACTGATAAATGATGACATTGCATTCACTACTCCTCCAATTTAAGACATTTTGCTCTACAATAATTCAGCCAACACTCACATCTCACAACCTCTTCTTTTCTTTTACAATTTCAACTTCCTTCGCCTAATTTCTTTCCCTTGGAGGACTCTAGTTGCATAAAAATGACAGAATTTTTTTTCAAACTAAAAAACTGAAATTGAACCTGAATTTTCAAAAGTTTGAAAATGAAAAAATTCAGCTAAAAAAATTGAAATGAAGAAATAATTTTTTCCAGTTTTTAATTCAGCTACGAAACATCTCTTTATATTCACGAATCCGAACAATCAAAGTTATAATTGCCATAAAATATCATAAATAAAAAAAACAAAACAGGATATCCAATTGAAAGAAAATCTCCTCAGTTGATTCATAACATCATCGAACCCCAACCTGATTTAACTATTTCCTGGAATACACCATTTTTCGGTCATTCAAACTGCACCGGCTTCTGCGCCAGGAGCAACCCTCAATACACCTCAAGGCCGAAAAACATTTCTTGGAAGAAAAAATTCATACTTTCGGGTAAATTTCTCCCCTTCTTCGGCCTCTTCCCCTTACGGATAAATCGCTTACCATTATTTGAAATGTTTCTCGAAGACAGCTAATGCGATAGCGTGACTATTGCAGTTGTTCGGCCGCGAAAGGCATCAGCTTCGAGCTTTTTTTTTTACTCTTTATTTTCACCGAGCCAATTTTCAAACCCTCCATCGCATGTATTCGGCCATAAAAACCGTACGGTAATTTTTCTACATTTTCAATGTTAATTTTCCGCCGTCGTAAAACATGATGCGAAGATTCCAATGTCGGATTCGCGAACGCGAGGCACGAGTTACAAAATACGAAAAAAACCATCAACCATCGGCATCGTCTATGAATCATACCGCACAGGTAAATTTCCCTCCTCTGGCTACCCCCATCTGACCGTAAACAAGCAGGGCCAGGGTCAGCGACGGTGTGGTAATGTTTTTCTGATTCACCATATCCATGTAACCATATAAAAGTACCAGAACGTATCGTGATAAATTGCAGAATGCGCTTGCGTTATTATTTTTTGAAAGTTTGGCCAGCGTAGCGCAAAATGTCACCGATTTATATCGCCTCAGTTTTCTTTCGAGCTGCGTCTCGTATGGTTTTACGAGTTCATCGTCGATGTTCCGCCGTTTAGACGTGCGTTTCGTTGAAAATTACGTAAATCTTGACGAAAATACCGAATCGCGTCGCCAAAAGGTAATTGATTCGATTAATTTTCGAAACGTATGTATTTTTTATTCGTATATTTCACAAAAATGCCTCGTTCGTTCGATCTCTACAAATTTCCAAAACCAAGTCCAGGTGTTTTTAATCGACTTTAGCGGATTTTTTTTCCAACCCTTCGATAAATTTACGACTATTTTTTCCCCATTTTCGTATGCAATAAAAAATGATAAATTCGAGTGTATTAAAAAATGGCTATTTTTTCACACAGTGAAATAAAGCTCTAGGTATAATTAAGGAAGCAGTTTGATTTATAAAAAAAAGTTTAAATTTTTTACGCTGTTGAATGTGATTTTTATTATAAAATATCCGGAGACCCAAGATCAGCGGGGTTTGAACCGAGGAAAATTATTTCTCTGTATGGCGAGCTTTTTAAAAACATATCGAAGTTGGAGCATTTAATTCGTACCATTTTGCTTATTCCATTAATCGTTTCTCACGCTGGGTTTCCCTCCTTCACCTCTTCGCTTCTGGTACTTCGTATACTCAGGTTGTTTTTAATTCGTAATTCGACTGTAGTATTTTTTCTTTAATGGTCTTCCCTCGGCGTTTACGTATCGAGAAGTACTATTGAAATAACGTACCACTGGTCTTTGTTTTATTGCTTTTTCTACTCATTAATTTATATAGAATACGATCGATGGTTGTTCGTTAATTATCACGTCATTACGTTTAAAATGTCGTACTTTAACGTTTATTTATCGATATGCTACCAACAATTGTGTAATGTTCGATACCTATTTCAATTCCCATCGAAAAAAATCGACTCTATTGCAATAAAATTAATCCAAAAGTATTAAATTTGAAGAATTCTCCACTACGACGACCTTGTATTGATAATTGGTCTTGGATTCTTTGATTTAGAAAAAAAATCATTTCATTCTTATAATAAGTTTCGAGAGACTGATGAAAAAAAACCTTAACTTTTTTTTACTCGATACAACTTAGGGAAAAAATTGAAAATCTACATCTCTCGTCGAAAAAATTTTTCGTTTCTTATCCCCTCCTCTATTCACCTTTCGGCGTTGAAGAAAATACCCTTTTTGGTTCGGTTGGCGAAGGCTAAAGGGCTGAGTATACCAACAATACCGTGAAATTTCATCGTCGCTTTGTTGCTGGCGAATTTAGCCCTATTTAGAAACTTCCGGCGACAGGAAACTTGCTTTTTTTCCCTTCAACAATTTTTCCTCGAATAAAGAGATTTCTTTTCTAATGAGTGAACAATCTTCCAAGATGGAGAACTGAGCAGGGAAATAACTCGACAGATGAAATTAATTTTTCACTCGAGAATACGCTTCGAATACAAGTAGATGTTGGGCCAGTATAAATTAGCTAGACGGTACGATGAGAAAAATTCCAACGTTGGAAATCGCTCCGTCCTTGGGAAACCGTTATCTGTATTTTGATACTGGTGTGGTGATGTGTTTGAGTAGATCTGCCTGATCAATGCTCGTGGAAGTTCGTTTCAAATAGGTACGGTTTTTTATCGCAATCTATCTAGTTTTCCGAGCTGACTGCAGTGTTGTTTTGTTAATTTGTATGAATCATTGATGAAGTATTTAGATTTTTAGATACAGTGGAAGCTATTTTCGGACTGCGGATGTGATGCGAGGTTGATCGAAAAAAACGGTGGAATGAAGGGAAAGAGGCAGGTATTTGTGGAAAATGTAAAAAATTGTATTACTCGAGTACATACTTCTGCAATGATCATGTCAAAAGCATACAGCCAAGAATTATTCAAGGAAGGGGTTAATTTGAAAGAAAATGAAGGGATGTAGGTTGGATTTTTGGAACAATCCTACAAAATATTACAATAATTTAGAACTGAGCGAAGCAAGGGAGACATTTTTTCAAAGAAAAAAATTATGCTTCTCTATGGTGAGAAATTTCCTTCATGAGCTTAAAGAAGGCATTATCCAAAGTTTTCTAGAAATCGTGTACCTAGTGCCTACTTACATAATAGAATCAAACCAGTATGAGTTATTTTTTTAGGGATCGAAAAAGTGGTCAAAATTATTCGTGGAATGAGTTGAACATGCCTTGAAAATTATTAAAATCGGATTAAAATTTTCGAGATACCAAATCACGAAAGTGGTTCAAAGAGCCTGAAATGAAACGAAATTTAATTTTTGTCATTTTTTTGACGTTTCAGTTATTATCTGATGTAATAAATTTTTCTTGCAATTTTGTACATTTTTCACGACGTTTTATCGATTTTCAATGCAATTTTGCTAAGTTTACTCAAGCATTTGATATCTTGGTAAAAATTGTTCGGAATAAAAGAAGAATTATTGATCAAATTCTTTGCAAAGAAATTGATGAAAAATTATGATTTCTTTTAGAATGGTTAGAAGAAAAATTAAATAGTCTCGAACATTTTGAAAAGTTTACGAATTCTATTGAAAATATTGCAAAAGCGATTGAGAAAGTATTTAAATTGGGCAATATTTTGTACAAATAGTTGAAAATTCCAGCAAAGTAATCGAAAGATTTTTTTAAATAATTGAAAAAGTTATAAACATGGTTGAGTAAATTATGGCAAAAATTATCTATTTAAAATTTCATGAGATTCATAATAAATTCGAAAAAAATCACTTTATATTCTTCTGAAATATTTCAGTTCCGTATAATTTTTTTATTACATTTATTGACCGAAAAATGGAACATTACTTACCTATCAAAATAAATTCAAAGGTTCTGATGATTATATCTCCTCCAGGTGCAGAAACCTTGAAATTTTCGCCCTAAATTTTTGGAATTTTTCAAAATATTATACTTTTTTTGATTAAGGATTTTTACTATGGCAAGAAAAACATTTTTTAAAAAAACCGACAGTGGAAAGTATTTTACCTGAAAACCAGAATATAGCCAGTATTTTAATGATTTTACTTCCTGAAGTAAAATTTTCCAGCAATTTTCTCTTTCTTTATTGTTTTAATTAAAAGGGTTAAAAGAGGATTCTTCTTTAGGCGAATTTAAAGCAATGAAAATGGCTCAAAGAGGGTGTAAAAAATGCAGAAAATATCAAAAATTTTAATTTTTCAGATCCAGCGGACACAATTTTTGAATTTTTGCGCTCGCTACTTCGAGGATACAAAACCAAAGTTATGAGAAAAACAAGCAAGCTAAAAATCTCATTTCTTTCGAGATAAAAATGCTGAAAAATTGTTAAAATTTTAAATTTCTTTTCTGAGAAAATTTTTGCGGAAAATTTTGAAACAAAATCATAATTCTGTTTTCGTACAACTGACTTCTTATTTCTCCTGAAGAGTGGTCTGAAAAACTTGGAAAAGTTTGAAAAATAAAAATTATTGAGCTGTGCATTGTTCAACTACTTAATTGGAATTTGAATGACTTCAATTCCTGAATTACTTTAAAGGCTTAGTCCTTTTCAACAATGTTTTACGAGTTTTGAAAATTATTTCAGTTGGTCTTCTTCATGAATTAGATACCTAGCTACCTATTATTATTATTGGTAGACTCGATGTTGTGAAAGATCTTCCCATATTTGAGGAATATATTCAGTTGCGTAACTATGAGGGGAAGGGGTTAGGAACGTATTTTTTATACGGAAAAAATCGATGATTTGAAACAATTTTTTTCGACGGAAACTATACGTATGTTCTAAAAAAAATTTGTCATCACTTCACTCTGGCTGAGTTCGATGCTTTCTTTATATTTTTGTTATTTGCAAAAAAAAAAATCCAAATCATAAATCATCTCAATTTATTTATGTACTTCTGAAAAATTTATTCATAACAATTTTTCTAATTCAATTATTTCTAGGTTTTGGGATTTCCTTGTTTTTCTTTTTGGCTTCGCTCGAGTCAGAATATTTTTATATTTGTTTGAAAGTTGAGAATATTTCCCAAAATCAGCCCCATTTTACTCAGATCTCAAAGCATTTCTTGCAAGAATTCTTCTTTAATAATTCGTTTTTTTAAACCTGTGATATTTTGCTCTTGAGTTTTTTTTGTTCAATATTTTGCTCCCACTTCACTAGAATTTCTGCATACCTTAAAATGAAATTTCAGGGCTTCCAAAAACTTTACACGACCGTTTCTTTCACGATCTCCTCCCTGTTTATGAAATTAATATTGATAATTGAATGTCGTAATGTTTACTTACTCTCATTTTAAATCAGTGAAAAATCACTGATGAACAGTCAGAATTGCAGCATAAGAAAAATCAGCAAAATTCTTTGATTCGCAGCGAATTTTCGTTTATTTCCCCGGGGATCTGGATTGAGACGGTCCAGTCTATCAGATCCCAGCTGGGTCATTCCATGTCAGTTCGTACGCAAAGTGGTAAGGTGGGTCGGCGATTTTCCTGATTTTTTTTATGTGAGTAGACCTTGATGAAAGATGACGAATGCCGCAAATCGCAGCTCCCTAAGTCTTTTTGGAGGGGAGCCACGAGCATTCAAAGTTTTGAGGTAAAGTTGGATATGGTAAAATTTGAGCGTGGATAACTTGAAAACCATGTTAGGTAGAAAGTTGAAACTTTTTCCATTGTGTAGGGCCTTTGATGAGCTTTTTGACGATTTTTTGAAAATCAGTGTTGTCACTTTTTTTATTGCCAAAAATCAGCTGTAAAAGTTTAAAAATGACATTTCCCTATCAGGGACACCTTCAAAAAATCTGAAAAAATTCTCCGAAGTACAACTTTACACGCTGATTAACATATTAAAAAATCGAGCTGACGTTTTTTCGTATTCTCGATTTAAAAAATTCCAAAGATGAGAAGAAAATAGACTTTTTCTTTTCAAAGGTCGAAATTGCGTAAAATTGACATATTTTCGTCAATTTTATACCATTTTTGAAGAAAACGTCGGTAAAAGCATTCTAACTCCTCCCAACACCCGTTAATATGCGCGAAAATGCAAAAATATCAAGTATTTGCTTCAAAAATTGAAAAGAAAAACATTTCACATTAAAATTTAATTTTTTTGTTGCCCCTGAATTATGCTACCACCACTACCATGATTTACAGTATTATTACAGTGTTCATGCAGGGTAAACAAGTTACAACTTGCATGTATTGGCAACTAATACATGCGATAAAAAAGGAATTTGATTATTTTTAATGAACTAAATGTGTGTAAATACTTATAAATTTAAAAAAATGATTAAAAAAATTAAATAAGAATTCAATGTTGAAAAATTGATGAAAAAATACCTAAACAAAGTAAAATCCGAGTAAAAGTCTACTTATAGTAAAGTATCGAGGGTGGTAAGTGGAGTTGAATAGTTTTACCGACCTTTTCTTCAAATATGGTGTAAAATTGACGAAAATATGTCAATTTTACGCAATTTCGACCTTTGAAAAGAAAAAGTCTATTTTCTTCTCATCTTTGGAATTTTTTAAATCGAGAATACGAAAAAACGTCAGCTCGATTTTTTAATATGTTAATCAGCGTGTAAAGTTGTACTTCGGAGAATTTTTTCAGATTTTTGAAGGTGTCCCTGATAGGAAATGTCATTTTTAAACTTTACAGCTGATTTTTGGCAATAAAAAAGTGACAACACTGATTTTCAAAAAATCGTCAAAAAGCTCATCAAAGGCCCTATACAATGGAAAAAGTTTCAACTTTCTACCTAACATGGTTTTCAAGTTATCCACGCTCAAATTTTACCATATCCAACTTTACCTCAAAACTTTGAATGCTCGTGGCTCCCCTCCAAAAAGACTTAGGGAGCTGCGATTTGCGGCATTCGTCATCTTTCATCAAGGTCTACTCACATAAAAAAAATCAGGAAAATCGCCGACCCACCTTACCACTTTGCGTACGAACTGACATGGAATGACCCAGCTTCGAGATTATTTTAAAGTAAAGTACTCCTCTGAAAATATCGTTTTGAGAGGAACTTTTCTTCCTCCAGTTCCACTCCGGATCTCTGAATTTTTCAAAGAATTTCTCTGGGATTTCAAACAATTTCAGCATTTTTATTGACTTCAGTGAATTTTTGCTGATTTTTCAGAAATTTTTCACTGTTTTCTTTCAGTGAATTTTTTTTGCTGATTTATTACTTTGCTGCAATTTTGACTTTTTTCCAGTGATTTTCGATAATTTTTACAGATTTATAGATAAGTAAATATATTTTCTATCCCCTCCCAGAAGACATGTCTAGTTACCCTAGTTACACTCTATCGGGATTTTTATTTTAATTCATGATTTTTGTGATTTTTTTTTTACAGTTACGATGATTTGAAAAACACTCGTTTCGTTTCCATTTCGATGCCACGATCGAATCTCGTACTTTAAGTACTCGACGCGATTACCCCTCGAACCGAGATAGTTTTTCGCTCAGCCTACTTTCGAATTCGCGTCTCACCTGCCCCTACAATGATCGTGTACATTTGGAACATACGTAAATAATCGATCACCGGCGGTTGTGGCGAGCGACGCGAATTGCACTGGTCGACGTTCCTCATCAGACTGGCGACGAGTGGTGGGATCCATACGACAAAGGGTCCGGCCAATAAGGCAACCGTCTCCGGAGAAATCGCGACCCGTGGACGAAATTCATGCTCCCAGTACGTTACATTCCACCTCCTTCGACCCCCTGAGTTCGCCCCGATCCGAGCATAGAGATGATTTTTTGCGAGCAGCCATGCGTATTTTTCTGGTCGTTTCGCCTCCAGTGGGCAGAATGCAGGTAAGAATCGTCAACTTTTTAGATATCTCAAACCATAGACGTGTAGAATCCAACCTCGACGTATATTTTCACGGACACGTATAAATTATCGTTCCATTAACATTGAATTTTGAAAAAAGTTCGCACAAAGGGAGAAATCGAGGAGGAGAAAATCGACGTTACGTACGAGCAAACGTGTGTAGCACATCGTGAAAATATGTTATCGATAACTTACATTTGGCACTTGATTCGCGAATATTTTATTTATAGCTAGTTTTTCGTTACACGCGGTCTTGGGTCGGAGATAGAGAGAAAAATCGTAAACTTTATTCGTCAATGATTGACAGGGCTGTTTAGCGGTTAAAATAGATTCGATAAATGACGAACGAGGGGGCAACGCCGCCGTCATCGATGCCTCATGTTTATAAACGATGCGATTTCTGATTTTCTACATTTTTTTTGTATACATTTGTGTCTTGATCTTCCTTCTTCGACATTGTAAAAACCAACATTTCAAGAGGTGTGTGAAAAAAACCCTCATATCAGATTTTGAGAGAAACGTGCGTCGAATGTTTGATATTTCTATTACAAGACCGAAGCAAACTGAGCTGGATTTGGGAAAACAGAGTCTGTGAAAAGTTTCCCCCTACGGAACATTTTATTAGTTTTACAATTAGGTGCGAAAGTGCTGTCTTAAAAAAAAAAATCTCATAATATGTTTATAATGAAAAAAAAAGAATTTTTTTCGCTAATATTGGATATATAAAGAAAATAGCCGAAGATATTACAAGCCCGGCTGGTTTTTTTCTCCTCTTCATCTTCGTCTTATTTTTTCCTCATTTTTAAACGTTTTCTTTTTCAATTTTATTATCGCTAAAGGTTTCCCTTCGTCTTGGCCGCCTTTCCATGTATAGAATATCTTATACTAGCACGTTGTAACAATACGCTGTTGAAATTTTTACGTTTTTATGGTATTTTGGAAAAAGAATGAAGTTGGAAAAAAGAATCGTATTTTCATTTCGGTCGAATCGGATAAAAAAAATGTTGAATTTGATAATAATTCGATTTATTCAGATCACCTACCTCGAATAAAGTCGTCCGAATACGTATACGCGGATTTCTTTTTTCGTTCGGCTTTTCTAACCGACGTAAAAAAGATTTCGATGATTCGATGAAAATTATTACGGTCGTCGTTGCGTCCGCCTGAGGTCTCGGATTATTCTTCGCAATTTTTTACGCTGCCGAGGGCGTTCCGGCGGAGCGGAGTATAATAAATTAGGCCATTTCGTAATGATCGTCTGACCTTTCGAATGACTGTAATTACTTGGCGCATGTAAATATCGCGTATTGAATCAATATCGTGCCTTTAAATTAAATTTCTATTGATAGCTTGGTTGATAGCCGGGTCTGTATGTATGTGTAATGAATATGACGAGCGATGACGCTGACGTGTGGATGAGAAATGGAGGGTTGAAGGCTCGGACGGATACAAGGTGGTTTAATGGTGAAAGTATGTTTGTGTTTTGTGTGCATTTAATGGAAGATTTCAGAAGGTAAGTAGGTGTTGGCTGATGAATGGGATTTTTTAGAGGAGCTGACGTGAGTTGAGATGTACGCAGAGATGGTAGAAGATTTGGGTTATCGAACTGGATTAGGTTTTGATATAATTTACCATAAAGTTGTGAAGAAAATCTGACGAATTCGAAAGATACTTTTTCTGAGTGGAGTTGTCAGTCGAAGAGATTTTAGCGAGGAAAAAATGCCTAATGATCGCCTGAAATGGGAAAATTCTTATTACTTAATGTCTTCATAAAAAATGGATACCTGCGTTCGAATAAAAAAAACCCCAAGTCATTTGAATACGCCGAAGTGAAATGAGGACGAAAGTTTTGTCTTAAAAGAACATGCAGGTTTAAAACTTCCATTTTTTGAGGCAAATATTTGAATTTTTACCCCCTCCTTTCTCTGCCTGATTTAAAATAAGTCTTTGGAACTATGAAATTGACTTCATGCAGATTTCCCATGAACTTTTGAGATTCCGTGGAATTTTTTTCGTAACAAAACAAAAAAATTACAGATTTTCAAAATTATGTTTTTTGTTCGAAAAATTGAAAACGATTGTTTTTTTTAGATTGAAAAATTTTAAATATCGAGTTTTGCATGATTTCAAAAAATACCTGGGGTTAATTTTATATGTATCAAGTTAAGAAAAAAAAGTTTGAATTCTTTTTCACACTCTTATGAGTGAATTTATCGAATGATGAAACGATATCAATTTGAAAAATCGCTGGTTTTTGAGTTTCATATTATGAAATGAAGTTTTGTTTTTTTTTTGGTGAAAAATTTGAATTACTATTTATTATTATTATTTTTATATTTTTCCATTCTGTGTTAATCGTTAGGGTTGAAAATTCTGAAAAAAAAACCACAAAAATCACAGAAATATTTATGAGCCTGAATCTAAAAAACAACCTTAGGTGTAGAAAATGGGTTTTTCAAGTTGAGTTTCCCTCTGATTTCATTTTTTCTGAAAGTTCTGAAAGGCTCGAAATCAGCGACAACTCAAAAACAAGTTTTTGACCCCTAAGGATAGTTTCTATGTCCAGGCTCACATATTTTCGGCATTCTTTACGAAAAATGTTTGAATGATAATTTGATACTGATAAGTATTACGGACTAACTATTGTAAGAAATTTATAGATACCTGCTTCAGAGTGGATCGAAAAAAAACTTATCTTGAATTTGGGCAAAAAATTGGAAAGGTAGTTTTCTTTAAATTGGAATCCTCTCTGAACAAATTTGAGTCCCCTGGCCGTGAGAAAGGCTGATTTAAGGATCCTGAAAGTCCACTACAGGCCATTTTCGAAAAAACAAGGTTTCTTAGTTTTTCAACTTCGATATCTTGAAAATTATCTCTCTGAGGTCTGAAACGGCTCTCAAAAAAATCGATTCGAGTTTTTATTGTTCCTGAACTAGTTGTAAATGACATTTGAGAAATCTCGTTTTTCAAAAATCCAAAAAGTTTTATTTCGTTCTCAATTATTTGACGAAAATTTTTTTCAGCCCAAGAAATAAATTTTGGAGCAGCATCGCACATCTGCCAATTTTCATTCCGTAAAAATTTCCATGAAAGGCTCATAAAAAATAGCTGTTTTTTTTTTTAAAAAAAAAAGAAGTCATTTCAGTCAAAAAAAGCAGAATTCTATAGATTTTACTAATTCAGATGAAGAGAATACTTAGTACATTTTGTGAAAATTCTCGAAGATTTGTGAATGCTCATATAATAATTTCTTAACATTTAAGAGAATTTGTGAGAAAGTTAGTGAATTTGTTCGATTAAAATTTTCAGCAAAATTCCAACGTTCTTATTCAAAAAAACAAAAATGTGATTCAAAAATCCTCTTAAATTAATGAAATAAAAGCAAACAGTTTTTCAAAAAAAATTTTTAAAAAGAATGAAAAAATGGTGGTGTCTATTTTGAATTCTTAAAAAAAAAAATCTAAAAATGAAAAATTAGCCAAATACACCTTAAAAACTTCACATTTTGTTAAAAATTCTCAAATTGTCTACCGGCAAGAAAAACTTCATCTTTAAAATTGGTTCTGAAAAATTAGGTATGTAAATAGTTGTTTTTAACTCAATTTTTTTCTTTGGAAATTTTGGGTAATTTCTTTCGATTCGATTCCCATTAAAATTTTTCTCGTAGTCTATAAATCAACTTCGAATTCTAAAAAGCTGTTTTTGAATTTCATGGAAATAATTTTAAGAAATGAAAAAGTTTGTGAGTACCTATAAAAGAAATACAAATTAATTTAAATTAGAAAAAGTGGGAAAAAATTTTTCTATTTGGACAAAAATCCTAAAAAAATTAAATCATTAAACACAATTTTGAGAAAAATTTAGAAAATATAAATTTGGAAAAATATGAGAAAATTTTAAGCTGAAAAATTTTGACGTTGAAAATACATGAAAAAAAAGTTGAAAATTATTCAAAAATTGGAATGCAATTTTTTTTTAAAAAAAGTTTTTGAGAAAAAGTGAGAATAAATACCAAAAAAAAGTAATCAATTTGTTGTAAGTATGCCTAATTATACTCCGAAAAAAAAAATGGTAACCAATTTGCCCATTTTTTCCCATGAATTTTGTTGGGAATCTATTTAACTAGAGCTAATTGAGTTTAATTTAGTGGAAATTTTATGAAACGTGCAGATTATTCGAAATTACCCTCCAGCATAGGTACCGAAAATATGTTCTAGTACGAAAATTCGAGTCATATTTATTCGTATTCGTGAGAATTCATTAAAAATTTGTGAGGATTTATAGATACGAATCAATTTTACTCGATAAAAATCAATGCGAGACGAAATCAATATTTTTATCTTATAAGATTTTTCTTCAAACAATCGAACAGCCTCTCTTTTTTGGAGAAGCCGGGGGGAGAGGGTCAAATTATAAGATGAAAAAGTCTTCTGCCGCAATGGAAGAAGAGGCTACCATATGATGTTGCTGAAAATTTCCAATTTTTTAATTTAAAAAATCTTCCCTCAAAAGCTCTGCTCTGTTTTCCTCTTCTTTTCAAAATTCTTCATCTAATACGAATATTCTAAAATACATAGGTACCTTTAATTTGAGCCAAAATAATAATTTCGAGTTCCTAATATGCAATTTCAAACCCATCTAATTTTCAATATTTTACATCAAAAGTTTCGGTACCTCTACCAATCTACTCTTTCCTCGTATTTGTTCTCTTGATGTACACATTCAGCATGTGGATGTGAGTATTCTTGAACAAATACCAAAATATTCTAGCCATATTCGAGGTCGCTCGCAGCCAGTATATTGGTATCTTTCGCAACCGTATAATACTGCTCTATTACTCGAAAGTAAATTAAATTGCCTCAGTTTGCTTTGAAGGCGCACAAATGAGTTTTTTCTTCAAAAGAAGGTACAGTTCCTACTTATGCTACACAAGTACATAGGTTTAGGTACAAAAACACTAAACACGTACATAGCCTATGCGATTCGTGTATACCATACAAGGAACGAAATTCGTTGAAGATTAACGAAAACATGTAACGTATACCTACCAATCCTACCATACAGGGAACTCATTTCATGCGTAATTTTTTGGATCACAGCGTCCAAAACCCATCCAGTTAGCCTTTTTTTCCCTTTGCCATTAAATCCTAACCGCGCGTTAATGGATACTCGAGCCCTTTTTTTGCTGCCATCCGGCCATCCGACGTCGAAAATCCCCCATGTATCTGATATTTGCACGTATAAATTCGTACCTAATCAAATGTTAATTTAAAGTCGGCTAGAAATTAGCAATGTAGCAGTGATTCAAATAAGCACTCGGGACACGTACATTCCTCGCTAATTTTACTTTTCATGGCGAAATAAAGCTGTACAAAGCCGCGATACAATCAGTCAAATGTAATTGGAGTTCAATAGCATTATAATAGGTTGGCTTTTTCGTATACTACGTACGACTCACCGCATCGTATAAAAAACCTCAGAACGGAATGGGATACGATGTCGTCGTCGAAAAGGGGAAATTAAATTTACCAGAGTAATTTCTCGTCACGATTCGCTCCCTAACTTTGTTCGATTCTCGATTTTATCTCGATGTAATAAAAGGATGATGTAGGAGGAGGGAATTTTTACGTGGGGTTTTCCACTGCAGATTAAATAATAATGAAGTCTGGTGTCTAATTGTGCTAATTTTTATTTAGAAGGGTGAGAATTTCGAGCGTATCGGTTTATCGATGTGATTTTTGAATGCGGGTTTTCGAGGTGTTAGAATTTGCATTTTTTTTTTCGAAAGTTGAATTTGTAGAAGAGGTTTGCGAATTGCAAAGATGCATAAATCTAGAAATGATATAGCAAAAATCATCTACTAATGCTCGATTCAATCTCTAATATCTCTTATTGCTCTGAGCAGATATTCAACGAAAAATTTTGAAAAAAAATTGTCGCAGATTAAGTTTTTAAAATCAGAAAGCACAGTTGAGACTCATTTTTATCATTGTCCTAGATATTTATTTTTGAGGGGAAGGGTGTGTTAAAAATTAATTTCAAAATGTTTTTCATCAAAACGAGTTCAACAAATGGATCTCAAAAAATCCTTAATAACCGTTTCCCAACAACCATTTCCCCTCTCCCTCTATCATAAACTTTTTTTGCAAACTAAAAAAAATTCATCGTACCTTTTTTTCAAAAATGTGGAAATTAGTGAGAAATCTTTTCATTGGTTTTCTTAGGTAAATTGAATTTTCATATATCATTTCAATCAAAAATTTCCGAAATTTATTTTTCAGATTTTTTCAAAGCAGAAATGAAATAAAAATGTACAAAATTAAAAAATTCTATGGGAAATCTTCCGCGAAGATATTTTTGGATGAAATTATCGACATTTGCACCATTTTAACAAAAATGAACTTTTATATTTATTAAAATGTCATTGCAATTAATTTTCTTCTGATTTCAATATTTTTGGAAACTCATTTTTTTAAAAGCAATATTGCGCATTTAAGCTACTTTATTAAAATCAAACTTCAGAACTTTTTATTAAAATGTCAGCGGAGTGTAAAATTCCATCGATCATTCAAGTTTTTAAAAAGTTTTTTTCAAATCCCACATAATGTCTCCATGTCTTGATCCAAAAACGTTACTTTTCAATATTCAAATTTTATTTATTCCTCTTCCTCCTTTCGAAACTCAAGACATTTCCGTGTCAAAATATCAATATTTACCTAACATCATTTCAATTTTTTTTTTGTTTTAGTGATGGGGGATTTAGTGTAAAATCTTTAATAAATTGATCTCCGTATAGGTGAAAACATCCACATTCATATCATTTAAATAAAAATGCTCCTAGAAATTTTTTTCGATTATTTATTAAAAATTTAGAGGTAACATGACCATAAGAAAAAAACGATTTTTCAAGTAGATATCTTTACCTTTGAAAAAGAGGATAAAGCCAAAAATGATTTCCGAAGTATTTTTCAAATTTGTCTTCTCGGAATGGTATAGAATTTTATGTGGAATTTGTGGTCAGATGGGTTGCATTAGATTTGAGGAAAAGAGTTTGGATTTTCGGTCGGTTTGCTTGAACTTTATTTACAATTTTTGTGCTATCCTTCCATTCAATTTTCGAAAATACGAGCAAAATGATGCATTTTTGTTCGGAACAAAATTCTCGAAACAGTGTTAGCAGAAAAATTCCTGCAATTGACGAAAAATTCATTCTTTTATATTTATTATTATTATGATGGTAGAAAATGTATCGCTTTGGTATACGAATGCCACAATTCAACGCCAATAACGAGTTTGGGAATTGGAAAAGTTGCGATAAGAGGGGGGGGGTAAATGTTTCGACAAATGTACTGAATCTATCGTAGAATCAGTGTAATTTGTATCGCATGCCATTCGAATATTTCTTCAACCAATAAATTATAGACTGAAGTATGAATTTTATGCGAATTTTCCGCAAAATTAAGTAAATTTTATTCTTCGAATTCATGATTCGTCCATCTAAATCTGTACTTACTACTGACTACGAAAGTAATTAAATCGGTTTTAGAATATTATTTTCTCACCACCGTAGTTGCTTTTTTAAATTAGAAAATTTCAATTACTAGAAAATTCGCAGTACTTGACACTTGAGTACCGTTTATGCGGTGGGTTAAATTGTTTTTCTTAATTCGTTAATTTAGTCTGGATGCAATCCAAGTACATATAAACGAACAGTGCTTATTTTGTAATTGAAACTTGTTGCTGTGAAATTGGTCTTGGAAGTGATGGTACTATCCTTCATGAATTAAGTTTTTAGCTTATGCTGATTTTTTATTCCTCAAACCTGATTTTGATTTTTTTCTCAAAGTTGAAAAGGAGACTTCGGGTAGGATATTTGAAATCATGGAAACGTTCTCGTGGAATATTGAATCAGATGGATTTTTTAATGAATAAAATTTTTATCATTTTTTTCTATTTTTAGGACGAATGATTAATTTTATTGGTAATGTACTCGGTACTGGGAAAATATATCAATTTTTTGTATCGTGTCACGTACACATGTAAGTAACTTGACTGGGTACAAATATAAACTCATTTCACCGGAAGATTTGATGATATGTTTTGTGAAAAAAAAAAAATGGATTTCAAAACTTGATAGGATTACGTTGCTTGAAAAAATTTTACATTTAAAAAGGTTACTTTTCAAGGTTCACTTTTCTGGCATCCCCACTGAAATCAATGGCCATAAAATACCCAATTTCGCGCATATCTCTGAAAAGTTATTTTTTTTTAAAATTAGGTTTGAAAATAAACCTGCAGAATCTGGCGAGTTACCAATTTTTTCCATTTTGAAACCAAATGTTTTTAAACGTTGTGTCTTGGACCCTGAAATTCTTTCTTTCCAAGTTCAGTTTTTATTCAGAGGTTTAGACTTTGATTATAGAGTATTAACTAGGACCAAAGGAGCATCCATTCAAATGTTTAAATCCCAGACCAGTTCAAGTTGTTGATGTAGATATTTTCTTTTTTGATCATTGAAATTGAGAATTTTCAAGTATTGTAATCACTGGGGTGTCATTGATTTTGATTTTTTTGGCTCATTTAAAAGAACATTTCTTTTTTTACATTCCTAACTGGAAAAAATTTTTTAAACAGAGTCCAGAGAAAAAATTTGGAGCATGAAAAATTGTACAACAATGGCACGCAAAACGTGAAAATAGCGTGATTTTTTTCCAGTCCGGTAAACACCATGGCGTAATGTGTCAAGTTTCCCCATAATCTTGATTGAAAAATTTTATTTGAAATTTCAGTTGAATAACTTGAAAAATTTACGGTTTGAGTCGAAAAAATTTGGAAAAATTTACTTGAATTTGATAACTTTTTCAAAAAATAATTTGAAAATTGCTTATAAAACATCAAGAATATTTCAGTTATCTGAAAAGTAAATTTTATGATAGGGAAAGAAGGCTGAAAAGGCTGAAAAATTTTCGCCAAAGACTGAAGATCCTGCAAAAATTTTATAAAAGTCCTACAGAAGTCTTGCTTTTTTATTCAGATAATTTGTCGAATTTCGAGATTCCTGTGTCATGACTTTCCAAGGGAATAATTTTATCGAAGAAGGGAGAGGGGGAGGTAAATTAAATTTTTCAGTGCACCTTATTTTTAGTACCACGTATCCTAAAAAAAATTCCTATCAGAGTAGGTAGATCACCTGTAGTCAGCCATCCCCACAGCTTCTCTTATATCTTCTGTCTAAAAGTGCAAAGCTTTAAAACACAAACAACTGGAAAAAGCACCTCTCATAATAACGAGTATAATATCATCAAATTTGATTCTTTGGTACACCAAACAAATGATATTTTCAACTCGTGTAAGCTTTTCCCTCGAGATTCTACGTCACGTTGGCGGCGATACTGCCTTGGCAAGGTTTTTTTCTCTCCATCTCAGGTATGATAAAGTAGCTATAGCCTTCTTAGTTCTCAAATACCGTAGTTATTCGAGACGATAAACCGCCAGCGCCATATTTTTAACCTTCGCATGCGGACCCTGAAGCGAAATTTCATCCCTCTTGAGATAATGCTCGTTGCTTGCTTGGTATTTTAACACTCGATACGGCGGCTGGGGTTTTTTGAAGTATTATCAAATCTTAATGTTTCTCGACGTTTGTTTAGGTAATTCGTTCGTTTTTTTCATTTTTTTGTCGAATTCGCGGTGTATCTATTTTTTTGATTATTTTGGCCGAGATCGTGTTAATTTTGATTTACGTCAACGTGCCAAAACCTTATCAGGAAATAAATTAGATTTACAATTATAGAAAGTATTTTTTAGTGCTTCTTTGTGAAGAATTGCGAAATATATTGTAAGTATTCGCCATCGAATTCCGTCAAATTATCCCTTCCGAGTTTAAAAATAAAGAATAACAATGATTTAGGGTAGGCACGTAGTCGGGTTGAAGTTAATGTTTGGGGAGGGAAGAGGGATTTTTGTGAAAACTTGATTTTTTCGAACTAATTTTTCAAGTTTTTCTCAAAATTTATTACTAATCTCTTCTCTTCTCAAACATTGTTCCTAATTGATAAATTTCAGAGTAATCGATCTAGTTTTTCTAATTAGCCTCCAAGTTGAAGAATCAATGAAGGGATTTTTTCCAAAAGATAGGTAGGTATAAATTTTCGAAAAATAAGTATCAATAATTTTTTGGGGATGTCAATAAATTTAATAAACCTGCCTTGGACGAAGTAAGACCGAAATTGTTTTGAAAAAAATAATAAAATTTGAAAGCCGAAATTTCATCATTTTTTTTTCAAAACATCTCAATTAGAGAACAATTTGTGACTGTTATGAGTTTTCGAACAAATTCGTGACCTTATTGCAACATTCACGATTTAGGAACGTTGAAAAAATCTCAAAACTACTTCTCAAATCCAAAATTGATTTGACGAATTTCAAAATCTAATTTAAATAAAAAAAAATAATGAAATTCTTTCTTAAAAGTTCTGAAAACCTACTTCTCAATTCGGCTGTCCACTTTTTAAAAAACTTGAAAACGTGAAGGAATTTTTAAAATCTTGAATTTTTTCTCATTTTAAAGAATTTTTTCCTATTTTTTGCTGCTTCAAAGGAGTTTACATTCCAACCCCCTGGCTACATGCCTGATTTAGGGTATAAAAATTTCGCGAAATATATTGCACATTGCGGCGCAAGCAAAAGCCAAAAATTAACAACGTTAGTTCACGCAACATTGATCTTTATTGGACGTATATTATCGGCCGCGACTGCATGCGAGTTTTCGAGGTATCTATGCGGCAAATATAATGAAATTTATTACCGTCTCCGGTCGGGGGAGACGTCTCGCAATCGTTTATTTTGCATATTTCGCCGGCGAACAGGTGAGGGCGAGGATACTGTAAAAGTTACTTTATGATTGGAGTTCGGTGTATTGTGTTTTTATTAAGTTTTCACGCTCGAATGCCATCGCGCGAAGTTGAAGGGTTGCCATATAAATGGTCTCGCCGGGTACGTGAAATTGTAAAAGCCAAACTATTATCGTCGAATAGCGTTCGAACGCGTTACCGAGGTGAAATAGTTGTTGTATTATTCTCTCTCTATCTTTCGGCGTTTACCCCCGCGAACTGAATAAATTACCAGAATGTAAATTTCGCTAGCAGCTTGAATGTGAAATACACGATCCTCGAGCGTTTTCGTATTCCTGAAGTTTTGATTTCGCAGATCACGTGAAATACGGCCGAAGATTCGAAATAGGCCTGTTCGGGAATTTAATTATCGATAATTGTTCTTTAATTTTACCGAAATGACCTGCGAAATATCTTCGGTCGACGATTAGAAATCTGCTCAGAATTCATACTGGTTTCGAAAATTATCCAAATGCTTTGCCGTTTGCCTTGAAACTTTCGGAAATTTCGAAAAATTATTTAACGTCTTTTAAAATTTTTGATTTATTTTTGAATGGTTTTTTAAATTGTGAAAACTCCCTTTGGGACAAATGAAATTACTTAAAGGGGGAAAGGAAAGTTGTAAATGAGAAATTGACTGAATTGAAGTTTTACTTATTTTTATCGACTCAATAGCACAAAAAAATCATTTCTTTGACTGATTGAATTTTATTTTATGTATTTTAGTTCGTTTGACTTCTTTAAGGTATATTCATGGTCATGAAAGTCATAAAAAAGTCATGACTGACAAAAATTCATAAAAGTAACAAAACCCTTTGGTGCCCGGCGAAAAACTGACGGATGAAATTGAAAATTTTTCACGCTGATGAAATGTACCAAAGCCCAATAATGGAAAGCCAAAAAAATATTTGCTTCGGAGGAATTGATTTATTTGGAAATGAATAATTTTTAAAAATCTTTGAAATTTGGCCATATTGGTTTCCAAATTTGCAGAAGTTCCAACTGACCTGAAAATTGCGTCAAAATGTAAAGGACTGAAAATTTGGTAAGGTAACGTGAAAATAATATGTACCTATTGGTTCAAAGGGTGAATCACCAGAAAAAAAGAATAAAAACGAATCCAAAATTTTTTCAAAAAAAGTGAAACCTTTTCCGCCGGAAATATCAAAATTTGATCATGCTGGAAGCAAAATTTTCCGATAGAAAAATATTTTGTGGTAAATTCGAGATATTTACAGAAGGAAATTTGTGTAAGTATTGAATAATATTTGGAAATTGAGGTTCAAGGCTAAATTTGACAAAAAATTGCAAAAATTTTTTCAAAAAAAGAAAATTAAAAAAAATTGTTTTTGATATTCCAAATCATCTACTTATAATTTGAAAAAAAATTCATTTCTTACCGAAGTTGACTCTTCATTAATTAAAAAAGAGTAAAAATTTTCAACGGAAAAAAATGTTTCATATTTTCGATAAATTTTTCTATGCATTTAAATGGGCCTCAGTGCGATCTTGAAATCTGAATTCCAAAAATTATTAAATACTTATACGAATTTCCTTCTGTAAATGTCTCGGTTTTCCCACAAAGTATTTTTATATCGGAAAATTTTGCTTCCAGCAAGATCAAGTTTTGATATTTCCGGCGGAAAAGGTTCCACTTATTTTTGAAAAAAATTTCGATTTCTTTTTTTAGTAGCTCGATCTTTGAACAAATACGTATTATTTTCACGCCATTTAATTAAATTTGCAGTCCATCACATTTTGGCGCAATTTTCACTCCAGTTAGAGCTTCTATAGATTTGGAAACGAATATAGCGAAATTTCAAAGATTTTTAAAAATTATTCACTTCCAAATAAATCAATTCCTCCGAATCAAATATTTTTTTGGCTTTCCATTATTGGGCTTTGGTACATTTCATCAGCGTGAAAAATTTTCAATTTCATCCGTCAGTTTTTCGCCGGGCACCAAAGGTTAAAAAGTCAGGAAAAAGGGTCAATATTTGTCCAAAGTTTTGAAAAATTCATAAAATTGGACAATATTCATGAAAAAACCGCAAAAACTCACGAAACTTGACAAAAATCTATGAAAGTTACAATTGTCATAAGAAATAGTTGACAAAGCTGTGAAAACGTCACGGAATCCAGCATGAAGTCATGAAAAAATCATTTAGCAAAGATTCATAAGATTGACAAAATTCATGAAAAAGTCATGAAATTTGATAAAAAAATTGTAGAGATAAAAAAATGACATAGAGAAGTCATGAAATTGTAAAAAATTTTGTCAAAAATCATGAAAAATTCATGAAATTTGACAAAATTTGCTGAATTAAAAAGTCATAAAATTCAACAAAAATTTATGAAAGTAACAAAAGTCATGAAATTTGACAAAATTTATGAAAGTAAGTACCAAAAGTCGTGAAAAAAGCATGAAATTTGACACAAAGTTGTGAAAGAAACAAAAGTCATAAAATTGGACCAAAAAATTATAAAAGAGTCATGAAAAAATTCACGAAGGTAAAAATCATGACAAATTCATAAAATTAACAAAAAATCTGGAAAAGTCACAAAATTTGACAAAAACTAAGAAAAAGTCATGAAAAAGGTCATGAAATTTGACAGAAAGTCCTAAAAGAATCAAAAATTATTGTGAGAAGTTCGTGTATTGACAAAAGATCAATATTCTTTGATTACTGAAAAAAGACCAATTTTTCTTCTTCGACTACTGACAAAAAGTCAATTCTTTCTTTTTGACTATTGAAAAAAAAATCAATTTTTAGACCAATAATTTTCTTTTCAATATTTAATTTGGATGCAAATGCACACGTCTTGTCTCCATATCATGAATTTTACTTACTTTTTTCAAAAAAATTGCACCTCGGCTCTCTTATATCAAGAATGACAATTTCATTATAAAATTTAATTTTTCCGAAAATTTCAAAAAAAATTTCAGCAATAAACGTAATTATTCAGATCTTTAAATGTTCCAACCCTGCCATAAAAAATGAAAAATGCAACAGTCAAAATTTTCTAAAATTCCTACAACCAACCCAGCGGAAAAAATTTGCATCCAAAATGTTAGACGTCTGGAAAACATTCAACGTCACACTTTCACCACGAAGGGGGAAAACCGTTCGCTAAAATTAAACCGTACGAACCAGACAGACGCAGACAATTCGCAAACAAAGTGCGAATTTCCAGCTACCATCCTCCCTCTGCAAACCTATCGTTTCGCCAGGAAAATAAAAAGCAGGCGAAAAATTGGCGAAATACGACTCAAGCGACGCGTTGCGAGTATGATACGAACAAGGTTATATAATTTTTCATGTTTTATGTTTCACGATGCGATATATTTTTACCCTTTTATTAATAGCCTAAAGTTTAACAAAAACCCCGACGTCCACCTTTGACCCTGACGACGAGCTTTTTCTCTCGCCGAACCACGTAGTCTGGCTTGGCGTACCCTATACCACGGCATACTTTATTGCCTCAACTCAGTCGCCTTTTAAAAAGCAACTTTGCCATATTTACGAGGTCGCTTTCAAGACAGGGCCGCGTGTTTCTAAGTAGAATTTAAGATGGGTGTTTCTGTGCGCGCTCGTAATTCAATTATCGAAATAAGACCGTCCTTTATTTATAGCCCAAAACTAATTGGAAACTTTCCCCGAACCGGGCTATTTTTCCGTGTACGTATACCAAAGAATTAGCCTTACCTTGCCCAACTATAAAGAGACCACGTTAATTATACCTTGTTGGACTATAGTGGCTGTGTTGAGTAAATAACCATAGACGCGAAGAACTCGAGCCCATTTATGATTTATGTACCAGGTTGGAAAATGGCGATTCAACATTATGCGGAAATTTCATTTCTTTAATTCGATTCCTCTTTTTTTTTCGAGTAAGATTAATTTACTAGGGTCAACGACGATGAGATAATTCTTTTACGAAGCTTTACCTATATTTTCCTATTTTCAAAGGTAAAAGTACTTACAGGTATTTGATGAGCACTTCGTAACGTAAATATACTAAAGTTGCATTTATTTTTACCCCTCCCAGTTCCTTTTTTCCACCCCATGTCTACTTTTATAGCGAGTTTTTAGAGATATCATTACATTACGAATGATATTTTACTCCATTTCGCATTCGAACGTTGTATAACTGCCGGAGAAATGGCTCGAATTGGAACGTCAGACGATAAAAAAATTATTAAACTTGTTGTAAATTAACCTCATAAAGGCTGAAGACCAATAAAACCTGAAACCAATACTTTCATATACCTACCTAACTAGTTATCGGTAAACGTTATTGAGAGAAAACGTTTGAAAAAAGCTCGTTACTTGATTATATCTTCGAAGCAGAGTCAACGAAATTTTAAAATACCTGCGAATCCAAATACCTAAATCGTCTTTAAATGCTCCAATGTAATCGATACAGAAAGGAAGATGATATCAATTTTCACGCTCTGGTGCGTTTCTACCAAATTATTTTGATATCATAGAAATGAAAGGGTTGTTTATTGACCTAGCGCATGGGAAAAGGATCAACAAGGTTGAAATTTTTCAGTTTTAAAAAATCAATTCAAGACTTTGAAAATAATTCTTAAAATTACTAGAAATATTCTTAAATATGTGAAACTTTTATTCAAAAATAATCGAAATGAATGAAACATCGCGAAAAAAATTACTCTAGAGAAAAAAATTAGGTAGGTATCTAAAGCACAAAAGGAAAATTTTCCAATACTTACGTTGAAAAAATGTTCAAATTAGAAAAAAAAAAAAGAATTTTTATTGAAACGTTTCAAAAGTTCTTTTATTAGTTTTCACTGTTGTTATTATTTCGATACTTACCTAATTTTTGCAGAAATAAAAAATGTTGAAAAATTCGAATTTTTAGATTGTAATGTGCATAGGTTAGGTTCTTATTTTTTGCCTTGACATTTTGACATATCAAGTATTGATTTTCCATCATTCCTTATCAGATACTTCGACAGTTTAATTTTTATTTGGAATTGTTTATTGACTTACAAAATAAAATGCCAGATTTTGAGATATCATTGATTTAAAAAAAAAAAATGATTACATGTAATATTTAGGTCAGGTTTTCAAATTTTGCATGGTTTTTATTTCGTATTGAATATTTTGAGATTTTTACTGCAAAGTTGAGAAATTTTTTCGAATCCTCGAAATTGTGCATTGAAAAACAAATATTTTGAAATACTATCCCTGCAAAAAGTACATTAATCTTTTTTTTCAAAATTCGCTGTCAAATATTCTGAAATAGAGAGAATCCCTGTTTCTTTTGACTCTCTGAATTCATTTCTGGGGATATTTCGACCCGAAATCTAAAAGTCGAACCTTGAAAGTGAGATAAGGTGATAATTGAAAATTTTTTACGAAGCAATGAGCAATTTTCAATCTTGAAATTTTCTTCTTTCTACAAAGATCGACTTTCGAATTACTGAAGGTCAAGATCGAACCCTATCGATACCCAATTCGAAATGACTGAAAAATTTTCAATTTTGGAAGTTGAAAATTTTTCAATTTCGTTCTCATCCCTCTATTTTGGGTTAGGGAGCGAAAAATTACGAAAAATGGCTTTCAGTCAATTTATTTTCTTAATACATTACATAAGTTTTTCAAGTTATTTGTAATTTAATCAAAATTACTCGGGGGGGAGGAGATCTTTATCGATTTAAAAAATTCTAAGGAATCAATCGAATGTCTGAACTGAAAATTTTACCTACTGATGAACATATTGCCTATCAAAAAAATTGAAAGGAGCAAATGCTGCTTCTGAATTAATCCCATAATTTTTTTTTCAACTATACGGGATGGAAATTGTACTTTGAAAACTGAAAAAATTTTCTTTTCATGATTTTTTACTCAGTTTTAAAATTAGAAGGACTTCACAAAAATTTGTTCAAAAAATTCTAAAAAATAAATTGCTTGAGAAAATGGATAATGCGTTGAAAATTGAAAAAATTTTGCTCTGAAGACTTTTTTGCCTATCATTAAAAATGAAGGGCTATGAATCATTCAAAATAAATGGACTCCAAAAAAAAATCAAATTGTCTCAATTTTGAATGATTCATAGCCCCTTAATTTTTGATACTAGGCAAAAAGTATTCAGAATAAAAATTTGTTCAGTTTTCAACGAACTATCCATTTCCTTGATTAGTTTATTTTTTTTTAGAAATTTTCTAAAACAATTTTTCTAATTTTAAAGGAAGAAAAAAGGTCATAAAAAATTGGTTCAGTTTTCAAAGTACTTACTACATATCCATTCCCATGGTTAAAAAAAGTTGTTCGCGTGATTTTTCAGCAAATGATTTGTCCCTTCAATTTTCCAAGTAGGCAACACGTTTATCTCAAGTTTTCTCTATGATATCTGGTTATATCCAAGGAGAAATTCCACTCACCGCACACATAAAATGGATCATTTTGTACGTAATGGGAATTGATGATTGAAAATTTTGACCTTCTTTGTTCAGGTTTCTTCGGTTTCACTGGTTTTGATTTTCGGAAAAAAAAGAAAGGTCTTTCCCTCCCTAAAAATAAAGCAACAAAAGCTGAAGACAGCAGAAAATATCAGATTGAATGAATGAGAGAGGGAGTGTGTCTGGATGTAGATATTGATACCTAATCTATCAAGAAATTGGTACAATTTTTGATTTTCGAGATTTTTATCAACATTTTGAGGTATGTTAATGATTATAATGATGATTTTCAACCTTGGACAATTTTTTTCATTACTTTAATGCGTTCTTTTAATTTCTCGACAATTTTTACTTACCAGCGGATCTAAATTTTTTACAGGAACACGAAGTGCCAAACTTGGGCCAGGTTAGATCGGGTGTTTTTTTTAGGAAGGGGAGGGGGATTTGAGAGGGTTTGTCATAAAAAAAGGAAAATGTTAGATTTAACGTACAGTTGCTGAAATAAAAAAAGAAATGTTTACCTAATTCAATATTTGTACGACACTAAAATAACCAGAACCTTCTTTTTGTTCTCAATTTTTGGGAAAAAATTTCAAAATTGGTCGGAAAAAATCGGTCGGGCCAAAGGAAATTTTAACGGGGCCTGGCTCACCCCGGACTTCACTCTGCATTTTATGTACTTTTTAAGCCATACCATTGATTTTCACTACTTTCAATAATTTTCCGTAACCATGCGTTGTAAAAAATAAATAATGAACACATCTGGCAGTCATTCTGTGGAGAAAGAAGGAAAATGGATTAATTTGACCTAAAACCAATTCTCAAACATATTTCCATCCACCCCTTTCTCGAATTCCACTCGTTCCAATCTTGCAAACTAAAGACACCCAAACCACTCCAACTGTGCCACTTCCTAGCCAGCAAAACCTCGAATCTTGGAATATGGCACAGAAACGTATCGAAAACAGCATCTCGTACTACGCGACTAATTCCGGCTAATTTATTATCGTCGAAGTGCTAAACTTATCTATTTCCCGGTTCGATTAATAACGCCCGTATAAACCTAAGTACAACTTCGGTTTAGTAATTTTCAACTGGCGCATTCGAGCTGTTGGCTTATCGCGATTGTAAATTTATTTCAGTCGCTTATCAAAAATACTCGCTAAAGGCGACGATTAAATTCAACGTGTTGAGAAAACTCGTCGAGTCTGCTGCCTCTCGACCACCCGAGGGATATTATTACCCAAAAGGAAATTAACTTTTGCAAAATCGTACCATATCCCGTTTCGCACATATTGCTGCTTCGTCGGAGCTTTCTCGCTATAAAATTAATGGTTCGCCGGTGAAACTTTGATCTTGACGTATTTAAACACACACGTTCGTGTAGGTAACCGGATAACGGACTTGGATTTCACTTGCTTTTGTCGCCAACAAAGCCTCAGAGTTTTGCCTTCCTCCAAAGACGCGATAACCTATCAAAAGAAATCGACCAACGAGCTAAATCATTTCCGTGTGCTTTTCGTCGTATCCTGAAAAAAAGTTTTCTCGTCTGACGACTTTTGTACGTAGAATTTCGTTTCAACAATAGACGAATCGAGCTTACGAGATAAATAGAAATCCGAATAGTTTGTCTGGTTGGTACGTACTCAAAACCGCAGCAGCTTCTCTTTGTTTTTGTCATCGCAAATGCGAATCGAATAAGTATCTCAATTATGAAATTATTTCGAGCTGGTCGAATTTTCATATCGTTTTGTATACCAAGAATACAATCCATTTGGCAACCAAAAGTATAATTTATGGATGAATTGTGGACTTTGAATACTGAAATAATCACTCGCAATACGGACCGAAGATTTCGTATTTCGTATAATGAGGTCAAAGACTTTTTCACAGAATACATCAAATAGGGCTACCAGAATTTATAAACCATATTTTTCTTTTATAATTGAAAAAAAAATTCAAATCTGAACTCGAACTATCGAAAAGGTATACAAAAAACGCTTTAAACTTAATCGAAACCAAAAAAAAAAACTTATTTCGAATTAAAATATTGACCATGCCATTCTCAGTCAAATACAGATTGAGCATAAAAAAGCGTCTAAACTGGAGCCAGTAATTAAATATTTTAATTAAAATCGTTCTCATTTGCCACGGCTCTGTAAGAATTTTTTTTCGTATTTTTCTGTCACCTCTGCCGAGTAAACGTTTTACCTATACATAGAAAAACATAATCGAATGAAATTCCTCTTTCGCGGCGTGTTTTTCTAAGCTACAAACTGTTCAGCGTTTTACGTCGTCCAATAAGTTTGTAATGAAAACAATGTTTATGCGATGGGATAATTTATAATCGACGATGACGACAGCAGCGCCGAAAAAATATCGATGCTTTGAATAATGGAAGCAAAAAAATCCACCTTTTGTATTTATAGGGTAGTTATCGGGGGCCGAAATACGTTGTACGAGTTATGGGAGGTTGCGACGAAATTGAAAAATTACACGAGCCGACGAGTTTTGGAATAGCGGAGTGGTATCGAATGGAGAGGGGGTTTTTCAATAGATTACGTCGGTCGGAGTCAAAAATTTAGTCACGAGATGAAGCATTTTTCCTTTCTTAGGTTACTTTTTTTTTTTGGAAAATTTCAACTTCTTTTGAAAATTTGATGCTTTTTTGGGGCGATTTTAAGTTGCTGAGAATCGTTTGAGAATAAATGAGTTTTTGGTTCGAACTGATTGTTGAAAATGTTTTGAATTCTGAATTAGATTTTTTTTCATGGAAGGGTAGGAGAGAAAAAGGTTAAGGAATGAATTACTTCATGACCCTCCCCCCCCAACTTTCGGTATTACTTTTTAATGAAATATTTTTTTAAAAAATGATTTTTGTGCTGCTGTGCAACTGAATTTCGATTTACAAAATTTTTATGAAATTCAAGTCTCATTCAGTGGCTTGAAAAAACAGTCAAAAAATTTTCAGTCCATTAAAATTAATTTTAAATTGTGATTTTTTGGAAATTATTCGCTGAAAAATTAAAATTAATAGCATTGTTGTGAAATGCTTCAGATTTTTTTTCAAAAATTTAACCATTTGTTCAAAAAAAAAAAAAAAAAGTCGGAATTTGAGGGTTTTTAGCAAGTGATTTGAATTTGATCAAAATTAAAAACTTCTCAAATTCGCGATTTGCAACTTTTTAAACGTCTTTGTAGAACATAAAAAGTGGTGTCCCTTTTTCAAGGTCAGTTGGTATAGATACTAATTCAAATTGCAGAGAGGTTATCTTGACCAAATGTCCGAGGAATTATCTAAAAAATGTGAAAATGCCTCATTTCTTTTAAAATTACTATATCACTTCCAAGTCTGACTCAGTGACTCCCATCTTTTTATGGACGGGGGAGGGGGAACTGAAAATTTTTTAGGGAGGTCTCCCACTCAAATCGAAGCAAACTATCCACCTCATCAATTGATCAAATCCTCTGCTGCACATATAAAGTCTGAAAATAGTCTAATTTTCAGCTGAAATGCAGAAAAGAAGCTTCATATTCTTGAAGTTATCTCAAAAGTCATAAATTCCTTTGACTAAAATTTTGAAAAATTATAAAATTTTCAGAAATTTTTAGCTTTGAATCACCAAAAAAATTTTCGTCTTCGTTTCGCTAGAGCTCAATCTTTTCCTTAGGACAATGACTGATATTTTTCAAAATTTCGTAAGATCACATATTTGCGAACCTCTTCACCTCATTTGATAATTTATTTAGAAAGACTTTTAATTACTAGAAAATCTGCAAGAGTTTGCGTGGAATTTATTGATTCAAACTACTTATTTTTTCAAAAATCAAGGACAAATAAAAAGTTGAAAAAATTTAGTGAAAGGGTGTGGAGAGAGGGCGTCTGGTCCCTTCGGCTCCGGCTCCAGCTTTGAGATTTTTGATTAAAGTCTCTCCGGCTCCGACTTCGGCTCTAACAGAATCGACCCTGTTCCCTCCCAGAAAAGTCGGCAAAATATCATCCGGAGGGGATCCCTCTTCTCTATAGCTTCACTCCGGATCCTTGATTTAGTGGACGCCAATCAGTAAATTTTGTCAAATGCCAAGATTTCTTTTCGGTCGACCTTAGTGTATAATAAAGTGATTACCTATTTTGGTAATTCATTTTATAAAAAATTTACTCCATCTATTTGGTGTTATGTTTGAAAAGCCAGGAAAAAAGTCCCCCGAAGATCATATTTGCAAAATTTTATCTTAAATCTTAATTTTTGATTAAAAGACTGGAAAACTTGAAGAACTGGTCAGGAAAACATGAAAAATTGGGGAAAATCATTTCTAAAAAAAATGAATACATCATGCAAATAATATATTATGAAAACTCAAATTTTCAGAGAAAATATATTTTTCAAAAATTTGGGTTTCCATCGCTTTGTGTTGAAAGCGGGTAATCCAAAGAGGCAAACGAAAATTCAAAATCAAATCCAGCACCTTGAAAAAATTTTCAACGCTCAACTTACTATACTTTTCAAAAATTTAAATAAGTAGGTATCCATTATTCTGTCAGGAGATGATTATGAGAAGGGGTAAAAATGACTTCAAAATTGAACTCTGGGTATAAAAAAACAAAATTTTGATACCTAACACCTTATTTTTCAATAATTTACAATCCTCGATTCAAGGGGTGAATTATCGGAAGGTGTGAAAACTACTTTGAAATCGAATTCAGTACCTCAAAAAAGTATATTGAGACACTCAGCACGACGTTTTTCAAAAATTTGAAATTTTATTCTCCTGTACTAGAGGTGGAAAATTGAAAGAGGGTGAAAACGAGTTGAAAATTGTATTCAGTACCTAAAAAAACTCTGTTCATCAAGTTTATCGTTCCCATCTCATAAGTTTTTTCTATTTTTGAACCCCTCAAATCTAGAAATGCCCTCAGTGGCTGAGAGGAAAGGGATGACAGAGTATTAAAACAACTATAAAAATATATGGTTGCAAATTGTAAGTAAATTGTAAGTGAAGAATACGCGGCAACCATCTATCTAATCTATTGATCTATTGTTTGTATTTGTTCCGAAAATAAACATTCACTCTCTGCTCGACTATCAATCAGACTTTGTCTTTTATCTTGTATTCTGATATTCTTTTATGGTAGCGGAAGTGCGTGGTTGGTTTATTCTATTGGTTTATCTGGTATATATGGCGAGACTGGAAGCGGAAAGACTACGGTTGGAGGTAGAGGATCTCCGGCGCCAGCTTCACGAACGGAACCTCCGAACTAATAATCCGCCCACTATTCTCACGAATGAAACCTCCTACAAAATCTGGAAAAATGTTTTGTTCACAGAACTCAAAGCTCTAGACTTATTCTACGTGGTGGAGGAGAATGACAGGTATACGAATCTTGATGAGGTAAATAAAAATAGAATAGATGCTGTTGTTCTTTCTTACATTCTCTCTCGGCTAGACGAACATAATAAAAGGTACGTTACTCATGAAGTGAAAGCAAAGAATATCATTAGTAGATTAGATGTTGTGAAAAATAATAACAGTTTATCGCACCTCTTAGCTCTCGATCGTAAATTCTCAAATTTTAAAATTAATCGAAATGAAGACATTAATGAGTATATTATTAGATTCGACGATCTCGTGAACGAATTTGTTATTAATGAAGAACCTTTAGATGATCGTAAGATAAAAATTAACTTTCTGCAAGGTCTACGTGTTGTCCATAAAGATGCGGTTTGTAAAGTCGAAAAAGGTGACCTGGATAATCTATCGTTAGGTGATATCAAGAAGAAGATAACCGACTATATCAGCGATAATAAAGAAGCTGCTGAAAGGTACGATGACGATGATAAAATGGAAACTGAAGGTACTGTACTGTTTTCTAATACTAGTAATTCGTTTCGCGGAAATAATTTTCGAAAACGAGGTTCGCGCAGTAGCAATTTTCGTGGAAATGGTTCGGTACGTGGAAATTCGAATGTGCGCGGAAATTCGTATGGCCGTGGTAATTCTTCTGGACGTAATAATTCTAGGGGTCGTTATTCTCGTAATTCGCGTAGTCGGGGCCGTGGTCGCGTCAACTATACTCAAAATTCTTTCGTCTGTTATCACTGTGGTGATCAAGGACATTATGCTAGGGACTGTGAAAGTGAAGAGTGGGTATGCTATAATTGTTTGAAGAAAACTTTGAATCCAAAACATACTGGTGCAACGTGTACTAGCGAAACAAGGGGACGCGGTCGTAGCTCATCTAGACGTGGAAGAAATTCAAGATATTCGGTTGATCGACGAGTTAATAATGGTAATCGAGCTAATTTGGTTGATGACAATAATGGAAATGGAGATAATATCGATTCGAACAGTATTGCATTGGCAGCAGGCCTAGGTGAGGATTTTCTGACGAAATTTATTATTGATACTGGTGCTAGCATAACCATAGTAAATAAATTAAATAATTTAAATAATGTTAAAAAATTTGAAAACGTTAAAACGGTGACTTGCGCAAATAAAGAATCAAGTGCAAAACTTGAAATTACACATGTAGGCGAAATGTGTGTGAAAGGGGTGAATGGCCAGAAGATTATTTTGAAACAAGTTTATTATGCGCCAAATTTGATTAAAAATTTATTTTCGATTAAAAATTTGATTTTGCAAGGTGGAAAAGTCTTAATTTCATCCGAAGGTGTACTTTTACTGAATGATAAAAATAATGTTATCTTGAAAGGAGACTTCGATGGTAGATTTTGTACAATAAAATTTGAAAAATATGAAGTAGGTTCACAAAAAAGGAGTGCTGAATCTGATGATGAGAAAGTGAGTAAGAAATTGAAAGTTAATGAAGGTGATGAAAGCGAAGAAGAAATTTATGAAATATCCTACAAAGATATCCATGATGGAGAAAGTTTGCAAAAATATTTGGAAACGAAAGCTGAAATGAATCTGAATGATTTAAAGGAGCTATCGAAGGAGAATGTAGAATGTTTGAGAAAGAATATTGGTATGCTTTGGCATATTCGTTTAGGCCATTGTTCCAAAGAGTATTTAATCAAGCTGAGTAAAGTAGTACCGGAGTTGAAAGGTGTGAAATTTGACGATGATATCTTGGATTGTGAAATTTGTAAGAAAGCGAAGTTGACGAAATTACCAAGCACGGAAGTAAGACACACATACGATGTACCATTACATTTAGTCCATACCGATACAGCAGGACCTATTACACCTCTGAGTTATAAGAATGAAGAACAGTATATTGTAACGTTTATTGATGACTATTCGAGGTTTGCAAGAGCCTATGCAATGAAAGATAAGAAAGGAGTTGACGTGGCTTTTAAAACTTTCTTGAAAGAAATGAAAGGTTTAATAGGAGATAAATTCCAAGTACGAATTGTAAGGAAAGATAATGGAACTGAGTATGAAACTAAGGAGTGTAAAGAATTATTTAAGGAGAATGAAATTTTAAGTCAAAACTCTGAACCTTATACACCAGAACATAATTCGACCGCAGAACGATTTAATAGACGATTATTTGAACTATTAAGAGCTATCTTATTTGACTCCAAAACTCCGAAGTGTTTTTGGAATTTTGCGTTAAGTTTTGCATTATTTATATACAACCGTCTACCTCATAGTAAGTTGAACTTTAAAAGTCCGTACGAAGTATTGACAAAACGTGATGCAGTATTGAAATATATAAGGAGATTTGGCTGTCTTGGCTACATTTATGATCCTAAAAGAAAGTCGAAACTGGATGAACGGGGGAAACGTGGATTTTTAGTACGATGTACAACAACTGGGTACGAATTATTTCAACCCGAAACAAATAAATTTATTATTGCAAAAAATGTGGTTTTTATAGAAAGTAAGGTGTTAGGAGACTTTTTCACGTGGGATGAAAAGAAGAAGAAATTTATTGAAATTAACCAAAAGGAAGTAGAAAATGTAAGTTATTTCCTGAGATGTGAATTTGAAAGAGATATGAAGAAAGAATTGAAAGATGATCCTAATGAAATTTTAACTGATGAAGAATTATTTGAAATTTACTTTACCGAAGAACCAAAATCATACAAGCAAGCATTGAAAAGTGAAGAACGGATGAATTGGTTAAATGCAATTAAGGAAGAACTGAAAAGTTTAGATTATAATAAAACGTGGACATTTGTAGATAAGAACGAAGTTCCGAAAGATGTCGTTATAGTAAAGTGTGGATGGGTATTTGCTCTAAAGAATGAAATAGATGGAAGTGTACGTTTTAAAGCAAGATTAGTTGTAAGGGGATATGGAGACAATAATGAGTATGATCTTATAGAAATTTATTCACCTGTAGCGAGATTGAGTGACGTAAGGTTTTTATTATCAATAGCGAACAAGTATGACCTTGAAGTGCATCAAATGGATGTAAAAACAGCATTCTTGAATGGAGAATTAGAGAAAGATGTATACATGGAAATACCTGAAGGGGTTGAAGTAAACGAAGACTTTAGGAAAGCTAAAGTATGCAAATTGGTGAAATCGTTATACGGATTAAAAGTGGCACCGAAACGGTGGTATTTGAAATTTAAAGAAGCCATGTTGAAAATGAAGTTTGAGGTATATCCTTTTCAAAGCTGTTTATTCATATGGAGAAAGAAAGATAAATTTGTAATTGTATTACTGTACGTTGATGATATGCTTATATGTGGTAATTGCCAAAACAAAATATTGGAAACAAAGAGACAACTGAATGCACATTTTGAAATGAAAGACTTAGGAGAGCCTAGGAAGTTTTTAGGAATAGAGATTGAAAGAAACCGAAAGGAGAAAAAGATGTTTTTAAGCCAAAGGAGGTATGTTGAAAAGTTGTTAGTGGCATTTGGAATGGAGAATTGTAAACCTGTAAGTACGCCGATGAAGACTATTGATAGCGAAAAGAAATGTGTGAAGTACGATGATGATAATGTCGAAATGGTTTCAGAAAAAACCTATAGGAAAGCGATTGGAAGTTTGATTTATTTAAGTAATGCAACAAGGCCAGACATTACGTACGCGGTAAATGTTTTAAGTAGGAAGCAAAGTGATCCACAAATTAATGACTGGAAGAAAGTTTTACATATCTTTCAATATTTAAAAGGAACGTTGAATTTAGGGATTATGTACGAAGGAAAGGGGAATGAAGAAGTAAGTTGTTACGTGGACGCTTCCTTAGGTTCGAACGATGAAAATGGTAAATCGACAACAGGGTATGCCATTTATGTGAATGGAGATCTTGTAACATGGAGATCAAAGAAACAGACGCACGTAGCCTTATCATCAGCTGAGGCTGAGTTTATCGGAATGTCATTAGCATGTAAGGAAGTAATCAGCTTGAAGGAGATGCTGAACAGAATTCTAAAAATATTTGTAATTCCTACAATGTATGAGGATAATAAAGCCGCTATCAGAATCGCAATGAACGAGGACTCACAAACTCTTAAGCATGTAGTGAAATTAGCCTATCACTACATTAGGTATGAGGTATCAAGGAGGAATGTCATTCTAAAATATTTAAAAAGTACGGAGCAAATAGGAGACACGTTCACAAAAGCATTAGGAAACCTAAAATTTCTATACTTTAGAAAATTTTTAGTAGTAAGTAAGGAGGAATTTGAAGGAGAAAAATAAAAAGTAAAGGGAGATCTGTTAATTTCTTAACTAGTAATAAATTACTCTAATCTTAATCTTATTTTACAGGCGCTATGGGGTTGGAAGATATCGATGAAAGTATGATTTGAATATCGATGAAAGTATGATTTGATGCAATAGAAGATAAATTTATATTGACGTATTATTTATAAAAAAAAAAAATAAAAATAAAAAAAAAATAAAATAAAAACCGGGAAGTATTAAAACAACTATAAAAATATATGGTTGCAGATTGTAAGTAAATTGTAAGTGAAGAATACGCGGCAACCATCTATCTAATCTATTGATCTATTGTTTGTATTTGTTCCGAAAATAAACAATTCACTCTCTGCTCGACTATCAATCCGATTTTGTCTTTTATCTTGTATTCTTATATTCCTATATTCTTTTACAGAGCTTCCTTGAACAGAATTGAGAATGGAAAATTTGTCAAGAGGCCAAATTTACCAATTTCTAAGAAGGCCAGACTTTTTAGAGAAAACTTTTTGCATGCTCGTTTGACAGTTCCAAAGTATAGTAATGGAATAGCGAATAAAATATTTTTTGCTCACATTTAAACAATGTCAAAAAAAAATTCGGCAGATGAGGAAAAATTACTTAAGTAGGTTTCAACTTCTTCAAAAACTGAAACACCAAATTCTCAATTCAGCTCATTGCAACGCATTAACCAAGATCTAAAAGCCCTCGTAATATTTTACAGTCTGGCAAAACCGTCGAAAAAATACGAAAATTTGCCAGCATTAAGGATAAACGTGAAATTTCGCAGAAAATTTCTCTACAAGGACGCCATTCGGTAGTAAAAAATATTACTGCGAACTTTTCTCAGGAGTCTAATCCGACTCATGGCCTCAATAAGCAAATTACCAAACGATTCGAAATAAAATTTCAACTCTGTATCTACATCAGTAATATACTCGCAGTTTCGGTATCGTTCAAACGAATGCCTTGATTATCACGGTTAATACATCTTCAGAGGATAACTCGGTTAGGCAGCGACACAAAAAATATCCCAAAAGCTCGTTCATTCCGCTCGTTTAATTTTCAATGGTACGAGTGCGCGACAAATGCCAAATAAAGTCGAAAAAAAAGTTCTTCGCATCAAGAGTGAAGAAAAAAAACATCTAACGTCTTTAATGGGTAAAATCTGCCGAAGAAAATACGACCACTAGGTGGAAAAAATTAAAAGATTTGTATACGAGCACACGCGACTTGGTTTCCCTTCGTACCGTACCGTACCCATCAAAGGTGGCATTTCTCCCCTGCGATTTGAATCGTCTCGAGGTGATGTTATTTTCAATTTAGCAAGCCCGAATTCGTTGATTTTCCAGACTCTTTTTGTAGACCTGTCGTACATCACGCTGGAAAATAAGCTTATTCTCTGGGGTTCTTGTTGTATCTGCTACCGGTGCACTGAAGATGAGTAAAGAAAACATCGCTTATTCCCAGCTCGCTTATTCCGAATGAATATTTCAAATAATCTTGAACGTCTGCTTCGATTCTGTTTAACGATGAATCGAGGAAAAGTAGGATTTTAATAGTGTCACTTTGGAAAACGTTTTTTTTTCGCGAGTTCGAAGAAATTGTTTTTTTTTTTACACGCGGCGAATTTCCCCTTCTTTCATAGTTGGATGATCGTGAGTTATAATGGGGCGACCTGTACGGCGTGAAAATTTCATCTTGATAGCATCTCGCATTTTTGGCGTCTCTCGACGACGAGCGATGCCTCCCGCAAGCCACAGCGTCGACTTATTTACAACATTTGGGCATGGGAAATTTCCACCCAAAAACACAGAACAGGCTTTTAAAACGTAAATGTTAATTAATAAAACACGCTTGTTACGAAAACTTTACACGGCGCGAAATTTATTCATTAGGACATCATTTGCGACGTAGCCCGGTCTACCGCAAATGGCAGCACGCTGTTTTAACTCGTAATTTATTATCGAAAAAAAAAACTTGATTTAATTTCTTTCTTGTAGTCTTCTTTTTTATTTTTGGGAAGAATTTTTTTGAAATTGAGCGGATACCGAATTTATTTCTGATTGATATATTTTGAGGAAAAATGAAATCAACTTTCTTCCAAGAGCCTGGAGCTAGAAACCATCCTTAGGTGTAAAAAATTGGTTTCTAAGTTAAGGTTCCCATTTGATTCTATTTTTTCTGAAAGGCCCAAAATTAGTGTCAACTCAAAAATCAATTTTTTACACCGAAGGGTGGTTTCTGTATCCAGGTTCACCAATATATTCAGACCAATCGATAATTTTTTCATTGATTTATTTGAAGAAGGAGGTGGCTGTTTAGGGAAAGGATTTTTCCTAATTTTAAGCCCAAAGTGATCGGATATTGGAAGTAATTACATATTGGTGTTTAGGATAGTCGAGATTATATAAAATCTACCTCAAAAACGTCAAAATTTGCCCCTCGCTGTATATGGAGAGCTAGTGCCTATGCCTCAATTTTTGAGAATTTTTTTTTGTTGGAAAGTTGTTTTTGAGAGAAGGTCTCTCAAATCTTTTGGAAAAAACTGGAAAATAGTGATTTCTGCCAAAAATGATGTAATTTTTCCTGTGTAAAAGAAGACGTAGGCACACCCAGAGGGGCTCACGCTACCTACTTAAGCTAGAAAAAAAATTTTATTGCAAAAATTTAAAAAAAAGTGCATTGTTTTGCTCTTCAAATAATATTTTTTCAAAACATTTTCGCGTCCGCTTCGCTCGGGTAGTGGTTTAGTCACTTTATTTTAAAAGTTAATAATTTTTGACGTAATTTTTCACCCTGTTGGTCAGAAAAATTGATGATTTTTGTCTGAAAGATCAATGAAAAATGACTAATTTGAAATTTGACCCACCCTCTCTCCCATTTTTTCCCTAAATTCTCAGCCTCCCTCCCTTATTTAATTCCTGGGTGCACCTATGAGAGAAGAGATTAAAATTATAGATGAATTTTCGATGAGCTATTCAATTCAGTTTTTTTTTGCATGGCTAAAAATTTTGATATTTTTTTCTATGCTTTTGTTTTCTAAAAAAATAATCACTCTGTTTTAGCTTTTCTAAACTTTCTTTACTTTTTTTTCAAATTTTCTATGTCGATTTATCATTTAATCGTGAGAAAGTCGCTGAAACTACCTTTCAAATTCTTATTTTCTCATAATCAGATGAGCTCAATTTGAGAATGAATAAAAATATTCGAATCTAAATTAAAATTTTTATAATATTGGAACATTTCAAGTTGGGAATTTCATTTTTAGTCCCCATCCCGATCATGCCAAATTCAGTTCTTCTTTGGCATCTAGGTACATTAAGCTAATTTAAAAATTGATCTCTTGAACAAATTTGAAAAATCTCTTCAAATATGATATCTCAAAAAAATATTGATCGAATCAACTTTCCATTCTCCAGCTCCTGTGGGCAGGGCACAATTTCTGAAGCCCCATCCATCATTTTCAGGGGAAGGGATGATTTTTTTTAGCTTGCAGTAAAATTTACTCAGAAAGTTGAAGGTACCTAATTTAGATTGAATTTTATTTTCTGCAATATTTCTGCTGTAGATTTTGATTTTTGAAGACTAGAAATATTTTAGCCACTATTCTGAAGTGGGTTCGTATGATACAATGAAATTTTTTTAATTTAATCCGTCAGATGTTTCCCTGACACGAAAACAGTGAATGAAATGATTACAATTTTTTTGATTTATGAATTTGATGAACGTGAAATTAAATAATAATTTTTTGTTTTTATTTCCTTTGTTTTCAGGTATGTGACGTGTTCTGTGTAGAAGTATTTTTTAAAATTCGCATCGTGAATTTTTCGAGTGTTAAATTACACGAGCTATACGAGTCAAAACTGATAGGGGCTAAATGAGGTATGTGGATTATTTACCTATTACTTGAATTACGCAATGAAAAAAGATCACACGAAACAATTGCAACACAATTTTTTTTCAAATAGAAATGTTTCAATCTGTGTAATTCTGACCTCGGTAAAATACCAATACGACCGATTTTTTCACCATTTTTTCTTTTCCCACAAAAAACACCAGGCATTTGGTTGTTTTGCCTGCCTATTTCGAAGTATCCTTCGTATTTGAAAGAAGGATATTCTCTATTCTTTCCATCGGGTTTTCAATTCTCAACCTTGGTTAACCTACTTTTACACTTGTACGATTCAAGTTGCCGAATTGCCTCGTTAAAAAGGGGTTAATTTGGGACCGAAACACGCCGTGTATTAAATTTAGATTTCAAATTCACCGTTGCGTTGCTTCGGTGCGAAAAAAAAAAAGGTAAAAAATGCTTCGACGAAATCCAATCTTCGCAGAGAAACGAGAAAGATTTTTTTTATTTTAATAAAACTAGTTAATCTCGTTGTTAAAAATTGTCGAATAATTTTTTTCTTCGCTCCTTATTGTACGAGAAAGGTTTTAGAAAATGGGGTAAGAGATAAAAATACGAAAAAAAATACGAAAGTACAAAATAGCTTTTCGTGTTCTTTACATAACGTTACGTAACACGATCGCGTTAAAATTTTGAGAAAAATTTCATCTCGTTAGTACCTGGATAAATACGTGGTGTTCCGAATATAACGACGATTTTAAACGTTGATAACGTTGCATATCGTCTAAATTAAATTTTTTTCAAAACGTATTAGCCGATTGCGTTATATTAAAATATTTCGCCTTATTGCGTAGAGCACTCGTAATAACGCCCCAACGCCAATTCCGCCGGAATTCGACAAAGGAGTCGATGAGTAAATTTTTTAATATAAACTCGAGCACGATGTTATATATGGCTTTTGTTAACTATACGCGATAATTATTTGGGTTTAGGGATTCGATTTTACACCTCGTCGTCGGTATAAATATACCTACAACATGTACAAAGGCGGATTTAATTCGAATATTTGTCGGCGTTAATTTAACATTAAGTGGTTCGCTTCGTTGAAAATAAATCCTCGAGGGTGGCCGGATTGATCGAACGGTACAGCGATTGTAATGAAATACGAGTACGTGGGTGATATCAGACTATTGTCGGATTGAATTTCTGTATGATATTTTGGCCAAATTGTTTTGATTACTCTTTGCAAAGGTTTCAATGTATAAAAAGCCTCGATGGTTTGATCGAAGGCGTTATTTTGAGTGGAGGTTGTTGAATCGATGTTTTTTTTTCGAAACAACGTGGATCGAATTTCAATCAGGAATTTATTTTGGTTTGGCCTGTTTTGTTTGGTGAAGTCATAGGATAGGTTCTTGCAGAGTTTGGGGATATATTTAGAATTTTTTAAAAAAAAGTACCAGAAAATGGAAAAAAATTTGCTTTGGTGACAAAAAAAACAACAGAAAATAGGCACTTATAAGAATTTTGATATTTTTATTTTCATAAAAATTTCCGCTCTTTAATACATAATATTTTTTTGTGAAACATTTTTATTCGACTTTTTCAGTCAGAATCTCAAAATTTATATCTATTTGGTTTCTTTGGCCAGCAGATTTCACTTTTGTAGATACAGATTAATAATTGTCGCGATTGAACGAGGTAAAATTCTTCAATTTAAAAAAAATTGATGAATTGTGCTCACCTAAAGATTTATTAGATTATTTTGGGGTAATAAATATTCGCGCTCAGCTCTTTTCGAATCGTTTTGATATTTCGATTTTAGAATATATTTTTGCTTCAGTTCGGCTCGGATCAAATTACTTTTTCTTCTAACGTTTGAAAATTTTATGAATTTATATGAATAAAAATACCATAAAATTTATTCTAAACGGCTGCATTTTGCGATTGAAAATGTTAGTTTTTGAAAATTTCGCTTTCTCTTCATTCGTATTGGATAATTTTTCTTCCAAAATTCAGTTTCGGTAAAAATTCCATTGAAATTCGTTTTAAAAATGCGGGTATATTTTTGGCATTTAAAATTTTCATTTTAGAAAATTTGGGTCAAGGTTTTGCTGGGGTTAAATTTATAGATAAATTGGAATAAGTATAATTTTTCGAGAAGTGAAGTGGAAGGAAGGAAGGAAAGGAGAAAGAAGAAGGGAGAATGATCACGAAAATGGGAAAAATCACCAAATTTGAAAAAATTACTGAAATTTAAAAAAATTGCCAAAATAAAAAGAGGAGGAGGAGGAGGAAAGGTGGCGCACAGTGATATGCCAGATTTTCCAGGTGGCCAAAAATCATAAACTGGATGATTGGGGGATTTTTTGGGTGTGCTGAATCCATTTTTCAAATCATTTCAACACCAAAGTCCATGGGCAGGTGGGGTAAGCGGCCTAAAAATAAAAATTCTGAAATTTGTCGAGTGGGGTATTAAAATCTACGTATTTTTTCCTCCTAAATTTGATTCTGCTGTTATTTTTGCTGTAAAGTTCAAAAGAAAAAGAGTGAAGGGGGTCTGTGGAAGTCGAAATTTTAAAATTTTTCAACCGGGTATCATAATATACTTTTTTGCCTCCTGAATGCGATTTTGCTATTATTTTTGCAAAAGAGTTCAAAAGAAAGTGAGAAGAAGGGTCCTAAAAATCAAAATTCTGAAAATTTTCGAACGAGAACCTAAATCTACGTCTTTTGACCCTTAAATTCAAACCTATCGTTGGACGATGGTTTCTTAAAAATGGAAAAAAATTTCTATTCGCCAATTTGTCATCGGGTGTAATTTCTAGAAATCATGAATTTCATGAAAATTAAAGCAGGTACATAGCAATACAGACGTTGAATTTTTAGATATTTTTAATTTTTAGCCACTCAGAAAATCTGGTATTTCATTGTGAGGGAAAGAGAAATTGGGAGAAGATGGGGAGGGGAGGATAATGAGAAGGCAATTTGTTTTTTTAATGGGAAAAATATTGAAGAGTAAAGAGGAGGTCTTGGATCAGGGAAACGAAATTTTTCCCGTTGATTGTGATGATTTGTTAGACATTTTGAATGTTTTCATTTCGCTCATTAATTTGTATAATGTTTTTCCTAATGAGGAATATTAAAAATTCAAATTTTTTTTATAAAAAGAGTGTACGCAGAGGGAGGAGTCTGAAAAAAATATTCAAGTGCTTGAAAATAATATTCGAAAAAAATCCCATATTTAAATCATTCTCTCGAATCTTTTCCTCGTTATCATTTTCTTGCTTCATATTGAGAAATTCTTCTTCGAAATGGCATATCTGGAACAGAGTGCTGAAAATAAATAAAACTGCCCAAAAAAAACTCACCCAACGATCGAGTTCACTTATAAATAAATCGAAGAAGACGACGTTGGTAAAAAAAAGTTCGTCGTGCCATTAGTATTCAAAAGCTCTCTCGTTTATTTATTTTTGACTAAAGAGGGATTTTTTACGCCATCCAAATAAAATATCGGTTGAGCAGCTCGACGAAACGCATACCACATAATAATTGGCATTCGATGGGGTACCTATATCGACTTTTAAGTAACGGAAAATGAAACCATCTGGGCAGGGTGCCGGAGTTTACTCAAATTTGTTTATTTTACCATCAGATACGTACAGCAATGTGTTTACAAGTTTGATTTACATACTTTCTGGAAAAAATTTGCTAGAGTGGCGGAGGAGGGGGGCTTTAAATAATTATTTTTCGTTTATAGAATGCCGGAATCGTAAAAATTGTGAAGTTGCAAAGAGAATTGGTGCATGGAATATTTGATGGGAACTAAGATTCCATAAATAAATTTCATCGAAACTTGTTTCTTTATCAAATTTCACATCTTATCGATACGAACGAGTAGTTTATTGGTACGTTAGAAGAAAAAAAGGTTACACTCGATAAATTGCGCGAATAAAATACAAATCCTGTTCGTATTTTGAGTATGAGAGCCGAAACAATACATTTTATTGCGTTTATGTTCGTTATACCGAACTGTTTCCGGATATGGATGCGTATTTTCCCAGAGTTTATTTATTTTCGAATAAGTATTTCTTCGCGATGAAAATTTATCGGTAAGCTCCAATTTCACTTTTGGTGTGAGAAGTAAAACTGGGTTAGAGGTGAGCCTTGTAAGTTGTTTTTCATCGTGGAAATTGTGCACGATTGTAAGTAGATTTGCCTATCTATTGGAAAATCATATTTTTTTGCCTTGAAGAGATATAGGATTACAAGAGGTTGAAATCTTTTAGCAAATTTGTGGCCTTCATCAATTTTGAATTTTAAATATGATTTCTGTTGGTTGATTACAATTATTCTGTGGAGGTAGCTAATGTTTTAAGAAAATCTGTAACAATTGTCCAAAACATCACATTTGATTACGATTATAAAATGAAAAATGGTTGGAAAACTTTCTCTACCTGATTCCTTCTGAAAATTAATTAGTTTCCAGAAGGAAATACATAATTTGAGGATTTCTCTAGCGGCACAATGCAAAAAAAATGAAGTTTTGAGGTTTTTCTTTTCGTATGATAAAAATATAAAAATACCATTTTTAATTTATTTATATATCTATTAAGTTTAATTAATCTCAACTGACCTGTGCGACTGGGGATTTTCGATTTTCGACTCAAGAAACTTGAATATTTTTTGTTACCATTTTTTTTCAAATATGAATACGAATGGCACAGATGAAAATTGTGTGTAGGTAATTCTCGAAACAAATTAACGAAATTCCAATCTTTATTGCTTATGTACTTCTTTTCAGCTTCGAATTTACAAAAAAAAATCGAAGAAAAAAATTTCGAAGCTCTCAACGAAATAGTGTTAAAATTATCCAAAATAGTAGGTATTTACTTTATAACTGAGAAATTTCCTTCACATCAGTAGATAGGCAACTTATTTTAATTTCAGTGATATTCTTTTTACACCTTTCAAACTTACAAGAATTTTAAACGTTTAATGCAAAAGGCCCCTCTCATTCCTGTTACTTGAATTTTTCATTTTTAAGGATTCATGGTTGATTTAAACACTTTCATGGATATGTATTTTTTATATTTGAAAAAAAATGTAGGTAAGTACATAGAAGTACTACCATGAAATCATTCAAATTTTAGATTTGAATTCGATTTCTTGACTTCTAGTTTCGGTTTCGGTTTCGTTTTTTCAATTTCGGCTTGAACTTCTTTTGAAGTAGATGAAGAATTGAAGAAAAGAAAATACAGAAATGAAAATTAGTGAGTTTTGAAAGGAAAAAATGAAAAATGAAACCAATGTATCCATTTTGTTTTAAATTTTGTTACGAATTTCAATTTTAGTGTCATGATATTTGTGATAGACTTTCGTAGTAATTTTTTTCCAAAATTTTCAACAAAAATGATGAAAATTGAAACCTTTTATATTTCGGTATTATTATTTTGATTTAAAAATACGAAATATTTCAAATCAACCTCTTCAGGCAACAGCAGTTGCCTTTTTTTTTTTATAAAGAAAATTTAACACTTTAATAACAAAAGCAGTGGCGGCAACTTGCGTGTTGCTCGGATGCTCGAGCAACACATGAAAAAAAAATAAGAGGGTTGAGCAACACATGAAAAAAAAAATTGTGAAAAATGCTCTGTAAATTGGGTACCATATTAAAAACCTATGTTACAAAATATACCTAGACCTACCGATCTTTTTAAATATTTAAGAATTGAAAAAATTGCATATCTATAAAATTTTCAACTTGAAAAAAATGATCAACGTTCAGAGGCGTAGTCAGGGGGGAAGGGTGTCTGGACCCCCCTTGAGGTCGAGAATTTTTTTGAGAAACTTTTTTTTAGGCATCAAAAATTCCAAATTTATCAAAGCTTTGCTCGGGCATCAACAACATCATTTAAAAAGTACATTTTTAAGCATTAAATATCTAATTTTTTCGAAATTTCGCCCTCGCTACGCTCGGGCGCGAATATGAACTATTTAAAGCTGAAGTACGAAAAAAGGCTCCTTTTTACCCTTCCCCTCCCCCAAAATTTCTCGTTTTTCATATTTCTGTACCCATTTTGCAGCCACTTAAAAAAAAGCTTTCGACATCATTGGTTGACCCCCCCACCCCCTTCCCAAGGGCCCCAAGTGAGTTTCAAAATCAGCAACACATGACAAAATGCTAAGTTGCCGCCCCTGAACAAAAGGTCTGTATTTCTGAGCTGTACATTCCTGGAATAAAATTCAAGAAAATTAACTGGTAGGTTCACAGGGTTTGCAAGACGAATTCTAAAAAAAAAGTGTGATTTCTCATTTCCATCAGAGTAATTGTTCAGTTAAAAAAGTTTAGCAAACATACTTATTAAGTAATTTGACTCAGACTGCGTTCTCCATCTTATTCTGGATTCAAGGAAGTTATACTATAATCAAAAAATTTATTTGCTGAAATGTTTATTTTTTTTAATTGGAAATTTCTTTGAAGGAGAGGGAGAGGGGAACTGCGTTTTTTCAAAAAACAAAAAAACCCATTGAAAGTAAATAATGATTCTCTTCTGGTGAAATGATTTCAATGCAAATTTTTGCACCGAAAAATTTATTTGGGACATGTTCACCCTTTCTTCACACTTTCAGGAGGAAGTGAAGAAAGTACTATTTCATTTTCTTTTTCGAAAATAATGCGAGGTTTGGAATCTTTCTACGGGTCGAAAATTTTTAAACCGAAATTTTACCTATTTTTTCATTTTTTTTTCTAAAATAAATGAAAAGCCAAAAAAAAACAATATTTTCAAAAACTTTTACAAGCATAACGTTTTTTTAAAGCGATTTCAACACTAAAATGCAAAAAAGTTTTTTTACTGCAACTTTGGAAAAATTACTTTTTTGTGTTTAGGTACTAAACTAATGAATAATCGGGGAGAGGAGGGTGACAAAAATTTTCCTAATCGATCTTTCTCGAGCAAAACTTTTTCAAACGGAAAATATTCAATGTTCAAATTTTGAAATTTTTTCAAATTGTCCAATTTCAAGTACCTATTAGTTATATGGAAGGTTGAACAATAGATGAATAAATGATTGAATTTTTGCCAGATTATTTTAAACTTCAAAGATTATGTAGATAAAACCCACCGTCCCTTTCTCTTCCTTCATACAATTTATGTTTTTCAAACATTTTTACTAAAATTTCCTTAAATTTTTTTTTGATTGAAAATTTGAATCCAAAAAAATGGGGATGATGAAAAATATCCACACTGAGAGACTAAGACCATTTCGATTTTCAAATTTTCATTTTTTTTTTTTTTTGAATTTTCCAATGAACAACGAATCAAATTATGGAATTTTTACCAAATTACTTCAAAGTCTAGACGCAATTCTTCTCCCTTCACCCTCCATTCGATTTTCGACCTAAGAAATGCAAAACAATCCACCTATATAGGTATCCCTTTTACCTCTAATTCCGTAATCTGTACACCCTGCTATCTTTGTCCACATCACAAAGCGAAAAGGTAAACGATGCGATGAAAACATCTCAGTTCTGCGAGCTCGATTCGGCAGGCGGCATTATGCGAAAACAAAATGTAATTACATCGAATAATGATGAGAGAATCCGGCAAACAATAAGTGTAAAATGCGAGACCATGGGTGAAATAATTCAAAGATATTGCATCGAGGAAATGGTTCCATTTATAAGCGACGTAGCAGATAGCCTGAAAACAATGAAACGCCTTCGCCACCGTCTTGTACAGTTCATTAATTCGTAAATTGTATTATCTTTGATATTCTCTCTCGCGCATTTTAGCGAATCAAAGAAGCTTCTGTGCATTTTATTTTAATTAGATAGAAAGGATTAGTTTGCATTTGATAAAGGAGGTATGCGTCGCGCGACGAGGCGCCGCGCCGCGGTAATAAGCTAAATCGTTAGCTCGTTCTTTGCTGTGTATAAAGCAAGCCTAAAATTTCACCACAGACAGGTATGCTACTACCAAACGTTAAATCGACGCAGCACCGCAACCGACAGTAACGAGTGTTTCAGCGAGTTTAAATACCGGGTAATTATTTATTAAAGGTATTCAGACAGCGAGGTGAGTTTCAAAGTGTAATTTTGATGAGCGATATACGTGTGGAGTGTTAAGCTGGATGTACGCGAGTATTGCTTCGGGAGGCCTAACACTTATCCTTGATCGGTTTTCAAGTGATCAAGTTTACCTATCAGACGTTAAAATGCGCGAAAGTATGTCAATGCTGGCAGCACTTCCGTGCCATATTTTATGGTAATCTCTCAAACTTGATTAGTTTTCAAGATAACCTTTGATGATCCGCTTAGAAAACTCTTAGCTTCGTATTTGCCTCAATTCCTCGTCATATTCAAGGTTACTTTTGTTTGAAAAAACTTATCATTCGTTCAAATCTAATAGATGCACTTTTTAAAGTAGATTAGTAGAAAATTTCGAGTATTTTGCAAAACTGAGATACCTGGTAGTAAAATATTCCTCTTTTAATTGGAAATGACCAAAAAACACAATAAAAAAATCAATTCAAGTTGTGGAAAATAATTTTCATATTTTTGAAAAATTTATGAAAAAAATTGAAAAATGAAAATGCAAAAGAAAAATTTTCATCAAAAAATGAAAAAAAAGTGATTTCACAGTTTACAAAAAAAAAAAATCAGAAATACGATCTTTTGTCAAATTTAGATTCACATTGAAAAAAAAATTCTCGAATTGGAAAAAGTAGGTAGAAAGTACGAAAAAAATTGTTCAATTAACGAAAAATCACCTTAAATTTTTGAAAAATTGGCAAATTTTCGTAAAAATTATTTGAAAATTGCGATGATTGTTTCAAAACCCATTAAGGTACAAAACCTATTGAAATACTTACCTACTAAAAAATTATCAAATTTGAATTAAAATCAAATCAAATCAAATGGAAAATTGTTAATATATTGGCCAAGTTGCAGAAAAACGAATGAAAATGCAAAAAAATTGTTTCAGTTTACATCAAAGTTGAATAAAAATGAGAACATATTATGAAAGCAGTCTAGTCTTCCACATAAATAATTGTTTGCAAAAGTTGAATGTTGAGCATGATGAAATAATTTGAAATTCTTTCATCATTCATTTATCAAAATATTTTGAATTATTTCCCCAACAATTTTTCCAATTTTTTCGATACTTTTGCCAGTTTTCGTCCAGTTGGTTTCCTCAAGATATTTGAATTTGGCTGCTCTGGAGAAAAATTAATGCTTTATAAGTTCTGGATCAACTTGGGAAACATTTCCAAGCAAATCGATGAGTTAATTTTTGCAGATGTTTATATTTCAAAGTTTGTTGGTGTAGAAATACTTGAAGGTTATTTTTGAATTTTTTCAGTACCTACCTCGATCGACCTCGTTGTGAGATAAAATTTAAGATCGCCCAATGGCCTGAAAAGTAAACTAAACAGATTCTTGGTGATCAAAATTAATTTTTTAATCGCTGTTTTTGAAAATTTTTATAGAACAGCTATTGCAATTGAGATTTCAAAAACTGTACCTACCAAGCCATGAATTCATATTACTGTTGACATTACTTTGAGAACCCCTCAGTTACTTTGTCTTACGATTGAAAAGTTCAAATCTTTTCTAGGAGGTCTTTTATTCTAAGAATTTTACCAAAACAATTTTCGTTGAAATTCTCGTGTTTTTTTTTTTTTTCAAATCAATTTGATTGATCATCCGTTTATTTACCTAAATTGCAGCAAAAACTTCAACCAGAGATTTATAAGTCAACATTACTTTCAACTTTACTCGGATATAATTTTATTTGTATAGGTATCCAAAAATGCACCGGTCACGCTGCTATATAATTTCCCATTTCGCGAAATTATTAAATGAATTATTAGGAACCTACGTAAATGTAAATATCTTATTAGCCATTCCGACCTGATGAATATTCATGGCAAAAATTCCCCTTTTCCGCAAGATTAAATATACAAAAGCGAAAAACTTTATCAAACAGCTCAACTAACGCTGCGTTATCTCTGCTTAAATATTAGTCACCGCGAGGGAATCATTTTCAGTAAATATTATTCAATACATTACACGAGAAGTTCTGGATTAAAAATATCAAAATTCTAAAAATTAAATCGTTGTTGGTAAAATGTTTGGTAACAAATAATCAGAAATCGTGTTTGCAACAAATCGCGGTGCAATACCCTTATAAGTGCTTATTTTTAGGATAAAATTAATGATGACGATAGAATCGAGCGAAAGAAACAGTTCAAGTGAATGAAATGAAGGAGTAACCGAGTATATTGGAAAATCAACCTTGGAATGCGTGAAAATGTAAAAATAACATCAGATTCGGATTCTGCGTGTTTGAAAATATAGAAATCGATATCCATGATGATTTTTTATCACTTCCTCAAATTTGAGTCGACCTCAATCATACGCACTTACTTTTCGGATGAAAATTGAGTCAAGTACTCAAATATTAGCGATTGTTTTTTACGATGAAAAATAAACTCTGGAAAATTTTTCAGTATGTTCTTGGAATAGAAAAATTGAATTATTCTACTTCTGAATTCATGTTGAGGTTGAGATGAAATTTGAGTAAAATTTGAGGTATGCTTCAGTTGGTGATAAAAATCGACATGTATATCGATTGTATGGTTTTCAGCCATGGCAAATCCAAATCCAGCCTTATTTTCAAGTTTTCTCGCACCGTATCCGAATAAATTTAACTTTTTCGTCGAATCCTTCGTCGAATGAATCATTCTCGCGTTACACATTCGTCGCAGTTTAATTTCTTAGGCGATACCCGTAAGAAAAATCGTTTCGATTCGCACCCAGCAGTGAGAAATAAAGTCCTTGGGCAACGATTGATATCCACCTCGAAACGGTGTCACGTCTATGGCCAATTTCACAACCAAATGAATCCTTAAAATGGAAACTTTTACCAAGAACATTACTCATTCAAAATGTACTCGACATTTAAAACGAGATGTTTCCACCTAACAAACACATCTGACAAGTCTTTCCCGAATACATCACTCCGGCGGGTTATAACGATTAATTAATCACTTCCGTATATAAACGCGTTTCGTTCGTGCCACCCCGAGCTTCGCTTTACCCTCCGTCAAAGCTGCCTATAGCGTTATCATCTGTTTCGGCGAGGTAAAACTTCTTCGAATGCTTTTCATCGTGCGTTTTTTGCCAGCTGTAGAAGCTCGACTTGGTACATCACATTTTCGGACTAAATTCCATCCGAGTGTCATCAATCTTATACCGAGGGATGAAAAATTTTCCAATTTGGTAGAAACTATACTGTGTTTTGGATGCCAATGCTCGTGTGAGCTCTTGCTTCGACATGGGTGCTCGGATATCCGTCGTTCATCGATCTCAATCGTTGGATTTGTCAAGGAAATAAAGAAACCTTGAAGGTGAATTGAATTTGATTATTTTTCCATTGGTCGGAACGAAATGGAAAGAAATGGTTTAGACAAGGTCAGGGAAACGTTTTTCAAACTCGAACCAAAAATGAAGTCGAATTTTCCGATTTTGCTAAAATTTCTTTTACGAGTTACCCTCGATGGTCTAGTAAAGTAATATTGCCATTATTTCCATTCCAATCATCGAAGAGACAGGAATGTTGAGTTCGAATCTATTTCAGTTTTTTCAACTGACTCCTCTGAACTTTCATATCACCCCTTTCGACACGATAAAAAAAAAGTTCAAAACTGGCATAGGAGCACCCACTGGGGCTTGGGAGGCTCGGCCCCTGCCTTAAGCTTGGAAAAAATATGTTTTTATAGTAAAAATAAGAAAAAAGTGGATTTTTTGCTCTTAAAACAATATTTTTTCAAAACAATTTCGCCCTCGCTTCGCTTGGACTACATTTTAATCATTTTATTTTAAAAGTTGATAATTTTTGACTGATTTTTTGGTTAAAAATCACCAATATCTCGATAAATTTTCCGTTTGTCAGAAAAAATTGACGATTTTTGACAGACAGATCAGTGAAAAATGACCAATTTGAAAGACCTCTCCCCCATTTTTTTTCCTGAAATTCTGACCTCCCTTAATTAATTTCTGGGTGCGCCTATGAGAACTAACTTGAGTAGAAATAATCAATGTAACGTGTATTTTTTTTCCGTCGCATATTCAATATTAAATTCATTCAACCGCGATTGATATTTTCATTTAATTTTTCATCAACGATCAAACGCGTATGCGACATTTGACGGAAATTTAAACCGCAGCCGTTTCCATTCGTTCGCGTTTCTTCGTTTTGGAACAAAAAATACATCATTTGGAGCGTAAACTGTAATTTGCAACAGATTGAAAAGTCATCGTCAAACAAAACTGGTATTTCATGTGCCTTATTTCCTTTCCTACTATATTCGGTGTTTTTAGTTGGTTTTGTTTTTCGTCTTCGTTTCCCTTTTCAAGTTCCTATTGATGGAATAGATACGAGTCATGCCATCAAACGTCATACAGATTTTGACCCTTGGTTTTTCGATTTTTTTCGATTATTTTCCCCCTTTGTTAATTTCGGCAATAAGGATAACTACTATTGGTTACGATTTGGAATTTTCCTTTGGTTTTATACTTGAACGTCTTCAATCCCAATATTGTATCTCGTTTAGGGTCAAAATTTTTCGATCGTACTCTATAAAAAAAATTATCGAGAATCAAGATTATAATACGAATCGTCCTAGAAAAAAATACATGAACATGAAAATTGATAATTTAAAAACCAACATTTTCGCTCGTTTTCTTGATTTGCACGCCACAAACAAGCATCCTGGATGTTTGATCGCTTCAGTGAAGTAAAAAATCGATCTACTGTGAGAGCAGGTATTTTTGAAGTACGACTCCGGATTCTCATCAGTCAGAGGATTACATCCAGGTTGAATTTTGCCACCGTTGACATAAAAGTCTACATCGCCTGGAGAGACAAAATGAAAAATTTAGATTTGAAGAATCGACCAAAAAATATGTAAAAATGAAAGATATTGTACCAAGGCGATCAAGAATGCCAAATAAAGAATTGGTGTGTACGACGTCAACGTGCTTAGCATCTGTTTTCGATAATCTAGGAAAATTAGATGAAAACTCGACTTCCAGAAAACCAAAAGATATTCCAAAATTAGGTGAAAACCCAGGGTGTGCAGGATCCAAACCTATTACATTGAATTATTATGAATTTAGGTATTTTGCCTCTAGATATCATGATTTCAATTAATCAGAGTTTCGCTGAAATATAAATAATTTCAACCTGTTATTCTGTTTATGCGAGAAATGTTTTTCCCAATAAATCCGGCGACGTGGGCTCCCAAACTGTGACCTATTAAATGTATATTGGTAGTTTTGGCGCCCAACCGTTTTTTCATAAATTTTATAAAACTAAAAAAGATACGTGAATAATTAATAAACGTTGAAAAAATTAATCGATATTATCTAAAAAATATTCGATATTGATTACTTACTCAGCAAGCTCGTTGGCCACCAAACGTGTATTCTTAACAGCGCGAATGTAATTCCAATGCAAGGCACCGGTACTCCAATCAACAATGAACACAATCGCATTTTTCTAGAAATAACGTATTCATCCATTAAGTCGAATTAAATTTTAAAAAACCTCGTTAAAGTAGTTGAAAATCTTACTTACACGTTTGAGATATGCATTTGCTAAATCTTTCCACTTTTTTTGGTTACCTTTCGATAGATACCCATGAATAATAAATACGATTGGTTTTTTCGATTTAAATAACGATTTCATAAAAATCTGATCATTTTCATCAACTGGAAGAGGGATATTTTCCAACGATCGAATTTTACTAGGATAAATTTACTATTTTAATAGCATTTATTTGAATTGCATCTTTGTTTCGTTAAATATTCTTGACGATCTTAGTACCGCGTATATATATTCAAGTATACTTTAAATTCTGGAGGCCAAAACGTGTTCTTCACCGCTTCGTACATTATTGAAGAAAAACTATTCGCTTCTTCATTATCATCTTCGGATCTGAATAATCTAGCTTTATCCGATATTACAAATTGAACTGAAGCCGAGATTAATTACATTTGAAAATTGTTTTGTAATTCGATGAAAAAAAGAAACTGAAATGAACTTACCTAAAATTACGAAAAAAATGCCTATATTTTGAACTTTCATATTTTTTAAATTTCAATTTCGCTCGAAAAAAAGTGAAACGTGAAACAATGGTGAAAATCGAACAATAGATGGTGTTATGATCGTCGTTTCCATTTTCAATCGCGTACCTACTTATGCCTTATCAGATTAAATTATTTTTTCAATTACCCAATCTGAAAATTGCACTGTTGAAGAATTCTTTGAAGCGATTTCAATTACCATAATTCGCTCGTACTTTCGATTTTTCGTTTTCGTTGAGTGAGATCATTTTTTCAAGTTTTCGAGGCAAAAATGAGAGATGGATCATTGATTGGAGGAAAGGAATATGGTACCTACTTTGAATTTTATTTTAAGTTTAATTGAACCAATCTGGGTGTTCTTTGGTGCTATTCTGAAGTTTTAGTTAAAATATTAAAAATATTTCGAGCTCAAAACAAACCTAAGACAACTTAAATTCTTCCTCGTGTTGCTTGATTTTCTTCAAAAGGAGCGATAAAAATTAAATATGAATTTTTGTAATGAGGAAATCAGGGGAACGAGGTTCAAAATTATGCAAATGTTTAATTAAAATGGACAACGAGCTCTTGATAATTTTTTGAGCTTAGTTTCTTTTATTTTTAAAAATACATTTTTCTATTAAAATGGTGTTTTTTGAAAAAAAAGTTTTTTAATAATTTTTTTTCCTAAATTTTTTTTGATTTTTGTTTTTTTTTTTAATTTCTGAAGATTGATAGTTTTTCTTAATTTTTTCTGAAGATTGTTTTTTTATGGTATTGTTCTTAAAATGTTTTTTTTTGTTGTTTTGAAAAGTCGATGCTTTTTTTTCTGAAGAAAATTTTTGGTTATTGACATGGCTTGTTCTATTGATTTTTTCGTCTTAAATTTTTGTACAAAATTTGATTTCTTCGCAAAGATAATTTTTTACCCTGATTTTTTGCGTTGTGTTTGATGATCATTTTTTTCCCCCATCCCTATAAATGTTATTCGATTTTTTCGGAAATGCTATTTTTTTGAAAATATTTGATTTTTTTCACAAATGTATTTCTCTCTTATTGTTTGATTTGTTGAAAAATGAACAGATTTTTGTTTTTTTTCTTGACAGAGGTTTGGTTTGGTTTTTGAGTTTTTTTCTCTCTGAATCTTGTTTTGTCATTTGATTTTAAAAATTATGAATATTTTTCATGCACACTAAATATTATAAATAAGTATACTTTGATGAGAAATCTTTGATCGGAAATATTGTCCAATTTTCTTGTTCTTTGAAAATCGGTTACTTAATGCGTAGAAAACATAGGTGGCTAGTTTTCAATTTCGATCAGCACCACACCTTTATTTGATTTATTTGATAATAATTTTTTTGGAAACTGAAACAGAGTCGAGATAAATGACGATTATTTTTATAATTTGGAGAAACACCCTGCCAATAATTATATGGATACATTTTATACCTACTCATTTCTTTCCAATTCAACTTCTACAATACGGACGACGATCATTGGTTGCGATGTAGAATTTTCCTTCCTTTTTATACTTGAACGTGTCCAATCCTAATACAGTATGTTGTTCTGGATCGAAATCTTTTGACCGTACCCTTGAAAAAAAAGGCCAAGAATGAATATCGTGAAACAAATCATTCAGGAAAAAATTGAACATGTAATGCAATCAGTTATATACTCATTCGCTCGATCCATTGTTGTGGTCGCCACGAATTTGCAATCCGGATTCTCGATTGATTCGATAAAAAAATACATGGCTCTACTATGAGAACACAAATTTCTCAAGAATCTTGCGGGATTTAAATCACTTGCAGTGAAAGCACGACCCTGGTAAGCTCTAGAAGCAAAAATATCACATCCAGGTTGATGCTCGCCCCCATTAACGTAAAAGTCAATAGAGCCTGAAAAAAATATGAACTTGATATGTCGTAGTAAAGCTAAAGCAAAGAATTATCCTAAGTATTAAAATGAAAAATATTGTACCAAGAGAATCAGAATTTCCGAGTAAGGAAGAGGTATGTACTACATCAACGTGCGTAGCATCGGTTTTTGATAATCGCAAAGAATCGCTTGAAAAACTAGGCCCAGCAGGATCCAAACCTGTTAGGTGAAATTATAAATTTATTTTTTGTAAATGATTCCATCTCATTGAAATAGCTGGAAAAATTAATTTTAACCTGTTATTCTGTTTACATTGGATACATTTTTCCCAACCATTCCGACGATATGACCTCCTAAACTGAATCCTATCAAATGAATATTGGAAGATTTCACGCCTAGGTACTTGGTCATCGCTTTTATAAAACTGAGCAAAGAATAAAAGATTGGAAGGTGATTTTTATAATTCGGAATATATGAGACTTTCTTAAGCTAACGAAGCTAAAAAAAAGGTCACATATACTTGAATGTTTGTGTCCTGTGAAATCCTAAATTTATTCATTTACCTATTTATTTATTTTATTTAGGATGAGATGGGTACTTATTTGAAAATTTGAAAACATTCCAATATTCCAATCTTCATCGAATTTAAATGAAAGAAATTACCAAATTTATATTTTTCCAGAATCAAATTCTTTTCAGAGGGCAGACTTTTACTTTTGTGGTTAAAATTACCCCTGAAATTGATTTTAATAATTTTAAAACGTTTTGTTTTTCTTTCAAATGTTTTCTGTTTTGTGATTTATAATTCATTTGGAATCACCCCCCCCCCCCAGGTTCAAGGGAAATGAAAAAAATCTTTTCGACTCAAGAATAACTCCAAAAAATCGAATGTCGCAAATCCAAAAACTCCATACCTATTTTTGGTAAAGTACCTTTGGCCTCTGTAAAATTTAGTGTTTGCGATTTTTACCTTTTTTTTTCATACTTAACTTATAATAATTTTACTTAATTCTTTCTTCACTGAGCTGAAAGATTTTTGAAATTTGCTACACCTGGCTCAAAAACTTGAAAAAATCGTATGCCACAAATTTTCTTGGGTTCCCCTCTGTACCAATTGATACCAATTTCTTACCTAGCCAACTGACCGGCTACCGCAGGAATGGTTTTTTTGGCGGTACGTTCGTACCTTGTTGTTATAGCGCCACTACTCCAATCAACCATAAACACGATGACATCTTCCTATGAAATAAGGTAAAAAAGGTATTGTTGATTTATCAAAACGAATTGGAATTGAGGGGAAAAAACGAGCGATTGAAATTAATTACGCGTTTGAGATAAGCTTCTGTTAAATGCGTCATATATTTAAATCGACTATGTGATAACCATCCATGAACAATAAAAACCATTTTCTTTCTCAAATCCAAGTTATGTTGTATAAACTTTAGATCATTTTTATCAGCTGGTAGAACGAATCTTCTCATTGAACGAGCTTCACTGAGATAAATTCATTTTTTAAATAGCACCTTTGAATTTCATTATAAAATTGATAAAACTGTGTTCAGAAATATTAGTGATTTAAAATACCGTATGTTTATATCCAAGTATATCAGAAGTTTCGGTGGATAGATAGCGTGCACGCCTGCTTGAAATAAAATTTTTGAAAAATCAAAGGTGCTTGTATCGTCATCGTCAGAAATCATACTTTCCTTAATTTTATCCGAAGATACCGCTTGAATTGAAGCTGTAAATGATCACCACTTGAAAATTGTTTGAAACGCGAGTAAAAGTGGAAAATATGAATTAGATGGGTACTCACCTAAAACTCCCAACACAATTCCAAAATTTTGAATTTTCATTTTTTTTTTCAAATTTAAATTTCACTTTAAAAATACGAGAAACTGGGTTCTATATAATCTTTGGCGATGATCGAACAATAGTAATTGATGGATTTACGATCATCGAGTTCATTTTTATGGTGTATGAGTTATTCAGATTATTTTTTTTGCAAAATTTTCAATCGCTCTATATTGGAAATGTAATTTTGAAGAATGCGATAAATTTAATCGATTTCATATTCGAGCCGTAATTAAAACGTTCTGTTTGGTTTTTTTTTTTGGTCCAGTCTAAAGATATAACGAGAGCTCATATCGAATTTGTTTCGATGGTTTGAGATGATTCGATTCAACAATGACGATGGTCTCGCGTTGTTTCATTTTTTTTAAGGGATTGACGAAAAATGAACTGTAAAAATGGTGTTCTACGTATAATTTTTTTTCTCAAATGATTCGGTTTTTCTAATAATGAAGGTAGGTATCTATCCCATCCGGAAATCAAATTTTAGGCCGAAATAAAAATAAATTGAAAGTGGGTGAGTAAGTCTAAGTACACCATAAAAAACACTATATCCAAAATTTCATAAACTAAATTCAGTTCCTCGAATTTTGACGAAAATTTTTTGAAACTTCAAAATCATCAAAATATGAAAATTTGATGTCATCAACGAAAAAAGCTGAAATTTGATGTACACTCTAATTTTAACCTGCTGAATTGATTGAAAGCAATTTCAAGACGTTTCAACGAATTTTCGGAGATTCTTTTTCACGAGTTCATAGCACATTTTTAAGTAGTAATTTTTTTTTGAAAAAAATTGAAAATTTTCTGTCCAAAAACATGATTTTAAAGCTAAAAATTTAATCTTTGTGAGTTTTCAACCAGTTTTTTTCAAACTTGGCACATAGTTAGACAAAGGTACGTACCTACATTCCTAATTTTTTTTCGATCTTTTCAACCGCTTAAATTAACCTTGAAAATCTCAAATTGCCTTGGAAAACACAATTTTTTAATGAACAGAAAAATCATTTTTTCCAAAAGATTTTCAATTCATTTCACAAGTCTTGAATTTTTTTCTGAATTTTTCGATTGGGTGGTGGAATTTGTCTAAATATTCAAAAAATCGTGGAAAAATATGATGAAAAGCAGTAGTTTTAAGGAACAAAAATGATTAATCATGCCATTTTTTTGTTGTTTTTTTTAAAAATATTTGACCAACTTTACCACGCGAAACAATTTGAAAAAATTCTTAGAGGTGTGAAATACATCGAGAAACTTGCCCGTCCCAAAATTGTGTCCCCAGAACAATTTGAAATTTTCAAAGTGAAATTCAAGTGATTGGAAAAATCTGAAAAATTTCAGATTACTCTCAACTTATGTATCTGGTATCTACCTTCGTGCCAAATTCGAAGAAGAAAAAATCAATCGAGAATACCCAAAGACAGAATTTACAGCTTGGAAATAACGTATTTTGAGTCCTCACTCCCCCCCCCCCCCGATGAGATGAAGATTCGTTCATACTCTCTAAAATCATCTTCTACCACAATAAATCGAAAGACATAAAAATTTTATTCAAATTCTTCCAGAGGCCGAATGATTCTCCTATCTCACCAGAGCCTTTATAAAGACTCTAAAACTTCTCGAATTGGTTAGATCGAATTGCAGGACATTGAGTTATTTATTTTTGATAAAAATTTGTCAAAATTGGAAAAATAAATTTTAGCATATGGAATTTTGAATGTGGGAATTTTCATGATGCACTTTGATCTTATTTTTGCTTCGTTCAAAAAATTTTCTGTCGGTTGAGAATTGGGATACCTTTTTTGCAAGAAGTCAATAAGTTGTGTAATCATCATTTTTTGGGGTTTCCCAATAAAATTCCTTGTTTTTTCTTTATTCTAAAAATCGTTTTTTGTTGCTTTTTGGAATGTTGACCAAGTAGTTTTTTATATTCATCTCAAATTGGTTTAGTTTTTTTTTTTAAATAAATATTGCAAAAAAATCACAAAATCTTCCCAAAAAATTCTAACTGATGACTTAATTTTTGAAATAGGTAATCTTGAATTCGTGAATTTTCTCTTGAAAATCTATAAAATTTGCGTCTAGAGTTGTGCAATCCTGCTTCAAAAAAACTTACCTACGCAATATCAAAAGTCAACGCGAGTACATCGATTGGATAGAATTCAATTAAACGAAACCCATACATAGCGTTCCAATTAAAGACGTATTGTTTTTAAGGTCGCATGGCGGATCGGAATGGAGAAAAGGCAACCACATGTATTAGCCATCTCTGTCTTTAGCTATACATATTCTGGGAACAGCTAGACCATTCTTATTTGTACGTATGTGGTGGGTGTGTTATCAATTTATTTCGAATGCATGCATTTTCTCTGCCTATTCAAGTAAATAAATCGTATTGAAAACTCTAAGTGAATGGTATTTTCATCGAAAGATTTTCTGTGCCCGAGAATTCGAGTAAATAAAACGTAACACCGTTTCATTCGTAACAAAAGCCGAAAATGCAAACAACTAATACATTTCGATTCTTTTTTTCCTTTTTTTTGTTCTTTTTCTTTTCCTTTGCCCAGCAGGGTTTTGTCTGCGGTTCTTTTATAAACGATTGAAAAAGAACAAGAAGGCTTATTTTCCTCGAATCGAAATGCATTCGGTGTTGGGTGGTTGATGTCCGGTGAAATAAAGTATTTGCATATTGATATCTCAATCCTTTGAGTACAGTTCTCCTCCATTCTCTCCTTTTAACCGAAATAAGATGGGATTAAATGTTTGTAGATTATGTATTCGAAAGTAAGTATTCGTCTAGTCGCTATGAAATTGATTTTTTATACTCTACGAGAAAATATTTGGGAAAAAAATCCAGTCGATGAAATTCATTTATAATTAATCTTCTCGAAACTTTTATCAAACGTTGTTCATCTTGCCAAGAAAATTCACCGTTGAAAATTTTTTCTCTCGTAGTCGTTTGAAATATTGCTTACTTTAATGTTTAGGCTCCGTGAGAACAAGCAGCGAGTATTATGAAAATGAAACTTTTTGAAATTAAATTAAAAGACTACTTTGGAATTTCGAGTTGGTAAATTGAAAAATTTCCAAAGTATGACAACCGAAATAATATATACCTGCTAAAATTATACTTGCGTTGGACGAAATTTCGGTTCGGTGTAAATGATTACGAGTTTAATCGAATTGCATGGGTGGTATTTTTATGACTATTGAAAAACTAGAGTTTTATAGTCAGGTAGGTAATGCAGAAAATTACGATCAATTTTAATGCTGAAAGTTGAGCACCTATTTCATTATATTGGTCATATTTCTGGCTCCTATAAAATTGGTGGACATTTTTTATCGAGCAGTGAAAAGCAATTTTTTCTCGAATTTAGGCTCGAATGTTAAAACATACCTTATTTTTAAGGAGTTTTTAAGGTTCCTTAAAAAGTACCTTAGACAGAATTCGTATTTTAAAACGCTCCTTAACAAAATTTAAAACACGTATTCGATCGAAGTACAAGGAATTCCTTAAGGTACCTCGCGAGGTACCTTAAGGTAACAAAATGGTTTTGTTTTTACGGGTTTACTACTGTGATAATTGAATTCTATTATAAATAGATTTTTTTTAAATGAAAATACACTGGTATACTTCAAAATATTATCAATAATGACATTATAGACATTTCTGTACACATCCTAAAGGGTATAGTTGTTGCTGAGAACTGAAAAATTTTCAGTTTTACTCCTAAAATGAAATCTTTCTCAATTTTTCAGACTCAAAATGAAACATTTGTCAATTTTTGAAGGGGCTCGTCGATTTTGTCCATTTTTCTACTCGTATATAAAGTACTGAATTCAAATGTAATTTTTTTGTGTGAAAATGAGAATTTGCTTTGAGAAGCAGCACTTTGGGTATATTTTCTATTTAGACCATTGCTGGTTATTGTGAAAATTTACAAAGTAACTTACAAAAAAGTCGTAAGGAACATTTTGACCATTTCTCATCTTGGAGGCGATAAAGCTTTTAAAAAAATTCTATGGTATAGTTGAAAAATTTTGATGGTATAAAAAAATTAAAATCTAGTTTTTCAGGAAAAAATTAACAAATGACGTCGATTTTCTTTATTTTTCTCATTTTTCTTTCATTCATGTAAAAAAATTGAAACAAAATTAAAAAATCATTGAAACTTCCGAGAAACTTCAAACACTGATGCAATACACATTGATTAGGGATTAGGTAGCAATGATAATGAAAAATGTTTATGAATTTTTAAGAACAAATACGTAAATATAGCCATTTATATCTGAATAACACGTTTTGATTGGTTGAATCATCTTTTTAGATTTGGCAACATGGTATTCAAAGCAATAAGCATGCGAAATTAAGGAAAGTTTTAAAATACGACTTTTAAGGAAGCCCTTGGCGAAGTTCTCCTAAGGAGAGATTCAAAATACCAAACCATTCCTTAAAATAAGGTATCCTTACGTTTTAAGGTTTACTTAAGGTATGTTTTAACATTCGACCCTTAGACTTTTTTTGCATTTTAAATATTTTTATTTCATTTTGAAAATTTTTTTAAATATTTGAAAAAAAATCATTGAAAGATTATCAATTTTTAGTACTTTTTATCTATTTTTTCATAGAAATTACTACGGTCTGAATTTTGAGAATTTTTTATTTCATTTGAACCATTTTTGAATGACTATGGATTTTTGCATTAGGGGTGTGTTCGGGTCAAACTATTTTTTTAAAATCAAAATTCTGAGCTCCCTATCAAAGATTGAAATTTAATTTTTTGCTCATTCGAAAGCCCCATCTTTTGGCTACAAATCCCCCCGAAGAAAATAATTTTTTCTTGAATTTTCATTAAATTTCATCACACATTTCTAAAATTCTACCGTGAGTTTTGAAGATTTTTAAAATAAATTCTAAACAAATTTTTCAGTTAGGTACTCAATACAATTCAAAATTGAAAAAAAATCGATATTGCGGCATTTTATACTTCTTTGGAATATAAATTTTGCCATCATTCATTGAATTTTATCAACCTTTTTCTTGTCATTTTAATACTTGTGATTTCACAATTCACAAGATATTTTCAATTTAACCAATTTTAAAAATCATAACTTGATCTTTTTAAAAGTGTTTAAATTGAATAAAATTACTCATACTTATTCACATATTGAAATATCGATTTTCATGTGTGGATGTTTCACAGTTTCACGTTGGCATATTTATGAGCGATGCATAATAAATATTAACTTGACTAGGTCAGTTTATTGTACCCATGGTTGCTTTGAGACGATAAAATAACATAGCTGTATCAATCTTCCTAGTAGGGTACGATTTGTGGTCACATTTCATTGTAATATTCGATGCGGAAATTTAATAATATGGGTATACTTGTGCATTACTGTACGTGACAATGTTTCTCTCTAAAATATGAGACATAATTTCAAAAATAATTACCATAGTACCTATTGTTTCGATGATGTACATAATTATGTATTTGTATCGATAGGTATCATGGCAAAGTAGGGAATGCTCCCCCAGATTTACGAAATTGAATATAACGAATGCCCATTGGTTCGGAATACAATGATTGAACCGTAAAAATTAAATTTCCAATATCTGTAACTTTATGTAACCTGAATTGTTTAAATGAAAAATTCGTTTTTAAACAATTTTTCGAAAATCCGCATCATGTTTGAATATTTTACAGATAAATAATTGTTGATTTTTATTGACAGATGATTCTGACCGAAAAAATACCGTCAAATTCGAATTCAGCATGGTTGAAAATATTGAAGTCAACACCCATGACGATTTTTTATCAGTTCCTCAAACCTGACCTTAACCTCACCTCTCAGAATGATCCAATTTGAGTAAATTACTCAAAAATTGAAAATTTTCAAATTCTAGTTCATAATTCTATTTTTTCAACCGTCTATAAAATAGTTGATTGAAGTCAATTTTATCTTCAAATTACCATATTTGAGGGTGGCTTGAGATTTGAGGAAAATTTGAGGTAGCTTCGAGTAGTGATAAAAAATGGTCATGTATATCGATTGTTAGGTTTTCGACGATGCTGAATCCGAATCTTTTATTGTTTTTTTAGATTTAATCAATATTATTGGTGATCTGATGACTTACCATCTAATAATCAGAAGTTCAGAGCTGAAATTAAACATTCAGTTGAAAAAAAAAGTCTGGAAAAAATTTGGTTACCTGCCAGATATCACATTTTCAAAACTATTTCTCAATTTCTTTTTTTGGTAAATGTGAAAAAATTTTGTGCATGGATTCTGTGAAAATGAGAGGGTTACGAAAATGAAAGAAAATCAAGTCCATGGTTTCATTATGCTTCAGTATTTTAAAATAATTTTATTTATCAATTTCAATAATTGCAAAAACACGATTTCGTCTAATTTTCGGACTGAGCTGGCTTTAAATCATAAATAGCGCAATTTTCTTTACCCATGTAAAAATCATTAACAGCGCACCACGAATCGATCATCGATTTATAATCTTGTAAAGCCTTCTCATCCTTTTTGCCTTTCCATTCTTCGCTGACTTCACCATTCGCCAATTTGGTGTATTCCCACTTGGTATTTGGAAGCTCCAAACTTTGAGTGAATTTTCCGTTCGCTCCTTTGAAGAACTCGATTCCGCCTTTCTTGAATAGCCACCTCTGGTTGTAGCTGCCATGTGGGTACCTTTTTGTTAGCACCTTGAGTGGAATTTTTTCATTGATCCAGGTGAAGTATTCTTCGGTAGATGTTCTTGTTAGACAAACTTCGTACGAGTTACGTTTTTTCCAGCATTTGTCATACACTTTGTTTCCATTTTTGAGTTTGGCCACTTTTGCTTTATTGATTCCTCTCAAAATATAGGGATTATTTTTTTTGGGAGGAGACGCTGGTGATGTTTCCGAGCTTACCGATTGAGCTGAAATATGAATTTTTTTTGTTTAGTTTTCTATTCAGATCATCTATACGTACGTTTTTATTGAAAAAAAAAGTCGAGTATAACTTACCGAACAGTAAAACACTCCACACTACAAACAGAGAAATTACGCAAAATTTACTCATGATGTTTTTCGCACGTCAGGTGAGAAGATTTTCAAAGTGAAAGTAATGTAGAAGGTGTGTAATTTTTCTGATTTTATACCTTGTGAAATTTCATGATCGATGATCTTGCACGCATTTGTTTCGAAGCTGGCTTCAAACTACGTGTAAAATTTGACCAATTATCAATTAACCAACAAAATGTAATTTTTTCCACTCGAAATGATGTCTCACAATTAATAGGTAACGATACAACCGCGGCGTCGTTTTGAATTTCTTAACGCGACAAGTACTCGTTTAGTTTGTTCGTTGATGATTTGAAGGTCGTTTGAATCTGCCTCTATTCATAATCAATCAACGTCGAAACGAGCAGGTGTTTTTTCATCAAGTCTTTTTCGTTCTGAGTGAGTTTTGAGTACGGTAACTTGAGTCATTGTATTTGTCGATGTTTTGAAGGTCGTTTGAATCAAATCTTTAGTCAATCAATCAATGCCAGAACGAGGTGCTTTTTTTTCTTCACGTCCTTCCATCAATTTTTTCGTGATATCTCGACCAGAAATTTGTACCTACAGCTAAAATTCTTACCATTCATTTTGTTCTGAACATGAACTGATTAGGTTTTGGTCCCATCCCTCCGCCTCTCTCATCAACTATTATTGAAAAGAAAGGCTTGTTGTGTCTCTATAGCTTCCTATTCAAAGTCATATTTTTTTGTCAGAATATTTTCCTGGAAAAAATTTCTCTTCACTATTGAAAAATCCTATAAAATTTTAGTGGCTCTGAAACATCTTGAAACCACTTCCGATCAATTCGAGAGGTTGAAAATGGGGTATTTTGTTGATTAGATCAAAATTTTATGTATGTACTTATTACAGGAAAATAAGGTATGTAATTTTGAAATTCCAAAACTTCACCAAAATTCAAGAAATGAACTTTATCATCGGGTTCTTTTATGATGCACTTTCGATTTATTGCGTTTTTAAATTTCACTTCGAATTAAGATACCTTCTTTGTTAATAACTCTTGACCTATTGAGCCGAAATTTTACACGAATAAAAAATCATTTTAACCTTTTTGTGTCCATGAGGAATCTGAAGGATAAAGTTTTGAATTTTCCTTTTCACCATGTAAAGCTTCGAAATCGTGACCAATAAGCATTTTCCTTCTCCCCCCACCCACCTAAAAAATCCAAAGTTCCAACAGGAAATAGGATAAAATTAAAATGATTGAAAAATCGTAATCGTTCCATCTCTGATTAAAGCCCTAAAAGTGAAATTCAAGCTCGAAAATTGAAAAAAAGGAAAATTTGATTTATTTTTGCAAAAGAAAACTTTTTTGCGAGGTGGAATAACTACCTAGATTTTTTGAAATTTATAACCAACGACCAATTTTTGCAAAAAAAAACACCATTGTTTTCAGATTCATATCAAAAATCTTTCAACGACCACACAAGCTGCAACTTCGTCTCTCGAAGCCACGTAAAATAATAATTTCAAAACACGCACCCAACAAACCATCTCGTCGTGGCCAGATCCTAGATATTGTTTTAAAGTATTCGAAATACTGTCGTCGAGTCAACGCTCCTTGGTAAAAGTTAATTTTTCAATTTCTCGCCGGAAAATGTCTTACGGATAAGTATCACATAAGCTTTAATCCGCGTAATGGGATCGCGGATCGACGGATGCGGATACACGCGGACTAAATTTACATTTAATCAAAAGCGTCGTATGTCTTGTTTGAACGCGGATTTAAATTAGTCCCCGGAGTTTTCCATCTGTTTTGAATTTTTTTATGTCGTTTAGGCGACGTTCGCCTCTTTTTTATACCATATTTTGAGTATTACGAAGGAAAATTGTTGTACGAGTTGCAAAAACTTTCTTAATACTGGGAATTTCGCGTCAGAAGGTCTTTTTCATAAGTTAGCTCGGTATGTCTTCGCCTTTCTTTTCTTTTTTTTTTCAACACGACGGTGCGGTATTGAATGGCGCGGTAACTTTTACGAGGTTTTCGAACGTGTCGATGATTGAAGTTTTTCAAGCAACGATTGCTCTCGTATACTTTTTTGCCAGAGTAATTTATATGCCCTGGAGGCGCATAGCGTCGCGTCTATTGTTCGTAATATAGTTTCCAGATCTCGAAGACGTATCGTATGACTGACGTAAGTTATAGTTTTGGAGATTTGATGGGTATTCCGTGTTCCAGAGATGATTTTTTAGAATTTTTTGCCATCGAATTTAATGGATTTTATGGGATGGAAACTCTGCAGCAGCGTGCACCTGCTCACTTCGTATTGTGATCGTTGAAAAAAATTATTACAATCCGATATCAAACTGTACAGAAAAATCAGCTGTATTTGAAGTTTTTTAAAGATTTAATTCGTATCAGGGACAGAACGAACCGATCTTGGATGGGGGAGGTGGAGAGTTCAAGTTAGCCCCTCCCCTCCAAAATGTTTCTGTATTCAGTTGGAAAAATTCACCATTCCTTCCCATGATTGAAAATCCAACAATTGCATTGTCATTGTTTTTGTGAACAGGCTGAAAACAATGATAATTTTTCATTGGAAGATTTGCCATTTTTTTGTACTCATAATTAATCAAGTTGATACATTTTCATGTTTTCCTAAGCTGAGAAATTTTTATACGTTCCCAAATTGGAAAAACTTTCATATTTTTCCAATTTTGGAATTTTTACCATTTGTACAAAAAATTTTGCAGATTGGAAAATTTTACCATTTGTACCTTCAATTTTTTTCCTCATTGTCTGAAAAAGTGGAATTGATTTATTATTTTTGAGAAAAATTTATGATTTGAAAATCTGTGGGAAAGTCTTCAAAAATGAGGGTTTTTTTGTATTTTTTGGTCAAAATTGTTTCAACTAATTTTATTATATTGTTTCTCCTTAAAACTCATTTTCGATATTTTGTAAATCAATTTTTCAAAAAATTTGGCCTCGTTGTATTTCTCCTTTAATAGGTTTAAAATAAAACTAGCCAATCACAGGTTTATTAATCTGAAATATTGTTTTATTACATCTTGAATTTGAGGTTTTCTAAAATTTTCGCCTTCTCTTCGCTAGGGCTAAATGGGAAATGTACATTTTTCCAATTACGTATAAAATGACTTCTCTTCCGTTGCATAAATCAGTGAAAAATCACTGATAAATGGTTAAAATTGTGACCCAGAAAAAATCAGCAAAATTATTTGATGTTCAGCAGATACTCGTTGATTTTTTGAACTATTACTGATTTTTCGAAGAGTTTCGTTACTTTTAAAAGAATTTCACTGATTTTTAAAAAAAATTCGGAAATTTTCCAGCCATTTTCCAGAGATTTTTCATCACTTTTTTCATTGTTAACCTTCAGTGAATGTTTTTCAATTGTTCTGCAGTTTTGACTATTTTAAAATGATTTTCGAAAATTTTCACTGATTTGTAATTAAGAAAGTACCTGATAGGTTTGAAAAAAGTGGACAATTTGAAAATAGCAATGAAGTAATTAAGTGGAGAAAGGGGACCAACTTCTTCAAAATTGATGTGTCGCGAATCCCACATTTTATGAAGTCAGTCTGCTTTATGCCTGAATAAAGTGATTTCCCAAAATTTTCAATTTGTTCCCTGCAGTTATTTTCATGTAAAAAGTTTAGCTGAGTGAATTCCTAGGCAGAAATGTAATAAAAAAGTATCATTGTGGGAGGATAAAAAAAAGTATTATTGATGAGTATCACACAGTTGCAAAAAATGAAAATTTGAATTCAGATTTTCAAAAATTTTCACCCTTTTCTTCCGGTAAATTGCTTTCGGTGTGTCCTTATTCGTCCTCCAGTTCATTAAGTCCTCCCCCCCCCCAAAAAAAATAATAAATTTTGAAAAAAAATACTCATAATTTCCTGCATAAAGATCGTGACGTCCGAGCTATCTTGTAAAGTATTTCGATTCAATCATTTTTATTTCCCTAAACCTGTCATTTTCGTTTTTATATTCCGTCTCGTAAACACTCCCTTCACCCCTAACAAAACCCCTTCTTAATTGTTTAAATATAAATTCACGACATCGGTAGGTATTTTTCATCCGGACGAAAAAATTAATACACCTTGATGTTCGTCTAGCAGAAAATTTTCCTACTGCGAATGACATTTGAGAAGCTTTAAAATAGAATTCATTCATAACCGAGACGCACAACACGACGCAGCGAATACTTCAGTGGTTTCTAAACCACGGTCGTCTCGAAGGGGAAAGTTTCACGTTATCATAGCATTTCTATCTGGCTGTATATAAAATTTACACCCATTTGAAAACACGACGCGAACGAAATTTTACAAATCGACGTCGTCGCTGTATACATTTCAAAAGCTAAACGTGCTTTTACGCGTATCATCGAATCGTGCACTGTACACACCGAAGACCGAACATTAACACCGTCCAAACCAAGTTATACTTCGTCACGGTGTTTCACTTTCACTTTAGACATTTTCCATTTTCCCTTCTGTTGGTTTTAAAAATTATATTATACGGGGTGTTTTGGTCTCAATTCAACGCCTTCCGTTTGGCAAAGTGGCAATCTGCAATATACCTACTCGAGAGGGTTAGTATTCTTTTTTGTAGTGGCACGATTGAGGTAGAAATGTTGGAACGATTTTAAAAGGAATTTTATTTTGGTAAAAATTTTCAGATTGGCAGAATGAAATATGAGTTTAAATTTCCAATTCGAATAATTTGTCAAGCTTTTTTTCGGAATTTCAATAAATTGAAAATCTTTTTTTTTGGCAGATTGTCATTAAGTGCATCAAATAAAACTGTTGAGGGGGAGAGGATTCATCATTACTTCAATATTTCTTTCAAAAATCTGATATTTTACAACCGCCTTCATTGTCTGGGTACCCCTAATTTTAATGATTTCTGATCGGTCTTTTCTGAATCAAATGGTTGGGATGATGTAAGGAGGTCGAAATATTGATGCATGAACCTTCAATACTTTTCCCATTTTCCTGGATTTTTAAAACAATGTTGATTTTTGCCAATCTTTCTAAAAATATTGAAAATTCCAAGTTGAATTTCACAGTTGGTATTCGAGATTGCCTCAGAAATGTTCAGGATCATGTAAAAAAAAAAAAAAAAAAGGAAATACAGTGAGAAAAGTTGAAAATTTTTTTCATTTTCCTTATTTTCAAAATATGGTCTTGATATTTTAAAAGCATATCTCCAGCAATTAATATTTTCATATCCAGCTAACTTTTGTTGACTTTTTTTTTCAAAAATTTACCTAGATACTTGCCTAATTGAAAAATGACTTGGGCAACTGAAAAATTTTATGAGGAGATGTCATGTTTTTTTTTTCTCCAAAAATTGATAATTTCATGTTACAAACTCATGACTGCTCAATATCCCTCATCTGATTTTTTGTGAAGAAATGTAAAAATTACAATCCGAACCATTTGCATGTCAATTAGACCAAAAAAATCAAAAATCTCCACCCTCGGTATTTGCACAGTTTCCTTTTACTCTTGTCACAACCGTCCACATCTCACCTCACATTGCTTTCCGACCGGAATGAAAAATTGAAAAAATTCGCCTTGTTTCTCCGCCATCAACATGTTTTTCAATTTAGCGAAATATTTCGGTACGTGTATCGTTTAAAACACTAGCCCGACCTTTGTCGACGTTAGAAAGACAGAAAGCTTCCATTTAAAAACGCTGCTGGAAAGAATAGCAATTGACTGTAAACGTAAAAAGCGTTCCGCTTTGAAAATGTCAACAAGAAGGCGAGAAAGCTAAAAGTGCTGCTAACTTTCATTCAGCCATAATTTCACTTCACACTTTTACCCTTTTGTTGTGATAATTCAGTGGTAATCAAAATAATATATAACTAAAATATACACGAGAAAAGTTTCTATCATCCCTTTACCCCAATCATCGCCCGGGGTTCCTATTTGGGAAAAGACGTTAAAAAATGAAAAGAAAATAATTTGTTCAACGGTACGAGACGAAGAGGCATCGTCGTTATTTGCGGACAGAGTTGAAAGAAAAGAGAGAGAAAAAAATTAATCTCGGTAAGTGGCTGAATTTCACCAAGTTTAACGCGCCCATCGACCAACGACCAAACTTTCTCGTCCCAGTTTGACATTTCGCCATATTCACGCCAGCATGTAGAAACTCATTTTAGCCATTGCCTTTGGTTTCAGCCTAATTGACCGGATTTAGGTCTAAATAATAAGTAACTTGGTATATCGTGATGCTTATAAAAGTACACCTACGCTACGCGCGCTATAGCTATAATCCTAAATTTTTAAAATGATATTTACCTAGACGCCTTGAAAAATCTGCAGGTAAGTATGTGGACATTGTGGACAATATCGCAGATATGAAAAAACAAATCCTGAGCTTAGACTAAAATTAGCGAAAAAGTTTATTCTGATTTGGAAACTTCCCAATTTTTTCTCGCTTTCGAACTAAAAAAGATTGAATTTGAGAACTTCATTTTTTCAAAAAAATTTTTTTTGCCATTTTTAGGGGTGCCATTTTCTGAAAAAATTGGCCACTTTCATGAAAGTATGCTTATTTGTATTTCTACATCTTCCGAACCAGGAACCAAATTGGACACAATTTTTTGTTTTCTGCATAGAATTTAAAAAGTTGCAGATTTCGAATTTTATGAATTTTTCTTTTTTACAAAATCCAAACCGGTTATTCAATTTTCAAAATCGAGATAACAATTTTTTCGTGACTAATCTTTCTCCTAAAAATTCTCATAGCAGCGCTGCTAACTATATTTTGATTTATGCTCTTGATAAAATTGAAGTTCAGTGTTTCCACTTTCTGGAAAAACCTAAAAAGTGGAGAAATTTTGAAATTCGGAAAATTTTAGAATTTTCCCTGCCTTTTTTTTTGAAATGTAATCGTAAGAGAATGGTGAATAATTTAGAACAGTCGCCCTTGCTCCATTTGTGTCAAATTGTTACATCTCTTCTCTCCTGACTGATTTTTTATTTGTAACAAATCTCTCGTCACGCTCGGGAGTATACCTAATTTTTAGTCATTTTTCTACGAAATTCATTCAAAAACTTTTTTTTTGAAAACATGTTTTTTTATAAGTAAGTTGTGATGAAAAAAGAATATCATGTCCTTGACCATATAATGTTTAAAAAAGGGGACGTGAGATGGAAGAAAATTCAAAATAATTAGTAACATTTTAAAAAACCTCTATGAAAAAAAAAAAACGATGAATTTTTGATTTTTGAGGGCATTTTTTCGGAAATATATTCGCCTTCGGTTCGCTCGGCTCAACACATTGATATATTTCAACAAAATGATTGATATTTTACCCCTTCGTCAATTTTTTATTGACCGTTGCGTGAAATTTAGAAAATTTGGGGCATATGCTTTTTTGCACGGGGGAGGGGTAAGACGAGCAATGAATTGCGAAGATGATGTAGAATTTTTAGTTGCATAACTTCGTAGACAGATTGAAACTATTTGTTTCAATTTTCAACTACTTTCTGATTTTGAAGCAAAAAAAAGGGTCACCGAAATAAATCAAAGTACATAGCATCATAAGGAGAATCAGTATAATTCTTTGATTTTCAGCGAATTTTTTATCAGGGAAAAATTTCACTGAAATAAAACAATGAAAGAAATTGCTGGAAAATCAGTGAAAATTTACTGAAAACTTTGTACTTAAAGCTAAAAAATAGTGAAATTCTTTGAAAAATCAGTGAAAATCCGTTTAAAATCAAAAAAATTGCTATTTTTTTCCATGCTGCAATTCTGATTTTTTTTGGTGACCTTTCACCGATTCGAAATGAGAAAGTGTAATTTTGCTTTAAAACTGAATTTTTACATTTTATTTTATTTTTCTGAGATAAAATTCAAGTTTCCCAAGTTTTTGTGCGAGGGCGAAAGGATGCCTTGAATTGAATTTGAGTTATTTTGTTGTCCAGAAAGAAAATTACTTTATCTCATCCCTTTCCTCAGGATTCCGAATGTCATAAAAATTCTAAAAATTGAACCAAAAAATCCGGAAACATCAGATAGAATCATTTTTGAGATATTGTGGACACCCCGAAGTAATCAGTTCAGTGACTTGAAAAAATGGCAAAAAATTTCATGGCTGTTTGAATTCATTTGAAATGATTTTTTTGAAATTTTTTCGCAGCTAACAAAGAATTATATGACTGAAATTTTCTAAAAAAATTGGGTAAATCAAAAAGCAGTTGCTAGCGCTACCATTGAATTTTTTGAAAATCATTCTAGGAGACTAAAAAAATTTCTCGCTTCATTTTGAGGTGTTTGAAGGGCAATTCGAATTTGCAAAAATGAAAAAATTCTCAAATTTGCTATCTGTGACGTTTAAATTTGCCTATAGAGGGCAAAAATCGAATCCAGTTTCGAAATCTGAGTTTCAAGTACATATAGAAACTCACCATACTTTTTAAAGAAATAAACGATGTTCCCAATTATTCGCATTCCTCAAAGTGGTGCAAAAACCTTACTTTGTAGAAAAAACCTTCGTCTTCCTTTAGGTTAAAAAGACTCAAAATATTTTCGGGAGGTCTCCCACTCAAGGTAAGCTTCCTCACCAATTTTCTTCAAAATTCAGGTCATTTTTTTTTTACTCAGCCTCATGGACAACTGTCCGAGGCAATCTTTCAAAAGAAATGATTCCATTACCGAGTTACCTAGTTCTACAAATAATTTCGATACCTACACATTCCAATATCATCGGACACCTACATCTACGTTAGGGTGGAGTGAAAAAAAAAACATATCTTGGATTTCGACCAAATTTGGTGGGGTGGTTTACTTTGAGTGGGAGACCTCCCAAAAAAAATTTGAGCCCCCAAGGCACAAGTGGAGGGGAGCAGGGGGTGCTCAAAGTGCACCTCCTTTTGAAAAAAACGCTGTTTTTTGTGTTTTTCTAGTAAAAAAAAATTGCGTGAGAGGCTGTCGTAGCACTTAAAAGTTGCGATTTGAGTTTCTACGTCTCCCTGAACCATCGCCATCCTTCTCCGATCAAAACTCAGAGCGCTACCAGGGGGTTGAAAAGTTGCGGATTGCAATATTTCAATAATACGAAATTTTCGCGAAGCTGAAATGATTTTTTTTTCGTCGGGGAATTGAACGAAAATTTTTTTAAAACACTAAAAATAAATATTGAAGAAAAAATTTGAAAATTTTATACACCAGTGCAGCCAAAAGCGAATCGTAAAATTCCGAAATACGGAATTTAGGTATATCTTTAAATTGATCATTTTTTCGCCGAAAAATATTATGTATCTTTTTTTTCAATCACCAAAAATGTAGGTCTTTTGGATTTTTTTTGAAAAATTTTGTATGTCAGTGCAGCCAGTTACCAAATGTGACATGCGACACTGGAATTTACGCCGATCAAGAATTAAATTTTTTATCATTAGTAAATTCCATACAATCGCACGTCACAATTTGTAACTGGCTGCACTGATATACTTACAAAATTTTTCAAAAAATTTTTTTTGGTGATTGAAAAAAAAGATACATGATATTTTTCGGCGAAAAAATGATCAATTTAAAGATATACCTAAATTCCGTATTTCGGAATTTTACGATTCGCTGTTGGCTGCACTGGTGTATAAAATTTTCAAATTTTTTTTTCAATATTTATTTTTAGTGTTTTAAAAAAATTTTCGTTCAATTCCCCGACGAAAAAAAAAATCATTTCAGCTTCGCGAAAATTTCGTATTATTGAAATATTGCAATCCGCAACTTTTCAACCCCCTGGTAGCGCTCTGAGTTTTGATCGGAGAAGGATGGCGATGGTTCAGGGAGACGTAGAAACTCAAATCGCAACTTTTAAGTGCTACGACAGCCTCTCGCGCATTTTTTTTTGACTAGAAAAACACAAAAAAACAGCGTTTTTTTCAAAAGGAGGTGCACTTTGAGCACCCCCTGCTCCCCTCCACTTGTCCCCTGGGGGCTCAAATTTTTTTTGGGAGGTCTCCCACTCAAAGTAAACCACCCCACCAAATTTGGTCGAAATCCAAGATATGTTTTTTTTTTCACTCCACCCTAATCTACGTGTACGTAGAATAGCGTGCATCGTCGTCGTAAATAACCCACCACGTAGCACTCGTGGGTAAATTGCATCGAGGGAAATGGAGCGGGAATTTATTTATACCCAATACCGAAGCCATCTGTCTCCGATAACAATACCTGCTAAACCTATAACGATTAAAACTCGCTTAATTGATGGGCAAACGGTTGAAAGCCATTTATCACCGCGCCGATTCGTTGCCGAAGAGCTTCGATACATGCATAAAATTTCCAATTACCTTTTTACCGGTAATTTGTAAATGTTTGCAGTTTGTAAACATTATAAATACGTATGAACATGTGTATTTATACGACATGTCGTACATACGACGAGTTTACTTGTTAAAGTACCCACTCGAAACCACAATACATAAAATTACCCTTACGCGTAAGTATATTATACGAAGCAGTTCCTCGTATAGGTACTTTATAAAATACGAGGAAAACGTGCTTTACGGACGTACCAACGTCAATAATCGATACATCTATACTTCTATACATTTCGAACGCAATTTGATTGACAAACGTGTTAACTCGCTGAATTCATTTTTCCACATACGTACAATATTACCTAGCTAAATAATATACTTCTCTCTTACTTTATATTAACTCGCTTCTCATTAATAATTCACCAAGCTGCTTGTCATTCTGCATCCAAGACGAGTCGTAGTGTATATTATACGATGAATTTCGAATAAAACCACGTCTCTTTTGTACCGAGATAAAGAATGAATCGAACTGTCCAACTAAGTCGGTTAATCGAACCCTTTTTCTCGCCCGAGTCACGCTGTCGAAACATATTAGTATAGTCTTCTCTTTCTATTTTTCTCTCTTTATTCCAGAATGGAGTTTTCCAACTTTATAAATCTATTCGCTATAACGTATGGTTGGTTATGGATACCAATCCGAATACTCTCGTTTGTTGAAATTTTAATAGGTATATTTGACATTGAATAAAATACGTAATCATAAATACTTCAATGTTTATTTGAGGCTTAATCAAATAGGTACTAGGTACCAACCTTTTCATGGACGGGACCGAGGTTTCCAGCTAATGAAAAAACATTCGTTTTCTTTGAAAAAGGATACCTGTGGCTGGATAAGGGATGAATTTGGCAACAGGCGCTTTGGACTCTTAAAAATTTCAAGTGGTGTACTGTACGAAAACTTAAGCTAAAAAATCAATTTTAAAATCAAAACTACATTTTAAAAAAAAATTGTACCCTCTTAGGAGTGAAAATCATCGAAAATTACTGAAAAATAGTCAGAATTGCAGCACAGCAATAAATCTGTTGAAAAATTGTCACTAAAAACAAATTTTGAATAAATGTTGGAAAATCGATGAAAATTTACTGAAAATCAGTTAAATTTGTTGAAAAATAAAAGCAAATCGTTGAAAAATTGGTGAAATTCTTTTTAAAAAACAGTGAAATTTTTTAAAAAATCGCCAAAAGTCGTTGATTTTTCCTGTTCTGCGATTTTTTTCAGTGACTTTTCACTGATTCGAAATGAGAGAGTATAGTTTCGACAATTGGAACAGAATAGGTATGTCAGGCTGTCTACAAAATTATGCAAATGAGAAATCGAATTTTTCAGATTGAAAATTTAAGAATAGCTATTAGCTTCACAATTTATTGCTCCTCTCTAATCGTTCTGTTGAGATATATCGATGTGTTGAGTCTAGCGAATCGAAGGAAAATTCCACCTCAAAAATAGGTACCTTCAAAATATCAAAATTTATCAGTTTTTTCCAATAGAAATTTTTCGAAACATGATTAATAGGTACGTAATTTCGAATCATTTTCCACTCCCTCCTTTCAAACATTTTGGTAAAGAGCATATCAAAAATTAATACGTTTTCAAAAAAATTAAAATAAATTGATTTTAAATAAATTTTATAGGTAGAAAACACCAAACTTGACCTCGAGCTAATGAAAAAAACGGAAAAAAACCACTAACCTTATAGCATCATAGATGGAGGATAGCAAAATGTAAGGATGAAGAATCGTTCAGTACGATCGACTTTGATACCTCACATTTTTGCGAATTTGAGCGATTCCTCCTTACATCACCTTTGACCGCTTATAAAAACTGAAGGGCGTCTTCTATTAGAAATTCATTGCAAAATTATTTATTTTTTGATTTTTCTTCCTAGTGACCATCAAATATAACTTTGTAAAAATGAAAGAATAAATTGTGAATTTTGAAAAATCGTTGTTTTCAACCACTCCAAAATTGTTTAAAAATATAAAATTTTCAAATATTTCAACAACATTTCTGTTGAAAATTAAATGTAAGAAACATTATTTACTCTTAGGTAACATTTTTTGATAAAATTTTGGTTCATATTTTCTTACTCGTAGATTTTTTCGCTTTGAAATTTAAAAAAAAAAATTGAAAAATTTTGGGGAAATACTTACATGACTGGGAATTTTTTTTATTAAGTACTTCAATTAAGTGGCCTTGTATCACTTTTTTTTGGACTCTGAAATTGGGTGCAACATGCTAAAAAAATATCAAAACCAAAAAAAAAAACATGATTTTCTCACTACTTTTTATTAGTAACAACCGAGAGGCATTCCAACTCGAAGTAAAATTTTTGGGCCAAAAGAGGAATAAATTGAAAGTGCCTTATAAAATAATTCTATTTCCGAAATTTCAAGTGCTGAAATGCATTTTTAGAATTTTAGCGAATTTTTGAAATTTCAAAATTACCTCCTCGTTCCGTTAATGATGAAAATTTGATCTGATCGACGAGAAAAGGTGAAATTTGGTATATAGATTCCCTATTTTCGACCTGCCAAATCAATTGGAAGCGGTTTCGAGACGTTTCAGAGCCACCAGAAAATTTTAGAATTTTTCAGCCTTGAATAAAAGCCCTTAAAAATGGCCAATATGAACTTCAGGTGACCTAATTGATCGATCGAAGCACAATTTTCCGAAATTCGTAACTTTAAGTTCAAATAAATATTTTTTGACTGACATTTTTTCTGCAAAAAATTTAAAACACACCCATGGTTCACACATCGAGGAAAATAGCTGAATTTCTCAACTTGGTTAGGTTTTTTAAAAAAAGGACACTCTGAACTTGAATTTTATGAAGATTGCATAAATCGAAATGTAATTGGCAGAAGAGCACTGCTACGGATTTTTTTTAAAAAGTCATAAAAATTATTTTAGTTCACTGAAAAAAATTTATCTCATGTTGGTCGCAGATTAAAACTGGTTGATGATGAACAATGCGAAATGAAAACATTTGGAAAATTTGGTGCAATCTCCAATTTTTCTAAATTTTACTAGTAAAACTGGGAATAAAAAATCTGAGTTTCCTTCTGAGTTCTTTCCCTACTTTTTCAGTGCAATTTAATTCATCGCAAATAAATTTCGACGAAACTGATCCCCTCGTATATTCAGACATGTACCTATTTTTTGCATTTACCGAGTATATTCTGCATTAAATTGCATTCTCTCGGATTAAAAATAATTATAAAAACGTACGGGGACCTATAAACTTGCCAGACGAAAGATAAAGAGGTGGAAAATTGCTTATCTTTGAAAAAATACCTCATGTATTACCCTTTTTATTCGCTTCGGATTGGTCTAGCACACCGCTACACTCGTTCTACCGTCTACGATGTACATGTAATGAGCGTAAATCACACTTTACGAGCTTTTCTTTTATTCGATTCAAAACCTACGTAATTATCCTGAACGAGCCAGCATCGCTGAAACATGCACTGATTACATAGTCTATCCATCTAAGGACTGTTTGCGATCGCACTCGATCAAAGATTGAACTCGAGTTGATTAAAATTAGCTTAATTTCGAGCCCATAAATCATAAATACGTAAAAGGTACCCTAATCAAAGATAGCTCTTGTTAATTTCGCATTTTGGCTGGCATTAATTCGTCGAGAGCTGCACGAGTTCCAAGTTGCCTAGTCAAATAAAATTCAACGCTGCTGGGTTGGTTGGAATTAAAAAACTCGTCGGTTTAAATGATGGCATCAGTGGGCAAACCGGGCTACTTTGCGATTCATCATTATGGTTAATGAAGCGTACCAGCCCATCTCCCAACAAAAAGCAAATTAATCATCTTTCTCGATGTACAAAGGCTCGCCACTAAAAGCCAACCAGTCGAAGGGACGAGCAGGGCAACGTAGCCAACAACTTCGTTAAATCCTTTTGACTGGCAAAGTGTCAAATTTGCTGAAAAATAGAGAAAAGAAAAAGGCACATAGTTGTCCGAAGAAATGACAAATTCCAAGCATTCGTTAAACGCCGCTTCGCACGTGTTACCTAACACAATGTTCAATTTTTAGTCACCAAAGCAACCCATCGTTTCGTTTTATAACCGCGATATCCATTCTACGTATTTTCTTATATGCGAGATCGTTCGAATCATCGAATGAACTATTCCGCTGCTGGTTTAATCGAGATCCAGATAAACTAAAAAGTAATTAATTCAACTAATCGGGTGTGTTTTTTAAACTTTTTAAATTCCTATTTTCTTCAGACATTTGTACCTACGCTTTGAATAAGTTGTTTTTATCTCGACACCGGAATGCTTTATTAACGGCTTAGAATATTTTGCACGCAGCCAAACTCGCGTCCCAAATGAATAGAAAAGTTTTTCGCTTTTTTCTTGTTTTTTTTTTCTCGTTCACTTATTTTCAAAGCGAGATTCTTATTAAAAATAACATCTCCCTGGAAGAACAACCTTATCTTGCGTTTTGTGTTTTAACGCTGAGAAGAAAAAAAAACAAGGCTATTTTTTATTTCGAATTCTTATTCCCATTCAGACCCTATTACGCCTTCTATTTATCCTTTTGCCTCCTACGAACCGAATAAATTCTCGACCTAATTTATTGATATGATTAAATTAATATAAAACGTTGAAAGTGAGATTTGTATTTTTTCTGGAGGATTTTCATCTTCAACACTTGAGTGAGTACAAAAGCTGGATCGTTTTGGTCAAAAATTTGCGGAGCTGGATTCCCCCCAAAAAATATTTTTCGATTATTCTCAGATGCTTGTTTTGAAAAATGAGATTACGAAATTGATTTTTTTTTAATGCTTCAGGTGGCCTATTTTTGAAGATTTTTAAAAAGAAATTGGGTTCTGATTTTTATCTCCATTCCTCTTCCCCTTCATGAATGTTTTATTGTACTTGCTCTCTCATTTCGAATCAATGAAAAGTCACTGAAAAAATTCAGAATGGCAGCTCAAGAAAAATCAGTAAAATTCTTTGATTTTTGGTCAATTTTCTGTGGTTTTCAAAGAATTTCGCTGATTTTTCAGGAAAATTTTATATATTTTGCCACCTTTTCGTTGGATCTTCTTTGAGTTTCCAGCATTTTTTTTTACTGTTTTCTTTTAGTGAAATTTTTTCACTGGTTTATAAGTAAGAGATGATTAATTTTATTTTGAAATTTTTTTTGGATAAAAATGAAGCAAATTTTTTGTGATTTTGTAAAATGTGACATATTTCGGTGATGTATTTTTTTTTCATATTTTATTTTATTTTTTCGGTACAATTCTTTGTAGTTGTTTCATCATTTCAAATTTTTAAACCTAAAAATGACCTAAAAGCGGAAATAATTTGAGAATCGTTAGTATTAATTTTTACGAGTAGAATCTATTTTGCAGTTTTCAATGGATATAAAAATTGATCAAGTACATAATCAATTATTAAAATCAAACTATCTGTTTTAGTGAAAACCATTCAAGATTTAAATTTTCCAGGTTCATCAAAAAAAAATTTGATTGAATTATCGTTTTTCAAATCCAATGTATCGTTTGGCTTAAAGTATATTTTAAAAATGAGTACCTACCATTTTCAATTTTGAAAATAAATTTTACTTATGATTTCAAATAACGATTTCATTTTCATCTCTGGTAGGTAACTGATTTAATTTTCATTGGAAAATTATTTCATTTTAACTTTTGCAAAATAAGTTAATTTTTATTTTGTAAAAATGATTTCATTTTCAATTTTGGAAATCAGATTATTTTCAATTTCTAAGATCAATATTACATTCCACTCGAAAAATCGATATATTTTTTGATTTATATTTGAAAAATCAATTTTATTTTCAATTTGAAGAATCAATGTTATTTTTAATTTGAAAACTCAATTTTATTTTGAATTTTGAAAATCTATTGGATTTTTACTTTCAAAAATTTATTTCTATTTCAATGTTGGCGTTCCATTTTCCTTTCAATTTTTAAAATCGATTTCAAGTACATACCTCAGTAATTGGGAATTTTGTAAATTGATACATGTACTTTTTTGTTTTTTTCTATTACACCATCTCGTATGAAGTGACTGAAAAGTTATTCTGCTACTCATGTTCACTTGTAAACGATTTTTTTTTAATTTTGAAAAATTTTAAGCCGTCTTCGTGTAGTAGATTACACTGAAAAAAATTCGAACTGAATTTTGACAAAAATTGGCGAAATAATTTACTTTGAATAGGAAAACTCCCAAAAATAATTTGAACTTCTCACTACATAATAAGAAGATGGAGCTGAAGAGCGATAAAAATTTGCAATTAAAATTTTGACGATTTTTTGATTTTGGCTTAATTCAAATTTTTCATACCTACTAAAATGCTTCGGAATTGAGCCTGAATTTTTTTGTCAATTCGTAAAATAACGTTTAATGATACTTTTCAAAAAAATTTTATAACAATGCTGCCACCTGCGTTTTGATTTACACTGCCATTTTTAAAAAAAATTCATTAAGCAGTAATGTTAAAAAAAAAACTCAAAAAATTAATAAGAATACTTTTTAAAAAAATGTTGTTTTTTTAAAAAAAAAAAAAACGGCTCTCATTGAGGTTTCCTAAAGAAGTTTCCCCATGAGCTGGACGAATCAACCAACTTGGAGTAACCTACCTCACTAAATTTCTTCGAAATCCCTATTTTTCCGAGATCCCTCGTACAATCTTGAACATTAACTTTCTCATAAACGTTCATTGGCACGTATTTTTGCAAGACCTCTCTCCCCTCCTCAACCGATGAAAAAACACTAGAAATTTAATGATCGTATTTTTCACATTTCATGACAATTCGTGACCACCTATCGGCTGAAAATTTGATTAACTTTTTGTTGTTTTTTTTTGCCCTTATAGCACACATATTGTACCTCTGTTTTTCGTTTTACGTACGTGCCCTAATAATCGTTAAAAATTTACAGTGTTTTTGCAAACTTTCCCAGTTACGCCTTCGAATAAACAGATATGCAACGCGAATTGCATTTTTTGTGACGCACTGCGCACTTACTCTGTTATCTGATGTAAAAGGTTAAGAAGTAATGCAGGTTTCGGTTTATTTTCGCTTGTTTTATTATTATTTTTATGTTGTTATTCGAACGTAGTCGTAATTTTTTTACAACCTATAACGAGCGAATTTTATTCCTGTGATAACAATTTTCTACCATTGAGGGAAAAAGAAAAAGAAAGAATGAGTTATCAATTTGTTTTTATCGGAATTTTCTCGTCTGAAAAAATTTTCCTGTTCAAGATTGTGATAAAATATGCACATGAGTATGTTTCGTTGAAACAAACTGATATCGTTTAAATTAAGTACCTACCTACTCTACCTACGTAAAAATGTTCGATGATGGATTACTTTTTTGAAAGAGGCCGGATGAAGGCTTTCGTATACTTATTTGATTTTAAAAATTGTTGGAAGCAAAATACGCACCAGATTTTTCATTTTTATTCTCTCGGATTTTAAAATTTTTTCTCCATAAAATTTTTAGTTTTGATTAAAAAATAATACCATGTTCATTTAATATGCAAGTTGTCTGTGCCCTTGTACGTATTATATCTTTGCTAAACAATTTTTCCCTCATGTTTCCTTCATTCACTGACCTTTCCAATTTTCCAAATTCAAATTGAAAATACCCCACTTGAAGATGCAAACTGAAATTTTGCAATTCGAAAATTCGTAATACATAATACCTGAAATATTTCGAAGATTAATTTTCTTTCCTAAGTGCATTCTTGTTCTGAAATTCTGATCATCTCTTCTTTATCATCAAAAATTCACGAAAAACATTCCGCCTCGTGATTTATTCTCGTCTGGTCTTTTTTCACCCTCTCACTTCACATCACCTAGTAATTTTCAAGTGTCTTGCGCACTTATTGCCTAAGAAAGTAAATGCACAATATGAGTTTAACCACGATACCGAATTTTGATCTTATTTGAGAGGTATTTTTACATTTTGAAAGTACTTTTATGCCAAGAGTTTTAAAGGGTTTTTCTTCCGTGCGTATTCTGATCACGAACGTAACGATAGTGCGAATAGCGTGTTTAAATTGTAAAACTGGCTGCAATATGATGGAAAATTTTGGACTCGAAAATGACCGCGGCGAATTTCAAATGGTATTTTAGTTTCGACCACACGTGGGATGAGACATGTATTTTTCATTAAACGGTCGGAAAGCGTGAACATTTAATGTTTTAATCGTGAAATGAAATGGAATTGGCGATGGTAATGGTCTCCGGGTCAGAATGAGAGATATTTTCAATCAGAATTTAAACTTTTTCAACTTAATAGATCGGGAATTTTTCGATATGTATGTTGGAATTGTAAAATAATAAAACGAGGCGGAATATATACCAAATTAGAATTTATTCCAGAAAAAACCGAGTTGAACTAGGTACCATAAATATTGATAAAATTTTGTACAAATTGTTAATGATAATTCGTAAAAAAAAGATTATTAAAATTGTTCATTTCTTGAAAATCGACAAAAACTGTATCGAAATAATACAAAAAATAATAGAACTAGTTTAAAAACAAAAATAATCTAATTTTTTTTTTTGAAAGTTTATAAAACTTGCGATAATTGTCACAGAAGCCGTAAAAAAAATAGTGAAAATTGATCAAAGTCGCGAATGTTTTTTGAAATATACATAAAATGCTAAAAATGATTCGAAAAACGTAAACATTTTCCAAATTAATCTGAAACCCGTTAGAATGCTAAGGGTAGTTGAAATACTGCTTCAAATAATTTTGAAACGGCATAAAATTACTTACCTACTTGAAAATGTTTCAAAAAGCTTTGAAATTTTGTAAAATATCATTGAAGTCTCAGTAAATTTAAAAAAGCACTGTAAAAATGGTAAAAAAAAAAGTAGTAAAATGTCAAAACATTAAAGAAATTGGCCTCTTTTTTGCCAAGTTTCAATTAAACAATTTTCTTCCTAAATTTTTATGTCCGTCCCTCATTTCGAATCAGTGAACATCACTGAAAAAAGCCAGAATTGCAGCAGAGAGAAAATCAGAATTTTTTTTGAAATTCAGCAAGTTCTCGCTGATTTTTTAAATAGAATTTCATTGATTTTTCAACGAATTTCAGGTACCTACACTGCTGAATTTTCAATGAAATTTCAATGATGTTCTAGCAAAAGTTTTTACAGTTTGTTTTCAGTGAAAGTTTTCTCTGATCGTTTTCTGTGAAGTTTTTCACTGTTTGTTTTCAGTGAAAATTTTCACAGTTTGTTTTCAGTGAAAGTTTTCACTGGTGGTTTTCTGTGAAATTTTTCTGCTGCTTGTTTTCAGTGAATTTTTTTCAGTTTGTTTTCAGTAAAAGTTTTCACTGATGGTTTTCTGTGAAGTTTTTCACTGTTTGTTTTCAGTGAAGTTTTTCACTGTTTGTTTTCAGTGAAAATTTTTCACAGTTTGTTTTCAGTGAAAGTTTTCACTGGTGATTTTCTGTGAAATTTTTCTGCTGCTTGTTTTCAATGAATTTTTTTCAGTTTGTTTTCAGTGAAAATGTTCACTGTTGATTTTCAATGAAATTTTTCCACAGTTTGTTTTCAGTGAAAATTTTCAATAGTTTGATTTCCGCAGAAATTTCACTGTTTGTTTTCAATGAAATTTTTCCACAGTTTGTTTTCAGTGATATTTTGTCACTGCTCGTTTTCAGTGAAATTTTTTCACAGTTTGTTTTTCGGCAATCTTTTCCACTATTTGTTTTCAGTAAACATTTTCAACCATTTGATTTCTCTGAAAATTTCACTGTTTATTTTCAGTAAAAATGTTCACTGTTTGTTTTCAGTGAAAATTTTTGACCGTTTGTCGTCAGTGAAATGTTCACAGTTTGTTTTCAGTGAATTTTTTCCTCTGTTGTTTTTAGTGAAAACGTTCGACCGTTTATTGTTTTCAGTGAAAAATTTCATCGTTTGTTTTCAGTGAAACTTTTCCACTTTTTAATTTCAGTGAAAATTTTCACTGTTTGTTTTCAGTGAAACTTTTTCACTGTTTGTTTTCAATGAAATCTTTCCACTTAACGGTTCGTTTTTATTGAATTTTTTTACTGTTTGTTTTCAGTTAAATTTTATAGGAGTGGGGGAGAAAAAGGACGAGGAAGTACCTAAACCCATTTCCTGATAACTCTAAATTCCGATAAAATGATGAAATTTTGATTCCTAAGATAAAATTCTCAGTCTTGCTTTGTTTGTGAATTTTAATACAAAAGGCCAGAAAATTAATGGGGGGTTTCTAGTTTTAATCCCTTTCCGTTTACTCATTAACAATTTTTATTATTTTTTTGTTTCGACCCAAAAATATCGTCGTTCGAAGTGCTTCCATTAAAAAAAAAATGAGTAAGAAAGTAAACCATTTGTAGAGGTTGATGACTTTTGCCCAATTCTTGAAGTTTTTTACTTCTGCCCTTGTTTTTTCTCTCTTTTTCTTTCTGAGTAAAATTATCTGTCAACCGAATGACCTTGATATTGCTAATTTATCGCATTATAATTCCGACCCCAGGAACTCTAATGAAATGTCACCAGCAAACTGACTAAATTATATTTTTTCTACTCTGTTGCAGGTATGTATCTTCATCATTTTCCACCGTCATCGCGCCAACATTCGACTCGTGTGAATCTACGTTATCCCAGCAATACGTCTGGCAAACGCGAAGAAAAAGCAAAACGTAAGTTATGAGATAATCACGAACCCATCGCGGAGCCACGAAGAATAGTATTATTACCTTAATGGCGTATAATGAAAAGGAGAATACGAGAGATAGAGAGAACAAGACGCCAGATCGAGAAAGTGGAAAGGGCGCCGAAGATGGTGCGAATTTACTAATGAATAGTACAAGGCGCGAGTTATAATTTACGCTGTACTCGCGGTGCGGGGTTTTTTAATAATCGATGCTGTGTCGTATACTCTTTGCCAAAGAAGGCAGCGGCGGGTACAAGAGCTTGAAAATTTATTACGAACGAAATGGCGCGCGAATGAAATTTCAAATCGTAACGAGACCATTAATTTATTAAATTTTTGCGACGAAAATGAATTAGAAGGGCGTGCGCGCGCCCCCGAGACTCGTACGTTATTCTGGGGGGTCGAGGGGGAGGGAATATGTAAAGGGCGCGATGAACGCAGACGTATAAATACTTGTAATCTGTTTTGCATAATATTGTGTGTTTTTTTATACATATTTTTGGAGAACGGAAAGCAGACAGAAAAAGATACTGTGAGAGGGGTGGGGAGAGGAAGGAAAACCCCCAGCATAGTATCTCTTTTTGACACACTGCACGTAATAGAATGACGCAACTGTAGCGAGATACTAGAACTATTTTTCGCTCGAGTTACCAGTATTGTGTACCAGCAGCAGGCCTACCTATTATTTTTACATCTAAAAAATTTCGATTCGAATGGCTTAATGAATTTTTAAACGTTATATAACCCGGTCTGCGATGTTAATCTACTCGCGTGTGAGCATTTGGAAACATACCCGAAGCACCCAGCTGTACATGAAAATTTTATTCGGGTGTACTCGGAGCTCGTTTTTTGGCGAATTGTGTTACGAGGGGAGAAATTGAGGCTATTTTGGAGGATCGACGACTTGAGCCAGAAGGAATAAGGAGGAGATATTGCTTGATCCCAGAATACCCATTTATTCTAATCTCACTCGAAGGTAACATTTGATACGTGTGCTTCTTTTTACACATAAATTGTAAAATTTCCAGAATTTTTTTCATGACCTTTTTGGAGGAAGCTTACCGGAAAGTTTCTAAAATGGAAAATTTCCGAATTAGTGGATACAAAGTTACTCATTTTTATGGTATCGAAATGATGTACTTTGAGAAATGCAAACTGGTTGATTATGAATTTTTCTTATAAAATTGTGAAATATGGAATGAAAATTTTTGTGGTAAGTTTTCATGAAAATTTGTGGTTTGGGGGGGGGGTGTACTTGCTATGCAGCATACATACATCGAAAACATTCCTTAGATTTGTGAATTAAATAAAATTCTAGTCTGTGTTCAAGTTTTAAAGCATTCTTCAGAGAAAAATGGATAATATTTCTTGTAATTCAAATTTGATTAGGGCATTTGAAATATTTTAATATTGAAATAACTAAAAAAATCCAAAACCAGAAAAAATTGTTGAATTTGGCCAAAGAAAATTTCGAATATTTAATTATTTTGGGCCTCCCAAATCAATTAGAAATGGTTTCGAAAAATTTCAGAGCCTTCAAAAAATTTTGGAATTTTCCAGTCCGTGAAAAAGCCCATACACAATTTCAATTACTTTTTCCGAAAACTTTTAATGAAGATAGAGTGATACAGAGTTACCTGTACCTATATAAATTCTGAAAAACATTCATCATTTTCACTTTGCATGAGAATTTTTCCGAAAAAGATGTTGAATTTTAAAAATTTAAATTCGTATGCTCATGTGAATAAGCCATTGATCCTCATGAAATTCAGCATTATTCTAATTGATCGCCATGTTGGCGATTTTTTGCTTGATGAATTGAACAATTTTCTAAAATTCGTTAGAACGAGTTCGAATATTATATTTTTAGCGAAAAATTTTCCCGGAAGAAGTTTAAAAATATGCTCACAGCATACGTACCAGTAGTGGTAAAAAGCTGAAAATTGGTGGGTACCTTCTCTCCTTCATTTTATAAATCAGTGAAAATTATTGAAAATCATCGAGTAACAGTCTGAGCTGCAGCACAGGAGAAAATCAGTGAAAAAATTATCCCTGAAAACAAATCATTGAGAAAAAACACTAGAAAATCAGCGGAATTCACTGAAAAAATAGTAAAATTTACGAAGCTAGCTGGAAAATCAGTGATTATTTTTGAAGAATTAGTGGAAATCTTTGAAAAATCTGTGAATTTTGCTGATTTTTCCTGTGCTGCAATTATGACTGTTCATCAGTGAATTTTCACTGATTTAGAATGAGAGAGTACTATACCTTCCTATTAAATTTTAGAATTTCGTGAATGTACATAGTTAGCAATTACTGGTGCTGAAGTTCATCTGTAATATTTTTATAAAATTTTTTCCAGTTCTGGAAAATTTCAAAATTCGTTAGAAGATTCGTAACATCTCGAAACCATTTCCAATCGATTTGCAAAGTCAAAAAAGAGGTATAGGTATACAAAATTTACTTTTTTCCTCTCTCGTTTCCTAATTAAATCAAATTTTCATTTTTTGCAAAGTGATGAAAAGTAATACATACATTTCAATTTTTTTTTGTTTTGGCTCAAAATTCTGGAAAATAGTCAAAATTGCAAAAATTTTCACTGAAAGCAACCAGTGATGAAAATTACTTTTAAAAAAAATCAGTGAAAATTCACTAAAAAGGCAGTAAAACATCTGGAATTTGCTGGAAACTCAGTGAAATTCTTTGGCAAATCAGTAAACATTTTTGAAAATTCAGCAAAAATCCATTGAAAGTCGAAAGTTTTTGTTGATTTTTTCAGTGACTTTTCACTGATTCGAAATGAGGGAGTACCCAGAAAGCTTAAGAAACTATTCAAAAAAATACATTTCATAAATGCGCAGTCAATTTTTGTTGATATTTTAGGAAACGAAAGGGGCTGTCAGTGTCGTCATTTTTATCTCTCTGGAGCCTGTTAAAATCGACCTCGAAGAAAAAATTTTGATATAAAATAGCAATTTGATCTCTCGCCTTGAGTTCGAAATTCAAATTCGGCCGTAACAGTATTTCAACTCAATGTTACGCTCCATTCGCGTATCTTCATCGTTGAAAAAAATTTATATCCAGGGACCGGTACAGGGGGCGAATAATATCTCCCTTATAGTTGATTTTATTCGACGCGTGAAAACTGATAACCGTAATAATGAGCCATTCGAATACGAAAACGATTATACAACGAAAGGTTGTTCGGCGCACATGTGCTGATATCGAGTGGACCCGAGGCAAGGAGAAGGGAAGTGAACTCGTCGCGAATGGCTTGTTAATACATTTAGGTCTTTTGAAATCGAATCAAGAGTAAAGTATGACGATATGCGGCTCGACAACGAGCTCAAGCTCGAACACCGTAGCGCATAAATATGCTACATTTACAGCCATGGTACGAAAATGAAGCTAATTTTTTACGTATTATCGTTAGCGATTAATTATTGCCCCGCACCAAACGGTTACACCGGCTCAATGTCCATACTGTGGAAATATCTCTTCGCACAGAGTACGATTTTCATCCTTCGTCCACCGTTCTTTTTCACATCCACGTCCAATCGTCTCTCTCGTAGAGCCATTAATGAAACATTTCGTTCGTATTGTATCAGGTGTTGTTTGCCGCAGTATTTTCGTTGATGTACGAGTATAGATTGGTGGTAAACTGGACCGGAATGCAGTAAATATACAATTCAAAAACTAATACATCACGTGGACGTCTCCGTCCCGTCATTTGCCAAGTTATTCGGCTGATTTTAATTTACACTATGGACATAGATGTATACTTAGGCTTTTTTCGTTCTCATTTGGAGTTTTTTTTCTCGTTTTGATGGAAAAAAGCACGAACTGTATTCGAGGTTATCGCGAAGAGAAGACGTGCATCTTTGAAAGTTTGCAAGACTCGTTTATTTTCCTGTCATCGAGTCTATGATGAGTTTAAAATGAGTTCATTTACAATAAAGTTGACTGCGGTTGAGGTAATACTATGTGGTGAGCGGATAAGTTACTTGTGATGTGTTTTCTTTGCACTGGCACTTTGTTGCGAAACGGAAATTACTTTAAAATTGGTTGGAAAAAATGTAACGTTGGAGTATCGAGTTATTTAGATAGCTAAATTGCACTTTGTGTCCTTGTTTGAAAACTGGAAGGGAACATATTTTTTCGCAATAATTTTTGTTGAGGAAATTTAGATCGATATTACAATAATCCTAACGTAGCAGGTATCACACCTTAAAGAAAAATTTTCAGCTCTGACAAAAAAAATCGAAAGTGCACCGTGAAAAACCCCATTTCCAAGATTTATTTCAAACGTTGAAGTGAACTCATTCAATTGAGTTATAACTGGTTTAAACCAGTTTATCACATTCTTACTGGTCAACATTTGTAAATCGCGACAGCTGGTTCAACAAATTTAAACTGGTTTCAACAGGTTTCAACTGGTTCCAACCAGTTTTTAACAAGTGCAACTGGTTCCAAAAAATTTTCAACAATTTCAACTGGTTTTAATGAGTTTTGACTGGTTTCGACTTCTGGTTTCAACAAATTTTAACTGGTTTCAATTACTTTCATAAAGTTTTTCAGAAGTTTCAACTGGTTTCAGAGATTTCCAACCGGTTTTAATTTCTGGTTTCAACAAGTTGCAACCGGTTTCAACGAGTTTTAACTGGTTTTAACTTCTGGTTTCAACAAATTCCATCTGGTTTCAACTAGTTTCAACAAGTTTTCAAGAAGTTGCAACTGGTTTCAACGATTTCCAACCGGTTTTAACAAGTTTTAACTAGTTTTAATTTCTGATTTCAACAAATTTCAACTGGTTTCAAAAAATTTTCAACAATTTCAACTGGTTTTAATGAGTTTTGACCGGTTTTAACTTCTGGTTTCAACAAATTTTAACTGGTTTCAACTAGTTCCAACAAGTTTTTAAGAAGTTGCAACTGGTTTCAATGATTTTCAACTGGTTTTAACAAGTTTAACTGGTTTTAATTTCTGGTTTCAACAAGTTGCAACCGATTTCAACGAGTTTTAACTGGTTTTAACTTCCGGTTTCAACAAATTTCAACTGGTTTCAACTGATTCCAACAAGTTTTCAACAAGTTGCAACTGATTTCAATAAGTTTCAACCGGTTTTAATGAGTTTTGACTGGTTTAAACAAGTTTTAACTGGTTTTAACTTCTGGTTCCATCAAATCTCAACTGGTTTCAACAAATCTCAACTGGTTTCAACAAATCTCAACTGGTTTCAGCAAATCCCAACAAGTTTTCAACAAGTTGCAACTGATTTCAACAAGTTTCCATTGGTTTTAACAGGTTCAACCGGTTTCAACAAGTTCAACCGGTTTTAACGAGTTTTCAACAAGTTTTAACTGGTTTTAGCGAGTTTTGTCTGGTTTTAACGAGTTTTAACTGGTTTAAACTTCTGGTTTCAGCACATTTCAACTGGTTTCAACAAGTTTCAACTGATTGGTTGATGGGTTTCAACAAGTGTCATTTGGTTTCAACTAGTTTGGACAAGCTTTACCTGGTTTCAACTGGTGGAAACAAATTCAAATTAGTTTGGACCGGTTCTACCGGAATTGAACTGGTTTAAACATGATCGAAATGACAGAACTGTTTCAAAATGATTAATCTGGTAAAACAGTAATCAAACTGGTTTTACTTATTATGTTATCATTAGTTTAGATCAGGGACGTACCGATAAGGGGGGGAGGGGGGGGAGCTTCTGAGAAAATTTTTTACTTGTAAGTTGGGAAAATTGAGCAATTCAACACATCAGTTGGGAAAATTGGGCAGTTGGGAATTAGTCACTTTATCGACTGAAAATTCATCATTTTCCCAACTGAAAATGTATCATTTTTCCAAGTTGGAAATCAATAAAATTTTCACTTGTTAGTTTAAAAATTTTTCGCCCTCGCTTCGCTCGGGCATGAACAAAATCATTAATCCAACAAACTATTTCAAGTAAAAACAGTGTTGAAGAAGGCTCCTTTTATTCATTCCCCTGAAAATACTCTTGATCTGATACTCTGTGTTTTTATTCTCAATTTTACGCTCCCAAAAAAGCTTTCAACACCATTGATTGTGAATATCTAATGGCTACATTCTTACCCTCCCCCTCTCAAATTACATCAAATAAGAATTTTGAAAGCCTTAAAATAAGAAAAAATGGCTTTTTTAAGCATTAAAAATATAATTTTTTCAAAGCTTCACCCTCGCTTCGCTCGGGTATTTTTAGGTGCATTATTTGAGGCGATAGCGCCAAAAAAGGTTCCTTTTTACTCATTCTTCATAAAATTGTTCTGGTATTTCAAGTTGCATCCATTTTGAGTTGGGAATTTCATGAATTCGAGTTGGGATTTTCATGAGACCTCCCCCCCCCCGGAAAATACCTTCGGTACGTCACTGGTTTAGATGGGTACATCATGATCAAAATGATTCAAACTGGCTAATCCATGATGAAACTGGTTACTTAGTACTTACGTCCTTCCTGCAATATGTGGTTCAAATTTTTTCAGTTTTTTTTTTTTGAGTGTTGAAAGTTATATGGGTCATTTGGTCATCCTATTTTCATTTTGAAAACTGTGCATCCCTGTTTTTTTCTGAAAAGTGTCATTCTGGTTATCTACATTCTGAATTCTTCCCTATTAGGTACTTACTTATTCTGAATTTATGTCCTGAATATTTTTTGGTGCTATTTCGAATTCATTCTGACTGATTTTTGTTTTATTCTGAAGTATCTCGTTCTGACCATTCTGCAACGTTATATAGCTTATTATTCTGAAAGTGAATGTGTCATTTTGAATGAAATTCTGAATTTTCTTTGCCATTTGGCATTTATTTTGGATGATCTTTGGTTTAATTTTCTATTCATTGGCCATTTTCAAAGCTATTTTTATACAATTTTTCTGTATCATGGTCAAAATTTTTGTCATTCTGCAACTATTCTGACTGTTAATTTTATCATGTGTTCATTCTGAACATTTTTCATCAATTTATTTGTTTTTATGATTCTACCTGCTGCATTTTCATTCTGAACATGTACCTATATTATTTTGCAAAAATCTGCATCAACTTTAAAATTACCTATTAATATCAATTTTTTTCATTTTTCGTGCTTCTATGCCATTTTTATATTCATTCTAAAAAAATTTTAGGCTCTCTGAACTAATTTCAATTACTCCCGTACCTTTTTCTGTCGCATTTAATCATATTATATTATTTTTTCAATTAAACTAATTCGATACAGTGAACATATCGAGAGAGGAATTTAAAGTTGAAATTCAAACTTTTCGCAGCCGTTCATTCTATATCTACATTAAACTCGCACCCAAACGCCACCATAAATTGGTAGTAAACGTAAAAAACGAAAAAAAACGCATCGAAAAAAATCCCTCCGCCGTTTTATAAAATATGTGGTAAAACTAAAAATATATACCACCAGCGCCAATTTAACAGGCCAGTATTTCTCGTCCGCAGCGATGCAACACTCCGGTATGGGTATCGAGAAAAGACGGGGATTTGGAATTAAGCGTAGGAAAAAAAAGCAACATACATACGTACCTGAAACTCATATATTTGGAAAACGTACTGTTTATTAGAGCGCTTAGCTCGCCGTGTATAGCGAAACAGAAAACCGAGAGAAAAATACAACCTCATTTTTTTCATTTTTTTTTTCACCTCCGTTCTCCCATCACGACCTCCGAATTTATATAGATAAAATACCTGAAGATACCGCCTTTATACCCAATAGAAAAAGAGAACTTACTGAAAAAAAAAAGGGTATATCGATCGCAGCGATTTGTAAGTGCGATAGTGTTAAGATTTTTATTAACTTTTTGTGAGGGTGAGTATCAAAGTTATGTACGGCGAGGTGGAGGCGGTTTCGCCCAAAAATTTACACAAAAATAATGTCAGCGAAACACGCGAATTCGATTTATCAGTCGCCCGATGTATCCGTCTAGTCGAATCAAATCGCCGAATTAAAATATCGTCGACGTTCTCTCAATTCACTTGTCTGAAAAATGTGTACAAATCGGGTTCATTTAACGGGTGTTTCGTTGATGTTGAAGTGATTATCGCGTGTCTGTCGAAGAGTGATTTGTTTACATTTACGAGTGTGCGAAGTGATGTCGAATAAATGGTTTTGCTGATTTAGATGAGTGCAGAGTTGTATTCGGTTCTGTGCCGTACTGAAGGAAATTTCACATCGTTTCCTAATTCAGAAATTCGGCATGTGTTGTGATCACTCAAGTTAGAGTGCATTATTTCCGATTTAGCTTTCTTCCTTTTTTATTTGTCAAATATGTTCAGATTCTGTGTTTTTCTTCGTTGAAAAATTATTCAAGAAAATAGAAAAGGTCATGCGGAGAGATTGTAAAAATTTTTAAAATTAAGTGGTGTTCAAAAAAAAGTACATTTTCAATTTTTATTTCATCAATTATTTTCTCAAGTCCATCTCCTCTTGAAATGAAATATCAAAATTCAAAACTGGTTAGATTTCTTATACTTTCTTTGGTAAATTAAATCAGTGAAAATTCACTGATAAAATAGCCAGAATCAGTTCACTGCAGAAATCAATGAAAAACGACTGATTCAATTATGTAGTTGATTTTCAATTTTGAATCAGTAATTTTTGCCATAATTATTACTGATTCACCCCAGTGGGTAATTATTGAAAAAATACTAATTCAGAGATGAAAATTCTCTAATTGAATCAGAAGTTTTTCACCAATTGGCAGTAAAATTTCATTAATTCAAATCAAGAAAGCAACGCAATAATTATTCAAGAATTAATCAAAAGTAACATGAAAGAACTTCATATTCAAAATTTCAGGTGTTGAAATTGAATTTTGGCAAATTTTTGAAATTTCAGTATTAGGTACTTCATCGTTCTGCAAAATATGAAAATTTAATCTAATCAACGAAAAAACGTTAAATTTGATACATGTATATCTTATTTTTGACTGTCCAACTCGATTAAAAGCAGTTTCGGGACGTTTCGAAGCCTTCAGAAAATTTTAAAAATTTTCAGTGCTGCAGAAAAGCCTATAAAAATGATCCATATGGACTTCAGATCATCAATATTGGTGACCCATTTGATCGGTTAAAGTACCTAGATATTTTTTTGGCGGAAATTTGAATGCCAAAAATCGAATACCAAATTTCAGTATTTTTCATTGATGAACTACAGCTTTTGAAATTTTGGATATTTCCTTGAAATATAATTTCAATTTCATTTTTATTTGGGCTCAAAATTTCAGTTTGAAGAGGAATACCTTCTTTGTGAGCGAGTTTTAAAAATTGTAAAAAAATTGAAGATATTAATTATCTACCCATCTGAAATTTTAATGCCTGGTTGAAAAAATTGTTGAAAAGGTTCTAGATGAGTTTGTTTGAAATGGTACAAAAATTGATTTGAATTACACCAAAAAATCAAATTAATTTCATTTATGACATTTTTTGCTTTCCCTGAAAAAAATTGGTATACGTTTTTATGATCGGTGTTCAAAAAGGACTGAATTTGGCCCTGGCTCCAATTTTCGATCCAACCCCTCCCCTCTCCCTAAATGGCTGATCTTGATGTGGAAAAATTTGAAAAATTTTTGACCCCTTGATCCTTATTCTCTCTCTTCCTTTTTGGTACTGCGGCCATGTGATTACGTTTTTACATTTGAAAATTTAAAGTGACCTTAACTTCATGAAAGAGTGCACCAAAATTGATGAAAAAAATATCATAAATACCTCTACAGTCTACAAGATGTACGTAACTTTGTGCCAATGGACAGACGATTTCCTTCACTTTCACTGAAATCGAAAATTCTTGAAAATAATATAGGCCCGAAAGGGAGGGGGTGGGGAATGGCCAAAAATACAGACACCATCCATGGGTGTCAGATCGAAAATCGGAACCAAGATCAAATTCACCCTTTATCCAGCCAGACTCATTTTCCTAATTTTTGAGATATTCAAGATTTTTTAAAAATTTTTATGAAATTCAAAATAAAATTTTAAATAAAATTTTATGAATTTTTCGTTCCAATTTCGACGCATTTATTTTTTCGCTTTTTCAATTTGTTTGCTATTTTAATAGATAATTAAAATTTTATCCTACTTTTAATAATTTTTTTTACCATTTCGACCAATTCCATTTCAGTACGAATCAAAGTACGAGTGAATAGCCAATAATAATGAAATCCCTAAATTCAATCTAAATTTCTTCAACAATAAGTGATTTTTCCAGCCTCAAAACGAAACATCACGCCTAAAAAACTTCCCGAACATGAATGCAGAGCGTATAATTGGCGTAAACGAATTGCTGAAAATCCATCATAAATCTGCACCCGTCAAACAACAAAGAACTAACCAAATCCACTACGAAAAAAAAATTATTTCGCCCAAAAACTGCGAAACTTTTCAACTTGACAAGCGGCGAAAGATGCTAAATTACGAAAGTTTTTTTTTTCCTTCTCATTTTATAAAAATATGAAAAGCCAAGAAATACGACGACCGAAAGAGGGTTAGTTGCAACATCGAAGCACGTAGTTTTGAGTAAATTCATCTATTGTCAATTTTACCACACTATTTCATCCAGGCGATAATTTTTTTAAATGAAAAAAATTAGTCGGTTGAAAAACACGACTAGAATTTTCGAGGAAGAAAAAACTCAATTAAAAGTCTCGGATTGTAGATAGAATACGAATTAAAAACTAACGAAGCGAGCTGAAATGGTGAATATTTATCAGTTATCATCGCCAACATGTCAGGTATATTTGATAAGTTCGATTAGCTAGAATTAAAATACATATTCTACGTTGTACGATGATATATTCCGACACGAGCCCCCTTTCCTAGATTCCTTTAAGTATTACGCATCGCTACCTCGAGTATCGTAGCAGAAATTCGTCGTACTGCGTACTCGTATTTCATACACATTACAAGCATTATCTGTCTTCTTAATTAAGCTGTTACGAAACTGAAAACTTTATTATATAACCAGGATATTAATATAATCCATCTTTTAAGAGGGCGAAAGTTTATTTAAAGGTACGATTAGTCCCGAAGGTTGATACTCGTAAGAAAGCTTGTTTCGAGTAACTTTAGAAATTTTGCGAACCTGGCCCATAGACTTGGTTTGGCCAAGTTTAGCGTATTAGGTGTCGATAAGGGATGAGATTAGACGAAAGATACGAGCTAGTTCGAACATAATTCGGCTTGTTTTTGTATTTTCAAATAAAGCGAAAACTTGGGAGTTCGAGTGGTGTCATTTAAGAAACGCGATAACGATGTGTAGGTTTGAGGAGTGAATGTGAAACTGTCGAGTTGACGAGGGAGTACGTATCCTTTGTGCTGTAGAATTTTGCCAGCAGTTTTTGGTACTTTGCAGGTGAGAATGTAAGTTGAAATTGTTTTTGAATATTCGAGTCGCAGTCGACGACTTGAGAATTTGTTGATGGCTTTGTTTTTCAAAAATTTGTTATGAATGGAAACTGTTATGTAGTTTGAATGTAGTAGGTATCAAATGAAAGTAATTAATCGGAATGAATGCAGTGGTGCGTTGAATACCAGTATGTCAAAATATGCGAAAGAAGATTAATCGTACTGTAGTAAGATTTTTTCAAATTTTGAAATCCCATCCTCCCAAAGTTGTTTATTTTGCTCTAAAAATGAGATTTTCAGAATTTTAATTTCAGTAGGTGAAATAATTTGGGGCCAAATCCTGAGTTTCTCTAAAAATATTCATCAATTCTGAATTTTAGGGAAAAGAGTTGAAAAGTGCTGAAATCAACCAAAAAATGTAAAAATTTGTGAATAAATTTTCAATACGAGATGATCAAAATGGTTGAACAGGAAGGAGGCTGGAGCTTGAAAATTTTGAAAATTGATTTGGCGAATTTTCCCCCTCAATTTCATTATGGAAATTCCAAATTTTTGGATTGGATGAATTATTGGTGAGAGAGGAGCAAAAATGAGAAGAAAGGAGTCTCCAAATTTTGAAATTGGTCAACTCACCTTTTCAAAGTGACAACGTAGTATTTTCATCTAAGTGTGTTTGATTACGTAAGTAGGTATAATGGATCAAAATTCACAAATAAATGAGATGAGTGGCAATATTTTTCAAAGGGAATTTACTCGGAAAGTGGATCAGTTGACCAAACTAGAAAAAAAGTGATTTTTAGACAACTGTGAGGAAAAATTTGGAAATTCGAGTTGAGAAATCTTGAATTTGATAGATTTATTTCTCTCCAATTTTTAGGAAAATGTCATTTTTGAATTCAGCTTGATTTAAACATATGGAAATGATACCAAAAGAGGATCGTTTGCCAAATTTTGAAAAATTGAGGGCAGAAACCCCTTTTGAACTTTTCCCCTTGGCCTCATATTCGTCCTCCTCGCCCTCCTCCCATGTGTTTTGACGATGGTTTTTGAGGCTCAAAGAATTTCTTATATTATTCTTATTCAGCATGCCAAATTTCATGTCTCTATTATCATTTGCTTTCCAAATTCCAAGTCTAAAAAATTACAATCTGTCCCTGGACCAGAATAAAATTTGTCATGTACACTAAATAACATATTTCCTGGAAAAATTACCATGTACCTATGAAACTTTCTTACAAATGGTCCCTCAAAGTTTGTATAGAATCCGGTAATTTGTTAGCAAAGGCTTGAAATGTTGAAAAAACTTGGGTTCCTTCAAATTTAAAAAAATTATGTATTTATAGAAATACAAAAGTTTTATCCAGATTTGGTGAAAAACAAAAATTTTAATTTTCAAGAACAATATTTTGATCTTTCCTTTCCCGAAAATACTTGTGATAAGGGTCTAAAATTTTTGTCAGAATTTTTCTCATCATTACTGACCCTTTGAGGTACATTTCTTTGAGATATTTTTTAAAGGCTAAAGCACCGGTACTGCTACTTACCTTGGTATATGCTTTGAAGACTCGAGCTTTCTTCCTCCCTTATTTGAAATTTTCGTGCAGAAATCGCAAAAAAATTCACCAATTAGAGAATTTTCAAATTTTGGAGGCTTCATTTCGCTCTCCACTTATTTTTATCCATCATGAAAAAGCATTTATTTTCAAAAATTTTACATTATGAGCCTTTGTTTTTTAAAAAACAGTTCAGGAATTTAATCAGGTAAAATTTCAATTTCTCAAATTAATATTTCCAAATTTTGACGAAATTTTGAAAATTTGACGCTTTTTTTGGAAAAATAAATTTTTTTACATAATAAAACGATTAAAAATGTCTGGTATTTATAGAAAAATGAATTTTATCTATTTTTATCCTATTTCAGGAACCCTGAATCCCCATCATTCCTGAAAAAGTGTATGTACATGAATTGGAGACCCTTCAGAGCACCTTTCATTTTTACGACAGAGTTAGAAATTGAAGACTGCGAAATTGGAATTTTTCTGCTATTGTCCAAATTCAAATCAAATGCTACAAAACTGAGCCAAACATTTTTCCAATCGGTATAAATTGATTTAATTTTTTCGAGATTTTTAGACGAAAATTGCGTTACGACTCATTATTACCGTATTTACCTGCAATATTTCCAAAATTCAATTTTTTTCAGTATCCACTGGCTTGAAAAGCAAGTCAAAATTTTTTAGCTACTAAATATCACTTTAAAATAATTTTTCCGGAAATATTTTATTACACTGCTGCCTATTAAAATTTTAAAATTGACATTGCCGTAAAAAAATTCAACAATTTACTAAAAGCAGATAATGAAAATTTTTTCTTTCGTATTTTTATGAAAAATTGATTACCTATGTTTCATTTTTATTCATCCTACTTGATTTATGTAAAATTATCGCATTACTTGTTTATTATCGTACGTACGAAAAAATTAACATACCGAAAAATCGCAGCGTTTAAAAAAATTCGCAATTTAACGAATCGTGTCTATACGTTGAAAAAAACTACGGTCGCGTTTTCAATCACGTTATACAATTCCAGACATTAACGAGCAATTTAAAACAATAAAGTATAATTTATTAAGTAAACGTGTAATGGTTCGGAAACACGCGGAGGGTAAACCGAGATATAAAAAATTCGTTTTTGTTCGGTTTCGAGTGGTTTTAACAACGTTGGTATATTTTCTGATTTAGAGCTGATTTAACCAGCAGATAGAGAAGATAATTAGTGGTGAAAAAATTCCACCCTTAACGTAACAGCATCTATGAGATTTTACCCGTTACTGCGAAAACGTTGGCGTTATTTGTGGTGGATTATGGGTTACTTAGTGCAAAAGGTCGGATTTCTTTCTCTTTTTTCTACTGTTTACATTCACCCTCGCTCGTTTTCGATTTTCGTGTAAATTAGATGGCTGCATTAAAGTTTTTGTTTACTTCTAACGGATGCTGCGGACTTGAGGGAGGAGAATACACCGGGGATGGGTTGGAAATACCGAAATTCGCAAAGAAATTTACATGGTTTTAAATTATTGCGAGAATATTTTGAAAATTTAGCGGAAAAGAAGTTGGATCGAGGGGGATGAATCTTCATAAATGGGGAAATATTTTTGGATTTGTTTTCCGCCACGTGCTTCGTAATCGGTGAAGGTAAATTGTTCGTATTTTTCAAAATGCGAACGATTTTATGTTTTTGGTTTATTTTATTTTTGCCAATCGAAGTCGAAAAACTTTGAATATTTGGAAGCGTTTTGATATCAACGTATAAAAAAGTTTTAGGAATTTTTACTCAACTGTGGTTGAGTAGAAGGCGGAATAGTTGTGGTATTTTTTGTCATTTTTTTTTCAATTTCTACTTTGAGAAATAAATTGGAAATTTTTTGATCATTTTACATTAATGCTACAAAAAAAAATAATAAAAAAAAAAATGGATAAACTGGTGGGGTCTGTCAATTCTCACACGGAATGAGAAACAAACTGCAAATCTTTCGCTCGAATCGCAACTTCACAACCTGTCTCGTGACGTCGGTCGTGACTTCATAATCGTAAGATATTCGAAAATTTGAAACTGAAAATGAAATAACAAATTTTTTAACCCAATTTTTTTCGATTCTCAAAATAATTTCAATTTTTAATTTCCTTTTCTCCAGATATTTTTCAACTCTAAAAATTTTTATCTGGAATAATTTTTTACCACCTCTGAAATTTTTTCCTTCAATTTTTTTCAGGTTGGTAAAATTTTTTTTCAACTTTGGCATTTTTTCTAAAAATACATATTTTTCATTTTTCAACTCTAGAAATTTTCTCTCAAAATTAAATCTCATCTCAAATTTTTTGCCCTTGAAATTATTTCTCAAAGTTCAATTTTTATACCCGTTAAATTTTTTTTCTCAAAATTCTTTTTTTTCAGTTCAGCTCAAATATTTTTCCAAGATTATTTTCTAACTCTGAAATTTTTATAATAAAAAAATTGAAAAAATTGGGTTGAAAAACATTTTAAGAAACTTAATGTGAGAAAAAATCGAGAGAATGTCAAGTTTTTAAAAATTTTTAGATCAAAGAGTGGGATTTTACAGTTGTTTATTGAAATAAATATTTATAAAATGAATTGACAGCAATGAAAATCGAAGAAATTGAAAAAATCTGAATAGCTTACAAAAAATTTTGAAGAAGAATGTTTGGCGGGGAAAAAATTATTGGAGGAGTTGAAAAAATTGAAATTGAAATTATAAGAAAGAAAATTCGAAAGCTGAAAAAAATTGAAATTTCGAGAAAAGGGTACTTACAGTTAACAGCTGAGCTAATGAGGTAATCAAGGTGGCAGTGAAGATGATGACGAAAAAAATGAACGAGATCGCGCATAGTTCGGTCATTCTGTTGTTCATTCCGTATGAGAATAGACAGATACAAATTGGTGATTTTTGATAAAGTTGGTATGTAATGTCCATTGTTTTGATTGTAAGTGAATGAAGAAATCTTAGAAATCCCACTGGTATAGCAGAATGGTGGTCTGCAAGGTTCTTAGAATATAAATCAGGGAGAATGTATATTTCTCTGGAGAATTTTCAAAAAATGTTCCAACATTTTTATCATGTTTTTATTACTATGAGTTCTGCGCCAGGAGCAGTTTTTTCCAACTCTTAGAGTTATTCAAATTCTTCCTGGCGCAGAATTAAAAGCTGCAGAATTTGCAGGAAAAATTGATATGTTTGTCTCTATGCTATTCGGCAAAGCCTTACATCCTGGTAAGCCTGGAGATAATGGGCGAGAAAAGAATAGTGGATTGAATTGTTAATTTGTGTGAAAATTTGACTCCTGGAAGTCAAAATCACTGTATTTGATCAGACTTCGATGTTAAAATGCAGTTCCAGGCTCATTCTATTTTCAGTGAATTTAAGAAAAAAAACTGGTACAGAATCCCAAGGATATGAAATTTTGATGTGATGTTTTTGAATTCTGCGCCAGGAGCCAAATTTTCCCGCAAACCAACAATCCAATCAACCAAATAGCATTGAGGCAAATTTGACAATTTTTCTGAAAATTCTGCAGCTTGTAATTCTGCGCCAGGAGGCAGTTGAATAATCCCAATGTGTAATTATTCTCATCTGAAAAAACTTAAGCTGACTTTTGAGGTCAAAGCATTCTGAACAGGCGGATTCTGCGCCAGGAGCCGATTTTTTTCCAATCAACTTTCCAATTAAACATCCTTCCTTAATTTTTCTCTCGCTAGGCTTCTCATATTGTAATTCTGAATAAATTCTGCACCATATCTCGTCAAGAAAAATTATATAATTTTTTGTGAATTCTGAAGCTGTCGATTATGCGCTAGGTGGTGGTCGAATAATCTTTCTGTGTCGTTATTATCTGACAAAAATACTCTTGCATTTGAGGTCAAAATATTCTGAACATGCGAATTCTGCGCCAGGAGCCGAATTTTTTTCCATAATTAACTTTAAAATCAAACATTCTCGATTTGCTTTGACCGCACGTGAGGATTTTTTGCCATCAGACAGCACCAAATGTCACCTAGACTATATTTCATAATTTTTTCTGTAAATTGCTCAGCCTTGAGTTCTGCGCCAGGAGGAGCTTCAAGTGGTATAATGAGCTGGCGTAACCATCTGAGTAAAAAAAAACTATTCTCTGCTTTAGGCAAAAGTACTCGAAGAATTCGTTCTATTATCATAAAGCTCGGTTCGCTCCACTCGAGGGCTCTCATCGAACGTATAAATAGTCGAGCTTTTCGCTGTACACGGCGTAAATTCGATGGAACGCTAACGTAAAACAATCCTATGACCGTATGCCTTAGACCGTAGAATTGCTTCCGTTTACGACAAGAAGGGAAAAAAACCGTAAATTTTCTTCACGAGCCCGAGCATCGGTGCGGTCAAAGCGTCGAAAAATGTGAAAAATACGTCTTTGTTAAAAATCTTCTAAATAGTTTTGCGACGAGTTCGGTTGAGTACGCGTTCGTCGTTTCGGTCGGTCGAGTGACACTTTTAATGAGAGTTTCACGTTTTTTGAAATGTTTTTTCGGTACGCTGTGTTGCGTCTCGTCGACCAAATGTAATAACTTGATCATTCAACTTGGCTAAAGCTTTTGAAAAGATTTCCCTCGATGACGCGATGTCGATATTTTTGGCGTTTCGGAGATAATTTTTTTCCCATCATCGACACGACTATCGGCTAAAACTCGTTAGTATAATTCAACGGGGATGTCGGTGAAATAAATGTTGCCAAAATTCACATTTCGAGATTCAGGGACCCAACGCCATCGTCAGCCCCTTATTTTTCACGACCGGAGTATGATTTTTTAAAATATAAATAATTTCAGATGAGATTACTTTTGCCATCGGTTATTCATATTTTTTTTCTTTATTTAACGCTTCGGTCGGTTGTTCCCCTAGCACGATACCGAGTGCGAATTACCAGGCCGTTAACGAAACGAAAATCGATTCGAATAAAAGTTTCAAAGATTACCGAATTGAGGTAATTGGCGAGTTTTTTATTTCGGTGAAAATTCTATTCTTTTATGGGGTTTAAGACGAACGAGGATTATGAATTCTCACGTTCGCCGAAGCGATTCCGTAGATAGTGTCACGTCGATGAGTCGGCGGTGGAGAGTTTACAAGGTGTCCGTAAAAAATAAATATTGCGAATTTTTCAATCTTCTGATTATATTTTTTCGTGTACTTGGAATGAAAAAAGATGAGTGGATTGGAGAAAAAAAATCTAATCTTGAAGTGTTGGACTAAATAAGAAAACAAAATTGAGAAAATTTCATTTTGCCTATTTGGAAAAATTTAATGTTTTTTTTTAAATATCCAACAAAATTTCATTATATCAATAATTTAAAAATCACATTATACCTAAATAAAGCTATCTGAAGAACTTAGAAATAGAGCTCAAGCAATTTGAGATGAATCTCGTAGATCCGGCTCGATTTCCATCCCAAAAATGATCCATTTTTCACCAAAAAATCAATACTGTGGGGTTTCGCGATCGAAAAAAAAAAACAGATAAATTTTCAATCAGCTATTTTTTGTAATGATGATAACACGAATCCAATCCTGGTAACACGACAGCTTCCCCTATTTCGTTTGTAAAATTGACAGAACTATGAAATTCATTTGGTAAATTGCCTGCCTTTCGGAATATATTAAGCATTTGGATGTGCTCTTGATCAAAATAATACCTAGGAATAACTTTACATATGGCCGACGTAAGGGTTAATTCGGTCCCCGTGAGAGCTTTTTCATCTCTGTACGCTTTTTTCATCTGTTTAAATAAAATATACCGGAAGTAGTCCGAGTATCTGTGGCTTCGAGCCATGATGGCTGCAAAACATTGAAGAAAATCGTCTTCCGATGTATATTTTTCCTTCTCAGTCTGACTGAGTTTGCTGTAGTAATCCGTTAAGTTTCCATGAAGGTGTGCACGTGCTTTCATCGGAACTGTGAGATTTGTTGTGTTCGGAGGAGTTGTGACGAATAAATACCACTTGGTGTAGGATTCGTACAAGTCGCGTTTTTGAAATGGTTCAACACCGATTACCTTGAATACGTCGTTTTCTTCGATTATTTTGTGTATACGTCTTGGCATGCGTCTAGAATTATTCTTCAATACGAAAAAGTGGTAAATGTTTTCCCGGTAGTAATTAGTCAGATCCTGTTTCATGGATTCTAATGCACAGCGGAATTTATAATAAGGCTGAAAGCAGAAATTAACTAATTTGGGAAGAGAAAACTAAAAGGGTTAAGCAAAAATTTAGTGTTTTACCGCATATGTTTCATATCCTTGAATAATTCCATGTAAACGTTGATTGGTTTCGTTTAATTCATTTTTAGCTTGTATTTGCGTAACAATAAATTTTCGCAGAGATGATTCTTTCGATAAATCTTTAATTTGATCCTCCTCAGATTTTGTGAGGTTGTGTGCTTGGTTGTTTGCAATATGCACAATGCAGAGTAAGAACATCAGTATTGTTTTCATTGCGACGAAGAAGAGGCGGATTTTTTACCTGAAACATTGAATAATTTTTAAATGTATTCGTATTTTTTTAAAAATTGTTTTCATTTCGGTTTCTTGAATTTTTTTGAGATGAGACATATTTTCTAACTCCTTCAATATAAACATTTTCAGTATATTTTCTAAAAGCTCCAAAACGTCTCGAAACCACTTAAAATCTATTCAAGGGGTCAAAAATAGGGTACCTTCCAATTTTCAGCTTTTTATCTCCTGCTTGCGTTTGTTTTCGACATATTTTTAAATTTTTTCCAGGAACATTTCTACCAATAAATGAGGAGTCGAAAGTGTTCATCTGGACCATTTTTTAAAAGTTTTTTTCAGTGCTAGAAAATTTCAAAATTTTCCGGACGTTCTGAAATGTCTCTAAACCATTTTCAATCGATTCAAAAAGTCAAAAGTAGAGAATATGTAAATCAAATTTCATTTTTTTTTTGATTAAATCAAATTTTTGTATTTTTAAGAGCGATGAGGTGATTTTAGAAGACTAAAAATTCGCTAATATTCTAAAAATGAACTTTTGCACCCAAAATTTAAAATATGGTGTTCTTTTATGACGTGGGTAATTTTATTAATTTTTATTTCGACTTAAAATTTTGTTGGCAGTTACGATACCTCTCCTGTGTCAAGATTTATAAACAATTTTTATGTGTTGAAATTAATAATCATTGTGTTTGGAATTTCTGTAACTTTTTTGATTTTTGACATTTTGACATTAGGAAGCTTGAAAAAATAATTTTATTTGGCAGAAAATCTGGCTAATCCTTTGTCAAAAGTGATTTTTTTTGCTGAGAAAAGTACCTAGGTAGGTATTCCAACATTTTTTTTAATTTTCCCTTAATTTTTAAAATCACCTTATGTAATTTTGATAGTAGGCACCTACATTAAAAAAATACGACGCGGCGCGTACTGTTTTTGAATACCAAACCGCGAGTACCTAAGTAACCAACATTATATGATGATGAAAAAATTATTTTGCATTGAAAATTTTTTACTGACGAATAATTTCAATTTATCTATGCTATCATTAATTTTTTATTTTTATTTTTCGACTATTCATATTTTTTTGATCCGGTTTGAAACTTTCTTTCAGAACCAAAGAAGAAAAAGATATCACCATTTAAACGACTGTTAGAATTAAAAATTGTAGTAAAAAATTAAATTAGAATAAAATTTTCCGAATTTTTAACAGATTCCTGTCCCAAAACGTAGTTCTCCACTTCTCCTATCTTCAAGTGGAAGGTACTCATATCTTTCAGTTGATTTTTTAATTTGAGAAAAATATTGATTCCCGAAAAATTCCACTTTTTTATCACATTAACAAGTAGAATAATTAAACTGATGAAAATTTTACCAGAAAAAATTATCCATCAGTGACGATTTTTCTTCTTTAACTTTACATATCTTTAGAATTTTTCAAACACGAAAAGTGCAACGAAAGTGACATCTGCGTTATTTGAAAAAGCATTATACGAGGAATAGAGTTAGAAAATTCTACCATTGGTGTTTAATAATGAAAATTTAGTCTAAAAACATCACAAAGTTTTACATTCTTGAACTTATCATCGCTACTTCACGAACTATAAAAATTATCGTTGCTCATTTCTCAATGACCTTACATCAAAATCGAAAAAATTAATAGCTAACTAGATCAAGGTGAAATGATAAGATGATGATTTCAATCATATTTGCCATTAGTAGAAGAAGAGAGGCAGAGTTTTGAACTAATCGATACCTATCATTAAATTTTAATATTATTGATCTCATAATCTGACATTTCGACGATTTTTTTGATGAGAAATCTCACGATGCAACCATTCTGAAAATAGTAATTTTCTGAATAATTTTCTTGAAATTTTCTATTTGGAATATTTTATCGAGTTGGGTATTCATCAAATTGTTTCCAATTTTTCATAAATTTTTTTTCAATTTTTCATTTCAATTCTGTTGAAAAATCGTTCATGTTTTTTCGACTTGAATAATTTGATTTTTTTTATTTATAAATTTCTAAAATATAAAAGGGTGATTGAAAATGATTTTTTGTGTATATTCAAATCATATGAAGCCCAAAATGAGAAAATTTTAAAAATTTTTGAAAATTAGCCAAATACTCTCCATTTTGTCCAAAATTTATAAAAAAAAAAAACTCAAGAAAAAATTATTTTAATTTAATTTATTGCAGATACTTCCTACTTACTTTCATCATTTCTTTCGCTTTTAAAAGATTTTAAAAAATTCAAAATTTCGATAGAATGTATTTTAAAATCATTCAATTCGTGTTAACGAAAAATCATTTTAGGACACCCTGTATAAAATACCTTCACCAACACACCTTTACTCTCCAATATTCCCCCAGCTCAGTTCGTGTCGTACGCGCCATCCATCAGCGAAATTCTTTTCTCGAAACTTTTTCATCAAGTTTGAATAAACTCGATGAGGGGTTAAAAATAAAATAAAACTAAAAAAGAAAAGCAAACTCTAAAATGAGAAACCATTGACATTTAAAGGTCGCTTCTCGTTTTACCTGAGCTGTTGAGCTTCTCATATACACACGTAACGATGCGGCGCAGCAAACATACGCCATATCTACCCTGTTCCGTTGGATATTCAAGCTTCGTTAATTTAGCTCACTCCACATGTATACAGATCCACGTACCCTACCATTTTTTCCCTTTAAAATACGAATAGGTGTATGTACACATCGGCACCAGCACCAGTCCAAAAACACTATCATCATTCATTTTCACCGCGTACAAACTCTCGCTTATCTCATTTCGTGTAATCCTTTTAACTTTTTCATTTCGCCAACTCGAGCGTTTTTTTCTGCTCACTCGTTATACTTCGGCTCGAAAACCAGGCATAAATCACATTGCGTTGAATTTAGCGCCAAATACATCTTTTTCGGCGGAATACTGTTTTATACGTAGTTACATATTTTTCAAGTACGACGATACGAATGAGTTTGAGTTTCATCTTGAGATGAGATCGATGTATCTGGCCTGAATTTTTGTTTTTGATCTTTAATATGGCTAGTGGGAAAATTTTCATTTTTAAAAAAATACGTTGATTGGTATTTTTTTTTTAAATTTTTACCCCTGAGATTTTCGATCAAGTGTGTCTCTGAAGTATCCTTTTTAGCTTAATTTTTTCCTCAAAATTTTTTCAACACAGTCCATTTTTTCGACTGTTTTTAATTGAGTTTTTTCAAATCAAACGAAATGAAAAATTTTTCAACTCTCAAATCTTTCAGTTTTGAATAAAAAAATAATTTTCATGCATTGAAAACTTTCTCGAAAAATGAAAAAATGGAAAGAATTTTTCGAGTCAGAACCAATCTTTACTGGATTTAAAATTGGAAAAATTTTGAAAAGTCGAGAAATGTTTGAAAAGAAGCTGGAAAATTTTATGAAAATTAATTTAAATTTTTTGGGACAACAGGGAAAATAGTTGGAAATTTTTCAGAAAATTGAGTTGGGAGAATTTAAGAAACACCCCACCCCCTTTACAGAACATATAGCTTCGCCACGCCTCTGAATTGATATGCAAATGCGTGAGATGTTCAATTTTGAGACGGCGGTGTCTTACGGCCAGTATAAGTCAGTATTTTTGACCAATTTACTCAAAATGTCGGTATTTTTTTCAAAAATTCCAAAAAAAAAAAATTTTCTTGAAAAATAAGAGATTTGAAGAGTTCGCCTTCTTCTTAATGCTAAAATATTGATCGAATGATGAAGAAATGTTTAGCTTTTGAATACCTTTTTCTCCGAAAATTTTCGCCCACGCTTCGCTCGGACTTCGTAAATTTACACAATTTTATGTGTCGAAGGATTCGATTGAAATTTTCAAAAATGTTTCGATTTTTTTTGAAAAAAGATTAAAATTTTTCACCTATTAATAATGAAATTTCAGATTCGGAATGCCCTTTTTTTCAAAAAAAATTTTGTTCGGGCTCAGCAAGGGCCTGGGAGGGGGTGCAAAGGAGTAAATTTGTACCGGGCCCGCATTTTTTTCAATTATCAAGGGGGCAGAATTTTTTTACTACATAAATGTGAAGAAGTGCATTTTTTGACTTCGAAGAATTTTCTCCCTCGCTTTGCTCATGCAGTATTCTAATTATTTTATTTTAAAAATTAATGATTTTTCGCAGATATTTTAGTTTTAATTATTGATTTTCAATTAATTTCTCAAAAAAATCAATAATTTTGACTGAAAGATCGTTGAAAAGTCACTGATTTGAGATAACATGAAAAACTAGCAAAAAATTCACCAATTGAAGCCAAAATAAAATTTTTTCCAAATTTTTACCAAAAATACGTAGTTTGGGATATAATTACTAGAAAAAATTGTTTCGACCCAAAATGACCATTTTATGGATGAAAAACTTGTGGAAAAATGGGTTTTCACATTTGCCAAAATGTTCCACCACCTGAAAAATTCTGAAAAAAAATTCCGTTGTACATAGGGAAGGGACTAGGTTCATGAAATATATTTTTTCAGAATTTCACCTCTAAAACATCATGTAGGAAACTCGATTCGAAGTTTTCAAACGTAATTTTTGCCTAGAAAAAAACACCAAACTCGAAATTACTCAAGTATTAATGTCTCACAGCGAGAAATTTCCCAATACTCCAACCAATTCGCTTCGAGCAACAGCTCAGTGAATTTAACGCCTCGAAATATTCTCGAGCTGGATTTTATTAATCGTCTGCCAGCGATTTAGATATTACCGGTGTTAAAAATTAACTACATGCTTCAGAAAATGGTGAAACGATACGAAACGTGCAACGTTCCGTTGGCTGCGGTAAAATGACACGGTTTCTATATCATTTTGATATATTTGTACGTACGAAACCCCCCGGCTGCCTCTGTCTAGCTCGTTTATATTCCCGTATTGACGATATATATTCATTTTTATACACTATGCCAGCCCTTCCTCACTCGATAGGGCTGATGTCGCTATACCGGCGAAACATTTGTTAAAATATATCGAAATTGCCTGCAAGTGTGTTTCAATGGGTGAAATTTATGAATAACGATATAAATCAGAGCTTTTATAAAGTGTTAGCGACGTGTTTTGTGTTCTCTCGCGGTACTGTTTTCTATAAACCCCCTCCGCGGTCCTTTCTCCCTGGCTAACTTCGTGTACCTATGGGGATGTATAGAGCCAATATTCGGAAATAGAGAGAAAAAATTGATAGTGAAATTTCACGTGTAGAAAGGTCGACGTGCGACGTGATGTTATGTTGTACTTTAATAAAAAAATATTTAATTTCCTTTTTAGCTGTTCGTTTTCGATAGCGAATGTATTGAATTCAAATGTACATATAGAAAAAAAAACTACACGCTTGTCATTGCCAATAATACACCTCCCATTAATATACATTTTATAACTTTCAATTTAATAATGCCAATATGAAAAAATATTAAATTCGAGTGTAGAGACATATAAATTCATACTTGACATGGGTTAAAATTCGAATCACATTGGAAGAAAAGAAAAAAAACGGTATCGTAAGTGAGAAAAATAGGCATTTAAGGTGTTTCCTTAAAGGATAAAAAATCACCCACTCTTTGTCTCACTTCGACGTATAAAAAAAATTAGCTTGTTTGAAATTTAACCCTTTGCCTAGAACACTGTGAAAGTCTAGACGTAGATTAAAGCGAAATAATTTTTAAAAATCTTTCAGTCATCAATCTCTTTCCAAAAGACGTTTGCCATTTTTATTCGATTTATCGAAACCGAAACCATACCACAGCTAACAAGATTACTCCGACGAATGAAAATATCGATGCGAATTTTTACACATGTATCTAGATACAGCCGGACCCGCATCCGAGGAAGCATTAATTCGATTCAAATGGCACAGAAGGCAGGATAACTTCGGATTGGAGCATTTATACGTGCCATGCAGACGTCAACGTTTCAATTTTCGAATTAGTCTGCAATTTATTGCGTAACGTTTGAATAAACGTTTACGATCGAAATGGAGAATTTTATCGTTTATAGAGGCACAAATACGATTTGTAAACGCGAAGAGATTATCGCGGTAGACGAAGAGGTTGATAAGAGGGCGAGAAAAATTGTAAATTTTTTTCTCATTTTATCGATAGGAGTTTTATGGTGTTGTTTTGCGTGTAAAGAAATGAGTTTTCAGGGATGGAGGTGAGATTGAGAAATGTGATGGTGGAAATATGGTCGAATGTAATAATATTTTTTCTTTCTTTGTTGGTGTAGAGCCAGAAAATTTGATTATAAAAATGTAAACTGAGAGAAAATTTAGAGGAATTTCATGGGAGTTACGATGAAAATTCAGTCAAGAGAAGATGAATGTTCAAGGATGAATCGAATGGGTGAACGAAAGCAGGGGGACCAGGCTGTATTTTTAGATAATAAAAGGATATACTTATCTCAATTCGAAACCGAATTTTGGGTCGAAACTAAAAGTAATCAAAAATTAAGCATGAAAAAAATTCCATATCCAAAATTTCTGATGCTAAAAATAATTTTTCCTTGAACTTTTGGCGAATTTTTGAAGTTTTTAAAGCAGAGTATGATTTTCCAGTTATTTTTGAAACACTTCAGTTTTTTAAATTTTCAGATCACTTTGCAGAATTTTGAAGAAATTTCATGAAAATTTTCATCACTTTTATGACCCGAATAATTTTAATCATAAGCACCATCAGAATTTAATTAAGGGAAGAGCTGAGAATCTGAGAAAAAACAGGGAGAAGGGTCAAATTTCAAAACAATTATTTTTGGCTGATTTTCCATTCGAAATTATTGTCGATTTTATCTGACAAATGGATGATCAATTGAGAGGAATCGATGGTTTTTGACTTGAAGATCAGTGAAAAATCATTAATTTTCAAAATAAATGATTAAAATACCGCCCGAGCGAAATTTTTTTAAAAAGACTAAAAATCTCCTTTTCTAGCATAGAGGAGAGATCGAGCCTCGTGAGCTTTCCTTGGATACGTTTATGATATTAAAAAAAAGTTATAAACAATAATAATACCTACTTTTCTTTCTGACTGGACTTTTTTAAAAATGAAATTTGCAACAGTTTTTGGGACTTTTGGACAATTTTTATGATTTTTTTCAACCATTTTTGTTGTTTTTTTCATTTATTATTTCAAGAAGTTTTTGATAATTTTTTCCACTTTCCAATTACCTTTAATTTATTTAGAACGAGTTTTATGAAATTTTCCACCATTTTAACCATTATTGTAATGTTGCCTTACTTTTTAACAATTTTCTCAATATTTTGACCGATATCTTCACAGTTTTGATTTTTATAAAATTCTCCACCATTTTCAGAACATTTTAATTTTTTTCAATGATTTTCCAATTATGTTTCTATTGTTTTCCACTACTAAAAAATATTATTTTTGTACAATGCAGAATCAATTGAATTTTTTGATGACCAGAAAATAAAATATCTTCAGACCAAACAATTCTGGATGATTTTTTGAGTTTTTTAAAATAATTTCTGCGATATTTTGAACAATATTATTGCTTTCCAAAACTCTCGAAGGCAATCGCAGGTCCTAGGAGGTGACTCTTGGAGTCGGAATCTAGATTGAAGTGTCTGCAGGAGTTGGAGTGAAGGAATAGTTTCTTCACATAGGTAATGAAGTTGTTTAACCCCCCTCCCCACCCTCAAATGTCTTCTTTTTAAAATAATTTCAATAACAATTTTTTTTTATGTGACAATATTTTGATTTTTGATAGTGAATCGTATTTGAATCATTTTCGCATAATTATCTTGATTCGTGATTTGTGACTCCAATTAGTCTACAGTCCAAGTGGCAAAAAGTGTTCATTGAGCGTGCATTTCAGCTGGACAAAAAAATCAGTAGGTTTATTTCAGGTATGGGTCTGGTGATCCCAAAAAACCGTATTTTGGATTTTTACCCGGGCACAATGGGGAGCTGAGCCCTAAAAACCCCCATTTTTTCTCAATTTTTAAATTTGATTTTGGACAAAAAATGTTTTCATATTCTGGTAGCAGACACTCCCCCGACTCCAAATATATGTCACATCCCTTGAGTCACGGGCACAATGGGGTGCTGGGCCCCCCAATGTGCGATTTTTTGCCAAATTTGATCATTTTTGGTACAATAATGCCTCTGTAGGGGTCATGCGGTAGGTTGGACAAAAAAAATCGAGCGCTCTGTATTCTTGGGTTCATTCTGGGTCCAATGAGCCAAAGTTTGAGGAAAGCGGTGGGCACAATAGGTCATGGTGAATTTTTAAAGTTTGAAAAACGCACGATTTCCCCTTCCTGTTATTGAAAAATAAGTTACCAAAAAAACCTGAAACATGGGTTGCTACCTATCAAGATGGGTTAAAATTTCACGAGCAAGCCAAAATTATGGATGAATATTAAATTTGAGCAATTTTAACGCATTTTGAGCCCAAAATGGAGGGGTGAGGGGTGGGGAAGGGGTTAAAAGTGAGATTTGGGGGAAAATATCGTGTGACATATCAAAATGCATGTTTTTGAGGCTGTAGATTACGAATTTCGCATTAAAAATTTTTTTGGGAGCAAGGGGAAGGGTGGGGGGGGGTCAAAAGTGAGATTTGAAGAACATATCGTGTGACGTATCAAAATGCATGTTTTTGATGCTGTAAATTACGAATTTCATATTTAAAAAAATGTTGGGTGCAAGGGGAGAGGGTGAGGGAGGGGTCAAAAGTGAGATTTGGGGGAAAATATCGTGTGACATATCAAAATGCATGTTTTCGATGCTGTAGATTACGAATTCCGCCATAAAAAAATTTTTAGGTGCAAGGGGAGGGATTGAGGGAGGGGTCAAAAGTGAGATTTGAGGAAAATATCGTGTGACGTATCAAAATGCATGTTTTCGGGACTGTAGATTACGAATTCCGCCATAAAAAATTTTTAGGTGCAAGGGGAGGGATTGAGGGAGGGGTCAAAAGTGAGATTTGGGAAAAAATCGCGTGACATATCAAAATGCATGTTTTCTTGGTCGTAGGATACGAATTTCGTTCTAAAAATTTGTTTGTTTGGTCTTCGCTCCTTCTTAGGATGCGCAAGGCGACCTATGAAAGCATAGTCAAATTTCACCACGAATTCAAAAATGCCCATCTAAAACTTTTGAGCCACTTTTGAGAATTTTGAGCCTTTGATTCAGTAGGGGTTTTTTTATAAACCAATCAGCATCGATTAAAATTTTAAGGAAAAACAAATCTCACTTTTTGGCCCTCCCTCAACCCCTTCCCTTGCACCTAAAAATTTTTTTATGGCGGAATTCGTAATCTACAGTCTCGAGAACATGCATTTTGATACATCACACGATATTTTCCTCAAATCTCACTTTTGACCCCTCCCTCAATCCCTCCCCTTGCACCTAAAAATTTTTTTATGGCGGAATTCGTAATCTACAGCATCGAAAACATGCATTTTGATATGTCACACGATATTTTCCCCCAAATCTCACTTTTGACCCCTCCCTCACCCTCTCCCCTTGCACCCAACATTTTTTTTAATATGAAATTCGTAATTTACAGCATCAAAAACATGCATTTTGATACGTCACACGATATGTTCTTCAAATCTCACTTTTGACCCCCCCACCCTTCCCCTTGCTCCCAAAAAATTTTTAATGTGAAATTCGTAATCTACAGCCTCAAAAAAATGCATTTTGAGATGTCACACGAGATTGTACCCCAAATCTCACTTTTAACCCCTTCCCCCCCCCTCACCCCTCCATTTTGGGCTCAAAATGCGTTAAAATTGCTCAAATTTAATATTCATCCATAATTTTGGCTTGCTCGTGAAATTTTAACCCATCTTGATAGGTCGCAACCCATGTTTCAGATTTTTTGGTAACTTATTTTTCAATGACAGGAAGGGGAAATCGTGCGTTTTTCAAACTTTAAAAATTCACCATGACCTATTGTGCCCACCACTTTCCTCAAACTTTGGCTCATTGGACCCAGAATGAACCCAAGAATACAGAGCGCTCGATTTTTTTTGTCCAACCTACCGCATGACCCCTACAGAGGCATTATTGTACCAAAAATGATCAAATTTGGCAAAAAATCGCACATTGGGGGGCCCAGCACCCCATTGTGCCCGTGACCCAAGGGATGTGACATATATTTGGAGTCGGGGGAGTGTCTGCTACCAGAATATGAAAACATTTTTTGTCCAAAATCAAATTTAAAAATTGAGAAAAAATGGGGGTTTTTAGGGCTCAGCTCCCCATTGTGCCCGGGTAAAAATCCAAAATACGGTTTTTTGGGATCACCAGACCCATACCTGAAATAAACCTACTGATTTTTTTGTCCAGCTGAAATGCACGCTAATTTCGATTTCTAGAGCACTTTTTGCCACTTGGACTGTAGACTAAATTGCTCTTCATTATATTTTGAAAGTGGGTCTACAGAAGCCGAAAATTTCGGCTAGAATTTAGTCGTTTCCTTTTTATATTCAATTTGGAAATTTGAATTTTCAATTAATCATCAAAGAAATGGAAAGTACGATGGTTTCAAATAATTCGTTCTCATTAAATTGAAAAAGTGTTCTGAAAAACGATTCAAATCATTTTCACAAATCGTGATTTGTGATTCGAAAAATCGTTTCAAGTGTGATTATGATTCGAATAACCTATTTCGTGATTTTTGCCATTCCTGAATCAGGCTCTTGCAAAATATTTGACAAAAAATTTTTAATTCTTAGGCGTTTGATTGGAATAATTTTTTGTTGATATTTTAAACCAATTTTACGATACTTTTGACAATTTTTATCATTTTACTAGTTTCTTACCGTTAAATTTTTTGAAATTTTTTAAAGAAGGCAAAGACAATTTTCATTATTTGTAAATTTAGAATTTTTCGAATCATATTTTGATTTATTTGGCGTTTGATGATTTCCTCTTGTATCGAATCTCTTGAAAAAAATTGAATTATGTAGGTATCCACGTTGCTCCTTAAGTAATTCTTTTTTTAAAATCAAGATCACAGAATTTCTCACGTACGTTTCCCATTATATGACCATTTTGTTTTTGGACGCACGTGTATCTATACTTCTCCCCCATTTTACACCTACATCAAATATTATTCTCATTGAAAAATCTCCACGGACGTCTCAGCCAAATGGCGTCGATGCAATATCTGCGAATCGCGAAGACGAAAATTCAGTCGTAATTCACATGTTGCTTTATGGGTACCTCGATTAATAACGATTTCTACCTCTAGCTGTTTTTTTTTTCCATTTCGCTATATTCTCCCCGGTCTTCGGCTCCGCTTACACTTCACGGATCTCGAATCCGCGAAACACATTTTTCACACGATTTCGCCTGTATTATATTCTCGGCATATAGCGACGCGACTCGAGAAAAATACTTTTGAAAATATCGTGATTTATGAAACTCGTCAACGAAACGACTCGCGATAATTTACCAAAAATAAAAAGAGGGAAAAAATAGAAGAGACGAATGAAGAAAAAAAAACACGACGAAAATATAAAGCCATTAAACGAAGACAATCGGGGAGTCAGGTTATTGATACTGGTCGATGAGAAAAGTAACGTTTGTACAAATATTAGCAATTTATAACCACGCCGATCGATTAAGAGAGAAAAATCTCGAGTATATTTTGCATCAGCTGCGTTGAAATAGGTACATACGTGAAATAAAGGTATACGATCTCGAATGATTTAAGATTATTCTTTGCTTTTTTTATTTGGTACTCGATGCTTTGCCAATATTATATCTACCAAAGTGGTCTAATTAATCTTCGACGGTTTGTATAGATACGCAATATGAGTCATTGGCAAAGTAACAAATTTTATCATTTTTTGGACTGGGTTTTTACTTCGGATACCCACCTTTGCCTCGCACCTTGTGGAGCGTTTCGTTGTAAAGTTACATAACTTAATGACATCGCCGGCGCGCCAAATTCTCCGGGCACATTGCGAGGCGTGAAAATGGATATATAATTTGCCGGATTTACCCCTACCCCGATCCTTGAGGGGATATTTTCATCGCACGTGTTGGTAAGAGGCAAAAAAAAGAGTAATCGAGAAAAAAGCACCAATGCGTGATTTGTTTACTAAATGTGAAGAGGCTGTTGGAGAATCGAATGAATTTTCAAATGTTAAATGATCTTATCGTTTCTTGGGTCATTTGCGAGTACAATATGGTTTCGAATTTATTCATGAGATGTGTAATATTCCCATACAAAAGAGTACAGGGTGTTTCGCAAGTGAATCGATGTTCTTCGATAGATTTTCACGGTGGTGAATTATAGCAAAGGCTAAATTGATCCGCGAAAAATGATTCAGGCAGGAAAAAAATCGGTGCAAACGATTGAATATTTCCTGTTTGACTCAGTGAGTCTTCGATTTTCATAAAATTCATTTTTTCAAGCTCTTAGGTATTATTTTCAAAACTTTTTTTCCAAATTATGTCGAAAATTTTTACAACTATGAGTTTTTTTGTCAAGTTATTATTGTTCAATTCTAAAAAAATTTTCTCGAAATATTCTCCAATTTCCAACTCTTAGGAATATTCTGTGAGTGGTCTGTCCAGGGATTTAGAGCTGAGGTGGAGAGGAGAGGAGGAGACTCTCTCTCGACGATTTTTTTGGAGTCGGATGCACTGTAATCAAAAATGTCGGAGTTGAAGCCTGAGCTGAAGCTAGGAGGACCTATCCGGATTCCTGGGATGGCCAATAATCCGAAGCGAAGCTGGAGGGAAGAGTCCCTCTCTGTACGATTTTTTTGAGCTGAAGCCAGAGGGACTTGAATCAAAAATCTCTAAACTGGAGCTGGAGAGTGCTCTAGTCGAAGGGACTAGAACCGCTCCCTCCGGATCCCTTGGTCCGCCATGCTTTTTTTGAATAAAATTGAGATGAATTGTTGGCTATCATAGAAGTTGAAGGGGTACCTACTGCCTACCTAAATATTGTTCTGGAAAAAATGAAAGAATTTTTTTCCAAGTACGAGAATGGAACGTACTTTGAAAACTGAACAAATTTCCACTACATGATTTTTCATTTATTTTGATAAGTATTAGAAGAGCTACAAAAAAAAAATAAATAAACTAACCAAGAAAATGGATAGAATTTTGAAAACTGAAAAAATTTTGTGCTGAAGATATTTTGCTCAACATCAAAAAAATGTTGGAGCTACGCCTACGGGTCATTCAATCTAAATAGGCTTTAATTTATTTCAAATTTTCTCAATTTTAACTGATTCTCGGCTCCTTCATTTTTGATGTTCAGTTTTTAAGTCTTCGAAACGTTTTTTTTCGGTTTTCGACATACCTACTGCCTTGATTGGTTGATTATTTTTTTGAATTTTTATTTTTCTGTATCCCTTCAATTTTGAAGTTGGGCAAAAAGTAATAAAATAAAAAATTCTATTCTTCAGTTTTCAAAGTACTTTTCTTTCCCGTGGTTGAAAAAAAATTTTGCTTGATTTTTTTTAGAAACAGCAGTTGCCCCTTCAATTTACAAGGTAGACAATTTATAATGTTCATCTCAAGTTTTCTTTTCATTGGTATCCGGTTATATCAAAAAAAAAGTAAGTGGGGTGCCAATCAAGGAACATCCTTATTTGATTTTTTTTTTTTCGTAGGAATTGATCATCCTTCAATTAAGTAATGTTTTCCTTTTCTATAATTTTGAGGATGAGATTTTGAAAGAATTCGAGTTGTAAAAAATTTTTTATAGAGTTTAAATAAATCGGGTATGCATTGAAAAAAAACCTGTAATGTTGAAAAAAAAAATTATAGGTATTTAGGAGTTTGAAAAAATTCAAGAGTTGAAAAAAATTTAGAAAAATTTCTTGTTGGAATGTGCTGAGAAAAAATTTTTAGAGCAAGGAAAAATACTAAAATTGAAAAGAAAAGTTGTAAGAAATTCAAATAGGGATAGAAAAAAATTGGGAAATTAAAATGCGCTGAGAAAAATTTTTTATAGCAAAAAAAAAAAAATACTAAAGTTGAAAAAAAAGTCATAAGAAATTCAAATGTTGAAAAAATTGAGAAAAAAAATGTGCTCAGAAAAATATTTTAGAGTTTGAAAATACCTTATCTCGAGGAGAAAAATCAAAATTGAAACAAAAATCGAAAAAAAATTTAGTGCAGAAGAAAAGTCTTATTGGAGACGAAAAAATGGAAAAAACTGAAAATTAGATGGACTTTGAAAAAAATAATATAATTATATTTCATAGTACCTACTTAGAGTACTTACCTAACTAATGATTTTCGTATAAGTCAACCAGGAAAGATTCGATCGTTCGATTTTTCTTTGTCAATCCTTGCTGCTTGATGCATTTTCTGTGTAAATTTAGCCTTAGTTTTAAAACCGAGTTCGAAAAATATACACTTCGCTGATAAAATCTCGATAATGGTCGGATTAGAATACAATATCGTGCTTTATTCGCTCTTTGATGGAAATTTCATCGTGTGAAATTTTTATCCAAATTCAATATTTATAAAGCTACCGAGCTTCGAAACTTTTGAAATCCCTTAAGTCTAAGAAAAAGTACTAAAATTACCATGTTACATATTGACGTCTATTTTTAGCCCCAAAAAAATCGATTATCGCCATTTCTTTATCAATAAACCGCCCTCGCAACTCGGTCCACTCTCGATTAAAAATACCCTCATTACCCTTGAAAACCACAACAAACGGTTTGAATTGAAAACCTGCAGCTAGAGAAATTGTGTTGGTAATTACTTGGCTGAAATTCTACTAATGCGATTTTTATTGTATATACGAATAATTCTCTCCGCTTACCCTTTCCTACCCATTTCTAGCTGCCGGTGATACCAAAATATAGGTATTTCAAAACGTATAATAATATTTCGCCCTGAACAAAGCATTTCTCCTTTGCCGGGTTACGGGGCAGGAGGAAGCGACGAGAGGGGTATTTTTAAAGGCGTTTGTTTCGTTTTATTGGCACAAATTCCTCGGGCTTCAGTGACGAATATTTTACTTATCGTTAAGATATTCAAATTGCCGATACGTAACTCGAATTTAATTCAACAACTTGAAAAGTTTCCCAACAAAAATTTCGTCTAACCCTATTTACGTAAATATGAATATAAAACTATATGTTTGCATAATACGACAATATGTATACGTGCTACATGATGTAGAAATTATATACGTACATATTACGCGAGCTACCAGCTATTATTATTCAATAAAGCAACGTCAGCGGTTTTTTCCTTTTGTACGTTGCGATGTTCTGTGCTGTCGATGTTGCGCCGATGCTTATGCACGGTGAGCGTGAGAAAGCGAGGTAATGGCGATGCGACGTAGTAAAATGACATATTTTGCGTACAAAAGTGTTAGGAATATTTTCGATGATGGTTTTTTTTTCTGAAAACTTTGTTTTTTTGATGTAGTTAGGCAGGAAAAGGAAAGAGAAAAACTCTGTAGGGCTGCCACAGTCAGCTAAATTTTTAAGCCTTTGTTTACCAGAAAGATGTGATGGTTCGAGGTTTATCTGTGCAAAAAGAGGAATGTTTTTTGCGAAATGAGAGAGATATTATTTGGTGGTAAAAATGTAATTTTACAAATGAATACGTTACTGAAATGTTCGGGTTGCTATTCAGGTTCCAAAAATTCTATTGACTGGTTCTTTGTGTGATATTTGCGATGTATTTTTTTAAAAAAATAATTCAAATTTATTCCCCTCCTCCTCAAAAAATTTTATGTGGTTTCAAAGCTGAAAATATTCCAAGGATTTTTTTTTTCAGTGATAGAAATGAATATTGTTTTATCTTAAAATGTGTTCGTAGGAGAATCGTCCGATCCCCTTTCCTTCCTCCTGCCACTATTCTCTAACTATCATTTCGTTTCTCTCGCCACATTCTAACGACATCCGGTTGCATTGCATCCCTAAACTGACCGATTTCTCTTTTCTATTGTCTTTCCACCCTCTTACGAACATCTCTCACCCAAACGGTGATACATCGAAGGGCGATCGATGTATCGTGGTAGTTTCAAGGTTGTATTTGTATTAGTTTTTAGTTGTCATCTGGTTGTCTTTGAGACTTGACAAAATAAAGATAATTTCTCGAACGCGTCTTGCTTTCAATCAAAGTTTGTAATTTTTAAATGCAGTATTTCTCTTGTACCATTTTCTGAAATATAAAAATGATCAAAATAATTCAATGAAGTCGAGGCTTCCGATTTCGCTCAATCTTTTTTTACGAGTTCCCCTTAATGGTCTATTCATAAATCCACCATCATTTCTCTTCCAACCCTCAAGGAGGCTGGGAGGTGAAACTCGTAATTTTTTTGGCAATTGTGATTTTTTTCCGAATTACCCAATTTTGAAGGCTCATATCTTGACGAGGTTGGTTATATTTGAAGGAGAATTGTTTACGGGGTTCGAAAAAATATTGATAGGGGATTCAAAAACGAAAATCACATTTCGAAAATATTGAAGTTGAACTTTGGTGATGAAAGCTCAACTTTCTTGATGATCACAACAGATGAAAGCTACCATTTGAAAATCTGAAAAGATTATTGTAAGTAGCCCTTTTTACCTAATTTTCAACCAACAAATTTTCAAGATGTAATTTCCAGACCCTGGAGGGGTACAGAGGTCCACAATTTTGACCAAAATTCAAAAAAATTGAAAAAGTTAGTAGCATATTGATTTCTACTGTGTCGAAGGTGCTGATTTTGAATATGTACTTAGTTTTTTCATCCGACCCCTCTGAAGCTCCTATTAGCCCCCTTGATAGGGGTCAAAATTCGAAAAAATGAAAAATGACATGCGACCTATCGTTTGTTTGGTATTTGAGGGCACTGAGTTCGAATATTTACTTATTTTTTAGATTTGACCCTTCAGTGCCCTTCTAGCTTCCCAATTTTGGGGAAAAAAATGTTAAAAATAAAAATGGCGTGTGACACATCGATTGTCATCAATTCGAGGTCGTAGAATTTAAATATCGACTTTGTTTTTGATTTTACCCCTTTTCCTCAGCTCTAATTGTAAAATTTTCCACTTGTAAATTTGGCACATCATAGCTTTCGAATCTATAATTTCCTAAATTACGAACATGCCACCTTCGATTGAAATTTTGAAAATTATGAAAATCGAAATTTTTCGAATTTTGAGGATTCTTTTAGTTTTTTTCATTACATTGCCCTTAAACTTGAATAAGTATAACTGTTTGATCTTCATATTTTAAAACTTTCACTGAAAAAACAAATAATAAATTTTATTTAAAAAAATAATAGTGCGTCCCAATTCATAAAATTTGGTAAAATCTATTCTAAAAATAATAATATTAATCCGATATTTGATAAGTAAAATTTATTGCATAAAAATAAAATATATCATAATAGATTGACAAATTTTTACTATTTAGAGCATTTTCGTGGAATTGGGACGCGTTATTATATTTGCTGATGAAATTTATCAATTTTCACGACACTTTTTATAATTTTTTTTTTTTTTTTGAGTGTTGAAATGGTGAATTTGAGAATTCCTTAATTTTTACCAAACCAAATTTCTCAATTAGGGACCTATACTAGCCATCTGAAAATCTGACCAACATTTTTTTGATCATCTACCAAGTACAAGTTTTAGTGTCAATTTGAAAGATTTTCATCGTTTTACACGACTGTTTTGAGAAATTTTGAAAAAATTATAGGTAGTAAAGTTAATGCTTTGCTCTATTTTTCACACCATCGAATAAGTAAACTACTACTCGTAGAATTTTATGAAAATTTGTGTTTTGAAATCCCAATCTGTCGTTAGTAGGTACTACGAGAAAAACCGGTGGAAAATTTCAGTTGACATTTTTTCATTTCTTCAGCCAACAAATAATTTTTTCAGTCTAGAATTTGAATTGTTTGAAAATTAAAAAAATATACCAACCAAGTACCTTCCTGTAGCAGATTCTAAAAGATAAAATGTGATAGGTAATTAGGTAAGGCCTTATCTAATTTTGAAAAATCGGTATGTTCCGAAAATGTTGAATTTCAACTAGAATTTTTTCGGGGGGAGGGGGGTGACAAAATCACTTCGCAGGTGTCTAGAGATTGTACGCTCTCTGGGTTTTTTGAAAGGGGGTATTTCTCTCAAAGTGATGGCTAAATCCTGACATTTTAATTATTTATTCAGTTATCCAGCAAAATATAGAAAAATGTCTTCAGTCCCCTTCCCCCTCCTCTATTCAAAAAGGAAATAAAAATGAGAAATTTGTTCGGACAAATAAATCCTCATTATACCTTATCCATTTTTTTCCACATTATTTTCAAATAATTTCTTCGAATTTTTTTGATGCAATAACAATTTCCTATATGTAAATTATTTCATTCAAAAATTCAACTTCGAATTCAAGTTTTTTAAAAATTCGGTTCTTGATTTTAACCCTTTTTTTATTACTTTTTTTTTTAATTTTCAAAGAAGCTAAATCGCAATACATATAACTTAATTCAGCATAACATAAGCTACCATACCGAGAACTTGACCGTAATTCAATGTTACTAGCAAAATTTATTACGTTTTATGATTTTCGAGTGAAACGTCTGCCAGACCTTATCAATCTCAAATTCCGTCTTCTCGAATTTTTTTCCTCGTTTGACCTTGGTCACTCGGATGGCATTTCAAGGATACCAGCGAACGTTAATTTTCACCCTTTTTTTTCTATTTTGTCACCGAGTCGAGACGCTTGAACGCGAAAAAAATCACAGGGACGCGGTGTCTCCGCTTTTCCTTTAAAACTCGTTAATACTCGAAAAACAATACCCACTTACTTAAGAATAAAATAAAAGAAAGGATGCAGAGACGGTAAAGAGCTCGGTTTTTTCTCAAGTTGATATCTACATGTCGTTAGCAAGATTTAAAAACAATGAATGACGTCGAGTTCGAATGCAAATTGCATTAAAAAAACGTATCGTATGTTGAGTTCTGATTATCGTCGAGAAGTTGAACGTTTAATTATGGTACGTAGCGTCGCTATTTGTTGGGTGACATTTCTACTTTAAATTGATTTTCGTTTTTACGTGCTCGTATTTGAAATGATTTTGGATGAGTTTTTAGGAAAAACTTTTCAAGTCTCAAGATGAAGTTTAATGTTTTTCTTCCTCTTCTTTTTCTTCTTCTTTTTTTTTGAAAATCCAAACTTATTAGCTAAGTATTAAAAAATTCAAATCATTTTTTTACATCAGCTTATCTGTTCCGATGTGAGTAATTTTCAATTCTTGAGCATTTTTTTGAAAGTTTTTCTCTCTGGCTTTGCTCGAGTTGAGTCCAAATATTTTTAAATTTCTTTGAAAATTAAGGATGTACTTACTTCTTAAAATTCGGACTTTTTTACCAAAATTTCGAAGATTTTCGTACAAGAATTCTTCTGCTTTGGAGACTAAAATTGTTTTCATCAGTAATTTTTCAATTTTGAGTTTTTTTTTTTTTTGAAAAAAATGTTTTAGTTCTATTTGAAATACTTATACATTGGAATTTCAATTTAGGCTTGAAATCCTTGACGTATCAAATTTTTAACGACCTCCTGCCTCATATTTTTGAAAAAATCATGTGATGAAAATTTATTTTAATTTATAATATTTACTTCTCTCCCTTCCAAATGAATGTCCACTTACTCTGTTTGAAATTGATTCTCAAAATGGGTTGAAGTGTTGAAGAATAGAAAGACATATCATTCTGAAGAATTTTTCGTCTCAAAATAATTACATTGACTGATGGAAATTGGAATCTGGAATCAAGGATCAAAATACTCTTCGAAGGATATTTCTTCAATTCATACGTATAATTTATAAGCTACACGATCCTAAATCTACATATCCCAATACCTCTTGCAGTACGTGCTTGCAACCAAAGATTACCTCAATATGTAAGTAGGTACGTGATACACATGACTTCCACATCATCATATGCTTTACTTACCCATACACAAATTCTGTTCTCGTCTCGTACAATGAAATAATCCCACGCATGGTATTCTGTCAATTTTGAAATTAATGACCTTTGAAATTCTCATCGTACAGCCCACGACAGAGGTGCGAGACTTTCAAACTCAATGATCGGCACAAGAGGAAAAAAAATCACCGGTGCAATTTTCAAGAGTGAAAAATTAAGCCGCCCGAAAGAACAAGCTGAAAAAAATACGCACGAATCGTTTATCATCATTATGGCGAATTGTAACATGTGCAATGTGCCCGTCCGTTAGGTTGATCGGTCGCCTTTGCTGTTTTTCTACATGTCGCTTGTCGCCTTTTTCGGGAACGTGCGAAAAGACGTAGACCAGTGGAGAAAATTTCTCCGGATTGATGACTTGCGTCATAGCGAACTCGTCTACATAAAGAAACCTTTCATTTTCCATTAAATTACTACCTACTTCTTGTTTTTCGTATTTTATTCGCCGGCGTCGTCGTCGCCACAGACAAACAAACGTGAGCAAAAGAAAGCGGAAGGAGGAAACGAGACTGGGAATAGAAATAACCGTAGCTGTTCAATGAGTGCTGCGTATGACAACTCAATAAATATAGGTAGTTGAGTTAATCTACGTATAGACGTTCAACTGAGTGTATTTTGCATGGAGTGATTTTGATTTTTTTATGATGCGTGGAATGGCTCGGTTTTTTTTTACGAATATAAAAAATCAAAAAGGCTGAGATGAGAAGATTTGAGTATTGTTTCAACTGTGACTTGAAATAATTGACTAGTGGAATCGTATTTGATTGAGAAGTACATACGTAAAACTGAGAAAAAATTGATCCAGAAAAATTAATTTGATTATCAGATCATTCAAAATTAAAAGGCACCAATGTTGCTTAAAATGGAATAAAATAGATGTTGAGCCTAGAAATAATGAAAAAAAAATTGTTAACAGACAAAATTTCAAAACTTTTCTACTTACTTTAATTTTCCCCTGAAATTCTTGAATACTTATTGATTATCTATTTTTGAAAAATTCGTTCACCTATAATTTCAGTTTTACCTATTTTCATTGTAATTCTGTTGAGAAAACATTGAACATGGGGGGAGGGGGGTAGGTGAATAGGAGACCTTACTATTTCCCTTCTGCTGTATTTCTCATTATATTCAATTTTTTTTCAATCTTTGTATTGCTGGTATTATACTTGAAAATATTGTTGCAATTTTCCCAATTTGTATTTTTTAGATTTTTTTTTGTTGAAATTTTTTGTACAATTTAAATTGAATTTTGAATATACTTTTTATGATATTTTCATGGTTTTGGTGATATTTTAACCATCTATGTTAATTCTTCACTGATTTTAATGTTAATTTTTTGCATATTTTTCATAGAAATTTGGTTTCTTTTATCGACTTGAATTTTTTCCCCTGAAATTCTCTCGACTTGCAATAAAATAGCTATCTCATATAATAATTATATATTTTTTTTACAATTTTCATGAAAAATAGATTCCTATCATTGGTATTATCTAAATGTTGTTTGTCAGATTTAAAATATTTTTAATCATTTATATTTTTACCATTTTCTGCTAAATTTTTCAAGTTTTTATCAATTTTTACGTTATTTTTATAATAACTTTTTGAATCAGAATTTTTTTATTTACAAATTTTTAAAGATATTTTTGAACAAATTTTACAATGGGTACATATTTGTATAGGTAGTTCGTGATCGTGTGTGCTACCTAAATTTATTTTTTAGATCAATTTTAACCCACTTAATTCTTCAAATATTTCAAATTTTAATTGGAGTAAACCGGAACTAAACCAACTACCCCTAGGTTACCTAAGAGGGATATCAAAATTTATTTCTGGTATGAAAAAGTGGTTTAATTTGATTCGAAAGATTTTCGAACATGGTTAGTGGTTAACCTGGTTACCTCCTTTTGGTGAATTTTTACTTAGAATTTTAAAAGAATTGGAAAATTTTCCACAATTTATTTCAACATTTTTTTTTTTTTTTTATAACGCCATATACAGCAACTAAGGCTAGGGGCGTATGAGAGAATAATTAGATCAGAGGAGCGATTTTAGATTTCATCGTTGATTTGGAATTTTTTGTGAAAATTGATTTTTTTTTGCATTTCAAGGTAAGTCGTGACATTTTGGAAAATTTTGGTAATTTTTTTCAACTTCATGATTTACCATGACGAGATTTTTAATGAAAAAAATCTGAAAAATTGGACATTTTGAGAAATTTTAGAAATTTTTTCCATTTTGATCATTCACTAATCAACTTTTCAATTATTGCAGTGTTAACAAAGAAAATTTTTCTCGTTGAATTGCGTAATTCAATTCTTACATAATTTCAATAAATTTTATTTTAGAAAAAGCCTCGCTATGAACTGAGATTCTTTTTTATTAATTTTTTTTAAAATTGAAAATTTTTCAAGTACCTACTTACTCATACATAAATAAGGAAAGTATCCCAACTTCCAATAAAATTCGAGGCTAAATCAAAAATAAAATCAAAAAAATATCATTAGGTAAATAATTTCAATAAATTTTATTTTAGAAAAAGCCTCGCTATGAACTGAGATTCTTTTTTATTAATTTTTTTTAAAATTGAAAATTTTTCAAGTACCTACTTACTCATACATAAATAAGGAAAGTATCCCAACTTCCAATAAAATTCGGGGCTAAATCAAAAATAAAATCAAAAATATATCATTAGGTAAGTTATAAAATAAAAATTCCAAGAGCTGAAGTTCATTTCTCGAATTTGGAAGAATTTTTGAAATTTCAAACTTACCTTATCGCCTTGCAAAATTATGAAAATTCGATCCAATCAATGAAAAAAGTTGAATTTGCTATGTACGTATTCTATTTTTCACTTCTCGAATCGATTGGAAGCGATTTCAAGACGTTTTTAAGCCTCCGGAAAATTTTGTATTTTTTCAGTATTGAAGAAAAGCCCCTAAAAATACTTAGTCAGTACGCACTGTAGAATTTATTATCATTGTTTATTCATTATGGTGACCTATTTGAATGACCGAAACGCAATTTTTCAAAATTCGTAACTTTTGAGTGAAATTTTGAATTTTGCAAAAAAAATCATGCAAAAATTGAGACTCTAAAAAATCTTAAAATTGCTTCCAATTGTTTTGGTAGGTCAAAAATAGGATATCTGTCAACTTTTAGATTTCATTACTCAACCAGACCATTTTCACGCACTTTTCTTCGTTTCTGAAAAACTTCAAAATTTTCTGAAAATTCTGAAACGTTTCGAATCTGCTTTCTATCGATTCGAGAGGTCGAAAATGGGGTATTTTTGTTTCAGCTCAAAATTTTGATACTTATCGAAATATCTTTTTTACCAGTTTTAATATTTTTTTCAATGAGTCTAATCCTTCTCTCACCTTCCCTCTCCGGTCCTCATTCAGATAACCTTCACTTTTTCTAAGCAATCATATCCATGGACCCTTCGAAAATGATCTTACACACCTTCAATTCACATCTACCCTTCACATAGGCGCACCTAAGGAGTGGGCTCAGGTAGCTCGAGCCCCTCCTTTAATCTCGAAAAAAAGATTTTTTTGCAAAAATTTAAAAAGTGCATTTTTTGTTTTTCAAATAGTAATTTTTCAAAAAAATTCGCTCATTTTAGTCATTTTACTTTAAACTTTGATAATTTTTGACTAATTTTTTAGCCAAAAATCGTCGAATTTTCAATAAATTCTCAATTTCTTCGAAAAAAATTGATGATTTTTGACTGAAAGGTCAGTGAAAAATGACTAATTGGAAATTTGACCCCCCTTCCCCTATTTTCAACCTCTCAGCCCCTCCCTTAATTAATTTCTGGGTGCGCCTATGACCCTTCATCAAATCCCTCAAAACCGTTAAAATTCATCACCATCCAAATATTCTCCCAACTATGCATTTTCTCCGCACATCACATCTTTTCACTTCTATCCATTTCTTGATCATTAAATAAGACAACCCTGACATCCTTCAACATGTGCCACTGCAGCATCCCGAGACCTTGAAATCGAGCAAAATAAAAATATTCTATCGTTTTACGTGTACAGATTACACTTTGCTACATTAAATGGCGGCAGCTTTATAGCTGCGTCGACAAACTTTATACGATTGTCGTGCTACGAGGTCTTCCCCGGCTTCCTCGATGCTCTCAAATTCAAGTCTCTTTTCTACCACGATGACGAGCCCGAGCGATTCTTTACGACACCGACAACTTACCTACCAGATGACGGTTTCAAGTTGAGAACTCCGACTGTATAGACGTGGAACGTGTCTTAGATATAGTTTCGTCAAGTTACGAGACGAGAAAACTTGGCTGAAATATCGATGCTATGCTACGAATTACGCCATTAATAAGGGCATCTCGTACACGCTTTTAGCCAAAATGTTTTCAAACCCATTGCGGATAAATTAAGTATATACTTTGTATACATGTGCGTGGTAAATTTCACGTGTACCCGAGTCTAATTAACATTGCTTCTGATGTTAGATGACGCGGTCGACAAAATAGCGCTGAAAAAAACCTCCGCAAGAAAATGCCACAAGCCGCAAAAATTTCCCCAACGTAAATGACTCCTTTAGCTTTTAATTAATTATAATTATACCTGGCGCGTAAATGGCATCCGCGTTTTACCATACACAATGCACACCTACGCTTGGATTATCGTACCTAGGGAGCTAATTAAAATTCCACACATCAGCGTACCACATTTAACGTCGGTTTCGTGTCTCTTAAGAATCGTGTAACGCCATTTTAGGCCACTTTAAAAAGCCCATCTCGCGGTTACCTGTGTTTTTTGGTACATGCACGAGGGTGCCTTTCGCCTTTCCGGCACCTTTTCGCAATTTCGCCTGATGTATGCTTTTAGGAAACAGATTTTATGAATTCTGAACGTCTAGGATAATTTTACAGATTGGACTGCCTGGAAAAAATTTCCCATTCGGGGTTGCTCGTATCAAAAGGTACCGAAGTGATCGTAAATTAAACCAGAGTTGGGTGCTGGGGTAACTTAGTTCGAGACTCGTTTTCTCCATAACGAGGTCAAATTATTATTTAGTTTGAAATATACCATACCCAGTTACGAAGGTGAAAAGGAATCTGGTTATAAGGGTACCCGATCGAGATATTTATAAAAAATACTGCTGGTACCTGCGAATAAACGAGAATAAGAGGAGAAATAAATAAACGGAACGAAAACGTATTATTGGAACGTTCTATGGCATAAAATTAACTCGCGCGAAAGCCTTTTAAAACTCGTAATTTTACGACGCGACGGACTCGATTCGAGGACTGGGCTGTGGAGAAATTGTTATTTATATTATTTTTTCAGCATTGGGGAAAATTACCTGTGGTTGGGTATCGTATTTTACCAAGGTTTTCTGCTTTTTTTGTGAACGTCTTGCGAACAAATTATCTGAAAGGTGGTAAAAAAATGACATTTTTTAAGATGGAAATTATTTATTTAAAAGGTACTCTAAAGGTGAAAAATTATACGGTGGAAAGCTGTGGGCTGGAAGAAATTGCCTGCGTATTTCTCGAACAATTCTGTACGTGTAATCATTTTCATTTTTATACGTATTAAAAAAAAAACAATTAAGAAAGAGGAAACCCAGGAAGTTTTGATATCTAGTGGTTTTCCTGGGTTCAAAATGGGGACAAGGGATATGCATATTTTAAAACTCTTTTGAAATAAAGAATTTTTACCTTATTGCCTTTTTTAATCGCTTTGAAGGAATTTTATTTATTTTGTCTTACTTTAGAAGTTAATTCTAGAATTGAAGTCGAATTGTTAATTTTTTTTGAAAAAAAAACAATACTTATTGTGATTTTTTTTTGTTGAAGAAAGTATGTGAAAAGGAATTGAGATTTTTTCAAAAAAAAAAAAAAAAAAACAGCTTAGGTTTGCAAAATTAGGTAGGTAGTGGAGAAAATTGTATACTAGATTTCGTTCGAAAGTTTTTTGTAGGTAATGAAAAGTTTGTGGTTATTTTTATTCTAAAAATTCTTTGGGATTTTTTGGTTTTCTTCTTGGATTTTGTTTCTAAAAATAACTTGTTATTTTAGCAGGGTGCTCGGGCTCAGTCTGAGCTCAATCAGGCCGAGAGGGAGGTACAAAGGAGAATATTTTTGTATCGGGCTCTCATTTTTTTCAATTATGAAGGAGGCAGAATTTTTTTTACTATAAAAAATGTGAAAACGTGTATTTTTTGAAAAAATTTCGCCCTCGCTTCGCTCGGCCGGTTTTTAATTACTTACCTTTCTTTTAAGAATTGATGATTTTTCACAGATCTTTCAGTTAAATATCACTGATTTTCAATAAGAATTTTGACTGAAAGATCAGCGAAAAGTCACAGATTTGAAATAACATGAAAAATTGGCAGAAAATTCATTCATTTTTTAAAAAAATTTTACCAAAAATTTTCGCCTTGTGTGGGGGGGGGGGAATTTAGAAAAGAGGTCAGTATAAGTCAGTATTTTTGCTCATTATAATTATTCCAAACGTGCAAAAGCTTTCAAATCTTCAAAAATTTCCAAAAATTCAATATCTTCTAAAATTGCCGAAATGTGCGGAAAAAATCAAAATTTTGGTTTTTGCACTCCTCCTCCTTCCCCCCCCCCCCATCCTACTGAAACTCCTAAAAATTAACGATTCTGAGGTTACTTTTTGGTTACTATTTTCATACTAAAGTTACTTTTTTTTAAAAAAAATTTCAGTTTGAGGCCTGTTTTAGGCAATATTATGTATTTCTGAAATTATTCAACTCCATTGAGTAATTTTTCCCCAAGCATAATTTTTTTGGTTGGGGGAAGGGGTTTCTAAAAATTGGGTTTTTTGGAATTTTCGTATTTGATTCTGTTGTAGATTTTATTCGAAAAAAAGATATGTGACATGATTTCAAAGAAAATAATCATACGCTTTCAAAAATTGCTTCCGATTTTTTATAAACTCTTTTTTGACTAAAAAAGTAGAAAAACTGGTTTAAAAACCTAATCTTTCTTCAAATGCAAAATATTTTCTCTTTTTTTTTTTAAATATGTAAGTGATTACTTATTAGATACTGATGTCGGTTCTTCATTTTGATTTCTGTCTGATATTTTTTTACTAGCAGTCTTTAAAATTGGTTAAAAGGGGATTTCGCTCTTCCTAAAAGTACCCCCGAAATGGTCCCAGGTCCTAAAATGTTGAAATTTTCCGAAAAAAATAACCCATATTTCCATATTTATGGGATTTTTGGAGACATTTTGAAGTACGAGTACTTATGGAGACAAGATGTAGGTGTAGACTTCAAATAACGTTTTTCGGGTTTTTGACCAAATTTATGGATCAGAATGTGATGAATTTTTCTTCTAAATGATTCAAAGTTTTTTTATTTTACAGTTCTCTGTTCAAAATGGGAGGAGAGTGGAAATAAGTAAAATTCTATTGATTTCATGTTGAAATTTTCGAGTTCCAAATTTTTCGGGACTTTTTAGAGTTTTTTTGGGTTAGGTACCTACTTGGGGACAAAATCAAGTCCTTAGAAAACGTTTTTCAGGTTCTTTACCATTATTATTAATTTTTTTTTTTTTTTAAGGTAATTTTTTTCATTTTATTTAAGTAGGTAGGTATTTATACTTTAGCTGGTTTTTTCTATTTTATTCTGAAAGAGATTCGAGTTTTATAATTTCATTTTGTGGATTATTTTCAAAAATATTTCTGAGGGTATGATTTTTTTGGTTGGTTTAATTTCGAAAATCAATTTGGTTTTCCTGATTTCCTTGGAAAATATTTCACAGTTTGTTTGTCTTATTAACAGCCTGGGAATGATATTATTGCAATTTTTTTCTATAGAGATTCGTTTTTTCCCTAAAAATGCAGTTTTTTTTCATTGAATACCTATGTCTGTAATTTTTCTATTTTTGTTTTAAAAATTATTCGTCATTGATGTTTTTTTTTTTTTGAGAAAAACGTGTTTTCTACTCTGAAAAATTTTTTTAAATTTTATTTTCAATTTTCAAATGAATTCGAATGGCTATTTTATTTACTTAGGTACCTATTTTTTTCGACATTTGACATAATTTACAACTTTTTCAAAGTAATCTTTACAATTTTTCAAGTGACGTATTTCTCATCGTAATATTAACTGAATAGTTGGACAGTTCAACGATTAGATTTAGTTATGAAGTGATGCTTTCGCTATTTTAAAACATATTCGAATTTCCGAGACTGCTCGTCGTATTCCATTCATTTACATCACAATACAAAACTTTAAAACTTATTACAAGTACTTATTTGCGAAATAAACCCGTAAAATTAATCCGAGCTTCATGAAACGCGAAACATTATTAAAAATACAGCTTTTAACGTTTAATAATCGACAAGGAGACGACCTAGTTGATGCCAAACCCCGATTTTACACCTCCGACATAACTTTTAATCACTTTCGCGTCGACAAAATACTTATGTTTTCTCATAACTGCTCGACAAGTATACGAGGCAAGTTGTAACTTTCATATCTTGTATGCACTTTCTGACTCGCCGTCCGAGAATTATTCCTGCGATAAATATTGAACGAGCATTTATCAAAATTATCAAGTACACGGATCCTTTAAAGTTTATCGCTTGATTCATAGCTCTATAAAGTACTTTTTATGTGGCTGGTGACAGCTTCCTCTTGGCTGCGAATTAAATAAGTAATAATGAAAATTTACGTCACTTGTGTTATCGTTGTCATCGTGTCACTTCTGGGAGATGAAAGAGGAAAGGAGGTTATTAGGTTGAAAAGTTTACATTTTTTTATAGGTGCGTGTGTGGTGTACCTGGAAATGGCAGAATTTTTCCATCCCTTCTTATATTGTTTATCGTATGGATGTGGGTGTATTTGCGGAATCGTTGAATAAAATTTTGTTCATCTTTACTACGCGACTCAAATCTACATTATTTGCCGAGCAAGCTTTTTCCAAGAGGTGGGGGGAGAAAGGGAATGCTATAACTTTACACAGTCATTTTAACGAAGTATCAAATTTTTTACGACGCCTTGGAGTTACGTCGAGTTGTAAGAATTTGTTCCTTTTGTACAGTTTCGGGGTAGAATGAAATTTTATGAAAATTGAAAACAATTTTGTTAGCATTTCGTCGGATTTGTTTTGCGTCTCGATTTTTACGATATTCGTTGTTTGATTTTGAAACGGAATCGTGTAAATAGAGTATGTATCGGTGTAAGCAATCAGATTCGTTTTTCAATTAACTGCAGGTGAAATAAGATCGTTTTTTGAGACAAGGAGGGCTTCGTTCGATAAAAGTGAGATGGATTTGTGTGTAGTTGAAATTGAAAATGGTAATTAGGGTTTGAATTCGAGTTTTAGTTGCTCTTGCTACATGACAGAAAAACGACGATGCTGGATTTTAGACTGAAATTATCGGTTAAAAATATCTATGAAAGTTAAAATTTTCGAATTCAAAAGATATCTTTACAGATTTGGTCTTGACGTTTTAATTTTTTTTTGAAAATTTTAAATTTTTTCAATTTTAAGGACTTGGGAACGAGTCTAGAGAATGGGGCAAGGGGATACATACAAAATTGAAAATTGCTCTATTTTTCATTTCTTTTCTCTTTTTTTTTTTTTTTTGAAAATTTGATCAAGAGTTATGATTTTCTTTTATTTCTTATTATTGAAACTTTCTTTTTTCGGTATCTGACATAAAATAATTTCTGTGGTCAGCTTCATGTTTTACCCATTCGTGAAAAAATTCTGAGTACCTTTCGATTGGACTAGATTTAAATATTTTCATCCCAAGAAAACAACTAGGACAATGATCAGAGTAAATCGACTAAGTACATATTTCAGGTTACAAAATTATTGATAGTTTTCAACCTTTTTTCTTGTATTCTATAGGAATTTGTTTAAATATTTAATGTATTTGCGGAATTTTTTCTATTTTTTTTTTTTTTGTGAAGACGAAACCAAGATTAGCTGTGCAGCGTTGAGTTCAATTTCTTGTGTATAATTAGTTTTTTCAGTACGTATCATACTCGATATTTTAAAATTTTTTTCTTCTAAATTTTTACAAATTTTGTTTAAAAAATGAAAAAATTTAGTTCAATTTAATAGTAATTTGTTATCACAAGTTTCACAGAACTTCCCATAGTTGAGTATAAAAATTCACTTTGATAAAATTTCTAGAAATTCGATGTAAATATGGGATCTTAACCCCGGGTACAGGAGCCTACAATTTTTGACCAAAATTCAGAACAAAAAAACCAGAAAAGTAAAGTAACGTATCAATTTCTAGAGTACATTGAAAAAAAATCACGAAATCAGTTCGAAAACGATTTCCAAAAATCTATAAAAATGTGAAAATTATTTCAGCAGCAGAGTTTGAATGGAACGCAATTTTGAGAAGAAAAACAAAGTATCAAAAGTATATGCCAAAGATATAAAAAAAAAATTATAAAAAAGAAGATGTCAAAACAACATTAATTTTCAGATCCTAGGAACCAACTTTCAAAATCCCAACCAAATTAATGTTCTAATTTCTTTTCGGTTCAGCTCGAAATTTTAGTTCCAATTGAGATATACCTCTCTTCTTAACCTCCCTCTCACTCCTCACCAAAATGGACTCGAGCTTCGTAGATATTCAAATTATGTAATGACCAGAACCGTTTTCAATCTCATCTCGGAGATAAAAATTCTAAATTTTTTCTTGATGGGAAAATGGCTTCAGATTTGAAAAATTTCGGAACCACGGTCATTTTTCTATGGTCTTCTTGAGTGTTTGGTCAAAAGGTCACCAGAATTATTCTAACTCGATGATATTTTCCATCATTTCTTTGTCATGTTGGCATGAAATTATAATGTATCGCACTTGAACATGACTCAGGCTCTGAAAAAATTTAAGAAAAATTTAATTTTAACGAGTCTGATATTTACTTTTTTTCTATAATTATTTTGTCGGACTTCTTGTCGATGGAAAAAATTATTCTAATAAAAGTTATCATTTTTTTCTTTCAAATTTTTACATTTTTTTGTGACATACGAAGATAATGGTGATTAAAACAAAAATAATTAAAGACAGCCACACTGTAAAACTTCAATAAAAATTGAAAAAAATCAACCTGATCTCCCATCTCCTTCCCCTCGTCTCGCCCTTTATCTAGAAACATTTCCATTATTAAAAAGTTCACTCGAATCCTTTCTACAGCCTTAACTTCTCGATTGTTGCATCATTACATTTGAAAAAGGCAGCAATAATAACTCAAACACCCTACAAAAATATAGAACACCCCCTCCTTCGCCATAAAATTAGACCTATCATTAAACTCGATATTTTTACAAATCGCGTGACAGGAAATTCGACCGAAAAATAGGAATGAAAATATTTAAATCAGAGGCGTAGCCAAGGGGGGGGTTTTGGGGGTCTGGACCCCCCCCTTGAGGTCAAGAATTTTTGTAAAAAATGTATTTTTTAGACATTAAAAAATCTAATTTTATCAAACCTTCGCCCTCGCTTCGCTCGGGCATTAACAAAATCATTCAGAAATGCCTTTTTTGGGCATTGAATATCCAATTTTTTCGAAGCTTTGCCCTCGCTACGCTCGGGCGTATAAGGACTGTTTAAGACTAAAGTGTAAAAAAGGGTCATTTTTACCCCCTCCCTCTTCCCCCTCCCAAAAAATTACTCGTTTTTCAAGTCTCTGTACTCATTTTACAGCCACCCAAAAAAAGCTTCCGACCCAGACCCCCCCCTTTCGGACTCTTCTGGCTACGCCACTGATTTAAATTATTTTTTCGTGCTTCTACGAAATTCCTCGTACCTATCTTACGAATTACCTACGCGCATTTAAAAAAATCATCGAATAAAAACCGAGTAACAGCTTTCAAATGCCATAGTCGAATATGATGAAATATCTACTACCGATAATTAAAGAAAAAAGAACCATATGGAATGAAGAGCGGAGAGAATGGAGGAGAAGGAAATTGTATTCGATGCACAAAGAAATAAAGCACACGTACGACAAGCATTTTTTTTATAAAGTGTTAAAAGCACTCGAAAAAAAAAATACATACGACCTTGAAACAAAATCTTCTCTTTAAAAAAAGCTCGACATTGGTGTACAATATCTAAGTTAAGCATCTTTTTTCGCTAGACTAATTAGGGTAACGAATGTATTATAAGGTTTGTTTGATGGTACACCACGAGAAAAGTCTAAGAATAGATTTTAATTACGTGTACCTACCACCTTGCCAGCTAAACCCATATAGCCGCACGTAATTAAACATTATCTGGGTAGGTTTTAATTGTCGTGTGCATAGCGAGTTTTATGAAGTAGGTTTTGTGCCGGGTGAAGAAGGCTGGGAAGGGTTCGAGAGTCAGAAACGTCGTCGTTTTACCATTAAAGTATTTACTTTTCGCATGTGTAGTAGAAATTAAGTGACCTTCGGTACCAGATACCGCGAACCCTTCTACAAAGGCCGCAAAATTCACTTTTACCGTCGACCTCTTTCCTTTGCGCGCTATATATCTTGCACATAATTATGTTCACCCTATGGCTGGCAGAAATGGTGGATTTCGGCAGACGTTGCCGAGTTCGACCAATGTGCTGGTTTAGTGTTGAAACCGATACGAGGTGTCGATGTGTTTTTTAATTCTCTTCGGGTGTGATAATTTTCATTATTAAAGATGCTCAAATATACAGTTTCTTCATAAATAGTGATAAATAAATTCCAGAACTATGAGATGATTTATTCTTCAATCAAATATACAAAGATTTGGACAAGTTGCGGTAAGAGAAGCCAGAATTGAACGAGTTTGTTTTGAATATCGTTTGCAAAAAAAAAAAAAAAATGAATTTCTTGATAATTATTATTAATATTCGCAAAATATGTGCTCGTTAATCAGAGTCGAAATGGGAAAATGGGTATTTTTCGACGAATTGGCCTTATTATGAAGCCCACCATTGTACGCAATGTTTTATTAATTTTCTCAACTTGCTTTTAGGCCAATTGACGAAATAGCAGCGAGCGAGACGAAAGAGACGTACCGTTCGTTTATTATGACCCAGTCTTTGTGATAAATGAAGGAGGTATGAGGAAGATATTAGTCGAGCCGGAAGTTCATTAGTTCATTAGGAAATATTGGGTCGATCTTTCTGTTGAGTTGAGTTGAATGATATGAAGGGTGGTTGTGGTATGATTGCGGTGTGTAAAAGTAAAAAAGGGATTTTCATCTTTCGTGGTTTGTTCAGAGGGAAGTATACTTTGAGCATAAGGAGAGGAAATGCCAATTTTGGTATGTTTTGTATTAAAATTTTGTTGAGAGCTTTGAAAAAATATTTTTTCATGTCATAAAATTTAGCAACCTTTTCGTAAAAATGTAAAAAGAAGTGTTCAACAGTTTTACTCTGAAATTTCTGAAATAGGTTTAAAAAATACATATGAAGATATACTAGAATTCTGTTGGAAAATATTGCAAAGTTGATTTAAAAAATGAAAAAATGTTGCAAAAATTTCAAAATTTCCATAAAAATAATAAAAAAGATGGAATTGACAATAATTTTTTTTTTGAATTTGTTCAAAATTTTCAAAAAACTTGGTCGAAAGTTTCATTGAAACATGAAAAACCCCATTTTTAATGTGAGAAAATAGTTTGAAATGAAGCAATTTTTTAATTTTAAAGTTTGTGAAAATTATCAATACAAAAAATTAAAAAGAAGTACAATTTTTGCCAAAATTTATTGAAAATGTTAAACTTTCTAAATTTTCAAGGCATTTGAAAATTGTAATAATTATTGAAATACAATATCCAAAATTGTGAAAATATTCTCAATGTTTCATACTTAATTCAATCAAAGCAGGACAAAAATTGATAAAAATGACAAAATTGTGCGAAGTGTGATAAGATTTCTCAAAATGTCGAGAAAATGTATGGAAATATAAATTTTACTGGAAAAATCTGTAGATACAATGTTTAAATTGTTGATCCTGTGTAATATTTAGCCATTTTTCAATTTGAAGTAATTTTTTTATTATTATTTTTGTTTTTGAATGTTTTGAACGACTTCCACTACCTGTTATTCAAATAGATAGAAGTCCCAACTTTTTAAACAATTCTTGTATTCATATAATTGGGGAATTGAGCCAATTTCGTTGCATTTTCAACTATTTTCATATCATTTTTAATCATTTCTTGAGCATTCTCGATACTTTTGAATAAATTGTAGTAATGTTCCAATATTTTATACTTACAATTTTTTCAACAATTCGGGAATATTTTTGTCATATTTTGATAAATTTTAGTAAGATTTTATGAAATTTGATTCTTTTTCAACCGTTTTTGTTGTATTTTAAAATATTTTGACTCAACTTCATTAATTTTCTAGGTATTTTGTAAAAATTTTCAATGTTTCCCGCAAATTTTTCGAGAGTTTGCAAAGTGTCTTTTGGGTACCATACGAAAAGTGAAAAAAGAAAAACACGAAAAAATTGGATTTCCGCTCGGTGAATCAAAAGGTACCAATGAAGTAGGAATTTTGTAAAAAGTTGAAAAAAAAAATCGAAATTTTCTCTCAATTTTTTTGCATTTTTCATTCTTTTAGTTTCACGGTTCGATTGGAATTCTATCAAAAATTAGAAATATAAAATTTCAGCGTTTGATGGCTTTGCAGAAATACAAAAAAATATCGTATAATTATTTTGTTGAATTATTATTTTAATCAAATTATGTAAGATGCTGAATCAAACGAACCAATTTAATGTTATATTTTTTGTGTTATTTTACAGGGTAGATCTAGAAGTCTAACTCATATGGATGCATTGGAAAGTGAAACCGTATTTCAAGATCCCATCGAACCTGAGAGGTTACCAGCGGCCGAATCCCCTCGATTGATTATTTCCCCTCCGTTGCACATCAGAAGGCAAAAGCTAGCTAGATCTCAGGTAACTATAATTCATTTTCACCAATTGCTTCATATTGAGAGTTGGAAATTTTCCGATATTTTTTTTACCCGACAGAAAACTGATTTGACGTAGGTACGTAGATATTCGTTCGGGAATCGCAATTTCATTAAATTAGAGAGTATCCGAGGTTCCTATTTTTATTGAACTTGATTCGAAGGGAAATTCGTCAAGTATTTTTTTTCAACCTGGGAAATTTCTCGTATCGATATTTTATTCGATATAATCGTGTAATAGGTGTCTCTACCTATACAATTTTTTAATGTCAAAATTGAACCAGATTTCAATTTCATTCTCGATTAAGGAGCTCTGAATGACGCAGCAATCAACTTACCATCGGAGGATCTTTCATTTCATACGTATAACTTTGTAAAAGTTTATTATCTGTTTGGCATTTGAGAAAACTATATCTAATTTTTTCCCCTCGTCCTTTATAATGGGTATCTGTACCTATTCAAACGAAGAATTCAAGTTCTCGTTTTTGTTTTTTTTATGACAAAGCATTCGTTATATCGTGTATCTGCATATTCATCATTAGCTGATATTTTTATTAGACGAACTGAACCCTCCTACGTATGGAATTCATTTGAAAATGATCCGAATGATTTACAGAGTTGCGGAGGTGAAATTCAGCTTCGAAATGAGAGCGAATTTTGCATAACAAAGGCCTTTGTACGGAAGTTTCAGTTTGATTTGAATTCGAGAGGTTGTTGCGTTTCCGTAAACAGTAAATTAATATTTAAAAATAAGCAATAAGCATGTATGGTATTATACAATACTTGAGTGTACCTGAAGTAATTGAGTCGAGGCTTTTGAAGGGAATTGCACAATTCATCCTCTTCTGTGTGTAAAATTTTCGAGTATGACCTTGTTTTTATTTGAAATTCGCTCCTATGCATGTTGAAATATTCGGATTTTTTTTTCATCGGTAGTGCTTGACTTCTGTGAAGAGTTGTTTTTTTTTTTAGCGTAATTTTCGTGATACCATAAATATGAAAATATTACCGTTAATTGTCAAATTTTCAGTTCTACCTACAGGGTGTCCACAAATTGAGAAACCGGTTTTGGTTAAAAAATGGAGGTGTGGGTTTTTTATGGATTTGAATTCTACACACCGAGACGATTAAAATGTGATAATTTTTTTGAAACCGGTTCGATAATTTGCAACCGGTTGTCAAAAATACCCCAAAAATTGAGGTTAGAAAAAATTTTCCAAATGAAATTTGTAGAGCTTTGTAAGCCAAACATTGTCAGTGAACTCATTTTTTGAAACGGTTCACTCTCGGCAACTTGACAATTTTAACAACAAAAAAAGATATGAAAAATTTTTTCAAATGAATGTTGAACACCGTTAAAAATCTAAAAAAATTTGGTTATTAATATTTAAAAAATATATTTTTTGAATTAAAAAAAAATTTTAATTAAATAGGTATATTATATAAATAATTTTAAAAAATTAAATAAAAGTTTAAACTTGGAATAAATTAAAAAATTTTTTCAAATGAATGTTGAACACCGTTAAAAATCTGAAAAAAATTTCATATCTTTTTTTGTTGTTAAAATTGTCAAGTTGCCGAGAGTGAATCGGTTCAAAAAATGAGTTCACTGACAATGTTTGGCTTACAAAGCTCTACAAATTTCATTTGGAAAATTTTTTATAATCTCGATTTTTGGGGTATTTTTGACAACCGGTTGCAAATTATCGAACCGGTTTCAAAAAAAATTATCACATTTTAATCGTCTCGGTGTGTAGAATTCAAATCCATAAAAAACCCAGACCCCCATTTTTTAACCAAAACCGGTTTCTCAATTTGTGGACACCCTGTAGGTAGAACTGAAAATTTGACAATCAATCTTCAATGTCCTTGTCTCCAGGAACATATTGCCATTTGAATCATCCCGATATCTCTTTTCAGTTTCGAGATATCATGAAGTGTTTTTCGTGGACAAGACTTTTGTACCGATCATTTTAAAACTATAGAATGGAAAAATACAATACGATTGAACGCAGCGGGGCAAAAATTTTCAAAAAAGATTGCTTTCTTATTATTATTATTATTATTTATTTATTTTTTTTGAATGAAATTACAAAACTGTCCAATTTTTTCAATTTGGAAAAATATGTCGACCCACTAATTCTAAAAAAAAGTGTTCAAGTGCCAATTTTTTTTCAGTTCTGAAATAATTAATTTACGTTTTTTAAATTTCACTTGATGCAACTTGATTCAGAAAACTCAAAATTGTAAAAAAAAACTCAATTTTGAAAAAAAATGGCACTCAGACACTTTTAGAAATTGTGGGTCGATGTGTAGTTACAAAAGGTTGAATTTTTCAATTTTGAAAGACATGAAAAAACTTTTTACTTAATGGAAAAATAGAAATGAAACGGTAAATTTTCCCAAGTTGAGAAAATGTAAAAAAAATTTCCTGACCCAGCATGAGAAAATACGAGTAAAATGTAAAATTTTCCTAATTTGATGAAATATGAGTACAAATGGTAAATTTTTTTGTAGAAAAAAAATGATAAAATATCAGTAGGCTGAATATCTACAAATAGTAGGTAAATTTCCCTCATCTCATGGATAGAAAGGATTAATTTTCTTCACTAAATACCTACTGAAAAATATCGTCGGTAGGTTTTTCCCTCATCCCCACATTCATAAGTTCCTGATCAATTTCAGAACCATATCCAATTTGTTTCATGACCAGATGGATAAAGAATTTGTAATTATAGTATCTCATACACGCTGTTCGATAAAAATAGTAGGTGTTACTCAACAATAAATTGAACTAGGTTAATTTTTCGAGCTGGGACTTTGGGATGTAAAACTTGGGAAAACAAATTATAAAATGCAGTTTTACGCGAGGAAACTAGCACATGAAAAAAATCCAATCAGTACCTACGTAAGTTATTTTCTGAACAACGCAGCGTAACAGTTTACATTCGTATATTACGTTTCGGTAAAATTCCGCCACAATCCTTCGGCGTCAAGTGACTCTCGGCGCTGGTTCCGAAGAAATAAACGTACCACAATGGAAAACTATTCGTATATAAATACGCGGAAGATGGATGGAAATCGGATACGAGATGAAAAAACCTACAAACTCCTATAGGTCTTCGGTGGTCGTATAAATTTTTAATGTTGTCGCGAAGTTGGGTCGAGGTATACACAACTCCCCAGACCATCGAGGATTACCTTTAAAAATCTCTCGTATTCGTCCCAAAAGTCCCCTCTAATCCGGACGTAAACTTCTTTCATGTGGGCCTCGGCTCGGTCTCGACGAAGAGCTTTTATATGTCGGCTCGCTCCGCTATGGCAAATTTTTCTCATACAAATATTCGTTTTATCTCCATTTCAGGTGTCTAGTTCGGAATATTTCAGCGTTACGTTTGAAGTTGGTAATGCCAACGATCCGGATGAATTTGTGGTTGCGGCCAAAGGCACGTCGTTAGCGTAAGTACATATTTCATCTTCCATTCCGAGTGTATTCGTAGGTCTAGAAATACGACGTGAATTATTAATTATTAATTTCTTTTACCCTTAGCACATGTACATTCAACACATGATTATATCCGTACTTACCCCTTGTAAAAGCCTCCAGAATTGGCGTAATCTCAGGCCTTTTATGGAGCCAAGTTTGCCAAAAGGGTGTTATTAGGGCATGCAACAAGTTCTTCCAAGCGAGATGAGATTTTATTATTGACGAAATAAAAATCTGGTCGAATTTGTTGCTCTGTATGGGCATATTTCTGAATAGGCATCGAATCGTTAAATTTTCGTTTGGCTGGCAACAAGACGATTCTAGAATGATAATAAAGTCCCGACGAGCGTAAAAATTTTTGCCAATAATGTCGAATACGAAGGCGTTTTTCCTCCTTAAAGAATAGCAAATTCGTAAAGCTCGATTGACCATTCGATGTCGAGTCATAAAATGATATATGGGTTTGGAATTTCCCTTACAATAACGAGATACGTACAATTTTATAAAGAAAAAATACCTATTTTCTTTTTTGAGACGAATTCGAAATCTTCTGTATTTTTATATTACTCTCGATTCCCTTAGATAGAGATAGGATCTAGTTTCAGTGTAATTAAAGGTCGAAATTACGTGTCGTGTATCTTGTGAACTATGCAAGTTGATACTTCGGAGACATTTTCAGCTGACGTATGTAGGTTGGTTGATTGAAAATGGTAGACAGACGAGTACCCATCGAGGTGGAAAATCGACGACGAATTTGCGACTTCCGTCGTCATTCGATTCGTTTCAAGAATCGATCTAGGTACATTTAGATACGACTTGCGACGTAATTGACGATGTTCGTATTGTCATCGTACTATAATCGAATCGTGCGGTGGTAAAAATTATACGAGGAAATCGCTAAGGCGGTAAATTACGACGCGACGTGAGTTGCGAAATGTGTAAAAAAAAATAGAGTTCGCTGAGGCAAAAGGTAGCGAAGTTAACGGGTTCTAACTGCTGTGTGTTTTCGTTACATGAGGGATTATTTCGTTAGACGAACAAAACATCATTTAAGAGTCTTAAAATCGCATAACAAAGTAATCGGTAAGCTTCTTAAAGGGAGTTTAAAAATCCCCAACCATTTGGAATGATGTAATCCGTATAGTGCGCCGGGCTCGACTTCGATGTAGTTTTCTTCAAACGGTAATGATACGCGAATCTCGTTAAAATAATGAACAAAGGCGGTGGCGATGAGATGGAGAATGATGGGCGAGAAATTTCGGTTTTCGCGAGATTTTCTGTCGAATGCGAATGATGAACGAAGTCGATGAGAGCCGGATGCCGAGTGGAGGTTGTTTAAATTCAATTTTAGGTTTTTTTTGTGTATTGCTGAGGTTTAAGATTGGGATGTTTGATGGAAGGTACGTGGATAGAAAAATTTTAATGTTCATAGTTTATTTTAAGGGATTTTAAAAAACCTACGTTATGTGCAGAATTCAATTTTAGAAGCAATTTCTCAAGAAGACCAAAAAAGTTGAATTGGTGGTCATATTATCTCCCTGTGTGTCCCGACTCAAGTGGCACTTGCAGTTTGGAAATTAAAAATTTTTTCATCAAAATTTGTTTCATTTTCGGAGCCATCTTTGAAACATTGAAAGGCAAGATACAGCCTTCAAAATACCTACATTTTCGAATTTTTCGTTGAATCGTTAAATTTTCTATTAAAATGTACTTTCAAAAAAAAAACCTTTTCGTTTGATTTTTCTTTTTTTATTGAGGACATTTTTTTGGAACACTTGAGCGATTCTACGATCTTCAAATTATTTATTAGGTACCTATTTTTTTAGGGGGGGGGGGGGGTGTCTTCCACACATCAAGATGGAATGATTATTTTTTTATCTTTTACAAATAATTTTTGATGAAAACTTTCTAAAAAAATTTCATAGCAGTGCTTCCAAGTGAACTTTGACTTACAATTTTTTATAAAAATTCAGTTGTCAGCACTGCTGCCAAAAATTTTCAAAAAAATTAATTTGGAAGAATTATTTTTCGGATTACCTACTTTTTGAGGCATTGAATGAACGCCCTGAATTTTCTGAATCAATGAAAATTGCACATACCCGAATTAAAATTCAGTTGGCAACACTGCTTTTGATAATTTTTTGGAACTTTCATGAGAAATAATTATTGTATGTAGGTGGTAAAAACAAAAATTGATTAATTTTTGAGCCAAACACCGTCGCGTCGAAAACGTAATCAACGAATACCATTAGATTTTTTTTCTCATTTTGTGCGAAATTCAGGTTCTCGATTGTGCAGAATTAAGATATAATTATACCTACTGCAGTAAATTCAAAATCTGAGTTGATATTTGAAACGAGTACTTACTTACATATTGTTTATTTCAATAAGCGTATCTTTGATAATTTTTTACTGGTGGTTTTTTTTGTTGTAATTAACAAAGAATTTATGCACCGGAGTAATTGTAATTACCGTGATTTTTCATTAATACCACAATTTCTCGGTAATTACAGTATTTTTTGGTAATTACAGTAATTTTTTTAGTATTTATGAAACCTAAGGTACTGGTAATTGCATTAAGTTTCTGGTAATTACCGTAATTTTCCAATAATTACAGTAAGTTTTGGAAATTACAATAACCTACGGGTGATTACAATAAGTTCTGGTATTTACGGTATCTTTCTGGTAATTACGGTAATTTTCTGGCAATTACTTATATAAGTTTTCTTCGTAATTACAGTAATTTTCTGGTAATTACAGTAATTTTCTGGTAATTACAGTAATTTTCTGGTAATTACAGTAATTTTCTGGTAATTACAGTAATTTTCTGGTAATTACAGTAATTTTCTGGTAATTACAGTAATTTTCTGGTAATTAAGGTAATTTTCTGGTAATTACAGGTTACAAATTTTTTCTGACCATTGCCGTATTGTCGAATATTTACCATATTTTTCGACCAATTACCTACTGTAATATTCTGGTAATTACAATAATGCACTGATGATTATGATGAATTTCTGATAATCACAGTAGGTAGGTTTTTCGGTAATTCCAGTAATCTTCTGGTAATTACGGCATTATCCTAATCATATTTACCATATTTTTTCAGTAATTACTGTAATATTCTGGTAATTACGATTACGCACTGGTGATTATGACACATTTCTGGTAATTACAATAGTTTTTGGGTAATTAAAGTAGTTTTTCGGTAATTACGGTAGTTTTTTGGTGAATACAGTAGTTTTCTGGTAATTACAGTAATCGTTTGGTAATTACGGTATTTTTCTGATCATTACTGTATTTTGTCGAATATTTACCATATTTTTCGGTATTTTTCAGTAATCTGCGGGTAATTTCTGCCGTTTTTCGGTAATTCCAGTAGTCCTATAGTAAAGTAATTACAGTATTTTATTGATCATTGCCGTATTTTTCCAGTAATTATCGTAATTTACCATAATTACCCAGTTTTGTATTTTCTAAAACCTATTTTTAGAATCTATCGTACGATGGTTAAAACAAAAACATCGATGACGATTTATGACAGCCTAAGAAAGGATAAAAATAGCGTGTTCGCACTACTAGACACTTTATCAAAAAACCTAATTAACGAAAAGTTATTTCTCTTACGTTGCAAGTCTACGTAAAAAGTTTTTACCCCTAGAAAAAAAAAGCTGACACGAATGAAAAACTTGACGGTTAACTATTTCGCCATATTGGTACGTCAGATTACCTCGTTATAGTTTTACCTACCCAGCGTATAGTTCTAGACAACTAGATATTCCACCAAACGATCGTTTAACAGAAAGACTAAGTTTGTATACCAGAGAGGAACCTATACTTTATATGTTGAACGAATCTGGCTGTCTCGTATGGAAAAGTTGACGTTTCGCGAGCATTAAATTGGATTAGCATCGTTATACGGACGAATTGAGTGACAAAGAAAATGTAAATTTTACCCCTTCTTTGGTCTCGAGACGCTAGGAAGTGGCGAACGAGCGCACGCGATAAAAGGCAATTCGACAATCGACATATTTCATTCAGGTATCTCTTCCTTTTTTTCCATTCTCGGTTATCGTGTCTCGTTTATCATGCTAATGAAAAATTGCTCCGGGCGTTTGCGAACGTACTAAAAAAAAAAGTTATGATTTGGTGAGACCGACGACGACGACGCGAAGGTTCGCGGAGCGAGCCGGCATCACGACCAGGAAAAACTGTCTCGGTGTTAATTGAATTTCGTAGGTCGATGAAACTCGACGCGTTAATTTAGTTTTAGAAAATTACTTATACAATTTTCGTCTTTTTTTTTTAATTCCATAAAAAAAAGAGGGAAAACAAAAGCTGATGAGAATTTTCGTGCTGGAAATCTGAATGCAGCGGCGTGACGACCGTATAAACAACCGTGTCGTGAGTTCGAAATAAATTGCGTTTAAATTGACGGTATATTTAAAAACATGCGATAAGATAGAGCTGGAGTTGAGGGGAGAGGAGGCACGAATGGCTACAAATTTACGATGCTTTTAACGCCTACGAGATGCGTGAAAATATTCATAGGGCAGTGTGTTTACTTTACCGAGCGTTCTTGATTTAATTACGAGAGAATATAAATGCTACATACATGTTTCACTTGATAATGGCCTTAGTCGCGAGAATTCATCGTATGCAATTTGCAAGCTGCAAGTTGCAAAATAATAAAATGTCGGAGTCGTAAATCTTCCGCCGATGGTGCAAAAGCTGCGGAGTCGGATTCTCCATCTAAACCAACCGCGAATAATTTAATTTAATTGGTCGAGGTGAATTTTTTTAAATTACCGATCTCGTTGCGTATGTATTCGAGACGATATTTAAAATCTATGTAAATTTTCCTCCAGGTGTACCGAAAACGAATTTTTTTTCGCCGAGTCATATTAAAAAAGAAAAGCTATATAAATTAATGCGATGCAATTGAATATTTACATCTGGACCACCCTTTTTATCATATAATTTACATATTAAGTAAAGATACCGATATTCGAAATTTGTTTGATATTGAAATATCGCGCGTATATTTTCGTCGTTTTATTTTATTTATTTTTTTTTTTGATAACTTTTTCTCGCTGAAATAATAACCGTAGAAAGCGATTTCGTTTAGAGTATTTTTTTACCTCACTAATAAGAAAAAAACACCATCGGTGTTCGACATCGAGGGAAAAAATTTTCTCGCCGAACGAATCTCATTTTAATGTCGAATCAAAAAACAACGAAAACGAAGCTCAATTGATATCGTCTTTGTCGAGACGACGAACGATGCGATGAAAATGTCGTTTCAACTTTATCCTGTTTCTCGAGGTTTTCTCCTCGGACGTGGAAAAAAACGTAAGTTCTAGTAGACGAAGATGACAACGAGGAACTCGTTGGTGGAATAATAAAGGTAAAAATTGTTGCTCCGAGATGATTATTTAAATTCGATTTACGTCGTGATTTTATTTTTGGAGGGAGGTTTTGTGAAGAAAATCGTTTTTGAATGTTGGCGTTCGTTTGCTATAATTTAGCAAAATTAACGATGATTTTTCCAGCAAGAGAGTGATTTTGACAGATGAATTGGTGAATTGACTGAAAAATCAGATTTAGCGAGATTTTTATTGCTGATTTTTTTTCAAAAGCTGATGATAGTAAAAATCTGAAAAATCAAATAAATGTCAATTTCTGAAAGCGGTTTGCTTAATACAAATTCAACGTGAATTTTTCTTTTATGTAATTTCCCTGTCCATGATGTTCGATTCGAATAAATTTTCTCTAATGCGAAAACGGACCTCAGATTCGTATTTACTAGGTCAAATTACTCATTTGATCATTCGACTCAAAATTTCAGTACTAGTTTCTTTACTTGAATCAAAATTTCAGTTGGTGATGTGCGAAATAAAATGACCAAGTGGAAGAACTGGCGCTTGATTCATATACTCATTTTGATCAAATTTTCGAGATGAGTTGAAATTGTTTAAAAAATAATAAAGATGTCAAAAATATTTTCAAGATGGAATGGTAGAAATACGTTAAAATGAATCATGAAGAAAAAAATACGTTTATGTATAAGGAGTCTTTTCTAATAAGGGTCAAAAACAGCCCTTAATCTTGATCCAAAATTGGTCAAAATGGCCCCAAAATGTTACTTATGGTCGGTCTACCGGAATTATTGCACTTTTAATGTCGAAGTTTCAACACGTGATATCTCTGGAAGGGGTGGGTAAAAATTTTTGAAATTTTCTGAGATTATACATCTTGCTTGGTAGTACGAATGAGAATTTTTTGAAAATTTTTGCTTCGCATTTCTCAATTTTTTAAAAAATTTTGAGAGGGTACATTACATGGCTGGAAATTTTTTTTAGTAGTTCTGCCAAGTGGTCATGCTCCATATTTTTTTTTGGTTTCTGAAATTGGGTGCAACATGGTCAAAAAATCAAAACCAAAAAATTTTTGACCACTTTTTTGCAGTAACAAGCAAGGTATCCCTACTCAAAGTAAAATTTTGAGTCAAAATTGTCATAAATTGAAAGTACATCATAAAAAAAATTCTATTTCCAAAATTTAAAGTGCTGAAGTGCATTTCTCGAATTTTGGCGAATTTTTGAAATTCCAAAATTACCTCATCGTCTTGTAAATCATGAAAATTTGATCTGATCTACGAAAAAACTGAAATTCGATATACGCCCTATTTTAGACCTGCCACATCGATTGGAAGCGGTTTCGAAATGTCTCAGAGCCACCAGAAAATTTTAACATTTTTTCAGCTCTGAAGAAAAGCTCATAAAAACGGCCATTATGAACTTTAGCACCTAATATTCGCGGATTACCATTGTTGGTGACCTAATTGAACAACGGATGCACAATTTTTCAGAATTCGTAACTTTTTGTTCAAATTCATATTTTTATGACTGAAAATTTTCCTGCAAAAAATTTAAAAACACACGCTTTGCGGTAGGGGGTAAAAAAAATTGGGGGATATTTTTAGACCATACGTAATATTTTGGGCCCATTTTGACCAATTTTGGATGAAAGGCCGTTGTTGAGCCTTATTTAAAAAGGCTCTGTATTACTTAATTTACTGATCCAAAACATGATTTTTTTTAAAATTAATTGAAAAAATGCTCCAAAGTTTTGAAATTTTGAAAAAAATTTTCAAACCCACTCTAAATATGGCCAATGTTGTTTTAAATTCATGCATGAAAAATTTTTAATTTTCTACTGTATTTTCGGTCAAGTGATGCATTTTTTTTTAAATTCTATAATTTTTCCAATACTTTCACGATCTTGGAAGTAACTTTGGTACCAAAAATGTACATATTTTTGATGAAATCCTTTTAATATCGTACTTATGTACATACTTGTAATAATTACAACAATTTTCTGGTGCATATATTGTAATTTTCTGGCACTCATCATTATTTTTTTTAGGAATTACCCGTAATTCTCTGGTAATTACAGCGATTTTCTGGTAATTTCAATAATTTTCATTTTCTTTGAAATTCGAATTTTTTTTACACCTGCATAAATTTTCATTCATTACCCCACCCCACCCCACCCCACCCCACCCCAAACACACACAAAAATCAAAAAACACTGTTCAGATATCTGAAGTCGTTTTATCTGTTTGAAATCACCTTCCCACTTCTCACTTGAATTTAATGATAGAATTGGCCTTAATCTTGCGATTGATAAAATACGACTCAGTTTTGAAAAATCTCCATTTTCAATCAAAATTTATTGAGATTTTTTTAAATTCAACTTTTAAATCGTCAGAAATTTTTGTATATGTATTTTCAAAGAAATTGTCCTCACTAAAAAAAAAAGTTAATTCAATGATTTATTTTTTTTAAATTTACCTATTCCCGGATAATTCATCTATGAGGTAATCTGTAAATCAAATCATTTCTGAACAAATTTGTCTTGTGTGGTTCGAAATGTACTTCTTTTAGGTAAGTAAATCATGCAGAAAACAAAAAAATTGGTATTGCATCCGGTCAAATCCAGATCAATTTTTTGTATATTGAAATTAAATCAAGTATTTGAGGAGTGTCGTTGCAAAACGCAACAAAAAATTTGTTTCGTTGCAAAACGCAACATCTTTTTTTGCTCCCCTCCCCTCCAACCCTCCTTGAGGTACAAGTGCGAAATGACCCCATAACATGTAGCTGGGGTCCTAAGCTTTCCAATGAGGCCGCCCCGAGCTAAAACCCCCCCACCCAATTTTGAATGACAGTTTTTTTGCTATTTCCCAAAAATCAGGTCTTCAGAGATGTTGCGTTTTGCAACGACACTCCTCATTTTATCTTTAACGGAGATCAAAATTTATGGGTATAATTTGCTCGTAGGTAATAGGTATAATTTGGATCGCAATATTTTCGGTCAAATTTTCCATATTATTCATAGTTTGGTATTGACCTTTGAAGTATATGAACTACTCGCTGATGGCGATTTTTTGCCCACAAATGTATAAAAATAATCTACCTGGTGAGCACTGAGAAAGAGGGGACGGCATGTAATCGAAAAAAGTAGCACGCTAATGCGTTTATTGCGTATACAATTACATAGGCACCTATATAAAAAGTATATACGAATGGTTGATTCACGAAAATTTTCATCGTTTAATGGAGGGAAAAGTTCTAAAATGAACCAGGATAGCCGACCTAGTCGGCATCAGCCGCTACCGTGTGTAATAATGGAATTTCTTTATTGCCACCTATGTAAAGGACCCGTCTGAGTGATGTTTTTCTTTTTTTCTCCTTCTGTTTGGTCGGTGACGGTTGAAATGGTATAGTATTAAAAGAATTCTACCGTAGCGACTACATTGTGTCGAGTGGCTGGGCATTGAAAATAGTACACTCTTGAAGTTTTCCTTTTGGTGAAATTTTCTTAAATTAGGCCTACTTCCGTTCGTTGCGTATTCGGTTTAAACGAATTGTACCTAGTATTTCTTTTATTTCTGTGAGGTGATTTAAAAACGAAGTGGAGATGTTGAGGAAAACGCTTTTCTTTTCCAGTCTAGAATGAATCTCGGTGTTTCATTCGATTGTTAGAGGGTGGCAGTCGTGAAATTACTCTAAAAATGAGATTTCGATTTACGCACAGGTTGTAAATTTTCGTAGGAAATTCGCACACGTGAAATTTTTTGAGAATTAAAACTTGCTCATCGGTATTTTCATTTTTAATTCTGACTAAAATAAGCGATATGATCTGGAATCCGGATCGATTGCGAAGATAAACCTTGATTAGAAAAAATCAAAGTAGTTTCGAGACGTTTTGAAGCCTCTGGAAAATTTTGGAATTTCTCAACACTGAAGAAAAGTTTTTAAGAATGGTTTTTATAAACTTTAGCACCTAAATGCTCAAATTATCCTTATTGGTGACTGATTTGATCGATTGAAGTACGGTTTTCAGGAAGTCGAATTCGTTTTTTTAGGCGGGAAATGGGAGCAAATGCTATTTTTAAAAAAATCACTTGAAAATGCCCAACATCGAAAAAAAGGGGTTACAAATTATTCAAAATAAATGGTTTTCAAAAACTTTGTAATTTTTTTCAATTCTGAATTACCCTTAGCTCGTTCATTTTTTTGGTCTGGAAAAAAGTCTTTTCTTCAACTTTCATACATACGCGAGGAAAAAAATTATTGAAATTTTAGATTTTTTGTTGTACCTATTTACTTATTATAAAGGAACCTTGTTATCATTACATTATGTATTTAAAGTCTAATTTAAAAAACTATCCAATCAGTATTGATTACTTAGATATCAAAATTAATTTTATTTTCCTTCTTCTGACCAAACTTTTCCCACCATATTAGGAATCGCTCTAGCTAGTTCATAAAATGCTATTAAGGCTGAACCTTCGGTTTTATTAATACATGTAGAAAATACATCTTCAGTAATGATACCTCGTTGCAGATATGTATTTGGGCAATCGCGACTCGTTTTATGTTGCACTGGGCCACCAATCGAACGCTGTAATCAAAATGAAAAAAATTCATTAGAAATATTTTATCGAAACGAATTTTATTTTGTGATCGTAGTACAGCGTAAGACTTCTTACTGGGCAGGCGGGTTTCGTTTCGAACTTGAGCTCAGCACAATCAAAACTCCAGTAATCTAGATTTGTTCGCCTCAGATGGTTACATTGTTTGAAAACCTCAAAACTTCCGATATTCAAGTCGACGACTCGGAGTCGCTGGAATGAGGGGTCGCCTAATAACGAATAATTATGTTTTATTAGGTTGCAGAATTCCAATAATTTGCATAAAAAAATTACACGAAGTTGTTCCGGAGAACACAAAGATAGAAATCTATAAGATTTTCAGTGATTGATTCTTTGATGTTTCGCGAGTCCCAAGTCTCAATTGATTATTCTCAAAAAACATTCGTCCCAGAAAAGCATCAAGTGTTCAAAAATATTCGCAAAACGAAAACGACGAAAAAATTACACGATGGTGAAAAAAATTAGATATTTGATCCTTTCGAAGGTTCAAAACCTCTAAATCCATTTCCGGGCTCATGGCGACCCCAACTCCTAATCAGGACTCGTAGTTTAGAGGGAGGAAAGCAATGTGAAAAATGCTGCTAATTTCAAATGTGATTATAAATCAAGTATGATTCCATGCCAATTCTATGAAAATTTGCAAGATAAACTACCGATTTCTAATAGTCATAGAAAGATGAAATATTTGAAGTATAACTCCCCTCCCCCTCCAATGAAGAAGTTGATGGGGAAATCCCATTACCTTGAGATTAAAACTTACTGACTTGTTAAATACTTAACTTACTCATTGAACAGAATTTTCAAAAAAAAACTGTGATTATTGTACTTCGGTTAAAGTTCAAAATTTTCATTTTCAAGTTCTACTGTTGGTGCTTTTAAATTTTTTTCCTCGAGAAAATTCTGACTATTCCATTGACTTTAGGGCTAAAATAAAATATTTAGGTAGGTAAATAAAGAAAAACCGAACAATATCGAAGAGAGGGAATCCCAACCACCGCAAATCCAAAATAAATATTGTGCGTGGAAAAATTGTTTTTTGATCTTTACTTCGTTCAATGTTATTTTTCAAAAAAATCCTTACTCCGTTCGGTGTAAAAAATACGAAAGAAAATCTCTCTCTTAAAATTCAAGTAAGAATCGAAGAAAAATTTGTGTAATGTATGTACATAGGTAATTTTATTGGGGGGGGGGGGGGGGTTGTAAAATCAGATCGAAAGAAATATCATTTTCATTTTTTCAAAATGCACATTCTTATCGCCAAAAAATTAGGTTTTTTTAATGCAATTAGAAAGTTTTAAAATATCTCAATAAATTTTCAACTTCAGAGTCTGAAACAGCTGTATCTCAATTTTTCTACTTTCTCATAGGGTTTCTCAATAAATTTTCAAATTGATCCTGTATGAATCTACATCTAGAAAAAAATTATTTTCTGATTTGACCTCAAATTTCGAGAAATTCTATTTTAATCGATCAAGTAGATCATTAATATTGGTTACCTTCCTGAAGTTCAAATAGACCATTTTTATGGGCTTTTCTCCAGTACTGGAAAATTCCAAAATTTTCCAGAAGCTTTAAAACATCTTAAAACCGCGTTCAATCGATTCAAAAGTTTAAACATGAGGTATTATGCCAAATTTTAAATTTGTTCTTTGTTTAGATCAATTTTTTTATCATTTTGCATGGTCATGAGGTAATTTTGAAATGAATTATAAAATCTTGCCAAAATTCGAGGAAGAACTGTACTTTATGGAGTAGGTATTTTCGAATTTTTTAAAAATTTGAGCCCGTAAAAATTTTCCAAATTTTTTTTTTTCGGGAAATTCGTTTTTTTGAAAATGAAATCTTTAGATACTATTTTAAAAATTAACTCAAGTAGAAAACAATACTGATTTTGCTATCAAAAGTCATTAAAATTATATCTAATATCTCATCTGATTTCCTCCCTATTTGATTATCTTCATTCGAAATTTTCGACTTTTGCATCTCACCTCACCCTCATAATTTCATAAGGACTCACAAATTCGCTACCTATTCTCGATGACCTCCGAAGGTACACATATATGTTTATTTTGAAAGTAGAATGGCTAAAATTCCGGCGTAGCGTAGCAAAGGCATATTTTTTTTGAAAAATTGTGTTTGAAGTTTTGAAAAGCAAAAAAAGTCCTTTTTGTCATTTTTGTGATGAAAAATTTTCTTTCCAAGTTCAAGGGGAGGGGGGACTGAAACTCCCTGAGCCCTTTCCTTGGGTGAGCTTGTGACCTACCGAGACAGTTTCTCGTGGATTTCACCAAAAAAGGCTCCCCCTATACTAAGACCCGAAGAGCTGAAATAATACCTATATAAATAATGCAATGAGGAAGATGAAGTGATTTTCGCCAATTTTGAGGTTTATTGCCCAAGCTAAGCGAGGGAAATAACTCAAAATCGTTGAAAATAATTTATCACGAAAATAATTTTTTTAAATCAGCAAACAAGATATTGAAATTCATTTTTTTGGCCCTCAGAATCCATTTCTGAAATCATTTTGACATAAATTTTATTAAGGACGCAGTGTCTTAACGAATGGCCCCCAACCAGTATTACCAAAAATTGACATACTTGTTTTATTGATTGCCAGGGATGGAAGTTCATACGGTTAATACTTGAAAATTTTTTCGAAATTCTGTTTTTTTATCTATGGTTTTTCTCGAAGTGCTAATTACGAAAGTAATTTTAAATTTTGCCCAAACATGATTTACCTAGTAAAAATTTCTCACACTTATCATTAAAGACACGTGGGTATATTCGAATTAAAAATCAAAGAATCCTGTTTGAACTGCAGTTTTTCTCGATTTGGTGAGATGATGTAGGTAAAAAATTACTTTCATCCTTGCTCCATCCCGATGCAGTGGGATTCTCCACCGTGATATCCCATTCAAAAGTCAAACATATGGGTCTTATATATGGGTTGAATTGCACAGGTCTGGCAAGTTGCAAGATAGCAACATTGTACTCATTAATAGCTCCCATTATAGAGTGTTTATGGATAACGTCGAACCATTCACCAGTGTCATTCTGTTTACTTGTTACACTTCCTAATTTAACTCTTGGAGTTTTGACGTTTTTGATGCAACGATTAGCAGTCAATACGAATCGATCACTGATTAAAGTACCTGCGCACGTCAAGTTTGGATTGTTCTTATCGACGATGAACGCCTTCAAAAATATATAATAAAAATATTAGATGTGATTGAGTAATGGGAATTAGGTAGGTACCTAGAATATGATACGAAATTAATCGAAAATTCATACTTCATACGTACCATATGAGGAAACAATCCTTCGTTTGAATCTTCTCGACCGGCAGGAGGTTTCTCTGGGAGTTTGTGTTCGCAAGCCAACTTCTCGTATTCCGTGCAATCTGTGAGTATTTCCAGTTGAGAATATTATGAGGACATGGATATTACGAAAAATAAATGAAAAAAATAATAAAAAATGAAGATTACGGGTAGTAACTTGTTCTAAAAGATTCTTATATTTTATCAAATCCACCACTTTAAGGATCATAATAACTGAAAAAAAATCGAAAAATTGCATCCATTAGATTAGTTACTCACGGATAGAATAATATAATTGGCAAAAAAAATTGCAGATGAGGAAGAATACTTTAATCAAGAAAATAACATTAATTAAAGAGTTGTTTTCTTTGAATGTGGTGGAATAATGGGTATTTATTGATATAGATTATTGAACTAATTCAACTATTAAAATTATTTCAATGGTGTACGTACGAAGTATAAGTATCACGCTGACCACTCCGCAGCCAATAGCTATATATTTCATTACATTACTCATCGTAAATGCTTAATTTAAAAAAAATATGGTCAAATAAATAATTTGGTTTATAGTTAACAATGCTCGTCTCATAGATAACACGTTTATTTTGAAAAGGGAACCTATCAAAATGTTGAATTTCTCTTTGCTAACCAACTATATTTATTTTCGTTTCATTTTCTATAAAATTTTAATTTTTTTACTAGTACGTCCTTGTTTTTTTGCGAATTTTTTATAAGTTAGAAATTTTTCAGAGGTTTGAAAAGAAGGAGATTTTGAATTCGAAAAAAAAATCGACGTGAAAAAAAATTGATGGAAAACAAAGAAAAAGTTCAAATTTCAAAAATACACTGAAAAATAAAATAATAAAATTTATCCAAAAAAATAATAACGTGTCCCGATTCTCAAAATAGGTAAAATTTATCATTTTTTTGTATAAAATTTATTCTTTTTGGTAAAATTTATTCATTTTTTTGACAAATTTTATCATTTTTTCTGATAATAAATATTATTTTTTAGAACAAATTTCACCTATTTTGTGAATTGAAACACGTTATTATTTTTTTGAATACATTTTATCATTTTTTTGAATACATTTTATTTTTTTTTTTGATTAAAGTTTATTACTTTGGTAAAATTAATTAATTTTTTTGATAAAATTTATTATTCTTGGGGTAAAATGTATTCATTTTCGTAACTTCTGTTTTTTCCGTGTATTACTTTACGTCAAAATTGTACGATAAGTAATATTTTTGAAATTTGAACTTGTTCTTTGTTTTCCATCAATTTTTTTTCACGTCGATTTTTTTTCGCATCCAAAATCTCCTTCTTTTCAAGACTTTGAAAAAATTTCCAACCTAAGTATAAAAAATTCAAATGAATTGAAAAATATTTAAACAATTGGTGATGTTATAATTGAGCCTAAAAAAATAGTACAACAAACCGGTTTTTTCGTTCTTGAATTTTTAAAATCATAAAATCCTTCCTTTTCTTACGAGGCAGAAAAAAAATAATAGAACAAAATATCGAGTCTTTTGCAACTTCTATATACTTCAAATAGGTATGCGTGTTTTACTTTGTTCTCTCTTTATTTTTGTTTCTGGTTGAAACCGATCTACAACAACTAGGTATCTAAAAGAAATTGCCAAAAAATTAGGCAGTTTTGATTGGATGATTAACTTGGATGAAAACATTTCGTTAGTCTTCCGGCCAAACATTTTCTACAATCCAAGGAATTAATGCAAATATTCTGGTATATCCGACGAGCACCAGACCATCGAAGTCTTCCTCGCACATTTCAGAAAAGCCATCATGAGCCGTGATGCCGATTTGTTCATAAATATTCGGACATTCACCTTGCAAAGAAATCTGCAATGGTCCACCAGTACCACCCTTAAATCGAAGCGAAAAAAAAATCATTAGGAAATTGTTTTTAAAAATATTTTGTTCTCGGTGTTGTGTAAAACTTCTTACTGGGCAGGCCTTTTTATTTTTCACCTTATGCCCAGCGCAAATACCCGGTGTTTCGTCCGTTGCACTTTGACCAAGTCTTTGTTTACAAGCTAATTCCACTTCATTGTCTTTGATTCGTATGTCGACAACTCGAAGGAGCTGGAATGGTTCACCGTCTGGCAAAGAAATTTTTATTTTTTGTTGAGTTTGAAAAAGTTTCATGATTAGTGAATTTTGATTACATTAGTTCGGTAAAATTTGAATTCACTGAAAAATTAGTACTTAGTTGTCCAAAAACTACGATTTTTTAAATCAAAAATTATGTTGTTTTTTTACCAAAAATTCCTTCTTTTTTTTTTACCAAAAAATCAAAATATTTGCGGAATAGGTCTGGGTGCTAAAGGTCTTTTGATACTAAAAATTTTCTACTTTCCCGTCTAAAATGTCGATTTTTACTTAAAACGACGACTTTTACCGAAAATGGTAATTTTTATATCAGTTTTAACAAGAAAATAAGCACTTTAACCAAAGATGGGGAAATCAGCTCTTCAACTGATCGAGAGAAAAATCACCCAAAATATTGGTACCTATTGATAATATTTTCAATTTTCCACTAGTGCTCCAAGGCCTTAAGGATGCAAACAACTTTTAGATCAACATTTTTTACAAAGGAAACATGTTTTTCGTGCTGAGGTCCCCTCCTTTTCTTGAACAATTGATTTTTTTCAAAGAGGGAGGGCGAAAATGGATGCAATATCGTGAGAAAAATTTAATTTATAAAAAATAATGTTTTTTCGTTTTTTTTCCCCCTCTTAAGAAGGAGTTTCGAAGACTACACTTCCAAAAAATAACAATTTTGGATGAATGATTTCGCAGGATTTTTTTTTAATTTACGAATTTACGTTTACATGGTAAATAGGTATCTCAGAAAAAAAATTCAAAATTTTCAAACCTCTCTCTTTAGAGGTGAAAAATGTTGAATTTCTAGCATATTACGGTCTCATAACTTGGGCAGAAATAAGGGTAAGAAAGTTGAAAAAATTTTGGGTGATTTTTGTTCCGATCAGTGGAATGATTGATTTCATTACTTTCCATGAAACTCTTTTTTTTAAAATGAAGAATTTTTTGGTAGATACCTACCTACTTTGAGCCAGAATTTTTTAAAGAATCCATTTCAGTGTACGTCTCATTGAAATTTGAAACGGTCAAATGGATTTTTTTACGATTTATTTGGTAAAAAATAAGGTAAAAAGTTACTCGTATCAAGGCTCCATCCCGATGCAGTTATATTCTTGTCTTCGACGTCCAATTCTGTACGTAAACATATTGGTCTGATGTACGAACTAAATTTTACAATTTTGTCAAGTTTTATGAGACCAAGATAGTAAACAGTTGGTTTATTTATATAAAGAGGATGTTGATAGACAGCAGTAGCTCTAAACCATTCCCCAGCGTCGTCGATTTTGCTGGTAGAACTTCCTAATTTAATGCTCAAGCTGTGAAATGTAACTCATTATGTAATCACTATACTTCAAAATTATTTTTAAAAATTTAACTGATAAAATTATTTTTCACATACTTGCTGCAATTAACACAATGGGCATTAGTCAGCACAAAATTTTCACTGATTAGGGTACCTGCGCAAGCATAACCTGTGGTAGGATTGATAATGAACGCCTTTAAACGAAACGACGAAGGTAATGAAGGAATATTAAATTGTTGATTCACGAGTGGTTAATATTTAACGATGGAATTGATCAGGAATACCATGTGGGGAAGCGATCCTTCAGGAGCAAATTCTCCACCAGAGATGAAAGAATGTGTTTTATTTTGCATATGTCGGTATTCGCAGGCTACCTTTTTGTATTGCTCGCATTCTGTGAATATTTTAATTCACGATGAAAACAAGTATTAAACAAAAAATGTGTACATGTAAAATAAAAGAAAAAACAGGGAAATCACTTTTTCCAGCTCTTTCATACATTTCTGCTTTGTGCAACGCCATTCGAATGATAAAATATAGGGAAACTGAAAAAAAAAAAAAGATGAAAATCATCTGTATAGTTGAAATAAAATTTTAAACAAATTGTACTCATCGTCGTTGATTTTATAAAAATCTGTCATGCAGATTGCAGAAAAAAAAAATTCAAGTCTGAGATTTTTAAGCATTTCGGATAAAATGATAAATGTTCTGGAAATATTTCTTTCAAAAATTCATTTTTGTGTTTTTAGTTACTTGAATTAATCTCTCTAATTTTCTAACTATTTACCTAAAATTTCCTAAAAATAATGGTATGTATTATTAAATTAACGCGTACCAATTACAGCTATCACAATAATCAGGATTACAAATATACTTATCAGTTTGTATTTATCCATCGAAATTGTGATAATGAAAAAAAGTATCAAATTCATCGATCTTGATCGATGATCAAATTTCATCTTTTGGTTAAAAATCATTAAAAATTAATATCTGGCTGGAATTTCAATTTTTTAAATATTGTTGGTGGTCATGTATTTATCAATGTAGAATTCCATAAAAATTTTGTGGGTAACTTGGTAGGTAGGTAGGTAGGTAGGTAGGTAGATACACTTTTTTCAATTTAAATTTTTTTTGAGCAGAAAAATCTCACCAAAAAAATTATTTTCAGCTTTTTTAACCAAAATAAAAAATCTTGGACGGTTTTCTTTTGTAAAAATCTCATTTGATTAGATTTAAAATCGATGTAATAAAGGGATCTTAGATGTGTGACTCTGACTGGCATGATCGTAGGACTTGAATTTTTGAAAAAGAAAAACATAATTTCAACTTTTAAGCCCATAAACCAAAATTTCAGCTGTTCAATTTTCAGTAAATCTCTGATAACCCACAAAATTGTATTTTTTTAAAAAACCGAAAATGGAAAAAATTGTGGAAAAATTTTTTAGTTGGAATAAATTTTTAAAAATGAAAAAATTGAAAATGAATTCAAAAAAAATCAGAGTTGGGAAAAAATTGAGAACATTTTGATGAAACCTTGTAATTCTTATGATTTGAGAAACATTGTCAAAGTTCGTTTCAAATTCTAAGTTAAATTATACAAAAATCAAACCAGTTCTAAGTCATAATGCAATTCGTGGGTGTGTAATAAATATCTTTAAAAAACTCATCAATATTGGGTGGTTGAAAGATCGGTACAAATTTGGTAAAAAAAAATGAAGAAAAAATTTTAAAATTAAGTTCGAACTTCAAATTTCTCACACAATTCCATTTTTTTTAGTAACGAAAGGTCTGAAATTCTTCAAGAAGATCCCCCACATCTCCTTTGAATTTCATTGATTCAAAAAATGAGCTTTTTCTGCGACAGTTTTTGAAATATTTTTTTTGTGACATGAATGTATTTGGTATTTCGTATGTGCAATTTCAGCTTCAGTTAAAAATCTGTGTTCGTTTTGGCTGGTACAATATAATCATATGTTGATAGTGCTCTTCTGCGATGAAATTTTTTTTTATAGCGCGTGAGTGTGACGTTTCGATCATATCGGATAATTTATTCATTAAGACGCTATTTACCTATACACTTTTAATAATTTTTTTTGTTTACATTTTTGTTGTGCAGTGATGCTTTAACGCCAGTATGCGCTCGTCGAGGGATTAATCTATCGTCGGTTAATGTGTATTTGGATGCTTATAAAACACCGTTACCAGTCCTAACTACGGATACGTCATGGCTTGGAGGAAAACATATTTTAATAAAAGGTAAGATAACCGAAAAAAGCGCTATGTAAACGCGTCGTGTATTTTTTATGTAGGGTACCTCTCTCTCTTATCTAATTTTTTCAAAAACTGCACTGCGTTCCACTATGTGATGTTTGAGGTAACCAAATATGGCGTATTTTTTCAACCAGTATGAAAAATTATATCGAATGGAATATTTCACGTTACCCCGCAAAAAAAAAACGGAAAGGAAATTTCGAGATGTAAATTCTTTCACCTTGCTCAGAATGATGTCTGAAGTTTCTTTGGTATTTTTTCATTTGATACGCTCGCTCTTTGGATCGTATGTCGAGATGCTAAGTACGACTCGCATGAAGGAGTTTGGATTTAAATAGGAAGTTTATCTGTGGAAATCACAAATTTATACCGAGTAGTTTAGGATAATGAGTTCGAAATACCAGTACGAACTCTAGACGAGAAGTTTTTTGATGAGTTTTTTTTTGTTTTCGTTTCAACTTACACTTTGTTTTTGTGTACGACTAAAGAGGGAAAAGTTGGCGAAATGAGATTGAGTTACTTTAGCGAGTGATTTAACAAAGTTGGAAGGAGGGTAAAGAGAAAGGAGGCGAGTTGAATGAGTTTTTTAGATTTTTTTTTTCTGAATAAGTATTTAAATTGTTTTGGTGAGAAATTGGACTTTGCTTTTGTAAAGAGAAGGTCGTAGCTACTAACCACTCTTTACTAGTTTATTCAGCAGACAGCTTATGGTAGGGATGAATGCCGACACAAATTAAAGAAGAACACAAATTAACTAAAAGTTTGTATTAACGAAAGTACATAAAAACATTGACACGTAATTATGCACTGCAAATTAACTCGAATAGACAAATTGACCGAAGAGACCACGTTAACTGAGGGGTTACGAGCTAAGCTCGTAGCCGGACGTCTTAGTAACCAAATTCACTGAAGAACACTTTGATACTGCTCTCGCGATACTCGGTGGTTCCGAGTACCGGCTCGAGGCTTCATCATACGATGCACACACAGTGTTGCCATCCTACTTAGGTAATGGCGAAGTGCAGCCAAGTTCACCTATAACATTTGCCCCCTCCGGCTTCACTGTGGCGAGCACAGCTAACCGAAGGGAAGACGAGCGCCATAAGATAACTTGACCAGCACCGCACCCTACCTGCCCCTTCGTTCTTACCTGAAGGGAAGCGGCAACACAGGGTGAAGCACAGTCATGATGCCTCAAGCGGGTGCTTGAAGAATCAGCGATAAGTGCAGTGCACTTATCACCTATCTTCATTACCAAATGTTACCACTGCACTGCAGGGTCACGACAACCCATCACATCAAATCGGTAAAGGTACCTTCTTCCTTCTCCCGACAAAGATGGACTGTCTTAGACTACCATCTGTTACAAAAAGCGAACTTCGCTAGCACCCCGCAGTACAGGTTCTTGGTAACAGAGGGTAGGCTACGAGCAATAGCTTTTTTGGACGGAGATCATCTCGACGTCACTATTTTTTCAAACTACTGCGTTAACGCTTCTTAAGGAAGATGGTGGTCAATTTTGAGTCTGATATACCACATTCAGCACTGCTGAGTTCGTGATATATTCAGAGAAATCGAAAGTTTCGGTCTTTTACAAAATATGTACGAAATATAAAAATGCATGACTATGTAAATGCAATCGTTCTTAAATTTAATATCATTCGTCGACGACGGTGCGTGATTTCTTCTGGACGGATGTTGATTTTATCATAAAAATTGTACTTTTTCTTAATATTAAACATGAAAATAAAATATAAAAAAAATAAAAAAAATTTGCAGTGCATAATATATGATAAGAACATAAAAAAATAATAAAAAATTACGACTATTATGGCACATGCACATATTTACAAGACAAAACAACATAGAAAAAATATAATGCAATGCAAAATACGAAAAAATGCAAAAAGTAATGCAAAATTTTCCATATTCGGTCAACAACGAATATGTACTAAAAAACGAACTTATAATGATAAGGCAATCTTATAATTAATGACTTTTTTACTAAGGTAATCGACGATCTTCTGTCTCCATTGGTAATTCTCTTTCTTGACGTACAGGAAATGCGTAGTACAATTAATTAAATTTATGAGTAATAAAAATAATTACGTTGCACTGAGAAGTGCAATTTTTTACAGTGAAAAAATGCATGAAAACAGAAAAACATCGATTAGTAATACAAGTTTAAATGATGAAAATATACAATATATTTTAATTCTCGCGGTGCGAGAATTTTTTTACATTGAAGAAGGTAAATTTCGTACTTCGAAATTTTGAAAGAGATTACTCATCTTCCATTTTTCCTTCTTCTGTTGCCGTGTCCGATTTTTCGTCGGACTGTTGTTCCATCGCTTCTGCGGGAGGAATGATAGGTGGCAAGATATCTACCGCCTGAACCGCTGGTTCCATATCGAAGCGTCGGCATTATCGTCGATGTTCACGATATTGTCGATTTGTTGTTCGATACCTCTGGTATCGGTTCTAAATCGTTCGTAATACTTCTGCCATGTCGTGCAGAATATCATGCAACGTAGTTGCTTTTTGATGTTGACTGGTCAAGTTGACTAGTCGCAGCAACATTCGAAGGAGAGTCCGCATCACCCATGCCATCGTCGGTGGGTTCCTGCTTCTCCTCTTTCATTTCAGCGTCAGGTTGTTGCTGCTGTGCGGCATTTTCAACCTGCACTGGTCTTGGAATTTCCAGGGATACTGCTTGTACAGGTACCGCTGGAATGTTTGCTACCGCAGCCGCTTGTTGCGGTTGTTGTGGTGCTGGTTGCGCCACTTCCTGCGGTTGTTCTATCGGCCTTTGTGCTTCTTGTAAAGTTAAAGGTCGATCGCCATAAACGTAAACTCTACGTTCGCCGTTGAGAATTGCATGAAGTTCATTGTGCAATGCTCGGCCGACGCTGAACGGAAACGAAGTTGAATTCTCGTCTACCGTCGCTTCTTTTTCCCGTCGTTCGGGATATTGATTGAAATCGATTACCGTGTATGACCAATCAATTTCGAACTGGCGTCTTTCGAGGATAAATTGATTAAATTGTCGCCGTATGACTGGCGATCCTTCAATGATTGGTAACAATACGATTACGAGCTCGAGAAGTCCAAGAGCCCGCCATCGTTCGATCATTGCTAAAAATTCATTCTGCAGTGCAGGTAAATTTTCTTCGCTATTGATATCGGTGTTCGTGTCCGCGCAGCCGACCGAGGTTACGATTCGAAGTGGTAATCTGCGGTCGTTGGAGATCGGAGTCGCTTGTTGAAACAAGTGTATCTGCGGCCCGTACCAAAAATGCGCATCGATATCATTTTTGGCTTCTCCACGGATCAGTGACCGTGGCATTAGCCAAACGTATCCATCGCCGATGACCGCAAACGATCCCATGATCAAAACTGGGTAGCCGTTCCATACCGCGATGCGGAATTGGCACAGCTCTGGTCAGTCGGGTTGTAAAGGTCCGTACACCAAGTTGGCCGTTCTCGGCTCTACAACCGGTCTCGGTAATCCATACATCCGCGGTGCGGGTGGAATTACTGGAAATGGATTGTTGGGCGAAACGTTTCGCCGCTTTCTGTTGTTTTTGCTGCTTTTGTTGCAGCGGGCGTCATTGCGCGGTGGCGGCGCATTCTGCAGCGTTTTTGGCGGTGGACGCGGCATACCCTGTTTGTACGTAGGGTAAATTCTGTTGAGATGCAGCGCCTGGCTGCATTGGTGGAGGTACCACCGATGAACGTTGTAATTGGCGTTTGGCATACGCCAATTTATATGACGCTGCATCGTCGCTCGTTCCGCTCCTTTTACCGCTGCGGCAAGTGCCTGCTGCGGTATTCCGCCGGATGAGGCTCGTCGAATCGCCTCGTCCATCTGTGTTTTCAAACACGACTTGCCTGGTTGTCGGTTCAAGTCAGGCAAGGGCGGAACTGAATTGATCGAGGCGCTGCTCGTCGACGGCATCGGATTCGAATAGAGGTGAGTCAGCATGTGATACCGGAGATGTTCCCATCGGATCGAGGGGTCGTTCGCCAGTTCTGTTTGGATTTTTTAGCTGTGCTAAAATTAACGAAATGCCATTTTCACCTAAAGCCCGTGCTTTAGTGAATCTATCATAATTGAAACGACCGTTTGTTTGTTCAAACAATCGTGTCAAATCGCTAATAATGCCTGCCTGTCTTGCGACCATTCCTTGGCAGGCTGTCTTGTCGGCGCTCAACGTATTATTTTCTGCAGAAAGTGCGTCGCGTTCGCAGTCAGTGCCGTGAACTGATTACGTAAGGCATCACGCTCTGCTGTTAATGCCGACCGTTCTTCTCTGCAGATACGGAGATCATTTTGATCTTGAATATTTGCTTGTTGTGGTGCAGGGGCCGGTACCGCCTGCAAAGCAAACATTCCGCTAAAAGGAGCTACTTCTAGCATAGTTGCCGGTGTTAAGATATGCTGGCACTTGCTACAGTGGAAAGTACCAGGATGATAATATCCGCGGGTGCGGTAGGATTTTCTTGACGCATCTCGACGTCTTCTTCCTGCAGAGCATCCATCACGCATTGTACATGATATGGATGCCCGCAGTATCCGTATCTGTAGGCGTAATTCAATAACTTGAATGTTGAACGGCTGTCCCTGACGCCGTTGTGGATCTGCCAAATTTACCTCGGCACCTCGTGCACAGTACCAGTGGTACCATTGACATCTCCTGAAACATATAAATAATTGCAATACAATTATTATTTATCTATCTACTTCCAGTGGATGTACTATTGTATCGAGTATATGTATGTCAATGGTTGTTGTTTCCGTTGACATCGTAGCATAACCGTAGCAATTCTGAATCTGTGGGTCAGTTTCAAAATCTTCAGTGCGTGGTGGCGACGCTGCCATGTAGTCATGTATCGATGGGCGGCGCACCATCGGTACATATACGCAGTGTTGCGCATACGTAGGCCAAAGTGGCACTACTGCCGGCAGTGCCATGGCTATGAAATTTAAATCAAACACGTTGTGTTCGCCGATATTGTTTTCATTATTCATTTGTTCGTCTACTAGCGGTAACGCAGGTGCGTTATTACTATTTGGTTGGTCGATTGTCGGTAATGCACGTGCATTGCCGGTTTCTTGATTAACTATTTCCATAGGGTACGTTACGTATGGATTAGTTACATTAAAATTCGGATATTCGTGGTGGTACTGCGAATATCTATAATTGCGCCAACGTGCACAATTTATACCGTGCTGAGTTGTTAGTATTTGTCTATGTGCAATGACTACACTGTAGTCGTCGCGACTAACGTTTACCTTTGTCGGGCTATTATGTCGTATATTATTTTCCGCCCGCCTTTTCACCGGTTGTTTCTCGGTGATTGTGCGTATAGAATTCGGCAGTGCCGGAACTCCATACGTTGCCATGTTGTCCGCTGCGATCAAACGATCGAGCAGCGGTGCCTGCCCGTCGTCCAAGTTATATTGGTTAAGATCTACGTCATTCTCGCTGCGATTCATTGCTCTGGAAAAATAACGATCGTGTTATTTTTGTGTATGTTGCACAAAATACCAGCCCGTTTTGAAATCGGCGATAAAGAGATAAGCATGCTTAAGTCAAAACCGGTGAAGAATCGAATACAATAGCCTGTTTTCTATCAGTGATATCCAACGAGCTATTAATAGTCGAATTCAGAGCCGTATTCATACGGTCGACCGGTGTTGGCGACAGTCTGCAACTCAGACGCAAGAAGCAGTCGTACCAACCTCGAGCAGATAAAGCGGACGAAAAACATGGCGACGTATTTTTTCAGTGAAAGAATACGAGAAAATATTTCGCACAGACACCCAGAAGAATTCTTAAAAAGAGAGAAAAAAAATGTTAAATTATCCTTAAATTGTTGTTTGATGAAAAGAAGGTTCCTTTATTCATCATTTGTTGTCGCCAGTGGCGTTTAAATGGGACTATATCGTGACGTTTGATAAAAAAAATTCACTCGGTTTCTGTTCCAAGAAATACTACGCACATGTTCGCTCGTAGGGTAATAAAACCTTTTTGGAGACAATGCGTATCGAGTTTCGAGTGAAACTCGTTGGTTTGAATCGTATTCATCGTCACGTTTCTGCGTATTAACAAAAATATACTTAAAATTATTTGAGGGCTAAAGTGAAGTGGTTCTTCACGTTTTGTATAGAATTAGTTAGAAATTTAAGCTTAATCTAGTTGATTTTTGTCTCTCGTAGTTCGAGAACTTATTAGTCGATATCTGTCTTTCTTGAATTTGTACGAGTAGTAAAAATTCTTTTTGTCGTGCAAAAGAAGAAAGACAGAGAGAGAGAAAAAAAAATTGGAGCAAATGTTGCGATGTTTAATTCTAATTATATTTCGTACGTCGAAATCTAATTCAATTATTTTTGGTTCGGTTTCCGTGGTTCGGAAATTTTGATATCCGTTTTCATTAATTATTGACACTTTTAATGCATGTCGCATTTTCGTGTCATTTTCTCGTAGTTCGAGAATTAAACAATGTAATTGTTACGTATATCAAAAATCATAATAATATTTAATTAATCACTGGGATTGTCTTTTTCGTCGGTGACGAAAATTTCACACTTTACATATGAAATTCCTTCGGCTATCCTTTTCACGTGGTTCGTGAAAATTTTAGCCTGATGAAATATCTTTCACGTGGTTCGTGAAAATTTTACACACATACATATATAAAAATATCAAAATTAACACGTAATTTAAAATTTTAAAATACAAATTTCACGTAGATCGTAAAATATTCATGCAGATATCACACACATGCATAATATTTCGTGCATTAAAATTAAACACATAATTACAAGCTACGATTTCAATGATGCGACACGTGTTACATCATCTCGAAAATTGTTTCATGTAGAAACTTTGTTCTGTCGTTATAAATCTAGAATTTTGTTTAATTCGTCGAATTAACCTGTATTACTGGTTTCGACTTCAAGGGTGATGTTCTTGTCCGTTCAAGTTTTGGTGAACATCTGAATATCGTCCTGCACTGCAGGTTCGATTTTTATAATCAGATTTTATATAATTTTACGGAATCGGGTATCGTATATGGATTTCATATACATATCTCCAGTATACGAGTTCTGAACCAAATCGTAGATATTTTTTCCATTCGACGGTGCGAGTAGAATCTATCTTTGGCAGTTCAGAATTTGTAACTGGAAATGTCACGGTGTACTTCACCGTGATTTCCATCACCATACTTTCCGTGAAAGTATTACCCGATTCAATATTATAACGACATAACATAATTATTTTTGTATTAAAATCACAGCTTGTGCTTAAATTCTAAACACTCAATAATCAATATAATCGATTACTTACGGTGGCAGGTTGCACACTGCGTTTAAACAATTAATAACGCAATTTTTATCGCACCATGAAACAAACGAAATAATAAATCTAACAAAACAAAAACAACCGCAATAAAATCAAACAATAAAAAATCACATTACAATTCGCAGAGCAAACGTAAAGAAATTGAACGTCTAAGTGACCGCTTTGGATATAATGAAGCATAGCAAATCCAACGGTCGCCTTTGCGTCGATGTTGCGTAGTGCAAACGGGGATGCAGGGCTACCGCGTTTTCGGTGAAAAAGTGGGCGATTGAATTTATTCTTTCAATTTGCGGTACAAATTCTTCATCTTCATTGTCGGAAATAATTAATTCGTTGTCGAATTATATATTTTAGATAAATATAATTTTTCCGATACTGTCATAAATTCAATCATTGCGACGGGAGGGTTTCTTTTTCTTACGTTTACTTCCTACGTAATGTGATTTCCTCAGCTTGAGGATTTACATCACTGCGTTGCAGAGATGGTGAGTTTTGGCCGTCCGTGCGGCCGGTGTGTTCGGTTTGGCCGATGTTGTTGTTGATTTTATTCGTATCGTTTCCTGGAATTTTCAGAGTAGGTAGGTTACCTACACTTCCAGAAATAGGTTGATCTCGGCTTGTTTCTTATTTCGCTGCGAGATAAGATTTCGCCGCTGACTCAAGTTGAGTATATCGCTCTGGGTTTTTTATTACCTTTTAATATTCTCAGTGAGATTATTCAATTCGTTTGGCGATTTAATCTTACAAGCTTCTGTGAAGTCTCCGCAATATTTTTCTGTTTGAACGTAGTATCATATTCGATGAATTTGTTCGCGGTGCAGATTTTTCCTTGTTATTATTCGCTGCTTGTTCATTACGACGAGCTGCTTTCGTCCGTGTAATTTTTCCGCCGAACCAATCTGCTCGCTGTGATTTTTACTGGTCTTAAATTGAGCTGGAGTACAGTCTCGCCCTATTTGTTCGTGGTCATGAAGATATTTATATATTTTGTCTTGATACTTTGCTCGTTTAATTTAGATTTAAAACATGCGTGCTGTTTTAACTCTTCTTATTGCTGCGTCGTCAAAAAACAGTGCTATTTGACGTCACGTTGACTGCGTTTTTCCAATTGTATCGTCGATGGATTCGACGATTTTATAACAATTGTGGGTCATTTTTCGAGCAATGAAATATGGTCCTAACTTTTAGGTAAAAGTTTTTCCGATATTCCATATCCACGATCAGAATGTTTATGCTCAGTGAGCAGTACCATATCGCCTTTGTGCAATATGGGTGGGTCGAGGTTATTTTTATTGTGTATGTACTCTGCATGCATACGCTGTTGCATGCGTTTTTCAGTATGAAGGTTTGACATTACTTGGCCGGCGCGTGAATCGATTTTCACTTTCTTTAGTTCTGATGTATATACTGATTTCTTAGCTGAGCGATCGTGCGCATTTGCGTAGTCGTCGCCATGTGCTTTCACATGATGTAATTGGAAACTATCGAATGATTGAATCAGTGATTCAATTGCAAGGAAAAAATTCCCGTATGCGACTGTACGTGTCGTTTCGCATTTTTCCAATTATTTTGTTTCCAGTTCGGTATGTGCTCGTTCATTGCGTTTAACGATTGCGAATCAGTGAAAAGTTTCACTTTTTTCACTTCGTTGTATTGCAGTATTTCGACGCTTTTTGTATCGCTACGACGAGATTATTGAGTTGGAGTAGTTCTCACCGAAATTCTCTCTGATACATTTTCTCGGAGTCCGGAGAAAAACATATACCAATGCCTGCGATAGCTTTATCCATTCCATTGTGTGATATGCTCCATCCGCTGTCACTCTGACAAATCACATCATGCAAAAAATCGTCTGGATCTTTGAGTCGGGATCCCATTTTAATTTATTTTGCATGAGATATTCTGACGTCCACCGGCCGGTTCATTTTGGTCAGATTTTCAAGCAGTGCTTTTAACTCATGACGAAAGTTGAACTCGTTAGTTTTTGCTGGTATATCCTTCGAAAGTTCGTTGGATATGCCCCAGGCCTCGTTTGGAGTGAATTGGAATGGCGTTGGAGTGTTGTTCATCTCGAGTTCGATCTCGTGGATGTACTGGTGCCATCCGTAGTGATTTGCATTGGGGTTGTATCGGTCATTGACCTTCACCCTGAGTTTATCAGTGATAATTCGCATCGATCTCTCCACCAAGGAGCTTTGTGGATTATACGTAGTGGTATGGCGTACGTCGATGTGATATTTATTCAACAAGTTAGTCCACGAGTCGCTCGTGAACTGTGATCCGTTGTCCGTAATCACTTTGTTGATTTTTACTTGAAAACTCAAAATATCTTTAATGATCGCTTCCATTGCTGGATTAATCGTTTTATTAAAGATATTATGAAGTGGACGTAGCCAACATTTCCCAGTGAAAACGTCCTTGACTACCAGCAAATACCTGGGCCCCGATTTCGGGCCACAGGGTCCAAACAGGTCAACTGAGAGTACATCTCCCATCGAATATGCTTCAACTTGAGCATACTCTAAAATTTTTCTTGGCGAGTAATTTTTATTGACCTTACATACGATACACTGGTTGCATATCGTACGTATGTATTTCATCGCGTTTGTATAAAAATACAGACGTTTGAAAATACATTCAAGTTTGGCGGCACCTGGATGTCCGTAGGTGTCGTGCAGGTAGTCTATCGTGTCGAAGAATACTCGCGTGGTAAAAGCGGGAACAGTGTTGCCGCTGTGACGTTCTCATCAGTACGTTTCTTCCCTGTTGATCAGGGATGAGGGCGAATTTCTTTTTGTGGCGATCTTGTTTTGCTCTTGCCTTTGAATTTTCGGCGGTTGTTCACCAAAAATTTCGGTGATTTTTTGGCAGGCTTCGTCATCTTTTTGAAATTGTGAAATATCGTCCAAGTTGGATAATAAGTCACCTGTCATTGCGCCGACAAACTCTACAGCGTAGGGTTAGAGCAGCTGTCCAGTCGAGAGATCGTAACGCCACGTCTATTGTGCATAGCGTTATCTCCGGTGCGTTGAGCTTTTGCAAATAACGCTTCGGAGTTTTTATGTCATACTCAGATCGTAACTGTTAAGTTCAGTTATCCAACCCGCAGCTTTTCGGTGAGTTTGCACGATCGTTTCAAATTTACGTACCACTGGTCGTAAATCTGAGCGTACATGGATCTTTGAACCATGTAACCATGATTGCATTTTTGTGAATTGTCGTCACAAGATTTTGCATTTCACGGTCTAAGATCGTGTACTTTTCTGATGGGGGCGGAAGGAATAGCTGGAAAACATCACAACACATTCCTGCCCCTCTACTATCTGGTATAGAACAGAGTTCATTGCGTCATCGGTTGTGTGGGTTTCCAGATATAGATCCAATTTTGGATTTAGCGGACGTAATTTAAAATCTTTCACATACTCGGCCTCGAGCTGTTTGAAAGCTTCCGCTGTTCTGGACCCCAGACGCAAATTTTCTTTGTTCGGAGTCACTAGTCGGTGAATTGGAGCGAGAATTTGTTGGTAGTTTGGAATGAATCGTTGATACAAACCAGTCAGGCCTACCAACGTTTGGGCGTGTTTCACTTTCAGGAGTGAAAATTCGCCTTAGCATTCGTGAGTGCTTTTTCTTAAATTCAGTGAATTTTTGAATTTTTCTCGCTCTGCTTGCCAATAGTGTCCTTGGCAAGTTTGAAACCTAAATGTTTGGTTTCTCGCTTGAATAAATCTGTCTTTGTTGGATTGAGCTTCAATCCAGTGTAATACGCACAGTGTTAGTACCATTTTCAAGCGATCTTTCATTTCTTGGAAAGTTTTCGCTGCTATCAAGATATCATCGACGAAGTTTGAACACCTTAGAGTTCCGATCGGGATTACTTCATTCATCATCTCGATGAATTCAGCCGATGCTATTTTTAAACCGTAGGGCATTCTGTTGAATTCAGACACCTGTCCGTCAACTTGAATGACAATAAATTGACGTGAGCGGGCTGATAGCAAAAGCTGCCAAAAACCTGCTACGAAGTCAAGAGTACTGAACCATTCTCCCTGAGCTTCATTGATAATGGTTTCAATACATCTTGGTTCCGTTAGCACTCGCTCAAGTAATTTCTTGAGTTCGTCGGCATTGAGACACAGTCTCAATTCGGCCATTTTTCTTGACGACAGGTGCAAGAGTGTTTATATACGTCGATTTTGATGGTGAATAATCTTGAGTGCAAGCATAGTCTTAATCGTTTTGGCGAATTAGTAACTTGAGCTTCTTGGAGGGGCGGTACTTCTCGCCTCTCAAGTGCCCCATTTCTCTTGCTCAGTATTGAATTTGAAATCCACTGGCTTTCTGTTACCGGTGTACATGCCGGATATCTACTGAAGCAGTCCTCGAATGTTACTAATTGTCAGTATGCATCATCAGCTTCCTTCAGTGATCCATCCGCCGTTGACTGCCTCGTTGAGGTCCTTTCAATTTCTCTAAATTGTTGAGGTCCATAATCCCGATCTTCGGGATCCAACGCAGCCAATCGAAGCTTTTTGTACGTTCTTTTGTCACATGTATAGACTCGTGTTCGTAATGTTTAGGAACATCTATTTTAAGAATATCCATATGATATAAATCTGCCCCTTGGAATGCATGACTAGGTAAAAGGGTATTTTTGCCTTGTGCGTATGACTTTTAGCTTGCACCATGCATAGCCGTCTTGTTGATTCAGTTCGATGCCGAGGATTTTCATCGATAATCGACCTACGATTACGATTCTCGCCGTTGTTTCGAAAGTAATGTCAAACGGCATAATCATCGGAATATCCATGAAGTGCATGGCTATCAAGACGATATTAGACATCGAATCAACAAGTTTGCCGTCCTGCTAATTTCATTTTTATCGGACGCGCAAGTGGTACATACATGATATGATGCGCGGGTGGTTTATGGTAATTTCTTCAACCAATGAGTGTGAAATGACATTGGGCAGTGCCCTGTGTCCATTTGCACGAATGCATCATTTTGTCGCTAAATTCCATTTCTATGACGCACGTTGGATCTTCTGACGTTTCTGTGACAATTTGTTTCAAAATAATTGGATCTAAGTCTTTAACGGAGATTTTCGCGTTTTCGACTGGATCAACTATTTTGACGTCATATTCGAGGGTACTGATTAGTATGCTGTTACGAATCCATCAGACGTATCTGTCTGATTTTTTATTTGACGTGTCGGTATTTCCGTTCTCGCGCGCTTTGTGCGGCGGCGTGGAAGTTTGACGTTTAATTTCCACGACGTCTTCTGGCTCAATCGGTTTGATACCATTGTGCCCTTTACCTAAGGGTACCGGATCGTGGAGTTCTTCCTCCGATGCTTCGTCGCTGGAGGATAAGTAACTCGAATCTGAGTCAGAATTGTGTACTTGACGGGCGGCGTGTGTGAATCGTCTTTTGGAATTTCCTGGGATTTATCAAATCCTTCATTCTTTGCAGTGAAAGATGGGAAATTCGCAGTTGTCATTCGGGTGGAGCCATAGGTTTTTCAGACGTAGTGTGTATGTTTCGTAATACTCGCGTGTTTTCTCTCACGTTCCTTCTTAAGAGCTCCATTTGGATCTGGTCTATAAAAATCCGGATCATCGCTCCTGATTTTTAATCTACCAGACGCTGTGCGTTTTCTTGGTCTCGATTCCTGTATCTGTTTTTCTCGTAGAAGTGCATTTGCAGCTTCTTCGCATGTGCGATTTGACAGGAAATATTTCTTTTTGGTGTCAGAGTAATGGAAGTTATCCATTCGCCTGATCATATTCTCGTGTGAGTCGGTGCTGGGCGCGCAATGCGCCTACCCAGGTAATTATTTTCCCATACCATTTCTGCGTAGCAGTGCGCAGGTTGGTGCCATATCGAGATGCGGTGCGTCTTGCGTGAGACGAGAAACATATACGCCTAAATTGTACATATCTGTATTTTCGTACCGGTTTTTCGTCCCTTGAGTCTAGGCTTTACTATTGGGAAACAAATGATGATTTCCTCAAAACCTTTCTCACATAGACAGTTTACTACTGCTCGTAGTTCCTTGTCTAGTGTTTCAAAAGGTTTTCTAGAATAATTCAATTCTAGAGTGCCTAGACCTACGATGGCTTTCTTTTTTGTGAATTCTACGTTTTCAATTTCTTCGAGAAGTTCTCGAATGAAATTTGATGACGTGAATACGATAATGTGACTTGTTGCCTACTGCATCTCTTTGTAGAAAGTGTGGAATACCATCACCGATGAACTCATAACGGAAAATTTTTCTCAAAATAGGCGGGCTCGAAATTTCCACTAGAGTGTGGCCCTCTCGACTCTAGTTTTCCTCGTTTTCCGACGCATCTTCGATTGTTACTTCCTGATGAGGTTCATCCGGATAATTTTCGTCGTTGTTGTTTTCTTGGTCCTCGCAATGTGCGTTTTCTGTTTCGATATTGTTGACCGGCGGGTTGCGCGGTCTATTATCGTTGAAATGGACCTTTTTTAGTATCGAGTTAGGTTCTTCCGTTCGATTGTTATTATTTTTGTATCCTTCAGAAACAGGTTGTTTCTGAGGAATGTTTGTCCGAGATCGACTTTGGTTCGAACGGTTTTGTTCATTATTGTTCTTGTTTGCATTTGCATAATTCTTGTTTGAATTATTATTGTTGTAAATTCGGTTCTGGTTGTAGTTTTGGTTTTGTTGTTTTGGCGAAAATTGAGGATATTGGTTCGATGCGAGCGGTGCTTAAGCTTCGCATTATTTGCTTTTTTCTGTTTTTGAAATGACAGACGGTGTCTTCATTTACTTCCTCATTATCCGCCGTTAGTTCCAGCATGCGTCTCTTGAAAGTTTCAAGATTTGTGCGATGTTGGTGATGAAATTTGTCTTTCATCGGTTGAGGCATTTTATTGTACATCATTTGTATGACTCGTGTACAATCGAAATTCCTCATGTCTTCTAGTGTGTTGAACCAGTTGAGGAATTTGTCGCACAAGTCGCTCTCGGCTTCGAAGTCAGTTTTGGAAGTACGCCAGTGACGCTTCCTGCGCACTCAGTACTCCAAAATTGTACTTTGAATTTCGCTAGGAAAAAGTTCCCAGTTGTGTTCTTCGATCTTTCTTTTACCCATTCCGGATATAGTTGAATGAGCATTAAACAGAGATTGATTCTCTGGTGATCAGTCATATCGAGTTCTTCGACATGATCTTGAAAGCTCTAATAAAGTCCATAGGTTGGTGTCTCGTTTTTTCATTGAGAAGAATGCCTTTTTGCTTAAAGGCTTCAAACGAGGTATCGATCTTCAGCGCTCGGCGTCTGCCTGTGCGTGAATCGCCTCCTCTTCCTCTCGTGAAATTATTTTGAGCGGTCACAGCGCGTACCTGCTCAAATATTCTTTGATGGAAGTTTGTTTCGATTTCTTGTTCGATTGCATTGACTTTGTCGGTTAGCCTGTGGCTAGTTTCTTCTTGTATGTTCATGCGAAACTGCATGTTTTTGTCCTTGATGTCGATGTCTTTTTCGATAGTTTCGAAACGTGTTGCGTTGGCATCGTTGGACATTTTTAAATCTTCAGCGTATTTATTGAGACTTTCGTCAGTCTTTGTTGTGTGGCGATTTACAAACTCAGTGAGCTTAATAATCGTGTCACTATTGTTGTTAATTTGAACGTGATGGTCGCTAACTATTCGCTGAATAGTTTTAGACGTATCGGACTGTTCACGATTTATTTTCTTTTGTTCGTCCAACGTGTCTTCTATTTTGGTGAAACGTTGATCGTTTTTAACTTTCTCTTTTTCGAGCCATTGTTGCAAGTGCACAATGTGCCTCCTACTCGCTGGCACCAAGTTTCCTAGCATCTGGCCCGCACTTGTAGTCTCCGCTGGATTTGGTCCGTAGTAAGTTGGAGGTCTAACTAGGTTGCATGCCCTTGTCATAATCGAGGTATTGTGGTACAGTGGCGCATATGCACGCTTACTGGCACCACTTGTCTATTGGTTGTGAATTTAAATGCCAGACGACCAATTAATGCAGTTGTTCGCAAGGAATTGAGGTAGAGGACGAGATATTGGTCGAAAGCTTCGTGCTTGACCACTCACTGATTCGGGTCTTGAGCCATTGTGTTGAAATGGCTCCGGAGTAGGTACTTGTGCGCCTATTCCGTGTTGATTTTCGAGATTGTTCTCGTTTGTGTCCGAATCAGATGCTGTCGATACGTTTGCTTCGATTCCAGATTCACCTGAATTCTGGTCTTCGTCGTGGTGACCAGTGTCGCCATCCGTATCGGAGCCAGATCCATCCTCAATTGTCACTTTTGATAATTCTTTGTCTGGATCAGACAATGGCTGATCTACAGACAAAGGAGTCTTATTTGAGGTTTTCGGATCACGTGTTTCGTTATTCACCTGTGGTGAATTATTTTGTACCGTAGCTGAAGGTTCTGGAATATCGAGGTTTAAAAGTTGATTTTCAAATTCCTGTACTTCAGGAATATTACTTTCAAACTCGCTATTCGCTTCGTTTGATTGAACTTGATTTCCCTGCTGTTCAGGGATTTGATTCGTGTTCAATTCATTATTCATTATCTGAACTTCAGATAATGTATCGTTATGTTGGGCTGTCGGTACAAGAGTCTCGTCAAGCTGGTCAATTGGTCCAGTTGAGTTACGTTTTCGTGATCGTTTATTTCTTTTCGGTTTGTTTTTAGTAATTAGGACAGTCGGTGGAGTTGCCGGGGTTGTTGGTGCCTGGATAGTTGCTCTGCGTGTGCGAGAACTAATTGAGGCTTCGGCAACGTTGTTCGTATCCGGTATGGAACGAATTTCGTCTTGTCCCAGTTCTAAATCAGACATATTCGGGATTATTTATTGTAGTTCAATAAATATGACACAATCAGGATTTATTGGCAAAAGTTTTGCAAAGATTAGGAATAGGTTGAAATTGTTTTAGGTAAAAATAATTTCCTAAGGATAAATTAAGAGCTAAACACGTATACCTAAGTGATAAATAATCAGTGATTATTTACGACTGAATAAAACGTAATAAAATTACAGCAATATGTACATATATACAAGCAGCAAGAATGAGCAAAAAACATGCAGAAGCAATACGATGTCTCGCGATTTCCAGGTATAGCATCACATGTCGCGATCTCTATGGTACTTTTCAACAGAGTACTTGGCCTTGCACGCTGGAATTTCGCTGTAAAGAACACACACGCGTTCGCTGGGTGGTCGAAAGCAAGACCGTTGCTGGCACACAGTTGCCAAACTTGGCTGTGGTCGGGCGAGGCGTGGGAGGGTGAGCTGTGCTCCGTTATTCACCACGTATCCGATGTACTTTCGTGGATCGCGATCCGCGAGTTGTTTGAAGGTCAAACAAAATATGTGAAATCGACTGATGCAATGCACGCTCGATTTCGTCTTTCTTAAGTAAAGAAAGATATGCCTATAACTAAAATATAATTAATACCTTATACTTAAAGCGGGGGGGGGTTCTAATGGAAATCGAAATTTCGGATTAGAATTAGAAAAGGAAGAAATATCAGAGATATTTCTGTAATAGACACGTGTAAGTGAAAGGGTGGGGAATAAATTCCCAGCAGAAACACATTAACCGAAGGCAGAAAATATCTTAAAAAAGATATTTTCCAAGGAATAGACACGTTAGCTGAAGCAAAAAAGTGTAAAAACACTTACCGAGGGTTGCGATGGGGGTGATCAAGCCCCAAAACTCACCACACGCCGGGGCGCCAATGTAAAGAGAAGGTCGTAGCTACTAACCACTCTTTACTAGTTTATTCAGCAGACAGCTTATGGTAGGGATGAATGCCGACACAAATTAAAGAAGAACACAAATTAACTAAAAGTTTGTATTAACGAAAGTACATAAAAACATTGACACGTAATTATGCACTGCAAATTAACTCGAATAGACAAATTGACCGAAGAGACCACGTTAACTGAGGGGTTACGAGCTAAGCTCGTAGCCGGACGTCTTAGTAACCAAATTCACTGAAGAACACTTTGATACTGCTCTCGCGATACTCGGTGGTTCCGAGTACCGGCTCGAGGCTTCATCATACGATGCACACACAGTGTTGCCATCCTACTTAGGTAATGGCGAAGTGCAGCCAAGTTTACCTATAACACTTTTTAGAAAGAGAGTTGAAATGTGCTGAAAATTAGATGCCTTCTGATCAAAGCTGAATCTCTGATTTCCTGAAAGGAGTCAAAAATTGATATTTAAAAAGCATACATTGATGCTTGGAAATTTATATCGTGAATTGGTGCTGGTTAAAAATTTAGATTGAAACCAAACAATCAACGATTTTTTTATTGTTGAAATTTCAAGAATTGATATTAAAAGCGAATGAGAGCTGATAAAATGCCAGGTAAATTTTTGAAAATTGATTCGTGTTCTCGAAAAAACAATTCGATATTGAAATTTTGAATCCTGAGATCAAATATGAATAACCAGAAATCAAAAATTGAAATGATTCCTCAATTTTGAGCAGATGAGGTAGTTGAAAACATTGGAAATGGAATGGTACTTGATTTTAACTCAGGTCGAATTTTCAGTGGGAAAGTTAGGAAATAGGAATCGATGTTGAAAAATAGGAATGATGATATGAAAAAAAAAACGAAAATTGATATCAGAAGTGTCAGGAAATCAATCGAAATGTCGAAAATTACCATCAGAATTTTAAAAATTAATTTTGAAATAATAAAAGTCCGATTCCCTAGATTGAAACTTACTAAAATTAATCAAGATTTGAAATTGAAGCTTTCCAAAACGAAAAAATTGATGACCAAGCATTTAAAATTTTCAATTTAAGTCAATATTGAGTACTTATAACTAAGTATGTAATTGAAAATTTGTACCTAAAATCGAAGATTGGTAGGTGGATAATTTGTATCGAAAGATCAAATGCCGTTGTCGAAGTATCGAATATCGAAAATATCAAATATCGGTATCAAAATATCGAATATCAATTTCAAAATTTATTGTATACTGAATATCGATATCAAAATATCGAGAAAATATCGATACTAAAATATCGAGAAAATATCGACATCAAAATATCGAGAAAATATCGATATCAAAATACCGAGAAAATGTCGATATCAAAATATCGAGTAAATATCGATAGCAAAATATCGAGTATCGAAATCAAAACATCGCATATCGATAAAAAAATGTTGAGAAATGTTTAATGTAGGTATCGAAATATTAGATGGCATCAAAAAATTTAATGTCAATACTTACGTATCATAAATTGAAATCAAAAGATCGATTATCGAATTATCAGACATCAATTATCGAGGAAAAATAAATATCGAAATCGAAATTTCAGGCATCGATATCGAAATATCAAACATTTTTATTGATATTAATTGAATAACCAAAAATTGATATCGAAACACCATCAACTGATGTTGAGAAAAATTCAAGTTGGGTAGGTCAGTACCATACACTATTGATGTTGAGGATTTCGAAAATTTGAATTGATAATTTAAATATCGACTTTGAAAAATCAAAAACTGATATTAAAACCGAAAGATTTTTCATTTCTTTCACAAATTGGCAATTAAATTCCTTCTAGAGCTACCTATTTCAAAAAAAAAAACTCATAATTTCAATGGTAAAAAAAAAAATCAAAGAAATTTTGACCCTCTGTATCAACGTTATTTACATTCTCGCACGTTCCACTAGACTTGTGTCATCGCACCCTTTAAAATTCATTCATTTTTTTGAACTCAAAAACCGCTATAAAAAATTCTATGACGCTACGTTGGTTTTTTCAATTTTAAGCAATCTACTGGGTGTTATTAATACCATCTTCATCCCCAGCGTATACAACGATAAGCCAGCCCACTGAGGATTATAGGTCCAAATATAAAAGCTACCTCGATTACACCATACATGACGTGTACACTGGACGCTGCAACCCTTCGGTAAATTTTTTTGCCACGATTTACGACCTCAACTGCTCAAAGTATGCGTAAATTTCGCCACCAAATCTACACATAGTTATAATTTAACGTCTCTTGGGCGACTAGCACACTAGCGTGAACACTGTACTCGTAAAAAATCGTATAAATGAACTTCTTCATACCAAAATGGAAAAAATTCATCGAGTAATCAAATCTCAACTGAAAGATTACGAAACGATGGAAGGGTACTTTTTCCATTTTTTTTTTTACGATTATCACGCAAGCTCATCCCGTTGTGTTTTTTCTCGCACTTATTGTCGTCGTCAATAAAATACTCGCTGGCGATAATTTCCTCGTTGAATCGTAAAAATCTAAAACGATTTCGAATACGAATAATGAAAGTTGTCGGGTTATTTCGAAAGGGTAAAGCAAGATTACTATCAAGAGTAGGGTTTAGGTTTATTAGCGTATGGAGATTTTTTTCCATTCGTGTAGGATTTAGCTCGCGACTAGAAGGCAGATTAAAATGCCCATAAGGGACAAAACGATTTTATTCGAGTGCCAATTATTGTGTCATTGGCATCTTCCTTGAAAGAGTAAAAGGACGATGACTTCGTGAGCGAAATTGTCGTATTTTTTCTCCAAGGATATGCTGAAGAAATGGACAGTACTTACGTATTCCCAAGCCCTTTAAAATTCACATTTTGCAGTCTTTTAAAATTACTTTCACCAATTTCGACTTGGTACCTACTCGTATTTAAGAAATTTCTTAGTTCAAAAAGAATACCTGTTGCATGGGTAAATAAATCCTAATTTAAAAATTTGAGTTTGCTTCTCAATTTTCAAATTAAATAATTGCTTTCAAATCATTTTCAATTTCATTTTTTGTAAAAAAATTTCTGCTCTTGCTTCTCTCGGGTAGGGCTTAAACATTAATTTAGATTCAAATAATAATAATAATGAAAATTCGAATCAAACAGCGAAACAGCCAATGGAAATGAGCCAAAAAACGATGGCTCAGATTTAAATCGGAATGATCAGAATTTAAATCAAAATGAAAATGATCTGGTAAATAATGCTAAAATTAGAATATTTACAGTAATTTACCATAATTACTGAAATATTTACGGTAATTTACCGTAATTACTGAACATCCACGGTAATTTACCGTAATTACTGAAAAATCTACAGTAATTTACCGTTAGTACTGAAACATCCACAGTAATTTACCGTAATTACTGAAATATTTACGGTAATTTACCGTAATCATCAAAATAGTAATTATTAAATTATTTACTATAATTTACCGTAATTACTGAAACATTTACAGTAATTTACCGTAATTACTGAAACATTTACGATAATTTACCATAATTACTGGAACATTTACAGTAATTTACCGTAATTACTCAACATCCACAGTAATTTACCGTAATTACTCAACATCCACAGTAATTTACCGTAATTACTGAAACATCTACAGTAATTTACCGTAATTACTCAACATCCACAGTAATTTACCGTAATTACTGAAACATTTACCGTAATTCGCCGTAATTACTGAAACATTTACAGTAATTTACCGTAATTACTGAAACATTTACAGTAATTTACCGTAATTATTGAGCTATTTATCATTATTTATTGTATTTACTGAAACTTTCACGGCAATTCGCTGTAATTATTCAAAAATTTACTATAATTTACCATAATTACTGAAATATTTAGGTACGGTAATTTACAGTAATTTTCAAAATTTTCACTACTACTGGACATGAAAACTTCAAATAGCATGAATTTTCATTTTCTCAATTTAGTTGACATCATGTTATTGGAATGATCATTTTTTTTAAAAGAGAAGATCAGGGAATTGAAAAAAAAGATGCGATCAATTTTGAACATGAAAATATCCATAAATTCTAATAAAAATTTTCTCAATTTTTTCCTGAAAATTTTTAAATTATGACAAATTAAATTTTTGATGGAAGGGGAGGAGAGGAGCTATTTTTGATTTTTTTTTTGAATACTTAAAATTGAAGTAGGTACCTACCTGTAGAAGGGTGTGAAAAAAACAGAGGTCGAATGGAAGGGATTGAAAAAATTTTTTGAGGACTTTGAAAGATGAAAAAAATGTTGAATTTTAAAGATCCTCCAATCATTGAGAAAATAATTATTGATGCTGTTGTTAGAAATCAGTCGAAACAAAATCAAGAAATAATTTTGAACTCCAATTAAAAATGTTTAAATTCGGTGTATTATTTGAATTCAAAATTTTTGAATAAAAATCTACCCTGTTTCTCGTTATTTTTCGGTGATAAAATTCAGATCAAGGGGTTGGGATCAATTTTCTTACCATTTGAATTTTTTTCTATTTATACCGATAACGTACGTAGATTAAAATGAATCTGTAAGAAAATAAGGTTCAATGTATGATTGTAGGTGAATTAGGCATACGAAACAAACGTACTTCCACTTAGTACACGCCACAATATTGATAGGGCAAGTACGCAGAGACGTGGGAGACGACTAGACGTAGCTTTTCGAGTATTTATTTGCATTCGCAGGTGATGTTGTGCGATATTCAGCTGTTAAACAGTTGATAATGATCGCTGCTCTGGTATCATGTAAATAATACGATGCTTTACGAGTACTAGCTATACATACGTGCTAGAAAATTCACGTTTATTTAATACCTACGTGTAGTACGAGATAGGTAATCCATGTACACACGAAAATTTACCTCATCGTTGCGTCGAACTGTTGTATTTTTTTCTTTCGATATTGCTGCAAAATATTTCGAATGTGCGCGAGTGTGCGACTCTATTTCCCAAAACGGTTTCGTGCTAGTGATGGTGATACTCGGTTTGATTATAGTTTTTAGATGATGTTTGGGGTTCGGCTTCGCGTGCGTCCAAATTATATGAGCACGGTGGACGTATTGAAACGATGAAAGAAAGTGAGATTGTTTTTTTTTTTCCATTTGATCGATACGTTTTATCGAGAATGCTCGAGTAGATGCTGATTTTATGATGAAATGACCATTTTGACAGGTTTGGTAGTTTGATATCACGTAGGGGAGTTTCATAATAAGTATGTGTCGAAGCAATGCACGAAGTTTGGCATGAGAATGACGAAGTGATAAGAATTCGCGATGATTTGCCTATCTACTGATTTTTTGAAATAGAATGCAGAAATGCCTTTTTGCCTTATTTTTCTACAATTTCAATCAAGTTCTGATTTTATTTTTTGTGAAGAGGCTGAGGGAAAGAGGTACTCGAAAGCATTTCTAGCGTTTGAAGAAATTGAGAATAGACTTGGGATTTTTTCTCTGATTATTCGCCATGTATTTTCTTTTTCTTATCAATAATTTATTACATGTTCATCTCGCAAAAAAATTCAATTTTGAGTAATTTTTGTAAGAAAATGAAATTTACATCCAAATGATATCGTTATCTTTTGATTTTGTGCAATTCTTGAGGCTATAAGCTCTCACTTATGATCTGTAAAAAATTTAGGATCATTACATTGATGATTGACAAATAAAATACTCTGCGGTTGTAATATGCTTTAGAAAACCTTCATCTTTTGAGGTATTTCGAGATATTTTCAAAAAATTTTAATAATTTCTAGGAAAAAAAATTTGAAAAAAATTGAATAAAAAATTGGTTAAATTGTTTCAGATGATAGAATATTGTTGAATCTTGCTAATTATCAATAGAAAATTGACTGAAAAACTCCTTAATTATTTATGCAAATTGTTGAAAATACCAAAAAAATGTTTACAATTTTTATTCAAATTTCAGAAAAAACTGTTGAATTTATATTAGTTTCAAATTTTTTAAAAATTTTATTTTTTGAAAAATATGCTAGAGAAAGGCTCTGGTGTGGAAAACAATAGAAATTTTGATCAAGTTCCACCCGAGGCCAAATAGCCCCTCTTTTGAAAATATCTCAAAATACCTGAAAAGAAAATGCTGTTCCGAAGAACAAATTGATTAAATTTTCAGAATATTTTATTCAGTAATGCTCAAGGTATCATGATCATAAATTTTTTCGCTGATAACAAGCAGGAGCAAATCCTTGAATAATTCAATTTTTCGTCGTGACGTCATTACTCAGAAAATCAAAAATCGAGCAACTACCATTCGAAGATAATTTTACTCTTTTAAAAAAATTCTGCGAAAATTTTTCAAAATGGCTTTTTCTCGAATACCTCTGCATGAAAAATTTGAAAAAAAAGATAAGATACTTAATGAAAATTCATCAAGTATTATTGCAAAGTAAAAAAAAAGCCTTACTGCAGTGTGAAAGTATTGTTGAAGCCACAGGTTTTTCAATTTTTTGACCCTCAAAAGACGATTGAAAGAAAGCAAATTTTACTCAAAATTGAATTAAAAAAAAAAAAGAAAACAATTATAAAAATTGGTATCCCAAATACGTTTGAGAAAAGAATTAGAAATGGTACTCATGAGAAAATTAAAGCTCTTAAATCCAAATTTTTCTCATCCGGAACTCATTCCCATATCCATAGAGATGAAACAGGAGAAAATATCATCAAAATCGAGGGGAAAATCGGAAGAGGGTCGAGAAGAAAAAAAATTCTGATAACACCTAGGTCTTGATCTCTTGATATGTATCGAAATAGAAATCTTTTGAGAAAGAGAAAAGGTCCAAAATTGAAAATTTTCCAGGCTATCGATTGAGATTTCTTAGTCTGTATTTTTGAACATTCGAGTTTATTTCTTGGGGTCCCCCCCCCAAAAAATCAAATTGGGTTCTACGGGGATTAAAGTAAGAGCCGAAATTAAATATTTTTCTAATGAGTTCAAAATGCCGATTTTTTCGAACCCCTTCTCGGAATTCATTCTTGAATTTATTCTGACCCTTTATCCGAAACCGAGACCTTTCAGTGCTCGAAATGGAGAGAAAAGATAACTTGATCTGTCTTTCAATTTGACTCAGCCCTTCCTAGCGACAAAATTTTTTCGAAAAATAAGCAGTCTACTGCGAAGAAATCGAATATCACAATCTTGAAAGCCCTCATTTTCAAATCCATAGCTTGAAAAATTTTCTATTCCTTCCAAAAAGAAAGAAAATTCACCGAAAAAAATTCCTATCCAAAAAATTCTTCTTTTATGCTCCATTTAAAAATTTCAAACTACCTTCTTTTTCGGTCTAAAATTCCAATCAAACAACCCTTCGTTTCTGCTTACGTTCGTATCTATTCTTCACGTACATTGCTCTATCGCAGCATATGAAAGATAAAAAAGCATTCTTCTGGATGCGATAATAAGGTATCCGAAGCTTTTCCTCTGCAAGTTGAACGCGGCGAGGAAAACGTAACGCTGCGGAAAAATATTCACGTTCGGTTGAATTAACAAAGAGCATAATGCGCGATGTACATGACCTGTTATAATTATGTTGTGTGTAGAAATCTACGTATTACGTACATAGAAAGAATACCGCCGACGACGATGTCGGAACCCTGTATTGCGAGCTTTTACAAAAAGAAATCATTCGATGCGAAAATCCGCTTCCCCCTTCCAGCCATGCTGGCTTTCGAGTTGTGTACACGAATACGCGACGACGTTATTAAAAGCTCGCAGCTGTTTTGAATATATAAATTTTCTATAGGTACGAACCGAATTTAAATATGCTATTTCTTGGCTCTGCTCGGTGCTCAAGCAGTTCAATGTTGCGATGCTTGATGACGAATACCAGGCTTGGCTCGGCCTATTTCTTCAGGTGATTATTTCAAAACCAAATTGAGTGAGAATTTACGTTGGAAAGGGGAGATTGCTGAAATAAACGAATGAGCTTTTTGGAGAGTTTGGAGCGGTGTTGAATTCGTATTAAAAGGAGTCATTTTGATGCCTTTTTTTTTTTTTTTTTTATTGTGCATAAGTATTTTCAAAATGAATTTATTTAGGCGAATAAACGAAGAGAGATACTTAATATAATAAAACTGATGTGTAATTGTTGATGATATGATGGTAAAGCTTCAATATTGCATGAAATTGTTCAAAAGATTGCTCGAAATGGAGATAATGTTTGTTGAAATGGCGTAAAAACGAAAAGTTTATCCCGAAAACCTTCAAATTTTTCCCAATAAGTGGATAAAATTGTCCAAAAAATCACTCAAATTGAGGTCAAAGTTGTTGAAATGGTCATTAAATTTGTTATATTTCAGCAAAAGTTATGAAACGTCATGAAAAATTTGAAATTTCTTGTCATGTACCTAATAAAAAGTCCTTCTAACGTCATATGAAGCAATTCAGGCTATAAAAAGGTTTGAAAATGGTAGAAAATTTTTTCTTCGTCCTAAATTGTTCTTCAACCTAGGGATGGTATTCTCAAAAAAATTTCTCATTTTTTCACAGTTTTACCAATTTTTTTATTTTGAAAACTTTTAAAGGATGCTATTCTATTTTATTGGTTTTTAATTCTCATAGTTTGTATCCAAATTTTTAATTGTTTTGGGAATACTCGGAAAGTATTTTGATGCTTTGAACAATTTCATCTCCAATTTAGATTCCTTTCATACCTACATCAAAATTATTCACAAATTTTTTCAACATTCTTAACAAAAATTGTTTTTTAAAAAAAGAATAGGTATTGCTCAATAAAAAACTTTAAATAACATGAAAGCTCATATTGTTGGAATTATTATTTGAAACGTGATTGAAAAATTGAAAATTAAGCTAAAACTGTTTCAAAATTGGTACAAGAATGATCGAAGAAGTCGTGCAAACAGAAAAATTGCATTCAAGTTTTGCGTAATTAAGTTTAAAATGGGGAAAAATTTTAAAAGTAGTGAAAATTGGTCAGAAAATTTTTTGGGATGTTTTTAGACCATTAGTCACCTTTTGGGCCCATTTTGACCAATTTTGGGTCAGGGACCGTTTTTGACCCTTATTAGGAAAGGCTCAAATAAAGTGACTCACAAATCAATGAGTATTAAACACTTTTTTTCTCGTTTTATGATGCTTTTATTGCATTTTGAAAAAATTTCAAATGGATGTTCATTACCTAAGTAAGTATATAAAATTTTAGAATTTTTGTAACGCAAACGTATTTTTTAAATAGGTAAGTCGAAAATCTAAAAATTTTGTCACGTTCAAATTTCCATGTACTTAATTGATTTCCAAGTGAAGTTAACTTTCTTTAAAATTTTCAATTCTTTGCAATATGTTTCCCACATTCAAAATCAAATTTATAAAAAAATCGTGTGAAATTTATGCGGGAAAATTTTTGGAAATAACTGAAATTTTTTTTAAAAAAGTCAATTACAAACTTGAGAAACAACTAAGTACCTACATGAAAATTCTAAAGTGAAAAAAATTTGATTTCCGACTTGAGAAGTGGGAAAAATCTAGGAAAAAATTGTTATCAGAATAAACTATTTAAAAGTGCATATTTTACCTGGAAAAATTCATATTTTTGAACTAAAAAAAATTATGAACGTAAAATGAAAATCTAAGAAAATTTGCACTTGAAAATTTTAAAAATTTTGGGTCAAAAAATTTCAAAAATTTGAAATTTTATGTGTTGAGATTGAAAAAATTGCGTGAAAATTTGAATTGTAAACTTGAAGAATTTTGGAATTGGAAGTGGAGAGAAATTTTGAAAAAAAATTGTAAAATTATTTAAACTGGAAAAAAATCACTACAAAATATTTGAACTTTGAAAAAAAAAATACCAAAAAATTCAGACTTGAAAACAAAAAAAAAACAATTTGAAGTATTAGGAGGTCCAATCCGAACCCAGCATTCAAGATTTGATGATAATTTTCTTTTTACGAAGGACATTTTTATTTTTGTAGCTAATGGCTCAAAATTGATAGGATTTATAGAAAGGTGCCCAGATGTTGGAAAAATTTCATGTTATGCAGATGAATTAAAATTATGTATGTCTATGTACCTTATCTAGTATGTAAATACCTACCTTGATAATACATATTTTTTCATATTTTTTTTTCGAAAAATTTCATCACAAATATTGAAGTTTTCTCAGTTCATTGGGTGTTATGGATATTTTCAAGTTTTTGGTTCAGTATCATTGTACTCGTATGTAGTTTCATTCTGATTTTTTTTCAAAAAAACAAATTTTTTATCCTCCAACTAAAAACTGTTCTTTTTTTTGTTATCGTTAAATATTTAAGTCCAATTGAGAATTCGCTGGAAAAAATTTGAACAACCTAGATGTTACATTTATACCAGGAAGATACGTCTCTCAAAATATAGTTTACCACTTATTACTTTACAATAATAATAAAAGCACAATACATCCTCTGCCTCCTCGATAAGTTCTTTTCCACATGAAAAAATGATACCTGCGAACACCAAAAGGGGAAAACCCTCTGGAATAACTTGACAAAAACACGACACCCGATAAAATATGTATTCTTCTGGCATCTGTAACAATTTAGCGGAACAATTCCATCGGCCATACTCTCTGTGTTGGTCGCTTTTCCATTTCTGGTAAAGAAGGGACGAAAAAAGCAAAAAAGAGTGGGTAACTTTCAGCTAACGCGTTGGAAATATAATCTAAACTCGTATATAAAATTTAATATTCGTACAAAAATATTTTCCCTCGGAAAAAACTCGACTTTTGTGTTTGCTCGGGAAAGCAAAAGCGTATTTCCTTTCGGTACTTCTGCACCTATTCGTTTCTCAATTGAAATATTTATTTGGAAGTTGAGTCGGCGAAGGCGTTAAAATTGAAAGAATGCTTTATGAATATAGCTTGATGATTTTATTTCTTTTTAAAGAAAAAAACATTCTTCTGATATAGGTGTATTGATTTTTCGTTACCTTATATTTCGCTTCCAGCATTTCGCCTTGTTCGCGTTTATTGGCTGGAAACGTGTGTGACTGTTTTTCTGAATGACGTTCGAAACAATTGACATTATTGGCGGCGAAATCTTCGTAGTGAAAATTTACGTTGGCTGCAGCTTTCGAAAAATTTGATATGGTTAATTTTTTTTACTCGCAATGACTCGACGACGGTGAGATGAAGTCAGATTGTACGATGCAGACGCAGACACGTTTACCAAACGTTGAAAACGTCGAAGTTATATCGAGAAAATCGCAGACAGTAGATAGAGATAGAAGGAGGTGATGGAGGAGGGGGAAAAAATGGCAAACACGTAGGAAAAGGCTTTAGCAGCGTGAGTCAAAGGGGGCAAAAGAATACTTAGGTAACAAAAACGCGGATACATCGTTCAACCGATTGCATTCGAAGCCATTATTCGTAATCATTCAAAGGAAACGGAGATTCGATTTCGAGTACGGTAGTCTTTAATCTTATGCAATGTCGTCGTTGTGTATTCGTGCCGGCGTTTTTTCTCTATTTTTCTCGCGAGATGTTGTTTTTATTCGATTTGTTTCTTTCGATCTGTGTAAAGTATATATGGTATATTTACTTTGTAATGTCATCCTCTTGGCCTCGTGCTGTGTCGCAAAGGACATCGTGCTTGTGAAGTGTATTCGATTGATGGTTTTTGATGAGTTGGATATCGCGAGACAGAGATAAGATGGTACAAATTATTACGTAGTATGAATAATATATTATTTGTAAAGTATTATGTTTTTGTATTCTCTGAGTTGAGGTTTAAGATGCTTTTTTCTTAGGTATTGGATACTTATTGTGTATTTGTTTGATTGCAGGAAAAGACGGGACCAGCAAGACGTCTGCTTCGTTCAAGTCAACCAATGCGTGTCCGTTGAGGCGAAAATCTGGAGTGAGTATTTTTGGATTTCAAATTAAATTATCGTATATTTTTTTTTTAAAGTTTATTTCTACTCTGATCGAAGGAGTAGCAGCATAGGCGGAGATAAGGGGCATGGGGGGCTCAAGCCCCCACCAAATGTTGAATTAGCCCCCCAATCATTTTCATGTGTATGTTTTACTCAAAAAATTTCTGTAAATAGGTAAGTACTTTTCGAGGGTTAGATAAACTAATATCAATGTGTTGAATTTCCTATTTTTTTCAAGCTGATGAAAATTTTTTAGATCTAATCGTATCAAATCATATCAGATTTAGATCAAATTTTATCAAAATAGATAAAATTTGATCTCAAAAATGTCCTAATCAAATTATATCTAATTACATCTGATTTTTTTTTTAGATATGATTTGTTCAAATTAGATGTCATTCTCATTTGATCACATCGTATCAAACTAGATCTGAACCTTCATAATTTTTTCACATATGAATTGATACAATGAGATATGATTTGATGTAATTTGATAAAATTAGATTGGGACATTTTTGAGATATGATCAGATCTGCGACTAAAATGGTCTCCTGAATAATAAAAATAATTAGGTGTATGTTCACAGCTTTTTGTGAAAATTTTCCAAATTATTAAAAAATTGAATTGCAAACTAGCACGAAAACGTACAAAATGAGAAAAAAACAGATTTCCCAATTTTTGCTGAAAAATACGAAAAAAAAACAACACGAAATTAAGTAGAATAATTTCGAAAAAAACAAAAAATTTTCACCAAAATAATAGAATTTTTCATTGAAAAAATTATTAAAAGTAAAATTATTTTTCATCTAAAAATCTGCAATTTTTCAAATCTTTACCCTTGTTCCGCTCGGGTATGTGAAATCTTATACGGATAAATAATGAAAAATACGGGTTGAAAATTTCATCTCCTTTTTAATAGGTACCTACTAAAATATTCTGGTTGGAAAATGGATAAATTTCAGTTTTTGGATGTTTTTTTTTTTCAAAAATTTTCGCCCTTGCTTCGCTCGGGCTTCATTACCTTAAATACCTACATGATTACTTTTCAAAATGATGGTATGAACTCTCTTTCTTTTTCATTCAGATAATTAAATATTTTGCGGCGAGAAAAATTTGTACTCCTCATTTATTAGAGGACTTGTAGAATTTCAAAAAATTTTCAAGTTTTTGGAAAGAAAAAATGTATTTAAGGAATAGTTTTTTGAACGAATTTTAACAGGCAAATCTCTCTTTTTTTAATAATCTTAGTTGGCAAATTTTTCCTTTTCATGCCTCCAGATTTTTGTCCAATTTTTATTTCCAAAAACGGCCTAATAATAATAATAATGCTGAGACTTTTTTTTGGGGGGGGGGGGAGGTTTATCGAAAACATCATTTTTGTTTTGTTTCATTCATTTTCAACTGGGGCTCAAGCCCCCCCTCCCAAAAGTCATGTTCCATCTCCTCCTATGAGTAGCAGAGGAGGTGTTGCTGATGATGTTGGTGAAGTTAGCTTGCAAGATTAGGTATTGCGGCACTCGATCGCGATGAGTCAGCAGATTTGAAAAATTGTGGGAAAATGCTACTTTCATCTTTGAAAATTTCTATCTCCGATCCTATGCGCGGAAAAATTCTGAAACATGCGTCAAAAGGTAAGGTTTAGGGTCCTCTACAAAGTGGCACTATCAATTTGGTGGCACTCGACCTGCATGGGTCAGCCGAATTTCCTCACATTTGGAAATACCCAAATCTTAGATTTTTTTTCTCGGAAACTATGCATGGAAAAATTCTGAAAATTTCGTCTAAAGGTAACGTTTAGCATCCCCTACAAGGTGGCACTATTAATTCGGTGGCACTCGTCCAGCATGAGTCAGCAGAATTTACTTTCTTTGGGAAATACCTACTCAAATCTTTGAAACCGGTTTTCTCAAAATCTATGCGTAGAAAAATTTTGAAAATTTCATCAAATGGTGAGGTTCAGGGCCCTTTACAAAGTGGCACTATTATTTCGGTGGCACTCGACCGCCATGAGGTAGCAGAATTCACTCACATTTGGAAATACTCAAATCTTTGAAAATTTTTTTCTCGGAAACTATGCATGGAAAAATTCTAAAAATTTCGTCTAAAGATAAGGTTTAGCATCGTCTACAAGGTGGCACTATTAATTTGGTGGTACTTGGTCCGGATAATTTGACAGAATTGAAAACTATTGCGCGAAAGTACATAGATAAACTGCTGAAAAATCTCCCCCTCCCTTTCGTGTATGGGAAATATCTTAAAATATTATCAGAGTCAGGGAAAATGTTGCCCTTGTATGCGGCAGCACTGGAAATGCTGTTTAAGTTCAATTTTAGTAATTTGGACTTGAACTTGCACCGTGTAAATCTGCTTCACCAAATCCGAAGATGAAGATAATCTTGCAAGCTAACTGTACCAACATTGAACTTTAACTGTTATCCACTTGTTTCGAGAATAAGTTTTTTTTAATTGTGAATTTTTTGTAAAATTGCACGCGATTTTGTAGCCAATCAATTATCAAAATGTTCAATTATCTAATATTCTACTGAAAAACGTTGCTGCGTACCATATTTCAATTTAACTTTCTATTTTCAATTTCCTCGGAGTAGAATCAACTAAATCAAGCCAATACCATACATAATAATTTTTCTCTCCATTTCGACTGCTCGTTGCTCATCTTATCCAATCTCTTACAACGCGTCTTTCGTTAGGATTCTTCGAATCGAAGAAACCGTAAAATTTCAAGTTGAAAATTCCGCATTCGCGGATTGAAATAAGAATCTGACATGAACCTCACAATATGATTTCCCTTGTTGTCTTTTCTCTCCGTCGGTTTCGACATCTCGCTGGTCATTTAATTTCAATTTTATTCCTTCCGGGCATTCGAGATTTCAGGTATTGTAAATATCAAATCGAACAGAGAACTCGTAGGAGGCACATGTGTGCGAAGCTTTTCTTATAAATATGTTTCTCTATGTCTACCACGTTTCTAAATTTAGTCTTTTCCTCCTTTTTCTCATTACGAAAGAATATTCCATCGTAAATTTTCCCATTTCGAGTTCAACTGGGAGAACCACTTGGGCGGTGTGATGTTTGCGAATTTTTTTTCCACCGCAGTTTGTTTATATCGAGAACGGTACGTGAAAAGGGAATAGGCTCGATACAAGTAAAAAATAAAGTTATTCGATTCGACACCGCGCCACGACTAAATATTACCGAGCTTTATCCCCGGTCGACTTGGCCCTACGAAGGGAAAAACTTGTAAGATTTTGTATCGGCTGGAACACGGTTCAATTTTAGACGTTTTTATGCCTAAAGAGTCGCAACGGAGGAGGCTGAAAAGAAACGAATTTTTTCCAATATAATTGGAGTAGCACTCGAATTAAGGATATTTATTTATACGACGCCTGACGCTCTAATGGAAAAAGGTGATTTACTCGACTCTGTCCCGGGTCGTGCTGTAGTTTTCGTATACGGTGAACCAACGACGACGAAGCTTTTTCAGGTTCATTTTTTACCTTCGCGAAGTCGGAGCATTTTTTTCCAGAACGTCTTAAATGACGTTTATGTAAAAAAGCTCGTCTCGAAACCATGGGTGAAATTTTTTTCGCGTTTGTAATTTTTCTGTTTAATGGGTTCTAGCTTGGTGGCCAAGTTTTGTCTAATTCATCGGCTGCTGAAGCAGCTTGGTTCATTCAGAGGATAGGCACATACGTGGTTCTTTTTGAAGAGCTTGCATGTTCATATGACAAGTGGCCAAAAACCGCAAGGTTAAGGGAGGCAAAATATGCGGCGTTTTTTTTTCTTCTCCGTTCGGTTGCGTAGAAAAAGAAACGACGAAGAAAATTTGTAATTTAATGTCACTAACCGAAAGGTATTCTTTTACTTGGTATCGGTGTTAGCGAGGCGAGAAAAAAGAACGCACATAAAGGGAAAAAGAAAAATGTCAACAGCGTGGAGAATACGAAAGGCGTCTTCAATTTAAAAACATTTCTCATTTTATGTCGCTCGATTTAACCAGCAAGAAGGAAAAAAAACTCGCGAGAGTGATACGATAATCGCGAAAATGGTGGTTTTCTTTTTCTTTCGCTTTCTCTGAAAATGGAGGGAAAAAATTCGTTTTATTTGCCGCAGCTGAAATTCCATGCTAATATGATGACGTATGTGAGATCCGTATAAGGAATAAATTTTCTAAAAGTGTCACACTGATTAGAGTCTGTATTTTTTTTTCACTGTCTTGTTTATTTTGTTTTGCTGAAAATGTACGAATTTTGAAAGCGAAGACTGTGAAAAGAATTTGGGAGGTGGGAGAAAAAATTAATTTTCAGTTTGCTGTCGTACTTTGAACAGATTTTATAAGGAAGAAGAGAATAAAGTAATCAAAAAATTAATATTTTTCATCGGAGGCTGTTGAAATTTCATTTCAATATTTCTAAAATTTTGTAAAAATTTCAAAAGATACTTAATAATATTTAATAAATGGTTTCAAACATTACAAAATTGTTTGAAAAATACTTCAAACTAGTTGAAAAATCATTTTCTTAGTTTATGGCTCAAAAATTATTTCTGATAGGATGGGGAGAAAAAAAATAAATTGGAAAAAATCTTGGAATGGCATTTTACTGCTCTTATCAATTTGGTCAAATTTTCCATTTTTCGTCCCCTTACTCCTAGAAAGAAATTTTTCAGATCGAAGTGAAAGAAGAAAGGAGGATGATGGAAAAATTTATCAATTGACTCCTTTTACCGTGTACAAAAATATTAAATATTACTTTCTTTTCGGTCAAATTTCGTCAATTATCTTCTCTCCACTCTTCATTAATTTCGAAGAGGTAGACAGAGAGTAAGTGATAAAATGCGGAAGGGGTAATGGAAAACCCCGATGATGGTGTTTTACTCCTCTCATGAAATACATTAAGTGTATTTCAACCTGGTCAATTTTTTCATGTTTCACACTAAACCTCTACTTAATAGGACGAGGTTTTCATGTTAGTGAATAGTGACAGAAATGAGCATAATTCGAGGAAAATTATCACTTTTTATTTTTTTTTAATTCAAAAATTTGATTTGAATCATCCTTAGTGAAATGTGATCGTGAATCTGTTTCAAATCAAACAAGAAATTTTGTACCAGAAGCTAAAAATTTCATGTTTTTCCTCGTAACTTTAGATTTTTAATCTGAATTTTATATTGAATTGTGTACTGCGTAGTTAGCATTGATTGCTTTATGAATCAGATATAAAATTGCAATTATGGATAATTCTTTTTCACTCAACAAAAATATTCATTCAAAAAATGATTCGAATCACGAATCAAGAATCAGCGATTCGTAGATTGAAAAAATGATTTGGAGAATCTTTTTTCTAAACGTGCGATTCGTGATCTTGCTCATTTCTTTTGAAAAAAAAGGAAGGACGATTGGCAGAAAAAATCTCATCAATTCTTTGCAATTTTTCAACAAATTGTCAAAGGAAATTAAAAATAAAATTTGTTAAGTAGGTATTCCTTCTTATCAGAAAAATTTTGGTGGTACATATTTTGAAAAAATTTTCAGATATTCAATTTCATTTCAATTAATTTTCAAAACTTTTTATAGTCTTTAGACGTTTAGAAATTTTTTTTGAAGCGTAGATTTGAAATTCTTCTCAAAAAACTGCTTAGGTACCTACCTATTGATTTTTTTAGAATTTTTTTCATTATTTAAAAAAAAATTTACGTACTAAAAAGTTGTCCTGGGAATGTAGTTTCTATTTTTACTCAATTTCTATTGTATTCTGTATCTTTGTATAAACAAGCATTTTTTCACGTAATTTTTCAAAATAAATTCAAAATTTTACCTTCTTTAACGAGATTTTAAAAAATCAGGATTGTTTTAATAAATTATCCAATTACTCATTTTTTCCATGCCTGGAAAATTTTTAGCGAGATTTTCAAAAAATTTTAGAACAAAGATTTGGAATTCTTCTCTAAAAACTGCTCACCTATTGATTTTTTTAGAATTTTTTCATTTAAAAAAAACTTTAGGTAGTTTCCAGACCTCTGAGGGGTAGAGGGTTCCACAATTTTGACCGAAATTCAAAAAAATCGAAAAAGTGAAGTAGCACATCGATTTCTACTGATTCAAAGGCACTGATTTCGAATATGTGCTTGGTTTTTTCATCCGACCCCTCTGAACTCCGCTATTAACCCCTTGATAGGGGTCAAAATTCTAAAAAATGAAAAATAACGTGCGACCTGTCGTTTGTTAGGTATTTGAGGGCACTGAGTTCGAATATTTGCTTATTTTTTAGATTCGACCCTTCAGTGCACCCCTAGCTCCCCAATTTTGAGGAAGGTATGTTAATAAATTAAAATAGCGTGTGACATATTGATTGTCACTAATTTTAGGTCGTAGAATTCGAATATCGACTTAAAATCTTTAAATCCTGTACACAGCTTCGTCCAACAAAAAATTCAACGATTCAATGAGGATTTTTTTACGTTGCTTCATGAAAACGGCTTGAGAGATTTAAAACAGATTTGTTGTCCCAGTTGAAACAAAGGACTTTTTGAGAAAAAAATCATCTCTTGAATCGAAAACTATGACTATTAGATATCATTATTTTTTTTTTGGAGGTTGATCCTTCAAAAATCAGCAAATAATTTTTATTGAAAATGCACACCAACAACTTTTTAAAATATGATTTACTGGGATGCATTGTTGGAATACTATATTCTCATATTTATGTTATTGAATATGTGAAGGGTAAATATGGCCCATTTCTCCCTTCTGCTGGGTACTGGTAACCCTGATTCTCCTTGTGATACGTGGGTACCCGCGAACTACGGTTCCGCGGAATCTTCAGTCATCTAAGTACCTATCACGCGTATTACATCGATACGAGGAAAGGGTGATTCCGCTCGAGGTGGAATTATTCCGAGTTAGCCGCGGTTTAAGTAGCCTCGAGTGTTTAACTATGTGTTTCGGCGTTTTGATTAAGTTTGTGGTGGCCTGTACGCGTCGCGACGGATCCCTGAACCATACCCAAAGGCGAAAGCTGTGGATGGGGAAGAGGATCCCAGGTCACCGATTTTTAGTTTGATTGAGTTTGTAATATATTTGAGTTCGATTAAAATAGTATGTTCAGAATGTGCAGCTATTCGTATTTCTTTATTTCTTTATCTATTTTCTGCCTGTGTGCATTATTTCGATCGCGATCCATATTTTCTTTTCATTTCAAAATTATATTTTCGACTAGTCAATTACGTATTCCAAATCTGGCCTGTGTGCCTATTTTCTTATTTGTTCCGGCCTATGTGCCAATTATCTAAATTTATCGCATTCGTACATTTCGCGGCTCAGGGCATAAGTGACCGCAAGCCCTATCTGATCGACCAATAGCTGTTCCACGAAAACGCAGATGGATCCCTTGATCGTTCGGGAGATTGAGTACCTATCCGTCTGCGTGCAGTTATTTACCACCGTATCATTGGCGCCCCGCAACGTGTGTCTACCGTCCACATCCAAGATTAGCTACCGAAAGATGTTCCGACACCTGACAGCACGTAAACATTCCACCCCGAGGGAGAAGAAAAAGAGACATGCACTCCGAGAGCCAAGGAGCAAATGAAAACGGGTATCGTACGGAATAAAATCCAGGTTACGACACTTGATTGAGATTGACATGATTTACTGTGTGTTATTTTAGTCCGATTGATTTAAAAAAATTCAAAAAGTGAAATATCAAAAGGGGCAAAAACCCCAAAATTTTGACTCGAAATTCAATGTAACGTATAAAACACACAAAAACGAACACACATCGTGTGCTTTCGAACACAAAATTTTTAAAGGGCTAAAGCCCAAACACGTTTGAAATCAAAATTTCAAAGACGCAAAAGAAGAAGACGAAAAGATGCGAGAGCCAATTCTACGGCATTCAAAATTTGCCGCACCTACCACACACACCTTGGAGATAAGGTAAAAAGTGCTCAAAAATAATTTCGATTCACAAAAAGACAAACAATATATAGAAACAGGGGCAAATGTCTCAAAATTTTATGAAATTAATACTTTTCCTGACAATAAATAATCAAAATTTCATAAATTATATAACTTTTGAGTAAAATTACCACAAAATTTAAATATCCAAAAGGGGCACAAAAACCAAAATTAAATAAAATACCAATATGGTCAAAAGACAAAACATTTTCGGCAAAATTTTGACAAATTTAGAAAACACAAAATTGAGATAAAATCACGTACACTCGTACGAATAAAAAATTCCTCTTTCGCTCTACCCTAAAAATACTCAAACGAATTCTAGACGACATATGCAACGAATTGACACATTTTCGACCCAAAATTACCACCCACAGTTGCATAAGTAGTCAGAATTCCGTTTCCCTCCCGACATGCAAAAATGAGACATTTTTAGCGCCCACCCGGAATTCTTAAAATTCCACATAATAGTACAATTACATACATACATTTTTGCTTAGAATTAAGTAACAAATAACTAGATTTCGTAATTTTAGAATTTCACTAATTTTCAAAATATTTCAGCACACCATAACCAACGTAAAATTTCAACAGATAAAAACATGTGACTAGATAAAAACGTAGATTCAACAAATATTTCTCAAAAATATAAAAATCTGACTAAAAATAGGACCAAATATAGATCGCGAGCCGGCCAACTCGCGACTATATACAAATTACACAAAACCAATCCGAAATTACGAAAATACAAACTCAAATTAATCAATTAAATTGGCAACAAACAGAGCAATAGAAACACCCCCAAAAATTGATTATGGCCATAAGCATTTTGGAAACGAGCAAGGTCAAATCACCATCAAAATTCGAAATTGAGATAACCCCACCACACAAGCATACAAATACGAATTCACAAAATTCACTTTTGATATGACAAAAATCTCATACCTAATAAAATGCAAATTGCACACTTCAGGTACAAAATTCCATATTTAGACATAAAAATACACAAGTATTAAATGAATTCGTAATACTAAATAGAATCTCCCCTTTTTTGTGACTAAAATTCTCTTCTAAAATTCCGTTAAAAACATCGAAATCTAAATTAACCGACAATAAACGATTCTCTCCTTTATTTCCTTAAACAAAGACCTTGAAGGAGAAAAATAAATACGAGAATAAAAGCAGCTACGTGACCAAAGAAAAAGATTACAAAAACGTAGACAAGAATAAGGATGACATTTTAGATTTTTTTTTACAACACAAATTTATAACTCTCAAATGTAAAACATCTCATTTAAAAGCGGATAAAAATCTCAAACGCACAAAGAAATGTCCAAATATTTGGAAACGAACACAGTAAAAATCAATAAATCAGGCGGCCTGTCAACACATCCGCGACCGTAATTGAGACATCAAGGACAAACGAACTGACTTTCTAAAATCGGACAATAGAAGGGAACACGAATTCATTAGGGATGAAATACAACCAAGCCGACAAGATAAAATCACGTTTCAAACAGGCACCAAAAACGGTGAAATAATACCTAAATTTCTCTTTTTTAACAACAAGGGGACCTTGAGAATACAGCTACAAAATCGAATATTCGAGGAAAGGACAAATACATGGTGAGTACAAGGGTGAATAATGCAGCGGCCAGAGCCGCAAACAGGTTTGACAAAACATCCCTCCAAAGGACACAGCCAATGAGAACGAAGCACGAAAATCGCCACCCACACGCGAGTTTGAAACGGCGGCTGACAATAAGCGAGGACTACGAAACGAAATCATTCGCATATTCTTCTCCAGGTTTGAACGTCTTAACGTATTTCTTGGTGAACTGCAGCGTTTATTTTTTCTCGTACATAGTTTATTTTCGTCATCTTTCTATCTCGCGTATACCAAACAGACATTTTATTACAAAGTCGACATAAACTGATACGATTAACGTAACTTTTTAAAGTAACTAAAACATCAAAGACATAAAACGACAACATTTCCATTGGAAGAAAATTTTTCTTATTTTTCAACCAAAATTTCTGACAAATTTCCTTTTAACATCAAGTGAAGACAGTCAAAGACAGAGGTACTAACCAACACCAACACAGTAAACATAGTGTTAGAATAAGTATAAATAGAATTAATTAATATACGAAATTCAAACCCAAGCGCGATCGCGAGGGAGAGAATTTCTTAGGCTATTTTATAATCTACACACTTGAGCGCGATCGCGAGAGTTGTAGATTATAGGGAGAAGATTGACCTAGCGCGATCGCGAAGTCGAGATTTTCCATTTAATTTTAGAAAATTTAGTAACCTAAGCGCGATCGCGATAGAATCCATTTTAAAAATCCAGTTTAAGCGCGATCGCGAGAACTGAATTTTTAAGTTAGGTAGTATTAAATTTAGACAACTTAAAATCGAAAATAGTTTTATATCAAACATGGATACTCCATCAAAATATACCGAAATTGTGAAACAGATAAAAGAAAGCTCTAAAAAACTTGATAAATCAAACGAAATTTTAGACGAAATTCGGGGACAAAATAAGGAAAGCGAGGGACCGTCAGACGCTAGTATAGAAATGGAAAATATCGACAATGAAAACGGGACAGTGATAGGAAATGAAGGGATGGACATAAAAATTAAGGAAATTGTAAAATTGAATGACAAACCGGATAAAGTCTACGTAGAAATCGACGCCAATGAAGATCAGACAAAAATTCTAGTATACGAAAAATTAGATAATACCCAGATTATTCGACTCGAAAAGGAACTCGTGACAAAACCCTATCTACGAAAATTGACTCAAGGTGAGAGAGAAATACGCGCATTAACGGCCACTCTAGACAAACTCCAACCCTGGAGGAAAGTAAAGCAAATCATAGTCAAAAAAGAACTGAAAAAATCAATCGAAAAGTATAGGGAAGTTGGAAAAATCGAACGGCAAGCAGCCAACTGGCTGAAAACGATTGACAAATTTGAAATTGTATGTGAGAGTGAGAATGAACAACAAGTAGAAAAAGGGACAATGAGCAAGTACGAAGGAAAAGAATACATTACGATTATGAATGAAGTAGCGATGCTAGCCGACGATATAACCCAACTTATGGGTAAATACCAAGACACAGTAGAAGTAACGGTATACGACGCCACAGGCGAAGGGACAACAAAAGAAGTACAATTCGAGTACAATCAACTCCTACATCTATACGACTCGTTAACGACAAAAAGGTATAAAAGCGAACTATATTTAAGCTCGCTTAAATGTAGAACGATTTTTGAAGAAATTGAAATTGCTCGCGGAGCGGCGAAATACGCACAGAAAAAATTAGACTTCGTAAAAACGATGAACTACCCAGCATCGAAGAAATTAAAGGACAAAATTATAGACACATTACAGTGTATCATACCTATGGCAGTCGAAACCGAAAGAGACCTACAAGACTTAGCTTGGGATGAGTTGACTGAATACGAATACATGGTAATTCGTGGAAGAGCAACAAGGAACGTATACGAAATAACTGAACAATATAACGAACTTGACCGATTTATAATGAGAAATCTAAAGAAAATAGTCGAGGAAGAAAACGACACAGAGGCAATGGAAATAACATCAAATATAGATACAAAAGCCTCACAAACCGAATCGAACACCACTCAGAACGAATGCATTTTCGACATTGCACGAATGAACACTAGACATATAGGTGAAATCAATCAAATAATCGAAAACATACAAAAAGAGACAGAGAGACAGACAAAATTACTAAATACGATTGAGATTGAGACAAATCAAAATGAGAGACTACAGAGAGAAATGATAGAGGCAATGAATAAATTAATGATTGAGAAACAAGACAGTACAAGTGAAATTGAGAGAATAGGACAAGAAGCGAGAGATTTATGTGAGTTTAAGAGTGAAATTGACAAACAAAAGAAAACGATGAATTTTATTGCATCAAAGGCTAGAAAAATCGAGAAATTATTACTTTTATACAAAGACGGAGAAAAACGAACTGAGACAAAAACGACAACCAAAACGGTTGAAACCACACGAATTTTAGACATTCTACAACCTAACGAGAACAGAGAAATGCAACCCTCGACATCGGGTAGCACTCAAGGTCAACAAGTAAACACAAATACAAAAGAAAACGACCAATTAATAAATCTAACCGAATACGAAATAATAGGTGACCAAATCGCAAGAACAATATGGTACCTAACTACAAACGAGACATACGAACCGGTGCACCTACAAAACAACATGACAATAAAAACCTTACGCAACATCGTACCAACGACCGCACTAAAACGAAAAAAGGCACTAATTGCAATTGGATCGACAGAATTAAACGAAACTGACAAAATTCCACAAAATCTTCTTCAAGACCTAACTGAAATCGTTTCAACATTGAGAGAAAGAAAAATAGAAAATATAGCATTTATATTCCCAATAATATACCCTGCACTACAGGCAGTAAGCAACGTAAAAAAGAATAAATACAACGAATATAAACGCATATTTAAAAAATTAGAAGACATGAATAATGTGACGGTATGGCACGAACCGGCAACATGGTTACTGAATGACCACAGGGTACAAACGACACCAGACAGCTATATTATCCCAAACCGTTTAGCATTTACAACGGACTTAAGAATATCTCCAGTTTTTGCGGAAGACTGGCTAGATGTTATATACAAACAAAAAGAAATAACCAAAATTGACAAAAAACCGAATAACAAAGAATACAACAAAAGGGACGAGAACACAAACCCACATGCTGGGCCAAAAGCCGCGAAACCTACCATCCAACAGACAGAATACTTACTAATTCTAGACGAGACCATTATACCTAACATAATATCCGCACAGATGCTTTACAAAATACAAGACAAAACACCAGAAGTGATAAAATACGTACCACTGAAAAACCCTATTCAAATTACATCGAGAACAGGTCGAACTTACACGATAAGAAGATATATGGTACAAATAACATTCGAAATTGGACAAATTCTTATAACACTACCATGCTATGTTATCGAATCGGCAAAACCTATTTGGATAATGGGTAGAATATCAATGGACACGTTGAATATAACTACGAATGAAAACAAAACTAAAATAACATGTAACATAACCGAAAACAGACAAGTAACTTTCGAAACAACCACCCCAAAAATTCAAAATACCTTACCCTTAAAACGAATCGACGCGACACCCGACTCGATCAATGACGTAATCATAAACATGTCAGAAAACTCACAAATACACGAAAAAAGAAAAGACACGGATAAATTAACAGAGAAAATAGACGAGAGTAAAAACAACAACAACGAAAGTGAAAAACGAAAAAGACCATGCGATTTAAACGAATTGCTGACAGAATCCAATAAAGAAATATACAAAACCAGCGACCCACAAGACAAAGTATTCTGGGTAGGTATAGATGAAGAGACGATAATACCACTTAAATTGGACACGAACATATTAGCAAACACAATTTCTTCAAGTGTAATCGACGACTTAAAAATTACACATCCACAAATAATCGAAGTGAACAAAAAACCGCACCCAACAGTAGTATTTCCAGCAGGAAAGCGAGAATGCTACATGTCTGACAAATACGTAATATTAACAACTCAACTCGACAATAAACCGCTACGAATACCTTTCTCCTACATTAAGACGGACGAGAAAATTTGCACGATAGGCAGAAATACCATGAGAATTTTAAATCTACCGGTAAACAAATGGAGAGGAGAGGAGGATAACACACACAAAACCCCTGAGAAAATAACTGATATAGACCACACAAAAAACCGCGAAACAGTGGAATCAATCATCGACAAAGATTTTCAAACACCTCCACCTAAAAAATGCCACATAGAAAATAACGTAGACGCAGAGACAGCACTCAGAAAATTCCGCGAACAAAGACGTGACGAAAAACGAAAAGAAATTGAACTATTACTGAAAGACGAATTACTTACGAAAATGACTCCGATGAACTCACCGAACAAAAAAGAGAAAAAACTAAAACGACTAAACCCTGTAAAAATTTACAGAATATTAAAATCAAATGACAAAAATAACAAATCACGAAAAAATTCAAGTGAAAGCTCAGAATCAGACAAGGAAAAATACACACACTGCCTATACCCATCATCAGACGAAAATTAATACAACAGGGGCAACCCCCAACATAAAAAAGGAAAAAACTCTGGACAATAATAAAAACCAAAATCTCGTTTTTTCCTTCAAAATTTTTTTTTTTACACATATGCCCAACAATGAAATCCTAAATAAAAATCAAAATCGATAAATAGGCAATGCCTATCAAAAAAGATGCACACAAGGACCGAGTACCAAAAAGAATCAGATAACAGATTCAATTAGAACATCTTGATAAGGACCTACTGAACCTTTTTTCACCCGAAACCAGTCTCAAAAGCACACGAAAGTTTGTTCTTTCGTAACCTTCGACCGCAACGTACGACTTTTTACTTATGCTACAATATTTCTTGCAAAGACTTATTTTTTGGTAAAATTACCTTACAAAATTTTCGCGCCGCGACTTATTTTTATTTTTGGAGTCCAGTATGTCATACGTAAGTAACAAATTTGAATACATCCTTTCAACTTAATTAATATATGAAACAATAGATGACATACCGCCAGAGGCGTGCACGCAGGAAACAACGAGATCAGGTAATAGGTTAGGAAAAATTCAGGACAGGAAACAACGATAAAAGTAAGAAAAATCTCAAAATTCTAAATCACTTTTTCGATTTATCTCCATACATAATCAAAATCCAAAAATGTAGGCCAACTATATAACCACATTAACAGAACAAAAATAACGAGACCAACCACACAAGGAAGATACACAACCGATATTCAAAATCATAATTCGTATATTACACCCGAAATTTATTCCTCTACATATACGATCATAAAATATCTCTCCTACCACAAAATTTTTCTTTTTGGAAACAAAATCTTCAAATACACATCATGGCCACAAAATTTTTCTTTCTTTTCACATATGCTCCGAATATTGCGAAATTTCTTTATTTCCATATGCCCTAAAATTTTAATTTACAACAAACATAGAATCTTAATTATTTCTTTCCAAAAATCATAGACAAATTTTCTCTCGACTCATTCAATACATGCTCAGAATAATACGAAATTTCATACCCACATTTTTAGACCACACATACAGCACAAATCTTTTATTATTTCAACACGTAAAATTTTTTTTTTCTCTTTTTCATATGCTCCGATATTTAGACATTTTCATACAAATACAAATACAAATCCGGTTGATTTCTCCCTTCGTGCCGTGTACTTACAATACGTGACTAGACAAAAATGACGACAACAACACCCAAAGACTAACGCATAAAACTAACAACTGACCAAAAAATAATAACATTTAACTCCCAACCCACCAAATTACGACTAACAAATTTTAAAACAAAAATAACAGTAAAAATCTAACTACAACGTAACCAAGTGCACAAACGAACATCAACTCGAAATCATCCTCGTACATTACAATAGAAACAAGTATAAAAATAGACTAGAATTATCACAGACTGGGGCAAAATTGAAAACGAGATAAAAATGCTAAGTACACGATAACATGTATGAGCGAGGCACAGGTAATTGCAGTGTAAGGAAACGAGATGTAAAAATAGAATACGTAGACGAGACGAACCGTATAGACCCCCCCTATACAAAAACGCAAACTCCTCGGCAAACGAACGCTCTCACGTAACTACGTAACAAACCGGATACACATGAACAAAAATACATTAACGAGAAGTCATTAAATTCACATAACCGACACATTGAAGGAACACATTTATTTCATCTCTCTTTCTCTCTCTCTGTATCTATGCTTTCTTCTTACGACCAAATGAACGGAAACGACAGAACAAAATTAAAAATACCACGTAACAAAATTCAAAATTTTTTTTTTCTTCTTCTTTTCTCTTTCTTCTTTCGCTATTCTTTCTCTTTCTCTTCAATTTCGCTATCTCTTCAATGACGACACAAACACTCAATAAAAATCGACGAAAACATCCTCCATGATGGAGTATCCAATAAAAATAATTAAAATTACGAAAATTCACATTTCTCTTCTTTTTCCTCTATTTCTGACAACATTTAGAATATGGACAATCTGTTTGTAATATCATTATGCGGCATCTGCAAGCAAAACATTGCGCTTCCTGGACCGGAGGCAGGTGCGGAGGACATAATAAAACAGTCCCGCACCTGCAGTCACCAATTCCATCTCTCGTGTATAAAAAAAGAGCAAAACCCGGCCAGTCTAAAAATTTCTTGCAACACCTGCGATGCCAACACTTATCTCGAGGACTTTGAGGAAATAGAGATCACGAAAGGAAAAGACGAAAATCCAGAAAGAAAGGAAAAAATTAGAAAAATAAAGGAAGTCATGGAAAAAGAAAGTGAATTAACGAACGCGGAGTTTGAGTTGATCGAGCTACGTGAATTCAAGAGACTGATGACTATGGCGCAAGAAGAGACGGCGAGAGAGGAGAATCGACAGGAAAATCGACAGGAGGAAAGACAGCCACCGGCCCAACCTCGAATTAATCGTCCGACGCTGACAGCCGCGTGTATGCCTTTTAGGAGGGTACGGACGGGACCGAGGGGGTTAGTAGTGTCACAGGATCACGAGGGGATATACCTGTTCCATTTGGAGGGATTCCTATTGCTGGGGGATGGTTTTGTGCATCACATTATACGTGAGTCAGTCACAAATACCCCCCTCCAGCAATTAGTCTTCCCACACATGGTATATCCTGCTCGTGGTCTTGTGAATATCCAAATTGATAGGATAAGAAGGTACAGACAGCTGCCGAGGGACGTCTTATTATCCGTAGGGAATTCGGAATGGAATGTACGATGCCGGACAGCCGCCCAATTTGGCGATTGCATGCAGGAGCTCCTTATCGTCCTGCGCAATCGAGGAGTGCAACGTGTGTGGGTCGTGGCAATCATGCCCATCCCTCAACCTCCTCAAGCTTGGTTTGGGTTTAACGAGGAGTTGAGGACGATGGGCAGGGTACCAAATTTGGAGTACCGATTCTTCGGTCTCCAACATTTTAATATTCGATTGCCAAGGCCCACAGACGAGTGGTATATGCCCACATTTCAAGATGCGCGAACGATAAGGAACTACCTGGCAGACTCCATAAACCCGGAGCGAGCAATCGTCGAAGAAGACGACTGATCCGGCAGGTATCGAAAAACAAAAACACCCGACAAATTGTCGCAAAATTTCGATGTATAATTTGGTTTTCGATCGTCAACCTATTTTCGGGTAAAAATTGACAAAACTCGCATTTAGAAAAGACCATCGTATTAAAACAAATTTTCTTTTTGACTAAAAATTATGTTTTGGAAAAGCAAAAATATCCAAAAATCAAATATCAAAATTCCGGTTTTGGCCACATAAAATTACATTATAAATCATGCTGCTTTCCTTCTCGTTCTCGTCCGTTACTCTCTTTTTCGACAATGGCTAAATTCGATGAGCCACAAATTGTCGAATTCGTAACAATTTTATTCGGTATGTCGGAACTTGTGAACCCGGTTTCAATACTCACAAGATATCGCTAAATCACAACAATATTTCCGGTATGTAGGAACTTGTGAACCCGGAGTTTACAATTTACAAGTACTATTACCGCCATCGTTAATCAAATAGTTGAAAGTTTTGTTTATTGAATACATATTGTTTCATATACGGTCATAGATAAGAGAAATTGAATTTCTCTCCCTTTTTCTTTCTTTTTCTGTTTCACAAGAGGGTTTCCGACAAGAAATTGAAAAATTCTTCAAAATGAAGTGTATCGATTTAAATATGATTGCTCTTATTTTTTGTCATTTGTATATTTTCTCGTCATCAACGGCCACAGGCCATATATTGTAATTATAAAAAGTAAATGTACGTATGTTTCTTTCATCTATGTACAGTTATCGTAGTATGTTCTTTCCTTTATTGTAATATAGTTAACAGGCCATAAGCCATAAAAATCGGTTCTAAGAGACAGCAAATATGTCATATTTTTTTTTTCTCCCTTTCTTTCATCATTTCTATTTTTTCAAACGAAGAAAGTGTCTATTGTAATATTAATAGATTGTCAATTTTCAATTTTATATACGCAGGTGGAACGTAAATGTACCTATAATTTTTTTTTTTACTATAAAATATTGTCTTCTCCTTTCATATTTTCATTATGTCTTTTTCAGAAAGTAATTACTTTCCCTCCGCTAATAGTTTCATTTCAGGTGATAATTCATCCTAGATTTTTCTCTACTAATATTATGTCATTGAACATAATCTGGAGCAGAAATACAAAAATGGCAAAATTCTAATTTTGGATAAAAATTCTTTTCTCTTCTGGCTCGAAAAATAAAAGAAAATACGGAAACATAAAATAAAATTTAAAAATCAAAATTCTGCTTCAAAATTCACCTTTTCGAATAATATGCGCAACAACAATAATGAAAGATATCACAAAATTCTGCCTTTGATAATAGAACTACAAAATTACTCTTTTAATAAAATTTCCGATAATGAAAGAAAAAGTGAATGGAAGGGTGAAGGAAAAAGAGAAATACTGGTCAAGAGGGGCAGATTTGTTGATTGAACGAGAGACGATAAGAAGAGTGAAAGGTAAGGGCATTATATTTAAAACATCTACACAAAGAAAAGAAAAGAACCACCAATGGTGAGAAAATAAGACGTAAAATTCTCTTGAAAAGACGAATCGTGAGTTGGAAAAAAGAGTGAGAAATAAAGACAATGAAAGCATGAAAAAAGAATTGACACACACCAAACTGGCGACTGTAAATATACATATTTCTAATCATTAAGTAAAAATTAGATATAGCAACGCCAAATGTAAATAATCGATTTAGGTTACTGGATACTCGAGGTGAATTATCTTTACATCCTAGACTACATATAAATAGGTACATATATATATAATGACTGTCTAAAGAAATAACTAAAATAGACTATGACTAGAATTAGACAACGAAAACAATGACCAGATTTACGAATAATAAATGTACAAATACACCAGTACTAGCGACTACGACTAATAGAAACGACAAGAATGACGTTGAGCCAACAAACAAGCAGTCGAATACGAAAGACATATGACTACAACGCTGTCATAAATAACCAACCATAAACGGTTATTTACGCAAGGTCGCAGCCACACGATCAGAATCTCGAATGCCAGAACCATATACAAATCGCAACTACACGTCTCAGTCGAACGTAACTACACATAAAAAGCGACGGGTTCTGCGCCAGGAGGCAAGTTTTTTCCACCTATACACGGAGGCCTCCACGTCAACGGCGCCAGCGAACGATCTATCGGCATTATGACCACTGTCCATTCAAATGAGCGACGACGGCGACAAAATAACAACCAAATGGTGACATCGACCATCCTTCGCCCATTCGACGAACAGCGAATCAAAAGACAATGGTAACGGCTCACAAACTGCAACAACTGTAAAAATACAACTACGCAACAAAGAATATGACTAGAAATATAAATATGGTAATGATAAAATAGAAAAATGATTAGAATATGACTAGACGTAACACAATATACATTATTACGTGGCAAGTACGGTAAAACGAACACAACTAAAGGTACAGATAGACAATTACATATAACCTTGACTCTGATGTAAAATCTACAAATTGACTAGAATATATTAAATTTAAGACTAGATATAAAAACAAACCATGGCTAACTTAGGAAAACTATAAAATTATATATTTGGCACAAGTATTCAGGAAAATTAAAAAATCATCAAAATTCAAAATCCTAATATTTGGAACTCAAAATTTCGGAAAATCAGGCTACCTCTGCCAGCAGGAAAAGTCGAAGGGGGCAGGGGGCTATGGTATATCCTTCACGTCGACCTTCCCTTCGGGCAGAGGCCCTAAGCCAAGCTCGAGGGGCATATGTGAAGGGTAAATATGGCCCATTTCTCCCTTCTGCTGGGTACTGGTAACCCTGATTCTCCTTGTGATACGTGGGTACCCGCGAACTACGGTTCCGCGGAATCTTCAGTCATCTAAGTACCTATCACGCGTATTACATCGATACGAGGAAAGGGTGATTCCGCTCGAGGTGGAATTATTCCGAGTTAGCCGCGGTTTAAGTAGCCTCGAGTGTTTAACTATGTGTTTCGGCGTTTTGATTAAGTTTGTGGTGGCCTGTACGCGTCGCGACGGATCCCTGAACCATACCCAAAGGCGAAAGCTGTGGATGGGGAAGAGGATCCCAGGTCACCGATTTTTAGTTTGATTGAGTTTGTAATATATTTGAGTTCGATTAAAATAGTATGTTCAGAATGTGCAGCTATTCGTATTTCTTTATTTCTTTATCTATTTTCTGCCTGTGTGCATTATTTCGATCGCGATCCATATTTTCTTTTCATTTCAAAATTATATTTTCGACTAGTCAATTACGTATTCCAAATCTGGCCTGTGTGCCTATTTTCTTATTTGTTCCGGCCTATGTGCCAATTATCTAAATTTATCGCATTCGTACATTTCGCGGCTCAGGGCATAAGTGACCGCAAGCCCTATCTGATCGACCAATAGCTGTTCCACGAAAACGCAGATGGATCCCTTGATCGTTCGGGAGATTGAGTACCTATCCGTCTGCGTGCAGTTATTTACCACCGTATCAAATAATTTATACATTTAAATAGGCCAATTCGATATATGATCAAAATTGAACCAAAATAATATTATTTTTTAGTACCTAACGGAAACTTTTTATTTCCATGTTGCAGAGTTACCATAGTCGCAGCAGTAGATTTTTCAGCGTTAGTTCGGACGAGTCTTGTAACGTCGATGGCTCCGAAAAATCTACTTCTTCGCACAAACCATCGAAACAACGCTGGTCCAACCTATTCAGTAATAATAAGGTGAGTAAATCACGTTGAATATTCATGCATTCATATTTCTCCTCTCGATCTCCCCTGAAACTTCCCCCAAACCTCATTTTCTACACCTTCTCCCTTCCAGTCTTGAAAAAAAAAGTAAAGGAGCAAAACAAGTGCCCTCTCCTTTCTTGCTCTCTACCATCATCTTCATCATCGAATATAAATTAAGAAATTAAAAAATTACGTTTATTTTTCTCATCGCCGCAGCTCAACTTTTTTCTCTTGTTTAATCCGACGAGAGTGTAATTTTCGTAATTATAAAAGCACCAACAACCGTTCCGCTTTTCGGCGCGTAAATTTCGCTGGCGTTCGGTTGCTTTGGCCGTTTGCGACGTATTATTATAATTACACAGCCCAGTTATTTCATTAACTTACTAATTAATCCGAAAGTCCTTTTCGATCTCTGCGTAATACCGAAAACAACGCCGGCGAAAATTCGCTTTTTATTCGAAATCGGCCAAGCATGGTTTATTAAATAACCCGGCGAGCCTTCGCCAACCACCGTTCGTCTCGAATATACCTTGAAATTTTCTCTACACTGTGTACATTTATAGGCTTACCTGAGGCTGTGTCGGGGTTTTACGACGAATCGTGTTCCTTAAGAATGGTTTTGGTAACCTTGGAATACTAATATCTGCAGAACCTGTTCATTAACCGAAGGATTTGCGAAAGCTTAATGTTTTCGGATGTGCTAGAAGGATGGCGGGTTCTGCGCCAGGTGGCGTGGCAGCTTTTTGTAAACAATGACCGAAGGATTATTTGGGATAGAAATTATATCCGGTGGGATTTTTTTTTGTTCGCTTGTTAAAAATGTGGAGTGGAAAGGGTGTGGAAGTTTCGAGTTTACGAGAATTTCGTTGAAAAGGAGGGGAAATGGTCTGGAAGGAAAAATACACGTGTATGAAAAATTATGTTTCAGCGATGTTCGAAATGAATTCAAAGTTACGTGAGAAAATTTGGTGAGAGAAAATTTGAAGAAAATTCGCTGGTCCTTTCAAATTGTTTCAAGTGTTCAATTTTTTGACGCACTTTTATTAGAGAAAAATCAAGCAACCTGTGAACAATATCAAAGTTGCCAGGTCTAAGCTTTAATATCTATTAGATTTCATCCGAATTGATCAAAAATTACATCAAATACGCTGATTTATTACCTTTCTTGATGAATTATCATGATTACTTCGCCAAAATTTATATCATGATTTAGAAGAATTTTGTAAAATTTTTTGAAACTCAATTCGAGTTACCTACTTTTGCCTGCTTCTTCTTCATTAAGGCTTCAAAAAGTAAAAAAGGTCAGTTTTCCAAAATTTCCTTTCAAGGTTTAACGCAAAGTAAAATTTTGAGCCCAAGCCAAAAAAATTGAAAGCTGAAGCACATTTCTCGAATTTTGGCGAATTTTTGAAATTTCAAATTATTTCTTTATAGCCTGAAAAATATCAGAATTTGATTTAATCAACAAAAATGGCTAAAATTTTGTTCGAACCCTATTGTTGACTTGTCAAATTGATTAGAAGCAGTTTCGAGACGTTTCGTAGCTACCCGAAAATTTTAGAATCATCCAGCCCCGAAGAAAATCCCATAAAAATTGTCCATATAAACTTTTTAAAATTCGTAACTTGTGAGTTCAAATCGACATTTTTGGGTGAAAAATTTTTCTGAACGTCTCATACCACATTTATCGAGGAAAAGTGCTAAAAGGTGGTAGATGCCCAATTTTAGGTATGTCGAAGCGATTTGTAAACAGTTTCAAAACGAGTCAGAACAACCAGAAAATTTTGAAATTTTCAGCCTGAAAATTCGAGAAGAATTTCCCATCCAAAAATGTAGATTTGAACTTGAAGTTGAAGTTACGAATTTTGAATTATCGATCAATTACTCTTTCACTTATAAATCAGTGAAAATTATCAAATTTCACTGAAAAACAGTCAGAATTGTAGCACAGGAGAAAATCAGTAAAAAAAATTTCACTGAAAACGAATCAGTAAGAAAAATCAATGAAAATTCAATTTTGCTGAAAAATTAGTAAAAATCCTTGAAAAATCAGTGAATTTTGCTGATTTTTTTTTCTGTGCTGCAATTTCGACTGTTCATCAGTGACTTTTCACTGATTCAGAATGAGAGAGTAGGTCGCTCATATTGGTAATTTGCGAGTAGGTGATGAAGTTCATATGTGGGCCGTTTTTATGGTCTTCTCTTCAAGGCTGGAAAATGGAAAACTCCAAAATTTTCTGATAACTCCAAAATGTCTTGAAACCCTTTTCAATCGATTAAGCAAATTTAAAATGGGTAAAATACCAATTTTCTGCTTTTTATTTCGATATGTGAGCGGAGGACGTAGTTTTGAATTTTTTCTAGAAAAATTTTTTGCCCAAAAATGCAAATTTGAACTTTAGATTATGAATTTTAGAAAATTGAGTTATAATGAATTGAATAGGTCACGATAATCCGTGATCATAGGTGCTGAAGTTCATATGAACCATTTTTATGAACTTTTCTTTGATGCTGGATGATTCTAAAATTTTTCGGTGGCTTTGAAACGTCTCGAAACTGCTTTAAATCGATTTGGCGTGTTAAAAATAGGGTATATACCAAATTCCAGCTATTTTTGTTGATTAGATCAAATTCTGATATTTTTCAGGCTATAAAAAGAAATAATTTGAAACAAAAATTCGCCAAAATTCGAGAAATGCGCTTCAGCTCTTGAAATTTTGGGTGTAGAAAGCTCTTATGGTGTACTTTCAATTTTTTTTGTTTGGGCTCAAAATTTTACTTCAAGTTGGGATACCTCCCTCGTTAGTCACATTGACGGAATACAAAAAAAATGATGGCAATTCCAAGAAAAAATTAAAAATTTGCAAAATTCCCCATTTTTTTATTATTGATTATACCTTTTTCTCCGGAGGACAATAAAATTGCGATGCTTGGAAAACCTCCACTTTTTTCTCCCTGTGTAAGAATTATCTCAGGAAAACTTTCACATTTTTTCGTTTCTGAAATTACCTTTGAAAAATCTTTCTTTTTACAAAAAATCGTAGCTTTTTCCTCGTAAAGAAAAATAATGAACATTGCTGCATACGCGGTCTAACATTGACGATAAAGTAAATTATATAAATCTTGTTTTCTTTTTCTTGAAGCACCTTCGCAAAACCACAAACTGCAGTCGACCGTGTCGTAGAATTTTTATTTACACGTGGTGATATTGCTGGTAATTTTCGCACCCATGATAATACTTAGGTACCCACGAGAATGTTATCTTTGAAAAAAACCACCAGTATTTGACCAGGACCACCGAGTCAAATGCCATATCAAGATTGAAACTACTCGACGCGACGTAACTAATTAAACGTCGCGTCACAGGGATCTTGATTAGAGAAATTTTTATACTTTTTAATTTACTTACCTCGTGTACCGAGAACTTTTATCGCGCATGAAAAATCGCCATACTTGATGAGCAGTCGCTTCAATATCTTGTTTATGTATTTTCCCTTCTCTACACCTCTTTTCGAATCTGCTTACGGTAGAAATTTTCCTCTCATTTTTTCAGGTATTGCAAGGTACAGATCTCTATTTATTCTTTAGAAAGCTTAACATTGTCAAGTCAAAATTGCTTACATATTCTCACTATATTCACAAGAAACTAATCCATACTTACATCACGACCGAGGCGAATATTTCATTTACGATATAAGCTTTTCAAAGCTTTATAAGCTTGGCGGGTTGCATCTTGAATCGTGTTAATGAAAATCCAAGCAAATTGGTTTTGTTCTTCGGACGAAGGGCGATTCAATTTTCTCCGGTAATCAACGCCCGGTCACGTATAACTAATCGTACCCATTTGCAATTTCGCCAGCAACGAATAGCAATACAACGAGTCCACGTTCTACTGCTGCAAATTGTTTCAAGCGATGAAAATACACGCATTTTCGTACCTCGAGGGGGCCACTGGGACTGGGGAACACATTTTTTCATTGCGAGAATACGAGGTTCAGGCAAATAAACGATGAAGGGCGGTAATCGAAGTTATCGCAGAAACGCCTCGTTATCGTCGAGTCAATTTTCAAGGCGAACACCATGCTGGCTCGATTATCTTTCGCGAATCTCTCGCGAGATTTTTCCTACATTTTTTTTTCAAGGTTTCTTTTTTTTAGGGATTATGATGAAATATATTCACGTATGATAATTTTTCATTGCGAAAAAAATCGTTTTATGGTGTAGAGTAGTGCAGTTATGACTTGAGAGGGTTATGGATCCGAAAGATAAATTTGCTTTATTTTTACTTTTTTTTTTTTTACCAAGGTCTGAATTTTTAAAATCTCATTGACCTTCAATTTTTTTTAAAGAAAAAATTACTCATACATCTAGATGAGAATTTTTATATTAAATGCTGTGGTAATAAGAAATTATGGGTGGAAAAACCACGAAGGGATAGCCCATAGGTTTTTTTGAGCAAAAAACTACTCAAAAGTTTTCTGAATCTTTCAGCCTATTTTTTGAAAAAAGGGCGTTTTTTTACCACTTCTGGGTAGTGCCATCAGCTGAGAACTTTGATCATTCCCTGAAAAGGTCCTATTTGATTTTTTTTTGTTCATTTGTCTAATCCATTCACTTTAAAAAATTAATATCAGTGTTGCCACTTGCCAAATACATTTTTATTCACGGAATTTTCATAAAAATCAAATTGCTCATTAAATGAGTTGAAAATATCACGACAAAAATGTTTTGGCTATTGAAATGAATTAATTTTTTTTAAATTTTTGTAACAGTGTTGCCAATTGAGATTTTATAAAAATTTTCTAAATCTAAACATTTTTTAAAAAATTGAATGAAAAACGCATTTTTAAGTCTTGCAAAGTGAAAGTAAGTGTAGAAATTTACGATTTTTTTAATAGATTTTTTGACCCTTTTTCACTGGAACGCCTACACCTCCGGAACTAAATCCTGCCAAATTGACCCTGTCCTCGTGGAATGACACATTTAGTACCTAGCACTGGCATAGAAATTTTTTAAAAAATTCTATCAAAATTTGTGAGCTTAGATATAGAAAGTAGAAACCATCCTTAGGTGTAAAAAATTAATTTTGAAGCTGAACTTCTCATTTGATTCTACTTACCTCTTCTGCTGTCTCATTTTGAATCATTGAAAAATCACTGAAACGAGCCAGAATTACAGCGTAGGGAAAAGAAATGAAATTCTTTGATTTTCAGTGCATTTTTGCTGATTTTTTTATACAAGTTCACTGATTTTTCAAAGAAATTTACATATCTTACTGATTTTTTTAGTGAACGAACATCTAATGAGGCATTTTCGACCTCATTGGGAAAGCATTGACCATGTCATTGATTTTCTAATGAATTTTTTGAAAATGGCTTGTTTTTTGCTTGAAAAGGACTCAATTTCATCGTTTTTCTATTCTAAGTGAAAATTTTTCATTTGTTATTATGTTTTTTTTTTCAATTTACTTGGATTTATGGAAGATGGCTTGGTCTGCAACTGAATCGATTTTATTTTTTAAATTGTTTGGTTTTTCATTAGGTACAGTTGACTAGATTTTTTGAAAAGAATTTTGTTTTTTCTGATACAAACATTACAAACCCGGTGTCACAAAAAATGCAGGATCTTTGCAGAATTTTTGCATGAAGTCTCAGATTCTGCAAAAATTCTGCAAAATGATAGTCCGTTAGAAATCTGTTACTATTCTGTCAGAAGTATGCAAAAATTGTGCGAATATTTTGCAGCCTCGATATACGTATTTATCTTCGGAGCTCTAACAGAATTTTTGCCGAAAGTCTCGAACGAATTCTCCCAGAATTCCTGAAGACTCCCGCACATCATGTAGTTGGTGCATTTATTGGTTTTTCTTTTTAGATTACTTACCAAAATAATTTTTTTGTTTTGTTTTTCAAATTTGCTTTGGTTTCATGTTTTTTGTTTCTGAACATGAAGTTTCTCCTAAGTAACTCTAAATTTTGGGATTTTCCTTCTGCCTTTTTTTTTTTTTTTCGAAAATACGAGGTAGGTAGCCTTTTTTTTTTTTTTAAAGGCAAATTTGTGAGGGGATGTGGTGTTCAAAAAATTAAATTTCCAAGGACCATTTACCCTTTGTTTTTCAGTTCTTCAAAATTATTTAAAAAACATGAAACCATTTTTTTTGGAAAAAACAAACCGAAAAATAAAATTGGTTACCTATTTGAAAAAAAACCACAGATAATTGACGAACTAAGCTTGAAAAAATTCAATTTTTGTTAGAGAATGATCCATTGTGGAGGGATATTTTTTATGATTGATAATCTAACCTTATACTACAAATGCCAAAATCATGATTGAAAATTAAGGAATTAGCATTTTTTGAATATTTCTTTTATAGCTCAGATACCAGAAGTGCTTTACATACTGTAAGTTGTCGATTATTTTCCTATCTCATAAAAAAAACCATTCAAAGTTTCATACCAAGTACATAATTTCATAAACACACCCAGAAATTATTAAGGGAGGGTTTGAGAATTCAAGAAAAAATTTGACGGGAGTAGTCAAATTTCTAATCACCCATTTTACACTGATTTTTCAATCAGAATCATTGATTTTTTTCCCCCCAAGTGGAGAAATTATCTAGAAATTAGTGATTTTTAACAAAAAGATCAAAGAAAAATTATTACCTTAATTTTCCAAACAAAGCGAAAGCAAAAATTACTCTTTGAATAGCAAATTAAACTCTTTTTTCGCATTTTAACAAGGATTTTTTCCCTCTTGGGTGGGGGGGGGGTCATTCCAAAATTCTTGAAACCCTATTTTTCATCACCAAAAGTCAAAAACAAATTTTGATATTTTTGAAATCAACTTAATGCCAGAAAGTCATACATCGATATGTTCCCTCTTGGGTGGGGGGTTCATTCCAAAATTTTATTATACGCTATTTTAGAATAGAAATTTAACCTAATATCAAAAAGTCAGAATGACAGAAAAAATATCAGAAATTCAGTAGACCTATTTGTAATGAAAACCTTTTTCGAGTTGGAGAATTTGAGCCCTTCGAGTTCTCCTTTTGGGAGCGTCTCTGATACATTTTGATGCAATTTTACGTGAAAAATTTTTATTACAAGTTGCACAAATTTCTCTCATCAATCATCCTTCCTCCCTCCTCCCATTCAGAAAAAAATCATAAGCTCTCCTTACGTTTTCAATTTCTCTCCCTGGTGAGAATTTCAATTGAAATTATCCAATTCTGTCTTCTTGCTCCTCCCTAGGCCGAAATTTTCACCCTTTTCCAGTATTCAAAGCTCCTACCATTTCTTGTTCCTCAAAAATAATTCCAGCCCATGACCGTAAAGAAAAACCACATTTTTACGAGGCATTTTTATGATCATCATATCATTTATTTCTCCATCGTTTTTAATAACTCTCGCCACCGCAAGCCCGTAAACTTACGTACCATTTACACGGTCTAAGCTACGAGGCATAAACTATCTAATACTATTTTAAACTATGCACACCGTTGGTTTCGTTATCGCCATTTCAAAATACAAGATGCTCTAAATCGACAAAACATATTGTTATTTCAGTTTCAAGATTCCAAAATGGAGCAGCTGATCGATCATTTGAATTCGTACAGTAAACACGGTATACCGCAGTTGCACAGCGTCGACGAGGATTTAGAAGAAGGTGAGTTAAGCGTAGGTACCGTAGAGCTATAGGCAGTTAAGGCACCTACGAGCAAGCGTGCAAAATATATAAACGACGAGAGGCGAAAATATAACCGAACAAATTGCGTGGTACTCGAAGATAATGGAAAATTTGCGTTTTTATGGACTGGCGTAAATATACGTAGACCTAGGTACTTATACGTAAGGTGTAAGTACGTACGTAAGATGGAGATGAATTTTATAGGGGATGGAAAGGGGGGGGTAGCAGGGTCTCGCGCACATTCAACATTAGTAAATATCTAGTACGATGCGATGAGATGTTTACTCTGGCGCGAAAAAATATTTGGCGGATTATTGAAATTGCCAAGGCGAGATGGACGGGGCTGGAGAGGGGGGAATTTAAAATTCGTTGTTTTATGTACTGTACGAGCTCTCGACGAATGCACGACTCGTTCCTACGTATATTTCACTCGAAAGCTTCTTAAAAACAGTTGATAGTTGTTGAAAAAACCATGTATGAAGAAATTTGTTGGATGAAGGAGTCGGGGGAAGGCTTCGTATCCTCTTTTCTGTGTATATTTCGATACGAAGGGAATTTCTCGACGCTGCTCTTAATAAGTATTAACATCACGGATGGCACGTCTTGTTATTTTAGCCGATTTACTTCTTACCTAGCGTAGGTAGTTGGAGGTACCTCTTGCCTGTCTCATTCTTCGATCTAGAAATGGAGGTTTTCCCGCACCGACGCGATATCGTTTGATTGTTCCCTCCGCTGTGTAACTCTGGCCGGGTTTGTTTCGGAAATAGAATAGCAATTTTGTCGACAACGACGACGGTGTCTTTATAAAATGGTAAAGATTAAAAATATATCTCGGCGGTGCTCGGTTGTTAGTCGATATACTTTAAAACCTTGCGAGAGAAAAACGAGACTGGGTATTAATTTTCAAACGTGTGAAATTGAAATTACACTTGTAGATATAGTGCGAAGCTCTTTGGGGAAAATTCGAGCCGAAACAAGGATGTGTGAAAAAGGGGTACTGCGGCGGCATCTTTCTCTCTTATATTTTCGCAATTTCGACACATTTGTTAAACCTATTCACGCGTTAAATTATATTTTCATTGTATACGTTGTGCGAGGACGACGACGACGCGACGAGATGGTAAAAACAATGGTAAAAATAAACTTTCGACGCCTTTGTAGTTCGTATACTGGATACGAATTTTAAATTAATATAAAGTTGTTGTTTTGTCGTCGTTTTTGCGGATGGAGGCGGTCTCGAGTACTACGCCGGTGTTAATAATATTTTTCAGATGGTAATGTACCTAGATGGAGTAAATTTATCCTTTTTTCTTTTGATTCGTTCGCAGCTTTGTATAATTTGGAAGATAATTGGAGAGATATTGTGAGAGATAGTACAACGTTGGCGGAACGACAACAGCAGCAACAGACCGCCATTTGGGAGCTGGTCGAGACTGAAGTTACCTATATTCATACTCTTAGAGTGTTAACTGATGTGAGTATGAGATGGCTTTATCTGAAGATTAGGTAGCTCAATTTAAAAGTTTTAGATGAGAATTTGGAGTTTTGAAATTGTGGGTGTTTAGATAAGAATGGGAATTGGGTTTCTAAGTAGGACAAAGATATAGAAGTTCACCCTCCAAACCCCTTTCAAAGTAATCTAAATTACGAGTGAATTTCATTTTTTTAAAATTACAAATTTTGCTAAGTATCTTGTTCTTGAAAAAAAAAATTCAAGAATGAAATGTGAAAGAAAAGAGGATTTTTTTAATTTCACGCTGGATTTAAAATTGCAAATTGAAGACGTGAATGATCTTGAGCAAAATTTAATCTAAAAGTAGTAAGTAAAATGAAAATGAATGTATTTGAATTTAAAGAAAAAATTGCACACCTTGAAATCTCCTGATTGTCCTAATGGGCTGAAGTGAAATTTTAAATAATAAGTATTTTGTCTGTTCGGAACCGATAAAATAATTTACCTAATTCAGAATTTTCTTTTGGCGTTTCGAAATTTTGTTGGTTTTTTAAATTTTTTGACAGAAAGTGAAAAAGAAATCAAAATCAAATGGTGATAATAAAAGTGAGAAAATCTTTCTTGTCTGAAATATTTTATTCTTTAATTTAATTTTTTGTAAAATTTTATTAAATTTGGTGATATTCGAATCCAAAAAGTTCCGAATTGAAACGAAATCAAACGGTTAGTGTAGGTTAGTAGGTTCCCAAGAGTTGTAACAATATTGAAATTTTGAAGGGTGGGTATAGGTAAGGTACATATTTTGGTTGGAATAAAACAATCATGTGAACATTGGCGCACCCAAGGGGGTAGGGGGGCTCAAGGAGCACGACGAGCCCCCCCCCAGCTCTGAAAAAAAATTTTTTGCTGAAAAAAATGTAAAAAAAATGCATTGTTTTGTTCTTTAGTATATTTTCGAAATATTTTTGCTCTCGCTTCTTAGTCATTCAATTTCAAAATTTAATTATGTTTGACCATTTGACTTATTTTTCAGTCAAAAATTACCAATTTCTCAGTAAATTCTCTGTTTGTCAGAAAAATTGATGATTTTTGACTAGAAGATCAGTGAAAAATGACTTAATTTGAAATTTGACCACCTCCCCATTTTTTCTCAAATTATCAGCCTCTCCCTCAATCAATTTCTGAGTGCACCTATGCATGTGAAAATTAGAACTTTTTAATTAAAAATGAATAAAATTGATATTTTTGGTAAAAATTAAAGAAAATATATAAACAGAATATTTTTATAAAAGGAAACTCCTACAAATTGGTGTTTTTATTTTTAATGAGGATTAAAAACATTCCAATAAATCTTGAAAAATAATATTTTTAGTTAGGTATCTTTGTTGTTGTTTTTTTATCTGAAAATCAACTATAAAAAAATGATTTGGAAATTTTAATATAAAATTGAAAAAATAATTGTAAAAACTTGAAAATTTTCAAAATCAAAACACAATTCTTCTAATTAAGTATTTTTTGACTTGCGTCATACATACGAGTATTTACTCTCTCATTTTAAATGACACGTTTGAAAGCTTTTTTGGGGGGGATGAGGCGCACAGATGAAGGTATGATAATGCTTATCCTTAGAATTTGAAAAATTAATTTTGACAAATTTACAATGTGGAACACAAAATCATGAAAAAGTGCTTATTATTTTTCAAAAAAAATTGAACGTTGGTTAAAATATGTACTTTTTTGAAGGTGTAGCTTTGTTATACCCTCCTTAACTTTCACCTCTCCCTATCACCTACTCAAGTAATTATTCTGATCTGAAAATTTTATGAAAATCTATATTATTTTATTGAAATTAATGAATCAGATATTTAAAAAACATGACTTTCTGGTAGAAATTTGAAAAAATTTGTGACTGAAATTAAAAAACTGCATTTTTTTAACCCTTGATTTACCTACTTATTTGAAAAATACACAAATCTGCAAAGTGCTAATTTATTCACAACCCTCCTAAATTTTTAGAATAACTTTTCCTATTCTAATTTAAATTTGAGAAGTTTTGGAAATAGTCATCATGTTCTGATCAGAATTTGAAAAATTGGTAGATAAAATTTGCTGTTTTGTTTTTCAGAATGTTTCTAATTTTTTCAGCTTTCATAATGTTCAATTACTTCCTTCTCTTCCATCCATCCCTCCCTCCATCCCACCTACTTACTCGTCCTTAATTTTTCGAAATTCTTATCTACTGAATTAATTATTAGGCAATCGTTCAAATTGCAGTTCCACCAAAAATTGCAAAATTGATTCGAATTCTCGTTCCAGTCTCTAACTTTCAAATTATCTGTTGCAGTTATTTCTGGCCTGCCTTTGCAACCTACAATCAAACAATTTATTAACGGAAATAGATAAAGATCGCTTGTTCAGCAATATTTTAGAAATATATTCGGCGAATCGGTACTTCTGGTGTCAACATTTACTGCCTATGTTAGCGTTATCGAGGGAAACTGGTAAACCGTTGAATCCGGCCTTGCTAGCCGAGGGCTTTTTCAAGGTAATAATCGCATTACACGGTGGTTGATTTCAGCCTATAGTTTGTGGATGTGTAATAATAAAACCACCCTGGTTATATTTTTTTCGGTCCAGTTCGACGAGCTGTTTCGTCCTTACACCAAGTATTGTGCAGAGCAAAGCAAATGCCAGCAGTATTGTCGAGAGAAGCATAATGAAAATGAATTATTTACCGCTTACCTGGTGGTACGTTGTTGTGGTGTTTTTCATATATGTATCTAAACAGATTCAAGTTACGAGGTGTTTTAGTCTTGGTTTGTCGAATTTACAAAAGTTTCATAATTCCTTCGATTCAAAATATGAGAATTTTTCAGTTTCAAGTTGAAAATTTATTTGGTACGAATTTCACATTTCAAGAATTTAAAGGAGAAATTAAAGGGGTTGAAGTACCTCTTTGATTAAATTTAATATCATTGATGAATTTTTTTTCCTTGAAATTTTAACTTCTGCAAATCTAATTACACCTGTTGGGCAAAAATTGACTATTTCTGGATCGAAGGGCGATGTTTTGCGACCAAAATACCTTGTAGATGAATTTTTGAAAGATAAAAATGTAATTTGGGCTATACTAAAATGAAGTCGGGTTCACCAATTTCGCTTAATTTTTTTCGAGTTCTCTTTGGTGGTATATTCATAAAACCACGATTTTTATGAATCCTCGAGGGAGCGGGGGCAGGCCTCGAATTTTTTATCCAATAACGATTTTCAGCAAAATTTCCCAATTTGAATGACTCAGTCATATCTCGAGATAGGTTGTACGAGAAAACTAATTGTGAAGTCCGAAAGAGAATTGATAGGAGATTTAATATCAATAATTACATTTTTAAAAGCTCAAAGTTGAACTTTGGTGGTGGAAGCTCAACTTTCATGATGAGAATAAAAGATGAAAGCTTCCAATTAAAAGTCTGAAAAAAATTTCAAGATGGGATTTTTAGACCCCTGAGGTGTACAGTAGTCCACAATTTTGACTTTTGACCAAAATTCAAAAAAATCGAAAAAGTGAATTAGCACATCAATTTTACTAATTCAAAAGCGCTGATTTCGAATATGTGCTTGGTTTTTTCATCCGACCCCTGTGAACCCCCGATTAGTCCCCTTGACAGGGATCAAAATTCGAAAAAAAGAAAAATAACGTGCGACCTGTCCTTTGTTAGGTATTTGAGGGCGCTGAGTTCGAATATTTGCTTATTTTTTGGATTTGACCCTTTAGTGCCCCCTTGCCCCTCAATTTGGGGGAAAATTAAGCTAAAAAGTTGAAATAGCGTGTGGCATGTCGATTATCACTAATTCGAGGGTGTAGAATTCGAATATAGACTTACTTTTTGATTTTACCTCCTTCCTTGTGCTGTAATCGACTCCCACCTGAATTAATCGTACAAATCTTTCGGTCAGAGCAGGGGGTAAATAGTAAAATCAAAAAGTAAGTCGATATTCGAATTCTACACCCTCAAATTATTGACAATCGATATGTCACACGCTATTTTAATTTTCAACATAGGTACTTCTCCCCAAAATTGGAGGACTAGGGGTACACTGAAGGGTCAAATCCAAAAAATAAGTAAATATTCGAACTCAACGACCTCAAATACCTAATAAACGACATGTCACTCGATATTTTTCATTTTTTCGAATTTTGGCTTTTTCAATGCGGCTGATGGGAGGGGTTGGGGAGGGGGTCAGAGGTGTCGGATGAAAAAATCAAGTACATATTCGAAAATTTTACAACTAATCAAAACTCTCAAACTCCAACACCAAATTTAACCCTCTCCGACACTGGGCGTAAAAATCTTGGCAATTATACACGTCCAGTATAAAAAAAACCATTAAAAAAAAAAAAAAAAAGTACATATTCGAAAGAAGCGTCTTTGAATCAAGGTAAATCGACGTGCTACTTCACTTTTTCGGTTTTTTTGAATTTTGGTCAAAAATGTGGACTGTTGTACCCCTAGGGGTCTGAAGATCCCATCTTGAAAATTTGTTGATTGGAAAGTAAGTAAAAATGGCTACTATAACTGTAATTTTACAGTTTTTTAAATGGTAGCTTTCATCTACTGTGATCATCAATTCATCATGAAAGTTGAACTTTCATCACGAACGTTCAACTTTGAGCTTTTCAAAATGTGATTATCGTTTCTGGAGCTTCTTTAAATTCTCTTTCAGACCCCGTAAACAGGTTATTTCTAGTATAACCTGAGCCTTAAAAATTGGATAATTTGAAAAAAAAATCAGAATTTCCTGAAAATTATGAGGCCCATTTTCCAGCCCCTTCGAGCATTAGAAGGGAATATGATCGTGGTTTTGTGAATAGACCACCAAAGGGAACTGGTAAAAAAAAAAATAAGCAAAATTGATGGACGACTCGACTTCATTTTTGTCCGTTTCAGTATGGAATAGCCCTGTAGATAAATTTTTGGAGAATAAAATCGTTATTTATGACCCTTTTTGATATTTCAGTGGTGCGAAACTCAAAAAGACTGCAATCGTTTGAGACTTATGGATATCCTAGTGAAACCAATGCAAAGGATAACGAAATACTCGCTGTTATTGAAAGCCATTCAAAAACATACCGACGCGGAGGAGCATAAAAATAAATTGGATCAAATGGTAAATATTTGCCGGTGTCGCGGAGTAACGCGAGAACGATAAAGAGGAGCAGAGAAAAACCACCACGACTCCACTATAAGGCATCTTCATCGCTAACTTATTTCATTTCGTTTGACAGATAAATCAAGTTGACGTGTTCGTGAATAGCGTAAACACAACGTTAAGATATAAACAAGAATTCGAAAGGTTGTGGGTAGTTATATCGAAAATTGAAACGTACGACGTCGTTGTAAGTATATTTTATTATGATCGAAATCATCCTCGTCGCAACACAATATCCTGTGTGTGCTCGATAATTGAATTTTGATGCGACTAGACGACCACAACATGTTTCCCAGCCCCCCTCCTCTCCTCCCACTTTCGCAGATATCTAAAAATACTGTTTTTACGTAGGATATTAATTGATCTCGGTATTTTGCAGGATTCCAAAGACGAAGATCTCGATAGAATATTGAAAAGTTATAACGATTTCGATTTAACGTGCCCGATGCCCGGATGCTGCAATTCGCAGAGACGATTCCTCCTTTTAGAGGGTGATTTGAAATTAAAAGAGTGTAACGGAGCCAAGGTAAAGTATTGTTTGTTATTGGTAGATACAAAAGTAAGGACGAATGAGACGACGAAGGGATTTTTAGCGTAGAAATGATACGTACGAGAGTTGCAGTCGTAGCGCTTCAAAAAATGAAAATTTATTAACGATGGTTTTATTTCGACCTTGATTCGTTTCCGCGATTGAAGCACGTTGCGGTTTGTTTTTCTCGCGTCGTATTTCAGATGGAAAATACGCCAAGGAGAGTTTCGAATTAATTATGATAATTATTGCGAGAATTTTCGAAAGAATTATTGCAAATGAGGAAATTAAATTTAAATTGCGAAAAATTTTTGAAAACATGAATCCGCGTTTCTAAACGTTTGAAGAAAGAAATTAATAACGACTGGGTTTTTAATGGAAATGTTGACAATTTTCTTTAAATTGTAATTTTCTCGATTAATTTTGTTTTTTGTTTTGAATTTCATTATTTATTTCATTTTATTTGCTGAAATGTACGTATTAGGGTGATGACTGGGGAGGAAAGGAGGGTTCTTTTTTGAATTTCAATTTAATATTTTTCGATTGAGGATTTCAAAAATTGATTCTTGGATAAATAATGATTCAAGCGGGAGACCTTACCCTAATTCTTCTGAGTTTGAACTTCTCATTGAAAAGTACTTCCTTTGGTGAAAAATTAATTGGTCACTTACTTATAATTTTTGCCTTCCGTCAGAATCGAAGGGTTGGCAAATTATAATGAGCTCAAATTTTATTATTAATCCAAAATTGGAAATAATTTTCATTCCGAAAATTTTGAAATGAAAATTGGAAATAATTTTCATACCGAAAATTTTGGAATTTCGAGTACAAATTCAATCAACAGTTGCAGAAGTTGAAGTTCTTTTATGAGGTTTATTCCAAAATTGTTTGAGGTTGCTAATCGTCTCGAAACCATTTTCAATCGATTTTGGAGATAAAAATAGGATAGGCATGATAGAATTTTTTTTTAATTAGATCAATTTTTCAGATGATTATTTCGAAATTTCAATAATTCACCAAAATTCGAAAAGTCAACTTTAGCTTCTGAGACTTTGAATTTGAGGTTATTTTTATGATACCATTTTAATTGAATTTTGTTTTGGCTCAAAATTTTTCTTCTAGTTGGGAAAGCTTTCCTTTCAAGTGAAGAATGTTTGGATTGAAATTTTTCAATTCTTTATTGAAGCGTTCAAAATCAAGGGTGGGCAAAATTTGAACTATCAAGAAGAGAAAAATGTAAAAATCTTCCTCTCCATCAAAAAATCTTTAAAATAGAAAAAAAATTGTAAAAATCTAAAAAATCAAACCATTTTTTGAAATAATTTTTTAAAACGTCGCTGTTTAAATTTGGAAATTCATACGAAAATCCATCTTTTTCAACTAGGTACCTTGCTATTGAGAGGTCAATATTTTTCTACCTACATTTATTTTTAAAAAATGAAATTAGATACCTACCTATGTAAAAATATTTGCAGAAGGGAGAAGGTTTTTGTATTTTATGATTTTTTCCCCCAAAATTCTTGCAAGTAAATTATGTAGGTACATCTAAATATGTAGGATTCCAAGTTTTTGGCCGTGCAAACTTAATCGAGAGAACAGACTATGTCCAAAAAATCACCTATAAGGTCAAGCCAAAAACTTTTCGTACATGATGGAAAATAATTGTTTTCATTTTAAAAAAATAAAAGAAAAAATTGGTAAAATTGTTCAAAAATTTTGCACAAATGACACGTTCAAGTTCTAAAATTTTAATGTTTTCTGGTTTTTGAATCATTGAAATTTCGATACCTATTTTAGTAAAAAAGGGAAGTGGTGAGGAGGTAGAGAGGAGAAAAACTTCCAAGATTATAAGTTTTTGTAGAAATTCCAACGATTTTCAAATTTATTTTACACCAATTGACTTGATAAACAGTCATAATAAATTTTCAGAAAAAGATTTCTCAATAAATTTTTACCTACAGGTAATTTTTTTTCGACTTGAAAAGATTCAAATCATAATTTTGTTGGAAAAAATAGAACCAAAACATTTGCTAACAGTGAAGATTTTATAAAAATGAGCATTTTCTTTGAATTTTCAAAAAGTCGACTTTTTTCCATCTTACTTCACTAATTTTTGTAATACCTAAACGTCTTCTTCAGTGAAATATTTTTAACATCGCTGTCTCGAACAGATTCGTTGAACTCTTCAAATTTCAGATCATACCAATGTAATTATTTTTTCAACAACAAAAAAAAAACAAACAATAAAAAGAACGAGCTTTTGCGTATTAAACTTCTAAAACACTGCAAATCCGCATTTTCTCGTTACTTTACTACTTATCACGTTCGCTTTAATGACTTTGTAAAGACGACTTTGCATCAAACCTCCCTTCTTATCTTCCTGCTTCTGGTACCTGCACATGCTTAACAACCCTTTTAAAGATGGAATTTTTCGGTAATCTGATCTCGAGTTTAAAGATACTTTTGTTCGTAATGAATAAAACATGTTTGAATGAGGAGAAAATTGTATGGAGTTGATCGCTCGTCGACTATATTATACATTATTAAATTCATCTCCGCGTGTAATAACTATAAGTACATACTTATTAACATACCGTGCGGTATCGGGACAATTGATTGGTATGAATGAAAACAAATAATAATGTTTAATTTTCATTCGTTATTTTCGTAATGATGTTTACCCTTGTTTGGTTTAAATATTACGAGAGATGACTTATTAGGTATCAAAAACGATGGGGTTCTAATTGGAAACGTTACGAAACTACTTGTATTTTCTGCACCTTGGTACTCTGTGAATGAGCTGGCAGATTTCGTGAAATCTAAACAAGGTGGGAAAAAATATATCGATACAAATAAATTCGGAAAAACGACCATTGCATTTTCGACAACCTACATAATTTTGTCTACTCCGGACTATCGATAGGTATGCTTTTTTTGACTCAGTTTTCGAAAACACATTTTCCAAAATTATCAATGGTTTTTGTGAATTTCTTGAAATTAAATACTGAACTCTGAGAAATCATTTTCCAAAAATAACGATACTTTTTATGATGTAAAAAATTTCCATTTTCAGAAAAATCTGGTAAAGATTAAGTACTTACTTAACATTTTGTAAATAAAAATTTTCATTTTGGGTGAAATTTTAGGATTCGACAATAACCACTTTTAGGTTGTGGCACCTGTTAGAAATCTCATTCAAATCTCCTATAAAAAGTGCGAATTGAGTTTTCAAGTTTCCCTATCAAATCACTGATTTGCAAATTGGGATCATTTTTTGGAGTATACCAAAGGGTTGAAAAATTTCAGTTCGTGAATTTGAAGATTTTCCCATTATTTCCGTCTTCAAATTGCTCCCTGAAATCCTTAAAATTGGGCTAATTTTTTTTTGGTCTTTTGAAACAATTTTTGATCATTTAGAATAAAAAATCCACGTCACTGCAGCCAACTGCGTTTTGATTTGCAGAATTTTCACATCAGTCAATATTTAGGTACTCAATTTGGTAGTGGCTTGAAAAGCAACCCAAAAAATTTTAGCCCTCAAAATTAAAGTATCTTCATGAGTTGATTTTTTGATAATTTTTGGTAGCACTGCCGCCAATTGAAATTTTATGGAAAAGCAGAATTTAAAAAAATACAATTGGTGCCAAGACTACCATGAAAATTTTATTCAAAAATTATTCTAGGAGACTGAATTTTTTATCATTTTGAAGGGTTTGAGTGAGTGATTTTCATTTGGTAAAAATCTCCTTGTGACTTTGAATTCAAGTTACGAAGTTTTTGAGGAAATTAGGAAATTCTTTTGCCAAAATAAACGACCTCATCTATTTTTGTCAAAATCCAAGGTATGTTTTTTTTAAATCTATCATAAGCACACAAAAAAAGATATTCTTTCTAATTTATAAATCAGTGAAAATTGTCGGAAATCATTGGAAAACAATCAGATTATTGTAACACAGCGATAAATCAGTGAAGGAAATTGCTGAGAAAAAAATCAGTGAAAATTCACTAGAAAATCAGTAAAATTTCTAAATTTTGCGGAAAAATTGTGAAATTCTTTGAAAAATCAGCGAAAATCCGCTGAAAATCATGTAATTTTGCTGATTATCCCTGTACTGCAATTCTGACTTTTTATCAGTGACTTTTCATTAATTCGAAAGTGAGGGATTAGCTTTTGATTTCGTAGCATTGCATCTGTTGGGTTTTTTTTACCTCCAATAATTTTTATTTTTCATATTTTCTCTGTACTTATGTGAGGGCGTGGGGGTGGGGATTCCAATCAGTTGCTGACAATAATTAAAATGTAGGAATAAAGTTTTTAAAGCAAAAAAAAAATGAAATTTTTCTAAGGAGGTATTGAAGCTCCTGAATCCATTCTAGAATTTTTAGGTAAATATGTAAATTTTAGTTGGTGGAGTATGAAAATTTTCATTGTTTCAGAAATGAGTCAAAATGTGGTAAAAATAAAAAAATTAACGTAGGTAGTTTTTGAAAAAAATTCCTAAAACAGAAATATTTTATAAAAATTTCGCCAAAAATACCTACTACCCGAGGAAAATGAGGATGAATTTTCAAAAAAAAAAAACAAAAAAAACTGAGAAACAAAAACTGACTATTACAAATTTGTAAACATTTTTACAGGCCAATTTCAATCGTCCAACGTTTGTGTTTGGGTCTGGGAGTGACCCCCCCCCCACTCAATCACCTCACTTCCTTCCCTAAAACCAGTCTTATCTCTCCAGTTCTATTTTTGAGATCATTTTGACCCGAGGTCTTAAAAGTAGACCTTTCATAGGTAGTTTTGGAACAGAAGTTGTTGAATATTGAAAATAATGAATTACATTTGATAGATTTTAATTGAACTCAATGCTTTGATAAAGTTACCGCTAAAATATGTACACAAAATATATGACCAAAGTTCAATTTTTTTATTCAATTTTAAACCTTTTTTCGTGCCCAAATAATTGAATTTTGAATTCTAAGTAAAAATATGACCTCCAAATTTAAATACCTTACTCGAAAAATTTAAGGATCGACTTTTTTGGGAAGGTAGGAGGGAAAGGAGGGGGATGATGGGGGGAAGGAACAGAGGAAATAATTTCAGATATGGAGTAGAGAGCTTTGAAACTCCTCTGATAGCCATAATAAAAAAATAGAGTCATTTCCCCCCATCAAAATTTTCCTGTTTCAGCCAGAGGCGATTTTCCAAGGGAAGTTAGGAAAGTCAGACTTCCATCGAAATTTGTTCAAGTCTGAATTTATTCCATCACTTCAATCGTGATTTTTTTCAAAGTATCCAATCTCTGATTTTTAAATTTTTTCACCAATAAAAATTATTTCAAACTAAATTTGATTTTTTTCAATTATTAAAAATTTTTTAAAAATATGAGATTAAAATTTATTTTAAAAAAGGGAAATTTCAAGGAATAAGTACTTACGATTTTGTTTTTTTTTGCCTGAATCTACATAAGTTGAAAAAATTTTCTCCAACTCGAAAATTACTAAATTTCAAAGATGTTTTTCAACATTAACGTTTTTCAAAATTTCTTCCCAACAAAATGAGTAAATTGGAAGAAATTTTAAAAAGTAATAAAAGTAGGTACAAGAGAAGTGAACCTATTCAAATTTTGAGTACTTATTTGATAAATTATATTCGAAAGATTTTGAAAAATGTTCATCAGTTTCTTCCAAGTTTCAGACTTTCTCAGATTTTCCTTTCCAAAATCGCCACTGGTTTCAGCTTATAATTTATTCGGGCTCCTTTACCTGGAGGAAAGAAAAAAACGAGGAAAATTTTTTCTTCATAAAAAAATCGAAAACCTTATCTCTTTTTTTATGCCTTTGATGTGACTTTTATGTTCAGGCAACACTACAAATGTCCCACCTTGTAAAACTATCAACAGATTTCAATTCGAATTCGACTAAAAGGCGACACAAATTCGATTCTGATTTAAATACCTTTTATGTCAGTATTATAATTGAAACCTGATCTCTGAATGGAATCCTTTTAGTTTTTCAAACACTATTTACGAAATAGCACCGCGTATACGTCTTCGAAGAAGTGTTATGCTAACACTTTTCGTACGAGCGTGACATAGGAAAATGTCTCAGCTATGTTGGGAAAATCGCAATATGTCGAGGGTGCTTTTTTCGTTATTCATTTACTTTCTGGAAGAAAAGCGCAGAGATAGTGCATAATGTTTCGTTCGTACGTAGGTACGACGTATTCGACGAAATTAATTTACCATTTAATGAATACGTGAAAATGGGAATTCTCTCGCTTTGGCGGTATCGTTGGCGCGTGAAAACAGACAGGAAACGAATTACGAAAATGAGTTTTCATTTACTCGATGAAAAATACCTAGCTAATACAATTGGAAGTAACGTTTCGGGATGGTTTTGCTTGCAGGCTGACGTACATTGTTTCCTGTTCACCGATATGTTGCTGGTTTGTAAAGCAGCTTCGAAGAAGTCGGATTCACGTTTTAAAGTATTAAAACAACCGTTCATTATTGACCGCTTGGTTATACACGAATTACCGAGGGACCCTCCATTTCTGGCTGTGATATATTTAACAGAATACAAAGTTCCGGCTACCGCTTTTTTACTTACGTGCTCGGACAATAAATTACTAAAAGTGAGTACCCATAGCTGATTATTTTGAGAAGGCGATGAGTCGAATTTATGCGTATTTTATTCTCGACCTATGTTGGGTTATTTTTGCAGACGTGGACGTCGAGTATAAAAAAAGCGCAAGATTTGTATTTAACGGCTAAACAAGCGACAACGGCGACAATGACCAATCCTTCGTTGTTAGCCTTGAGCCAACAACCCTCCAGCGCCTACGATGAAGAATGCTGGGTGGAGGCGGACACAGAGCACGAATGCGAATCTCATAGCCTCGCTTCGATGAATTTGTACACGTTGAAGAGTCCTCGAGGTTCGAGCAAAGGAAGCAGTCTAAACCATTCTCACAGGTAAACGCTTTTCGCTCGATGGTGGCTAAATGCCTGCTATTTAGAATTGGCTTACTAAGTGGTTGAAAACTGAAAAGCGAGGAATCGAGTAATTTTAAACGTTCGAGTGGATACTTTGGCGCGTAGGTAATGAAAGATGCGATGAAGTGTTTATCGGATGAGTTTAGATGATGAGTAGATGGATCGAGGATTGGTTTTTGTAGGTACGATGAAGCTTTGATGATTTTATTATTTATTTTTTTTTATTGATTTCAGCGGATCTGTGGAGTTGAACGAAGCAGGATCGTCGGTCAGTAGTATAAGCCAGTCCAGAGGTATCAGCGTTGAAAACGAATTGGCTTGTTTGAGGGGATCTAGTCAAAGCTCCGATGAAGGAATGTCCTCCGTTAGTTTTCCTGAAAAAAATTCGCAGCCGTTGGCTCATCGGTAGGTAGAATAGGTTGAGGCTTTGGGTAATTTTATGAGTATGGTGAAATTATTTCCGTGACTGAGATTTCTTCATTAATTTAGAAAAAGAGCAGAAAATTATTCTGAAGAGGGAGGTAAAAATGTTCGAATTATTTTTTCTATGTCTCCAAATAGAAATCCGAAATTTTCTGAAGGATTTAAAACATCCTGAAACCGCTTCCAATCGATTCGAGAGGTCGAAAATAGGACATCTACCTACTTTCAGGCGTATTTTAAAATTTTTCTAGCAGAATTTGTGCCAAAAAACATGTAGGTACCTAATTGAACTGATAGTTACTCATTTTTGAAAATTATGCTTTTAATCGATCAAATCGGTTACCAATCTGAGTGATCCGCAAATTTTTTGGAGATTCCAAAAATTCTTGAAATCCATTTTAGTAAATTTGAAAGGTCGAAAATAAAATATACATCTTTCAAATTTTTTCCGTTCAATTATAATATTTTATTGGGCGATGAGGTTCCTAACTTTGAAATTTCAAAATTTTGCCAAAATTCTAGAAATGAACTTCAGTATTTTGAAATTTTGAAATGGAATTTTCAATAGTTCAATGCCAAAGTTTTTTTAAAAAATTAAAAAATCAATTTTTTTGTTTTTATTTTGGAAAACTGAATTTCATTTGTAAGCCTGGATATAGAAACCAACCGAGATTCCCCCTTTGATTCTATTCCTTCTAAAAGGCCCAAAATTAGTGTCAACTCAAAAATCAATTTTTTACACCTGAAGGTGGTTTCTATATCCAGACTCGCATATATTTTTTCTTTTTCGATTATGCCCAGTTTAAAAATTGATTTTTTTGATTTAAATCCATCTTCACTTATATGAACTTATTCTGATTTTTTGAGGAGTGGGGGATGGGTGCATGAAAATAACGAATTTTAAAATTATTTTTGGAATGCTGAATTTGATATTTTTTTCACGATTTTTTGCCGTATTTCTTCTATACCATAAAGTTATCACGAGGGAGGGAGACTCGATGAAGTTGTATTTAAAAAGGAGTAGAATTAATTTTTTTATTTAGATTCTAGAGAGGAAGAATAATGAATATCATCAGGTGGTAAAACCGAAAAATTGATTGATTTTTGAATTTGGAGCCGTTTATTTTGATTTTTTTCTGGAGGGAGGGAGGAAGGGATGGTGGAGGAATTTTAAATAAGTTTTTAGTACTTCTAGAGGAAATGAGAAGAATTTGTACGTAAATTCTGAAATTGAATTCATATTTGAATTTTCGAACTGGGCCTGAAAATGGAGGGGATGGAGGATGCAAAAGTAGCGTTTGCCTGGAGCCCTCGTAAATTTTAAGAGTCCGTCTGTGATCTGCAAAACAATTGGGCTCTTGATACCTAACTTGAGAAATTTCAAGTAAATTTGTAATTAACAAAAAACTCCAATCATTTCTAAAAAAAATCAACAAATTTTTGAATAAATTTACAAATTTTCCCAAAATTTGGAAAAATAGTGAAGAAAAATTGCTATAATTTTTGATTCCGAAACCTGAATAATCGAATTAGGTACAATTCTTCAACTTTTTCCCCCTCTTTTACGTTCTTACTGAATTTGAGGTTAAAATTTCAATTTATGGTATATTTTTTAAAGAAAAAACCAGGTCTGCAAATTTTTGCTCCCTGAATTCTCAAAACTTTTCTTTTTCTTTTAATTCTCTCGAATTTTTTTTAGTTATTCGAATATGCTCATCAAATTTAGTAAGAACGTAAAAAAGGCAAAGAAGATTGAAGAATTATATTTCAATTACTGAGCTTCTGGAATCAAAAATTGTATCAATTTTTTCTCATTATTTTTCCAAAATTTTGAAAAATGTATCAATTTTTTCCAATAAGTATTTGAATTCGTAAATTTTCAAAAAAAGAAAACAGTTGAGATAATTTACATTTATTTACGGCAAACCGGTTATGCAATTTTATTAACTCTAATGAATTGTCTAGCATACCTACATACAGTTTGGGAGTTGAAAAATTCAATGACAAAATTAATAAATTTTAAGGAACATGTATTTTTTAAGACATACATTTTGAATTTTAAAATCTGGAATTCAGATAAATGCTTTAAAATTATTTGACGAACTGTTAAGAAAATCATTGACGAGAAGATTTAATCGTCATTGATTGAAATTCAAAGTTGAATAGAAAATTTTATTGGAATAAAATCAATTCCTCCTTTTCCTAATGAAATTTCAAGTTTCATATGAAAATAAGCTATCAGATTTAGGAATAATAAATTCAATTTTCCATCTCAAGCAACAGTCGAATGAAATCACTGAGATTAATTTTTTTTGATTTTTGTTACAGTAGGAAATGCGCCAGTCCGAATACGCTGAGTATCCAAGTTCCCGTATTCTCAAATCTCGGTCAATCGTTACCGAATCTAAATCAAATGAACACCACGATTACAAATCCACCGTCGAATATGCTTTTAGCGCCACCGAAAGGTGTTCCTCCCCGGGGTACATCGTACCCACCTCCTAGTCCGCCACTTCGACGATCGACAGCTTTGACGTTCAACAGAAACCCACCGTTGTTGAAAACCAGACACATATCATCCGGTTCGCAAGCTTCCAGTGTGGCAATCAGTTGTGATATAGATTATTCTACGAATACCGGTGAGAAAAATGATAGAAAAAAATCAGATTTCACTCTGAGGATATACCTACCTATTTCGGCTAAGTCTAATATTTTGATTTTTTTTCAGCAGCTAGTCAAGAAAATCAAAGTCAACAAAAACCTAATTTAATGAAACGATTGACCAGAAGTGATAAAAGATATCATACTGCCGGCGTCGTCGACGACATTAAAGTAATTATTAATCTGTCGTCAAATATCATTGCAGAATTCTTAGCCAGAATTATTTATTAAATTATACTTACCTAAGTACCTATCTATGTTTCGTTTCTACAAATTCTGTTTATATATTCAGAAACAAGACGTAAAAGATAACAGAATATACAAAAGGCTGTCGTGGAATTGCGGCAAAAGATCGAAACAGCAACCGCCACCGTTGAAAAATAGCACCAGCAGTGCTTCATCGTTCGGTAGTGGCGAACGAGTTGAAACAGTTAGTCGAAATTCCAGCTCGAGTAGTTGTGATTTCGGTACCAGTGGAGGTCCCACAGATAGTACGTATAAAATAGGTTCCCATCTGCCCCAATTTTCGACTCGAAATACATTCTAATGTCCACAATTTTTCCAATTCTAGATAGATCCATTAACGAATCCATTCCAGAATCATCAAGTTGTACAGATTCGTCTGTGTCGAGTCAAGAAATACCTATTCTTACGACTACCACGGTGACACCAACGATTAATCCCCAAGAGCAATTGGCAGCACAGGTAATTAAAATTCATACTCGGTCACTTTCTAAATCTCGGTAAGAATTCTGTAGTAATTCGATTTCGTATTCTTAGCGCCGTCCAGTCGACCCAGGAGGACCACAAATACAGAAAAATACGACAAAAGAATAACATTCTCGATGCTACGTATTTATGTACTAATTTAAAGAAAAGAAAACCAGCTGCAATTATTTATTATTTTTAATATTTTAAGTAATTTCCGTTTGAACAGCTCGACTGTTCTGATAATTTATTTAAATACACATTCATGATCTAGCCTTCCAGTTCGATGTTTTTTTTCTTTTGTCAATTATACATAGTTACTTCTGCGTAGGTTTATCACATACCTATTTGACCAGTTTTATGTACCTATTACTTAATTGCTTTTCCTATATTTCCTGTGAATGTAAATTTTGCTTTACGTTAAGATCGTTTCTAAAATGATCAACGATGTTTACCATTTTACAGAATTTGAGCAAATTGATCTACCTTTTATTACAGAAAAGGTAATATTTTTCGAGTCATGTTCACAATCACCATATCTTCTAATAAAGTTACATTACCAATTTATTTACACGTATTTGTTTTCGGTATGTGAAATTGAATTAATATTCTGAAGATGGATAATTCGGTTTCAAAAATTTTAATCAAGATCGAAATAATTTTTTTTTAGGTTTATTACGATTATTATTCTAGTTGAATTTGAGTGAAACGAAAAATTGGAGCCAGAAGCTGAAGCTGAAAGATGTGCCTTTCGTGATATTAGGTGCTGAATTCCAAAAATAAGGATAGAATAATTTTTTTAGATCGCTGAATTTTTCGTATCTCATTCGTGAAGAAATTAGATACCAACGATTCAAATATAAAATATTTATTTCCATTAATTCCATGAAATTCTTCTATTAGCTTATCACGAGTATTTCACATCTACGAATAATTGTTTATTAAATTCAGCTTTCGAGGAGATAGATCTTCATTGTGGTTGATTGAAGTCTGGGATTGTTCAGGGTTAAACCAGATCGACGAGGAAATTCCAACGAAAAAATAAAATTGGTTGATGTGAGCTCTCAACCAGGTAACCACGAGCTTCTAAAAGGATCACGATTGAAAGATTCCGGTAAAACTTTAACCAACGCGTTATAATTGATACAAGCATCGACATCGTCTTTCATTAAAACATCATCTTGAAGATTTATTCTTTCCTGTGAACCAGACAAATCATCAGAAAATTCTCGAAAAATTTACCTAACTTGAATCACGAATTAAAACTTACGTTAAATTTTTTGAACCTGTATTTGACACATTTCGGAATCCCAGGCAGAGAAAGAATCAAATAATGGACACTCGGATTAGCCAAACCGAAAAAATCAGCACCTCGATTTATCGTATCGTTAACCACCTTAGCCGAATAATTATTATTTATCAACGATAGCAGTTTTTTGTGGCATTCATCTGGTGTAGTTCCGGTGAACACGAAACCGTCTTCGGATATTATTTCGAATCTGTTGAATAAAAACGAATCAGCAGACTGGACAAATTATTCGGAATCGAAACTGAACTGAATTCATTACTTGGGAAATAAACCACCGTCGATAATTTTACAAGTATAAGAACATTTCATGCGAGGATTACGTACATTGCCGTAAACTTTCGTAGCAATGTAGCCAGCTGGATAAATGATATCTTCTGTGTGATAAGTAGAACGATCTGTCACAATCTAAAATCAGATTTAAAGTATTTTGATAATTCGTTCCTCAATTCGTTCCAATTATTATTTCTATTATTTACGTACTTCTCCTAAAGAATGAATGGTCAGGTCGTTTAAAGTGATAGGGAATATTAATTGACCACAGGCGTCCTCTGATACTGTCAACGTTTGTTTCTTTTTGGCAGCTTTCACAGGTTTCTTCACTTTCAACGTTTGCTTTGATAAATCTATCATTCAAAAGAATAAAAAACGACTAGTCAAGTTGATTATAAATCAATATACTTGAATAATTAATAAAAATATCGTAGTACGCACCTGCTGTATCTTGACTAGGACTAATTTGTATTTTTCTCTTTGGAGGTAGTTTTTTAACAACATTATCCACAGGGATGAGATCGCAGCCTAAAACATATTATTCAAGCAATAAAGTTCAACAAAATGTGGATATTTTTTTCAAAATAATCTTACCGGAAGCATTTCGAATGAATTCCAAGTGCTTCAATTTTCTGGCGAGAAAGTTGTTCTCTTCTTTGGTGTAGAGGATTTTTTCTTGTAAGTAGGTTATTTGATCGCATAGAGCAGCATTTTCCTAAACATCGGCACCATTGTAATGAGAAATCAATTTAAAATTATAGCTTTTGTAAAAGTTTAAAGCGTACTTACGTATACCATAAACAACATGTATTTTTTCAGTTTCTTCAACTTGGTTTTGTAGTTCTGAGTAGCTGCAGTTTTAGGAATAGTTTTGCCGGCCATAGCTTTATTAACGAACATTTTAGTCTTTAAATTTTTACTGATTTTAATTCATATTTAACGATTTTTTGCAATTAAAAAATTTTTTTCTTCGATTACTTTGTTTATTTATTGATAACGAAACGAAAAACACCGAGATACCCAGTATAGCTATGACAACCAGGTAAAAAAATGAATGATATTGATTTCGGTACATAGCGCTCCTATAGTTTTTTTTACGCAAACTAGTTGATGTAAACAATTTTTTCACCGGGCCTTCAATTTCACTCGATTGAATACTTGGTACGCCAAATTCGACGCCGGGTTCGCCGCCAAACGCCATTTTCAGTTTTCGGTGTTTTCGGTAGTTTGGTTTTCGCGTCTTTGATTTTTCATGATTAATTAATTTAATTCCATTTTAATTATACTTCATAATTAAGAGAACTGTCTTCGCAAAGCCATGATCGATGCTGTGAGTAGAAAGACGCTGCAATTTTACCTAAATCTTCGTGGAAATGGTGTTATTATTCGAACCGATTCCAACCATCAACCCCTATACGACGAGTAAGAATTTTGTTTTTTATTACTTTTATTTCTGTTATTCAAGATTATTTCAGAGAAATTTAGCTAACGTACTGTATGAAGATCTATAAATGGGTTCTCTACGGATGAATGCTGGTTGTTTTATTCGCGAATAATCATTGCATTTTTGAGTCGTATACTTACTCGTGTATCTCATACCGAATTGTTTTGTTATTTGTTGATAGAGATATTTGGATTCAAGAACTCTGTAGAAATACGAAGTTATGAACTTTATCCACCCATACTACTGCTTTTTATTCGCAACTGGAATACTTACATCGATTACTTCGAAAGGACCAGAAGAGGAATTCCCACCGGAAGGTATTTCACGTTTCATTTTGCACTTCGATTAACTACCTTGTTGATTATGAAATTTTATTGCCGAATATAGGTAAATTTATTTATTGAGATTGAACATCGGTATTGGTATTGTTATTAAATATCTGAATCCTGCATGTTTTCGCTACTCGAACTGGAACTGTATTTTATTGGCAACAGACGTACGAATCCATCTCCGTCTCACTCATGTTTTCGTTGCTCCAACTCGAAATTGATTCTTCGCAGCAACTGTACGAGCTCGCTTCGATGTCGTCATCGCGGTTAATTTGGTAATCGTTTTCGTCTTTGGTGTTTTCTATCTCTGGATTTTGATAGTTATATGTGTAATAATTATTCGATTGAATGAAAGTACCTGGAACGTAATTTGGAGGCGGCGGCGGTGAAGTTTCTCCAAAGTAACCGTTTTCCTGAACTGAGTTGTAATTGTCGTAGTAAGAAGAATAATATCCATTATTATTGTTGTAATCGAATCCATTATAGTTGTTGGCGATCTGATTTGATGCTTCGTTGACGTCGTATTGATATTTTAGAGCTGATTTATTAACGTTATATTCCTGTTCACGCCCGCGTTGTGATTCTGATTCAGTCAAGCTTCGAATAGATCTTCCAAAATCATCATCGTACAGATCGTCTTTCCCTACAGTCATTTCGTTGCTTAGTACGAACGATTTCGCTGCATCTGTATTGTCGTCGACCTTGAAATCTGCATCGAATAGATCTTCTTGTCCAACGGTCATTTCGTCGGTCAGCGAGAATTTCTTCCTCATCCCATCGGTTTGATTATTTTCAGTAATATCCAACAATTTTTTCATTACACTGGTTAATATTATTTGGTCGGTATCGTAGACGGTGACCTTACCGGAACTAATTTTCTTATTCGTTGATTTAGCAAGTGATAACAATCGTTTGATTTCTTTTTCGTCGATTCGATCCGATCCACCGCCTGATTTGGATTTTTGCTTGGTTTCTTGCAGCTGTTCATACATTTCGTCGACCAACGGTTCCATATTATTTTCCAAATATTGTTTCAGTCCATCGTCGTCGAATTGTTCACCTTCGATAAGATTATCTATATAACCCAGTTGTTTTGGTTCAAGTTTCAGTACGTTGGTCCAATTCGGATGTAAATCTTGTAAACGTCTTTTGACGTGTAATCCGGTTTTATGAGGATCTCTGAGGATTTTTAGTATTTCGTCGAACGTCTCCGGATACTGGAATATCTTTTTGCGAATCTTTTGCGATATTTTCGATTTGTTTATTTTATGAGTCCATAGTTTATTGAACGATAGACGATTATAGTCGGTCGTTGTCGTGATGGAAGATGAGATTTGATACGTTTCGTTGCAATTGCAGGATAATTCGTCGATACAGATTGCATCGAAGGCGTAGCAGCCGTACATGTCGCACATTACGGTGCAGCTTATCGAACAGCCTGCGTTGCCGAATAGAATACATCCTAGATCGGGTCTGACTGCTGTAAATTTGAAATGTGTTAGAAATACGATAGAATTTTGATTTTTTAAAATAATTTAGGTAGGCAGTCGTGTTGAACGTACGATCTGATTGACTGGAAATTTTTGATTGAGACGTTCGATTAACAATTCCGCACCAACATCCCAAAAAATCTGAAAATCAGCAATTTTATTTTTATTTTATGATAGGTACCGAAGTGATTTTATGATTGATTTTTACTCACCAGTGATCAAAAGTAGAATGAAATGTAAACAGATGTTCGAGTCCATTGATTTCTCAAAAAATTTGAAATTCAGATTGATTAAAAAATTAATTATTTTTTATTTCCAAATAAAAATATTAAATGTAGGTAACGTACGCACGAATGATAGAGATTTAAATTCGAAGCTTTACTAAGCCATCGTTGTTGAATTATTCGAGAATGAGCAGGCACTTGGATAAATACTCGTACCTGCTGCCGAATTTAGAATCCACGTGCTTTCGTTAATTGCTCTTGAAAGTTTGCTAATTTATTCGAAGTAAATATTTGACGAAAATTTGCATTCGTTGGGGACTAAAATGGAAATTTGGAGTAATGAGAGGTGATCTTTAAGAAATTTTCATCATTTTCAACCTCGTAAATAATTCCATTGAGATGTTTAAATTCTTTTTTTTTTTTTTAAATTCAAAATAGATCTACCTAATACCGGTTGTCCAAAAGTGAGATAACAATATTTTCAATTCATTCAATAGTTGAAATTGTATCAGTTTGCAATGAAAAATAAAAATCTGGAAGATTTCTACAGTTTTTGGAAGTCCAAAAGTCTCTTGATTTCCAAAAATTGTCGTGAAAAAAAAAAACGTTATCGACGACGTAAAGAAATAACCATGAATGAAATTTGGAAAAAAATTAGTCTGTGCCATTTTCATACTTATTAAAAAAAAATAAATGAATGAAATTCCTAAAAGTGATTGAAATCAAACTTTTGCAGTAAAAAAATTCAAAATTCATTTTGGTCAAGTTCTGTTTGAACCAAATTTCAACTCTTTGGTTCCATTTAAATCCAAGAGTGTAAATTAGTATAAATGAAGTAAAAAAATTATTTTTGCTTCGCGCTATGTATACAGTGTAAAAGCAGACATTTTTTAAATTTTTCGTGAAATTCTCATTCGAATTGGAAAAAATTGACGTTTTATTGTATCAAATTAACTAATGAATTTTTTTTTTGTTTTTGTTTCAGGTGAGTCATCAGTTAGAATTATACCTAATGTTGCATAAATCAGTAAGTTATTTTGATCTTTTTGAAATGATAATGATCGTAAGAACATTTTAAATATTGGGGAAAAAAACTGCAAGATCGTGTTATTTTTCTATATTATTGTTTCTCCAAAACCTTTTTTGGGGGGTTTTCTGATGTCGTTTCTGTAAGTTAAATAATGGAGGGGGAGAGTGTAAGTTTGAAACCAATTTTATGAAAAAAAATCTGAACTATTTCACTAAAATTTGAACATTGAAAAAACCTGAATATTTTTTGTTTTTTTTTTCTATGCAAAAAGCATTATTCATTTGATTTAAAATAATGATTTTTACCTACAAAATTTTACCAGCCGAATAAAACTCAAAAATGATTACGTTTGAATTTTAAAAATAAAGTAAAAGAATTATTTTTCTACCTAATTCAAAAATAATATTTTTATTACAATTTTTTAATTACTTAAGTATACAATTCAATCAGTTTTGTGTTCAAAATTTTCAAAAAAAAACCTATTTTTTGTCTCTTTCCTGAAATAAAAAATTGTTTTCAAAATTCTATTTTTATAAAAAATGAAAAAAAAAGTTCTATCAGGTTCTAAATTAGGACCGAATGCCTTGGGTCATTTTAGCCATTTCTTCTTCAAAATCATCAAAATCGAAATCATTCAACTCGTCAATTTGTCTTTTACTCAGGAGATAATACACAGTGTGTTTTTGACTCCCATATATATTATTTTTCTCGTACTTTTTCTCATAAGTCATCAAATAATCGATGGTGGATATAATAAGAAGACTGAGCAAACCACTTTTGGCAATTTGCTTCTTACCTTTCGGATCCAACAACGACATCAGATACGAATCAGTGTACCCTTTTCGTTTGACAAAATCCTTAACATAATCCATGAGCCAAGCATTCTGACACAAATTAACCAATTTGTAGAAATATTTCGTTTGACCGTGCGATTTCGGTTTACCCATCGCTTGATGAGGTTTACTTCTGTACCCTTTTAAACTGTAGTAATATTTATCGGCGATATAATCCATTACCAGATCGTTGTACTGCTCTAAATGCTCTTCGTCGTATTTACTGCTGTGTTCGCGAATGAAATCGTCCACATAACCTTGCCTAGCTGGTTTCAAATTCTGAATAAATGTCCAATCTGGATGTAAAGATAGCAGATGTGATTTTATACTGATTGCTGTCTCGGCTGGATTACGTAGAACTGGTTCGATGTTTTCCCAAATGTCACCGGCTTTTTGTAGGGTGTAGAATAAGTCTCTTGCATTGGACCCGAAACCGAATTTGTATCGCCATAGAATCGAAGCTGGTAGTTTTTGCACTTCGTGTGGTGTCAGGTTTTTCGAAAATACTGTGTATTTTTCGGAACATTCGCAAGTCTGATCTGAACAATGGCCTTGACTTTGGCAGCCGTAGAAGTCGCAGAATATTTCGCAGATTAGTTTGCATCCGTTGTCGCCGAAGGTGGGACAGGTTAGCTGCCCTTCTTGACCCACTGTGTAGAATAGAAATAGGGTTAGGCGATTGGTAGAGGTAAAATCAAGAAGGATTTATTGGATGGTGTGAAAATTTATGATAATTTTTCAAGTGCGGATTAATGAATGAAATCGTTTACCTATCCTTTTTATTTATTTTTTTCTCTCTGTTCAATATTTTTTTCAATTTTAAAAAAATTGTCAATTTGATTTTCTATTTTCAAAATTAATTTGCTATTTGGCGAGGTAAATTTTTCAATTTTTAAAAGCAAAAATTTTATCTATACTTTCCATGTAGTAATTTTTAATGTTAAGTATTCCAAAAAAAATTAAAGTTTTTAATATAATATCACTTTTTAATTGAACAAAGTCAAAAAAAATTCTAATTCAAACTATTTTCGTGCAATTTCCAATTCAGTTTATTGATTTTTTTTTGGTTTAAAGAAAATATTTCGGAAATTTCCAAAAGTTATTTTACTTCGAGAGCTAAAAATATTTTGAAATTACTGGTCAGACTGTCAGTTGATGAGAAATGAAAATAGACTCACTTTGAGGTGCATTTGGCTGTACGTGGACTTCTGGTAGTTTTTTTCTTCTCCTTCTTGCTTCTCCTGTCATGGTTTGAGCTTTAAAGAAAAACCAGTATTATTTGATTCATATTAAAAATAGAGACAAATTTATAAAATGAAAAATATGAAATGATAATATCGCACATACTCGAAAGAAAATATATAACACCGAAAAAGAACCAGGGGAGTTTTTTCATACTGACCTGGGAAATAGAAAAGTATGTTATTGGAGAAGTTTTCTTTTAGGTTTGAAATTTATTTATTTTTTAAATTCGTGATCTAAAAGACAGTATACCTACTTACATTTGACGTTGTTCTGCATATGAATTCTGTCTTGTTTTTCTACATAAGGCAGATACACAGAAAGAAGGACATTAGTACGAAGATCACGATACGTTGGCACTTCGTAGGCGATGACGACGATAACGCGGAAAATGAGCAGGGTAATTTTGACATTTTAATCAAAAATCACAAAAGAATTTAGGTGAAAAACTGCGACGGTTTTTTCTCGAAATTAAATGAACCTACGTTTCTTATTTTTGAGAGGTATTTTTTGACTTTCGAGTTTGAATTATCTTTGTGAAGGAAAACGATTTCGTGATGCATGATAAATGATTACCTATTCTAGATATTTGTGGTAGTTTATCTCCATCTGAGCGATAAGATTTGTATTGCTACGATGTGTAGAGAATTTTCGATGGAATTGTAAAAAATTTGGATTGAAATTTCCAGATCATCTTGATGATTCGATCTGTGATGTGTGACGTTAGACGAATTTGAAATAAAATTTATTTATTTATTCCAAGTTTCAAGGATGTCAATAATAACAAAAAAGTTTTGAATAAGAATTTATTAAAATTTATAAATAATTTACATTTTGAAATTTCAAAAGAAAATCTGATTGACAACTTTGAAATTTTCTTTCCTCTCATTCTCCCTCCTAAAAAAAGTTCATTATTCTCTTTGTATGGAAGACGAAATTTTGCTCCTTCATGTTTCGATGTGGGCAATTTTTCTTACATCTGAGTGATTCAAGTAACTGGATTTTTAGATCAGGAAAATGGTAGGCTGCGGTTGAAATTCTCATCATAGTGGCTATTTGTCCATCAATTATTGACAAAGGAGTACCAACCACCGAAAAAAAAAACCGTACTTAATTATTGTTTTCTATCTTTAAAATTGAAGAGGAAATTACATTTTAAAAAAGATGATAGATATTCATATTCAATTTAATAAATGGATTAAATTTCTAAAAAATGAAAGAAAATTTCATGTTATATGCGTTTGTACAATTATGAATTGGAAAAATTCTAAACATTCAAAAAAAAATTATTTGTGGATTTTTTTAGAGAACTGAATAAATTGTTATGATAAGTTACATCCCCAATGGCCCCACATCAAAATGGAAGAGGCTAAATTTTTGGATTTGAATCACCCAACTCAGATTAGGTATTATTATTTTATGATCTTCTTTTCAATTTTAATGTTGAGCGGAGAATTACTTCATGGGAGAAATTACATACCTTTAGAGGTGTGCGCCGACGAAAATTATACCGGTGGCGGCGTTGACTACTATTTTCCGCGACGTCGGCGGCGAAATATAGACTTGAAAATCGCCGGCGGCGGCGTTTTTTCGGCGTAACCAAAAAAAAATTGCAAAAAATTAGGACAAAACTCGAAATTTAATCAATTTTTCCAAAATTCGTACATTTTTCTTTGATTTTTCCATTTAACTTAATATTTTTTCAGTTTTCCATAATTCTCAATTTTTTCAAGCTGTACATAGATCTTTAGTTTTAATTTTTTACGTCAGTGATTTTTTTTAATTTCAGTTTTCTCCTTTTTTCGATTCTATTGTTTTAATTTTTTAGGTTTAAATTTTAAATTTTAATTTTTTCTCAATTATTGAATTGAAAAATGTAGAAAACCACAAAGTTGGAATTTTTAAATTTTTTTAGGTAGGGAAGCAGTTGAAAAAAATGTTTAAAAAATGAAAATTGCTAAAATGAAAAGGATTGAAGGAGCGGGGAATCTATTTTTGAGGTACATATTTACCGCATTTTCCAAACATTAAAGATCGTTTTGATTGATATGAATTTCTCAGTGACAGGTGACATTTTATTTATTTATTTTTTTTTTCTGTAAAACATTTTAAATCGATAATGTACTATTTCTCCGGTTCAAATTTACGTGAAATGTCATCTTTTGAATTTTTCATGGCAATTATTGATATTTTTTGTCGTTTGAGAAATTTCAAAAATCGTTGGTGCTGATCGAATATCAATATCTACGCAATCCGTGTAGATTATTGATAACAATTTTGCTGCGAAATTATTTTATAATATACAAATTAGGAAATCGAGGCGAGATCTACGAAAATACTAAAATTCTGCTTTCTTCTGACCACCTTTACGTCTTCACCGTCGTATCTGTATCCTCATCGTCATCTTCGATGGTTGGTATCGCTTCAACTTCCAACAGTTGGCTGAAAGCTCCAGCTTGAATGATTTCATCAATCTGTTGAGGTGTGAGCTGATGCTTGGGATCCTTACTCGTATACGAATCGATATTCGTCATGTTAGCCACGTCCTCGTACGAAACTCCGGTCATAACACTAAGCGCATCCATCACCGTTTGCATGTACTTAGAAGGAAACAGCAACAGTTGTCTAACAATGTATTTGATGTTTTCCGAATCCTGAAGATATTCCTCGAGAGTCAGTTCCCTGATTTGCATACGTTGCACTTCTTCGTACTTCGCTTTGATGTACTCGTTCATGAAATACGTGAATAAGGGATAGTTGAAATGTCGACTCGGATTCAAAAATGTATCAATTTTACCCCGAACAATGGGCTTCAGCTCTTTCAGCAGCCATTTAGCTCCAGGGAACATTTGAATCAGCTTATTCTTGATTTGAGTTCCGGTGATACGTGGATCTTGCAGCAGCGATCCGACAGCTTGGGTGGTTTTCAAATCTTCTTGGATAAAATGTGGTATAATGATAGAGGCAAAGTTATACTCGAAACGATATTCCCAAAGATTGGATAACGGTAGAAAGCGATGGAATGACGAGCTGATATATTCGTTTCCGATTTTGTAAGATTCCCGGCATTCGCAAACGTCTGCGGAAGGGTTTGTGCAGATTCCAGCGCTGACGCATCCGTACAAGAAGCATTTCAAGTCGCAGATGAATTGGCAGCCTTCGTTACCGAATATCATGCATTCGAGGGATGATGATTTGTCTGGAATTCAGCCAGTGATTATTAGCCGTGTGTATGGTGAAATGAAAAAAATAACATTGTGTAAATTACGTACTCGGAGCTAGTTCGTATACTAATTCGTTCAGTTGCGATGAAGATGCGGTGGAGTTTAAATATTCAGCAAGTTTCTTCTGAGCGATTTCCATCTCTTTCCATTTTTGAGATACTGACGGTTGTAAGATGGCTAAAGCTTGGATTTTTAAAAGAAAAATATTAATTTTGATGTGTTGAGCAAGTATAATAAGTGTGAATAAAAGAGCAGAAATACCTGCTATGAGATATAGAAGATTTCGAAAAGCTGATGCCATGTCGAACCAGTTGAATTTCTGCAATAAATTCTCGAACTTTTGATGGAGATAAATTATAATTGGTAATTTGAAGAATTTTTCATGTTTAAAAAAAGAAAAGGAAAAACATCAGATGAATTACTTACTTGTAATTAGTTCTTAGTTTTGATTTTCATTGCATAAAAAAACGAACAAAATATGAAAAAAAAATCGATTTGTGCTGTTGGTTTTGAGTGATTCAATGTTCGACTTACTTCGTTCGAAACGTTATCGCCTTTTCGATTTCAGTATGTTTTCAACTGATTTACTTTGAAGATAAAGGTATAACTAATATTTTACCGTTTGATATTGAAAGATATGTGTGAGATTGAAATTGCAATTATTGCCTGGCCACCATTTCAACTAACTAGGAAGGTATCCCATCTCAATGTAAAATCTTGAGCTGAAAATTTTTTAAACCGAAAGTCGTAAAAGAACCCCATACTCGAAATTTTATTTCTCAAATTTTTACCAATTTTTGGAAATTCAAAATTGCATCATCGCCCTACAAATTATATCAATCCGACCTAATTAACTAAAAAAAAAACTAAAATTTAGTAAATTCCTTATTTTCAACCATCCAAATCGATTTGAAACAGTTTTGAGGTGTTTCGGAGCCTGTAGAAAAAATTTTTCAATGCTGGTAAAAATTTATAAAAATGGTTTACATAACAGCTTAATTTTCTGAAATTCGTAACTCCGAATTTAAATTCATATTTTTTGGTAGACACCTTGTGAAAGTTTCCAAAAATTTTCGCAGACCTCAAAATGTCTTGTAACTGTTTCCAAACGATTAGAGAGAGAAGTGTTGATTCGAGATTTTAAGTCCTCAAATTCTTGTTGATCATTTTTCTGGGCTGTTTTTCCTTGATCAGGTTGATTTTTCAAATTTGGAGGACGATGAGGTACTTACCTAATGATGTAATTTCAAAAATTTGCCAAAATTCCAGAAATGAACATCAGAATTTGAAATTTTGGAGATGGATGGATTTTTTTTCAGGATCTATTGATCTACTTCCGATTTATTTGTTTCGGCCTCAAATTTTATTTGGAGTCGGAATACCTTCCTTGCAAAAGGGAGTGTATTCGATTTTAACCATTGTGTCTATGAAATCGATACAAAGTGTGAAAAGTGCAAAAATATAATAAAAATGAGAATTTCTAAAATAAAACTGGAAAAGTATGAAATTTCAACGAAATTATATCTACGAAAATAATTGATAACAAGACTAAATCCATAATTTATTGCTTTTTTTTTAAAAAAAAAACCTCAACTATTAGATACTTTTGCTCCACAAAGTTGAAGTTCATCTCCAAAAATCATAATTTTTCAACTTCAACTTTTACTCGGATGAAAAAAGTTGTATGTTGTTTTTCGTTCCTCACTAAAGAATACCTAAAAGAAAATACTTCAAGGGAGGAATTTGAAGTTTTAATTTTTCCTTAATGACAAAGATTGTGGATTTTTTTTTCAACTTTTTTCATGTATTTTAAAATTTACTTTGTGCAAAATTGTTCGCTCTTTTCTTTTCCTTTTCTAAAATAATCAGATGTTTGAAAATTTCATAGCATTTAATTTTTTCAACCTCCACTTTTTAAAAATCCTCTTGGTACCACGGGGGAGGGGGTGGATTCTTTACTTTGTCGAAGTTTGAAAAATTCGAAAAGTGAAAAATTGAAATTCGAAAGAATGTTTGCTCCCTTCATTCCTCGAAACAATCATTCTCCTCTGAAAAAATCGTTGAAAATTTGAATGTTTCGCTGAATTAATGTCTTGCAATTGCAGATGTTCTGCTTTTTCATTGTGAAATTTTATTAAACACATTTTTGATTAAATTTTCTGCCAATTTTCTTGTGTATTGGGTAACAGAAATAAATTGAAAATTATATTTTCCACTTGTCTTATCTGAAGATCGTCATTTTATTTCGGAAACTGATTTTTTTTTTTTACCAAAATATTGGAATATTCAGATTATATAATGAAATCGCTGTTGAATTTCTATCTCAAATTCCAATTCGCTGAACCTTGATTAATGGGATCGTATGTTAGGTAACGTGTTTCATTTTATTAGTTTTTTTTTTTGGGATAAAAAATTACCCAGAAAAATTTCTTTCATCAAGGAAAATCACTTTATCAATAAACCTATAATCAGATCTCAGATTGGCGCGAAGATCATGCGGTCTAAATTCATCTTATTCGTCTGAACTCTCTTATTAAAATTCCTGCTCGTCTCGAAACGTCAAAATTATAAAAATGATAATGATCCAACAAAATACTAAAATTTTATTTGACGTTTTATTCAAGTATAAAAAATTGAGCGATACAAAAAACACCACGATACTGATATATTTTTCACGACGAGAATTTTGTTTCCAATTTTCCATTCAAAATACGAATTGAACTTTCAAATACACTGATTGAAAAATACATCGAAAATCATTTCGTTCGTAATCGATAATATAATTACATTCGATTCACGATTGAGATATTATAATAACTACGCAGAATTAACTTATAAATTTCAACGTTACTTGATATGAACAAATTGGAAAATAAAATTAATCAAATCGTACGATACAAGAGGACTGGCCAAAAAATTGCCATCAACTTAGATAAGTATAGTATGTAATTAACAAATCGACAGAAAAAAACAATGAAAATCAAAATACCGGCTAACCCTTTGAAACAATATGTTCATCGTCACCTCGTTAATCTTACATTTCGTCCTTCCATAAATCGAAGGTCTAAAATAATAAAGACTTATAGCAATACTGCGGATGGTACATTACGATATTTAAACCAAAAGGATATTTCCTCAAAGGTCCATCGTCATTTAGCCCCTTCCTCGTTATTGTTAGCAGCATTTATCAGATATTCCATCAACTGAGTCAGTAATACTTGCAATTCGGGGTAATTCTTTTTCGAGCCTTGTTGAATGGCTTTTTGTTGATCTTCCGGTGTCCTCATACCAAAAGTTTGTCTCAGGAAACGTTTGATGTATTCGTGAAATGTACCATTTGAATCGTTATTAGCTGATGAGGTGGTTGGTTTCTGCGTCGTCGTCGTCGTCGTCGTTGTTGTCGAAGTGGTGGTCTGTTCTGCCAAATCAGCCGAACGAATTTTAATTTTAAGAAGCTTTTCGAGCACGCTGGCGGTGATCAGTTCGTCGATATCGCCGGGTAAAATGTATAACTGAGGTGGAGATCGTTTGCTGACCATATAAGTATCATTTCGCTGCTGCATCATCAGATTTCTCATCAGCTCGAACATGGATTCGTTGGGGAACATGAGCAAAAGTGACATGAGGCTTTTGACGTCGTTCTTATTTTGGATGTAAGCAGTCAATCTGGGAAGCTGCTGGTTTAGTTTCATTTCTTGTATTTTACCGAATACCTGATCAGCTAGATTCTCGATGGCTTGGACCAGGTAGTCCTTGAGGATACCAAAAGCAGCATTTTCGGTCTCACTGACCGTCTGGTTTAAATTCGAGGTGGAGAAAAAGTTGTAATATTTGGCTCGGCGTGAATAATCGCTGATCAAATTGACCAACGTGTTGTTGGGGAACCACAGTATTTGGCTGACGATGTATCGAATATTGTTTTCATTTCGGAGATACATGAGTAAGCTAGGCAATGCATTCGGATTGGCCATGGATTCGATCTGAGGATACATTCGGCTCACAATTGTATCGATAGTTTTATCAAAATACTCTTTGAATTGTTCTTGATTGAAACCATTCTTGGTGGTGTAGAGTTCGTTGATATGGCCTCGCTGAGTTGGTCGCATGTAGTAGAGCAAAGACCATTTTGGGCGGATTTCCAGCAATTTGCTTTGCAACAGGACCCCGGTTAGGTGAGGTTTGCGAAGTAAGGTGGTCACATTTGAGCTGAATTCGGGATCCCCTCGGCTGATTTTTGTGAGTAGTCTTCTGGATACGAAGGAGCGGATGAAATTGTGATACCAGAGGTCGGTCAAGTTGAGTTTTTCGTATTCCTCGGCGGTGATATTTTGCGATCTCACTTTGTAAATTTCGCCACAGTCGCAGGATACTTGATCGATGCATCGGGCTTGACTTTGGCAGCCGTACAGGTCGCAGAGAACGTCGCAGGTTATTTGGCAGGCGGTGTCGCCGAATAGGATGCAGTTTAGGTGAGGTTTGCGGTCAGCTGTGGAGTTGAGAGTGGATTAGTAAAGTCATAAGATGATGGGATGATGAATAGTGTAAAAATTGTGTCAGTAGCTTACCGTTGGACGGATTTGGTGCATTATTGCTCGACAAAAGAGAGAACGAAATGTTGATTAGACCTGAAAAAAAAGAGTTACGTTTAGATGGAGCTTTGCAGATAAATACGTCTAGTCGTGGAAAGCTTACCTAGAAATTGTATTACGATACCGAGTATCGTCAGCTTTCGAATCATCTTGAGCCCCCAAATAATTGGTTGCTGAATTGAACCTGAAAAGTAATATAAATAAGTTTATTTTATTGATTTCTAAAGCTGAATCAATTGAATTTGGTAAAATTCTGATTTTTTGAATTGGTGAAATGAATTTTAATGAAAACCAGTGAAGCGAATTTTCTACCTATTTGACAAAAAAATCACGACTTTCTTGACAATTATCATCAATTTTTGAAAAATCACTCATTTTTGACCAACAGTTGATAATTTTTGACAAAAATCGTCATTTTTGACCAAAAAATTATCAATATTTGACATAAAAATTATCTATCTTTGACTAAAAAAATTACTACTTCACCAAAAATCACTAATATTGACTACAATTACTAATTTTTGACTAAAATCACCAATTTTTAACCAAAATTTCTAATTTTTGACTAAATATCACAAATCTTCGACCTGATAATCATCAATTTTTGACTTGAAAGTTTTTCAATTTTTCACTTGAAAATCACTACATGACCAAAAATCACTCATTTTGACCACCATCGCTAATTTTCGACTAAAATCACTAATTTTTGTCTCAACATCGCGGATTATTCGACTTGAAAATCATCAATTTTTGATTTGAAAAATTATTAATTTTTGACTTGAAAATTACCGATTTTTTACTGGAAGAAGATCACTAATTTTTGACTAGTAACACTACTGGTTTTCATTTCAAATTATTTCACTGGCTCAAAAATGCAAAATTTTACTCAATTCGATCAACTCAAATTCAAGGAATAGAATTTTCAACTTCAAAATGTCTCAAAATTGCCCGATTGAAAAAAAAAATTAGTCAAAGAGGCCATTTAAAGGTTATATGAATTCGAAATAAAATAAGTAACGTGGTCCGAGTTACGAAATATACTCAAGTACATAGAATCAAATATAAGTCGATAATAAATTAGATTTTAAAATGATCAAATTATCGAGAAGTTGCCCTAAGAGATAGAATCATATTTTTACCTTTAAAGATGATTTTGAAATATAAACAAACAAGACTTACTTTGACTCCAATGAGTGATTTTTTTCTAAAAAATTGTGCTGGAATTTACTAAAACTATTCGGAATATGGCGAATCGTACTGCAAGAATCTCGTTTCGAAGTATTTTCTCGATGTTATCGACGATATTGATTTTTTTGATAGCGTCTAATTAACGAACATTTTTCAAACGAGATATTTTAATAATAAGGATGAATCTGGTATAATTCGAGATCCCTTCTCTCCCTCCGATCTATTTTTTTTTGGTTGAAAAATTTCTGGTCACGCCATCATAGGATGAAGTATGTAACTGAAGTGTTGATGGAGATGCAGCGATGTTATTAGTGGAATGCTTTTTACAGTCCATTTGAGCTGTGGAATTACAAATAATAACGAATAAATGCGTCGGTTCGATGTATTGATGGATGAATTTTTTTTCAATATGGACGAGTCGTAGAATGTGAGACACTAGATTCAGTTTGAAAGCGTTTGGAATGTTTCGAAAAAATGTTAGAATGATTTTCATTTTCATTTAATCGTTAGGTATTATGTAAGCAATTTTAGTTGCTTTTTTGATCGCCGTTTATGCCAAAAATTGATTGAAGAATGTAGGAAGAATGTAGGAAATCAAAATGGCCGTCTGGTCGTCCGATATTATTTTGGTAGCTGTTGAATTGCACTCTATCCTCTTTTTTAATGACATAATGACATTTTGATGTTCTGTAGCTCCAAAGGGACAAAAAATTCTATGAGTGAATTTTTTTCAATATTCGGGTATATTCGTTGATGTTTGGCAATGTTCGACCGTCTTCGTTTGTATTCGATTTCAGTCGAGCAAATTCGTTTTTGTATCGGAAATATTGATTATGAAAAAATTTGAATAAACAAAACAAATTATGTCAACCATATTCTTCTTGTTTTGTTTTCCAAAAATATATCCAAAGTTTTGTAAAATTCGAGTGTTTTCGTTGAAACTCGATTATATTCGATCATTTTCGGTTTTATTCGTTTTTTTTTTCGATCATGCAGCCAACTTTATTGTATTTAAAATTTTTTTCAAAGAAAACTTCGGAAAAATGCAGCGTAAATGTTGTAAAATATTGAATGAAAATGTGATATCTATCGATATTCTCTTACCATGCTGAAATTCTGTTTCATTTTGCTGCAAATGATCAAAGCAAAGGTGGGGAAAAATTTGCATTCCAGTTCATTTGAATTTTTTCCAATTTATAATCCAGAAAAACTTATAAATATTTTTTCATCTCGAAAATTTGATTTTTTTGTTTGAGAATTCGACCTTCACTTTTCTCCTCACTATTGATTTAAAATATTGTTTTTTCCAGCCCAGATCTTCAGAGCAATATTTTTCAGTTTGATTCTCAAATTTTCCTCAGAAATTTTTTTGATGATAAAATTGAAGAAGGAAGATGATCGTAAGATCGTTTTAAAATTCTCTTTCTTTCTTTCATTTTCGTGAAAAAATAATACTTATTCTATGAAAAAAATTCATTCCAATGCACCGGAGTTCAAAATCGAATAAATTATATTCAGATTTCACACGTTTCGTTCGCAAAAACAAAAATGATATTACCAAACAAAATAATACTCGAATACGTATGTTTTACGTTCTGCGAAGTTCAATCGAAACAAAGGACTCTCTCGAGCTTTGTTCGTGATTCACTGGACTTATCGAATGCTACTCCGCTTATCTAATCATTATACGTGGATATCACTTCAATGAATGTTTCCATAGCTCCGGCCAACAATATCTCGTCTCTGTATGCAGTATTGTTGACAAACCCGAACCCTGACGTTTCGCACAGACAAGGTGACTCATAACACTCGCACGAATCCGAGGACGAAGGTTGAACGTAGGTCAACACTTCCGTAATATTATACCCGTTCTCGTGGGCGAATACTTTGATAAAATCGCTTGGAAACAGGAACAATTGCCTCATCACGTATTTGATGTCTTCTTCATCTTGCACATATTTGATCATTTCATCAAACCCTTCTTTGCGTTCTATTTTCCTAAACTGGGCAAACAAGTCATCACTCAGCTCGTCCAGTTTCTCTTCCACGTATCTGCGGAATTTATAGTGATCCAATGTATTGTTTGGAGTGACGAAATGACCAAGAATACCCAAAGACGTCGGTTCCAGTTGTGAGAAATTCAAGCCAGATTTAGTCTGCAGCATGGAGGGTAGTTTTGTGACGATATCTCGAGCTGTAATGTGAGGGTTGCGAAGATCAGCCAGCAGTTTGGTGGAGAGTTGAACATCTGATTGGATGGCAGCTTTGATTTTGGTGGAGGCGTTTGAGTATCGGAAACGATGGTTCCAGAGATCGTCAAATGGTAGAGTGCGGTATTGTGAGGTATTTACCACGGTCGCTGAGACGTTGTATTCTTCTTGGCAATCGCAGTAGACGCGGTTGGAGCAGGTACCGTTGCTCCAGCAGCCGTACATGTCGCAGAAGACTTCGCAGTTTATTTGGCAGGCTGGGTTTCCGAATAGGATGCATGATAGTTGTGGTCGTAGTTTATCTGATGAACAGAAGAGGAAAATTAGATGTTGAAATGAGGTTTCATAAGTGTTGCAGTGAGGGAAAAGAAAGGATGTGGGCAAAATATATGCTCTGTTGTCCTAAATCGAAAAAAAAAAATCATTAATACACTTACACAGTCAAAGTTTCAGCATTAGAATAAAAGGATTAAAAAATTCCACTAAAAAGAAATCATTGGAAAAAGTTGCTAAAAATCTGTGATATTTTTATTGAAATCGCTATTGACTGGAAAATTGGCATAAATAATTTTTCGTCAGTGTGAATGAGTTGAACTGTGTTCGAAAAAATCAATTCTCAAATTCTATTGAATTTTGAAAGAGTAATCATTGACTATTCTGCTCAATAGGTTCACTTTTCTCTTTGGCTTTTTAAAATAAATGAAAACATTACTTGATAATTTTGTTGCGCGATTTTCCCAAAATTTTGTTTTCCCGGATCTCATCTCGACCCATTTTCAATCGCTTTTCTATTTTTTTTTCAAAATTTAATTCTCTTAAAAAATTAGGCCAAGAAAATTGATTTCGATTTCCCAAAAAATGATCCTTTTTTACAAAGTGCATCAATAGGTGTCCAAAAAATTCTATCTTAAAAATTTTAGTTTTTCCTCTTTCCCGCCTCTGATCTAAATTTTACATTTCCGTCAAAAAGAAAGAAAAAATTTGAAATTTTTTTTGATACTTCAAATGCCATTGAAATCATTTTAAATTGGAAGATGAATTGTCGAATGTCAAATATTTACAATGGTTTTCAAAAACGACCAAAAATTTGATATTTTAATTCTTTGAAGTAAGAAAAGTACCTATCAGTTTTTTTTCAAAAAATGTCAAGAAGGATTCGAAATTCTATAAATTTTTTTTATAAAATATTGAAAAAATCATAGAAAATTATACTTTTTTTGAATGATTGGCAAAAAAAGAAAAATATTGATTTTTTTGCAGAGATCATTGAAAATAATTAAAAAGTTGATACAAAATGCCATCAAAATTGTTAAATTTCTCCATAAATCATTTAAAATGACTTCAAGCTGATGAAACATGAAATTTTCTTCTGAAAATGTCGTAGAAATGGATGTGAAAAGCATTGCTATTTCTTTTCAAAAAAAAAGGAAGTGTCCAAATTATAAAATTTGTGCATTTGCATTGTATCGTCATGAAGTCACTTTTCAGTAATTTGGTCACTTTTTTCGAGTATGGGCACTTTTTCTCAATATTCACTTCTCGTAAGTTCTTTTGGTCTCTTTTTACACCCCCTGAAGTCCCTTTTTTTGACATTTTTTTTTAATGATGTGTATTTTTTGGCGATGAAAAATTGTAGGATATTTTATCAGATTTTCGTAAAATTTACTTTTCGGAAATTATTTCAGTTATTAGTGAATTTTTGGATGGAATAATAAATTTTTTTACGTCATTTTAAACAATATTCTTGAAATACTAACAATTTTTACCATGTTTTCTTGAATTTATTTTGTGAATTTATCAATTCCCGATAATTTTTATGTAGGTTGTTTTTTTCGTGGTTTGCAATTTTCGTGCTATTTTAAGAATGAAATTCGTGCTATTTTGATCGGGCTTTGTTGCATTCAAAAATTGAAGCAGTTTATGATTTTTGTAGCTATTTTAAATTTTTAGGAGCTTATTATTTTCAACCATTTACGTAAATTTGTAATTATTCTCCTATTAGGACCACCACTACCATCCACTCTTCCCATAAAAATAAGGTGTGATCGATGAATCCTGCTATTTGGGTTTTAGACGACACTATTCATGAGTTTCAATGAGTAAATTGAGGTTTTCAAAGGGATTTTTTTAATGAAATTCCGTTGGTGATTCCGGTACCTACTTAGTTCGTGCTAATCACGCGAGACAATTTTCAATACAGTGATATTTTTTTTTATCTTTGACAGAATTGGTATTCGATGGAGGATGTCGAATAATTAATAAAATATTTACATTTTATATTTACAATTTATAAACTAATTACATAAAATTAGGAATATTAAATATCGACGCGGATGTTTCGCATCCACTGAAACAATAAAGTCTTCAATTAGCTTGGCAGTGGAAATATCGACGGGTCAAGTCGTACAGAGAAGCTTGAAAAAAGATCAGCTCGATGACTCACATACTGAGCTGTTCGTACCATTCTTTATACCAGTGATTGGTGGTGCTGGCGTTCCCATGATAAGGTCGATTTGGCTCCAGCGTGGAATTACTAGTCTTCCATAATTTATCCTGATTATCGGCCAAAAATGGTAAATATCTTTTGAAATAGACATCCTTGAGTCGAGCGAGTAAATTCTCAGTATATTCAGGATCGAATGGAATATCCAGCTCAAAAATACCATTGGCTTTCTTGCAGTATATGATCATCTTGGCGAAAGGTAGATTGGTAATCAGCATGCCTATCTGAACCTGAGCATAGTTGGCGTGTTTCTTACGCATTTGTACCTCACCTGTGGACGAATTGACGCTAAAAAAGCTGATGCTTTTGAGAAAATCGGTGCCTTCTTTTTCTTGCCCTATGAACGGACATTTCACCTCGACGAGAAACGTATGATTGGGCGTCTTAACAATGGAATCCGGACTATAACCGATCCATGGAAGATGCTCGTTGACCAAAATACCGCATTTTTTACGCAGATAACATCCACCTTGGCTTTTGATTTTCTTCTCGAGTAGCTCCAAAGCCACATCTTCGTGATCGCTGCCATATTTCATGTAGATGGTTCGCGGTCTATCGCGTATCGCCATCGTGCCTATTTTATTCTGCCAGTCGTAATCGGTTCGATTTTTGGAAGTGATCTCGTCGTCGTAGGTGTACAAATGGTAGGCAGTCGAGGCGGTGATTCTGATCTGTGAACAGGAGGTCGGCGGTTAGAACGGATCGGCCGTGGAGCATTTTAGGTACACGAGTCGACGAGCTATGCAAGGTACTAACTTGTCGTTCCATTTTCCATCGGATGTTGTCTTGAAATAGAGTTTGGTAGAATGTGAGCCGAGCTGTGGTCGCGTTTATCTGCACATGGTCGCGGTAAAATCGCCATTGATTCGAGGACATCCAAGGCAGCTTCGAGTATCGAAGTAAAATTGGATTTCGAGAGGTTACTAAACGTAGAATATCGTATCGACCGATGTAGGGACCATTCCAGGCTACACAGAATTGGTAAAATGAGTGCTCGAAGGAGGAATTTAGTATCTGGGTGATCAGATTTTAGGTATTGGAGAAGTGAAGTGGATGGTAGAGTGGCGTCTGTCAAATTTTCTCCCTCCCTCGCCCTTAAATCATACTGTAAGCGGTGTGTAGTGTAATGAAGGAATTTACTTACCGGCTGTAGAAGGTGGAAAGATGTTGGAAGAATTGCCACAAGATACCAGTACAGCTGAGGACAGCAGGACGCAGAATAATAGAATGAAATAACGCTGTTCAGCGCGAATCAACCGAATCTATGAGAAAGATTGGTATATTAATGATTGAAGACTCCATTGAATACCTATTTAAAAATTTTGGGAAGAGTATTTTTCAAAGTCTGAGACGTTTTAGAATGTTTCCTGAAATAATTTCTAGCGTGAAGAAATTTTTGTATTAATTTGAGGGGGTCAATTATTGATGTGGAAAGAGGTCATTTGAGTATAGTTTTCACATATTTTGGAAGTACCATACATAATGTAATATTTTACATTGAATAGAAACTTTGGCATAAAAAATTTCACAATTGAAGAAGCTATAAAAATATTACTCACCATTATGGTTTCAAGTATAGACGTTCATTTGTATACGAAAATAGAATAAAAGAAAGAAAAAATATTATAATTTGACTAGAACCGGGTATATTATCGTACGAGTACCTCTTCTGATTGATAAATATTTCAGGTTATCTTTGTGTATGTGGAAATACTTCTATGTAAGTGAGTTTTCGAATTTTGAAATTATCTTTAAGATTAATGATGAGTGAATCGATAATGATTTAATTTCAAATGAATAAGAATGAATTGAGGTTTAGAAATGACGTTGGTTTACGAAGGATTAAGATTTCGATGTTCTGAGCAATCTGCTAATTACAATGATTTATTTTTGTGGGCTTTTAGGCGAGTGGAAAATAACAGAATAATTTTGTTCAACTTTTGAGAAATGAATATGCTTAGATGATGAAATACCTAAAGTTTTTTTTTAATGATTGGGGGTTTTCTGAATGAGTTTTAGTTCGAATAATTTGGGAAAACATAAGTTTTCTTGAGGGGGGAGGAGGGAGGGAGATAGTGGTATATTTCCCACCGAGTTCCAAATTTCTAGGATGAGATTTTCAGTGCTGTAAGGGTCAAATTGTGTACCTATACCTACGTGGTGTCTACTGATACGAAAAACAAGAAACTTCTGAGCAAAAATGTCACTTTAGAATTTTTGTTTCACTTCAAAAAGCAAGAATTTCCTAAATTTTCCTCTTTTCCCAGTAGGGTGTCCATTCTCTGAAAAACCGGAAAAAGTCGGGGAGTTTTGACCGTCTGAAAAAGTCGAGGAATTTTGAAATTTTCGACATTTCCGCTGATATTTTGTAAAAATCGAGAAGAATGAATTATTCCAAAAGTTTCTGGCTCATATAAATTTTTGAAAAGAGTTTTTCCCCGCTCCGCTTGGGCGAAATTGGTATTTAAACACACATTTTTATTCAAAAAGATTTCCACTCGACAGAAAATTTTTTTGAGCAGTACTTTCTAATGTAATGTAATGTAACGTAATGTCTAAGAAAAGAGTACCATGTATGATAATCATGATCACGATTTAAAAAAAAAAAAAAAAAAAAAAAGGAAGGAAGTGGAAGGGAATTCGTATTTTCTGGTCACAGTTTGGGAAATTTTACTGGGTCGTGAAATGATGAATTTTAAACTTTAGAAGATCTTCTTTTGCAAAAATTTTCGCATTTTTAAATTGTATCAACATAATTGATATTTTACTCCGCTTCGATCTTTTTTTCCTGGACCAAGCCGAAAAGAAAGGCTTTCATGGAATTTATAAATTTGAAGTACGTGTGTTTTTTGGGACAGGAGTAGGGGAAGTGGTAAGGAAGCAGAAGGTATTGAATTGTGAAGATATTTTTGAATTCTCAGACTGAAAATATCCGAACTGTTAGTCTCTTTATTCGCTCGACACCAAAGTTTTCCCTTTTTATTTGTAATTTTTTCTGTCTGATATAAATCTAAAGTCTGAAGTTTTTGTACTTACCCAAGTTGCGAGGATAATGAAAGTCGATGTAAAAAATTTTCAGAATTAAATTTGCCTTTTTTGTGGCTGAAAAGGGGGGACATCTAAAAATCTCGTAAGAAGGTAAATAATGATTTCTGAAAAAATTGTTGAACAATTAAGCATTCTAAAGTAGTCTTCTGCACAATTTCATTACTCGAAGAAACCATCCCCTTCTTTATCTTTTAGGAATAACGTGTTTGAAATGTTCGGAAAATTTCGAAAAAATGATCTGGAAAACCGAGAAAAGTCGGGGAAAATCATTTCTGAGATATATAGGCCACTCACCTAAATTTCTCAGTGAAAAAGTGATGAGAGTTTTTATTTTTTTTTAAATTTTCAAGACAGTAAAATTTTCTAAACATTGCCAAAAAAAAATCTAAAAAATAATGAAGATCCAGTACTCTCTCATTTGCAATCAGTGAAAACTTCACTGATTAAACCAGGAAAACAAAAATCTTAGACATTTCAGTGAAATTTCACTGAAGAACAGTTAAAAATGACTGATTTTCAGCGAAAAGTAAATTAGCTGATGCAATCAGTGAATTTTCACTGATTCAACTGTGAAAAATTCACTGATTCAAACAGTCACAATAAATCACTGAAAAATCAAAGAAAATTCACTGATTTAAACAGTCATTAAAAGTATATCACTGGAGAATCAGTGAAATTTTGAATTATTCTCATCCATTTTGTTTTGTTATCAGTTATCATGTAACAGCCAGTCGTGCACTTTGAAATTTCGTGTGTGTTTATTGTTTAGTACTTAATGGATAATTAATAATTGAAAATTTTCGCGTGTTATTATTTAAATCCAGTATATCGGTTGACGTAGGGTTTGTGTTAAGCAAACGGATGAATCTTTCGCGTATTTTTAAAGTGGAACTGTACCTCGAAGTGTTGAAGGGGTTGCGTTTTTGTGTTTAGCAATAAATGAAAATTTCGCGTCGTTTTGATTTTAAGAAAAGTATATCTCGGAGTTACCGATGCAGGGGTCAAACTGGGTTACTTTTTAAGTAACTTGGTTACTTTTTTCAAGTTTGGTTACTAAAAGTTACTTTTTTCTTTCAGAGGTTACTATTAGTTACTATTTTCAAAATTTTTCCTTTAAAAGAAAAAGAAAAAATATTGAGATGTTGAATGCCTTTTTTTTCAAAAATTTTCGCCCTCGCTTCGCTCGGGCTCAATACATTTACACCATTTCATTTTCAAAATGATTGTACGAAACTTCTTTTTTTCCAACCTAAACAATTATTATTTTCAAGTGAGAAAAATTGTCCCTTCTCATATTTATCTAAAGAACGCGTTAATACTTTTGATTGGAATTTTCAAAAATGTTTCGATTTTTTTAGAAGGAGATCGGGAAATGAGTCAATAGATAATCGTTTTTTTAGAAGTCAATACAAACCACGAAGAAAGCACAATTTTGTTTGACCTGATAATAAAATTTCAGATTCTGAGTGCTCATTTTTCAAAAATTTTCGCTTTCGCTGTGCTCGGGCTCAGTCTGAGCTCAATCAGGCCGAGAGGGAGGTACAAAGGAGAATATTTTTGTACCGGGCTCTCATTGTTTTTCAATTATCAAGGAAGCAATATTTTTTTACTATGAAAATGTGAAAACGTGTACTTTTTGAAAAAAATTTTCCCTCGCTTCGCTCGGGCGGTTTTTAATTACCTTTCTTTTAAGAATTGATGATTTTTCACAGATCTTTCAGTTAAATATCACTGATTTTCAATAAGAATTTTGACTGAAAGATCAGCGAAAAGTCACAGATTTGAAATAACATGAAAAATTGGCAGAAAATTCATTCATTTTTTTAAAAATTTTTACCAAAAATTTTCGCCTTGTGTGTGGGGGGGGGGGGGAATTTTGAAAAGAGGTCAGTATAAGTCAGTATTTTTGCTCACCATAATTATTCCAAACATGCAAAAGCTTTCAAATCTTCAAAAATTTCCAAAAATTCAATATCTTCTAAAATTGTCGATATGTGCGGAAAAAATCAAAATTTTGGTTTTTGCACTCCTCCTCTCCTCTTCCCCCTCCCCCCCGATCCTAATGAAACTCCTAAAAATTAACGATTCTGAGGTTACTTTTTGGTTACTATTTTCATGGAAAATGGTTACTAAAGTTACTTTTTTTTTTTTAAATTTCAGTTTGAGGCTTGCCGATGTCGGAGAGCATGTGTTACGTAATAAAGGACAAAATTTTCGCGTGTTTATTATGTAAGTTAATGAATGTGTAAATGTAAACACTTTTGAAATTTTTGAAAAAATTACGTGCTAAAAATCAAAATGAGTTTAATGATTTCTTTTCAATGTGAATAAATTTGAGATGTGTAAAACTATAAAAAGCGAATCTGTTTTTCATTTATTTGGTGGTTAATTAATAATTATTAGCATCAAGCAATCAAATATCATCGAATAATTTCGCGCATAGGCAAATCCCTGAAAAATCAGTGAGATTGAAATTCACTGATTCAATCTGTGAAATTTCATTGAACGAATCAGTGAAATTCCACTGAATTTAATTCCAGCGAAATTTTACTGAAATAAATCAGTGATTTTCACTGATTTCCCTGTGCTGCAATTCTGACTTTTTATATCAGTGATATTTTACTGACTTTCAGTGAAATTTCACTGATTGTAAATGAGAGAGTACTATTTGATTTATTCTTACTTGGAACATTAAAAATTATTGAAAATCACTGGAAAACAGTCACATGAAAATCAGTTAAAATCCGCTGAAAAGTAGGGAGTTTTGTTGATTTTCTGTGTGCTGAAATTCTGACTATTGATCAGTGGCTTTTCACTGGAGAGTAGGCACCGTAAAATACACATTATGAATACGTTTTTATTTGAAATCTAACATTACAAAATATTCATTAAAATACAAATTTCAAGTAGGAATCCTCAACTTGGAAGATGATAACAAATAATTAACAGCGTTGTTATAAATGATAATTGAAAAATAACGAATTAATGTATAACCTTTAAATTGGAATTACGAGTAATATTAAATCATTTCCAAGTGCTAAAGAATATGGCAATGTAAAAGTAAAAGTAGGAAATGTAAAATATGAAGAAGTCTATCCTAATTCGCCATCCAATTAAAATATTTCCTGGTATCTGATAATGAAGCTGTGTTAAATAAAAGGCATAATTTCGTATTTATATTTTCGTCGAAATTTGACGAACTGTCCAATTTCGTGTTATTTTCATTCTTCATTGATATCAGACGATAGAATTCGTCGAATTGTATTTTTCCAAAATTCGAATTTGAATGAAAAGTTTGCTGTACTTTTGCATATTAAAAGGAAAAAATACCAACGAGGGTTTTGTTCTCTTAAATACCAAGTCTGTTCGGATTAATCGGTCCCAGTTTACCTCCAACTCTGTTATTGAACTTATACGTGGCGTTCTTACGTTTCCACCACGAAAACGTGAAATTATTATGAATAATGTACGGCTTGAAGGTTCGATCTCTCATGATTTTCTCGCAGCGACATTCGTAAAACGTATAAGCGATTGTTTCATTGCTGAAAATACTGTGCGAATATGTGCATCGACCGATTTCATAAATAGTCATCGCCTCTTCTGGCTCGAGTTCTCCTCGACATCCGGGTCCGCATACGTTTTGACACGCTTTCATCGTCGGATAATGGGTCAAATCGTGCATATTACGGATATAGGCGACGACCAGTACGATTTGCGTTAAGGAGATGACTACGAAAGAGACATACCATCGATGGTTCATGTTCCTCGATGAAAAATTGAGTAAAAGACCGGATGCGAGGTTTGAAAAAATTATTTGAAAATCGCGAAACGAACGTTTTGACAGTAGGAAAAATATAATTTTGATAGATATGGCGTAGAATTTTGATAAAAACAGATTGTAATTAGATTCGAGATAAATTTGATACAAGGGTTGTAAAATGGCAACACTGCTGCCGGAAAAGGAAAATTTTCATGCTGCTTGAAAATGTAAATAAGGAAGCCTAAGAGCAGAAGAAAATGGATTTTACAAGTTTTGAAAAAGTTTGAAGCAGCGATTCATGATGGAAACAGAATAATTCAAGAGAGAGGAAGAATTATACGAACAAAAATAGGAAATAATTTAAAACATACCAAAATCATCTTATTGTGAAAAAAAAAATCATACAATATCATTAAAATATACCGAACAAAAATCCATAGACAAAAAGCGACGATATAAATTTCAAGGCAGCATTCTTCTTCTGAGTTTCAACTTCTTCACGTCGAAATTAGTAATGCTCAAATTAAAGCATAAACATTTGCGAACACGTATTTTCGGCACAGGTTCACCTAGTACATGGTTCAGGACGCAATCTCCGTATAAATAAACAGGTGCCCCAGCTGGAAGGCCGAGTTTACCTTTGCATCCGGGTCCACATTCTTCCAAGCATTTGGTATGCTCATTGGCGTACATTTTACAGTGGTAAGGGTTCTGGACTTGCGTGAGGATTTCGATAATCGAACACGAAAATAGTAAAAAACACAGCAGCAGGTTGTTCATGATTCGTGATAGCATATTAGAGCATGAAAAACGGGTGAGAAAACTTTGGATTTCGAAAAAAAAAATTATCGAGTCGAAAACAGATGAAAGGTTGACCGGAAAGGAAAACGTATCGTGAGAGTTTTAATTTACCTACGAACATTGGCACAGATTGTGTTGGTTGGACGGAAGGGTCAGCAGGATGATAAATTATGAAATGAAAGATAAGAGATATTGATTATAATTTTGAGAAATTGGAAAACATTGATTTTGAAATTGAATTTTCTTTTTAAAATCGCATATTGGATTGGAGATTGGAGCTAGTAGCTGGATTACGTAATCGTTTAGAAATGATTAGATTACGTTATTGTGTGGTTTTTATCTATCGTCATATTGGTGATAGGGATACTTATGATATGAGTCGAATTTCGAAAATTATCGTAGCTTGAAAAGTTTCCCATCAAAAATTCGATGCTAAAATTTTGATTTAAAAATTTCGCATTTCAAAAGCAACGCCTTAGTTCTTGTAGCAATATTTTTTCGAAGGGGGAGGGGGACTAATAGTCAAATGTCTTGAAAAAATTCTGAATTTAAAATTTAAATTTTTACAATGGCGTAATTTTTGCAGGGGAATCTTGAGAAACAACTTCCAAACTTTCTAAAAAAAATTCTTGCGGATTTTTTTTTGTGAAAGCGATGTTTGAAGCATTTTTAAACGATTTAAATTCTGTTTCCGTTTTTTTGAAGATGCTAAAGGGAGAAAAGAGGAATGAACTTGCAAAATATCTTGATAAAGTTCGTATAAAAATTCTGAACTCGAAATTCACATTTTTGATGCGTGTGAAAAAATAACTACGTTTCGATTTGAAAATTCAGCCAGCCATTTTAGTTCATGTTGAAAATATGGCAAATTCAGAATTTCGTGAATTATTAAAAAATTGTTGTTGATATCCGTCCAAAATCCAAAACTAAAATTTTCCCTGCTTTTGGATAGGTATGCAACAATACTTGATTGCACTTGGGATTTGTTGTCTACAAATTGTCTTGTAGGAACCATATGATTGGTTTATGAAACTTGTTGTGCAAATCAATGATAATTCAGTTTTAGAACATTTCAATCACAATTTGTTTGAGATAGAATAAAATTAGTTATCCGGTAATAAAACTTATGTACTAAAATTTGTGAGCTTGTGGAATTTCCCAAACTGTTACATTTTTTTTCGTCTCGATTTCGACACATAAATGATGAAATATTGTGAAATTAAAATTATTCTTATACCTCTTCTTGTGATGGAAAAAAAATTGAAATTAATTTTCATCACAAAGGTGAGATTTTTTTTCTCATGGTGATCAGTCGTCATTATATTCTCACGAAAAAAGTGTTTGATGACGTTTTCCAATGCATAATTAAAGGAATCAAGAAATAAACTGAATTTTCGAAGCTGTAAAGAAATTAATAAAAAGCTGATTAAAAATCAACACAAGATGATTTTAAAGTTTTGATTTCACGAATCGTGATTCTTGATGTAATAAAATCTGTGAAATTTAATTGAACTTGGTTATATATTTCATCTGTGATTTAATGTAATTCCATGGTGAGATCTTTGTGAATGCTATTGAAAATTTATCTTGAGGGAAACGAGACATCATGGTGGTAAACTTGGTCAAAATTGAGTCAATTTTCACGAAATGAAGACGATTAAGCGTGACTAATCTGCATGAACGAATTGAGTTTCAAAATTGGAATACAACTGACATTCTAGAAAAAATTTAATTACGAAAATATTTTTTATACAAACAATATCGTACATTTTCAAGGATTTGGTATAAGGGTCGAATTGAACACATCGGGAACTCCATAACAAATGCAAGCGTAATACGTGCAATTAATTCCGAGATCCATTAGAAACAGTCCCACTTCGCAGTTACCACTCATGTACGTTATTCTGTGTTGATCAGTTTCGTTAAAAAGTCTACCTCTGCAGCCCAGATCGCATTCGGCTTCGCATTTGTCCAGATTCTCAACGTAGATTCTTTTATGAAACGGATTATGGCTTCGTTTTACTATCAAAACTGGAGCTCTTGTGCGGCACATAACGTAAAAAAATAAACCGGTGAAACAAGCCAAAAAATAAAGCCTCATTGTGGCAAATGAAATGATCGTAGGATTCTCGAAACGTGAAATACGGCTACATTTGGCTGAGCGAATATGGGAACTGGCAGCTAATTATCAAGCTGATTAGAAAGCTAATGGGAAAAGATTGATTAAATTTGGTGTTCACAGAGAGGGCGAGGAACGGAAGCTGCGAAAAATTGATAAGGAAGATGTAGGTCGACTACTCCTAAATAATTTTGTCGTAAATGGGATTTCGGCGATTTAAGTTTTGATAACTGTTCTTCAACTTTTAATTTTTTCAGTTTTCTTCGATTTTTTTGAAAATCTTCTCAAAATTTTTTCAATTATACTTTTAATAATTTATTTTGATGTCATACCGGGTGACCGAAAAGTAGTTCCCAAAAAGAAATGCTTCTCAAAAATTCCCTAATCAATTTATCCGAAAAATTTCAATTCTGGCAGAATCCTTGGTTCATTACTATTCGATCATAGGTCACTTCATACATTCTCAACTCATTTAAATTTTTTGTGAAGCATAATTCGATTTTAGTTTATAATGCTACAGCTAAACATAGTCAAGCAAAATTTAAAAATTGCGCGGAATAAAATCTTCGAATATCTGGGGGTAGGTTTCAAGATAGCCAAAAGCTTGATTTCAATCCTGTCAATTTCAAAACAATGCGTTCAACCTTGAAATAAGGAGGATTAGATTTCAGCGCTTCACAAATTGGAACCAGATGATTTATCCCTGAATTACTGAATTATTTTTCTGTTTTACGAGAAAATTGTGGATTATTGAGGTTCTTCGAGCAATAACTTATGCAGATTAGAAGACAGTCTATTTTAGTAGAATATGAGAAAAAAAAGATAACCTCGTCAATAAATTTTTTTACTGAAATTTTAAATTTTTTCGGTATGTACTTCCCGGTCACCCTGTATTTATGAAAATTTATTCCAATTATTGGATTGTAATTTTTTTGAAAAATATTTAGTTGAAAAAATTTTAAAATGGCAAAGTTTGAAACGTTTGAGAATATGTATAAATATAAAATCAAAAATAAAAATTGGAACATTTTTGGAAAAAGTCAAGTTTGAAAAAATTTTACCGGTGAAAAAAATTTCAGAATTGAACAATTATGAAAAAAATTAGGATTAAAGAAATTGAAAAAAAAGAGTTGAATTTGGACTTGAATCACCAAAATCTCATTTCCGGCAAAATTATTTAAGAGTTACCATTGTAGGTCGTCTGTGCGAAAATATACTTACCTTTAGTTACATACTTTCATTTATTGTTTGATTGAATGTCCAGTGGATTCAAGTGGATTTGAAAAATGAGAGAAAAAAAATTAAGATTTTTGAAAAAAAAAATTGTGAATATTTTGTCAATGGTTTTATTCATTATTTTTTTACGACAATCAGTCATTTTTTTTCATGATTTATTATAAATGATACAATCGTTGATGTTAAATAATTTCACATTTTCTTCACACCAGCTTCTGATGTCGTGCTTGTAAATTGCCATGTCTTTTTTGGAAACGTCTCCTGTTGACTTGACCGTTCCATCGACAGATCTCGAGTATTCTCGTGTCTTTTTTCCTACTTTCCAGGATTGTTTGATCGCACCATTTTTATACAGGTCCAGTTTGATGGTAGTTGCTTGACCGAATTGCCAAGTTTGCTTGATGGTGCCGTTATTTTGTTTGTGGAGGACCACTTTGGTATCGTATTTCTTCCAATCTACTTTTATCGCACCTTCTTTGTTTTTTGTCAGGGTCAATTCTACATTATCGGTTTTCCATTTTCTGTTCAAAGTTTGGTGGTCGTTTATCGAAGTGAAATTGTCTAGCTGTGGAGTGCTCCATTTGTCTTTTTTGTCAGTAGAAGAAGATTTCATTTCATTACAAATTTCATCAGATTTTTCGCCAGATTTCTGTGTATCTTTTTTATTGGATTTTTTCTTATCTTTTTTATCGGAAGTTTTCTCAACTTTTTCATCGGATTTTTTCTTGTCTTTTTTATCGGAAGTTTTCTTGTCTTTTTCATCAGATTTTTTCTTGTCTTTTTTATCGGAGTTTTTTGGATTTTTGAGATGTTTGAAGAACTGTTCGATGACCGTTGATTCGACCAAATCTGGTATTTCTTCAAAAGCTTTCAAATTTTTTTCGCTAGTTTCTTCGATCAAGTCTTTTGGGAAAATTTTGGAGAGAAATTTGGCGAAATTTTCATCATTCACGACAATCGGTAAAATTGGATCGTCTCCTTCGAGAAAAGATTTTACATTCGTTTTGTAATCCACGTCACCAACGGAGAAGTCGCCCTTTTTCAAAGAGTTTCGTATCCGAGCTGCAAGATACTTACGGAACGATTTATGATCCAGTCGACCTTTTTGATCGATATATTTGGAAACTGGCATTTTCAGCTTTTGGTTGGGTTTCAGTTTATCGAACTCTTTGATTTTGGGATATTGTTCTCGAAGTTGCTGAATAGTATCGGCGACAGTTCGAGGGAATTCAAGAAGTATTTCGTTCACACCTTCGCGAAGTTTGGCATCTTTGGTGATTTTTTGTAGCAGGCGTTGGGAGGTATCGTCTTTTTGGAATTTATTGTTCCATATAGCAGCTAGAGTTCTGTTGGGTAACGTGCATTGGCAAATCTGAGACGAATCGCAGGTACCTTGGCTGTTGGTGCTATACAAAGAAGCTACCGATGAGCAGGTCGCGTTACATCCTTGGTCTCCAAAAATTATGCAGTTGAAATGAGATGGTTCTGGCGAGCAAAGATTAGAAATTAAAAAGTATGGGTAATGTAAAAAAATGGATGGAATTTTCAGAAATATTTAATCGGAGAGTGATTTTACACACCTTTTTCGTCGTCGCTGTCGCTTTCACTTTCAATTTCGCTTTCGCTGTTGTCTTCGTTATCGGAATCTGAAGAATTTTCTTCGTCTGATGACTGATCTTCATCGCTTTCATCATCAGAAATGTATGAAGCTGATCTAGATGATACTGAAATCTGGTGAACTGTAAGAAATCATTGATATTACATGAGATTGAATTAGTGATGCCCATTTCTTTGGTTGGTCTATTAAAAAAAATATTAGGTATAGTTACTTACTAGATAGAAGGAATTGCAAAGCAAATATCAGAAGGATTATTTTACCCATGTTTTAGTAAGTCGACGTGGAAAAGTTAAACGAATGTGTTGTTTTTTAACAAGCACTTCTGTTTGTACCGATCGCGAACGTTTTGCTAACGAACTTGACTAATGCATGTCAGTCTAAGCAATTATCGCCTAATGAAGATCTGCGAATTGTGGAAAATTTGAGCATTTTTAGAATAGACATCGTAATCCTACACATTTTCAAACGGATACTCTTATTAAACTGCAATTAAGACTTATTGGATCGTGGCATTGACAATGAAAAAGGTTGCTTTTCGTTACCAAAAATTAGAATGATGAATAGTTATAATAAAGCTTATCGTGTTCCAATCCGAAAAAATTCACAGGTGGTAAAAATTCTAAATTCTACGTAATAGGTATCCAGCTATCCACTATAGAACATGTATTTCAACAAATTTTTTTCTATACTTTTCAAATTGAAATAAATTATGAATTTCTGAACTACCAAGCGATAGAAATACCATGTAAAATTTTTAAAAATTTATGCAACCGATGATTTTAATTTCAGTTTTTTACCGTTCTAAAAATTTTGTAAGTTCAATAGTGATACTGTGGCTGGTTTTTGTCAATGTAAGTACCCACGTCGATATAGATTTAAAAATTGTACCAAGTCTTTACACTTTAAAGTATTGAACAACAGATTGTAATGTCAACTTTTTAACCTTTTAAATTTTTTTGCTACCAGATATTTCAAATTTTTCATCATTGCTGGCATTTTTAAAAAAATTGCAATTTTTTAAAAAAATAGTCGAGTTTTTAGACGTTTTATTAATTTTTTAAAATTCAGTTTGTTTTTAATTTTTTTATAATGTATTGCGATGTTTCAATTTTTAAATGAAGAATTTTTGGAATATCGTCCAAATTTTGAAAAAGATGGTCTATGTTTTGGAGGATTAGGTACTCAATGTTATAAAAAAAAAACTCGTTTGGTTTTTTTCAAAAAAAAAAAAAACTGACTCAAGGATCTGTGATGAACAGACCAAGTTTCGAAAAATTCCCAGATTTTTAAAAATTGTCTCATTAAAAAAAAAAATTGTATGAATAATTTCAAAGAACTTTTTAATTTTTTGATGATCCGCGATTCTCGAAAATTGATCCAATTTTTGGGAAACAGATTCTACTTATTCAATTGTCTTAAAATCGCAGAAGTTATAGAAAATATGCCCGATTTTCACAAAAAATTATCTCAAGTTTATACGTAAAGAATTCTAAGTTTTGAAAAGCTGTCCTGATTATGAAAAATATAATTTTTTGGGGAATAAGATCACATTGGAAAAAAAATTATTTTTGCAAAGTATTCCACGATTTTGCGAATTATCGAGACTGGGATGAATTTTCATCCTATAATAACATCCTCCGAATTTTCGAGCTTTTGAGATGATTTTGGGGATGAATTTTCATCTCAATCAGACAATTTTCAATTTTTTGTTTTTAAAGTGAGTAACTATGTTTCAATTCAAATAACCACTCCCAATGAGGATTCCACGATTTCGAACTATTGAGGTTGGGATGATTTTTTGAGGCAGTAATCATTTTTACAATTCATATTACCCTTTTTCCAAGATTCGATGTCATGAATTTGGGTACGAAGTTTTATTCTAATTCTCATCCTACAATTTTATTCGAGATTTTGAGGCTGGGATGAGTCTTTATCTCAATAATTAGTCCACGATTTTTCAAGTTTTTAAGACTGGAAAAAATTTAGGGATGAATTTTTATTTCAAAATTCATCCCACGATATCTTTAATTATTTTTCTCTCTCGTCATTTCATCAGTCCTCTGCAGTCGCCATGAAAAGATGCTCAAAGTACTTTTTATTGGATTACATTTCTCCATAAATTTTTTGTTTCAATTTGAACAATTGGTACAATCGAAGAGATGATTTTAAGAATGTTATTAATCGAAATTTACTGATTTACCTAAATAATACCTATTCGAACACCACCAAATGCTTACGAAGATGAATATAAATTGGAACCTTATTTTTCTGAGGGAAAATGACACTCATTTTTTCTTCGAATTGAACCGAATTCTCAATAAAACAAGTAGAATATGTTTCATTCAAACATTTAATTTTTATCAAATAATTATCCATATCAACTCGTTAAAATGCTGACAAGTAACATTCTGACGTATTTTTCGTCTCTAAATTTCGTATATCTTGCAGTTTTGCTTACCGACAAAGAAATCATTATTTTCGCACCAAGCATCGACGAATCGTTGAAACTTCTCTAAAGCTTCCGGATTTTCTTTACCCTGCCATTTTTTATCAATTATTCCATTATCGGTATCTGTGTTCACTAAAAATTTGGACGATCCGAAGTCCCAAAGTTGTACCACGGTACCATCTGCATATCGATCCATATCTACATGATTACCTTGGTACGTCCACTCCTGGAAGTTGTTACCGTCCCGAGAGAGGTTTATAACTACCTTGGTGTTGGTTCTTTTTTTATACCAGTCGAGTTGTGTTTCGCCGCTATTTTTCCTCAAACAGACTTGGTATTTCTTTTTTCCCCAACATTTTCTTCCGAATTTACTGAGTTTAATTACTTGAGTTTTATCGAATCCGGGAAGAATCCATTCGGGTTCGTCTTCGCTTGGTAAAGGGTATATGACGCAGTTTTCTTTATCAACGAAGAAGTCGTTATTCTCGCACCAGGCATCGATAAATTGTTGATATTTCTTCAAAGCTTCTGGATTTTCTTTGCCTTGCCATCTTGAATCAATCGTTCCTTCTTCGGGATGTGTGTTGACGATGAATATTGACGAACCCAGATCCCATATTTGTTCCACGGTACCGTCGCTATATCGATTTATATCAACACTATTACCTTGGTATTTCCATTCTTGAAGGTTGAGGCCATCAGCAGATGTATGTATAATTACGCTGGTATCAGTTGGTTTTTTATACCAGTTTAAATGTGTTTCGCCTTTATTTTTGTCCAAGCATACGTGGTATTTTTCATCATCTCCAGTCCAACATTCCCGGTTGTTTTTGTCTAATTTTAATGTTTGACTTTTGTCGAATCCTGGCAGAATCCATGGAGCTTCGTCGTCTGTAGTTCCGGAAGCGGCTTTGGGTTGGTTTTGTGCCACAGCGGCTCCTTTTGGTGCGTTTGATGTCTTCGAACGGGTTCCTCGGCGGGTTGCTTTTCCGCAAGCTACTTGGGCTGAAATTTGACTTCGTTGAATATTTTGCAATGCAAACTATTACAAAAGTTCGTTGAAAATATGATACATACCGATTGAAATACCCAGTATGAAGATAACGAACATTAATGTCTTGGTCATTTTAGAAACACGTTGTAGGTGGGTTTCGTATTTCGAAAAATTTTCGAATGAAGTGTGACTAGAGAGACGTTTTTTTCGTTTTTATAATCGTTTTTTCACTGTAGGAAATTTTCGACGCAAATATGTGGCATGTTTTTCAGATAATATTTTATGGCAATTATTAATTAATACAACATCTTTTCCAACTTTTGGATGTTAGACACGTGTACTTGCAATGTACATGAGTACAACTTCTTAATGGAATACTCATAATTATAATTACGTGTGCTGTAACTACATTCAAACAATAGGATCAATTTCAAGTTGACAAATGGTGAATTTTCCGAATGGAATATTCCTTCAATTACTTACCTGACTACAAAGTACTAATGAGATCAGTAAAACTAGAGCTATTATGAATTTAATGAAAGAAACTGTTCAATCGGTAATTAATTTTTTCGAAATTCATTTTCTTGGAAGTTTTCTGGTACGACGTAAGTTGAAACTGTTGACATTAGAGCGATCTGGTGATCTACAGGAAGGTTGAAAACTCGAAGTAATGAAGCAATTGAGAAAATTTTTGAGTCATTTTTGTGAAGCAGTTTGCTACTACCATATCGTTTGTGTGGAGGCTGACAGTAGTGTATGAGTTTTTTAATATTATCAGATACCTAATGCTTCACCGACGGCATATCAAATATTTGTTCCGAATGTACTTTCGTAACTCTATTTTCTATGCTGAAAGCAATATTTTCTCGAAGAATCTTAATTCAGAATTTTCCATTTTTTGCGAGGTTCAATTTGATATTCCTTATACCTACTTTTTTAAAAAAAGTAATTCTATTATACTGTCCCTGTATAATTGCCAAGATTTACCTACTCCCTAGAAAATTTGGTACCACGTGCGATTTTATCATGCTTTTGGTGATATTTCTAAAGTTACGTACCAAAAAAAAATTTTTAAAAACTAAAAAATGAAAAAAATCTATTGTATCGAGTCTTGAAAGTAGAATAACGAAGTTGCATGTTTATGAAAAATTAACATAGGTAGAATAGGTATTCATATGTTCGGCCAATGTTGAGAAGTTCATATTTTATTCAATTCACGAGTACTGTACATAACTAAATTTTGAAAAGAAGGTGATTGCAGAATTTCGTGAATGATAAAAGTAATTTGAATAAATAGTGTCGTTAGAAAATTTTTAACAAACAAAAACGTTAATTGAAATTGAATGATACATATAATTTTTGTCGAGCATCATTTGTCGTTCTTGAAATAATTATACCATTGAAATGGAAATAAACAGAACAAAAATGTGAATTCTATAGTTGCAATGAAAATTTTACCTCTGTCTGAAATCAATTCGAGAGATAGGTAATAGATATCCAAACACAACAGAACACATGGGCGTGTGAAATTGCTAATAAAGTGTCTGTTTGAAATAATTTTCTATTTTTTCTCATCATCGCATAAATCATAAGGATTATCCGATGTTGAAATAAACCATTCGATAGTAGATCTGTTTTTGATTTTAGACATTGTAAAAGTAGTGAAGAAGTTGAGAAAAAGAAAATATGGCCCTGCATGTATTTTTTTAACACGCACGCATGTGGCAACTCAATAATTCATATTGAACCAAACCATAGAAGCAGATTTTCTCTTTTCTCATCACTAGGTACCTACTCTTTCATTTATAAATTAGTGAAATTTATCGAAAATCACTGGAAAATAGTGACATATGTAAATGCAGCGAAGAGAAAATCAACAAAATTCTTTTATTTTCAGCGGGTTTTCGCTGATTTTCTAACAAATTACAAAGATTTTATTGAATCTCAAGTGAATTTTCTTTGATTTTCTAACCATTTTTTTTTTACTGAAAGCAGACATTGAAGAAAATGGTAGAAAATGAGTTAAAATTCAATGTAAAGCTAATTCTCTTTCTTTGATTTTCAGCATTAAATTTCCACTGATTTTCTGTGCTGCAATTCTGACTATTTTTCAATAACTTTCACTGATTAGAAATAAGAAAGTGTTCTGAACGAATATGTTTCGTTAGAAAAATTATCGAGGTGATTACGAGTACATTTCAGCAGAAAAATTTGAATTGTTCATTTAATAGAAATTTTGAAGAAAATCTGCACGAGTAAAACATTTTTCCATTTTTGCTCTCTTGAGTAATGAAAATTTATATTTTTTTTGAAAATGCAATAATTTTTTTCATTGATTGGTATAGTTAATAAATAATTTTATGTTTTTCCGAATTTTAGCTAGTTATAATGCAAAATCAGGGTTGGAGATATTCGGCTCTAGTTTCATTTTCTAAATAGGAATAATGTCCTATCCTCGTAATTCTAAAAATATGTACCTACTGGATTTTTGTTAAAATCTCATATCTAAACGTCGAATAAAACGATACACCTTTGGTATAATTTCTAATAGATACATGAAATCATAAGTGAAAATTTATATTTCTCTTGATTATAAAATAACGCAATATTCCTTGCCAATGAAGAAATCATTGACATTACACCAGGATCGAATTGCCTCGATGTACTTCTTATACGACCCCTCGTCTTTGTTATTATTCATCCATTCCCGAAAAGGCCTCGTATTGGGTGACTTCTCGTAATCCAATCTAGTATTTCCAAAATCCCAAGCTTGTATTTGACTTTTATCGATATCCTTGTACAAACCTATGTTGACTTTACCCCCGAAAATCCAATTCTGGTCTACAGCACCATCAGCATGTCTATGGATGTAAACTTGATCGCTTCCTTTACTCCACCATAGCTCGGTATCGCCTCTAGGAGATGCTCGTTTGAAACGAACTTGATAATTGGCTCCTGACCAGGATTTATCGACTGAATTTTGAAAACCATCGATGACCCGTTTATTAATATTCGGATCTGGTAAACTGTATTCGGAAATTTGTGTAGTCGATGAGTTTTGCCCGGAACGAGATGTATTTGTAATGGTACGACTGATTTGAGGAGGACCTGAGGTAATGGTAGTTTGGCCTGGACGAGGTGGATTGGTGTTGGATTTGACATTGGGACGTGCGCCAGGTTTCTGATTTTGTTTCGGTTTGGGCTTCGTTTCGATAAATTTGATTAGCTCGTTGATGATGTGACGATCGACGAAATCTATAATATCTTCTTCTCTACCCTCCTGAGGTTCTTCTGTAACCTCGCTTTGTTTAAGGAAATCGTCGACCACTTTCTCTAAATTTTGATTATGAGTAAGGCGAGTCTCGTGTATCAAGTGCTGAACAGTGTCTTCATCCGAAGCATTTTGTAAAGCTTCGTTGAGAGATTTTTTGTAATCGATGCCCTTTGGAAATTGGTCGTTCAAGAATGGACGTAACTTAGCATTGGCCCATTTCTTGGTAGATTCTTGATTGAATTTACCGTCAGCTTGAGGTATGATGTTGGAAGGAGCGCGAGCCTTGATGCGAATTTTTTTATACAGGTCTTCTGGTAAAACTTTTTGTAACAGTTGTTTGGTTTCTTCGGTCGATTTAATGGGCTGGTTCAAGACATCCATAACTTGGTCGGAGAGTTGTTGGTTCTTTTTGATTTGCGGCAGTACGGCTTTGGCGTCGAATTTTCGTCCCCAGAGGTCTTCCAGGGAGGTATTTTCGGATGGTTGACATTCGCAAATGTTGTCGTCGTTGCAATGGCCGGTGCTGTCGTTGCCATATATGGTGGCAACGGATAAGCAACCTATGTTACAAGCTTGGCTGCCGAAAAGGGTGCAGATAAGTGTAGGTAAGATCGGTTCGGTTTCGTCTTCTGCGATGGGAAAAATTTTTTAGAGTTGTGAATTACGAATGTTGAGACTGATGCCATATTTATATTTGAAGAAATGTTCTTTTCAAATTTAGAACTATAAATAAATCCTATTTTTAAATTCTTTTTTTCGTTTCATTATATTTTTTAAATTACAATTTTTTTAGAAGTATTTCTATTATGTTTTCCGTTTCTGAAATGATCTGGCGGGATATTCGATCTAACTGCCCTGCGTGGTGTTTCTTGATGTTTAAAAAACTTCTAGAAAATTTTTTAACCCCCGCCTCAACCTTCCCTCATTCGGTGGCATGACCATTTTATTGCATCATTTTCAAGAATTTTCATTTTCAGTGGAAGTGAGGGAAATTTTATGTTCTTTGGCACAAAGTTATACATCTTGTAAAGGTGTATTTTATGATGATTTTTTCAATAATTTTGCTGAACTCTTTCATAAAGTTTGGCCGTTGGAAATTTTCAACTATAAAGAGAGCATTGATTGTTAGCTAAATTCGCCTTCTTCATGAAAATGTTCCATAAACGTGTTTTTTAAAATCTAAATTCACTTCACGCATTTAATTTTGGCGATTTCAATCAATAAGGGCCGAAAATTGCAAAACACCGTTTAAAAATGTTATTTTAGCAAATTTTTTAAATTTGGTGCGTTTTTTACAGTATGAAATGTCCAAAAAATAATGAAAAAAGTGATGTGGAATTGGTGTTTAGACAGTCAAAATACTCCAGTAAACGCTCTTTTCGTGATAATTTCACTTGAAGTCTCGAAATTTTTTTTGGTCATAAAAAAAATCAGCGAAAAAAGGGAATTTTGAGGATTGCAGCGTAACAATTGCGAAAAAAATTGTTTATTGTGGTGTTTTGATCTCCGAACCACAAATTTAACGTTAGTTTCTTCACTTTAGAAAATTTTCTTCAGTCCCATTGAAATTGAAAATTCTTGAAAAATATTCATTAAAATGGCCATAGCACCGAAAGAGAGTAGTTGAGTTGAGTCGAAAATTTTTCTCAAAATTTTTTTCACATCGAGGGACACCATCTAGAGGGGTTTGGTTGAAAATTGGATCCAAAACCAAATTCATCCCTTATCTCGCTAGACTCTTTTGGTGGACATTCTGGGATATTTTTCATTTTTTCATTTTTTATTTTTATCCCCACCTCTTTTGGGTTCAGAATTATTTTAATGTAACTGATATTCAATTTACCTTCCTGTGGAGGATTCTCTTCTTCACCTTCTTCGCCATCTTCTTCGCCATCTTCTTCATCATTCCAATCTCCATCTCCGTCTTCGTCTCCATCAGTTGCTCCAAAAATTTTTCCTAATCAAAATTTTTGGTATTGAATAAATTTCTCATGCATTTAATTTTTTTTCCACAGATTCCGAAGCAGTCAAATTCAAAATACTTACCAATGGTGTCAGCTTCATCGTCCGAGCCAATGGCTGATACTGTTTGAGCTGCAGGTATGTGAAATTTCATCAATTTTAGCTATACTTACTTTAATAATCGAATTATAACATTTAAGAAATCTTACCATAAATAATGGTCAATAAAATTGTGAAAAGTAGGAATGGTTTCATCCTTGGTAAATCCTCGGACGCGATGACTCTCGTGTAATCGTATGAATTCTGAAAAAAAAAATCGAATTGAAATTTTTCTTTTCTTATTTCTACTCAGCTCAGCTCTTGTTGTGGTGATTTTACCGTGAATATCGAATACGTTACCTATGTTTAATTTTTGTTTCTTCGAATCACTTTTTACATATGAAAGAATCGATTGAGTTAGACTCATACAATGAACGTTCCAATTTGTGATCATTTTGACGAACCAGCGTATTAGATCTTAAAATGTTCGACGTGTTCGAATTTCCAACGTCCTCTAATGATCCTGTCGAATTGGCTGATTATTTTTTCTACATGTAGGTGCGAAATGTGAAATTAAGCGAAACCTTACTTACGTCTTGATTGATGTCACCTTGAACGACTTCATATTTTTCGTTCATTTGTGAAAGCTAATGGTGTTTCGAACTGTTGAAAGTGTGTTTTGAAAATTATCGCAGGTGCGGTTAACAAAGTATATACTGAAGTATTGTCTGGGGGGAAAGAAATGGTACATTGATTGGTGAGAACATAATTGTTTGGTTTTTAAAATGCACCTGAAACTAGGATTGGATTCAACGAGTGATTCAGTCGTGCAATGTGTGAAACTTGAAGTGATTTGATTGCAGACGTTATAAAAATCGCGAAATTCGTTGTTATGATAGAAAAAAAAGAATTATGCTGAGAGAATTTATTGGTAAAAAACTATGAAATAAAGTAGGGAAAAATTAATAAAACAAACATATGTATTGAATTTTTGTTCGTATTCAAAAAAAAGAAAATTTACGAAAATTTGATACTTACAATTTTTCTGATAATCGATTAAAAATTGCGTAAAAATGGTGAAAATTTTGCCGATAACATAGAAGAATAAAATAATTAAAAATCAGGTAAAAATGAGCCACTTTTGAAATCACAACAAAATTTTTGTGTTGAAAATTTTCAAAAAGTACTTACAAACTTTTTTGAATAACTTTAAAATTGCATAGATGGAGTCTAAATTGAACAAAATGTGGAAAAATTGAAAACAGATGAAATAAATTGTATTCAAATTTTGGGATATGAAGAATTGTATTAAGTAATTCAAAAACATATTGCTAAGTAGGTAGGTATTTCTGAGTATGGCCTGTTTAAAATTTTAAGGAGAGTTCGAGAAAAATTTGTCGATTATTATGGGTTATTATTTCAATTTAAATTGATTCAATACTTACTTGCTACCAACTAAATTTTTAATCCATTCTTCTCAATTTTTTGTATTTGTGTAAATGAAATAAAAAAGTGACATTTTCAAGGGTAATGTAACATACAAGTAAACCTTTTGTTACTCATCAAGTTTTTGAAATTTATTAAGTTCAAGTTGCAGTTGACAGGCAAACTAATTTTTTTTACCAAAATCTGAGCCTGAAAGAATCCTAAAAATCGATATAATTCGTAAAAAATGACGAGATTATATTCTGGAAAGATTTATTGAGCTTCATTAGAATACTCATAATTTCTCTCGAAAAAGTCTTTCATTTTATCTACATGTAATTTAATAAATAACGCAGTTCTCCTTGCCCAAGAAGAAATCATTACGAGCGCACCAAGACTCAATGAAACGTTTATTCGCCTCCAGGGAATCCGTGTCTCTAGGACCAGACCATTGGCTTTGGCGAACTCTTCCTTCGGAATCTTTGACAAATTCGAAGGTGGAATTTTTGAACGACCATTGCTGTTTATTCAGACCTTTCGTATCTCGGGACAACACTATTTCAACATTATCACCCAACGACCAAATTTGAGAGACCCCATCCTGTTTGCTGACTTGCATTTCTACGGAAATGCCTTGTTTTTCGTTATTCCAGCGCAGAGTTTGCAAATAATTATTTTTAATCAGACAAACTTTGTAGTTTTCGGGATCTTCCCAACATTTTTTTCCTCTCTTAAATTCTTCGACGTCGGTTGGATCGAAGCCCCGGAGTACCAAACGAGAATCTTCGGCTTTTGGCCGAGATGCGAGCTTGGAAGATCTGGAACGCGATGATGATAAGTTAAGGACAGATTCGTCGCGGGTTGGAGTTCTACGAGGAGGTGGTCTGATTAATTGATTGATTACGGCTGTGTCCAAAAGATCAATGAGGGTTTCTTGGTCGTTAGCGGATCCCGTCGGAGGAGCTTTTTTAATATTGTGTTCTTTTGCGTACCGGTCGAGAGCGCTGTTCAAAAGTTTGTTTTTCGAACGACGTACCTCGTCGAAAATATAATCGAAGACGTCTTTGTGGGCAGCATCCAGAACATTAATTAGGGTTTTTTTGTAATCAAATCCATCGGCTGGTTTTTCGAAACTTTTCATCTGCACGGTGACGTATTTTTTAATGGCATCGTGGTCGAATTTACCATCGGCGGTGAATAATTTCTGGACCGAGTTGTCCTTCACTCGGAGATTTTTCAGTTGTTTGGCTGACAGCAGAGATCTGAGAGCGAGTATGGTTTGTTGAGGTGTTTTGTACGGTTTTTTCAATTCGGCGAGGATTTTCTTGGAGAGTTCTTTCTTTGCGGAGATTTCTTGCAGAATGCTATCGGAGTCGAATTTCTTATTCCAGTAATCTGCGAGGGTGGCGTTGGGCGAAAGGTTACATTTGCATTCGTTTTCTTCGCCACAGACTCCGGATATGACCGGTGTACCGTATATTGATCCGACCAACGAGCAAACTGCGTTACATGGTTTGTCATCTTGGAAAAGCACGCAGGTCAGGAATGGTAGCGATGGTTCTGTGAGGATGAGAAATATTAAAAGTGATTTTTTGTCGACGTTTTGAGGAGTGAGAAAGTATGTATAGAATGCTATTTTATGCCGACGCATAGACGTTTGAAATAAATCAAAATTAAGTTTGTTAAAATAACTGCCCCCTCCCCTTCAATTTGCACTTTATTTCAGTGCTCACCGTCTTAGAAGTCATGAAAATTCATTGAAGTTTCGATTTTTAAATTGGAAATTCGTTCGAATTTCTCATTTTACTTTCTTCTATTGAACAGAATTATTTAAAGTTTGGTTTTTTCCCACTTCTGTGAAATTTTCAACCTCTTTTTTGGGGTATTCCCGCAAATATAGTTTTTTGTGAAAAAGTGACGCTTCGACGACAAATTTTAAAATGCCATAAAAAAATAATAAAAATTCGAAACATTAATCCCACATGCCTGCATTCCAAGTTTTGATATTAATTAATTTCAAATGTTTGAAAAATTATTCGAAGACGTGTTCGGAATTTTATTTCCAGGAAGGAGAGATATGATAGTAATGGTGGTAAATCACGAAACATGATTATAATTATTGCAGTAGGATGCCAGAATATAAAACTGAAATTAAAGCGAAAAATAATCATTTGACTCAACTTTTGGCGATATAGTTACCTAAGAAGAATTTTTCAAAAATTTCAAGAATTGAGTTTAAGTCGTTCTTGTGGCCAAAAAAAAAGGAGCATCTAGAAATCTCGTAAGAAGTAATGATTTTTGAAAAAAAAAAATTGATTGGAGTTATAATTGAATTAATCTTCTGCCTAATTTCATCCCGCGAAAAACCCACCTTCTTTTATCTATGTTTGAAAGATCTGGAAAATTTAGAAAAATTGGTCTGGAAAATCTGGAAAAGTCAGAGAAAATCATTTTTGAGATATAGTAGACACCCTGAAATTTCTGATTAAAATCGTGCTCGTGAAGCAAAAATATTTCTTCATGGGAGCAGCATTTGCATCTTTGCCCCCCTCACCTTGCTACGTCAGTATTCCAAAAAGTTTTGTTTGAAATGGGTAAGGTAAATAATTCAAATAGAAATGACAATCTGAATATATTTCACTCTCAATCTCATTTTCAGGGTAGGGAGGGAGGGGGACGTTGCCTGCTGAAAAAGATTGCAACAGTACATCAACTCAAGTGCCCCAATTTACACAAGAAGTCAGAACTTTTCCAACCTGCTGAGGATCGTTAAAACATTGTGGCTTTTGAAAACTTGAAAAAATTCAAACGTAGATATCCTATAATTTTAAATTATTTTCTTGCCAAAGAATTGGTATCTTTTTTTTCATAGAGAGAATAAAAAGCTAGGTACTTTATTTTCTGCTCTCGCAAATCGCTCGAGTACTTAAATTCACGTTTTTCTCTCTGTATACCAAATACCCAGCAAAATCGTATGAAACTCGGGAGATGAATGATTTTCGATAATTTTTACATTAAAAATTCGGTATCACGTGAATTTCCTGCGGACAATTCCTCGCGGGAAATTCCCTGCGGGGACAATTTCTCGCGGATAAATTTCGTGTGGCGAAAATTGACCGCAGCGAAAATTTCCCGCGGTAAAAACTAAAAATTGCCCGCGGTGAAAAAAATTCTCATATTTTTGTGAATTTTCCCAAGTTTGGATAACCTGCTATTTTTATTCATAATCATCAAGTTTGGAAAATTCACCATTTTGTACTCAAATTTTTCTATGTTGGAAAAATATGAGTACAAAAATAAAATTCCTCCAACTTCAAGGTCAAAATGGAAAATTTTTTCAACGAAGTGCTGAAAAATCAAAGGAGGAGAGAGAGCTACCTCCACCTCCACTCTTATTGGTACGCCTCTCTTTGTTTGTGATAGTTCCATGAGAATTTTTTCACCGCGGGCAATTTTTATTTTTTACCGCGAGAAATTTTCGCTGCGGTCAATTTTCGCCGCGGGAAATTTTCACCGCGAGTAATTGTCGCCACACGAAATTCAACCGCGATAAATTGTCCCCGCGGGGAATTGTCCGCGAGAAATTGACCACGGGAAATTGACGTAGACTCTAAAAATTCAAGTTTGTTTAGAAGTAGACATCATGATACGTAAAATTTCTAGAGGGCTAAGCATATAGCAAATGTAATTTTAAAAAGATTTGTAGGTAAGTAAGTAGTTATTATTTGGACTTTAGGCATTTTGGAAAAAAAAATAGAAGATGACTCTCTTTAGAATTCGATTGTTTTTAATATAAAAATTAAGTTATTGGTCTGGATCCTTGTAACCCAGTGGTGTGCTGAGAGCAAGGGCAAGGCCATGGCCATGGTGAAGGGGCCATTAAAAATTACAACTTGATAGAAAATTCAATTTTTTCTATTTCTTAAATTTATCGCATTTTTTTGGAGCAGTGACTTAGAAACAACTTTTGAATATTTATATTTTTTTGAATAAACGGGTCCCATCATTTTTCCATTGAGAATGAGAGAGCTCGTGTTGAATAGAATTGAAATCGAAATATACGTTGGTAATTAGATATCTGTATACGTATATTTACCATGCACTTCTTCGTCAGCTTCGTTTTCATCATCATCATCATCGAAGTATTCTTCTGGTTCTGAGTCAGATTCATTTGCTGCGGGCTCCTGCTGCTTCGGTTCAACTTCTGTGCCTAAGACGTAATTAATTGCGAATTTCGATGACGAAACATAATTTTTCAAACTTACGAAGATATGCACCTATTTGATTTTAATGATATCTTACCTGGGTTTTCTGTGCTCTCAGGCTGATTGGCGCTATCTTCGATGTCTCTTCTTTCAAGCGGTGCAGGGCATACAACTTGGGCTGAAATTAAATCCCATCTTTAACCAAACTTTTTTTTTTTCAAAAGCTACGAATATTCTTTATTCACTCACCTATTAAAATACCCATTAAAAAAATGGCAAATGCGAACAATTTACTCATGTCGATAACGTTTTTACGAAAACAATAACAAAGCGGATAAACTCTCGAGTAGTAAACTTTTGTGCGTAAAGTGACTGATGGGAAAATTTTCCAAGTTTTATAGCTTGGAAAATTGCGTAGCTGCTCGAAATTCGCACCTGTGTCTTCCAAATGAGTGGCGAATAAGTATACTAATTATCAATCATCCTCAAGTACGACGGATTGGTAATTTGTTTGTTTTGCAGTTGCGTTTACTTAATTTTTCCGGGAATTTTAAGTGCTGTGAGGATTTTCCAAAAAACTACGGTGTGATGGAAAATTTTTGTCTGCTTGAATCTGGTGTCAATTGGGTGATCCATCATGGCTTTGAGCTGCTGCGTGAAATCATTTTCGAAACTTAATTCTCTGTTGGAAGTGGCAAGGTGACAAATGCGTCTAAAATTCTAATTTGTGTTGTTTTTTTCTTCGAAAAATTTGTAAAACGTGATCACTTTGAAAAGTTTGAACTTTCAGATGGACGTAAAATGTATCGTGTGAAAAAAATCGAGTTTAAGAGTTGGGAGATTGTTACTCAAGTTGATTTACTCAGTTGTAGAATTTTCGAGGTTACCATTGATGTATTGAAATCGGTATCATTTTGTGCAAGTAGTCTCTCATTTATAAAAGAAAGAAAATTATCGAAAATCACTAGATAAGTGGAAAATAGTCAGACTTGGAGTACTGTTACAAATCAATGAAAAAATTCCGTTGAAAACAAACAGCGAAAAAATTGCAGGAAAATCAGTGGAAATTGATTTGAAAGTACCCTGAGTTTGGCCTACCTCTGTGTATACCAAAGATAATTATCAAACCTTCAGCAATCTCAGTTTTTCCTTATCGGCCACGTCTGTTCAGTGCAGAATTTATTTGAAAAAAATAATCAAGTTTATTTTTAATCTCCAAACAAATTTTAGTTTTGATTTAAAAAGATTAAAAAGCTCGGATAGGCAGCAAACAGCATAATTTCTGACTATTATTAATAATAGACAATTTATTTCGACAAAATTTACAAAATTACGTGATTAATTAAGAACAACTCTCTAAACTTGAATCAGTCAAAATTCACTGATTAATAAGACAAAAGTGTGCAACTGAAGAAATCAGTGAAAATTTTACCGATTCAATCAGTGAATTTTCATTTTTGAATCGGTAAAAATTGTAATTTACTGATCGAATCAGTGAGTTCAATCAGTAATTATTCACTGATTGAATTAGTAAATTTTGATTTTTACTGATTCATTTCAGTAGTTGAAAAAAGATTACTGATTCAAAAATGAAAATTCACTAATTGAATCAGTAATTTTTCACCGATTGACAGTCAAATTTCACTGATTGATAGTTGCACACTTTTCGCTGTTTAATCAGTGAATTTTCAGTTTTTTGACTGATTCAGATTTAGAGAGAACGAAGAAAGTACTCTCTAAATCTGAATCAGTTGAAAAACTGAAAGTTAACTGACTAAACAGCGAATAGTGTGATACTGTTAATCAGTGAAATTTTATTGTCAATCAGTGAGAAATTACTGATTCAATTAGTGAATTTTCATTTTTGAATCGGTAATCTTTTTTTAACTAGGTACCTACTGAAATGAATCAGTATAAATTTCAATTCACTAATTCAATCAGTGATTAATTACTGATTCAATCAATAAATTAAAATTTTTACTGATTCATTTCAGTAGTTGAAAAAAGTTAGTAATTCAAAAATGAAAATTCACTGATTAAATTAGTAAAATTTTCACTGATTTTTACAGTTGCACTCTTTTGGCTTTTTAATCAGTCAATTTTAACTGAGTCAAATTTAGAGCTTGGGCAATAACTTGAATTTCCTGAAATATTTTTAAAATAAGGTACCGTAGGTATCTTTTTATTATTTCTCACGTCAATTTTCTGTTTTAAAGTCTGAAAAATGTCAAATTGTTTCCAAAGTGTTGAATTTATTTACTTATTTATTTTCATTTGGATTATGAAAATTTAGTCTACAGTCCAGACCCCGAAAAGTGTTCAATGGGTCTGCTTTTTTGGGGAACAAAAAAATCAGTTGGCTTTTTGTTGGTATGGATGGGGTATTCACGAAAATGAGTATTTTCGATTTTTGCCGGGTCACTAGGGGGGGCTGGAGCCTAAAAACCCCCATTTTTTCAAGTTGGCCGGGAACAAAAATTTTTTTTGCCATTTTGTAGCACATGCTCCCCCGAGTCCGAATATGTGTTTCATTTCCTTAGGCATGGTCACAATGGTCCCCTAGGGCCCCCAAAGTGCGATTTTTGGTGAAATTTGGCCATTTTTGGAAGTAAAATGATTGTGTAGACGTCATAAAGCTCGCGGAACAAAAAAAAACTACCTTCATGGGGACATGAACTCATTCTGAACCGATTGAGCCTAATTTTTTGGAAAACGGCCGGCACAATGAGCCGCAGGCGAATTTTAAAGATGCGCCCCCTGGCAATTTCACAAAAAAAGAAACAGCTATAAAAGTTTTACAAAATGGCTATGCACGCGTGTAACATATCAAAATGGGGTGAAATTTCGCGAAAAATCCGAAAATGACGATGAATTTTGATTTTGACCCCTTCCGAAAATTTTAAGGGGAAAAATTTGGTCAATTTTAACGGATTTTGGAAAATTGGCGTGTGACCTGTCAAAATGGGGTGAAATTTCGCGTAAAATTCGAAAATGCCGTTGAATTTTAATTTTGACCCCGTCCAAAAATTTTAAGGGGTGAAATTTGGTCAATTTTTGACCAATTTTGAAAAATTGGTGTGTGACCTGTCAAAATGGGATGAAATTTCGCGAAAAACCCGAAAATGACGATTAATTTTGATTTTGACCTCTTCCGAAAATTTTTAGGGGTGAAATATGAAAAATTTTCAGTTATTTAAAAACCTATCATTTTACGTATCAAAATAGAGTAGAGCTTTTTGCCTAGAAATTCAAAGATTCTAATAATTAATAAATTTCGATTTCGAATTTTTCTGAACCGTTTAGAGGTAAAATCTAGTCAATGTTTAATCAATCGTGAAAAATTATTGTTACTTTTTAAAACATTTTGAAATTTTAAAAGAACATGAAAAATATTAAAATATAGTTTTAAGGATAGGTATTTATTTATGTATTATTCAATCGGGACCATTTTTCATTACTGAAAAATTGACCAAATTTCGTCCCTTAAAATATTTGGACGGGGTCAAAATCAAAATTAATCGTCATTTTCGGATTTTTCGCAAAATTTTACCCCATTATGACAAATTACGCAACAATTTTTCAAAATTGGTCAAAAATTGACCAAATTTTACCCCTCAAAATTTTTGGACGGTGTCAAAATCGAAATTCATCGGCATTTTCGGATTTTACGCGAAATTTCACCCCATTTTGACAGGTCACACACCAATTTTCCAAAATCCGTTAAAATTGACCAAATTTTTCCCCTTAAAATTTTCGAAACAGGTAAAAATCAAAATTAATCGTCATTTTCGGATTTTTCGCGAAATTTCATCCCATTTTGACAGGTCACACACCAATTTTTCAAAATTAGTCAAAAATTGACCAAATTTCACCCCTTAAAATTTTTGGAAGGTGTCAATCGGCATTTTCGGATTTTACGCGAAATTTCACCCCATTTTGACAGGTCACACACCAATTTTCCAAAATCCGTTAAAATTGACCAAATTTTTCCCCTTAAAATTTTCGGAACAGGTCAAAATCAAAATTAATCGTCATTTTCGGATTTTTCGCGAAATTTCATCCCATTTTGACAGGTCACACACCAATTTTTCAAAATTAGTCAAAAATTGACCAAATTTCACCCCTTAAAATTTTTGGACGGTGTCAAAATCGAAATTCATCGGCATTTTCGGATTTTACGCGAAATTTCACCCCATTTTGACAGGTCACACGTCAATTTTCCAAAATCCGTTAAAATTGACCAAATTTTTCCCCTTAAAATTTTTGGACCGGGTCAAAATCAAAATTAATCGGCATTTTCGGATTTTTCGCGAAATTTCATCCCATTTTGACAGGTCACACACCAATTTTTCAAAATTGGTCAAAAATTGACCAAATTTCACCCCTTAAAATTTTTGGACGGGGTCAAAATTAAAATTCAACGGCATTTTCGAATTTTACGCGAAATTTCACCCCATTTTGACAGGTCACACGCCAATTTTCCAAAATCCGTTAAAATTGACCAAATTTTTCCCCTTAAAATTTTCGGAAGGGGTCAAAATCAAAATTCATCGTCATTTTCGGATTTTTCGCGAAATTTCACCCCATTTTGATATGTTACACGCGTGCATAGCCATGTTGTAAAACTTTTATAGCTGTTTCTTTTTTGTGAAATTGCCGGGGGCGCATCTTTAAAATTCGCCTGCAGGCTCATTGTGCCGGCCGTTTTCCAAAAATTAGGCTCAATCGGTTCAGAATGAGTTCATGTCCCCATGAAGGTAGTTTTTTTTTGTTCCGCGAGCTTTATGACGTCTACACAATCATTTTACTTCCAAAAATGGCCAAATTTCACCAAAAATCGCACTTTGGGGGCCCTAGGGGACCATTGTGACCATGCCTAAGGAAATGAAACACATATTCGGACTCGAGGGAGCATGTGCTACAAAATGGCAAAAAAAATTTTTGTTCCCGGCCAACTTGAAAAAATGGGGGTTTTTAGGCTCCAGCCCCCCCTAGTGACCCGGCAAAAATCGAAAATACTCATTTTCGTGAATACCCCATCCATACCAACAAAAAGCCAACTGATTTTTTTGTTCCTCAAAAATTCATAGCAAATTCACTTTCCAGAGCACTTTTCTGGCCGTGGACTGTAGACTAATTGTTTAGCAATTTTGAAAATTGGTGAAAAAAAAGATCTAAATTCTTGATATTTTAATGAAATGTCATCATTGAAACTTATCTGTGATTTAAAATATTTTGCTCAAAAAACTTGTGTAGGTAATTTTTTCTCAAACACGTCATCAATATTTATTCATTTATCTTGATTGGTCCAAAAAAAACAAGTTTTTCCTGTGACTTGATTTTTTTCCTTCACGTAATACGATTAAAATCGATTTTACTCGTAGATAATTTCTTTTCGAGAACTGACTGATTGAAAATTGTTTCGGAAATGATTCAATGAGATGATATCAGTTTGAAAGTGTGATATTTTTTTCAAGATCTAAATTATTTTTGGTACTCGTTCTTCTGTGTAATTCTCCATTTTCTTGGCTTTTTTTCTCAACTCACAAACTTAGAGTTAGCTCAGTTAGCAAAGAAAAAATGGGGAAAAAAACTGTTATTTCAATTCGATTTAAAATAATATATATTTCATTGACGAAAATCAGATTCAGACAATAATTTATTATTTGGGCTTTTTGTAGTCCACGTTTAATAAATTAAACAATTATTTTTTCCAACGTAGAAATCATTATGCTGACACCAAGAGTCGATGAATTTTTTATATTTTTCAACAGATTGCCAGTCTGACTGTCCATTCCATTTAACGATGTTTTCTTCCCCTCGACTGTTTTTAGAAATATGCAAATTTGAATCTTTGAAACTCCAGAGCTGTAGAACGACACCGCTTTCTGTGCGATTGAGTGTTATGCTGACGTCTTCGTCGAATACCCATCTTTGATCCACTTCACCATCGTCAGATGTATCCATTTCAACAAAAGTCTGTGGTTCTATTTTGTTCCAATGTAACCAAGTCGTAGATTTACTTCTGGATAGACAAAGCTTGTAATTGGGGTCGTTCCAGCAACGTTTTTTTCCGGGTTTGACTTGGCTTACTTGAGAAGTATCGAATCCTTCGAGAATGAAACGACTGTCGTCCTGGGTGTCATTGTCTGGGAGTTGATTTGTGGATTTGACTGTTGAAGGAGATACCATCAGGACTGAAATTTTAATCGATGTTGAATTTTTGAAGCACTTGAACTTTTAATTCAATGTAGGTATCGTGAATGACTTACTTATTAAAATGTCCATCAAGAGGAGCATGAATGTAAACGATTTACACATTTTGGCGAAAATATTGCTCAGTGTTGACTTCGATGTTGTTAACGCGAAAGATGACTGGCAGTAAGAACAATTTTTTTGATTTTTATACTTGGAAAAATTATCGACTTAATTTCAGTGTAGATGTTTCGAAAAATTATTAGGGCCAATTATTAATTAACATAGGTAGTTTGTAAAAATCGCAGAGGTGTTTTTTTTTTTTTTTTGGTAATTACGATTTCTCAGAATTAATCACGAAAAATGTGGCGTTGATGGCAAACAAATTGGAAGTTGGTTCATTATTGAGTCGTTCAAATTTCCAATTTTCAATTTAGTGTAGTCATTTTTGTGGTATTGACTTGTGTTTGAATTTTTCGTGGTGATCATAAATTAACTTTCTAAGAATATTGTTGGTAAGAAATACGAGAGCGCTGATTTTGGAGCATCGCGATATCGTAGAAAATGGAGACTTCTTAAATTAGATTTTAGGCGTTAAAAACAATAAAATAGTAAAATAAGTTTGGTATAAAATTTGTGGAAAACAAGTATTCTTGAGGAAAAGTAAAAAAATTATTAAATAATGTGTTTTTCCTGCACGGGAGTTGTAATTTTTTGATTCAGACGTCGGCAATGCTGATTATAAAGCTAATGTACAATCAATAATTTTGACTGAAAGATTGGTGAAAAATCACCGATTTCAAATAACATGAAAAGTGAGCGAAAAAATCACCTATTGAAGCTAAAATTTCAGTTTTTCCAAATTAATTGACCAAAAATTTTCCAAATTGAGGGCTTAGAATCCAAAACGCAGTAAGTCCAAAAACTGTAAATGAGAAAAGGGACTTGAAAGTACTGAGAAATAGATTACATCAAAGTCCTTTTTCTCATACACGGTTTTTGGACTTACTGCGTTTTAGAATGTCGGTTTGTCTGGCATATAGTTTCTTGGGAAATGAGAGAAGCGTAAAATTAAATACGTATCATACAATTCAGTTGACATTGTCGAATTTTTCTTGAAAAATAAATACCTCTTAACCACTACTCCCATCTGATGCTGAGGAGAAGCTCCATTTTCCAGCCCTATTTGGAACTGATATTTGTTTTTTTATCAATGCGTATGTTGCGAAAATAAATGAAAAAAGTATGAAAGATGACGCTTCAGTACTTTTAAATCATTTTATTGTCGATTTTACTTAATATTTGCGAAACAGGTGCAAATTGAACGCAATGTCGTAAAATTTCCGGGTCGAGTTGGTCTTAATAAATGGCACAGTTTTCTTTGCCCGTGAAATAATCATCAACTTCGCACCACGAATCGATTACGGATTTGTAGTATTTCAATGCGTCCTCATCCTTGTCGCCTTCCCATGTCTCTTTAGCTTTTTCATTGGGCATTTTAGAGTATTCGTAAGCGCCGTACGGAAAATCCCATCTTTGATAAATTTGGCCGCCCGATAATATTTGTATGAAGATTTCGCCTTCCTCGTGTGTCCAGCTCTGGGTGTAGGTGCCATTCTCGTACTTTTTTGTTTTCAACTTGAATGGAATTTCTACATTGTTCCAGGTAAGGTATTCCTCGTTACGATGTGTTCGTGTTAAACAAACTTCGTACGAGTTTGGCTTTTTCCAGCATTTGTCGTACATTTTGTTTTCTTTTTTCAGTTTGATTACTTCTTCTTTATCGATTCCTGGTAGAATGTAAGGATTATTGTCTTTGGGAGGATGAGCTGGAGGTTTTTCTGAACGTACTGTTGGAGCTGCAAGATGAATTTTTTGTTTAGCTTTGTACTTGCCTAAGTAGTCTATTTATTTGAATGAATTTGACTTACTTACCGAACAGTAAAACGCTGGATACTGCAAGTATCGAAATTATACACAATTTACTCATGATGCTTGTCGCACGTTAGTTAAGAAGGGTTTCAAAATGAAAATTATATAAAAAATGCGGAATTTTTCTGATTTTTATACCCTGTAAAATTTAATGATCGATGATTACGTACGCAGCTGTTTCGAAAACGGCTTCGAACAAGGTGTAAAATTTGACCAATTATTAATCAACTAACAAAATTTAATTTTTTCTATTTGATAGGACGTTTCGCAGTTAACAGCAATATAACCGAGGAGCCGTTAAAAGTTTTTTAACGAGATGAGTGTTCATTTAGTGTAATTTTTTTTATACTTGAAGGATTCGTATAATCAATCAACGCCAAAGCAGTAAATGTTTTTACGTGGAATTTGCTTGTTCCGAATGGGTATTGAGTGATAGAATCATTAGTGAGGATTGCTCGCAATGGAAGCATTTACTCGAAAATTTTGCCCACGTTGGGTACTGGGTATAGTGCAGCATAACAAATCTATGGGATTTTTGCTTCTCCATCGTTTTTTTTTTTTGTGGATGAAACTATGTGGTCATCTAATAATCGTACAAGCGATATCACTCTCTTAATTTGAATCAGTCAAAAATGACTGATTAAAATCGACAAAATCAAGTCACTGTAGGAATTAGTAAAAAAAGTACGATTCAGTCAGTGAAACTTCACTACTAAATCAGTAAAAATAAAATTTCACTGATTCAATCGTTAATTAATTACTGATTCAATCAGTGAATTTTTTTTTCACTGTTTCAATAATGAAAATCCACTGATTTGAATCAGTAAATTTTTACTGATTTCAATCAGTCAACTAATTTTCACTGATTTAACAATCAAAATCCACTATTTGAATCGGTAATTTTTCACTGATTGGCAGTAAAATGACGCTGATTACCTGGGAAATCAGTGGAATTTGACTGATTATCAGTGACTTGATTTTCACTATTTCATCAGTCAATTCAGGCATTTTTGACTGATTCAAATTAAGAGAGCACGTATTGATGATATTCAATCTGTGAAAAGTTCATCTTGGTATAGTAGATCTGCGTTAGGTTAGGTAGGACCAAAAAATTTGGTCGATGTATTGGTCGAAAAAAGTTGAAAAAATCTCAGGACACTCCCCTTTAGTACTTCTTCCTTCATGCCAAGTTTGAAAAAAATCGGTTGAAAACTCGCGGAGATAGAATTTTTTCAATGTTCAGCTTGGAAATCGCATATATTGAAGCTCCGGCCTCCTCTCAGGGCTGAAATAAAATTTTTCTTCTGTGCTCTAAAATCATCATAAGGACGCAGCTAGTGATGGCCGGCCATATATCGAATAATAAAATTTTGAGAAACACCCAAAAAAAACCTAAAAAATGGGCAAAAAAATAAATTTCCTCTGCTTAAAAACGATTATTACTAAATGCCTCATTCATAAATCGGAAAATCATTCAATTGCCAATAATATAAAAACTTATGTACATGTTTTTTATGGTAATTAAGACCTCAACGGGCTTGAAAAAAAAAACGGAAGAAAATCTCAATCGAAAATCAAAAAAATTCTCAGACTGCAGCACTTTTGAAAAAATATTCGCACCGAAGCCCCTTCGAAAAAAATTTACTAGGACGCACCCTCGAAAAATGTTTCAGAGCATTTCTATAATGATTATAATTTTTTTATATTATTCAATTTAAGCGTTTCGTTTGAACTTCGAAATGAATTATAAATTGAAGTAATAAGTAATAAATCCGACTTATGATAGTGATTTCAATTTTCAACGTATGCAATTCCAAGATTTTTTCAATACCACAAAGTGGTGCAGAAAGACCAAAATAAAATATTTACCTCGAAAAAATCAATTATAGCCAAATAATTTGATTTTTGTAAATGAAAACAGTGCAAAAGTTGATTTGCGTTTTTCTTGAACTTTTGATTTTTTGAAGTCATTTTTTTCGAATTTCAAAAAATCACAGCAGCTTATTTTCCAACCTCTTTGAGCGCTGTTTGCGGTATTAAAATAGCCAAAGAAAGGGAAAAAAATCTTGACGTGTAGTATTGTATCGCTGATTGCGTCACTTTTTATACTAAAACAAATCGCACGGAATAAAAATGTTGATTCAGTTCCACTTGAGGCCAAATCACCCCCTTACCATATCAGAGTCTTACAGAAATTACATAGCTGGTTTTTGGTTGATGGCAATGATTTTGATTACGAAGGAGGGTGAATATCAAGTTTTGGATCTAAAACCCATCCACCTGGTGTAAGAATACAGTTTTTTGAGGAAAAAGCTTTTAATGTTTCGCCTTCAAATTGTTGAAAACGCAACTCACAATGCGTATGTTTATGATCATATGGGCCCCTAAGAACAAGAATCGAATATTGGCATAGTTATTTTTTTAAATTTCGAGTAGTTGATCCGTTCTTTCCCGGTTTTTTATTTCTTGAAAATTCTTTTTTGCCTACATTGACAAAATTTAAACAGTTCAACTTTTTTTTTTTTTTTACAAAAAGCACATAAAAGTATAAGGGTCTATTGTGCTCAATAGCCAAGAAATTTTTTTCAAAAAGATAACTCAATTATCTCATTTTTTCTGTGTGGTTTTCATTTTTATTCATCTTGAGAAATGAGCCAAGAATAATTAGCCATTTGATTGAATTTAGATTACTTAAGCAGTTTTTTTTTTTCAATGTAGCTATGTATATTTTTTTTTGTAAGTAACGAAGTTGTCAATTGAAATTATTTTATTGAAATTATCTAATAAATCGAAATGCAGTTGGCGGCACTTTCATGAATTTTTTCTGAACATTGATCAAAAATTACTTGGAAAAACAAAAGTTTTGACTCAATTTTGTTTCACTCTGGTTACCTATACTTTTTCAACGATAATTCACGAGTGAAACAAGAAATGCAATTAATCGTCTTCAAATTTTATTTTTCACAAGTGACATAATTTGAAAAATATGACACCGCGGAGCCTTTTCAGCTCATGCCAATGTAATCATACAATCGCCTTTTTCTACGAAATAGTCGTTATGAGCACACCACGCAATGATATTGTTTTTATACGTTTCCAACGACTGAAGATCTTCCGTATCGAACCATTCCTTGCGAATTTCACCATCGGCACCTTTGGTGAGCCTTAATACGGTGTCGGAGAATTTCCATAATTCGGTCTGGATACCGGATTTAAGGGATTTTTTAATCGTTACATCCGCTTGATAACAATCAATGGACTGTGTAAAATAAAAGTCCTGTTGTATGTAGTCATCGCCATATCGCTCTATGGTCATAACGTCTTTTCGGTTGCTCCAGTAAAGCTGAACCAAAGGTGGGGCCTTGTACAGACGAACTTCAAAGTCATCACATTCCCAGCGTTTTTCTCCTTCCTTGATCTGACTAACTTCGTTTCTATCAATCCCTTTCAATATCCAACGTCTGTCAGCGGTGGTATCTGCGAAAGATGGCATAGCTTAATAAGCAGATTCTGCATAAAAAGGCTGTTAATTAGCAATATACCTACCACGGAGTTTTTCGACTCGATACGTACCTAGTTGAGTTTCTTTCAAGGCATCGTCTTGAGTTCTTTTTGGTTCAGCTGATTTCTTGGTTATTCGTGGTTTTCGGCATGATATATCGCCTAAAAAATTTTTCAACTATAATGTTTTTCAATGCATGTAGGTAGTTGTACGACCTCAAAATTTCACGGATTGAATCAGTGACACTTTTTTTGGTGATTCAATTATGAAAATTCCCCGATTGCATCAGTAGCTTTTTTCACTGATCCTTACAGTGACTAAATTTTGTCGATTTAGGTAAATTAGTCAATTTAACTGATTCAAATTAAGAGAGTAGAAGTTGGTAAAAATTGAAGAAAAAACACCTTGGAATGTTGTCGAAGAATCTCTGTTAACTTGAATCAGTCAAGATGTGAAAATTGACTGGTTAAAAGAGACTGAATCATCTGATTTTTCTGTTAATCAGTAAAATTTGACTGCCATCAGTGAAAAATTACTGATTCAATTAGTAAATTTTCATTTTTGAATTCGTGATTTTTGCTTAACTACTAAAACGAATCAGTGAAAATGTAGAATTACTGGTTGAATTAGTAATTTTTACGATTGAATCAGTTATTAATAATTACCTACTGATTCAATCAATAAATTGAAATGTTTACTGATTCATTTCAATAGTTAAGCAATTAGTGATCCAAAAATGAAAATTCACTGATTGAATCAGTAAATTTCAATAATTTCTACAGTGATGTAATTCTGTTGATTTCATTGGTCGATTTTGAATGATTCAGATCAAAAGAAATCATTAAAAGCTACGAATTATCTTCCTTTACGATAAAAAAAATTGAAAAAATTACTGATTTCAGACTTTTGAGTTCCTACTTTTTTTGTTTGAAGATTCTCTCTTTATCGAAATCATTCAAAATTGACTGATGAAATGGTCAGAATTACGTCATTGTAGAAATCGGTGAAAAATTTACTGGTTCCATTTGTGAATTTTCATTTTTTAATTGGTAATTTTTGCTCAACTATTGAAATAAATTAGTAAAAATTTCAATTTATTGATTGCATCAGTAACTAATAACTCGTTTAATCGGAACGATTACTAATTCAGCCAGTGGATAAATTAAAATTTTCACTGATTCATTTCAGTGATTAAGCAAAAATTACCGATTCGAAAATAAAATTTTACAATTGAATCTGTTAGTTTTTCACTGATTGGTAGTCAATTTTCATTGATTAACGGTGAAATCAGTGAAATTTTACTTCCAACCAGAGACATGATTCCATCTCTTTCAATCAGTCAAGCTTCAGATTTTGGCTGATTTAAATTTAATGAATTCTTATCTCTTATCTCTCATCAGAATGTTTGAAAATAAACAAAAGTAATCAAAGGTTGAAATCTGGTGTTTTCTCCCGACTAGATCATATACTTTTCGGGAGAATACAGCAGATGATGATCTAACATTATTTTCTTTTTCGCATAAAGTAGTGTAGTCGGAGTATAGGTATACTTAGTTGAAATAATCATAGCATTTTCGAGAAACGTCAGTTTAAAAAATTAAAAATTGAGAGAAAAAAGTAGTAAAATGAAACATCAATTAATGCGAACACAATTCACTTACCAATCAAAATACCCGTTAGAATGATGGTGATCGCGAAAAGTTTACTCATTTTGGTTACTTTTTTTTGACTAGTTTCGTAGTACCTACTTGAAAAGAAGTTTCAAAGTAAATATACCTCATGAAGAAAATCTATCTGCTTTTATACAGTCTTTTCGAAATTGTAAAATGACTTGCGTTTATGGTGAAACTTTTTTTCCGGGAATTATTCGGCCAATTATTAATTAACACTTGACTAAGTATATTGCATCTTAATTTTTCTTAATCGACATGTGTGGTAAATGAGAATGTTAAGTGATGGTTTTACCACGAAATATGTATTTACTTGTGATTATACGATCGAAAATTACTTCAAATAAGGTGCTAAATTCTAGAAAAGCTGGCGAGAATGACGAACGTCTCAATTTTCGTCGAAATTTTTAACAATTTATTTTCTCTATCTTCCTAATTCGCCTGCTGTTCGTCATTCGGTTAACGCTTGCGGTTGACTTTTTTCAATATGTCTGTAAATTAAGAAGGTGGTTTCTGTTTTTTTTTTTTCACTAGAAGGCTCCACCCTGTAGGCCGTTCTGCGGCTTCAACCTGGCTCGCTCCCTCACTTTGCTTAAAAAGTCTTTAGCCATGCTGAACTATCTGACCGTATTGTTTTTACGTTGAAATGGCCGATTTTTTATTCAGATTTTCTTTTCTAAAATATTGTTTTAGTTTTTCGGGGGTTCGATCCCCCATTTAAAAGTTAGGAAGGGGTCTGAGGGTGGTAACTTCTAGCGGTTACTCCGGGGACCTCTCTCGACTGTTTTCCGTAATAAAAGCTTTATCAGTCAAAAATGTTCGTTTTTCGCTAATTTTCCTATACACTACTTCCCTAATTTAACGTTTATTTACTTATTAAAATTGAAAATTTATATTGAAAATCAGTTTTAAAAAACAATATTTGCGTTGTAAAAATTATTTTTTAAAAACATTTTGTGGCCCTGTATGCTGGAAAGAAAGGCCCATATTTTGAACCTAAATTCAAAAAATTTGCTGAAAAATATCTACACCATAAAATTATTTTTTTGTAGAAAATTTCCTCTCTTTAATCCACTACAGCTTCAGTCCTCTTGGGTTTATAAGTACTTACCATTCAAAACTCATCTGATAGGAAATTTTACGTAGAATAAGTTTCATGGACCATATTTTTTGATCTGGCGCTAAACAATATTTGACTGTAGGTGAATTTATTCCCAATGAATTATTCGTGTAAAAATATAAGTAGGTGAATTAATTCCCATTTTTTTTTTTTTTTTTTCATGGGATGTCTGAATTATTTTCTTTAGGGAGGATGTGTACGATTTGATTCATTTTTTTCTCAAAAATTTCTTTCAAGCTTCAACTCCAGATTTTTAGCTCAAAATTTTTACTGCTTTTAATTTTTGTCTCATTTATTTTCAACATCATAATTTTTTTCAGCGTTGAATTTTCTCGGATTTATGTTGATTTTTTTTTCGAAATTTTGTTTCGCACTTGTTTTCAATGTTGACATTTTTCTCAACTTCATTTCTTCTTTTGATTTTTTTTGCATGTATTTTTTTTTTTCAAACTCCCACCATTTTTTTCAACTTAAAATTATTTTCATAGGGAATTTTAAAACAATTTTTTATGATGATATTAGTTGATGATACCTAAGTATTACTGCTGTCGTTTTTATCATCACTAATTATGACACAGTAAAAATTATTTGCAGAAGGCAAAATAAAAGTTTGTACCTCGATTTTTTAGGTACCTTACATGACGGAAGTCCTACTTGAAGCTTACAAAAGTTGAGAGTTTAAATGTTCCAAATAAAAATTACAATGCATCACTTTCAAATTTTATTTAAAATAAAGGGCATGATATGAGAAATACAACACAGAAGCTTTTTTTAGCTCACTGTAATAACACAATTATCTTTCCCTACAAAGAAGTCGTATTCAGCGCACCATTCTTCCATGTAGGTTTTATTTATTGCCAATAATTCAGGATCTTTCATTTTAACATCTTCGCCTTTCCATACCTTTTGAACGTTACCATCTCTTTTGATAAACCTCCAGGTGTTCGTCGGGAATCTCCAAATCTCCCTCTGGGTATCGGATTCGACGAGTTTTCCAATTGTTATATGGACTCGATTTTGATAACTACCGTCTTCTAATTGAGTGTCTCGGAATTGAAATGATATATTGCAATGCTAACGTAGTCTCTTACATTCCTCCAAGTAATCTTATTATAAAATGAATTTTTTATGATACAAACTTCATAGTCTAAATTTCTATTCCAACATTTAGTTCCATCTTTGACTTGACTGATTTGGGTTTTATCAAAACCTTCCAAATCCCAGCGACCAACTTCCCTTGGTTTTAATGAAGATGCATCTGGTTCAGTTTTGGTGTCGACGAAGAATTGCTTTGATTTGATGGTAGGTGCTAAAGAAAAAACAAATTGGGTGTTTGGTTTATGAAAAGTGCTCATTCAATATTTTTTCAACCTGGAAAGCTGCTCGGCTAGTTCCTTTTTCAACTAATTTTTTCTCTATTACTCAGAAATGGTATCGATTTTGAATAACTTCGATCTTACCTGAGTCATCAACGTCTGCTGCAGGCGAATTTGTTCCTTTTTCTGCTGGTTTTTGGGTTTTTGGCGGTCTTGAGCATACGACATGAGCTGAAATTTGATTTTTGTTCAACCAAAATGTTGTTCGATGAACTTATTGCGAAGTACGATAATTTTAATGTAAAATTCTTGATTTAATTTAATTTAATTTTTTCATCGTTTGCTTTATTATTATCATTTTGAAGAGTCAAAAAATTATTTGATTTTTTTATTATTTCATTATTATTGGAAGTTGATTTTCATTCTAGACCTCCAACAATATTTCTTCATTTTAGATTTAGAGGTTCTAAAAAATCAGTAGGGATCGTCATACTTACTTTCATCTACAATAAAAATCAGATCCTCAATAACAATCGAATCGCATTCGATATTTTTTAAAAATGAATTTCATAATGCTTTTCTACAAAATTCACTTTTTAAAAAAATCATGTAAAACTCGAATGAATGTGCCCAATTATATCGATTCTTTCATTATTCTACGATAATAACAATAAAAAATTTTTAAAAATCAAATCTGAATTCAATTATCGTCTTTAAACTTTTCCCTGGATATTAAGGAAAAATGGTTAAATTAAAAACGACAGAGTTTCCAATTTTTAGTTGATTTTTCGATAATTTTGCATCAGAGTTTATCAAAATTTCAAAAAATATATATATAAAATTCTACAGGGTGACCGAAAAGTAGTTTCCAAAAATAAATGCTTCTCAAAAATTCCCTAATCAATTTATCCGAAAAATTTCAATTCTGGCAGAATCCTTGGTTCATTACTATTCGATCATAGGTCACTTCATTAGATTCTCAACTCATTAAAATTTTTTGTGAAGCATAATTCGATTTTAGTTTATAATGCTACAGCTAAACATATCAAGCAAAATTTAAAAATTGCGCGGAATAAAATCTTCGAATATCTGGGGGTAGGTTTCTAGATAGCCAAAAGCTTGATTTCAACCCTGTCAATTTCAAAACAATGCGTTCAACTTTGAAATAAGGAGGATTAGATTTCAGCGCTTCACAAATTGGAACCAGATGATTTATCCCTGAATTACTGAATTATTTTTCTGTTTTACGAGAGAATTGTGGATTATTGAGGTTCTTCGAGCAATAACTTATGCAGAGATTAGAAGACAGTCTATTTTAGTAGAATATGAGAAAAAAAAGATTACCTCGCCAATAAATTTTTTTTACTGAAATTTTGAATTTTTTTCGGTATGTATGTACTTCCCGGTCACCCGGTAGATACACCCTTTAGAGCTAATTAGTTTGCGAAGGCCGCGAACAGATCTAGAATTGTGGCCAAAAATGGTCAAAAGCCACGAATTATTTTCCCCACTGATGAAAACTGTGTAAAAAATTCATCAGTCATCAGACTTTTATTAACTTTTTTCTAAAAATATTCATGTCTCACCATTATGACTTTAATAACGTGAACACGTTACACTCACCTATGAAAATACTCGATAAAATGACGGTAAAAGCGAAGAATTTACTCATTTCGGTTACTTTTGTCACTTGTTTCGTGCCTGAAAAAAATCTCCAAAGTAGTAAATGCAAGAAAAAATTTGTGGTTTTATACGGTTTTTCTAAATTGTGTGTTTTTTTTTAGTAGATAGGTAGTTATTTTACCAATTATTAATTTGTGGGAAATTTTCGTACTCGACATGTGTGGTAAAGAAGTACGTAAACCTGTGGTTTTTCGAAGAAATATTTTCTCGTGATTATACTTTCAAGTACCTAATAACTAATGTCGTGTCGCAAAATTCTCCGAAATTTTTTACAATTCATTATTTGCTCCTTCTTAATTCACCTGCTGTTCGTCATTCACTTAACCTTGCTGTTGATTCATTTCTATGCAAGTATCCGTAAATTGACATGAAAAAAATCGAAGTATTTTTCAAATTGATGGGTTTGTTGACGACAAATAGTTTTACTCGTTTACTTAAATGAATTTTTCGTTTTTTTTTTCTCGATAGTTATTGACGATATTGTCAATCCAATATCGAGCCCTCAAACCCAGATTCGATGATTCCGAAGCCTCCAAGTACAAATTTGATTTTCTACATAACATTTGAATTTTTCAAGCCGAATTTACTTACAGACGTTTAAAAATGAATCTTCGATTTCTTTACGCTATTTTGAAGAAAAAAACATCTTCGACTTGTTTTCCAAATGAACGTTCCATACTTGAGAAATTGTTTTTTAGCAGTGCTGCCAACTTAAATTATATGGAATTTTCGTCAATCAAAATGTACATAGCTGGCATGGCAGTACTTGCGCGATTATTTTACAAAAAAATGGAAAATGAAAGCAAAAATAATCAAGTACCTTTTTAGACTTGAAACTTGACCTTTCAAATTTTGAATCTTTTATCCTTTTTAAAGAAATGCATAATACAAGTCGTCACGATTATTCTGTCTTGATTTCGATTGTTAAATGACTGTTTTTATGCAGCTAATAAAAAAAGAAAAATTTGAGCCAAAGGATGTTGGTGGGTATGCCGAAGAATAAGGTTTCTCGAGAACAAAAAACACAGGCTTAGGAACAAAATTCAAATTTTTTTAGCGCAAACGAGGCATCATAGCGGGTTACTTTTTTCGACTTCACTCACTTTCGGTTACTTTTTACATCTAAAGGGTCACTTTGGTTACTTTTCCCCCTCAAAGGTCACTTCTTCTTAGCATTTTCATTTATTCAAGCAAAAATTCAAATTATTTTCACATCCTTTTTAATAAAAAAACAACTGATTTTTGCTAAACATTAAGTTCCTTGGTACATTACATATATTAATTTGTTTATTGTTTTGACGGAGGAATTTGATAAATAAAATTAGGTATTCAAGTCGTTTCGGTTGATTTATCTTTGAAATGTCTGCAGAAAAGTAGGTACAAAAAAAATTTGCCCCCTCGAAAAAATTATATTTTTGCTTACTTTTTGTTCATTTTTTGGTCGTAAGCTTCTTTTACTGAATTTAAAAATAATATATCCTTGCCTGCAACGAGGCCGGCACGGCGAGAGGTAATGCCGACCCGGTACAGAGCTTTTTGTAGGCCTTTTTTTTCCAAACCGTTTTTCAAACTATTTTCATTTCTCGAGTAAATTTGTACTGGATTTTTTCATTATTTTTATCAAGTTAAAATTGAATGAATCAAGTTAAAATTGAATGAGAATTCTAAAGCATATTGTAGCCCAAGCAAACCTAGCGTGAAAATTTTAGGTAGAAGTATGAAAAAACTGAAATTTTGGCTTAAATAGGCGATTTTTTTGGCCATTTTTCTCCTTTTCCTTCTTGGAGATCTGGATTGGCATCGGCGCGTACATCCATTATTATGAGAAGTGATCGAAGGTACGAAAAACACTTTAATCATCATGAAGTTTCGAAATTCAATAACAGAGATCATAGGTTTTTCAAACTTTCTTATGGTCATCTGGTATCTCAATTGATCTTTCATTACCGTTCACCATCATAAAAAATAATTGGTTGATTCGAAATGAAAATAACAGTGCAGAATTCAATGAAGTCGGAAAAAATTTGTATTTTTCATAAGCTTACATATCTACAAAAAATACAGAATATTTTTCAATAGGTTGGTACGTAATGTACATCTGTATGCCTAGGTACAGGTATTGAATTTTAATAAATAACGCATTGTTTTTTGTCGGAAAACATGAAGTCATTTTTATCGCACCATTTGTCGATCAAGTTTTGGTATGTCTTTAACAATTCGCGATTTTCCCCACCAACCCATTGTTCTTTCCCTTCTTTTCCAAAAGACTGGTCGTATCCGCGTTTAATTTCTCCGAAATCCCAATGCTGATGTATTAATTCATACTCATAGGAGATGGTCAATGAAATGGTGACAGTGTCCAAACGCCAATTTTGAGTGATAGAGCCATCCGGTGAAATTTTCATTTTCACCTGATCTCCGTCCTTTACCGTGCCATTCGGTAAGATTTCCATAGGTCCCTGACCTCGTCCCTTTATCCAATTGAAGCGAATATCGTCTTTGTCTCTTTTGGTGTAATTCACAAGGTAGTTGTCGGATTTAAACACTTTCCACCACGCACGTTTGACATCGTTTTTCTTGAATTCTTCGCGAAAACCGGGAATATCAAAACGACTGTCCGATTGGTCGATTGTTTGGGGATCGGTAGCGCTGATCTGTATAATATTGGCTGAAAAGTGAGCTGGTCAGTGATTTGAAAGAAAAAGGTAACGAATTGTTGTGAAATGTGCTTACCGAACGTCACTCCTAAGAGGAGGTTGATTATTATCGACGGTTTTACCATATTGGCAGTTTTTCTTCTGGTAGACACGAGTAGTGAAAGTGATCTGACGTGAACAAATTCAGAAGTGTTAATGTTTCCCCGGTTTCAATGTGCTGAAATTTATATTCGTTGGCGATGAACGAAATTCTCGGAATTCGTACACTCGAGACAAGTTTTGTTAATGAGGTTGCAGAAATTTTCGAATTGTTATACCTACCTACCTACTGCTCATGTATGTAGATGTGCTAAGGTTCGAACAGTTGTGAATAGGAATAGAGTCCTAATTGAGGAGACCTTGGATCTGTAATTAAGTAGACATTTCACGTTGCTTAGTTCATAGAATTTTTAAGAACATAATTGCGAATAGACAGGTAAATTCATTTTTCAACTTTTGAAATGTGTATTTGGCTGAATGTTGTTGATTTTGAAAGAAAAACGTAATACCTACAGTTACACTACCTACAGCTAACCGTTTTCAGTACAATTATTCCATTTTTCTATAGGTTATCATGGTATCCACCTGCCATGAAAATCATGAAAAATACGAAAATGACATGAATGTTGGTGCAGTAGCATGAAAACTTGAAAATAGCGTGGATTTTGATAATTTGCGAAAAAAAGCGTGAATTTCCGACCTTTTTCTCTTGAATTTTCAAATACATGAATTGCTTCTAAATCATTTCTCAACTTGACTTTTTTATATAAGAAAAAATGATCAAGCTGCGCTTGGGAAAGGCTTCCATCTTCACTTTTTTTAAATTTCATAATTGATTTTTCAGTTAAAATCTCTTGATCATGATGGTTTTTCTGAATCTTTGTTGAATTTCAAAGGTGAAATGATGAAATTGGTTGTGGAAAAACTTGCAATCCAATGTAAAAATTGACAAAATTGTTGTAAAAACATGCAATTTCATGTAAAAATTGACAAAATTGTTGTTAGGTAAAACTAGCAAATTTGTTGTTGAAAGTACAAAATCCAATGTAAAAATTGTCAAAGTCATTGTGAAAAACATGCAACCCTTTGTAAATGTTACGCCTAATCGATGTAATTGCCTAATTCATGAAATGAGCAAGAAAATTGCCTAATGCATGAATTAGGCAATAAATTTGGAGAAAATTTCATGATTTAGGCAACGTTGATTTCAAGCATTGAAATAATTTTGAATGCAGCAGTTCATGTCTGTAATGTAAATTATGAATGGAGGTAACCTATTGAATGAAACGAGAAGAGGTATGTTGGATCCTTCGTTTCCTGTCATTTCCTTGGAAAACGACAGTTTGTAAATTTTTGAACTCTTTGAATTTACCCCAACGACTCAAATATTTTTTTTATATTGAAAAAAAATAACAAAAAAACGATCATTTTTATGTATGTTGGATCCGTCGTTTCCTGTCGTTTCTTTGAAAAACGACAGTTTGAAAATTTTTAAGCATACTTAAAGTTACCCCAACGACTCGCAAGTATTTTTTTTTTATTTTGAAAAAACGACAAAAAACAAACATTTTTAGGTATGTTTGATCCGTCGCTGCCTGGTAAATTCAAAGAGTTCAAAAATTTACAAACTCTCGTTTTCCAAGGAAACAACAGGAAACGAAGGATCCAACATACCTCTTCTCGTTTCATTCAATAGGTTACCTCCATTCATAATTTACATTACAGACTTGAACTGCTGCATTCAAAATTATTTCAATGCTTGAAATCAACGTTGCCTAAATCATGAAATTTTCTCCAAATTTATTGCCTAATTCATGAAGTAGGCAATTATTTTGCCTAATGCATGAAATCGGCAACGGATTGCCTATTTCATGCATTAGGCAATTTTCTTGCCTATTTCATGAATTAGACAATTACATCGATTAGGCGTAACATAAACATTGACAAAATTGTTGTAAAAATAACAAATGCAATGTAAAAATTGACAATATCATTGTAGTCCGGTGGCAGATTGCATTTTTTTAGACATAAACGGCAAAAAATGATAATGACGTGAAATTTGGTATGATGAACAAGGACACCAAAAGGAATTTTTTGAGCCCGGAAGGCCATCGCCAGACCCCATAGGAGGGGGAGGGGGGAGGTTCAAAGGAAGGTTCAACCCCCCATTTTTCGAAATTGGGTCATCGGTCTTGTTTTGGTGTCATTTCCATATAATTGAATCCCGCTGAGTTCAAAAATGCCATCAGTTTCATAATTCAAGGCAGAGAAGTCCCTCAAATTTGAGATTTTTCAACCCTCGTTTTCGTATGTTTGCTAAAAACGGCCCAAAAACTATGTTTTTTCAACTTTGCACAACCTGTCGTCCTCCCAATCAAATTTTTATCAAGATTTTCGAACTGTACGGGTAAATTACCACGTATAATCACCTTTTACAACTTCCCATACCCCAACTCTGAGTGAGTGGGGGGGAGGGGGGCTAAAGTTGCTAAAATTGAGCCAGTTTTTCACATTTTTGGGTAAAAATCACAATTATTTTATTATGTACGCGAGAATATTTATCGATTGAGGTTATTTATGCGATGTCTGAGTAGTATAGGTCCCATACAATGAATACAGGTCCAGAGGCACTCCGTATACCCCTTCTGGAGGGGTGAGGGGGGTCGTTTTTGGCTGCCGTTTTGACCAATTTCGACTACTTCAAAAGTTGGATCAGTTTTCTAACTTTTTTCATCACCTACTCGAGGAATTAATTACTGAATAATATTTCTCGATGCACCTGAATCCAGATTGTTTAATAACTTGCCCCTAAATTAAAGTGGGAAGGGGTGACTATTTAGGGGATGAAGAAATATTTTGATCTAAAATCTATACCAATATTGAAATCTGGGGTTTCGAAGACGCTGATTTCAAATACGTTATCTATTTTCCGATTAAAGCTAAGGGGTGAGGAGGAGTGAACCTGTTTGGGAGGGGAGAGGGTGAAATTTTGACAAAAAATCGACTTACATATCGAAATCTACATATTTGAGGGCGCCGATTTCAAAATTCGGTACTGATTTTTCGATTAAATCTAAGGGATGAGCAGTGGTGAACCTATTTGAGGGAAGGGGTGACATTTCGGTAAAAAAATTGAAAGGATGGACATTTTGGTTTTTGTACATGAGGAGTATATTACTGAAATGGTACTGCGCCAATTTTTTATCAATGCGAAAAAAAATTGCAGTTATGTTTTGTTGAATTCGGAATATAGTTGAAAAATTAATTTTTCATTTCAGAGATGATTACGTTTTCATTCGTTTTGGACTAACGGCAGAAAAAAACCATCGAATTTATCAAGTTATTTTGTGAGTAGCTGAATGTAATATACGCATTTGTAAAAAAAAAAAATTGCAAACGTCCCTCCCCCCTCGTAGGCTCACTCCTCCACTGCTCATCCTTTAGATTTAATCGAAAAATCAGTACCGAATTTGAAATCGGCGCCCTCAAATATGTAGATTTCGATATATAAGTCGATTTTTTGTCAAAATTTCACCCTCTCCCCTCCCAAACAGGTTCATATTATTACATAAGACGAGTTGAGATGTGACTTAGGAAGCCTTTTGGATATAAGATAAAATGGACCCTCTCTAACAAAATAAATGAGAAAAAATTTGTTGTAATTAGTTTGACCGCAAAGAATAATTCGACCTCGTTAAGGGAGAAGTTTCATGGCTTGACGATCTTCTGGTTGTAGGTATGGCAACTTCAATTTTTCCATTGAAAAAAAAAATCTACAAAATCATTCATATAAATGTGAGTAAATCATCCGTCGTTAACAAACCTATCGATTTCAAGCAAACAAAAAAAAACTTCTTAGTTTACAGGCTATGCCTAGACACGCAGAAAAAGCCAACCGTAAACTTAACGGAATGACGAACAGCTTTCGAAGTAAAGAGGTGCAGAAAATAAATATACTTCGTTAAAAATTTCTACGAATATTAAGACGTTCGTCATTTTCACCAACTTTTTTCGAAGTTAACTCCTTATTCGAAATCATTTCGAATGTGTAATTACAGGTAAATAGTTGATGTACATTCTCATTTACCACACGTGTCGATTACGAAAAATTAAGACGTACCTACTACCTACCTACCTACCTACCATATGTACTTACTTATGTAGTCAAGTGTTAATTGATAATTGGCCGAATAATTCCCGGAAAAAAGTTTAACCATGAGTACACGACATTTAACAATTTTGAAAAAACTGTATAAAAGCTGGCAAATTTTCCTCAAAATGTATCTTTACTTTGAAAATTCTTTTCAAATACGAAACTAGGGAAAAAAGTAACCAAAATGGACAAACTTTTCGCGATTACTGTCATTTTATCGGTTATATTAATAGGTAAGTGGATCACGTTCGCTTTAATCGAAGTTTCTATTTTTCTACCGCAACGAAGTGTACCTATACATTGAATATGCCAAATTGAATTGTACCTTTTTTCTCTCAATAATTTCCATTTTATTTGAACTGAAGTTGCCCATAAACGCTGTGATTATTTTGACTACTTCAACTAGGTACATCGTTTTTCGTGAAATTCCCACTTTCACTAATGTGTCATCCTAATGAGAGATGAGAATAATTGCAACAAAAAAATTAATCAAAGGCAGAAATCTGGTATTTTTCCAACATTTTCATTGTCAGGATCAATTCGCAGCTTTGGCCTTTCTTGGACGAAATTATACGATTTTTTCGTGACCTTTAGTCTATGAAGCAAAGCATTTTACAAATTTCTCCGTGTAGTGAAAAATTGTTTTGAAATAACCATACGCAGAGGTGGTAATCATTTTAAAATTTTGGTCACTTTTTAACCATTCCGCCTTCTTTTTTGAGTATCCTTATGGCTGAAAACGTGATTTTTGGAGATTGTATTGCACTCGCAAAATTGAACAGAAAAATCTATCGCATAAAAGGTTTGATTGATATTGGGGCATGATTTTCACAAGAGATAGAAGTAAACGATCCAGGGGTATGTTATGAAACCTCCAATACCGGTAACGTGCGATCTATTTTTGGATTAAATTTTAAATACCTTGAAATATCCTCTTCTTTAGCCATGCGCAAAAAATGTTTTGAAGCCCTGCGAAAAATTGGGAATTTTTTTTTATCCTCCAATGGTACAGAAAGTCATAAACAGAAATGCAAAACAATTTAATTTTCAACACTTTTTTTTAGGACGTGTTACAATTTTTTGGTATGATCAATCAAAATTTTTAAAACTTGTAAAATGCTTTATTTCACTAGACATATGTTCCTTGTATGGGGTACAATTACCTACCTACTTGCATTGAAAAAAATTTTACTCGAAAACAATTTTTCAGCTCATGTAACATGCTCAAGACCACCAATACCCCTCAATTCAGCCAAACCAGAGTCAAATCAGAGTACGAAAGACGTTGACGACTCTGGTAAGATTAACGATGTTCAAAATGAATACGTCATCATCGATCACTGAATCACTCAAATTGTTTTTCATTCTGTAGAACCTTCGCTTCCATTTTTGACCTGCTCATTGTTCAATGATGACTTCGCATGCAAAGCCATGTGTTCAGTGCTGGGATCAATTTATGGTATTCCAACTGCAATGAATTCTGGCTTTTGCGATGAAACAAAAGAATGCGAATGCCAAGTGTGTCCTAAAGCAACTTTCGAAAGTTATTGGAACAAGAAATTCCTCGCTAAAAACACCTTGCAAGAAATCCTCAGAGACGAAGAACTTTCCGAAAAAATTTACCGAGTGCTCAAAACTCCGTTCAGAACAGCTCAGCAAACCATTGAAGACCTGAAACCGTATTTATCGTCGAAACAACTCAGCCGTCTACGAATCAATGATAAATCAGTCGAGAAAATGTTTTCGGACGATGGTAAATTTGATAGAGTAGCCGTTCAAAATTATGTCGCAATGAAGTTGAAAACTTTGGCAGAGCCACCGAAGACCCCTAATTACAAGGAAACTCTACTCGACCTACTGAACAATCCAGATAACGAAGGCATCGTCGATTACATCATCAACGAAATTCGTCAATCGAAAAACGAGCTCCTAAACAGTATCGTCGATGATTATGTCAACGGATCCGATATCCAAGTCCAAGAACCTGTCATTGGCTCGAACGACCAAGACACCATCTTCAATTTCCTAGACATAGCCGTGATAAACGAATTAATCAAATCGCCACCCAAAGAAAATACCTTGAAAATCAGTGGACTGCGTTTCAAGGCGAAAAAATCTACAAAGTCAAACAATCGAGCTAAGGACGACAGATTCTGCATGATGCGAAATTTTGATAAAACTGAAATCAGTCGTGCCAAGGAAGGGCATAAATGTTGGCATCATGTTAATTACGGACTTTGTCTGTATAAAGATTCATCTTGGGTTAAAGTTTCCTGGTACAGCGTTATGGACAATTTTCGCGTGGAGGTATCTCAGAACGGTGAGATGTACCAACGATTTTATTTCTCCGAATTTCAAACGGATTGGGGGTATTCCAATAAAGTATCAATAAGGATCCAAAAATGCTCTAAATCCGGTTCCCAAACAGAGGCGTGGTACTTCCCAAAAACTTATTTAGAAATCACCAAAAGTGCTGATGGTAAAATTAAAAAAAAATGGGGTAAAACAGAAGACCCCGAATCGTTAAAATTGTATAAAAACTACATCAAAGCGTGGTGCGCTCATATTGACTTTTTGGTAAAGAAAGAAAATTGTCTGATTACATTAGTCTAAAAAACTTCTTCAGTATCTGATTTCTCATATAGAATTCAATGACAAATAAAATTTGAAAATGAATTGAAATTTTTATTCCACCATGGTGGAACATTAAAAACTATGCATAGGCATTTACATTCTCACATTATAACAAAGCTGAAAACTTCCCTTATGTTTTCGCAAAATAATTGCTATAAGTCGCCTTTTCCCGCAGAATCCACTATTCAAGCTACGTTATCTTTAGCAGATACCACCGCTGACAGCTGCTGAATACCCGAAAGAGTTTGATAAAAATGAAATTTTTCTGGCGAAGGAAGAAGAACACTGGTAAGGTTCGTCTATAGGTCTCACCTTTGGTTTAGTTCTCCTGGAGCAACTGGGAGGGCACCATGTGCCGTACTTCTATTCCAAAGAGTCTTATTCTTATAAGTTTGATTAGGCAGATGTAAGGACTAACAAATCAATTATATTCGGTACCCAGACCGAATTATGGAAATCCTTCGACACCAAATTAAGGCTCTCGCCAAAGGCACCGATGGTAAAATTCACTCTCTTAATTTGAATTAGTTAAAAATGACTGATTAAAATCGACAAAATCAAGTCACTGTAGGAATTAGTAAAAAAAAGTACGATTCAGTCAGTGAAATTTCACTACTAAATCAGTAAAAATAAAATTTCACTGATTCAATCGTTAATTAATTACTGATTCAATCAGTGAAATTTTTTTCACTGTTTCAATAATGAAAATCCACTGATTTGAATCAGTAAATTTTTACTGATTTCAATCAGTCAACTAATTTTCACTGATTTAACAATCAAAATCCACTATTTGAATCGGTAATTTTTCACTGATTGGCAGTAAAATGACGCTGATTAACTGGGAAATCAGTGGAATTTGACTGATTATCAGTGACTTGATTTTCACTATTTCATCAGTCAATTCAGGCATTTTTGACTGATTCAAATTAAGAGAGCATAAAGAATGGCTCAATACGGAAGATCTAGAATCGTTAATAGTGTGCAAAAAACCAGATGCCAGAGCGCAGGAGTGGCAGCTTGGATTCTTCTCGTGTACAGCAAAAAAAACAAAATCATTTTCAATATAGTCAAATTAAGTGAGGGGGAGGGGTCTCCAATCCCAGAACAGGGCCTTTTCAAAATAGGGTTGTATTCAGATTTCATTCTGCGTAAAAAAACGCAACGCAGAGCCGTTTTTACAGAGTGCTCTCTTTTCATTTATGAACGACTTCGGGTTCTCTGTAAAAGAACACGTGAGAACTCACACCAACGTACTGCCGACAGCCCCTACTCCAATCAGTAGTTCTATCAACCAATCACATCACTCTGCGTTTTTAACGCGGCAGTCTCTAGACCGATGTAAATGACATAGAGTTGACGCAGAGTGGACTCACGCAGAGTGATTTTCTGAACGGTTTACTCTGTGTTATCTACACAGTCTGTGTCGCAGAGTAGCATTTCTGAACGCCCTCTAGGTATTGCTAATGGAAATTGCACCCTCCCACTAAAAAAAACTCATTTGTGAAGGACAAACTTCTTCTTTTCAATATTTTCAATTATTGTTTAAGATGGAAAAGAAAACTTACAATAAATTCGAAAAAAAAAAATGGTAGGTATAAATGCACTGAGTTCGAGTTTGAGCAAAGCGAGGGCGAAAATTTTTAAAACAGGGGTATCCAGAATCTGGATTTTTTTCATTAAGTAAAATTCGTGCTTTTTGGTATTTTGTGTTGACTTCCAAAAAAAAAAAACAATATCTAGGTATATGATCTCATTTCCTGATCTTTATTCAGAAAAATCGAAACAATTTTGAAAATTCAAATCGAGATTGTTGCAGAGTTGTTTAGTAAATGGGGACAATTTTTTTTTCCACTTGAAAATATCATTTGTCCAGGCTAGAAAGGAACAAGTTTCAGACCATTATTTTGAAAATGAAATTTTTCGAACTAAAAGGTATATAAAAATCAAAAACTATAATTTTTTTATAATTTAATGAATGTTTTAATATACCTATTGAAAGGAATACGAAATCTTCAATCCTTTATTTCTTATAACTTCTAAGTCCCAAAATTTTAAAAAACATACTTTAAAATTGATAAATTTCAAAAGCAGGATTTTTGCAGAATATGCAGGACCCTTCAACCGAAAGGGAGCAACCAACTCGTTGGATACCCTGGTTTTGTACATGAACAGCGAGTTTTACATGCTATAATACGGAATTTGCTCGTATACAGCATGCGCACCACCGCTGTAGTATAAATGCCGCCAATGACAAAAACCTCCATCAAAACGTCGTGATGCGCTTGCAATGATTATTTTGTAGGGAAAGGTAATCTCTTTTATTACATTGAAATGAACTGAAAAAGCTCCGGTATCATATTTCTGAAATTATGCCAATTAAGAAAAATAATTTTTGTTTTTCCTAATATTTTTCGATGAAAGATAATCTTCAAGTAAGAAGAAAAATAAATTCTGTTTGATGTCCAATAATTTTTGACTTAGTTTTCAAGTGAATTAAGATACCGTTGGCAGCAGTGTCATGAAATTTGTATTGAATAAAAATCAAAAATTATTTAAGGCGACCTCAATCCTTTTTATTTGCTTGATTCCGTGGTGTTTTGGAGAGAAAATTGAATTTGGTGAAAATTAAAAAATTCTATCTTCAATTTAGCAATGTTGAACTCTAAACTTTTGAATTTTTTTGAAAACATTGAATTTTAACATGGATATGTTTTTTCCTCTTGTGTGTGTGTGGGGGGGAGGTCCAAAATTTTTAAGACCCTATTTTGCGTGACGCCATTTTGCGCGACCAAAAGCCCAAAACTTATAAATTTTTATATTTTCTAAATTAACTTGATGTCAGAAAGTCATAGATGATATGTTTTTAACATGGATACGTATGTATCATAAATGTTTCCCATTTTCTAAATTAACTTGATACCTATCAGAAAGTCAGAAGCTGACTTTTGAAAACTTGGAAATTTTTGTATTTTCGATACATATAGGTATTAACTTCTTACGTATCAAGATGTCAGAAAGTGAAAATTGACTTAATATCAGAAAATCTAAATAACAAAAAATTTCAATGAGCTGAAAGCCAATTTTTAAATTTTAAAAACAAATTTTTATATTTTTGAAATTAACTTTATATCAAAAGTCGGCATGAGAGGAAAAAACATATCCATGTTTTCAACATTTCCTTTCAAAAGAAATTTTACTTCATATTTTGATAACTTTTAAGGAACTGAAGAAAATAAAAACTGAATTGAATTGAAAATCTTTGCCCGAAGGCCCTCTTCTCTACCTCTAACACCGGATAGCCGACATCTTCACTTAACGGAATCTGAAATACATTGGCACCTGGGTTGTCTAGTTTTTTTTGTTTTTTTGTTTTTTTTTTTAGTTAGTGGGGTAGGACAAAAAATCCGTGATGTACCGCAGAAGCCCCCATTTGTACGGACATCGCAAGGGTTTTCTCTTCACTCACCTGCTTTTCAAGTTGGAGTAAAATTCATCGCAGAAGTTTTTACCGAAATTTTTCAATGATTCATGTTCCTAGACCTACCTATGAAAAATTTTTTAATTCATCGTATAAATGAGGTACTAATTTTTCCAAACTGGAGATGATTGTTAAATAAATGACACCGGAGATTTTCGTTTTCAAATTCAGTAATTACACAGTTACTTTTGCAGAGTCATATATATTTTTTAGGTAGATTTTACACTACAAGTCTAGGCTTTTACGACATTAAAATCGAAGATACAATTGTCACAAAACACTTACGCTCTCCTATTAAGAACTCATTATGAACGCACCAACCCTTTATGTACTTTTCATACTTTTCCAATAATTGAAGATCTTCTGGTCCTTCCCATGACTTTTCAAGTACCGTACCATCGTCGTGTTTTTTATACCGTAAAGTTGATTGTGGGAAGGTCCATACCTCTTTCTGGATATGGTAAAAAGCATCTTTTTCAATCGTTATAACGGCTTTCTTATCATCGAAAGACCACTGCTGTTCGATATCACCGTTGTAATATGCTTCCAGGATTATAACAGCATGTTCTTTTTTGTTGTTCCAGTACAAATACTGCGAGTCGCGGCCCTTGTACAAAGCAACGTTGTAGTAGCCCGGCTCTTCCCATTCTCTAATTCCACTGCTGTTAAAATTGTAGAATTTTGTTTTATCAAAATTTTCCAATATCCAACGACTGTCGTCGGTGTCCATGGTTTCTGATGCTTTTAGACGAGATTCGTAAGATTGCTTGGATTTGCTAACTCGTCGAGTTCTTCGTTTATTAGTATTACTTGTCGAAGATTTTTCTGACATGGGCCGTTCTTTCGCGTTGGGTTGGAAAGGATTTTCAGTTGTGGCTTTCGGTAGATTACCTGGTCTGGATTTGATGATGGAACTTTGGCCAGAATCACCAGTTACCGGAGATTTTGGACATACGATATGGACTGGAAATGTAATTATTTTTTCAATCGAATGTTTTTAAACACATGTGTAAAAAAAATAATTGTAACCTTACGGCCAACTTGTGCACTTACCTATTAAAATACCCATTAGAATGGCGGAAAATGCGAAAAATTTGCTCATTTTGATCACTTTCATCATTTCTATGACTGGCTTCGTGCTTGGAAAAAATGTCCAAAGTAAGTGTACCTTACGAGAAAAATCGTTCTAGTTTTATACGGTTTTTTCCTTCAAATTTCTTGAATTTTTATGTTCATGGTTGAATTTTTTTCTATGATAATTATTATTTTGCCAATTATTAATTAACGTCTGACTAGTTCGGCACCTAAGTCTTAATTTTTCATATTCGACATGTGTGGTAAATGAGTAAACGTAAACGTGTAGTTTTTCGGAGAAATACCCGCTTGTGATTATACTTTCAAGTAACTAAAGTCGTGTGAAAAAATTCTTTGAAATTTTTAACAATTCATTTTTTGTACCATCTTAATTTACCTGCGGTTCGTCATTCACTTAACCTTGCTGTTGGTTCATTTCTATGCAGGTATCTGTAAGTCGATTTTTTCAAATCGATGGGTTTGTTGACGACGAATTGTTTTACTCATTTAGGTTTTTGAATGCATTTTTGGATTTTTTTGGTTGATAAGTTTAACGAAACCACCAAACCAGGTCTCCAATATGAGCCTTGTTCATTTAATTGACTCTTCAAACTCGGATTCGATCATTTCGTTACGTTCTAGAACCTCCAGCACGATTTAGACTTTCTTCATACTCTCTTACTTTGAATCAGTCAAAAATGCCTAAATTGACTGATGAAATAGAGAAAATCAAGTCACTGATAATCAGTCAAATTCTACTGATTCCCCAGTTAATCAGCGTCAGTTTACTGCCAATCAGTGAAAAATTACCGATTCAAATAGTGGATTTTGATTGTTGAATCAGTGAAAATTAGTTGACTGATTGAAATCAGTGAATTTTTATTATTGAAACAGTGAAAAAAATTCACTGATTGAATCAGTAATTAATTAACGATTGAATCAGTGAAATTTTATTTTTACTGATTCAGTAGTGAAAATTCACTGATTGAATCGTAATTTTTTTTTTTTTGACTAATTCCTAATACAGTGACTTGATTTTGTCGATTTTAATCAGTCTTTTTTGACTGATTCAAATTAAGAGAGTAGTATTTGAGTTTCTTTGGAAAGCAATCGAATCAACGTATGTGCTGCTAAAAAAAGAATTTTCATTTCATTTACGCTATTTCGAAGGAAACCCCCGTATTTGACTCGTTTGTCAGGTTAATGTTTCAACGTCTCTAGGGTGTATATGTGATGCAGCCAGGGATACTCTCTAAATCTGAATCAGTCAAAAAACTGAAAATTCACTGATTAAACAGCGAAAAGTGTGCAACTATTAATTAGTGAAATTTGACTGTCAATCAGTGAAAAATTACTGATTCAATCAGTGAATTTTCATTTTTGAATCAGTAATCTTTTTTCAACTACTGAAATGAATCAGTAAAAATTAAAATTTACTAATTCAATCAGTGAATAACTACTAATTCAATCAGTGATTACTTACTGATTCAATCAGTAGGTAAATTAAAATTTTTACTGATTTCTTCAGTCGCACACTTTTGTCTTATTAAACAGTGAATTTTGACTGATTCAAGTTTAGAGAGTACCCGACCATATGTCGGAAAAGTAAATTTCGAGAAAAACGCAAAATGAGAGAAAATGACCAAAAATATGGAATTTTTTTGGCGATTTGTATACTATGAACCCTCTAATTTCATATGACAACAGGTGCAGGTCCCAAAAGTGCCATCTTCTTGCTTGAAAACTAGTTCTGGTGAAAACATGTTCGTATGAAAAAGTCATTATAGCTTAAAAAAGATGATTTTCGACATGGTATGGTTTCCATTTTCAATGCTTGCAATTTCTGGAAGGGGTCAATGACCTAAAATGATGCAGGAGGACGCAAATAAACCATTTTTAAAGAAAAAAGTCTTATTTCGTCACCTTATCATCGATCTCATTTTACTTTTCAGGCATTGCTTATGTAACCACACAACACTCGAAGAACCCCCTTAATGAATTTTTTAAAAAATATCTGTGCCTGCAACGGGGTGGGCGCGGCGAGAGTAAATGCCGACCCGGTACAGAGCTTTTTATGGGCCCTTTTTTTTTTTCAAACCATTTTTCAAGCTATTTTCATTACTCGAGTAAACTTGAGCTAGTATCCGAAGTGCGAATCATTCTTTTCATCAAAACAAAATTGAATGAAAATTATAAAAGTAGTAAACATTAAGTAGTCTGAACAAAGCAAGGGCGAAAATTTTTGGTAAAAGTTTGAAAAAACTGAAATTTTGGCTTTAATGGGCGATTTTTTTTGGCCATTTTTCATCTTTTCCTTCTTGGAGATCTCCATTATGAGAAGTGATCGATAGGACGAAAAACATTTCCATCATCATGAAGTTTCGAAATTCAATAATAGAGATCATAGGTTTTCTAAACTCTCTTATGGTCTTCTGGTATCTCAATTGATCTTTCATTACCGTTCACCATCATAAAAAATAATTGGTTGATTCGAAATGAAAATAACAGTGCAGAATTCAATGAAGTCGGAAAAAATTTGTATTTTTCATAAGCTTACATACTTATACAAAAAGTACAGAATATTTTTCAATAGGTTGGTACGTAATGTACATCTGTATGCCTAGGTACAGGTATTGAATTTTAATAAATAACGCATTGTTTTTTGTCGGAAAACATGAAGTCATTTTTATCGCACCATTTGTCGATCAAGTTTTGGTATGTCTTTAACAATTCGCGATTTTCCCCACCAACCCATTGTTCTTGCCCTTCTTTTCCAAAATACTGGTCGTATCCGCGTTTAATTTCTCCGAAATCCCAATGCTGATGTATTAATTCATACTCATAGGAGATGGTCAATGAAATGGTGACAGTGTCCAAACGCCAATTTTGAGTGATAGAGCCATCCGGTGAAATTTTCATTTTCACCTGATCTCCGTCCTTTACCGTGCCATTCGGTAAGATTTCCATAGGTCCCTGACCTCGTCCCTTTATCCAATTGAAGCGAATATCGTCTTTGTCTCTTTTGGTGTAATTCACAAGGTAGTTATCGGATTTAAACACTTTCCACCACGCACGGTTGACCTCGTTTTTCTTGAATTCTTCGCGAAAACCGGGAATATCAAAACGACTGTCCGATTGGTCCATTGTTTGGGGATCGGTAGCGTTGGTCTGTATAATATTGGCTGAAAAGTGAGCTGGTCAGTGATTTGAAAGAAAAAGGTAACGAATTGTTGTGAAATGTGCTTACCGAACGTTACTCCTAAGAGGAGAGTGATTATTATCGACGGTTTCACCATATTGGCAGTTTTTCTTCTGGTAGATACGAGTAGTGATCTGACGTGAACAAATTCAAAAGTGTTAATGTTTCTCCGGTTTCAATGTGCTGAAATTTATATTCGTTGGCGATGAACGAAATTCTCGGAATTCGTACACTCGAGACAAGTGTTGTTAATGAGGTTACAGAAATTTTCTACTTGTTATACCTACCTACGTACCTACCTATTGCTGATGTATGTAGATGTGTTCAGGTTCGAACAGTTGTGAATTTTAATAGATTCCTAATTGAGGATTCCTTGGATATGTAATTAAGTAGATATTTCACCTAGCTTAGTTCTTGGAAATTTTCAGAACATAATTGCGAATAGACTCTGGTAAATTCATTTTTCAACTTTTGAAATGTGTACTTGACTGAATATTGTTGATTTTGAGAGAAAAACGTAATACCTACAGTTACACTACCTACAGCTAACCGTTTTCAGTACGATTATCTCATTTTTCGGTTCCACCTGCCATGAAAATCATGAAAAATATGAGAATGACATGAATGTTGGTGTAGTGGCATGAAAACATAGAAATAGCATGGATTTTGATAATTTGCGACAAAAAGTGTGAATTTCTGGAATTTTTCTCTTAAATTTTTAAATACCTACACGAATTGCTTCTAAATCTTTTCTCAATTTGACTTTTTTATATAAAAAAAAAAAATTGGGAAAGACTTCCAATGCTTCCATCTTCACTTTTTTTTTTTTAATTTTATAATTGATTTTTCAGTTGAAATTTCTTGATCATGATGTTTTTCCTGAATCTTTGTTGAATTTCAAAGGTGAAATGATGAAATTTGTTGTGAAAAAACTTGCAATCCTATGTAAAAATTGACAAAATTGTAAAAATTAACAAACTCGTTGTTAAAAATAGGTACAAAATCCAATGTAAAAATTTACAAAATTATTGTAAAAAACATGCAATCTTATGTAAAACTTGACAAAATTGTTGCAAAAATTGACAGAATTGTTATAAAAATTGACAAAACTGTTGTAAAAAAACATGCAATCCGATGTAAAAATTGACAAAATCATTGTGAAAAACATGCAATTCACTGTGAAAATTGACAAAATTGTTGTAAAAATAACAAATCCAATGTAAAAATTGACAATATCGTTGTAAGAAACATGCAAGACATTTACCCCGCCCATACCCCAATGTTAAATAACATATTTGGGTGTAGGGGTATTTCATAGGCCAAATCGTTACCCCGCTTTTACCCCTATTTAATATGAAATATTTGATCGTGGGGTATTTTGTGGGGCAGGTCAATTACCCCACCCATACCTTTGGTTGTGAGGTATTTTTCAGGCACTTATTTATTCATATTATATTGGACCTTAGCAACCTTTTCTCTTTTAACGTATCTCGAGAGAAATACAAATGAAATATGTATACCAGTTTTTTTTAGTAAGAAATTCTGCCACCTACTTTTCCTTAATTGGGCGTTTTTAACCAAAAATTGAAGGGATGAGCTTTCAACATTTTTGGGTTAAATACATACAGTAGGAAAAAAAATCAATATTAAGTAATGGAAAAATGAGGGCAAAATTTTTGGGGCGACAGATTTCGAGAAATGTTGGAAATTGGATTGAATCGGCTTTAATTTTCAAGAAATTGGCATACCTATTAATATTTTGAATTGAAAAATTCGTACAGTTCATAAATGAGAAAAGATGTCAAAAATTTTGAATTTTGTGGAAATATTTTAGAATTGCAATGAAATAGTTTAAGAAACCCGAAAAAGGGTACTATTTTTTTCCCCATGGAAAAACCAATTTTTACTTCTTCTCTGGAACCACTCGACCGATTTTCTTCATTTTTTCTTATCATGTTCAGAAATGCTTTCTTTTCAAGTTCGCACATTGGGATTTTTCCCTATTTCATTTTTTTTTAAATTTTTCTGTTCAATTGACTTCTGTAATCGAACATTGATTTGAATAATTTTCCGAACTTTTTGTGGTAAAATTGGTATTTTCGCCAATACTCTTGTTGAAATATTGCTGGGATACGCCTGAATAATGGGTATAAAAATTGACTTTAGGGATCAAGTAGATTCTGAAAAATGAGTCATCAAGTGAAAACTGGAGCTTCCATGAAAAAAAATAGTACTGTTTTGCTATTTTCCCAAACTATTTCGTTGCAATTCTAAAGTATTTCCACAAAATTCAAAATTTCAATTCAAAATATCAATTTTCTAATTCCTTGAAAATTAAAGTAAATTCAATTCAATTACCAAAATTTCTCAAGATCTGTCTGCCGCCAATTTTTTTTCATCTTTCTGTTACTTGAAATTGATTTTTTCCTACTGTATGTATTCAACCCAAAAATTTTGAAAACTCCCCCCTCTTAAAATTTATTTTAAAAATAGGTTTTCAAAAATGAATTGCATTAAAAATGCTGGCTTCTGAATAATTTCAACACAAGAGGGATCTTGACAACCCTAGATCAAATTCACTCCTGTTTTTTTTTACTTCTTGAATTCCAATATTTTTTAAAGAGTGGTATCCTTCAAATTTTTCAAATTAATTTTTACAATTTTATATTCTTAAAACGTTTATTCAAATGTTGAGTTGGAAGAAATTTTGAAAATTATGAAGTTGGAAAGAGCAGATATTTAAAAATGATAGAATGTTTTAGTACCAATTACCAATGAAGATTGATGTGATGATTTGTTATATTTCGATTAATCGATTATTTTTTTCGTTTTGTTACAGGTAAGCAATTGAGAAGACTTCGATTAGTACCTACTCGTAAGTAACATGAAAAATTTGATGTAAATTTAAATGTATTGCGGCACTATCGTTCCTGGGATAGTTTAAGTATTTTCTTAGTGTTTCCTCTTTACCTCTTGAATGATAAAAATTTCTCTGTGAAATCGGTTTTCATTCGTAGAAGCGAGATTAATCTTTGTCAAAACGTGTGAAATTTTTTTGCACATTTTTTTGGGGGGGTTTTGAAGGTTGTTCGGTTACCTATGGAACTAAATTATCGGAGAAATCTTAATGAGGTGCCTATGGATTTTATAATTTTCGGAAGTTGACGTATAAGATAACATTGTGGGCAACTGTAATCGTAAAATATATATAGGGATCATTTCGATTTATTTACTCTAAGTACACTTTGTCGTTGATTAATATGACAAATAATCCAGTTGAATTGAAACGAAAATGAAAATGCGAAATTGGATGAGGTCAAGATGAAATATTTGTATTTTTCATTAGTAGATATAGGTACGAACAAAAAATACGTAATATTTATAAAGAGGTAGTGACTTATGCACACCGCTTGCATGTCTCTCACAGGCACGTATTAGGTAAGTACATCAATAAATAAAACATTGTTTCTTGTCGGGAAGCAAAAAGTAATTCTTATCGCACCATTCGTCGATCAAATTTTGATATTTTTTCACCAATTCCTGATGTTTCTTTTCATCGGCGCAATTTCCTTTTTCAATTTTTCCGAAATTCCACCATCCACTTCGGCTACCGTAGCAGCTGAGACCCAATGTAATTACGGCGTCGTCCAAATGCCAAACCTGATCGATCGAACCGTCCTCAGCAATACTCATACGTACCTCGTCGACTCCTTTTGTCCAAGTGAAGCGGATCGAGCCATCGCTATCTTTACTGTATACCACTTTGTAGTCGTCTTCTATAAATGATTCACTGAAGCTGTCGCCATAGTGCTTGAGGAACTCTTTGTCGAATCCGTGAAGCTCGAAACGATCGATGGAGTTTTTTTCGGCTGGTCTGGATTTCTTAACATTCTTTGTCGATGTTTTACGAGCTGGTTTCTGGTTTTCGTTCTTTTTGATATGGTTTACAAATTGATTGATTATTTCGTGACCGATGGCGTCAGCGATGTCGTCTTTATCGGTGTTACTTTTTACGTTGATTTTGGTAGATTTCAAATAATCCTTAACGATATCGTTTAGATTCTTGTTCTTGGTGCGACGTACCTCGTTGACTATGCTCTGCAGATCTTCATTCGATTTTCCTTCCAATGATTTTTTCATTATGGATGTATACTCGACGTTTTTCAGTTGCTTAGAGGACGATTTCAGTACTGGTTTTAATTTTTTGCTAACGTATGATTTGATTTTATTGCGGTTCGGATTGTCGATTTCGTCGATCAGGCCTAATTTCCATGCTGGAGTTTTGTCATTGATGATAAGCTGGTTGTAAATTGCCGGAGAGACGATATCTTTTAGTTGTCGTTTGGTTTGCACGATTGTTTGGAATGGTATTTGCAGAATTTCCAATACTTTCGCCGAAAGGTCTGTATCATTTTTAATTTTTTCAAGCGCGTCTTCGGCGTCGAATTTTTCATGGAAGAGACCTTCGAGAGATTCGTCTTGGTCTATGCTACATTCGCAAATGTTTTTTTCGGTACATTCTCCGGTACCTTCGAGGGAAAATGCACTAGCTATTGTGGAGCATTCAGTGTTACAGCCCAGATTTTCGAAGAGTAAGCAAGTCAAAGCAGGACCTATAAAATAAAAAGTGGTTAAAAAAATTAAAAGATTGAAATTACTGAAAAATGAAAAAATTTTAGCGTACTTTCATATTTGCTTTCCTCATCGTCGGTTTCACTTGATTCTGATTCCCTGACATCGCGATCGTTTGAGTCTCCATCTGAATCGTCCGCTTCACTGTCCGAATTTAATGGAGAAGCTGGTATCATTTGAGCTGAAAAATAAGCTGGTGAATGATTCGAGTAAAAAACTGATTGAATTGTAAAAAAAATGTGCTTACCGAACACCATCCCTAAGAGGAATGCGACTAAAATCGTCGATTTTATCATGTTGCTAGTTCGGCTTGTGGTGGATGGAATAATCTGACGTGAAAAAACTCAGAAATGTTAATGTTTCCTCGAGTTCAATACGTTGAAATTTATACTCGTTGGCGTTGTACGAAATTCTCGAGAACTCGTGTATCAGAGACAAATTTCGTTAACGAGTTACGAAGAATTGCTTGTTTTCCGCGTATTGCTGGCATGAGCCGGTGTTCGAATTCATATTATTGCGAGAAGGTTCCTGATTGGGGACACCTTGAAAGTGTTTTTTGGATACTTTACCTTACGAAATTACGATTGGAATTCTAAGAAATCGTTAATAGATGTTTTAATTTATTTGTTTTCTGTTTGAAATTTCAATTTATGCAATGCTGGTGATTTCAAAAGAAAAACGTGATATTTACAGCGAAATTTTTCCAATATTTCATTCTCTTTTGCTATTGGTTTTAAGACATTTTATGGAAGTAGGTACATTTGAAGAACAATCCACCACACAGGCAGTGTAATTCTTATATAGGGTGATTTTATACTCGAAAAACTCAGTTTTTTTGCCATTTTAGTCAAAAATGCTCAACTTTGGGGAGCGATGGTTCGGCTCCCTGAGGTCGGGGGGCGCCTAAATTTTTTTGGGGAGTACTTCTACACTAGGGTGGAGTGAAAAAAAAAAGTATCTTGGATTTTGACCAAATTTGGTGAGGTGGTTTACTTTGAGTGGGAGATTTCCCAAAAAAAATTGGAGCCCCCAAAGGAGAAGTGGAGAGGAGCAGGGGGTGCTCAAAGTGCATCTCCTTTTGAAAAAAAACCGCTGGTTTTTGTGTTTTTTTAGTCAAAAAAAAATGCGTGAGAGGCTGTCGTAGCACTTAAAAGTTGCGATTTGAGTTTCTACGTCTCCCTGAACCATTCCCATCCTTCTTCGATCAAAACTCAAAGCGCTACCAGGGGGTTGAAAAGTTGCGGATTGCAATATTTCAATAATACGAAATTTTCGCGAAGCTGAAATGATGTTTTTTTCGTCGGGGAATTGAACGAATTTTTTTTTAAACCACTAAAAAAAAATATTGAAGAAAAAATTTGAAAATTTTATACACCAGTGCAGCCAACAGCGAATCGTAAAATTCCAAAATACGGAATTTAGGTACCTATACCTTTAAATTGATCATTTTTTCGCCGAAAAATATTATGTATTTTTTTTTCAATCACCAGAGGTATATAGGTAGGTATTTTGGAATTTTTTTGAAAAATTTTGTATGTCAGTACAGCCAGTTACAAATTGTGACGTGTGACATTATGGAATTTACTTGATGAAAAATTTAATTCTTGATCGACGTAAATTCCACAGTGTCGCATGTCACATTTGGTAACTGGCTGCACTGACATACAAAATTTTTCAAAAAAATTCCAAAATACCTATACTTTTGGTGATTGATAAAAAAAAATACAAATATTTTTCGGCGAAAAAATGATCAATTTAAAGATATACCTAAATTCCGTATTTTGGAATTTTACGATTCGCTGTTGGCTGCACTGGTGTATTAAATTTTCAAATTTTTCTCCAATACTTACTTTTAGTGGTTTAAAAAAAATTTTCGTTCAATTCCCCGACGAAAAAAAAATCATTTCAGCTTCACGAAAATTTCGTATTATTGAAATATTGCAATCCGCAACTTTTCAACCCCCTGGTAGCGCTTTGAGTTTTGATCGAAGAAGGATGGGAATGGTTCAGGGAGACGTAGAAACTCAAATCGCAACTTTTAAGTGCTACGACAGCCTCTCACGCATTTTTTTTTGACTAAAAAAACACAAAAACCAGCGTTTTTTTTTCAAAAGGAGGTGCACTTTGAGCACCCCCTACTTCCCTCCACTTGTCCCTTGGGGGCTCAAATTTTTTTTGGGAGGTCTCCCACTCAAAGTAAATCACCCCACCACATTTGGTCGAAATCCAAGATATGTTTTTTTTTTTCACTCCATCCTATTCTACACCCACCAAACCTTCCACCCGAATTTGAGCGAAATCCCCGAAATCGGTGAGAAACAATTTTCTTCCTCACAAGGGGTTCATCCCCCTCGAAAAGCAATAGGGTTGGGGCGATGGGTTTTTACCACAGACTCTGGACATCATATATAGAAGCTTTCTCAGCAATAAAATTTCTACTAACATTTGTATTTCTTTTTTAAACGATTTTTTGATGCTATTTTTTTCCTGTGCTATATGAAAATGCACCGGGATATTTGAAAACTAAAAGGGCGTCTCGCAGCAGACGCAGTATTAAGGATTTTTTTAAACTCTAGTTTTAATCAGAATAAAAATCACAGCAGGGGATACAAAATTATTTGGCTGTTCCGAGTAAAGCAGGGACGTGAAAGTTCGAGGAAATGATTAAAATTTTGTTCAATTTGGCTCGAGCGAGGTGATAATGAAAATTTCAGAAAATACGGTAAGGTCGGGCGCATTGGGACCAAAACTTTTAATGTTGATTTTCAAACATCATGAATGGTTTTTAAGGTGACAAAAAGTAATAAAATTAATTGAAATAATTTCGAGAAAAAATTTGAAAAAAGTAGTTTGTAGGATTGGGATTGTTTCAAAACTTTGGAAGGAGAAAAAATATAATGTGCTGAGCGTAATGAGGCAAATGTTTTTGAAAATTACTGCTTTTTGTATTGACAAAATTAGTAAATGAATGAAAACATTATGTAAAAGAGCAAAATTGAATCAAATTTCTCAACTTGAGAAAACATGGATGCTAATTATGAATTTTCTCCTAGAAAATATTTCACAACTCATCAACAATATCAACAATTCAACATAGGTAGTTTTAAAAAAATCAATTTTTCAAATTTTTTAGGTAGGGACTGATAGGGACGATGAATTGATGAAAGACTACAAATCACTGAAAATTTGAAAAATTCTAGCTTGGTGGGAGAAGAATAAGGTAAAGTTTCTCAAAAATTGTAGAATTTCGAAAAATTGGTGAATTTTTTCTCAACTATGTTGATTAGTGGAGAAAAATTCGCAGAATCCTCTGTTTGTTTCTAGCCTTTTCACCTTTTCTGTAGTCGGCCTCCTTATCATACGTTTTTAAAGAACCACTTGGCTCCTTCCCCTCCTCTCGCCTCCGGATATTTGAAGTATTTATACCTATTTAGCATAGTTACTTCTGAAAAATACCTTTTATTTTTATATTTCTGCCCTCTCCCCAAGAGGGATGTCTAATTACGCTACTGAAAACGACGATCATCCAACATTCTTTTAAATTAAGAATTTGATCGCTGGATCTTGAATCAACATCAATCTTCAACGATCAAGATCGAGTATCAATATAAATAACGACCTCATAATATTTTGAGATTTTTAATGTTTAATTTAAATGAAAAGATGTTATTCTACATTCGTTATGATTTTACTCTCCAGCCATCTTAAAATAAAATTTTAAACGTTACTCGGGTTGAAAACCCCTGTGTTTTAACCCCCATCATGAGGGGAAGGGGGGGGGGTTAAAATCTAGTGATTTTTAGTGATAAATTATTTCAGACGTTTGGTGATTTTTCTCGATTTCCGGTTCTAGTACCGCCTTGTAAATTTTTCCATTGCAAAAAAATCAACAAAATCATTTATATATAAATGAGTAAATCATCCGTCGTTGACAAACTCATCGATTTCAAGCAGGCAAGAAAATATCTTCTCCGTTTACAGGCTATACCTAGACAAACAGAAATAAGCCAACCGCAAACGTTTTAAAGAAATAACGAACAGCTTTCGAATTAAAGAGGTGCAGAAAATAAATACTTCGTTGAAAATTTCTACGAATATCGAGACGTTCGTCATTTTCACCAATTTTTTTCGAAGTCAACTCCTTATTCGAAATCATTTCGAACGTGTAATTACGGGTAAATAGTTTATGTACATTCTCATTTCCCACACATGTCAATTACGAAAAATTAAGACGTACCTATACCTACCATACTTATGTAGTTGAATGTTGATTAATAATTGGCCGAGTAATTCCCGGAAAAAAGTTTAACCAGGCATAAGCAAGCACACGACATTTAACAATTTCGTAAAACTGCATAAAAGCAAACAGATTTTCCTCAAGACGTATCTTTATTTTGAAAATTCTTCTCAAGGTACGAAGCTAGGAAAAAAAATAACCAAAATGAACCAACTTTTCGCGATTACTGTCATTTTATCGAATATTTTGATAGGTAAGTGAATCAGGTTCAAGTTTCCAAAACGACATCTACACAGAATATGCCAAATTGAATTGTACTTCTTTTTTCTCCCTATTTCCATGATTGGAACGCTTCGGATTTATTTGAAAATCTTTCTAGGCTGTAGATAAAAATGATACCGGAGGCCGAACATTTTCGTTTTAAAATTCACTAATTACACAGTTACTTTTTTAGAGTCATATATTTTATAAAGTAGATTTTACACAACAAGACTCAGCTTTTACGCCGTCAAAATCGAAGATACAATTGTCATAAAACACTTATGCTCCCCTATTAAGAACTCGTTATGAACGCACCAACCCTTTATGTACTTTTCATACTTTTCCAATAATTGAAGATCTTCTGGTCCTTCCCATGACTTTTCAAGTACCGTACCATCGTCGTGTTTTTGATATCGTAAAGTTGATTGCGGGAAGGTCCATATCTCTTTCTGGGTATTGGAAACAGCATCTTTTTCAACCGTTATAACGGCTTTCTTATCATCGAAAGACCACCACTGCTGTTCGATATCATCGATGTAATATGCATCCAGGATTACAAGATCATGTTCTTTTTTGTTGTTCCAGTACAAATACTGCGAGTTAGGGCCCTTGTACAAAGTAACTTTGTAGTAATCCGGCTCTTCCCATTCTCTAATTCCAGTATAGGATCTATCTAATATTGTTTTATCAAAATTTTTCAATATCCAACGACTGTCGTCGGTATCTACGGTTTTTGGTGCTTTCAGACGAGATTCGTAAGATTGCTTGGATTTGCTAACTTGTCGAGTTCTTCGTTTATCAGTATTACTTGTCGAAGATTTTCCCGATATGGAACGTTCTTCCGAGTTGGATTGGAAATGATTTTCAGTTGTTGTTTTCGGTAGATTATCTGGTCTTGATTTAATGCTGGAACTTTGGCCGGAGTCACCAGTCGCTGGAGATTTCGGACATACGATATGGGCTGGAAATTACATTTTTTTTTCAATCGAATGTTTTTAACTATAAATATGTAAAAAAAAAATATTCGGCCAACTTGTGCACTTATACCTATCAAAATACCCATTAGAATGATGGGAAATGCGAAAAATCTGCTCATTTTGATCACTTTGATCACTAATGACTGACTTCGTGCTTGAAAGAAATGAACAGAGTAATTCTACCTTACGAGAAATGTCGTTCTGGTTTTATACGTTTTTTTCTTCAATTTTTTTGAATTTTCACGTTCATGGTTGAATGTTTTTCTGTGATAATTATTATTTTACCAATTATTAACTAACGTCTGACTTAGTTTGGTGCCTAAGTCTTAATTTTTCGTATTCGACATGTGTGGTAAATAAGTAAACGTGTAGTTTTTCGAAGAAATACATAACCGCTTGTGATAAAAATTTCAAAAAAAATTTCGACACATTAGTTACTTGGAAAGTGTAATCATAAGCGGTTATCTCTTCGAAAAATTACACGTTTACTTATTTACCACACATGTCGAATACGAAAAATTAAGACTTAGGTACCGAACTAGTCAGACGTTAATTAATAATATTGGTAAAATAATAATTATCACAGAAAAAACATTCAACCATGAACGTGAAAATTCAAAAAAAATTGAAGAAAAAACGTATAAAACCAGAACGATATTTCTCGTAATGTATAATTAGTTTGGACATTTCTTTCAAGCACGAAGTCAGTTATAGCGATCAAATTGATCAAAATGAGCAGATTTTTCGCATTTTCGACCATTCTAATGGGTATTTTGATAGGTAAGTGCATAAGTTGGCCGAAAGGTTATTTTTTATTTTTTTTTACATATTTATATTTAAAAACATTCGATTGAAAAAAAATTTAATTTCCAGCCCATATCGTATGTCCGAAATCTCCAGCGACTGGTGACTCCGACCAAAGTTCCAGCATTAAATCTAGACCAGATAATCTACCGAAAACCACAACTGACAATCATTTCCAATCCAAATCGGAAGAACGTTCCATATCGGAAAAATCTACGACAGGTAATACTGATAAACGAAGAACTGGACGAGTTTGCAAATGCAAGAAATCTTACGAATCTCGTCTACAGGCACCAAAAACCGTAGACACCGATAACAGTCGTTGGATATTGAAAAATTTTGATAAAACAAAATTAGATAGATTCTATGCTGGAATTAGAGAATGGGAAGAGCCGGATTAGGTACTACAACGTTAGTTTGTTCAGGGGCCCCAACGCGCGGTATTTGGAAAAACAAAATAGAACGTGCTGTTGTAATTCTGAAGGAATATTACGACGGTGATATCGAACAGAGCTGGTCATTCGATAATGGGAAAGCCGTTATAACAATTCAAAGAATTGATTTTTACCATGTCCAGATAGAGAAATGGACCTTCCCGCGCTCGCAATCAACTTTACGGTATAAAAAACACGACGATGGTAGGGTACTTGAAAACTCATGGAAAGGACCAGAAGATCTTCAATCATTGGAAAAGTATGAAAAGTACATGAAGGATTGGTGCGTTCATAATGAGTTCTTAATAGGAGAGCGTGGTAAATGTTTTATGACATTTGTATCTTCGCTTTTGACGGCGTAAAAGCTGAGACTTGTTGTGTAAAATCTACCTAAAAAATATATGACTCGACAAAAGTAACTGTGTAATTATTGAATTTTGAAATGAAAATTTTCGGCCTCCGGTGCCATTTTTATCTAGCCTAGAAAGATTTTCAATTGAATCCGGAATGGTCAAAATATGGCCAATTATGCGCCAAAAATGACAAAATAATATGTAAAAATATGCGTTAATACCCAAAATATGCGAAATTATGCGCAAACATATGGGACTCCAAAAAACTCAGAATTTATGCGCGATTAGGAATGCTCATAGGAAAATATGTTTTTTTTTAAATACATATCCGGTCCTTGCTTATCACTGTCTGAAAAAGGGAAACAGGAGAGTGATAAAATGAATAATTTTTAATTTTGATACCGGTTGACCTTGGAAAGGTTAAATTCGCACAAATGATTGAATGTTATTCATTATCTATGCAAATTTGACCATTCCAAGTCCTGCCTGCACCAGTGAGCCAGAATGAAAACAAACACGCACATATCCTCTTTTGAAGAGATAATGACTCACCACCAGTTCGAAATCTCGTATTCTTATGTCAATTTTAACGTAAAATCCAAATTTTCAGTCACCTAAACTCATATATGAAAAAAATCGAATAATATCGAATTAGGTGTCAAAATTTCGGTTTCCTTGACTGAAAAATACGATTTTGGGGGTTGTTTTGTGGTTTGGTATTGAACCCTTGGAGAATGTTACTGAATTCAAATTTTGAAAATAATTATGTAATATCAAGATTGGTAATAAAATCTTGGTTCTCTGAACCAAAAAATATGAATTTGGGGCGATTTTGATTTTTTATTCTTCTTGGGGTTTGGCGAATCAGATTCTAAAAAAATGGATGACATCAAGTCTGGTATGGGTAAAGATCTAGATTTTCTGGTTCGAAAAATATGGGTTTGAAGTCGTTTAGGAGTGTTTGATCTGGTACTGAACTCAAATTTAAAAAAAAGTTTTAAGTAACCTTTTTTCAAAATTGATTTTTTTTAACTAAATTTTTTCAAAAATCTTAGTACCAAATCAAACAATTCCCGAATCATAATTGTTAGGTTAAAAAATCTAGATGTTACTATACCAACCTTGATATTATCCTATTTTTTAGGACTTGAGTTCGGTATCGCCTTCTCATTCACAATAAGAACAAAAAATCAGGATGGCCTCAAATAAATCGTATTTTCAAACTAGAAAAGCTACATAAATTTTTATACCAATGTCGATATGATACAAATTTTTCAAGCAACACTCCTTAAGGCTTCAAAACGGGGTCAACCACTAAACAATCCAAAAATCGCATTCATTTCCAAATAAATCAATTCAATTGATTTATTTTAAAATGAATAATTTTAAAAAATCTTTGAAATTTGGCTCTATTTGTTTCCAAATCTATAGAAGCTCCAACTGAAGTAAAAATTGCGCTAAAATGTGAAGGACTGAAAATTCAATTAAATAGTATGAAAAAAATACGTATTTGTTCAAAGATTGAACCACTAGAAAAAGAAATCGAAAATTTTTTCAAAAATAAGTGGAACCTTTTCCACCGGAAATATCAAAACTTGATCTTGCTGGAAGCAAAATTTTCCGATAGAAAAATACTTTGTGGGAAAACCGACACATCTACAGATGGAAATTCGTATATATCCATCAAGTATCAGAATGTCCAAAAAAACAAAAATTGAGAATTTTGGACATATAACCTTTTGCAAGTAGGTATACCATCGACATACAAAGAGGATTAAGAAACAAATGACAGTAAATTTTTTAAGGGGGAACACCTCATTTGGGTAAAATGAAAGGAGAATCGTGTAAATTCGAGTTTTTTCCATCCATACCATTCTCTCAGTCTCATCTTAAAACTCGTTTTTGTCGATTTAGGACAGTAATTTTGAAAATGTGCTGAATTTGCGCCTCCGAACTAGCAAAACAGCAAAATTCTTGAAAAATTAAGGTCCTCGAAGGTATAAATCCAAAAAATTACCTCCTTGTGACTTTTCTCTATTCTCCAAACTGAAGAAACGTCTTCGAGGACACTGATTTTCATAGAATTTCATTGTGTCGCTACTTCGGAAATGAAAATCAACACGTTTTTAAAATCACTACCTTAAATCGACCAAAGGTTTTGGGGGGCTAAATAATATTTCATCGATTCAATCAGGATTTGATCATAAAAATTACTGATTCAACCAGAGAGTTAAAATTTTCACTGATTCATTTCAGTAGTTGAGTAAAAATTACGAATTCAAAAATAAAAATTTACTAAGTAATCGAGTTTTTCATTAGTGGAAGGGGTATTCAAAAATATCGATTCAATGGGGGATTTTTTTTTCTGAAAAATTGATTGGACTGAATTCATATACTTATTTATTTGAGTGACGAAGGCATTTGAGGAAATGGATTTGGGTAAAAAAATCAGAGATTTGTCATTCGGGGGAATGGATTCGGGTAAGAAAATTTGGGAAAATATCCGGTACCTAATCAAAATACTTTTAAAATTAAAATGCAGTTGGCTCTTGGCAGTACATAGGTACTTACTTTCCATGATTTTTTTTACGGTTTTATTGAAAATTATTTTGCGAAAACTAAAATTAAAATTTCAATTCATTTTCAAATTATATTTTTCATCGATAGCATTATTGTGAAATCTGACACTGAAGCTTTTTAGCTTACTGTAATTAGACAATTATCTTTCTTTACCAAAAAGTCGTTATGAGCGCACCATGATTTGATGTGGCTTTGATACAATTTTAACGATACAAGATCTTCTATTCTTCCCCATTTCTTTTCAATTTTACCTTCAGGATCTTTGGTGATTTCTAAATCAGTTCCTGGGAAACTCCATAACTCTGTTTGGGACCCGGAGTCAGAGAATTTTTGAATCGTTATTGAGACTAGCTCAATATAACCCAAATCCGTTCGAGATTCGGTGAAATTAAATTCTTGTTTGATATCGCCATTCTGAAATACCTCCACGCGTACATCGTCTGTAAATTTATCCCAGACGACTTTAACCGATGATGAATTTTTATAGAGACAAACCTCGTAATCAGGATGATCATCCCAGCACTTCTTTCCTTCCTGGACTTTGCTGACTTCAGTTTTATCAAAATATGGCAGTATCCAGCGACTGTAATCATCATCGTTTCCCCTCTTGGAACGTAGTCTAGTCAGTTTCAAAATGTTTTCTCGAGGTGGCGGCAGTTTGATTAATTCGCTTGTGACCGTAATGTCTAGAAAATCAATAATGGTGCCTTGGTATTTCGAGTCAATGGCTGGTTCATGAACTTGGATACCACGAGTTTTGACAAAATCATCGATGGCATTGTTTAAGAGCTTATTTTTTGATTGACGAATTTCGCTCGCGATGTAATCGACGAAATCTTCGTTTTGTGGATTGTTCAACATAATGAGCAGATTTTTGCTGTAATCATAACCTTCCGATAGTTTTTCTATAACGTTCAACTTATCGGCGACGTACCTCTGAAGGGCTATTTTATCGAATTCACCATTATTAGAAAACATTTTCTCGACTGATTTATTTCTTACTCGTAGACTATTGAGTTGTTTTGCCGATAAAAGTGGTTTCAGCTCCTCGATGGTTAGCTGAATTGTTTCGAACGGATCTTTTTTAAGTATATGTAGAATTTCTTCGGAAAGTTCTCTGTCTTGGAGAATTTCTTGTAAGGTATTTTTGGCAAGGAATTTCTCGTTCCAGTAGTCTTTAAGGGTTGCATTGGCTGGCATATGGCATTCGCATTCTTTTGCTTCGTTGCAGACCCCAGAAGTGATTGGAGTTCCATAAATTGATCCTAATATTGAGCACATAGCGTTGCATGCTGTATTATCTTGGAATACTACGCAGGTCAAAAAAGGGATCGTCGAGTCTGCATAATAAACATTTTTTTAGTGTACCTATATAATGTTTGTTGATTATCAACTACCTATATAAGAAGTTGTAAATTATACTCGTACATGAGTCTACGTTTTCATCGTTCGTCTTTTTTTCAGTTTCTTCATCTTCTGTTTTTGTATTTTTTACACCTATTGAAGTTATAATTTTTAATATCCGTGTCAAACATTTACTTCATATTATTTTTCTAACCCGAAATTTACAATTTTACCTGAGGTTTCGACGTCTGCTTTAAGTTGATTGTTTACTGGTTCGGCTACCTTTGTGATCTGGGATGATTTTTTGCATGTAATTTGAGCTGTGAGTTTTTCAAAATTTTAGATTCGTATTCCAAAATATTCATTTTTTAATTAACGTCGTCGTGCACTTACCTATAAAAATGCCCATGAGAATGATGGAAAAAGTCAATGATTTCACCATTTTTGAATAGTTTCAAACTGCTTCGTGCTTGGAAAGATTTTCACGATAGATGAATGTATGTCATGAAAATTTCTAGCTTTATACAGTTTTTCGAAATCGTTAATTTTTTTTAAGTACGCGTTTAAAAGTCTTTCTGTGCTATAATCATACCAATTATTAATTACCAAATGACTGAAATTCCTAGAAAAGAAAATTACGAAGAATATGGGTATAATTTTCAGAAAAAACGCGGTTGAAAACGACTTATAATTACTTAATGTTGCAAAACTCTTGAAATTTTGAAAATTTAATTTTCTTCATTTGGTTGGTTTGTTGTTCGTCATTTAACTAACCATGGTCTAGACTCGTTTGCGAGTTTAAAAAGTTTCCATACCTGCAGACTATTCTAACGAGAAAATTTGGTTCGTTGAAAAGGCATGTCATCCACAGTTTGAAAATTTATGCCGGTATGTTTCCCATGTATGTAATATATCATGTGGAATTTTTGTGTTGAGAAATTAATCTGAGAGGATGATCCAACTATTATGGGTTGCATAAGCGAGAAATTTATGAGACCAAAATTACGTTGGGGGGGGGGGGATTGTAATGAGGTGAAAATGATGAAATAATGTATGAATATGATTTTAATACGTAAAATGAGGCAAATAAAATGAAACTATTGAAAAGCAAAATGTCATTGGTCAATATAATTATTATACTTACTGGAAATTCAAAGAAACGTAACATTTTTTAACGGGGTTTACAAAATTTTTCGAAAACAATTGAATCAAAGGGTATGGCTGGATAAATGGTAAATTTGGCCAAAGGCGCTTTTGTGCTCCGGAACACCTCAAGTGGAATATTTTGACTGGAAAAAAATTTTCACGAAATTTTGTACTACTAACCTTCTTCCGTTGGAATTTCCGATCATTTTATTACATTATTTTTAAGAATTTTTAATTTCAACGAAAGTGAAAAAATTTTTCTGTTCTTTTACACGAAGTTATATCTCGTATAGGGATATACATAATATAATAACTTTTTCAATAATTTTGGTGTACTCACCTCTTTTTTTTCGGCTATTTGAAGTTTTAAATGAATATGGTTCCCTTAATTTGAGTCTGTCAAAACTGATAAAAATCTGATTTTTTGAATCTGTGAAACAAATTTTACTGTACGAGTAATACATCATCGATTTTTTTATCGATCATCGAGTTAAAAATCACTGAAATCTCTATACATCTAAAATTTCTCAGAAAAAATCAGCAGTTTTGTCGGAAAATTCAGGAAAATTTTGCTGATTTTTCAGTCAACTAATCTGTCAGAAAAAAATCAGTAATTTTTACTTGAAAGCGGGAAAAGTTCATTAATTTCTCAATCAATTTCCAATTCATTTGAAAAAATCAGCACATATTTAGGATCAAAAGATCAGAAAAAAATTACTGATTTCTAGTTGAACTCGTTTTACTGGGTCAAAAGAAGCCGAATTTCTGCAAAGTTTTACTGATTCGGATTTCAAAAGTCGGAGGATATGGTGTTTTTTTACGTTAGTTGATCGCGCTCCTTTCAACCAGTAATTGGACAACTCACCCTGAGCCCAAGCATGTATGTTTGCAGAATCTTTGAACTGTAGGGGCTGAGTTATGCTCTTCGATTTTTTTTTGAATACGTAAGTTATTATGTTGGTACTTTCTACCAAGCGCTACCATGACGATTTTTTCCATTTTTGTAAATAACTAAAAAAGTTGTCTTTTTTTGGTACCATCATTAGCAATGTTTCTAGAACAGAAAACGCTAATATTTCCAATGGAGCAAACCCCACTCTTCCATCTTACTCTAATCAAAAGTTACAAGCATTTAATTTAGAGAAAAACATAAGAGAAAGTTCACTTTTTTGATTTTTAAAATTTCAAAAATCTCTACTTTGTAAATAAAGAAATGAGGTTTGCAGCATTGAATTAACTAAAGATAACATTACTCAACATGAGAATAATAATCCTCAATTTTGCAAATTAAAATTTTTTAATTTTTTTGATGAAAATTTTTTTATGAAGAATTTGAAAATAATAGTTCAGTTTTGCGTAGTGCTTCAGTTGTCTGGCAGGTAACGCCGTTTTTAGGTCTTTTACGGTTTGTTGAGACATTTTCAATGGAGCAGAGTATATTGAGTGGACGATAATTCTTGGCGGGTGCCGTACCACAAATATGAGTTGAACATGTTGCCCATTTCAATAGTTGAAGGGGAAACTGCGAGTCTTAAAAAATCACTTTTAACATTTTTTTCAACCATGGGAATAAATACTGATAATACTACGAAAAGTAAACATAATTTTATCCTGACTTTTTCCTAACTTTATAATTGAAGGGCTACCAAAAAACTTTCTGATACCTAATCAAAAAATGAATAGCACGTTGAAAACTATAAAAATGCTCTTTTAAAGACTTTTTGCTTTAAATTAAAAATTAAGGTGCTACGGGTTACTTGAAATAAGTGAGCTTCAAAAAATTTTCAAAATTTCACACTCGTAGTCTCTTCATTTTTCATGTTGGTCAGCTTTTCAAAAAAAAATTTGAACCAATTTTTTATAGCCTTTCAATTTTAAAGTTAGGCAAGAAGTCATGAGATTAAAATTTGTTCAGTTTTTAAAGTGCTATTTGTTCTCATATGGTTAGAAAAAAATTACGTGTTTCTTTTGCAAAGCTTATTTTACCCTTCAATTATCAAGGTAGACAACATGTTATTCTCAAGTTTTTTCTCAGTGGTAATTGATTTTTTTTTTTTCAACTCTTGTATTTTTTGTCATGATTTAGATTGCATGTGAGTTGCACTGAATTTGTTTTTCTTGATTGTACCTATAATTAATATAAAATGCAATTATCGCGTTCCACAAGTTTACCATTTTGTTGAAACCACGAGTCAATGAACTTCTTATAATTTTTTAAGGCTTCCAGATCTTCTTCGCCAAACCTTTCCATCGGGATATTTGGTTATTTCGAATCCGGATATTCCAAATGACCAGTATTGTCTACTTTCACTGTTGGCCTTTCGATCAATTGTAACAACATTGTAGTTGTATATCCAACGTTGAAATATACGCCCATCGCTGTGAATATCCATCATTACTAGGGAGCGGATAAATATGCATATTTTTCTGTGCGCAAGAAAACTTGATATATTCAATGAACTTATCCGTTTCACATCATTTCATGGAGATTGAGCCCTGTTGAAATTGTGCGTTTTAAAGTTTTGCTAACCACGCATTATTTGATTGAAATATCAACCTCGCTGCTTGTGCATTTCAAAGCATGCAAATTATCCTTTTATGCTGATTTTTTTCAAATAAAAAATTATCATTATCCCCATCAGCTAGAGAGAAATGATTTGTAGTGATGAAGCAATGGGGTATTCGTAAATAATGAGAATTTTGTATGATTTTGTGTGTACAAACAGTGAGGTTGATATTTCAAACAAACAGTATGTGGTTTGTAAAGTTTTAAAAATTACAGTTTCTTCTGATGTGTTTGTACCTTATTATTTGGAATAGACTGTAGGTGCATTTTGAAATTTCATTGAAAAATTATAAAATTGAGTGCTCTTTTGTCACATCTCTAAAGTTTGAGCATATCCATGATTTAATGTTTTTACTCTAAAAAGGAAAAACTGCGTTAAATTTTTTTTACCCATGAAAGATTTCAAAACATTTTTATTATAAAGCTGCTACCTGTATTTTGATCTATGCAATTTAGAATTTTTTGAAAAAAAATTCTGACAATTTTGAGGTATTTGAGTGAACGATTTAAATTTGGTAAAAATTTAGTAATTTATTTGTTTCGCGATCTGCATATTTTCAACTTTCTTGTAGAGGACAAAAGGTATCGCATTTCGAGATCGTTGGTTCGGGAAATTTTGGTTTATTCTCTTTTTTTCATCTGATGCGCTATAAAATGATATTATTCATCAATCTAACCCGATGAAAAATTATTTTAGATCAAATCGTATCAAATCATACTTGATTTAGATCAAATTTTATCAAAACAAATTAAATTTGATCTCAAAAATGGCCTAATCAAATTATATCTATTACATCTGATTTTTTTTTAAAGATATGATTTGATCAAATTAGATTTTATTTGATCACATCATATCAAACTGGATCTGAACCTTCATAACTTTTCAGATATAAATTGATATAATGAGATTTCAGATATGATACGATGTAATTTGATAAAATTAAATTGGGACATTTTTGAGATATGATTAGATCTGAAATTTTTTCATCAGGAAGGTCCAAGGTTGAAATGATTTCTACTTACTGTGAATTTCACGGTATGTCAAGTTTGGTGTAGATTGGTCCTTAGTTTCAAACGACGCTGCTCGTACAGCTTGAGCTGAAATTAAAATTTAATTAGTTTTTTCGTCGTGGTGAAATGCAGAAAATCGTGGATCGAGCGACCCACGATAACGCCTAGCGTTAAAAAGAGTAAAAATACGAACGATATACTCCTTCTAGTAACTCGTCAATTCGAAACTTTCTGCAGGGGAAAAAAGACTTGAGTACTCGTTGAAAGAGAAATTTTAGGGATTTTTATACTTTTAAAAAAATGTACCGGTGTATGACTGATGATCCTGCAAATGTTTCGAAGGTTGCTTGGAACTGCGTCTAAAGGTATTTTTTCGTGGAATGTAATCAACGTCAAAAACGAGCGAGTGTTTTTTCGTGGAATTTAAGCAACGACGCCAAAGAGTAGTGGATGTCTTTTCGTGGAATTTCATCAGCACCTACTTGGTTCGGCGTTGAATGATGCCATAAAGACTCGATTCAAACGAACTTCAAAGTATCAACAAACACCATAATTGAATACCCATCGCATTGAGAAGGTCAAAATGGCAGTTGCATTGTTATCTACTGCGAAATGTCTTTAAAATGTCAAAGATTATGTTTTGTTTGCAAATTGATAATTGGGTAAATTTTACACGTACCTACTTAATAATTTCAAAGTCACCTATGAAACAGATGCGTGGGCGACCATCAATTGAAATTTTTCATGGTATAAAAGCAGACAAATTTCTTACATTTTACATCATTTCTACTTTGAAAACCTTTTCAACTGACGTTCAACAAAAATCATGAGCCAATTGTGTATATTCTCACTGTTCACGGTGTCGAGCGTTATACTGTTCGGTAAGTTACTCAATTTTTTTTTTCAAAAAACTTAGATTAGGTATGGAATTTGAAATCAAAACTAAACGAAAAATTTTTATTTCAGCTCACTCGGTGCACTCAGAATCACCACCCGCTTCTCCTTCCAAAGACAATAATCCTTACATTCTACGAGATTTCAATAAAAAAGAAGTAATTGAAGTAATGAAGGGAAACCAAGTGCGTGATAAATGCTGGAAAAAACGTAACTCATACGAAGTATGTTTCACACGAGAAGGAGGGCAAGCTCCGCAATATCTCACCTGGAAAACGCAATACTTCACCTGGACCAATGAAGAAATTGAATTCGACGTCGAAATAATAACGAACGAAGTTGGTTGCAAACAAAGGTGGAATTTCCAAGATGGAAGAATCATTTTATATAAAGGAGAGACAGGCGAAATCACCCAAACTTGGTTTCTTCCGAATACCATATACAGTAAATCGATCGATGATGGAGAAGTTAATGAAGAATGGTATGAAGAGAAAGATGAGGACGCATTGAAACATTTCAAATCAGTGATTGATTCGTGGTGCTCTGTAAATTATGATTACGTAGGGGAAAAAAACTGCGTAATTTATTGACACCAGCTCGCTTGATGTGGAAATTTTACGAAACCGTGTTCATTTTGAACCTGTTTTGCAAATATCAATATTGACAAATAAAATGATTTAAAAAACTGAAGTGTGATCAGATTTATTTTTTTACATTCGGTTTCATCACTGTTTCCAAATATTTCACTTTTATGTTTTTTTTTTAAAAAAAAAAAAAACAGAAATGACCGGCTGGTGTGTTTCTCACATGAGAAACATATCAAAATGAAGTTTTATCATAAGTATGGTAAATAAAGTATAGTGCTGGGAAGTCAGTCCATTTCATGGTATAAAATATTCAATATTTTAACGATGAAATTTTCCACCTCAGAGTTATCCGTTTCAGTGGACTTCCGCTGCAGTGGAAATCTGCGTTTGCTGTCATATGGAATTTTTATTTTTGTTTTGTGTGTTGAAGCTAACTCATCTTGGGAAATCTTGAAAGAACCTGAACCTATCGAATAAGTACGCTAAAACCCCCTAAAAAATGAACATAAGTGTGTAGTTGTATGTAGTATCGAGTTGCTGCGACGATGACGACGATAATTACCATTACCGTTTTTAAAGTTCTCTGACGCATAGGCGCACCTAAGAGAAATGCCCAGCGGACTTGAACTTCCTGTGATGCTTCCCAAAAATATTTACAATAATTTGTTGAAATATAAGTATTTTTTTGGGGCTTTTTAAAGATGGTATATCTGAAAGATTTTACCCTCTCTTCGCTCGTACAGTATTTTAATCAATCTATATTTTTTGAATAAACATATTGCTCTCTAAATTTGCTTTTTTAAATTCATGAAACAATTTTCACTGAAAAATATTGATTTTTTATTGATAATTGAGTAAAAAATCAGTGATTTTCAGGTTGATTAGCAATTTTTCAAAAAAAAAAAATCAGTCGTTTTCGTTTTAATTGGTAAATGGCACCGGTGGTTAAGATGGACACGAACCAATGGAATTTGGTTCTTAGGGTCTGAAAACCCCGTGGTAAAAATTTTGGTCCCCTACCCTTTCCCTAGTACGAGTTATGGACCAAAGTATTTTTTTCAGCCTTTCCGTTGAATATTTTCACCCCCGCGACTCCGCGAGTTTTCAACCAAAGGGTATGGCCAGAAAAGGGGTAATTTTGCCCCCACAACTCCGATTTTTGCTCTAACCTTCTCAAGTGGTTCCCCTTGATGTTAAAACATTCCAGAAAATTTTTTGACTTCTCACCCTCTCTCTTTAGAAATATGGCTATTTTATTTGTTGATTTTCAAAAATTTTTAGTTTCAACGGAAGTGAACGAAATTTTTTGTTCCTTAGAGGTGTATTTATGATAATTTTTTCAAAAATTTTGGTGGACTTCTTGTTTTTTCGGCTCATGCAAGAATAGGTTTTAAGCATTTTATACAAAGAGAAATGGCTAAATAAAAAAACCAATACCATATTCTTGTTCAGCAGGTCAAAATACCTCGATAAACGCCCTTTTTGCCAACGTTTTGCTTGAATTTTCCCAAATTTACTTTTTTCACTGATTTTTTATGGTAAAAAACTGGAAAAAGTGAATCTCGAGATTTTGAATGAAACAATCGCGAAAAAAGTGTTCATGGAGGGCTCCCGCTAGAGCGAGAAGTCCGCTAAAAATATTGGTGCGTTTTGAAATTATTTGTTATTCGCTTTCTAAACTTGTATCAGGCAGTTAAAATCTGAAGATTGTCTGATTGAAAAAGACGGAATCATGTCACTGATTGGCAGTAAACTTTCCTTGATTCCACAGTTAATCAGTAAAATTTGACTGCCAATCAGTGAAAAATTATCGATTCAATTAGTAAATTTTTATTTTTGAATCCGTGATTTTTGCTCACTTATTGAAATGAATAAGTAAGAATTTTAATTTACCGGTTGAATCAGTAATTTTTACGATTGAATCAGTAATTAACTACTGATTTTGAATCGGTGGAATTTCATTTTTACGGATTCAAAAATGAAAATTCATTGATTGAATCAGTAAATTTTTCACTGATTTCTACAGTGTCATGATTTTGTCAATTTCATGAGTCAATTTTGACTGATTCCGATTAGGAGAGAATTTCTTAACTTGCCCATAGATGTCAAATGTAAAAAGTACATATGACCCTGACCCTGACCTATCAAACGCAAAGGTACCAGCCATAACTTTTGGTAGAATTTGATCAAAATTTTTATGCCAATTTGATTCTTCTTGGTAGAAGATGATTTTACAGCGCCTGAGCGAATTTTTTCCCCATTCCTGGGAGAGGGGGCCAAAGTACGTAGTTTCCAAGCTAAATATTTCAGCTCTTCAAGTTCTCAATCGATTTTTTTTTTTCAACTTGGCACGTTCCTAGTCGATTGCTGATCACTATGACCGTTTTCAAAGGTCTCTGGCTTATAGGCGCACTAAACGGAAATCCAGTGTCTGATATGAACTGGACCGCAAAAATTAAATTTCTGAGAAGAGCTTGTCCCCAAAAACTTTCGTAATACTGTTTCATCAAAACTTCTACTACATACCTATACAGTTTTTTTCAAGTCATGCCTATTTGCCGCATTGTTGAAAAGTATCTATTAGATAATTTGTGAAGATGAATGTAGATAAACAAAAACAAAATTGATGCAGCTTCAGTATTTTTAAATCATTTTATTAGTCAATATTAGGTATTATTTGCGAAACAAGTTCAAAACAAACACGGTTTCGTGAACTTTCCAGACCGAGAAAACTGGCCTTAATAAATGATGCAATTTTCTTTACCTATGTAAAAATCATTAGCTGCGCACCACAAATCGATCAGCGATTTGAAATATCGCACACAGTCTTCATCTTTTTCGCCATCCCAGGTTTTATTATAAATTTTACTATTAGCCAATTTGGTGCATTTCAATGTGCTATCTGGAAGCATCCATCTTTGCCTAAGTTCGCCTGTTACTGTTCTATACAAGTCGACTCCGCCATTTTCGAATATCCAATGCTGGGTGAAGCCGCGATACTTAACTTCTCTTATCATTTCTAACTTGAATGGAATTTTTTCCTTTCTCCAAATGAAGTATAGCCTTCCAGACCCTTCCCGTGCGACACAAACTTTGTATGAGTTGGGTTTTTCCCAGCATTTGTCACACTCTTCGTTTCCATTTATTAGTTCAACAATTTCTTCTACATCGGAATTAGGTACTGGTATATAATAGGGATTACTGGCTTTGGAGAAAGGCGCTGGTGGCGTTGCTGAGTGTACCGACTGAGCTGAAATTAGCATTTGTTGTTCAGTTTTACCGTGAAAAAGTGTCTACAATAATTCATAAATCATTTCCACCGACTTTTCCAGATTTTTCAAACCATTTTTTGTAAATTTTTCAAACCTTCTAAAAATTTTATTCATGTTGCAAAAATTATGCATTTTTTCAACTTCACGTTAAAAAAACTGTAAATTTACTAGATATTACTTTTTTACGTACCTCGAAAGGGATAAGTTCCTATGTTATAGAATCCTCGAAAAAATGTAGTTTCTTTTGGAGTTACTTGCTCATTCGAAGAAGTCACTGAATTTGACGTACGTTTACGATTGGACGGCGACGATGGTTTTAGAATGAACGTGTCTTTTGGGCGTTTTTTACCACGGGGCGGTTTGATTATTTGATTAACCAGAGCAGAGTCCAATATTTCCACGAGAGTTTCACGATCAGCATACTCGTCCGGCTGGTTTTCAATGTTGTGCTCATCCAAGTACTTGCCGAGAATATCGTTCAAAAGTTTATTCCCAGAATTACGTATTTCACGTGCGATATGGTCAAAAACATCGTCATCTGCGGTGTCCAACGCATTGATTAGGTTTTCTTTGTAGCCTTTATTCGAAGGAAGTGACATCTTGAGAGATTTCAGTTTTTCGACGGTGTATTCTTGAATTGCTAGTTTGTCGAATTCACCATCTTCGGCGATCATTTTCTGAACAGGGCTATTTCTTGGCCGTAATTTTTTTAATTCTCTGGCAGGTAAAACCGATTTTAGATCTTGCACGATTTGTTGAGGTGTTCTCAAAGGAGTTTTGAGTATATCGAGGATTTTCTTGGATAAATCTTTATCTTGTTTGATACTTTGTGGCACTTTCTCAGAAGTGAATTTCGCTTTCCAGTAGTCTTCAAGGGAGGCCTTCTTTGACGCAGTGCATTGACAAACATCGTTTTGTTGGCAAGATCCCGATGAGATTGGATTACCATACATAGTGCTGATGATTGAGCACATTGTGTTACATGCGGTGTCATTTTCGAAAAGCACACAGGTCAAAAGAGGCAACGGAGATTCTGTGAAAAATTCCTTTTTGAGAGCGGTGTTGATCTATTTTTTGGTAATCGAAGAAGTACATACCGTTTTCTGTTTCTCCGTCGGAGGTTTCGTTACCTTCTTCGCCAGAGTTTTCTTCATTTTTTTGGTCATCTTGTTGCTCCTCTGGTTCTTTTTCTTGGGGTTTTTCATTTTCTTTCGAATCTGGAAATGAGATGGTTGGTAATTTTTCAGTTTTTTTTGTTGTAGTTTTTAATACAATTTTACTAGAAGGTTCTGCTGCTTTTTCTGGCTGTTTAGATTCTTGTTCTGTATTTTTTTCAGTTTCAGGCGACTCCAGGCATACTACTTGAGCTGAAAGTCAAGTTTTACATGCAATTAGTAAAATACTTGGAAAAGTTTGGATAAAATTATGTATCTCTACTACGGATACTTATGAACATACCTACTAAAATTCCCAATGCCAAAATCACAAACGTTGATGATTTTTTCATATCGGTTAGGTGTATGGAGATATAACGTTGTAATGCTTCGAGGTCTATTCACTAACTTTATCCTCATTACCGCTTGAATGGTGAAAGCTTCTATGTGAACTAGGTTTTTATTGGTTATATAATGAAGTAAATTACCTTCGTCGTCGTAACGTGTGTCTGTTTTTTTGCGCATTCTTTATGGCTTTTGAAGGTTGTTTCGTTGCTTATGGCGATGAAGTTAATGAGGCTAAATGTATTTTATAATTTTCAGAAATTGATCTACGTATTAGGTATGTGATGACACTCTATAGGTACCTAACACCTGTTCTTTTTGAATTTTAGTCAAAATTGCGGGCCCTTTTACCCCGAGAGGTGAAAAATTCCAACTTGAAACTTTGTGGGTAAAAAAAATTTGAGATGGGTTAAGTATTCACTACAACTTTTCCGAATTTTTAAATGGGAGCTTCCATTTCTTGCATGTACATATGGCCAAAGTTCAACTTTGAACTTTTCGAAATGTGTTTAAGCATCATTTTTAAATTTCCTACCTTTAATATTGGACTCAATTTTAATAGTTAACTGATATTGGTTCGCAAATTAGCGTCTTTGGCATTTGAACGTGTTACACATACGATCGCTCACAGGCCAAATTATCGCTCTGCGATTGGTCGCTATAAACGCCTGGGCGAGGCTTAAATCTCGACAGCGTTCAACATATCACTGGATTCGGTGGTCTCTAGTCTTATTTTTTCGTTCGGTTTTACATATTTCTGCCATCAATGTAGTCAGAATTGTCAAAAATATGAAAATGTCAATTCCAAAATTTTCAATTACATCGCTTGACGACTAAATGAATTAATTTTGTATCCCTGCTATCACAATTAATGCGAATTCGACTTGGCAGTTGGCAAATTATAAAATTGTACAGAATTAATGCCAATTATTTTAAATACATACTGAAATGATGTAGAAAAAACAATACCAAATTCCTTAACCGACCTTGAGCTAAATTATAATCACGTACATGAAGTTTTTTTGATTTTCTATTGCTGTAAACTGCATTTGGAAAATAAATTATACTCTCTTAATTTGAATTGCACACTTTTGTCTTAATCAGTGAATTTTGACTGATTCAATTTTAGAAAGTACTGTCCCAGATGCGAATCGTTCGTTCGTTCGCTCATACTTCATTTTTGATTTTGAATATCGTTGGTTCGCAAATCGAAACCGCCCAAATAATTCGAAGGTTGCTTCGAACGTCGTCTGAATTTTCGTGGAATGCCATCAACGCGAAAACGAGTGAGTGGTTTTTCGTGGAATTCAAACGACGACGTCGCAGAGGAGTAAATGTTTCTTCGCGGAATTCCATCATATCTGACTATTTTGACGTTGAATGATGCGGTAGAGACTCGATTCAAACGACCTTTAAAGTACCTATCACCGAACACACAAGGTAAATGAATATCCATCGTGTAAAGAAGGTCAAAACAATGTCGCAGTTGCATTGTTATTAACTGCGAAATGTATTTTAAATGTCAAAGATTACGTTTTTTCTTAGCAAATTGATAATTGGTCAAATTTTACACGCGCATGGGTAATCATTTCAAAGTCACCTTTGAAACAGCTGCGTACGTGATCATCGATCATGAAATAATCCATGGTATAAAAGCAGATGTATTTTGTGCATTCTGTATCTTTTTTACTTTGAAACCCTTCTCAACTAACGTGTTACAAACAACCAACATCATGAGTAAATTGTGTATAATTTCGCTGTTCGCGGCGTCGAACGTTTTATTGTTCGGTAAGTTACTCGACTTTTTTTAAAAACTAGATTACTTGAATGTCAAACCAAACAAAATTTGCTTATTTCAGCTCAGTCGGTACGCTCATCAACGCCGGCAACCTCTCCTCTCATGGACAATAATCCCTACATTGTACAAGATTTCGATAACGGAGAAGCGCTCGGATTAATAAATGGAAACCAAAAGTGTGACAAATGCTGGAAAGAACCGGGCTCATACGAAGTATGTTTCACACGAATGGGTGGACGTGCTCCAACATACTTCACTTGGAGAAAAGAAAAAATTCCATTACGAATGCAAACAACGAAGTACATCAGGAGTGGCGGCTATAGCCAGAAGTGGTATTTCGAGGATGCTGTACTCGATTTATACAGAAAAGCGACAGGCGAAATCACCCAAACGTGGTATTTTCCAAACTCAAGATATAAGTGCAAAAAAACGGCCTCTGGTGAAGTTGAGGGAAAATGGAAAGGCGAGAAGAATGAGAATGCTTTGCAACGTTTCAAATCGGCGATCAATTCGTGGTGCGCTGTTAATGATATTTACACAGGCAAAGAAAACTGCGTCATTTATTAAAACCAGTTCGGTGGGATTGGAAATTTTACAAAACCGTGTTTGTTTTGAATTTGTTTTGTAAATATTGATATTGACAAGTAAAGTAATTTAAAAGTACCTACTGATGCGTTATAAAATTTTGTACTCTTTTAGTTTTTTGCATCATTTTCTCAATTTAGGTATCCGTGAATATCAACTACAAGAGGTAGATATTGTGACCTCTCAAGCACAAAATTATCTACCAACGGTCGGATTTTTCGAAATCGAGTTTTTGGGTTTTTCGAAAACAATTAGAGAACAAACCAAGCCTCTAACTTTCGAAGACCCTGGCAGGCGTCATAGTCATATTAGCGGGTCACTTTTTTAGGGGTTTTGTCACTTTTTTTGGTCTTTGGTCACTTTTGATAACTTTTCACATTTAAAAAGCCAATTTAGTAACTTTTTACTCCCAAAAGTCACTTTTTTCGCATTTTAAATCCAAAGTTCATTAAATTTTCTCATCAGAATTGATATTTTGTAACAGGGCGTGGGCGTCGAACGATCTGCATAAGTCAGTATTTTTGACTAATTTACTCAAAAAGTCTGTCAGTGTTTTTTTCGAAAATTTCCAACAAAAAGTACCATTTAATTGTCCTTGAAAAATAAGAAATTCGAAGATTTCGCTTCCTCTTCTTCTGTACTAAAATATTAACTAAATAATGAAGAAATGTTAAGGTTTTGAATGCTTTTTTTTTAAATTTTCGCCCAAGCTTCGCTACACAATTTAATTTTCCAAATGATGGTATAAAACTTCTCAATTTCCAACCTAGACAATCGTTATTATTTTTCAAATAAAAAAATTGCCCTAAAAAAAGTTACGATTTTTTTGAAAGAAAATCAGGAATTGAGTCAATTCAATGGATACAGTTTTTTTTAAAACGTCAAACACCACGAAAAAAACAAAATTTTATTTTACCTTATAATAAAATTCAGATTCTGACAGCCCTTTCTTCAAAAATTGTCGTCCTCGCTGTGCTCAGGCTCAATCAGGGCTCAGAAGACGTGGTGAGAAGGGGTACAGAGGAGTACGTTTGTACCGAACCGCATTTCTTTCAATTATCAAAGGGGCATAATTTTTGTTCCACAAAAATGTAAAAAGTGTATTTTTTGAACTTCTCGAACAGTATTTTTTGAAAAATTTTCGCCATCGCTTCGCTCGGGCAGTATATTATTTTAATCACTTTGTTTTAAAAATTAAAAATCTTTCAATCGATTTCTAATTTGCCAAAAAAATCAATAGGTAGGTAATTTTAACTGAAAAATCAGTGAAAAGCCATTTATTCGAAATGTCATGAAAAATTAGCAGAAAAGTCACCTATTAACTTCAAAATTTCACTTTTTTCGAATTATTACCAAAAATTTTTGCTCTTCCTTGATGTATCGATTTTTTGAAGGAGGGGGGGGGGTGGTTCAAAAAATAATGTCAAAAGTCATTCCAAAGGTCAGTCAGTATATAAATTTGTATTTTTGTTCAACAAATTTTGTAGTCTAGGAAAATTGACATTAAAATAGGGAGAAAGTGGACGATTTTTTTGCAGGAATGTGTTCAGAAGGGTCCCAGTAGTTACTTTAAAAACCCAAGAGCCCCAAGTATGATGGAAAAATTTTAGGGTGTGAAACATTCCCTTCCTCAAATGAGTTTTCCCCATTATTTCATAAAATATCAATTTTAACTTGAGTAAAGAATAATAACAAATTCTGGATCTGAGTCAAATTTCGGACCAGATGACACTAAACATGACTTCTTTTAAGTATTGTGACTTTCTTAATGTCCGAGCAAAGCACGAGCAAAACATTCAAAAAATTGGGGTTTCAAGTTGAAAAAACATATTATACTTGATGTGTTGAATATCCCCTATTCGATGTATACTTATGGGATGTACATTTGAACTTTTTATTTTTGAGGGGGGGCAAGCAGTGGTCATAATTTCTTTTAGGGGAGCCTGTCCAAACTTTGGCGACTGCTTTTCCCAATTGATCTTTCGTTATCATAGATCTAGGTACATGAAAAAACGAAAAAAGTAGTCTGGTTGAATTAAAACGAAAATTATTGCGCGGAATTTTATAAAGTCGGAAAGAATTTGTATTTTTCATTAATACACCAATTATATATAAAACATACAGAGCGGATTACTCGCACAGTTGCCCAAGTATTGCATCAATGTACATTGTTTCTTGTCAGAAAACAAGAAGTCATTGTTATCGCACCATTCTTCGATTAAATTTTGGTATTTTTTCAACGAATCCAGATCTGTCTCCCTATAATACCAATATTCGGATACGTCTGTTATCGAAGATCATTTCCTGTATTTTCTAGTTTTTGAGAAAGTATAAACATGACATGTGGGACCGTATGGCTTTCTGTTCACTTTGATGGTGACAGTGTCCAACAACCAATCTTGAGAAGTGAAGACTCGGATTCATACGATTTTCAATACAATAAACCGAGCATAAGATTTCATTGCGCTGTAAAAGTGTAAAAACAACGTGGCGGTTAAATTGTTAAATATTACCTACGAAATGTCATTGTAAGATGGCAAAAAATTTCGATTTTGTTTTAGTAAATTGGTAATAAGCCGAATTTTACGCGTACTTAATCATTTCAAAGTCACCTTCGAAACAGGTGCAAGCGCGATCATCGATTGTGAATTTTTTTCCTGGTATAAAAGCAGATAAATTTCATGTATTTTACATCATTTTTAATTTTTAAATTTTATGACTTCATGAGTGTGTTGTGTTCTATAATTTTGTTAGTCGCGGTCTCGAGCGTTTTACTGTTCGGTAAGTTACTCTTAGGGGGAAAAAAAGTAGATTACCTACTTGAATACTTATAATACGAAACCAAAAATTCATATTTCAGCTCAGTCAGTGCACTCAGCGTTGCCGCCAGCGTCTTCTCCCAAAGACAATAACCCTTACATTCTAGAAAATTTCGATAACGAAGATGCACTCAAACTAATCAATGGAAACCAAGAATGCGAAAAATGCTGGATAGAACCGGGCTCTTATGAAGTATGTTTCAAACGAATGGATAGGTGGGCGCAAACCTTCACTTGGAGAAAAGAGAAAATTCCATTCCGGGTAGTAACAATGAAGTTCGCCAGGAGTAGCAACATTAGCCAGAGGTGGTTCTTCGAGGATGGTGCTCTTCATTTATTCAGAACAGCGACAACAGGCGAAATCTTCCAAACATGGTATCTTCCAAACTCCAGATATGAGTGCAAAAAAACAGCCTCTGGTGAAGTTGAAGAAGAATGGCTGGGCGAAAGGAATGAGAAAGCTTTGCAACATTACAAATCAGCGATCGATTTGTGGTGCGCTGTTAATGATTTTTACATAGGCAAAGAAAACTGCGCCATTTATTAGCCATATCGCTCGGACTGGAAATTTTAAGAAATCGTATTTGTTTTGAACCTGTTTTATAAATATTTATGTTGAGAAATAAAGTCACTTTTAAAAATACTGATGCGTTTTGAAATTGTTTACTCATTTTCTTAACCTACCCTACCCATAGATATCAAGTGTAAAAAGTATATGTGATATATCAAACGCAATGGTACCGAGGTACTGAGGTTATTCTCAGGAAATGTTGAAACTACCGGGATTTAAACCTCGAATTGCAAAGTTTTGAAAAAACTGGATTTTCAATGCCAAAGAAATACATTTTTTCCCGTTGTAATGTGTAGAAAATCATTCGGAAAATTTCATGCAGATAGTTCAAAAAAAATTAAAGAAATTAAAATTGGAAAAATTTTCAATATTACTTTTTTCCTACTGTGAATTTTCTTCCAATTTTGGTTTTTTCAAATTTCCTCCAACTCAATTTCAACTATTTAAAACAATTTTCTCATTTATTTTCAATTTCCAATTTTTAATGAAAATTTTGATTTCATTTTTGCGAAATTTCTTCCAACACCCGACTCGAAACTGGACAAATTTCAACATTGGATACAATTTTTAAAAATTTAAAATGAAAGAAACTGTAAAAATTTGGAATTGGAAAATTTGTACTTAGAATGAAGTTGAACCTTTACCTACTTATGTGCCAAATTTGAAATTTAGAACTCGCGAAAATAGAATGTTTAGTTTGGAAATCACGATATTAGGGTTCCAGCCCTTAGGACGAGATGAAAAATTCTCTCGTTCCCTTTAAAATCATCTTCTGTCAACACAAATCACAAATCAAATGGCATAAAATTTGTGATCAGGAGAGCCTTTCTAGCATTTGAACTTTGAGTACTTAATATGTAGTTGAAAAAACAAAACGCATTTGTAGAAAAAATTGAAAAAAATCGCTACATTTTGTTTTGTTTTTTTTTAAGGATCCAACTATAAAAAATTAATAAAGCGGAGTTATTTTTGGTTGGACATGAACTTTTTGAATTAAATTTTTGAAAAATTTCATCAACGTTTGTATGAAATTTTTTTAAAAATCTGAAAAGGTCACACAGATTCGAGAGCACGAAAAAAGGGGAAAATTTGTTGCGGAAAATTTGATCGTACAAATTTGATGTTTTATTTTAAGTATAGAATAGATCGGCCTTCCAATACAATTATCTATGTTGAAATTCCATTTGGTATGTATTTCACAGGAGAACCACACTACTGGTGGTTGTCAAATTTTTGAGAAGAGCTCTTCTCAGAAAATGAAGCTTTATGCTACGGCTTCAGTTAAAGGTCTACCTCAGAGTTTTTTCTCAAAGACTTACTTACCTATGTGTCTTACCTATTTTGTTGGTATTTATTGGGTAAGTTGTAATTGTAAATCAAGAACAATATTGATAAAGCTGCGGTATTTTTAAATTATTTTATTTGTCAATTTTAGTATTCACGAAACAAGTTTAAAACGAACACGATTTCGTCAAATTTCCACATGAGCAAGCTGTAATACTTAATAAATGGCGCAATTTTCTTTGCCCATGTAAAAATCATTAGCAGCGCACCACGAATCGATCTCAGATTTGTAATGTTGCAATGAGTTTTCATCTCTTTTGTCATTCCAGTCTTCATTAATTTTACCTGTGACCCATTCAGTGACTTTCAATGTGTTACCATTTGAAAACTCCCATGTTTCTGTTTGGGTGATTTTGCCTGTTGCTTCTCTCCAAAAATTGATTTTTGCATCTTCGAATTCCCATATTTGCCTAAAACTATCACTCCTGGCGTATTTTATCATTTGTACCTTGAGTGGAATTTTTTCATCGAACCAAGTAAAGAAATCCGCCCATGTCTTCAATCGTGCGAAGCAAATTACGTATGAGTTGGGGTGTTTCCAGCATTTCTCACATTCTTCGTTTCCATTCATTAGTTCAAGTATTTCTTCTTGATCGAAATCTTCCAAAATGGCAGGATAATTGAATTTGGGAGAAGACGCTGGTGAAGTTGCCTGGGCTGAAATGAGTATTTTTTGTTTAGTTTTGTATGTACTTACAGGGCGTCCAGGTCCACTATATTTCAGAACTCATTTCCCCCAACTTTCCAGGTTTTCCAGACCATTTTTAAAAAGTTTTCCGAACCTTTTAAAAATTATATTCATGAAGCATAGTAATTGGAGGATAGAAAAATTTTCTCGCACGACGTTTAATAATTTTTTTCTTGAATTAGAGTGCTTCGCCTGGCCGCTTTGCGACCTACCGCATTCGAAGTTTAGGCTGAAATGTTTTCAGGAGCTTTCAAAACCCTCTAACAACCATTAACATTTTTTTTGGATAATTTTTTTGAGTTATTTTTCTTCTTGTTTATTGGTTGGCGTTTTTAACAAATTGAGCTCATCTTCCAAAGAGAGAGGAGTGAGAAAATTTTGAAAAAATCAAAAAAAAACTGAGAAATTTTCGGTTTTCATTTTTAATATTTTGAACTGCATATTTTCAAAATTAGATAAAATTTTTCGAAAAATTAAACAAATGATATCAATTGTAAATGTAAATTCAAATTTTTCTTGGAAATTCGAAATTATTTTCAATTCTTCCCTCCTCCCCTCCAAAAAATCGCACGTGTCCCAAATACATGAATTCCACGCAAGCCCCACGAATCTTTCGGCTTGTCTCAGTAAATAAAGAATCCACGAGGGGGTTCTCATGTGCAAACTTTCCTAAAGGTTGCTACTAAATTCAAATTATTCTCAAAACCTCTTTTTTTCAACATCGTGGTCAAGAATACCGCGGCATTATTTCTCATCACAGGTTATTAAAAAGTACGTTTTTGGATTTTTAATAAATCCTGCGGAAAAAAAGAATGCAAAGGTTCCTCTTGTTGAAATAGGAGAATTCTGTATCAGGGCCAAAAATACGATTTTTTGCGGAAATAAAAATGATACAAAAAGTGAAACTTCATTAATTTTCTATAGAGTATTTTACTTACCAGCATGGAAGGGCCGCCGAGTTTCAATTTTATTAGATCCTTGAAGAAGTCCAGCTTCCTTTGGAGTTATTTGCTTATTCGAAGAAATCGCTGAATTTGACGTACGTTTACGATTAGACGGCGACGATGGTTTTAGAATGAACGTGTCTCTTGGACGTTTTTTACCACGGGGCGGTTTGATTATTTGATTAACTAAAGCAGAGTCCACTATTTCGACGAGAGTTTCACGATCAGCATACTCGTCCGGCTGGTTTTCAATGTTGTGCTCATCCAAGTACTTGCCGAGAATATCGTTCAAAAGTTTATTCCCAGAGTTACGTATTTCACGTGCGATATGGTCAAAAACATCGTCATCTGCGATGTCCAACGCATTGATTAGGTTTTCTTTGTAGCCTTTATTCGAGGGAAGTGACATCTTGAGAGATTTCAGTTTTTCGACGGTGTATTTTTGAATTGCTGGTTTGTCGAATTCATCATCTTCGGCGATCATTTTCTGAACAGGGCTATTTCTTGGCCGTAATTTTTTTAATTCTCTGGCAGGTAAAACCGATTTTAGATCTTGCACGATTTGTTGAGGTGTTCTCAAAGGAGTTTTGAGTATATCGAGGATTTTCTTGGATAAATCTTTATCTTGTTTGATACTTTGTGGCACTTTCTCAGAAGTGAATTTCGCTTTCCAGTAGTCTTCAAGGGAGGCCTTCTTTGACGCAGTGCATTGACAAACATCGTTTTGTTGGCAAGATCCCGATGAGATTGGATTACCATACATAGAGCTGATGACGGAGCACATTGTCTTACATGCGGTGTCATTTTCGAAAAGCACACAGGTCAAAAGGGGCAATGAAGATTCTGTGAAATTGAAATCCATTTTGAGTGATGTATTTATTCATTTTCCTCGTAATTACAAAATTACTTACCGTTTTCTTGTTCTTCATCGGAGTCTTCGTTCCCTTCTTCGTCAGAGTTTTCTTCAATTTTCTGGCCATCTTGTTGCTCCTCTGATTCTTTTTCTTGTGGTTCTTCGTTTTCTTTCGATTCTGGAAGTGAGAGGGTTATTAATTTTTCAATCTTCTTTGCTGAAGTGTTTAATTTAATTTTACTAGAAGATTCCACTGCTTTTTCTGGTTGTTTAGATTCTTGTTCTGTATTTTTTTGGGTTTCGGACGACTCTAGGCATACTACTTGACCTGAATGTCAAGTTTTACATGCATTTAGTAAAATAATTGGAAAAGTTTGGACAAACTTACGTATCTCTACACGGATACTTTTAAACATACCTACCTACTAAAATTCCCAATACAAAAATCACAAGCGTGAAAGTTTTTTCCATGTTGAATACCTATTATTATTTAGAACGTTTGTAGGTATCTCCTCGTTACCTCTTGAATGGTAGAAATTTTTATGTGAGCTCGGTTTTTATTGGTTGAAGCAAAATATCTTCGCCATTACGCGTGCCAATTTTTTTTTTTTTGTGTGTGTGTGTGTGTGTGTGTGTGAATTTTCGAAGGTTGTTCGGTTGCATATGGTACTGAATTATCAGAGAAGTCTTAATGAGGCACAATGGATTTTATAATTTTCAAAAATTGACGCAGGTATGTGATGACTATGCAGCTGTAATTCTCCGAAAAGTTTTCTAACAGAAGGATTAATTTGTTATATGATGAAAATTTATGAAGTGCGAGGCGTTTGTGCTAGCAAAACACTTGTTTGAGTTGAACTTTTCTAATGAGAGGTTTCCACCAAGGCAATTAAGGGGCCTGAATAAATATTACATTTTATTTATGATTAAAAGTTCCAGCATTATTTTTTATGTGCGTCGACCATCTGTTAAACTTCATTGATTTTGTTTTCACTTTCTTTGTGGGCTATCTAGACAGTGAATGACGTAGCCAGAAACTCCTGAAGGGGGAGGGGGACTAGAACCAATGGTGTTGGAACCTTTTTTTGTGGGGGGGGGGGGGTGAATGCAGAATTAGTTCAAAGACGAAAAAAATGAAATGGTTTGGGGTGGGGAGGGGGTAAAAAACTTTTTTCTCTCAAGTCTTAAACAGGGTATCTAACGGGTAGTGAAAGTAGTGAAAAAGTAGTGATTTGAAAAACCGGTCATGCCGGTAGTGGAAAAGTAGTGAATTCAGACGAAAATTTGAAAAAAGAAAAAGCTATGAAGTATTGATTTTTGCAGAAAATTGTGCCAGTTGGTCTACCAAGCTTCTGAATAATCTCCAAATTTGATTCAATCCAATTTTAAATTTATTTTGAATTTTTAAAAAATCATTATCAAAAATACCTTACTGAAATTTTTGGCAATTGTGTATCAAAAAATTAAAAATGTTTGAGCGATCGAATGGTATTAATTGATTTTAACTAGGCTCCGCATTTCCTTCTCTTGTGCAGTATTGGAACTAAAAATTGAAAATTTTGGATTTTGAGGCCCCACCCCCTCCCTTGTGTGTATGATATCTACTTGATCAATGCGATGATTCATTATATTTTACTTGATCGATTTTATTATTTTTTTTGTTACAGGTAAGCAATAGAGAAGACTTCGATTAGTAAGTACAATATGTGTAGATCTAAAATACTTTATAAAAATGAAGATTGGCGTAACACAATAAAATGTATACCTATTACCTACCTATTCAAAAAAATCCTGGATGAATGATGATTGCGAATAATGAGCGTGGATCTTACGACGGAAATTACTCCTATCAAGCGGTTGAAAATAAGAAGAAGAACTTGTACCTATCCCTGCTCTCAACAAAATAGTTTTTATTGTACTGAACTACTGATCACTGATAAATCCAAAGTCAGCAGCAGTAGTCAAGAAGTACCAAAATTCCCGTTTCACGCCGATGCCTGTAAGATTGATCAGTTTGATTCATATTTCGAAAAATTCCGACGAAAGTACTATTGCCGACTGCATTTTGATTCTAACCGTTTTATTTAAAATTCCAATAGTTCTCTCATAAACTCCATAAATGGACAAACATTTTTTTAGTAATTAAAATAAAGAAATAAAATCTATATTTCCAAACGAAATGTTTTAAAAATTTCGCGAATCATCTGTCTGTGGCAGTATTTTAGTGAAAATTTTTCAACAAAATTCATCAATCATCATATATTATTCAGAGGAAACATGAAAATTTCCCTTGCTTGATTTTGAAATGTTTCAATGAGTGATGTGAATTCAGTGGAAGTCAAAAATCTGTCACATACTCGATCTGCAAATTCTCAACTCCTCGTAAATTTTATCAATGGAAAAAAGACTGATGGATAAGAAATTTTAGGGATTCCTATACTGTATAACAAAATGTGCTTATGGACGACTGATTGTCGTGTCTATGTTTCGAAGATTGCTTTGAACTGCGTATGATGGTGCTTTTTCGTAGAAAACGCACAAAACCAACTGTAGGTGGTGTTTTTTCGTGGAATATAATCAACGACGTCGAGAGGTAGCAGATGATTCTTCGCCGAATGCAATCAGCGCCTATTACCTACTTGTTTTGGCGTTGGTTAATCGAATAAAGTACTCGATTCCGACGACCTTCAAAGCAACAAGAAATGCGCGAAGTGAACATTGTTCGCGTTGAAAAGGTCAAAACGGCGCGGGGTTTGTATTTTTATTGCCTGTGGAAGGTCTTTTAAATGTCAAACATACGTTTTGTTGATTGATTGATAATTGGTAAAATTTTGCACGTAATTATTTCCAAGTCACCTTCAAAGCTGGTACGTGCGGGATCATAGATTACGAAAATTTTCAAAGTATATAAACAGATAAATTTCACTCATTCTATATAATTTTTTTTTACTTTGAAAACCTTCCCAACTAACTTGTGTCAAACAACATGACTAAATTGTGTATAATTTCGCTGTTGGCGGTGTCGAGCGTTTTATTGTTCGGTAAGTTACCAAACTTATTTTATAATACGGATAGGAATTATTCAAGTACATATATAGCTAAATAAAAAAAATGCTCATTTTAGCTCATTTTGTAAGCTCATCAACAACGCCGTCGACATCTTCTGCCGAGGAAAATAATCCCTACATTCTACAAGATTTTGATAACAAAGAAGTACTCAAACTAATAAATGGAAACGAAAAATGTGACGAATGCTGGAAAGAACCTTTCTCCTACGAAGTATGTTTCACAAGAATGGGCGGACGTGCTCCAACATACTTCAATTGGAGCAATGAAAAAATTCCATTCAAGTTACAAACAGCACAGTACATCAAGAGTGGCAACTTTGACCAGGTGTGGCTCTTTGAGGCTGGTGGAGTCCATTTATTGAGAAACCCGACTGGCGAAAACACCCAAACATGGTATCTTCCGAACTCCGTATATCATTTCTCCAAATCAGCCACTGGTGAGATTAATGAAGAATGGGAGGGTGAGGAGGATGAGAATGCTTTGAAACATTACAAATCGCTGATCGATTCGTGGTGCGCTGTGAATGATTTTTATCTTGGTAAAGATAACTGCGCCATTTATTGAAGCCAGCTCGCTCTCAGACTGAAAATTTTACAAAACCTATCATGTTTTGAACCTGTTTTGTAAATATTGACATTGATAAATAAAGTAATTTAAAAATACTGATGCATTATCAAATTCTGTACTTTTTTACGTTCGATTTCTCAACCATCAACCGCGAGAGGTACGTTTTTTTTGACTTTTTAAGCGCAAAGGTATCTAGCAGAAGTCGGATTTTTCAAAATCGAGTTTTATGAAAAAACTAAATCGAGGATACTGAAAGGAAATTTTACGATCTACAATTTATGTTCTTCCCGATGAAGAAATTTTAGATCAAATCGTATCAAATCATATCTGATTTAGATCAAATTTTATCAAAACAGATAAAATTTGATCTCAGAAATGTCCCAATCAAATTATATCTAATTTTTTTTTTAGATATGATTTGATCAAATTAGATGTCATTTGATCACATCATATCAAACTGGATCTGAACCATCATAATTTTTTCAGATATGAATTGATACAATGAGATATGATTTGATTTAATTAAATTTGATAAAATTAGATTGGAACATTTTTGAGATGGATTGGTATTCATTTTTTTCGTAGAGCTCTTTCTTTCCCCGGAATATCGACTTCAAGGGTCAAAAGTTAAATGAAATATTGCAAATTAAAGTTTTAACCAAACATTCCAATTATACAAAAATTCGAACGTAATGGAGTAAAACTGAAATCATATTTGAATTGAGCACCAAAAAGTAGGGGGTGCAGAAATTTTTTTGGGGGTTGCCAGCTTTTGATATTTCCATCGCTCTGTTAAAAATGTGGTTCATTATAAAAAATAGATTTTCCAAAAAAATCAAACCTCCAAACAAAAATATGATTGCAAAATGAATTGTTGAACGTAAAATTTCCATTTTGTCCAATTAAGTAATTTTTTCTTAGGGAGTTTAATTTTTAAAATATCATCCATTCAAGAAAAGAAGTTGAGCTTTGAACTTTGATGCGAAATATCTCGAAATCTAAGCCTTCTAAGAAATAAAATAACAAAGTGGACTTTAAAAAAGCATTTTACGCTCTACAATTTATGTTTAACTTAATTTTTTCGTACAACTCTTTCTTTCCCTGTAAAATCGACTTCAAAGGTCAAAATTCAAAAGTCATCGCAAAAATTGGAAAAATGGTTCACCAAAAAATTGAAATAAAGAAAAATGCTTGGGTCATGGAATTTTTTCACTTTTTTTTTCGTGATCAACGCGAAAAGTAGATACTATATAAATTATCATTAAAAACTTCGAACAGCATTTTCCATGCTGACCTGAGTTTTCTATGCTCTGAAGTCGGGTCTTTACAACCCCGAGTTCAGTCAGAAAGAGATCGAATTCCAGGAAACTTGACCTCTTAAATGTTGTATGAGTTCATTCGATCGTGAGGAATTCGAATTAGATAGGTACCATGAAGAACGTGAAAAAATACGCAAATCTTACGACAAAATTGTTATATTTTTTCGGTTTATTCTAATTTCCCCGATCGCCGATCGAAGGACACCCCAAAACAGGTATTCCGTCAAGCGGGGTTAACACTAGCGAATTATTCGCTAGCTAATAGCGAATAGCGGATAAAACGCTAGCTATTCGCCAATGGTAACACTCCTATTCGCTACTAGCTAGCGAGTAGCTTGTATTCGCAAAAAGTTGACGAGGTCTCAACTTTTTGCGAATAGTTCGCCAAAAGCCACTATACTCGCCACTCTATTCGCTGCTCATTCGCTTGTGTTAACAATCCAGCGTTTAAAAGCTACGTACAGAGGCGGTTCGAGCATAAACTTTTAGGGGGGTAATGATGTTCAAAAATGCCGACTAAAAAATTCAAAATTGCCGAGTAAGAATTCTGAAATTTTACAATACGAGAATTTTTTGTTTCAACAGATTAGTTTCGAAGATTATATTATGTAGTTTTAAAGAGAAGATGAGGTAAATAGATTTGTCCCGAGCGAAGCGAGGGAGAAAATTTTAAGCGGAATACTTTCTTTAATTTCAAAACCAATAAAACAATGTTATAATATAAATTTATTGATTATCTAACGCGAGTAAAAAAAACCGACCACTTGTACTTAGAAAATGTTCAAAAAGAAAAACAATAAGGTCGAGCGCAGCAAGGCCAAAGCTTTTGAAAAATTTAATTTCTTGACTTTAAAAATGAGTTTTGATGAGAAAAAATTTGATAAAACAAGTTGAAATAATGTAGGGGAAAAATATCATTTTTGTTGAATTTGGATTGTTTTAAAAGTATGAAAGAAAAAAAAGCAATGAGGCCGAGCGTAGCGAGGCCGAAATTTTTCGAAAATATCGGTTCGGAAAATAAATAATTTTGAAGTTGGATTGTGTTTTATGAAAGAGGACTACAAACTTGAAATTTAGAAAGGCTCAATTTTTTATTGATTATGCTGCAAAATTTCTAAAACTTTTTCAATTTGCTGACATTTCTGAGATTTTGCCGACTCACCTTATATTTCCAAAATTTTGCCGACTGAAAATTTGTCTGGGGGGGGGGGGTGTTACCTCCCCCCAAACACCCCCATCGCGCCGCCCCTGGCTACGTAAAAAGCGCGTGCGAAATTGTGATGAACTGATAATGAAAATTATGATAGCGTCCTGTTTCATATTTTAGTTTTGAAAAAGTTGAACTTTTTTATTCAATATTAATAATGAAGATATATCCATACTCTAAAAGTAATCACATTAATTCTTTAAAGATATTAAAAACAAAATTGAAAGTCATGGTTCTGGTCAAAAACAAAGTGATTGTGAAAAGTCGTGAAAATTTTACTCTTTCTTAACCTTCTTTCATCTTTTTCTTGCTTCGTCTACTTTTTTTTGTTCTTAACTTATTTTTGATGTCTGCCATTATAAAATTTGTATTATAATTTTGGAAAAATGTTTTCTTATCAGTATACTGATAAGACAAAACATCGAAACTTTCGCGAATTATTCGCCCATAGTGGAAACACCAAACGCTCCATTCGTTATTCGCTACTTGCTATTAGCTAGCGAATAATTCGCTAGTGTTAACCCCGCTTCAGAACCAACGTATCATATCATAAATTTTCAACGCTTAACGAATTTAACCTTTTGTTAGAGAAACTTTCTGAGAATTATATTGACAACGTCGATACGTCAATTTCTGAAAACAGTAAAATACACCATGCCTCATTAGGACCTGTGTGCAAAAAACAGACACAAATGTTAAGACAAAGGTAATTCACTTCAACAAATAAAAACGAGTTTACATAGAAATTTTTACCATTCAAGAAGTAACGAGAAAATACACACCACACGTACAACGTTACACAGATACCTACCTAATCGATATGGTACGATCATACGCGTTTGTGATTTTTGTGTTGGGAATTTTAGTAGGTATGTTTTCAAGTATCCGTGGTAGAGATACGTAATTATTTTATGAAAACTTTTCCAAGTTTATGCTAAAAATGAAAAAACTGGACTTTCAGCTCAAGTAGTATGCCTGGAGTCCTCTGAAACTAGAAAAAATACAGAAAAGGGATCTAAACAGCGAGGAAAGGAAAAAGAATCATCTGGTAAAATTGCATTAGAAACTTCTGCGAAGAAGACTGGAAAGTTACCAACCATCTCATCTACAGAATCGACTGACCAAAAAAATGAAGAAATCTTGGACGAAGATGGTAACGAAGCCTCTGACGAAGAAACAGAAAACGGTATGAAATGTACGTAGAGTGGAGCGCAAAACCAAAAACATGTTTCAGATTTCAACCAGATTCGCTTCACTATCGGAGACTACCCCAGAAAATATCGAGCTCCCTAGGTGAAGAGGGAGTGGAGCTAGAGGTTCTGAAAAGGCACCTCGTTTCGAAAAAACGCGTTTTTTTTTGTGCTTTTTCGCTCGAAAATATGGTGTACGATTCATGGACTAGCACTCAAACGGTGTGATTTGAGTTTTTACCCCCCCCCCCTTGAGTAATCGCCGCGTCGCGTCGTCCCTCTCAGATGGAAACTCATTTTGCTACCCGGGGGTCAAAAAATTGCAGATCGCGAAATTTCAATATTGTGAAATTTTCTTTGGCCGAGACTTAATTACCTTGACGCCGGACAATTTTATCGTTACCATTTTTTTCAGTTTTTGAAGAAAATTTTTGGAATTTTCTTCGATAGGTATGTTTGGCTAACCAAAAATTGTGATATTCAAATTTTTGGAGTTCGCGTTGGTCTGATCTATACCTACTTGCTAAGAAAAAACTTCATATTTTTTTTTGCGTTTTTTCAATGATTGGGTGTGAATTACCTATGGAGAAAATTTTTCATACCATTGCAGCCAATTGAAAATCACAATGCTCCATTTATTAGAAATTTAATTAAATTAGAATTTCAATTTCAAAATATTTCGAATCAAGTGAAAAGGAAACCAGAAATTGTAGCAAGAGAAATTTCATCTATCATCTGCTTGGTCAAGAATGTCGAAAAATTCGAATTTGATTTGAGTTGTTATTTGTTGAGTAAAATAAGGTGATTTGTTGGTTGAAAAATGAGCGAAAAATGTGAAGCATTTTTTATAGAATCGAATTCAATGGCAGAAAAATTTTTTCATCGTAGTGTGAGTAAAAGTGCACTTTTACTCACACTCGCGAATCGCTCGAGTGCTCAAACTCGCCTTTTACTCACACTACAACAAAAAATATCGTATGCAACTCGGGAGATAAATGATTTTCGACGATTTTGAATTATTTCCCTCGCTACGCTCGGGCAATAAACCTCAAAATTCGTCGAAAATCACTTTATCTCCCTCATTGCATAATATACTATTCTTACTGGCATGACAATTTTTTTAACTTGTGATTTCTATAGTCATGGAAAGAAATTGGTTCAAAATGAACTGAATATGTATTTCGTACATTGGTGCTTTGGTATGAAAAATTTTCTCCCCAATTTGTTTTCAAACATTGAAAAAACAAAAAACCACTGTGGAGTTTTTTTTAGTACCAATTAGATTCGAACGATCAGATCAACGCGAATCCCATCAATTTGAATATCGCAATTTGTGGTTGGCCACACGGAACGAAGAAAATTCCAAAAATTGTCGTCAAAAATGGAAAAATAATAATAACAATAAAATTGTCCGGCGTCAACGTAATTAATTCGAGGCCAAAGAAAATTTCACAATATTGCAATTTCGCCATCTGCAACTTTTGGGCCCACAGGTAGCAAAATAGTTTTTCATCATAGGGAGATGGTGATTGCTCGGAGGGGCGGGGGGAAGGTGTAGAAACTCGAATCGCAACTTTTTTTTTGAGTTGTCTCCAATAGTGACCCAACAACCCCTGTGAATTTTTTTGAAATTCGAAATATGTTTTTTTTTTCGCGCTCCGCCCTAATATAATATAATTATCGAAAAAATAAATCAACATGTGCAGTTTCAATTTCACAGAATCTACGTTGCCTCTTTTGACCTGTGTACTTTTCGAAAATGACACCGCATGTAACACCATGTGCTCCATCATCAGCACTATGTATGGTAATCCAATCTCATCGGGATCTTGCCAACAAAACGATGTTTGTCAATGCACTGCGTCCAAGAAGGCCTCCCTTGAAGACTACTGGAAAGCAAAATTCAATTCTGACAACGTGCTACAAAGCATCAAACAAGATAAAGATTTGTCCAAGAAAATCCTCGATATACTCAAAACTCCTTTGAAAACACCTCAACAAATCGTGCAAGATCTAAAATCGGTTTTACCCGCCAGAGAATTAAAAAAATTACGGCCAAGAAATAGCCCTGTTCAGAAAATGATCGCCGAAGATGATGAATTCGACAAACCAGCAATTCAAAAATACACCGTCGAAAAACTGAAATCTCTCAAGATGTCACTTCCCTCGAATAAAGGCTACAAAGGAAACCTAATCAATGCGTTGGACATCGCAGATGACGATGTTTTTGACCATATCGCACGTGAAATACGTAACTCTGGGAATAAACTTTTGACCGATATTCTCGACAAGTACTTGGATGAGCACAACATTGAAAACCAGCCGGACGAGTATGCTGATCGTGAAACTCTCGTGGAAATATTGGACTCTACTCTGGTTAATCAAATAATCAAACCGCCCCGTGGTAAAACACGCCCAAAAGATACGTTCATTCTAAAACCATCGTCGCCATCTAATCGTAAAAGTACGTCAAATTCAATGACTTCTTCGAATAAGCAAACAACTCCAAAGGAAGTTGGGCTTCTTCGAGGATCCAATAAAATGGAAACGCGACCCTCTCGTGGTAAGTAAAATAATTAAAAATTTGTAAAGTTTAATTTTCTGTAGGTACGTAATATTTTTTCGCAAAAAATTTATCTAAAAGATTGAAAAACTGAAAAAAGGGGGAATTCGATGAGAATTCAAAATTATTCGCAATGTCTACAAAAATCTTCTCGCCAGCAAAATTTTAGCTGTCAGTTTTGAGTTCAGATCCCACCATGAGAATTCAAAATTTTGATTTTTGTCATGTATTTTAAAATGGGCGAAATTTTTTTTTCCATTAAACTATAAGGGTAAGGTGCCCTATCTCCGACCCGTTTTTGATAAACTGTCTCTATCTCCGAACCGTTTAGGTCAAAAATTTGCGAAATAGGCTTAAAAGATACCTTGAAGTGGCTACTATAAGTATCCAAAAGGTTGGGGCCCAAAAATAATTTTTAATATTTTTTACAATTTTTTTGCTGAAGGATGTCAAAACTCGATTTTCAAATTTGTGTTCATAATTCCGACCCCCTCCCCTATTTTGGCGGTTAATGGGGCAATTCCTCGAAATTTCTTTTTTTTGGGGGTTCTTTTCTCACAGATGAACAAAATGAGTCCAAAACGACAACTCTGCAGTCAAAACCTTGAGGAGAAAATTGGAAAAAACAAAATCGCGTTCAAAACAACAGATTGAATAGGGGTCGGAGTTAGGACACCATAAAACGATAACTTGGGTCAAATTTACAGTGCGCGACCGTTTGACGACTTCAATTTTCAACTTTCTCAATTTGCTAAAAAAAAATTGGCTTTCGACACGTCGAATTTGTCTCATTATGTTTATCTGTAATTAAGGAATACAAAAGAAAATTTCCGGTTGATTGCATCATGAACGGACGAAATCGAGAAGGGTTTGGACTTAGGACAAGGGTCGGAGATAGGGCACCTTACACTTAAACTATTATATGGTCAATATAGGTAGAACACGTTAAGAGGAGCAAAAAATGTTATATCGACATATTGTATAATTCGAACGTGGAAGGGCTACTCTTTATCAATGATCTAATTTTTTAAAAATTTCCCGATTTAAATAAGGTAACATACCAGTTTTGGATCACTTTTTCTTTGAATTCGTGTCCTGACACTCCTGACGTTATTTATGAACCAATTTTGGTGATTTTTTTAAAAAAATAAACGTTGAACTCTCCTCTACAAAGTAGCGCGGTTGAATTTTGAAAAAAAAACGATTCCAAGTATTTTTTATCCAGGCTTGAAAACCCCAGAAAAAATACGCCTTTTTAGCCTTTTTAGGGGGTTCTACCAATTACGGATCATCAAATAAAATTTAAGTTATGCATTTTTTTTTCACTCTGATTGTATTTTTTACATTACAAAGATGGCCTTCAAAGATTTTCATCAAAAAATTGTTAAAAAACCGAAGTTGAAAAACTACCAATTGTGGATCGATCCGTAATTGGTAGGAAAATTTTTGATCCGCAATTGAAAATTGAAAATTTTTCTACCAATTATGGATCAAACCAATTACGGATCACTTTCACTTTGGAATTTCACTGCGCAGATTTAATAATGTTAATCACCCAATATATAAAAACATGACGAAAATCTCGGAACAGACAATTTTGGTGAAGAAATCCAACTTTTTTGGTGCCAATTTACGTTTTCTTCGATGCTTGGCAAATGACACTCAAAATTCGCAAAACGGGTTGATCACGCAAAAAATGTGTCGATAGTACTTCCCTGAACATGAAATAATCAGCAACCGCATCAAAAACTAAATATCAATAACACTACTTACACTTTTTAACAATCGCCATTGCAAAAAATACGAAATTTCAACTAAAAATGCGACTCACTTTTTTCAAATGAATCTACAAGCGGTTTGATAACACGAAAAATGCAAAGTTTACATATTTTCTGAAAGGCAAGACTTCAGACTACACGATTATGTTGGTATCAATCCTTGGGGACCATTTCGGAACGACATAGAGCGCCTCAAAAAAATGATCCGTAATTGGTAGCCTGATCCAAAACTGGTATGTTACCTTATATAAAAAACAATTCGAAAGAGCCCCTACAACATTGAAGATAGAAAAAAGTGCGTAAGTGTTTTCATTTTCTAATTTCTACGCCGTGTGTTTTGTCTAAATGGTAAATTTAATTTCAATTTTCATTTAACCAATTTGGATTAATCACAAAAAATGAGATCTTAAATTAAGAGTAGCTCCTTCCATGTTCGAGTTATGCAATATGCGTATATAACATTTTCTGCTCCTCTCGGCGTATTCTATCCATTTATAGTCATAATAGTTTATGATTTTATGAAAAAAAAAAATTGCCCATTTAAAATACACGGCAAAAATAAGAATTTTGAAAATCGGTCAGATGAAGCACTCAATTTAGGTAAAAAAGTTTTTGAACCTGATGCGAAAAATTTCTTCTCTATGCATTCAAGAATACATTTTAATTTTTAAAGATTTGGAAAACTTCCGAAAACAGTCTGGAAAACCAGCAAAAGTCGGCGAAAATAATTCTTGAAATATTGCGGACACTCTGGAACTATGAAACTAAATAATAAACTTTATGTATTTCAGCTCAGTCGGTATACTCAGCAACGCCGCCATTGCATCTCTCCAAAGACAATAATTCTTATATTCTACAAGGTTTCAATAATGAAGGAATTCTTAAACAAATAAATGGAAGAAATGATTGTATGAAATGCTGGAAAAAACCTTTTTCATACGAAGTTTGTTTCACACGAAAGAGTGGTTGGATAGAATTCTTCAGTTGGTTCGATATAATAAAACTATTCAAGGTAGAAACCTCACACCTCGGTGGCAGTTATAGTCAACTATGGCTATTCGAAAATGGCGCAATCGAGTTTTACAGAAAAGCAACAGGTGAAATCACTCAAACATGGGACCTTCCATATACCACGTTGAAATGCACTAAATCGGCTAAAGGCGAAGTTATCAAAGAAGACTGGGAAGGCGAAAAAGATATGGACGTTGTACGATATTACAAATCTGTGATCGATTCGTGGTGCGCTGTAAATTATGTTTACATGGGCAAAGAAAATTGCGCCATTTATTAAAGCCAACTCTCTTGGCAAGGTCACGAAATCGTGTTCGTTTTGGACTTGTTTCTCAAATATGTACTAATATTGACAAATAAAATCATGTAATACCTAATACTGATACTTTATCAATTTTGTAGTTTTTTATATTCATATTCATTTTCACAACTTATCTAATATCAACGATAAGGTGGGTACATTATAGGTTTGCCTTGGGAACCGCGAGGTAAATGATTTGCTGACGCTATAGTAATTGAAGAATGCTTATCTCATAAATTTAATTTTTGTAATTTCATTCAAACCAGACAGTTGTCCATAAGCGCAATGCAAATTTTGTTACGTTTTTTGGCTTTCCTGTAAAAAAAAAAAAAAAAAAAAAAAAAATACAATATACAATTTGGCATTTACCTAGACACTTTTAGAATTAATAGGTCGAATTTTGAAATTCTTATGGAAGTGTTTTATACCTACATATCCGATGTAAAGTTTTTACCTTGAAAGGAAAAAGTGTGTTGATTTTTTTTTTTTGATTGAAAAGGTAATAGTGATAACTGATAAGTAGTGGGGTGTTCATGTATCATTTTTTATAAAATTTTACTGTGCCACCCTCTCATTTTGTTCCGTTTGATAAAGAAATACTCCCGAAAAAATACTACACCAAAAAATAATTTTGAGTGGTGGCGTAAAGGAGTTGAAAATTTGCCATAATAACGCAATCAGTATATAAAAAATGGTATAAATTCGGTATTTCATTCAGTGTGTTATTTTCTCACGTTTAAATTAAAATGAATACAAAAGGTATTTAGAAATAAATAACATAAAATAAGTTTTCCAAAAAATAAAGCAAAATTCATTTTATGCCATTGAAAAAAATTTACCATTGCTCGAGTGTTTACCTACTTGCCACGGTCCGGCGTGGAAATTCGTGCAAACGTCGGGCAAATCGTACTGTAATTTTAAATTTCTTGCGCCACCACTTGATATAATTTTTTGAGCTGATTTTTTGTGTTTCATATTTTCCAAGTCTAATGAATATTTTAAGGGGGTGGCACGTCACAAATATTGAAAAAAAAAAAAAAGTTCCCATATTAAATTGAAATACCCCTACTTTTATAGGGACGGATCAACCATAGTAAGTGGAGTAAACGAGGCTTGGAGCACAGAAATTTTTAGGAGCGCAAAAATTCTGAATGCACATGATGGAAAATTTTTTAGGGGGTGAAACATCCCCTTCCTCAACAGAGTTTTTACCATTATTTCGGAAAATATCAATTTTAAATAAAGAATATATAATAACAAATTCTGGATCTGAGTCAAATTTCTGATCAGTTGACACCCAACATGACTTCTTTCAAGTATTGTGATTTTCTTAATGTCCGAGCAAAGCAAGGGCAAACCATTCAAAAAATTGGTATTTTAAAGTTGAAAAAACATATTTTTTCATATTGTACTTGATGTGTTGAATATCCCCTATTCGATGTATATGGGATGTACATTTGAACTTTTTATTTTTGAGGAGGGGGCAAGCAGTGGTCAGAATTTCTTTTGGAGGAGCCCAAATTTTGGCTACTGCTTTTCTCAATTGATCTTTCGTTATCATAGATCGACATGAAAAAACGAAAGAAGTATAATCTGGTGGTTGAATTAGAACGAAAGGAATTTTATAAGGTCGGAAAGAAATTGTATTTTTCATTAATACACAAATTTTATATAAAACATACAGAGCAGATTACTCGCACAGTTGCTCAAGTATTACATCAATGTACATTGTTTCTTGTCAGAAAACAAGAAGTCATTGTTATCGCACCATTCTTCGATCAAATTTTGGTATTTTTTCAACGAATCCAAATCTTTCTCCCCATAATACCAGTATTCGGATACGTCTGTTATCGAAGAACATTTCCTGTATTTTCTAGTTTTTGAGAAAGTATAAACATGACATGTGGGACCATATGGCTTTCTGTTCACTTCGATGGTGACAGTGTCCAACAACCAATCTTGGGTGATCGAGCCATCGAATGAGACATTCATACGCACATAGTCGCGTCCTTTATTCCAATTGAAGAAAAAATCACCTTCGTCGCGTTTTTTGTAATACAAAACGTAGTCTTTAGTTTCAAAAGTTTTGTCCTCGTTTTTACCAATATTTTTCATTGAATCTTTGTTGAAGCCTGGAAGATTGAAACGACTGTTTGAAGAATTTCTGGCTCTGTTTTCGGTATTTTCCTCAGTGTCGGAGGGGTTTATTAGGAGTTTTCGAGGGTTCTTGTTTCAAAGAAGTTTTGTTGACTGGTTTGGATTCCTTCTTATTCTTCTTCCGTCTATAATTTGGTTTCTTGGCGGCGGGTTTTTCTTTCTGTTCGATGTAATTTACAAATTGGTCGATTATTTGATAAGCAATGGCGGCGCCGATGTCGTCATTCTCAATGCTCTTTTCCTCGTTGATTTTGGCTGATTTCATGTAATCGTCGACGATATCATTTAGATTCTTGTTTTTGGTACGACGCACTCTGTTGATGAGGTTCTGCAGATCTTCGTTTGTATTTTCCTCCAGTACTTTTTTCATGTTGGATTTGTAGTCTACGCTTTTCAACTGCTTAGAAGACGATTTTATTACTGGTTTTAATTGTTTGCTGACGTATGTTTTGATTTCATCGTAATCCAGTTCGTTGGTTTCGTCGACCATGCCTAATTTCCATGCCGGAGTTTTATCGTTGATGAGAAGTCGTTTGTAAATTGCCGGAGGGACGACATCTCTTAGTTGCTGTTTGGTTTGGATGCTTGTTTGGAATGGTATTTGTAGAATTTCGAATACTTTAGCGGAGATGTCTTTATTCATTTTTATTTTTTTGAGAGCGGCTTCGGCTTTGAATTTGGCACGGAACAGACCTACGAGAGATTCGTCTCGTTTTACGCTACATTGGCAAATGTTTTGGTCGGTACATTTTCCAGTACCTTTGAGAGAAAATGCGCTAGCAGTTGTGGAACATTTGGTGTTACAGCCAAGATTTTCAAAGAGCAAGCAAATCAGATCAGGTCCTGTGAAATATGGCATGGTTAGCAAGAGAAATGAAGTGAATGGTTGATAAGTCGTTTATTCCGTACTTTCACCCTTGCTTTCCATTTTGGCTTCATTTGTGTTTGAATCAGCGTCGTTGGCCACATTGTTGAAATAATGGTGGTACCCATCATTGCCTAGATTATACCCATTGTCGGAATATTGCGAAAAAGCTTGTACCATTTGAGCTGAAAAATAAGCTGGTCAATAATTTGAATAAAAAAAGCTGCGAATTATAAATAAAATAGGGCTTACCGTACACCAATCCTAAGAGGAGAGTGATTAAAAATGACGATTTCACCATATTGGTATAGTTTTGTTTCTACTGAATAGAATGATCTGACGTGAAAAAATTCAGAAGTGTGAATGTTTCGTCGTGCTCAATGCGTTGAAATTTATATTACCTAGTTGTGGGTGAAGAAATTCTTGGAATTCGTGTACTCGACTCGAGGCAAATTTTGTTGATGAGGTACGAGTAATTTATTAATTGTTACCAGTGTTCTGTTAACGTGTGATAATGTTCAACTTCGAAGTATTGCGAAAAGGTTCCTCCTAATTGAGGACACCTTGACTAAGTATTCAAGTACACAGATATTTTACCATAATAGTTCCTAGAAATCTTTAGTAATCGTGAATGAACACTTGAATTCATTTTTCAACTTTTTGAATTATTTAGTAGAATGCTGTTGATTTTGAAAGAAGAACGTACGTATTATACCTTTTGTCAGTGAAATACACATACGTTCAATAAATTGTCATATTTTGCTGTGGGTTATGAGCAATTGAGCAAGGACCATACGTAGATATTTGTACCTATATGAAAAAACATTATTTTATTATGAGTACTCAGTATATTTGTGATTTCTTTACAATATAGAAAATTTCAAGTAAAATGAGTCTCAAACGAAAAAATTTTCCAATTTGATCAAAAGGGTATGGCCGGATGAGGGGTGAATTTGGCCATTGGCCTTCACTCCGTTTTTCACTCTAACCCCCTTAAGTGGTGCCCCTTGATGTGAAAACATTCTAGAAAAATTTTTGACCCCCTAACCCCTTCCCTTTCGAAGATATGGCCATTTTATTCGCGGATTTTCAAGAATTTTTCATTTCAACAGAAGTGAACGAAATTTTCTGTCCTTTGGTACAAAGTTACATCTCGTAGAGGTGTAGGTATTTATGAAAAATTTTTCAAAAATTTTGGAACACATCTTCCTGATTTTCGGCTATTTGAAGTTTTCAATCGCAAAAAACACCATATAATCGAAGAGCGATCACCCTGGAAAAATTACTCAAAAACGTGTTTTTTTTATGCAGAATTTCGCTGTGTATTCAGTTTTGGCCGATTCTTTGAACTAAGAGTCGAAAAATGCGAAAAATCGTACAGATCAAACATTGTTATTTCAGCAGATTTTTCAGATTTTTAGCGATTTATTCAGAAAGAAAAGGTTAAATGAAAAAAACCAATACCACATTCGTGTTCAGTAGGTCAAAATAACCTGATAGACATCCTTCTTGCAAGCGTTTTGTAAGAGGTAATATGGCCCTACTCTCCCTTCTAACGAGATCTGACAACCCTGTGGCGGTTGGTAGAGGGTAGGTAGCGATGTATCTCTTCAGTATTCTCTGTTACGCGACTCTGTCAAGTGCTTAGGGTATTCACCAGGGTTTACAGGACAGCCTTTGGCGGCTGGATCGACTTTGTCAGATCCACCTGTAGACTAAAAGTATTTCGTTCCAAGTTAATGTGATTGTAGTGTAAAAGTATTTAATTCGTTAAAGTAATTGCGTTGTAAGATTGTATGATCGTGTGCGTAAAGTCTCGTGAATATATTTCTTGCAATGAACGTGTCTCGTATTTATTATTGAGCGAAGGTGTGGAATTCGATACCGCGACGCGTTTTGAATAAAAGCATCCGAAGGAGGTAATTGTACGAGCGATTGTTAGATCGAGGGGCGCGAGTGTTCGGAGTTAGCTACCGCGAATACGTCGAGCCAAAGCCTCAATACGAAGAGGGTGCCAGCAGAGTGATCCGTGGGCCCAGAACGGATCCGGAGTCTAGGTCATCCTAACCCCCAAAAGGGGTTCTACGCTTCTAATACCCCCGAACCCTAACAGTTTTATGCTTGAATTTTCAAAATTTATTTTTTTTATTGATTTTTTATTGTAAAAAAGTTGAAAAAAGAGAATTTTGAGATCTCGAATGGCGAAAAGAGTGTTAATCGGGGTATTTTGACCTGCTAAACACGAATATGAGATTAGTTTTTCCATATGGTTGTGTCTCTTGCATCCCCCTTCCACACTTCAATGATGTAATCAATGAATTAATGTTGTATAAGTATTTCAAAAAGATGCCAGAATGAAAATTAAGAATTTGAAAAAAAATCAAATCAGCTTTTATGCCCTGCTCTTGTTTTTGTGAAATTTTTTCGATCTCGATCTGCTAAGTGCTATGTTACTGCTCGTTGAAAATTTTCAAAAAGGTTCCACATCAAAATGATCAAGTTCTGGTCAGGTCGCGCAATGGTTCGATGTCAAAGAAATGGAGGATTCGTGGAATAAAATTACACTTTTTTCAGCGTTTTAAAAGTAAATTTTGAAAATTCAAGCAAAACGCTTGCAAGAAGGGGTCTATCGGGTTATTTTGACCTGCTGAACACGAATATGGTATTGGTGTTTTCATTTGGTCATTTCTTTCCATATAAAACGCTCAAAATTTGAAAAATCTGCTAAAATTACAACGTTTCTTTCCGGATAAGGGTAAAGTTGCCTAATATCGACCCCCGGCTTATCTCGTCACCTATTGTCTCAATCGAGCTGAAAAAAAGTATTCTTATGTATTTTTTTGAGAAAAAACGAATGAAACCAAAATCACAACTGTAAACTCAAAACTCGCGAAGATAATTAGAAAAAACGAAAATGAGAGAGCCAAAATATTATTTTTCGGTGCTTTCAAATATAATTGGCTAGAACGTGATTTATGGTATTGTAATTTTGTAAATTGTGATCGATAGTGAAGAAATCATCTAATTAAAAAGGGATAATTGTTTCAAAAGTTTGAAAGAAGTGAGTATTTTTAATTTTTTTTTCTGAAATTAAATGTATAGGGTGCCCTAATATCGACCCCCTCTGAGATACGATTTCATATATTTAATTTAAAAAAAAAAAATTAAAATATGTACTTCTATTTGACTTCTGGAACAATTATTCCTTTTAATCAACTGATTTCGTCGCTATTGATCACAATTTACAAAATTACCATGTCATTGATCACATTCTTGTCATATTCATATGTTGGTTTTATCACTTTCGTTTTTTCTAATTATCTCCGCGAGTTTTGGCTTTACAGTTCTGATTTTGGTCTCATTCGTTTTTTTTTTTGTGAAAAATACATTAGAAAAAATTTTTTTCGCGATTATTTGGTCAATTTTGTTAGTTTTCACAGAGGGGTCGATCGGTCGATATTAGGCACCATTTTTTCACTTTTTAAATTTGGCATTTTTTAGAAAAAAAATTCGTCAAAAATCGAAAAAGAAATTTTGGGGCCTGGTGCTTTGGGATATTAAACTAGACTCATTACCTGACATTTTAAGCCATAGTGGCATTTCCAGCTCAATTACAGGTCGAGTAATTCAAAAAACAAAGATGGGGGTCGATATTAGGCGACCTTACCCTTATTCGCAATTTTTGGCCCGTAGTTTAGAGAATCGGCCGAAACCGAAAACACCGCGAAATTCTACATACATAAAAAAACACATTTTTAAGTAATTTTTCTGGGGTCGCTCTTCGATTATATGGTGTTTTTTACGATTGAAAACTTCAAATAGACGAAAAAACATGAAGAAGTGCACAAAATTTTTTGGAAAAATTCTCATAAATACACCACTAAAAGATGTAACTTTGTGCCAAAGGACAGAAAATTTCGTTCAATTCCGTTGAAATGAAAAATTCTTGAAAATTGGCAAATAAAATGGCCATATCTCCGAAAGGGAAAGGGTTAGGGGGTCAGAAATTTTTCTAGAATGTTTTCACATCAAGGGGCACCACTTAGGGCGGTTAGAGTGAAAATCGGAGTGAGGGCCAAATTCACCCCTTATCCGGCCAGACCCTTTAAGAAAAATGTTTACTCGCTCTCAAGTTTTTAATACAAAATTCTCAACCCGACATGGTAGCATCCTCCTCTACCGCGGCAAATGAGCGGGGAAAATATTTGACAAAAATCAAAAATTGTGTCAAATTTTTATTCTGAAAATTTTTCGGAAAATTCCCGCAGTGAAAAAAAGACCCGTTGGTGGAAGATACGAATTTGTTTCTTTGAGTAAAAATTTTCCTGAATAGACATTTTCTTCAAAGTTTTTGTCCCGAATTTCAAATTCTTGCACCAAATTTCCAGAATAAAAAAATCGACGCTCCAATGATAAAAAATATTTTACCCCAGTCAAAAAGCATGAAAATATTTCTGTTTGTAAGGTGCAGGATTTCTATAACTTTTTGATGGGGTATTTTGTCATAAATTTCAATACTTACCTATCTATTAACAAACCCAACATCTCTATGAATTTTGATATTTTATTAGATTATACTCAATTCACGAAATTTAACAAAATCGGTCAAATTTTTCAAATTTTTAAAAGAAATTTACAGCATGTAATTAATAATAATAATAATAATAATAATAAAAACTGTTATGGATAACTAATGGTCGTACAGGTACAAATGTTTCGAAGGTTGCCTCGAACTGAGCGTGACATTGTTTTTTCGTGGAATTCAATCGATAACGCTGAAACAGAGTAGAGAGACGTTTCTTCGCAGAATTCAATCAACACCTTCACGCTTGCTTGGGCGTCGATTGATTAAGTGAAGACTCGGATTCATACGATTTTCAATACAATAAACCGAGTATAAGAATTCATTGCGCTGTAAAAGTGTAAAAACGACGTGGAGGTTGAATTGTCAAATATTACCTACGAAATGTCATTGTAAGATGGCAAAAAATTACATTTTGTTCTAGTAAATTGGTAATAAGCCGAATTTTACGGGTACGATAAATTTCATGTATTTTACATCATTTTTAATTTTTAAATTTTATGACTTCATGAGTGTGTTGTGTTCTATAATTTTGTTAGTCGCGGTCTCGAGCGTTTTACTGTTCGGTAAGTTACTCTTAGGGGAAAAAAAGTAGATTACCTACTTGAATACTTATAATACGAAACCAAAAATGCATATTTCAGCTCAGTCAGTGCACTCAGCGTTGCCGCCAGCGTCTTCTCCCAAAGACAATAACCCTCACATTCTAGAAAATTACGATAACGAAGATGCACTCAAACTAATCAATGGAAACCAAGAATGCGAGAAATGCTGGATAGAACCGGGCTCATATGAAGTATGTTTCAAACGAATGGATAGGTGGGCGCAAACCTTCACTTGGAGAAAAGAAAAAATTCCATTCCGGGTAGTAACAATGAAGTTCGTCAGGAGTGGCAACATTAGCCAGAGGTGGTTCTTCGAGGATGGTGCTCTTCATTTATTCAGAACAGCGACAACAGGCGAAATTTTCCATACATGGTATCTTCCAAACTCCAGATATGAGTGCAAAAAAACAGCCTCTGGTGAAGTTGAAGAAGAATGGTTGGGCGAAAGGAATGAGAAAGCTTTGCAACATTACAAATCAGCGATCGAATTGTGGTGCGCTGTTAATGATTTTTACATAGGCAAAGAAAACTGCGCCATTTATTAAAGTCATCTAGCTCGGACTGGAAATTTTAAGAAATCGTATTTGTTTTGAACCTGTTTTATAAACATTTATGTTGAGAAATAAAGTCACTTTTAAAAATACTGATGCGTTTTGAAATTGTTTACTCATTTTCTTAACCTACATTACCCATAGATATCAAGTGTAAAAAGTATATGTGACGTATCAAACGCAATGGTACCGAGGTACTTACTGGGGTTATTCTTAGGAAATGTTGAAACTACCGGGATTTAAACCTCGAATTGCAAAGTTTTGAAAAAACTGGATTTTCAATGCCAAAGAAATACTTTTTTTTCGTTGTAATGTGTAGAAAATCATTCAGAAAATTTCATGCAGGTATTTGAAAATAAATTAAAGAAATTAAAATTGGAAAAATTTTCAATATTACTTTTTTCTTACTGTGAATTTTCTTCCAATTTTGTTTTTTTCAAATTTCCTCCAACTCAATTTCAACTATTTAAAACAATTTTCTCATTTATTTTCAATTTCCAATTTTTAATGAAAATTTTGATTTTATATTTTGCGAAATTTCTTCCAACACCCGACTCGAAACTGGACAAATTTCAATATTGGATACAAGTTTTTAAAAATTTAAAATTAAAAAAACTGTAAAAATTTAGAATTGGAAGATTTGTACTTAGAATGAAGTTGAACCTTTACCTACTTATGTGCCAAATTTGAAAAATATTTAGAACTCGCGAAAATTGAATGTTTAGCTTGGAAATCACTATATTAGGGTTCCAGCCCTTAGGACGAGATGAAAAATTCTCTCGTTCCCTTTAAAATCATCTTCTGTCAACACAAATCACAAATCAAATGTCATAAAATTTGTGATCAGGAAAGCATTTCTAGCATTTGAACTTTGAGTACCTACTTAATAGTTAAAAAAAAAACGCATTTGTAGAAAAAATTGAAAAAAATCGCTACATTTTGTTTCTTTTTTATGGATCGAACTATAAAAAATTAATAAAGCGGAGTTATTTTTGGTTGGACATGAACTTTTTGAATAAAATTTTTGAAAAATTTCATCAACTTTTGTATGAAATTTTTTTTAAAATCTGAAAAGGTCACACAGATTCGAGAGCACGAAAAAAGGGGAAAATTTGTTGCGGAAAATTTGATCGTACAAATTTGATGTTCTATTTTATAGAATAGATCGGCATTCCAATACAATTATCTATGTTGAAATTCCATTTGATATGTATTTCATAGGAGAACCACACTATTGGCCAGTGTCAAATTTTTGAGAAGAGCTCTTCTCAGAAATTTATGAAGCTCTATGCTACGGCTTCAGTTAAAGGTCTACCTCAGAGTTTTTTCTCAAAGACTTACTTACCTATGTGTCTTACCTATTTTGTTGGTATTTATTGGGTAAGTTGTAATTGTAAATCAAGAACAATATTGATAAAGCTGCGGTATTTTTAAATTATTTTATTTGTCAATCTTAGTATTCACGAAACAAGTTTAAAACGAACACGGGTTCGTCAAATTTCCACATAAGCAAGCTGTACTTAATAAATGGCGCAATTTTCTTTGCCCATGTAAAAATCATTAGCAGCGCACCACGAATCGATCTCAGATTTGTAATGTTGCAATGAGTTTTCATCCGTTTTGCCATTCCAGTCTTCATTAATTTTACCTGTGACCCATTTAAGGACTTTCAATGTGTTACCATTAGAAAACTCCCATGTTTCTTTTTGGGCGATTTTGCATGTTGGTTCTCTCCAAAAATTGATTTTTGCATCTTCGAATTCCCATGTTTGCCTAAAACTATCACCCCTGACGTATTTTATCATTTGTACCTTGAGTGGAATTTTTTCATCGAACCAAGTAAAGAAATCCGCCCATGTCTTCAATCGTGCGAAGCAAATTACGTATGAGTTGGGGTGTTTCCAGCATTTCTCACATTCTTCGTTTCCATTCATTAGTTCAAGTATTTCTTCTTGATCGAAATCTTCCAGAATGGCAGGATAATTGAATTTGGGAGAAGACGCTGGTGAAGTTGCCTGGGCTGAAATGAGTATTTTTTGTTTAGTCCAAGTCCACTATATTTCAGAACTCATTTCCCCCAACTTTCCAGGTTTTCCAGACCATTTTTAAAAAGTTTTCCGAACGTTTTAAAAATCATATTCATGAACCATAATCGGAGAATAGAAAAATTTTCTCGCACGACGTTTAATAATTTTTTTTCTTGAATTAGAGTGCTTCGCCTGGCCGCTTTGCGACCTACCGCTTTCGAAGTTTGGGCTGAAATGTTTTCAGGAGCTTTCAAAACCCTCTTACAACCATTAACATTTTTTTGGGATAAATTTTTTGAGTTATTTTTCTTTTTGTTTATTGGTTGGCGTTTTTAACAAATTGAGCTCATCTTCCAAAGAGAGAGGAGTGAGAAAATTTGAAAAAATCAAAAAAACTGAGAAATTTTCGGTTTTTATTTTTAATATTTTGAACTGCATATTTTCAAAATTAGATAAGATTTTTCGAAAAATTAAACAAATGATATCAAATCATTTGTGAATGTAAATTCAAATTTTTCCTGAAAATTTGAAATTTTTTTCAATTCTTCCCTCCTCCCCTCCAAAAAAACCCACGTGTCCCAAATACATGAATTCCACGCAAGCCCCACGAATCTTTCGGCTTGTCTCAGTAAATAAAGAATCCACGAGGGGGTTCTCATGTGCAAACTTTCCTACTGGTTGCTACTAAATTCAAATTATTCTCAAAACCTCTTTTTTTCAACATCGTGATCAAGAATACCGCGGCATTATTTCTCATCACAGGTTATTAAAAAGTACGTTTTTGGATTTTTAATAAATCCTGTGGAAAAAAAAGAATGCAAAGGTTCCTTTTGTTGAAATAGGAGAATTCTGCATCAAGGCCAAAAATACGATTTTTTGCGGAAATAAAAATGATACAAAAAGTGAAACTTCATTAATTTTCTATAGAGTATTTTACTTACCAGCATGGAAGGGCCGCGGCCGCCGAGTTTCAATTTTATTAGATCCTTGAAGAAGTCCAGCTTGCTTTGGAGTTAGTTGCTTATTCGAAGAAATCGCTGAATTTGACGTACGTTTACGATTAGACGGCGACGATGGTTTTAGAATGAACGTGTCTTTTGTGCGTTTTTTACCACGGGGCGGTTTGATTATTTGATTAACTAAAGCAGAGTCCACTATTTCGACGAGAGTTTCACGATCAGCATACTCGTCCGGCTGGTTTTCAATGTTGTGCTCATCCAAGTACTTGCCGAGAATATCGTTCAAAAGTTTATTCCCAGAATTACGTATTTCACGTGCGATATGGTCAAAAACATCGTCATCTGCGATGGCCAACGCATTGATTAGGTTTTCTTTGTAGCCTTTATTCGAGGGAAGTGACATCTTGAGAGATTTCAGTTTTTCGACGGTGTATTCTTGAATTGCTGGTTTGTCGAATTCATCATCTTCGGCGATCATTTTCTGAACAGGGCTATTTCTTGGCCGTACTTTTTTTAATTCTCTGGCGGGTAAAACCGATTTTAGATCTTGCACGATTTGTTGAGGTGTTCTCAAAGGAGTTTTGAGTATATCGAGGATTTTCTTGGATAAATCTTTATCTTGTTTGATACTTTGTGGCACTTTCTCAGAAATGAATTTCGCTTTCCAGTAGTCTTCAAGGGAGGCCTTCTTTGACGCAGTGCATTGACAAACATCGTTTTGTTGGCAAGATCCCGATGAGATTGGATTACCATACATAGTGCTGATGATGGAGCACATTGTGTTACATGCGGTGTCATTTTCGAAAAGCACACAGGTCAAAAGGGGCAATGAAGATTCTGTGAAATTGAAATCCATTTTGAGTGATGTATTTATTCATTTTCCTCGTAATTACAAAAGCACTTACCGTTTTCTTGTTCTTCATCGGAGTCTTCGTTCCCTTCTTCGTCAGAGTTTTCTTCAATTTTCTGGCCATCTTGTTGCTCCTCTGATTCTTTTTCTTGCGGTTCTTCGTTTTCTTTCGATTCTGGAAGTGAGAGGGTTGGTAATTTTTCAATCTTCTTTGCTGAAGTGTTTAATTCAATTTTACTAGAAGATTCCACTGCTTTTTCTGGTTGTTTAGATTCTTGTTCTGTATTTTTTTCGGTTTCGGACGACTCCAGGCATACTACTTGACCTGAATGTCAAGTTTTACATGCATTTAGTAAAATAATAGGAAAAGTTTTGATAAACTTACATATCTCTATACGGATACATTTAAACATACCTACCTACTAAAATTCCCAATACAAAAATCACAAGCGTGAAAGTTTTTTCCATGTTGAATATTATTATTTAGAACGTTTGTAGGTATCTCCTCGTTACCTCTTGAATGGTAGAAATTTTTATGTGAGCTCGGTTTTTATTGGTTGAAGCGAAATATCTTCGCCATTACGGGTGCCATTTGTGTGTGTGTGTGTGTGTGTGTGAATTTTCGAAGGTTGTTCGGTTGCATATGGTACTGAATTATCAGAGCAGTCCTAATGAGGCACAATGGATTTTATAATTTTCAAAAATTGACGTAGGTATGTGATGACTATGCAGCTGTAATTCTCCGAAAAGTTTTCTAACAGAAGGATTAATTTGTTATATGATGAAAATTTATGAAGTAAGGCGTTTGTGCTAGCAAAACACTTGTTTAAGTTGAACTTTTCTAATGAGAGGTTTCCATTAAGGCAATTAAGGGGCCTGAATAAATATTACGTTTTATTTATGATTAAAAGTTCCAGCATAATTTTTTATGTGCGGCGATCATCTGTTCAACTTTATTGATTTTGTTTTCACTTTCTTTGTGGGCTATCTACACAGTGAATGACGTAGCCAGAAACGCCTGAAGGGTGAGGGGGACCAGAACCAGTGGTGTCGGAACCTTTGGGGGGGGGGGGTGAATGCAGAATTAGTTCAAAGACGAAAAAAATGAAAGGTCTTGGGGTGGGGAGGGGGTGAAAAACTTTTTTCTCTCAAGTCTTGAATAATTTATATAGGCAATGGTGATTTAATTTATGCTCGAGTGAAGCGAGGGCGAAGTGTTGAAAAAGTTGGATATTTAATGTCCAATAAAAACATTTTTTCGTTATTTTAAATGTTTTAATGCTTTGGATAGACTAATTTTTTGAAAACTTTGCACTTGATTGATCAGTTGATCACAATATTATAATGAACTATTTGAGGTTACATTTTGAAAAAAGATCATTTTTGCTTTATTCCTCCGAAAAGCAAGCTTTTTGGAAAGGTACAAATTTAGTTTATAGACTTGTGATACCAAAAGAGGAGAAAATGGGAGACTTTTTTTTTGCAGTCACATTAAATAGGTACTCGTAAATCAGTATAATTATAATTACATCAATGCCTCGAGCGAAGCTTTGAGAAAATTGGATTTTTCAACGTTCAAAAAAGTTTTTCGAAAATCTAAATTTTATAATGTAAGGATAAGATAAGATGGACTGGGTAAATGGTCATCTTGGTCGGTGTTGGAAATGGTCGGCCAGGTGGCAGGTCCCTCTGAGGCCGCGTGATTCTGCCGCTCACACAGTCCAGTGGGTTGCCAGCGGTTGAGCCCACCTGGAAGCCCCCATTGCGGTATTCAGGGACAGAGACCAGCGTCCCGGTCCCGCTCGCTGTCCCTGTCTTTACGGGCCCCCTCGGTTACAACTCACATCGGGTGCAATCGACAGGCTTTGGGCAAGTTGAGCACGCGACGGCTTCACCGACTTGCCAATTACGCAAGCGAATAGAGTACGCGGGTGAGGATTGTAAACAATAACCGACACGATTCTATACAGTACAATATATTGGCGCATCGCGAAAGTACATATAATTACCGAACGCGCAGTAACACATACGATTGCGGACGTTAAGTATCATTAAATTGATGACAATTATTCGTTTAAGCCACTTCCCTCGACGGCGAGAAGTGGCGTATAACTTTCTTTTGGGGAGCTGTGGGCAGCACTCCACGACGCACTGTGGAGATGCCACCATCTCCGCCCAGGCGGAAGCCTCGACAGGCCCGAAGCCCGGAGATGAAACGCGCAACATCTGTATCGGACGCGAACCGGTCGAGAACTTCCACTCACTCGTATCTTGCATAATCGAACATAGCTAGAAACCCTATTTCTCCCACCACTAGGAGTTACCACCCCTACGTGACGCGAAGGCCACATGTACCTATAACAATAATGCATTTTAATTTAGGTAGATCAAGTGATGTGTGTGTATTAGGAGAAAGTAAACTAGACACACTGTGTCAAAAGAGCGGACTTCCACTTATTTATACAAACTTGTGACTAATCACAAGAATTCAAACTTTAAATTCATTTTTTCTCCAACAATTCGAGCTTTTCAGACCAATTCTTTTCTTTTGGCATCCATTCTAACAATTTTTTTAGTCCCTGTTTTTCCTTACAAAGCATCGCTCGCCCGAAATGAACAGAAATGAACTTTGAACTCGAAAAGTTCAATTTTTAATGCACGAATCTACTTCAAAATTTAATCAACTTTTCTTCAACAGTACATATTTAAAACACCATAAAAATTTCAAGTCGATTAGTCAACTACAACGACAGTGATGGTTGAGAAAGAAATGCTCCAAAAGTGAGCTTTATAGCTCAAAAGTTCATCTTTCTATGCACAAGTCTGTAATAATTTCAAGTCGATCTGTAGAGAGTTGAATGGGAAAAACTTTATTAGGATAATTGAACTATCACAAGCCTTCGAACTTTCAACTCGTTTATCTCAGAAAAAGCGAGCTTTTTAGAAAAATGAACGCGTTTTTTGCTTTAAAGCAAAAATCTTAGAACATGGATATGTCAATAAGAATAAGATGCATTAATTGTTTTTTCAGTTGGAAGGTTAGTAGGAGAGAGTACATAAAGGCATTTTTAAGTTACTGTGTTAACTCTGTTGCATAGATAGAGAGACCCTTTTAGTTACCATGAAGGTGGTGGAACATACTAGGCACTCTGCATCTGGTGTTGTACCACACTCAACTTTTTGATTCAATATAATGTCATTCATTATGTCTAACTATCTTACTAATGTTTCCAAGTCTTGATTCAAAAAGATCACACTAAAAACTTACTTAAACTACTTGATACAACATAATATCATTATGTGCTTATCTTCTTCAAGGCTAACATAATGACTTTTCAAATTCACAAATATTCCATTTCTTGGCTTTTAAATTTCTCAACTTTTTGATTTCTCTACCTTTTGATTGCTCAAATTCTCAACTTTTTTGATTTCTCAATTTCTCAGACTTTTCAATTTACTGGCTTCCTAATTCATAAACTTTTCAATTCATTGACTTTCTAATTTATCAAATTGACTTTCCAATTTATCAAAATGACTCAACTTTCCAATTTATTGAATCAACTTTCAGATTTATCAAATCGACTTTCTGATTTATCGAATCGACTTACCAATTTATTGAATCAACTTTCAGATCTATAGAATCAACTTTCCGATTTATCAAATCGACTTTCCGATTTATCGAATCGACTCTCCAATTTATTAAAATGACCCAACTTTCCAATTTATCAAATTGACTTTCCGATTTATAGAATTGACTTTCTAATTTATCTAATAAACTTTCCAATTTATCGAATCGACTTTCCAATTTATCAAATTGATTTATCAAATCGACTCCAATTTATTAAAATGACTCTCTGAATTATCAAATAGACTTTCCAATTTATGGAATTAACTTTCCAATTCATTAAATTGATTTATCAAATCAACTTTCCAATTTATCAAATTGACTTTCCAATTTATCAAATTGACTCTCCGATTTATCGAATGGACTCTCTGATTTATCAAAATAACTCTGATTGATCGAGTTGACTTTTCAATTTAGTGAATCAATTCTCTGATTTATCGAATCGACTTTCCAATTTATCGAATCGACTTCCCGATTTATTGAATCAACTCCCCAATTTATCGAATCGACTCCCTGATTTATCAAATCCACTCCCCGATTCATCGAATCGACTTTCCAATTAATGAATCGACTCCCCAATTAAAAGAATCGACTCCCCGATTCATCGAATTGACTTTCCAATTAAATGAACTGACTCTCCAATTTATCAAATTGACTCTCTGATTTATCAAATCGACTCCCCAATTCATCGAATTGACTCCCCGATTCATCAAATCGACTCCCTGATTTATCAAATTCATCGAATCGACTTCCCAATTTATCAAATTTATCAAACCAACTTCCTGTTTTATTGAATTTATCAAATCAACTTCCCAATTTATCAAATCAACCCCCCAATTCGTCAAATCCACCCTCAATTCATCAAGTCGACCCTCGATTCATCCAGTCGACCCCCCATTCATTGAATCGACTCCACATTTTATCAAGATGACTCAACTTTTTGATTTATCGACAAACTTTTCGACCGACTTTTCGACTGAATATGATATATCACCATGTTTTCACCTGAAATAAATTTTTCCAAGTTTTGTCGAGTCTAACATAATGTCATTATGTCCTAATCAAAAAACGTTACGTTATGTTACGTTACGTTACGTTACACCTCCAGCGTTACGTTACGCTTTCAAAATTTTACCCCCCAGCCCTAAAGACATATCCATGTCAAAATTCACGAGAACTAAAGTTGTAGAGCGTGAAAATCCTGACCATCCTTTTGGCCTTTGTTTTTCTCTACAATGCACCGTTCGCTAGATATTTTTGAAAAATATGTTAAATTGAGAAAAACATACAACCAGAATTGACCAATCACAAGCCTTCAAACTTTGAACTTAATTTTCTCAAAAGTGGCGAGCTTTCAAGAAATATTTAAGAGGACCAAAGTTGTAGAGTGTAAAATTCCTGACCATCTTTCTGGCCTCCGTTTTTCTCTACGATGGATGCGATGCACCGTTCATGAGATATTTTCGAAAAACTGAATGAACTTTGAACTCGAAAAGTTCAACTTTCAAACCACGGATCGACTTCAAAATTTAATCAGCTCTTCTCCTATACACCTTCTAATCACCAGAAAAATTGCAAGTTGAAGTTGATTGGTCAATTCTTAACGTGAGTTATCGCGTCAGAAAGAAAAACCCCCAAAAATGAGCTTTAAAGTTGAAAAGCTCAGCTTTCTCTGCACAGAATTGTACCAAAATCTAATCAGCTGTTCTCCTGCATGATCTGCATCTACTGTAAAAATTTCAGCTCGATCTGTTCAGTTTAACGAGAGAAATCGCGTTAGAAAGAAAGGCTTCAACAAACAAATAAATAAATAAATAAATAAACTCTTATGATTGCAATAGCGGATTCCCGCTCGGGCGGGAAGTCCGCTAAAAAGCTATGAAGTATTGATTTTTGCAGGAAATTATGCCAGTTGGTCAACCAAGCTTCTGAATAATCTCCAAATTTGATTCAATCCAATTGTAAATTTATTTGGAATTTTTAAAACATCATTATCAAAAATACCTTACTGATCTTTTTGGCAATTGTGTATCAAAAAATTGAAAATGTTTGAGTGATCGAATGGTATTAATTGATTTTAACTAGGCTCCACATTCCCTTCTCTTGTGCAGTATTGGAACTCAAAATTGAAAATTTTGGATTTTGAGGCCCCACCCCCTCCCTTGTATGTATGATATCTACTTGATCAATGCGATGATTCATTATATTTTACATACTTAATCGATTTTATTTTTTTTTTGTTACAGGTAAGCAAAAGAGAAGACTTCGATTAGTAAGTACAATGTGTGTAGATCTAAAATACTTTATAAAAATGAAGATTGACGTAACACAATAAAATGTATACTTATTACCTACCTATTCAAAAAAATTCTGGATGAATGATTATTGCGAATAATGAGCGTGGATCTTACGAGGGAAATTACTCCTATCAAGCGATTGAAAATAAGAAGAAGAACTGTAACTATCCCTGCTCTCAACAAAATAGTTTTTATTGTACTGAACTACTGATCACTGATAAATCCAAAGTCAGCAGCAGTAGTCAAGAAGTACCAAAATTCCCGTTTCACGCCGATGCCTGTAAGATTGATCAGTTTGATTCATATTTCGAAAAATTCCGACGAAAGTACTATTGCCAACTGCATTTTGATTATAACAGTTTTATTTAAAATTCCAATAGTTCTCTCATAAACTCCATAAATGGACAAACATTTTTTTGGTAATTAAAATGAAGAAATAAAATCTATATTTCCAAACGAAATGTTTTAAAAATTTCGCGAATCACCTGCCTATGCCTGTGGCAGTATTCTAGTTAAAATTTTTCAACAAATTTCATCATGTATTATTCGGAGAAAACATGAAAATTTCCCTAGCTTGATTTTGAAATGTATCAATGAGTGATGTGAATTCAGTGAAAGTCAAAAATCTGTCACATACTCAATCAGCTCAATCTGCAAATTCTCATCTCCTCGTAAATTTTAGCAATGGAAAAAAGACTGGTGGATAAGAAATTTTAGGGATTCCTATACTGTATAACAAAATGTGCTTATGGATGACTGATTGTCGTGTCATGTTTCGAAGATTGCTTTGAACTGCGTATGATGATGGTGCTTTTTCGTAGAAAACGCACGAAACCAACTGTAGGTGATGTTTTTTCGTGGAATATAATCAACGACGTCGAGAGGTAGCAGATGATTCTTCGCCGAATACAATCAACGCCTATTACCTACTTGCTTTGGCGTTGGTTAATCGAATAAAGTACTCGATTCCGACGACCTTCAAAGCAACAAGAAATGCGCGACGTGAACATTGTTCGCGTTAAAAAGGTCAAAACGGCGTGGGGTTTGTATTTTTATTACCTGTGGAAGGTCTTTTAAATGTCAAACATACGTTTTGTTAATTGATTGATAATTGGTAAAATTTTGCACGTAATTATTTCCAAGTCACCTTCAAAGCTGGTACGTGCGGGATCATAGATTACGAAATTTTTCAAAGTATATAAACAGATAAATTTCACTCATTCTATATAATTTTTTTTTACTTTGAAACCTTTCCCAACTAACTTGTGTGAAACAACATGACTAAATTGTGCATAATTTCGCTGTTGGCGGTGTCGAGCGTTTTATTGTTCGGTAAGTTACCACACTTGTTTTATAATACGGGTAGGAATTATTCAAGTACATACATATGTAGCTAAATAAAAAAATGCTCATTTTAGCTCATTTGGTAAGCTCATCAACAACGCCGTCGACATCTTCTGCCAAAGAAAAAATCCCTACATTCTACAAGATTTTGATAACAGAGAAGTACTCAAACTAATAAATGGAAACGAAAAATGTGACGAATGCTGGGAAGAACCTTTCTCCTACGAGGTATGTTTCACAAGAATGGGCGGACGTGCTCCAACATTCTTCAATTGGAGCAATGTAAAAATTCCATTCAAGTTACAAACAGCGCAGTACATCAAGAGTGGCAACTTTAGCCAGGTGTGGCTCTTTGAGGATGGTGGAGTCAATTTATTGAGAAAACCGACTGGCGAAAACACCCAAACATGGTATCTTCCGAACTCCGTATATCATTTCTCCAAATCAGCCACTGGTGAGATTAATGAAGAATGGGAGGGCGAGGAGGATGAGAATGCTTTGAAACATTACAAATCGCTGATCGATTCGTGGTGCGCTGTGAATGATTTTTATCTTGGTAAAGATAACTGCGCCATTTATTGAAGCCAGCTCGCTCTCAGACTGGAAATTTTACAAAACCATTCATGTTTTGAGCCTGTTTTGTAAATATTGACATTGATTAAAATAAAGTAATTTAAAAATACTGATGCGTTATCAAATTCTGTACTTTTTTACGTTCGATTTCTCAACCATCAACCGCGAGAGGTACGTTTTTTTTTACTTTTTAAGCGCAAAGGTATCTAGCAGAAGTTGGATTTTTCAAAATCGAGTTTTATGAAAAAACTAAATCGAGGATACTGAAAGGAAATTTTACGATCTACAATTTATGTTCTTCCCGATGAAGAAATTTTAGATCAAATCGCATCAAATCATATCTGATTTAGATCAAATTTTATCAAAACAGATAAAATTTGATCTCAGAAATGTCCCAATCAAACTGTATCTAACCCTTTGGTGCCCGGCGAAAAACTGACGGATAAAATTGAAAAATTTTCACATTGCTGAAATATACCAATGGCCAATAGTTGAAAGCCCCAAAAAAAATTGGCCCGGATGAATTAGTTTATTTGGAAATGAGCAATTTTAAAAAATTGTTAAAATTCGCCTATATCCGTTTCCAAATCTGTGGAAGCTGCAACTGAAGTGAAAATTGCGCCAAAATGTGAAGGACCTAACATTTGATGAGGCAGCCGGAAAATAAAATTTTTTCGATCAAATTTCCAGCAATCAAGAAAAAAAATTGAAAAATTGGTTTGAAAAAAAGCGGTCCTTTTCCGCCAAGATTTTTTTTGCTGATTCGCTCTGGATCAAAAATTTTCTGGTAGAAAAATACTTTAAGGGGTCACCAAGACATTTACACGAGAAAATTCATTTAGGTATTGCCACATTTTTGGAAATTGGATTTCAAGGTCACATTAGAAACCAAATAAAGTTGGAAAAAAATTGGGAAAATTTTCAGCGATAAAGAAAATTTTACATCTGGAAAAAGTAAAACTATGAAAATTTTTGATTTTTTATGGACCACTTATTTGGAAAATGAGATTGAATTTTTGAAATTTCGAAAAAACGGCAGAGAGATGTGAAAAAATATTATTTCTCCAATTCCAAATAAAGGGGAGGAAAAATTTGTGAAATTTTTATACTTGGCAAATACATTGCATACCCACGGAAATATGATCTGAAAATTTCGAGAATTGAAACGAAAAATTTTTTGGAAACACAACTTGGTACATGATGAGAAATAGAATGAGACCTCGTTCTCATGCTAAAATCAAATATGGTGCATTGCGTTTTCTCTGGTACAAAAACGATTGGATTTTCCAAATCTTGATAGGGCTAAGTAATTGAAATTTTCAGTCGTAAATCCTAATGGGGACCTATTGAAAATTATAGGTTGAAAATTGTTGAAATTTTGGCCTTAACTTGTTGGGAATTTTTAGGGTAATTGAAGGAAATATTGTATTACTCCGATAACACAAAATATTGGATTTTCCAAATCTTGATGGGGCCCAGAAGTGAAAATTTTCAGTTAAAAGTCAAAAAGGACACCTACTGAAAATTTTAGTCGGAAAATTTTTTGAATTTTGGGCCTTAATTTTTTGGAAATTTGTGGTGGTTTATAGAAGTCTGAGATTGGAAGATGGATATAGTGTACTGCTTCGACAATACAATGAATATTGAATTTCCAAATTTTTACAGGGGCAAAAACGGACAGTTTTCAGCTGTGGTGCCCAATTTAGTCCTATTGAAAATTTTAGCTGGAAAATTTCTGAAATTCAGGTCTAAATTTTTTTGGAATTTCATGGGTGGGTAGTTGAATGAGATATTGTGGTATTTCAAAATGACTTAATTTTCCAAATCTTGATGGGGCTAAGTAGATGAAATTTTCCGTCGTAAGTCCCAATGGGAACCCATCGAAAATTTTAGGCTGAAAATTTTTCAAATTTAGTCCTAAATTTTTTTGGAATTTAATTGAAGGTGTTATTGTACCTATTACTCCTATCAACACAGAATGATTTAATTTTCCAAATCTTGATGGGCCCAAGTAGATGAAATTTTCAGTCGGAAGTCCCAATGGAGACCCATCGAAGATTTCAGGCTGAAAATTTTTAAAATTTAGTCCTAAATATTTTTGGAATTTACAGGATAATTGAAGGAGATAATGTATTACTCTTATTAACAAAAAATGATTGAATTTTCCAAATCTTGATGGGGCTAAGTAGTTGAAATTTTCAGTCTCAAGTCCTAATGGAGACTCATCGAAGATTTCAGGCTGAAAATTTTTAAAATTTAGTCCTAAATTTTTTTGGAATTTCATGGGTAGGTAGTTGAATGAGATACTGTGGTTATTCAAAATGATTTAATTTTCCAAATCTTGATGGGGCTAAGTAGATGAAATTTTCAGTCGTAAGTCCCAATGGGAACCCATCGAAAATTTTAGGCTGAAAATTTTTCATATTTAGTCCTAAATTTTTTTGGAATTTAATTGAAGGTGTTATTGTACCTATTACTCCTATCAACACAGAATGATTTAATTTTCCAAATCTTGATGGGCCCAAGTAGATGCAATTTTCAGTCGGAAGTCCCAATGGAGACCCATCGAAGATTTCAGGCTGAAAATTTTTAAAATTTAGTCCTAAATATTTTTGGAATTTACAGGGTAATTGAAGGAGATATTGTATTACTCTTATTAACAAAAAATGATTGAATTTTCCAAATCTTGATGGGGCTAAGTAGTTGAAATTTTCAGTCTCAAGTCCTAATGGAGACTCATCGATGATTTTAGGCTGAAAATTTTTCAAATTTAGTCCTAAATTTTTTTGGAATTTAATTGAAGGTGTTATTGTACCTATTACTCCTATCAACACAGAATGATTTCATTTTCCAAATCTTGATGGGCCCAAGTAGATGAAATTTTCAGTCGGAAGTCCCAATGGAGACCCATCGAAGATTTCAGGCTGAAAATTTTTAAAATTTAGTCCTAAATTTTTTTGGAATTACATGGGTAGGTAGTTGAATGAGATACTGTGGTTATTCAAAATGATTTAATTTTCCAAATCTTGATGGGGCTAAGCAGATGAAATTTTCCGTCGTAAGTCCCAATGGGAACCCATCGAAAATTTTAGGCTGAAAATTTTTCAAATTTAGTCCTAAATTTTTTTGGAATTTAATTGAAGGTGTTATTGTACCTATTACTCCTATCAACACAGAATGATTTAATTTTCCAAATCTTGATGGGCCCAAGTAGATGAAATTTTCAGTCGGAAGTCCCAATGGAGACCCATCGAAGATTTCAGGCTGAAAATTTTTAAAATTTAGTCCTAAATATTTTTGGAATTTACAGGGTAATTGAAGGAGATAATGTATTACTCTTATTAACAAAAAATGATTGAATTTTCCAAATCTTGATGGGGCTAAGTAGTTGAAATTTTCAGTCTCAAGTCCTAATGGAGACTCATCGATGATTTTAGGCTGAAATTTTTTCAAATTTAGTCCTAAATTTTTTTGGTATTTAATTGAAGGTGTTATTGTACCTATTACTCCTATCAACACAGAATGATTTAATTTTCCAAATCTTGATGGGGCTAAGTAGTTGAAATTTTCAGTCGGAAGTCCCAATGGGAACCCATCGAAGATTTTAGGCTGAAAATTTTTAAAATTTAGTCCTAAATTTTTTTGGAATTTCATGGGTAGGTAGTTAAATGAGATACTGTGGTTATTCAAAATGATTTAATTTTCCAAATCTTGATGGGGCTAAGTAGATGAAATTTTCCGTCGTAAGTCCCAATGGGAACCCATCGAAAATTTTAGGCTGAAAATTTTTCAAATTTAGTCCTAAATTTTTTTGGAATTTAATTGAAGGTGTTATTGTACCTATTACTCCTATCAACACAGAATGATTTAATTTTCCAAATCTTGATGGGCCCAAGTAGATGAAATTTTCAGTCGGAAGTCCCAATGGAGACCCATCGAAGATTTCAGGCTGAAAATTTTTAAAATTTAGTCCTAAATATTTTTGGAATTTACAGGGTAATTAAAGGAGATAATGTATTACTCTTATTAACAAAAAAATGATTGATTTTTCCAAATCTTGATGGGGCTAAGTAGTTGAAATTTTCAGTCTCAAGTCCTAATGGAGACTCATCGAAGATTTCAGGCTGAAAATTTTTAAAATTTATTCCTAATTTTTTTTGGAATTTCATGGGTAGGTAGTTGAATGAGACATTGTGGTTATTCAAAATGATTTAATTTTCCAAATCTTGATGGGGCTAAGTAGATGAAATTTTCCGTCGTAAGTCCCAATGGGAACCCATCGAAAATTTTAGGCTGAAAATTTTTCAAATTTAGTCCTAAATTTTTTTGGAATTTAATTGAAGGTGTTATTGTACCTATTACTCCTATCAACACAGAATGATTTAATTTTCCAAATCTTGATGGGCCCAAGTAGATGAAATTTTCAGTCGGAAGTCCCAATGGAGACCCATCGAAGATTTCAGGCTGAAAATTTTTAAAATTTAGTCCTAAATATTTTTGGAATTTACAGGGTAATTGAAGGAGATAATGTATTACTCTTGTTAACAAAAAATGATTGAATTTTCCAAATCTTGATGGGGCTAAGTAGTTGAAATTTTCAGTCTCAAGTCCTAATGGAGACTCATCGATGATTTTAGGCTGAAATTTTTTCAAATTTAGTCCTAATTTTTTTTGGAATTTAATTGAAGGTGTTATTGTACCTATTACTCCTATCAACACAGAATGATTTAATTTTCCAAATCTTGATGGGGCTAAGTAGTTGAAATTTTCAGTCGGAAGTCCTAATGGGAACCCATCGAAGATTTTAGGCTGAAAATTTTTAAAATTTAGTCCTAAATTTTTTTGGAATTTCATGGGTGGGTAGTTGAATGAGATATTGTGGTATTTCAAAATGACTTAATTTTCCAAATCTTGATGGGGCTAAGTAGATGAAATTTTCCGTCGTAAGTCCCAATGGGAACCCATCGAAAATTTTAGGCTGAAAATTTTTCAAATTTAGTCCTAAATTTTTTTGGAATTTAATTGAAGGTGTTATTGTACCTATTACTCCTATCAACACAGAATGATTTAATTTTCCAAATCTTGATGGGCCCAAGTAGATGAAATTTTCAGTCGGAAGTCCCAATGGAGACCCATCGAAGATTTCAGGCTGAAAATTTTTAAAATTTAGTCCTAAATATTTTTGGAATTTACAGGATAATTGAAGGAGATAATGTATTACTCTTATTAACAAAAAATGATTGAATTTTCCAAATCTTGATGGGGCTAAGTAGTTGAAATTTTCAGTCTCAAGTCCTAATGGAGACTCATCGAAGATTTCAGGCTGAAAATTTTTAAAATTTAGTCCTAAATTTTTTTGGAATTTCATGGGTAGGTAGTTGAATGAGATACTGTGGTTATTCAAAATGATTTAATTTTCCAAATCTTGATGGGGCTAAGTAGATGAAATTTTCAGTCGTAAGTCCCAATGGGAACCCATCGAAAATTTTAGGCTGAAAATTTTTCATATTTAGTCCTAAATTTTTTTGGAATTTAATTGAAGGTGTTATTGTACCTATTACTCCTATCAACACAGAATGATTTAATTTTCCAAATCTTGATGGGCCCAAGTAGATGCAATTTTCAGTCGGAAGTCCCAATGGAGACCCATCGAAGATTTCAGGCTGAAAATTTTTAAAATTTAGTCCTAAATATTTTTGGAATTTACAGGGTAATTGAAGGAGATAATGTATTACTCTTATTAACAAAAAATGATTGAATTTTCCAAATCTTGATGGGGCTAAGTAGTTGAAATTTTCAGTCTCAAGTCCTAATGGAGACTCATCGATGATTTTAGGCTGAAATTTTTTCAAATTTAGTCCTAAATTTTTTTGGTATTTAATTGAAGGTGTTATTGTACCTATTACTCCTATCAACACAGAATGATTTAATTTTCCAAATCTTGATGGGGCTAAGTAGTTGAAATTTTCAGTCGGAAGTCCCAATGGGAACCCATCGAAGATTTTAGGCTGAAAATTTTTAAAATTTAGTCCTAAATTTTTTTGGAATTTCATGGGTAGGTAGTTAAATGAGATACTGTGGTTATTCAAAATGATTTAATTTTCCAAATCTTGATGGGGCTAAGTAGATGAAATTTTCCGTCGTAAGTCCCAATGGGAACCCATCGAAAATTTTAGGCTGAAAATTTTTCAAATTTAGTCCTAAATTTTTTTGGAATTTAATTGAAGGTGTTATTGTACCTATTACTCCTATCAACACAGAATGATTTAATTTTCCAAATCTTGATGGGCCCAAGTAGATGAAATTTTCAGTCGGAAGTCCCAATGGAGACCCATCGAAGATTTCAGGCTGAAAATTTTTAAAATTTAGTCCTAAATATTTTTGGAATTTACAGGGTAATTAAAGGAGATAATGTATTACTCTTATTAACAAAAAAATGATTGATTTTTCCAAATCTTGATGGGGCTAAGTAGTTGAAATTTTCAGTCTCAAGTCCTAATGGAGACTCATCGAAGATTTCAGGCTGAAAATTTTTAAAATTTAGTCCTAAATATTTTTGGAATTTACAGGGTAATTGAAGGAGATATTGTATTACTCTTATTAACAAAAAATGATTGAATTTTCCAAATCTTGATGGGGCTAAGTAGTTGAAATTTTCAGTCTCAAGTCCTAATGGAGACTCATCGATGATTTTAGGCTGAAAATTTTTCAAATTTAGTCCTAAATTTTTTTGGAATTTAATTGAAGGTGTTATTGTACCTATTACTCCTATCAACACAGAATGATTTCATTTTCCAAATCTTGATGGGCCCAAGTAGATGAAATTTTCAGTCGGAAGTCCCAATGGAGACCCATCGAAGATTTCAGGCTGAAAATTTTTAAAATTTAGTCCTAAATTTTTTTGGAATTACATGGGTAGGTAGTTGAATGAGATACTGTGGTTATTCAAAATGATTTAATTTTCCAAATCTTGATGGGGCTAAGCAGATGAAATTTTCCGTCGTAAGTCCCAATGGGAACCCATCGAAAATTTTAGGCTGAAAATTTTTCAAATTTAGTCCTAAATTTTTTTGGAATTTAATTGAAGGTGTTATTGTACCTATTACTCCTATCAACACAGAATGATTTAATTTTCCAAATCTTGATGGGCCCAAGTAGATGAAATTTTCAGTCGGAAGTCCCAATGGAGACCCATCGAAGATTTCAGGCTGAAAATTTTTAAAATTTAGTCCTAAATATTTTTGGAATTTACAGGGTAATTGAAGGAGATAATGTATTACTCTTATTAACAAAAAATGATTGAATTTTCCAAATCTTGATGGGGCTAAGTAGTTGAAATTTTCAGTCTCAAGTCCTAATGGAGACTCATCGATGATTTTAGGCTGAAATTTTTTCAAATTTAGTCCTAAATTTTTTGGTATTTAATTGAAGGTGTTATTGTACCTATTACTCCTATCAACACAGAATGATTTAATTTTCCAAATCTTGATGGGGCTAAGTAGTTGAAATTTTCAGTCGGAAGTCCCAATGGGAACCCATCGAAGATTTTAGGCTGAAAATTTTTAAAATTTAGTCCTAAATTTTTTTGGAATTTCATGGGTAGGTAGTTAAATGAGATACTGTGGTTATTCAAAATGATTTAATTTTCCAAATCTTGATGGGGCTAAGTAGATGAAATTTTCCGTCGTAAGTCCCAATGGGAACCCATCGAAAATTTTAGGCTGAAAATTTTTCAAATTTAGTCCTAAATTTTTTGGAATTTAATTGAAGGTGTTATTGTACCTATTACTCCTATCAACACAGAATGATTTAATTTTCCAAATCTTGATGGGCCCAAGTAGATGAAATTTTCAGTCGGAAGTCCCAATGGAGACCCATCGAAGATTTCAGGCTGAAAATTTTTAAAATTTAGTCCTAAATATTTTTGGAATTTACAGGGTAATTAAAGGAGATAATGTATTACTCTTATTAACAAAAAATGATTGATTTTTCCAAATCTTGATGGGGCTAAGTAGTTGAAATTTTCAGTCTCAAGTCCTAATGGAGACTCATCGAAGATTTCAGGCTGAAAATTTTTAAAATTTATTCCTAATTTTTTTTGGAATTTCATGGGTAGGTAGTTGAATGAGACATTGTGGTTATTCAAAATGATTTAATTTTCCAAATCTTGATGGGGCTAAGTAGATGAAATTTTCCGTCGTAAGTCCCAATGGGAACCCATCGAAAATTTTAGGCTGAAAATTTTTCAAATTTAGTCCTAAATTTTTTGGAATTTAATTGAAGGTGTTATTGTACCTATTACTCCTATCAACACAGAATGATTTAATTTTCCAAATCTTGATGGGCCCAAGTAGATGAAATTTTCAGTCGGAAGTCCCAATGGAGACTCATCGAAGATTTCAGGCTGAAAATTTTTAAAATTTAGTCCTAAATATTTTTGGAATTTACAGGGTAATTGAAGGAGATAATGTATTACTCTTGTTAACAAAAAATGATTGAATTTTCCAAATCTTGATGGGGCTAAGTAGTTGAAATTTTCAGTCTCAAGTCCTAATGGAGACTCATCGATGATTTTAGGCTGAAATTTTTTCAAATTTAGTCCTAATTTTTTTTGGAATTTAATTGAAGGTGTTATTGTACCTATTACTCCTATCAACACAGAATGATTTAATTTTCCAAATCTTGATGGGGCTAAGTAGTTGAAATTTTCAGTCGGAAGTCCTAATGGGAACCCATCGAAGATTTTAGGCTGAAAATTTTTAAAATTTAGTCCTAAATTTTTTTGGAATTTCATGGGTAGGTAGTTGAATGAGATACTGTGGTTATTCAAAATGATTTAATTTTCCAAATCTTGATGGGGCTAAGTAGATGAAATTTTCCGTCGTAAGTTCCAATGGGAACCCATCGAAAATTTTAGGCTGAAAATTTTTCAAATTTAGTCCTAAATTTTTTTGGAATTTAATTGAAGGTGTTATTGTACCTATTACTCCTATCAACACAGAATGATTTAATTTTCCAAATCTTGATGGGGCTAAGTAGTTGAAATTTTCAGTCGGAAGTCCTAATGGGAACCCATCGAAGATTTTAGGCTGAAAATTTTTAAAATTTAGTCCTAAATTTTTTTTGAATTTCATGGGTAGGTAGTTGAATGAGATACTGTGGTTATTCAAAATGATTTAATTTTCCAAATCTTGATGGGGCTAAGTAGATGAAATTTTCCGTCGTAAGTCCCAATGGAAACCCATCGAAAATTTTAGGCTGAAAATTTTTCAAATTTAGTCCTAAATTTTTTTGGAATTTAATTGAAGGTGTAATTGTACCTATTACTCCTATCAACACAGAATGATTTAATTTTCCAAATCTTGATGGGCCCAAGTAGATGAAATTTTCAGTCGGAAGTCCCAATGGAGACCCATCGAAGATTTCAGGCTGAAAATTTTTAAAATTTAGTCCTAAATATTTTTGGAATTTACAGGGTAATTGAAGGAGATATTGTATTACTCTTATTAACAAAAAATGATAGAATTTTCCAAATTTTGATGGGGCTAAGTAGTTGAAATTTTCAGTCTCAAGTCCTAATGGAGACTCATCGATGATTTTAGGCTGAAATTTTTTCAAATTTAGTCCTAATTTTTTTTGGAATTTAATTGAAGGTGTTATTGTACCTATTACTCCTATCAACACAGAATGATTTAATTTTCCAAATCTTGATGGGGCTAAGTAGTTGAAATTTTCAGTCGGAAGTCCTAATGGGAACCCATCGAAGATTTCAGGCTGAAAATTTTTAAAATTTAGTCCTAAATTTTTTTGGAATTTCATGGGTAGGTAGTTGAAGGAGATAATGTATTACTCTTATTAACAAAATGATTGAATTTTCCAAATCTTGATGGGGCTAAGTAGTTGAAATTTTCAGTCTCAAGTCCTAATGGAGACTCATCGATGATTTTAGGCTGAAATTTTTTCAAATTTAGTCCTAAATTTTTTTGGTATTTAATTGAAGGTGTTATTGTACCTATTACTCCTATCAACACAGAATGATTTAATTTTCCAAATCTTGATGGGGCTAAGTAGTTGAAATTTTCAGTCGGAAGTCCCAATGGGAACCCATCGAAGATTTTAGGCTGAAAATTTTTAAAATTTAGTCCTAAATTTTTTTGGAATTTCATGGGTAGGTAGTTGAATGAGACATTGTGGTTATTCAAAATGATTTAATTTTCCAAATCTTGATGGGGCTAAGTAGATGAAATTTTCCGTCGTAAGTCCCAATGGGAACCCATCGAAAATTTTAGGCTGAAAATTTTTCAAATTTAGTCCTAAATTTTTTTGGAATTTAATTGAAGGTGTTATTGTACCTATTACTCCTATCAACACAGAATGATTTAATTTTCCAAATCTTGATGGGCCCAAGTAGATGAAATTTTCAGTCGGAAGTCCCAATGGAGACTCATCGAAGATTTCAGGCTGAAAATTTTTAAAATTTAGTCCTAAATATTTTTGGAATTTACAGGGTAATTGAAGGAGATAATGTATTACTCTTGTTAACAAAAAATGATTGAATTTTCCAAATCTTGATGGGGCTAAGTAGTTGAAATTTTCAGTCTCAAGTCCTAATGGAGACTCATCGATGATTTTAGGCTGAAATTTTTTCAAATTTAGTCCTAATTTTTTTTGGAATTTAATTGAAGGTGTTATTGTACCTATTACTCCTATCAACACAGAATGATTTAATTTTCCAAATCTTGATGGGGCTAAGTAGTTGAAATTTTCAGTCGGAAGTCCTAATGGGAACCCATCGAAGATTTTAGGCTGAAAATTTTTAAAATTTAGTCCTAAATTTTTGGAATTTCATGGGTAGGTAGTTGAATGAGATACTGTGGTTATTCAAAATGATTTAATTTTCCAAATCTTGATGGGGCTAAGTAGATGAAATTTTCCGTCGTAAGTTCCAATGGGAACCCATCGAAAATTTTAGGCTGAAAATTTTCAAAATTTAGTCCTAAATTTTTTGGAATTTAATTGAAGGTGTTATTGTACCTATTACTCCTATCAACACAGAATGATTTAATTTTCCAAATCTTGATGGGGCTAAGTAGTTGAAATTTTCAGTCGGAAGTCCTAATGGGAACCCATCGAAGATTTTAGGCTGAAAATTTTTAAAATTTAGTCCTAAATTTTTTTTGAATTTCATGGGTAGGTAGTTGAATGAGATACTGTGGTTATTCAAAATGATTTAATTTTCCAAATCTTGATGGGGCTAAGTAGATGAAATTTTCCGTCGTAAGTCCCAATGGAAACCCATCGAAAATTTTAGGCTGAAAATTTTTCAAATTTAGTCCTAAATTTTTTTGGAATTTAATTGAAGGTGTAATTGTACCTATTACTCCTATCAACACAGAATGATTTAATTTTCCAAATCTTGATGGGCCCAAGTAGATGAAATTTTCAGTCGGAAGTCCCAATGGAGACCCATCGAAGATTTCAGGCTGAAAATTTTTAAAATTTAGTCCTAAATATTTTTGGAATTTACAGGGTAATTGAAGGAGATATTGTATTACTCTTATTAACAAAAAATGATAGAATTTTCCAAATTTTGATGGGGCTAAGTAGTTGAAATTTTCAGTCTCAAGTCCTAATGGAGACTCATCGATGATTTTAGGCTGAAATTTTTTCAAATTTAGTCCTAATTTTTTTTGGAATTTAATTGAAGGTGTTATTGTACCTATTACTCCTATCAACACAGAATGATTTAATTTTCCAAATCTTGATGGGGCTAAGTAGTTGAAATTTTCAGTCGGAAGTCCTAATGGGAACCCATCGAAGATTTCAGGCTGAAAATTTTTAAAATTTAGTCCTAAATTTTTTTGGAATTTCATGGGTAGGTAGTTGAATGAGACATTGTGGTTATTCAAAATGATTTAATTTTCCAAATCTTGATGGGGCTAAGTAGATGAAATTTTCCGTCGTAAGTTCCAATGGGAACCCATCGAAAATTTTAGGCTGAAAATTTTTCAAATTTAGTCCTAAATTTTTTTGGAATTTAATTGAAGGTGTTATTGTACCTATTACTCCTATCAACACAGAATGATTTAATTTTCCAAATCTTGATGGGGCTAAGTAGTTGAAATTTTCAGTCGGAAGTCCTAATGGGAACCCATCGAAGATTTTAGGCTGAAAATTTTTAAAATTTAGTCCTAAATTTTTTTTGAATTTCATGGGTAGGTAGTTGAATGAGATACTGTGGTTATTCAAAATGATTTAATTTTCCAAATCTTGATGGGGCTAAGTAGATGAAATTTTCCGTCGTAAGTCCCAATGGAAACCCATCGAAAATTTTAGGCTGAAAATTTTTCAAATTTAGTCCTAAATTTTTTTGGAATTTAATTGAAGGTGTAATTGTACCTATTACTCCTATCAACACAGAATGATTTAATTTTCCAAATCTTGATGGGCCCAAGTAGATGAAATTTTCAATCGGAAGTCCCAAGGGAGACCCATCATAGATTTCAGGCTGAAAATTTTTAAAATTTAGTCCTAAATTTTTTTGGAATTTACAGGGTAATTGAAGGAGATATTGTATTACTCTTATTCACACAAAATGATAGAATTTTCCAAATTTTGATGGGGCTAAGTAGTTGAAATTTTCAGTCTCAAGTCCTAATGGAGACTCATCGATGATTTTAGGCTGAAATTTTTTCAAATTTAGTCCTAATTTTTTTTGGAATTTAATTGAAGGTGTTATTGTACCTATTACTCCTATCAACACAGAATGATTTAATTTTCCAAATCTTGATGGGGCTAAGTAGTTGAAATTTTCAGTCGGAAGTCCTAATGGGAACCCATCGAAGATTTCAGGCTGAAAATTTTTAAAATTTAGTCCTAAATTTTTTTGGAATTTCATGGGTAGGTAGTTGAATGAGACATTGTGGTTATTCAAAATGATTTAATTTTCCAAATCTTGATGGGGCTAAGTAGATGAAATTTTCCGTCGTAAGTTCCAATGGGAACCCATCGAAAATTTTAGGCTGAAAATTTTTCAAATTTAGTCCTAAATTTTTTTGGAATTTAATTGAAGGTGTTATTGTACCTATTACTCCTATCAACACAGAATGATTTAATTTTCCAAATCTTGATGGGGCTAAGTAGTTGAAATTTTCAGTCGGAAGTCCTAATGGGAACCCATCGAAGATTTTAGGCTGAAAATTTTTAAAATTTAGTCCTAAATTTTTTTGGAATTTCATGGGTAGGTAGTTGAATGAGATACTGTGGTTATTCAAAATGATTTAATTTTCCAAATCTTGATGGGGCTAAGTAGATGAAATTTTCCGTCGTAAGTCCCAATGGGAACCCATCGAAAATTTTAGGCTGAAAATTTTTCAAATTTAGTCCTAAATTTTTTTGGAATTTAATTGAAGGTGTTATTGTACCTATTACTCCTATCAACACAGAATGATTTAATTTTCCAAATCTTGATGGGCCCAAGTAGATGAAATTTTCAGTCGGAAGTCCCAATGGAGACCCGTCGAAGATTTCAGGCTGAAAATTTTTAAAATTTAGTCCTAAATATTTTTGGAATTTACAGGGTAATTGAAGGAGATAATGTATTACTCTTATTAACAAAAAATGATTGAATTTTCCAAATCTTGATGGGGCTAAGTAGTTGAAATTTTCAGTCTCAAGTCCTAATGGAGACTCACCGATGATTTTAGGCTGAAATTTTTTCAAATTTTAGTCCTAAATTTTTTTGGTATTTAATTGAAGGTGTTATTGTACCTATTACTCCTATCAACACAGAATGATTTAATTTTCCAAATCTTGATGGGGCTAAGTAGTTGAAATTTTCAGTCGGAAGTCCCAATGGGAACCCATCGAAGATTTTAGGCTGAAAATTTTTAAAATTTAGTCCTAAATTTTTTTGGAATTTCATGGGTAGGTAGTTGAATGAGATACTGTGGTTATTCAAAATGATTTAATTTTCCAAATCTTGATGGGGCTAAGTAGATGAAATTTTCAGTCGTAAGTCCCAATGGGAACCCATCGAAAATTTTAGGCTGAAAATTTTTCAAATTTAGTCCTAAATTTTTTTGGAATTTAATTGAAGGTGTTATTGTACCTATTACTCCTATCAACACAGAATGATTTAATTTTCCAAATCTTGATGGGCCCAAGTAGATGAAATTTTCAGTCGGAAGTCCCAATGGAGACCCATCGAAGATTTCAGGCTGAAAATTTTTAAAATTTAGTCCTAAATATTTTTGGAATTTACAGGGTAATTGAAGGAGATAATGTATTACTCTTATTAACAAAAAAATGATTGATTTTTCCAAATCTTGATGGGGCTAAGTAGTTGAAATTTTCAGTCTCAAGTCCTAATGGAGACTCATCGAAGATTTCAGGCTGAAAATTTTTAAAATTTAGTCCTAAATTTTTTTGGAATTTCATGGGTAGGTAGTTGAATGAGACATTGTGGTTATTCAAAATGATTTAATTTTCCAAATCTTGATGGGGCTATGTAGATGAAATTTTCCGTCGTAAGTCCCAATGGGAACCCATCGAAAATTTTAGGCTGAAAATTTTTCAAATTTAGTCCTAAATTTTTTTGGAATTTAATTGAAGGTGTTATTGTACCTATTGCTCCTATCAACACAGAATGATTTAATTTTCCAAATCTTGATGGGCCCAAGTAGATGAAATTTTCAGTCGGAAGTCCCAATGGAGACCCATCGAAGATTTCAGGTTGAAAATTTCAACTACTCAGCCCCATGAAGATTTGGAAAACTGAATCATTCTGAAATACCACAATATCTAATTCAACTATCCACCCATGAAATTAGAAAAAAATTTAGATCTGAATTTCAGAAATTTTCCATCAAAAATTTTCAATAGGACTAAATTAGGCACCACAGCTGAAAACTGTCCGTTTTGGCCCCTCTAAAAATTTGGAAATTCAATATTCATTGCGTTGTCGAAGCATTACACTGTATCCATCTTCCAATCTCAGACTTCTAAACCACCACAAATTTCCAAAAAATTAAGGCCCAAAATTCAAAAAAATTTCCGACTGTAATTTTCAGTAGGTGTCCTTTTTGACTTTTAACTGAAAATTTTCACTTCTGGGCCCCATCAAGATTTGGAAAATCCAATCATTTTCGGGGAATAGCAGTAACACAGTATGTCCTCCAATTAACGAATATTCCAAAAAAAATTAGGACTAAATTTGAAAAATTTTCAGCCTAAAATCTTCAATGGGTTCCCATTGGGACTTACGACTGAAAATTTCATCTACTTAGCCCCATCAAGATTTGGAAAATTAAATCATTTTGAATAACCACAATATCTCATTCAACTACCTACCCATGAAATTCCAAAAAAATTTAGGACTAAATTTTAAAAATTTTCAGCCTGTAATCTTCGATGAGTCTCCATTAGGACTTGAGACTGAAAATTTCAACTACTTAGCCCCATCAAGATTTGGATAATTCAATCATTTTTTGTTGATAAGAGTAATACAATATCTCCTTCAATTACCCTGTAAATTCCAAAAATATTTAGGACTAAATTTTAAAAATTTTCAGCCTGAAATCTTCGATGGGTCTCCATTGGGACTTCCGACTGAAAATTTCATCTACTTAGCCCCATCAAGATTTGGAAAATTAAATCATTCTGTGTTGATAGGAGTAATAGGTACAATAACACCTTCAATTAAATTCCAAAAAAATTTAGGACTAAATTTTAAAAATTTTTAGCCTAAAATCTTCGATGGGTTCCCATTGGGACTTCCGACTGAAAATTTCAACTACTTAGCCCCATTAAGATTTGGAAAATTTAATCATTTTGAAATACCACAATATCTCATTCAACTACCCACCCATGAAATTCCAAAAAAATTTAGACCTGAATTTAAGAAATTTTCCAGCTAAAATTTTCAATAGGACTAAATTGGGCACCACAGCTGAAAACTGTCCGTTTTTGCCCCTGTAAAAATTTGGAAATTCAATATTCATTGTATTGTCGAAGCAGTACACTATATCCATCTTCCAATCTCAGACTTCTATAAACCACCACAAATTTCCAAAAAATTAAGGCCCAAAATTCAAAAAATTTTCCGACTAAAATTTTCAGTAGGTGTCCTTTTTGACTTTTAACTGAAAATTTTCACTTCTGGGCCCCATCAAGATTTGGAAAATCCAATATTTTGTGTTATCGGAGTAATACAATATTTCCTTCAATTACCCTAAAAATTCCAAAAAATTTAAGGCCAAAATTTCAACAATTTTCAACCTATAATTTTCAATAGGTCCCCATTAGGATTTACGACTGAAAATTTCAATTACTTAGCCCTATCAAGATTTGGAAAATCCAATCGTTTTTGTACCAGAGAAAACGCAATGCACCATATTTGATTTTAGCATGAGAACGAGGTCTCATTCTATTTCTCATCATGTACCAAGTTGTGTTTCCAAAAAATTTTTCGTTTCAATTCTCGAAATTTTCAGATCATATTTCCGTGGGTATGCAATGTATTTGCCAAGTATAAAAATTTCACAAATTTTTCCTCCCTTTATTTGGAATTGGAGAAATAATATTTTTTCACATCTCTCTGCCGTTTTTTCGAAATTTCAAAAATTCAATCTCATTTTCCAAATAAGTGGTCCATAAAAAATCAAAAATTTTCATAGTTTTACTTTTTCCAGATGTAAAATTTTCTTTATCGCTGAAAATTTTCCCAATTTTTTCCAACTTTATTTGGTTTCTAATGTGACCTTGAAATCCAATTTCCAAAAATGTGGCAATACCTAAATGAATTTTCTCGTGTAAATGTCTTGGTGACCCCTTAAAGTATTTTTCTACCAGAAAATTTTTGATCCAGAGCGAATCAGCAAAAAAAATCTTGGCGGAAAAGGACCGCTTTTTTTCAAACCAATTTTTCAATTTTTTTTCTTGATTGCTGGAAATTTGATCGAAAAAATTTTATTTTCCGGCTGCCTCATCAAATGTTAGGTCCTTCACATTTTGGCGCAATTTTCACTTCAGTTGCAGCTTCCACAGATTTGGAAACGGATATAGGCGAATTTTAACAATTTTTTAAAATTGCTCATTTCCAAATAAACTAATTCATCCGGGCCAATTTTTTTTGGGGCTTTCAACTATTGGCCATTGGTATATTTCAGCAATGTGAAAATTTTTCAATTTTATCCGTCAGTTTTTCGCCGGGCACCAAAGGGCTAATTACATCTGATTTTTTTTTTCAGATATGATTTGATCAAATTAGATGTCATTTGATCACATCATATCAAACTGGATCTGAACCATCATAATTTTTTCAGATATGAATTGATACAATGAGATATGATTTGATTTAATTAAAGGGTACCCCCGGATAAGATAGGCGAATCGGCCTCAGACCTACTTTTTGAAATTGACCCCCGAACATTATTAAGGACCCCAAAAAATGATTTTAGGAAATTTTTTCAACTCCTCAACTCACCCCCCTTTACCCCCACCCCCCAAAATAGCGAATTTTCGTCAAAAAATCGTATCTCCGGACCTAATGGACCAAAAATTCTGAAATTTATGTGGTGTATACAGGGAGTGGTGACCAATTTTTGAGATTTTTTTCAGATTTTTTTTGCACTGCCTTCTAGCCAAAACCCCGCTTTGAAACTTTAAAATCGCCATAACTCTGAAACTAAAAGATCTGCTTTTTTTTCATTTCGGTACAAATATAGTCCTACCATGGTACAATATCATGATATTTTTTTCAGATTTTTCGAGTTGGTAGAACAGACCTAAAAATGCGATTTACTGTTCAAAAAGACCAATTTCGCCATTCAGGCAACGAAAAATTTTGAAATTATTTATGTGGTGTATACGGGGAGTGGTGACCAATTTTTAAGAATTTTTTCAGATTTTTTTTGCAGTGCATTCTAGCCAAAACCCCACCCTCAAACTTTGAAAATTGCTCGAATTCCAAAATTAACGGGCAAACGTTTGTTCTATTTTTTTAAAATGACCATCGGACATAATTAAAAACACCAAAAAAGTCTTGGGTGCATCTCCCACCTTTCACTGCATCCCCCCCCATATCGGATTTCGTCTAAAAATCTCATCTTGGTACCTAATGAACCAAAAATTCTGAAATTTACGTGCTGTATACAGGGAGTGGTGACCAATTTTTGAGAATTTTTCAGATTTTTTTTTGCAATGCCTTCTAGCCAAAGCTTTGCTTTGAAACTTTAAAATCGCCATAATTCTTTTTCTTTTTGGCACAAATATAGTCTTACCATGGTGCAATATACCTAGGTAATATTTTTTTCAGGTTTTTATAGTTTGTATATCAGATCAAAAAACGCGATATACTATTCATAAATACCCATTTCGTCATTCGCGAAACCAAAAATTCTGAAATTCATGTGCTGTACGTGGTGAGTGGTAACCAATTTTCGAGAATTTTTTCAGTTTTTTTTTTGCTATGCATTCTAGCCAAACCCTCACCCTCAAACTTTGGCAACTTTTTTGAATGAATTTTCCAAAATTTCCATTTCTGTACAAAGTTCGTGAGACATTTTCGAATCATTCTTAAGAAATGTTGAGTGACTATATCAAACTTTATGAGTTTTGGAAGTTAGACGTTAGACATTTGTTTTTTGAAAACTTCATCCCTTCACTAACCGGGAATTGTACTTTACTATGGATATACATATGTGAGGTGTAAATACGTGGGTAGCCATTTTGTAGGGATAAAAAATTGAAGCGTGATATACCAACTAGGTACTTATTTGCTGGTTTTTGCCCCTTGGAGAAGTACCCATACTTGCAGCGTAGATTATAAAAGACATTTTTTTAATTTCATCTTGATACATATTTTTTTATCCTTGTTCTACTTCAGCGCTCCTGAAGTATTTAAATTATCAACTACATAACCTCTAAATTTTTTAGTTGGAATTGGACCGATTTCATAGTTTGAGGATGGGTTTTGGGCTAGAATGCATCAGAAACTTTTTTTTAAAAATCTTCAAAATCATTTTTCACTGATTTTTTATGACAGAAATAGCCTGGCTTCAAGTAAAACAATCGCGAAAAAAACTTTTATTGAGGAATTTCGACCAGCTAAATACAAATTCGACATTATTTTTAACGTTCTCAACTCCAAAATAGAAAGGAGAGAGTCCAGAAATGTTTCAAGATTTTTGTTACATTAGGGGTTACCGTCTGGGAAGGGTAGAACGAATATTTAACCCAGCGCTAAACTCAACCCTTATCCAGCTAGACCTTTGAACAATTTCAAAGTTGGAGAGTGGGTTTTGGCTACAAGGCATTGCAAAAAAAATCTGAAAAATTCTCAAAAATTGGTCACCACTCCCTGTATACAGCACGTAAATTTCAGAATTTTTGGTTCATTAGGTACCAAGATGAGATTTTTAGACGAAATCCGATATGGGGGGGGGGGAATGCAGTGAAAGGTGGGAGATGCACCCAAGACTTTTTTGGTGTTTTTAATTATGTCCGATGGTCATTTTAAAAAAATAGAACAAACGTTTGCCCGTTAATTTTGGAATTCGAGCAATTTTCAAAGTTTGAGGGTGGGGTTTTGGCTAGAATGCACTGCAAAAAAAATCTGAAAAAAATTCTTAAAAATTGGTCACCACTCCCCGTATACACCACATAAATAATTTCAAAATTTTTCGTTGCCTGAATGGCGAAATTGGTCTTTTTGAACAGTAAATCGCATTTTTAGGTCTGTTCTACCAACTCGAAAAATCTGAAAAAAATATCATGATATTGTACCATGGTAGGACTATATTTGTACCGAAATGAAAAAAAAGCAGATCTTTTAGTTTCAGAGTTATGGCGATTTTAAAGTTTCAAAGCGGGGTTTTGGCTAGAAGGCAGTGCAAAAAAAATCTGAAAAAAATCTCAAAAATTGGTCACCACTCCCTGTATACACCACATAAATTTCAGAATTTTTGGTCCATTAGGTCCGGAGATACGATTTTTTGACGAAAATTCGCTATTTTGGGAGGTGGGGGTAAAGGGGGGTGAGTTGAGGAGTTGAAAAAATTTCCTAAAATCATTTTTTGGGGTCCTTAATAATGTTCGGGGGTCAATTTCAAAAAGTAGGTCTGAGGCCGATTCGCCTATCTTATCCGGGGGTACCCTTTGATAAAATTAGATTGGAACATTTTTGAGATGGATTGGTATTCATTTTTTTCGTAGAGCTCTTTCTTTCCCCGGAATATCGACTTCAAGGGTCAAAAGTTGAATGAAATATTGCAAATTAAATTTTCAATCAAACATTCCAATTATACAAAAATTCGAACGTAATGGAGTAAAACTGAAATCATATTTGAATTGAGCACCAAAAAGTAGGTCAGAATCATCAATTTAAATCAATTGTACAGAAATTTTTTTGGGGGTTGCCAGCTTTTGATATTTCCATTGCTCTGTTAAAAATGTGGTTCATTATAAAAAATCGATTTTCCAAAAAAGTCATGCCTCTAAACAAAAATATGATTGCAACATGAATTGTTGAACGTAAAATTTCCATTTTGTCCAATTAAGTAATTTTTTCTTAGGGAGTTTAATTTTTAAAATATCATCCATTCAAGAAAAGAAGTTGAGCTTTGAACTTTGACGCGAAATATCTCGAAATCTAAGCCTCCTAAGAAATAAAATAACAAAGTGGACTTGAAATAAAGCATTTTACGCTCTACAATTGAGGAGTTTCGTTTCAAAACGCAACATCTCCGAAGACCTGATTTTTGGGAAATCGCAAAAAAACTGTCATTCAAAATTGGTTGGGGGTTTTGACTCGGAGCGGTCTCATTGGAAAGCTTAGGACCCCAGCTACATGTTTTGGGGTCATTTCGCACTTGTACCTCAAGGAGGGTTGGAGGGGAGGGGGGCAAAAAAAAGATTTTGCGTTTTGAAACGAAACTCCTCAATTTATGTTTCACTAAATTTTTTCGTACAACTCTTTCTTTCCCTGTAAAATCGACTTCAAAGATCAAAATTCAAAAGTCATCACAAAAATTGGAAAAATGGTTCACCAAGAAATTAAAATGAAGAAAAATGCTTGGGTCATGGTCATGGAATTTTTTCACCTTTTTTCGTGATTAACGCGAAAAATATTATAGAAATTATCCTTAAAAACTTCAAACAGCATTTTCCATGCAGACCTGAGTTTTCTATGCTCTGACAGTCGGGTCTTCACAATCCCGAGTTTAGTCAGAAGGAGATCGAATTCCAGGAAACTTGACCCCATAAATGTTGGATGAGTTCATTCGATAGTGAGGAATTAGATACGAGTACCATGAAGAACGTGAAAAAATACGCAAATTTTACAAAAAAAGTGTTATATTTTTCCGGTTCATTCTAATTTCCCCGATCGCCGATCGAAAGGTTTCATTGGAAACGTTACACCCCAAAACAAGTGTTCCGTCAGAACCAACGTATCATATCATAGATTTTCAACGCTTAACGAATTTAACCTTTTGTTAGAGAAACTTTCTGAGAATTATATTGACAATGTCTATATGTCAATTTCTGAATACAGTAAAATACAACATGCCTCATTAGGACTTGTGTGCAAAAAACAGACACATGTTAAGACATAGGTAATTCACTTCAACAAATAAAAACGAGTTCACATAGAAATTTTTACCATTCAAGAGGTAACGAGAAAATACACACCACCTACAACGTTACATACATACCTACCTACCAAATCGATATGGTACGATCATACGCGTTAGTGATTTTTGTGTTGGGAATTTTAGTAGGTATGTTTTCAAGTATCCGTGGTAGAGATACGTAATTATTTTATGAAAACTTTTCCAAGTTTATGCTAAAAATGAAAAAACTGGACTTTCAGCTCAAGTAGTATGCCTGAAGTCCGCTGAAACCAGAAAAAATACAGAAAACGGATCTAAACAGCAAGGAAAGGAAAAAGAATCATCTGGTAAAATTGCATTAGAAACTTCTGCGAAGAAGACTGGAAAATTACCAACCATCTCACCTTCAGAATCGAAAAAAAATGAAAAACCGCAAGAAAAAGAACCAGAGGAGGAACAAGATGACCAAAAAAATGAAGAAAACTCTGAGGAAGAAGGTAACGAAACCTCCGACGAAGAAACAGAAAACGGTATGTAATTCTGCGATTACCAAAAAATAGATCAATACTGCTCTCAAAAAGGAATTCAATTTCACAGAATCTTCGTTGCCCCTTTTGACCTGTGTGCTTTTCGAAAATGACACCGCATGTAACACAATGTGCTCCATCATCAGCACTATGTATGGTAATCCAATATCATCGGGATCTTGCCAACAAAACGATGTTTGTCAATGCACTGCGTCAAAGAAGGCCTCCCTGGAAGACTACTGGAAAGCGAAATTCACTTCTGAGAAAGTGCCACAAAGTATCAAACAAGATAAAGATCTATCCAAGAAAATCCTCGATACACTCAAAACTCCTTTGAGAACACCTCAACAAATCGTGCAAGATCTAAAATCGGTTTTACCTGCCAGAGAATTAAAAAAATTACGGCCAAGAAATAGCCCTGTTCAGAAAATGATCGCCGAAGATGATGAATTCGACAAACCAGCAATTCAAGAATACACCGTCGAAAAACTGAAATCTCTCAAGATGTCACTTCCCTCGAATAAAGGCTACAAAGAAAACCTAATCAATGCGTTGGCCATCGCAGATGACGATGTTTTTGACCATATCGCACGTGAAATACGTAACTCTGGGAATAAACTTTTGAACGATATTCTCGACAAGTATTTGGATGAGCACAACATTGAAAACCAGCCGGACGAGTATGCTGATCGTGAAACTCTCGTGGAAATATTGGACTCTGCTCTGGTTAATCAAATAATCAAACTGCCTCGTGGTAAAACACGCCCAAAAGATACGTTCATTCTAAAACCATCGTCGCCATCTAATCGTAAAAGTACGTCAAATTCAATGACTTCTTCGAATAAGCAAACAACTCCAAAGGAAGTTGGGCTTCTTCGAGGATCCAATAAAATGGAAACGCGACCCTCCCGCGGTAAGTAAAATAATAAAAAATTTGTGAGGTTGAATTTTCTGTAGGTACTTAATATTTTTTCGCAAAAAATATATCAAAAAGATTGAAAAAAAGGGGAATTCGATGAGAATTCAAAATTATTCGCAATGTCTACAAAAATCTTCTCGCCACCAAAATTTTAGCTGCCAGTTTTGAGTTCAGCTCCCTTTGCCATGTATTTTAAAATGGGCGATTTTTTTTTTCATTAAACTATAAGGGTAAGGTGCCCATCTCCGACCCGTTTTTGATAAACTGTCTCTATCTCCGAACCGCTTGGGTCAAAAATTTTCGAAATAGGGTTAAAAGATACCTTGAAGTGTCTACTACAAGTACCCAAAAGGTTGGGGCCCAAAAATAATTTTTATTATTTTTTACGATTTTTTTGCTGAAGAAAGTCAAAACTCGATTTTCAAATTTGTGCTCATAATTCCGACCCCCTCCCCCATGTTGGCGGTTAATGGTGCAATTCGTCGAAATTTCTTTTTTTTTTTTGGTTCCTTTCTCACAGATGAACAAAATGAGTCCAAAACGACAACTCTGCAGTCAAAAACTTGCAGAGAAAATTGGAAAAAACAAAATCGCGTTCAAAACAACAGATTGAATAGGGGTCGAAGTTAGGACGCCATAAAACGATAACTTGGGTCAAATTTACAGTGCGCGACCGTTTGACGACTTCAATTTTCAACTTTCTCAATTTGCTAAAAAAAAATTGGCTTTCGACACGTCGAATTTGTCTCATTATGTTTATTTGTAATTAAGGAATACAAAAGAAAATTTCCGGCTGATTGCATCATGAACGGACGAAATCGAGAAGGGTTTGGACTTAGGACAAGGGTCGGAGATAAGGCACCTTACACTTAAACTATTATGGTCAATATGGGTAGAACACGTTAAGAGGAGCAAAAAATGTTATATCGACATATTGTGTAATTCGAACATGGAAGGGCTACTCTTTATCAATGATCTAATTTTTAAAAAAATTTCCGATTTAAATATATAAAAAACAATTCGAAAGAGCCCCTACAATATTGAAGATAGAAAAAAGTACAAAAGTGTTTTCATTTTCTAATTTCTACGCCGTGTGTTTTGTCTAAATGGTAAATTTAATTTCAATTTTCATTTAACCAATTTGGAAAAATCACAAAAAATGAGATCTTAAATTAAGAGTAGCTCCTTCCATGTTCGAGTTATGCAATATGCGTATATAACATTTTCTGCTCCTCTCGGCGTATTCTATCCATTTATAGTCATAATAGTTTATGATTTTATGAAAAAAAAAATTGCCCATTTAAAATACACGGCAAAAATAAGAATTTTGAAAATCGGTCAGATGAAGCACTCAATTTAGGTAAAAATGTTTTTGAACCTGATGCGAAAAATTTCTTCTCTATGCATTCAAGAATACATTTTAATTTTTAAAGATTTGGAAAACTTCCGAAAACGGTCTGGAAAACCAGCAAAAGTCGGCGAAAATAATTGTTGAAATATTGCGGACACCCTGGAACTATGAAACTAAATAATAAACTTTATGTATTTCAGCTCAGTCGGTATACTCAGCAACGCCGCCATTGCATCTCTCCAAAGACAATAATTCTTATATTCTACAAGGTTTCAATAATGCAGAAATTCTTGAACTAATAAAGGGAAGAAATGCTTGTGATAAATGCTGGAAAAAACCTTTTTCATACGAAGTTTGTTTCACACGAAAGAGTCGGTGGGCGGAATACTTCACTTGGAGCGATAAAATAAAACTATTCAAGGTACAAACCACGAAATACGTCAGTGGCGGATATAGTCAAATATGGCTATTCGAAAATGGCGGAGTCGATTTTTACAGAAAAGCAACAGGCGAAATCATTCAAACATGGGACTTTTCATATACCACGTTGAAATGCACTAAATCGGCTAAAGGCGAAGTTATCAAAGAAGACTGGGAAGGCGAAAAAGATATGAACGCTGTACGATATTACAAATCTGTGATCGATTCGTGGTGCGCTGTAAATTATGTTTACATGGGCAAAGAAAATTGCGCCATTTATTAAAGCCAACTCTCTTGGCTAGGTCACGAAATCGTGTTCGTTTTCGACTTGTTTCGCAAATACTAATATTGACAAATAAAATCATCTAATATCTAATACTTACTGATACTTTATCAATTTTGTATTTTTTTATATTCATTTTCACTACTTATCCAATATCAACGATAAGGAAGGTACATTATAGGTCTGCCTTGAAAAAAAAAAAAACAACCGCGAGGTAAATGATTTGCTGAAGCTATGGTAATGGAATTTTTGAAGAATGCTTATCTCATTAATTTTCGTAATTTCATTCAAACCAGACAGTTGTCCAATGTCCATAAGCGCAATGCAAATTTTGTTACGTTTTTTGGCTTTCCCGTAAAAAAAAAATACTATTTGGCATTTAGAGAATTAATGGGTCGAATTTTGAAATTTTTATGGAAGTGTTTTATACCTACATATCCGATGTAAAGTTTTTACCCTGAAAGAAAAAAAATGTTGATTTTTTTTGATTGAAAAGGTAATATGGATAAGTGGGGGGGGGGGGTTCATGTATCATTTTTAAATAAAATTTTACTGTGCCACCCTCTCATTTTGTTCCGTTGGGTAAAAAAAACCTCCCGAAAAAATACTACACCAAAAAATCATTTTGAGTGGTGGCGCAAAGGAGTTGAAAATTTGCCATAATAACGCAATAAAAGTAAAAAATTGTATAAATTCGGCATTTCATTCAGTGAGTTATTTTCTCACGTAAATTAAAATGAATACAAAAGGTATTTAGAAATAAATAACATAAAATAGGTTTCCAAAAAATAAAGCAAAATTCATTTTATGCCACTGAAAAAAATTTACCATTCCTCGAGTGTTTACCTACTTGCCACGGTCCGGCGCGAAAACTCGCGCAAACATCGGGCAAATCGTACTCGTAATTTTAAATTTCTTGCGCCACCACTTGATATAATTTTTTGAGCTGATTTTTCGTGTTTCATATTTTCCAAGTCTAATGAATATTTTAAGGGGGTGGCACGTCACAAATATTGAAAAAAAATGTTCCCATATTAAATTGAAATACCCCTACTTACAGGGACGTATTAACCAGTAAGCGGAGTAAACGAGGCTTAGAGCACAGAAATTTTTAGGGGCGCAAAAATTCTGAATGCACATAATTCGGAGTTACGTAAGACATTTTCATAGCAATGATTCATGAAAAAAAAATGCTTTTTTGGCCATTTAAAATTCAATTTTTTTTTCAAAGCTTCGCCCTCGGTTCGCTCGGGCATAAACGAAATCACAATTTATGAATCATTTGCAGGGTGTGTAACAGGTTCTTACGGCCTTTATACTGGCTGAAGAGTCTTCCGGTCCTTCCGAGGTCTTTATATTGAGCAAAAAGTCCTTCCCATTTTTAAATTTTGAGACTCACCTGCCAAAAGGTAAAATAAATTACCAATATTTGAAATATCGCTGGTGGCAGATGATATGAGTGCTTGAAAAAAGTTCAGCTTTTGAATGCTCTTTTCTCCAAAAATTTTCGCACTCGCTTCACTCGGGCTCAGTAAATTCACACAATTTTGTTTTCAAAATGATGCTATGAAACTTCTTCCTTTCCCAGCCTGGACAATTGATATTTTCATGTGAAAAAGTTATCTCTTTCATTTATCGAAAGACTCGTAACGATCTCGATTTCAATTTTCAAAAATGTTTCGATTTTTTGGAAGGAAATCAGATTGTTTTTCTGAATTTTATTTTGGATGGAGAAGATTGTCAAGGCGACTAAAAAAAATTCCCAAAAAAATGATCATTATTTTTGTTCGTTTTGAGAATAATTACCTATATTATATAATTTGAATTGATCTTTTTGCATTTTCTAAGCCAAATAATGAATCGAAATGAAAAAAGTTACTTTTTTGGTCACTTTTTCGACTATGGGAAGTCCCTGAAGTTACTTTTTTTTTTCAAATTTTAGCTGGGATGCCTGCACTACAGATATGTGGTGAAGATGAATGAAAAAAGTATGAAAGATTACGCTTCAGTATTTTAAAAGTATTTTATTTGTCAAGTTCAATAATTGCGAAACAGGTACATACAGAATGAACCTTTTCGTAGGCTATCCAGACTGATCTGGTCCTAATAAATGACGCAGTTTTCCTTGCCCACGTAAGAGTTGTTTACAGCGCACCACGATTTAATCACCGATTTGAAATGTTGTAAAGCCTTTTCTTCATCAAACTTTTCACCCTCCCATTTTTCATCAACTTTGCCTTCATCCGATCTAGTGTACACATATTTCCTTGTGGTATTAGGAAACTTCCAAGTTTGATCGAGTTTGCCTGCCGCCTTTCCTTTGTATAATTCGATTTTGGCACCTTCGAATTGCCATGTCTGGCTGCAAAAACCATCGCCCCATATTATTTCTACGTTGAACGGAATTTTTTCATAGCTCCAGGAGAATTCTCTTTGGAGCTCCAATCTTCGTGTACAAACTTTGTATGACTTTGGTGCTGTCCAGCAATGGTTGAACGTGCTTCTTTTTTGAATGTCAAGTACTTCTTGTTTATTCAATTCTGGTATAATATAGGGATTATTTTTCTTGGAGGAGGACGACGAAGTTTTTGTCGAGTTTACTGATTCAGCTGAAAAATGTATATTTTTTTCCAGTTTTTAATTTAAGTATACTCAAGTATTCTATTCGGTGCGATCAAATGTAGTTATGTATTGTACGTCGCCGTAACGTTACCTATATCTTTGGCTGTTATTAAACAAACAAGCTCGTATTCATACGGTTGAAAAGAGCCAGTCTTCTATAAAATGAATGTATGGGACTTGGAAAAATTTTAGATGAGGAAAAATTATGAATCGTTCCCGAATCGTTCACGACTGGATATCGAAAAGGGGTCCGAATAGCAAATCCCATGTGATAATCAAGTATGGCACTTGCTCTGCGACTGACGGTAATTTGTACTTTTGATGCCTATGACTAAATATCCTCGAATGGGCTTCAAAATCCGCTTGTTTTTTCAAGTTCGAATTTTTTCCTCAATTATTTTTTCAAACTTCAAAATTTTTTCGTCGAGGTTTATAATTTTTTCCTGATAGCGTTTTTTTTTTCAAAGCCAATTTCTCAAATTCAAAATTTTTCTTCAATTCTTTTTAGAATTTCAAAACTTTTATAGTATAAAAATCCCTGAAAAGAACATAAAAGAACGGTTTAAGAACGTAATCAAAAACCGAAACATGAGAAGAACCGAAAAACTACCAAATCCATTTCAATTCTGTTGAAAATTGATGAGAGTTATTTTCTGTGTATAATTGATGTTTCACTTTTCAAACATTTTTGCTCTGGCTCCGCTCTCAAATTATCATTTTTCCTTCTAACATTCGAAATTTTGATGAATTTATATGAATAAAAACATTATGGAATTTGTCCATAATGTCTATAATTTTGCAATTAAAATATCTGCTTTCTAAAAATCTCAATTTTTTGTCATTCATTTATGGAATTTAATATTGGTGAAAAATTCATAAAATCCATTCAAAGAGTATATTTTTTACCCAATATGTAAAATATCTCAGAATGAAACTGCTTGAAATATTTTCTCTGAAATGAGTGCACGCGATTGAGGGAAGGAGGTGGTGTCTCTTGAGCAATTTTGGAACATGATTGAAAAATTGTATAAAATAAAATGGCGTACCTACAAAACATGAAAATGGCATCTGAAGAATTCTGAAGAGGAATCCTAACGCTTAGAAAACTCATTTTACCAAAAGAAGGATGGCTCTTTCATAGGCGCACCCAGAAATTAATCAAGGGAAGGGCTGAGAAGTTGAGAAAAAAATGGGAAGGGGTAACATTTCAAATTACTTAAGTTATTTTTGACTGATCTTTCTGCCAAAAATCATCAATTTTTTCTGACAAAGGGGGGATTTATCGAGGAATTGGTGGTTTTTGACTGAAAAATCAGTCAAAAATTATCAAATTTTAGAATAAAACGATTAAAATTTCGCTCGGGTGAAAATTTTTAGAAAAAATATTGTTTGAAGAGTAAAAAAAATGCACTCTTTCACATTTTTGCATCAAAAAAATATTTTTTCCGTGATTAAGAGTGGTGGGGGGGGGGCTCGAGCCCCTTGGGTGCGCTTATGGGCTCTTTCCAGCAATATGAATACAAGTTCGTTGGATTAATTACAACCGAATATTTAATTCTACTTTATTACTCATAACTTATTGATCACACTTCGTATTTGAAAAAAAAAGGTCAACTTACCAAACAGTAAAACGCTCGACACTGCGAGTAGCGAAATTATGCACAATTTACTCATGTTTGTGGCTTGTGGCTTGTGGCACGTCACGTGAGTAGGTTTTCAAAGTGAATATAGTACAGAGTATGTGAAATTTCTCTGCTTTTATACTTTGAAAAATTTCGCAATAAATGATCAGGCAACCATCGATTTCGGAGCTAACTTCGAATTACGCGCTAAATTTGACCAATTATCAATTAACTATACCAAAACTCAATTTTTTGTCATTTGAAATGATGTTTCGCAATTAATAACAATACAATCGCAACGTTTTTTCGAATTTTTCAACGCGATGTATTTTGTTCATTGCGTAAATTTGATGATATTTTGAAGGTCGCGAGTCGTTTGAATCGAGTCCTCTATTCATGGTTAATCAACGCTATAACTGATAGGTGTTTTTTCGTAGAATTTTCATCGTTCTGAAGGTGCTCTGAGTGATTGAATTGCTCGCTATGAAAGCATTTATTCGAAAACACAGTTACGTTGTGTAATGAAGCGTGGCAAACCTGTTAATTTTTTTTACACTATGTTAGCTTTTAGATAAGACTTTGAAAAATTTGTTGCTTCATTTTTTTTTTGAATTCGTCAAAATGAAATGTGATTCCTTGATTTTGATAGATTAGTGGATAAATTCGGTCTATTTCTCTATTTGGATCAAAAAATTAATGAAAATATAATTAATAAATAGTTCTAGTTATGAAATTTGATTTTGAAGAAGCTTCAAGTTCGAATAACATCAGAAAAAAAGCATTAGTTATACATGTATTTGTATCTCTTTTGTCGAATCGTTGAATACCTGCTTACTTACCGTGCGAAAAACCAATGGAGTTGAGAATACAATTTCATAGGTCTGTTGTGAAGCACTACAAAGCTCACGTTTATTTTCGAAAAATGCTTTCATTTCGAATTATCCTTGAAAACGATCAACTACTTGAAACGTACTCGCAATTAAGAAAATTCCACCAAAAAACACCTACTTGTTTTGGCGTTAATTGACTATGAATAGTGACTCGATTCAAACGACCTTCAATTCATTAACAAACGAACTAAAATGCAATTATTGCGAGCAATTCTGACTAATGATCCAATCACCCGAAATCCACTTTGAAAGAAGAAAATTTTACGAAAAAAGACTTTTCGTTATTAACTGCGAAACGTCTTTCAAAGTTTGGTTGGTTAATTGATAATTGGTCGAAATTTTTAGACACACATAAGTAGTTTGAAGTCACTTTCGAAAAAGAAACGTGTGAGAAATCCTTACCAGTGATCCAATCACTATGAAGCCTAAGTACTTTGAACGAAGAAAATTCCACGAAAAAATAATTCTTGCCATTAATTGCGAAACGTCTTTCAAAGTTTTATTACCTGATTGATAATTGGCCAAATTTTAGACGCGAGTAAGTAATTTGTGGCCACCTTCGAAACAGATGCGTTCCTAATCATCGATCATAAAATTTTATAAAGTATAAAAACCGAAATTTCTCGCACATTCTTCAGTATTTTCTGTTCGAAAACCTTCTCAACTAAACGTGTGACGTACATCATGAGTAAATTTTGTATAATTTCGCTATTCGCCGGGTTGAGCGTTTTACTATTCGGTAAGTTACTCGATGTTTTTTTATCAAAAAGTAGATAATACTTGCAGGGTGTCCATTTTCTAAAAAACCGAGAAAAGTCAAGAAAATTTTGATATTTTTGCTGAAATATTGTAAAAATTCAGAAGCATGAACTATCAAAGATTTCTAATCACATTTTATGATAAATTTTTCCTCGCTTCGTTCAAGCCAATTTTTTTTAACCAATTTTTGTATTCATCGAATTTTGCTGATCGTAACGTTCCTACTAGAAAATTGATATTTAAACACATATGTCTTTGAGATAAGTGAAGCTTGTTTCCTTCTACACAGATTTTTTGAACGTGTAATTTTTAATGAAATGCAATATGAAAGAAATACCATGATGTTTTTGATCACGATTTTGAAAAAGAAAAAAAGAAAAAACCTAAAAGAGAATCTGTATTTTTTGATCACGTTTCGGAAAGTTGTACTGGAGTGTGAGGTGATGAATTTTCAATTTTCAAAGGTCTTCTTTTGCAATTATTTTCGCCCTCACATCACCGGCTCGTCACTTTCATATATTTCATAGAAACAGTTAATATTTTATTCTTCATCGATCTATTATTTACTAGGTCAACTTGAAAAAATTGTACATTGGAGACTTTCGTGGAATTTAATAATTTGAGATTCGTGTTTTTTTTTGAGGGGGGAGGTATTGAAGTTTGAAGAAAGTTTAGAACTTTCGGACTCGAATTATCCGAACTTTGAGCCTCACAATTTGGTCGACAGCAAAGTTTTTCTTTTTTATTTGGAATTTTTTCTGTTATAAATTAAATGTTTCAAGTTTTTCTGTCATGTTAGGAGAAAAGATCGTTTTTGTGGCCGAAAAAGGGAGTATCTAAAAATCTTGTAAGGAGAAACGAGTTTTGAAAAAAAAAAGTTGAACATTATGCATTAAATCATTCTTCTGAATAATTTCATCACGCAAAAAGATCTCCCCTTCTCTAATCCTTCAGGAATACTATTTCTTAAAGGTCTCCAACATTTAGGAAAATTGATCTGAAAAACCTAAAAAATTCAAGGAAAATGAATTCTGAGATATAGTGGACACCCTGTGCTATGAATACCTACTGAACTAAAAAAAAATATCTACATTGCAGCTCAATCGGTACACTCAGGAGCATCATCAGCGTCTTCCAATGATAACAATCCCTACGTTTTAGACGGCGTCGATAAACAAGAAATAATTGATCTTAGAATTAGAAATAGGACGTATAACGAGTGCAAGAAAAAACCAAAATTATACACAGTTCGTTTAAGACGAACGCATGGCATGGAGTACTTGACCTGGAACAATAAAAAAATTTCATTCGAGGTTGAAACAGCTTTGCACAAAGACAAGTACTGCCAGACATGGCGATTCGAAAATGCCACAATTGAATTACATAGAGGACCGGAAGGCATCCTCTCTCAGACTTGGAAACTTCCAAAAGCCACATATGAATACACTAAATCGTCCAATGGTGAAGTCAGTGAAAAATGGGAGGGAGAAAAGAATGAGGAAGCTTTGCAACATTACAAATCTGAGATCAAGTCGTGGTGCGCTGAAAATGATTTTTACATGGACGAAGGAAACTGCGTCATTTATTGAGACCAGCTCAGCTTGGTTTGGAAGTTTTACGAAATCGTGTTCTTTCTGTACCTGTTTCGCAAATACTAAAATTGACAAATAAAATGATTTAAAAATACTCAAGTGCAATCTGATTTTATCATTTTTTAAATTACATTCTCAACGTACCCACAAATATCATATCAAGCATAGATATAAAAAATTGTTTCAAAAAATCTGAAATATGGACCCTTTCTTTTTTTTCAACAGGGCTCGGGCTAAATGTTGATGCAATAGGCAATGCAAAAGACATTCGCTGAGTGAAATACCAACGAAAATAGGTTTAAACTTCTGAATGAAAATTAAATGACATTTCTTCACTTCTCTCAAAAAAAAATTGCCAATTTCAATTCATCGAAGGGAAATTTCATTATTTCAGATAAAATTTTTGGTAACTATTATAAGCACCTCGGTATTGTCAAAATTTTAAATTTTTTGTTATCAAGTTTAAAAAAAGTTTTCTGTAATTTTTTTCCTTCTGAATTTCGCTGTGATCCCGGCGAATGCATTTTGGATAAACATCCATCCTTCTATACGATGAGAATTTTCCAGAGAATTTTGTCTGATTTTCCCTAGAATTTAACAAAAATTACATTGTTCAAGATTTTGACTTAGAACATTGCAACTGAGAATATTCCAGCATGCAAACGAAGGTTAAAAATTGATTTGGATGTTACATTTGTGCTCAGAAAGATCGAATTATGCCGAACCAACTTCAATAAATCATCAATTTATGATCTCTCCAAATTTGAAAGAGAGAGGTGAGGGTTCGATTCCTATATTAAAGTTCCCGAAAATATTACGCTTCTTGGCGTAGATTAGCTCATTTTTTCGAATTTGATGGGAGGGTGTGAATTTTTTCTAGCTCTATGTGACCTTGACACACTCTAGCGACATTTGGCAGAATTATTCGCGATTTTTTCATCACTTTAAAAAAATATTTCTTTGGAATTTTTGGATTTTTTCCTCTCATCATTTTTTTTTCTTATTTAAACGGAATAATCGACCATGGTTGTTCTAGATTCTGCATCGGATCAGGTTCAAAAATCAGGAAAAGAGAAAAAATTTTGAGCATTTTTGATTTTTTCCCCTTGCGTAAAAGCTATTTTTCATCACTTTGAATTCAAGGAATCGAGCTGACGATTTTTTTTTTGATTTTACTTACGTGAAATTTTATAGAAGAATTAATCACTAACTAGCTCATAAAGTATCGTTTTTTTGGGCAATGTCTCTTTTCGTATGCGGCGTCACAATGCCGTATTTCAAAATGAATTAGGCTTTTTCCATTACCGTTAATCCAGTGCTTCCGCAGATAGAAAATGGCAAAATCATCACAATTATTTCCTCAAAATCCTGAAAAATCACCAAAATCACCAATTTTGAAAAAAATTCTATTTATGAGCCTGAAACGGTGAAACCATGGAAAGTCCCTCCCCCTTCCATTTTAAAAACGAAGTGAACATGTTTTTCTTTAAATATTTGATACAAAATGAGCATTCAAATTTCAAACTTTGAAATTCGAATAATTATTTATGGAACAAAACTTACCAAAATTTTACCTCAAAAAATTCGATAAAAACAAATAATGACATCTCCAAGAAATCAGTTACATTAAATTCAGTTTTTGAGAAAATTTCACTAAAAAAATAGACTTTTTGATTTGATTTCAAGAAAATTGAATGTACTTACTAATCTATGTTTTAATTCGAATGAAAGAAATTGAATTTTATCCAATAAGTTTGATATTGAATTTTAATCTTTAAAAAAAAAAGGTCGATCTTTCAGTTTCCAAAACTTCCAAAGTCTCAAAAATGATCGATTTTTAGGCTTTAGACTGGCTTTCGATCTCTGCTTTCATATTCAAGCAATAAATCTTTAATGAAAATAATAAATTTATTTTCAATGTTTTAAACAGTTTTTGATGAAAAATTATGAATTTTGGTATTATGAGTGGAAATTCGAGTGAAAAATCATCAAATTTCCCAATTTTTTGAAAATTACCATCCAATTTACCACCGCGAAAATAAAAACAGCCAAAATCACCACGTCTGGAAGCCCTGCGTGATCATTCATATCAAAGGTTTCCAGGAGATGGCAGCGTTCTGATGTGACAATCAACTAGTCAATTCGTCTGGTTTTTTTTTTCATCTTGAGTTCGTACTATAAACAGTATGATTTCTTGAGCTGAGGTATTGATGTTGAGTTGAAATTTTTATTCGTTTCATGTTCACGCGTGTAATGGTGTAGATCGACCTTTGGTTTCACGTTAGTACAGCTAGAGCTAAAATTTAAATTTAATCGAGTTTTCTAGTTTTTGTTAAGTACAGAAAATTGCTGTTTAAGCAACCTGCCTGGTTATGGACCGTTTTCCCGAAGCCTAAATCCTGAACGGCCATTTTCCCGAATAAAACATTTCACGAAATTCGACCCTCCCGTCGTGCAAACGCAGCCGTCACGGTGACGAGGTTGTGGCTGATAATTTTGACGGCAATCCTGGCAGTATCCTGACGATGTTCCACCAATCAGAGAGAGGCGGATTATAACCGGTTTTTCGTGGCCGCGAGTAGAAAAATGACGGTATTGTGGCGTTTCACTGCGACAGGGTCCTGGCGTAAGCGTGACGCTGAGGCAGTGAAATGTCACAGACTTGACAATGGTTTGGCGCATTTATGACAGATTTGTGGCACACTTGTGGCAAATAAATGGCGAGTTTGTGGCATAAAAATGACAAACAAGATTTGAACAAACTGGTTTTAGAGTGGAGTGTGGAGGGTGGTGTAGGACGGATGATTGTTCGTTTCAGTTTCTTTATACCCTTACGGAACTACACATACGTTGTACCTATCCGATATTTTTTTAGTAGTTTTACTTGCTACGAGATGGATCGGAGAGGATTCGAACCCAGGACCTTCGGAATAATAGGCGGCTGCTCTACCAACTTGGCTACATGGCTACTTCTAGTTATTAGGTGGTTGAAAAGAATAAATAACATTGCTGTTTTGCAGTAATTTTAGTCTTACAAAATAGAAGAAAATACCATTATAATTTTGAAAATTGAAATTTTTCTCATGTATGGTACTTATTTTATCAAAACAATGATTTGAAAATCAATCTTCTATTTTTTTTTCTCAAATGGCCTGTCAGTCTGTACATTTTTCTGTTTTTTGGTTTTATTATTTTTTTTTAATAATTTGAATAATACATAATTATCTATGTTTTAGTTTGCACACTGCATTGAATCTTGATTATTATTTCAGAATGCATAGAATCGTATTATTTGAAGTCTATACCCAGTTCATGTCTTGAAAAATTTGAAATCGGATGAATTATTAAAAAAGTAAAATTTCATTATCTTGATTGTTTTTAAAATTCATTTTAAAATTTTCCAACCACTAAAATTGAAATTAATGTAATATTTTATAAACTAAGTGGACATATTAATAGGGCAATGCAATAAGCATTTTATTTGAGATATAGGTAGGTACTTAAAAATATTTTAATCAAAATTCAATTGGCAGGGAATTTTTAAAAAATTTATTGTAAGACATTTTTGTCATAAAGAGATGGACTATTTTTTATTTTAAAAAAATGTAATTCTATTAAAAATGACTTTGAGGAGCTGAGGTTCATAATAAAATTCTATTTACCTATAGGTGCCTATCTATGTTTATGATTGATTGATGATTAAATACTTTGAGCAATTTTCAATTTTTTTTACCAATTAAAAATTTAGCTCATTTGTTATACCTATTTCTGGTAGATAAATAACACAGAAGTCATCTCAGTATCAAAATTTTCAATTTCATTTGATAAATAAAGCCATTTTCTTCAATATTTATGTCCAGGGCCAATTTTTTTTAAATTTTCTAAAAAAAAAAGAGGCCTTGAAACGATGGTTTTACTTTTCCTTTGTTTTATAATTTTCATAGAAAAAAAATCCCTAAAAAATGGTGAAAAAAAATTTGCGTCATAAATGTGTCAGAAGTTCGCCAGGTTCGTTCAAAAAACTGCCAAAATGTTGTCAGAAGTATGTCACATTATTGCCACAAATTAGCTGATACCTAACTCGATGATTTGACAAACATTTGACAGTGGCTTGACTTTCGAAAAACCGTTTCAATCTTGAAACGAGAAGTAGGCTCCTCCTTCTTTGCTCTGATTGGTGGGAATTTCATGACTCGTTTGTGACGGAGTTTTGACGCGTCACATGGCAGTAATGTGACGGCGTTTGCACGACGGGCTCCTATCCCTTAAAAGCAAACATTGGCCAAACAAATTATTATTTCCTTCATTAGTTACATAAAAGCAACTAAAATTTGGCCATTAGAACCCAAACAGATCCTTCTGCGAATAATATTTACCCCGCAAAAGAAATCATATCTTGGTGTGGTAGCCGAAGTAGGTAGATTCGGTCGATTTGGGCTGAATTGGGGCGCGAACCTAACTAGCTGATAGACCTTGGAGTCTAGACCCAAAAAAGGGTGGGATAAAAAAAACTAACTAGCTTATGTTTAGGACTTGAACTTGAAGAATGAGTATTAAAATTTTCAACTCCAAGTACAAATCTTTATTCAATATCTCAAGTATATACCCAAAAAATTGATGGAAAGACGTAGTTATTAACAAGTTCTACTTGAACTCTGGTTTTGAAGAAGCTTCGAATAACAAGAGCAAAAAGACACCGTTAGATACGATGTATTTGTTGCTCTTTTGTTCGATCGTTGAAATATACAGTGAAAAAAAGCCAATGAAGTACAAAAAATTTCATATGTAGGTATTTTCGAAACATACTTTCATTTTGAATGATCTTTACTAACGATTCAACCACTTGAACTCACTCGCAATTAAGAAACTTCTACTACAAAACAGCTACTCGTTTTGGCGTTAATTGACTATGAATAGTGATTCGTTTCGAACGACCTTCAATTCATTAACAAACGAACAAAGATGCAGTTATTGCGAGCAGCTCTGACTAATAATCCAATCACTCGAAACCCACTTTGAAGGAAGAAAATTTTGTCTTTCAAAGTTTCGTTGGTTAATTGTTAATTGGTCGAAATTTTTAGACACACATAAGTAGTTTGAAGTCACTTTCGAAAAAGAAGCGTGTGAGAAATTCTTACCAGTGATCCAATCATTAGAAGCCTAAGTACTTTGAACGTAGAAAATTACTCGAAAAAAGAATTCTTGCCATTAATTGTGAAAAGTCTTTCGAAGTTTTATTACCTAATTGATAATTGGCCAAATTTTAGACGCGAGTAAGTAATTTGTGGCCACCTTCGAAACAGATGCGTTCCTAATCATCGATCATAAAATTTTATAAAGTATAAAAACCGAAATTTCTCGCACATTCTTCAGTATTTTCTTTTCGAAAACCTTCTCAACTAAACGTGTGACGTACATCATGAGTAAATTGTGTGTAATTTCGCTATTCGCCGCGTTGAGCGTATTACTTTTCGGTAAGTTACTCGACCTTTTAAAAATATAGGTCGTGCTTGCTATATGGGTATCTATTTTCTAGAAAACCCAAAAAACTAGGAAAAGTCAGGAAATTTTGTAGAAATTTAGAAGAAGTATGAATTATCTGAGATCTTTAAACACATTTTATGATAAATAATTTTTCGGAAAAAATTTTCCTCGCTGCACTTAGGCCAAATTTTTCAAAGCAGGTAATTGTTGTATACCTATTCATCATACTTTGCGGATCATAACGTTTCTACTAGAAAATTGATATTTAAACACACGTTTTTAGGATAATTAAAGCTCTTTTCCTTCTGCAGAGAAATTTTTGCACATGTAATTTTTGATGAAATGCAATATGAAAGAAATACCATGATGTTCCTGATCACGATTTTGAAAAAGAAGGAAAAGCAGTGAAGGGGAATCTGTATTTTTTGGTCACATTTCGAGAAACATTATTGGGGTGTGAAGTGATGAATTTTCAGTTTTCAAAGGGTTCTTTTGCAATAATTTTCGCCAACACTTCACTCGGGCTCGTTATTTTTATGTATTTTATACTAATTAATTTTACTCTTCATCGATCTATTACTGCTCTCTAAATTTGAATCAGTCAAATAACTGAAAATTCACTGATTAAACAGCGAAACGTGTGCATGTGCAACTATTAATCAGTGAAATTTGACTGTCAATCAGTGAAAAATTACTGATTTAATTAGTGAATTTTCATTTTTGAATCAGTAATCTTTTTTTAACTACTGAAATGAATCAGTAAAAATTAAAATTTACTGATTCAATCAGCGAATAATTACTGATTCAATCAGTAAATTAAAATTTTTACCGATTCAAAAATGAAAATTCATTGATTAAATCGGCAAAATTTTCACTGATTTCTTCAGTTGCACACTTTTTTGTCTTATTAATCAGTGAATTTTGACTGATTCAAGTTTAGAGAGTGGGTCAACTTGAAAAGATTGCAGGCATCGGACGGCGGTTACTTTTTTCAAGCTCGGTTACTTTTGGTTACTTTTTTGGCTGAAAAGTTACTTTTAGTTACTTTTTCAGCTCTAAAGTTACTTTTTGTTACTTTTTCAGCTCTAAAGTTACTTTTTTCGCTCAACTCGCAAAAAAAATGGCAATGAGGTTATAAATATCTTGTTTTTGTTATCATTTTTTCATCTCTGAAACTCATACTGAATTATTCTCGATGTTTCGTTAATATTAATTACTTTCACGAATTTTTGTCTTCTTATTCGTATTTTTCTGAATCTTTCCTGCTCATAACATAACTTTATTTTTCATTATAAAATTCGTGACTTGAATTGAAATATTTATTTCAATTCAAAAATCTGGAATTTCGAACAGAAATAAAATATCACAAAATAATTAATTACACTTTGACTTTAATTAATAATGTTCTAGTTCGTTTTTTTAAAATCAAGATTAAGTTTAAAAATCGTAAATTTTGTGATTTTCAGTAATTTTTTTTGTTTTAAAATCAAGTTCAAAGTCAAATTTTCGTGATTTTTCGATTTTTTGTGTTTCATTGTAGGTATTCAAATAAAGTCAAAGTCCAGTATTTGTGATATTTTATTTCTGTCCGAAATTTAAGATTTTTGAATTGAAATAAATATTAAAAATTACGAAAATTTGACTTTGAACTTAATTTTAAAACCAAAAAAAAATCACTGAAAATCACAAAATTTACGATTTTTAAACTTAATCTTAATAAAAAACCAAACTTTAAAGTCAAAGTGTAATTATTTTGTGATATTTTATCTCTGTTCGAAATTTCAGATCTTTGAATTAAAATAAATATTTCAATTCAAGTCACGAATTTTATAATGAAAAATAAAGTTATGTTATGAGTAGGAAGATTCTGAAAAATAAGAAAGAGGACAAAAATTCGTGAAACTAATTAATATTATCGAAAATAATTCAGTATGAAGTTCAGAGATGGAAAAATGATAACAAAAACAAGAGAAAGAATCGTTCAGTGAACGAATTTATAACCTCATAAATTTGGGCTGCGAAACGTCGTATTTTTTTTAACACGATTTTCTCATTTTCTCGGATCGTTATTTTTTTTTCTCTCTTCGGTAGTGAAATTACAAAAAATACAAGTTTGAAAAAAAATGGAAAGGAGAGGGGGTATTAATAATTTTTTAAAGGTGAAAAATTGAAAAATTATATACCTACTTTTTCACAAAAAATTGGTTACTTTTTTCAGAAAAAAAGTTACTAAAGTCACTATTTCTTTTCAAAATTTCCGTCCGATGCCTCAGATTGTACATTGAAAACTTATTTCGTAAAATTTATTAATTTGAGATTCGTGTTTTTTTTCGAGGGGGGGGGGGTACAGAGGTGTTCAAATTTTAAAAAATCTTCGAAATTTCAGACTCAAATTATTCGAACATTTAGTCTCACAATTTGGTCGTCACCAAAGTTTTTCCTTTTTATTTGGAATTTTTTCTGTTAGTAAATTCATTGGTGTGAAAAACCTGAAAAATTCAGGGAAAATCAATTCTGAAGTATAGTGAACACCATGTGCTTAAATACCTACTTGACTAAAAACAAAAAATGTATATTTCAGCTCAATCGGTACACTCAGAAACATCATCAGCATCTTCCAATGATAATAATCCCTACGTTTTAGACGGCATTGATAAACAAGAAATAATTGATCTAAGAATTAGAAATAGGACGTATAACGAGTGCAAGAAAAAACCAAAACTATACACAGTTCGTTTAAGACGAACGCATAGTATGGAGTACTTGACCTGGAACAATAAAAAAATTCATTTCGAGGTAGAAACAACTTTGCACAATGGTAACGCCGGCCAGACATGGCGATTTGAGAATGCCACTATCGAATTACATCGAGGAAAGAAAGGCAACTTCACTCAAACATGGAAGCTTCCAAAAGCTACGTATGAATACACTAAATCGTCCAATGGTGAAGTCAGTGAAAATTGGGAGGGAGAAAAGAATGAGGAAGCTTTGCAACATTACAAATCTGAGATCAAGTCGTGGTGCGCTGAAAATGATTTTTACATGGACGAAGGGAACTGCGTAATTTTTTAATGCCAGCTTGGCCTGGAAATTTTACGAAACCGTGTTCGTTTTGTACCTGTTTCGCAAATATTAAAATTGACAAATAAAAATTTTAAAAATACAGAAGTGTAATCTATTTTGACCATTTGTTTTTTCACCAAGCATGTACACCTATCTATTTGAATAACTTTTCAGGGGTTTATTGTTGTAAAATAAATTCGTTAGTTTAATTTTTCAATTAACATATTCTTGGCTATGATTCAGAACTCATTTGAGTTACATTTAAAGAGATTTCTCTATTGAAAAATGAATATCAAAGTGATTAATATATAACGCAATTATCGCGTCCCACAAGATCACCGTTTTGTTTGCACCACGAATCAATGAACTGCTTATAATTTTTAAAGGCTTCTAGATCTTCTTCGCCAAACCATTGTTTGCGAATCGTTTTACCATCAGGATATTTGGTTATTTTGAATCCGGATTCTCCGAATGACCAATATTGTTTACTTTCACCGTCGGATTTCCGATCGATTGTAACGTTATTGTAGTTGTGTATCCAACTATATCCATCTTGATCCAAGTCTTAGGATTTTCATTTGTCCATTGTAAGATTGTTGAGGTTTTGGTTTTGTTGACACAAACATTGTAGTTGGAATTTCGCCAGCATTTCTTTCCTCTTGTGTGTCCGGCTACTTGCGAGTTATCGAAACCATGAAGCACCCAAGCAGGATTCTTAGAGGTTTTCGAGGGCAATCTGGGTTTGATTTTGCGAATCGGTGGTTTGATGATTTCATTGATCAAAGCCTTATCCAACGCTTTCTCGAATTTTTCTTGATCGCTGCACTTTTCCGGATACTCTATCATTGAAAATCGTTTAATGAACTGGTCGAGGTGGCCGATCAAAAGTTTGTTTCGGAATCGACGGATTTCACAAAAAATGCAATTGCGTTCTTCGATATCAGACATGAGAAATGCTTGGTTCAACATGTCTTCGTAATAATTTATACCTTGTTGGAGTGTTTTTTTGTACGGGTTTAGGTTTTTAGCGACATACTTTTGGATTGCCATTGGGTTAAATTTACCATTTTTGGTCGTTAGGATTAATTTGTGAGCTGGGGTTTCGTTCACGCGAAGTTCTTTTTGTTGTTCCTTGGGGAAAAGTGGTTTGATGTTTTGTAAAGTTTGTCGAGGTGTTTCAAATGGCCTTCCGAGCACCTCCAGGACTTTCTTCGATAAATCTTCGTTATTTCGAACGGTTTTCAAAATCTCATCCGAGTTAAATTTAGCTTTCCATAATTCGTCGAGTGTGGTTTCTGGTGAAACTTGGCATTCGCATTGGTTATTTTTTTGGCAAGTTCCCCAAGTGATGCTTGGGTTACTGTAAATCGAGCCGAGCAACGAGCATGTGACGTTACAAGCGGAGTCATCTTCGAAAAGTACACAGCTCAAGAATGGACGAGGAAGCTCTACAAAAAAAATTGAATTTTGAATTATTATTCTTGAGTGTTATACAAAATGAGTGATTTCAGGTCTCCCATAGGATGAATTGAAAAAAATATCTCGGATTTCAACAAAGAATAAATAGAAAATTTACTGAACGGAAGATCTCTCCTCCCCCCCTCGAAAAAATGTTGAATTTTCTCTTAAAGAGGGACGGAGCCGGAAGACCATAAAGTAGAAGAGTTTTTGAACCATCCAATCTCAAAATTGAATACCATTTTCGGATTTAAAAATTTTAGATCGCGAGTTTTTAACGCATTTTTGATTTTTACCAAATTCAAATCATCTACCCAAACTTCTCAAAACCAAGCGAAAAATTGTTTTGGTTCCCTCGAAAAATTTTGAGGAGATTTTTCGAAAAATTTTCATCATAGTGCGGTCGAAAATTCAAATTGTTCATTCAATGACCTGATAATTCGACCGAAAAATTTGTTTGACATTAAATAAAAATCAGTGCTGCCAAACTGAATTTTTAAAAAATTCCGAAATCATAAAAAAATTTCGAAAAATTAAAAATTATTTTAGGTGATTGAAGCAATTTTTCAGATTTGAATTTAAAGTTTTGAATGAATGATTTGATTTTGTGACCCTCGAGTTATGTTTTCATCATCAACTCATCTCCCTTGCCGCCGGATATTGTTCCGTCGGAAATTCGGATCGCACTTTTATTGAAAAAAAAAACACTAATTCCCAATGTTATGACCCTCTTTCTTCCTCTTCCCTCCCCCGTCCAAATTTGATAAAAATGGGTTAAATTCGCAATCTGCAATTTTTCATCTCCCTCGTTGAGGGCTAAAAATGATATTCGATTTCGAATTCACTGGTTCTTGGTGTAGAAACCCTTAACGTAGGTAGCCAGGAACCTTTTAACCGAGGAAATGGTCAAGTTTTCCAGAAAATGGCATGCACTGCTCTGAAGTGGCAAAATGCTTTTTTTTTCAAAAATACCTTCGCTTAAGATCTTTTAGCTCCGTTTTCTTCTGGAGTGGAAAGCTCGACATTTTTATGGGAGTTTTCCTCACCAATTTTCATCAAAATCCAGAGTATGTTTTTTTTCAATCAATCTCAGTATCAAATCTTACTGAGTTCGTCGTAATCCGCTTTGTCTTCGTTGGCGATTTTTTCTTCATTTTTGAGTTTAGAGTCTGGTTGATTTGTCTGTTCTTTTTTTATCCCAGGTTCTGTTAAATTATAATTATTACCTATTATTATTTTTACGAGCCTTGGTTATTGAGTTGAAATTTTTACTAAGTTTGTTTTCACTTACTAGAAAGTTCACGTTGTGTTGGTTTTGGTCCAGATCGGTCTTTGGTTTTATCCGATACCGCACATACAGCTTGAGCTGAAATTATGTATATTAAAAAATTCTCATTTGTGTAAAGTACAGAAAATTACGATCCAAGCGATTTACCTAAGAGAAGTCCCAGCATTAAGGAGAGCAAAAATATGAACGATTTACTCATTTTGGTAACACGTCGGTGGTTGCTTCATTAACGAGAATTTGACCAATTACCAATCAGCTATAACGAAACGTATAAATATTTTCTAATTTTTTCCACTTCTGGCTGTTTTAAGGAGATAATAATTTTGTGTTGCGTGTGAAAAATACGATCGCGTGGTTTTTCGAGTCATATTGTGAAAAATTCATAAACCATATGCGACCTGTGATAAGTCATAATAATAAATTCATTATTAATTCAGAATTTTTCACTTTACTTTTTTTAAATAAATCTATACCAAAACGTTTGATTTTTCATTATTTGATTATGGTGTACATTTTTATTCGTAAGAATCAGAATTGCACTATTTTCTATTGCTTTACGTGAATTATTGCTCGAAATGAGTCGGGGTTGAAAGAACATCATGTGTCAGGGCGTCAGGGTCCATCGATGCGCGAATTTTTCATATTAGAAATAATAATTCACGTAGTTGGAGTATGAAAATTGATTCAGACTCTAAAATCAACCTATTGTATCGAGTCGACCATGAGTTTCCGATGAAAGTTGAATTTTCCTCAGCGGAATGAATTGCTCCAAAAACATCTGTACCTAATCAATTTCGAAGGTGAAAAATTTGGTCACATCATAATTGAGAAAACGTGAATCGAATTATGTAGCTGAACCGTGAACCTGGGAGAGCACAAGTTGGTAAATTTGAATTTATGTACTTTGACTTTGACCAATGTCAAAAATTCTATCAGCTTGACAAAGAAAAATGAAAAAAAAAACCGGAAAATTTTTGAAAAAAAGATTTGAAAACGAGAATTTTTAAAAAATTTAAATTTACCAAGCACCTCCCTACTAATTTTCCGACGCGAATTTGTTTAACAGGTTGCCTAGTTACAGGTTTTTGAGGCGACCTGTCATACAAATCAACGATTGATCTAACAGTAAGTCGCGTCGATCATTTGGAAAAAAGTAGACGAGAGATCATAATGTTTATCGTCTCCCTGTTCGAGAAAGAACTCTGGGCAATTGATCGAAAAAAAGCAAGAAATCTTTGAAAACCACATTTGTTTTCAAATTCGTCAAAATTAAGATCATTAAAAAGCTTAAAACATAAAGATATTAATCGACAATTTTTTGTTTCTTTGTTTCAGGTGAGTTTGAAATTTCCGTTACCTACAAATAAGAAATTGGAAATAATGTGTATATAAGTGAGTTCTTTTTTTACGCATAATCATGTAATTATACGACCAAAACAGTTAATTAAAATTTTGACCACCGAAAAGCTAAAAAGTGCGTAAAAATTGTTACAATTATTGGACTCGTTCAAAGTAGCCCCATTTAGAAAAACGTCTGTAACAGGATTGCCATTTCATGAAAACTAGAAAACTTTGAAGAATTTTGATAAAAAAATGTTTTGCCTATCATCTTAAAATATTTCTGATTTTTTAAAATCAGTCTCCGATTTTTAGTTCAAATCAAAGTAGCTCCACATTACGAAATATAAAATTTGAAAAAATTCAAAAAATCCAAATTAGTCAGAGTAAATTTTATCTACTGATGAAATTTTACTATGGAATATAATTTTTCCAGCAGTTGAAAAATCAGTTTTCTCAAATCTTGACACCAATTTTAATTTTTTTTTTCAATTTTATTTTTTTTTCAATTATTGAATTGGAAGAAAAAAATTAAAATTGAAGGAAAAATGAGAAAATTTAAAATCTTGAAAATAATCATAAATTTCAATTTGGATCATCGAAATTCCGTTTGTTGTTTCAGGGTGGCAGTAAGATCTTCAGTTCATCCTATTGACTGTAGTTAGTTATGTTAAAAATTAATTTCTCTGATTTAGGATTTTCTATAATTTTTGAATTTTTTGTTAATGCACTACAGTTTGCTCATATCCTCTGCTTTCAACAACTGGTCTGCCATTCAGTGGTGTCGTTCTATTTGATCTAGTCAATTGATCTCCGTTGGAATCTTTCAAATTCCCGAAAGAATTTTTAAACTGAAATTTAAAAAGTATCGATAGGTCGAATAAGTATCCAAGATTACTGATATGCCATTAAATGCTGTAAATGTTTCAAAAATAAGAATTCGAAATTACTTGTGTTTCCGAAATGTAGGCGTTTACTGGTCGAAGTATGCAAACAGTGGCACTGTAGTAAACCTTTTTGCCCACTAAATCGGTGTATGCACCTGGGTATGCGTAATAATATTCATCTTCCGGAATAATATCGTACCAAAGCGCTGTGTCCTTATGAGGTACAGTTATCGAAGAGCCAGGATATTTTATTTTTTGCAATTCTTTGGAAAATTGAGGAAATTTTTTATTTCGTTTCGAGCCCTACAACGCTATTATTACTTCAAACATTTTATAAAGTTTTATCAAAAGTATAATTTAAATTGGTGTTTGTCTCATTACCACTGTTATTCCAATCGAAACTACTGCTACGCCATCGGGATACCTTAGAGCATTATTAAATGTTACATATTTTTTATTGTACCCGTACACAATAACTTCTATGGGAGTTCTAAAAATGACAAGAGAATTTTGATTGAAATCTTCAATCCGATTCTTATACATATGAACCTAATCTTGTAAATATTTACCCTACACCATTGATGGTTGTGCCTGCTGGTATTTTTGAACTATTAGAAAAATAAAATCTCGCTTTTAAAAATTTGTATTCATCGTTGAAGTAAGGACCTCCGGTTATCATTTGTTTGGTATTCTGATCAACTATAGCTTCGACTAAAATTTGAAGAATTTAATTTAATTTTTTTTTTTTAAAGAATAGGTGTAAAAAGGTATAAGTATTCACACTAGTTACTCACTTGCTAATCCATTATTGGTTAAATTCATTGAATCGTCGAAGTTTATATTCAAAATTTTTAAAGGTGGTAACTTTTCATGCTTTACTTTCTCTTTTTGTATGTTTATCGGATCTCGCGTTTCATTTTTCGGTATTGGGTACTTACCGAGGAATAAATTCCCATCTCCTGGCAATCGAATTAAAAATAAAAATCAATTTAAAACTAAATTACTAATTGTCGAAGAAATCTTTCAAAAAAGGTGCATTTACTCGTTTGAGAATTCACGTGAAATGGGAAACTGCCAACACAGCACAGAAAAGTACAGATGATTAAAGAAGATTTCATTTTTCAAAAACGTGCACTTCAAAAGAAATTCACCAATTGTCTGCTGGTGTGTTGCAATTTTCGTAATTATCAATTATTTCGCATTACGGTTTAACGTAGACTGATAGTAGGTAATTTCTGATTTCTTTGAAAAACACTTTAACCATATCTTCATTTTACCGACTTTTTTGAAGATACGTAGCTCATGCTCATATATTACTTTTTAAAAATGGGCGTGTATTTAGTTAATATTCGTACCTAATTTCGTACCTAAATTTTCTATTAGGTACGTGGCGTGTGAATGGTGGAATTATATTGTTTTTTTTTTCGCTTTAATAATTAATTTCATTATCAGTTTCTGTTCTGTATTTGTAACGTAAGTTTCAAATTTTATTTTGACGTTTTTTTTTTTCAAAAATGTTTTCACCAATTGGAGAATCGGCAGCTTATTTAATTTTCTTCTAATAGACAAGTCATCACCCCGTTCGGATTATATAAAACAAAGAGAAACTGCTGTATTCTTCCTGTTAGTTTACTTCTTTGATACTTGATACATTTAATTAAAATAATTGAAAGTAATTCTACCCAACTTTGAAATTGCCATTGTCGATTGCAAAATTTTTGTTCTTTTAACAATATTTTTGACCATAGGTTGGTAATTTTTTCCATTTTCCTTCCCCGTTTACCTACTCTAGGCCAAAAAATGACTTCTGAAATGCTTTTAAAAACTTCATTTTTTTGGTTTCAGACATACTTTTTTTTTATAGAAAATTTTGGTTCTTGTTTTGACCGAGTTGGAAAAAAATTGATTTCCAAAAACAATTAGTTGAATGGAAAATTATCCAACCTGATTACTTTTTTTTTTTTAGAAAATTTTGGTCTTTGTTTTGATTGAGCTGGAGAAAAATTGCTTTCCAAAGGGAGAATTATCCAACTTTTTTATTTGAAATTGGAACGAAGAATTTAAAATAAAATCGAAGCATTCTGTTTCAATTTTCAAGTACATGTTAGTTCTCGTGCTGTGTTTGAGAATACCAACAATGATGGTGTAGCATTTTCGAAACAAAAAGAAAGGGTCATTTTTTGTTTTTTAATCATGATTTTTCGAAAACAAAATCAAATACCCATGTACTTACTTCATTTCTGATTTTTCATTAAAAAATTTCACCTTTTTTTAAAAAAAAAATTTCGCCATTTTTTTTAAATTTTACAATTTTTTTTTTAATTTCACAACATTTTTTCTTTTAAATTGCATCTTTTTAAAATTTCACAATTTTTTTCATTTTGGAAAATTGAAGTTTTAATGCGGAAGATTTTCCAAAAACTGCGTTTTATCATTGCGATTTTAAATTTTGATATTTCATATGAATCTTGACTTTGGAAAATTCTTTGAAGAAACACATTTTAGATTTTCAAAAAAGTTTTGGTGAATCTTCTCCAAATTCCATTCTTTGTTCACTTTTAGCACATTTGAAGACCTCTGAAAATCGATGGGAATTTTTACCATACCTCGATTCTTAAATTAATTTGAGTAGACTCTTAAGTTTGGTGTTAGTCTGAATTTGTCTTCAATTTTTCAATCAAGTTATTGCGCAGGGTTCAAGAATAACAATTTGATATTTTCCTCATATTCGAATTGTTTGTGGTAATGTAAGTTCAAAAATCATCCACGTGCTTCAAAATATTTTTGTTAAATGAATATAATTAATTTTTATGCTTAGGTATTTGTATAATTTGAAAATTATTTATTGAATAGTGTGAATATATCGTTCTATCAATTTGATGAGATTCAACATCCTAGTTTTTTGAGTTATATTTTGATTGAAGACCTGAATAAAAAATCAATTCTGGAGTGCTAGCTTAATAATCGTCTTCCTGTAAGTATAATAATTAAGATTGGGTTTTCTCGAAGATTTAAATTTTTTATCGAATTTAAGTGCTTGAAAGAGGCACTTGAGATTGCCAGTTTTTTATTTTTTAATTTTGACCAAAATTTTAGCGCACATGGTGATCTTTCCTTTCTCTCTTTATTCAGTCGTTCTGATACAAAAGTCATTGATCATTTTTTTTTTTTTTTTTTGTTGAAAAAGTTGAATAGTTACGTTTCAAATTTTAAATCTGATTGATCAGGTCCCTCAGCTTCCCTTTTTTTCACAACCGCACAAAATGCGAGAAAAATTACGTTGAGATTTTCGAATTCAATAATCACATTACGTTTTGTGAAGTCATATATTTTTAAAGCAGATTTTACATTAAAGGTCTCGGCTTTTACGCCGTCAAAATCGAAGCTACATTTGTCACCAAACACTTACCCTCCCCTATAAAGAACTCGTTATGAACGCACCATCCTTTGATATAGTTTTCATACTTTCTCAATAATTGAAAATCTTCCGGGCCTTTCCACGACTTTTCAATTTTACCATTACGGAGTATGCGGTAACGTAGAGTTGATTGTGGGAAAGTCCATACCTCTGACTGGATATGGCTACTGGCAGTTTTTCTAACCGTTATAACGGCTTGTTCATCATCGAAAGACCATTTCTGTTCAATATCACCGTTATAATATGCTTCCAGCACTATATCAGCATGTTCTCTTTTATTTTTCCAGCTCAAATATTGCGAGGCGAAGCCCTTTCGCAGAAAAACTTTGTAGTAACCTGGCTCTTCCCATTCCCTATTTCCATTGTAGTAACTATTGACTTTGGATTTATCAAAATTTTGCAATATCCAGCGCCTGTCGTCCGTCTCTGGAAACTTTACTGATTTTGGACTCGATTTCTTTGAATTAGTTTTGTTAACTGCGGACGATTGCTTAGGTTTGTTATTGGAATCCTCAAAGTGAATTCGTCGAGTTCTTCGTTTATTAGTATTGCTGGTCGAAGATTTTTTTGGCTTGGAAGGTTCTGTCGTGTCGGGTTTCAATGGATTTTCAGTTGTGGATTTCGGTAGATTATCCTGAAGTTTTTCCACAGGTTTGTTGCTGGAAGATTTGCCGGAGTCAGCGACGTTCACTTCAGAACGATTGGTTGGCGGTTTAATTTCTTTAATAGTTACCGGTGGTTTTGGGCATACAATATGAGCTGAAAAATTTATTTCATTTTTCTCATTCAAATGTTTTTCGACTCTAATTTAAAAAATATATAATCACCATTTGGTTAATTTGCGCACTTACCTATCAAAATGCCCATCAAAATGATGGAAAATGCAAAAAATCTGCTCATTTTGATTACTTTAATGACTGGATTCGTACTTGAAAAAAAAAATTCAAAGCAAATGAACCTCGTATGGGAAATCTGTCTGCTTTTGTACCGGGTTTTCAACTTTTTGAATTTTTTTTAGCGAATGTTTCAAATTATTTCATTCGATTTTTCAACCAATTATCAATTAAGGCACAGCCTGGGTACGTTTCAAATTTTCCCTTTTTCAACATCTGGTCTGGCCCTAGGATTTCTTGACGAGAAACCTGAAAATCGATAATTACGACGGGGAAAAGATTTCAGTTCAAAAAACGAAAAAATGATAGCAGTCTCAGCAACGTGTGGCAATCTAACGCTGCTAAAATCGTAAAAATTGAAAAAATTGAATTTTTGTTACACGGAAAAAACAGAAGTTACGATTTTACCCCAAAAATAATAAATTTTATCAAAAAAATTAATAAATTTTACCAAAATAATAAATTTTAATCAAAAAATAATACTTAAAATGTATTCAAAAAAATAATAACATGTTTCAATTCACAAAATAGGTGAAATTTGTTCTAAAAAATAATATGTATTATCAGAAAAAATAATAAAATTTGTTGAAAAAATGAATAAATTTTACCAAAAAGAATAAATTTTATTCAAAAAAATGATAAATTTTACCTATTTTGAGAATTGGGACACGTTATTATTTTTTTTGGATAAATTTTATTATTAGGTATAATTTTTTTTTCAGTGTAATGATTCGCCTGCTATATTTTTTTTGACTGACCTTGGCCTTGGGTTATTTGTAGAGTTGAAATTCTCTGCGTCTGTCAGTATAAATCGTATATGCTTAGGTAAAGTATCAATTTTTTTCAAATAGATCGATTCAATTAGGTATCTACTTATTTTTCGAATGCTTAAGTGAAGAAGTATTTCGATGGTATACTTGCAAAAGGTTAGGTATATGTCCAAAATTTTTCATCTTTTTTTTTTTGAATATTCTGATACTTGATGGTCCATCAAGTATCAGAATATCCAAAAAAACAAAAATTGAAAATTTTGGACATATAACCTTTTGCAAGTATACCATCGATTTTTTCTTGTAATTTTCTTTTCGGTTTCGTTATTTCGATCATGTTTCGAACATGAATCAAATCGAAACCATTAACGAGGTATTATATTTTTTTTACAAAAAAAAAATTCACCATATTTTTTCAGTCCTTTACAAATTGATGTACTTCCTACTTGTCTAGGTAAATTCTGTCTCATAATCGGAATAATGATTCTACAAAAAGAACCTAAGTTACCTATAGTGAGAAAAGTTTTCTTACGTGATGAATTATAATGAGTTTTGAAAAAAAAAAAAACTATTTTACCAAATTACACCGTAGATTACCGGTAATTCATTGGGCATGCGATGTATCAAAATATACGTTTTCCAGGTCGTAGAACTCAATTATAGTAATATTTTTCACGTTATGGGTGAGAGGATTCGGACTTTGATTAAATTTTTAATTTTTAAAAAAATGATTTTCGGAACCTCGAGGCTATTTTAGGTAGGTAGTTGTATTGTTATTAGTTTTTTTTGGTTTTTGCGAATGTTGATCTTTGTCTTTTATTTGAAAATTTTTCATTACACAATAATTTTGGCAATTTTTAACTTAATTTGCGAGATATCGTTTTTCTCAAGAAGAAATTTATTTATTTTTCTCAAGCTACTATTTTTGATTCGCAAGAGTTAGTATGTACCATCCCCTCGCCCCTAACGTGAAAAATTACTATAATTGGGTTCTACAATCTAGAAAACGTACATTTTGATACATCGCATGCCCATTTACATGAGATTGTTGCTGCACCCACTACGCCTCATCTCCCTCAAATATGAAAATTTCGTAAAATTTTCATGTTCAGAGGTCATGATTACTCTTTAGTAATACTTCGAAGCATTTCAAACTCATTTCATGCAAATTAAGCCACTTTTACACCAATTTTTCGAGTTTTCTTCCTCCTTTGACCCTGTCTGCCGAGCCTTGGGCTGCATTCAGAATCGGCAGACCCACATATTCGGATTCATCGCAAAAAAAAAACCTTTAATCTGACACCAATTTTGACCATCAGTATTTTCGGACAAAATTCATGGAAAATGTGAACTTTTAAGCTTTCGCTGAGCTTTAAAGCAGCAGCTGCGGATCGGCAGACAATTTTTTTTTCAAAATAGGGGTACAAAGTACAAACATCAACTTTTGAGACCGGTACCAGCTTTCAGTTGTTTCGGCCACTTTTTAGTAGTTCGGCTCTTGGACTATTAATTCATTCTATAAATTAGGTGCTTCTTTTTCACAACTGGACATGATACGAGGTAAATGACCTAAGAGATTTTCGTTTTCGAATTCAATTAACTACACAATTACTTTTGCGAAATCAGATATATTTTTAGGTAGATTTTACACAACAAGTCTCGGCATTCACGCTTTCAAAATCGAATCTACATTTGTCACAAAACACTTACCCTCCTTTGTAAAAAATTCATTACAACCGCACCAATCCTTAATGTACACTTTATATTTTCTCAGTGATTTAAGATCTACTGGTCCTTTCCATGACTTTTCAAGTTCTGTCCCATCGTCGCGTCTTTCAAACTTTAAAGTTGATTTTGGGAAAGTCCATACTTCTGTCTGGATATGAAGAAAATCTTTTTTTTTAATCGTTATAACGGCTTGTTCACTATCGAAAGACCATTTCTGTTCGATGTCACCGTTGTGATATGCCTCCAGTTCTACAGCAGCGTGTTCCCGTTTGTTTTTCCAGTTCAAATATCGCGAGGCGATGCCATTACGTAGAAAAACATTGTAGTAATCCACCTCTTCCCATTCTCTATTTCCATTATAGAAATTATCGAGTTTTGTTTCATCGAAATTTTCCAGTATCCAGCGTCTGTCGCAAGTATCTGGAAATCTCGATGCTTTTGGGCTAGATTTGTTGTTTAATTTAGTATTGGCGACTGTCGAAGATCGTTTGGGTTTTTCACTGGAATCTGCAGTGCGAACTCGTCGAGTTATTCGTTTATTAGTATTCCTTGTCGTAGATTTTTTTGGTTTCGAACGTTCTGTCGTGTTGGGTTGTAATGGATTTTCAGTTGTGATTTTCGATTGATTATTTGGTTGTTTCTCTGTTGATTTGATGCCGGAACGTTTTCCAGAGTCACTGACCTCTACTCCATACCGATTTCTTGCTGATTTGAGTTTTCCTATATTTGCCGATGGTTTGGAGCATACAATGTGAGCTGGAATTTTTTTTTTTTTTCATTCGAATGTTTTTCAACAGAAATGTAAAAAATGTATAATCACCTTTCGGTTAGCTCGTGCACTTACCTATCAAAATGCCCAATAAAATTACGGAAAATGCGAAAAATCTGCTCATTTTGATCACTTTGATAACTGGCTGCGTGCTTGGAAAAAATATTCGTTGCGAATGTACCTTGTGAAGAAAATCTTTCTAGTTTTGTGACGGGTTTTCAGCATTTCGAATTTTTATAGCAAATGTTTCGAAATTATTTCATTCGATTTTTCAACCACTTATCAATTAAGGCACAGTATGAGTACGTTTCAATTTCCCATTTTTTTCAGTAGGTATGTGTTCTGACCTTAGGATTTTTTGACGAGAAACCTGCTCGAAATTAAATGTTGGATAATTACTAAGTACAGAGAAGCGGTTCGTTTCAAAAAAAAAAAAAAAATGAAAAAGTGACGCGAGTCTTGACGACATATGGCAATCAACGCTGCAAAATTTGTCAAAATTGAAATAATAAATTTCTGTTCATGATTCGCCTGCTACACGTTTTTCGCCGACCTTGGAGTGTTGAGGGTCTTTTTTCTCGTTGTTATTTCGCTGTTTCGATCATTTTTCGAACATGTATAAATTGACAGCATTAACGAGGTATTTTCTTCTTTACGGAAAACCAACTTTTCGCGGTATTTTTTCAGTCTTCTACAAATTTAATGTGCTTTGTACTTGCCTAGGAAAATTTTATCTCATAATCGGAATAAAGAATACACAAACAGAACCGAAGTTATCTACCTAAATTTTTTCACAAAGATTTTCAGAAATAACAAATTATCTACGTTTCAAAAATCCACGGAAAGTAGGAAGTACATAATTTGAAAATGTTCAAAATTTCAATTTTTTCCTCCCTCTTTTGAGCTTTTTTTTGACGATGCAAAGAAAACTGATAGATTATTAGATTTGTATGTAGGGTGCTCAATTTCTTTTTTTTCAGCGTTAAAAAATTTTCAAAATTAGAGTTTTACGGTTAGAATTGTGTTGGAATACTTTAAAAAAATTGACATTCCGAGAGCTACAGACAACTTATGTTTCATTATTCGTTATCAAATACATTATACAAAGTCAAAATTCGTAAAATTTGAAAATAGGATACGCATGAAAAAATAATTCATAGGTACTTCATGAATTAAAGTGGTTCATTTGGAATTTGATTCATCTGAGCCAACTGCTAGGTATGGAGAAACTACAGTTCAGTAAATTTCTACGAATTTTTATTAATTTCTGAAAAGTTGGAGACATGTGTAAAACAAAATCTTCAGTTTTCTTTCTTCCTCACTTTTTTTTTCGAATTTTTAACGAAGAAAAAATATACTTTTCAAATACATACTCACAATATGATTTACATCTTCTCTGTTTTGAGTAATTCTTTCAGTTCATTTGCTGGATGCAAATTAATGACCGAATAAAATAAGATTGGAATTCTCAACTTTCACAGGTTGGCAACCGATTTTTCAATACTTGGTAGAAACAGAATTTTCAAATGGTTGAAAACTGTTCCAGATTCATTGAAAACAAACTTTAAAGACTGCATAGTCAGAATAAATTTTCTGTGAAAAAAAAATTGGTGTGGCTGGTGATTGAGGGTTGAAAGGTTGAGGGTGAAGGAAACCGGTTAGGTAATGTTATGGAATGTTTTACTTTTCAAAATATTTGAATCCAAATTACATCTCCACATTTTTTGTTTATATCAATATATCCCCATCTCTTATTTTGATGCTTCTTTGGAAAGTTCATGATGGTTACATGCTGGTAGAACTTCTATGAATTTTTTTAAAACAATTTCGTGCCTATGTAGTTTTTCAATGATTTCCTGGTGAAATAAAAATTACATATCATTGCCTTAAAATTTTATTTTTCATGCAGGCCCGTAGCCGGAGGTAGGTCGCTTGTCCCGGCTAGCAAAGTTCGAAAAAAAAAATCAGCGCAGCTACGTAATATCAAGTGAAATTATTCTCACGTTCATGAAATGGCTACACTGCTTTATAGTTTTGCAGTGGCAAATGGCGGTGATTTCCAAAAAATTGGGGGAATTCGGTAATTTTTCATTCCAATTTCCATTCACAACTTTATTCCAGATATCTATTAAGTATTTAGAGATACAATTTTTTTTTTTTTTGAAAAATCATACACTACACTTCATCTGATTCAAAAAGCGTTATGAAATGACAAATTTCTCGAAGAAGTTAGTAAATAATCTTTAAACTTGATTTTCATAACTTTTAACTGTTTTGAAAATATTGGATTTTTACTACTTTTAAGGAACCGATGAATGTTTTTTTTAGATCGGCGCCTGCGCCTTTGTTGCGTTCAGAGGCTTCAGACTAACAGCGTTACGCAACCCAACTTGTTACTTTTTGATTTTTTCCTCACCTAAAATAAAATTTTTCTTTGTCTTCAAAGTTTTGAGAATTTGAGGGGAGAGGAAATTTGGTTCAAAAAGCCAGCGTAGGCATGAAAAAAAAATTAAACGAATCATTTTCATGTGCTTGGAGCAGCAAAGAACCTGAATCCGCCATTGGATCGATTTGTTTCAAAAATGAAAAAAAAAAACATGTTCAATTCGTTTTTCGAATGGTGGGAAGGGGAGACTTCCATAGTTTCACCGTTTCAGACTCATAATAGATTATTTTTTTAAAAATTGCGATTTTGGTAATTTTTCAGGATTTTGAAGAAATTTAAAATTAACAGAAGGGTTGATAGAGGAGAGGGAAGGTTAAAAATGGTATGTTTCACGAATATCCGAGCTTCAAAAAGTGTAGGTAGCTTTCCCTAACATTTTCTCTGCCTTAGCTCAAACATAATTCTGGCTGCGGGCCTGCTTTCATGAAAGGCAGAATGTAAAAAATATGACGCTGGAGATTTTTCAGCTCAATGTAATAAAACAATTATCTTTACCAACGAAGTAATCGTTATGAGTGCACCACGCTTTAATGTAATTTTTATACTTTTTTAATGCTTGAAGATCTTCAATATCGTCCCATTTCTTATGAATTTCGCCATCAACTCCTTTGGTCAGATTAAATTTGTTCTTTGGAAATTCCCATAATTCCGTCTGGAAACCGGATTCAAGGAATTTTAAAATTATTACATTGACTAGATCAAAGCAACCAGATGAGTTTGGTCGGAAGTCTTTGAAATGAAAGGTTTGTTGCAAATAGCCTTTGGTAACGTCGAATAGCTCCATGATTACAATGTCATTCGTGTTGTTCCAGGTAACTTGAGTATAAGATGAGCCTTTATATAGATGAACTTTGTAGTTAGGATTTTCCCAGTGTTTTACTTTTCCCATGACTCGACCAATTTCGGTTTTATCAAATCCTTTCAGTATCCAACGGATGTCAGACGCCTGCTCATTGCTTGGTTTATTGGCAATTTCTGCTGCAGATTTTCTCAGCTTAGCTGGTTTTGTTTTGGTTTCCAGTGGTCTTGGGCATATCACTTGAGCTAAAATTTGATTTTCGTTCAATCAAAATTTTCTTATTATTTTAGATGACAAATGATTGTAACTTATGCAAGGTGCCTTCTTATATTTAATACAATGCAGCGTTTTACTGGGTTTCTCAAAATTTGGCAGATATCATCGGAAATTTTTTTAAATGCGCTAACCACGAAATAGAGATTAAAATTTTTTGAACCATGGTTATATCCCTATCAAGAGCTTAGAGAAGAATTTTTTAAAAATCGTTTGCTGTAATAAGAAAACTATGCACCAAAAAGCCCCCCCCCCAAAAAAAAAAAATAAATAAAAATAAATAAATAAATAAATACGTCTTGTACTTTTTCTCGGGGGTTAAAAATTGACCAAGATTTCAGAATACCACATAGGTATTTTTAAGGTCATTCTAGAACAATTTTTTCACTAGGGTTCGTAAAAATTTGAAAAAAATTTTATAAATTTCTACGACCCGAATTTTAAATTAAACTTTGAAAATCAAGGTAACCTTGAAGGTTTCTTATCGTAAGCCACAGAAAAGTTTCTTAAACCACTAAGGTGACTTCATTTTTAAAGGAATCTTTTAACATTCCTGCATAGGTACCTATTTCTTTTTAGAGCATTTTAATTTGCAAAATTCACGAAGAGGATCTGGAATGTTGGCCAAAGATTATCGAAAGTCGAAAGTTACATTTCCCTGCTGACGAAAATGTTGGAAAAAATTCATTTTTCAGAGATTGTGGTATCGACTTGGAATTTTATTCGTGCTTAAAACGTATAATAGGAGAAGAGCTGATTAAATTTTGAAGTCGCTGAAAGTTGGACTTCTCGAGTTCAGAGTTAGGTAATTCAGTTTTTTGAAAATATTTCGCGTTTCACAAGGGTTCATCAAAATTTAATTTAAAAAATGTAACATTACACCCCATTGAGCTTGTATTATTTTGCGAAGATTACGAAAAAATCGTCATTTCGTTTCTAAGCCTTAATCAAAATCCGCTGTCTCTTTCACCTAACGACGAAAATGTTGAAAAAGTTATTTTATCAGACTTTATAGTTTTTGATTACCCGCTTGGTTTGCAAATATTTTTATGCTTCATCGAAATGATGCATAAACTACCTCTTTGTCTCTTCAATGGGAATACTCAAAATAATCGCAGGGCTTACGACAATTAATTCAAAATACTCGAGAATCTAACAAAAAACTAAGTAGTGATAAAATCTTGAATTAACTGAACTTAATGCTCACACTTACCTATAAAAATACCCGACACAAAGATAGTAAACGCGAAAATTTTAACCATTTTGGAAACCTTTGTCACTAGTTGGTACTAGGAAAGAAATTTCAAAATAAGTAAATGTAAGTACCACGTGAAGGGAATCTCTCTGTTTTTATACAGTCTTTTCAAAAGTGTTGATGTTCTTAAGGTTATGGTTGAACGTTTTTTTTTTTTTCAAGAATTATTTAACTAATTATCAATTAACGCAAGACTCTAGATACGGTACCTAGACCTACGTGTTGAATTTTCGCATTCGACAGGTGGGTAAATTAGTAGAGAACCTTACAGTTTTACTGTGAAATACCTACTTTTGTCATTATACGTACGAAAATTACTACCTACGGATGAAAGTTTAATTTCGAGAACAGTTGGCAAAAAATGACGAACTTCGCAAAATTCGTAGAATTTTTAACAATTAATTTTCCTACCTTCTTATAATTTGCTTGCTGTTTGTCATTCAGTTAACCTTACTCTTGGTTTATTTCTGTGAAGGTGTTGGCAAACTCATGTGAAGAAGGTGTTTTTTTTTCCAAACGAATGAGTTTGTTGACGACGAATAGTTTCACCATAGAGTAAGAAAAACTTGTTCTTGATGATTTGGGTACTTATTATATATTTTTACTAGATTTAGGCGAAAATTACAAAATTCCTTGACTTTTCCATCAAGTTTTCCAGAAAATGGGCACTGGCAACTTTTCATCTCGCTTGAAGAGGGGAAAAAGTGGTATCCAGTTTTAAGGCCAATGGTTTAAAGAGAAATGGGAATTAAAATTAACTACTTCTTTTTAGTAGAGTAACCGAGGTTCTCAGAGAAAGACCACCCAAACAAAATGCAAAAAGCAAGTCTTTTTTCCAAAAATGTCCTTGTTTTGTTTTCTTTTCTCACCAATTTGTGTCAAGTATCAAGACTTTTTTGATCCACAGGTGGCCGGTAGGGTGGATTCTATTTGCAAAACTGTCTATTTTTATACCTACTTTTTCTTAAATTTATTAATTACATTGCTGAGGAATTTCACGTCTTGAAGAATTTTCAATATAGTTCAAAAAAAAGTACAAAAAATAGTCAAAAAACACATTTTTAGATCAAAGTCCCTTCGTTAGGGTTGTCATTCTCTGGAGGCCGTGGAACCCTGTTAAAATCTTTTTTCTTTTTCTTTTCTGTCTTCTTATTTTTTTCATTAGATCAATTAATTGGCTTACGTTTCATGATTTCAAGATGCATCACGTCAATAAGTCAATCAAAAAAGAGGAATTATACTCTGTCATTCTGAATCAGTGAAAAATCACTGATGAACAGTCGAAATTTCAGCACAGGAAAAATCAGCGAAATTCACTAATTTTTCAAAGATTTTTACTGACTTTTCAAAGGTTTTCACTGATTTTTCAGCAAACTTCAAAAATTTAGCTGATTTTTCAGTGAATTTTCAGTGATTTTTCTCACTGATTCATTTTCAGTGATAATTTTTTCACTGATTTTCTCCAGTGCTGCAATTCTGACTGTTTTTCAGTGATATTCGTTAATTTTCACTGATGTATAAATGAGAAAGTACGTGGGAAAGATATAACTTGTTTCGTGTATCTTGTGGAGCGTTCGCTACTTTTAATTCGATTCAAAATATTTTTTTTTCGAAATTCGAGAATTTGTTCAATTTTGAGTTTTGAATAAATTTTTTCAAGCTTGAAAATCATTGAAACGTATTTTTTAGTTTTAGCTGTATAAGTTAGATATGAAGCACGGAATAAAATGAACAATTTGAAAAGTCGGGAAACTTCGGTGTACCTATATGAGAAAAAGGATCCGGTGCTACTCTCTTAATTTGAATCAGTCAAAAATGCCTAAATTGACCGATGAAATAGAGAAAATCAAGTCACTGATAATCAGTCAAATTCCACTGATTCCTCAGTTAATCAGCGTCATTTTACTGCCAAGCAGTGAAAGATTACTGATTCAAATAGCGAATTTTGATTGTTGAATCAGTGAAAATCAGTTGACTGATTAAAATCAGTAAAAATTTACTGATTCAAATCAGTGAATTTTCATTATTGAATCAGTAAAAAAAAATTTTACTGATTGAATAAGTAATTAATTACCGATTGAATCAATGAAATTTTATTGTTACTGATTCAGTAGTGAAAATTCACTGATTGATCGGTAATTTTTTTTACTGATTCCTACAGTGACTTGATTTTGTCGATTTGAATCAGTCAATTTTGACTGATTCAAATCAAGAGAGTACTTTCTTACAACTTCAAGCTTCGTATTTTTCTTTTCATACCTGGTAAAATTAAGATGAATGACACCGGAATTTTTCGAATGATAGGATAACTTTTAGTCTAAAATCCCGCCCAAATCTTATGAACTAACGTATTGCTTTCCGTCGGTTAATTTATGCAGTTAAATAGGATAATAATATACCGAATTATCGTAATCAGTTTTATTATTCACAACTACATGGAATCAGATATAAAAGAAAAATGACGTCGAAACTTCTCACACGTATCTGTTTTAATACAGAACACAAGTTTCTTTCGATACGTAAAAATCGTTGTGAGCGCACCAAGCGTCAATGTAACTTTTAGCCTTTTCCAAAGATTGAAGATCTTCCTTTCCGGTCCAATTTTCTTCAATTATATTTCCATCAGCATCTTTGGAACACTTCAACCAAGATGATGAAAACCTCCATAACTCCTCCCGAGAACCAGAATCTCCATATTTTTTTATCGTTATTTTAAATTTGCCATCATCGAAAGACCAGTCTTGCTCAATATCGCCATCGCGAAACTTTTTAATTGCAGCAATAATGGCGTATTTTTGGTTATTCCAAGTTAAACTTGTCACGTAGTAGCCCTTCCCTACAGAAATCGAATAGATACCCGGATTTTCCCATCGCCTATATCCTGCCTCGAAACTGTTGACTAAATATTTATCAAAACCTTCCAATGTCCAGCGTGGATCTGATACTTCTTCTTGATTAGCATCGTCTGTTTCTGTTTCTTCAGCTTCTTCATTTTTCGATGAATAATAATTTTTAATTATTTTACTCGTTTTTTTTTTTTTTTTTTTTTTTTTAATACGTAGTATTGAATTTATAAACAATTTTAATCTTACCAGAGTCGTCAACATCTGCTGAAAGCTGATTTATTTCTGGTTCAGCTGGGTTTTCTGTTTGCGGCGGTCTTGGGCACACTACATGGGCTAAAATCAATTTTTTTTTTCAACTCAAATGTTTTTTAATGCACTTAATTATGATAATAATACGATGAACTATAAACAAAAAAGCAAAACAAATCCTAATTCGAAACTTTTCCTTGAAGAGAACGCGGATGAGGGGTTTTAAAGTGATCAAAAACTTTAAATTTTCACAACTTGATTTTACATTCATTTTACAAGAAAATTTTATTTCCAGGGAATTATCTTTCCTGGGGACGAAAATGTTGGGAAAAGGCCAGATTTTAGTCTTCGATTTCTTTTTTTTTTGGCAAGATTTTTTTTCATCAAAATTACTTACACAATGCAGCATTATCTTCTTTTTTGCGAAAAGTGTTATCGAAATAGTTGAAATAATTTCAAGGCTTTTGATGAATGTCAGTTTAAAATACTTCAGAATTGAGGGAAAATAGTAGTGAAGTTCAGAATTACTCACTTTTACCTATCAAAAAACCCGATAAAAAGACGATGTACGTGAAAAATTTACTCATTCTGTTTACTTTCGTCACTACAGTTTCGTATTTGGAAAGAATTTTCAAAGCAAATGTACCTCATGAGGAAAATTTCTCTGTTTTTATACAGTCTTTCCTAAATTGTTAAATTCTTACGCATATGGTTAAACGGGTTTTCCACGAATTATTTTACCCGCACCAATTATTAATTAACACTTGACTGCGTTTAGCAGATACAATGTCTTAATTTTTCATACTCAACATGTGTGGTATATAAGTAATTGTGTGAACCTGTCGTTCGTTTTGTAGCGAAATATCTACCTGCTTGTGATTATACGTTCGAAAATTACTGCGGATAAGAGTTTTAATTGGAGAAAAGTTGTTGAAAATAACGAAAAGTCTCAAAATTCGACGAAATTTTCAACTCATTAGTCCACATTCTACATACCTACGAGAGTTCACCTAGATACTGAAATTTTTTGCTAACTGAAAAAATACCTACATACGCGCAAGCAAAAAGATTATCCGCGTATATATTCCCATCACGAATCATGACATGGTAAAAATTTTGAAGAAGGCGAAAAAAAGTTTTTACCTCGATTTTTTGGTACTCACTGTGACCGATGTCATACTCAATGTTGCAAAAGTTCAAAGTCTATACTTTCGAATAAAAATTACAATACATCGGTTTCCAATTTTATTTTTCATAAAAGGCACAATGTGAGAAATACAACACCGGAGCTTTTCTAGCTTACTGTAATAACACAATTATCTTTCCCTACGAAGAAGTCGTATTCAGCGCACCAGTCTTCTATGTACTTTTTATTTATTGTCAATAATTCCAGATTTTTCGTTTTACCATCTTTGCTGCTCCATTGCTTTTGAACTTTACCATCTATTTTTATAAACCTCCAGATGTTTGTTGGAAATCTCCAAATCTCCCTCTGGGTATTGGTTTCGACGAGTTTTGAAATGGTTATGCGGCCTCGATTTTGATAACTACCGTCTTCTAATTGAGAGTCTTGGAATCGAAAATTTTGTGTGATTTTACCATTATGATACACTGTAATGCCTACAAAGTCTCTTACGTTCCTCCAGGTAATCTTATTATAAGATGAAGTTTTTGATACACAAACTTCATAGTCCGATTTTCGATTCCAACATTTATTGGTTCCATCTTTGACTTGATTGATTTGGGTTTTATCAAAACCTTCCAAATCCCAGCGACCAACTTCGGCAACTCTTGATTTTGATGAAGATGCTTCTGGTTTGTTGTTTGGTTTAGTTTCGGTGTCGGCGGAGGATTGCTTTGAATTGGTAGTAGGATCTGTAAAAAGAACAAATTGGGCTTTTGGTTTATGAAATGTGTTTTTTGAATATTTTTTGAACTTGAAACACTGCACTGTCGATTCGTTTTTAACTATTTTTCTTTCTTTTACCCAGACATTAGGGTGGGCCGAAAGAACAATTTTTTCGATTTTCAAAAACATACCCCCTGCAAAAGTTGTTGGCTGATGAGACTTGAAGAATAATAGAAAAAAAAAATCAAAATCAATTCATATCTTCCGATCGCGCATTGGCATTGAAATTTTCAAAAATTAGCAATTTAAAAGTTTTAGAAAATTTTGAAAAAATTTGAAATTTATTTAAAATAGGATTTACAGCTTAAAAGTGTTTTTCGATCTATGTGGTCACTAAATAAGCTCTGAAATTGATTTCAATCAATTTTTAATTTTTTAAAATTCTTAAAATTTTGAATTTTTGCTAATTTTTGAAAACTTCAACGCCAATGCGAGATCGGAAGATATGAATTGATTTTGATATTTTTTTTTTATTCTGCAAGTCTCATCAGCCAACAACTTTTGCGGGGGTATGTTTTTGAAAATCGCAAAAATTGTTTTTTCAGCCCACCCTACCAGACATGGTATTGGTTTTGAATAACTTTGGTCTTACCTGAGTTATCGACGTCTGCTGCAGGCGGATTTGTTCCTTTTTTAGCTGGTTTTTGGGTTTCCGGTGGTCTTGGGCATACTACATGAGCTGAAATTTGATTTTTGTTCGACCAAAATATTGTTTAATAGACGTATTGCATAAGTATAATTTTAATTTTTTTCACAAATTTTTGATTTTATGGTTTTTTTTTATCGTTTGCTGTATTAAGTATTATCGGTAGAGTCGAAAATTTTTTAAAAATTTTGGGGCGTTTAAATTATTTTTACGTGTGGTGGAAAGATGTGATTTTTTGAGATACAAAATGGTACACTTTTTAGAGCCAATTACTTTACTAACAAAAAATCTCGAATTCAGGGCAAAAATTATCAAAAGCAACGATTTTTTTTCCCTACTGACGAAAATGATGTAAAAAATTCATCAGTTTTTAGACTTTGATTAATTAACACAATTAACTAACACTATCTTCTATTTTTTCCTTACCAATCAGAGTTCTCAAAATAATCACAGCACCCTTGAGGGAACAATAATTTAAAGCACTTGAAAATTGAGCAAAATTTTTTGTAAAAATTGTTTTTTTTTTTAAAAAATACTTATTTGTCATATACTGTTATGAAATAAACGTTGTTTAACACAAACACGTACACTTACCTATCAAAATACTCGATAAAATAAGGGTAAATGCAAAGAATTTACCCATTTTGGTAACTTTTGTCACTTGTTTCGGGCTTGGAAAAAATTTCCAAAGTGAATGTACCTTACAAGGAAAATCGTTCTAGTTTTATACAGTTTTTTCAAAATTTAAAAATTTCTTACGCCCATAGTTGAACGTTTTTTCTGGTAATTGTTTTGCTAATTATTAATCAACCTCTAACTAGTTCGGTGCCTAAGTCTTAATTTTTCTTATTCAACATGTGCCGTAATCGGTAAAGAAGTACGTAACCTGTGGTTTCAAAAAGAAATACCTACTTGTGATTATACTTTCGAGTAACTAACGTGGCAAAATTCGTCGAAATGAACAATTCATTTTTTCTACCTGCCACCTTAATTTGCCAGCGGTTCGTCATTTAGTTAACCTTATACTGTTGGTTTATTTCTATGCAGATTGCAGATGTCTGTAAACTGACATAAGAAAGTCGATTTTTTTTCCAAATCGATGGGTTTGTTGATGACGAATGGTTTTACGAATCACGATTTACCTGAATGATTTTTTTTTTGTGGGTAAATTGACACTACCATTAATTTAATTTCGACCTCTCGAACCCAGATTCCAACGATTCCGTATTTCCTATTCTGGGTCCTCCAGTGCAAACTCGATTTTTTACACGGTTGGTACCCTTCGACTATAGAGTATACATATAAAGTAAATGGGGGTACCTATTTGAGTTTCTGAAGACGAATAAAAATGATTCTTTGGCATTGGAAAAGTGCTCAATAATTATGATACAGTTTTCATAGGAAATGATTCGAAGACAGCAAAAGAAAAGTTATTGCCTTGATCTTGAGGTACCTAAACCGCGGTTGTATTTTTTTTTAACCATTCAAATAACAATAATTAAAATTTATCGCTTTAAAATTTTATTTTTCATAAAAGCCCTTTGTAGCTTTTTTAGACCACTGTAATGACACAATTATCTTTCCCTATGAAGAAATCGTACTCAGCGCAGAAGTCTTCCATGTAGTTTTTATTCTTTGCCAACAAAGGTTCTTTTATTTCGACATCTTCGTTGTTCCATAGCTTTTGAATTTTACCATCTGCACTTTTGGTAATCTTGAAGGTGTGTGTTGGGAATCTCCAAATTTCTGTTTGGGTACCGGATTTTGCGCATTTGTCAATCTTTACTTTGACCATATTCTCATAACTTCGGTTTGCTAAGCTATAGTCTCGGAATTGAAATTCTTGTTTGATATCGCCATTATTATTTACTGAAACGTATACATAGTCTTTTACGTTGCTCCAGGTTATGTAATGATGGGATGAGTCTCTTCCTGCACAAACTTCATAGTCCAATCTTCTATTCCAACATTTATCTCCATTTTTGATTTTACTGATTTCGCTTTTATCAAAACCTTCCAAATCCCAGCGACCAACTTGGACAACTCTTGGTTCTTCTGCAGATGCATCTGGTTCATCGCTGGGTTTAGTTTTGGTGTCGGCAGAGGATTGCTTTGATTTGTTGGCGGGTCCTTGGGCCTTTGGTTTTTGAACTGCGCGTTCTGCAGATTTTTTCGGTTTGGAACGTAGTCCTGTCAATTTTAAGGCGTTTTCGCGAGGGGCCGGTTTGATTAATTCGTTAATCACGGCTGTGTCTAGGAAATCAATAATGGTGTCTTTCTCATTGGAGTCGTTGGCCGGCTCTTGGACTTTGATATTGTGTTCTTTAACGTAATCTTCGATTACACTGTTCAAGAGTTTATTTTTCGATTGACGAATTTCGTTGATGATGTAATCGACGACATCTTTGTTATCTGGACTGTTCAACGTATCGAGTAAAGTTTTCTTGTAATCAAAGCCCTCCGATGGTTTTTCCAGAGACTTCAGCTTACTTGCAACGTACTTTTGAACGGCTATCTTATCGAATTCACTTTCGTTTGAAAATATTTTCTGAGCTGATTTATTCTTCACTCGTAGATTATCGAGTTGTTTCGGTTTTAAATGAGGTTTCAGGTCTTCGATGGTTTGCTGAGCTGTTTTGAACGGAGTTTTGACTATTTCGAGAATTTTTTCGGAAAGTTTTTCGTCTTGGCGGATTTCTCGTAGGGTATTTTTAGCTAGGAATTTCGCATTCCAATAGTCTTCGAGAGTGGCGTTAGGCAGCACTTGGCATTCGCATTCTTTTGCTTCCTCGCAAATGCCAGAAGTGATCGGAATACCATAAATTGATCCCAAAACGGAGCACATTGCGTTGCATGCAAAGTTATCATTGAATACTGAGCAGGTTAAAAAGGGAAGAGGAGGTTCTGCGAAGTAAAAATTTAGGTAAGGCTTTTTATGATTTGCAGTCGATTTAAATTGTGTTTTAATGATGTGCCCTACCATTTTCTTCTTCATCATCACTGACTTCGCCATCTTCATCATCATCTGCTTCTGCTTCTTCTTCATCATCATCATCATCGGCATCAGCATCTCCTTCTGTTTCTGTTTCTTCTGTACATATTGATATGGTGGATTTTCAATTATAATTTTCAATGTCATTGCTAATGAGATGGAATTATTTTGTTACATAATTCATTGATCATTACTAAAATGTTTACCGGCATCATCGACGTCTTCTTCAACTTCATTTGTTGTTGGTTTAGCTGGTGTTTTGGTTTCTGGTGGTCTTGGGCATACAACTTGAGCTGAAATTTGATTATTTTTTAAACTCGCATATAATGTATTCGACTTCAAGTTGAAAGTGGCGTTCTTACCTATCAAAATTCCTATAAGGATGGTGACGAATGTTAAATATTTGACCATTTCAGTGTCACTTAGCTTAATTTCGCACTTGAAAGAGTTTTTCAATAATGTACCTCGTGGTGAATCTTCTACTAGTTTTATATGTTTTTTTCAAAATGGGTAAATTTTTCACGTTCATGGTTGTACGTTTTTTCTGATGATTTTTCAACCAATTATCAATTAAAGTCACGCAGTTTCGGTGTGGTAGGTACAGTTTAATTTTTCTAGTTCGACAGGTGTTGTGAACAAAGAAACTTGCGGTGTTGCCATGAAATACCTAGAAATTTATGAAGGATTATGGTTTGATTTGGTAAAAATCCTGAAGAAAACTACGTGTATTTATTTGACGTTTCGAAATTTGTCGAAATTGCAATATATTTTTCTATAATGTAATTATCTCGCCATTCGTTATTCCACTAACCTTGATCTTAGCTTATTGTTGTGTTGAAATTTTCTGTGTCTGTAATCAATACTGTAAAGGTAACCTTTACAATCAGTCTTTGATGATCGGCAAAATTCGGCTCATTGAAAAAGCATATTATTTACGTCTCGAAACAAAATTTTGAACTGTGAAAACTGATTTTCTTATTTCAATTACGAGATATAAATTTTAAAAATGATTAGTCGATGAAATCGCTTCTTTGACCGACTGCGATCTTATTCCAGTCGATCTATAGCTTTCAGTAAAAGTTTCGTTTTTTTTTTTTAGATGCCTGGAATTGCTCCAAAGGCACTGTATTCAGTTGATGATATGTTTGGGTGAGCCCCAATTATCAAACGACAAATGGAAAGAAAATTACGCATAAAAAGCTACATGGCAAAAATGTCGACAAATTTTGCAACGTTAGATAATTACACGCCATTTTCATCAATTTTTCACAAAATTAAACCCTTATTCTTCGTAAATTTTTAGGAACTTCATTGCCGAACCACTGGTTTCATTGATTACAACCCTTGTCGAACTTGAAAAATCGAAACGTTCCACACCGAAGCAGCGTGACTGCGCGATGAATTGTAATTTTTATTCCGAAATATGTATTAGCAAAATATGTCCTCAGAATCAAGGCAAAACTTTTTTTTGTTGCCTTCGAATAATTTTTGCGAAATACATATTGAAAAACGAGACACACATATTATATTAGTGAACTTCCCTCTGTTACTTTCAACTTGCCACATGTAAAAATCGCTTTGTGTTTATTCAAAAAAAGTACTTTTTGAAGAAGTTTTAAATTTAATGAAAAAAATTGATCACTTTTTCATTTCAGTTGAATTTTCCTAATTTTTGAAGTTTTCAAATTTGCTTGAAGCGACGTCAAATGCAAGATTGTGTCAATTAAGAACGTTAATTCAAATACGATTTTCTTCATGTTTGTTTTTTTGTGTTCGGAAGAGTTTCCTTTATATCTTTTTCAACAGAAGTATTTTCAAAACTTTTATTTTTTTGTATGTATTTGCATTCGCGTTGACTGTGCTAATTTTGGATGAATTGATGATAATTTTTGAGATAAGGTTGAAATTTCCCCAGACCCTTCTGTTAAAACATGGTTGGAATGTTCCTGAATTGAACTGCGTAAACAGAATACGTTGTAATATGTCATGAGAAAACGAGAGCTGAAGTGAAATCTCATTTTTTCAGTGTTCAGTTGCTACCATTTTCTCAATTTCTAAAAACACGTTTTTTCATATTCATAAAAATTACTGAAAAATTTACGTACTTACGTAAATGTTATATTTTCATGATTTATGAACTGTGGACATTTTTCATCTCAGTAGATACACAAAGTTTCTCAATTTCGAGGAATACTTACAGATGAATAAATGAATTCAAACTAATTTTCAAATTTTTTCGAATTCCTCGGGATTAATTTTTTTTGCAATTTCTCCTCTGAGTATATGAAAATAACTCTACTCTAGGCGCGGGTAATTCTCCGCAAATTACAGTTTTTTAAGTAATATATTACGGGAAAAAGTTTGCGTTTTTTTTTGGGGGGGGGGGGGATTTGTTGTTATACGTTCCCAATACCCCATTTTTACGTTGAGCCCAATTCACATTCATGTTAATGATGCAGAATGAAGTACAGTTGGCTTACTCATGATTTGTTTTACGAAAAAATAATAATAATAATAATAAAACAATGATTTGAATTTATTGTCGATTTGATTGGCGTTTTAATTTTCGGTCGTTCGTTTTTTTTTTCAAATGTTTCGGCTTTTTTTTGGTCATTTATTGTATAAAGTCGTAGTTTTCACTACTTTTTGCCATGTAAACCGTCATATTTATCGCTTAATTACATGGCATCATTTTCTAAATTAGTGTGTAGGTAGCTTATTCAATTATTTTTATGACACAATCCTCATTTCTCTTACTTCAATGGAAGAAAAAATCATAGCCATACATTTGAAGGAAATATGCAAAAGATTTGTATTTTTTTCTTTCATGAAGCTGGGAACACAATGATGAAAGTAGATTTCTACTAGACTTCTGTATTGCTATCAAATTTTTCAGACCAATTTTTAAAACTGGATTAAAGATTCTCGAAGTTGAAAAATTCCTTACCCTCACCTTTGGTTCAATGAAGATAAATATATTTTTATTACTTAATGTACCTATTTTTGAAACATTTGTTGCATTATTACTTTTCGATAATTATTGATGTGTGGAATAAAATAAAATTTTGATACCTACGTCCCATCATTCTGATAGATTTTATTATTCACAATTACGTAATACTTTTTATATATGGTACTTAATTTAATACAAAACACAATTTCCTTTTCCTACGAAAAAGTCGTTGTGAGCGCACCAAGCATCAATCATCCTTTTGGATTTTTCTAAAGATTGAAGATCTTGCGATCCGCACCATTTTTTATTGATTATCCTACCGTCAGCGCCTTTGGTACACGATAAACGGGACAATGGGAAAACCCAATCCTCCGTTTGAGAACCAGACTTCCCGCATTTTTTAATGGTCACGTTGATTTTTCCGTGATCGAAAGACCACTTTTGTTCAATATCGCCATTGTAAAGAACGTATAATGCAACATCAATACGATATTTTTGGTTGTTCCAAATTACCCATTTTATGATGTCATTTTTGCGCACATTAATCGAATAGATACCTGGTTTTTCCCACTGTTTAGTTCCTTTGTCGAATTTATCGAGTACAGTTTTATCAAAACCTTCTAATGTCCAGGGACTATCATCGGACGCAATTGATTTCGATGTAGTTGGATTTGATTCGTTGTTTGATTTGGTATCAATTTCTGCAGAAGATTGCATACCTTTTTTAGTGGATCGTGCTGGAGAACCTTGTTCGAGGTTTGGTTTATTGTCGGCATCTTCAGAAGGTTTCTTAGATTTTGCAGAACCAGCCGGCTCATTGCTTGGTTTACTCGCAACACCTGCTGCAGATTTTTTCGACTTGGAACGTAATCCTGTCAATTTCCAGGCGTTTTCACGAGGAGGCGGTTTGATTAATTGGTTCATCACGACTGTGTCCAGAAAATCGATGATGGTGTCTTGCTCATTGGAGTCGATGGCCGGCTCTTGGACTTTGATGTTGTGTTCTTTAACGTAATCTTCGATTATACTGATCAAGATTTTATTTTTCGATTGACGAATTTCGTTGATAATGTAATCTTTGACATCTTCGTTATCTGGACTGTCCAACGTATCCAGTAAAGTTTTCTTGTAATCAAAGCCTTCAGATGGTTTCTCCAGAGACTTCAGCTTACTTGCAACGTACTTTTGAACAGCTACCTTATCGAATTCGCCTTCGTTTGAAAATATTTTCTGAGCTGATTTATTCTTCACTCGTAGATTATCGAGTTGTGTCGGCGATAAATGAGGTTTCAGGTCTTCGATGGTTTGCTGTGCTGTTCTGAACGGAGTTTTTAATATTTCTAAAACTGTTTCGGAAAGATCTTCGTCTTTGAGGATCTCTCGTAAAATGTTTTTGGAAAGGAATTTCTCGTTCCAGTAGTCTTCAAGGGTAGCATCGGGCGACACTTGGCATTCACATTCTTTTGCTTCTTCGCAGATGCCAGAAGTGATCGGAGTACCATAAATTGATCCCAATATTGAGCACATGGCGTTACATGCGAAGTTGTCACTGAATACCGAACAGGTCAAAAAGGGAAGCGAAGGTTCTGCAAAATAAAAAAATGACGTGAAAAATTTTATGCTCTGTGGTCAGGGTAATTCGTTGTAAATCATTATTACCAGCTTCTTCTTCATCAGTTTCTGTCTCGTCTTCAGTTTCATCATCCTCTGTGGTCGATTCTTCTTCTTGATCGGCATCGGAATCGTCATCGTCATCGGCGTCGGCATCATCGTCTGTTTTTGTTCCTTCAGCTTCTTTATTCGCGATTGATAAATGTTCGTTTTTTGATTAGTCTATGTCTTTTTTAGGGACGTAAAATATTGAATATGAACATGAACAATTTTGATCTTACCAGAGTCGTCAACGTCTGCTGCAGGCTGATTTGTTTTTGGAGCTGGTTTTTTGGTTTCCAGTGGTCTTGGACATACCGCATAACCTGAAATTGATTTTTTAAATATTTTAGTTGGATATTGATGATTTCGAGGCGTCTGCTTGTCTATTACTATTAGCATACAGCGTTCTATAATGTACTTATTCTCGAATTTTAACAGATCCCTTCGAAAAATTCTCAAAACTCAAAAATGTGGTAAAAATCGGAATTTTTGGGAACCATTTTTATGTATCTCTCCTTCAAAAGCTTAAATTTGCAATAATTTCAATTACCTATTTTAAAAATTGAAAAATTACAGTTGAAGAATTTAACAATCCTTTAATTTTTCTAGTCCGTTTTAATCAGTTTTTTATGCCCAAAAGAGGTGATTGTTTGAAATATTTTAATATTTAATCAAAATTATTCGCCTGAATCAATATTAAGAGTTGATTTTTATTCTATAGACGGATTTAATGCTAGGTACTTCAAATATCGTTTCCTCATTTTCCGACGATGAAAATAGTTTGAAAAAATTATTAAATTTTCGTATTTCATCTTTTTCTTTTTTGGTATATTTTTAGTTTCATTGAAAAGACAAAAATGCATCATTGTCCTCTTTCTCGCGAATAGAATTCAATCGTTGACTCTTTGAGTTGAGTTAGAAGGAGAAGGTATACCTAGTCGAAATATTCGCTTGGTTACACTTGAAAATTGACCAAAAAGTCGTGTAATTCAATTTTGCATTATCAATGTATGTACTAGTGATAAAAACTTCAATTAAGACAAACAAAACAGGTACACTTACCTATCAAAATACCCGATAAAATGATAGTAAACGTAAAGAATTTATCCATTTTGGTAAATTTTGTGACTAGTTATGCCCTTGAAAAAAGCGTTCAAAGTAAATGAAACTCGTGAGAAAAATCTCTCTGGTTTTATACGAGTATGCTTTTTTCAAAATTGTAAAATTTTTTACGAATGTTCGAAAATTTTTTGGATCTTTATTTTACCAATTATTAATTAACGCATGACTAGGTGTAGGTATGGTGCGTTTCAATTTTTTCGCAATTCGACATGGCTGGTAAATAAGTTGACGAACTTGTGGTTTTGAAGTGAAATACCCATTTGTAATTACACGTTCGAGAATTACTACGAATAAGGCATCAATTTCCAAAAAATTTGGTAAAAATGACAAACTTTGCGAAATTCGTAGAAATTTTAAAAATTAAGTTTTACACGTCCGCGTCCTTAATTTTCCTGCTGTTCGTCATTCGGTTAACCTTGCTGTTGGGTTGTCTCTGGGTTTAAAATTTTGTGCATCTGTTGTTCGAGCGGTTTGAACGACATGAAGCAGGCTCGTTTTTTCTCAAATGGATGGCTTTATTGATGGCAAATAGTTTTACTTATTTACAATGAATGAATTTTTTGATTCCGTTATGGATTAATTGGCGATTTCTTCGAATCAAATTGTCAAAAATGAACCTGATCCGATCGTGTCGACTTATCGAAAATAATTTTAAATATTCTCATTCTTTTCTAGATTCCCCTGCGCAATTGCAATTTTCTGCAGTGTACCTATTTGAATTCTTCCAGATTGCATTACAATCAGTTTGACCATAAAACGGATTTTCGCTTCCTCTCGACTATTTCAACACATGAAATTCATTTTGACTCGTTTTCTAGGCAGACAACGCCAGTGTGTATTTTTCATTTGCTATTCATTATTCGATTTGAAAGAATACGAAATAATGGAGTAAAAATTCTAGAATTACTGGAAATGTTCAATTTTAATTTCGAGGAGAGCGAGTCTTAAGTAGTTCTGTTGATCGGCAAGGCATCATGTGGATTGTCGATTTGATCATTTTCATTACTTTTCAATTCAGAAGCTGGTTGATATTATTTGAAATATTTGACTGAAAATCAAACTATCGGTGAAATTTCTCGCCAGATTAGTTGAATGTATGTTAGAGTTCGATATTTCGTCAGCCTGGTTAATTTAAGGGCCGTATGAAAACATTGAAAAATTCTTAATGAAATTAAAATTATGCTGGAGGCTCTTCATACTGGGGCTGGAAATGATCAAAGCGAGGTTCATGTAAGTCGATTTTTTTCTTCAGTTTTGATTTAATCCGGAAAATTTTATTACTTTTTTGTATCTTTTAATAATATAAAATTTTGGGACGTATTTAGCGAATTTCTATTCTTTCTCGTGAGGTATGGAGCCTCAAAATTCTCAATTTAAGGAAAAAACGAAGTGAGATCTGGAAAAATATAAATTTATATTTTTTGAGCGACGTGTAATTTCTGAATGATTTTTTCAAAGGCGGAGAATACGAATTCGACAATAGGTAGTTTTAGTTTCACTTTCAGAATTAAGGAATGGAGTAAAAAAGCGGTAAGGAAAGGCGATCAGGCCTTGAAATTTTATAATTTTTTCGAGTGATATTTAATTTTCAAATTTTTTGAATGAGAAGTAAACGAGTTCGATCGCTATATCTTCTGTCCATTAAAACAGAAGCGGAACAAACTCAGCGTAAAATATCGTAGTCCAAAAATGGAATTGAAATATAATGCTCAAAATGTTTTCATGACTGAAAATTAGGTTCCGAAAATATTACTTTCTGCATAAGATTTTCCTAAAAAAAAAAAAAAGGAATCGTAATGCTTCTGCTTACCCACCTTCTTATGGCTTGATTCTGAAGATATACATTTTGCTAACAATTCATTTTCAGAATAAAAATTGCAATTCATCGCTTTCAAATTTTATTTTATTTTCCATAAAAGGCATACTTAATGTGAGAAATACAAAACCTGAGATTTTTTTAGGTCACTGTAATAACACAATTATCTTTTCCTACAAAGAAGTCGTATTCAGCGCACCAGTCTTCCATGTAGTTTTTATTCTTTGCCAACAAAGGTTCTTTTATTTCGACATCTTCGCTGTTCCATAGCTTTTGAATTTTACCATCTGCACTTTTGGTAATCTTGAAGGTGTGTGTTGGGAATCTCCAAATTTCTGTTTGGGTACCGGATTTGGCGAATTTGTCAATCTTTATTTTGACCATATTCTCATAACTTCGGTTTTCTAAACTATAATCTCGGAATTGAAATTCTTGTTTGATATCGCCATTATTATTTACTGAAACGTATATATAGTCTTTTACATTGCTCCAAATGATGTAATGATGAGATGAGTCTTTTCCTGCACAAACTTCATAGTCCAATCCTTCTCTCCAACACTCATCTCCATTTTTGACTTTACTGATTTCAGTTTTATCAAAATCTGTCAAATCCCAGCGACCAACTTGGACAACTCTTGATTTTTGTGCAGATGTATCTGATTTATTGCTTGGTTTAGATTTGATGTTGGCGGAGGATTGCTTTAATTTGCTGATAGGTTCTGTAGGCGGAACAGGTTGGGCCTTTGGATTATAAACAGTGCGTGCTGCAGATTTTTTCGGTTTGGTACGTAGTCCTACCAATTTCAAGGCGTCTTCTCGAGACAGCGATTTGCCAGATTCGGTAGTAGTTTGATCAGTAATTGGTTTAGCTGGTTTGTTGGTTTGTGGTGGTCTTGAGCATGCAACTTGAGCTATAATTTGATTAAGAAAATCTCATGTATCAAGTATTGAACTTTAGGTTAACACGTAGCACTTACCTATCGAAATTCCCACGAGAAAGATAGAGAGTGTCAATGTTTTAACCATTTCGAAATCGCTTAGGTTGGTTTTGTGCTTAAAATTTTTCATAATGCATAAATGTATCCGATGAGCAGAATTCCTCTCATTTTATACAATTTTTTGAAATTGGTAAATTTTTTATGTTTATACTGAAATGTTTTTGTGATGGTTATTTTCCTAATTATTAATTGCTGTCACGCAGCTTCGATGTGGAACATTTCAAGTTCGCCATGCATCAAAGTAACCGCAACGAAGTATTTGGAAATTTACGAAGCATAATGGTTTAATTTTATAAAAAAATTGGTGGAAACGACGTGTAATTACCATACTTGACGTTGCAAAATGCGTCGAAATTTTTGCGATTCATTTTTCTATGCGTAATTTTGCCGCCAATTGTTGTTCCACTAACCTTGATCTTGACTTATTGGTGGGTTTAAAATTATCTATATTTGTAGACGGAACCGTAACGATGAGTTTTCAACGATCGAGTCGAATTTCGATTCATTGAAAAACATATCAAGCATTCCTCTGAATCAAATGTTGAGATGTTGAATTTGGTTTCTCAATTTTTAACGTATTTATGACCCTTCTCCTTCTTTCAATCCTTCCCCCAATGGAAACAAGAGTTCGATATGTTGCCGACCTGAATGCCTCGTGGTAACATTAAAAAATTCTAGATGAAATCGAAATTGTGCTGGAGGCTCCGTGCTGGAATTGGAAATTATAAAAGTGAGGTTCAGTGAGTCGATATTTATTATTATATGTGCAAGGGCTATAACAATTTTTTTTTTCGAAAATTGGTACGTACATATTTATTTCATTTTTTCTGTAAAAACCGGTTTTCAAATTTTCAAAATTTTGCGCTTTATTCGAGGTAAGCATAAACTTGGGCAGTTGAAATTTTGGCCACGACTTGAAATGACCCTAAAAGTTTTTGGCCTTTAAAACGAATTTGAATTAGATTATTATTTTTTGGAAATTTTTCTATAGCAACTTTATATTTTGCTGTCGGAAAAATTTTTATGAAAATTACGTAAATTATTATGTACTTAGTCGGCAGCACCGTCTATGAAAGGTTTCGGAAAATTCCTTCAAAAACTGATCATAAGGTACCTATTATATTTTTTTAATGATCAATTAGTAGGTACATAAAAGTCGAATTTTAATTCATCAGTCATTTTTATTTTTCACAAATGTTACCGATAATGCTTAAATGTGAGAAATATGAGACCGGACCGGAGCTTTTTCAGCACAATGTGATCAATTAGTCACATTCCTCGCAGCCTCTGATGACAATTTTTTCGGCTTGAAGCGTAGTTCGGTCAATTTTAATACGTTTTCTCGAGGTGGCAGTTTGATTAATTCGTTTATCACGGCAGTGTCTAGAATATCGATAATCGATTCTGGAGCTTTGGAGTAGACAGCTGGATGATCAATTTGATTGCCATGCTCTTTAGAATATTCTTCAATGACACCGTTCAAAAGCTTATTTTTCGATTGGCGAATTTCGTTGATGATGTAATCGACGATATCTTTGTTATCTGGATTGTTCAACACGTCGAATAGAGTTTTTTTGTAATCAGAGCCCTCAGATGGTTTTTCCAGAGATTTCAGCTTGTTAGCGACGTATTTTTGAACGGCGACTTTATCGAGTCCGCCATCGTTGGAGAATATTTTCTGCGCTGATTTATTTCTGAATCGTAAACTGCTGAGTTGGTTCTGCGATAAAAGCGGTTTCAGGTCTTCGATTGTTTGCTGAGCTGTTTTGAACGGAGTTTTTAGTACTTTGAGGATTTCTCCAGAAAGTTCTTTGTCTTGGAGGATTTCTCGCAAGGTGTTTTTAGCGAGGAATTTCTCGTTCCAGTAATCTTGGAGAGTGGCATCGGGCAACACTTGGCACTCACATTCTCTTGCTCCTTCGCAGACGCCAGAAGAGATCGGAGTACCATAAATTGATCTTAATACTGAACACATGGCGTTGCATGCGAAATCATTGTCGAATACTGAACAGGTTAAAAAGGGAAGCGATGGGCCTGCAAAATGAAAATAAATATGAGAAGCTTTTTTGTAACCTATGGCCAATATAATTTGTTTTAAATTATTCGTACGAGCTTCTTCATCGATATCTGTCTCTTCTTCACTTTCTTCATTTTCTGAGGCCAATTCTTCTTGATCGTCATCATCGTTATCATCATCGGTTTCTTCTAAATCGGTGTAGTCTGAATCTACACAATCATCTTTTTTGTTAATTTTTCTTCTTTAATTAATTTATTTGTAAGGTACACGTAAACATTGCATAACTTTGAAAATCATTCATCTTACCGTGACCGAAATCTTTAACGTATTTTTCATACGGATATCCATATGGTATTCTGCACATTACCTGAGCTGAAAATTTTTTTCAATTTAAATGTCGGTTGCGATACAATATCTGACTAATGGAGAGCTTTTTTTCAAATGAGAATTACCCTGAAATGACTTTTTTTTCGGTTTCCCCCCTGCCCCGACGATTTTATGACTGAGGCAGTTGAGATAAAGCATGCCTTCGAGCTCCGTTGTCTGTGCTTGAATGAAAATTTTTTTAGATTTTATATTTCGAATGCAGCCTTAAATATGTTTGAATTTTTTCAATTTTCTTTTTCTATCATAATTGGAGAATAAACCTAATGAATTAAAAATATTGACGCAGGATGGGTAACGTAAAAAAATCGTTTTTTTCAAATCAATGGGTTTGTTGGTGAGGAATAGTTTTGCGTATTTATAGGAATAAATTTGTCGATTTTTTGAAATCGATAATTTGACGGTTTCATCAAACAAGGCTATTACTTCATTTTCATTATCAATCATCAGAACTTATTTATTTCATTTATTTTCAAAACGCAGTTTTGATTTTGAAGCATCATTTGCGTTGAAATTATTCTACATTTCAGAAAATAAATCTGCTCAGCCAGTCATCTATGTATTCAATAGATTTTACATATTTTTAGGTCATTGCAACTGAGTAGTATATGGGTCACTTGGGGACACTTTTAAGGTGTATCCACAAGCAACCCATCCTTCACGCAAACCTCACACTGGGAGTGAAAAGAAACCTAACCTCACACACCTGAGCCGACTGACCCCTAACCTAACCTCAAACCTGACCTCACACAAGTCCTCAACCCAAACCTCACACACTGCTGAAAAGAAAACAAATGTTTTTGTAATTTAAAAAAATATTTATTTTTTTTTGTGTTTTAAAAATGTTTGAGTTAAAAATAAAAAGTACATGAAGATTAAAATAAGTGAATGATGAAACTGCGACCTTGAGTACCTTCGTACCGTAGATGAAGGTTTTTCTTGGCAAGCTCATTCCAAGAGTTGAGCTGATCATCAGATTGGAAAAGGTTATGATAACGTTGGGGTAGGTGAAAGCAGCAATTGTTAGTTTCAGCTACGATGGAAGAGCCGTGAACTGTATTGCAACGGAAGAAAGAAAGGACTTTGAAAATTGTACCATTTTCAAACTCTTTGAAGGAAGCAAAAGGTTTATTCTCATTGAGCGTATTGAAGTTGCTTAAAAGAGCGTCCATCTTGTTCGAGCGTTGGAGAACGAATGACGATACTGAGAAAACAACCTATATTTATAGAAAAACAAAAGAGGAAAAAAGTGGTGGGGGGTAACAGTCACGTGACAGTGGGGAAAACAAACCACATTTCAAAAAAGTTTTTTAATAATCGTCAAAAGAAGAAGAAGAAGATGATTCAGTTAAACCAGATTGCCAAGGAGCTGGTGGGGAAAAAGAGTCATCAAAGATGGAATCATAGGTATCCCCTGAAGTGGAGTCATAAGAGCTGGAAGAGTAGTCAAAAGAATCAGCATTGGGATCATCGGTAGCACAAAGGCATGTGGTTTTAGCAAAAGAACAATGACATCCTCTTATTTGAACCTGAAGAGAAGTCTGGTGGGAAGTAGTGGAAAGTTGTTGAAGTAAGAGAGAAGGAAGAGGTAAAAGAGAAACATCATGATCTGAATCTAAATTTTGTAAGATGACACATTTACATAAGAGTTGTAAAGAATCTGGTTGGAAAACCTGATTGTTCAAGTCAGCCAGACAATTCCTAAGATACTTTTCAGAGTCAACAATACCAGAACAGAAAGCATCATCATTGGAAACCTGTAAACGGCCAGACCTAAGTTTCCCAAGAAGAATACGAAACAAGGTATGATGGTCTTTAGCCCCAGCAATCTTCCGTTCAAGGCAATCACAACATATCGTGGTGGAAGCCATGATGAGACTGAAGGACTGCAAGATGGCAACTGACTTTTATACTTTTGAAGCAGGTTAGTTATCAGCAGCCAAACAATGATCATCAAAGAAAGGAGAAGAAGGTTCAGAGGAAGAAGATGAAGAAGAAGAAGAAGAATAGTCAAAGGGTGAAGAAAAAGAAGACGACGACGATGAAGAAGAAGAAGAAGAAGAAGAAGAAAAGTCGATGGATGAAGAAGACGAAGAAGAAGAATCTGAGGAAGACTGTGATGAATCAGAAGAAAAACACACATCATCGTTTGAAAAATCACAAGCACAACCTTTATTCACAAATTGACGAGTACAATGTTGTGAAAGGGTGAAAAGTTGTTTTTGAAGAGGAGTTGGAAGAGGTAAACGCTCAACATCACTATCTGATTGTAAACTGCGTAAGATGAAACACATACAAATTAGTTGTAAAGAATCAGGAAAGTAAGCACCTCTGTTTAAAAAAGCTAAACTCTCACAAAGCATGCGTTCGCAAAGAAAAAGATTAATGCTTGCCTCCCAGTTTAAAGGTAATCGCCCTGACTTTACTTTACCATGAAGAATATGGTATAAGATATGATGGTATTTGGTTTTAGCAATCTTTTGTTCAAGAGCCTCACGACTTATTGGTTTGGAAGCCATAAAGAAACTGAAAGAAACAGATATTAGTACCTACTTATAAAAGATAATTAACCACTACTTTGTATTTTTAAATAAAGCTACCTTAAATGGAAATATTTTACCTAAATTAATGTTTATATTTTTTTTATTTGTCATTTTTTTGGTCCCTACGTTATGTTTAAAACTACCTACTTTACGACTACTACTACTACTACCTAACTTATCCTTAAAACTATCTACTGTAGTACAAATTTTTTTTAAAGTTTTGTTTTTTGGGAACTCATCAAATCTGCAAAGACAACAAAAATTCTTACAACTATCACAAAACTCACAATTCAAAGCTTTGGATTTCAGTTTATGACACACAAAGCAAATTTTCAATGTTGGATGATCAACTTTTGGAACATTTAAAATATTATTTGGGAAGAAACGAGTGGAATAGTGAAACATTGCAAAATCGTAGAGATCACGAATAAGACCATCAGGTAGAGGAAGGAAAAGGATGTTTTCAGCGATAGAAATGTTATGTATAATGGCGCGAAAGGTCTTCCGTTTCAAAGAAGATGGTTGATAAACCGCATCTTCATCAGTGTCCCAATCAGAAACATTTTCAGATTCATAATCAAAGTCTGAGTCAAGCCAAGCAGGTGGAGAATAACCACAAAGTTCTAATGTCATGATGAACGTAAAAGTGCCTTACACCACCTCCTATTTATGTGCGCTCAAACTGTCATCCCCACCCAACTCCTCACAGTAACAACAATGAATCAGACAACGCTCACACACTCTGCAAAAAGTTTTTTTGAAATCGATTGTATGGCAGAAATCACAAATCAGTAGAGTAGGATGGGAAACCCGCTGACTGTTGAAAATTTCATTGGGATAAAAGAGGTAAATAAGTCGGTACATGGCATAAGTAAAAAGATCTCTAATTAAAAGCACAGGAATGGGAAGTAAGAGGATGTTTTCAGCAACTGGAATATGGTGAATAAGGGTACGAGACACAAGTTCTTTCAAAGAATCTGGTTGAAAAATGTGAAAAGGAGGTTCATCTTCAAAGTCTGTTGTCACATAATCATCCTCACTCTCAGAATCAGATGCAAAATGGATAATAAACTCAGTCTCATTGGACGCCATGGTGAATAATGAATGAACTACAGATAAACGCCAACCTTTATACTTTTTGACCGGCCCTACTACACCACCATTGACTATTCACACTATCAGCAAACAGGGGTGAGACAGAAGCAACCAATCTTTGAAGGGAAGGCGGAAGAGGTAAATTAAAAATGTCAGGATCCTCTTTAAGTTGTTTTAGAATAGCCAAGATGCAATGAAATTGTAAAGAATCTGGATGTTTTTTAATACCAAACGACAAATCCCAAAAAAGCTTTTGATGCCGGAGAAACTTGATTCGATACACGATTGGTAAATTGAAATCCGGATAGAAATTGTTATTTACTCTCGCCCAAACGATGCTATGTAAAATGAATCTTAATTTCGCTTCTTCGTAAGTTTTAGGACGTGAAGAGGGAATAGTATTTGGAGGAACAGACATTATAACAATGTTGGGGAAATACAAGTGTCGCCAATATATTCGTAACCGATTTCTGTTTTGGAAGGAGAGTAGTTGGCAAAGGAAGGTGAAATACAACTCACTAGCCGTATGAGGGATTTTGGTAGAGGTAAATTATCAATGTCGCTGTCTTGTCGTAATTGTTTCAGGATAACAACGCAACAATGAAATTGTAAGGAATCAGGTTGATAAACCGAAGCACAAAAATTGAGTAAAACTGTACGAGCCTCCAACAAACGCCAATAACACGACCGCAAACAGCGTTTGGGTAAAGGAAAAAAACCGTTCTCAACTCTAGCCCAAATTATACAATGCACAACATATAATAACTTTGCATCAGCATAGGTATTAACAGGTGTGTACGGTACAATCAACATGGTATTAATGACCGAAACCTGGACAATCATTTCCTTATATAGTTTTAATAATACAGTCCAGCTGCTTCCCGCTCTTGATTTTTGATTAACAAAATAACTTCCTTGACACATAATTTCCGCAGCGACATTTGATCACATGTGTAGTAATGTTCACCCTTACACTTTCTACAAACTTCAAATTTTTTGTAACGAATCTCTCGTTTTCCTGGTGAATAATCGGCATAAAATGGGGCTATGCTACACAAAAGCTGTATAAGCTTGGGAGGTAAAGGTAAAACGAATATATTTTCATCAACCCGCATATTACATAAAATAACAAAGCAGCAATGAAATTGTAAGGAATCAGGTTGGAAAAAAGGCTTGGAAAACTTTAAAAAGTCTTCATAAGTCTGCTTGAGCCGAGATCTACTCGGTTGATTCCAAGGATCATCATCAAGTTCTGTAAAACCGAGTTCAAGACGTTTCCAAATTATACGGTGCACTACATAAAATAGCTTGGCATCCGCATAAGTAAAAACGTAATCATGAGTTACTCTGTGCTCCATCTTTACCAATTGATTGAAACCAAGTATACCACACTCTTATATAACTTTTTTACGGCAACCCCCACTCTTTTTTCTTTTGTTATTGAACATCCAATCATGCACAAACTTGAAGTTCAAAGACCTAAGTGCCTCACTTTTTGGCGACCAATCACTTTGGAAAAAAAGTTTTTTATCACCGGCATAAAATGTGATTTTATAAACAAAATCTCCATCCCATTCACCGATGAAATGTTTATTGGGTTGACTGTTCCAATATTGTACCAATTTTCCAAGGTAGGAAGCTGAAACGGGCAACGCCATACCTGTCTTATCCACACACGCTGCTCTAAAGGGTAATAACAAAATAAATTCATCAGTGTGAACAAACACATCAAATGATGTAACCACATGCTCGAAAAACTTCACTTTGTATTCCATATAACGAGATTTACATAGGTATAGATCGTGAAGTTTAACAAATCGCTTGTCACAAACGCCTGTACTCAAAGCCATGTTGAAATGCAATGACTTGAATTCACATACACACTCATCTTTATCATTTCTCACTAAAGCCACCACCACCACCATCCAACCAACCATTTAACCTCACACAGTTATAATTATGTAACTACGTATCTACCTACCAATCTAATTAACTAAAGCTAATATTTTTTTAGGTTTTCATGTTTTAAAAATAAAAACGAAACTACGAACTAACTAAAACTATTTTTTTAATTTAAGTTTTTGTTTCAACTTCTTATAACTAATCAACTAGTATAGACCACCAACCAATTAACCCATTTTGAGCCCACAGTTCCCAACAAATTTCGTCTTCAGTTAACCAATAGCAGCGCAAACGTTTATTCGGAAGTTTATCCCAATAAGGTACTTTGAGTTTCAAATCACAACGTTTTAACCACAATTTTGGTAAATGACACACAAATTCATCGGTGTGTACAAACACTAATCCAGAAAGAGGCATCAACTCCAATTTCAATACTTCAAACTCCAATTCATCTATAGGTACAGGCAAGTCGGCGTAAGCTGTGAACACGGCCATCTTGGACAATGTCTTGGAACAGAATGAGCTCACCTAGGAGTGGCACTTCCTTTTATAGAGTGAAGACTTTGCTGCACATGCGCAATGACACCTGGCACACTGAGCACGCACATCATACTTTAGTCTAGCTTTTTCTTGTAAATATGCTACATGGTCTCTATGTTGCAACCAAAATATGTAGGATTTGCAATGGCAATAACAGATGCTCCATGCTTGGCAATGAAGGCACACTCTACCATCAACAACAGTTGTACTTGTACCCAAGGAGAAACACTTTCTTGGACAACAAAATTCACCCCCACCAGCTTCAAAATCAAAGTTTGGTACAGTGTAAAAAGAATCGTTAGGTGGTGGAAGATTGAGGAAACAAGCTTTCAATGGTTTAATGCAATGTAATAAAAATGCTGCCATGCCAACAAATTCACAAAACCCTACGACCCATCTTCCATTTATACTATTCTGTTATGCTTGTTCTGGAATGCCGATGGAGTAGCGAAAACTGGAAATGTAAGCCCAGCGTGTCATATCCACAACGAGGTATTTTTCATTCCAAGCATTTGTGTTCAGTTCCCAAACAAAGTCACACATATCTTCAAAAACATCCAGTGACATACCAAAAATTTGATCACGATGGAAAAGTACCATATTACTTTTACTTGTTGGAAAGAGAACAGCGTAATTAAAATCCCAACAAATTTCTGGAGGTACACGTCTGTACTCTTCACAAATGTAAATTGTTGAAATATCATTCCGTTGGTAAAGTGATTGTAATAACCGACCATGTGCTACATGATCAAGAATTACAAGAGAGCCGGGGTTAGGAATTGGCAGATCACGTATGCTCTTGTATTTTGAAACCTCCGATTTCAAGTTAAAGGTATCCAACTTTGCAGAACATAGCATAATTGTACCAGTGTGCTTCTTGAAATGCAACATAATCTCCAAGACTTTGTTACGATTTTCAATACTGGTGGAACCAGCCATGACAGCGCACAAAGAACTTGGAACACAAATTGTTGGTTTGGAAGCCATTGTGATACTGACGACTATACACATCCTCTACCTCTATTTATAGGTTTTCAGAACTTGGTTTTTTGTATTTCATTCTTGTAGAATTTACCCAGTACTTCTTCACCATCCAAGGCTGTTATGGAATAGGTTATAGGATCTGTGAAGTGAACTTTGGAAATCACAAAAATTTCATCAGTCCATTTCCGAGAGTACTTGTTTGCAAATATATACCGATATGCTGTGATGCGTACACGATCGCCTACGTTGAAAGTAGGGTTTGGTAGTTTAAACTTGACCAATCCATACAATCGTTTATACACAGCAGCCTCAGTTCTTACATTAACATGTGATGGAGGTAAACCAATTGACCTGTGCACATCTTTTTCATTGTACTCTTTTACGACTTTTGGTAGCAGTTTTATCCACCTATGATTTTCATTTACCTCAAAATGTAATTTTAATTTCTCATTAAGAGTACGATTAAATCGTTCAACTATAGCTGCTTTGATTTCAGTAAAAGTATGGTACATCCCGATATTGTGTTTTGTTAGCATTTCCTTGAAAGTTTCATTAACAAACTCTTTACCTTGGTCCACATGCAAGAGTTTTGGTTTACGCTTAGGACGTTTTCTTAAAATTTTTTCAAAGGCTTCGCAAACTTCATTTTTTGACTTTGATTTTAGAGGCACACACCACGCATACTTACTAAAACAATCAATTACATTCAATATGTTCTGAAAACCATCATTTTCTGCAGTGTAGCTTGTCATAATCAACAAGTCTGCTTCCCAAATGTGATCAATACCGTTTGTGATAATTTTACGAGTTTTGAACTTTTTAATCACAGGCTTATGTAATTCACGAGCTAAATCCATTATTCTGAACAAAGTTTTAAAAACATCACTTGTATTCATACAAAAATTTTAAACACAGATGTCCACAAATTACTTGATTTATACGTTGTTCTTGATCGTAATTGTAGATTACTAAGGATTTAGTACCAAAATACCTGATTAATTCTGATGGTGGTGCCACACCAAAAGAATCATAATATTCAACCAGGTTTCCACGTTTCACATAGGCTACCCAATGAGTTCCAAGCCCTGAACTTTCATCTAAATTTACAATTCCACACTCATTCGCATTACTTTTTGATGGTAATTTATCCCTCATAAACACACCTCGAAAATAAGGTATTTGAAGCTCCGCTGCATATTTTATCAATTCAAAATTGGTTAACGGAGTATCTTTTTTTTTTTTAATAATTGGTGCAAAAGACCATTACCTTTGGCTGATGTAGAGACAGTCCTTCGTTTAGTGCGTCCACCACCACCAGTTTTTGGGTTCTTATTAATGTACACACCTTTTCCTTTAGTCTTTGACTTTGATACTCCACCACCTGCTTTAGGTTTTTTATTGATATAGACACCTTTACCTTTGGTCTTTGAAGTAGGTTTTTTCTTAAGTTTAGTAACAGTTTTTCCTCCACCACTACCAACAATACGTTTGTCATTCATGAACACACCTTTACCAATGCGTTTCTGAAGATCTTCCATTTCTTTATTGTGGCGAATACGTTCATCAAGGAGACGATCATTAGCTTTTTTATTGTTATAAACATTGGCAATGGTAGCTGCTACACCTGCCACTACTGGAGCTGCGGCCAAAAGTGCAGGTAGAAAACCACCACTTTTTACTTTCTTTACTTGAGCCACAGAGAGTCGCACGGTTTTCCCACCTTTTTTGAGGGAAGCAATCTGGCTTTTGGTTAGGGGAAGGAAAGTTTCATTCATAACAGATTCTTTGGTCCTCTTCCCACTAACCTTCAAAGTAACAGCTTTCCGCTGATGTACTGCTGCGGTAAGTTTTTCATACTGTTCTGGACCCAAAGTAACGGGATACTTTGTGAGAAGACCAGCACCAAGGGCTCGTTTCGCTTTCATGGCATTTGTGGTAAACCAGGCTACCGTTTTTTCACCTAACCCAGCATCTTTTGCTTTAACACGATTCCAAGCACCTTCTTGAAGAGCATAATCGGCAGCATGTCGATCCTCCAATTTATTTGATTTCGAATAGGCGATATCGTGATGCATTGCCAACTCATCTAGTTTGTTTTTTGGCTTCACCCCCCTCTCCAGCTTCTTCTGGAGGCGGGTCCCGGGTCCGAGATAGCGATAAGAGGGTACATGCAATTCAAAGGGGAGGTTATTAATCGCAGAGTTAAGAATTCCATAACCACGCTTTTTCTCCAATAAATTTTGTTGAAAAGGTGTGGGCAAAATTTGCATACTTTGTAGGTATCTGGCTTTGCGGTAATCCATTTTCCTTTCTTGTTCACTAAATCTATTTGACCAACCCCTATTTATACATTTTTTCAAAGTTCTTTAAACTCTTGTATTATATTCACAATTTCATTCAACAGTAAAGGATTTGTGTTTCCAGATTGCACTTCACCCCATAAATGGCAAAGTCTTTCTACTAACTCATCTACTGTATTCCAATACACATACTCTACTGGACGATTTGTGTTGACCTTACGTAAGCCAGCACCGAATTTTTCACCATCAAATGAATCATAAAACACTGCTTTTTCATCTGCTGCATTGTCGTCTTCTTCATCGCTATTAAACAACTGTGTATCCAGATCAATGTCTTTGTCAGCAACCAACTGTGAATCTGATTTACCACTTTGAATTCTAGCCAGCATAGGTTTAATAATTTTGTTGTACTTACTTCCTCTACTACTTTTATTGTAGCTGTTTTGAGGATCATTATTACGTTTATATGCAAAAGAACGTAAAATTATCTGCTCATAGCTACTCAAATCGTTGGCATCAAAGTTTCGTGGATTTTCTGTTGTAAGTAATTCCCATAAACCCGGTGTAGCTTTGTACTTTGATTGATCAGAATTCAACACAATATTATTGTCTGGAGTAACGGTAATTGTTGTGTTACCTACATGCAGTCCATCATCCTCAACACTTATACCAAAAGTTTTGTCAATTTTCCTCCCAGATGCCAACATAGAACCCAAAATATAAGGAAGAACTTTGTCAGAATGTGTAGAAGCTGAGGCAGAAGTTGGTGGCACAGCGTTTGTCATTTTTTCTTTCAATGAATACACAGAATCTGTTATAGGTTTAAACTTTTCAACCATCTCCATCCTTTTAGACATCTTTCCAAACTTTAATTCATCAAATTTATTTTGCAATGCTTTTCCAGATTCTAAATATTCTTTGATTTTACGATCCATATGCAATAGTTTGTTCACACATGGTGCTTGACTGTTATTTATACTTTTTCCATCTATTTACATGGCTGAAACCCTAATGTAATAGCAATCTGTTCGCCTCTAAAGTCAACATAGTCATCGTTTTGATCAACAATTTGCAAATGCAATTGGTAGATGCTCTCTGCGTGTGAAATTGGGTAGTAGCACAAGGTTTGAGGTCGCTCAATGATTTTCTCTCCACTTTCCACTTTCAAAGGAAATTCGTACAATGTGTTGTCATTGCGTTTCAAATTATCAACATTACATTTGATCAAGTTACATTTAATTTTGATGGTGTGCACTGTGAATATTTGTACTGGTAGGTCTGAAATATGTAGTTTATGAGGTTCTAGTACTCGTGCACTAAATCCCAACATTCGGCCTATTGAAGTTGGAGACGTAAAATCAATGTGCCATATGCTTTTGAGCTCCATTTTCAAAGTATTTTTGTTCAAAAAAAGTCTTGTTGATCGTTTCACATCGTTATGATTTTCAATTATGTTCACAAGATCCTGAATTTCGTAAGTCCCAGTAGGTAAAACAATGCGAAGCACAGAATTACCTTTAGACGGGTCCACAAAACTAATTTCATTATTTTTTTCTGTTATGTTTGGTATGTTATTATACGTGACAAAACTTTTGAGACACATCTCATATGGACAAGTTAATGGTATTCCATCCACATACTCAAAATTCATTGTAGAAGACGTATCAGTTAATGAGATTTGGAAAGCCATGTTTTATTCAAAGTACAGTCTGCATCATCTTACAACAGCTATTTATAAATTTTTGATTGGGAGCACTCATGTAATAACCTGATTACTCAATGGGTTGTAAACTGTTTTACGATCCATTATCATGACCAAGTGTACTATACCTTTGGCTGGGAATCCTGTACCTCTAAAATTAAAGTGGATTTTGGCATTTATAAGAGAGTCCTTGATGACTTCTGGTTGATGCGAACAATCAATAACAAAAATGGGATATGTATCGAGAAAAGCGAGGTAGTCGCAAAACGGATCTTCATCGTCTCTACCATAGTAAGATTTAGGAAAAGACTTGAACATTTCATATACATTACCACACTTCAATTCATCATATTTCAGATTCAGACGGTCTTTTGGATATAACCAATGATTGTTGATTTCCAGCTGGATGTTTTCGACATTAAAGAAATTAAAGTTACTTGATTTTGTAATCAACTTATTGCTATTATGTTCTTGGAATGCAATCAGACAATATTTCACTTTAGAGTGTGCAACTGGCACATCCCATGTATACTCTGTGGAACCTGTTGGAAGTGTGGTACTTTGGTATAACCAATGTCGAAAGAAAATTGTGTAATTTGTACTTGTCAAAACCTCTTTCCTCAATTTTGTTTCTTTATCAATGCGTAACTTAACATGCCGCATTCGCCAAATTATATCTGTCAATTTCATGACTATTTGATAATTAGCCTTATTGGAAACAAAACAGTTTGAATCACCTAATGTAGTGTTATGAAAGACCAAAGTTTGAGGTACGCGAACTAAACATTTGCGGAAGTCTTCGAAAAAACCCATAATTTCGCGCAGTGGTTTAATCACTGTGAAATAACCTTTACTGTTGATTAAACTACTAGCTCCTGGGTACTCATTCCATCCAGACAGACATTTTGCCTTACTAGGTTTGAACGATACAAGACCTTTCATTGTTGCTGCTATTCCTGGTTTGCGTATATCATCTACCTTATTATCTCCAATTTTGTACTCAATTACCTCAAAACGATGTAAAATCCCATTAAGGTCAAAATCAACTTCCTTTGTATCAACTATTGGTAATTGTTTTACCCCATCTTTCTCAACTTCTATTACCGATATCTGACCAATAATCACAAGTTGACTTTCACAAGGTAATGTAATAATATCTTCATTATACACTGTGATTGGAAACTCCCCTCCAGCTTGATTGATATTCTCAGAAACTGGAGGTCTGTAATCATAATAATCATATCGTTCAATAAAATTATCATAACTCTCCATAACAGGTGCCATAATGAACGTACATGCTTTCTGTATGCTTTAGGTACTGCTATTTATACTTTTTTGGTACACTTCCAAATATGTATTATTTAGTTGCTGCATGCTTTTCACATTTGTCAAGGTTACTTTACCCGATCAAAAGATTGTTGCCAAAACTTTGTGCTCACTGCTAGTATAATACAAACCTGGAAACATTTCTGGATTATAAAACACATTTTTCAGATTTTTATAGTAGAATTTTTCAAAATTTGGTTTAAAACCAAGATCTGTACTTCCCATTATATTTACAATACGATAATTACCCAACTTCACTGGAAATCCACATTTTTGTATTAGTCTGGCAAACTTACGTGTTGCAATCTTTGCACTCTGCTCATCTTTGGTTCCCAAACACACAAGTTTACCTGTCTGAAAAACATTTGCTGTGGCTTTAGGTTTTTGCAAGCGCATTGTTAATCCATTAAATCGTTTTGGATCATAAATCGTGTTGCATGAATGTGCAGCAATCTCAGTCAAATCTAAACAACACCCCAAATCCACAGTAACTACAATATTTTGAACTTTTGGGAAACAGATATTCAATATCTTGAAATGTTCAAATTGCACATCATAACCCATGTCTTTAATTTTCTGAACAATGTTTAATAAGCCAAAATATGTTGAACTCTCATCCATACCCGATCCCATCACTTTACCGTCACTGTAGACCTTAACCTCACTTATTGGATCAACCACATCTATCGCTAAATAATCAAAAGTACACTCTGTTATTTTCTCTTCGTTCATGAAACAGACTAAATACTGTAAATCCAAGCTGCATTTCAACTGTACTGTAGCATAAACAGTATGAAGTGTCTGCGATGCCATTTGTATCATTACTGAAGCTCAGCTAAGAAGGCTTACGTATTTATACAGGATTCAAACTTTATTTTATACCGACTTTTCTCACTTTCATTGTCAATCACAAGAAATCCAAATGGTTTGTTCCAGCACTGATTGCACATTAATCGAAATTGATTAAATGTAACATCTGTGACATATTCGCTAAAAACTTGACGTAAATTCACTAAATCCTGACGAAACAAAATAACATAATTGAAATTCTCACGTATTCCAGACTTTTTAGGAATTTTTGTATAGGCCTGGCTCAAGTAAAAGCACGAAATATTTCTGTGCCTACCACGTAAAAAGAAATTTGCCACCTTATCTTGCTTCTCTGTCAACACATCATCAAATATTACTATTGAATCAACCACCAACTCTTCAGGTTCTGGAAGTGAATCAATCTGAAGTTCATGTATATTGATCTTTTGTCCATTTCTTTTACCTTTATTATGACCATTAATGAGATCACGTAGTGTACCATATTTCTCTTGATAACTTGTTTTTGAACAGAGATACAAATTTTTAAATGGTCTCACATGAACCAACATTGTGAGAAGTAAATTGGACTTTCCAGCACCACTAGGACCAAACATTCCACATCGTATAACATCGGGGAACATTTCAACTTTACGCTGAGCTTTCTTCACTTGATTATCAAAGTTTATTACTGAAATACTGTTTTGCAATTTTTTCCGATTCATCGTCATATAGTGTAACTACCCAGCAACTGGGTACTTCTATTTGTAACTTTTTCATGTAAATCCATAAGGCAAAGTATCATAATTATCACTAATTATCCGCTTATCAAAACTAAAACCAAATTTTTTCACCTGCTCTCTTGTTATCAAGGCCTTTGTTTTATTATCTCGAATAATATTTGTATCACTTGTTGCAACATGATCAATTTCATTATCTATTAGCTGCTCCATCACTGTACCTGTGATTTTCTTTGCATTTGTGTAGTGTAAAGTGAACCCTTTCACCTTGATACTCTCTTTACCTGTGTTTGTCACATAATAGTATGATTTTGGTCCTGTAGTTAAAAATTTCTTGATATATACTCCATCACCCAACTCATCAGTCCATTCACCCAATAATTCACCAGTTTCAACAGTGTTTGCGCCATTATCAACATAAATAATCGAGTCTGTATCACAATACAACACCGCTTCACCCAACTTGTGTAATTGATCATATAGTCTAAGCCTAGCATTTGCAGTGGTATATGCTGCAACAAAAATATTTGTATTGAAATTATCCTCTACAAACACATCTTTGTATTTGTAGTTCACTTGTACCATTTCTTCGCTTATGTATGTAACATGTAAATTTGTTAGACGGTCATCCAAAATTATTTCATAGAATCTACATGGATCTGTAATGTATTCGACTTCACCCAGATTTGTTCGTTGACCAAATTTACCCCATAATGAGTTCAACCTTATCTTTGCTAAGGCTCCCTTACCTGGGTTTGGTGCTATATTGTTGAGATCCAAATCAAAGCCATATGCACTTTTCACAGCCTCTGCATAAGCTTCATTTGATGGGTATGTGTGTGGACTTGTTTCCAACTTCAGTTTAAGGTTATTTTCTACATATCCTTTCCATAGCTGGGTAGTACTTTCAAAATTCCACACTTCATATATTTCCAATACCTCATACCCCACCTCAATTGCTTTTTCCACCTCTACAGTGGACCATGTACCTACAAAGCTACGTTCTTCATTACTGTGTGTGCATTTACGTTTCTTCAACATTGAACATTTCAAACACAATGGAAAAATAAGCTTTTCTGATTTGTCCATTTTAACTTTTGTAGGTAATACAGGAATATATAAATTCTTTGGTGCCACTACTTTACATTTTATGAATCCAAACCATTGAGGATTATATTGCTGTGGGTTTCGGATAATCTCTGTCGGATGACCTTTTGGGTACCTATCATAATACATCACTGTTGGGTACAATGAGCAAACATCAATGTACTTAATTTTTTCTCTCAGCCCATCAACTTCTTTTTTCAACTTGAAAACTTCTGTTCGCCCACCGAAGAAAGCATCTCGTGGATTCAATGGATCAGCAATTTGTTCAATCTGATTTGCTTTGCACTTGCGGTACTCTGCAGTCTTTTTCCAATCGCATTCCCACAT